>CM060578.1:12657479-15299958 GCA_030625065.1 Alectoris magna | reverse complement strand
CTAACCCTAACCCTAACCCTAACCCTAACCCTAACCCTAACCCTAACCCTAACCCTAACCCTAACCCTAACCCTAACCCTAACCCTAACCCTAACCCTAACCCTAACCCTAACCCTAACCCTAACCCTAACCCTAACCCTAACCCTAACCCTAACCCTAACCCTAACCCTAACCCTAACCCTAACCCTAACCCTAACCCTAACCCTAACCCTAACCCTAACCCTAACCCTAACCCTAACCCTAACCCGAACCCTAACCCTAACCCTAACCCTAACCCTAACCCTAACCCTAACCCTAACCCTAACCCTAACCCTAACCCTAACCCTAACCCTAACCCTAACCCTAACCCTAACCCTAACCCTAACCCTAACCCTAACCCTAACCCTAACCCTAACCCTAACCCTAACCCTAACCCTAACCCTAACCCTAACCCTAACCCTAACCCTAACCCTAACCCTAACCCTAACCCTAACCCTAACCCTAACCCTAACCCTAACCCTAACCCTAACCCTAACCCTAACCCTAACCCTAACCCTAACCCTAACCCTAACCCTAACCCTAACCCTAACCCTAACCCTAACCCTAACCCTAACCCTAACCCTAACCCTAACCCTAACCCTAACCCTAACCCTAACCCTAACCCTAACCCTAACCCTAACCCTAACCCTAACCCTAACCCTAACCCTAACCCTAACCCTAACCCTAACCCTAACCCTAACCCTAACCCTAACCCTAACCCTAACCCTAACCCTAACCCTAACCCTAACCCTAACCCTAACCCTAACCCTAACCCTAACCCTAACCCTAACCCTAACCCTAACCCTAACCCTAACCCTAACCCTAACCCTAACCCTAACCCTAACCCTAACCCTAACCCTAACCCTAACCCTAACCCTAACCCTAACCCTAACCCTAACCCTAACCCTAACCCTAACCCTAACCCTAACCCTAACCCTAACCCTAACCCTAACCCTAACCCTAACCCTAACCCTAACCCTAACCCTAACCCTAACCCTAACCCTAACCCTAACCCTAACCCTAACCCTAACCCTAACCCTAACCCTAACCCTAACCCTAACCCTAACCCTAACCCTAACCCTAACCCTAACCCTAACCCTAACCCTAACCCTAACCCTAACCCTAACCCTAACCCTAACCCTAACCCTAACCCTAACCCTAACCCTAACCCTAACCCTAACCCTAACCCTAACCCTAACCCTAACCCTAACCCTAACCCTAACCCTAACCCTAACCCTAACCCTAACCCTAACCCTAACCCTAACCCTAACCCTAACCCTAACCCTAACCCTAACCCTAACCCTAACCCTAACCCTAACCCTAACCCTAACCCTAACCCTAACCCTAACCCTAACCCTAACCCTAACCCTAACCCTAACCCTAACCCTAACCCTAACCCTAACCCTAACCCTAACCCTAACCCTAACCCTAACCCTAACCCTAACCCTAACCCTAACCCTAACCCTAACCCTAACCCTAACCCTAACCCTAACCCTAACCCTAACCCTAACCCTAACCCTAACCCTAACCCTAACCCTAACCCTAACCCTAACCCTAACCCTAACCCTAACCCTAACCCTAACCCTAACCCTAACCCTAACCCTAACCCTAACCCTAACCCTAACCCTAACCCTAACCCTAACCCTAACCCTAACCCTAACCCTAACCCTAACCCTAACCCTAACCCTAACCCTAACCCTAACCCTAACCCTAACCCTAACCCTAACCCTAACCCTAACCCTAACCCTAACCCTAACCCTAACCCTAACCCTAACCCTAACCCTAACCCTAACCCTAACCCTAACCCTAACCCTAACCCTAACCCTAACCCTAACCCTAACCCTAACCCTAACCCTAACCCTAACCCTAACCCTAACCCTAACCCTAACCCTAACCCTAACCCTAACCCTAACCCTAACCCTAACCCTAACCCTAACCCTAACCCTAACCCTAACCCTAACCCTAACCCTAACCCTAACCCTAACCCTAACCCTAACCCTAACCCTAACCCTAACCCTAACCCTAACCCTAACCCTAACCCTAACCCTAACCCTAACCCTAACCCTAACCCTAACCCTAACCCTAACCCTAACCCTAACCCTAACCCTAACCCTAACCCTAACCCTAACCCTAACCCTAACCCTAACCCTAACCCTAACCCTAACCCTAACCCTAACCCTAACCCTAACCCTAACCCTAACCCTAACCCTAACCCTAACCCTAACCCTAACCCTAACCCTAACCCTAACCCTAACCCTAACCCTAACCCTAACCCTAACCCTAACCCTAACCCTAACCCTAACCCTAACCCTAACCCTAACCCTAACCCTAACCCTAACCCTAACCCTAACCCTAACCCTAACCCTAACCCTAACCCTAACCCTAACCCTAACCCTAACCCTAACCCTAACCCTAACCCTAACCCTAACCCTAACCCTAACCCTAACCCTAACCCTAACCCTAACCCTAACCCTAACCCTAACCCTAACCCTAACCCTAACCCTAACCCTAACCCTAACCCTAACCCTAACCCTAACCCTAACCCTAACCCTAACCCTAACCCTAACCCTAACCCTAACCCTAACCCTAACCCTAACCCTAACCCTAACCCTAACCCTAACCCTAACCCTAACCCTAACCCTAACCCTAACCCTAACCCTAACCCTAACCCTAACCCTAACCCTAACCCTAACCCTAACCCTAACCCTAACCCTAACCCTAACCCTAACCCTAACCCTAACCCTAACCCTAACCCTAACCCTAACCCTAACCCTAACCCTAACCCTAACCCTAACCCTAACCCTAACCCTAACCCTAACCCTAACCCTAACCCTAACCCTAACCCTAACCCTAACCCTAACCCTAACCCTAACCCTAACCCTAACCCTAACCCTAACCCTAACCCTAACCCTAACCCTAACCCTAACCCTAACCCTAACCCTAACCCTAACCCTAACCCTAACCCTAACCCTAACCCTAACCCTAACCCTAACCCTAACCCTAACCCTAACCCTAACCCTAACCCTAACCCTAACCCTAACCCTAACCCTAACCCTAACCCTAACCCTAACCCTAACCCTAACCCTAACCCTAACCCTAACCCTAACCCTAACCCTAACCCTAACCCTAACCCTAACCCTAACCCTAACCCTAACCCTAACCCTAACCCTAACCCTAACCCTAACCCTAACCCTAACCCTAACCCTAACCCTAACCCTAACCCTAACCCTAACCCTAACCCTAACCCTAACCCTAACCCTAACCCTAACCCTAACCCTAACCCTAACCCTAACCCTAACCCTAACCCTAACCCTAACCCTAACCCTAACCCTAACCCTAACCCTAACCCTAACCCTAACCCTAACCCTAACCCTAACCCTAACCCTAACCCTAACCCTAACCCTAACCCTAACCCTAACCCTAACCCTAACCCTAACCCTAACCCTAACCCTAACCCTAACCCTAACCCTAACCCTAACCCTAACCCTAACCCTAACCCTAACCCTAACCCTAACCCTAACCCTAACCCTAACCCTAACCCTAACCCTAACCCTAACCCTAACCCTAACCCTAACCCTAACCCTAACCCTAACCCTAACCCTAACCCTAACCCTAACCCTAACCCTAACCCTAACCCTAACCCTAACCCTAACCCTAACCCTAACCCTAACCCTAACCCTAACCCTAACCCTAACCCTAACCCTAACCCTAACCCTAACCCTAACCCTAACCCTAACCCTAACCCTAACCCTAACCCTAACCCTAACCCTAACCCTAACCCTAACCCTAACCCTAACCCTAACCCTAACCCTAACCCTAACCCTAACCCTAACCCTAACCCTAACCCTAACCCTAACCCTAACCCTAACCCTAACCCTAACCCTAACCCTAACCCTAACCCTAACCCTAACCCTAACCCTAACCCTAACCCTAACCCTAACCCTAACCCTAACCCTAACCCTAACCCTAACCCTAACCCTAACCCTAACCCTAACCCTAACCCTAACCCTAACCCTAACCCTAACCCTAACCCTAACCCTAACCCTAACCCTAACCCTAACCCTAACCCTAACCCTAACCCTAACCCTAACCCTAACCCTAACCCTAACCCTAACCCTAACCCTAACCCTAACCCTAACCCTAACCCTAACCCTAACCCTAACCCTAACCCTAACCCTAACCCTAACCCTAACCCTAACCCTAACCCTAACCCTAACCCTAACCCTAACCCTAACCCTAACCCTAACCCTAACCCTAACCCTAACCCTAACCCTAACCCTAACCCTAACCCTAACCCTAACCCTAACCCTAACCCTAACCCTAACCCTAACCCTAACCCTAACCCTAACCCTAACCCTAACCCTAACCCTAACCCTAACCCTAACCCTAACCCTAACCCTAACCCTAACCCTAACCCTAACCCTAACCCTAACCCTAACCCTAACCCTAACCCTAACCCTAACCCTAACCCTAACCCTAACCCTAACCCTAACCCTAACCCTAACCCTAACCCTAACCCTAACCCTAACCCTAACCCTAACCCTAACCCTAACCCTAACCCTAACCCTAACCCTAACCCTAACCCTAACCCTAACCCTAACCCTAACCCTAACCCTAACCCTAACCCTAACCCTAACCCTAACCCTAACCCTAACCCTAACCCTAACCCTAACCCTAACCCTAACCCTAACCCTAACCCTAACCCTAACCCTAACCCTAACCCTAACCCTAACCCTAACCCTAACCCTAACCCTAACCCTAACCCTAACCCTAACCCTAACCCTAACCCTAACCCTAACCCTAACCCTAACCCTAACCCTAACCCTAACCCTAACCCTAACCCTAACCCTAACCCTAACCCTAACCCTAACCCTAACCCTAACCCTAACCCTAACCCTAACCCTAACCCTAACCCTAACCCTAACCCTAACCCTAACCCTAACCCTAACCCTAACCCTAACCCTAACCCTAACCCTAACCCTAACCCTAACCCTAACCCTAACCCTAACCCTAACCCTAACCCTAACCCTAACCCTAACCCTAACCCTAACCCTAACCCTAACCCTAACCCTAACCCTAACCCTAACCCTAACCCTAACCCTAACCCTAACCCTAACCCTAACCCTAACCCTAACCCTAACCCTAACCCTAACCCTAACCCTAACCCTAACCCTAACCCTAACCCTAACCCTAACCCTAACCCTAACCCTAACCCTAACCCTAACCCTAACCCTAACCCTAACCCTAACCCTAACCCTAACCCTAACCCTAACCCTAACCCTAACCCTAACCCTAACCCTAACCCTAACCCTAACCCTAACCCTAACCCTAACCCTAACCCTAACCCTAACCCTAACCCTAACCCTAACCCTAACCCTAACCCTAACCCTAACCCTAACCCTAACCCTAACCCTAACCCTAACCCTAACCCTAACCCTAACCCTAACCCTAACCCTAACCCTAACCCTAACCCTAACCCTAACCCTAACCCTAACCCTAACCCTAACCCTAACCCTAACCCTAACCCTAACCCTAACCCTAACCCTAACCCTAACCCTAACCCTAACCCTAACCCTAACCCTAACCCTAACCCTAACCCTAACCCTAACCCTAACCCTAACCCTAACCCTAACCCTAACCCTAACCCTAACCCTAACCCTAACCCTAACCCTAACCCTAACCCTAACCCTAACCCTAACCCTAACCCTAACCCTAACCCTAACCCTAACCCTAACCCTAACCCTAACCCTAACCCTAACCCTAACCCTAACCCTAACCCTAACCCTAACCCTAACCCTAACCCTAACCCTAACCCTAACCCTAACCCTAACCCTAACCCTAACCCTAACCCTAACCCTAACCCTAACCCTAACCCTAACCCTAACCCTAACCCTAACCCTAACCCTAACCCTAACCCTAACCCTAACCCTAACCCTAACCCTAACCCTAACCCTAACCCTAACCCTAACCCTAACCCTAACCCTAACCCTAACCCTAACCCTAACCCTAACCCTAACCCTAACCCTAACCCTAACCCTAACCCTAACCCTAACCCTAACCCTAACCCTAACCCTAACCCTAACCCTAACCCTAACCCTAACCCTAACCCTAACCCTAACCCTAACCCTAACCCTAACCCTAACCCTAACCCTAACCCTAACCCTAACCCTAACCCTAACCCTAACCCTAACCCTAACCCTAACCCTAACCCTAACCCTAACCCTAACCCTAACCCTAACCCTAACCCTAACCCTAACCCTAACCCTAACCCTAACCCTAACCCTAACCCTAACCCTAACCCTAACCCTAACCCTAACCCTAACCCTAACCCTAACCCTAACCCTAACCCTAACCCTAACCCTAACCCTAACCCTAACCCTAACCCTAACCCTAACCCTAACCCTAACCCTAACCCTAACCCTAACCCTAACCCTAACCCTAACCCTAACCCTAACCCTAACCCTAACCCTAACCCTAACCCTAACCCTAACCCTAACCCTAACCCTAACCCTAACCCTAACCCTAACCCTAACCCTAACCCTAACCCTAACCCTAACCCTAACCCTAACCCTAACCCTAACCCTAACCCTAACCCTAACCCTAACCCTAACCCTAACCCTAACCCTAACCCTAACCCTAACCCTAACCCTAACCCTAACCCTAACCCTAACCCTAACCCTAACCCTAACCCTAACCCTAACCCTAACCCTAACCCTAACCCTAACCCTAACCCTAACCCTAACCCTAACCCTAACCCTAACCCTAACCCTAACCCTAACCCTAACCCTAACCCTAACCCTAACCCTAACCCTAACCCTAACCCTAACCCTAACCCTAACCCTAACCCTAACCCTAACCCTAACCCTAACCCTAACCCTAACCCTAACCCTAACCCTAACCCTAACCCTAACCCTAACCCTAACCCTAACCCTAACCCTAACCCTAACCCTAACCCTAACCCTAACCCTAACCCTAACCCTAACCCTAACCCTAACCCTAACCCTAACCCTAACCCTAACCCTAACCCTAACCCTAACCCTAACCCTAACCCTAACCCTAACCCTAACCCTAACCCTAACCCTAACCCTAACCCTAACCCTAACCCTAACCCTAACCCTAACCCTAACCCTAACCCTAACCCTAACCCTAACCCTAACCCTAACCCTAACCCTAACCCTAACCCTAACCCTAACCCTAACCCTAACCCTAACCCTAACCCTAACCCTAACCCTAACCCTAACCCTAACCCTAACCCTAACCCTAACCCTAACCCTAACCCTAACCCTAACCCTAACCCTAACCCTAACCCTAACCCTAACCCTAACCCTAACCCTAACCCTAACCCTAACCCTAACCCTAACCCTAACCCTAACCCTAACCCTAACCCTAACCCTAACCCTAACCCTAACCCTAACCCTAACCCTAACCCTAACCCTAACCCTAACCCTAACCCTAACCCTAACCCTAACCCTAACCCTAACCCTAACCCTAACCCTAACCCTAACCCTAACCCTAACCCTAACCCTAACCCTAACCCTAACCCTAACCCTAACCCTAACCCTAACCCTAACCCTAACCCTAACCCTAACCCTAACCCTAACCCTAACCCTAACCCTAACCCTAACCCTAACCCTAACCCTAACCCTAACCCTAACCCTAACCCTAACCCTAACCCTAACCCTAACCCTAACCCTAACCCTAACCCTAACCCTAACCCTAACCCTAACCCTAACCCTAACCCTAACCCTAACCCTAACCCTAACCCTAACCCTAACCCTAACCCTAACCCTAACCCTAACCCTAACCCTAACCCTAACCCTAACCCTAACCCTAACCCTAACCCTAACCCTAACCCTAACCCTAACCCTAACCCTAACCCTAACCCTAACCCTAACCCTAACCCTAACCCTAACCCTAACCCTAACCCTAACCCTAACCCTAACCCTAACCCTAACCCTAACCCTAACCCTAACCCTAACCCTAACCCTAACCCTAACCCTAACCCTAACCCTAACCCTAACCCTAACCCTAACCCTAACCCTAACCCTAACCCTAACCCTAACCCTAACCCTAACCCTAACCCTAACCCTAACCCTAACCCTAACCCTAACCCTAACCCTAACCCTAACCCTAACCCTAACCCTAACCCTAACCCTAACCCTAACCCTAACCCTAACCCTAACCCTAACCCTAACCCTAACCCTAACCCTAACCCTAACCCTAACCCTAACCCTAACCCTAACCCTAACCCTAACCCTAACCCTAACCCTAACCCTAACCCTAACCCTAACCCTAACCCTAACCCTAACCCTAACCCTAACCCTAACCCTAACCCTAACCCTAACCCTAACCCTAACCCTAACCCTAACCCTAACCCTAACCCTAACCCTAACCCTAACCCTAACCCTAACCCTAACCCTAACCCTAACCCTAACCCTAACCCTAACCCTAACCCTAACCCTAACCCTAACCCTAACCCTAACCCTAACCCTAACCCTAACCCTAACCCTAACCCTAACCCTAACCCTAACCCTAACCCTAACCCTAACCCTAACCCTAACCCTAACCCTAACCCTAACCCTAACCCTAACCCTAACCCTAACCCTAACCCTAACCCTAACCCTAACCCTAACCCTAACCCTAACCCTAACCCTAACCCTAACCCTAACCCTAACCCTAACCCTAACCCTAACCCTAACCCTAACCCTAACCCTAACCCTAACCCTAACCCTAACCCTAACCCTAACCCTAACCCTAACCCTAACCCTAACCCTAACCCTAACCCTAACCCTAACCCTAACCCTAACCCTAACCCTAACCCTAACCCTAACCCTAACCCTAACCCTAACCCTAACCCTAACCCTAACCCTAACCCTAACCCTAACCCTAACCCTAACCCTAACCCTAACCCTAACCCTAACCCTAACCCTAACCCTAACCCTAACCCTAACCCTAACCCTAACCCTAACCCTAACCCTAACCCTAACCCTAACCCTAACCCTAACCCTAACCCTAACCCTAACCCTAACCCTAACCCTAACCCTAACCCTAACCCTAACCCTAACCCTAACCCTAACCCTAACCCTAACCCTAACCCTAACCCTAACCCTAACCCTAACCCTAACCCTAACCCTAACCCTAACCCTAACCCTAACCCTAACCCTAACCCTAACCCTAACCCTAACCCTAACCCTAACCCTAACCCTAACCCTAACCCTAACCCTAACCCTAACCCTAACCCTAACCCTAACCCTAACCCTAACCCTAACCCTAACCCTAACCCTAACCCTAACCCTAACCCTAACCCTAACCCTAACCCTAACCCTAACCCTAACCCTAACCCTAACCCTAACCCTAACCCTAACCCTAACCCTAACCCTAACCCTAACCCTAACCCTAACCCTAACCCTAACCCTAACCCTAACCCTAACCCTAACCCTAACCCTAACCCTAACCCTAACCCTAACCCTAACCCTAACCCTAACCCTAACCCTAACCCTAACCCTAACCCTAACCCTAACCCTAACCCTAACCCTAACCCTAACCCTAACCCTAACCCTAACCCTAACCCTAACCCTAACCCTAACCCTAACCCTAACCCTAACCCTAACCCTAACCCTAACCCTAACCCTAACCCTAACCCTAACCCTAACCCTAACCCTAACCCTAACCCTAACCCTAACCCTAACCCTAACCCTAACCCTAACCCTAACCCTAACCCTAACCCTAACCCTAACCCTAACCCTAACCCTAACCCTAACCCTAACCCTAACCCTAACCCTAACCCTAACCCTAACCCTAACCCTAACCCTAACCCTAACCCTAACCCTAACCCTAACCCTAACCCTAACCCTAACCCTAACCCTAACCCTAACCCTAACCCTAACCCTAACCCTAACCCTAACCCTAACCCTAACCCTAACCCTAACCCTAACCCTAACCCTAACCCTAACCCTAACCCTAACCCTAACCCTAACCCTAACCCTAACCCTAACCCTAACCCTAACCCTAACCCTAACCCTAACCCTAACCCTAACCCTAACCCTAACCCTAACCCTAACCCTAACCCTAACCCTAACCCTAACCCTAACCCTAACCCTAACCCTAACCCTAACCCTAACCCTAACCCTAACCCTAACCCTAACCCTAACCCTAACCCTAACCCTAACCCTAACCCTAACCCTAACCCTAACCCTAACCCTAACCCTAACCCTAACCCTAACCCTAACCCTAACCCTAACCCTAACCCTAACCCTAACCCTAACCCTAACCCTAACCCTAACCCTAACCCTAACCCTAACCCTAACCCTAACCCTAACCCTAACCCTAACCCTAACCCTAACCCTAACCCTAACCCTAACCCTAACCCTAACCCTAACCCTAACCCTAACCCTAACCCTAACCCTAACCCTAACCCTAACCCTAACCCTAACCCTAACCCTAACCCTAACCCTAACCCTAACCCTAACCCTAACCCTAACCCTAACCCTAACCCTAACCCTAACCCTAACCCTAACCCTAACCCTAACCCTAACCCTAACCCTAACCCTAACCCTAACCCTAACCCTAACCCTAACCCTAACCCTAACCCTAACCCTAACCCTAACCCTAACCCTAACCCTAACCCTAACCCTAACCCTAACCCTAACCCTAACCCTAACCCTAACCCTAACCCTAACCCTAACCCTAACCCTAACCCTAACCCTAACCCTAACCCTAACCCTAACCCTAACCCTAACCCTAACCCTAACCCTAACCCTAACCCTAACCCTAACCCTAACCCTAACCCTAACCCTAACCCTAACCCTAACCCTAACCCTAACCCTAACCCTAACCCTAACCCTAACCCTAACCCTAACCCTAACCCTAACCCTAACCCTAACCCTAACCCTAACCCTAACCCTAACCCTAACCCTAACCCTAACCCTAACCCTAACCCTAACCCTAACCCTAACCCTAACCCTAACCCTAACCCTAACCCTAACCCTAACCCTAACCCTAACCCTAACCCTAACCCTAACCCTAACCCTAACCCTAACCCTAACCCTAACCCTAACCCTAACCCTAACCCTAACCCTAACCCTAACCCTAACCCTAACCCTAACCCTAACCCTAACCCTAACCCTAACCCTAACCCTAACCCTAACCCTAACCCTAACCCTAACCCTAACCCTAACCCTAACCCTAACCCTAACCCTAACCCTAACCCTAACCCTAACCCTAACCCTAACCCTAACCCTAACCCTAACCCTAACCCTAACCCTAACCCTAACCCTAACCCTAACCCTAACCCTAACCCTAACCCTAACCCTAACCCTAACCCTAACCCTAACCCTAACCCTAACCCTAACCCTAACCCTAACCCTAACCCTAACCCTAACCCTAACCCTAACCCTAACCCTAACCCTAACCCTAACCCTAACCCTAACCCTAACCCTAACCCTAACCCTAACCCTAACCCTAACCCTAACCCTAACCCTAACCCTAACCCTAACCCTAACCCTAACCCTAACCCTAACCCTAACCCTAACCCTAACCCTAACCCTAACCCTAACCCTAACCCTAACCCTAACCCTAACCCTAACCCTAACCCTAACCCTAACCCTAACCCTAACCCTAACCCTAACCCTAACCCTAACCCTAACCCTAACCCTAACCCTAACCCTAACCCTAACCCTAACCCTAACCCTAACCCTAACCCTAACCCTAACCCTAACCCTAACCCTAACCCTAACCCTAACCCTAACCCTAACCCTAACCCTAACCCTAACCCTAACCCTAACCCTAACCCTAACCCTAACCCTAACCCTAACCCTAACCCTAACCCTAACCCTAACCCTAACCCTAACCCTAACCCTAACCCTAACCCTAACCCTAACCCTAACCCTAACCCTAACCCTAACCCTAACCCTAACCCTAACCCTAACCCTAACCCTAACCCTAACCCTAACCCTAACCCTAACCCTAACCCTAACCCTAACCCTAACCCTAACCCTAACCCTAACCCTAACCCTAACCCTAACCCTAACCCTAACCCTAACCCTAACCCTAACCCTAACCCTAACCCTAACCCTAACCCTAACCCTAACCCTAACCCTAACCCTAACCCTAACCCTAACCCTAACCCTAACCCTAACCCTAACCCTAACCCTAACCCTAACCCTAACCCTAACCCTAACCCTAACCCTAACCCTAACCCTAACCCTAACCCTAACCCTAACCCTAACCCTAACCCTAACCCTAACCCTAACCCTAACCCTAACCCTAACCCTAACCCTAACCCTAACCCTAACCCTAACCCTAACCCTAACCCTAACCCTAACCCTAACCCTAACCCTAACCCTAACCCTAACCCTAACCCTAACCCTAACCCTAACCCTAACCCTAACCCTAACCCTAACCCTAACCCTAACCCTAACCCTAACCCTAACCCTAACCCTAACCCTAACCCTAACCCTAACCCTAACCCTAACCCTAACCCTAACCCTAACCCTAACCCTAACCCTAACCCTAACCCTAACCCTAACCCTAACCCTAACCCTAACCCTAACCCTAACCCTAACCCTAACCCTAACCCTAACCCTAACCCTAACCCTAACCCTAACCCTAACCCTAACCCTAACCCTAACCCTAACCCTAACCCTAACCCTAACCCTAACCCTAACCCTCTAACCCTAAAAGTCCCTCTAACCCTAAAAGTCCCTCTAACCCTAAAAGTCCCTCTAACCCTAAAAGTCCCTCTAACCCTAAAAGTCCCTCTAACCCTAAAAGTCCCTCTAACCCTAAAAGTCCCTCTAACCCTAAAAGTCCCTCTAACCCTAAAAGTCCCTCTAACCCTAAAAGTCCCTCTAACCCTAAAAGTCCCTCTAACCCTAAAAGTCCCTCTAACCCTAAAAGTCCCTCTAACCCTAAAAGTCCCTCTAACCCTAAAAGTCCCTCTAACCCTAAAAGTCCCTCTAACCCTAAAAGTCCCTCTAACCCTAAAAGTCCCTCTAACCCTAAAAGTCCCTCTAACCCTAAAAGTCCCTCTAACCCTAAAAGTCCCTCTAACCCTAAGTCCCTCTAACCCTAAAAGTCCCAACTCACCTGCAACCCAACCAACTACACCAACAACTTGACCAAGTACACTGACAACCTAGGTTTGCCAACAGCCTGACCAACTATGCCAACAACTTAGCTTCACCAACAACTTAGCTTCACCAACAACATGACCAGCTACACCTACAACTCCAGTTCTCTAACAGCCTTACCCGCTTTACTTACAGCCCCTCTAGGTCTACTACCCTCCACACCTACCTGTCAACACCTACCTTAGAGTGCAGTCCAAGTCCTGATGGTGACAATGCAAGACACACCACAGAGTTAAATACTGGCACAATTTGTTTATTACAGCTCTGTTTCCACAAGACGTGGCTCATGGGAGCATACAGACACGTTACACCGACAACTGCATGATAAGTCAGAGCATGGATACACATATTCAGTACAATACCAAGACATGGTTTACAGGCACATGATCCCCATATTCAGTACACAACAGTTTACAGGCGCAGCATCCCCATATGCAGTACATGGCACAATGCAATTCACAGGCGCAGCATCCCCATATTCAGTACAGTACACAACAGTTTACAGGCGCAGCATCCCCATATGCAGTACATGGCACAATGCAATTCACAGGCGCAGCAATCACATATGCAGTACAGTCCACAATGCAGTTCACATGTACAGCATCCCCTTGTTCAGTACTTTGCACAAAACAATTGTAAGCAAGGCAAAGCTGAAGCCAATTTGCTTGATGTAAAATAACGGTGCACAGTGAAACCAGTGCGAGTCTCAGACTGGCCGGGAAGGAACGCCAATCGCCTCCGACGGCCCTCAGGCCTTGCTTACGGGGTTGGGCTAGCTCACTTGTTTGTACTGTAGGGCTAACCCAACCCCGTAAGCAAGGCAAAGCTAAAGCCAGTGTGGCTGAGATTAATTCACTCCAAGGCTAAAGCCAATTTGGTTGACTTTAATTCACTCCAATGCTAAAGCCAATTGGGCTGATTCAAGATGACTGCACAATGCTGAAACCAGCACAACTCAGAATGGCCGCAAAGGGGCGCGAGTCTCAGACTGGCCGGGAAGGAATGCCAATCGCCTCCGACGGCCCTCGGGCCTTGCTTACGGGGTTGGGTTAGCCCTACAGTACAAACAAGTGAGCTAGCCCAACCCCGTAAGCAAGGCAAAGCTAAAGCCAATGTGGCTGAGATTGACTCCAAAGCCAAATCCAATTTGGTTGAGATTAAGTCACTCCAATGCTAAAGCCAATTGGGCTGACTCAAGATGACTGCACAATGCTGAAACCAGCGCGAGTCTCAGAATGGCCGCAAAGGGGCGCGAGTCTCAGACTGGCCGGGAAGGAATGCCAATCGCCTCCGACGGCCCTCGGGCCTTGCTTACGGGGTTGGGTTAGCCCTACAGTACAAACAAGTGAGCTAGCCCAACCCCGTAAGCAAGGCAAAGCTAAAGCCAATGTGGCTGAGATTAATTGACTCCAAGGCTAAAGCCAATTTGGTAGAGATTAATTGACTCCAAGGCTAAAGCCAATTTGGTAGAGATTAATTGACTCCAAAGCCAAATCCAATTTGGTTGAGATTAATTGACTCCAATGCTAAAGCCAATTGGGCTGATTCAAGATGACTGCATGACGCTGAAACCAGCACAAGTCTCAGAATGGCCGCAAAGGGGCACGAGTCTCAGACTGGCCGGGAAGGAATGCCAATCGCCTCCGACGGCCCTCGGGCCTTGCTTACGGGATTGGGTTAGCCCTACAGTACAAACAAGTGAGCTAGCCCAACCCCGTAAGCAAGGCAAAGCTAAAGCCAATGTGGCTGAGATTGACTCCAAAGCCAAATCCAATTTGGTTGAGATTAATTGACTCCAAAGCCAAATCCAATTTGGTTGAGATTAAGTCACTCCAATGCTAAAGCCAATTGGGCTGACTCAAGATGACTGCACAATGCTGAAACCAGCGCGAGTCTCAGAATGGCCGCAAAGGGGCACGAGTCTCAGACTGGCCGGGAAGGAATGCCAATCGCCTCCGACGGCCCTCGGGCCTTGCTTACGGGGTTGGGTTAGCCCTACAGTACAAACAAGTGAGCTAGCCCAACCCCGTAAGCAAGGCAAAGCTAAAGCCAATGTGGCTGAGATTGACTCCAAAGCCAAATCCAATTTGGTTGAGATTAATTGACTCCAAAGCCAAATCCAATTTGGTTGAGATTAAGTCACTCCAATGCTAAAGCCAATTGGGCTGACTCAAGATGACTGCACAATGCTGAAACCAGCGCGAGTCTCAGAATGGCCGCAAAGGGGCACGAGTCTCAGACTGGCCGGGAAGGAATGCCAATCGCCTCCGACGGCCCTCGGGCCTTGCTTACGGGGTTGGGTTAGCCCTACAGTACAAACAAATGAGCTAGCCCAACCCCGTAAGCAAGGCAAAGCTAAAGCCAACGTGGCTGACATTAATTGACTCCAAGGCTAAAGCCAATTTGGTAGTGATAAATGCATTGCAAAGCTAAAGCCAATTTGGATGAGACAAACTGTCTACAAAGGTAAAGCCAATTTGCCTGAGATAAATTGACTCCAAAGCTAAAACCAATGTGGTCGAGATAAATTGACTGCGCACACTGAAATCGGCGCAATTCTCAGACTGGCCACAAGGGAGCGCGAGTCTCAAACTGGCTGAAGGAGCGCAAATGGTCTCCTTCCAGCTACCGCCTGTCGGTTACGGGCTTGGGTTATCCCTGCTAGCAAACTTGAAGCAAAGGCAACCCGACCCCGCAAGCGAGGCAAACCCTTTGACGTGGTCTCCCATGAAAGTCTCGCTAAGATGGCAGCCACGTACTTGGACAGGTAGGCTGTCTGCTAGATGAAGAACCGGCTGAACGGCCTGGCCTGCTGACTGGTGCTGAATCCCATGATGTGCGGCTGCTGTGCTGTTGTGACTGCTCTTCAGCCCTGTCCTGTCCAAAATCTTTATTAAACACCTCTATGGCAGCATGGAGTGCACCCTCAGTAAGTTTGCCAAGGGCGCTGTGTCAGAAGGAAGCATCCATCGGCCTGGGAATAGAAGGGCGCTAAGGAAGGACGTGGGCGGGTTGGATCGCCAGGCTGAGGCCGATGGGATGAACTACGATGAGACCGAGTGCCGCGACCCGCACGTTGCCCGCGACAACCTCGGGCGGTGGTAGGGGTTTGTGGCACAGAGAGGGGAACGCTACAAAAAGGGAACGGAACGGGGAATACGGATAAAACCTGGACTGAAGCGAGCTGACAGAGAGTGTGGGAGGACCAGAAAGCCAATGGTGTCCTGCGGGGGAGTCGCTGACCCTGTAAGCATTGAAGATATCTTCACCTGTAACACAGAGAGCCAGTTTAGAAAAAAATGTGGGTAATTTGAGGAATTCCAAGACACAAACAGCATTCACCCTAAGCCCACCCCCACAAAAAGTGCAAGTAAAACAGCACCCCACCAAAGGACTGAAGATTAAGTTTAGGGGTACTTAACACAAAAGTCATACAATTGTTGTTAGTACTACATTAAGGTTAGATGTGGGTTTAGAGTCCCATTAGAGGGTAGGTTCAGAGTTAAGTGGGACAGTTAATACAGTTATCAGTACAGCTACAGTTACAATTGGCACCATATTAGCAGTCCAGAGATTAGGGTTGGGACAAAGTTGTTATGGTTAGATTTATTAGGATCACATTCAGAGTGAACGTGAGAGAAGGCAAAGGCAAGAGCAAAAGGAAAGGGGAAAACCCAAGGGAAGGAAACATTAAAGGCAAAGGCATGGAGAACACCCAAGGGAAAGCCTCGGCAGAGGCCAGGCCCAAAAGAAGGCCGCAGGAACACCAAAACAAAGACCAAAGAGAACACCGCAGGGAAGGGTAAAACAGGGAGCAAGGCACAAGAAAACAACACGGGGAATGCAAAAATGGTGGGTAAGGCCCAAAAGAACAACACAGGGAATGCCAAAACAGAGGACAAGGCACCAGAGAACACTTCAGGCAACGCCAATATGGAGGGCAAGGCCCAAGAGAATGCCAAAATGGAGGGCAAGGCCCAAGAGAATGCCAAAATGGAGGGCAAGGCCCAAGAGAACGCCAAAACAGGGGGCAAGGCCCAAGAGAACGCCAAAACAGGGGGCAAGGCCCAAGAGAACGCCAAAACAGGGGGCAAGGCCCAAGAGAACGCCAAAACAGGGGGCAAGGCCCAAGAGAACGCCAAAACAGGGGGCAAGGCCCAAGAGAACGCCAAAACAGGGGGCAAGGCCCAAGAGAACGCCAAAACAGGGGGCAAGGCCCAAGAGAACGCCAAAACGGAGGGCAAGGCCCAAGAGAACGCCAAAACGGAGGGCAAGGCCCAAGAGAACGCTGCAGGGAATGCCAAAACGGAGGGCAAGGCCCAAGAGAACGCCAAAATGGAGGGCAAGGCCCAAGAGAACGCCGCAGGAAACGCCAAAACAGAGGGCAAGGCCCAAGAGAACGCCAAAATGGAGGGCAAGGCCCAAGAGAACGCCGCAGGAAACGCCAAAACGGAGGGCAAGGCCCAAGAGAATGCCAAAACAGAGGGCAAGGCCCAAGAGAATGCCAAAACAGAGGGCAAGGCCCAAGAGAATGCGGCAGGAAACGCCAAAAAGGAGGGCAAAGCCCAAGAGAATGCCAAAACGGAGGGTAAGGCCCGAGAGAACGCCACAGGGAACGCCAAAACAGAGACCAAAGAGAATGCTGCAGGAAATGGCCAGGCAACGGCAAAGGGCAGAGGCAAGGAGAAAGCAGACAGATGAGAATAGACAGCCCGTACGGCACCCAGAAGTGCAGAAATGAGCTCTGGAACGCTACCTTGGGTCTCAGTAAGTAATGGGTAAAAACTGGTGGGTGTGTTCCACCCTTACCTGCAGCGCAGACAGTTACCGGTCAGCAAAGCTGGGTTCCGGGGCATTCCAAGAAGTGCAGATTTCCGTTCCTCGCTGTTCTCACAAAGATCTCTCCATGCGGTTGTTACAGCACTCGGGAGTGTCGCGGTTCTCTGCTGCCACCTGTTGAACACAATGCAACATTGAAGGCACTGCCCTGCATATGCAGGGGCTGCACCCTGTGAACATTACGCTAACAGCGATGCAAATGTGCATTAGGGATATAATTAATGCTATTTATAAGTTTAAAGTTGCAGTTTAACAATTGTATTCTGCACTATCATTAGGATTAAGTTTACCTTGACAGAAAACACAGGGCATCCTTTTTATTGCTGCATTTAGTATAAGAGGCATTTTTAATATTGGGTTAAGGGTTACATGTACAGATACACTGCGGGTTGCTGTAATTATCACTAGAGCTCCTATTAAGCTGGGCAGCCAGTCAAGATTAACATGAACGCTGCTTCCCAGCAAATCCCAGACAGCCAAAGGCAAAGGCAAGCAGAACACCCACAGAAAGCCACAGATAAGAAAAGCAAAGCAAGCAGCCGAGGCTAAGGCAAGGGCAAAAGCAAGGAGAACGGCCAAATGCAAAGCCAAAGGAAAGCAAGGGCAAGGAGGGGGTGGTACAGAAGACCAAGAGCAAAGGCCAAAGACAAGGCGGAACAGGAGGCCAGAAAGACAAGGCGGCACGGGAGGCCAAGAGGAATGGCCTAGAGCACACAGCAAAGAAGGCCAAAACCTGAGGCCAAAGCAAATGCTGTAGGGAACACAGCAAAGAAGGCCAAAGAAAAATGAGGCGGCACGGGAGGCCAAGAGGAATGGCCTAGAGCACACAGCAAAGAAGGCCAAAACCTGAGGCCAAAGCAAATGCTGTAGGGAACACAGCAAAGAAGGCCAAAGAAAGATGAGGCAGCACGGGAGGCCAAGAGGAATGGCCTAGAGCACACAGCAAAGAAGGCCAAAACCTGAGGCCAAAGCAAATGCTGTAGGGAACACAGCAAAGAAGGCCAAAGAAAGACAAGGTGGCACGGGAGGCCAAAGAAAGACGAGGCAGCACAGGAGGCCAAAGTGAATGGCCAAGAGAACACCGCAGGGAGCGCCAAAACGGAAGGCCAAAGAGAACGCGGCACGGAAGGCCAAGGGGAATGGCTGAGAGAATGCTGCATGGAACGCCAAAATGGAAGGCCAAAGAGAACGCAGCACAGAAAGCCAAAACCAAAGGCCAAAGGGAACACATCAAAGAAGGCCAAGGGCAAAGGCCGAGAGAACGCTGCACAGAACGCCAAAACACGAGGGCGAGAGAATATGGCAGAGAAAGCCCAGGGCAAAGGGAAGGAGAACGGCACAGTGAAAGGCCAGAGGCAAGATGAAGGCAGGAAGAATAGGACAGGCAGCCTTTGGGGCACCATCGAGTGCAAACAAGAGCTCTGGAAATGCTACCTTGCGCCACACCGAGTAATGGGTAAACACTGGTGGGTGTACATTGCCCTTACCTGCTGGACAGGCAATTACCGGTCAGCAAAGTTGAGTTCCGGGGCATTCCAGGAAATGCAGATTTCTGTTCCTTGCTGTCCTCATGAAGAGCCGCACAGCTCTGCGTGTGGTTGTTACGCCACTCAGGAGCACCACGGTTCTCTGCTGGCACCTGTTGAGCACGATACAATAATGAAGGCGCTACCCCACACATGGAGGGTAGCACCTTTTTCACAAACGTGTACTATAGAGCTCCTTTCTCAGGGCAACGTGGCTGCGCTCTGTGCACGATGCTGCTTACCTGCAGCAATAGAGCTGGTAACAGACAAGGAGAAGGCTGAGGCACTCGACAACATTTCTGCCTCCGTGTTCTCTGATCGCTGCTCATAATACACAGCCCTCACCTTTGGTCTGGTAGGTAGGGTTGGAGGAAGCAACGTCACCCTCGCTGCTTCCCTCCCTGTCCCGCACTGTGAGTGACAACCAGGTTCGGGACAACCTGAGGACCTGAAATCCAGGAGTCCGTGGGTGCCGATGAGACGCATCACAGAGTCAGGGGGGAATTCGCTGATGCAGTCACCGAGCCACTCTCAATGCTGTTGGAGAAGTGACGGCAAGCAGGTGAAGTCCTTGGCGAGCAGAAAAACGGTCAACATCGCACACCTTTTTAGGAAGGGTAGAAAGGATGAGCCCGGAAACCACTGACCTGTCAGTCTCACCTCTGTGCTGGGAACGATCGCAGAGCAGATTCTCCTAGAAGCGACCCCAGGGCACGTGGAAGGCGAGAGGTGATGCGGGAGAACCGGCGTGGCTTCACCGAGGGCAAATCCTGCTAGACCGACCTGGTGGCCTTCCGTGATGGTGCCGCTTCATCGATGGGCAGGGGAAGAGCCACTGATATCATCTCTCTGGACTTCAGCGAGGTCTCTGATACGGTACCCCACACCATCCTCATCTCCAAATTAGAGAGGCTGACTTCATGGGCGGACAGTTGGATGGATGAAGAACCAGCTGTAGGATCAAATCCAGAGAGCGGTGGAAAACGGCTCCGTGTCCAGATGGAGAGTGGTGAAGAGTGGCGTTCCACAGGGGTCGGTGCTGGGGCTGATACTCTTCAATATCTTATCATAGAACCATAGGATAGCCTGCATTGAGAAGGAACATAACGATCATTTCCTTTCAATCCCCCTGCTATGTGCAGGGTTGCCAACCACCAGACCGGGCTGCCCAGAGCCACGTCCGGCCCGGCCTTGGATGCCCCCGGGGATGGGGCGTCCACAACCTCCTCGGGCAACCTGTTCCAGTGCGTCACCACCCTCTGGGTGAAAAACTTCCTCCTAAGATCCCACATAAACCTCCCTTACCTCAATTTAAAACTATTCTCCCTTGTTCTATCACTATCCACCCTCGTAAACAACCATTCTCCCTCCTGCTCATACGTTCCCTTCAAGTAATGGAAGGCCACAATGAGGTCTCCCCAGAGCCTTCTCTTTTCCAAGAGAAAGAAGACCAGTTCCCTCAACCTTTATTTATAGGGAAGGTACTTCAGCCCTCTGATCATCTTAGTGGCCCTCCTCTGGACTTGTTCTCAGAGCTCTGCATCTTTCTTGCACTGAGGGATCCAGGCCTGGATGCGGCACTCCAGATGGGGCTTCAGGAGAGCCAAGTAGAGGGGGACGATCACCTCCCTCTCCCTGTTGGCCACTCCTCTTTTAATACAGCCCAGGATACAGTTGGCCTTCTAGGCTGCACGCGCACACTGCTGGCTCGTGTCCAGCTTCTCATCCTCCAGTACCCCCGAGTCCTTCTCCACAGGGCTGCTCCCAGGAAGGGATTGCACAACCCCTTCCAAAGACAAACACTCACCCCACGCTCTAAAGGAAGCGGTCCCCAAGGAGAGATGCTGCCCTTATGGCTTCGAGCCCTTAAACGTCATCAGGATATCCAAAAACGGCAGAGCTCACAGCCCTGAAACAAAGAGGAAACCATTCACCCCATCCCAAAGACAAACACTCACCCATACTCCACAGGAGGCAATGTCCAGGGAGAGACACCGCCCTTACAGCTGCCCACCCTTAAATGTGGTCAGGATGCCCCCAAAATCAGGGCATCACAACCCTGAAATAAAGGATCGCTCAGCCCACACCCCAGAGGAAGTGGTCCCCAAGGAGAAATACCGTCCTTATGGCTGCCAGCCTTTCCATGTAGCCATGATCCCCAAAAAGGGGTAGAACACAGCCCTGCAATAAGGCAGGAATCTCTCACCCCTTCCCAAGGACTGGTGCTCACCCCACAGGAAGCAGTTTCCAGGTAGAAATGCAGCCCTTGCAGGTGCCACCCCTTGAACGTTATCACAACCCGCTAAGAAAGGCAGAGCTCACAGCCCTGAAATAAAGAAGGAATCACCCTATTCCAAAGACAAACACCCCACACTCCCAAGGGAGAGATCTCCAGGTACAGATGCTGCTCCTGCTGCTACCAGCCCTTAAATGTGGTCAGAATCCTACAAAAAAGGGGAGACCACAGCCTCGAAAAAAAGAAGGGATTGCTTACCCCACTCCAAGGGCTCATCCCACACTCCCAAGCAGGCAGGCTCCAGGAAAACATGCTGCCTCTGTGCCTGACAGCCCTTAAATGCGGCTGGGGAGGGGTGGAGCCGGGCTCAGCCCCAGCTGGTTATGGGAATTGCTTCCACCTGTGCTCGCAGGGCTACGCCCCTCCCCAGGTGCTCCATCACTGCTTCAGGCTGTGAGCTCATGGCTCCCATACAGGCATGGCAATGGCTGGCAGGCAGTGGGGTCTGCATGTCCGGCAAGGGGAAGTTTATCAGTGGATGAGCTACGATAGCCCACGTATTTTGATCCCGATCTGTTCTCAAAGACAACTGGTGACTGTTGGGGTAACGTTGTCGGGATGATGTTGAGGGTGCAGTGGCAATGCTAAGTCGCAGCTTGAAGCACTGATGGAGCACCTGGTGGGAAGGTGGGGCCGATCCAGGGGAGCTCAGGTGCATGCAATGGTGCTGAGTGAGGTGGAGCCAGGCCCCACCCCTTCCCACCCTCATTTAAGGGCTGGCAGTGGAAGGATGGTGCTTTTGCTGTGTGTTCCTGCAAGCCTGAGGCCTTCCAGTGTGGAGCAGTTTTGTTTCCTTTGTGAGTGTGCTCATTGATGCTGTACTGGAGCTGACATTCATTTCCTGCAACCCGGGGTTTGGCTGATCCACAATCACTGCTGCTTTTTCCAGCTCGTTGTGGAGGTGACACTGAGGTGATGGAGGGGTGTCACCGGGGGAACATCAGGGAATGGTGCTGGGGGCTGAGGCTGTTCAGGTGATGTGGGAGGGATGCTGGGGTGTGATGTTGTTGGGAAGGCATGGGGGGGATATCAGGGAGTGACAACAGGGTGAGGTGGTTGGGGGGGTGAAGTTGGTTGTTGGCGATGAGGTTGTTGGGCGTTCTCTTCCACTTGAGCTCTGTACCACGCGCTGGCCACGCCGGTACAGCGTGCAATGGAACGGACCCTGCAGACCCTGGGCAGAATCAAAGCAGGAGAGAGGCTGCGGTGGGGTGAAAGGCAAAGTGCCCTTTGAAGCAGGGGACGCCCTGCTGGCGCTGCCTATCGCATCCACTGCTGGCGTGTTCCTTCTCTCAGCTTTCGGTGGTTTGCCGTCTTTCCAGGGTCAGATGGTAACAGGGCGCTGTTAGGGAGGCTCTGCTCCCTGTTTACGGGGATTGTGGTGACACTGGGGTGATGCTGGGGAGTGACGCTGGGGGGTGATGGGCGTTCACTGGGGTTCAACATCAAGGGGTGATGCTGTTGCAGAGGTGACACTGGAAAGGGATGTTTGGGGTGACATTAGGGTATCAGTGGGGGGTGACGCTGAGGGGTGATGATGCTGGAGTGATGCTGGGGGTATCAGTGGGGTTTAACATCAAGGAGTGATGCTTGAGGGGAGACACTAGAGCGATGGTGGTGCTGGGGAGATGTTGTTGGGGTGACGGGGTGAGACTGGTGATGTTAAGCAGGGACAACTGTTAGGGGGTGGTGACACCGGGGTAATGTTAGGGAGTGACATTGGGGAGCGACGGGGTACCGCTGGGGGGTGACCTCAGGGAGCGACACTGGGTGGTGATGTTGGGATGACCATGGATGGTGACAGGGAGTGAAGTTGGGGGAGTGATGTTCGGGGATCATTCGGGGGTTTCAGTGGGGTGTGACATTGGAGGCTGACATGTTTGGGGTGACACTGGAGTGACATTGGGGGATCACTGAGTTTTAACATCAAGGAGTGATGCTGGAGTGACACCGAGGGTGACATTGTTGGAGTGATGCTGAGAGTTGATGCTGCAGTGAGGTTGGGGTGATGCTGCAGTGATGTGCTGGAGTGACATTGCAGGGGAGACATTGGGGTGATGCTGGGGGGTGACACTGGGAGATGATGTTGGGGTATTGCTGGGGGGTGACATTGTTGGGGGGTGATGCTGGGAGTTGCATTGGGGTAATGCTGGGGTGACATTGAGGAGTGATGCTGGGGGGATGTTGTTGAGGTGACAGGGGTGATACTGGGCTGATGCTGGGGGGTGACAATGGAGTGACGTTGAGGGGAGGCACAGCGGTGATGGTGATGGGGGGGTGCAGAGGTGATGGGAGGTTACAGCAGCAGTGGACAGTGGTGGTGATTGGGGGGGAGGTGACAGTGGTTGTTAATGGTGATGGGGTGTGGGGGGACAATGGTGTTTGTGATGGAGATGACAGTGGTGGGGAGGTGATGGAGGTTTGGGGTGATGGGAGTGTGGTGGGGCAACAGTGGTGGTGATGGAGATGACAGTTATGAGGGTGGTGGTAGGATGGTGGGGAGCTGATGGTGATGGGGGTGACGGTAGTGGTGACGGTGGGGGGGGCAGCAATGTGGGAGGTGGTGGTGGGGAATGATGGTAGGGGGACAGATGTGATGGCATGGTGATGGTGGTGAAGGTTGGTGGTGTGGGGGAACGTTGTTGGGGAGAGATGTTGGGGGTGCTTTTAGGGTGATGCTGGGGGGTGACTGGGCTGACAGTGACACTGTGGTGATGTTGGGCAGAGATGTTGGGGTATCACCAGGGGAGGACGCTGTTGGGGTGATGCTGGGTTCAGGTTGGGGAGTGACTATGGGTGGTGATTTTGGGGTATCACTGTGAGGTGACATTGTTGGGGGGTGATGCTAGGGGGTTGCATTGGGGTAATGCTGGGGAGCAGCAGTGGGGTGAAGCTGGGGTGACATTGGGGAATGATGCCGGGGTGACATTGCTGAGGTGACATAGGTGATGTTGGGGTGATGCTGGGAGTGACACTGCAGTGACGTTGGGGGATCACTGAGGTTTAACATCAAGGAGTGATGCTGGAGTGACACTGAGGGGTGATATTAGGTGACATTAGGGTTATGCTGGGGGGTGATCTTGGGGTATCAATGGGTGGATGAAATCAGGAAGTAATGCTGGGGCTGAGGGTGGTTGTTGGGCGTTCTCTTCCACTTGAGCTCTGTACCACGCGCTGGCCACGCCGGTACAGCGTGCAATGGAACGGACCCTGCAGACCCTGGGCAGAATCAAAGCAGGAGAGAGGCTGCGGTGGGGTGAAAGGCAAAGTGCCCTTTGAAGCAGGGGACGCCCTGCTGGCGCTGCCTATCGCATCCACTGCTGGCATGTTCCTTCTCTCAGCTTTCGGTGGTTTGCCGTCTTTCCAGGGTCAGATGGTAACAGGGCGCTGTTAGGGAGGCTCTGCTCCCTGTTTACGGGGATTGTGGTGACACTGGGGTGATGCTGGGGAGTGACGCTGGGGGGTGATGGGCGTTCACTGGGGTTCAACATCAAGGGGTGATGCTGTTGCAGAGGTGACACTGGAAAGGGATGTTTGGGGTGACATTAGGGTATCAGTGGGGGGTGACGCTGAGGGGTGATGATGCTGGAGTGATGCTGGGGGTATCAGTGGGGTTTAACATCAAGGAGTGATGCTTGAGGGGAGACACTAGAGCGATGGTGGTGCTGGGGAGATGTTGTTGGGGTGACGGGGTGAGACTGGTGATGTTAAGCAGGGACAACTGTTAGGGGGTGGTGACACCGGGGTAATGTTAGGGAGTGACATTGGGGAGCGACGGGGTACCGCTGGGGGGTGACCTCAGGGAGCGACACTGGGTGGTGATGTTGGGATGACCATGGATGGTGACAGGGAGTGAAGTTGGGGGAGTGATGTTCGGGGATCATTCGGGGGTTTCAGTGGGGTGTGACATTGGAGGCTGACATGTTTGGGGTGACACTGGAGTGACATTGGGGGATCACTGAGTTTTAACATCAAGGAGTGATGCTGGAGTGACACCGAGGGTGACATTGTTGGAGTGATGCTGAGAGTTGATGCTGCAGTGAGGTTGGGGTGATGCTGCAGTGATGTGCTGGAGTGACATTGCAGGGGAGACATTGGGGTGATGCTGGGGGGTGACACTGGGAGATGATGTTGGGGTATTGCTGGGGGGTGACATTGTTGGGGGGTGATGCTGGGGTGACATTGAGGAGTGATGCTGGGGGGATGTTGTTGAGGTGACAGGGGTGATACTGGGTTGATGCTGGGGGGTGACAATGGAGTGACGTTGGGGGATCACTGAGGTTTAACATCGAGGAGTGATGCTGGACTGACACTGAGGGGTGATATTGTTGGAGTGACGCTGAGGGTTGATACTGCGGTGAGATTGGGGTGATGCTGCAGTGATGTGCTGGAGTGACATTGTAGGGGAGACACTGGGGTGATGCTAGGAGTGACACTGAGGTGATGCGGGGGGTGACACTGCGGTTAAACATCAAGGAATGACACTGGGGTGATGCTGTCAGAGTGATGCTGGGTGAACGCGCTGGAGTGACATTGCGGTGACACTGGATTGACACTGGGGGATGCTAGGAGGTGATGTTGAGGTACCACTGGGGGATGACATCAAGGAGTGATGCTAGGGGTTGTCATTGTATGGGTGATGCTGGAGGTGACCTGGCTGCCTGTCCCCACAGCCCCAGCGAAGTGCCAGAGATGCTGGGTGACAACACGGTGCGCTGCAGGGTGGGGGTGGGGGTGGCGGTGGCCGCCACCTGGCGAGGCAGGAGAACACCCCTGGACTCCCCTGCACCCCACAGCCCCTAAAGGGGACCCTGGAATAGGAAAACCCCTGTGGCCCACATGAACCAATAAACATTTAACCCTAACCCTAACATTCTCCAAGCCCTTCACCAGCCTTGTTGCTCCTCCCCACAATTCCCCCTCACTGCCCCCATTCCCCTCCTCCTTTCCCCCAAATTCTGTTCCAGGTGCAGACAGTGCTGCCCCCCCACCACCTGGCGCCCTCCACCCTAACCTCACTGCCTTCATTCTCCTGCCCCACACACTGCCCCGTGGCCTGCCCTGGTTGACCCACATCTGCAGAGCGAGCCCCACAGCTTCTCATGGCGCCCACTCCCACACTGTGAAGCTGGGCTGGGGAGGGGCTGTGGGCCCTGGGGGTTGAGGTGGGGCTGGGGGTCACTATGGGGTGTGGGAGTCGATGTGTGGCATGGGGTGCTATGGGGCTGTGAGTTGCTATGGGGCTGCTGGTCACGCTCACTTGTGCTACTGCAGCAGCCCCTGCCTGTGGGACGCTGCCTTCACCACGAGGATGTGGAAGCTGCTCGCCCCGCATGACGCTGTTGTGTCCTCCATCTCCTGCCAGAACGTGTGGACAGAACTGTGGGAATACAAGAAGGACTGTATGGAGCAGCAGCTGTGGAGCAAGATAAACAGCATGAGAACCAAGGACACCTCTAGAAGAAGAAAGAACAGCTCACGGCTCTGATTGGATAAACGCCTGCGTGAACAGTTGAAGAAGTGTTTGTGGAATGTTCTGTTGACCTGTAGGGGCGAATGGGAAAGCTAGGAAAAGAAAACTTGTGAAGGTATATAAGTGATGTGAGAACTTGTAATAAACGATTTGGATCGTTCACATCTGAGTCCATGCATCAGACGCAGCACAGAACAACGTGAGCTCAGGGGTCAGGTTGCCAGCTGGGGTGGGAAGACTCCTTGGGGGAGCTCCTACAAAGGGGACCTGTAACTTGTACATGAGGAAAGAGCAACAGCTCCCCCTTAGGTGGTTGGTAACAGTGGGCATCTTGTTAAAGGATAACATGGGTTCTCCTGGCAGTAATAGCAGCAGTTACAGGCTGTGTGGCTGTTGTTGCCATCTGCTGTAGGTGTTCGGTACCGTGTGTTTAAGTTATTGCTATCGATACATCCGAAATATCCTCTGAGAAGCTTCAAACTCAGATCTTGATGAGGCTGGCACTGTGTGTGAGTCGCAGTGAGTGCGATGGATGATTGAGACACAGCACAGCTGCGGAGCGAGTGTGGAGTCCCGACCCACAGTTCTGTTCTGCTGCGAGAGAAATGGCCGGAGATGGACAAAGCGAGTGATAACGATCGGCACCGTTTGTCTGCCTTTATGTTTCTTTGTATGAGTGCGTAAAAAGGATTCAGCTTATGAAGTGGGATGAGCCTATAGAGAGATGTCTGCTCCATTCAGGGAATGAATGTCAACCTGTTTATGTAATATTGCGTTCCGACTGCGAGGCAGTATGTGAAGGGAGGTGGCTCAATCAGTGCTGGTATTGTTATAAGGCATTTATACCTATTTATAAATTTGGGAAATAATGCGGCATTAAGGGCTGTTTGTGGGAACTTTGAGGAAATCAGGAATCAATAAAGAGTACTTTTTAACATCACGGAAGGCTCCCAGGGGAAGGCAATTCCCAAAGGAACCCCTTCGGGATGCAGATTGGCACATGGCAGGATATTGCAGGGGAATAGGGAGGGACCCTAAATAAGAAAACTTTGATCAAGTATTGCAATCAGCAGTGGTTACTGTATAAATTGGGGGATAGGGAGAAATGGCCCCTAAATGGGACAAACCGTTTTGATGGTATAAGAAAGTGCAATTGTTAATGGTACATGGAAGCATAACTGAGGGTATATGGAAGTGTAACTGAGGGTACAAAGGGTGGAATGGTGTACAAAGGAAAAGGTTACATAGAAACGGAGTTTCATGGCGCTGCCATGAGAGCAACCCCCCCCCCCCCCCCCCGCAGCACAACTCGGAGTGAGAGAGGGAGCCGGGGATGGAGACTGTGTGGAGCCAGAATTAAAATATGAGAAGGGCTCGAAGCGAAAGTAACACATTGGTGAGATATAATACAGGATACCATAGCTTTGTCAGGGCCCTTGTCCCAATATTAGGAGTAGCACAGCTGGAAAGAGCTGTAGTAAATATCTCTGCCACGTTAGAAATAATTGAGAATGCGGACGCCCTATGGGCAATCCAAGAAAAAGTGTCCTCTCCATCCTAAATCGTATTACAAAACAGAATGGCACTGGGTTTGTTAACTCCAAAGGAAGGGGGAGTAAGTACTCTAATAAACAACAGCTGTTGTGCATATGTAAACAAGGATCAGAGGATTTAGATGGATTTAGAAAAAATATGGGAATAAATGAAAGTCGTGCATGAGGTAAGCCTGGACAATGCTGATTGGGAGGCGACTTTCTCAGACCTATGGGACAGGCTTATGAGCTGGCTACCAAATCTCAGATGGCTGAAACAACTTTTTTCAGCAAGTGTTGTTCTATTCTTCGTGGTGGGTTTCCTGTGTCTGGTGCTGAGATGTTCGGTGTGTTTATGTCAGAATACAGGGAAGGAATACAAAAAGTGGGAAAGGTATAAGATGAGACAAAAGATAGAAAGTGGGATCTACTTCCAGAAATCATTAGGGAGGAATGGGATAATCCAGCAGACAGGTGTCTCTGTTAGATAAATGAAAAGAGGGGAATTGAGGCACAAAAGAGGTTAAATTACACAATTAGGGTTAAGCTACAAAGAAAAATAGAATGAAGACAAACATTTGATCTCACGCATATGGAATGAATAGTATGCAGACAAAAACAAGGGAAGCCTTGTTTCAAATATATGGGAAAATAGAGGAAGTCTCAACAGATGGGATGGATAACAAACAATGCTTGACACTGCAAGGACTTCAAGCAGAAGTAAGAAAATAGGGGAACTGCGAGGCAAGCAGAATCTGCTTAAAGGGGGGTCTCCCCCCCTGAGGAGGTCAAAAGTTTACAGTGAGGAAGACTACGAGCCTTTGTGAGGAAGACTGTGAGCCTTCATCCCATGACCACCAGAAGACCCCCACATTCTGTGGCGCACACGCAAGGGGGAGCGGTGATATGTAAAGGAGTTCTCAGAAAGGTAATGCATATGTATCCACATTGTAGAAATCCACTGAATATGTATAAGCTTGCCCTATGTATGTAGCTAACTTTTGCTTACCAGTGTGCTAGTCAGGTGGAGCTATACCCCTTGCACCAGAGTATACGCACATTGCTAATAAACATACCTGCTCTATATCCTTATGCTGGCTATAGGGTTTGATTTCCGCAAGTCAAGCCCGCGCCAGAGATGCAACACATGCACTGTTGTCGACAAAGCAGTATACACGATCCAGTTCTGGCACAGCACTACGCATGTACCAGCCACGGTGCTGCAACATGCATGCGTGAGTCCCGGTACATCAGTACACATGCGCGAGTCCCACTGCAATATTACGCATGCTTCAGTCCTGGCGCAGTAATACGCACGCGCCAGTTCTGGCACGATACTAGGCATGCGCCAGATTTGGGACAACGCTACGCATGCCCTGGTTCCTGGAAAACACTACACATGCCCCAGTTCTGGGAAAACACAATGTGTGAGCCGGATTTGGGACAACACTATGCACGCACCAGTTCCGGCACAACACTACACATATCGTTAATATGTGTAGAGGGAAAATCAGAAAGGCCCAGCTTGAATTTAACCTGGCTGCTGGGGTAAAAAGGAACAAGTAACTCTTTTACAAAGACATCAACAGTAAGAGGAGGACAAAGGAGAATCTCCACTCTTTACTGCATGAGGCTGGGAATGTGACCACTGAGGATAAGGAAAAGGTGGGGGTTCTGAATGCCTTCTTTACATCTGTCTTTAAATGTCAGACCAGTTATCATCAGGGTACCCCGCACTCTGACCTGTTAGTCTCGGCTGGGGAGCAGACTATACCCTCCGTGATTCTGGAAGAAACGGTCAGAGACCTACTACTCCAACTGGACTGCCGCAAGTCCATGGGTCCAGATGAGATTCACCCGAGAGTGCTGAGGGAACTGGCAGAGGTGATAGCCGAGCCGCCTTCCATCATCTATCAGCGCTCCTTGTTGACTGGTGAGGTCCCAGAAGACTGGAGGCTTGCCAATGTGACTTCCATTTACAAGAAAAGTTGTAAGGAGGATCTGGGGAACTACAGGCCTGTTAGCCTGACCTCGGTGCCAGGGAAGGTTATGGAGCAGACTGTCTTGAGGGAGATCATGAGGCATATGCGGGACGACCGGGGAATCAGGCCTAGCAAGCATGGGTTCACGAAGGGCAGGTCCTGTTTGACTAACCTGATCTCCTTCTATGATCTAGTGACCCATCTGGTGGATGAGGGAAAGGCTGTGGATGTGGTCTACCTAGACTTCAGCAAAGCCTCTGACACTGTTTCCCACAGTATTCTCCTGCAGAAGCTGGCAGCCCGTGGCTTGGACGGGTACACTGTTGGCAGGGTAAGGAACTGGCTGGAGGGCTGGGCTCAGAGAGTGGTGGTGAATGGAGTTAAATTCAGCTGGCGACTGATCATGAGTGGTGTTCCCCAGGGGTCGGTGCTGGGGCCTGTCCTCTTCAATATCTTTATTGATGACCTGGATGAGGGCAATGAGTGCACCCTCAGTAAGTTTGCAGGTGACATCAAATTGGCTGGGAGTGTGGATCTGCCTGGGGGTAACGAGGCCCTACAGAGGGATCTGGACAGGCTGGAGAGCTGGGCTGAAGACAATGGGATGAGGTTCGACAAGACCAAATGCCGCGTCCTGCACTTCGCCTACAACAACCCCAGGTGACGCTACAGGCTTGGGGCGGAGTGGCTGAAAGACTGTGTAGAGGAAATGGACCTGGGGGTGCTGATTGATGCTCAGCTGAACGTGAGCCGACAGTGTGCCCAGGTGGCCAAGAAGGCCAATGGCATCCTGGCTTGCATCGGAAACAGTGTTGCTAGCAGGAGCAGGGTGGTGATTGTCCCCCTGTACTCAGCACTGGTGAGGCCCCACCTCTATTACTGTGTCCAGTTTTGAGCCCCTTACTGCAAGAAAGACATCAAGGCCCTGGAACGTGTTCAAAGAAGGGCAACAAAGCTGGTGAGGGGTCTGGAGCACAGGCCTTATGAGGAGAGGCTGCAGGAGCTGGGAATGTTCAGTCTGGAGGAGAGGGGGCTCAGGGGAGACCTTATTGCTCTCTATAACTGAGTAAAGGTAGAAACCCTAGGATGATCCCTGTACAGGGGGGTTGTACGGGGGGGGGGGGGGCCTATAAGTGTACGGGGGGGGGGGGGGGGGGGGGGGCTCACTTCAATTCCATAGAAATTAAAGAAGGGAGGAACTCTTACTTCAGAGGCGGAGTTTGGGGTGTGGCTTACTTGGAATAGGCAGGACTTGGGGGAGTTTAGGCGGAGTTTGGGGAGGGGATTACCAGGAATAGGCAGGACTTGGGAGGAGTTTGGTAGAACGGGGGCAAGGCTTTCGCTTATCAATAGCACATTGCAAAGGAAGAAGCTCTTGGAATTCCAGGCCTGAAACCTTCAGATAAGAAAATGGACCAACCACCATAAAGGAAAACTCATTCAAACTGACTTGACTATACACTGCGCATGTCCAAGAAGGAGTGAAAAACGAGAAAACATTCAAGGAATTAGTTAGCATGGGACAACCAATTGTCTAGAGTGAATTAGCAATACCTGCTTTTACATAATCGTGAGTGTGCATTTTGTGTGGTATAAATATGGCTGCTTGAGAGACACTAGTTGCACAATTGGGACATTGCAAGCCCCCCAGTGTGCCGGTGTATACACCTAAAATAAACTACCTTACATTCTGACTCTTGTGAGTCTGAGTGCTGTTCCGCAGGTCACCAGGAAGGAGAGGAACTAGAAAAGGGAACTGGGATGACAGTACCACTTTTTAAGAATACTGAATTAAAACTAGGGGATAAAGTAATAACAGGACAATAATTATACGTACCTGATGCAGGGACTAATTTGCTGGGGAGAGATCTTATGATGAAATTGGGAATATAAATAACAACGTGTCAAGATGGAATTACTGTATCAATGAATGTATTAAATGAGGCAGATGAGACAGATAGACCCTGTGGTTTGGGTCAAAGAAGGGAATAGAGGGGGATTAAAAATAACCCCTTTGAAAATAAAAACGCAAGATGGATTGCTAAAGGAAAGTTATGTGGTATTAAGGGTGTCTGTGGAAACTGAAGAACTGTATTGTTTGATTTGTGGGTTTTGAAGGGAATGGGACAAACTGTTTTGATGGAATAAGAAAGTGTAATTGTTACTGAGGTATGGAAGTATAATTGAGGGTACGTGGAAATGTAACTGAGGGTGCGAAAACTGGAATAGTGTACAAAGAGCAAAGGGTTAAAAAGAAAGTGAGTTTATCTGTGCTGGCATGAGAGCAACCCTTCCTGCACTGTTCCCCTGCAAGCAAAACTCTCACAGTGAGAGAGAGAGCCGGGGTCAGAGACTGCTGCTGTGAAGGGGGAGGTGGAGAGGACCGGGCACTGGAAGTGAGAATAGCTCTCATTTGCAGAGATCTAGGAAACCTGAAATTTTAGCACTGCACGCCTCTGGAGAGAAGGAGGTGAAATTGAAATAGGATGCTAGTAGTTTATGTAATGATGAGAGTTTGGAAAGTGAGAAAGTTTGGGGAGGACACAGGCTGAGGGATGCAAAGATAAGCAAGGTATAACAGGGATGTCAGGGCTGAAGAAAGGTGAACGATATGAAAAGAGAAAAAAAAAAAACTGATTAAGAAACAGTGATAGTAAGGGAATTGGGAATAATAACAGCTGCTAATGTTGTGGCACTAGAATAGGGTCATAGGATCCAGAGATCCCCTCAGGAAGGGGGGGGGGCTGGAAGAGCCCAGGGAGGGCTCTGCCCCACTGGAATGAAAGCAGTGTGCAAACTGCAATGAGACACTGGTAGAGAAATCCTACCAAGCTAAGTGAGAAGGAACCACCTCTGATTGCAAAGCTGGAGGGTGGAACCTGGGAAGTTTGCCCTTAGCAGATAAACTGGTGAAACTGCAGCTAGGGGAGCAGGATAAAGAGGTTTATTTTCAGGAGGATACGGGTACTTCTTACTACCTGTAGATGATTTTGTAACAGTAGTAGAAGCTAGTGCCCAACAAGGAATGGTTTACTTTTTGGGATCAATTAAATATAAGCTAAGAAAACAAGTAGGAATACAGAAATTCTTGTACCTGCCAGGTTACTCTGTTAAGGAATTTAATAAGAGGGACAAACAATAAGAGTCAAACAATATTAACTGACTGAAAATTGTAAGTCTGGCTTTAACACAAACTGGGAAAAAGAACGTTGTACCCCCAGGATTTACAGCAATCTCAAATAAGGTATGCTTAGGAGTGTGGGCATCAGGGCCACAAATGAAGCCCTAATTAGATGTTAAAAGCAAGAGCTCACCCAGTCAGGGTAAAGCGGTGCCCTTTGAGGATATGTGACTGTAGAAGGATAAAAGAAATAAGAGTTAATTTTTTGGAGTTTGGATTCCAACTTTGCCAAATTTTTGAATAGCAAGTGCGATAGTTTGGTACAAGACTTGAGGGCAAGTAATAGAATTGTTGAATGCATACACTCAGTGGTGGCAAATCCATGCACTTTATTAACCATGTTAAGGAATAAGTAGGTGGAGTTTACCTTCTGGATTTGAAGGATGTCTTTTCTGCCTGGTTTGGCCAAAGGAAGCCTAAGGTTATTTGAATAGGAAAACCCTAATACAGGAGAAGAGACGCAGTTAACCTGGACTGTGTTACCCAGGGTTGTGAAAACAGCCCAGTGATTTTTGAGAACCGGCCAACTTGTGGGCCTGAGACTTGGGTTCCTCCATCCCAGGGGGGAACTTTACTGCAGTACATGGATGCCACAGCAACAAAAGAGAACTGTGTGCAATGGACTGTGAGTTTGCTGAGTTTCTTGGTTTGCAGTGCAAATAACCCTTGGTTTAAGCACAAATAACCCAGCAGCAAGTGACATATTTTGGATATGAGATTACAGCTGGACTTTGAACCTTAAGGACTGCCAGGAAAGAAGCCATCTGACAAACCCCTGAGCCGCAAACTGCCAAGGAACTCTGTACATTCCCAGGAATGACAGGATAGTGCTGACCGTGGATACACAGCTATGGACTGATGGTAAAGCTCCAAACAGCCTGATGAAGTGAGTAAGGGATGGCCAGGGTGCCTGAGGGCAGTGGCTGCACTAGTGCTCAATATTCAAGAAGCCCGTAAATCTACACTGGGCCAAAGAATAACAGTGTTAATATCTCATACAGTGTTTACTGTACTGGAGGTAAAAGGGGAACATTGGCTCTTACCCCAAAGATTTCTGAAATACCAGGCCATCCCGGTAGGGCAAGATGATGTAGAAATAAATGTAACTAATACTGTCAACCTTGTATCTTTCCTTAGTGGAACTCCTGGAGAATAAGTACTTCATGGCTGCTTTGAAACATCTGAAGCTGCACATTCCAGCCGGTTGGTCAGACCTGAAGGACGAACCCTTAGAAGATGCAGAAGACACCTGGTTTACCAACAGTAGCAGTTTTGTGAGACAAGGAGACTGTAAGGCAGGATATGCAGTAACGGCTACTGACAAGGTAATCGAAGAACAACCATCACCTGTGGGGACTTCCCCTCAGAAGGCCGAAATAACTGCCTTGACAAGAGCGTTAATTATATGGACAGATGCTAATATGTATTTGGGGTGCCACATGCTCATAGTACCATCTGAAAAGAGCAAGGATTGCTCACATACAGAGAAAACAGCATGATGTAAATCTACCAATGGCTATAATACGTTGTAAAGCACATCAGAAAGGTAACAATGTACGGGAAACTGGAAATGAGATGATGGATCAGGTGGCAGAACAGGTGGTTGAAGGAGGCTTTAATTCCAGACAGTAAACTTAAAATATCTGAACCTGAGTCAAAATCTGTAAAATGTTCTAAAAGAGGATAGGAGTCTAATTAATGATCTAGAAGGGAAGAGAACTCTTTTCACAATGTAATTAGTAACTTTTCTAAAACTTTAAACTTCTCTGGCTGTTGGCAGGGATGCAAGTACTGTGGTCTGAGATCTTGTCACACTGTCTGCTCAGTACAAATATAAAAGCGGTCAAAGGGAGTCCATTTACATAGCAGCAGGTGCCATATTTAACAGTGGCCGCTATAAGGAAAGTAATAGCACTCTCATTAGTGGGCACAAATATCAAAACGGAAGTAATATAATGAGCAAGTGTCGTTTGAGTAAAGGTTTTGGTGGCTGTGGGGAGATGGGAGAGCTCAAACTCCCACCAGGTACAGTGAGAACTTTGTGGAGCCAGTATCAAAATCCAAGGAGGGTTAAAGGGTAAATAACCCATTGGTATTGAAGTAAGGAGTTAGAGGATGCAGGACTTAGAAAATTAATAGCAGCGTTTGCGAGCTCAAGAAAACGTTAGTTTAGTTTTTGGAAGCGCTTGCTTGGCTTAACTTTTGTTAGCCCAAGGAAGCACCTGATTAGCCCAGCTTTTGTTGGCCCAGGGAAGCACTTGATTAGCTTAACTTCTGTAGCCCCAAGGCCCAAGGAAGTGCTACAGTGAGCTATCCCAAAAGGAAGGCTATCTCCTGTCAGCAAAGAAGGGACCAATGAGAGAACAATGGAAAGGGGAACAAACATTACAGAGGCATGCAAGATAAGGGGAATGCTCTAAACTGGGACAGAGGTTGGAAGGACACAATGATGAAGACTACTAGCTTCATCCAAGAACGACCACCAGAGGAGGCTACAATGCATGCCCCAAGAGGAGGGACATTATGTCAATGATTTCTCGGAAAGGGACGGAATATGTGAATAAGTTCTTGGAAATCTACTGATTGTGTATGAGCTTGACTTTTAAAAATGTGATGTTTCTGTTTGTGGGTGTGCAAGTTAGGAGGAACGATCCCCCTAGCACCCGGTGATATGCGCAGTGCTGGAATAAACATACCTGCTCTATATCTCCTGGGCTATAGAGTCTGATTTCCGCAAATCAGTACAGGATGCCATAGCTTCGTGAAAGCCCTTATTCCGGTCTTAAAAGTAGCACAGCTGGAAAAAGGCTGTAGTGAACAATTCTGCAACTTTAGAAATAATTGAGAATGCTGCAGCAGATGCCCTTTGGGCAATCCAAGAGGAGGTATCCTCTTTATCCAAAGTTGTATTGCAACATGAAGTAGGTGTGGATAACACCAATTGGGGAACGGCTTTCTCTGGACTGTGGGATAAACTTACTAGTTGGCTGCCAAATTTAGGATGGTCAAAATAGCTTTTCTTAGTCTGCATCACCCTGCTACTCTTGGTGTGTTTTACTTGTGTGGTAACGAGATGCTCTTTGCATCTGTGCCAGGACACCAGAATGGAATACAAGGTATGGAAGAGGCATGAGCTAAGACAAAAGGTGGAGAGTGGGGCTTATTTCAGGACAAGTCAAGAAAGAGTAAAATAATCTAGCAGGTGGAAGTCCTGCTAGATTAAAGAAAAGGGGGGAATTGAAAGGTGAAAGAAGGGCCCCGCAGTAAAGGAGAGAAGGGAACTTTACAGAAACTGGAACAGGGGTTGAGTAAAGGTAGAAACCCTAGGATGATCCCTGTACAGGGGGGTTGTACAGGGGGGCCCCCTGTACATGTACGGGGGGGTGCCCTCACTTCAATTGCATAGAAATTAAAGAAGGGAGGAACTCTTACTTCAGAGGCGGAGTTTGGGGTGTGGCTTACTTGGAATAGGCAGGACTTGGGGGAGTTTAGGCGGAGTTTGGGGAGGGGATTACCAGGAATAGGCAGGACTTGGGAGGAGTTTGGTAGAACGGGGGCAAGGCTTTCACTTATCAATAGCACATTGCAAAGGAAGAAGCTCTTGGAATTCCAGGCCTGAAACCTTCAGATAAGAAAATGGACCAACCACCATAAAGGAAAACTCATTCAAACTGACTTGACTATACACTGCGCATGTCCAAGAAGGAGTGAAAAACGAGAAAACATTCAAGGAATGTTGTAGTAGGCGACAGCGAGGATTTGGGATATGACGTGATAGGACTCTCCCCTTGCTCGGTGTCAAAGGGTTAATATATGCATAAGGGGCATAGACAAAGGAGGATAGGTATATAGGTAAATCGCACGACACAATAAACGCCATTTTCTGCTTGCCACATTGGTATTCACGTGCAGTTCTTTGGCCCAGGTAGATTTTACCCGATAGTCCAGCACAGGCACAGAGCTAAAAGAACATGGGTTGCCAGGTGCACAGCAACAAGTGGTGCCCCGTGTGAGGAGCTCTGTGTATTATTCCTGTGCTGGGGGGCGATACCGAGGTGACGGTGGTGCCCCGCATCCTGCAGACACGGTAACCCGAGTTGACGGCGGGGCTCTGCAGAAGTCCGTGGTGACGACGGAATTTCTCGCGCACGTATTTGAGACGGCAGTGAGAGCCGGGACAGCGGTGAGACGCTGATTATGGATCAGGTTATTAAGGTATTGCTTCAGTTTTGTAAGCTTTATTGCGGCAAAGATATTCCTTCTAAGAAGGACACTGCTGCAGTTATTTCCCGATTGGAACGGGAGGGGGAGGTTAAAGCTCCCGATGAAATTCTTGACCATCAGAAGTGGGATAGTATCACTTCTGCGCTTGCGCAGCATGCGATGAGCGCCCAGAAAGGCCCCGAACTTAAAACTTGGGGATTGCTGCTGGGAGCCCTTAAAGCAGCCAGGGAGGAAGGGAAGTCATCCGAGCGGGCACGGGCACTCCTACGTCTTATTACAGGGGGAAATGTGGATTTTGGGGACCCTGGGGGGCCAGGTGGTGGGGGCTCGTCAGGGTCGGGGGTAATTACCGCTTGTAGGAGTTCGGAGGAGATTAAGGCGGCAGCCCCGAGTACCGACAAGATGGCATCGGCCATGTTGGCGCTGACCATAGTAAAGATGGCGCCGACCGCGCGGGCTCCAACTGTTTAAAAGATAGCGCCCACCACGCTGGAGCTGACCACGCCCACGATGCCGGAAGAAGACAAGCAACAAAATGGCAGCCCCCATCCGTCAGCTGCCAGTACCAGCGGCCGGCAGGGCCTCAAGGGAGGAACATCGGCGGAGTCCCCACCCCCATATCCGTCGGCATCGCCTCAGAAATCGCTGTATCCTTACTTGCGTGACCTGTCCGCACTGGCAGCGGGGGAGGGCACGTCAGTCCCCGCAGCTGGGTGAGGGCGTAAGCGCGGTCAGCTCGCTGACTGGTCCAAAGTTAAAGAGGTGGTGGAAGATAAGGGCTTATCAGTTACGCCTACGTTTCTGGTCGTGGCTGGGAGGAGAGTCCCGTGTGAGTCCCTCTAGAGCTGAAGGGGGGTGGCGTGCCTGATAGAGGTGGTTGAGAAAAGGGGGCTAAGATCGCCCCTCATTTTAAATGCACTGGAGGGTCTCACAGTGCTAGGCTGTGTGCTCATGTGTATGGTACTTAAGCCGGTACAATATACGCTTTGGAAGGAGGGGTGGAGTTGGAACAGTAGTGACCGGACTCCTCGTCTTCAGGGAAAAGCCTTAGATTCCTTGTTCACAGAGGAGGGGCCGTTTGCCCTCGGCATTGCGGTCGATCCTGTGCCAGCACCGACTCCTTCTGCCCAGGCTGCTCCTGCTTTGCACCTGACCCTTGTGTGCAGTTCAGGCGTAACCTAAATTGTCTAGGTCGTTGTGTGTTGTGTATTTTAGTAACAGATCGAATGTAAATTAAGCAGAATTTGATGTCACTAATGCTGGAATCTGCGGGAATTGTTCTTTTATGTGATGCTATTAGCCTATCAATTAGCTTTTCTTAATTGGCAAAGATGAAACCTGAGAAGAAAATCCCAAGCAAAGGGGTTGACCCTGTATCACAGAATGATTACTTCTCCTTCAGCCCACTAATCAGGATTTTTCAGATATAATCGTGCATCAGTTGAGACAAAGGCTCACACTAAGAGAGTTGATCTTAATAGCTTATTGTGTTTTTGGTCAGATGTTCCACTTGGCTCTGTATCACGCACTGGCCACGCGGATGCGGTGTACAAATGGAAAGTATCCTTCAGACTCTGAGAGAAATAAAAGCAGGAGAGAATCTGTGATGGGTGAGAAAGGTAAAGTGCACTTTGAAGCAGGGGATGCCCTGCTGGCACTCCCTATCGCATCCACCGCAAACACATTTTTGGCACATTTGCCCACTAATAACAATTCTATCTAACATGTAACTTTGTAAAGTTGTATGACCATTAATTATCTATTAGTTTAGAAGTATGGTTGTGAGCATTCTAAAAGCATTTGCTGCACAAATTTTAGTGATCCTTCAAATTGACATATCAGAGTAAAAGTTGAAGGCTTCTTTCTAATCAGTTACAGATAACACAGAATGGGACCCACTTGGGATTTACTTCCAGGTTGCAGTAAAATGTTTCTAAATTTCTGAAAACTGGGTTCTCTCTTGATGAGAAGCTTTGGAATAAAATTGGTGTAGAACTCTCGGAGGCTTCTATTGCTAACGACAGAATAGCTGCTAAACTGTTGTCTGTTTGCACTAAATAACGCAAGGGCTTGAACAAATTCAACAAGGAAGAATTTCTTCTAATTATTCTCTATTGCCTGTATGTAACTTGCTTAGACAGGGATGAATGCAGGAAAGAAGGATTTTTCTACAGAGTACAGAGGTATAATATTACGGAGTGGGAATCACTGCTTTCTGAGGCAGTAAAAGAGCTAATCCTGTCTCCCATGCAGTACACTGTGTTTATGATTAAATACTGAGATCAGGTTACCATCTAGATTATGAATAATGAAGGAGAGGAGAGGATCTGGGCAACACTTCAGGCCCAGGCACAAATGGACAAGCGATGCCTTGAATAAGTTAAGACTTTGGTGTTATATGCTATCTTTTGGATACCTGATATTAATTTGTTTAATGCCTCAATTAGGTTAGTTAAGCAGGAGGCTGCCCAGTCCTACATTATGCTTCTGGGCTGTTTCTCGACTCGATGCAGGAACAGCTCAAAGAATGAAGTGCTGCAATTCTGGGGGGCTCAGTCATGTATAGAGGGACTGTAAACAGCCTGAGCAAGCAAATGAACCTGCTTGTGCTATTGCAGATGGACCCTGTCCCCAACACAGGAGGGTGCTGCACAGGGCGAGAGAATGCCGATCCAAACTCCTTGTTGCCATATGGCCCTGCGATCTGCTGGGAAACAGGAAGAGGAGTGCATGACAGTGCACTATGGCAGCAAATATGGTCCTAAATCAGTCAGCCACTGTCTGACTAGTTCACTCGGACCAGCCATTGTCGGCAGTGCAGGAGTGGATTTGGCCAGCGCCCAGTCAGTGCTGCAGACTAACAGCACCGTGACTCTCATTCCAACAGGTGTCACGTGTTCCCTTGGGAACAGGTGTAGCGCTTTCTTATCAGGATGTTCTTCTGTTACATGGATAGGACTTTGCTTTACCAGGACTTATAGATGTTGACCATGCTGGGGTGATTAACATAGTGGCTTGGTCACCCTCACCCTCTGTGTTATTTCTGAAGGCCATAAAAAAAAAAAAAAAAAAAAGGCAATATTAATCTCTTCATTTTTTGACTAAACCTGGCATCGAGGACTAAATTGGTGGACTTGGAAGTGACAAAAGACAAACCATTGTTACTATGCTTAGTAGACGGTTGACAGTTGTTAGGCCTAATAGATACTGGGGCTGATGTTACCATCATTAAGTCAAATGATTGGCTGTCTGAATGGCCATTAGAAGACCCTAATTTTGTTATTATAGAAGTTGAGGGGTATGCCATATGCTTGGTATCCTGTACAACAGTATTAACCAAAGGATCGTCGAACACACTAATCAGACACTGAAATGGCAGCAAACATGATTAAGGGAGAGAAGGGTGATCTGACCATGATATTGCAATAGGCACTGATAGTGCTCAACTAGCCAGCTACGGTGGTGTCTCTTCTTGGGGGTCTGGTGTTGGATGCCTGAATCTTCTATCTGGCAGGGCCCAGCCAACCTCCTTATATGGGGTCGAGGGTACGCTTGTGTTTCCACAGGTACAGGGACCAACCGGATTCTCACATGTCTTGTTCAGCCATGGATGTCATCGAACACTTCTGCTAATGATTACCATCAGGGCTGACGATGGAACTGCTAACCCTGATACCACCTGAACTGGCGGGTAATTCCTGGGAAGTTGATGTTTTCACAGATCCAACGGTTAGTGTACAGTTGCTTGGAGTAAGAGCTGTAGCACATGCTATGCGGTTATGGCGTGAGATACCGTGCAACATCGTCACGGACTCTGCTTTTGCAGCTAGACTTCTGGCCCGAATGGGACAGGAGGGTTCACCCAGCACGGAGGCCTCCAATATTTTGGAGGAAGCCTTGATGACATGCTTAGCCCCTGTTGCCATCCTACATGTGCGGAGTCACTCAGAAGTACCAGGCTTTTTCACTGAGGGCAACACTGCAGCAGACAGAGCTGCTGGCACGCAAGTTTTCACTGCAAGAAGCTCGCGATCTCCATTCCACTCCACATGTAGGCACTCATGCGTTGTCTAGAGCTTGTTCTATCCCGTTGTCTGTTGCACGTGATGTTGTTCAGGCGTGCCCTCACTGTAATTCAGCACCAGTTGTAGGGGCTGGAGTGAATCCTCGTGGCCTCACGCCATTGCAGATTTGGCAGACAGACTTTACTCGAGAACCACGACTGTCACCGTGTTCGTGGTTGGCTGTTACAGTAGACACCTCCTCTTCTGTCCTTATTGCTACCCAACATGCTAGATCTAACTCTACAGCAGCACGAAGTCATTGGGCAGCAGCAATTGTTACCATTGGCCTGCCCCGCCAGATCAAGACAGACAATGGAACTTGCTTTACCTCACGTTCTACACAGGACTGGTTGGTGAGGTGGAACATCTCTCACATCACAGACATTGTGGGTATTTCTCAGGGGCAAGCAATTATTGAGCGCGCTAACTGCCTTCTTAGGGAAAAGATACATATCCTCGGGGAATGTGAGGGATTCCGAGACCGCATTCTAGTTTCCAAACAAGCTGAGGTGTTAGTGAAAACTCTTTATGCATTGAACCACTTAGAACATGGTGACAGTAAGCGCATTCCTATGCAGAAACATTGGCAGCCAAAAATCTTGGGTGAGGGCCTCCAGTTTCGGTAAAAACAGATGGTGGAGTTTGGGAATCAGGATGGAGAATATTGGTCTGGGGTAGGAGATACGCTGCAGTAAAACACGAGGAAACAGGTAAAATCCTGTGAGTTCCATCAAGGAAAGTGAAACCGGTCCTTCGCAAGAAAGATGACGATGACAGTCATTACCCGGGTTGAGACAGTAACTGTAGTAGTTAGCTAGATAACTGCAACAGTCACAAGATGACGTCGACACCTGCGTGGGCCCCTCGGCCTTGTAGGCCCTGCAGAGACTGTTACAACATGCTTCCTGAAGATAAGGAAGGAACATGCTTCCTGAAGATAAGGAAGGAGAAGGAAGGAGACCAAATATGGAGAAGACACTACATGCCACAAGTCCATTGGGCAGAGATAAGATAACAGAAGTAAAGAGGATCGGGTAACACTGCGATACGGGAGAGCTATAAAGAGTGTATGTTGCTTACAATAAACGCCATTTGCTGCACCATATTGGTGATCACCTCAGTGAATGGACAAGCTGATGGGTCTCCAAGGGTAACGAATAATTCACTGCAACACAGTAACAAGGTGTAAAGTGTTCTGTGAATTCTGACTATAAGTAGGGTTTTGCTTTGCAGCGGTGGCTCCCAGGAAAACTAGGATCTGACCCCGCTCTGAGACCCCTGCAACCATGCAAGAGCCCTGAGGACCCACTGATTACTTGGAGAAGGTCATGCGCTATTCAAATGCTGACATCCTTGTTATTATTTGTGTTTCCTACTCTCAGGGAGAGCACCCACCCTACACAACAGCTACTCCACATACATCAATTCCTTCTAAAGGCTCTATTTTTACAGAGGAAATAGAAAAGATCTTATCTCTACAGATTTATGAAATTGGGCCGTATGTCATTAAGAATACAGGTCAACAACAGGTGATGTTCATCCCAATATGGTCTCTGAAACGTGTGAAGTCATCAATGCAGACTGATATCTCAGCAATTAAACCAGCTTGCGCACCATTTTTAAATACATCCTTTACAAGTTGGTTGTCATGGTTACACTGGCGTACCTTTGCTCAGACTAAGAGAACACGCAGGGATATGACTGGTGTGTTGGGAACAGGTCTAGGGGTTCTAAATAGTATAGATGCTAAAATGGTCATGAATAAGTTAAGTGCGACAGCAAGTGACTTATTTGTACTTCAATATCCTCTGCAGTCATCTTTATCAGCATTAGGAACTCACCAATGGCTCTTATCTGACAGTCTACCTCAGTGGGAAAGGACCAACACAAGGGACCACCAGTTATTATTAGACACACTCGCCACAGCTCAAAGTGATACCTCATTATCTCTCAGCTGTATTCGAGCTTGAATATGGGTACAATCTATGTTGGCAGCAGTAGTAAGAGAAGGTGAAGGTGGTATCCTGCCCACTGAAGTTCAAAAGGTAATTTGGGATAATGCTAATGAGTTTGAAAGGAAGTTTCAACCTTGGTGGCAGTTGGTGAATTTTACTTATGATCCTGTTACTAATGATGTCACATCTTATGCCCTAACGATTAGTAATGCTTCAGTGTTCACGATATACCTAATTGTAGCATTGGGGTTAATTTGTGATGGAGCAGTGTTTTACCCAACAGAACATCGTATGTGGGCTCGTAAGAATGGGCAAAGATGGCAAACAGCTGATATTAGTTCTTGCGTTATAAAAGAACAACGAGGGTTTATCTGTGAAAGTAATACTCTTGGAACTCAAGACGTGTGCCTGGACACTGAGCAGAACATCTGTCATTTTGAGATCCACCCTAATGCAGTACATGAGACTATGCTTATATATGTTGGGAAGGAATGTGTGTGTGTAAGGACTTTTTGTGATTCCCTGCTCATAGACCATGTTACTGTAAATATTAGTACCCGCTTAAACTTCTGTGTGTGTAACTTTACAAGCATTGTAGGCTGTGATTTCAATTATTCAGTTCCGGTTACCTCATATCAGCTGTTACAGTCCAATTACGCGTTAATTCAGGATTTGTCACCTATCTCCATCGGGATGAACCTTCTGCTGGTGAAGAAATTATTACGACATGATGATCTACACCAACTGCTGATACGCATTCGGGACAATGGACAGAAAACTTTAGTTACTGTTCACCATGATACAACAGAGGTACATCACATCCTGGAACAAGTGAAGAAGGACGGAGAACACCACTGGTGGGAGTTACTTCTCAGATGGTCTCCAACTGCAACGGGAACTTTTAATATTATACTCCATCCAGTTTTGATCATGTTAGCATTAATAATAATATGTTCACTACTAATAATTATATTATATATTAGGGTTAAGCGTATACTGGCACGTGTGTCTAAACTTGAGAGCAAAATATATCATCTTATCCAAAGGGATGTAAAGGATTATAAGATTATAAGTGATAAGGCGATAAGGTTATAGACAATAAGATCATAGATAAGATCATAGGTAAAGACTATAAGTGGTCGTAAGTAAGATCATAGATGATAAGATTATAGGTGGTAAAATGTAAGATTATAAGTGGTAAGATCATAGATGGTAAGATTGTAAGCAGTAAGATTGTAGGTGATAAGATTGTAGGCGATGAGCGATACTCGCGCTGTACGGGATAGGCTTCATTGAGCATAGGGAGGGGGAGATGTTGTAGTAGGCGACAGCGAGGATTCAGGTTGTGACGTGATAGGACTCTCCCCTTGCTTGGTGTCAAAGGGTTAATATATGCATAAGGGGCGTAGACGAAGGAGGATAGGTATATAGGTAAATTGCACAACGCAATAAATGCCATTTTCTGCTTGCCACATTGGTATTCACGTGCAGTTCTTTGGCCCGGGTAGATTTTACCCAGTAGTCCAGCACAGGCACAGAGCTAAAAGAACATGGGTTGCCAGGTGAACGGCAACAAAGGAATTAGTTAGCATGGGACAACCCATTGTCTAGAGTGAGTTAGCAATACCTGCTTTTGAGTAATCATGAGTGTGCATTTTGTGCGGTATAAATATAGCTGCTTGAGAGACACTAGTTGCGCAATTGGGACAGTGCAAGCCCCCCAGTGTGCCGGTGTATACACCTAAAATAAACTACCCTATATTCTGACTCTTGTGAGTCTGAGTGCTGTTCCGCATGTCAATTTTGGCGAGCCAGGCAGGAGACACTCCAATCAAGGACCAGATGGTCCCGGCACTGGACATCCCGCGCGCACCGGACTCCTTTCTCCGGAGGATCTCCTCTTCCGGGCGATCTGAGACCCCACAGACACGGCCCTGTGCAGCGGACTAAGGTAGGAGGGGGTTTGAGTCCCTCTGAATGCCGGCTTAGGGGTTGTGGGTTAGAGTCCCACTAATGTAAGGGGGCTTGAGTCCCTCTGGATCCCAGTTCTGGGTTGTGGGTTAGAGTCCCACTAAAGCCAGGGGGTTCGAGTCCCTCTGAAACCCAGCTGAGGGGTTGTGGGTTAGAGTCCCATTAAGGGCTAGAGCACGTTGTGAGCGGGACGCCCCCACAATTAAGATCTCTAGCTACCCGTATACCCACTGGGAATGGTTGAAGGAAACGATTGGGTTTCGGATCCGATAATTTGGTCCATAATTGGAATTGCTACAGGAATATAAATTGGATAAATTCTTGCTGAAACATTATTGTGTGCACACTCCTTTCTTTAATGGTATTTCTGGTGTTTGTATTTATATGTGTACTTGGTATTGGTTGTCTCGTGTACTAAACTGCATTGTGATTCTTGCTATACGTATTGGTCTGTGTGCTAGATAAATAGTTTGCAAAGTGTTCTAGAAATGGGGCAGGGGACAAGTGCACCTTTGCCAGGCAATGTTCCCCCCTGAAGTCCTTTGGGATGTATTCTGTCCCATTGGAAGGAAATTGTCGAAGAAACAGGAGTATTACGTAAGAAAACCTTGATTAAGTTTTGTAATCAATGGTGGCTATTATATAAGTTAGAGGACGGAGAAAAGTGGGTTTTGAATGGTAGTCTAAACTATAACACCATATTACAATTAACGTTATTCCTATGCAGGGAGGAGAAATTGGATGAAGTTGCATATGTGGAAATGTTTTTCGTTTTAAGGGACCATCCCGAGTGGCAAAAACAGAGTGGTATAGGAACCCCAAGAGACCCCTTTGTGCTAACCCTAGAAAAAGACGTAAAGGAAAGGGGGGGAGGGGGGAAGGGAAGTCTCTGATGTTGTCGGTAGGTTGTTGATGATGATAAAAGAAATAATAGTTAACTTTTTGGAGTTTGGATTCCAACTTTGCCAAATTTTTGAATAGCAAGTGCTATAGTTTGGTACAAGACTTGAGGGCAAGTAATAGAATTGCTGAATACATACGCTCAGTGGTGGCAAATCCATGCACTTTATTAACCATGTTAAGGAATAAGTAGGTGGAGTTCACCTTCTGGATTTGAAGAATGTCTCTTCTGCGTGGTTTGGCCAAAGGAAGCCTGGCAGTACTCATGCGCCAGGTCTGGTGCGACAAAACGCATGCACCCATCCCGGCGCAGCAGTACGCATGCTCCAGTTTCTGTAGTACAAAACGCATGCGCGGGTCCCGGTACGATAGTACGCATGCGCCAGTTCCGGAACAGCACTCCGCATGCGCCAGATTCGGCTCTGCACTACGCGTGCGCCGTCTCCGCTACGAAACTACGCATGCGCTTATTCCAGTACGAACGTACGCATGCGCCATCTCCGGTTCGAAAGAACGCATGCTCTAGTCCCGGAGCGCCAGTACGCATGCCGTTTTCCCGGCACAGCACTGCGCAACGCTTGTCCGGGCACAGAAATAAGCAAGCATGTGCCAGTCCCGGCGAGGCACTACGCATGCCCTATGTCCGGTAAGACAATACGCATGCGCCTGTTTCCTGGCAAAGCACTACGCATGCGCCAGTGCCAAAAAAAAGCACTGCGCATGCGCCAGTTTCGGCTCTACACTACGCTTGCGCCATCTCCGGTACGAAACTACGCATGCTCTAGTCCCGGAGCGGCAGTACGCATGCGCTTGTTTCCCGGCAAAGCACGATGCATGCGCCAGTTCCGGGAAAAACAGCGCATGCGTCAGTTTCGGCGCTGCAATACGCGTGCGCCGTCTCCGGTACAAAACTACGCATGCGCTTATTTCGGTACAAAGTACGCATGTGCCTTCTCCTGTACTAAAGTACGCATGCTCTAGTCCCGGAGCGGCAGTACGCATGCGGATTTCCCGGCACATGACTACGCATGCGCTTGTTCCATCACAGAAGTACGCATGCGCTTATTCCGGCATGTGCATAGCGCATGCGTTACCTTCGGCGCTGCCATACGCATGCGCAAGCACGTGGTACGAAAATACGCATGCGCTTGGTTTGGTACGAAACTACTCATGCGCTGTTCCCTGTGGGGTAGTACGCATGCGTTTTTCCCGGCACGGCATTACGCATGACCGTGTCCCGGCTCTGAACTACGCATGCGTCTGGCGGCGCTGCACAACGCATGCGCCTATCCCGGCAAAGTACTGCGCATGCGCTTCTTGCGGAACGACACTACGCATGTCTTTTCCGGCATTGCTCTACGCATGAGTCTTCTCCGGTACTTGACGACGCACCCGCCAATTCCGGTATGAAACTACGCATGCGGAACTTTCTACACGACACTACGCATAAGCTTTTCCGGCACAATACGACGCATGCGCTGTTTTCAGTACGAACCTACGCATGCGCGTGTGGCGGCACTGAAGTACGCATGCGCCTAGTGTGGTACGCCGCTACGCATGCGCCACCGCCGGCGCTGAAAGACGCATGCGTTTGTTCCTGTATGCAACTAGGCATGTGCGTGTTCCAGACTACACTAGGCATGCTCTAGATCTGGTACGACAAAACGCACGCGCTTATCCCGGAGAGGCACTACGCTTGTAATCTTTCCGGTAGTAAACTACGCATGCAGCAATAGTGCCGCTGCACGACGCATGCGCCGATCCGGGCGAGGCACTACGCATGCTCCTGTTTCTGTAGTACAAAACGCATGCGCCTGTCCTGTCACAGCATGACGCATGCGCTTGCTGCGGCACGAAACTACGCATGCGGCTGTTTCCAGGCAGCAGATACCGCCATCTGCTGTGCGAAACAACGCATGCGCATGTTCTGGTACTGAACTACGCATGCGCCTATTCCATTACGACACAAAGCATGCGCTTTTTTCGGTACAGCAATACGCATGCGTTGGTCCTGTAGTGCACTGCGCATGCGGCATTTTCTGCGTGGTACTACGCATCCTCCAATTCCGGTACGAAATTACGCAGGAGCAACTTCCGGTACGGCACTACGCTTGCGCATTTCCCAGCCGTGCACTACGCATGCGCCTGTCGCAGCAGAGAACTACGCATGCGTTTGTTCCGGTTGTACGCCGCGCATGCGCTAGTCTCGGAGTGCTAGTACGCATGCGCCTTTTGCGGCACAGAAATACGCATGCTTCTTAACGGCGCGTCATTACGCATGCGCAAGATCCGGTAAGAAACTACGCATGCGTCGTTGTTGGTGCATGCGCTCTGTATGATCCGTCTATACGCATGCGGTGCACCCTGCGCCGGAAGACGCATGCGCTTGTTCCGGTACGTAACTACGCATGTCTGTGTTCCAGACTGCAATACGCATGCGCTAGGTCTGGTACGACAAAACGCATGCGCCGATCCGGGCGGAGCAGTACGCATGCTCCAGTTTCTGTAGAACACAACGCATGCGCTTGGTCCGCTACAATAATACGCATGCGCCAGTACTGGCACAGCACTACGCATGCGCTAATTATGGCACGAAATTACGCATGCGCCTGTCCTGTCGTGGCATTTCGCATGCGCAAGGTCTGGTACCCTACTACGCATGTGCTCGTTTCCAGGCAGAGCACTACGCATGCGCCCGTTCCGGCCTGGTATTACGCATGCGCTTGTTTCTGTAGTGCACTGCGCATGCGTCGTTTTCGCCGGTTTCACTACGCATGCGTCATCTCTAGTATGAAACTACGCGTGCTCCAATTCCTGTACGAAACTACGCATGCGCTCAGTACGGTTCGACAGTACGCTTGCGCTTTTCCCGGCACAGAACTACGCATGCGCCTGTCCTGGTACTGCACTACGCATGCACCCTTTCCGGCTCTAAGTTACGCATGCGCTAATTTTGGTGTGACAGTACGTATGCGCTAGTTCCGGTAGGAAACTACGCATATGCTAGTTCCGGCCGTGCACTACGCATGCGCTGGTGCTGGCTCTGCACTACGCGTTCTCCATTCCGCGCCCGGTACTACGTTTGCGCCATCCGCAGCACGACTCTACGCTTGAGCAGTTTTGGGCACGCTAGTACGCATACGCTTATCTGGAGACAGCATTCCGCATGAGCCAATCTTAAAACGGCACTGCGCATTTCCCAGTCGGAGTACTGCACTAGGTATGCGGTACTGTTAGCACACACCAATGCATGCGCCATTCTATGCACTGCACTACGTATTCGCTATTTTCTTCTCGTCAATACGCGTGCGCCTGTTAGTGCACTTCACTACGCATGCGTCAGTTTTAGCACCGCACTACGCATGCGCTTTTGTCGGCACTGCTCTGCGCATGCCCTGCTTTCTGTACAGGAATACGCATGCGTCGGTCTAGCTGCGCGCATGCGTTTTATTTTCTGGGGCTTCAGATACAGACGGACGCAGTTTTGCATTTTGGCCACGCGGTGGCAGCAGAGACCGCGGAAAGAACTACTTTGTGCTTGGCTCTGACCTGCCGTACACTCCGCGGCTATCCGCTCTGTCTTGCTGACAGAGGAAAAACACAAAGACGGGGAATGGAAGTCTAGGGGGAAAATAAAAAAAAAAAAAAAAAAAAACCGCTAAGACAAACACGGAAAACGTCTCCAAAACCAGCAAACCTATGCTAAGTGCTTGTGGATATCTATTAATAAATAAATAATATCAATTCGATGGTTGTCATGCTCACCTCTTTGGTTTCAGCAACTATATTTCTAAAATATGCTACTAACTACCCTTTTCAATATCTAATGCAGAAACAACATTCAATTCCCACAGGACTAGGGGGAGTGGTCTTAAACTAAGATGGTAGGTTTAGGTTAGATATTAGGAGGAAGTTTTTCGCCCAGAAGGTGGTGACGCACTGGAACAGGTTGCCCAAGGAGGCGGTGGATGCCCCCATCCCTGGAGGCATTCAAGGCCAGGCTGGATGTGGCTCTGCGCAACCTGGTCTGGTGGCTGGCAACCCTGCACATGGCAGGGGGTTGAAACTGGTTGATCATTGTGGTCCTTTTCAACCCACGCTATTCTATGATTCTACGATTCCAGGCCTTTTCAGACTAACCAATCAGAGCACACTGCTGCATCCCACCTTTTCAGCCTAACCAATCATAGTGTATTGCTGCATCCCATCCTTTTCAGTCCATCTAATCAAAGTGTGGCATTGCTTCTAGGCCTTTTCCACTCTACCACTCAGAGAGCAGCGCATCTCCACACCTATTACAGTCCATCCAATCAAAGCATGGCACAGCAGCCAACACTTGTCAGACCAACTAATCAGAGAATGCTGTCGCATTCCCCCCTTTTGAGCCACGCCAATTAGAGCACGGTGTCCCATTCTGCCCTTCTCGTCTCCAGCAATTAAAGCACAGTATTGCTCCCCTTTCTTTTCTGCCCAACCAATAAAAACTCATTGATGCATCCAGTCCTTTTCAGCCCAATCAATCAGAGCGTGATGCTGTTTCCTGCTGCTTTACTGATCAGCCAATCATATCCCAGCACAGCTTTTCACCCTTTTCAGCCCAACCAAAGCACAGCAGAGCTTTCCTCTCATTTCAGCCCTACTGTTCAGATCATATTACCACATCCAGCCCTTTTCAGCCCAACCAGTCATAGCACAGTACCTCTTCTTGTCTATTATATCCTAACCAATTAGAGTGCAGCACAGATTCCCATCCTTTTCAGCCCAACCAATCAGAGCCTCGTATTGCTTCCCACTCTTTTCAGCTCTACCAATCAGAATGCATTGAGGTATCAATCCCTTTTCATACCAACCACTCAGAGTGCAGTGCAACTTCCTGACCTTTCCAGGCCAACCAATCAGAGCATGATATTGCTTCTGGGGCTTTTCAGACCAACTAATCAGAGAGCGGTGCTACCTCCAGCCCACTAGAGCCCAAACAATCAGAGCATAGCAGAGCTTCAATCGCTTTTCAGGCCAACCAATAGAGAGCAGTACAGCTTCCCACCCTTCCATGACTAACCAATGAGAGCGCATTGCTGCATCCCACCCTTTACATCTCAACCAATCAGAGCACAGCACAACACCCTTTTAAGCCCAAAATATCAGAACACTGCTACTTCCTCCCTTCCATCCCAACCAGAGTGTGGTTTTGCTTCCTGCTCATCCAGTCAGAGTGCATGCTGCTTCTCAAGTAGAGGGAGCCCTTTGGTTTCTAAGCCGAGGAAAACCAGGAAGGTGGGGCTACTCTTCTGTCCTGTTCCCAGAGGTCTTATCTGGCATTGTGGGGGCAAACACGGACTGCCAGATAACCCCTGGGGCTTTGTGTGGGAGGAAAGGAAGCAGGGATGCAGCTGCAGCACAGGCAGGGGGGCTCTGGACTGGAGCAATGCAGCCAGACAGAGCTGCACAGTCCACAATATCTGGGCACACAGAGGAAGCTTGTCCAGCTGCGGGCTGGGGCTGTCCTTACCAAGCACTCCCTGATTCTATAGGTCTGCATGGACTGCACCAGTTGCTCAAGCTCTTCCCACTGCAGGAGTTCAAAATGCCTTCCCCCCTTCCCTCTTCTTGGTGCTTTCCCCCTTCCTCCCCCATCCCTTCCCACTGCACTGGCCCAGTGTTCTGCTACCATTATCACCTAACAAACATGAAATATTTTCAAACACATCCAATCAGACTGTATACTGCCACAGATTAGGAGAGAAAAAAAAAAGGAAAAAAAAAAAAAGAGAGAGAGAGAGAAAAAAAAAAAAAAAAAGCTGAAAAGGAACACTATATTATGTGTTAATAGAAGACTCCTACCTGCTTGAGGGCCAACAGTTCCTCATCTTGGAGTAACTCCTGAATACAACTCAAACTCACATTCATGGATTCACTAACAGTGGCTCTGGGATATTGGATCTAAGTCTTCTACTTTGAGTTGTAGCATAATTCAGGACACAAAAAACTCTGTGACCTGAAGTACTCTAGGGCACGTTAATGGACTCCCAGAGCCCTACGGGCTTTCCACTGTGTCCTAGGGGCTTACAAGAATGCTAAAGTGGACTCTAGAGCACTCTACAGTATTCCCTGAGTTCCTCGGTACACTCTAAGTGTTCCCCAGAGACTTTCAAGTGTAGCCTACTGCACTGCAAGCATGTCCCAGTATGGCCTAGGCACCTCTAGATGGCTTACTGAGCTCCCTGGACAACTCCAGGTCACCCTAGGGTACACTGAGCACCTCTGGGCTCATCCTGCGGTGTCATCATATAGTGAGCGTACATGTGGACGTGTAACCCCCACACCTCCCCGGGCACCCAGCAGCCCACCAGCAAAGCTGCATTCTGGGACATTCAGGAAATGTGGTTTTCCATTGCTGTGAAGCATGAGGGAAAGTAGAGGCACACAGCGAAGTCTTCTTTCCCCACAGCAATGGCACAGGGTTGATTTTCCAGCCCCTTTCATATCTTTTCTGAGAGGCAGCCCCAGCACAGCCTCAGGTGCTCTATTTTTTCCTCAAATTTCAGGTGAAGAACACAATACTACAGGAAAAAATAAAAAGGAAGTAGAGGAAAAATTCTCAAAACCCAGGAAATCTGAGTTAATTGCTTATGAATGTGTACAAAAAAAAGATCTAACTGATGTTGCATTTTCCTTTGCCAGAGTATTACATTTTTTTTTAAATATTCGTGCACCAAAATCTAACTACTTGGCAAATTTAATGATAATAAAATGAAGGCACACAAGCAGAAAGCACGGGGCTTTGTTTTCTCAGCTTCTGTCTTGTTCATATTTGTAGTGCTGTAAAGTGATAGACAGTACAGCAATAGTAGTGGGGTGGCACAATCCTAGGCTACAGCAAACAAGAACGTGCCCAAGCGCAGCAGCTGTAGATGCAGAAACAAAGGAAAAAAAGCTGCTTACCTTTGGAAGGCCTCAGGTAGGCAGGGAAATCCAGTGAGATACCCTCACCTCCTCTGCCAGCCCTTAAATGAAGGCTGGGAAGGGGTGGATCTTGGCTTCACCCCTTCATCACTCAGTGGCATTGAGTGCACCTGAGCTCCCCTGGGTTGGCCCTGCCTTCCCACCAGGTGTTCGATCAGTGCTTCAGGCCATGACTTAGCATTTCAACTAGAATATTTTTAATTATTATTTTTTTTTTCTTCACAAATGCCTTTCTTGTGTTTAAAAAAAAAAAAAAAAAAAAAAAAAAAAAGCCAAAAAGACTTGGATTGCTGAAAACATACATTGTGGTTCTGTTTATAAAGATGGAGAATTTGCAAAGTGATTAATGGTGTTTTGCAAAAATCAAATGTGTCTAACCTAATCAAATTAATTAAACATTATTATTAGAGAGACAACATTAAGATAGCACCTGGAGGCCTTAACAAAGAAGGGGACCCCATTGTGCCAGGTGAGCTTTGTGTACAAAGACCTGGCCACTGTCATCCTCAGGACCTCTCCAATTTCTTTCTAGGGCACATACCTTGCTGTGCTCTCAAGTCAGGCCCAGCTGGAGGGAAGGAGCATGCATACCATGCTCAAACTCTACCTGCTGCTGGGCACACAGCAGGTGCTACCTGGGACCCATAAGCAATCAGGAGCACCTGGGGCTGCAGCAGCTCCACTGAAGGTGCAAGAAGGGCTCTTTCGTCCCTCTGCCTTCCAGCAGCTCCTGGCCTTGCTGCAGGCTGTGGCGTGCATCCACGCTCTGTGCCAGCCCTTACTTCTGCACCACACCTTGACTCTCACAGTGGTCTGTTTTTTTCTTCTGTGTACTTTAGTGTGTGGCTGTTTTCTTGTGGCAGATGATGCAGGATTCGACTGAGACTGTGAGTGACCCCAGTCACCTGTGTGGGGTCTGCTTCCTGTGGAGGAAATTGCCTTTTCTTGTGTCTGGAGCACCCTGGTGAAGGTGCAGAGGATCCCTTTGCCCAGATGTGGGAAGTACATTTCCTTCTGCTTCAGTGATCTGGCACCTAGCTGGCTGTATGCACGTCCCAACATACAGCGTATCCCCAACCTGCAGCACATGACAGCACTTCCCAACCTCCATGGCCAGCAATGCCCCATATGCACAGCATCCACTAAAGCCAGACTGATTTTATTCAAACTGCAAGTGTAAAACAGAATTAAAAAAAAAACAAAAACAACAAAACAAAACACACACACACACACAAAAAACAACCCTCACCGGCTTCAGAGAAGAAAGCCAAAGGAAAATTGCTCCCAGGCTCTCTTTTTCTTCCTTTGCCCTCCCATGAACTAGTAGTATTAATGCTGCGCATGTTACAACGCGATGAAGGAGGTGGGGAGGGCAGCTCCAGCTCTGCATCTGCTCCCCCCCAAGGAGGTTTTGGCACAAAGGCAGGAGTAGCGCAGGTGTTAGTACTGGGTCTGAAAGCTACAGAGGCAGCTAGGGACTGCCCCAGAGAGCGATGAGAGGGCAGAATGGGAATGTGGAAGAAGGGCTTTGCGTTGGAGGTTGCCCCCCACCAAGGGGACATGCCAAGGGGCCAAGTCTGAGACAGGGGCTGTGCCTCTGCACCCCATCTCTCGCACACGTCTCAACTGTAAACTGCAAGGGGGGGGGGCACCTGGTTTGCCCAAATGCTATCCCCACCATAGGGAAAATTAAGGGTCTGGGTTATGTCAGGAACCGTCTGTGCTCAGCATCCCAGGATTGCAGCCTTGTCTGGGGGCACAGCCTGGGGTGCTGGCAACAACCTCTGCCCTGCTCCCTGGGCCATTTTCACACACAACTGATAACATTACTGCTCCTCAGCTCACTGCAATAAATAAAGGGCACAGGGTGTACAGAGGCACTAAGTGGTGCTCCCGGTCCATGGACGCGTATGGTAGACTTGGACCCTTGGCCGCGCTGACGGCAGCTCCGCACTTGGTCATCAATTTCCAGCTGCAGCCTGGCGGCACTGGCAGAGCCACTCAGTCTGTTTTCCAGACCTTGTTGAGGAACTTGACCACCTCATCATAGATGACAAAGACTATGGCCACATCGAGGCAGACACGGCCCAGGCGGGGTACGGTGCCCTTGTAAAACCTGTGGGGATGAAGAGGGCTGAGTAGTCAGGGAGGATCATGAGGATGCACCAGCAGTGCCTCAAATCCTTCCACATGCACTCACTCCTCACTACTCTTACCCTTGCTTAGAATCATAAAAACATTAAGGTTGGAAAAGACCTCTAAGACCATCTAGTCTAACTGCCAACCTATCACCACCATACCCACTGAATCATGTCCATCAATGCCACACCTGTGTTTCTTGGACACCTTCAGGAACTCCACCACCTCCCAGGCAGCCTCTTTCAATGCCTTGCCGACTCCCACCTCAATACAACCTCCCTTCAGGTAGCTGAAGAGGTCAACAAGTTGAAGAGGTGAATAAGATCACCCCTCAGACTCTTCCTCTCGAATGAACCATTCAAGTTCACAGAGGGACAATCACCTCCCTAGTCCTGCTGGCCAGACTATTTCAGCTACCAAAAAAAAATTTAAAAAAATCATGTCATCCTTGTGCAGGGCCCATGCTAATCTTCTCTGTATCATTCACTCTTTATCTGCTTGTCCCCAGTATTATCCCATAACACCCTCTGACCCAGTCCCAGGTCTACGGGAGCACTCACGCCAGGGGCCCCTCATATTTCATGATCTGGTAGGCGCAGTCCCAGGTGCTCTTGTACTTATGTGCTTCCAGCCCCTGCAGGAAGGGAAAAGAAGGGTCGAGCAATGGAGCTGGGATACCCTGGAGGGATTAGGGCTAATGGTGGAAATAGTGAGTGCATGGCATCTCCATGCCACAGTGCTGCACCTGCATCCTGGTCTTAACCACATCCAAGGGTGTGTTGCCAAAGACGCTCGCAGCTCCTGCAAGGGCTCCAAACACGCCTGTGACGAAGGGGTTGATGACCTTGTTGGGATCATCTCCTGGAGAGGAGGAGAGGTCTGGAGGTGGTGACAAAGTCTGGAGCTGGGACACCCCGCCCCTGGCCTTCACCTCACTCCATCATGAGAGGTCTGGGAAGCCTTGGGGCTCGCAGGGGGAACTCAACCCAAGGACTGGCAGCACGGCTAGTGCATCATTGTGGGAACACGGGGACACAGTACCTTTGTACCAGTTCTTGAGGGACGTCATGACGAAAAAGCGGATGGCCTGGTTGGATCCTTGCTTGAGGACAGTTGCAGTTAGGCCTTGGTAGGTCCCCTTCAGCCCTACAGCAATGGAGGGTGTTGAAGGAGAGCACCAGCCCCTGTCCCCAACCCATCCCAGTGGGTCCACAGCCCCATGCACAGATCTGGCCAAGTCAATGGGCTACTGCAGGACCCAAGCCCTCGGCCACTACTCCCATGACTCACCCTGCTCTCGAACAATTTCCCTGACACCATGGAAGAAGCCACGGTACTTCGGCTTGGAGGAGCACTGGTCATGGATGAACTTCACCTGTGAGGACACGATGAGTTGAAACCAAATAAAGTGATGCAGCCTGGGGCTCCTCTGGGGGAGATGCCACAAGCAGGAGGCCCCTGTCCACCTCCCACCTTGATGGTCTCCATAGGGCACACCACCATCACAGCTTCGGCCACACCAGCACCCAGTCCACAGACAAGGCCCCGCGTGCTGTCCAGCCGGCCCTGCTCATCCCTCATCTGGTTGCTGAGGAACTCGAACATACCAAACCTGTGGAGAGGCCACAGTGACAGCCCTGGGGTGCCCAACAAGGGACCAGAAGCTACTGGGGATGCTGAGACCAAGCTCATTGCCAGGAGAGCATACTCCAGGGACCTCCATGACATACTCACCTGACAGCGGCCTTGGGGATAGAGCCGTACACCAGTGAGCTGAGCCCACGGTACAGCCCCCGGACACCATGGTCACGGACGGTCTGCTTCACGCAGTCCCCTGGGGCAGAGCACAGCAGTATCACTGTCATCTAGCACACACCAAGGGACACCCCTAGCCCCCCCAGGAAGACCCCAAGCCCCTTGGTCTCACCAATGCCCTTGTAGCGGGGTGGGTTGGCCTTCTCATCCAGCTGCAGCTGTGTCTTCACATACTCAGTGGGGAAAGTAATGCAGATCTCGATGCCTCCGGCGAGACCACCTAGAAAAGAGGAGGTGGAATTGGAGCTGCAGTAGTGCTTTACTGAGCCCAGACCTCATGTGTACTACCGACCCCACAGATGTGGCCTCACAATGCTTGACCCAATGCCTCACAGCATCTGGGCCAGGCCAGGATGTGGCATCCTCCTCCTCACCAGGGCCCTGTGACCAGTGTTAATGCAAAGGCATCAGGCAGAGTGGTGGGGAACAGGCAGAGCAAACCCAGTCAGCACTACAGTGCCCCTACTCAAAGGTGCTGCTCCCTTTGGAGATGCAGAGGTGAGGAGCCAACGCAGCCATTTACAAACCTGGCACAGCCACCTGAATCTACTGCCAAGCCACACCTGGCAGGAACCCACTCACAGAGGCATCATGCAGGTATGGAAGCACAATTGCAATCACCCCCCTTTCACTGCCCCCATGCTGATTACAGTGTTAGGACAGCCCCAACACACAGCACAGCCAAGGCCATGGCAGTACTCAGCTATCAGCAGCACCAAGCCCAGGAGATGCAGGGCACTGGGTGCATGCCGGCTACCAGGGTGGGTGAGTCAAAGCAGAACGCAATTCCAAGGGTGAAAACTAGCAGCATCTTGGGGGTGTCATCCCTCATGGAAATCTGGTGCAACTTGTTTCCCTCACAGAGCTGTGCCACAAGCCTGCAAGTGCAGAGCAAGGCAAAACACAGGTCCTGCACCGGTGTGCCTCAGCTTGCCTTCCCTGTGCCACTCAATTCCGGCAGAAGCCACATTCTATGCAAATCAATCACCCCATCCCCCGAGGCCAGCCCAGTTCCAGATCCTTCTCAAGTGCCACCTTTGCAGGGGTGCAGCGACCTTGCAGTCTGTTTACCTGGACTTTACCCAGCAGAGCTTTGGTGCTTGCAACACTGCTGAGTAAGTGTGAGCAGCCAGCAGAGAGTGCACTAGAGGTGAAAGAGCAGGGGGCCCACACCGTGCTGCTGAGCCAAGGCCCCCAGCCATAAGCCAATGAGATGGAGGAAGTACAAGGATGTCCTCCAGGGCCACGCCAGGGTTTCGTGTCCTCCCCCCGCATGGACCCTGCAGCACAGCCAGCATAGACAATGATGCTGCAGAGGGAGAGGTGGGCACCTGACAGCCAATCAGCATTACTTCCCCAGGATGACTGTTATTGTTCTTTGCTGGGTCGAAGTTCCAGGACTTAGCAGGAAGGAGAAAAGGGATTGTGAGGACAGCACAAGGGCAGTTGCCCCAAGGGATTTTGGGGACAGCCCCAGTAGCTCCTCAGGGCACCCTAGGAACATGCAACCATATTTCCCAGGATGGGTGCTGAGGGCACAATGACACAGCCATGGGGCTGCACCTTTAAGGAAGGTGAGTGCTGCCCCTGCAAAGCCACAGGCAGCAGCCAGTGCCCTTCCGGGAGCTAGGGAACAGGAGGTGGCAGTAGCTTTCTGCCATCCCTGCCCACAGTGTGCCACTCTGCTCCATGCTCCTGCCCAAGCATCAGCAGAAACAGCAGATGCCTGCACAGCTCTGATAATAAGTGGGCACCTGGAGAGCAATCTTAGAATGGAGAGGCTAAGAGCAATTTCCCCATATAGACACACAAGCACATCATTTCCAAACAAAGAGCTCTTCTTGCCTTCAGCTTTTCCAAGATCCTTTTTTGGGCAGATATAATTTCCAGTGGCCCACCAGGCAGTATTAGCAGGGCTAGTCCATGCCTAGCGCTGCTGATAAGCGGGACTCCTATGGAGCCCCTGGTGCACACCTGTGCCTTGAGCTTTGCCCCACATACTAACTATGCACCCAGAGCGTGTGGCTTGTTTCCTTGCCAGGGGACTTTTGTGTCGTTCCCTATGAGCCCAGATAGCCTTTACAGCTGGGAAAAAACAGAACAACAACAACAAAAACCCTGAAGTCCAGCAGCAGGATGCTACAAATCAGGAATCGCAGCCAGGGCTCATCCATTCCTGCAGCCACAGAACCCTCCAGGTGCCCCACACCCGTCCTCTCCACACCAGTACCACCCCATGCACACAGCGGGGCAAATGAGTCACAGAATCATAGAATTCTAAGGTTGGAAAGGACCTACAAGATCATCTAGTCCAATCGTCCTCCCATCACCATTACTACCACAAGCTACTAAACCATATCTTGTAGCTCCTCATCCAGATGCCTCTTGAACACTGCCAGGGACGGCAACTCCACCACCTCCCTGGGCAGGCCATTCCAGCGCCTGATCACTCCCTGAGAGAAAAAGCTTTTCCGGTCTAATCTAAATCTCCTCTGGCACAACCTGTGCTCTTCAAGGAGAGGAACTCTTCAATGTCTTTGGTGGTGAAACAGGTTCCATGGGCTGCTCCCAATTGTGCAACAGGCTCCTACAATTCCTACATCAGCACCAGGCACTCAGTGGTGCCAGTTTGCTCCAAGGGAGAGGGCTGTGGGTGGGATGGCAGCAGTATCTGGAAGCCCTCCCAGTGTACAGCCACCTCCTCCTGCAATACACCCCATAGACCAACACCTCCTCATCTTTCCTATTGCACCATGTCTGGAGAAAGGCAACACCGGGCTGCTCAGTGGGGTGGAGGGGGGCTGCACTGACAGCATGGCCCCTTCCTCAAAACCAGGTCACCCGAAGATCACCGCTACAGTGTTATTTGAATGGAAAAATGCATCCTGCAATGGGTCAGAACCTCAGAACACGTCCACTCAGCATAGGGTGTGTAAGGGCACCCATCTGATAGGTGCAAGGCCAGCTAGGAATGTTGCATTTCATCATGTGGATTGGGAAATGCTTTCATTGCAGCAACAGCCCCATACCTGACAGGAGCCCTGCACCCCACAGGCACATGTAGCAGTGCCAACACCGAGTTCCCCTGTGTCACAGTGGGCTGTTTGCCCTATGGACAGCCCTAGCGACAGGGAGCTGAGACCTTCCCTAAACTACCACAACTCACTCATTCACCTTATCTTTGCATTTTCTTCTTAATGGGCTAATATTGTAATAAAACATTTTATAGTATATTTTAAACTCCCTGACTACAAGTGTAATGGCAGGATCTACTTCCCCGTGCTTAGAGCCCCAGCACCACCCAGCCTCAACCTTGGTGTAAGCTCAGCCATCCTGAGTACCCCAAGGTCACTGTTCCATGCTGGTGTCACCAAAACTGTGTGTGAACAGCACAGCACTGCTAGGCTCAAGGCCCTAGGGACAGTCCACACTCCTCAGCCATCAGCACAGGGCACAAGAGCACAGCGACAGCAAAACACAGGGTCACCACTCCCTGGCTGGGTGTGAAGGGGGCCCTTGCATTGGCATGCTACGCACGCAGCCCTCAGCAGTGAGAGGCACCACAGCATCCCAGAGCTGTCAGCATGCTGCTGATGGCTGCCAGGAGGATGGATGGCTGCTTCTGACAACTGACGTCAGCTGTAAGATGATGGCGCCCTGTGGAGCAGCAGGCAGGTGAACAATGAATACCCATTGCCAATGCTTGGGTTCAGATCCTGAGCATTTCAAGACAGTTTTGCAGTCTGGGGAGCAGCAGACAGCACCTAGAAGCATTGCTCCTTCCCTGCTGGGAGGGGCAATGCCCTGGGCCTAGAACACTGGGGAAGGAGCCTGGTTCTGCAAGGAGTGAGCTGCAGGTTTCACACCCAGCCCTTGACTGCTCTCTTCCACAGGTATATCATTTCCTATGAAAAATCACATCAGGAGATTATCAAATGAGAGGAAACAGAAGCTTCTGTTGCTGCTTTGCTCCTCTTCTGACACTGAGGCTCCCTGCCCTAATCCACAACCCTCTCTCTACCACCCGCCCTCTCTCCCTTTGCACTTGCTGCTGCTCCCATTAGCACTCACTGCTCATAGCAAACCCTGCAACAGGAGCTGCCTCCAGCTCTTCCAAAGCCAAGCACCATATAGGACAGCATCCAAGAACAAAACAGCATAGAGAGCACTAAGGTGTTGCCAAGCAGAGCAGAGCAGCAACAGCTACTTTGTGAAAAGAGGCAGACTCCAGGCCTCAAAGCCAGCTAAAAATTGAACTGCATTTAGCTCTAGGCAAGCAAAGCCTCCCAAGCAAGGCATTCACCTGCTGCAGAGCTCCAGAGAGCCAGCCTCAAGCTGTGCAGTACCAGAAAACCAAGCATGAAGACCTCCAGTACAGCCTAGACAACTCTGCAGCCAGATAACTAGAAAATGTCCATCTCAGCATAGAGCCTGCCTGTTTAGGCAGGATTTTAAGCAAGCTAAAGCACTGTCATGCAGCAATGTGGAAGGCTGCCCTCGACCCCCTGGCTGTGGCACTCTCAGCAGCTTGATGGCAGGCAACAAGGTGACTGCTGCCCTAGCACCCAGCAGCCTCTCGGACAAACAAGAGCCCATCTGCAAATTACTTTTTAACATTTTGTTTGCCTTTGATGACAGGGAGAATTCTTAGCAGCAAGAGCTTTGCTGGCATCCTCCAAGGACACCAGACCCACACTGCCAAGCTCAAGGTACTGTGTGGCAGAGGCACAGTGCTGGCTCTGGCAGAGGGCACACATGGCCCAGGAAGGCAGTAAGGTACCTAATGCAGAAGGACCACAGCCCCACAGCTTCTTCAGTTCCTCAGACAGCAGAGCTGTGAGCACAGCACAGACCCCAGAGCCTCACTGTATGCCCCAGAGACAGGCTGCAGGAGTTATGCACAGGGAGTTAACTGCAGCTCTTGCCCATTTCTGTGCTTTGTAACATAATTAGGTGCCACAGAGCCCGCTGGATGTATGCCCGTTCACCAATTACTCTGATTTGCTGCGAGCGAGGAGCACACTCATCCCAACGCTGCTCCTCCTCCACCCCCCACATGGTCCCGCGACAGCTTCTCCAGGCCCAGGCTCAGTGCCAGGGGGGCACAGCCCTTTCCCTCGGTCCCGGGCCGCTCCTAGGTCTGAGGGCTCATAGCAGGCGGATGAACAAAGCGTCGGCCGAAGGAGGAGGAGGGAACGTTGGCTGCAACACAGCAGTTGGGGACGTGCCGGTCAGGTCAGGTCGGCGGGAGCACGTTTCAGAGGCGAGCGCTGAGCTCTGCTCTGGGAGCCGTCCTGCGAGTGGGGAGCGAACGAGCAACCACAAAGGAGATGAACGAGCCTCCGCCCTAGGCTCCACTCCGGTCAGAGAGGGCAGAAGGAAGCGCGGCACCTCCCCGGCGCCCGCAACGATCCCATGGACACAGGCAGGAAGGCGCGTTCCGAAGCGGGAACTCGGGCGCGCAGCTCTCGAGCAACGCTATCCGAGGTGCCCCCCGCACCCCCAGCCCAGCTCCCGGGGCTGCTCCCCACTCCCACACTAACGACCGGCACGCCCTCAGCTTTGCACCCCGCTCTGCGGGCGCTTACCCGCCAGGATGGCCTTGCCGGGGTGCGTCAGCTTGGCCTTGCCGGCGGGGGAGGCGGCAGCGAGACTGCGAGGCGCGGCGGGGACGAGCATGGCCGCGGAACTCCACGGCTGCTACGCTGCCCACGGCCACCACCGTATTTCAGAGCGGAACGGCGGAGCCGCGCCCACTGAGAGGCGGCCCCGGTGGCGTCACATCCTCATGCCGCGCTGCGGGGCGGGACCGGGGCAGGACTGGGCGCTCCACCCCAGTGGACGGCGGGCAGGCTTAGAGTAGTCGCGGCGCCAGTGCATTTTTCTCCCCCTGCTCTTAAACTGAGAAGCGCTCGACGGATGGAAGATGTCTGCCAGGCAGCACTGAGTCACTCTATTGGCGCTGCCTTTGTCCCGCTGAAGCAAAGCAACAAACTATTGTCCGCAAACCGAATCCCTGGAGCTCATTGCAACCAGGCCTTGCTGTAGAATGCCCCTATAAACCAATCAGTGAGGTTTTCCCAACTCTGCACTGTGCCTGAATAAAGGCAAATTTGGCCTTCTCTGGACAAAGCATGCTTTAAAGTACTTTTGCTCCTCCAGAGCCAGTTCACCTCAAACAACGATAAAGGCAAAGAAAGGAAGGCCCAAAGCAGTGATCCCACACAAATGCCTACCATATAGCTTTGAAGATAAACCCAAACATTCTCAAGCTAAAAGGGGGCCCTGGGAGCACACAGGAATGTGGGATTCTTTCCAGTCACATTGAGTTGTTCCACTAAGGATCTATTATCTGCCACTCATAATGCACCTGCACACATCCGCACCATGTGCGCTCGTGTTCCATGCTCAATGCTGGACCCACAGCCCTTCAGAACGCAGAGGTGAAAGCTTGGTTTACAGAGGTGCTGTCTTCCTTCCCACCTGGGAAAGCAGTGAGTGCTGCAGGGAGATGAGGCAGGAAGGAGCTGCATGCTGCACTGTGCCAGAGCAGCCTCCTTGCTCCAAACAGGGAACGCTGTGCAAGAAATTGCCCCAGCTGTGCACAGAGAACATTCCTGTTGAGACCTGCATTACATGCATTTCGAGAAGTGATTTCTGCCTCAGTAATGCTCCATGCACAGGCAGCAGAGTCAGTCAGTGAAAGCTAACTTCCAACAAGTGTTAGAGCTGCAGCTCCACAGACAGACCACCTGCAGGAATACTATTCACAAAACTGAAGCACCTTTCTTCTGCCAGAAGTAAAAGCACAGGGACATGTCCTTCCACTGCAGAACACTCCGAGACGCAGCCAGAGCTACACATGGTTTCACAACAGTTGGGGCACATCCACTGAGGTGGTCTCACAGTGATGGCCTGTGATATAACCTTAGCCTGCCTGGTCTGTGGGGCTGCAGTGGGCAGACCTCTCTCTCATATACATCTTCAGCACAGCCCATGCTCACAGAGAACAGCAGCCAAATAGCCCGTGCATGACATGCCTGCTCCGATTGCACACACCCATCCAGTACACTGATCAGTTCTCCCAGAGAAAGCCACCATGAGTGGTAGTCAGAGACCCTTTTCAGCATGAAAAATCACATCTAGGCTCCTTTGATTTACAGAAAGGCTCTTAGCTCCAAACTCCAATACACCTGACTGCTGTTTCCACTGCCAAGTGTGCTACTGAGTTTCAAAACCACCCTCAGAGAGACCTTTGCACTCCTCCAACAGTACGAGTGCCCCACAGCCCAACTCTGCATGAACACTGACTCCCTACACGAGCACAGAGCTGGGGGCTGAACACCACCATGATGCTCATGTTTATGTCCATGCTGACTTCAACTCAGCTATATGGATACATACAGTCCACCTACCTGAAATCCAGCACAGGGAAAAAAAAAAAAAAATCAGCATGTGAAATATACACAAGGACTAAAAACTCACAGTCCCCATTCCAGCTGCATAGCAGCTGCTGAGTGCACTGGCTCGTAGTGGTGGTATGGCAAAAAATAAGACAAAAGCTTTCACAGATGGCAAACAAAGAGAAACATTCAGATTTCTGATCTATTTCTGCAACTCCTCGCTAGCTTTCTGTCAAATTATCATAACATTTGTGCATGCTTGTGTCTACACAAACCTACTGTTGTGACCCCCCAATTACCTTCACAACAGACACCTACTGTCACAGATTCCCAGACAATCAAATCAACAAGGCTGGTGCACAATCCCATCCTGTCCGGGGAAATACTTCACCACATGCTTAATTCTCATGATGCACAAGGGTGCTTACTTAACTGAACTAAGAGAAAGGATTATTCATATTTAATCACACACAATTTGCAAGCCATCTCATCTCAGCCTGACCTGCAGGAAGCTGCTAACAATAGTTGTAAGCAGCAAGCCTGAAGGCAGACAGTGTTTAAGGAAGATAAGCAATCTCCGAAATACCAGAAGCAGTAAGAGGTATGCTCTAAATCCCTACAACTTTCATGTAAGTGAAATCTTGATCAAATTCATATGGTCAAAAGTATCTCATAGGAACTGTTACAGACAGGATACCAAGTCCTCTATTTTACAGCTCTCAATCCAGGAATTTTCATGGAAACAACCACCTGGTAATCAGACACTATTTCCTCTGCTATTAGCTAGCACTTGTTTCTGCTCCCACAGAAACAGAGAGGAGAACTGTTAAAAGATATAGCCAGGTGCTACTATAGCCTGTACACATTATGGTATTCCTCCCTCAGACCCCAATAGTTGGAATTGAGAAGAAAAATACTGCAGATGAAAGCAACATTCATAGTTTTTTGTTTGTTTGTTTAAAACACAGTGATTGCAGAAATAATATTCTGGATTCTAGAAAGCTCATAAACAAAGACCACACTTGATCAGCTCCAACTTATCCCTTCCTTGACCATACTGATTCTCTCTCAAATTTTTCATTGGCACAACTTGCAAGCACCCTACAAGCACACCATGGTTTCAAAGACCAGAAATGACCAATAGTTTTGTACTATATATCCTTGAAGCAGAAAATTTCTTCACCTCACTAAATAAACAGCTCTACCATCTGAACTGTTACAACTCAAACCGCTAGAAGTTTCCTCATGCATTATTAATCCACATCACTTGGAGTTTCATGGTACATTAATAAATGTTATTTCTTCTCAGGTTCTCTGACACAGCAAACGATTATCTTAGGCATAAATGATCCTATGTGTAACAGACTTCAATGAGAAACAATCGTATTGAACGTTTGTGAGTCAATGTTTCACTAGCTTTCAGGTGTGTGCAGCAGGAACCTCTGTGACCATGAGAAAGATGATACTCTTCTGAAACAACTTGCATCATTCCCACTTGAACACACATGCAATTACCAAGACTGACTCTCTTGAGAGGCAATTAGAAATCCTTGTTACAAAGAGATTTTGAAGTCTCGATTAAAACCACAGCATACAGGGGAAAAAAACAGCAACACCTCTCCACTCCTTGACTCACTGAACCATGCAGGAGAACACTTAACTGAATAAACAAATAAATTCTGACACATAACAGGAAGACAAGATTTACCTTCCACTGACTGCATTTCAAATTCATACAAATTTAATACTTACAAAGCTGACAAGATTATCTATTTTAGCTAGAAAGAAAACTGATGGTTTGTGCTACCTTCCTGAAAGATCTAAAAGGCTTCAGCTTGAAAGACCTAGACTGAACCATATGCATACTAACAATTTTACAGCATTTTAATAGGAAAACGTGAGTCAGGATGTATCCTTACCTTTGGAAATATACCCACAGAAAACACGCAGTATAACAGAAACAAGAAAGCTATACTAGCAAAAGAACTCTTTGACAACTGAATGCTTGTTGAAGTAAAAAAAAAAAAAAAAGTAAAAAAAACAAAACTCCAAGTCCATTAAGCTGGTACACCTGCAGGTTGCTATGGAAGTATTAATTCACTCTACAAACCATAAACTAATTGCACACCCATGTTAAAAGGCAATTCTTGTGTTGTTAATTGTTTTTCAGCTTTACATTCTGTAACATTTTATCACAGATTCAAGATGACCCAATTTGACTTTGTGGGAGCAAATGACAATGAAGCACTCTTGGCGTACACTGCAAAACAAAAGGAGAAATATTCAGACTGGAAACAGTGACAAGCAAAGCCACATAGAACACAAAGGATGAAGAAGTATGGGAAGCAGTTCTACAGATAAGAAATATGCTCTACCACAAAGGTTTACACACACTTTCCAAACTATTAGTTATGGAAACCTGTTACATACAATGCTACTTGTTCTAAGATTTGCCTCATTTTTTTTCTCAGTGAAAATTAGATCCACTGGCAATCCTGTTTTAATCACACTAACTGTTTCCCAATAGCTAAGTTCCAGCCTGCCAATTAAAACATCACAAACACAAGCAGAAACTTTAACCATGCAGAAGCATAAAAAACAGCTTTGCCTAAGTGCATCATATGTTCAAATACAAAAGTTATTTGAATTTCCTTGTCAGTTTTATAGTTGAAGGAAAGGAAGAAAATTCAGTTTCACATCTTACAGCCACTACAATCTTTCCTGTATCACCTCCATAATTAATATTCATTTGAATAGACTATCTATATATATAATAGATATTATATATATAGATATTATATAGATAGATATAATAGAATATCTATCCATATTTTTTTCTTACGCAATGAAATAACTTAAACATTTTCTTCTGCTACGCTACCATCTAATTGTACAGTTCTCTAAAAAGGGGGGTGGGAAACAGAAGTTTTGTAAAACACCACAACTTAAGTTAGACAATAAGAAACAGAACTTACCCAGTGATGTATTCCTCCTCAGTTTCCAGGGCTGGCTTATTTGACTCAACAGAGCAGACAGCAACAGCTATAAAAGAATTCTGCTTCCAAAAGTAGCTCTTTGATATTCTTCTTTCCCTTTCCTTTTACTTGGTGTTTATACAAAAAGAAACCAGGAACACTTGTAAATGTGAGGGAACAAAGGATATTGGTAAGTGCTAGCTCAGAATGAGCAAATGAACAAATATTGGAATTTTATGCCAAGATAAGCACATGACCTTACAGTTATTTAATGAGAGGTCGGTTTCCAGCTAGGTCATAAGACATTAAAATGGCTGCAGTGCAATGCTTGTGAATTGTTTGTCATCTGATGCCAGACCCATACTTGCCTAAAGTTCATCATTCTGGGGAAAATCCCCATAACATCTGAGAAATCTTAAAAGCCTGCTTTCTCCAAAAAAAAATAAAAAAAAAAAAAATAAGCTACTATTTGGCAGTATCACAAGCCTATATGCCTCCAGCAAGTTCTGCACAAACAGTCCATTTTGCATGATAGCACTCACTTAATCTCAGCAAAGCCAGGGGAATTAGTGATTGGAGATTTGGTGCAAATAATGAGTTTCTGAAAAACTTGGATGAACACTACAACTTTGTAAACTGGATTAATTCTTTCACTTAGCCCACTAAATGGTGGGCAAGAATTTGCTTCACATTTTAGCTACAGTCACAGAGTAACAGTTGAGAGTATGCTTCCAGATGCATTTTAGAATAGAACATGATCACAGAACTTATAAAAGCCACTATACACATCAAGACCTTAAGATACCAGGAGACTAAGTGGAGCACAACTATTTAAGAGAGCTGACAGCCTTGCCCTTTTTTTTTTTTTTTTTTGAACTCAGTCATTCCCATAATTAGATTTCTAGACTAAAGCAATTAAAGATTTTCACGTTAGTTCAGTTCTCTACAGGTCACATGCTGTTCTAGTATTTAATCTAGCATTTTACTGTATTCCAACATGAGCTTGTAATTGTTACTATAAAGTTGTATTAAATTTTCAGTTTGAGGAGAAGGAAACTTCCACAGTCATACCAATTGTAGAGTTTGTCTTCAGTTATAGCTGCCTCACCCAAACCGCTGCTGACCCACAAGAAACTGCTTACAAAGTATAAGCACTGTTTGTCTGGAAAATTGCGCGTTATCCAGCTAGCACCTGCTAAGACTAAGTCTGGATGAAGCACAGATTTGCTTGAAATCATTAGCTGCTCAGTATTTTAAGCTTAGCCATTGAGTGCTGATCAGCACAAAACCAAAGCATTACATCAGCACTTGGAGCATTTTGGCCTTCATTAGAAAGGTAGATACCGCATCTCTTTGTCATTGCTATCACCCAGAACAGCAAGCAAGACAACATAATAGTTGGAACTGTGCCAAAACATAGTCTACAGTTACTGATTTTAAGACTTTCCAGGCTGGATGGGGTTTTGAGCAACACTGTCTAGTGGGAGGTGCCCCTGTCTATAGCTGAGGGTTGGAACCACATGATCTTAAAGGCTCCTTTCAACCAAACCATTCTGTGATTCTACAGTTAATTCTATACTAGTTGGCATATAAAGATGATTTGCCCCATTCAAGTAGAATATGACATGAAAGATGTAGGTCACTGCTATCGCTGCTAAGTTAATGCATTTCAGTGGAGAAAGCATAGAAGACTAACAGTAGCATCCCCCCTCAACATGGGACCACACTTACGATTTTCCAGACCAATGAATGAAGCTACATAAGCATGTGTCTGCCTCCTGCAGCATCACCTCTGCACGTGACAAAGTGTGCTGATGTGTCCAGTGACGAGACCGCTACTCCCTTTTAAGTCACTTGCTGAGCCCTCTATTTGGCACAAGTTTCCCTTTTTCCTGCCTGGCATCCTTAGTTGTCTAATTAAGACACTTCATGTGGCAGATTATTACTACTAACCAGACCCCATCCCCAAGATTTGAAGACTAGAACCACACAATAGATACTGCAGATTTACATTTATAGTTGCACTTTTATAATAATTAAGATTAGCACAAGATTCATAACCATAAATTATACATTGTTATCTAAGTACATAAAATGTTAATGATACAGGTATTTGAAGAGCGGCACAAAGTAGTAATACAACCTCATGGGCATTCTCAAAAGAAAGGCGGGTGGTAGACTCCACTGATGCTACTGCAGCACAGCAGAACTGAATCACTGCATCTTGTTGATTCAGATGGAGCTGACTGCCCATTGGACGAGGTCAGAACATAGCATGGCAGGAAGCCAATGCCAGAACCAATTAAAGGTGCAAATAAAAAGACGGGATCGTGTCTCCCCCTACTGCCTCACTATTTTAGTAATATGCCCCCCATCTCAGTTCTGACTCCGTGCTCTTGCACCTCTACAACTCTGGCAGGCCATATACACTCCCACATTCACTTTCCACACGTAAATGAAGTTTCCTGTAGTACCATTAAATGTCAACAAGTAACATGGTCTCCTCTTGTTAAACAAAAAGGATCTGGGAAATATTTGCTCTCTGGCATGAGAAGATTTATTTTAAGTTTCAGATCTACTCCAGAAAATATAGAATAGACTCAAATAGCATCAAGCCCCAATGGCACTGTTGTCCAAAAAAGGAAACTTTCCCATTATTCCTCTAAACATTCAGAGCACAAATATTAGAAGCCCATTTTTTTTCCCCCACGCATAAGACTGCAAACAAAATGGGGTAGTCAGATGAATTCATTAAGGAGATGCTTCACTGAATTGTTAACAACCATGCTACTTCAGTAGCTTCAGCTAAAGCTTTTCAACAACTTTGGTACCAGGCAATTTCCCAGCTACCTTTAATGGGTTTTGCAAAAGAAAGAAAAATACGCTCTCTTCTCCCTGGCGTCAAGCAGTTATTGCTATATGAGTTAGTGAAACAGTGCCTTAACTTCAGACAAGAGTCTCACAATGTCATTAACAAAAGCTGCCTTTCAGAAGTTGAAATGTAATCGGACAGTAATCAATAAATAACAGTAACAGGCATCCTGTTGAAGTCTCCTCACTGAGCAGGTCAGCTAGTGTGTTAAGACAACAGAAGGTCATCTGTGCCTTTAGGACCATCGTACGCTCCTCAGAGAAGTTAAAAAGGGAAGGGAAGAAAGAAGAGAGTGAAGGTCTGTCAGAGAGCTAGTTACATATTGAAACCATAAACAGGTGGCTGGGTGAATCCTGGTGCTGTGTATCCAAACGGAAAGTTTGTCTGGGGAGGTACTGCACTGGGGCCTGCTGTTAACATCAACTGCTGGCCTGGAAAAGCATGAGAAAAAAAAAAAAAAAGAGTTAGTTTATGTACCCATGCTTTCCTAATGCTCACTGTACTATGGGACAAGATTATGAGGCTTTTAGCTAAAAATTGGCCACAGTGCAAGCACACATTAGCAAGTTACACTATTACTCAACATGCACCAGAGCGGGCATTTAGGCCATCTGCTCTTGCTACCAGAAAACTAAAAGCAAGACAGGACTCAGATGAAAGAGGAATATTAGCCTGCTTTTGAGGGCATGATAATGATGGCTTGTTTTGATGAGACCACATCAAAAGCCAAACTGATACTATTTAAACACCATGCACGGTCAGAAGTGAACAGTAAAGCAATCCAAGGAATTAGTTCAGTCTGTTAGGTCTCAATCTGGAGAGCGCTGCAAAAGGTCTGAACACACCTCAACAGATTTGTCTTCACAACTAAGAGCACACATGCTTCATGCGTATGTTAAATTTAAGTTAACGTTTGTATCAGACAGTGAACCATTTACATCCTTCCCTTACCAGCCACTTCTAGACGCTTGTTAGCAGAATGTCTCTTCAGAAGGGCTTCTAAAATAGCAGCACGCTTGAGGACAGCTACATTTTTTTTTGGCTGCTTTTGTCTCAAAATGAATGAAATAGAAAGCCAGTCTGCCTTTCAACTTGGAAGAGCAGAAAGTAGACACATTCCTCTTTGACAGGAACAGTAGGAGGAATTAGCATGCTCTGTAAGTTATTTCTGGAGTTGGGCACACCTTGGTATCCCCTCTCCTGTTACTATACTAAAAGCCTATTCCTAAGGTAGTGTTCTGAGCCATGTAAGAGAAGTAATTCTTTAGCTGAACCATAAGAGTGAGATGTCCCTTCAACTGGCACAACTTTTCTAGCAGAGACAACCACTCTGCTAGCTTCTGGAAACCAGCTTGCTTTGGAGGCAAGTCATATAAGTTACCTTCACAAAGAGACCAGAGTGACCAAAGGTTATCAGTTAAAACCAAGTATTTCACATACCAAATACTATTGGAGTAGGTTCAGTTACTTGTTCCTCTTCTTTTCTTAGGCTTTCAGAAGCATCAAGATTATCCACCTACATTGAAGTGAACAGGAGACGTATGAAGGCCTTGTCTGGGAACTGTACTATCACATGAGGGTTTTCATGCCTGGTACCTTAGCTATAATGAAAGGATTCCTTGATTGGTCTAGATTGGAGACTGTGGCTGGGAACACACAAACAAAGAGACTGATTCTGCACATTTGTAAACTTGCCCTCCCAGTTTGCTTTAAGTCTACTGCAATTGCTGTCACAAGTAGCTGAGAAAAACCACCGTTACCTTTAAAAGTGCATGGTTTTTCAGAATGCTGTTCTATTCACTGTTAACTCTGTCACCCAAAAAACAAGCCAACAGATTGTAGTTCCAAGGATCATCTCAAATGGGCCTAATCTACAGTTACCTATTAACCTGCAAGCCCTCTCGGTTTCAAAAAGAGCTCCCAGATACACGCAAATATTCCATATCCAGTAAGATCTTATCTACAACTAGAAATCTGTGTTACAGAGTACTGGTTTAACTGAATTAATATTCACATAGATGCCTCTTGGAAGAAACTCCAGAGCCATCATAGAAAGCGTTCTAGTAATATCAGCTTCTATATAGAACCCAACGTTGTGAGAAATAAAGCTGTTCATGACAAACTCATTTGCTAAAGTGTTATAGTAGCGCAGGAACCCTGAACACAACTTTAAACTAGGAACAGAATGAAAGGGTGGGCAGAAAAGGCAACAGTACCTTCCTTCTTTCAGGTTTAAAAAGTTACATATTCCATAGGCAAAGCATTGTGAATGAAGGCTGCAAAGCCATAAAATCACACAGATTCATATCCAGATACAGGCAGTACTAACATTCTGGAAAATATTTCAATTAGCTCGGTGCTTTTTTCTTCCAGCTGCTCCTCGGCCTCTTTTTCCACTAAAAGAATCACATCCAGTTTGTGAAGTGCTGCAAAATAGGTTTCTAATATACTTCGAAGAGGTTACCTAGTTCTTAACAGTTCCCTGAATTTTTGAAGTTTGCTCCTCGATAACTTAAGCAGCCATAGGTCTTTAGCTCATTCAACTTTGTCATAGTTTCAGCTGGGATGGAATTGTTTTCTTCAGAGTGTCTGGTATGATGCTATGTTTTGGTTCTAGGAGAAAAACAATGTTGATAACACACTGATGTTTACAGCTGACTGCTAAGCAGTGTTGTTTAGAGCCAAGGACATTTTCAGTGAAAGGCCCAAGGAGCTTGGAGGGAACAGGATTAGGGCAGCTGACTTAAACCAGCCAAAGGGATATTCCATTCCATATAACATCAAGAATTTTGAAGGGGGTGGGAGTTCATCTGGCACTCTTCCGCTGCTCAACAGCTAGCAGGGCATTAGTTGGGGTGGTGAGCAACTACTTGTACGTATATGTATATATCAAGTGATGCACACATATATACACACTATATATATAGTCATAACTATTTTCTTTTTTCCTATCTTAGTAAATAGTTTTAACCCACTAATTCTAGTCTGTTGTTGGTTTGCGGTTGTTTGTTTTTTTGTTGTTTTTTTTTTTTAAAAAAAAAAAAACTTTCTCCTTCATCCCAAACAAACAACTGTGTGGAGCTCAGCCATCTGCAGGGTTAAACCACAACAAACTTAGAGCTATTAACCTAACAGCTTTTCAGAATGACACTAAATATTAGTGTTATGAACACTATCCCTATTACTATGGGTCAAAGTAATTAAGACCTATCGTTTTCAAATGAGGTGTACTGCTGTACTTATGACCAGTGATTCCCACTCTCCTGGATGAGTCTTTACTCTTTACAGCCCCAAAAGCATTAAGAAGCTTAGAACAAAAGTTCAGTTACTCCCTCTGCTGGGAAAAAAAACTGCAAGCATGCTGAGAGCAGATACCTTGAAGAAGGGACAAAAGCAGCAGCTCTTCAGCAGAGGCTAAACATCTTTCTTTCCGGTTTGCTGCCTGAAAGTGAAGTTTTTCAAAAGGTTTCTAAATGAATGCTATCATACTGTGTGTGCCTAGTTCCTTCTCGGGCACAGGCTAGCCTATGCTTTCACATCTTTCTCTTATACGTTAAACCAAAGGTAAGTTCCAGAAGGCATACACGCTCTGCTTTCGTTTGTACTTTTAAAGTTAGACAATAGACGTGACAAAATTTTAGACATATCACACTCAAAACCCATTCTCTAATACTATGACTGTAGTTAATTCACACTAAATTAGTTCCAATGTAAACCATTTTCACCATGCATATTTTCCTTCTGGCAAGTTATCCAGTGTTTAGTAAGTGACTGCTTGTAAATCCAACCAGCAATTTAAAATGCATGATTTTAATCTCAACCTTATATGGAAGAATACAAGCGGACTTCTGTGGCAAGTTTTCCTTCGGTAGAATATGAGGATGAGGAGTTTAAGATCTGTGCAAAACTTTTACCGATGCTTTACGTTGCTAGTCAAGCTCACAGTGCCTGGAAAACTACAAACTCCAGTAATGTACATTTTCACAAGCAATTTGCACTTAGAACACATCACATTATGTGGTAACTGCTTTCATCTTATGAACATCATCCTCCCTGCCACAAAGTATTTGTGATATAATAATCAGGAGTTTTTATAATTGTGATATAATAAACAGTCAAGTCCTCAATCACTTTCTTCCATTACACGTGGGAAAAAGAGCAGAGACTGGTTGGATTTTCAAGTTGCTTGTGAACAGTCATCCTTGTAGCGTTAGAAAGTGAACAGAAAGTGAGTTAGAGCTAAATGACACTGCTCTTCTGGCAGAAGCTACATCTAGATTCCTGTAAAAGAATCCTAGGATACCGAGAGACACAAATGAACACAGAGTTTGAAATCAGAGTGTCACCTTATAGAACAGCCCATCAACCTGCAAGAAAATTCAGAGGGGAATTCTTAACATGACTGATTGGAGGCAATCTGAAGCAATCACTTCTAGACTACTGATTTCAGCAAAATTCTTAATTGTGATTATCTAAGCAACCCTGGAGCCTTTTAAGGAAGAATCTTAGTTTAATATGCTAGAGCTGTTTGAGACAAGCATTTAAAGACTGCACATGATCAGAATCTCTCCTCTCTCAATTCAGGACTAACTACCAGTATCAATATTGTACAGATTATGCACCTGAAATTCTGTTTTCAATGAAAATTCATTTTCAGCTGTCTACTGTTACAGCTGGTATAGAAACTGCATACTGTTAGTTACACAGAAACTATGCTTTCTGTAACAAGAAAACAGGGTACTTTCACAGTTACACCAAGTAAAAAAATCATACTAGTTCTCTCTAGCAAATCCTTAGTTTAATCAACTATGGAGATGCCTTAAAAAGCAGACCATTGCTTATGTCCCCTGTTGAAAGCAGAAGTTAACTACATCTCTTTCAAGTCCCAAGCTGCCTATTAAGAAGTCTAGCTATTTAGCCTGAAGTGACTGAACTCAGAGAAATTCCCAGAGGGTTTAGTGTGATGAATAATAGTACTCCAAGTACATGCAAAGAGCTTTACTCGGTTTGCATAAAACTAATTGTACAGCGAATTAAAAGTTTCAATTTCTTAGCCTATGCAATACTCACTTTGGTGAGGTACTCTCTCATCACTTGGATGAAATAAGGCATTGCGAAGTCCACGATATTATGCCTCCATGCCAATTCAAGGACTACATCTGGGTGCAGCAAGTCGTAACATGTGAAAAGGCAGGCTGCAAAACACTCCTGCTTGCCTTCTTCCAGGAACCACTGAAGCAACTTTTCTGCTAGTTCTACATCTTTGGACTCTGCAGCATACTGCATAGCATCCTGCAGAAAAGGACAACAGTTAAGCTTGACCCTTGCCTGCCAGCTTCTTGCTCTCCACATTACGTGCATGCTACTACTAGCTAGATGAGTGGGGTATTATGCAAAACATGAAGTTAGTTTTTTCATATCAAGGCACGTGTTGTGCAAGAGCTAAGTTACAGTATATGTGCTCAGTTAAGTCCTCCTACTTCGAGTGAAAACTGTACAGATGCCACTGGTAGATACTGAGAGATCTGAGTACAGGATAATGTTATCAGATTAGAGTTAAGATATAAATTTGAAATTGCAAGCTACCTCTGCTCTAAGAGTCTTTCCTTAAATTCCAAGTGAAAGGCTAAGATTTATTGGAACAAACTAGAGATTTGAAAAGAACAGAATTCATGCAGATTTCCAGGAGATCTATGCTTCACATATCAGACTTTGGACAGTTAGGAAGAAAGGCTGCATTAACCCACCTTATACAGATGGTCTTTCTTGCATAGCTCCACACTCTGCTTCCAACGGTTGTTACCTTTATACAAGTATGCTGCAATACGCCTAAATTCAATTAGCTCGTGCTTTTCCAGACGTTGAGCCAAAGTTATGTTATCAAAGTTGTCATAGGCATCAATGGAAGCTCTCAAACCCTGTTTGAGAGAGAGCTGTTACCCATGCTTCCAGATGGCAGTGGGTGAGCACTATAGAAGAGAAGCATCCAAGCATAGCTCACAAGTACTTAGGTTCTTCCAGCTGGATGTTGATATGGCTGGCTACAGCTTGTTTGCCGTGCACATTTCAGGCTTTTGTCTTGAAGGTTGTCTTCAATGTAACTGATATCTCCTTCATTTTCAGTTTATCATATAGTAAGTCAAGCCCCACCCATGCCCTGAAGGGTCTTATTCTACAGCCCCATTACTGTTGCACTGCAGAAGATCCCTTCTGCTCAAGGGAATCATGCTTTGTCAGCTTGGAAACGACAGAATTACATCTTCATCTTGTCAAGGAACAAGATGCAGGCCTCAGGAGTAATGGTATTTTGTGAGGCTTACCTGGTAGTCCTCCTCCTCTGTTAGAAGGTTGTTTAGAGCTTCATTAACTCCCTTATTATTGTGGTTCTGCACTGAACGCAAATAAGGCTTTACTAGAAGCAGCTGATTAACCTGGAATTGAGATAATTTTTAATACAAGATTAAGTATACTTGTTTCAGAAGTACTGAGTGTCAGAATAAATTCCCATTCATTATTACAAGAGTTTATGCTTATATTCAGGATCCTTCAGAACTGCCAGCATGTCATTTTGTGTTGCCAGAAATCAAATCAAATGGCCTCTTAGGCCAGTTATGCTAACCCTTCTAGTACTTCCCATATCAAACTAAGATTGGACTGCTTCTCAGTCCTTTATGCTGGAGGGAAAGCCACCTGACAGACACCAGCCCTTTCTTCCCCAGACAGAGGCTGGACTTCCTGTTTATCCAGTATCTCCCAAACTAACCTTTGAGAAAAAACTGACTGTCCTGGTGTGATCCAGTCGTGGAGATAATACAAGCAGAAGATCATTGATCAGCAGAGGTTTGTAGTCTAAGTAGAACTGCAAGGCTTTGTAATATAGCTCCACATTCGCCACCTGCATGGTTACACACTCGTTAGTACTTCAAATGCGAGTAAATCTAAGTTCCTTAGTTTGGATCACTTAACTCAGCACAAAGTTTCTGATTCTTAAAAGAGTAATTTTCCTTCTACAAGCCAGAAACTTGCATTCAGAATTCTTGTTCAATTTTATGACTGATCCTTGTGTCACCTGCTTCCAGATGGTGAAGTTACAACCTACCAGGAGTAGTCCAAACCAACATGAACTCATCTACTGTTAAGAGATCAGCTGGAAACATTTGCAAAGATTTGCAAAGGTGTTTCAAGAACTGTTACACCCTCAGACAAAGACAGTGGTCAGGTCAAAGAAATTAAGGTTATTCCTCCTGCATGTGATCTATGATCCTGAACAGACCCTGAAAACATTGTCCTACCTGATGCTACTCAACAGGATGTGAGGCACAACATAAAACAAAGGATACAAGCTTAATGTGTCTTTATAAAAAAATTCGTAAGTTTCGTTTTAACTACAGCAGGAAAACAGTGAAATAGTAGCTTAAGCAAGTCTTTCTTTCTAAATGGGGATTCTGTTGCTACATTTTGCTACAGTTCTGAAAGAGTCTTTTAGCACCTCAATTCAGTAAACTAGTCATACCAGACCCCTGTCCCAGCTGAAAACAAAACACTTACCTTGGCAATTATGTCTTTAAACTGTCCTTCCTTCCAGGCATCAGTAGGATGATTCATCATAGTAATTATTGCATTGTCATACTCCTCATATTTGTCATAGAGGAATACAAGTTCTGCCCAGAGATGAGCCTGTTCCGCAGCTCTGAGCACCTGATAAAAGAAGAAAATAGACATTCTGATTCATTGACATCTTCCTTTCTTCACTCGCATTCACTGTCATCTTCCTAACTTTGCTTGCAACGTAGTTGCTGAATACCTTTGGAATATTAACTCTAGACCAGAAGAGCTCCAGATGTTCCCTCATTTTCTGAGGCTTAAATTTGGAGTATAAGATAGCAAGTTCAGTAAACATTCCCATGTGAGCACGCTCTAGGCCCAAAGCAGCTTCCAGAAGGGCAATCAGTTCTTCAAAGTAGCCACGATCCTGGATATTAAGAAAATAAGGGTTAATTGCAAATTCATGGCCAACTACCACTTAAATCTTAATTAAACAACTAATTCGGGGAGGAAAGTTTTTTTGGTTTTTTTTTTTTTAAAGACACTACTCCAGTGAGGTAGTGGAATCATAAAAGATGGGAAACTGAAAATTACCATCCTTACATTTACTATAAAAAAAGAATTGCTTGCAACTGGAAATGGAAAAAATGTATTTGATTCACTTCTGCAGTCATTAAAGATCAGCCTCACTGCTATTTTACTAGCAGATATAAGTAAGCTGTATAAATTTTCTAGTGCATTAACAGTGATCTAACCTGATAGTAACAAATCAGCTCTTCAAGTTCATCAGCATGGATGACTATGTGCAAGCCACATATCTGCGCCAAGCGGAATTCTCTTCCATCCACGCAGGCAAAACATACCTGCAATGAGAGGTGCAAATGGTGAGTGCTTACTTCAGCTCCTCATGTCACAGAACAAAGTTGATTAACAAAGCTTTACCAAACTCAAGGCTTACTCCAGTTCCAAACAGTTATTACTATGACTGTTCTAGAATTAAGATCTGTGCCATTCATTTCACACTGTTCTAAAATCTAGCCTTATAATTCTGGGGAGGTGACAGCTGATACAGACATGCTCTATAGCCAGAAACGGTTAGCTAGCCACTACCAGAGATCACAGAATTGTAGGGGTTGGAAGGGACCTCTAGAGATCATCGAGTCCAACCCCCCTGCCAAAGCAGGTTCCCTACACCAGGTTGCACAGGTAGGTGTCCAGGCGGGTCTTGAATATCTCCAGAAAAGGCAACTCCACAACCCCCCCCCGGGCAGCCTGTTCCAGTGCTCCGTCACCCTCACCGTAAAGAAGTTCTTGCGCACATTCATGCAGAACTTCCTATGCTCTAGCTTCATCTCATTTCCCCTTGTCCTGTCCCCACGCACTACTGAAAAGAGTCCGGCCTCACCACTATGGCCCCCACGCCTCAGGTATTTATAGATCATCATAGATGGGCATGAATCAACTGTTCTTTAATTCCCACATTACTGACAGAGCAAAGGAGTCCAGTTATGCTCAAAAGCAATACTAAAACACATTCTATAAACAAAAAGCACAAGTTTTAAGTTACCTCCTTCCAAGTCCTTGTGCTGTTGGCTTTGCGGCTGCTGTCCACTGCTGCCTGATACTCTCCAAGGTGCACCAAGGTAGATGCCAAGCGAGCAAAGTTAGATACATTGTTATAGAGTAGTTTTGCTGCTTCATACATACCCTCTTCATAACAACGATCACCAACCTGGATTAGAAGTCCAAAGTAAGCAGAGCTAACAGCAAGAATCAAGTCAGCTAAGCAGCAAGTCAGACGTGGGAACAGCGAACAAGGCATACCTGCTGTATATGGGCATTATTAGGGCTGCTAATAAATTCCTCCAGTTCTGAGAGACGATTAGTTTTTGCAAAGGCAAAAATAAGTTCTGTCTCTACATAAGACTCTCTAGCCTTCCTCCTGGCCATCTGCAAGAACTTGACTAGGTCCTCCCAGTTATCTTGAAGAAAGAAAAAAAATATTTAATGCCCTCTATTTAGTTATTCTGTATTGCTCCCCTTGCCACGTTAGGAGTTAGGAACAGTTCTCACTAGACTACTCCGTGATACTAAACCATCCGCACTTGAGATAAGGTATTCCCCACTAAACAGTGGGCCACCTTCACACAGCCATCGATTCTGCCATCAATACAGCTAAATTGATACACTACACTTGGCTGTGATTAGGCCATAACTGTCTAAATTATCTCTACACGAAGGTCTCTTTGACATAGCAATACAGACAAGCTTTTTGACAGAAATCTCACTAATCCACAGATTAACTGATCCAATTTACTCTGAAACATAACTTGCAAATCTCAAGAATCCTTACTGCTTAAGGCAGATAAAACAACCCAATTCATATCCAAGCATTCTTAAGTTTGAGGGTGATTCGGCTTACCGTTTCTATTAGCTGCTTGCACAACTTCCATGTAGGCAGATGGATCATCTGCCTTTATATAGGAGTCAATGGCTTCTTTTACCAAGTCTTTCTGCAGCTGTGCTTTGGCAAGCTGGCTCCATACTGCTGGCTCATTACATCTCTCTGCAAATTCATAAGCACGGTCTAAATTCCCAATGTACTCAATCAGCACCTGTTTGAAGTTGAAGTTGCAAGTTAAAAGAAAAATGAAAGCCTTACATTGTCCTTCTTCAAGTATACAGGTTGTTTAAAGTAAGCAATGCAAAGCTAACTGCTTTTAGAAAAAGTTACCTCTATCTAGTAAACTAGAGGCAGCAGAATAAAACTGCTGCTATCATTTCTCTTCTGCCTTGAAATCAGTACGCTGGCCTAAGAAAACACCTGATAGTATTCAATTTTCCTACCCCCTTCAGGTGTAAGGTTCTGAGGTACCCACTGAGAATCAAACACAGCACACACAAGCAAGTAGCACAACACACAAACATTCTTAATTACTTTGAACAGATATGCATCTGAGGTTATTGCTTTGAATTTGTTCTGCTACTCTTTGCACATATTCCCACTTCTCCTTACAATTTGGCATCATATAGGAACCAAACTGTTACATCTCAGAGTCTTAAGTTACAGTCGCTCTGGGAGAATCAATAACAACATACTTCTTCCCGTTCTTTCTATTGCTAGCATTCTATACCTCCATTAAGGAATCACACCTCACCTGAACTGCTGAAGTATTAACATCAAATTTTCTGAATATAGCAAAGGCTTCTTCATACAGCTCATTACTGATGGCAATGTTTGCAATATCCGGGGCATCATAGTTATCCAGTCGATTAATGTATTCCATTACACGAGTGCGATCAGCCTTAATGGCAGTCAGGATCAGCAGATTCTGGAGATTCCTTTGGTGAACAAAAGGCACAGGCAGCACAAAATAGCACCTACTTAAGTGACATGTATTGTACACGCAACAAAAGCTACATACAGCTGCTTGCTGTTGATAGCAACAACATTTCATCCCCAGATTGATGAGTATTGGTATTTGCCTTGCAAAAGAAATGGCTTGCCAGTGTTTGTACTGTTTTCTTTCAACACATCATTGCAAACTGAATAGCGTGAACAAGCTCTATATTTAAAACACATAATGCCTCAAATTCTGCTTTTTCACCTGACAATTCACATTTCGGAGTGCTTAGGTCTTAGATCCAAGAAACCCATAAGTAACTTGGATTATTTCACAGCCTAAACGCACATACTACATGTGCTAAATTTTGAGGAAAAAAGCTCTCTTCTTACCTGTGTTCACTGAATACAGAATTATCCAAGACAATTTTTTCCAATAACTCAATTAATTCATTTGGCAGGTCTGCAGTCATGAAAGCTTTCACAGTGACAGAAACCTCCTCTGGATCCTGTGTCTCTGATAAAGCTGTTTGGACAACCTGGATTTGAAGGTGCGAGAGTATCAAGTCTTTCCCAAATGAGATTCTTACCAACTTATTTCAGTGAGAACCAAAGTAAGGTTTCAGAACTGTCATCCTTAGCAAGAAAGATCTACTTCTGAAGTAGATACGGCTATTAAAATCACACTTTCAGAGTGCATAGGGAGCAAATGTACTAGAGACGCATCACTCCATAGGACAGAGCAATATCTTACTGAGTTTCCTGACCACGAAGTTCTGAGCTAATACCTGACACTCAAACTCTCAAGCTTCTGTACAATTGAGATGAGACATCAGGGGACCTTGTGGAAGAAGACAGTTATTTTAATGTTCTATAGTGGGCCTGAGTAATTCTTATACTGACAAAGCTCATCCTTTACAACGTACCTGGTCAATAAGCTGGCGCCTGAATGGGTTGTTTTCCTCTAGAACATTTGCCCAGAGTTCAGGGTCCTTCCTGCGTACTAGATAGCGAGCCTCACTCTTAAATAGTGAGTTCTCATTGCATACCTGAAGGAGAAGATGATAATATTAGAATTAATACTGAGGGTAAGTATAACAAGACAGGTTTAACTAGCTATGAGTCAGACATTCTAAAAGATTGACTGGAACTAGCTGCTGACCAACGCTAATGCCAACCTTTTATCTGGATGGCTCATGGAGAAGGTCTCCAGAAGAATTCCTATAGCTTCTCTTGGTTTTGCCCAACACACAAATACTGTGACAGTGGCTTCACAGTAACTATTTGCTTCTGTTTGAAGTGAAGACCTGCAGAAGCCTGAAGAACTTAAAATTTAAATCTAGAAAGGGAGTCACTCACTTGGACAGTGTTACTAGTGAATCGAGGAACAGCACTTTAAAAAGCCAGAAATAGGTTACATATTTGGGGTCAATAGTTTTACTCTAGAAATGCTCAGAGTAACAAGTGACTTGGTTTCCCCTGTTAATATGTGAATAAATGTGTGATTTCCTACAGAAATGCAACAAGTAACAATGAATTATAATCCTATTAGTACCACTAGTTTATATTTCCAGCTGGAAGAGTAGAAACCTGAAGGCCTATTCACTTTCTTCTACTAACTGGTCGTATTTTGTTAGTACCAGAATTAGTTCTTTAAATCTCAAGTACTTCGCTGTAAGAAAATGAGTAGTAGCTCACTTTTATTTTTCAATATACATCTACAAGTTGCCTAGTTACAAGAGTTGAACCCTTTTCCAGGAAAGAGCAATGTTTTAAATACAGTTCTTACAGAACGAAGAGTTTTGATACATAACCAGAAAGTTAAAACTTATCCTAGCAATATCTCCCATCAAAACAATTCAGAGCCACCTTCATATCCTGAAGTAAGAAACAAGCTGAATACAGCCAGCTACACATTTTAACTTAACAGATACAGAGAAGGTATCGCTTCAAAAATGGTTGCTTCAGACAGGGAAGTTCTCTCTTTTCAGAGAATGACCAGATATTACCACCATTCTAACTGCCACAGTGTAAGTCCTGTCTGGGAATAACATTTACTTCCTTTTTTAAACAGGGTCAAAACAAGCCAGTTCTTAGCCCTACACAGCTGACAATTTTTGCATGTAATATTCTCCTACCTGCACTTATATGATATTTTATTTCATAGTCACTAGCATTGCAGTCTGACATTAAGTTCCGGTGCTCAGTATGAGACAGTACGTGTCTAGAGAACCATATGAATTTCACTCGATCCTGAACTTCTAAGGGAGGTTTGAGGGATCAATAAGCTTTAGATAGGAGAGGAATGCTATCTGAACTGGTCCCCACAGTTCAACTGTCAACATTTATTTTCCCTCGTTCTAGCTGTGCATCAGAGCAGCTCTGTGGGTCAACTACAGCAAAGGAAAACTACATCTCCTTTTCTAGTTGCAAACTGAAGTTTCAGGGAAACTCTTCTTCCTCATGTAGTGTTAATTAGGTAGCAACTTATCCCTTCCGCTGATCAAGTGCTCAAGGCTCAAAACAAACAACCAACCCCTTAAGTTAACAAAGATTTAACAGTTGTTATATTTATCAGCTGGGCCCAGAAAACTTCATCTAATTTTGATCAGTCTGTGGATGAAAAACATGAATGGTACCTTAAATCTACAATTACATAATTTTAGTTATGACATAGGACATTATAGTTCCTTGTTATGATGCTACTGTCTCCATGTAGAAGAATCATGTCTACCTCAAATCCTGAGTGAGACTGTGTATAGTTGTTACTATACAAGGTTGTAATAGATGGATAGTCAGAGGTTATAGAGCAATGACTCAGCCACCCTGAGGCTCACGGTTAGGATGGATGCTCGCCACAAGGAACTCCACACAGGAGCAATCTCCAAAAAGAGATGCTGCCTTAGTGGTGGTCAGTCCTTAAATGGGATCTAGGAGAGGTGGAGTCAAGCTCCACCCCTTCCGGGAGCACAGCTGAATTACCTTCACCTGTGCTCCCGCAGCTGACCCGTCACTTGCCTCAGATGGTTAATCAGAGGTTCAGGCTGTGATTAACAGTTTCCCATACAGACTGCAAGACAGGATTCTGTCAACATTAGACAAATAGCTAACTCTGCTTCCGCTTCAGGCAGCAAGTACGTTCTTTAACATGTTTATAAACACAGTTTTGCTAACCTTTATGAGTTCCAGATCACACTGGCCCCTCTCATATGCAACACAGGCCAGATGAGGGTCTCTCTTTTCACAATATTTGCCAACTACACGACTGTCATAGTATGGATTCTCACGAAGGAACCGCTCTGGGTTATTATTACTGTCAATGTAGATTTTGGCCAAGGCATTATGAGTCGCAGGTTCTTCACAGCCTTCATGAATCCTTGATTCAAGCCATGGCAACAGCAATTTAAGCCTTTGAAGAAGCAAACATTTGAGGTTTGTAAGTTGAACTGAGGAAGCCTGACAGGTAGCAACTAATATCTAGCCATATCTGACCTTTAATTAAATATAAGAGAAGCCTGCAGGTGCCACTGAGTATTGTCATCTTTCTTTTCAACTTCTATTCTATTAAGTGGCTCTTAACACTTAATTTTTATTTTTTTTTCCATTTTACAGGTAACTACAAACTAATTACACAAGGTGCTGTGTGCCAAAAAAAAAAATCACACTGTGAAGACAACTTTATCTAGATTTACTCCAAAGGTACATCTCATGGATAGCTGTACAGCAAATTTAGAGTTCAAATGCTATATTATTCATCATGCAGTACTGTTAGGCATTCCTACATTGCTCAAACAACCAGGAGACTTGCTAGCAAATCTAAGCTGTTTCTCTATAAAGACACAAAAACAATATTAATAATGAATCGTTCAAAAAAGCTGCATCCAACTTGGGTATATATCAGGGTCAGGAAAGCCCGTGAATGGTGTTTACAGGTGTATTTTCATTACCTATTTCTTTTTTCCACTTCAGCCACCAGCTCATCTGTTGAGAACTGGCCTCTAACCACCATGATCAAGTTCTTAATGACATCTTCAGAACAATCCACATCAAGAAGCCCTCCAACCACTGCTGGTATGCGGCTGGGGTTCACCTAGAATAAGCCACCACTATTAAAATCAGCTATTAGCACTATTAATAACCCATCCCCAGTCTTCCACACAAAGTTCTAGTTAAAAGTTTAAATTATGCTTTAAGAGCAGTGAATTTTAAGTTACTAATGCATTTTTACATGAATTCTAGGAAAAACTCTGCTCGGTAAAAAGCAACTGCGTAAGAAGTGTGAGCATGAAACATGCAGCCAGATCTGCTTTAATTTTGGGTTTGTTTGGCTTGGAGAAGAGAAGGTAATGGGGAGATCTCATTGCATCCTTTCAGTACCTGAAGGGAGATTACAAGCAGGAGGGGGACAGACTTTTTTTACACGGTCTGATAGTGATAGGACAAAGGGGAATAGCTTTAAACTAATTGAGGGAAGATTTAGGTTAGATGTTAGGAAGACATTTTTTATTCAGTGGATGTTGAGGCGCTGGAACAGGTTGCCCAGTGAGGCAGTGGATGTCCCACTTCTGGAGGCACTCAAGGCCATATTGGATGGGATCCTGGACAGTCTGATCCAGTGGGTAGCAACCCTGCTGATGGTAGAGGAGTTGGAACTAGGTGATCTTTAAGGTCCCCTCCAACTTAGGCATTCTAAGACTCCATGATTAATAAACCAAAAGGTTAAATTTCTTAGAAGGACAGAAAGAGCAAGAGCTTAGAAGTGCATTTTCCTTACCTTCTGTACATAGATCTCTATATACTTCTGCAGGCTATTGCGATATAAGTAGAGCACCAGGTCATGAACGAAGTCAAATCGATCGCAGACAATGATCAGAGGAAGCTGGTCTGTCAGCTTTGCCTCCTATATTTTGTGTGGAAAAAAAAAAATGTGAGAAAGCATTCACTATTTATTAAAGCATTTTCAAAGCAGTATAGCATAATGGAGTTGTTCCAGCACTAGAAATCACAAAACATTCAAATTTAAGACTGCTGAGCAGAAAGTTAACATCAAAAGCAAGTTAACCACTATGAAAATCACATGGTCGATCTAGCAATTGATTTTAAATTTAAGCTCTTCAACAAGTCACATATTAGGCCTACATCCCTAGCTTCTGCAGGACTATCTATTCAAATATCCATTCAGAAGATCATTACTGGGCCAAGAATTTTATGCAAATATAAAAAGGCATTAAAATCCCACTTTACCAGTCACAAAGTATGCAAAGCATTATGTCAGTTGACTCCCATTTTACTAAGCTTTGTCAAATCAACGCCTTTGCTAAAGTTTCAGCTGAATACTTCAGCATATTACTTCCTTCTGCCAACACCGATCCACCTACTGTTAGGGAAAGATAGCTTGTACCCAACTTGATCTCTGTACAGCAGTTGAGGGAGGAGAGTGGTGGGACTGGGATGCTTTCAGTCCACTCGGTCACAGCTCCAAGCTTCTCAGACACTGGAGCTGTGTCTAGACTAGCAAACAAAAGGCATGAAGGCTGGTATGCAACAGTCCAGCTGTTTTTAAATAGACACATTTTGGATCATGCCAATTCAACGGCATGAAAGCAACTGATGAGGGAACAATATGTGGGCATGAGGGAAGGTTGATGGCTGGACTAGATGATCTTTCTGGTTCTCTCCAACCTTATTGATTCTATGGTTCTAGGACCATATGGGTTAATTTTACAGGAACTGTGGTTTTTCCAGAGATAGCCCAGAAGTAGATTCTGTGTGCCTGGAAACGGACTGGATTCCTATCCTACTTACACAGTAGACTATTTATGGCCATATCAGCTAAAACTTGAGTTGGTATTCTCCTCCCTTTAAAAGGCTTAAGATCTGCTACTCTACAGTGATTGATTTGGTGGAAAGAGAATTTACCTTCAGAAAGTTCTTCACCCGTTCTGGGTTATAGCAGTTACTTTCACGGCAGATTCTTTCTACTTCCTTTATCTGACCAGTCTTGCAAGCTGCCTGGATATACTTGAAATGAACATCTGGATCCTGGCTGAAGTTTACAATGGAACCCAAGAAATAGAACAGTCCTAGAAAGAGTTACATTTTTAATACAGTTGGAAGGACAAGTGAAGTAAGTGTAGACTTATGAACTTCATCATGTAACTTAGTTCAACATTGCTGAGAGTAGTTTTCATTTAACTACAAGAAAACCAGTTTTAGGTTTATTCTTCCCTCCTTCCAGATTTTCCTTTCTCTCTTAGAGAGGGTTTTAAAAAAAACTTTCTAGAACAAAATTATCCCAAGAATGCACTTGAATAAATGCATTCTAAGATCCAGCCAAGTGAAAGTTGGCTGGCTTTCCCATAACAGCTGGGGTCCTTAATATCTGCTTCCAAAGAAGTTCTTCCTTTTAATACTGTACCTTCATAGCTTTTGAAAGATTCAAAAAGCTCCACAAGAGACTGGGTGCCAAGCTGCTCATGGTACTTAGAAGCAACCTGTACACAGAGTTGTAGATTTTGCCTAATGTTGGCTGACAGCATAGCACGCAAGCATTCCACAGAGTCTTCAACAGACAGAGAGCCAAAGAAATTCACAAGCCACTGTGAAGAGAAAGAAGCTTTACTCAGTAAGTTACAGAGGATTCAGCAAATTTTTAAAAATGTGACAATTAGCTAGAGTTTCTACCCTGGCTACTGTAGGTAAATCTTTCATGCACTAAGACCAAAGACTTGAAATGAAACAGACTAACAGACTCATCATTTACAACTAAAGCAAAAACACAGCTTGGAAGATTTGAAACGCCCACCTGGGAAACTGAGGGCAAACTTAAGCCATCAGAAGTATAGACTGAGGTCTAATAATTAATTGGATAAACGTCACTGAGTTACAGTTACACGTGCTGCTTAGGTACCTATAAAACATCTTAAAGCTGCTGCAGGAATTTTAGCAGCTACTGAAGTGCTAAGTAGTGGTCACTTCACCTACAGAACCTCAGGCTTTCATTTGCACAGACTTACCTCCGGATTCAAGAGATGAGTATGAACAACAGCACGTTTAATATCATAGAGATCAGTGTAGTGTTCCAAAGCTCGCTGGAGCAAGCCTGCCTTTTCACACAACTGGGCAATATGAGCACGGTCATAGTGTGTAAACATTTGGTTTCCAAGGATGGCATCTGCAACCTACGAGATTAGATTTCATATGTAGACTGTGAGAAAACCACAATAGCTCAGAATAAAAGTTGTTGAAAAGACATAGCAGTGACTCACTCATAGTCTTTCATATTGGTAAACTATATGTAGACATCAGTATCAGACATCAGGTTGTTGTAAGATCTTCAGATGCAGAATATCAGCACAAGCCTTGTGATTTTTCTCCTTCATTTTTTGGAGGAACTAGGTTAAGAGTCTTACCTGTGGGGCATGAATCAAATTCATTTCCAGCAGACGAGTCTGAAGGTGGCCTTCTGCTGGGCGGTTATTTTTCAAAGCATCCAACAGAAAGGATGTGCACTGCTGAATAAGACTGCTCTCCATGAACACATCCACAATCTGTTGAGAAATATCAAGTTAGAAAAGGGAGTCTGTATATACATTTTATGTTTATCTGTACACACTAATAGCCTCTCTAAAAAGGCAGCTCATCCCAGCACTTAACACACTACATTTACAATTTTATCATAAGATAATAAAGATGACAAAACTTCTACACTTCCTTTTTCTCTAGAACTTAAGGTATGCATTACTTTGACCTATTATGCCAGATTTTGCCACCAACTATTTAGTTTTAACAAAGCAAGCAAAGGCCTTCCCTTCTGTAAAAAAAGAAAAAAAAAAAAAAAAAAAAAGAAAAGTTAATCCCTTTTCTAAATAACTTTATAATGGAAGTTGTTGCCTAACAATTCAATCACAAGTGAGCTCTGTGAGCCAGTGCTCATTTTAGGTTTGTTTATTTGCTCATCTTCCTATAAATCCTTCGCTATGGTAAGAGTTCACGTACACTATTACAGTCAGCAGAAAGAGCTTTCCAAACTGACGGTAACACTCTTCATTGCTTAGACTAAGACTGTGGTAGATTCAGGATCAAGATTATTGTAATAAGCTAGCTTGCACAAGAACTTTAGAAGAACACTTGCCTCTAATGGAAACCAAGTTTGACTAGTTTAGTCCCTTTTCAAAACAAGCCAACTAAAGATCTGAACTGGCCTTACCAGTTCCCAAAATGGTACTATGCTATTACCTCTGTCTAGAAAGAGACCAGTGCTCTTGTTGTAGGCATCACCTGGTTAATGTTAGCCAGTGGCTCCTCATCCTGTACCAGCATCTGAGCGAACTGCAGGCCCTGCTCAGGACTGACTCTCATCACACTTCTCAGCAAGAAGATCCAGTCTGGGGTATAGCCAACCTAGAGATTTCAGAAACAGTCACGCATGTCTGGGAAAAATCTGTAGCATAAGTGCTACGAGCCACAATGAAGCTTGTCACACCCATTCTCCATCTTCCAGGAATTCTCAGACAAAAGTGTTGTTTGCACATTAACACAAACTCAGTATTTGCTTATTTAGTAACTGAACTTACTCCAGGGCAATTTTCTTGTTGGCTCACAAAATTACTAGAAACAAACCGAGAGACTCAAGGCATTATCATATACAGTCCTAAATTTAAGTGCACATCACACAAACCACTTTCTAATTCTGTCAAAAAAAAAATCCCTGCCTTAACAATTTAGGAAGAGTCATTTTTTATAATAAGCTTAAGCCAGTTCATAATTTGATAGTATACAGAATTCTAGAGGTTCTGATTTTAACTCTCACAGACCATACCATTAGACCTTAGTCACATACTACAAATCCTGCTATTTCTTAATCTTTGCTACTTATCCTGTTTTTGAGTAAGAGAAATCAAACTTCTCATGGAAGGTAACTTGAGAATGTACACATTAAACATAAGATAGAGTCTAGCAGCTTGTGATAAACACCTTTACCTTTTTAGCATACAATACTATCTTCTGGAATTGACCAGTTTCAGCAAAGCACTGAATCACTTTGTTTGGCACATTAGCACGAAGATAAACACTGAGTGCCAGGGTTGGGTCAGCCGTCTTCACCAAGTCTCCCAGCTCCTCTGAACACTCCAGCTGAAGACAAGTGATATTTTGTCAAGCACAAGTATTCACATATGTAGAACAAACAAAAGAGCTGTTTACACAACTGCTACAAGGCAGCAGAATTAAGTTGCGTCAAGATCAAGCCTACCTTGTCTTCCTTCAGCCATTTCTCCAGAAGCTGCTTGCGGCCTTGCTGCAGAACAGGGCGACAGAGCTCTAGAGACTCAAACTTGTTCAGCTGTCCTTGGTCAAGCAATATTCCAAAGTACTGGAGCAGAGGAGAGGCATGGCCTGGCTGAGCTGGTACACTCTGAAACTTCCTGATTGTGTCACTGGTACGTAGAATTCCCTGTAGAGGCACATGATACAGAGAAGTAACATTTAATCTGTGAAAGCTGAATAGTGTTAGAGAAAACAACAATAACAAAAAAGCAGGTGTTAAGTTCAGCTGTACACTGAAGAATTTATTCTTAATCTTTCAGGGTAGAGATTTTAATCAATCCTAAACCAAAGATATTCTAGCAAGAAGTCAGTGCCCACAGCAAGTCAAGACTGTGTTGGAAAAGTATGGCAGATGCTCCTCGATGTTATACAGGAGAATATATTAGAACAACAAAGTGAACTACAGACAACTTAGGTTAGTATTGAAGCATTTTAGCTCTTCAGTATCAAGTGCTGAAGTGCAAGTGACCTAAGCAAGTCAACTAAGCTAAGGCAATCCAGATGACTTCTAACCTCTACCCTTAGAATAACTCACCTTTGGTGCAGATGCAGCTACTTTTGCAGCATCTGCATAGCTTCCTTGAGCAAACAGTGTGTTAAACTTTCTGGCAAATAATTCCTCTGCACCAGCAAGATTACTACGTATAGCCATACGCAGACCCAAGTCAGGATTCTGGAGAACATTTGTAGCATAGTTCACAATGTTGTCTTCCTCAACACATACAGAAAGCACCTAGAAAGGATAAAAGGCATATCTAAGAACTATTGTCCTTTCCACAATTACTGTAAATAACACAACAACCGAATATCTATTCAGCCTGTCAGTAAAGCAGCAGATTATCCAAAAAGAAAACAAGTCAGTTTCTCCTTCTCAAGCAGTCTGTGCTAGGAGAGGTTAAAAAAAATGGACAAAAAAATCAGGTAGTTACTCGATCCCTTCAGTGATGTTTTTTGCATTAAGTCATTCACTAGGTTTACTTACGTTCCATCTCAGCCTTAGAAGACTTAAAAACAGACTGCTGGATTAGTTACCTGTCCTTTTTTGTTGACACCAATAATGCCTGAGGTAGGTTCATGAGAAGCTGTGACGAAAATAGTGTCAGCACTAATACGGTTCATGTAGATGCAAACTCCAGACTCCAAGTCATACATGTGAATGTATCCATACTTTGTGATCAGGTAGATAACACCATGCTTAATTCCAATCTGTCAAAAGATAATCTTTAACTAGTATAGACTAACACAGTGACAGTTAAGACAACTGCCCTTAGCCTAGTCACAAGACAGTACTGCAATGACATGCCTTTGCACTAACACTAGGAACAAATACAGCTTCAGGCTTCTTCATTACAAATTCAGAGTCATGGATAGCTCTGCTGGCCGTTCAGAGCCATACCTCCATTGAACATAGGCTGAAGGAAAATTAAGATTCATGTGCAGCAAAGGATGAGTGAGGATGAGGGATATACTTTGGGCATAATTAGTATTCAGGTCAGATATGCCAGTACAAGTTTCTTTTCAGAAATCTTGTGTGATAATCCCACTCTTTTCCAGCAAGGACCAACAAAAGCACCAGCAGAACCTAAACCAGTCTCAGCTGCTGAGGACTACTGTTTAGCTGTCAAGTCTCAAAGCCAAGGAGGCTTTCAAGCCAAGACTGTATTTAGACTGAAGTATTTCCACATTGGACCAAGTCCTCAGAGCCCATGAAGCCTGTCACACACACAGTTTGCGTTGTTTACCTCAGTTTGTTAAGGCTTCCCTTGGTTTATTCACAAAGCTGGTCTATTAGATTGGACAGCAGTTGCATGCTCCAAGATGGTTTGTTTTTCATATGCTAAGTGAAGTTTGGTCTGTTAAAGTAACCAGTCATGTTCTTTTCCTAAAAAAATTTCCATTGATATCCTAAGGTATCTTTTTCCGTGTTGCTACTACAGGAGGTAGACTAATATAGGGCTCTCCACTCCATTTGTTTTATGACATTTACTGTAGATGAAATGCTGCTTTCACAATCAGTTACATCAAGCACTGTAATACTCATATCTAAAACCCTGACCATCAGTAGACAGTTCAATAGCCTGAAAAACAGCAGAATTATCCTGTTATCAACAAGTGTTATCAGATTAGACAAGAACTAACAAGTACTACTATTCTGACAGACTGCTTCCAATACTTGGTATCTAGTTGCTTTCAAACTGCTGTTATTAAGACAGAGCAGAAGCTTGTCAAACTTTTTACCTGTTCAAAAAGAGGTTTGACCAACAGAGACATTCTACCAGAAGGCAAATGATTTTTTTTGTGGCTTTTTGCTTTTTGGTTGTATTTAAAAAACAAAACAAGTTCACATATTCAGATAAATATAGCCTACGTATTTGTGTGAGAGTTACTGTTTTAATGTCTAGTAAACTTCCCATAAATCCTTGAACACCATTTCCAAAGTTAGGAAGGATAACAGCAAAGCAATTGTAGAAAATGTGGTTCATTTGTTGGTTTTTTTTTTGTTTATTTGTTTGTTTTAAGTGACAGACACCTGCTACTTGCCAGGCTATTGTACCAATTTGCTTTTTTGGTCAAACATTTACCTGCATTGCCACAGGAAAGTCTGTCTGTGCCTCAGGTGGGAAAAACACATCAACAGCTTTCTTAACAAATGGCTGATTTCCAGTAGCTGGTTGACCCACTTCAATTACGTGAAGCTAAGAAGAAAAAGACTATGTGTCACAAGATCGCTGGCAAGTCCAGTCACATGACAGAAGTTTTAATCTTCAGATAAGCTCATGAAGTCATCTTTCACACTTGGCTGCTAAATATCTGTTCAATCCTGAAGAAATACATGGGGGAACTGTGCTCCAGATTTTTATGAAAGGAAAAAGAGTAAGTTCCCCAGAACTTAATGCAAATACCAGGAAAAGCTAAAAAATGTTTTCTATAAAAGCATACTGTATATTTCTATTTCAAGACACTCAACTTGTTCCAGATGTTTTTGAGTGAGACTTGCCAATTTATTACAGAATCGCAGGATCATAGGGGTTGGAAGGGACCTCTAGAGATCATCGAGTCCAACCCCCCTGCCAAAACAGGTTCCCCTACACCAGGTCACACAGGTAGGCACCCAGGCGGGTCTTGAATATCTCCAGAGAAGGAGACTCCACAACCCCCCTGGGCAGCCTGTTCCAGTGCTCTGTCACCCTCACCCTAAAGAAGTTCTTGCACACATTCATGCAGAACTTATCAAAGATTTGTATAACATAAGAATAGAAAGAATAAAAAAACTAATGTGACCTCCGCCCTACAAGACAGCTAACAGATGTTGTAGGATATGGAATAGTTGTTGAGTCTACCAGTCATGCAAACCCACCCACGCTGCTAAGGCTTACCTAGTCTCTTCTATACTAGATTTTAGACATGAAAGACTGTTTTATGACTTGATTTCATTACATAAAATATAATGTGAGCATAACTTGATGCTTCAAAACCTTGATCTCAGCTTTCATTACATGTACATTTGGTCTTTTGCTTAAGTTTCACTAAACCAATTCAGATTTTTAGCAGTTTCTATTCCATTAGAATAAAGCATTTACATACCAACAGAATATACTGTGTATATGGTTCACAAGCTGTTCTTTGTCAGCTGAACAATGCAACTGCTGAAGTTCCACTAGTAATGAGTTGTGCTATACCAAAACAAGAAAACAGTTGCAAAACTTTACCTTGCCTCCTGCAGGACTCCTCACAGCAAAACAAAAGAGGGTGGAAGGTTTGGCATTTCCCTCTATTTTGAATTCTGCAAAAGCTGCTGCATGGCCCTCTATAGGTTGGGAGACTTTCCTATCAACAGAGTACAGCTGCATTGCACCAACCACACGATTTTGCTAGAGGAAAAAGGAAAAAAGTCAGCTTTTAGAGATAACATTTCAAATATTTATAGAACAAGACTCTCTTTAGTTAACTGTCCCTAAGGTCAACTGCTGCTCATCCCCTCCTCCGATGTTTTAATCACATTAAAGGTCAGGTTACTCTTCCAAAATAGGTATTTTTGAAGCTCTGAACAACAGAAACTAAAGCTAAGAAATTACAGCACCTATAAGTGAAAGAAAGTGAAACAAAGCTCTCCTGACCATTTTTGTAGCGTGATAATTCCAGGTATCTTACCTGTGCTGAAATTCCTATCAGCAACAGCCATTTTTGATGCTCATCAGTTCTATAATTGATGATTTGGCAGCCTGCAAGACTAGCATGCCTGTCGAACATCTTTTGGGGCTGAGATTCTCCCTCCATACTCCAGTGGTAGACTGCTGTCTCTGTCACCAAGGCAACTGTATTCACAGATATCCATTTCCAGAAGATCACCTCCTCTGCCATGGTGTGGGCTTTCATTTTACTTTTCATCTCAATGTTAAAGATCTGAAGTGTTTTCCCAGCTGGTATGACAAAACCCAAGAGACATCATTGATCAATTACTGTAACAGCCATCCTGTAGTTTGCCTACTTACAATTCTGCTTAACCAGCCATTCTGGTGAACTTACAGGCAGGGTTGGTACCATGTCACACGCGAGTGTCCTTTGGCTCTTTACTCGTATGAAAACAGAAACCCTTCCCAACCCCCAACTTCCTCCAGCCCCGAAGCAAAAAGAGTCTTTATGGACGCTTACATGGCATTCCAACCAACAACTGACAAGCAAAGACATTCTCACTAACTACAAAGTGTAGTTAAAAAACTATCTAAACACACTACTTGAGTAAATTCTGGTTTGTCTAGCAGCACTGGGATATCAAATTACAGCTGTCTGATTGATGTAATTCAGTATAATAGAAAGAATGGCTCCCGTTTGTGTCAATTTAGTAGCTTTTGTAAATCACCCAGACCAAAGCCAGCAGCAACAGACTTGCGACAGCTCTTGAAATAGCCAGACAACGGTTTCCATTTCTTTTTTTGCTGGAACAAAACAGGCTCTGCACTTAACTGGGAAATGGATAGGCTCAGTAAAACAGTAGTACAACTGCCTGTTGGAGAGGGTATTAAAAAGGTTAGAAAGTTTATAGAAAGGCCTGGAGCTTTAGTTCTACAAAAGATTACTATTTCACAATTTGGGTAACCATACTGAAGCTTTAAGCTTGACTTCAATGTTCCTCTGAATCACCAGAAAAAGCAGGGGTGGACTTCAAACTAATGTAACTGAGCCAACTCTAAGGTGGGAGAAAGTGTCAATTTGCCTGGGAGTTGGAAGGCCCTATAGAGGAATGTGGACAGGCTGGATAGCTGGGCTGAACTTCAACAAGACCAAATGCTAGGTCCTGCAGTTTGGCTACAACAACCCCAGCCAATGCTACAGGCTTGGGGCAGTGTGGCTGGAACGCTGTGTACAGGAAACAGACCGGGGGGGTATTGGTTGATGCTCAGATGAAGATGAGCCAGCTATGTGCCCAGGTGGCCAAGAAGGCCAATGGCATCCTAGCTTGTATGAGAAATAATGTTGCCAGCAGGAGCAGGGAAGTGATCAGCCCTCTGTACTCAGCACTGGTGAGGTGACACATCAAGTACTGCATTCAGTATTGTGCTCCTCACGTTAAGACAGACCTTGAGGCTCTAGAGCTTCTTCCAAGAAGGGCAACAAAGCTGGTGGAGAGGTCTGGAACACAGGCCTTATGAGGAGCAGCTGAGAGAGCTGGGATTGTTCAGTCCAGAAAACAGGCTCAGAGGAGACCTTATCACTCTCTACAACCACCTGAAGGGAGGTTGTGATGAAGTGATGGTCAGTCTCTTCCACATGTAACTAGCAATAGGACTAGAGGGAATGGCCTCAGGTTGTGTCAGAGGAAAATCAGGTTGGAAATACTTCTCCAAAAGAGTGGTCAAGCACTGAAACAGATTGCCCAGGGAGGTGGTAGAGTCACCAACCCTGGAGGTGTTCAAGAAATGTTTAGATATTGTACTGTAGGACACGGTATAGTGGGAAATACTGGCAATAGGTGGACACAGTTGGACTGTATAATCTCAGAGGTCTTTTCCAACATTGGTGATTTTATGATTCTGTGATATTGGAAAGTCTTGATAGTTCCAGGGATAATAACCCCAAACTAATATTTATCTGATTGCTTTGTAAGGGTCTAGTATAATATACACAGTAAATTAATCATAATACTTTAACATGGTACCAAAAGACAAAGCAAGACTTCAGAGTTACTACATACAGCATTCATCCTCCATGAATTAACAGCAATCAAATCTATTAATCTGATCAGCTAGCTCCTATGACAGCCTGCTAGCTTTCTTCAGACCAAAAGCAGCCTTCTTCTGAACATGCTGCAACTACTGCACATGCAGTTACTGTATCATATGCATGCAAGAAGCACTGAGGCAAAAGACTACTAGTGCTATCAAAGCACCAATAATGTGGGTTATAGTGTGTGGCATGGAGAAGGCAGATAAGCAGTTCTGGTAGAGCACTAGTTCACCATCTAAGCAAGAACACCAGTATGCGCATACAGAAACTTCTCTTTGTCTTCCTGAAATGGAAGCAAGACAACCTTAGCTTTAAGAATACGGAAAGAACCAATAAGCTACAAAATGACCTAGAAGCTCATGATTCTCTATTTTCTAGAATAAATAACTGCTGTGTCATGGTTGGAAATTGCTTTAAAGGCTTCATCAGTTGACTAGCTCTGAGGGTGATAAAAAGGTCCCCAGCAATATTATTTTTTAAGTTTGGCAACACAGATTCAAGCTTCAGAGCTTGAAACCGTAATTAAACTACAGTAATTCAGTTATTTGGATTAAGAGAGAGAAGAACCTACTCTAAGATCACAAACAGCAAGGGCAAGTGACTTTGAGTCTTCTGCAAACTTGACTGCTTTTGCAGGCCAAGACCTGAGACGAAGAGCCAGGCTTATGTGGGTTTTCCTGATCAAGACACCAGACTGACTGATACATTTAAGACAATTGCCTGCAAGTGTAGTCAAAAAAGCCGGGGTTTTTGATTGCTGTTCCATTTGTTTTTATAAACACTGGCACAAGAACTTACATTTCAGTTCACCAGAATATGAAGTTTCTCCATCCCATAAAGAATGGAAGAATGCCTTGAGTACTGCATTCTTCACTTGTAACAACTGGAGACTACTTTCAGTGCAGAGCAAAGCAAGAGAATCTTGGAACAAGGATAATGCATGAAGCTTGGTAATGCCAGGAGAATGCCACATGCAATCTAGAAATGAAATTGTGCATACTCTCAGTTTGTTGTGCAGCTTCCAGTCACAGCACACTCAGCCACAATACACAACAGTTTTACCTACTGATGCCTCAGTCAGTCAGCAGGGAAAGTCTATAGTTACAGGCTAACTTCAACCATGTCTTTGGTGCAGTTTACTGTAATTCTACCAGTTATCTCAAGCAATAGCATGTGGGTTAGTGTCGCAAGTTAGCAACACGACACAGGGTTCTCATGCCAGGAGATCTCTTTATTGCTGATCATGATATGTATCTGCATCATCTTGTGTATTCCTATCATTTTGTGTATTCCACTTATTCTTCTAAGCAAGTCTTTTTTTAATATTCTAACATGCACGTTCAGTACACTTCCGCTAATAATCCATTGGCTAGAAAGCAGGCAAGTTCAATAACAAGCCTTCATAATCAGCAGAGTTTATCTTATGTCTAGCTACAAAACACCCCTGTTTATTCAGACCTTCTGTCTGCTTTCCAGAGCCTCATTATCAGACAGTCAGCACTCAGCGAGGCCGAGCTGACCTTTCCATCTCCCACAGGTTAGGTGGCTCTATTAATTTGCTTTTCTCCTTAAATCTTTGGTTATTAGACTTGATATAAGAAGAGCTCTAAGTTTGCAGTACCCAGCAATGCAATTTTGCATGTCAATGTGACATCATGCAAATAACTTTGTTCATAGGACAAGTTTATTCACTCTGCATGGACAGAACAATACTTCTTTTCAGCAAGTATAACATTGGCAAGAAGAAAAATGATATGCTTACAATCTGATGATAATCTGTTCAATTAGCATTCATAGGTTAGTTTAAAAACAGATGATACTGTTTCCTTAAGAGCTAGATAAAGTTCTGCTAGTACAGAGAAGGCGCTTCCCCTGCCAATAAGGTTTGTTAAAAAGGGGTCTGAGGTTAAGGATAGTGAAATCAAACAAATCTGAAATAAATTAATCATTGTTGCCTTTAACCACATTTCAAGTAAGGCAGTCCTTTGCAAGATGTAAAAGCACCTCAACTGAACCACAATTACAGCTAAAGTAAAATGTTAACGCATCAGTTCTCACCTAATGTCAGCATAAGTCTGATGTCACAGACAGCAAGTTACACATTTTGTGTCAGTTCTGAGGAATGTTATTTCTTAAACCCCTAAGCAAATTCATCACATTTTCACACCAGATACCACATTTAGGAAGAAACGAATAGCACACAGGACACACTAACAGAAGCCTCTTGTAAGAGTATTGCAAAGTATTTTGCAAAGTATTAGTTTTGTCTATCAACTGTACTTCCATTTTTTATATACACACACACACCACTCTTCTCTTCCACTTGGTACAGTCAATAGTCAAAACACACAAATGGTTAGCAAGATGCCAATGGAGAACACTTCCACTATAATACCAGTTGAGGATTAAGATCCTCTACATGGCTATGAAGTGAACTATCAAATGGCTATCTCAAAGTTCAGTACTTTCTATGAGATTAGACCATTCTATAGTACTAAACATGAAATAACAAAGTACACTCACCATCTGTTTACATAAGATGCAGGAAGAAAAGTACATAGTCAGTAACAAACAGTTATTGGAACTAAATACTAGAAATTACTCATTTAAGAAAAGAAATAGAGTAAAAAAATATTCAGGGGGGGAGGGGGAGGGCTCGCTCAAGGCACTACCTAAAGACAAAATAAACATCACGTGAGGTCTTCCATCTGTAAGTTCTCAAGGTTATCAAACTAAACAAGTTCACACATTCAGACTTTTTTTTTTTTATTTACATTGTCTCATGCAGTTACGGGCCAATTTTATAACAGTTTGTTGGTATCTAGTAAGCACTTACAGCAAAGGGTCAGTACAGAGCAGAGGGTAAGAGTGCCTTTAGTCTTCCCCCCACTCATCCCTACAAGTGTCCATTATTCTCCAAACATCCACCTGTACTCAGTGAAAATAGTAGGCAACAGTTCCAAGCCCAAGCATCTCCCACCTAGTGGTAAGCAAACTATCCAAAGATTACTGAAATATTCACAACCAAAATATAGTATGCAAGCTCAGGCAAGACATTTCACTATACTTTCTTTGTATAAATCTTACACAGCTCTTATGCTTCAGAGCATACATGAGCAGTAATGAAGCTAAATAGTAGGTTTCGCACTACAAGAATAAAGGGTTACTCACCTTTTAGAGCAATTACTTTAGAGGCTGGATTCATGATGGCACTTTCAGCAGAAATTGGACGTCTGATGGGTGTTGTTGGATCACTCATGTCAATTATTACTACTTGTGCCTGCTCTCCCACTTTCTCCCTGATGCAAATGAACTTGTCAGATTCCATTGTTAGGGTGCTGAATCCAATGTTTGCTGGGTTAATGCCCAAATTTTGGAGCTAGAAAGAGGGAACGGTTCTTTATTATCCTTATAATGAAGATTTATCTGTCTAACTTAAGTCCCTACATATAAGATCCCCTCCTGTTATCTCATCTGATCCCTTGTTTCAGTTGCTCGCATCATATACAGAGACATCAGACTTACTCCCTTCTCCCTCTAGATGGTATCGATATTGCAGTATTCCCATGACATTTAAGGGAGCATCAGTAGTTCGATTACTACAGTCTAATGCAGACTGTTACACTGATCTGAATATACTCAGGAACTGGTAAGTACCAAGTTAGTATCACTTATCTTCACAGGTTTTACCTCAGCTTCTCTGCTCAAGCATACTGTAACAAGCATACCAAGGTTAGGTTGTAATGCTGACTTCCTTCCCAAGCAATTGCCTGAAGACACCAGAAATACTTAACCACAACATCTACAGCATTTATAGTACAATTAGAGAATCAGCCTTAAGTCCTTGATCCTCCCTCCCAACCTTCAACTCCACATCATCTCTTTAGGAAAAGGAAAACTGAGAGAGCAATAGATAGACAAAAAACATACTTCACTCCAGGGCCTGTCCTTCATTGCAGAGATGTCACCACATCTACCTAGGCAAAGCTAGAACACCGTGTTCTAGATTAATAGTACTGCCAGGACTAAAAACCAATATGTAAGCCAACTCTTTCATCTGGAGACAAACTGCATGATTAGCAATGCCTTCTTTACATCTGTCTTTAAAAGCCAAACCAGTTGTCCTCAGGGTACTCTACCCCCTGACCTGGAAGACTGGGATGGGGAGTAGAATAAAACCCTCTTGATTCAGGTGGAAACTGTTAGAGACCTGCTGCTCCATCTGGGCTGAAACAAGTCCATGAGGCCAGATGGGATCCACCTGAGGGTGCTGAAGGAGCTGGAAGAGGTGATAGCAAAGTCACCAACCCTGGAGGCATCCAAGAAACATTTAGAAATTGTACTGAGGGACACGGTTTAGTGGGAAATATAGGCAACAGGTGGATGGTTAGACTGGACAATTTTGGTGGTCCTTCCCAACCTTGGCAATTCTGTGACTAGCAGGTCCAGGCATCCCCACTTTGGTTTAGAATATCTCAGACACCTCTTTCCTCCTTTCCTTTAAGACTGGTCTAGCACCAACTACTTCCCTTGAAGCACACAATAACCTTGAATGCATTGGAACCACAGTCATAGCTTGCGTTTATACAGCATTCGTTACTTCTGTCTCTTTTTACCAGCTAACAGCTACCATGGCTTGTTAAAATATACCTTCTGTTACATCAACCAAAATATGACATACTACCACAGTGATATTTGCTGATTCAAGTTTCAGATAAACCTCTAGACATAGTACAAAGCTGTCATAAGACAATAGGAAGTTTTAAGTTACTGTCATACCAAATTTAACTTTTTTGTGTGTGTTTTCGTATGTGTGTTTTGTTTGCTGCTGCTTTGCAGTTTTTTTTGTTTTGTTTTTTGGTTTTGTTTTAAATCGCAGCTACTTCCTGCTATCCAGCCTCTTCCTTCTTCTCCCATAGTCTCAGAGAAACCAGCACTAAAGCTCTCAGGTTGTTTCATAACTTTAGTAGAAATGCTGCACAACTGTTTGCAAAAATAGTACAGTTCAGCACTATTTTCAATGGCCTAGTTTTATAAATAGACTTGTCTGAACTTAATTCTTACTATTGCAAGCTAAGAAAAATGTGTTAAAATAACCACTTATTCCATCTTTCCTTGCCCAAGAAGTCACATCACTTAGATAAACAGTGCGGAATTTGAGTCCTCTATGGAGGAAAAAAAAAATGACACCCACTGACATTTATCAGTGCTTGCTGAACATTTATAGAGATCAAACAGCTGATGTGAGCACAGTGAGGGAGTGGGTGCATGTACAAGCACAGCATGCAGGCTCTTTATCACAGGCAAAGATGCATAGCTAATGGCTGTCATTTTGTTGAAAACAGGTGTTCTGTAGTTCAAAATTTGCTCTCCCAAACACTGTTACTATCCTCACTGTATCTCTTATAGTTTTCATGGACTTCAGGAGCAATTACAAGCTGTTCAGTATGTTCTGATCTGGCTGATTGTTTCAGGGTACATCTGAATCAGAGACAGGATGTCTCAGGAGCAGAGGCAAGCAAACTATGCACTCAGAGCAGCACAGAGGTTTACAAGTTTTATTCAACATATACACACTTCCGATCACACAGGTGAATTGCCTTCACCTGTGCTCCCATGGCTGACTCATTGCTCACCTCAGGTGGTCAATCAGAGGTTCAGGCCATGATTCAACAGTTCCCATACATACACTCACATACACACAGACATCCATTTTTAGACAATCCCCACAAGGAGAACCTCCCTAAGCAAGTGCGCTATTACTGACCCTTGAGAGACGGCAAACCACTGCAAGGAGAGAGAAGGAACATGCTGGCAGTGGATGCGATAGGCAGTGCCAGCGGGGTGTTCCCTGCTTCAAAGGGCACTTTGCCTTTCATCCCCACCACAGCCGCTCTCCTGCTTTGACTCTCCCCAGGGTCTGCAGGGTTTGTTCCATTGCACGCTGTACTTGCAAGGCCAGCACATACTACAGAGTCCAAGTGGAACACCTGCTTGCAAAACAAGTTTTCGCAAAAACAAGATAAACTACCAAACAAGATACATGCGGCTACAGCCACAAATACCAGTTCCCTTAAAACAGTCAGAATACTTTGTTCCATCCTGGGAGCCTTTTGGTCACCAACACACTGACCACGGCTTGCTGCAGCTTATGTAAAGCTACTCACTAACCCATAACATGGATAAGTAACCGAGATACTTAGAAATGCAGCACTGCATTGGAGCCACATCCAAGACAAACTCAGGAATCATTTTCTCTTCAGCTTACTGAACAAGAGCCATACAGCTCAGTAGTTGCTAATCTCGACATACATAAGGCTAAGTAATGCAATACAAGCTAAAACGTATGCATGTGTAAGATGATATCTGGAGTTGGAACAAACACATCAGCACAATAATCAAGACCCATTCAGCTGTCTCCTCAGTTTACAGGTCCATACTTCTACACAAGCTAGTAAACAGAAGTAGGCACCATTCATGCCAAAAGGTTAGCAAAGTTTAGACACTAAAATGTCACAAGTTTCTTCTGATCAGAACTTCAAGAACTATCCAGAGAGCATGTATCTATTACAGGCTTCTGTATCAGTAAGGGAAAAATGTTTCCACATTAAGAAGATTCCAAGTAATACAGAAAGTTTGTTACCCAATAAACACAAGTCGTAGCCAAGTCATCTATGACCCTGAACAAGGAGGATAAGCAATAGTCCCTTAGATTCACTGTTCATGGTTATATGATCTAGACATTAAAACATCCACTCATTGAAAATTACACATTCATACTTCAGTGTTGGGCATGATCTCAGTTCATCTACCAGAATATAACCTATAATGAAAGACTGATACAGTAAAGTGTCACAAGTGATTTAACCATAGGACAACCCAACTTGTCTTGATTTAATTAATCCTAACTCAGAGCACTGAAGTAGAAGCGCAGCCTCTCCAACGCCTCTTCTCAGACACTGTGCTTCAGCTTGATACCCTCTTCATAACAGCCACTTGACACTCAATCAGTACAGGGAGCATCTTGAGGTGTTAGTCTAGTTCAAGTTCAGCTTTAAGCCCAAGCTTATCCCCTTCAAAATCTGGTCCCTACTGAAGAACCATAATACTTAAGGTATACTTACTAAGAAATAATTTTTCCCTCAAATTCTGGTATAGCTTCCAGTTCTAACTGCCATAACACCTACAGAAAGTTTCAGAAACTAACTACACATGCTGTGTGACTGTTGCTGCCATCCTCTTATTAGGCTAGTCAGTAAACTTCTTAAGGCAAAAATATTAGTACTCCCTAAAGGATGGCCACATAAATACTGCCTCAGTTAATAAAAAAAGCTTCGTATTTTAGCAGTTGAAAAGCACTGAAGATTTACTTCCATCAGCACAACAGTAAGCACCCTTATCAGAGGGCATGTGCTCCACAGAAGCATTTCAACAAGCATGTTCCTTATCACTGTACATAAGAACAGGAACAGATACCCTTTACAACCATAAGAAAGGAATATTCAGCCAGCGTTGCTTCTTCACTATCAGGCTGAATAACCCAGATAACACATCTAATATTACTACAGGCTAGATTAGATCACCACCCACCAAACATAATTTTAAGAATGTTAAGATACTGATAACTCCTGTAATGATAAAAAAATTAACCAGAGATATATTATTTAAATGCCACAGGTAGGATGAAATCTGACTACTCATCTGAAATTTAGTAGTCTTTTCCCATTCCAGTTAACTGGTGCTTTTATATGAGAATTTTACTAAACATTGGGCTTTCTAGCACAACTCTCTTTCTGCAGAAAAACAGTGATCTAGACTGAGCCAGCAAAGACCAAGTCAGACATTGATACAAAGTCTACAAACTAAACCTCTTTCTCTTGCGGTAAATTCTTATGACTAACCTACTGTCTGCTCAGTACTATATCCAAATACTTGGGACATATCATCAGTTAAATGCTGGAGCATCTCATAACTTGATGAAGTTAAAAATCACTCTGGGGTTCAGAAAATATCCCACTTCAGCTTAGTGCCACACAGCTCTAGTGGAAACACTTTCCAGAGGTTTCAATCAACAGTTGTTTCAATCCCACTACAAAAGAGTAAGGCTTGGACAGAGGCTACAGGTAACTAAACATTAAGCACTACCTACTAGCAGCTCTGTAAGAACATATCATTTAAATCATAATACAAACTAAGAACATGGTAGTAGTTTCTCAAAGCATTTATGTAGCTTATGTGGCTATATAAAAGTTAAAACAACATGCCCAATAAGGAACTGTATATAGCTGTTGGACATCCTGTCCCCACTGCCAGCCCTCCTGTTGTTGCTCCCATCTTGACAGGCACGGGACATCAAGGAAGTACACATCAGCTGAAACATGGAAGACCACAGGATCACAGGGTTTAGTTGTAGCTGCAATTACACTTTTGTCTTTAAAAAAAAAAAGCCACTCCCTATACAAACACGTTCCTGTGTGTCAATCATGACGATTAGATGATCCATTCAAAAAGTCTCCCTACCACACACAGGGTACTTCCCAATCCCTTGGGCAAATATGGTCTCCTCAACACTGAACTGCTGAGTCGCCATATTTAGTTCTACCTTCTGAACATAAGTCCAAGAAGTTATTTACAGCTGGAAACATCCCGAATGCTTTTACACTCATATGTCGAGCGAAAGCAGATTTCGGAAATCCATTACAGCTCAATCATGCCTACTGCACAATAGACAGTAATCCCTAATCCATTTCAGACTAATCAAATGAAAAAGTGACAGAAGTAAGACTACATCACTTTAAGACCAGACTTTAGCTTCTCAGTACCAAACTAAAATGCATAGAATTTACACATAAAGGACATAAAACATGCACAAAGGTTTTTTTTTTCAATTGTTTGTGCTTAAGAATTTGTATTAGTGACTCCAGAGAAAGCAGAAACCTGTCCCTCTACAGGACAAAGAGCTAAGAAACCCAAGACTTTGCATAACTGTTGTTTTCTCTACAGGGCTAGCTGAGATTTTCACTAGTGAGAGCTGAAAAAAGATCAAAAGGTGATGAAATTAAGCTTTTAAGAACAAGTCTATGACAAAGTGAAAGAAAGTTCAATTTTAGATCAAGAACATTTTGTTCACTGAATTCCAGTAATGTCAGTCCCAGTCTGTTTGCCAGTATATTTAGTCTTTTATGGCATCCCCATTCATAGAATCATAGAATTGCTCAGGTTGGAAAAGACATTAAAGATCATCAAGCTCAACCACAAACCAAACACATGGTAAACTGCAATCCAATAAATAATTTATAATTCACTGCTCCAACAGAAGCACTGGAATTAAGGATCCAATTATATCCTAATAGCTTAAATAGTATATCCCAGCAGTTCATCACAATAGCAGGGCTGTGATAGTCTATACTTCTGCTACAGCTGATCAGCTATTAGAAGTGAAGTCCTCACCTTATTGAGGACCCTTGTTCTAGGGCTTAAAATAGCTATGATATAGCCTCTTAGGGAAAAGTAAGCAAAATGCAAGTTCTTTGGGGAAACTGAACAGTTCGCAACTAACAACAATAGCTTGATTTCATTATATGGACCTAAACAGTAAGACTTGGGGCAGTATTAAACTGATCAATACCTGTATCTCTTACAGTAGTTACTGTCTGCTCATAAGCTCATACCAGGGTTGAGGGTGCAAGCTGTAACAACTTTCAATTTCACATTCACATGACTGTGACTAACAGTCATTCCTCCTGCACAACCTTGGAGGTACAAATTCAGTTAGAAGAATGATCAACATAAAACAAAACAAGCTGCACAAGGAATGTAAGCAGTCTACCTAATACTCCTTCAATTCTATGCGAAGCAAGATCAGTTTCTTCTCACACTTGTTTATCCAGCTAGAGACTGGGAGACTTCAGTACTTTGCACTACAACTTGTTTAGCTTCCCCAAGGACTACTTTCTGCATACTTCATTTCTCCTTTTAGCAGGGTATAGGGAAGACTTAGTATAAGTAAAATAATGTTCCATCAGCACCAGGCTGAATTTGAAATTGAGTAATTAGAGTTAACAGCTACTCTAGCTACATACAGACATACTAATTAAAACAGCTGAACAGTATAGTTTGAACAGAACAACTTAATATAGGATCACCGATACACAGCAGTTATAAGAAACTGTTTTTGATTTAACATCATAAAGCAGTGCAGTAGATCTGTCATACTACTCATTTCAAATATGACAATTTAACTGTAGCCAAACTTATTCCTCAGAAGAAAACTGGGGGTGAGAAAAAAAAAGATTAAGCTGGATGATACTGAAGTATTAGGAACAGGAGTGAAGGTCTAATCTTGTCATAAGAAAACTGCCTACTGGCCAACAACAAGGAGCAAACTGTGACTCTAGATGTAGTAATATGTAGATGTTAACACATCTGGAGTAGAGACATATAATGGTAAATTAGAGTTGGTAAAACCACACTTCAGATATCCAGCCAGAACAAACACTACCAGCTCCCACATTTCTTCTGATCTCCCCCCTCATTTCACCTGTCATGTAAAGCCAGATGCTGAAGTAACACTGAGGAGGCTGATGCATTCCTGTCCCAGCCACTAATCTCAGCTTCCCAGTGTGGAACACTGCTTTGGAGCCACTGCTCTCAAACTGAGGGAGTGGTGGGGAAGCAGGGAGGAGTGAATCCCACAGAACAATCCAGTTCCACACACTAGTGGCATGGTCCTAAGGTTTCCCATGCTCCCCTGTGCAGTCTCCCTCCAGTACAAGCTCAGTCCTCCCAGTAATATCAAAACATTTAGGAGCAAAAGCAGGTGGTGGCAAAAAATAGCATGTGACTTCAGTAGGGCTCCCTGGGGAAGCTACTAGCCCCCGACTCAAACCAGAACTGCTCTAATACTCACACGGACAGTGTTGCAAGACAGAACTAGTGCTCAGAAACAGTCATGTAAGGTGCAGTGTCCTGCTTTGCAAACATAACATCAAGCATAACATCCACTCATCATCACTGCACAGCCAAAAACAACTATCAGGATCAGTGACACCTCCTAACTTTAAGCTGTGAGAACCAAATGCTTCTTCCCAAGGCAAGTCTGACATTAAAAATACCCCAATCCTCACTTTCTTATTCAGACAGCTGCCTTGTAGCTACCGTGAACTAATTGTATTACAGCAATCACTGCTATCCTGTAGGGTTAAGCAGGGAGGAGAAGTAATTCTTCACTATATCAAACTCTCAGCTCCAGAGAGGAGGCAGGTGTGTGCTCCCACTGGCACAGAGCAGATATTTCTGGAACCCGCTGCCCAGTCATTTTTTCCAGCCTTGTTCTCCTCCCAGAATGACCAAGGCAGTTCTCACAGTCACCCAAAAACCCTCCCCAAAAAGGAGCTGGAGCGGGCAATGGCTATTTCCTGAGCTGCAAGGCCTGCAGCAGAACCAAGTCTCCCAGAGGATGGGTCCACAGTTCATATTTTGAGATGGAAGACCGATTTAACAGAAGGAGGCTGTGCAGAAAAAGCAGGATGACTTGCCAACTCTACTTCCTGTTCCCTCATTCAATTAGCAGATTCCTTTAATTCCTGCCTTACGCTGCATGCTTGCAGGCTGCTATTCTCCCATTCCATTTTCAACCCTTCCTTAGCACTGGGCTACGAAGGAACAGAGAAACAGGTTTGGCTGCATGGCATCCATTAGTGATAGACTTCTTCCAGCACTGATGCTACTCATAGGCCATCAGGAACAGAACTGTGTCATTTTGAGGAAGGGCTCTTTTCCTTCTCCATACCATTATGTTTGAAAGGGAGGCAAAGGCCCCCGAGGCCCTCGACCCCCAACCCGCAGCCACACGGCTCCCCGAAATCCGGAGGCTGACGGCTGCTGTGGAGAAGAGTAAAGCCCCGCAAACCCAGAGAGAGAGACGACGGATCCCTCAGAAGCAGAGGGAGCCGTTCTCCCCTCCCGGAGCGGCCTCGAGTGACTCTGCACAAATAGCGCCCTGCGGTGGATGGGGGCGCTGCGTTCCGCGGTCCCGCAGCACACAGCTCCCCCCACCCCAGACTAGGCCACGGCCGCCCCTCTCCAAGGCTCACAGGGAGACAGAAGGGAACAGCCCCCTCCCTGTCTTCCCTCTTCCCTTGAGCTCACCTGGAAGTGCTCCTGAAAGCGAATGGGCAGGATCTGGGCCATGGCTGGGGGAGAGCTCCTCGGGGGTGGGGCACGAGATGGAAGTAAAGCGGTTGAGAGAGCACTGCCGCACCCCCACACACGGCGAGGAGAAGCGTGGGGAGAAGGGAGATGGAAACAAGGAGCGACGCAAGCGCAGTATCTCCACAGAGAAGGCGCCCCGCCGCCCTGCCGCCCTTTTCTGCCTCGCGGGGCCGTTCACTCCGGCGGTGGGATCACTCCGCTCCTCACAAGCTCTGGCAGGGTCTTCTCAAATAGTCCCGCTCCGCCGCGTCTCCTCTCCCGCTCCTCTCTCCCTCGCTTCTCGCCCACCCCTCAGCCCACCACCGCCTTTCAGCCACCCCATGGCTCCCGCTGAGCAGCGGGGAAACAGCTGCTAGGACAGGGGGCACCTCCGTGCCGCATTGTCAAAGTGCGATATTCTTCCGCAGCGCCCCGTAACCCAGCCCCCTCCCCGGCTCCACGCGGCGGAAACGGGTGGGGGTCTGACCCATTCACTTTTCGCTCTGCCGCTGGCATGGAGTCTCCACTTCGCGGTAGGGACCGATAAATGCGTTGCTCTGCGCTCAACGCTATCTGTCGCTGCTGGCGAGAAGGGCGAGGAGCTGCCAGGAGCTGAAGGGTGGCTATCGGGTGTGTTGTGGAGCCCCCGCCGCTGAGCTTTGAAGTGGAAACACAGATCTTTCCACGAGATGACATCGTGAACTGGAAAATTGTTGAGTAACTGAGGAGTGAGGGGCCCGTTGCAAGCCGTAAATAAGAGCTTTCTGATATTTAAAATCTTGATTCCCATTGGAGACCCATCAAATGGGGGACACCCCAAGCAGCCTAAGAGGGAATCTGGAGGGCTGCAGGTGCTGGGAAAGCCCTGTGCAGAAGGCACAGTGACAGAGGTGCTGCTGAAGGAAGAATTAGGGAATACTTCTTCTCAGAAGGAGTGGTAATGTGTTGGAACAGGCTGCCCAGGGAGGTGTTAGAGTCACCAAACCTGGGGAGTGTTCAAGGAACATGGAGATGTAGCACGGAGGGATGTAGTTCAGTGTGCATGGTTTGATGTTTGGACTTGATGACCTTAGAGGTCTTTTCCAACCTTGATAATTCTGTGGTTCTGTACAGCCACATCCCTCAGGAAGTTCACAGTCTACGTCTCTCGCTGGTGGTAGGCACCGAGGTAAAACCGAGCCAAGATGGAGACAGCTGTTTTTTTTTCTTTATAAGGTCACACAACTGAATTGCCTTCTTCACCTGTGCTCCCAGGGCTGGCCAGGTCCTTTCCCCAGGTGCTCAATCAGCGGTTCAGGCCAGGACTCAACAGTTCCCATACACATGCCCAGTGGCCAAATCCCATTAATTACAGCATCCCATCCTTTCCATGATTTAAATAAATAAATAAATAAAATCTTACTTTGTTTATACATTTTTGGCACTCTTTTGTCTGCTCATGTCTTCCTCCTCATTTTTGCCTTCTCCATCCAGTTCTGTGCTTAAAGATCTGTTCTTTTAACATCTTGCTTTGCTGATCACAAAGGTTGGCTTATTTGAAGACTGATCAACTCTGAAAAGTTTGTTGATAGTGTTTGAAATTTTGACACAAATCTTTTTCCTCCACTTTACAAATAGCTGTACTTCCACAACTAATTAAGTTGACCTCTTTACAGTTAGCTGAGTGTGTGTTTTAGCTGAGTCTTCTAACCTTGTTTTCTCCATTTAGTTTGGAATGCCTCAACTGAAAGGCATTGCTGGCCTTATGTAAGGCATTTCTCCAACAGTGAGAAGTCTACAAAAAGAGAATATAAAGTGTCTCAGGTCTCGGCATGTTTGTTGTGCTAGTACCTCCCTGATTAACTAACACCTTTCTTGCTTCTCTATAAAAGGCAGATCCGCAGCACTTAACAGCCAAGAAGGGCATAATCCCTAGTAACCCTTTCACCAAAAAAAAAAAAAAAAAAAAAAAAAAAAAAGGAAAAGGTCCTGGTAAATGTTTCTCTATTTTATTTTTTTTTCCAGTGGTTTTCTTTTCTACCTCCTCCTATGAATGGCAGCCTGATATTCCTTTTCAGTCTTTGAGAACAGCCCTGAGAAAAGCTGCATTTTAGCCTTGAATGGGCTCTTCTTTAAGTGGAAATACATTATGTGTGTCATGCGTGTTCCTAGTCTTCTTTCCACAGAATCAGCCAAAGTAGTCTCACTGGAAAAGCAAAATGTGTTTCTCTTAAAACGTTCATTTTGAAATCTTGCTCCACAACATCGGTTCAATTTGCAGTTTAACTACAGAAGAATTCAGTTTGCAAATGTTTGGCCACTTTAATCTTGTAAGTAAACAAACGGACAATACCGAGCGCTAGCATATATTCTAGCCTACGTGAGACCACCCAGTCATCAGCAGCAGAGCCTGTGATTTGGGAACAAACAAAGCCTCAAGCAGTAAGGAGTCTGCAGGTTGGACCTGTACATCCTTGTTGCTGACCAAAGCGTGCGGTATGACAGCGAATGCAGGATTTGATGCACATCTATTTCCAGCCGTACACTGACTGGAACAGTCTGAGTGCCAATATTTTGCCTAACAGGTGGAAGAAAATCTTAGGAATGCTGCGTCAGCAGTCATAGCATGAAGATGTGGCAGAGCAGCAAAGACAGCAGGACACCTCCAAAAGGCCTGATTCGATCTCACTAAGAAAATTGACATTTCACACATCTCAAGGCCCTCACTGCCCTGCTTGCTGTAGGATCTGGTTTGGGATTGTATTCCTTGATTTTCAAACCACACCCTCACTCCTCAGACCTTTTTTCCCCCCACTTGTCTCCTGGAGCCTGTCCTCTTTCCTTCCAACAAGCTCCTTGCTGCTGGGTCAAGAATTGTCTCCTCTCATTTTCTCTTACCCAGAACTGACTCCTTGTGTGTGTCCTGCAATCACTCTCCACTGTAGCATAAAATTCCAGTCCAGTATTGTCCTTTTCCCTTAGAATTCCACTCCTCCTTCCCCATCTGTTGTTGTTATAATTGAATGCATAACCCCAGATTATACCTAGCAGTTTGAGGTTCTGGATGCATTCTGTGGTTTTCACCTGTTACTGTGTACATTCCTGGCAGCGGGTTGGTGAAAATTGTAAATACAGTGTTTTTCAAAGAGTAATTCAAAATATAAAGATTTTGCTGCAGGGCTGTTCAGTAGGTGAATATTTCATGCTTAAACTCCTTCTAGTTTATTCTCTGGCAGGGATATGAGTTTGTACGCACAGCATTGAAAGGAAATCTTTTATGGTGGATTTAGCTACTGACGTAGCTAAGGTCACTTGATGAATTTATAGGTTGGTATGTGAAGTCCCATCCTGTATTCCCTATGCTTGGAAAGCTCAGCTGCAGATGATAAATTGTGATGGTATTTAATGTCAAAATGAACAGAAGTGTTAAGATGTAGTTGCAGTGCAGGCTGGAGGTCTTCAGATTCCCCACAGAGCTAATGCCATGATGATAATTTACTTGTGACTTGCAAGCAGTATGCCTGTCTTTCCTTCCAGAAATGTTTTCATTTAAATAAGCCATTTTCATCTCTCTGCATAGAGCACTGACATTTATGCTCCCTGTGCATTAACATCATTGTTTGGTTCTTCTCTGGATATTTGCATTCTCCAGGGTTTGCAATGCAGATGCTGAATCGCTTGCATGGTAATGTATTAGGCAGCTGAAATTGCAACTTCTTCATCTTAGCCTTGTAAAAGCAGAGGTCTACTGGTCAGTGATGAAAAGCAGAAGAAAGGGTGTGAGAATCAACATCTGTCTTCAAAATTGAGACAGAGGGGTCAGGGCTGCTTTCTACACAAACCTTCTTTGAAGCAGAATTCCTCTAGAGAATTTTCTCAGGCAATGCATCCACAAAACGGACAGAGATTACATGTTGTTAGAAAATACAACCAGTGAAAAGAAAGGAGGTAACTAATATCAATAAAATGTGCTTCTATCACTAATTTCACCAGTTCTGGAATGACAGAAACCGAATGGTACTTACAAGTAGACAGAGTAGAATCTTAGCCTAAATGGGCTTAGTGGTTAAATGCCATTCAACAGAATAATTAGTAAGCATGCATAAACAGCCTATTAGAATAAAAGGCTGGAAATAATCTGAAGAGGTCTTTGGTTGTTACCTCTGCCCTACAGCAAGATTTAATGAGCCAGTGTTTTCCAATCACAGATTAATAGAATGATTTAGGAAATACTGACTATATTGACTGTTAGAGCCTTTTAGCAATTTACTTTGAAATAGATCCTTGACCAGGAAACTTCAGTGGTCATTTTCTTAACATAATTCTATTTTCCAGGAAACAGAGTAAAGCCAAGAAAAGCAGAAACCTCATTATATTTTAGAGTATAGTAGTAAAACATGCAGATGGTAAGCAGACTTTTCATTTTCTGAAGGGCTGTTATATTTCCTCTTCAATTAATCCTGGAAAGAAACCTTTGCTGAAAACATAAGCTATGAATTCCCCCTCATCCCCAGAAGGAGACAGGAACTTTTATGACTATGCTTTCACTATCTTTTCCTGTTTCCGTTTCTCCACCATAGCAAGTTTTTGGACCACTGGCCAAATTCAGCCATGTGATAGAGCAGGCTCAATGATAATAGTTTCATGAAAATAGGCGGCCAGAGAATGGGCACTTAATTAGACAGAATAGCTGGGAAATCTGTAAAAAAAATGAACCCAAATCATGGAGAAATAAAATCTTCGACCAATTCTTGCATGCTTTTGCATTAATTTTATTATTAAGAAAATGCTTTGTTCACTTCATGCCCAAATTCTTGCTTTGGTAGAAAGCAGGAATTCGGTTTGTTTGTTTACTTTGGTAGAAACCTGTACTTTTTTCTGCAGGAAGCTGAAGATGAAATCACAAGTTTTCTTACTCTCATTTTCTCTGTCTTGAATTGTTTGTGGAACAGGTTTAAGTGTAAGCACTTTTTGCTAACTGCCACTAGAACAAATTTAGATGACACAATGATTAAGACCTTTTATGCCAGTGCTTTCAGTGTAACTGATACTGCTTGTATCAGGGATATTAAGCAAACGGAAAAAAAACTCTTATGCAGAGGCAGCCTTAACAAATAAGAAAGGGAATTCGTAATCCTGTCCTTCTAGAGTATAGTTAATCTTCTTAGAGATGTGTGCCTTTTAGGAAGATCTTCCCAGATTTGGAAAAAAAAAAAAAAAAAAAAGAAAAAAAAGAAAAAAGAAAAAAAAAAAGTGTTTGGTACTTTCTGCTTTTTTTTCCTAAAGGCCTAGAAGATGCCTACAACATATGAAAGCACTATCAATTTTGGCAAAATATGCTATTCCACATAGGTATCTTTAGAAAATGGAAAAAAAAAAAAAAAAAAAGGAAAGGTGAAAGCATACAAAGTACTAGTTAAAACATACATTTAGCATTTTGTTGCCATAATTTGCAGATATTTGGCGTTCATCATAAAGTAATATGACTAAATGAAGCATTAATTTCAAAAGAATGTGTGGAGCTCCAGATATGAAGTAGCTTTTATTTGTCACCCTCCTTCTGCACCATGCAATACCGCATCTAGGAAGTAAATAAATGATTTATCGTCCCAGTGTCAGAGTTCTCCCTCTTCTGTACTGGCTATCAGCAAATCATTTGCTGAAATTCAACCAGAGCTTAGTGTGGACATTGGATCAGGAAAGGTTGCATTGTCAGAGCAAATCCAAAGTCTTCGTGCGTTTCTATCTAAAATTGTCATTTTATGAGGACTAAAACATAATTGCTAATAATAATAAGAAGCAACTCTTCGTTTCTCTGGTTATGCTGGAACGTGAGAGCTAAATAAATGAAAGAACCACCATTTCTGTGTGCGCTACCAAAGATCTTTAAATATTTACATGTTTCTCTCCTAGCTCAGAATGTCATTGAGATAACAAAGTGTGTTGCCCCTTGCAAGAAGTATGTTCAGTTAACAGATATTGCCAAGTTTGTGCCTGCAAACAGGAGCTTGGTTTGGTCTTTTCCAACCTGAGCAATTCTATGATTCCGTCTGGACTGAGCATGATCTGTCACATTCACAAAGCAAGAGAACAAATTGTTGCTAGAATACTGGAAACTGTGTTCAACCAATGATATCAAAACAGAGATGGTCAAATATAGGCCATAGGCTTAAAACACAAAACACAGCCTGAATCAATCTTCATTTGTAATATAAAGTTGAACATTTTGGAATGGTCTGTCCCTTCCCTGTGCAACTGCTCTTGTCAAAAACAGTGCAGCTGCACTTGCTGGTGATACCAAGACTCCAGTAAGTGAGCAGCATGGTCCTGCCGTGGTTAGTCAGGGTTCTCTGTCTTGTTTGGATTAGTATGTTATCTCCTCAACTGATTAGTTATGAAGCAACAAAATAACATTTCTTATACTACTTATCTCAGATATCACTTCCTCTCTAGTCATCTCCTTTCATAGTTACATATGACACTGTGGTGTTATTTTCAGCTATATTTAGCTTGCAGTTAATCCAACCTTCCAGCTCTTTTCTGAATCATATAAATATAGCATCAGGAAAAAGAAGCCTTTTGTCCTCCCCCTTCTGCCAGGAGGGTAGTGATAAGCATCAACATGGACACGTTCCAGAAGACCAAGACGTTTCCTGGAAGTCTCCTCACAGACTTCATAATCCATCTATTTTCTGTAGAATGCAGTTATTTAAAGCAACAGAATTCATTTCAGAGACTTTGTAAAGTAGCAGTTGTTTATGTTGATATTTCTGATGGGAATGGAAAATAGACAATATTGAGCCTATCTCAACATCACCTTTAATTCTTCTTTCCACTAGTTCTACTTATTATCCCTTCCGGCTCTTCACACACAGACTTTTCTTTTACCTAGCAACCTTCCAGTCTTCATACTTCCTTCATACTACAACAGAGATACTAAAATAGCAGAACAGTTGATGAGAGTCAAAATAGTAATAAATTATATATTTATACTACATGGCCTATGAATAATTGAATAAATAAATCACAGAGCATCTGAGATCGTCATCACAAGTTCCTTTCCTTAAGGACATTCATTTTAAGTAGTTCTGAACAAGCATGCAAAAGGTTGTAGACGCTTAAGAAGTATTTCCAAACGTTACCAATTCCATAATTTATCACTGATCCATGGCAGGGTAAACTGGAATTAACAGTTCTCTCAAATAGTAAATGAAAACTGTTCTTGCAGTACTTACCTTCTAAATTCTGACATGTGAGAGACCCAAGAAAGCAGACACCCCCAGAGATTCATGAAGATCATTAACACGGTAGGACTGACTCAGAAAGTATGTCTACATGTGCCTAACCGTAACGATGGAAGGAATTTAAATGGTTTTAATGTAATTCTCAACACCACAAAACTATGTCAATATTTAAGTTCATTTTTGAATTAAGGACTTAACTCCTTGCATTCAAATACACCCAAACCCCATTGTTCCATCATTGCCACTGGATGCTGGTTTCTAACGATACCAGAAAATCAGTGATGTCATCCTATATACATCATGGTGAAAAGCTGCTTTGGTTGAGCTGCTCATCTTATCTCATTTGGTCACTCATGAAACCCTCAGGCTTCTGGCAGGTTGCCACCGTAAACCCCACAGAATGCATGTTACCTTGAGAGGGGAATAAGACCTCAATGCTGTATCTCAAACCCTCATTTGTAAAGCAGCCAATTGAAAAAAAAAAAAAGCGTTTCTTTAGCTTACGTATTTTTGCAGTAAGGAAAGAGTTTCAGAAATTTGAAGCTGAAAATGCTAGAGCATTCAGGTGCTTCAGAGTCCTAAGAATGAGCTTCCTCTCCACCACCTTCACCTGCACTGAGCTGGACAAGCAGTTGAAATGCTGCTCAGTAAAGAACCATGCAAATTAGTCAAGAGCAGGGATTTAGCCAATAACAAATAATCCACTGGATGTGGATTCTAGGCTACACCTGCTGTACCATAATTGTATTGCATTTGAGTTGTTCTGTGGCAGTGACGACAGGACCCTGACAAGATAAGTTTTCCCACCTGAACTTTGCTTACTGGTGCAGTTCAGTTTCAGTGCATTGGCTCTTATTAAACGTACACCAACACAAAATAACACATCACTGAATTATTGCAACTGAGTCCTTATAGAGAAAATACCCACCTATCCATATCTGTCTGGTGGCCTGGGCTATTGATGGGAGGACACAGGTGGCCATAGCAAAGCAGGTGACTGCATTGTGAACAACTGTGTCTGTCGTGCCATTTTGAACACATGCAGTGAAGTGGGGATAATCCCAAATGCCAGGACTGATGATTAGCATCGACAAATTCTGCTAGCTCTGATCAATGCTACATCGCTGCATGCTACTTAGGGAATAAAAATCAGCAGCGTCAACAGCTGTAACCCAACAACACACAATGTAGCAGATGAAATTACTCACATCCCCTCCCTGGCACAGTTAGTGGCAAAAGAATTTTCAGGGGAGAAAGTTGCAGAAGTTTGAATCGGGAATTGTCTAAAAGTCTCCATCAAATTCTCACCTTTTAAGAGTTCTTGTCTTTCCACAATAATCAAATTCTTGTGAAAACAAGCTTGGACACTCAGTCCAGGTCCTCCTGCCTGCATGCATTACTCCCGGAGGCAAAATAGAGAGTGATGCTCTGCCTCCCTCACAAAGCTCTCTCCATAGACAGGTGAATACAAATCAGGTTTATCCCTTGCTTTCTTACACAACTGTTTTGTAACCTTAGTATTTGTACATCATTTGCTGGATTTCTTGGCTGCCTTTCTGCTTAGATATCACTCAAAGAGGAAAGGAACATCCTGCCATCATCACCCAAGGGGATCAGTGGGCAAAAATACAATCAGATTGGCCAACCCAAACAGAAACAGTGGTGAAAACAGGGTAGTAAAGACTGTCTTCATGAGTGTTATATGCAGTAAATTTAAACTGATGTTACTGGGGAGCCTGCTGGAAGCCAAGAGCAGACTGCATTACCATCCTCCTATGTTATCTCAATGTAAGGTAATTTCTGAAGGCAAACACATTCAGTAATACTACCCATCAATCCCTGTATATCAGATAAATATTTCATAGATGCAAACAAATTCTGGTGTTGGACACATATTCTAAGAGAAATCTAAGGCTCAAATCCCAGGGTAAGCAAGTCAGATTTTAGTGCTCACATTATTTGAACTCAATGAAGTATTAGCTGTGAAGGCTGTGAGACACATTGAAGCCAAGTAAAGATTTTTTCTAAGCAATAGTAAATCTAGCAGCTTTTAATAGTACTGACATGCGGGCAGAACTCACCATTGATAAATGATTGTTAATCATTAAAAGAATGAATAGATTTACTATTAATACACAGGAAAATGAAAGATCATCTAGAATTAAGATGCCAAGGAGGACAGTTGAAAACTTCTACCATCACAAAATTTGGGACCATACAGGAATATTACATACCTGTTCCCTTTAAGTTTTCAAGATGGTACAATTATTTTTGTCTTATTCCTATCCTACTTGTCTTCTTCACGCATACAGCTTATCATATTCTTGATAATACCAGGAACTGCAGCAAGATTACTCCTCAAGTAACATCTCGGATTATTTCCTCTTCACAAGTAAAGGTTTTACATAAATGAATGCTTATCTGCATTCCACTTTCATGATCTAAGAAAATCTACTCAAGAGTCAAATAAAATGTAATGCCTTCTTTTTATGCTCAGAAAACAAAACCCACCAGCTCCAAACTAATTTCCATTTTGACTCAAAATTTACAGAATATATTGAGGAATTTAATGGATTTTACTACAGGATGGAAATATCCGAAGTTGTAATTTAAAAAAAAAAAGGGGGGGGAAATAAATGCAAAATCTCTCCATTAACAATAAGCATCTTTATTAACCAGCTTACCACTTAGCACTTATTTAATTCAATCTTCTAAATTGCAGTCCATTTTAATGTTTAAATAAAAGAAAAAGCAAGTGATATACCTGGGTGGTATAAAGTCCTGTATTAAAAAAAAACAAAAAACAACAAAAAAAGTAGACAAATAATCACTAGTCATTACCTGTGAATTTGAAAATTAAGCTCCATACATTTCAGAGTTAAACTTAATACATCTCCTCCATATAACATTATGCTTCTAAAAATGCCTATAAAGGTCTATCTGTTCCGAATGCAGTGGCCATATTTTCTATTTCGCCATTTAACAAATAACATCACTTCACAAAAGCTATTAGGCTGCAAAATATTTCAGATAAATTTCACATATTAGAAATCAAACCAGCAACAAAAAACACCACCAACAACTGTAAAACCTTTTTTGGGGAAAGACCAGATTCACATAGAGCGCATTTATATATAACCCAATAAAGGCAGGAGTTTGTCTTTGAAATGTTGGATAGTACACTTGCTACACCCCAGTAGGGCACAGTACAGTGTCTGAGTAATTCACAGCAACACATCTTCGTAGTATGGACTAAAACTCAGCTATGCATAATTTCTTACAGTATTTAATTCAACACTCAAGCAACTTCAAATCATACACACAGAGGAAACTAGTAAACGTATCTGACTATTCCCCCCCCCCTTTTTTTTTTTTTCCTCCTTCCTGTTTTTAGTGTATATCCTATTATACATATGTTAGAAAGTGTATGCTAGTTCCCAGTGTTTAACAACTCTTCAAAATTTATTAGCAAACTTTCTGAGAAACAATACGTATCCTTCTACAAAGAAGACTGAAAATAATATTTTCCTCTCCTACTCTGACCTTAGTATTAGGCTTTGTACTCAAGCCAATAGGAGTAATACTAATTAGAACTATTTTGCTGCATGAACATCAATTTCTTATGCCAACACAAACATTTAGGCAAAACAATTTAAGTTATCAAGTTAGCACTTGAGTCTTCTGAAAGTCCTATACTTTATACAAAGTAAATTTTTCAACAGTATCCAAAAAGAAATAAAATTGTACTTCATCACAGAAAAGGGTATGAAAAGTTATAGAAAGTCCTTCATCACATACATAAAGTGACATTTCCTGGAAAGGCAAAGATTATGGTGCTTTTTTTCCCTACCTCAGAATTTCCACCTTCCTGCAGGAGAAAAAGTTACTCTAACGAGAAAAAAAACATCACGCTTACAAAATACTATTGTTTCTTCATGTAAATCAGCACAAAACATAAAACATAAAAGTTGAGACACGTAAAGGCTACTAAACAAAACAGAAAAGCTTAAGCAACAAGAAAATAACAACATATAGCAGAAATGCTAAGTCACAGCTTGAAGCAGTGATAGAGCACCCAGTAGGAAGTCAGAGCCAGCCCAGAGCAGCTCAGGTGCATGCAATGTACCTGAGTGACCTAAAGAGTTGGAGCCAGGATCCACTCCTTCCCAGACCTAATTTAAGGGTTAGCAGTAGAGGTAAGGGTATTTTGCTGCAGATCTTTTCCTTCCTGAGGCCTTCAAAAGGTAAGCAGCTGTTTTGTGTTTTTTTTTTTCTTCCCCCCCCCCCCTTTGCTGCTGCTGCGTTTAGGCTTGTTCTCATTTGCTACAGCCAAAGACTTTGCCACCCTGCTATCGTTGCTGTGCTTTCCCTACCACATTATAGCATTACAACATGGTACTGAGATAATGAATTAAATTGTTAAAGACACAAGAAGTCAGACTTCTGTATAACCTCCACGTGTTTAAGATCTTAGTCTGCTAGGATTATCAAAGCAGAAATACGGATTTTAAAAATTTCTTTTTATTCCCCTTCTTTGCCTGTGTTTTCAAGGCCATCAAGGACATTCAGGATGTGTGAAATGCTTAGCAATGCTGATACAACTAAACTGTTGACCAAAACAGTTGAGTTCAATTCTGTGAATTAACTTAGACTAAAAAACAGAAATGCTGACTTCAGAAAGACAACATACTGTTAAGACATCGTTCAGTTAAATAAATTAAAATTTTAGCTGGGAATCAAGCTCTGCATTTATTTCATGTAACACAACTAGATCTAGCTATGCGTTTTCTCCACTAACCCAAACTTAGTGGGGAAAAAACCTCAATCTACATCCAAGTTACAGAAGTGTGACTTTGGAAAAAACTCAGTTTTGAAACCCTTGCATATAAATGAGGGCAGATTTCAACCTACAATGAGTTATTTACTGTAGTGGTTTGTTGTTGAATATCCTATGCTCTTGACAGATCTTACAAATCCTTTTTAAGATGCAAATCAGCACTGTGATAAGTAAAAACACCATTCTTTATACCCTATTAACAAAATGGGTGTGAGTCAAATATATAATCAGTACAAATACAACCATAGTTGCAATATTCCTTCACTGAGGTGCTCAACAGATTTTGATAACTAATGACAAGTATAATAAATAAATCTTTAAACCTTCTCAAGGCATTAGATCATATAATTCATGACTATTTTAATAGTTAAAGAAAATTAATTATGACGTTGACCAAAAAGGCAGATGACAACATCAACATTTTTTTCAAGACCTCATATTAGTACAAATAATACCTTAAAGCAACAGCAAATAATGCTTTTCATGCTCAAAAGCTCATGCAGTTTTAAGTTTCTACAAGTGCATCTTTTTTAGGGACTAAATCAATGATAGTAGCAAGGTCAGGAGAACCAAAAGACCACCTTCAATCTAATTCACAACTCTACCGTGTACTTTTCATAACACTATGCCTTAGAAGTGTGTGGGTTGTTTTTTTGTTGGTTTTTTTTTTTTTTTTTTTTGTGATTCATTTGTCTTTACAGTTGAATTCTCTAGAGACATAGTAAGTCAAGAAATGGTCAAGTTTTCTTTGGTCTCCTTAGCCTATTGGGTGAACTTTATAGCAAGACAATGTAGCAAATTCCCTTAAAAAAAAAAAAGTATGAATGTGATACTCATGAAAAATACAAGCTTGGTGGTTCTAAACACCTTAGTTATCTTAATTTGGAAAAGAACGTTGCACCAGCACAAAGTGACTCTCTTCTTGGCCTTTCACTGTCAGTTGTGATAGCAAGTATTGCAATACTGACACAGGTTCTCTCCAAACTGAAATTGCTTGTTTTCAAAAGAGACATCTAGTTCTCATTGTCATGTCTTCAGGTTGGAGTGGAACTGTAATTACTCTACAGTTATATTTACAAATGAATAAAACGAAATGGAAGACCCAACTTGTATCTGGAAAACTCAAAAAACTTTCTGAACTTTTCTTCATCTGTGGGAACTTTTCATACCTGCTAAAGCCAATGTAGGAGCATGTGCATAATAGTTGAGCTTCTTAAATACAGTCGAAGTGCGTTCAAGGAGAACACAGCATATGCTCACTCCCTAATCACCTCTATCTGAAATAAATATTAAATTAAGGAATGACTTCCTATCATCCGTTTGCACAGCATCAGACCAACTCTCCATTTCTAAAATGGAAACTAACCACCTACATAACTAAGTTGAGAAAGGGCAGAAAATGAGAGCAGATGGTGACAATTTTTACAAGAGAATCTTAGTAAGTACATATGTGTAAATTGTGACTTTGTTACCCAAACTTTTTGGGTACTTGCCAATCAACGTTTCTTGCAAACCATAACATACTCTCACTGATCTTTACTGAAAAGAGCATAAAGCTGATAGTATCCGGTGATCCAACCCTAAATACCACTGCTCATTGGAAAAAGTAATCTTGGAAACAGGAACAAGCACAGGATTTTAGTTAACCTTTTACACCTTCCACAGAACAGTTAGCTCCTTAAGCCCCAAAAATGCCAGAAGGCAGTCACTTCACAATTATTTGTACAGCTGGAAATTGGCATTTTTTCAGCATATAAAATAACCGTAGATAAACAGAATTTGTAATGCTTGATCTGAACAAAAGAATGTGTTCTGTTCTCCCTGCCCCTCCTGGAACTAAAAAGGTAAAATGTATTTAATTCTCTCATTGTGGCTTTCAGGCCAGGCATACTGAAGCTTTGTAGACTCTAAACTCCTCCATGCACGCAATGCACAGTAATACAAAAAAATTAACAGAGAGCTGAGAAATTTTACTCGAAATGCACTTTTCCCATGTACATTAGAAAGAAACTTAAGATATTATGCTATGCTTTTAATGGCAACAAAATCAGTAGCCTAACAGGGGAAAAAAAAAAGAAATACATATCATCCAAGGGTTTTTTTGTTTTGTTTTTTTAAGAGATCTCTTGAGAGAAGACAACTGAGAGGAACTAATGCTGGGCAAAAATTTGTTAGATCTTTAAAGTTGTCGGATTTTTTTATCAGTGCTTTTAATACCGACGTCCAGAATCTCTACTTTTTTGGTTAGCCGATCCAGCATATCATCTTGCTCCTCTATTTCTGTCTGCAGACCAAGAGCTAGATTTTTCAGACGACTCAACCCAGAAGACATCTCATCTGTCAAAGGAGAGATTGACCATAAGGATTCAAAGCAGTAGAAAGCATATTGTTTTAAATGGATACAACCAGGATTTCCTCTCCTCCAAAACCTTGAGTTAGAAAATATTAGTTACAACTGCTCAAGTCCAAGTATTCTCTGATAATGCAAGAAGCAAAATTTAAACACTGCTACTGCATTACAATCAGAAAGTAATCATATCTTTATTTCCATTACAAGTTAAATGCTTAAAACCCAGTTCGACCTTTATGATGATGCACCCTCTAATGTAGTTTTCACTTTTCAAAAGATCTTGTTGAAAACTGGACCGTATCTTTCCTCAGCTCAGTATTAACAATAAGCTATTTTTTCCCAACTGATCTGCATGCAGAGATATTCTAAATACACTGAAGATTTAAGCAGTTAATTATTTAACATAGACGAGAAAATTAATTTGACTACAAGAAAACTATGCTATTTTGTGACCAATTGGTACAGATGCTTCTGAGACTAGTAAGTTTCGAGTGATTTAGGACTAGAACAAATGTGCTTCCACTAACTCTTATGCTTGATTATTTCTCTTTGACCTACTCCTTTCTGATTTCCTTCCAGTCTCTTCTTTCTAGGTCAGCTAAATAGTGACACATGTAAGCAAAGTGGCACTTTGTACATACAGTAAAAAGAATAGAAAATCTGCTGAATGTTTCTGGAAGTAATAAAAAAGGCAGCAAATTCACAAACTAATTATTTTGTACCTTTCAATTGTTCTACTTTCTGCAAAACATGTTTATTTAAAAAGCTGCACACAGTTTCAAGTTCTCTTGGTCCAAATCAATGTACAATTTAACACATCCATGATACAGCTGTTAGTTCAATAAGTTCAATGTATCTTTAAAGATAACTGGTAAACTTTACATAATGAGGTAATAAGTACCATACTGCTCTAATCCAGATTTCAAGTTGAGTCATTACTGTTTTTAATATTACTAGTATCTTAATAAGGTTGTTTTGTTATTCTTTATTTTTCCTCCAAAATTGAAGGATTAGCCTGCTTGTCCTAATGATATTCCAGTCACAGGATGATTCAAAGAAATATTAACATATCCTGGGAATTATTTTCATATCCTGGGATACATCAGCAGCATTCCCTCATTCAAAGACCAGAAATTTGCTTGCATATTCACATTTAGTAAGGCTGCTTTTCTTACGGTCAATATATGATCTAAGAGGACTCATGCTTTTGGTGTAGATGGTTTGGAAAGACAATCTACAAGCGTTTTTTTAATATCAAAGCTCATATGAACTATACAAAAAAAGTTCTTGTGAATATATTACTTAAACATTTTCTCTGGCTTGAGAACAAAAAATTGAAAATTGTACCATGTCAAACAGCTTCAACTTTCTCACTTACCTAAGTTGTTATCAATTTTTTTGTGGTAAGCTTGCAGACATTGATTCTTTGGATAGGCATCCTGTTGCACTGAAGAAATTGAATCTATGTTGCTGAAATCACTATCTGATAAGAATACAAAATAAAGTATATAATAAAGAAAGAAGAATAACGTTTTGGAAAGCCATCAAAACTTAATTCGACTATGGATGCCATGTAATTATATAACCAGTTAGCAAGAGCATCAAAAGCAGTCCAACATCACTACCTCCTAGACACACTCAAAATGAACAATTATAAAGCTATAATCACTCTCTTTTTGCCTTTTCTAACTCTACTGTGTAGCCCAGAAAAAAAAAAAAAAAAGACACCAACCAGAAATAACCAATAAATCCCACAACTGACAGAACAAACTTACTACAGAATCACAGAATCGTAGGGGTTGGAAGGGACCTCTAGAGATCATCAAGTCCAAACCCCCTGCCAAAGCAGGTTCCCTACACCAGGTTGCACAGGTAGGTACCCAGGCGGGTCTTGAATATCTCCAGAGAAGGAGACTCCACAACCCCCCCGGGCAGCCTGTTCCAGCGCTCCGTCACCCTCACCCTAAAGAAGTTCCTGCGCACATTTGTGTGGAACTTCCTATGCTCCAGTTTCTGACTGTTTCCCCTTGTCCTGTCTCCACACACTGCTGAAAAGAGTCTGGCCTTGCCACTTTGCCCCCCACACCTTAGCCATTTATGGACCTGGATCAGGTCCCCTTTTAGTCTTCTTTTCTCAAGGCTACGCAGACCCAGTTCACTTACACCTTTCTTCAGAGGGGAGATGCTCCAGGCCTGTCGTGGGAGACAGTATCAAATGCCTTGCTGAAATCAAGGTAGACTACATCCACTGCTCTTCCCCCATCCACCCAGCCAACGACAACATCATAGAAGGCTACCAGGTTGGTTGAGCATGACCTCCCCCTGGTGAACCTATGATGACTACTCCTGATAACCTCCTTTTCTTCCAATTGTCTGGAGATGGCATCCAGCAGAAGCTGTTCCATCACCTTCCCAGGGACAGAGGTGAGGCTGACTGGCCTGTAATTACCTGGATCTTCCTTCTTGCCCTTTTTGAAGACCAGAGTGACACTGGCTATCCTCCAGTCTTCAGGCACCTCCCCCATTCTCCAAGACCTCTCAAAGATGATAGAGAGCGGTTCAGCAATCACCTCCGCCAGCTCCCTCAGCACCCGTGGATGCACCCCATCGGGTCCCATGGATTTATGAACATTGGTATTGCCTAGGCACTCACGGACCACCTCTTCCCTGACTAAAGGGAAGTATTCCATTCCCCAGACCCTCTCACTAACCTCCAGGGTCTGGGATTCCTGAGGGAGAGCTTTTTCACTGAAGACAGAAGCAAAGAAGGTGTTCAGTATTTCCGCCTTCTCAGCATCAGAACACCCCCCTCACTTAGTAGGGGACCCACATTCTCCCTAGTCTTCCTTTTACTGTTAACATACTTAAAAAAGCCTTATTTATTATCCTTTATCACTTTTGCCAGATTCAATTCCAGGTGGGCTTTAGCCTTCCTCATCACATCCCTGCAGGCCCTGACAACATTTCTATATTCTTCCCAAGTGGTCAGACCCTTTTTCCACATTTCATGGACCTTCTTCTTCCCTTTGAGTTTGTGCATGAGCTCCTTGCTCATCCACGCAGGTCTCCTGCCACCCTTTCCTGATTTCTTGCTCAGAGGGACGCACTGATCCTGAGCTTGGAATAAGAGCTGTTTAAATGCTGACCAGCTCTCACAGGCCCCCTTACCTTCTAACACCCTAGCCCAAGGGATAGCTCCAAGTAGGTCCCGGAAGAGATCAAAGTTGGCTCTCCTAAAGTCCAGGGTAGCAATCCTACTTTTTGCTTTGCTTCTTCCACACAAGATCTTGAACTCCACCATCTCGTTGTCACTACTACCCAAGCTGCCCCTGACCTTTACTTCCTAAACAAGTCCTTCCTTGTTAGTGAGAATAAGGTCCAGTAACACCCCTCCCCTCATCGGTTCCTCCACCACCTGCACCAGAAAGTTGTCCTCAACACATTGCAAGAACCTTCTGGACCGCACGTGCCTGGCCATGTTGCTCATCCATTAAATATCTGGATAATTAAAGTCCCCCATAAGCACCAGCGCCTGGGATCGTGACGCTACTTCCAGTTGCTTATGGAAGGCCTCATCAACTTCCTCCTCCTGATCAGGAGGCCTGTAGTACACACCCACAACAGTGTCACGCTTACCAACCTGCCCCTTGATTTTCACCCACAAGCTCTCCACTGCTACATCACTCTCCCCCAGGTGGAGTTCAACACATTCTAGCTGCTCTCTCACATAAAGAACAACTCCACCACCCCGCCTTGCCAGCTGATCTTTCCTAAAAAGCACACAGCCCTCCATGACAACATTCCAGTCATGCGAGCTGTCCCACCACGTCTCTGTGATCATAATGAGATAATGGCCTTGCGACTGCATGCAGATCTCCAACCCTTCCTGTTTATTTCCCATGCTGTGTGCATTAGTGTACAGTCACTTTAGGGAAGCAGCATCCCCCCGCCCCTCTCCATCCCTTTGAACTCCACTCTCTTCACCCATCAAGCTCTGTTTTGAGCCTCAAACTACCCCCTCAAACCCAGTGGCCCTCATTTTGTCCCCTTCCCTCTTCATACCTAGTTTAAAGACCTTTCAATAACTCCTGCCAGTTCCTCAGCTAGGATCCTCTTACCCCTTGGAGACAGGCTACTTCCATCTGCAGCCATCATGCCAGGTGCTGAGTAAGTTGCCCCGTGGTCAAAAAAACCAAAATTCCTGTGTTTGCACCAACTTCTAAGCCATTTATTCCTACCTTCTATCAGCATTTAGCATTCCCTCAGGTAAAGCCACTAGAGAGTCACTTCTACTCTCTGTTGGACAGGCTCTTAATGTTATGTGAAACGTAATGGAGATTAATGTTATCAGACAGCACTTCTTTTGTTAGAGAATTACAAATTGGGAATTCTAGGATACCAGTCTCCGGAAGTTAGGCAGCAACACAAGTCAGCACTTGGTCCTACCTTCACCACTGAGCAAGCTCCCTCCACTTTGACGACAGGCATTCAGTATAAAATAAACAAACCTGAATTATCTAGGCGCCTTAAATTCGGATGACTTTCCTGGTATTTTGAGTCTTGTTCTTTGCTAGACATCATTGCTTCTTTTAATCTGGTAATAGAAAGAATAAAATTAAAGTATTCTTATGGATCAAAGGCTTCATTCTAAATCAGTTAAAAAACAATAGGCATTAAAATTATCCAAGAAAAGAGAACTTACTAGACGTGATCCAACATGTCCCTTTACAAATAATTATTATCACATCTTCAGTGAAAGCAGAATCCGTTGCTCTAGTGCTGAAAATAGTGTAAGCTTTGATATCAAGAACAAAACCACATCTGCAGTCTTGGGGGCAACCTATTCCTTTCCTCTAATTGAAAATGAAAAAGGGAAGCAGGAAAATCAATCCATGCAGCACTACCATGCTTTACATAAACTTCTCAGCTGAAGACACGGAAGTACTGTAAGACAGTTATTAATTTCTGTTTTAACTTTTAATAAATAAAGTTGAGAAAGACGCATAATATTTAAGTAGAAGCATGCCAATGCCACAAAATCATGATTTCCTACTACAATCAAATTAAGCATGATGATTCAGGGGACTCTGAAAAAATAACTTGTGAATAAATTCATAAAAATCTGAGGTTATTCTTACCATTACAAACATAAGGAAAAGAATATTCTTTTCAGAGTTAAAGCAAAAAGGGAACCAGGCACCACCTCAGGAGTTTACAGATTCAATACATTATTTTTAAATTCTGATTTTTCTAGTGACATTTCAGAAATGCTATGGGGAAAAAAAAAAAAAAAAAAAGCAAATGGACTAATTGAGGAGTTCAGGAGAAAGGCACATGAATGAAACTAGTGACACTGTGAGGAAACAAAGGAAACCCTTTCTTAAAATCAGATAATTGGAGAGGGATCAAAGAGCACAGAGTAGACAGCCAAGATGCTGGTAACAGAATAAGGAGTATATGACAGTACTGTGTCCCACTTCAACATTTACTTCAGAAGAACTGCTCTAAATCCAGATTCCCTCAGAAGATTTCTGATGACAGGCAACTGCCCCCCTGCTTGAACCCAAGAAAACAGTATCATGCCCTGATAAAATTTTCGTTTTACTTACCTAATGTTGCCATAATATTCAGGCATTCCATTCTGTTCTGGTTTGCTCTCGGGTGGCTTGGCTTTGAAGTAGTTAACCAGGCCTCCAAAAACACTCTTAATGCTATTTATGTGCCTTTGACTAGTCTTCAGGTCCTGGTCCATTTTATCAACCATTAGTTCTGTACGCTTCAGTGCCTCTCCTTGACGTACGAGCTCCTAATGGATATTGACAGATAAAATGAAGCTAGTAAAGCTAAGGTAAGCTGAAACATCAAGCATTTTTAATAAATGTGCTTAAAAAAAAAACACAACAAAACAACTCTTTCAACCGTGCAGACTACTCCTAAAGGCATGCAGCCTTTTCACTCACTCCTGTTGTCCTGGGGGCATTTCAATGAAGAGCTGGCAGTCAGGTATGGCATTGGCCAGCTACAAAAACTTCATTTTTGCAGAACCAGCTTCCTGGCATGTATTATAAAAGGGATTCAGGCACTTTCCATGCTGGCCTTCTGTCAGGTTGTATTGCTTTTTGATGGAACAAGTATTGCACCTAATGGGCAATGTAGTGAAAATGCAAAGATTTACAACAGGGAAATGAAAACTATGTCTAGTTCTGAAACTGGAAATTAACAAGGGATGCTATTTTCACATTGCTGGGTTGCTCCAGATGATTTATAAACAGACTAGCTAAAGAAAGTAAATACAGCTAGAATTTTTTTCTTACTGCAGGATTAGTTTTAAGGTAATGTTAACAGTGCAGGAGTTATAAATCCTGGTACGCGCTGCTGTGTTATTTTGTATTTCAGTGGCATTATGCCAAAGCAATCAAAAGATTCATTCCGACAGAAGATGTGCCCTCAGCTAACGCCAGTGCAAAACCAAGGACTTGTGTTTATCTACAGAACTCCAGAATTACCATTAACCTTATGCTAAGACTCAATTCTCGGTCCCTCATTTCAGCCATTCGTAACACAGAGATCACAAGGCAGAGCTCGCTAAGTTGCCACCAGCACTGCTCCTGGGGCCACTCTGGCGGTCACACTACTGCACTCAGGCAAACTCCCGATTGCCGGATGACATCACGGCACGGCCCTCGTTAGCGATGTCTGAATATAAACTCCAAAACAAGCACGTGAGAATTAAGGAAATGATTAATAGAGGTGGAACCAAGAGCATAATCGACAACAAAGCGCGCAGACTTCTCATTTCATCAGAAAGCCGCTGAAAACTAAGTATATGCATTGTTAATAAAACCCAGTAAGAAACTGACACAGCTGAGCTCTGCTCTCAGCGTAAGGGGAATACAACTGGGATTTCATGCTTTAAAAATCAACCCTCTCCAGCAGCAAACCGCGATACAGAGGGGCGTGTTGTCTCTGAGACGCTGATCTGATCGCCGAGAAGCAACGACAGCGCCCAGAGGACGGGAAAACATCAGAATCAAAACCCACAACGGAGCGGGGCAGCGGCAGGTCCGGGCCGGGCACAGCCCAGGCCGAGAATAGGGGCAGCCCCACCGCCGGGCCGCTGCCGCAGGGGCCCAGACCCACCTCGGAGGCGGCCACGCCAATGCGCTCGGACTCGTAGAGCAGCGAGAGGGAGCGCGCGGTGCTGTCGACGGTGGCGGCAGAGCGGCGCAGCACCTCCTGCTGCAGGTAGCGCTGCCGCTCCGCACCGCACACCTCTCCGCCCCCCCGCATCTCCTCTTCGTCCTCGTCGAAGGGGTTGTAGCTCCTCGAGACGGCCGACATGGCGAACCGCCCCCGAGCTCACAGAACCTCCGCTCTTCCGCCTGCAGGCACCGGGCGGAACTGCTGCTTCCCCGGGGCGGGCCAAGCACTCCGCTGAGAGAGGGCACTTCGCCGGCGGATGGGCGGGGCGGGGAGCTCCGAGTAGAGCGCCGCCATCTTCTCGGCGGGATTGGTGATCTACAATGTCGCGAGACGGGCGCTCTCGCGAGAGGGGTCTAGCCGCTCGTTGACTTCTGTCACGCAATGGCGGCCGCGACTGTTGCGGCGGCGGCGGCGGCGGCAGCTACGGCAGCTACGGCAGCGGCGGCAGCCGCCGCGACTGCCGCCGCCACCACTGCCGCCGCCGCAGCACCTTCGGCGAGCACGAGCCGAGGGAGCGGCGTGGGCACCGCGCGGGGCTTCTACTTCAACACGGTGCTGTCGCTGGCGCGGTCGCTGGCAGTGCAGAGCCCGGCGCCGCTGGAGAAGGTGGGGGCGTCGTGTGGGGGTGTGACTCGCGGAGGACTGTCACGCGGGTGGGAGCTGTGTGGGAGGCGCGTCACGCGAATGAGACCCTTGGGTGCTGCGAGGGAAAGTCGCAGGCTCTGCCTCTGTGGAGGCTGTGCGGGGGCTTGTCATAATACTTGTGTCTGGGGACTGAGCGATACGCCGTGGGCGGGCGTGCCCATGCTTGAGAGGGCGCTCTCCTGAGCCTGCAGTGAAAGCGGTGTGCTCTGAGGAAGCCCGGGCTGGGGCTCGTGGGGCGGAATTGCTTCTGGCCTTGTTGGAGCTGGTTGCGATTGCAGTATGTGGTGGAGTCAGAGTGATGTTATTTGCTGATATAAACATCTGCCGAATGTAGAACTCAGTAGGAGGGTCTCAGTCTTGGGAGGCTTCCTGCTGTGATCTCTGCTCCACTTGGAGCTGCGGTTGTGAGGAGACAGCATCACAGCTTGGTGCCTGTGCGCAGGGTGGCACAGCTCTGTGCCAAGAACTGCAGTACGTGGCTGTTCTCGCCCAGATGCTACAGTGCCTTTATTTAGTTCTTCTTCTGAAGTCCTGTTGTTGGTCATACACCTAGCTAAAATTCTATTCTAATGATTCTGAAATCATAGAATCATTATAGTTGGAAAAGACCTGTAAAACAGTCTAGTCCAACTGTCAACCCAGCCCCACCACGCCCACTGAGCTGTGCCCCTTAGTGCCACATCTCCACATTTCTTGAATACCCCCAGGGACAGTGGCTCCACCACCTCCCTGGGCACTGTTTCTTCATGTCCTGCTGTTGGCTCCCTCTTACCCGCTATTAGTTTTTTTCTTCAGTGTGAGAAACTACAGTAGGAGTTAAGTGATATCAGTAGGTGAGCCATGTAATTGTGATGCTTTGAAAAGTTTCAGAAATTCTTTTGAAATACAAAAAGCAGCTTGCTCAAGTGTTGCAGGAAACTGAAATCTACCCACGTCAAATAGTTTTAGATTTTCCCAGTATCTGCTACTCATTTCTTTTTCTTGGGCCTTAGATGTTTTCATTCACACATTGATGCTTAAAGGAGGGGAGTGTGGCCAGCTGGGTGTCCTACAGGAACTGGAAAGGGCACTGTCCCCTTCAATTACAGGAGCTCTGCATGAGTCCTGAAGTCCACAGCCCCCGAGATTGATTCTCTGCTGTGAAAATACTTGCATGTGTATTGGCGCAGCCCTGACCTTCTGCTTGGGGTGCTGTGGGACATGGGTGTGATGAGTAGAGCTGGTCCTTAAAAAAAGACAGCTGGGATTTTTCCAAGGTCTACTGAGTTGTTGTTTTTTGTTTTGTTTTTCTGTTATTGTGTTTTGTTGTTGTTTTGAAAGACAGGCCTAACACTTATTTGTTTGGTTTCTTTGCATTGCTCTGACTTTTTTTTTTGGCCTTGTTCCCCATCATTCTTTCACTTCACTGTTCTTCAGGTACAAAAACTGCTCTGTATGTGTCCAGTGGATTTCCATGGAATTTTTCAGCTTGATGAACGTCGCAGAGATGCTGTGATTGCTCTGGGAATCTTTCTAATTGAATCTGATCTTCAGGTATTTTCTCTCTTAGGCTCCTTCTTCTGAACTTAAAAGATACTGGATTAATTCAAATGCAGTAATTCAATTAATGAGAATTTGTTATTATTCATTCTAAGAAGTTAGCATGATAAAAGGTCAGATAACAGATGGAGCAGGCAGGAGAGACAAGGAAACAAGAACAGTACTGACGCATGTGACAGCAGTTGTGGCATTGCCACAGCCAAACTGCTGTTATATTTTTTGATCCTTGCAGATTAAGGAGAGACAGAAAAGATTAAGTCATTTTATGTGGGCTTGCACGTGGTGGTAGACAAGACAGAGGCAGTTGTTTACAAGTTTTAAAGGGTAGGTGATGAATCAACCACATAGCATTGAATTCAAGGTAGTAAGGGAGGGAAGTGGCTTCTGAGGGGAAGCATGAGTTGTACTGTCAGGTTTGTAATAACCTTATTATGCCTCAGCATTAGCTAGAATTAAAAGACACCCAGTTTTTATAGCTGGCTTTGTGTGCAAGCATCCCTGTTGTATCTAATTATGACAAGCTGATTCTTTTCTCCTGCAACACTGCATGCGGTATTGTTTCTTGAAACAGGAAGTATGTACTGGCTCCAGAGTCCAAAGACACTAGACTTCTTCAAGTTCTTCAGTTTTACTAGGGTTTGAATTGGGCCTATGTTTCCACCTATTTACTGTGATTCATCTTGTGTACATAGTAGACTTTTTTTGTGGTGTGAAACTTAAGGCAATTGTATTCATTCCTCTTAGCATTTTTGTCATGTTTTCAAAGCCACCAGTTTTAATTAATCCAGCTCTGTGAGGAAGGAAAATATTATCTTTCGATTTGTAGATTTAACTGAGTTGTTAAATGGATGTGCGGAGTGATTTGCACAAGGCCATACAGGTGGGTCTCATATAGTATATAGAGGTTGGATTTCTAAACATCTAACTGCCCTAAAATTATTTTGTGACTTTGCTGTAAATCAGTACATGAATTGGAGAAAGAAGATCCAGAAACTTAATTAACCCCAACTTTTATTGAGAATAAATTTGTTAATTCGAGTGAAATGCTTGAGTTTATAGCACTGAATTCATTTGTTTATGTTCCTTTGCCTATGTTGAAATTTGTTTTGCAATATTCAAGAAGTGTGTGGAGTAATCGTTAGAAGGAGTTCTGTGTGTGGTTAATGTGATGTTTTCATTCCTTTTAAGTACCTTGGGATGATATCTTCAGTTTTTTGTTTCCATTTTAAATATAATATTTTGCTTTTTAGCACAAAGATAGTGTGGTTCCTTACCTCCTTCGGCTTTTAAAGGGGCTTCCCAAAGTCCAGTGGATAGAAGAAAGCAGTGCACGGAAAGGCAGAGGTGATGTTTGTTGTTGTACTGTGTTATTTTATTATTACCATTTTTAATTATCATTCTCAGTAAATAACAGCCAAGAAATAGAAATAAGTCTCTTCAGGGTAACGTATAAAGGGAGGCGAGAGTTGTGATGAGGTTCTCATCTGACAGCCTTTAATATTAATTGTTCTTTAGAAATGGAGAGGAAGCTGAACACCTCCCAGCTTTCCTGCTTGACTGCTAAAGACTGCTAAGACTGCTTGACTTGATAAATTAAATGATAAATTGCATTTTCCAAACAATTCAATATATCTTAGTACTAGATCGGGGAAGATTACATAGTAATTAGAGCAGGAGAGTGGAACCTGAGATGTTTATACTTTGCTTTAGTTAGATACTGATGCTTAATTTCTTGCACCTTTAATATCTCTTAGAATTAATCTAAGAATAATTCTGTTTCATGAGAGATATTAAATTTGTTTTTTATATGTATATGAAAACCTGGAGAAGTTTTTACGAATTAAAGATATTATTTTAATACTTCATGCTGAAATTATGATGGCTAGAATATACTTTAAAATTTTGTTTGTACTGTGTCTGAAATCTGTCTCAGAAATGTATGATATGAGAGTCACTTGCATCATCTTTATTATGTTTGCTCTTACTATGCTCTAACAGTACTCAAGTGTTTGATATGTTACTTTGTAGGCTTGCTTCCAGTTGCAGAAAACTTCAGCTTCTGCTTGGTAACGTTGTTATCAGATGTTGCTTACAGGGATGCCTCCCTCAGAGAGCAGGTAGAATTTAAATTTGTGTTGACGTTTATCCTGTTGCTTTACTTTGCTTGAGTTAGTTAACCCTCAGGTTACATAGTAGGTATTCCTAAGTCTGTTCTTCACTTCTGGGTTCCAAGTATGAGAGTCATTGAGGGCGGAATTTTAGCATTCGAGTTTGGTACTGAGACCAGGACTGCTGCAATTTCAGTTTTTTGTTTGTGCCAGTTAGCTGAAGACTTTACAAAGGAAGATCTGTAAACTGAGTGAGAGCAATATACTTCCAGTCATGCAATGTTGCAAAATCTTGCTTACAGAGATGCTTACATTTCTAAGATCATAAGCAAGTAGTAAGTTTCACTTGTGGTGCAGTGATATCAGATAAGATGAAAATATTATCAAATTAACCATCAAAATGTGTTTTTATATGTCTGTCTTGATTGGTTTAGATTTTGGATGCAGTTCTACAAGTAATGCAGTTTCTGCTGGGAATGTGTCAGACTCCACAAATGCATGATAAAGGTACTGTTAAAATATGTCTTAATATGTTATTTCTTTATCTGAACTCCTGTTCTCTGAAGTTCTCTTGCATTTTTTAATTAGGAAGATTGCTCTTGAGATGTGAGCAATTCTGAGTTCTCTTAGCACACAGTAACTCTGTTGTTGTCTGTTAAATATGGCAGCTAGATAAATTATCTTCCATGATTTTTCCTCTGCTTCTACAAATAAATCTTTGTAAAGCACATTGAGCTGAAACAATTTAATGAACTGATAGCAAAACTTTGGAGAGGTAGCTTAAAGTTGTTCTTAATACTGTTGTCTTTTTTCTTTTTTCTTTTTTTTTTCCTACAGAATATTTATGCAAGTATGCGGTGCCCTGCCTGATAGGAATTTCTCGAGCCTTTGGTCGCTACAGCAATTCAGAGGAGGCTCTCCTTTCAAAGCTTTTTCCAAAAATTCCCCCGCATTCTCTGAGAGTTACAGAAGAGCTTGAAGGAATTCGCCGGCGGTCCTTTAATGATTTCAGATCCATTCTTCCCAGTTCTCTACTCATGGTTTGCCAAGAAGGAACACTGAAGAGAAAGGCTAGTAGTGTGTCTAGCATCTCACAGGTTTGTATAACTTGCTCTGTTTTGGAACTGATTCTGTGAAGATGTCCATGATCTTGGTGGAATTATGATAGCTTTAGGCCTGGTTAAGGCTAAGAGAATTTTCTCTTAATGCAGTGTTTTACCACATTCAGTGATCTTTATTTTGGTTCCACGACTAAGCTTCAAAATAATTAGTCAATTAAACTAACAAGTGTACTAATATTCATGTGGAACAGTTGGCAAATTCTGTTCCTCTTGTTACATGGTGTTATGTTTCATGTTATTCTCATGTGGAAAAAAAGCATTATGCTTATTGGAGAATTTAGGGAAACTGGCACTACGTATCTGGAGTTATCCGGTGTGCTGAGCCTACATGAGCTCTCACCAGTTTTACCAGCAGCTGAGGGTGCTCGTCGTTAGGGGGAAACTTACTGTGAGAACTTTCTGTCTGGAAGACTTCTCAGTAGTTTTTGAAGTATGACTTTTGTGTGGCATTTCAGGTTAGTCCTGAACGTGGAATTCCCCCACCTAGCTCTCCTGGAGGATCTACAATTCATTACTTTGAAGGTAAATTATTTTGCGAATCAACAGTGTGTGGTTTTTATTATTTTTCTTTCTTTACAGAAAGTTGAGAATGAAAATCTTTCTGATTTTATTCTCTGCCTCTAGAATTCTTTAAGAAATTCCCAGGGACGTGTCTGTTAGGGTTCAGAAAAATTGTGGAGTGAAAAAACAGTCATTCTACTGATTTCCAGGCTTAGTTGTTTCTGGCAGACTTCTGAGAGGCATGATTTCCTGATGCTAGGCAGTGCCTTGCACTGCAAAGCTTAATTCAACTATGCAAAAAATATTTCTGGAGATTATACCGAGTAAATTTCAGAAACAAATCTTAATACTTCACTAAACAAGTAAATTGTGGACTAGCATCTGGAATTTTGATACCTCTTTGTCGACTATCTAAGTCTAAAACAGCTCTGCTTGAAGTAAACTTGATAGAGGTCACTGTTTAAAACCTAGCAATTTGCTGAAATTAAAAACGATGGTAATAAAGGAAACACTGAAGTTGATTCTTAACCACTGGATTATGATATAGTTCTAGCTTTGAGGTTTTTATGTTGTTGCGTGCAGGGCTTGTCTAGGACTTCTAGTAAACCAAGACTTGGAGAAGTCCAGTGGCAAACTAGTTCTGTGTCTGAAGTGCTTTGGTATCTCTTGATTTTTGTCCCTCAGTTTGAGGTTTTTAAGTTTGTGCATTCTATATTTGTAGGTCATTTTCACTCTGAAGCTATAGCTTAAATTGATTTCTTCCATGTTAAATTTCCCCTTTCTCATATTTCTATTTGTAGTGACATCTGTCTTCCTTCATTAAATCACTGGGGTGCAGGGTAGTTCAAATGTAATTCCTAAGTGGCCAAGTAAGAAAAAAAACTTTAAAAAAGTTTACACTATGTTTATCCTGTTGAACCAAGCTGTTAGGTTTACTGTTGGGCTCTAGGTTCTCTGTGTTTTTTGTTGTTGGTTTTTTGTTGCTGGTTTTTTGTTGTTGTGGGTATTTTTAAGGAAAAACGGCAGTAGGTTAGAGTGAGACTGTACACAAAACATCTCGAAACGTGAAAAACATGAAGGCAAGTCTTACTTTTTTCCAGTGATATGGTTTGTGATAGTCTTATTTTTCTGAAGATGATGATTAATGGCCTTGATTGGTGGTTTTTTTTTGTGTGTTTTCCCCCCCCTCTAGCCAAGACTGAGGCTTTAGGGGTAGAACAAAGTAAGACTGAAAACATTTTTTTAAAGTTATTGTTGATAACCAGTGCTGCTTGAAAGCCTATTACTCGTAGGAGTGCTACTTTAGTACAGACAACTGAGTACTCTGTAAAGACAAAGATGTAATTTCAAAAGTGCAGACGGTGCCAAGAGCACTATAACTTGCAATCTATTTGCTTAAAAGAATACTTGAACCTGAAAAAATATTTAATTTCAAACTGCAGTAATGAATTGGCTTCTTTCATCTTTCTAAGATGAAAAGCTTTTCCACATGTTTATTTGGACTAATACAGGAAAAACTTTGCAAGATAGTTTTGACTTGGCCTATTCTTCTTACCGCTATGTTCATTACTAACATGGCATTTACCAAAAAAGATTCCAGGTAAATGGACATCAATAGTATGGTAAGACTTCTTGTGAGCCGTGTCTGTGACATGAACAAAAGAAACTGAAATAAATTCTGTCTGCATGATTGTTGCTTTCTAATGGATGTTGTAGTTTTGTGCCTTGATTTACCTGTTGGTAAATCAAATTCTGTTATCAAATTCTGTTAATAGCTGAATTGAGCCTCCAAGTAGTTTGCGAGTTACTGTCTGTACATGTGTTGCAAAATAACTCTTTTTAATGGTGATTCGGCATTGCCATTAAACAAAACTTGTATTTCCTTCCTCCCCTAAACTTTGTTTTTAATTTTCTGGTCAGGTTCTTATCTTCCTGATGGTAGTGCACTGGATCCTGATTATTACTTCACTACCATCAGCTCCAGTTTTTCAGTTTCTCCTCTCTTTAATGGCATTAACAATAAAGAATTTAACATCCCATTGGAGATGCTTCGTCAGCTCTTGAATATGGTATGTGACAAAACACTATTCAGGCTGCAGTGATTCTAGATATCCTTACTAGAGAAATGTGCAGTTTAAGTTTTAGAATTGCAAACAAAAAGACTATGCTTATCTTCCAAGCTTTATGTAATGTTATTTTTATGGCATTTAACATCATAATATTCCTAGAAATAATAATATTCCTATATAAGTAATATTCCTAAAAAAGTGCAAAGGCTACTGGCTCTAGCTGCTTCACGCATCAGCTGTTTTGCAGTAGAGCACACAGGCCAAAATATGGTAAATCTTGTTGCAAGTGAAAATTCTTGAATTTCATCTGATCTTTGCAGTTGTGATGGGTGTTTCTTTGCATGTGCAAAATTGTATCATCTTATATGTAGGAAGTTTTTTTTTTTCCTACTCTGCAGGTAAAACAAATAGTTGAGGATTCTCTGCTGAAGACCTTAGATGCAGTTGTAGCTGAAGTTGCAGAGGTATGTTTTTAAAATCCCCTTCTAATGATTAGTATGCTTCATTTTTGTCTTAATAGTTAATACTTGGAAATTATTTTTAAAATGTAAGGTATGCCTTGCCTTTGCAAAAGGATTCTAGTTTTCTGGTTCATTTATTCATTCAGGTTTTTTATGTCTACCTTTGGATTGTGTAAAACTGGGGAAAGATATTTTTCACAAACATAAAAGGAAGTAGTTGCTCTCTTACAAATGAAGTACTGAGCTACGTGAGCTCTTTTATCTTTCTAAATTACATTAGTTTACCAGATTGGTTTCCTATATTGTCTTTTCTCATGGTGATAGAATGTGAATTTTTGTTGATGGTTTTTTATTTCTCCCTCCCCTTTTTCTACCTTGGAAATCACAACTGCTCTCTGTTTCAAAAAGTGTAATAGTGTTACGCTTCTTTGACCTAATATTATTAGAGGTGGCATGTTTGTTTTTGTAGGTCCATGACTAATTGTTCCCCCCTTCCCGCACAGTGTTTTCTAGGGTTAGGCCTGTTTCACTGGAGGTGTAAAGCTGAATTGGAAGGAGTGTGTGTTCAGTTTTGTGAGAATGTTTGCTGTTCTCTCCAGTCTTCCCTTGAGTGCTGCTGTATTTAGATTTAGGCCAAAGTGGAGACAGCTTCTGTTTCTCCTTTCTCATTAAAATGGTAGATTTGATTTTTATTGTTACTAAAAGACAGAGAGAATGTGCATGTTGTCTTCAAGTCAAAAGACTGACTGAATCTTATTTAGTACACTGAGTTCATTTAATGTGCTTAGTAGTTGTACTTATTCTTCTGTTAAATATAGCAAGGACAACAAGCTTGTGAGGTTACTTTTGATACATGTTTTGAATGTTTATGTTGCAGAGGAGGACAGTTGTGACTTGAACGTGAAGATTTATTTATCCATCTATGTAAAATACTTCATTTTTATTTTCTGAAAGCATGCTTCTTTTTTTCAGATGGGCGCTAATGCAGATCTCTATTATAAAACATTCAGTGATCCTCTTTATCTTGCTCAGTTCAAAATGCTGAGAGACACCTTATATTACATGAAAGGTATAGTATATGTGTATTTTGTGTAACTTAGGATGTGTTTTGAAATGTTTCCATTTCCTAGCACCATCCTAGGTGCTAGGGAAGTACAGGAAAAAACTTTGTGTATGATTGAAATGATTAACAGATGGCATTTCAGTTGTCTGATTACTAGTGTACTTTGCTATGAAGTTTATCTTTTATGTAGAGCATAAACTTCATGAAATAATTTCAGTCATAACATGGCAATGAATTTTATTTGTACTGTCTTTCTGATACAGTGGATCCCTTTCTTCTATGCTAATGCTATCTCCTTTTATTTCTTTAGACCTTCCCAACTCATTTGTGAAGGAGATCCATGATTTTGTGCTAGAACAATTCAACAGCAGCCAATCAGAACTTCAGAAAATCCTTCATGATGTTGATCGACTGCACAATGAACTGAGTCCCCTAAAACTGCGCTGTCAGGCTAATGCTGCCTGTGTGGATCTCATGGTGTGGGCTGTGAAAGATGAGCAAGGTGAAAAATGCTCTCCCATCTCTTGAATGTCTGTCTTCTTTATTTTATTTTTAACTTGTAGAAATATTTATGAACTTTGATGTTGGAGAAATATGAAATAAATTTGAGTGGAATACTCTTTGTTATTAGAATTCAAGAGCCAGACTTCCATCAATAAATTGTTTAATTAGATGACCAGGTATTTAGACATCTCTGTATATAAATAAAATCAGAAGCTTCTGATTAGCTCATTTAGAAGGGGCATTATAATTGTTGCTGTTTATTTTTAGTTTGTTTTTAATTATTGCTTTTAGCGTCTTAAAAGTTTCTCCAACAGAAAATGTTTCTTCTTCATTGCTGCGGATATTGGGAAACTCCTTCTCAATTTTTCCAGTTTTCTTTCTTGTTATATAATTCTTATGCATTCTCTAAATGCATGTAATTCTTTTTCTTTTAATCCTTGTACTGCTTACTTTCTGTCAAATATGAAGTATGAACTTTAAGTACTGTCATTCTTTCAGCCACAGCATTTGGAAGGGCTAAATAGTGCAGATACTAAAATTCCTAAACATTTTATTTGCAGGAAAAAAGTGCTAAATATCTTTGAGGAATTGTAGTATGAGGAGAGTGAAGCTGATAAATTCTCTATGTGTTTTAGGCATTTCAATAAGCATTAGGTTATGTGTGGCCTAGTAACAAGACTGACAAACTTACTGATTTCTGTTGAATTTTTGGTATTAAGGTGCAGAAAATCTGTGCATCAAGTTATCAGAGAAGCTGCAGTCGAAAACTTCCAGCAAAGTCATCATTGCTCATTTACCACTGCTAATTTGCTGTTTGCAGGTCTGTCCTTACTGTATTTTACTCTACTATATGAGTGAGTGGGAGTTGGGGGAGGGTGCAGGGATTACAAATTGCTTGAAAGCATTTTACATCTGCTGTTTGTGTTACTTTTCATTATGTCTTTCATTTAAACTTCAGAGGACTGGTGTAGAAACTAGATCTGCAGCAGAGAAATGCATTCAAAATGTTCTTAGCTCTACTTGATCTTGAAGAATAATATTGAGTGTTTTTAACCGGTATTTTGTTTCTGAAATAGTATTATAACCTGTTACATAAACTGGGTTGGGTGAATTACTGATATTCAAGATTTGGTTATTCTAATTTTCATGTCATCTTGTTATACGTGTTCTTACAAATGCGTTATTTTCCAGAATTAAGGTGGGAAATTATCAGGATTCTTTACACGTTGGAACTTTTCCAGTAACTTTATTTTTAAAGTGTGCAACTCATTTCATGTGCTTCCTCTGAGCTTAACTATGAAGAAGACAGGAAGAGTTGACTGGCATACTGCGCTCTAAAATAATTTTAAATAATTAGAGGCTTGAGGTCTAGTATTAGATTTGGAGGTTGGTGGCCCTGCATGTGGCGGGCGGGTAGGAGCTTGATCCTTGAGGTCCCTCCCAACCCAAGCCATTCTATGATTCTATGAAACATCTAGATCTTCCTCTAAAAATTGAATATGGTGGAACTACCTTTTCCTGTGTTGTGCTGATGATGCAAGCTTACAGTTGAAATAAGAACCCATGCTGCTATATTCAAATAATTTCTTTTTTTTCCTTTTTTGTTTTTAGGGTCTAGGTCGTTTATGTGAGAGGTTCCCTGTTGTGGTTCATTCTGTCAACCCATCTTTGAGAGACTTCCTTGTGATACCTTCCCCAGTGCTTGTGAAACTTTACAAGTATCATAGCCAGTATCACACAGGTGGGGTGATTGGATGGGGTGGGGAGGGAAAGGCTGTGTTAGAAAGGATACGCTAATTATTATTTTGCAACTTTATGACTCATTGAGGCTTTTAGATGTTCTGTGGTGATGCATCTATAGGGGGAAAATGGAGATGAATTACTGATTTTTTTTGGAGATAGAGAGGAGGAATGCAGATAGGGATAGAATTGTATCTATCAGTTGAGATAACGGTATTTGTACAACTACATTTTTTCTTTTGTGCAGCATCACTGTGCCTGCTTTGTTAAAACAGATAGGGCAAAAGTTCTTGAGATAAGAGTGGGTGAGATCACCAGCCTTTGTAGTGTGAATCTTCATTATTAAGCCCTGTATTATGTGTGTCTTATAACAAACTTATTGGTGATGTCAGTTTATTTTACAGTTAGCTTAAAGTAAAACGAAAGAATTGTGTTCCTGATCAAGAAAAACAAGTGTGTTGAAATACTGTGCTATTGTGTAGACTGTGCAGCATGTGCTGATAAGCAGAGAATGGTTACTTTCAGTTTGCATGTTGAGTGTTACGTTTGTATTAGCACATGTAGCAGAAATACTAAGTCACAGCCTGAAGCAGTGATGGAGTGCCTGGTGGAAAGGCAGGGCCAACCCAGAGGAGCTCCAGTGCATGCAGTGCACGTGAATGACTGGCTCCACCCCTTCCCAGACCTCATTTAAGAGTTGGCAGTGGAGGTGAGGGTATCTTGCTGGAGATCCCTGCCTACCTGAGGCCTTCGAAAAGTAAGCAGCTTTTTTTCTTGGTTTCTGTGTCCACAGCTGCTGCACTTGGGCTTATCCTCACTTGCTGCAGCCTAGGACTTTGCCACCCTGCTATTATTGCTGTACTTTCTATTGCACTATAGTGTTACAGCATGTAACTACAATAAAGTGGATGAAAGAATATGGACTTCATAAGGCAAATTATAACTGAGTGTGCAAACATGTTGACTGTACTTTGATACTTTTTGGTCACACAATGAATCAGCGTTTGTATGCAGTAGGATGTGCTTGCACACACGAGTGTGCAAGTGTCATGAATTGACTTCTTAATCCATAAAAATGTTGGCCTTTTCAGATTTGTTTTCAGTGTTGATCTTGGAAAAAGTGGCTAGCAATATAGTGTTCCATTTTTGTTCTGTGATTTCAGATTGCCGTGGAAAATATTGTTTTCCTGGTTTGACAGCCATGTGGAATCTTGCTACTCTAGACTTGAAAGACATGAAAGTGGCATTAAAATTGTCAAGGAAACTTTTGCCTAATGACCAACATAGAGCAGGTTTTTCTGTGCAGTATTGGTGAAAGACAGTGAGTAGATAGGATTTGTGGATTCAATGCGTTAGGAGGATGTTTGATGGTGTGTTTATTGTTGTCATTTTTCAATTGTAATATCAAGTTATTTTTTCCCAAAAGAAAGTGTACAATGTAAATTACTTGCTAATGCAAAAGTACTGTTGTAATGCAAAAGCAGAACAGATAAAATAAGAACTGAAGGTGACTAAATTTAGGAATAATTAAGTACAATGATAGCTTGCCAAGGTAGTGAATGCAGTTTCAAATTTCTTCAGCTGAATTTTGACCTGTCAAGTAGCCTGTTTTACACTTGCCAGATGTAGCTCTGCCTGTGTGCTCATGTCTTGGGAGATGGGGGAAGGATGTTTTGGATAGTGCTGATTTCTGTGCTGTGTTTGTAGTAGGTGCTAATGACATCAAGATTAGTGTAACCAGTGAGCATTCGGAGTCCACTCTAAATGTAATGCCTGGCAAGAAAAGTCAGCCATCCATGTATGAACAGCTTCGCGACATTGCCATAGATAATATCTGCAGGTAAGAAGTGTGTGATAACAGAGGAGACCTATGCCATTTGGAATGTATTTTCTCTTTCCCTAGCAGGAAAAGTACTGGGGCCATTTAGAAGGCACTGCACAGTGCTGTAAAGAAGCATTGCCCTTTTCTGGTATGACCTTGTTTTTCTTTAGACAGTCCCTTGGTTCTGCATGTGTCCTAAATTCAAAATGGTCACTTAGTTTCACTGTTTTGCTTCCCACATACGGAACTCATGCTATTCACATCTTGATGCTCAGCCAGGATTTTGTTTCCTCTAACAATTGTTATTCTCTTCTAGACAGCTTCACAGAGCTGTAGGGAAGACAAAAAGTTGGTGATCAGAGACAAGGATTTAAGGGCGCTAAGCAAATCTAAGCAATTCTAAATTTATCTTTTATGTGTTCCCATCTTTGTTGCTGGATAAAACAGTAGCAAAAGTTCCACCCATTTTTTTTTTAATATATCTGTAGTATTTCTAAACGGTTTGTTCTTAGACTTCAGTGTAGACTCTTCTTCCATATTCCTGGTGCACACGTACAGTTGTACAAACTGAAATATTTGTGGGTTTTTTTGTTGTTTTTCCTCTACCTGTTGTAGCATGTTCTCTTTTTGTTTTTATTCCAGGTGCTTGAAAGCTGGCTTGACTATAGATTCAGTGATTGTTGAAGCCTTTCTTGCCAGTTTGTCTAACCGTCTGTACATCTCACAAGAGAGTGATAAGTAAGCTGTTAATTATAAAACAAGTTTTTCCTTCACTTAACTAGCCTGAAACTTATTCTAGGACGTAAGTTTTGGCAGCATTATTTTAGAATTGAATGTCTAGGATGAGCGAGGGTAAGCCCTATAGTAGCTGGCCAAACCATCTTGTATTAATGCTTTGCACGTCACATTTACCTCCTTTCTCTATTGTTTCTAGAGCAGTTTACAGATTCTTGTGTAGTGCATTTATAGGTTCTGGTTTCTGGTGGTGTGTTGTTTTTTGTTGTTTTTTTTTTTTTTCAAACCTGCACATGTATGTCTCTAATGCTAAGTACTGAGGGTAGGTGGGTGTGTGGAGGGCAACAGTAAAGTTTAATGATGCTTAAATTGAGTATGCCTATTGTTTCTTGTATGGAATGTACCCTGCTTTGAGGGCTTATTGACTGCTGAACAACTACATATGTGACTGCGTGTGGCTTTTTTTATTTTCCTTATAACAGGGAAGCTCATTTGATTCCTGACCACACAATTCGTGCTCTTGGGCACATTGCAGTGGCGTTGAGGGACACACCGAAAATGATGGAACCCATCCTACAGATCTTACAGCAGAAGTTCTGCCAGCCACCTTCTAATCTTGATGTACTCATCATTGACCAGCTGGGTTGCTTGGTCATCACCGGAAATGTAAGGGAAGAACCAGTCAAAAGAGTTCCGGTTTATAATCTTTTTCCTTTAGTTTCCTTTAGAAACTGCATCTGCAAGAATTGTTTTGAAAGGTTTTCTTAACTTACTTATGCATGCTTCTGCAATCCTGGTCTCAGTGACATCACAAAACAAAAGCTAAATGATAATGTGTAAGACTGCTGTACCTGTAAACAAGACTAGTCCCTGCAGAAGATTCTGAAAGCTTAGAAAATGAATTCCATGTTTTTAGAAGTAGTTTCTAAATTTGGTCTGTATCCCCAACGGGTGCACATTATCATTTTTCGTATCAGTGGTTAGCTTTTGAAGTCTTGTAAGTATATACCTTTAAAGCAATTAAGTGAACATCCAAGCAGTGAAAGACATTAATGAAAATAATTCAACTGTGTGCTCTTTAGAAGCTGAAGCTATTGTTCAGGTTACAAGTACGTGCTTGAAGAACTTTTGTAATGCTTAAAATGTACTTTACAGTGTCATTCGTCATAGCTGAGGGGTAGTATTCAACAAGCTCTAATTAGTATTTTTGTTTGTTTTATAGCAATATATATATCAGGAGGTGTGGAATCTGTTTCAGCAAATCAGTGTTAAAGCAAGTTCAGTTGTTTACTCTGCCACAAAAGATTATAAGGATCATGGATACAGGTAAGACTTAGTTGTGTCCCTTAAATGTGTGCTGATACTATGTGGAATATTGTTTTCCCTTTTCAGAAACTCAGCCCTCTGCTGTTTTTTGTCTGTAGCCATATCTGCTACAAGAAAGTAATTTCTTCTTGGCAGTGACAAAATCATAAACGACAACACATCATTCACAGACAAAGCTGACAATTTTTCATTTGAATAGCGACTGTAGTAGTTTTAATAAAATAATTACTGGTCAGCATTACTAGGAAAGGACTGAAATTAGAGAAGTCTGTATTGAGGGGTTGCTTGTTCATAATTTCTTCTTTCTTTTTTCTCAGACACTGTTCCTTAGCAGTCATTAATGCACTAGCTAACATCGCTGCTAACATTCAAGGAGAGCACCTTGTGGATGAACTGCTGATGAACTTGCTGGAACTGTTTGTTCAACTTGGGCTAGAAGGAAAGAGGGCTAGTGAGAGGGCAAGCGAAAAAGGACCAGCACTGAAAGTAAGATAATTGTTCATGGGCTTTTTTTCAGTTGCATGAAGTAAAACCACATTTTTACATGCACACTTCATAAAATCACATATCCTTAAACCTAAGAATGTATTTTTGTCCTGGAATTAGAGCACAGATGTGTCTAGATGTGTGGAAGACAGGTTTGTCTTCCAAACACCTGGCTAGCCTGAATATTGTATCTGAGATAATGCAGTGGCAATTCCTATTGTACAGCTGTTCCTGAGTTTGTGTGAGCCTTGGTATGACTGTCTGAAGTGTTCAGTTGTCAGAGGCAGAACTCTAAAGAGAAACTGGAAACACTGATCTCTGAATACCTCTTACTTACTGTGTCTCAAAATGTAGCAGAACTCTGCTCCTGATTCTATCAGTGCCATAGGATCATAGAAAATGTCAGGTTGGAAGGGACCTCAGGAAATCACCTAGTCCAGCTTTTTGCTCAAAGTAATCATTTCTGCCATTCTGATTAATCCTTTACTACTGTTATGACTGGATGCATCTTAAACCTTCAAAGATCCATGTCGATGCAAGCCTCTCAGTCTAAGCTTATCATGGCAACAGAGTGAGCCCTCTCTGGATGGAAAGTGGATCTTTGGTCACGAGGGATATGGAGAAAGGCCTTTCAAGGCCTTTGACATGGTCCCTCACTACATCCTTATCTCCAAATTGGAAATATGTGGATTTGATGGGTGAACCAATGGGTGGATAAGGAATTTGTTAAAAGGCTACAGACAGAGGGTGGTGGTTAATGGTTCTGTGTCCAGGTGAAGGCTGGTAACAGGCATTGTCCCCCAGGGGTCTGTGTTGGGACCAGTGCTCTTTGACATCTTTATCAATGATGGAATTGAGTGCACCCTCAGCAAGTTTGCTGATGACACCAACTTGAGTGGTGCGGTTGACACTGCGGAAAGAAGGGATGCCATTCAGAGGGACCTCAACAGACTTGAAAGGTGGGCCCGGGTAAATCTAATGAGATTCAACACAGCAAAGTGCAAGGTTTTGCACTTGGGCTGGAGGAATCCCAGGCATACAGACTGGAAGGAGCAATCCTTGTGGGTAGGCCTGCAGAGAAGGACCCGGGGGTCCTGGTTTATGCCTATACTAGGGCATAGGAAGTTCCGCACGAATGTGCGCAAGAACTTCTTTACGGTGAGGGTGACGGAGCACTGGAACAGGCTGCCCAGGAGGGTTGTGGAGTCTCCTTCTCTGGAGATATTCAAGACCAGCCTGGGCGCCTACCTGTGCAACCTGGTGTAGGGAACCTGCTTTGGCAGGGGGGTTGGACTCGATGATCTCTGGAGGTCCCTTCCAACCCCTACAATTCTGTGAATCTGTGATTCTGGTGGATGAAAAACTTCACATGAGCCAGCAGCGTGCTCTTGCAGCTTGGAAAGCAAATGGTATCCTGGGCTCCATCAGAAGAGGCGTGGCCAGCAGGGACAGGGAGGTGATTGTCCCTCTCTACTTTGCCCTCATGAATCATAGAATCACTCAGGTTGGAAAAGACCTTAAAGATCGAGTCCAACCATGACCTAACCATACTACCCTAATTAACAACCCTCCGCTAAATCATGTCCATGAGCACCACATCCAGACAGTTTTTAAACACATCCAGGGGTGGTGACTCAGCCACCTCCCTGGGGAGCCTATTCCAGTGCTTAACAACCCTTTATGTAAAGAAGTGTTTCCTACTATCCAACCTAAACTTACCCTGGCGCAACTTGAGGCCATTTCCCCTCGTCCTTGTTCTTCTCACTGGTGACAGGTAGCCCTGTCACTCCAGCCCCACTCTTGCTGTAAGCACCTTTCAGGTATTGGAAGAGAGCAGTGAGGTCTCCCCTCAGCCTCCTTTTCCCCAGACTAAACAGCCCCAGTTCCTTTAGTCTCTACTCATAGGGCACATTCTCCAAGCCCTTCACAAGCCTTGTTGCTCCAGCACCTCATATGTCCTTTCTGTACTGAGGTGCCCAAAACTGAACATAGTCTGGGGCCCCCACTACAAAGAAGACAGGGAGCTGCTGGAGAGGGTCCAGAGGAGGGCCACAAAGATGATCAGAGGGCTGGAGCACCTCCCCTCCATCATGTTTGAAAGGTCATGGCAGTCTGAAGTTCCCACTGATTGGAAAAGGGGAAACATAACTCCCATTTTCAAGAAGGGGAAAAAAGATCTAGGGAGCTAGGGGCCAGTCAGTCTCACTGCTGTGCCTGGCATGATTGTGGAGTGGATCCTCCTGAACGCCCTACGAAGGCACACAGAAAATAAAGATGAGGTGATTGGTGGTTAACCAATATGGCTTCACCAAGGGCAAGTCATGCCTAGCAAACTTGGTGGCCTTTTATGATGGAGTTACAGTGTCAGTGGATAAAGGAAGGGCAACTGACATTGTCTACCTGGCCTTGTGCAAAGCGTTTGACGCTGTCCCACATGACATCCTGGTTGCCAAATTGGAGAAAAAATGGATTTGATGGATGGACCACTCACTGGATAAGGAATTGGCTTCACGGTCACGCTCAGATTGCAATGATCAACAGCTCGCTGTCCAGGTGACGACCAGTGTAGAGTGGTATTCATCAGGAATTGATGCTGGGACTGGTGCATCTTTCTGGATAACATGTACAGTGGAATTGAGTGCATCCTCGGGAAGTTTGCAAATGACACCAAGCTGAGTGGTGCAGTCTACTCGCTAGAGAGAAGTAGGTGCCATCCAGAGGGACCTGGACAGGCTTCAGAGGTGGACCTGTGCCAACCTCATGAAGTTCGACAAGGCCAAGTGCAAGAGTGGTGATACACTGGAACAAGTTTCCCGGAGAGGCTGAGGATGCCTCCTCCCTGGAGGTGTTCAAGACCAGGCTGGATGGAGCATTAAGCAACACCCATATATTAGAGGGTTGGAACTAAATGATCTTACAGGTCCCTTCAAACCCAAACCATTCTATGATTCATTCCGTGATTTAACATGGGGGTTTTTCTTGTGGTTGTTGGATATCAGAAAAGAGGTGATATCCATGAATATTTGCCACTTTAGCTCAAGGCATAGTATCTAATTTTGATGTTTAGAAGACTGTTCTGGAAGGGGAGACATTTCCTGCAGGAGGCTGCAAGAGGAGGCTGCCTGAAGAATCTTGTTGGAAAGGCTTCGGGCTCTCTGCCCAGTGTTGTGGATTTCAAAGGTGTTCTCTTGGCCATCTTACACACATCCAGCTGAAAGGTTCAGGGTTGTAGTTGGCAATGTATGTTTTCATTTGCATAGGCGATAGGAATGCTTGATGCTTGAAATGTCATCTAGCAAGTATTCAAAATATTTTTGCAGAGGTTTTTGATGATAATTTCCTTCTTTCCCAGGCTTCCAGCAGTGCAGGGAATCTTGGTGTGCTTATTCCTGTTATTGCTGTGGTAAGTACCCAGTTGGGTAGTTGAATAATTTTTCTCACTTATATCAAGTATGAGTACTATTTCAAAGTCAAATGGTTTGATTAATAGCTATTGAACTAGTGTACAAGCATCCAGTATGCAGCAGTATAGTTAATAATTTAACTGTGAATAAAAAAAAAAACCACAAAACGTAAATTTAGAGATTTGTGGACTGAGTAATACCACTGAATAATACCATGTTCTACTCTGTATAGCATTTGGTGTGCAGTGTAATAAACAGCACTTACTGAAATAAAAAGTGCCTAGGGGAAAAAGCGAAGACCAAAAGTAAAAAGTTAGAAATAAATCCTAGTTTGTCAGTGCTGCAAATTCTGCTTCTTTAAAAAAAAAGAAAAAAGGAAAAAAAAAAAAAAAAAAAGAGGATGTATGGGAGGAAGTGTTATCAGTTATCCTGTGTACCCTGAAACTGGAATTGGCTATCACGCTGATAGCATTCAGGATTCTGGTGGCCATTCCAGCTTCTTGTTGCATCTAAACATTTATTTATTTATTTTTAATGAGGTGTGACTTCCAATCCGTCCAAAAATTAGTGTGTGACCTTAATAGATTCCTAACAAAAAGCTTATGTCCAAACTGGTTTCCCAGGTGAGGAGGACGAGTCAACTAACTGTAGTTTCTACAGAACTTCTAGATGTAAAAGATCCAGACAAGCTTACTGGAAGACAAAAAGCATTAGGTCGCTTCACCCCTCATGAAGTTGAATTTTTCTGTGGCATTTTTTTTGCACAGCTAGTGGAAGAAAAGAGGAAAATGTATTACATACATGCAGTAAGCATGCCTATTTGTAATTTGCTGATATTGTATATCTGTTAAGGAGAAGAAAAAAATCATGGGTTTCATATTCTGTGCTCACACTATTTACTGAAATTTTTTCAGGAGGACAGCCCTAAATTAGCACTGATTACATAGCACCTTCCTCCATCTCTTCCATCAGTTTCCAACATAACCAAATCCTAGATTTGCAGAAATGAATTTATGTAAGTCTTGGGTTACTATTCAATAGCTGCTTAGTTTTTGAATGAAGTAGCAGATCTTGTATTGAGATGTATAATCTAGTGGGTAGTATTTGACTTATCAGTTAAGCTGATGGTAGTGTCATCACTGATTTTAGTGCAAGAGCATTCCTTACATAATGGAGACAAAAAAAGAAAGATTAGTGTTTTGCTAGAGACTTAATGTAAAAGTTATGGAACTAGTTTTGTTTCACATTTTTATTGATGATGTATTTCTTTTCTGAATAGCCAGTGAAAACTGCATTTTCCTTATCTAATGTGACCTTTAAATAGAGTCAGTGCCAGAATCTGTAGCAAGAGTTAATGGTTACATTATGGTTGTTGAAGCAAATATTTGACTTTCTTGCACAATGTATGAAGAGCGTGAGTTTTGAGCAGTAGCTGATTTGCTTTTATGCTTGACCTCTTTCCCTTGAATAATTCTGGTTACTTAGGTTGCAAAGACAAAAGGAATAAGATCAGGTCCTCTAGCTCATTTAATCTGTGATACACTGATTATATTTGGGATGTGAATATTTAGTCTTTTTAATATAAATAAACAAGATGAAATGTTTACATGAATTATAATGATATGTGTAGTGAAACTTCAGTGCAAAAAATTATGTTCCCAGTGCTGACTTTTGAGTAAGCACAGTGTAAGCTAGAAATAGAAACATCTGGGTCTTTTGTTTGGTGTTAATTTCTTTGGCTATTCTGTTAAAAATGACTTTATGTATAGGGCAAATAAGTGTAGTAGATGAAAAATTACAAATGTCAGCAATGTGCAATCAGTAAGTTAATACTGAAAAACACCTTCTAAAGAGCTGTCTTATTCCTTAAACTGTTTAAGTGTTGGTTTATGGCTTTTTGTGTGTGTGTGTGTGTGTGTGTGTGTGTGTGTGGTAGCTTTTTGTGTTTTTGTTAACATGAGAGAAATTTATAATACAAATATACTTAGATTTATACAATATTTGATATTGGATATAACAAAAAAAATCACTGGTTTGAAAGACACATGTTTTAGAAGTTAAGATGCAAAGGAAGGTGCATGACATGGGCATGTTCAGGGGCTTTAGTAACTTGTATGTAAGGTGTAACTCTTCCTGATATCAGGTTGGCAGTAATATTCTACAGAGTGCAGGCAAATCTTCACTTTTTCAGATGTGAAGCAAGCTTGTTTACAGTCTAAATGCATGACTTGAAAGGTTTTGTCTGTTGAATTAAGCATGGAGATTGCATTTGAATTCTTAACAAACATTGTGATTGCTATAAATCAATTTTTGTAGAGAGAATTAGGTGATATTGAACTGATCAAAAGAGCATTTTGCTAGCTGCTCACAATACGTAAGTGTATGGAAACTGTTAATCACAGCCTGAACCTCTGATTAACCCTCTGAGGCAGGTGATGGCTCAGCTGCGGGAGCACAGGTGAAGGTAATTCAACTGTGCTCCCGGAAGGGGTGGAGCTTGACTCCACCTCTCCTAGATCCCATTTAAGGGCTGACTACCACTAAGGCAGCATCTCTTTTGAGATTGCTCCTGTGTGGAGTTCCCTGTGGCGAGCATCCATCCTTGCCGTGAAGCCTCAGAGTGGGTGAGTTGTTCCCTATAACCTCTGGATATTCATTTGTTACCACCTTGTATAATAACAACCATACAGTAAGGTATTCTAAGGAATTACCTGCTTGGCCTAACTCTGAAATTGCTTCTATGTGTGGAAATCAGAGAACTGTGTTGAAACCAACGAAGTCAGACTGGGGAAAGGTAGTAGATCCATTAGGATTTCATTCCACCAAGACATTGTCTCCTCTTTGTTCTGCTGACCCGTAAAATTCATAGTTGGTAGCATGGTCTGCTGAATGTTAAATGGTGCAAGCAAAAGCAAGAACACTGGCACCTACTGTTGTTGGAGTATGTAAAAGTATCCAGGAGAGACATAAGTTTCTAATGCCACTCAGGTACTTAGGATTTTCTTATTCCTATTTATTATGAATAGGTACTCCAACAATAAAACTTAGATCTGAACTTCAAGAATCCAGATAGTCTTCATATTTTATTGATTACATTTTATAGAGTGAAGTAAAACACAGAGTAAGTTACTTTGAGATATTTCTTAATATACTGGTATTGATACATCGCACTCACTGCAGTCAAATCATCTGCTATTGAGTCCATTCATGTAGAACTATTTATAGATACTTGATATGTTTTATACCAGTGGCTTTTGTATTAACTAATATGACAAGAAAATTGCCTTTCGTGATACTTCTGTGATATATTAACGCATAATTATACAGCCTGTGTATGAAAGCACGTTAGTGGTGGTCTCTGCTTTAAGGCTTGGCAGGGTTGACAACTCTACCCATGAACAGAAGGCAACTGGTACGATGTTCATAGATCAGAAACAAAAAGGGACGATCAACAATAAAGCGAATCTGAGTAGAAAGAGGCATGAATCCAACGTTGGTTATTGCTCCAGCTTCTGTGCCTTCTTCATTCACAGTTATTGTGCCTTGATGATTGAACTGTGAAAAATGAAATAAAAAAGGAGGATCTCAGTGTACCCAAATGATGTGCTCAGAGCCTTCTCCCTCCCAGCAAAGCCATGTCCTGCATGTGGCTGCCTTGTGACACTTCTACTGGTAGCTCCTGTGGGGCAGCAATTGTTTGGGCTTGGCTTCTGAGTAGCCCTGTTGCTGACTGACTGATCAATCAAAACACTTTCAGTAAGTTTGACATCTAATAAAACATATTTCTCTTAGGGGAAAAAAAAAAAAAGTGAGGACCTACAGAGAAACCCACAACCCCCGCTGTATCTTCCAAGAAAGACTATATAAAATAATATTTTAGATTATTAAACTGTGAATTATTACTATGGTGCTTTGGTTTCAGATGCTATTGCTTAAACAGAAAGGAGATGAAGACAAGGAGAGGTATAAATACTCTGTCAATGGAGACTTTCTCTTCTGATACACCACAGTAGTTGCCATTTTCACTGAACAGTTCTTCTATTCCCATGGATCTCAGAAAACCAATCAAGTTGTAGTTTTTCTCCAGCTTAAATTTAGGCAGAACTACTTCTCTGGTTCTAGTAAAAATAAAAACAAAAAACGAAAAAAAATTATTGAGAAAATGCATATTTACATAATTTCTTTGCTGTGTATTTGTTTTAAAAAGAAGGGCACAAATAATACAAGAACTTCTACCACGCTTTTACTATTACAAATTAGGCATTATTAATTTTTAAGCTGTGTTTTTTAAAATGAATTAACATACTGTTAGTTTGTCAACATAACATGATGCTTGACTTTAGTTGTGCACATAGTGTACAGGCTTTGGGCATTTTAACGTGTGATTGGGTATGCTTATAATGAACTGTGGAATTTTCTGGGGTTCTTAGCTGGCGATTTGTCACTTCTGTGTAAGTTGTATTAAGCTTAAGCTGAATGCTTTAAGTCAAAGTATGTTATCTTCAACGCTGCCTACTTTCCCTTGCCGGTATGACCAGGAGAGTGTATTAAGACTTTAACAAAATGTATTTTTCAGCAGATACCTGTTTGTCATGCTCTTCTGCCATTTTTCCACCACCTGAGGGGTTATTTGCTTTTCTAGGGCTTTCATGCCAGAGAGCTTGTGTGGAAGTACAATCAGCATACTGATGTTCCCCACAAATGGGAGCTGGATCACACCACAGTCCAGCTCAGGGTCTGCAGCAGCTAGGAAGCTCCCTTTAGTCTGCATCATAGGAACCTTTATTGTTTGCTTTTCATTCAGTCGAAAACTTCTCTTGGTTGTCATTTCCACAGGAAACTTGTTCTCCCACGTTCCTGGTAATGCAGAAGACAGACAAACAACAAAAAAAGCAAATATCCTTATTTAGAAAAATATTCCCAGAGTAACAGTACGTTATACTTTCATTCATGTGAATTTGGACTTGCTATAAGTGAATGTTAATTTCAATTAAGCCTGAATGAGAACACAAGTTTTAAAGCAACTTTAAAATTTGTCTTTAAATTTTCCAGCTTAATATTTATCTGATCTTAATGTTCTGAATTACAGAGGTAAAACACAAACTGGGTATGTGAAAGGGCTTTGTGTGCCCTTCTTTTCTATAAGGAATCTAGAAATTTAAAAATATAAACTGATGGAGACCACTTGACATTGCATCAGCCATGTTATTGATGCATCAAGCTATGTAATAGCTGTTTTCATTTTGCACAACATTTCAAAGATATTATGCTGAAGGCATTATCTTGGCTTAATCAGTTGAAGTGAAAGAATGTACCATCTTAAGACATTCTGAACAGTTTGGATGTTTACTAGTTAATTGTATGATCCAGTTTGAATTGATTTCAGCATGCTTGTTGGTCATCTAATTTATTCCCAAAGAATGCAATTCTACACATTTTGCAGCTGAGAAGATGATTCAAATCCTGATGGTGAAGCTGTGTGAAGATTCATTTGGTATCCAAAATATTTATTGATTGTGATTTAAAAACAAAAAAAGAAAAACGGAGAAACAAAACCAACCAGGCACACAAAATAAACAAAAAAAAAAGCCAGTGCTTTTTAAAGTGGCGCTACTTTATTCTCTTTAGAATGTAGCTGTGTGAAAAACATTCTTAAAAGACAGACAAAGCTAGAATTTTGTAGTGGAGATAGGGCTACTGGTACTTCCTGTTGAAGTTTTGGATTTTAGGTTGCCGTTGGCAAGCAAATGTATGGGGAGTATGACTGCAACTGTGTGGATAGACTACAAACTGAACTTTAATCTAAACTTTCAAAGTAGAGGTAAATGATTCTGAGCCCCTTAATTTGACTTTTAAGTTGACTGTGTTGTAACAAAAAGCCTCGAGCATGACTTTCATTCTGATGTTTTCTTGATGTGTTAGGAGCAATCAAAGTGATCATCAGACTGTAGTTATTCTGAAGAGAAGAGAATATAAAATGGATTATGCTATTCCCAAATAAATTGCCTCGGTTATCAGGAGAAAGTGCCATCTGGATTTCTTCAGGGAGCAGAATTCACAGGCATGGGACTAGGTAATGACTCCAAGCCGTCATGGGCTGTGGGAGCTTCAGCAGCTCTGTTGTCTCCTAGGAGGTGGGAGCAGTCTATCAGCTCTTCCTAGTAAAAAAGGGGAGCTGAAAACTTTCTTTTTGATTAACACTAGTGAGTGCGTTTGTCTTGGTATAAAGTACCGTTTCTCCAACAGGAAGCATGTGGTCTGGCTTTAGCAGAAACCAGTTGGCACTGTGCTGACTTTTTTGACTGTTTAAAATCCTTCCAGGATGATGTTTTGGATTCAATCTGGGTGATAGAACCAATCAGTTGTCTTCACTAGTAGGCTTTTTTCCTTGTATTCATGACTAGAAGCAATTTTGAACCTGTTAAAATTTTTCAGTCATCAAAAGCTGCTGTGGTCTACCACGGCTAAAATAACTGGCTTCTACTTGATAGGAGGAATAGAGAATAGGTCTCAGATGTATGCTGGATACCTACCCAAGATAAAACTTTTTTCTTACTAAGACTGAATAGCTTCCAATTAATTCTTGATGGATTTTGCATAGGAGAAACTTAAGACCTTTACTAGTTATGTGGAGCTATACTGTTGCTCAGTGACTCTTGTACTGAGCCTCTCTGTATACATGAGAATACACAAAGGTTTCTTGGCTTTGAGGGCTAAACACAGCTTGTTTGCAGCGACACAAACAGTGTAAATGTTGTACTTTGAAAGATGTGGACAAAAGGTACTTATTTCTCAAAGGACTAGTAAACACACTGGGTACACAAGGAGCAGAACCTGCTTTTGAAAAGTTATTTCGCTTAAAATGGAATTACCAGGAGTCTGTTACTGTAAGATAAAACATCTCAATATGGAATTGATTGTTTTTTGTTTTATAAGTTAGGAATTGCAATCTTCAGCAGCAGATACAGTGGTAGCTCTTACTAAAAAGACTCCGCAGAGGAAAGGAAAAAAAAAAACACAGAAGTCTTTCTTATATTGATGTCTTAAGAGTTCCAATGTTAAAGCTATTTAATTTTTGTTGGTGTCTTTGTTTAGTGATAGTGTAAGCGCTTAATGATTTCAGAGTACATATTTAAAATGTCTTGTTTTAAAATATGAGCACATCATGAAAAATAATGCATCTGTTTCACATTGTGTAATCCTTTTTTTTTTTTCTTTTTTTTTCTTTTTTTTTTTGTTGTCTGATGGATAGTAAATCCACACCTTCGTTATGACAAGACATTATCATCAGATATGTATTTAAGGATACAAATATTTTGATTTTGGATGGTACTTTGAAATAGGGGTTATTTAGATTTTTATGCTCATTGAGAGCTCCAGGTCTTTTAAAGAGAAAAGCAACATTATTCAAGGTAATAATGCCTTGCAAGCAAGTGAAAAAGGTACGTTGTGTAGAGCTGGAGGAACACTGTTGGAAAATCAAATGCTGGGAACGCAGATTGAAGAGAGCCCTTGAGTATGTGTTTTCAGGAAGCAGGGACATGATGAGAAAAAGGAAACTCCTTTATGGAAAGCAGTATATTGTACTTGAAAACTCTGCTATCCATTTGTGGTAATCTCTCTTTCCCTCCTGATGCATTACTTTACTTGTGTCTGATTTCATCTTACAGTCAGTAACAGGTTTTGACTTTTTCCTCAATTCCTCGTTTGTGTGCACCTCCTGTCTTTTTCTGCTCATTTAATGTAGTAATATAATAAAGTAAAAATAATGAAGTTTCAAACTGAGGCAAATAGCCAAAGTTGAAAATCTCACCAGGGACTGTAAACTGAAGTGTAAAGGAATTGAAAATAAGAATTAATATTAAAGATAATATTGTGTATATATATATTTATTTCTAATTGTTCAGTATATAGTGAAGCATATAGGAGCTCATAGCAGCAGACAGGCCATGCTGAATTTCTGAAACACTCTAGGAAGTAAATGTGTTCTTTTTTAATTTTAGAAGAATGTTTTGATTGTTGTCTTCAGCCCTCTGGATAGACTCACTGACAAGGATCGCGCTCTGATCACATAAGAATATGTACTTTAAGCTAGAAGGTCTTTATAGTCGTTCCTTTGAACCCTTAATGCTTCAGGAATGTTAAATGTTTTAACTGAAATCAACCTCTGCAATTTCAGTGAAGCCAGTAACCTGAAGTAGGACTGAATCTGGCTAGTAACTTGCGCGTAAAGTACTTCCTCACCACACAAGACTCCTACAGAGTTCATGCTTTCTGAGGCATTCATATGTTTTGTAGTCTCACTTTTAGACGATAAGCATTTGTCTGTAAGAAGTTCTTGCTGTCCTACTACAATATGTGCTGATTTCAGGGCATAACTAAAACATTGTTGTGCTACAGAAACATGCAAACTAAGGGGTTAATAATAGTGTTCTTGATGAGAGAATCAGTTGTCTATTTTGAGCTATAGAATCTGTTTAAGTTTAGTCTGGAATTACTTACCTTTGAAGTAAAGACAGTTAAGAATCATCATAAGTGTTGTGGGGTTTACATTCACAAGAGCTTCCTTTATTAATCCTTTGGTCAGCTTCAAGATGCGTTCATTGGTTTTGGTTATGAAGTTAGGATCAGAAAAATCAGCTGGTTGGGCATCAGCAAAGTAGTATGTTTTCATATTGTTTCTGAAATCATTTAGAATAGAAAAGTCCTTCCGAATATAAAGATCGTTGACAGACCTCAGAGTGTAACCAAAATTGCGCCTGAAGAGCCGATGAGTGAGTTTCCGAAAGAGGTTATGTACAGTCATGAGCTCGTATTTGGTGCTGGCATTAATGAAGTCTTCAAAGCCAAGAACAGATAATACTTCCTGCTGAGTTTGACCCTTCAGACCCAGGGAAATCATAGCCATTGCAGTGGAAATACCAACAGGAGCCATGAGAATATTGTCTGAGGAGTTGGCTTTGTCCGCTACACTCCGATAAAGGTTGAAGCCAAAGTTTGCATTGAGGATATTAAGACGCTGGATTCTGGTTTTGCCTTGGAAAAGTTCCAGAATATTTCCTTGCTGAACTTCAGAAACTATGTGTGGAGCAGCATCGATAATGTCACTGTAGTCGTCTTCACCCAGTATCTTGTCTAGATCTAGATAATCCTCTTCCTCCTCCTCTTCAGGAATCAAGTCATTGGTGATAGTGTTTTCTCTGTGGAACTCCAGTGGTAGGTCTGGCATATCATAGGTTCCATTTTCGTGTGTATGTGCATCTTTGAGGCTTTCAAAATGGTCACTGAAATCCTTGATTCCACAAAATGTGGAGGTTATGATGACAGCCAAGGCAAGCAAACGAAATAGGAACTTCATTCTGAAAACCTGGAAAAAAAACAAAGTTGGAATTGAATTCTAATTGTCTGCTCAATAATTTTAGGTCTTCAGTGTATTCTGTCAGACCACGAAGTCTGTAGTTACTTTATTCAACAGCATTTATCTGTCTTAGGTAGATAGATAAATCTGTTTTACTGGTGACCATTCTTGCATACATAATATCTCCATCCTGTTAGATAATTGGTTGATCTCCTTCTGCTTAAGTAGTGGTTGACCAGTGATAACAAATTCATTACCTGAAATACACTGATGTATTTATGTGTAAAATACAATTGCTTAAAGTGTTTACTGACTGTGCTACTAAAAATACAAGTTGAAGAGAAGTTGAAAGATCTGAGCTTGGTAGGAGGAGGGACTGCGTATCCACTGAGGGAGCTCACCGGAAGGCTGAGATGCACTGAAAAATTTGAAGAACAGACATTAGGAAGCTACAGCAATTTACAGAATTTGGGAGAATTTTTGGAACAGTGAAGCTGAAATTTGATGAAATAAAGGAAGTTTGGGCTGTAGTAACAAACTTAGACATTTATCTGCACTGCATGCCATTAGCGGGGCTGCAGAATGTAAAGTGTTTGAATGTTCATGCTGGCCTGCTTGTTGTCTTGTGTGTTACTCCATGGCTGTACTCACTTTTTACAACTGTGGTACACCTATCTGCCTCTTTTGTTTGGATTCTTGAATCTGCTTCTTATTTAGTTGTATTTAGTTTCAATTTACTTTTATGCAGCACTGCACAATATGTAGTGTTGTCTGTTTTCTTCATGATGTGAAGTCCTTAAGTTCCTGTTTGTAACTGTTCCTCCAGTCTTAGTGTTACCCTGATGATAGATTTCTAACTTCACTTACTGTATATATGAATATATTTAAGCAGAACCTGCTTTTTTTCCCCAAAAAGGAGCTTGGTCTCTTCTTTGTCTCTTGGGCAGTGCATTGCTGTATTTTTTTTTTTTATTATTATTATTTTTTGGCCATGACTTCAAAATCAAGAACTTATATTAGATACATCATTTGAAGTTAATCCATCAGCTTTACTCATCTGACAAGAAGTAGGTCTGAGAGACTTTTCACCATAATTCTGACTTGCACTAATTACAGTGATCTTAAAAAGGTATAAAAAAAAGTTTAATTTCTTCCTGCAGTAGTCAAAGACAAATACATGAGCATTCAATAACTGTGTCAGGTCACACTGTAAAATGGATATCTGAATGCCAGGGTCTTGATTTTTTTTGACAATGCTTCTTTAGAAATATATTTGATGACTTTATAAAATCAATTTCAATTCATAGCACTTGCTTTGAGTAAAGGAAAAAAAAAACACCAAGGATTTATAATGTAGGAAAAAAATGTTGAATATGATGATGCAAGTAAAATTTTACTAAGAGGTGGATTAAAATGTTTTACAAATTAGCAAATAGACCAAGGAGCTGTAGAAGTAAAATGCATAGATGCACAAATTTGTAAACCATTGCTTGCAGCACTTCTCAGGCTCGTAACAGGACTGAAGTAACTAAGCTAAGACTTAATTTTCTGAACTCTCCCCTCAAAGTAATTAGCTTGAAATCTTAAAACAGGGTGATTATCCCATATAAAAAATGAATCGTTTTTACAATGATGAAGGATCACTAGAAGGTGCATTTTGAAAGATTTGCATTGTGATTAAAGGACTTGAGTCAGGAGTACTGATTTTTTCATAAATTCATCTTTCTTTTTTTATTTCCCCCACCCCCAGAAGAGAAAAAGATGATTTTTTTTCTCTCGGCTGACATTCTCTGTCCAGTAGCCACAGAAAAATATTTTCTGCTTTTGCTGTACAAGACTTTGCTGTCAGTACTGTTCCTAACTTTAACTTCTCACCTTCACTAAGGTTTAATCAGTGCTCATTTCCACCTACACAAACAAAGCATTCCTGTACTCTGCAATATAAGTGCATTTGTGTCAGATCTACCTAAAATAACAGAAGATGTGAATGAGGCTTACCTTTAAGTCACAGTGTGGAAAAGAAGTGTTGAATAGCTCAAGTGAGGGGAATGGCAAGTTTTAAATCTGAACTTTGATGCTAGTTTTTTGTGTATCTCCCAAAGTAAACATTCTCTAAACTAAACACTGCTCAACTTACTTCGTCAGCCAAAATCCCTCCCTTGCCTAGTGATCTCTGCTGGATTGCTTGGTTTGTTGTTTGTTGAACTACTTTTATGGCTTTGCAGGTACTTGCTCATGTTTGAGTAAAATCTTTGAGCAAAAATTGGTGTGTATGTTTCACAGTCAAGTATGCACATAAACTTGGCTGTTTAAGACTAGTAGAAACTGTGTCACTGCTGTTTTGTGCTGATATGAGGTTATGTTACTATTTGTATGTCACCTCAAATGTGGTTGAGGCTACTGGGTTTGTGAGGCACTGGTGCAGATGTTTGCTGTCAGTGCAGCAGTGCTGTTCACCAGCTAGGACTCAGGTTAATTTTACTGCAGTGTAGGAATTTTTAGTTATTTGTTTTAATGGCAGACTGCCTTATGATCTATAAATATGTCCCGGGTTAGCTTTATGTAAGGTTTTACTGAAGTACTGTGTGTTTTCATACCACAGCAGAATTATTTTACAGTTAGAAAAAATCTCTTCAGAATAGATTAGATACACCTCTTAAAATGAAGTCTACAGTAATATCTGGTCATATTAGATAAAGCTCACAGTTCAGTGAAGCTTTCCTTTAATTTATTTTTTTTAATGTTGTCTGTGCTGCTAACAATTTTAGGGTAAAAGACTGTCAGGTTTTCTATGTAGATTTGTAAGAATTCCATATTATCTTGTTGTTTGAAAGTATGAACTGCTCCAGTGGTAGCAGCTGTCTGTGAAAAGGCTATCAGACAACTTGAATAGATGTGTTGAAAATGATATTCTTTTACTTGCTTGTTTAGATAGTAAATTCTCCAGGGCTGATGTCATTATGTGCGTGGGTGAAAACAATAAAAGATCCCCAACTGGAGCCTCAGTGTATTTCCACAAATCCAATAAACAATAGCAACCAGAAGTATGTTTGACTAATATTTTGATTTTGAGTTCCTCTGTGCTAAAACAAAGCTTCATGGCGCTGTCTTTAGATCACAGTTTAAAGGACCATGTGGTCTCTTCCTCTCTACAATTGATGTATACTAATGTAAAGTATTCTCTTCGGATTACTGTATCAGTTTGATGGTATTCCTGTGTGAAACCACAGAAAGTTAGCTTCGCCATCTTGAATTTCTGCTGTCTTAAAAAAAATATATATAGTTTCCTTCAGTATAACATTAGTAATATTGTATTAGTTTCTTCAGGTGACAAAAAACGTTACCTTTGTAAATCATAGTAGATGGAAGTACAGAAGCTGATTCCTTCACATGGAATTAAGTTATTGTAATTGGCACCATTTTCAGATTTTATTTTTCTCTGTTAGCTCACTAGACGCTTGCCACCCATCAAGGAAGCCAAGCCCAGATTGCAAAAGCTGTTCCGTGACTTCTGGTTGTATTCAGTGCTCATGGGATTTGCTGTGGAAGGATCAGGTAGCGTAAATTTGAAGAGAAAAACATTGCTGCTCATATGTAAGCTTCTGATAAGCAGATGGAAACTGTTCTGTTTTGCTATGAGATTCAGCACAGTACAACTTATCCTTGAACCTGATTTTTTTCGAAGCTAATACAGCAATTATCTCTAACCTAAGTATTAATTTTAATCACCAAGTTCCTGAAATGGAAAATCAAATGCATGGGGTACAAAGGGAAAAGAAGTAGAAACTTATTATCTCTTCAGAAGTTTCACTTGGAATCACTTAAACATGTGTGTTATATTTGGAACGTGTTTGCGTTAAAGAGCATGAAAAATTTGCTTAATTTGCTTTAAGTAGTGCAGAGCTTGAAAATGCTGATTAACCTTGGGAGTCTTTTAATGCTGTTTTTCTCCCTTGCTCCACTTTTCATATTTGTATTCCAGGTCTCTGGCCAGAGGAATGGTATGAGGGTGTATGTGAAATTGCCACCAAGTCTCCATTACTCACATTTCCTAGCAAAGAACCACTCAGATCTGTTCTTCAGTACAATTCTGCCATGAAGAATGACACTGTGACTTCTGTAAGAGTTGGTTTCTTCTATTGCCTCCTTTTTTAATGTTAACAATTGTTAAGTGATTTAGTAACCAAGAATTACCATGTATTTCAAAGGCAGGGTATGCATTTAACCTGCCTCCTCTTAGCAAAAATACCTTTTTTACACAACTCTTTTGACAGCAGTATATAAAAATGTTTTAGATTGTTTTACTGTGTGTTAATATAGATTTTTTAGGCTGGCAGCTATTCTATTTTGAATAGCTGTAGAAACCAAGTCTTCATGGAGATGGGAGCCTTTTAATGGTTAGTTTCATCCATTCTATATCAGACAGGCAAAACTTGAACTGTAGGGAGAAAAAAAATGAAACAGCTCTGGAAGAAAACAGCACATTCATTCTTTCTCCTTGTTCAAAGAAATGCATTTTAGTTGAATTTTTTTTTTTATTCTCCTGCGTAGTACTAGTATACTTGCTCTAGTGTTTGCAGGATAGATGTTTACATGAAGGCAATTTGTGGTAGCAGTGTATGGTGAATTGAATTGCTGCAGCATGTAAGATGTCTCTGGCTCCCAAATAATACAGAAGTCTGCATGTGCCTAGGTACTTAATTCTGTGACATCAAAGCAACGGTTCCATGAAGTTTCAGAAGCTGAACAATATCAGTATTGATCAAAACTACATTATGTTAATTAGAGGAATTGTATTTCTTCATGATATAATTGCTTGGAAACTAGTAGTCATTTTAGCAAGGAGCTTGACTCCTATATTCTATTTAATTCCGTATACTAAGAATCTGATTTGCTGTGTTAGAGCGTGTTGGTCCTGGTCTGCGTACAGAGGCATCCTGGCATATTATTTGTGAACATTAAAAAATAAAAAGACTAACAGCTAAAAGTGAATATTTTCAGAACACAAACTAATATAGTCCTCCCACTTCACATAACTGCATGTATTCATCTCTAGGCTGAATTAAATGAACTGCGGAGTACCATAATCAATCTCTTGGATCCTCCTCCAGAAGTGTCAGCATTGATCAATAAGTTGGACTTTGCCATGTCTACTTATCTCCTTTCTGTTTACCGTTTGGAGTACATGAGGTATATATTTATATGTACCTTTATTCTGATGGTTTTTTAAAAATTTTTTATGTTCAAGTCAGATTTGCCAGACACTATGGCAAATGAGAATCAGCATCTTGTGTCAAAGTAGCTGTACTGAAGATTTTGAGACTAAGAATTCATCTGTACAGAAATCATGGTAGGTAAAAGGGTGTGGTAATATAGCAGAGCCACAAAAATGAGAGCTCCTCTGTATAGGAATTAACAGAAGATGGAGAAAAGGGTTCTTCACAGGAGCATATTACAAGTATAACGTATCTCCTGCATAAAGTCCCATCCTTGCATCACAGAAGGATTAAAATATCTGAAAAATAATTTGTTCTGTGAGATTAATGTAATGTAGATGCTGCGAAAATGTGTTTTGCCTTTTTTTTTTTTTTTTTTGGTAGTGAGTGTTTTTTTTGCCTCATGCATGCACCAGTACAGGCTGGGGGATGACCTGCTGGAGAGGAGCTCTGCAGAGAGGGACCTGGGCGTCCTGGTGAATGACAGGTTGGCCATGAGCCAGCAGTGTGCCCTCATGGCCAAAAGGGCCAATGGCATACTGGGGTGTATAAAAAAGAGCGTTGCCAGCAGGTCAAGGGAGGTGATCCTCCCCCTCTACTCTGCCCTGGTAAGGCCTCATCTGGAGTACTGTGTCCAGTTCTGGGCTCCCCAGTATAAAAAAGACGGGGATCTCTTGGAAAGAGTCCAGCGGAGGGCCACAAAGATGGTGAAGGGCCTGGAGCATCTCCCCTGTGAGGAACGACTAAGTGAACTGGGTCTGTTTAGCCTTGAGAAAAGAAGGCTGAGAGGGGATTTGATCCAGGTTTATAAATACCTGAGGTGTGGGGGCCATAGTGGTGAGGCCGGACTCTTTTCAGTAGTGCGTGGGGACAGGACAAGGGGAAATGGGATGAAGCTAGAGCATAGGAAGTTCCGCATGAATGTGCGCAAGAACTTCTTTACGGTGAGGGTGACGGAGCACTGGAACAGGCTGCCCGGGGGGGGTTGTGGAGTCTCCTTTTCTGGAGATATTCAAGACCTGCCTGGACGCCTACCTGTGCGACCTGGTGTAGGGAACCTGCTTTGGCAGGGGGGTTGGACTCGATGATCTCTGGAGGTCCCTTCCAACCCCTACGATTCTGTGATTCTGTGATTCATTAGTGTGTGTTTGGTTGTACTAATGTGATTTACTGAATTCATGCATTTTATTTCTTTAGAAGTATATTCATTGCTGCTATGCAAAATGTTGTGTAGCTGAAAGCTGAGGTGAAAGTCTAGTAGTAAAAACTTCCCCATCCTATTTTTACTTTGACAATTGCTGACAACACATGCAGTTTTTATAAAAAACTTATCGGCTGTATTTTTAGAAATGTTTTTTTTTGCTAAGTGGTATTTCCATTGTACAAATTCAATGCAGACAAAACCTACAGAAATGTCAAAGACTGTATGTTTTTTGGATTTGTTCGTGATGCTTTTATAAGTGCATTATCATCAGGTTTCCTATTCCTAAGGTGTTAAAGTTATTCTCTTGATGACAGACTTTTTCCCCTAACATTTGGATCCATTTAGTTGAATGTAGAAACAAATGGAAGTATCACATTTATCAGAAACTTAAAGTTACTATGAAATGAATCATTACTGTGTTTATGTTGTATGTAACATGTTGTTAGAGTATGTAGATTTGTGCTGAAGTTCTTTAAATAAAAGAGGCAAAAAAAGCATGCAAAACTCTTCCTCTCTTAGGGTACTGCGTTCAACTGATCAAGATCGCTTCCAAGTCATGTTTTGCTATTTTGAGGATAAAGCAATTCAAAAAGACAAATCTGGTAAGTGTACTAAGTTAGGATGCATGGAAGTTATCTACAGGCATGCAAAATTAAACCAAATCAAGCAATTAAAAAAAAACCAAAAACTACGAATCTCATTCACAAGATTGCTTGTTGTTTTATTCTTGCCAGGTATTCTGGCTTAGTTTTGAAACAGCTTGGTTCAATGCTGTCTTGGTAAACATGAATGCTTTTTAACTGTTGTGCATTAAGAAAACTCGGTTCTTATCAAACCTGTATCTTCTGTCAATTCTTCAGGAATGATGCAGTGTGTGATAGCTGTTGCTGATAAGGTGTTTGAAGCTTTCCTGACAATGATGGCTGATAAAGTATGTAACGTGGCACCTAAACTTTAAAGTTCCTTATTCATTTTAAGAGAATATGCTTGGCTTTATACTTCTTTGGCATGTGTTTCAGCCGAAAACCAAGGAGAATGAAGAAGAGCTGGAGCGACATGCTCAGTTCTTACTGGTGAATTTTAACCACATTCACAAGAGGATCAGGAGAGTTGCAGACAAGTACTTATCTGGTCTGGTAGACAAGTGAGTATGGATTTTACTCCACTGTTCTTTTCACATTGACTGCTTTGTGAATACTCATGCAATTAAGGAAAACGATCTTGGATTTGGTGGCTGATACTTCTGCTGAAACATCACCTTGTAAAATAACAGGCAACAGCATTTTTAATCCAGTCTCTGAAATCCATGCTTAAATTGTCTCTGTCTGCTTCGCATTCCCATGAATGGAGCAAAGCGAAGTGCCCATGAAATAACTGCAACATCTTATTTGATGGAATAGCTTTACTTAGCTTGCTTTTCAGAGACCTTTCAAGCGTGCATTGAGCCTGCCTGTTGTGAGCCAAGGCAAACTTTGTGGTTTCTGTAGAGTATGAGTTTACCTAGCACTCTTTGAGGAGCTCCATTTCTTAATAAAATAATTTCCTTCCAATCCTGTTTTGCTCTAGATTTCCCCACTTGCTGTGGAGCGGAACTGTGCTGAAGACTATGCTTGACATTCTGCAGACATTGTCACTGTCTCTCAGTGCAGTAGGTTTCTTTTATAATGGTGTTAGTAGGAATACAAGATGCATGTTTCCCTTTTTTTTTTTTTTTTTTTTTTTTAACTTTCATAGATCTGAACGTTTTGCTTTGTTTTGCAGTTAGATTGCATTTTATAGTCCTTGAAAGTTGTAAAGTTGTTGGATATTCAAAAAATCAAATTTAGTAGTAAAGAAAACAGTATTAACCATTTTGGATAGTTTAACTATCTCATTTTGCATAAAGATTTGTTGATGGCTTGCTTTGTTTTTTTTGAGTGATACTGATTGTCAGCATATACAATTTCCAGTGTATATGTGTTTATATCTTTTGTATTTAGTATCTATTATTGATCTGTAATATTTCAGTTATTAACTACTAGTATTTTTAAAGATGGAAATACTTTATTAAGTTTTATTTTCATGCTAAATTTTGAGAAGACTTTTGGAATTCCGGAATTACTTGTACTGAAAACCTTACTGGAATAAAAAACATGTCTTAGAGCTTTTCAAATTTACTTTGGGAGCAGTTATTTAGGAAGAGTGATGTCTGTAATATTTAAGTTAGGTGATAATGTATTTTATTTTGAGAACTGATTATTGCTTTTGATTAGGATATTCACAAGGACCAACCGTACTATGACATCCCTGATGCTCCATATAGAATAACTGTCCCTGACACACATGAAGCCAGAGAGGTAGGTAGTCCTAAATAATGCTTGATTTTCTTTGTCTCAAATGTGAGTTACTCTGAGCTACTCTAAAAGGACAGTACTTCTGTGTGTAAAGTTCTCTATTACTATCTGACACATCTTAGTACCCACGTTACTTATTACACCATTAAAACCAGTGCTTCTTGATCAATATCCTGTAATTCATTGGTTTTTGTTGTTGTTGCTGCTTTGTTATTATAGAGTATAGTCAAAGACTTTGCTGCACGCTGTGGGATGATTCTGCAAGAGGCAATGAAGTGGGCTCCTTCTGTTACAAAATCTCATTTACAGGTAATGAGCCTGCTTCTGTGAAAGAATTTGATCATTGTAGATCACAATGTGTAGAACACAATTAGAATTGTGTTGTTTTTCATTTTCTTGGACTGTTCAAACTTCATTTTAAATTTTGTCTCACTAAAATTTCCCTTATTTTATTGCTGGAGAAGAACTAGAATTGTTGCTTTGATCTAAACCTGAGTATCTTTAACATGACAGGTTTGAAAACAGTAGATCATCCCAGACTTAATTCAGAAATAAAAATTTGTTATAATTCTCTGCCTATCAAACTTTAGTTATAGGTAGCTTAAAATACCAGCTGGACTGAAAGGAGTAGTTAGGTTGTAAGTCTTATTTCTTGGGAGCATGTTTTTTTTTTCCATTCTTGATGTTTATTTTTCAATTAAAGAAAAAAACACCCATTACATATGAATATATGGTAAACTGTAGATGTTAATTTCAGCATGAATGTAGTAGATGCTTGCATATGGCAGAGTTCAGTAGGAAGTGGTAAAAACAAGCAAAAAAACCTACCAACAACTTATTATGATAGTTTTTATGATGTATTAATAAATACAACACTTTATGTAAACAAGAAGTTTCACTACAGTACAGTGGAGTTCTCTTTTTGTTAACCTGTTGCTAAGTAGCGGAAGAAGATGTGTAGTCCAGATTAGACTAATATTCTGTCTGCCTAGAGGTGAAAACAGAATTTCTGCGAAGGCTCAAGGCTGAGGCAAAGAACTTGGTTTTGTAAGGTTTTTTGTGATAAGTGATTCTATTTAAAAAGAATCTCAGATTTGAAGCATTACCTTGTTCACGTAATCATTTTACAAAATGAAACAAGTCCTTCTATTCGCAAATTTAGGATGAGGCTTTTATTAATTTATTTATTTTGCTGGGGAGCAGTACCTACAAGAGGTAGACAGTCTACTTGTCCTCACGTACATCTGTAATTACGTTCTCTGCAGTTATACAATGTTTGCCTGTGAGCTGCCTTGTTTTGAAAAAGCATAGTAGTTTTCCAATAAATGTTTTTTGGTGCATCAGGAGTACCTAAACAAACATCAGAACTGGGTATCAGGTTTGTCCCAGCATACAGGACTGGCTATGGCTACAGAAAGTGTTCTTCACTTTGCTGGCTACAACAGACAGAACACCACTTTGGGCGTGAGTATTTGCTTGTTTGTGTAGCTGTCACGTTAATTTTAAAACATGAAGTTTAGCCAGATAATGTAGAGCCTCTAAATCATATTTGGCATAACATATGAAAATTACTCAGATGTCTTATTTCTTTCCATCTCAAGTCAGAGTATCTTCCAGCCACACTGGATGAAACTTTAACACTGCAAAGGAAATAATAGTAAAAGCTCTTCATGTTCACACTGCTTGTTTTGATTAGGGCCTGTCTACATGTCAATAACTGTATGGAAGAAAAAATATAAGGATCGAGTGACAGAAGACTGACAGATTACAGAATTTCATTACTTTTTTCATGCTTTTTTATCTTTCAAAAAGTGTATCTGTGTAAATTTTGAAAAATTTCAAACTGTACATGTGTAACTAATGCACATGTTGCTTTTTTCATGTTTATCAGTTCCGGTACTTTTGTACCTTATAGTCCTGATACTATTCTGACTATAAGCACAAAGGAAACTAAGCTTAAAACGTAGGTAAAGGTGTAAAAGGAAAAAAGATAAGTGATTAGATGGGAACGAATTAAATAGCTGTATATGATTTGGTCATAGGCAACCCAGCTAACTGAAAGACCTACTTGTGTGAAGAAGGACTATTCCAACTTCATGGCTTCTCTTAATTTGCGCAACCGCTATGCAGGGGAGGTAAGTACACACTTTTACACAGTGTGTGGAGTGTTCACCAGGTCTGGCATTGGGACATTGTCACTTCCAACCTAAATTACTCTGTGATTTTATGTTCTTTTTAGCGTGGACTCTAAAGTTAAATTCCTAGAAGACAGAAGAGTATAATTTTCCTAGGTTATTAAGCAGCTCTTTTGCTGTTGATCTTGCATGATGTTCTTAAATTACAGGCAAAGCTTAGGTGCATTAGCAAAATACAAATAAAAGAGATCTGTTTGTACTGAGTTTCCTTACTCAGCGCATGACCAGTACCAAACTAGACTCCTAGAAATATTATTCTTCATTTAAAACCTCATTGTATTTTTCAGGTTTCTGGAATGATTCAGTTCTCAAACGCTACAGGACGAGCATCTGACCTGAATAAACTGATGGTCAAAGAGCTGAACAGTGCTCTTGAATCAGGCCAGACTGAATTCTACACGCAGGCCATGTTTAAGTTGACTGCGCTATTAATAAGCAGCAAAGGTAATGAAAACCAAATGGAATTCTGCATTCTGGATGTGAATGTCATGTGTAGTAAACACAGAAGCTATCTGCATACTAACTCTGTATGTATCGACTTGAAGCAAAACTGTGTTTGCAATTATTTCAATAAGGCTTGCATTCAGGAAAATGCTCTTAAACTAGAATCTGTTTGTTAGCTGTTTTTATGCTGATTATGCTTTTATTTATTCTGCTGTAGAAATTTGTTTGAATGTTTGCTTTCAGATTGTGATCCCCAGCTGCTTCATCATCTGTGCTGGGGACCTTTGCAAATGTTCAACGAACATGGTATGGAAACAGCAATTGCTTGCTGGGAGTGGTTGCTTGCTGCCAAGAATGGAATAGAAGTGCCGGTAGGAAGCTATTTAAGTACTCCTTCTCTGTCCCTGCAAGAGGGAAGGGAAAGAATATATGGAGAGATTCACAGCTGTTGTGAATCCATGTAAAATAAGAATAATAAATGCACTGTTAATCACTCGAACCTGCCAGGAAGTTTCTCTTTATGTATTGTTGGAAATCTGAACACCCTCAACTATGTGGACTGTGGGAAATGGATCCTTCTTAGCAGCAGAGATGATAAAGCAAAAGAAGGCTGTTAGGATCTCAGCTGTACAACTTACTTTGCTGCTTGAGGTACCTGCGCGTCTCATGAATTAGATCCTGAACTACTGCAATTTATAGAATGATATTTTAAGGCAGTCATGAATATCTCTGCTCATCATTTAGTGCCTCTGGTATTTGGCGTTATTCCCTTGCATAAAAAATAGGCTTGTAAATGTTATAATCCTGTAGCAGGATGTAGTAACTTTTAGCAGAGAAAGGACAGCACCACATGATACTGATAGTTCAGCATCCTCAACAAAATACAGCACTTGTCTGCTGTTGCTCTTGGTATTTCTGTTATTAACAGAACTTCTGAAGGAGTCTTTTTTTTTTTTTCCCCATTGTGTAACTTGCGGAGAAATATTGTGCTTTCCATGCAAGAAACTCTTGTACGCTCTTGAAACAGGAAATCCTATAATCTTGCTTTTGTAGTTCATGCGGGAAATGGCAGGAGCCTGGCAAATGACAGTGGAGCAGAAAGTTGGCCTGTTTTCTGCTGAGCAAAAAGAAGCAGATCCATTAGCAGCCTCAGAGGAAAGCCAACCAAGGCCTTGTCCGCCAGAAGTCACCCCACATTACATCTGGATAGAGGTGTGTATTTCTGGAATGTTCCCCCATGATGATGATGGAATGGTGCTGTGATTAAGCCATTCTGTACTGTTTGTTCTTGTGATTTGGAAAGATAGTGGAGTCATAACGGTAGGCCCTCTGTCTCAAAGCTCAGAGACATGCTTTTTTTATAGGAGCGTGTTGATGATGAAAGTGTCTGAAACAGAAGAGGCTGGTTTGTTTGATGCTGGGATTGAAAATAAAATTAAAGGATGCATAGCGTGTCTGTCTTTTTCTCAGTTTCTGGTGCAGAGATTTGAAATAGCCAAGTACTGCAGTTCTGACCAAATAGAGATCTTCTCCAGCCTGCTCCAGCGATCTCTTTCCTTGAACATTGGAGGGACAAAGGGCAGTTTGAATCGGCATGTGGCAGCAATTGGACCCCGTTTCAAGTGAGCAGGGTTTCTTTTCCTTGGTGGCAATAGCATGGTTATGAGACGTGGGACAAGATAACTTTATGTCAAGTGTTTATTTTGTCCTTGGCTTCAAGCGATGGAAATTCTTTTAAAAGCCTGGAATTATGCAGAATTGAAGTTGTGTTTTCAAAGTACAAGTATCTAACTTTGAAAGTCAGTTCTGGTGCTTCAGAAAACTTAATAAGATAATTTTATATAGTGAATCATTTACATCATGAGTCATTTCTGTGTATCAGTTAGCGATAATTCTGCTCTATCAGTTAGTTTCTCTTCTGTGACTTGAAGGCTTCAGCTTTCTATGGTTCAGTCATCACAGCTTTAGGAATAGGCTGACGATAAAAGAGCTCTGAAACAGGCACTTTTCAACAAGTTGAATGGAATTGTAGCTGTAGTATTGCTCTAAGAATGGTTTGTATGGTGTTGCATTAGTCAATGTTTTGGGAACATCAAGGATGTTTTCATTCTCTGAAATGTATTAGGTTGCTGACACTGGGGTTGTCTTTGCTGCATGCTGATGTGGTTCCAAATGCAACTATTCGAAATGTTTTGAGAGAGAAGATTTATTCAACTGCCTTTGATTATTTCAGGTACTGTCTCATTTGCTACTACTCATTAAAAGTGCGTGTGTAACATTTCCTAAACCTTCTACAATAGTTTAAATCACAAGCCATCTTCCTCTAGTGATTTAACTTCCTTTCCTTTTTTGTGTCCATTCAAACAAAGGCTTTTCTTTGGTTCGTGATTCTTTGTAGTTCATAAACTGTCTTGATGACTTTTAGATAGAATTTTGATTTTATTTATTTACTTATTTTTTTATATGTGATTTATAATGCATTATCTTCAGGAATGCTGCAGTTCTTTTCCTGTTCCGTTTTTTTGGAGTTCATTCAGTGCTCAATACTATATCTAGACATAAGATGTAGGGAATTGCTATTGCAGAACATGTGGCTGAAATACTGTTTTCAAAAATCATTTTGAGAGTACAACCATACTGAATTTGATTCCCAGATTTGACATGAACACAGCAGAAAATAATGTAGTAATGGGGATGTCTGACAATATGAGGAAATCCTAATATTAAATTATAATATTAAATTTCAAATGGATCCAAAATGCTGACAGGCTACCACCTTAATTTTCTATTATAATGAAAAGCTTCAGGCAGACAGGATGAAGAAATAAGAATAAAATACAGTATAACGTTTGGTCTCATCTCTTTTAGACTGTGGTCAAAAGGAGGGAAAAAACGATCTTGATTCTTTTTTTTTTTTTTTTTTTTTTGGTTGCTTTTGTTTCCTTTTTTTATTTTTCATACATTCAACATTATTTGTATGATTTTCTTGAGTTGGCCATCGAAGTTCCCTACGCAGGGGGAAAAGAGGCTTCGTGAGGATATCAGCATATTGATCAAGTTTTGGACAGCGATGTTCTCAGACAAAAAGTATCTCACAGCAAGCCAACTTGTGCCACCTGGTGAGATCCTTCATCTGCAGTTTCAAAAGCCCATTTTTTTAATTGGATTACATTTTTATCAGATCTGTATTCTGTTGTTAGATAATCAAGACACCAGGAGCAACCTGGATATCAATGTTGGGTCTCGGCAGCAGGCTACACAAGGATGGATAAATACCTACCCTCTGTCCAGTGGCATGTCAACCATATCTAAAAAATCAGGTATCTTTTTAATTGTAACTAGCTAATTATACCCAACTTTGCAGTATATTTTGTATGTTGATGTTGCATACAGTCAGTATTCAACATTAGGCTCACATTCTCCTGGCAGGGTGTTTGATTATCAATGCCACATTGTGGAGGGGTAAAAGACAACAGCAGCAACAACAACAAACCCAAACTGTGCCACTTGTAGCAAGCACAATGAGTAGCTGCATTGCTGACTTTCTGAGATCATTCAAATGTAAATTTACAATTGTCCTATGGTGATTCAGTTCTTAAATGCAGAAGTTGCCAGATATGGACAGTTTAAAAACAGACTTTAACATACTGAATAGAAAACACTGAAAACATTTTTAACCTTTATTTGAGGAATGTCTAAGAAGACTAACAGAGGTACGCAGCTACACAAGTACTACATGAAGCGAAGGACATTATTGCTCTCATTGCTGGTGAGTTTGTAGGGAAAACAGTATGAGTTTCAAAGACAGTTGTTTTTGCATGATGTATTGACTAAAGTACCACGAGAGACTGAAGTGGGAGTATTTTTACTTCCAGGGAATATGTATTTTTTTTCCTTGTTTCCCTCAGGCTACTGAGATTGAACGCTTAATCACATGGTACAATCCACTCTCCTCCCCTGAATTAGAGTTGGATCAAACTGGGGAGAGCAGTGTGGCAAACTGGAGATCGAAGTATATCAGTCTTAGCGAGAAGCAGTGGAAGGATAATGTGAATCTAGCTTGGAGCATTTCTCCTCACCTTGCTGTACAGCTGCCTACCAGGTGAGAAATTTCAAAAGAAAAAGCTAATGTAATTCCTGCTACCTTTCTTAGAAGTTGAATGAGTACAATATGTACAATATGTGAATGAGGCACAATAAGTATTGATGGTACTTGCTCCTGCTTACAGCCTCCTTGCATACTTTAAAAGCTGGTTGAGACCTTTCACATAAAAAGAAGTGGATTACTTAAAAATATATTAACTTGGCTCAATATCTAGTGGAGTCTGATTTCCATCCCTTCCATCCATTCAATGCTAACATGAAGACAGTGTTTAGTTCAGCAGAAATTATGTTCATTTTTTAATAGTGTTTAAATCATTAGCAGGCATAGCATTTAAACAGTTCTAAAAGTATCTTTGAATGAAGCGTTCTAGCTATATATATTGGCTTGTACTTTAAAAAGTTTGATAGGAGAATTAGCATAGTTGGCTTTGAAAGAGAAAGGAAATTCTTTCCTCCTAACGACAGTGGTAGTTTTTGTGAAACAGTGGTCATTTGTGTGAAGGTTTCTGTAGAATCCCAGACATTATATTTCAGCCAATAATTCAATAACAGGCTAAAATGCTAGCAATTAGTACAAAAGCAGTGGATGAGGACCAGTTGTTCCTGAACCTGAATCCTCTTTTTGACAGCATATTGTTCCCTTGGTGTGTATTGTTTGATGGTTGGACTATTTGTTTATTAAGCATTTACTTTCCTGCCCTTTGCTGTTTTCATCTTGATGTAAGTAGAAAAGGCTTTCAAAGTTTTATGATAAGATTATTGTATTCCTGGTTGTATGTAGATTTAAGAACACTGAAGCTATTGGAACGGAAGTAACTCGTCTGGTTCGGTTGGACCCAGGAGCTGTTAGTGATGTTCCTGAAGCAATAAAGGTACTAGTGAACATTTATATACAGGGCCCCAAAATGGCTATTTAGTTCAGTTATACTGGAAAATACAGCCTTAGCACAGTGTATGTTCTAATGCTAAGCATATTTCTGTAGGAGAGAATGACAAAACAGCTGTGGAAATAAGATGCTGAGGCAAAAATCACAGGAATAAAGTAGGTGGCAAGTTAGTGCTTGCTCCCAGGTGTGCTCTTACTATACACGGAATATCTCAGAGCTCATAACTTACAGTACACCTGTTATTTCTGTTCCTTTTGCATAATGTATAGAAAGGCCACAGGACCAAGTCATGGTGAGCACTGCTGCTGAAGTTATTTTAAGCTTAACCTGTTCTCTAGAGATGCCAAGCCTCTTAAAACGGAAGAGGCTTGTTATGCTCATCTGCAGTAAAGCATTCTGTACATCACCTCTAAAACAGACAAGAAAACTGCACCATTTTTTACTCATCTGTTCTTATTTTTCCCCATACTCCTCTACTGTGCTTTTAGTAATTTGACCTCATTAACTTCATGTAATGATATAGGAGATGGAATGATTCCAGTAGTTAGATTTCTGAAGAAGATAAAATAGCTGTGGTTTTGTAAAATAAAATATAGCATATTTTTCCTGCCCTGCTTTAATAAGCTAGATTATAGCATTACCATCTGATGTGCATTTCCTAGGTATTACTGGGTGCTCTAAGCTCCTAATGTGGTCTGACCTGTTTTTTCAGTACCTGGTTACCTGGCATACAATTGATGCTGATGCACCTGAGCTCAGTCATGTTCTGTGCTGGGCACCAACGGATCCACCAACCGGCCTTTCCTATTTTTCAAGCATGTATCCACCTCATCCTCTAACAGCTCAGTATGGAGTTAAAGTCCTGCGGTCTTTTCCTCCGGTAAGATGAGTTTTGGTACAGCTGCCACCATAGTCATCGTGGCCACAGGCTTCATTTTAGTACTGTGGAAAGACACTTACGCAAAATGGGCACACCTTGTTGGAGGACGTGAATAGTTTGGGATGAAAACTTAAAGTTGATTGTCCAACAAAATACTGGCTTGTGTACTTGGCAATTATTTTGTCATAAATCTCAACAACTTGAATTCTTCAGTGTTACCCTCAATTAGTACCAAATTCACCTTTCAGCAGAGAACTTTTAATACTAGTCAGACTTGTATGAGGACTATAAAATACATTATTGTTAATATTCTTGAAGTTGGACAGGGCAGAAAAATGCTTGTATTTAAGGAGAGGGCATATATACAGTTTAAAATAAAGAGGGGGTGGTATTTGCAATTTTATTCTATCACATAACTGAAGGAAACTTTTCACTGTGCATGTGACCTGCCTTCTCCTCTTGAGTACTAAAACAATAACAAGAAAAACTCTCACATCTTTTTCAGGATGCCATTTTATTCTACATTCCACAGATCGTGCAGGCACTGCGGTATGATAAGGTGAGGATAGGAAACAGCTGCACATGAACCACGCAAACTTTGAAAACAGCTTTTAGACTTGAAACTGCCAAACAGACAAAATTTAAGCTTAAAATAGTGCTGCTTATTATTATGGTATATCTAATACATAAAAGACAAATGCCTCTAGAGGCTGGCTTGCTTTGGATGCACCTCTTTTATGCTGTCCCCGGGATTAGTAGAATTCAGTTGTACACTTCAACTTCTTTTCTGAGTTTGTTCTTATTCCCTAGAAAATTTCTGTGGAACTGTGCAAGCGCTTAGTTCTTTACACCCAAATGTGCAGTCTATAAGACAGTAAAGGCATTTCTGATATTACAGGAGCATCTAGTGATGCCAGGCAATACCAGTGTGTCCACTGCCTCTCCTCTGGTTTCTACATGTACTATGAGCTGCCCAGATTTTTAGGAGATTTGAAAACTGTAGAACATAGAGAAAATGGCACAGATGTGCAAAGTTAGTGATGAAATCTGTCAGTAATAAAGCTAAAATGGGCTAGGTCAATTCCTTGCCTTTTAGAGTACACTGTCATTCTTTAGAGGCCTTTTAGCAACATGAGTGAGATTTCAGTGGAGGTCTTTCCATCTGTTAAGTATTTTTTACTTTTAAGAATCACTGTTAGTAGGAGTAATGTTGAGTCTGCTTGAGTTGTAATGATCTTTTCTTATTGGACTGGCTATGATTGCAGATGGGTTACGTTAGAGAATACATCTTGTGGGCAGCTGCCAAATCCCAGCTTTTGGCTCACCAATTCATCTGGAACATGAAAACTAATATCTACCTGGATGAAGAAGGACACCAAAAAGATCGTGAGTTCTTTGAAATATGGTATAGGTTAGCTCCTTTCTTTCCTCAGTTCAGGCTATATCTCCTTGCTTTCTCCTGGCAGGAGGGAATCCTTTTAGCTGGAAACTTCTTTAGTTTGTAGAGACAGGGCATGTTCTGTTGGCGTACTCTACCTGACAAAAGAGATGCAGCAGCGTTTGCATCACTAGTTTTTTTTGTATCCATCACATATATCACTTAGCTTTCTGAAATAAGCTTCTAACACAGATGTTTTCTTTTTCATGTTCAGCTGACATTGGGGAACTTCTGGAGCAGCTAGTAGAGGAGATAACTGGCTCATTATCTGGCCCAGCCAAGGAATTCTACCAGCGGGAATTTGATTTCTTTAATAAAATCACTAATGTTTCAGCCATTATCAAGTAAGTGTTACACTACAGAAATTGTGCTTTTTTGGGGGTGCAGTTCTGGAAATTACCAGTGTCGCAGTTAACAGGCTAAGCTGCTTTTAGTTGTATTGAAATAGTGTCTTCAGGGAAAAAGAATTAATTACTCATCTGATAAGAAATCGATTTTTCCTTTTGTAAGCATAACTTAACAGTCATAGTAGGATGAAAGGTCTCACTTTGACTCTCAGAGATAATTTATATCTGGCCTAATCTCCGTACTTGAAATTAGCAGATCTGTCTTAACCAGCTGTTACTTCTTACTCTGGAAGCAGATGATTGTAAATTTCAGATTTAATTTGATTTTTTAAGTACACTGTGGTTAGTAATAGTGAAATGAAGTGCTGTAGAAGAGTGCTCCCATATGTAATTGGAACTGGTCCTGTATAGGTTAAAATTCTATGAGTCTAGTTGTCACCTAAATTGTTAATCCGGAAAGTTTAGTTCAGAAAAAGCAGTACTCCTGCATTGAGGTGCGGCAGGTTGGCTTTCTTTTTTTTTTTTTTTTTTTTGCATATTGTAACATCCACATTTTTTATGGACTTCTAAATAAATAAAAATAAAACATGAAAAAAAAAACCAATCAACAAAAACACCTGAAGTACCAGTAAATAACTACCTTCTGCTAATGCTGCGTGACACTTTTCACAAGGAGATCTCATTATGTGATGAAATACAAATAATTGTTCTTTTCTCGTACATAAGTGTTTTCCCTTTGTGCCTAAATTGTGGTTACAGAGAAAGATGCACTGTCAGAGTAAGCAGATTGTTGATCTTTAAAAGTGAAAGTCTTGTTTAAGGAGATTCTCACAGCTGACTGCAAGATACTCAATTTAACTTCTATAAATCTTGCCAGTGGGTGGCAGCAGCCCAGCACGCGAACTCTAAAATTTGCATGTGCGATTTTATTGCATATTTTCAGAACATTCTCAGGTGTGTTAAAATATATGAAAGTCATATAATATATATTTCTTAGAACATACCTCCTTTAAAATGAAGCTTTGCAAACCAGGAGCGTAAAGGCATCAGGTTAAAGGACACTTGCTTCACAGAAACTTATCAAATACTAGGTGTCTTCAATGTGCACGTCAAAATGTTTTCACCCAGTAGGGTGAGTTAAAAGAGTGCTCTAGGGTATGACTATCTTGATATTTAGGATGAAATCAAAACACTTTTTAGTAGCATGAAATCACAATTAAGTAACTGTTAATAACTGTATTTGCTAGTATTGCATTTTGCAACTCAGGCACTTAAAAAAAAAAAAGACACATTTTATGTATTTTCCATGTAAAGAGAACACAGAGGAGATGCCACGTGCTTTGTAGATGGCATAAATGTGTAAATGTGTAATCTATGATGGTTTCATTACTATAAGTGTTATCTATCTTGCTCCTTCAGTAATCTACTGTACTGCTTAAAATTAGAGCACCATGTAACTGAGAGTTATTACTTATGCTACACCAAATGTGTGCATTTGCATGACTGATTTCAATAGTTGGTTAACACAAGTGCCTGTGCAAATTGGTTAATTGCATGTACTAATTGTTAACCATGTTACCAATTATCCAGTTGACACCTGCAGTCATGCTAAGTATGTGAACAAATTAGGCGTGTAATTGCGTAGGTATTTTGCTGGCTTGTCCTTTTTCAGTTAGCTTATACCACGTCCAAAGCAGTATTCTTATTCTGGTGTAAGTTCCACAAAGGAGAATTATATTGGCATAACTATAGCATTGTTGACAAAAGTGTACTTTATGTGCAAATTTCTCTGCAAGGAAGTGTCTTCATATTTAATTCACTGCTCTTATGGTGTTTCATTTTGACCAGTTTGACCTATACATCCAATTAGTGTTATATCTACAAAACAAGGACTTCAGTAAGACAGTGGTGCAGTAAGACACCTTTGTCATTGTATAAATTTGAAACAAAACACCAGGGTAGTACACACAATAGTATATGGAATATAGTTATATAAAATATTATTAATCTTTCTAGGCCATTTCCTAAAGGAGATGAAAGAAAAAAAGCTTGTTTGAGCGCTCTGTCTGAGGTGAAGGTGCAGCCTGGTAAGAAGTGATTTCATCATATAATGTAGTGGTCTTTTTGCATTCAGTGTTGGTGCAAAGTTTTCTGTAAGCAAATGCTAAATGTCTGGCAAGTGGCTGCTCACAGTTCTGATGCTGGTGACAAGGTGGCTGTTCTTCTTACAGTTGGATTGTTTCTTGTGAAGCAATTTGAATATGTTTACCAGTTATTAATTTCTACATGGTGCACCAAAGCTTTTCCCAAAGTGCTTACCGTCAAATTAGATAACACAGGTAAAAACAACGAAGTATGTCTGATGAGGGAAAGTAAAGTGTTTTCTTTTGGACCACCTTTTATTGAAAGAGGTTAAACATCTTAAAGAATTTATCTCAAGAGTAAAGCATGTCCAGTTGCCTCCGTTATCCTTTTTCTTGCTTCAGACATGCCCTTGAAACATGACTATCTCAAGGTCCTTTTATTTATTTATATATGTATACACACACACACACACACACACACACGTAGACATACGTTTTAAATATATTTTCCCCATCTGAATCTTCATTTTAAAATGCACTTTGACCTCTGTCTGATAGTTTTCAGTTCTACCACTTTTTGTTTGCTAAAGGTGCACTGGAATATGCTGCTACACCATGCTAGAAACTGTTGTAAGAGAAATCCTATCTGTACATTTCTATGGTAAAGACTCTGCAGTATTAGTTCAAAACTGTATTCTATTAATTTCTGGCAATCATTGACCAGTGGGAAGGGTACTGCATTCTTCGTGAGATACAGATAAAATTCCAGTTTATCTCTAACATTTATTTAATTCAAAAGAATGTACTGAAGTTGTAGACACTAAGAATAATTGTTCTCCAAGTATCATTGTCACGCTGGCCAGTAAATCTTTCCTTTGTTCTCTGCTCCATTTTGCAGGCTGCTACTTGCCAAGCAATCCTGAAGCTATTGTTCTGGACATTGATTACAAATCAGGAACCCCTATGCAGAGGTAGTGTGCTCTTGTATTTTTCCATTAAGTTAATTCATAATATTTAGTTTTTCTATAAATCCTCATTTGGCTAACTTGCACTCATCATTTTTTATTTATTACAATGTAGTGCAGCAAAAGCACCCTACCTGGCCAAATTTAAAGTGAAACGATGTGGAGTTAGTGAGCTCGAAAAAGAAGGTTAGTAAATGGGTTTTAATCATTGATGCTATTAAGTAAGAGTCAGCACTTTCTTTAAAATTACCTGCTTTTAGTGACCAGGGCTGCTGCAGTAAAGAAATGCTTCCATATTGAACTTAATCTGCAATGGTTCAGCTCAAAAATGAAAATGCATAAAATGGAAAGAGAAGAAAATTCTTGAAAACTTAAGTTCTGTTTTTTTTCTGTTTTTCTTCTCAAGTCCCTGAAAGCACGGCACAGAAGTATCAGAAGAAGTATCCTGAAGCATGCTTCAGACTAACATATAAATTAATTGTCTTTCCGTTGTCTTTTGCAGGATAATCTAAGTAACTAGCTTAATGTAATTCGGGCATTTATCAAGTAAATCATGACGATGATTTTTGATATATATGTTCCAATTCTAATGCAGAAAGGAAACTGCCTTATGGAATTCATCCTGCAAAGCAGAAACTTTTATAGTGGTACTTCAGTGTGAAATGTGGTTTTGAGCGTAGGGGGCCTGTCATGGTATGAAAATACTAACTGAAGTGTGCATCTGGTTTGCTTTTTACTCTTTGTGCAGGCCTGCGATGTCGTTCTGATTCCATAGATGAAAGTGCAGAAGAAGGAGTGGACAGTAAAAAAATCTGTTGGCAAGCAGCTATTTTTAAAGTGGGTGATGACTGCAGACAGGTACAAAGCTACTACGCTTTGCAGTTATATAAAACAAATTTGTAGGTGACAATATAAAAGAAGGAAATAGTTTTAGCTTGGAAATGTTCTTTCTTTGGAATTTTGAGAATCCCTGCTAGGTATGGATTAGGGGAGAGAATTGCGTTATACTATTCTGGAAAATTTGACTTGGATACAAATGTCATTCTTACAAAACGATTCACGTGATGCCATGACGTAAAAATCTTTTTTAGAGTTTATTTTTCAATTGAACAATTGGTAATGTCAAAGTAATTTCCAAGGTGATACCTTGTACTGTCTTGTACACTGAAGCTTGGTTGTTTTTGATTAAAGGAGAATGCTAGCTATTGTCTCTGAAGTTATTAGTATCCGTCTTAATCAAAGAATGATAGAAAGGTTGTCAGCAGTTAAATCTTTGGTTTTGTTTGCTACCCACTTGAGCATCCTTTATCTTTTCCTTTCATGGCTTTCCCCAGAGCCACAGTGTATGCACAACCTTCTGGGGAAACTTATGTTCACTTCAGAGTTCTTCAGAGCATTTTTGTCATCTGACTTGTGGTCTGTAACCCCTGTAATGCTTGTGAAATTTTCTTCTTATATAACAGGACATGTTAGCTTTACAAATCATTGATCTCTTCAAGAACATATTTCAGCTGGTAGGCTTGGATCTTTTTGTGTTTCCATATAGAGTGGTGGCCACGGCTCCTGGGGTAAGTAAGCAGTTAACTCTACAGCTGTAGAAAGTAGTTCCTAAAATAAAAAATAAATTAATTTAAAAAAAAATCTTTCTTTTCCTGCACACATAAGTTAACATTTCTGCAAAGAAATATTGTGCACCTTATGCCAAATACTTGGAGTGCTATTGACACAGTCTTTCCCCTCCTACTTCCTTCTTTTCTAAAGCTTTTGGCTCTGAAATCTTGCTGCTTGTGGTTATTCGTGTTTGTTGTTTGATTTTTGGGACAATGTTTTGCAAGTCTGTGGAAAGTCACAAATTGATTGTGTCTTATGTTGCATGGAAATTCTCAAACATTGGATATAGGTGTTTTTTTTTAATGAACATACTAGAAATTCTGTATTTGGTGATGTGCAGGCTTTCCCATCTCTCTCAAGAGACCTCTGTGACTGCCAAGAGCCACGGAGAGTGAATTGGGAGTATGCTGTACAGACCTGTTTCTCTTCTTCTCTTTCAGTGTGGTGTTATTGAATGCATTCCTGACTGTACGTCCCGTGACCAGCTGGGCAGGCAGACAGACTTTGGGATGTACGATTACTTTACACGGCAATATGGAGATGAGTCTACTCTTGCATTCCAGAAGGTAAATTATCAGTTTGCAGACATAGTACATTTTCAGCTGAGTAATGTTCTAGCCATAAGAAATAATGACAAATAATTAGTTAATTACTACTGTAATGCTGTACCTGGCTTCTGATGTAGATAATTCATTTTTAGCTATGAATAAGCTAGCTAAAGAAATTACTGTAGCTGTAGATATGTGGAGAATATTATTGAACATAGATTCAAATTGATCATGAATGGAGGAAAAAGAATGTTTAACTGTGTCTGCTTCTGGGATGAGTGAGTTACTAAATTTTGTTCTTATTTGCTTTGACTTCTTGCTTGTACAGGCTCGCTATAATTTCATCCGCAGTATGGCTGCATATAGTCTTCTCCTTTTTCTGCTCCAAATTAAAGACAGGCATAATGGCAACATCATGCTGGACAAAAAGGGACACATCATTCACATTGGTCAGTCATAGTCATCTTTTCCTTCTGCTGTAAAATACTGCTAATAGAATTTCAATTTGAGAGTAATCAGATTTCAACTTTTAAATATGCATGGGACGTTTTTCCTGCCAGTTTAGTATTGTACGTATATTTGTCTTAGCTGCGTCTGCATAATTTCAGTTTTACAAGGTTTTACCAGCTTCAGGAAGGAGTACACGTGTGGATTATGCATGTATATTTATACATACATATACAAGTGTATATAAATATGTATGCATGTATAAATACATATTCGGGTTCCTTTCTTTACTGCATGGGTGTGAACTAAACTTGATGAGTAAATTCATATAATTGCATAAGGCTGTAACCCCTGCTTTAGCTTTGCATTTCTAGAACTGTGCAGATGTTTTAGCCTAAGTTTATCTGATGTCATCATCCTTGAGTATTGTTTAACATTAAACAATTCTTTTGTTGGTGTTTTTACACTTTATCAAAGCTTTTTTCCATTTGGCATTGAAATACTAGTAGGAAAATAGTTACGATGATGTGAAATGCACCTCTCCTTTCTTCTGTCAGTTTTGACGGTGCACAGCTAACTACCAGAATGTCTGAAGCAGCTTATCTTTTGTGTGCAGATTTTGGATTCATGTTTGAGAGCTCACCTGGTGGTAATCTGGGCTGGGAGCCCGACATTAAGCTGACTGATGAGATGGTGATGATAATGGGAGGAAAAATGGAAGCAACTCCATTCAAATGGTTTATGGAGATGTGTGTCAGAGGCTATCTGGCAGTCAGGTAAAGCATTATTAACTACTCAAAAGTGGAAGTGCTTGCATGACAAAAACCAGATAGGACTTTAAATAATAGTAAACAGTAGTCTGTAGAGGGTCTGAGTCTGTCAAACTGGTGCATGAAACAACATAACACTTACATTTTGCAGCCTAACTTTGTGGGTTTTTTCCTGATCTTACGACATTTGAGAAGATTGTGTATTATATTGAATTTATAAATGTGATCATCTCCTTTCTTCAATCTGGCATGCTGTTAATCAAAACTTTGCAACAAGAAGCTACAGGAGAATCATAACCTTGCTTTCCCAACTGGGACAATCATATTAATTGCCGTTTGAGCTAGAGTTAATTACATGGAACAAGCACTACTGTTTCCCCTGAAAAATATTAGAGGTTTTGTGGCTGTGCTTTTCAGCTATGATTACCAGCCAGTAACGCTAGGGATCTGTAACTTTACTATGTTTTACACCAAACAAACAAGAGGACAAGGAGGAGGAAGATGACGAGGAGCTGAGGGTCCAGCATGAATGCTTGTGGGCCACAGCAAATTCCTGTGGCTGCCCTGGCATGGGCTCTCACTTGGCACCGCAAGTTTTGCTTTAATGTGGAGAATGAGTACTAAATGGATGTGAAGTGGATGATATGTGTGGTTAGGAGGACAGTATAACAGAGCCCAGATGAGGGATTGTTCTATCATCATGAGTATGAAATATTATTGATGTTATCTTACAGAACTAGTTTCCTCAGTAAGTAGCCCCAGAAGGGGCTGTCTTGGAGTTGAGCACAATTTGCATCCTTGAAGTGGCGCAATCTAGGGAAAGTTTTGCGCCAAGACAGAAATGTCACCCGAGTAGCAGAGTAATAATAGATTAGTGGGAGCTCCTCTGAGTGGGAGGAGAGGAGGAAGAAGGGAAGTTGGGCTGATGTAGCAGAGAATTATTAGTAGAGTAATTAGGAATTAGAAGATAATCTGTTACTGTAGTATCACTGGTTTCAGCGCTCTGCACTTTTTTGATGCACTGATCGACCTTTCCATTGCCAAAGTGTATTATTTCCCAAAGTACTGCTTTATGTAGTCTTCCTCGAGGGCTCCTCATCTTGCAGCATTCTAAATCTCTGATAGCCCAACGTAAAGGAATGAGATTTAAAGTAAGAGATCACAAGCAAATGTAGCTCTGCCAACAGATGTGAGAGAATTACATGTGTCGTTTTAATTACAGAAAAAAGTGTAGTCCAGCTTTAGTCTTCTCAACCTGCCTGCTTTACTGACTAAAGCTGCTGTAACCTTTTTGTCCTCTTTTTTTGTTCTAGGCCTTACATGGATGCTGTAGTATCACTGGTTACACTAATGCTAGATACAGGGCTGCCATGTTTCCGAGGGCAGACAATCAAGCTGTTAAAGTAAGTCAGCATGTATATGAACTGGAAAATGTTCATAATGCTTGCACTTCGTAGTGTGTTAATTGTCACAGTTTCTGCAGCGAGCATTGTCATTCTACTCGAATATCTTACATTTCTTAATGTTAAAGATTTTTTTAGAGATAGCAGGATTTTCAGAGGCCTTTTCATACAATTCGGTTCAAGCTGTTAAGTGACTGTGTGAGTACATGTTCTATCTTAAAGTTCTTAGTGCTGCCAAAGCAAGACCATAAAGGAAAGATCGGCTTTAATGAGAGGTAACGTGTTCTATCTGAAGTGATGTTGGAATTGGAGGAGCAGCAACTTAAAATTTGTTTGACAGATAATGCAGTACTGAACAGGGACTGTGTTGTAACGTGAAAAGTTTATGCAAACGTATATATTTTAAACAGCCCTTCAGGCTAATTAATGCCTCCAGGCTCTATTTCCTGTCAGTATTTCCTGCGTATAACTTCCTACATTTTCCTAAAAATAAACACAAATTCATGAAGTATAATGGACTGGGACTCACAGTCATTGCTTGGTACTAAGGTATTTAGAAGCAGCGGCTGTCTAGAAAGAGAGATCTGCTGTTACCACTCATCTGGTAAAAAATTTGCAGCCTCTGTCTCCACTGTAAGAATAAAGACAAGTGCTTTTAAAATACTACTATTACTTACAAGGTTGTCTTGAAGGAACTACGTACTTGCAGCAAGTGAAATCAACATGGGGCTGAGCTTTTGCAGAAACACATTTGTGTCATGCTCGAAAGAAACCTCACTAATTTGTACTCCTGGTTTTTTTCCTGTTGTTGTTTTTCTTATATAGACACAGATTCAGCCCCAACATGACTGAACGGGAGGCTGCAACATTCATTATCAAGATCATCCAGAATTGTTTCCTCAGCAACAGGTTTGGCATTTATGTATGTCTTCTCTCTATAGTCAAAGGAAAGGTGAACCCTGGCAAAACCGAGCGCAGCAAAAACTACATTTTTATTTTATTTCTGTGGATTCTTGATGGTTGTTTTTGTGACAGTGGTTGCAGTGTTTTGGTTTTTCTTTGACTATCATTTACCTCTGGCTTTGCTTTTCTTTAGGAGTAGGACCTATGATATGATTCAGTACTACCAGAATGACATCCCGTACTGAGTGACTCTGAAGATTCACTGCTGAAGTGACGCAAGCAACCCAATGCCCTTGCTCCAAACTTGTAATAAATAAGAGATGTTAAATCACACCTTGCTATCTTCCACCTTTTGTGTATGCGTGTGTGCATGTGGGTACCTGTTTCCTGGACACTGCAACAATCAGTCTGTTTGATTACTTTCTCTTTACCAGGTTCTATTTATTTTTTCCCCCTGGATTGTTGGAGTTGGACTGCAAACATGATTTAAAAAAAATAAAATACTTGTACTTTAATCATGAATGTGTGAAAGAGGTAAAGTTGTAGAGTTCGATAATTTTTCATGCGATGCAAGGATTTCTATAATACCTTTAAAAAGTAAAAGAACTTCCCTGCACGATCCCACAAAATAGCACGGAAGTGAAGGGCATGCATTTCTCTTTGGAAGCAGTAATGTTGAATTGTTCAAAAAAACCCTGGTAATTGTCCACAGTGGTGATATCATGTGTAGCTGTGTTCATAGTTTGCACTGTACATGGTCCCTGCTATGTGGTATTTCATACGTACATGAAGAATGTATTTTTTCCTTTTGTGTGTTTTAAAAAAGAGACTTCTGAATATATTTAATCTAGAAAATGTAATAAAAGCCCTTATACTTTGTCGCAAGGTTTTTGACATGTACTGAGTTTTATTTCATACACTGTATCGTTCTGCCAATTTGTGTACTGGGCCCTGGGAAACGTGACCTTTTCTTTTACTGGAGAAATCCATTTTTTCTTCAGATTCTCACCTGTCTCCGTGGTCACGTTTTACTCATGAAAGAAATGGTTTGTTCAAGCTTCGTGCGTGGAGGGCTTGAAAGGTAGGAGCACATGCTACTCCACTGCTTCCTGCTAGGAAAGCCATAAAACGTTCTAGGCACTGTTCACTGTACTTTAGCTCTGCATGTTCTTTTCTTCGCCGGCTTCGTGGAGTCGTGACGGTAGGTACAGTTTTTTGTTCGAGAACGGTCCCACCCGGGAGGCGGGGCAACGCTTTACTCCTAGAACTTCCTTTCTCTCACGGAGTGCAGAGAAGGCAGCGGTGCGAGCTGTCTTTTAAGCTGTTCTCTGGGGTGGCTACAAGGGCGCTTTGCTCTGGCAAATAGCAGAAGCCGTGCTGAAGTACGGGGCCCGCCTCGTGCCCGGCGCCCGCCTCGCTGCTCGCGGCTGAGGGGAGCCTGAGGGGGCGGGAAGCGGTGAGGCGCGGCCGCGGTGAACCTCGAGGAGGAGCTGCTCTGTGCGTGAGGTAATTAAGATAAGAATTAAGGTTTACACAAAAGTATTTTGAGTGTTTTTGTCCCTGATCGTTATGTTAGAATACGTTCTGGTGCCTCCACAGCCCTGGTAGAAAAGAGGCACTAAAAAGAGGGGTAAAATGCTCTCTTTCAAATAATAATAGCGATAATAAAAGTGTGTGTGTGTGTGTATGTATTTAGCGAAGGTGCTTCTGTCATTTCTCCGCTGTCAGAAACCCCAGGTTTCACTGGGGGTGAGAAACTGGGTCAGAAACCCCAGAAACTCCCACTCCATGGGAGAACCAGATCTCCGTCTTCAGTCCGCATCGGCTGTGCGTATAGAAAGCTCTTAGGTAGGGAGCAGAATTTACAGCGGCTCGTTTCCATCGGATGGACCCGCGGTTCAGAGCGGCTGATGCTTCGATCTGCGCTATTTATATGCTAATCTCACGTGCCTCGAGACCGAAGCAGCAATCCGACCCCTCGTGCCACGTGCTGGGCACTGCACTCCCGTGGACGCGTGCAGCAGTGCTCACTGGGGCAGCCAGTGCTGTGAGCAGACACGGAGAGGAGCTGATTCCTCCTGGTAGAGTGCATAACACGTATTTTCTTTACGCCGTAAGTATGCTTCTGGGATCGCCTTGGTTCCAGTCCAGTCTGGAGGTGCTTCCTTAACTTCCAGGCCTGGTGTAAGGGAGGCCTGGTGGAAAAATATGCCTATGTTTAGCAAATCTCGGAGACGTTGCAGTTTGTGTGTTCTGATTAGGGGTGAAAGTGCAGGGTGTTAACCTTGTTTCTGACATGAGAAGGGATGAATATACTTCTGTGAGAAATTTCATCCTCATAGTGGTATCAGAGTGATGCTTTAGAGAGAAATATGTCTCCAGATAGCAGAAGAGGGGGAAAAAAAATAATCCTGTATTGCCATTGTGAAGTTTTCTCGTTTGAGACTTGCTGAGACATTTCATTTACTACATCTGAGCTTTTTAAGATGCTTGGTGTTACTATACAGATGAAAAAAAGTGTGTGTGCATCTTTGCACATGTGCTGTCTGTTTCCTTACTGAGAACTTTCTGTTATGTTTTAAGACGCAGGCCTAGCAGCTTCACAATGCTTCGTGTCCTGTACATGTCACACACAAAGCTGTCTCTTGCATGAGACCAGTCTGTGTGTATGGTAGCCAGATGTATGTGAGTGAGCAATCCAATAAAGCCACCTATGGGAGTTATCTTGGAAGACTTTTATTAATTTAGGTAATAAAAAAAATTGCAGGGATATCTTTTATTTTGAATGCCTTATATTCTGACAGAATCAGACTTTAATTCTTTTGCCAGTCCTGGCTGCCTGTACTATCCTGAACTACTGTTATGCAAGGCAGAAAGATTGTTGGGAAAAGGAAGGTGAGGACTCTTGGAGCTATTAGGACACTGGACTGACTGTAAACAGTTTGGCCACATATTAGAAGTTATAAGTCAGTAGGAACTTAAAATATCTGACCTTGTTCCACCTAGACAGAAATGTTATGTGCACTTTTCAGAGAACCCCCACTGTCAAAGGAGTTCCTGGGTCTGGGCCTTGTGCCAGGGCAGGGTGAACATCAGCTTCCCTTTTCTCCTTTGGAGACTGGAGTTACTTCCCCCTTCAACTCAGCCTAGTGAAGAGTAAAGCTGCCTCCTTTGGCAGTGGAGGAGGGACCCCAGCACTAGCATGAGGAGCAGCTGTCCTTTTCTTCCCTGTTCTTGTCACTCCTACCTGGGTCAGAATTCTGTGAGGTGCAGGTTGTGAGCTGAGGCATGGTTTCCCCAGAAGGTGAACACAGACTAGCAAATCCATTGTCAGTGCAACCCTAGCAGATGGCAGTGCTTTTCAAACTCATTGCAATTAGAGCTCTGGCAGTTGGGACCAGACCCTGAACTTGGATCTGAGTACTGGCATGGGGCTTCTGCACTGATGTGAAGCTGCATGACACCAAGTGCTGCCTGTCCCTTTTGGCATCCTGCTCATTTTCTTGGCCCCATGGACCAGACCCTTGCAACAATGTAGGCTGGTGGCATAGGGCACTGTGAAACAGACAGTGGTGCCTGGGTCACACTGACCAAGCAATTGAAGAGGGAAACAAATCTGCCTTTCCTTTAAGGTGAGCAAGTCTGGCAGGGAAAATCTTGACGTGACCTTTAGTTGTGACATATCTGTCATGGCAGACAGTGAGTGTTAGAGCTAGTGAAGTACTTGCATATCAGATGTGAAATGGCTCAAGAGCCTGGCAGTTTGTATTCCAGTGTATTCAGCTGGGGAGGTTTTTGACCTTCCGAGGGACATAAGGGAAATGCATTTTGCTGACTCTACGTTATTGTCTAAGGTGAAGTCTTTAAATATATGGGTCTCCTCCAGTATAGTAAATATGCAGAAGTCCATAGCGCATTCACCAGAAAACATGTTTACTGTGGGCAGTGCAGTAGTTCTTGTTATCATTCTGTGTTGGACAAGTAGCAGCTACATTCAGCTCCAGACATGGCTATGTTTCTGTGGTTTTATGTATGTACATTTTTGGAAAGCTGCTTTTTGGAATTTTTGGAGAGGTACTCAGTATAGGGGCTCAGATGAAAGTTGTCCATTATTTTGGTTAAGATTCATGAGTATGTACTGAAAAAATACAGTGCTCTCCAGATAACATTATATCTAACATTTGAGGGCCTCACCTTCATGGTAGACATAGTGAGTAGATGGGCACTGTGTTTAGCCTCACAGAGTGAACAACAGAAGCAGTAAGATGGAGGAAGAAATGAGGTCCAGAGGGAAAAAAAACACAGAAACTGTTCAGCTATAAAGAACACAACGACTGCGAATGATTCCTGTGGTTGTTTGGTATACAGGCAAGTAGCAGTTAATAGTCCTCCCTTTGCTGTTTGTGACAAAGGTGGGATCAGTTATCTGGAGTCCTCTGCCTTGAAGGTTGTCCTGATCTGTGCTGCTGTCAGGCTTAAAAAAACACTTCCTAGGGGTAGATCCCAACAGAAACCTAATCTCTGAAAAGTGCTTTCTCCCTTTTATCTCATGTGTAAACTGAGATTAAATTTTAATGCTTTCGGCATCAAGCCTACCCTTTAGGCTGCAGCCCCCATTGATAAAGAGAGAAGTAAGTCCAGCTATAGCTGTGGTTGTATTGCAGATCAGAGCTTAGAGGGGGGCAAATGAGTGTACAGTAATTTCAGGCTCATTAGCTTGCAGACAGAATGACTGAAACAGAGGGATGAATTACTCTCTAGGTAAGAAGACAAACCTACCAAGGAAACACCTGCACTAGATCCATGATGAAACTTCACGAACACCTCGGGAACCTAAAAGCCCAGTTGGTTTTCAGGATGATGCTGAAAATGTATTTTTCCCTGTCTCTGCTGACACTGTAATCCTTACAGTCTGAATAGATGTCTTTCCTTTGAGATGTGGTTCATATCTGCTTGTGGGAAAAGTGACTCAGTGCATAAGAACAAGACTGATGCTAACTGCATTCCCACACATAGGCTGAGCTGTAATAAACAATTGAGTTTGTGTTCCTGCTTTGCCTTGGCTGAAAGGTAGAACTCACAAACTTAAATTTCACTGAAGGCTCCTTAATACCAGAGAAGTATTTAGAGCAGGAACACCGGTTCCCAGAACTTCAGCATGGAGCAGGAATTTGTCTTGCCCTAACCCCTTCACATGGGGCATACGATGAGCTGAATTCCCTTAGCAGTGCTTGAAGTGAGGCACAGGGAGCTTGTGGTTTGTTTTTTTTCACAAAGGTTGTGATTTAAATTTGGGAGTTGCTTTGGTTGCTCAGTATTTAGGAAAACTGAATACAGTACGACGTAAATCAGGAATAAAAAAATCTGCAGCTACTTCCGGAGAACTAAATGCATTTGTATAGCTATCTATGGAAGGGAGCTCTCAAAGTACAAAGTGAAATCTGAGTCCTGTTTCCTCTAAAATCAGTTACTGGGACATGTTGGTGTTATTGATAGCAATGGAATTAAAAGTGAAATTTCAGCAGCTGCCAGTTTTATGCTAAGAGTGACTTGAGTATAAAACTGGTTTAATGACAGACTGCTGCTCACTGCTGCCTCACAAAGTTACCGTGGTGGCTTGCTGTGTCACAGGAGGTTGCTTACCAGTTTTGTGGAAGTGATAGGAAAAGTAGGCCTTGCTCTTCACTTTATTAGGGACCCTTTGAAAAAAATTCTCTTTGGGATGTGAATGGCTTTTGCTGAAACACTCTGGCTATTTTGCCTCTCAAATAATTGATGCACTTCAGGAGAAAGATGTTCGCTGGACCTGGAATTACACTGCATGTTCGGTGTATGTTTGGGGAGTAGAGGCATGCTTGTTTGTATAAGCTGCCACCACTGGATGGCACCATGGCTTTGGCAACAAGGTCCAAAACAACCCTAGAACCGTGGGTATTTTGTCTGCTTTGGAGGCTTTTTACAAACCCAGAACATGGACTGGATTTGCAGACAAATGTTTGAAATATTTGAAACAAAATCTCAGACTGAAGTTCAGGGAATATGAGCCTGCCTGTGCCAAACTGAAAGAGGTTTGCACAACCCTGCTGTGAACTGCTGTAAGAAGCTTCATGTGACCTCAGTGCTTACCAAGGTGGGCCTAGGCAAGTGCTCAAAAGCAGGAACTAAAACGTGGTCAGTGGTAGCAGCACTTCCTTTTTAACTTACTGTCACTGTGGGTGGCAGGTGACTGAGCACGTGGCAGGATGTAGATTTTTTTTTTTTTTTTTTTTGGCAGGGGAAATTCTTAGCTGTTGCCTAGCTTGAAAAAGCTTCTTTGTCCTGTAGTTACTCTTTTTTTCCATCTCTTTCAATGGGACTAAGAGGATGCTTACATGATACGTATTATTAATAAACCAACCTGCATGTCTCTGACTCTTGCAAAGGGAATTTCTGCTTAGCAGGATATAGCAACTGTCCTGTAATTATATGGCTCCAAGGATAGATTCAGGGAACTGATTATCTAAGAGGCATTTGTACAGTGCTCTGTCATCTCCTTTGAAATTCATCTTTCCACCTTAGCGGCAGTCCTCACATGCAAACTGGCTGAATGTCGTTTAGCAAGGAGTCAGTGCAGAGTGAGGCAGGCGTTCACCTAATGAGCACATTGTGTTTGAGCAGCCCGATGCCTGATGTGCTTGTGTCAGCCATGCTTGTCATGACCTAGAGAGATACCAGGGGTTTGAGAGACAGGTCTTTTCAGCAGTGCTAGGGCTCTCAAAAGAAAAGTGCTTGGAGATTTGGATTTTATTTTGGAAATCTTGTAGTACGTGGGAGTTTCCTGAGATATTGTCTCCATACTTCAACTTCCCTGATATATGTTGGGAATATAATACGTCACAGAGGAAGCAGTCCAAGAGGTTTCTAGAGTGTGGAAGATAGCTTCCTTATGCAGTTGGTATGAGAGCCTACCAGGGGTGGTGCCCTGCTAGACCTGCTCTTCACTAACAGTGAAGGACTGGTGAGTGATGTGAGGGTTGAGGAATGTCTTGGCCAGAGCGACCACAGAATTCTAGAATTCTCTGTTTTTGGAGATGTCAAAAGGGTGACTAGCAAAACTGCTATCTTGAACTTCCAGAGGGCAGACTTTGACCTGTTCAGGACACTTCTTTCAGGGGTCTTTGGGAGTCACTCCTTAAGGGTAAGGCGGTCCAGGAAGCCTGGATGCTCCTCAGGATGGAAATCTTAAAGGCACAAGAACAGGCTGTGCCTGAATGCCGTAAGTTGAGCCATAGGGGAGGAAGACTGGTGTGGATGGACTGGGAACTATTATTGAGACTCCAGAGGAAAAGGAGAGTCTATGTGCTCTGGAAGCAGGGACAAGCTACTTGGGGAGATTACAAGGAAGTTGCTAAGGTATGCAGGGAGGAAGTTAGGAAAGCAAAAGCCCACCGTGAATTTAGACTGGCCACTACGGTTAAAGAGAATAAAAAATCCTTTTACAAATATATCAGTGGTAAGAGGAGAACCACGGAAAATGTCCACCCCTTAGTTGATGCAGTGGGGAATGTGGCCACTGTGGATAAGGAGAAGGCTGAGGTCCTCAATGCCTTCTTTACATCTGACTTTAATGGGCAGATCAGTTATCCTCAGGACACTTTACACCCTGATCTGAAAGTCTGAGACGGAATGCAAAATACACCCCCAGTGATTCAGGTGGAGACAGTTAAAGAGTTCCTCCTCCACCTAGACTGCCACAAGTCCATAGGACCGGACAGGCTCCACCCTTGGGTGCTGAGGGAGCTGGCGGGGGTGATTGCTGAGCCGCTCTCCACCATCTACCAGCGCTCCTGGTTAACTGGAGAGATCCCAGAGGATTGGAGGCTTGCTGATGTGACTTCCATCTACAAGAAGGGCTGCAAGGAGGATCTGGGGGACTACAGGCCCGTCAGCCTGACCTCGGTACCGGGGAAAGTTATGGAACAAATCATCTTGGGTGAGATCGCATGGCATGTGCATGGCGTCCAGGGGGTCAGGCCCAGCCAGCACAGGTTCATGAAAGGCAGGTTGTGCTTGACCAACCTCATTTCCTTCTACGACTGGGTAACCAGACTGGTAGATGAGGGAAAGGCTGTTGATGTAGTCTACCTAGACTTCAGCAAAGCCTTTGACACGGCCTCTTACAGTATTCTCCTGGGGAAACTGGCTGCCCGTGCCATTGACAGGTATACCCTCCTTTGGGTAAGGAACTGGCTGGAGGGCCCTGCCCAGCAGGTAGTGGCTAATGGAGTTTAGTCCAGCTGGTGACCTGTTACAAGTGGTGTCCCCCAGGGGTTGGTACTGGGGCCCATCTTCTTTAATATCTTCATTGATAACCTGCATGAAGAGATTGAGTGTACTCTCAGTAAGTTTGCAGATGACACTAAGTTGGGAGGTGGTGTCGATCTGCCTGAGGGTAGGGAGGCCCTTCAGAGGGACCTAGATAGGCTGGATCACTGGGCTGAGGTGAATGGGATGGGGTTCAACAAGGCCAAGTGCTGGGTCCTGCACTTTGGCCACAATAACCCCATGCAGCGGTATAGGCTTGGGGCTGAGTATCTAGATGACTGTGACCTGTGGGAGTTGGTTGATGCTTGGCTGCACAGGAGCCGACAGTGTGCCTAGGTGGCCAAGAAGGCCAGTGGCATCCTGGTCTGCATTAGAAATAGTGCGGCCAGCAGGAGCAGAGAGGTAATCATCCCCCCATACTCAGCTCTGGTGAGGCCGCGCCTCAAGTATTGCATTCAGTTTTGGGCTCCTCACTACAAGAAAGACATCGAGGCCCTGGAATGTGTTCAGAGAAGGGCAGCAAAACTGGTGAGGGGTCTGGAGCACAAGTCTTATGAGGAGCGGCTGAGGGAGCTGTGATTGTTCAGTCAGGAGAAGAGGAGGCTCAGGGGAGACCTCACTGCACTCTACAACTTCCTGAAGGGTGGTTGTGATGAGGAGGGGTTTGGCCTCTTCTCCCAGGCAACAAACAGGACCCGAGGAAATGGACACAAGTGGTACCAGAGGAGGTTTAGATTGGACATAAGAAGGAACTTTTTCTCTCAGAGAGTGGTCAGGCACTGGAATGGCTGCCCAGGGAGGCGGTGGAGTTGCTGTCCCTGGCGGTGTTCAAGAGGTGTCTGGATGAGGAGCTCCGAGATGTGGTTTAGTGGTTTGCTGTAGCAATGGTAATGGGAGGACGGTTGGACTAGATGATCTTGTAGGTCCTTTCTAGCCTTGTGATTCTATGATTCATAGATTGGTATTTTCCTCTGACACTCAGATCACTGGCTAAAACACACTAGTCATATTAATATAGTTCTCCTATACTAATTTGTTTTTCTCCGCATAGAAATCACTTTCAAAAGAACATTCATAAAAGCTTCATCGCTATTGTAAACTTAATAATCTTAGAAATCCCCACTACAAATATTTTGGTTTACTGTTTGTTTTTATAGACAAAACAGCACAGTGTTTACCTTACTGATTATCCCAAACTATTGCTCTGGTTGGAACATTTCTATGGAAGTCAGTTTTTAATGTAAAGCCAAAACATATATTTCTATTGCTTCACAATACTACATCTCTTGTTCCGTGTATTATCTGATGACACCAGAGAACTCTAATGGAGTTAAGCCTGATGTACTGTACCGCAGGTCTTCTGCAAAACTGACACCAGGGCCATTCAGAAGAGGTAGCAGGTGATGTAAAACAAATGATGCTCATGGACTAGTATGCCTAGCACAGAATGGCTGGGTTGGTATTCAGGTGTTAACCAGACTATCAGAAGGGGAAGGAAGTAGGAGCTCAGTCTGTTAGTCTTGCTTCTGTCAGGGTATCAGGTAACTTCCATCCCTCATAAGCCTTCCAAAATCCATTGCAACTTTCATAGAATCATAAAATGATTTGGGTTGGAAGGGACCTTTAAGATCATCTAGTTCCAGTCTCCCTGCTATGGGCACAAGTTCAGGTTGCTCAAAGTCTGCTCATGAATGCCTCCAGTGAAAGGGTACCCACAACCTTCCTGGGCAACCTGTTGTAGTGTCTTAGAAAATCCAAATCCCTCTTTTTTTTCCTGTACAGCACTGACTGCTCCAGAATTAATGGGCTGAGTTCTCTGTGAATGTTAAGACTGGTCTGTAGCTGTTCCTTCATACCTTTAACCCTTCCCCACTGCAGTGTACAGACCAGGAACAGGGAAAAGAACATATATTTTTCCACCCGTCGCCTGCTTTGCCAGCTTTCTTCAGTGGTAGAATATTGACAGTCTCTGTGACAGGCACAGACATGACATTGAGGAAACTCCAAACCTCTGGTGGGAAGCACCATACAGCTTGAGCTATGAAAGTTCTTATGCCTTGCAGGAAAGAACAGTGTTAGTGAAACATTGTCAGAGTGCTTGTAAATGTGGATTTCTTATGTATTCAGTGACTGACTTTTACTTAGGGACTGCGACTCTGAAAAGTCTGACGGTCACACAGAAAGACTGTATGTCTGAATTGAACTGTTTAAGAGGATGAAAAGTCCCTGCAGAAAGGCTCTTTGCTATGGATACCTGTAATGCTTGTTGCTTTCTGCTTGGCTTGAGGTTGGGAATCTCTTACCTGAGAGCTGACATTCTGCAAGTTGGTACTTCCTGCCATTTCACTTTATGCATGCTGATGTGAAACCGGAGACATGTAGTTTGGAAGAGAGGTGATTTTGAGAATCAGTGCGGTCTTCCCTCTGTTCTGCTACCTGTGCCTGGTCATTGCCACATTTACACACAGGATAGCAAAGTGAGTAACTGCTTGGTCTTGTACTCTGCCCTTTTGATGAAATCTGAAGTTTGAAGTGTTGTCTTTGCTAGCCAAACTTGATGGGCTGCAGTATATCAGGAAAGTCAGCAAAACAGCTTGGATCTGTTTATGTGCCTGTAATGCAGGGTAACATGAAGAGCTTGCTGTTAAAAGTGCTCCATGACCTCTGGACTGGAAGTGCCAAGGCTTGGTCTTTCATCAGAAATATCAGGCTTCTTGAGTTGCTCCTGTTTGTTCGGTGTGCTAAACTCCATTGAAAAGGATGTTAATCTTCTCTTCTGCGGCTGGGAAAACAGAGAAGGGACCTGATTCAGTGATACAGACTCCCATATACCCTGCTCTAGCACAGTCGCTGCTGGTGCCGATCATGAAGGGGTTCCAAAGCTAAAGAGCTGGAGCAGTGTACTGAAGTCCTTGCTAAAAGCTAAGCAAAAGGCTGAGTTCAGGAGGACCTCAACCAGTGAGGTCATGGCAGGATCAGGCTCTTTGCTTCTTGGGGGGGTGAGAGTGCTACTGCAGGGCATGAAAAAACACTGCTTCTTGCCTGCAGTCCTGCGTGTAGAAAAGGAGTTCCAGCAAAGACTCTGTCTCTCAATTTTGCATCTCGCTTTCAGGCCATTTATGCTGCCTGCCAGTTTGTTGGCTGAGTGACTGCTGAATTATTTACCAGCCTGACTGAATTAAGCAGCAGCAAATGCAAGTGAGTGAATCCCACCTGAGACTCTTAAGGAAGGAGGAGGCTGGGGAAGGGGTGTGTTTGTGTGGCTGTTGGGGGGTTGATACATAGTGCTTAATTAAATGCACTGGTCCCTTCCAGGCAAAACCCTGGGGGGAAGGGAAGCTATTCTCTTGCTCTGCAACTGGGCAGAAGGAAGCTGGGTGCATGACTAACACCAGCTCAGGTGACAGTGGAACCCCATCCCCACTATGAGAAGGATCCTGCTGCTAGGAGTCACCTGCAGCCTGTACCAGTACCACATCAGCACATTGGGGAGTAGCAGGGCTGTCAAGTGGCTGTTTCCATCCACCGTATCAAGTTGCTCCACACACCTTGTTTGTGATGGTTATTATGCTGTGCAGGGTTGACTGGGTTAATGAGTGCATTGTATATTATTAAAGGCTGAATCAGCCAGTTGTGCTAATTATTGTCTCCCTAAGTGCAGCAGTTAGTGAAGGTGTTTAAAGGGATAAGCATTCTCCTAGCACCTTCTAGATCAGAGCTGAGTAGCTAGGCTGCAGAGAAACTCTCTATTAAATGGTAGTGCTCTAGCTGTTTGTTGTGAGGTAGTATCTCCTTTGTTGGTATATCACTCCCAGCAAGAAAGTTCAAGCTTAGTATGCAGTCCTTGGCTGATGCAAGTCCTATCCTCTCTATCCCAGCTATAAAATTTTACAGGTGGACAAACTGAGACATAGATCATTCTGCGATAGATCTGGTTTGATTACTATCTCTCTAGAGTACATGTGCTTCAGTCTAGTTGCACATATACAGTAGAGAGTATCTTTGTCTTAGGCCAGCTGATTGAGGACTGGTCACTGTCAGTCCTTTTGTACATGTGTGGATACACGTACTGAGTGTATTAGGAGGCTAGACTTAACTCCTTCAGTTAGCCTGCTTGCGCTACCATCTCCCAGACTTGTGAATTCTTATGGCAAGTATTCCCTTCCACAGCATGGTGTGTTGCAAGAGCCATCTGTTGCAGTTCTTGTTATCTACATCATCCACTTACTGTGTGAGGTAGAAATCTCTCTAGAAGCTGGTGAAAGACGGAGCTGGAAACAAAACATGAGAAGAGCACTGTGTGGTCAAAAGCACATGCCTCATGAATTTATCATGACCCATCTCTGAGGGACACTTGCTGCATAAATCATCTAATAGCATACCTTGTAAAAGATGATATATAACAATTCCACATTTCCTTCCCATTTCTGCCATATCCCCATTGCTGAAATTAACTGTACAGTTGGTGTAAATGTGTTCACACACTGCTCTGTTGCAGCAATATGTATGTAGCGCATCAAGGTAATGAATTTTGACTGCTATGCCAGGAGAGGACTCCTCCTAACCCTGCAGTGGGAAGTGAAAAGCTTCTACTCCAGTGCCTAGCCACAAAGCAGCATCCCGTGAGCAGAATATCAGAGAAGGGAAATTTGCTTAGCCTGCAAAAAAGGTCAGGCCCAGACCAGTATACCCTGCCAAGAAGGGTCAGTGTGGTGAACCAACTTACGCTTCATTTGTCACCTGTCAGTGCTGAGCGTGCTACAATTAATAGTATGGTTGTGTGAAGGACAAAGGAGATTTCTGATGGGGAGAAGTGAGGTAAGCCGTAATTAACTAGAACAGTGAAGGAAGAAGCTCCATTGTGGGGCTGCTGAGTTTCTCTCCTGAGCTCAACGTTTTTCACACACACTTGTGCCCTTAATGCCCGCCCAGGGTCACATTCTCCACAGTGTGTCATATCAGATAATAAGATCTAAATAAAGGGATGGCTGAGCCTTTGTTGACATAAGTAATGAATGTTGTATGAAGATCCAAGATGCTCAACTTCTCTGCCAGTGCACAGAACAGGCTCAGACTGAGGGACAAGCTGAGGCAGCAGAGAGAAGCCTCCCTTGCTTCTGCTGGTTCTGGAGTTAACCTCCTTATGCAGACTAAGCGAAAAAGAGACTTACTGACCCCTCAGGAGGACAAAATTATTGTTCATGGTGACCTCTGGCAAGAAGAAGCAAGGGGTTCTTTCTTTCCATGTAGTTTGAGCTTAATGCCTGTGTCTGTATTGGCTGGTCTGTGTATAGTGCCATCTCTCCTGCTTGACCAGTTACTGCTGCATTCCTGCTTTTCCCAACACTGTGAACATTGCATGTTTTTTGGTTTTTGCTTTTCAGTGGTTTTCATCTAGTGCCATGTCCCCATGTTTTATTTATATGTGTGTGTGTGTGTGTGTATCTGAGTGTACTCCATGAAACAGGCTTCTTCAATTTCAAAGCATATGTTAGCTGGAAACAAGCAAGTCAATGACCTCTTTTTTTCCAAAAGCACATATATAATCAACAAAAATAGAGTGGTGTGGTTAGAAAGGGATAATCAGAAATAGATGAAAAATGCTCAGTTGCATAGACTTGCAGGGAAAACTCCAAGAGGAGCAATCTCCAGGAAGAAATCCTTCCCCAGTGGCAGTCAGCCCTTAAATAGGGTCTAGGAGAGGTGCAGCCATTCTCCACCCCTTCCGGTCACACAGCTGAATTGCCTTCACCTGTGCTTCCATGGCTGTCTCAGTGCTTGCCTAGAGTGATCAGTCAGAGGTTCAGGCCATGATTCAAAAGTTCCCATACAGCATGTTTTGGAAATAGCTTTACAAGGACTTCCAGTGCCCAAGCAGTTATTTGGTTCCCACATCCTGCTCATCACATATGAGAGAGCTACCCTTGTTTTGCATGCGGACAACTGGCAGAGCTGATTGTGCAGGCAGGACGCACGTTCTACCTCACCCCCAGTGCTGAAGCTTTAAATGGCCCTGAACTATTTTTAAAGGAAATCTTTCAAGTGTCATTAACAACAAAGTCATAATAGCGGCCTCAGATACAGCTGGGGAACATCTGCAAACACTTGGAGCAGGTGACAGTTTGATGAGGGTACAGTTGGATCAGACTGCACGCAACTCGGGATAAAAAGCCAAAGCTGGTGGGGTTAGCATGGCCTCTGATTTGGCTTGGAAGGATGTTGTGTTTGAGACATGTTGGTAAATCGTGGCACCTCCTTGCTTCTGGAGAGAATTAGGATGTAGAATACTAAACATAAATACTATTTACCTTATAAATATATCTCTGCCTTTTATATGGAGTTTCTTGAATTTGTGGGGTGAAGAGTTGGCTTTTCAGATCGTCATAGGCTTTCTCTTAAACAACCGTCTGAGCTTGATAACTGTGGTCACTGTGGTTAGATGACTAACATTTTGCATTACCTAACCTTGAAAATAGTTACGGTGTAGATTTTGCTGGCATTAGTTTTGTTTCTGTTCCTTATGCAAGCGGCTTTCAGAGAAGCTTTCGATGATTGTCTCAGTAAAGACAATCTGTATCTGTACTGTGCATCAGTAGAATCTGTTCACATAGATTATGGTAGGAGCACAGCAATGACACAAATAATGTTTCCTAAATCAAAATGAATATTAAATGAGATTGCATTATATTTTTTGCTGTTTTTTCTTTGAAACATGTATGGGTGAATGGTCAGAATATCGTAGTCTTTGTGTTCCTGATATTTTGGCTTGAGAGCTATCTGGTGATGCAGAGACTCTAACTAAGTCTCTATACTATATTCACTCTGTTGTGAATATAGCAAAAAGACAGTACTTTGTTCTGTACTGTCCCCACCTGCCTTCCCAGCATTACTATTACCTCAGGAACAGTTTAATACTTTTTATCTTTTAAATTGGAAACTCAGGTAAAATGGATTTGGAGATCTAGATCTTTTTTCTGTTGACTGTGGAGCCATTAAAGAACATTGCAGTTGCCTCATAAATTATATTATTTTTGACTGTATGAAAGCTGCAAGCCATCTTTTTTCTTCTCTCCTAGAAAGACACACTTCTAAATTGAAGCAGGCGTACTCAGAGCATGGAGAATCTCTTAAATTAAAAAACAAAAAAACAAAAAGGCAGCAGCAGAGTGTTCAGGCTTTTGGTGTTTCAGCTACAGCTTGTAAGTGTTCTCTGGACCCCTGTTGTGCTGTTTAGCAGAGCAGTTAAAACTGCTAGTAAATAAGATATCTGCTAGAGAAACTCCAGATTTATGGGTCTCCTGTTTTAATTTTATGAGATAAGCTTTATGAAGAGCAAGTATTGTCAAAAGGCCTTATTGGAAACACCATGACACAAGTACTGTATTTGCACATGTTGGAGATACTGTTGTTGAGTCAAGGTTTACCAAGAGGACTTCTGAGAATCTGAACAGAGAGAAGGTTGAGTTTTTAAGCTTAGTTAAAGGAAAAAAATCAGTTATATATTTTCTTCCATTTTCAGTTCTGATTTATGATAATCTAAGATAGCAGTGCATTTTCTTTATCTTCCCAACATATCCTTTTTTAGGATAACAGTAAGTACCTGGTAGTACTTTAAGTAAGTGCTTTATTCTCACTGTATCTATCATTGTGGAGTAATCCGTGAGGAGACTTGTCTACGATGTCCAATGGACCTCAATTTGAGCATTTTGGGGAGTGGGGCAATGAGACATCTTTCTCAACAAAGCTTGGGTTCAAAGCTTGATCTCTGTACCACTTTTATATCCATATAAATTCTGTTGGTAAGGAGTAGGGTTCTTTGTCAAAAGCACTGGGAAAGCCTCTCAGCTATTTAAAATTAGAAAGATTAAAAGGCATATTAATAGAAACAGGTGTTAATTCATTAGTGTTGTTCTCTTCCCCTAAAGAAAACACTTGATTAGAGGCGAACGTTGTCTTCCAGATTCAGCTGTGTTGGTAAAAGATGAAATCACCAACTGATGTAATCTCTTACACTGGTCACTGAGAGAGCCTGAGGCAAAGTTGAATATGCTAAGCACTTTAAGTTGCTGGCTAGAACCTAGTTGTTGGCTCTACACGAAGAAAGTTATGGAGTACTTACTGGAAGCACTTCTTTGACAATTTGGTGGGAACATAGCCTCTCTCTATAAGGCAAATGGAAGAGATGGAATGAATAGGTAGCAGCTGCAGGAGTTGGGCTTTTGTTTTGGTTAATGATGATGAGCCATATCCTGAAATACCGTTGTACCACTGGAGTGGTAGTAGAGGGCTCTCTGCATGCAGACAAATCTTTTATTATTGCTTATAAAAGAAAGTTTCAGTAAATCTTAGAAAATTTCTTTACCTATTGTAAAAAATAAAAATGTGGTAGGTGCTGTTTTTATGTAATTTTAAAGGTGCTTCCTCGAGGTTATGTTCAGTCAGTGATAGACCTAGAAACAGAATGTAGGTGTCTTGGCCTTTTCGCTATCTTCACTAACCTTTAGGTGATACTTCCCCCAGATGTTTCAGTAAGGGGTACTATAAAAAGTTATTGATGTTGCTGTTCCAGTTCCTTGTTTCCAAAGAACTGTCTGCCTTTATGTTTTTAATATCTTTGCTTTGAAGCACCATAGCTAGAAGTGACCATGCCAGAAATAATAATAACAGTAATAATCTGCGTAGCATAACAGGCGTTTTACCAGCATATAGGAAGACAAAGGTCTCTGTGTGTTTTGTATTAGCACACTGAAAAAGTCTTAGTGAGTCTATCTGGAATGCATAGGTGGGAACCTTAACCCCTTGTATGCTGAGAAGAAAATTTATGCAGACCTGAGAGCTGAGTGAAAATGAACAAACAGGCTCATGAGTTTCATTCCTTTGGCAGTGGGAGGTGTTTCTGGAACATGTGGCTTGACAGCCCGGTTCAAGCATATGTATATTTAAATCCATGTAAAATCAAGTAGTCAGTTTACAAGTATTTTTTGAGTTTTTTCAGTCATATTTACTTATTCTTTACTACAGATCAGAAAAACAGAAGGAAAAAGCTAATCTAAACCTTAAGTTTATTTTCCCCTCTGCAGATTCCACACTTATTTTTGCCATGGCCTACATTCAAAACCCAAACAATAAAACATACATCTGTGACGTATGGGAATTGTCCGAAAGGATGATGTCTGAAGGTTTATGATTGAGTTTATGTTCCCTCTGTCTACAGAATGGTGCTTCCTGAATGTTTCTGTGGTGGGAAAAGAAATGGGAAAAAAAGTGTCATCCTAGCCATTTCCCCTTGTGGGTGATGGTGTAATTAGAGCTGTAAAGAGAGCCCATGACACTAAAAGGCTATAAGTACTGCAGATTTAGGACAACAGGTTACTATGGAAACTGAAGTGGAAATAGGACCATAAATGAGTGAATAACAATAACATAGAGTTCTCAGTTTGGATCGATGTGCAAGTTGCACTAAAATACAGCCTGCCTTTCTGTCAGTTATTTGCATAACCTTTTGCTTGGTGCTCTTAATGAAGCCTTGGTTGTTCACAGCCCCATCCGGCCTGGCCTTGAGTGCTTCCAGAGAGGTGGGCATCCACAACCTCTCCGGGCAACCTGTTCTGGGCAGCCTCACAGTGAAGAATTTCTTCGTCCAAATCTACCCTCATCCAGTTTAAAGCTATTTCTCTTCATCCTTACGCTACATGCCCTTATAAGAAGTCCCACCCCCCAGGTGGGGGTCTCACAAGAGCAGAGCAGAGGGGCACCACTCTCCATTTACTGCTGGTCATGCATCTCTTGATGCAGCCCAGGATACAGTTGGCCTTCTGGACTGCAGGCACACATTGCCAGCTCATGTTGAGTCTCATCAACCAACATTCCCAAATCTACCTCCTCGGGCTGCTCTCAAGCCATTGTCTACCCATCCTGTATCTATGCTTGAGATTGCCCCAACCCAGGTGCAGCACCTTGCACTTGGTATGTGGAATTATCACTAATGTCAGTGGCAATGAACTGGGACACAGCTTTGCAATAACTGACCCTAAGAGCTTATCATCCTCCCTGCACTCTGAATGGTTCACATTCACTTAATGTGAGTTAATTTTGCAAGCTGTGGTCTAAAAGTCACATAAAGTGCCACTTAGTTATTTGCCAAGTGTCATAGAAGAAGAGCTAACCTCATGAAGCACTGGGTCTCTTTCTTTGTATGCACTGGCATAGTTCCCCCAAAACCACTGTTCCAAATGAGAGACAGTGAAACCGGTTGGTTGCCAATCATCGGGAGTGAGTCAGGGTCTGGATTTCTCAAAGTGGGGTTTACAGCAGCGCTGTGTGTCAAAATGCCTGTGATTTCTGGTCTGAAGCTTGTGCCCTGCTGTTTCAGTGAAATAACTCAGGATTCTCTGATTCTCCAGCTTTGAGAGAAACTGTTTCTTTGTACATTTCTAAAATCTCCCACTGCATGGCAAGCCAGGCACATTCCTGATTCTGGCTGCTTTGCTTGTGTAGGCTTGGGGCAGCATCCAGATGCTGACCTGCTGGCTCCAGAGGGCCTCCCCACAGAATGAAAGCTGTTAAATTCTCGATCTGATTGGCAGCTCTGAGAATTCAATTCAGGTCCCTGGGGAGAGGCAGGAAACCATTTCCTTTCTCTGTGGCTATTGTCAAGAAAATGAATAAATCCTGCCACCCCAGTCCTCAGGTTATCACTGTCCTGGATTAATTTTGTTTAAATTTTTTTCTTATTTCTACCCTAGCTTCATCTTGAGGAGGGAATTGCCCAATTCCCTGCCTGAGTTCAAAGCAAAGTCAAGCAATCTGGTATATATAAATCCAGAGAGGGAGGACAAGAGTCCTGGCTGCAGTCACTGCCTGACTGCTGCTCGAGGAACACCTTCTGCTGGGTCCTGGTATCCCTGGAAAGAGGGAGACTCATCAGGGCAAGATACTCACACTGTTTTCTTTGGCACAGCTCTTCGTCTTAGAATTCTCTTCTTAGAATGTTACCAGATGATTTGCCCACAGCTTTAGCCATTCTTCTAGGCAAGTATAAGTTATTCCAGGTTGGGCTGGGGCCTTGTGTGCTTCCCTTTGTGGGCCTGCTCTTCACCTGCGTGATATCTAACATGGGATATCAACTCATGGCACTCATATGTGAAGAGTGCAAGTCCTGTGCTGCAGGGTGGGTTAGGTCAGGCACAACTGAACTGTAGGTGAGCAGTAGCTGGGAACCAGTGCAGGGACTGCTCAGCAGTCACAGCATGCACTGGGGATGGCACTGGAGGTGGGTAGCCTTGTGCAGGGCTTGGCCCTCACATGCCTGGCTGAGGGATCCCTGTCTGGCCTTTGTTTCAGCAGAGTAAGCATTACTAAATTTCAGGCTTGTGGAAAACTTTGTGGAAAAAAAGGGGAAAAGTGGAAACAGATTTTTGCACTGAATTTTAATTACCTTAAAATTTCTGCTCTCTCTCCTCCTTCTTGAAGGGAAAAAGGTAACTCAGTTTTTGGGAAGAAACATTTCAGCTTTGAAAATATGTTTTAAAGACCTGTCTAATGGCTAGTAGAACAAAACACTTTAATGCATATTATAAACTCCTTCAGAATTTTCTTCAGAAAAGCAACCAGTATTTCTTGACTAGGTTTATTTATGTGTCTTAAATTACGTGTGTAAACATCTTCCTGAGTCAGAACGTTGAAAGAAAAATCTTATCTCAGCTACAATATCTATTAACTGTGATGGTCATATGCTGACTCTTTTATCTTATACTTACAGGTCTTTAAAAAACTTTTTTTTTTAAGTATAGGTAATCATTATATGGGTTGGAAATTTTACCTTTAAATGTTACACTTCTGCATAAAAATTTCCATATATTAATGCTAATCAGGGCCACAGGAAATGAAACAGAATTTCTCTAAACCCCCTGCTTTGACTTAGGATTCTCCAGCTTCAGAGGTCTGTCTGGAAAACACAGATGAGCCCAGCTAAATCTTCCCGCGGTTGCAAAACTCTCTGATGTTTCTGTGGGTCATCATTCCTTCAAACCCATGAGGAATGTGGGCACACGTGGTGCTGTACTGTAGTGTTAACACCTTGTTGAAGTAAATGAAAAACTTGTACCTCTTTTCAGGGCAATTGATTTAGTTATTTATTATATCTGTGGTCTGGAGGCTCTTCTAAGTGTGACTAAGGAAAGTAAGCCTGTTCTCTGTCTGCTTAGATTTGCTGTATGAAGTGTAATATTTAGGATCTGCAGTGTGGAAAAGGTTGGTAACTATTGATTTTGGACTGCCAGCAGTCTCAATAGTGAGAACTGCTCCTGGTTGAGATCTGGCAGTTTCCTCTCTAACAGTGTCGGTTGGGAGAATATCAGCAGCTGGGAGCCTGGCTCTGTTCTCAGTCATTTTGTGTGCAAAGAAGCACTACAGGAATAAAAGGTCTTCAGGGAGAAGTGATTACTCTTATAAATATGAGGTAGCTTTCATATAAAAAGGTAGTTTTGGTTCTATAAATTGGTCAATAAGGAAACCTTCTAAGACTCAGTTTGGAGTGTTAGAAAACAGGCATTCTTTTATTCTTGGCACTGGATGCATGAGGGGATCCTTCCACCTAATTGCGCATACCTGGTACAAAAGATCTTTAGCTTATATACATTATGTGTGTTGCATATGCAAAGATTTTCCTGGGCAGTATGTACATATTCAGTACTTCCTCTCAAATCATTAACATAAGGTTCTGCCTCCTTGCTCATGCTCAGTCTTTTTGTGGTAGTGGTCCTGACACACTCTAGGTGAAGTTAGTTGTCTTTTTCACTTGTGTTCACTGGTTGAACCTGGTCTTCATGCATACCTGCTTTCTCAAAATTAGCTGATCCAAGCAGAACTTCTTTATCTGCCTGGCATAAAGGAGTCAGTATATCATTGTCATCTACTTAGTACAAGGGCACAGGTTCCTCCTGTTTTCTAGACCAACTACAGGGCTATCCATCACAGGACTCTTCCTGTTTTTCAAACCAACTACAGTGCTATCCATCAATGAGCATTAGCAATCTTAACGATATCGCTACATCTTGTATCAGTTTAAATTGGAGAGTGAGGGAGTGATTGAGGATTATCCTAAAAGCGTGTGAAGTGGAGGCTAATATGATGATGCTGAGGAACTCCCATGTATACATGCCACAGTAGAAGAGGAAGGAGATGTTTCATAATTTGAAAGGCAAATATTTTATAATTCGTAAAGAAAATGGTGTGCCCCCTGCTGCAGGATGTCCTGTCAGATATAGCAGTGGGATGAAAGTTAGCAGAACCCAAAGAGGAATTGAAGAGAATTTTTCAAGGCAGAAAATACAAGCTGAGAATTTAGCTCCCTGTGGAAATTGAGCATGATGAGACTGCCTCCTTGTCTCTGTGCTGAGAACCTCAACACCTGCATCAAAGAGGGTAAAGTAACATAAAACAATAAAGCTCTAAGAACCATGTATGCCAAGGCATAAAACTCCGACTTGTGCCAGTTAGGAAGGAACATTCCCTCTGGGCAGATTGTTCTGTAATTTGCCTGCTGTGAAGCTCTTCACATTTAAATATTTGCTAAGGATTGTTTAACAAAAAGGAAAACAAACAGAAGAATTCTAGACTTTGAAGTACTGAAATCACACAGTGTGTGAGGTCCTGAGCTGCTGAACAGAAGTCCAAACCAGGAAGAATCCACTGCTATTGGTGCAGGCAGAGCAGTGTGAAGCTGGCTACACCTCACTGCAGTCATCCCACCTGGCACTGGGCCATGCTGAGTTTGGAATGGGAAGGAAAGCTAAGTGTGCTTCCAGGGGAAGTTATTTTTTCTGAACTTCTATGAATGTTGATGCTAATTTGACATGTTTTATAATAAATACCTAAGTATCTGGAAGCTTTTCTCCAAAAGTGGAGCAAACGTGCTCTGGCACAGATCAGCCTTTCCCGACACCCAATTGCTTTCCTCTCACATCTAAACTAAATGAGCATTATCTCACTTAGGAAATAACTTATTTATGATGAGAAAAGACTGAAAAGGAAACAGTTACAATGGAGATACAGTAGCCAAGTTGTATCAGCATCCAGGTACAGCTTTTCTATCTGTAGATAGACAATGATGTTATAAATGGTATCTTCTGCTTCTCCATGTAAAGTGAAATTACATATACAGGCAAGTACATGGAAGGAAACTGTGCTATTTTGAGACCTGCCTTTGTGCTACTTTAAGATGGCATCATTTTCTAATAGTGATTGAGGCAGGCTTGCTGTGGTCTACAAACCTTAAACTCAGCAGTGGTCTGGAATGGAAAAAGAGCCCACCTACCTGTATAAAAGTTATCCCCCTGCATCATGCTTGCAGTTTGAATACTAGAAATACAATGCTTTTAAAGCCAAGTTAATATGTAAAAGCTAAGCTATGTTCAGCTGTGAGACATCTAAGACAGTTTTAGTGTCAGTCTGTGGGATTATGATTCACACCATGTATGCCTTTTGACTGTACCATAGAATAGCTTTTAAGTATGTTCTGATTGAACATGTGCTGCTGCTGTCTTTGGACTAGTATAGGCACAATCAGAATCCACAGGCATCTAGAGCAGAGCTTATTGCCTTTATTTGAATGTATTTTTTTTCCCCCTTTATGGCTTTGATATACAGCTTTTCTGTCTCTGACTCATGGTGGAAGAAAAAAGACTCTTGAATCTTTGATAAGTGAATTTTCATGGAAAAAGACAAAAAAGTGTTGTCTATAACAATCTGTAGTAATTGTAAAAATAAACAAATGTTTTGGTACAGACTAGACCAATATATATAAAAAGAACATTTCAGAAAGTTCATTGCTTAACATTAGTATATGGAGGGGGAAAAAAGGTAGAAAAATGCTTTCCGCAACTTCTGTTGGTTCTAGTTGATCTGATTCTTCAGCCACTGGCACCGCTTCAGCCCTCAAGGACTGTGGGAGAAGTGTGTGTGCCACTGTGCTTATACCTGAGATGAGAAAAACAGAATGAGGCCTGGTGAATGCTGAGTTAGGAAAAGCAGCATTGGTAGTGTGTTGCAGGGAGGCTATCCTAAGCTTACAGCTTCTGTTGACATATACAGCTAGTTTGTGCAATATATTGCAGAGGCACTGTGTGTGCCTTGGATATAAACATTAATTGTTCTTCCTGCTCAGTGTTTGATTGTTATACTAATTTGCTGGATGCATAGCAGTTGTTGCAGACTACACTGGCATCTGAACAGATTATTAGGGCCTGCAGTTTGCTGCAGAGCAGCAAGCCATGTGATAGAGATTAGGGGTCAAATTCTGCTCTCCCATATACTGTTGTAAATATCAATAATCAAATTTATTTTATCAGAATGATGCTGGGTTTAAACTGTTGTGATTAAAGGCATCTGACCTCATTGTTCTGTTGTGTTTGATAATATATCCAGTATTCCACAGAGGCAGTCTTTGTAATGGATAGGAGGGTAATCCATAGATTTCAGCAGGTTGCTGAGATTTTTAAAGGAATCTAAACAACTGTAACATGATCCCCCTCATTGATTTCAGTGGTCCAGTGTTTAAATATCTGAAAATCTCATCCATACAGTATAATATGCAAAGACTAGTCTAATGTAGTTTCATGTGTCGTCTTCCAAAGGGAATGCCCTCATTTCTGACGGAGCTGTTGGGAAGAACAGCATGCTGCAAGATGTTGCAGTGACAGCATTGTCATGAGATATGTAATGCTGATTAAATGACATGAACAAGCAAGTGAATGCAAGAATCATAGGATCATAGGATGGGTTGAGTTTAAGGGACCTTAGGGATCATCAAGTTGCAACTCCCCAGCCAGAGGCAAGGCATGTCCCCTTTTTCCACTGATGAGGCACAGGCTGGACTGATTGGAGGAAGCAGTGACAGTACTGTCTTAACTGTGTGCTCTGTAAAACAAAATGTTGGTAACGCAGTAGTAGTATGATGTCTTGGTGAAACCTGGTGCTACTTGAGGTCTTTCCCAGTCCTTTTTCTGATATGTTCTATTGCCTTTACAACTCCTGTGTGAGCAGGAGTCCATATCTCCTGCAGTGGCAAGCATAACAGTGGGTGGTTCTCTGATGTGGCTGTAGATGTTGTCATACAAACAAGGAATAGGTCTCAAGGATGCAGAAGGGCTCCCTGCAGAAGGGCTGCAGAAAAGGTCCTTGACAATCTCAGGGTGTAGGGAAATGTGATAACTGCTTAAAATGCAAAATGCTCTAATTTACTTCATTGCCTTGTCTCCTTCTCTGCCTCCTTCTGTTCTAGCCACATATTGTGCCTGTTTAACTGAGAATATAATCAGTTCAGGGCAGTTCTTGCTTAAGTAAAAGCAGTTGTAAATGTTCATAGAATTTCTAGCATAATGGGCAACACATTGCTACTTTTTGTATGCAATTGTAGGTAATAGAAAGAATAAAAATAAGCTTTTACTCTTGCCTTTTGTTTCTGCATTATCTGTTAACCTGGACTGTATTCTGCTTATCATCATCAGTAGAGAGATCACAGTGTCCACGCTCTCTGGTATGTGTGCCACTGAAAGCAATGAGAGTTACAGTCTTGTGTTAGCTTAGGCTGAGGGATCTTCTGTTAATGGTGCTGATGCATCAGTGGTAAAAAGTCAAAGCTGAGCACGTGGCTGAGTTTGCCTCACCAACTGTTCATCTTCTTGATCTAAAAACTGGGTGTGTTTACATGTAGGTTTGTATAAGACATGTGGAGCCTTGTGCTGTTGACATTAATTAGCTGAGTAGAACCAGCATCCAAAGGGAACTGAGGCTTTAACATCATTGCGAGGAAAGCTGTTGTGTGTGCAGTGGAAGGGGTCAGTTTGCCAAGCCTGGCTTAGTTTGCTGATCTGAGGAGTGTCTCAGATTCTCATTCATCTTTCTTGTATTCAGTTCTAACTCTCTGTGTTAAATGGCATTTAATCCACAGCATTCAGAATGAAAATTTTGAAGCAGTCACTGTCATTTGCTTCCTTAAGTGTCCCATCATGTCACCTCACTAACAGCTGATCTGTATGTACTATATGTACTGATCTACTAGAGCTGTTAGCCCTTGGTGCATTGGTTTATCTCCTTGTTTTTGTGCCCCTAGGAGTTAGGCTGGGGAGGTTAGAAAATCTTGGCAAATGTTAAATGCTTTTATGCAGCTTTTACACTGCCAGAGACACTGTTACTCAGCCCTGTCATTATTACCATAACAAGTTAATTATTTTATTTCCAGTTGCTATTGTATTGTTGCTATTGTATTGTAGGCACTGTATAAACATTCAGAAATGGTGGCCTCTGCTCTGCAGACCTTAAGATAATTGAGTCCACAAAGAGACAGCAGACTGATACAACAAGCAAATCACCAGCCAATTAAAAGTATGAAGAAACAGATAGGTTTTACCCTCAGATCCTTGTGGCTGTCAGGTGCTGGTCTTGTGGTTAAGTTTAAGTTTGCTTTGTCCTGGATAGAAAGCTTCAATGAGACAAGAAACCTGAGATAATTGTGGCAGAGGGGACTGTAATATACCAGATAGAGCTGTATGGCTGCTGACAAAAGCCACTGATGGATAATTGATGATTTTCACTGCCCCATCTCAGTTGCTGTGTGGGATTTGGTATAAGCTATCAAAACATAATTGCTGTTATACCCCTGGCTTTCTCTGTTGCCTTCCCCTCGTTGCTCTGTCATGGTTTAGCTTATAGAGGTGCTGGAGAAAGGGGACCCTTGTAGATACTTGTGTTAACTCTGGGCATATGCAATATTCATGTTGGAATACTTTGTGGCTACTTTGAAGGCTGACTTTTATTTTGGGAGGCATCTGGGAAAGCATCAAAGCCAGAAACATGATCTAGACAATTGTCACACGAGACAGTTAATTCCAATAAAGAACACTCAAAGTCAATACTTGCAACAAGTTGTTCACAAATATTCCAGATAAGCAGGGGGTTTCAAGAAGTATTGGAACTATTCTGTTTTGTAACATGTTTGCATAAACTATCAGATAAGTCTGTGTTATACTGTTAAAGCAATGGTTGGAAGTGTCTATTTTTGGTTTTCTTTTAAATAGCTTGACTTAAATCCGACTTGAAATTTTAATAATTTATCTAAATATGGTTAGACAATATTCTTTGCATGGCTGTAGTGGTAAAAGTTGTGATATAAAGGCAGATGCAGTGATATGTAGGCTATTAGAAGGCAATGTTTTGAGCCAGGTAATAGGAGGTGAAGATGCTCTTTGAGCTTAGGAGCAGCCAGGAGCATTGTCTTGCAGGAGGCAACATTAGCAGTGAGCAGCCACTCTCCAGGCAGTGACTTCATGGAGCTGATGGGTGGTGATTTGCTTCTGTGACAAACAGCAACCCTTGCGAAGTCCTTCCATGTACTTAGCATGCAGCTGTTTGACTGAAAAGGAGAGGGTAAAGGCAGTGTGCTGTTGGGAGGGAAGAAAAAAGCGTCGTGTACCTCTGCATATCTTGGCCTCTGGGCACTGCTGTAAGAGATAACTGTCCCTATTTCCCTGCAGGAATAGTGAAATCTGCATAGAATGCATTTAAGACAAGGTCTGTCTGGCTGGGGAAAAATGTAGAGATCTCAGTATAACAGAGCTGCACAACTTTCTAATGCAGACTGAGCCCCAGGCAAAGCTCTGGACAAGAGCAGTAGTGTCACTGTTTTACATTGTGTGACTTGCATTTAGAGATGTGTGGGGAACAACAAGCCATATGGGCATTTTCTTCCTCCATAAAACCTAATGTGCTCTATGTGACATCAGTGAATGGGGTTAATCATTTCTGGGAGGTAGCTCTGCATGTATCAGTACTCAGGGCTCTGAAATCTAGCACTGAAATTGAAGTCAGCCATTCTGACTCTTGTCTTTTAGTGTCAGTGCTAGAGTATTGTAGGTCATATTTTTATAAAAACTGTCCTGATCAGGAATTGCCTTTCTAATCTTATTTTCAGCATGCTAGGCTTTTTGCCTTATCAGACCTTTGTTTGTGGTCTTGCTGGATTCATGTTATTTTCTTAATACGTCTTTGCTTGCACTAAACTTTTTGGTACATTTTACGTTTCAAGTACTAGTACTTATTGTCTATTTTGTTCTGCTTCTCTGCCCTGGTTTTCTTGTTACTGATAGCCTTGCAGACTGTTGTCCATTTGCTTTCAATGAACCTTTTTGAAGCCCTTTCAGAAATGATGCTTCATGAGGTATGAGATTACAGGTAATGAGGAATCTTAGCCTATTCAGAGACTTGCTTCTCTGTGGAGCACACTTGTGTCTAGGCTTTCCAAAAAAGCCGTGAATATGGAGCTGTTTGTGAATCTTAGATATCTGTTATGCAATTTTGGATCTTGGTTGAGAAAACATGGAAGGTAGGCAGTACCATAGTGAAGAGATGTGTGCAAAAGCAGCTGGTAAGCCTTTCCTTATCCTGAGCTGCATGTGACAGTAGTTCTTGTTGAAATCAATACTGTAGCTACTGTACTTGCCTGTGGCATGGAAAAACAGCAGAACTGGGACCACAATTTTTACAGAAGTGGGCTTGAAAAAACCACCCCCTGAACTAAGGAACCTCTTTGCAAGTGCCCTTTCAGGTGAGACTGTGCAAGACAGTCCATGCTTCTTATCAAATCTAATTAATTCAAGTGGAACACCATATTAACTCAGCTGAATTTCTGCTAGTTCTTCACTGGTGCTGAGCAAACTTAGCTGCAGTTGTCTGCCTTGCTCTGTATGGCAGAGGTTCATCCTCCCTTCTCACTGCTTTGGCCACTTTTGACTCAGCTCAGAAGTCTGGCTTCCTCTGTAACGCAGAATACTGGGACATCCATGTTGCTCCATATTGCCAGTCCACCTCTGATTTTGAGCCTAGCAAGAATGATGGATATCAGCAGAGCCTTAACTGCTGTCTTTTGGAACGTTACTGCTCTCAGACTCTAAGAAAGGAATACAAGATGCTGCTTCTGTGCTGCTGTTAAAAAGCAATAGCAGTAATTAGATTTCTCCTGTCTTGTTGTGGTGCTACAAAGAGATGTTATTTTAAAAAGAAATCATTCTAAATCTGGAGTACATCTCACCAGTTTGGTAAGAAGGCAAAACTTAAGGATCTGAATTCCACTTTGATGGAGTCTTAAAAAACAGACTCTAGCAAGTAAATGGTTAACCAATAAGTCTGAGTGTAGAAGTAGGAAAGAGGAGTATAATTATCATGGGATAAGCAAATGATTAGTGTTATGATGCTCAAAGTATAGCCCTGGAGTCAGGTGCTTAATTATTAATATTATTATTCATGGATGAGTCTTGAGTCTTTAAGATGTGGGAAATGAATATTTCTGGCCATGGAATGAGATGTAAGACACCAGTTTTATATGCCAGACAGGGCTTACAAGAGTACAGCGTGTGTCATATGAATTAAATCTACCCGTTAGCCACATGCTCTCCACTGGAGGTGGAGTATTCATCTACTTGCTTCCTAAAGCTGTTTATGCAATATGAATTTAACAAAAAAGGGAAAAAAAAGGTAGAAACAATGAACAGCAACATCAACAAAATAACAGCCTTCTACTTTATCCCTTTAATATTTTTACAGGGAAATCAAAATGTCCAAAATGGAGGAGAGAGACAGGTGGAGGAAGAGATGAGCAAAGACTCTGGGCTGAGGGAAGGCATGGAAGAGGGCATGGAAGAGGGCCTGGTGTTGGTGATGGGCCCAAGTCTGTTTTTCTGGTATCATTGGCTGGATTCTGCTCTCATTTATGCACTTCATAACTACACAAATCCACAGTGTCTGATTAGCAGCACAAGTTGGAGCAGAGAACAAATGATACCCACATGGCTTTAGTGCTGACTTAAGCATCATCTGCAGCATCCCTAAGTCCAGGCACTCTAATCTTTGTTTTAGACCTTGTGTCAGACATGATGTCTTAGAGAATGTGTTTGCTGCATTCCTCTACTGGACTCTATAGAAAAAGCTCATTTACATGGCACTTAGCTACAGCTATCATAGTGATTGGGCTGATGCTTATAACTCAGTTTGGAGGGTATTTTCATAGAATCACAAGGCTAGAAAGGACCTACAAGATCATCTAGTCCAACCGTCCTCCCATTACCATTGCTACAGCAAACCACTAAACCACATCTCGGAGCTCCTCATCCAGACACCTCTTGAACACCGCCAGGGACAGCAACTCCACCGCCTCCCTGGGCAGCCATTCCAGTGCCTGACCACTCTCTGAGAGAAAAAGTTCCTTCTTATGTCCAATCTAAACCTCCTCTGGTACCACTTGTGTCCATTTCCTCGGGTCCTGTTTGTTGCCTGGGAGAAGAGGCCAAACCCCTCCTCATCACAACCACCCTTCAGGAAGTTGTAGAGTGCAGTGAGGTCTCCCCTGAGCCTCCTCTTCTCCTGACTGAACAATCACAGCTCCCTCAGCCGCTCCTCATAAGACTTGTGCTCCAGACCCCTCACCAGTTTTGCTGCCCTTCTCTGAACACATTCCAGGGCCTCGATGTCTTTCTTGTAGTGAGGAGCCCAAAACTGAATGCAATACTTGAGGCGCGGCCTCACCAGAGCTGAGTATGGGGGGATGATTACCTCTCTGCTCCTGCTGGCCGCACTATTTCTAATGCAGACCAGGATGCCACTGGCCTTCTTGGCCACCTAGGCACACTGTCGGCTCCTGTGCAGCCAAGCATCAACCAACTCCCACAGGTCACAGTCATCTAGATACTCAGCCCCAAGCCTATACCGCTGCATGGGGTTATTGTGGCCAAAGTGCAGGACCCAGCACTTGGCCTTGTTGAACCCCATCCCATTCACCTCAGCCCAGTGATCCAGCCTATCTAGGTCCCTCTGAAGGGCCTCCCTACCCTCAGGCAGATCGACACCACCTCCCAACTTAGTGTCATCTGCAAACTTACTGAGAGTACACTCAATCTTCTCATGCAGGTCATCAATGAAGATATTAAAGAAGATGGGCCCCAGTACTGACCCCTATAAAGGGCTGTGTTAATTGTTATTGAACAGCAACAGTACAGACTTTATTCAAATGAGCATCCCAAGCACATCCAGGAAAAACAGCAAATGAAATTGCTGTAGTGAAATAAATGGAGAAGATTTGCTTTGGCCTCTAGTCACTGAGGGCCAGCATCAGCCTCTGCAAAATCCAGGTGGTGAGCTGCTCCCTCCTGAAGCAGAGTTGGACCATCTGGATAAACATGCTGTTTCACTGTTCTTCGTGGAAAGGAGCTGGGTCTTGCTAAGCCTAAGGGGTGCTAGATAAAACCTTGTCTTTGGTTGAGTAGTGCATCATTTAGCAGAGGGAGAAGCGGTGCATAAAGCGTTCCAAGGGATGGAGGTTATCTGCCTGCTGTGTATGCTGACACGCTTGTGAATGAGGGATGCCTATTTTCTTCCCTGTGGGTGTTGCTTTTTGACAGTGTGGCTGTTGAAGCTATGATATTCTCACTTTCCACTCCAGTCCCCAGAAGTTGTGTTCTTGTAAAGAGCTGGTGTGGTGGTGGTGTGTGGTAGAATAGGAGTGGAAAAGATGCCTTTCTTCCTTTGCTTGCTTTCTCTCTCTCTTTTTTTTTTTTTTTTTTTTGGCTTTGTTACAATCCAGCTTTTTTTCATATTACTTCCTGCAGTATGACAAGGACTCCAGTGGATTGCTATGGCAACTGGTCAGCCATGCCTGCTTACTAAATGGAGACACCTCCATGAAGGCTCACAGAGGAGGGAGATAAGTGATAATGATGCAAACAAAGAGAACAAACTCCCAGTAACAGCGGTAGCACTGCTTGGCTTCATCACACTGTGGAGGATGATGGGGAACATGAAGAACGAAAGCTGGTATTGCTACTCAGGGCCAGAAATGTCTGTGGAGCACCAGGAAAGAAACATCATGCTTTCCTGCTCTGCCCTCCCTCTGCAGCCTTCATTACAAGCAGATGTATAGCAGATACGTTGGTGTGTAAATATAGGTGGACTGCTAATTTGAGGGGAGTTGGGGGAACTACTGTGGGAAATCAGGGATGTAAATGTTTCATTATTGGAGCTTGACAGTGATGAATGGAGAGGGGAAGAGGGGCTGCATGATTGGGTTCCTCCTTTGGGTACTTCTATTAGTTCGTCTCAGCCTGTGCCTGTGGCTTTGGGGAGTGTGGGGCTGCAGGGAGAAGTGTAGCGCAACAAAAATGCCTCTCTGGCTTGAGGCAGTAAGAGCTGACAATAGGGTTCATCTTGTGTTTAATAAAACTGGGCAGGAATTCCTAAATATCTGGCAGGCAGGGAGATTGGGGGGAAATCTGTTCTTCCCTGCATGATTCACCCTGACCCATCTGCTATGTTGAGTGTCACTCTTGTCTCCTAGCGGCAAGCCCATATGGTAATTGCTCCTCCTTGTGACTGCAGGAAGCCAGTCTTTTTGCCAGAGATGGAGGGGGAATATGCAGTAGGAGGGAGGGAAAGGAGGAAGGAGGGAGGGGAGGATAGTGTGGCTCTTAGGACCAGATGTCCTTGAACAGGCTCCAGCCTCCTGGGGGTGGCGCATTGTGTGCCACCCTGGGTCAGATCTCATCTCCTTTTCTTTACTTTTCTCATCCCAGCTCAGTAGTAAATGTCCTTGTATCAGGGCCCACTTGAACCTGGCACCACTGTTAAAAATTCAGTGTGCTTTGATCCCCCTTGAACTTTGGAATTAACAAGGTGAGTGGATGTTCCCAAGGCACGGGCAGTGGAGGCCATCTGGCTGTTTGTGAAGTGGCAGGGTAGCCTGTCTAAATGTGCCTGTGGCCCAGAAAGACATGCTGGATACAGGGGAGTTCAGAGGACATGCCTGTCAAGCTCAGGTCCTAAGCTGAAACATCCCAGAGTCCAGCATAAAGCAGATGACAGCTAGTGCCTTGGTCACGTCTTTCTTCTGAAGACCTCCGTGAACCATCACCAGCTGGCTTCTGTGCTTTACTGAGAGCAGATTCCCCCTAGTCTTCTATGGGGTTGCATTGGTGCACGAGGATGAGAATTTCACACATCACCACTCTGTTAAAACAACACAAACTCTCACAAACCAGGCAAAGTGCTTGCCATGTGCCAGGCAGCTTCTTGAAAGCTCTCATCTGGTACAGGAGCAAGACCACAGAGCAGAAAAGGTGACAGTGAGTGCTGGAGAAAGAGGCAGACTTGCTCTTCCCTAAAACATTGCTGTCTTTGTAAATGATTGAACGCTGCTGAAGGACAATGTGCAATGAACAAAACATGAATTTAGCAGTACTTTCACCCAGCTCTAATGATTTAGAGCACTGCACAGAAAATCACACAGTGTTGTTGTTCTGGGGCTCCAGTTCTGACAGTAATATTTGCAGTTGCTTACTGAACTGACAGCGCCAGCAGAGGCTGCAGAAGTTGGTTGCAGCAGGGACAGGGCCAGCACATCTGTGGTGTGGTTCTGTGTAGAGTGCTCTGTGTAGATGAACCTTTAAAGTATGTATTTTCTGCAGAATTGATAGCATACTTTTTCTTAGCATCCTCTTTGTCTTATTTTAGATAACCACACTGCAGAACTGCAGCTTAGCTAACTGTGCTGCATTGTTCACTGTCATCCGCAGGACTCCTGTGTTTACAGCCCGTAGCACTCTGTGTTATGGTAAGATGAGTAGTATTGAATATGTTTTCCAGAGACTTTGTCAGTCCTAACATATATGAAAAAATTAGAGAGCTATCTGCCCATGAATGATTGATTGGATTTGAGTTACCAAAATGAGAGCACCTGTAATACTGCATACCCTCCAGGGCTCCACAGTAGCCCATTGCTGAAGTCATCGGTAGGCTGCTCTTGGCAGGCTTGCTGTTTGCCTGTAGTAAGTCCATCTCATCCTGTTGCTAGGTATAGGGCCTTAACAGACTTATCAAAACTGATACACTAAGTGAAAGATTTGCACCACTGATTCTTTCCTGTGCTCTGCTACAGCGTGTTATATCAGTATGGTGTCCCTCCAGCTCTGTGATCTGTGCCCCAAATGGTTGGTCACCACAGTCCTCCCACTGTCATGTAACTGGGTACTCTGTCACATATTAAGGTACTTCAGAAGTTTGGAGATGTGGTTCCTGTGCATCTTCAGAGTGGTATATAGGGTTGAAAGCAAGAAACAGAGCCAGCCTCCTGTCTTTGTCAGTGGTGGTATTGGTAAGACTAAAGTAGCAAGATGGATCCTGAGTAACTGCGATGGTAATAACTACCTAAATACGTATGTTTGACTTTATAAAGTTCTTTGAGCTGGGCTCAGCTCTTAACAAGTGTTCTGTATTAGTCTTATTGCTGTACTCAAGCCCGTTTCAGTGTGGTAGCTATGTAAAAACAGTGGATTCAGCTCTGAAGTGCTGCAGAGGCTGGGCAATGCTGGTTCGAAAGCGTGGAGCTGGGCAGCTCTACAAGAGCCAGGCTTTGAGTGCTGATGTTGTGTTCCCATGAAATTCAGCGTCCTTCCAGAAGTGGACTTCAACCCTGTGGCCCTTCCACAAAATTATTTTCTTTTGCCAATTACAGTATGTTATTCCATTTGTGAGGCTGTACTAGGCTCCCTGTGGTTGTTAATTAGACACGCTGGAAATTCTTGTGCTTTCATTTTTTGACCAAAGACCTTAAGCTGGCTGGCACAAAGGGATGCAGTTTGCTGACTTTGGTGTAGGAGGCTGTGAGTTCAGGTTTTGTTCCCTTTCTCGGCCTTTTTCTAATGAAAATAATAAAAAGAAGAGAGATGTGATCAGAAAGCACTTTACAAATACAAAAATATTGAAAATGAGGTGTTTGCTGCAAAAATGGAATGAAGTTAGTACAGGCAGAGCCTTGAAATGGGCCAAGTTAAATAAGCATCAAGTCCTGATGACTTGGCCCCTTTTTTCTTAGGTTCATACACCCACATGTGGGATCTCAAAAGGGTGAGCCAATGTAACTCTAATTGTGTCTTATTTATCTTGGCTGTTTAAACAGCTCACCATGCTGTAACTTGGCCCCTTCTACAGTGATTGCATCTTTATACAGTTGACCTTTTCTTCCCCCTCCAGTGCTTTTTTTTGTTTGTTTGTTTGTTTTGTTTTTTGTATATGCTACAAGTTTTCATGTCAGATATAATTATCTGAACCCCCGTAGGCTGTAAGGATAAGGTTTCAGCTGTTTTTGGCAATGAGGTTCTTTCCCAGGGCTGCAGATGGTTTAGGTGAACCAGATGTACTCAGATAAGTTTGTTGCAATTCCTTTGTTTTTCTGGTTGTGCTTCAAAGGGTGGCCCTTGTGCTTCAGGGTTAGTTGCCTTATAAACTGTAACTTACGCTTTTGTGTTTGTGAAGAGTGCATTTTTTTTTTCGCTGAAGCTTGACATAAACCATCCGGTTCTTGCAGGTTCCTCTCTAGAACTCAAGATGTGACTGTTGTGTGCATTTGATTGTATGCGAGTGCTTGGACTAAGGTTGAAAAATAAAGTATTACAAGATGTTTGGGATTCCAGAGGCAGCTCTGCTGCTGCAATACCCTATCACTGCTGCTACAATACCCTGTCACTGCATCCAGCTCCATGTAAGGAGCTGCACTGTGCTGGTACTAGGCTTACCTGAGAGATAAGGACTGCCTGGATATCAGTCCTTCATTGTGCAGGCAGCCCTCCCGACTCCACCCAGCTGCTCCTGCAATTGCATCTTAGCCTGATTCTTACAGATTACTGATGGTCTGGTAAGTAGACATATAGGTGAGCTGGTTAATTCATTCTTGTTTATTATTACTGTTTATACTGAGAAACTACAAATTGCTGTTTCAGGTCAACTTTCCCCCTCCCCCCAAGCACTTGAAAAGCCTGTGGGCAGGAGGCTTTCTGCTTTAATTTGGCGTCTATCTCACTAGACAAGAAGAGAGAAAAAATGACTTCTTGTGACTCCAGTTTTGCAGGGGCTAGAGGGAAAGGACAGAGTAAGGGATTTGGCCAGAGCTGCACAAACTGGCTTGGTGGGAAGTATCATCTCTCCCAAACCTGCTGCAGGGCTTGCATTGTAGGGAATCCTTGGTTCTCACTGAGGCCTTCTATTCTTAAATTTCTCCATCTTAATATTCCCATGATTAGTTACAGCAGCCTTTTTTTCTGCCACACTCACTCCATCTCCCTGGACTTAGAGCCACAATACCAATATCCATTAGAAACAGCATCATCATTTTAGAAGCAGAACACAGAATGTGGTTTAGTGGCAGCCCTGTTCAGCTGCACCACTTGAAGGGATAAAACAAGAAGTGTGAAGAACTCACTGCCTTCTTTTTTGTGAATGAAATGCTCTTTTTTCTCTTTTCTGCAGATGCCACAGAGGAACACCCCCAGTTTCTGTTAAAGCCCTGTTCTCTGGCAGACTTGTGGCCCATGCACTGAGCTGCTGAGCCCAAACTGTGCTGACTGAAGGTGGTAAGAGCTCTGGTGCTCAGACCCCTCAGGAATTGGCTACTTTCCCCTCCATAATTTCATGGTTTTTTTTTCTGTTTGGGTGGTGACCAGTGGCACTTAATATGGGTCAAGACTGGCAAACTGATCTCCATGGCAACCCTTAATGAATGCCATTGGCTCAGTGGTTCCATCCCTGCATCTCATTAAATTTCAATGACTTTCATGGGGCTTGGACATGTAATTAATATCAAACACATGGTATTCAGCAGGATAAGGTTTAACAGCAGGCAACTTGTGCAGTATCAGGAGGCTGATGTGGGGGAGCAGGGGAAACATTTGGGCTCTGTCCCCAGACTCCCCAGGAACAAGCAGCTCATGGAAAAGAAGAGGAAGGCAGAGCCTGGCTGTTGTGCGCACAGCTTACCAGAGCCGTAAATGAGCTCTTTAGCCCTTTTTGCTGTGGTGCAGTCTGGGAGACAGCTCCATGATAGCGGCTGATGCCAACATGTCATAGTGGTTCTTAGTTGCTTTGTGACCAGTGGCCATCTTGCTAAAGGCAGTCTAGTCCCATTGTTATAGGAAATAGGCAATGATATCATATGTTCTGGCCAAAAGGGAGCTCTCCAAAGGCCAGGAAGAATGGAGGGGACTGCACAAGGCAGGCAGAAATTTCAGTTGCATACTTTTTAATTTATTTTGATCATGTGTCAGTACAGCTTCATCTGTGGTTTCTGTAGCACATAGCAAACTCTCCCTATCCCCTGCACAGCAGCACCACAGAATAGCTTCTGATTTCTCATGAGAAACTACTGTGGACTCAGAGAAATCTTGTGCTTATCAGTAGGCTTGAGAGAATGACACAATGCCGTGATGGCAGTGCAGAAACCACCTGACCCTGTGCCATGCAGCTGTGTAGGGCCCAGAGCGGGCCCATTCTCTAGGGGAAGGGATAGATGCCAAAGTACAGGGCAGAGTGGTGAGAAGTGATTTTTCTTGTTTGCTAAATTGAATTTGAATTTCCTAGGGTTTGCATGCCTCTAGCAAAGATTCCAATCACTTCAGCTGTATTAAAATCTTACAGCATTGTATCTCCCATGGTCTAATGTTGTCAGACATTAAATGAAACAAAGGGGAGGAGGAGAATGGAGGAAATAACCTCTGCTAATTACTAATGCAAAATGAGTAATGAGATGAAGAAATGATGTGCTATCAGATACAATCCTGGGGTTTTTAATACAAATTATTTCATCTTTAGCTGTATTGCTGCTATTCCCAATGGAATAATATACAATTCTCACAAGGATATGAGGGTATAATTCAGCAGCAGCTCTGGTGAAGTTATATGCAGTTTAATGAACGGTGGGAAGCTAAGATTGAATTATTGCCTGAGTGCTCTGTCAGGTTGCCTCGTATTGTTAGTCAGGATATAAAGAAAATTATTATTGACAATACTAGGGAGATTCATTTTGTCTGAGTGAAGGAGGTAAAGGGGTGTACTGAATCTGTGATGTAGTGGGAGAAGTTAATCTTGACTGTAATGTGGAATGGGGAGGTCAGTTCTGTGTGGATCACAGGGGTGGATATTTAATGTGTGTGTGACACAGCAAGGGAAGGTTTACCAACTGGGATGCATGGAAAAGGACTAGGTTGGAGGCAATAGCAGTGGCTTACTGTATGACTAGTAAATAGTGGCATGGAAAGGTGGCATTCAGGGATCCATATACCCACTAGAAAGAGCACCAGTGGCCAGAGAGTGAGTGGAATTTCCTACACAGTTAATCTTAAACTCAGTTCTTCTCGAAGTCTACCAAGAAAATCCAGACCTTTACGAGCCTTGTAAATGGTAGTTTTACCCGACTGCTGCTCCTCCTCTCTTGCCATTAGGTGGCAGCATCTTGATGTGCAGCAGTGTTCCTGGAGCATTTACTGAGCCCTTTCATTTCAGGAGTTTCAAAGGCATCTGCAGAGGTTTGTGATTTCAAGCTCATATCGTTTACTCCAACCAGGATGTACGATGCTAAAGTTCCTGATGGGAAGTCTTAAGGGCAGTGTTACGTCATTATTAGAAGAAAAGGCTTAGGGGAGGCCTTATAGTGCTCTACAGCTGCCTGAAAGGAGGTTGTGGTGAGGTGAGGGTCAGCCTCTTCTCCTGGGTAACTAGCAGTAGGCTGATTACCCAGGAATGGCTTCAAGTTGTGCCTGGGGAGATTCAGGTTAGATGTTAGGAAAAATCTATTTTTTGAAAGAGAGGTCGGGTGCTGGAATGGGCTGCCCAGGGAGGTGGTTGAGTCACCTTCCCTGGAGGTGTTCGAGAAATGTTTTGATGTACTGAGTGACATGGTTTAGTGGGGAAATATTGGTGGAAGGCAGATGGTTGAACTGGATGATCTTGGAGGTCTTTTCCACCTTGGTGATTCTAAGATTCTATGGCATGGAGCTGTAAGTGAGGCATAGTGAAACTGGAACCAAGACTGTTTTTGTAGGTCCCAAAGCTGTGTCTCTCTTTTCCACCTGTGTTACAGCTGAAGACTTGCTGGAAGGCAGATCTGAGGCTGAGAAAGGTAGGTGATATAGGGACACAGTGACAAGCATCAGACAAAGGAAGGTGGGGTCTCTGAGTATCCCATTTGAAACTTGGAAGCTTTTGATATAAACTGGGGGGATGGCAACAAGCAGGATGATGGATTGTTTTCTGAACTGGCCTTGTGCTTGGTCTGCACTCTTATGTCTCTCACTGGAGTAGGTACTTGGCCAGCAACTGTGGTTGTGTATAGAATCATAGAATGGCTTGGCTTGGAAGGGACCTCAAGGATCATCAACTTCCAGCCCTCCTGCCACAGGCAGGTTTGCCAGTGACTAGATCAATTACTAGATTAGGCTGCCCAGAGCCTCATGCAGCCTGGCCTTAAACACCTTCAGGGACAGGGATTTTTGCAAAAAGATTTTGCAAAATAGTTTTTGCTAAAACCAGACTTGGCATCTGTCCAATTTAGTTGACATTGGCAAATAAATTCAACTGATATACAATGTGTAGTATGTAGGTATTAATAAATCTCACGATTATTAATGAGGAAACTTGCATAAACGTGTAACAGAGTTGAATTACATAGGACTTGTTTTTGTAGGAAACCAGCCCATAAGTAACAGATACTTTGGAAAGAAAGATCTGAAGTTTTTCAAACTTTCAAGAACTGTTTGCTCAGAAATAAACATGAAAAATGCTTTTAAAAGTTCCTCAAATATCTTTCTTATCTTTTCCATTTGTCCACCGGAAATTCATTATTTATTTCTCAGGATTCTATGTCACAGAATTCTAACCAAGATCTCAGGTGCACACACTCAGAATGTGGAAGTAATTGACTTGAGTTTGTTTGATTCATCATACTTTCCATGTTGAAAAATGTAGCCTCCAGTTTTGAGTACCATTAGGGTAAAGGGATGTTTGGATCTGGTGTGCTGACTGAGGTCCATCTTTAGTATGGAACAGAGTCAGTAGCTATTGGAAGGAAATGGATGTATTGGAATCCAGTGCTAAATACTATAAGCAAAGTAGCTGGTGGTCTTGTTTCAGCAAATTCCTTTAGCTTGCAAAATAGAAGGAGATCTGTCCAGAAATTCTTTCCACGTTTATTCTTGCCATCCACAAATAACTTCAAAAGCAGATTAAATTCAGTCTCTTTGGACTTGTCCATTACATTTTGCTTTCATATTTTCTTGGAGAAAAAAATTGTTCAACAAAATACAGAGATAATTTTTTCATTTTCTTTACCTGTGGTAACGCAGTGTTTGATCTGTCTGTTCAAAGTGCAGTCACCTAACAGTCAGCACGTTTCCATTATAGACAGGAGGAGGGCCTGATCCAGGCCATCTAGAACTTTCCCAGTGGAGGGATTCATAGCAGCTTGAATCATTCAATCGGTTTCTGCTCTGTTGAGTGGTGGATAGAGATACAGTGACACAATTTTTCTAGTGGTCAAAATACAAGATACTCTCATAACCAGAAGATAATGTGGGTTAGAAGAGACTGTCTTGTCCAATCTTCTGCTCACATTCCTCATCACACCTTGAATTTTGATACCGTAGACCTCAGTGTCACATTCCTACAGTGGGTTTTCTAAAATTTGACGAAGTCCAATGGATAGCTTCTTTCTAAGTGCAGTTTTGCTCAGAATATCTTCTGTTCTTAATATTTCAAATAGCAAGAATGTCCTCAGATGCAAAGTTTGGATCTGCATTCTGAATCAGTCACAGGAAGTGTTTGTACTAAGGAGAGAATTGATTTTATTTGGCTGAAGGGCAAAACATTGCAGATTATGTTACATTATCATTCCAGAAGTGGGCATGATATGCCCAGGGAATTCAGGTAAAAATTCGGAAGTATCCAAATAAAATAAGGAATGAAAAATAATTAAAAAAATATCTAACCTGCCTTTGCAGAGACACAGATTTGTTACTGTGATAAAGATACCATAGTGCTTGTGGCCAAAGTTAAACTGATTTTAAGGTACATTAGATTTATGCATTGATTTTTTTAATTTTTTTTTTTTTTTTTTAACATGTACTCAGTTGGGGTCATTTGGAACATATCAGATTTCTTAATGGGACTTGTGTTAATAAGTGATGAGGACAAGAAAGAACTACATGGTGAATGGCAGTGCTCTGCAAGATTTGTTCTCCAAACTCTGATTTCTGGGCAGATTTCTGCAGTCCCGTCAAATCATGAGAATTCTGTCCTCTTCCCACCTGTGACTGTTCCAGTGGCCTAGATGCAGACTGCAGTCTCGCTACCAGACAGATGCGTACTGACACCAAGTGATCTGTGGAAGAGAGGTTTATCTTGAAATTTGGCAGCAGAGAGAAGGAGATAATATTTGAATTGAACTGTGAAGAACTTGCCAAAATGCCCCCAGGTCCTTAACAAATCACAGCTTTTGAAGGACTAAGCTGCTTTTTGGCTTGTGATTTAATAATATGAAGAAACTCGTTGGAAATAAAAATTCATTTCTAATTGGCCTTCAGCCTTAGACTGCTAATTCAAATCTGATCAGCATAGTGAAGATAGAGTCCCAAACTGTTGTTCACGGATAGCCCTGAACATCTGTCTGGAGGAGAAGGTAACAAGATGCCTGCAAAGCAGACCCTGTATGTGCAAGATATGTAGTGTGGCATACTTCCAAAGCAGGAGCTTTGGGCAGGCAGGAGCCAGTGCCAGGAGCTGCTGATCTGGGCTTTGCCTGGTGGCAGCAGGGGCTGCCAGCTCTGAACACCCACAGGCAAGGACCTTTCTGAGGGGTTGTTTCTAAGCTTGGAGACTTCAGCCGGTTTGCTTTTCTACTGCAGTTGTGGCCACAAGGCCCCGTGCTCAATTAAACTAAGTTGATGCTGATTGTACTGCTAGCACATGGCATATTCTGTGCCTAATTACACAGAGTGACAAGGTTTCCCACATCACTGTTCTCTTGCATGGAAGTGCAGGTTTACACAGGACTGGAAAGCCTCTTTCTTAGCAGTTTTGCATGTGTCTGTTCCTATGTGAGCTGAACCCATCTTGCATGTGTTACATTTTAACACCTTTAAGTAGTAAAACATCACAGTGCAGGTGGTTGCTCTTGCCTGATTTGCCATAAATCCTAAAAACAAGAAAATGGCAAATGGAGAGGGTTTCTATTAATGCGAGGAGAGATATGCATATGTGGCAGTGAAGAAGCATGTGTGCACAGACATACCTGAGGATCTATGTTGTGTCTGAAGGTTTATATTTATTATTCTAGACCCGAATGTTTAGTTTTTCCTGCTTCTGTTAGCTCAACTTGCTTTTTATGTATGCCTCGTGACATTAAACATGCCCATTTGTCAAGTAGAACATTAGATACATTTAGGTGTCTACAGCCTTTGAGGATAGGGCTTTTCTGTATCCTATGAATGAAATACTGGCTTCAGGCTTTTTTTTTTTTTTTTTTCCCCTTCCATGAAGAAAAAGATATATATTTTTAATATACTAGTGCTGTTTGGTCAAAGGTTTTTCAGCTCTGCTTTGCTGTAATCTGTCCTACTTAGAGCAAGCATGAATTTGGAGTTGTGGAGAGGCAGATAAATTGCTGCCTCGCAGTCATCCTACAGTCTGTATCTCTTCCCTGGCTCCAAATGAGTAGTAGACACACTGATTTTTATTTCCAAAAGCCCCTCATTCCTTAAAATGCTGGGAACAGGGGAGAGATGTTTGCCAGCACAGTACTCTCTAGGATAAGCAGATTTTGAGCCAACTCCTTCTCTGCATTTTCATGCTCTTCTTTGATGTGGGTTCAGAGGAGCTGCATCTGTGCCAAGCACTCAGTTCCCTGGTGGCCCAGGTGTATACCCAAATCTTGGAGCAGCCCCTCTGGGACAGTCTTCTGCCCAAGTGTGTCTTCTGATAGGCTTAGAACAGACACAGGAGTTAGGTTCTTACAGATGTTGCAGGAGGATGTTCAGGATTGTCTGCAGCTCTGGCTCATCTGTAAGAGAGGTGTACAGAGCCTGATCTCCATAAGACCTGGCTTAAAAATTTGGCTCTGTTGAAATCAGCTGAGTTATTTAATTACTTAAGCTTGTCTCTGGCCAGTACCAAAGATGTATTGATTTATAGATGCCTTTTCAGCGTATTCTTAATGCATTTGCAACAAACTTGTAGCAGGACCATTGTTTCATTGTAATCTTTTTATAGTCAGTACAGTTGTTGTTCTTTTGAGATAACTAAATGCTATGATTTAATCTTAATTTTTAATTTTTTTTTACTGGATTTGGGTGTTATATTATTGGCATGCATGGGAACTGTTGAGTCACGGCCTGAAGCACTGATTGAGCACCTGGGGAAAGGACTCAGTTGGCCCTGGAAGCACAGGTGAAGGCAGTTCAGCTGTGTGACTGGAAGGGGTGCAGCCTGGCTGCACCTCTCCTAGACCCCATTTGAGGGCTGACTGCCACTGGGGAAGGATCTCTGGTTGGAGATCCCTCCTTTGTGGAGTCTTTCCTGTGAACTGAGATCTTCAGAGGTGGGTGAGCACCTTTACTTTTTCTTTGAAATACTGTCCTATCTGTGCCGGTCCCTTTGCTGTTACATTCCTGTATCGCCCTTCCACCCTGTTAATCTTTCTGATCGTAACAAGGCATTACATCGATATATGCTTAAAAGCAAGTGGCTGCATTGATACGCTTCTGCAGGTGAAAAGCATTCTTTCAGGACCACGTGGAAGTATGTAAGGAATATAAGGACAAACAGTAACATCTGCTTATGAAAGTGGAGCTCTGAAGTAGGTTTTTCAGCAGGTTGTTCTAACTTGAGAACGTGACAGTTGCTGTTTATGCAGCAAGTTCCTTAATAGAAATGTGAAGGGATAATACACAGTGAAGAGTGGGAACAGCAATGAGTCTGTGCCATTTAGGTGCTGCTGAATGAATTTCTGCACCCTTAGCTTGGGTGAGAAGCTGGGATCCTCTGGTACTTGCCATTTAAGCACCATTTACACAGTGACCTTAGGGATTTAGCACTCAGACAGTTGAACAGATCTTTCTTGGCTTCTTCCATCTTTCTTTGATAGTTTTGCATGGAAGAATATAGCTAGACATGAGAAGGATTAACCTGCTATGTATCTGCATGGGTTATTGTTCTGCCACTCTAGGCAGAGAATTGTATTCCAGTAATTTACTGAATCCTTCTGTTGGGCCATTGTGACACTGTTAAAAAGTAGGTCATTTGAATGCATTGCTGATAATAGTAATGGATTCACACGTCAGCTGGCTGCTCTGTGCACATGTAACCTCTGCCTAATGTCACCTCCAGAGTGGTTCACTCCCCTTGCAGTGGAATGTACCATTTTGCTAATGCACATGTGCATAGATTGCATTTCATAGAAGCACAAGTTTGGAAAGGACCTACAAGATCATCTAGTCCAACCGTCCTCCCATTACCATTGCTACCACAAGCCACTAAGCCATCTCTCGTAGCTCCTCATCGAGACGCTTCTTGAACACTGCCAGGGACAGCAACTCCACCGCCTCCCTAGGCAGCCATTCCAGTGCCTGACCACTCTCTGAGAGAAACAGTTTTTCCTTATGTCTAATCTAAACCTCCTCTGATACAATTTGTGGCCATTTCAAACTAAGAAAAACTAATAGCATATAAAATGCTATTTATGGCTTTCCCCTGAAGAAATCTCAGACCTAAGCTCCATCACAAGCCATCTGAGAAGGCTGCACTGCTGAGATTATAGAAGGTGGTCTTAGGGTTAGAACTTGCTTTAGAAGTTCTTCCCATATTTGTTGCAGGGGCGCTAGTTAAAATATGTATATATTTGTAAAATATTACATCCACTCACCACCTTCCTATCTTTCTGAAATACACAGCAGCATGCATTCAGTAGTGCCTGTGGGCTGCTCAGTTTGTGCAGTACCCTGTGGAATGCCCTTTCTGCTTCCCCAGCTGCACCACAGTGAGTGTTGGTGTGCAGCGCGTGCTCCAGTCCGTGTGCCATGGAAGGGACTGGGAGCACAGTGCCTGAGGAGCTGCAGGCCCTGTCACCAGCATCTCTGCATCACTCTGCATGTGCAGTTGTTTCTTCATAGTTCTAGGACAGCTGAAACTGGCTTCCAAAGGATGGAATCTTAAATACCGTACTGATACAAGTTGTTGATAATAAAAGATGCCGGCTTTCTAACACTCCAACTCAAATCTTAGACAGTTTCCTGATTGACAGATTTACACTATCAGTACTTCCTTCTCCTGTCCCCACTGAAGCCTTGAACTGTTGGCAACAAGCAAGCGCAGCCAGAAGCTTTTGGTTACATTTGAATGCATGCCCTGTTCTAGCTGTAGCTGAGACACATGCCACTGCCTTCCCTGTGCCAGCTCAACAAGCATCACTGAGTTAAGGAGCAACTGTAACTGGAGTAGCTAACAGATTAGACAGGCTGCGGCAGGACCTGCACCAGGGAATTAGCAGCATCATTTGTCAGCTGTGTGTGGAATGAGAGGTGTGATTAGAGTTTGAGATGCACTGCCAGCCACTGCACTCATCCTCTACTGAAGCGGGCCTCACTTCCCGTGGACAGGATTCATTCTTTTGTGATCTCATCTAAGAGGGCCAGAATAATTTTGTGCTTGCCATCCAAAATGAGGTTAACTGTGGAAACAGTATAGAAATAATTTGCTTTTAAACTGGATAAAGCAAAATGAAGTAAAGCAATTCTAATCACATCTTAGAACTCACTGGCTTGTGTATAAGACTGGGGCTACAGTGGGGGTACTTTGAAATGCAAGTTAGCAAAGCTTAAGAGCTGAGCTGACTGTAAAACGTGTCTCTCAGTTGTTTCATTGTGCCTTTAATGCATGACAGTACAAAATCAGGCTCAGTGGGTAAAAGTAGTCCGGTTAAGGTCATGTGCAGCCTTTGCCTTTTTCACTCAGTTCACAGATGTGGTTCTGCTGTCTTCTAGCTACTTTAAAATACTTCATTGTTGGATTCACTTTCCAAGGTCCAGGAATTGCTGATGAGACCAAAACCTACAGCTTTGGAGAGAATGTATCTGAAGAGTCAGCAGTGATATGCTACTGCAGGCTTTCTGCTCATGCCTGTGGTAGGAGGTTAGTTTTTCCAGCCCAGCATAATGCAGTGAGTTGATGGAAAGCCAAGAGAGATGCAAGCTTGGCTAATTGGAGCACTCCTGGGAGGATGTGAATTGCACAGTTTCCATAATGACTGGAGAGAAAAAATAGTTTGCATCCCCTAATGTAACAGCACTGGGATAAGATTAATAGCAGGAACACAGCAGCAGTGTCTGTCAGTACTTTCTTTATTAAAGGAACTGAATTTTACAAATGATATTTTGCTGGTGATGGGTGCTGTTAGTCAGTAGGCAAAATCCTTTCCCTGGGTCTCCCCTAACTTACTTACCACCAAAGCCCAAGCTTATAATGGCCCTAAGAACACAGGCTTTTCTGTTACGATATGCAATTAAATTGTAGTTCAGCTCCAGAACTAAGCTGGAAGTGGAGTCATCTAAATGCACAATAGTCCATGGATCTTTTCTTCTGCAGCTTCTTTACGCAGGGCTATCTGAGGAAGGTTAATGAAGAGTTATTGATCTGAGGCTTGGGGAAATTGACTAGATTTGTGTAAACAAATTATTTTCTTCCATGTTTTGAGTGCACTGTACAGTCTGCCCATGATCTCAGGGGTGCTGAGCTGTGTCTCAATCCTGGAGAATACTTGTTCTTTCAACTGGGACAACAAAAATTTGGAAATGTGTTACCTTTGAAACAAGTTACCTTTGTTTGGCAAATGTTGCCCTGAAATGGAGTAGCAGAAGGTGCTGAAGCATTGTAGGATCAGAAACAAAATGGTAATTTTTCCATTAGCTATAGGAAATTTTTTGGGGGCCCAAAATTCTAAGAGTTATCGTGTGTCATACTGTTGTCTCATTCTCTAGTTATTTATTAGAATATAATCTGTGGTGTTGTTTATAGCCATGGAGTGGAATGATCTTTGAGTCTCCACTGCTCTAAATAAGATATATACTTCCTCTGGTTTTGAGGAAAATCCCAATCAGCCGCTTCTTATGTTCAGTGCTGGCAAAAAGGATGTGTGTTTTTTAGTAGTCCTGTTGGCAGTAGATACCTTTCTCATATAAACTTCTTGGATTATCAAAAGATGCCAGCCCACTGTAGCTAAAACCTGGTTACAGGCCTAATCCTGTGCTGAGGAAACTAAACTTCTAGTGCAAAATCAAGTAAGTTGTATATGTGAATCTGTATCCCCTTCCTGAACAGATCTGTGTATCTATTGGTAGACATAGTACCAACAGCCCAGATCCCAGGCACTTGTTGTGTCAGAATAACTGCTGTTTCTGATGGTTAGGTAAGCTTGGAGGCTTTATTTTGCTCTGTCCTGTTGTTACAGAGGCTTGAAGTGCTCCAAACTTAGCTTGGAACAAGTCAGGAGGTGATTTTAACATGCAGTAACTGTCCCTTGAATAATCCCTGTAGATACTCTGTCATTACTCAGGGAGATCTCAATGGCAGTTATGTTGTATCCAGTAACTGTGTGAGGGGAAACATTTAAAGCCAAAATTACAGGAAGTCCTGAGTCTGCCAGAAACAAAATATGTGCCATCTTCTGAAGAATTTTTCAGTGCAGTTGCAATGATTACACACCTGTAGAAGAAACTGAGGTTCTGGGGATGCTTTGAGCATAAAGACATCGCTCCTTTTGGCACTCTGTGTGTGCCTCCAGAGATAGTCATTTAACCACCTACCTGTAGTTTGTTGTTTTGAGTTTGTTTCTTGCTGCAATTGCCTGAGTCATCTCAGACTGCTAGTAAACTGAGCATGTTTCCTTCTTTTATTTATTTTTTTTAAAAGGAGTGAACCACAACTCAATATTTGTATCACTCACGCTCAATTAAAAGCACAAACAGAAAAAGTTCATGAATAGTCTGCATCTAATGAAGAGGCACTTTCATAACAGCCCATGTTCAAAGGTACTTTTAACAACAAGAGTGAAGGATTTATGATGTAAGTATTTTAGTCATTAGAAAATTGGAATTGTTTCTTTGGAGAAAACAAACAGGCTCTGGGCTCTTCCTAAGAGCAGTATGAACTCAGCAGCTGGCAGCTAGTCAGCCCCCCTGCAGTATGAATTAATGATAAAACTGCTTTCGTTCAGAAGGGAATTTTATTGGGCAGGATGCCGGGTACCAACACAATGAGGTCTCCAGATGCCCCTCCCCCTAGGGGTCTTCAATTATACTTCATAATGAGCACTGTTTCATTAGCAAGGAAAGAAAAAGTCAGCACTAATTAAAATTAAATTAGGACACACTCAAGTTGTGTTGCACAGTGTGCTGAGATATTAATAAAAAAGAAGCTGCCTTGAACAAGTGTGGACTAAAGGGTCAAGTAATAACAATTAAAATACTGAATGTTATGTCTGTGCTGGATTTTTAACACTCCAGTTTTGGCTGTGCATATGGAAAGGTGATGTCTGGACTGGTTTCTGTAAGTTGAAGGAGGCATTGCATCTACATCTGTCAACATAATGTCTGACAGAACATTTTCCTAAAGCTTGCCAGAGTATTTCACAACACATGCATGTGCACATGTGCCTGCAATCTGATGTTCATACACACACTGCTGAGCTGCTGTGTGAAAATAAGCTGTACATTGCACATGAAAACCCAGCATAAAGTACTGCTGACATTCAAAAGGTGTCTTGCATGAGTACTCGTGTAGAGAAGCAGGGCATCTGCAGTTACGTATGTACACTATGAGATGAGCATGTATTTTTGTATGTCTGTAGAATCGTAGAATCATTTTAGTTGGAAGAGGCTTTTAAAGGTCTCTGGCTCTGGAGCTTGTGCCGGATGGCTTTGGAGCCTGTACCTGGTTTTGCAGGCTAGTTGCTGTAAACGTTTCTGAGGAAAACTTGCTGCCCAGTTTAATTAAGGTGTTTAATTAAGTTGGTTCCAAAGATACTTGTGGAAATACTAAAATATGATTGACCTTCAAAACTGATTATATACATATGATGTTCATTAGGCAAATTACAGTGAACATCTGTACGTTTTGTGTATGTGCATACGTGGAACTTGCTGAACTGGTGAATGGATATGAAATAGCGCAAATTGTCATCTGGAAAAGAATTTGTTCTTCTCAGTGAAGAACACTGTGTTTCACTGTAGTGAAAACGCTACAAATATCTCCCTCATGTTGTAGCAGCCTCCTGCCAGGGGTTCAGGCCAGCAGCCCACCCAAATGTCTATGTCTGGATCAGTATATTTCACGTAATCCAGGAGGCTTCACCGCTAGACAGTATGTGTTTTTGTGTGCAAGTGCTTTTCTAACTGTTAAGATAGTTGGTTCCTTTAAGCTTCCTGCTTCCATAAGTTATTTCCTGTACTTTCTAAGTAATTCCTATAGTGGCAGCTAGAAAACTCTGCATCCTGTAGAGGCTGTCTCTGCTTGTTTGAGGGTAGAGCTGGCAAATACTGAAGGCCCAACGCTGAAAGTTGACTTCTAACATTTCCTTAATATGTATTTACAAGACAGATCATGAAGCCTGTAAATATGTTACAATAAAAACATCCGTAATGTGTAACTGGTTATGGCAGAGCACTCATTCCACATGGGCTGTAACTCTCTGTATGGCCAGTAACCTGCATTTCAGTAATTTCCTAATGTATGGCTTCACAAAGTCATTTATTTACAATCCTTTAAATGCTCTACCTCTTGAGTGTAGTCAAAACATGTGTTTGCAGATCTTGTGGGGTTTTTGTTTCTTTAGTGGTTGCATTTGATTGTAGTGACATGTATTTGCACTGTGCTTTCCATCCAGGAGGCAGAGGTACAGCTCAGATAAAACATGTACGACTTCACCACCAGCGCGGAAGTAGCTTAGAAGTGGGGCAGAGCATCCACAGAGCTCTACACTCAGACCAGATTAAAGAATTTTAAGAGCTGCTTACAACCCCATATCGTGCAGAGAAAATCTTAGCTGACAATCCCAGGGTTGGTAGAAGTGAGTGTTAAATCATTCAAGTAGGATATTGATCCCCTAGGGGAAGATGCAAAGGGAAAAAGCTATCAAACCAGAAAGCGTCCTTTAGCATCTTAACTTTCTGGATGCCTCCTTTCATATGAAAACTACTTCTGATTATCCTTGAGGCAGGACAGTTTGTGAGGCATAATGATTTTGCTCAATGCTTCAGACTATTATTTAGCACCTTTTGAAATCTGTACAGTCTTAAAGTCAGGTACTAGCCCTACTGCTCCTCCACTGAGCCCCCGTCTGCAGAAAATGAACACTAAAGTAAAAATCCACAATCCTACACTCATGAAGTCAGCAATAAGAAGCTGCAGAGATCTCAGTGTGGTTGGTCACCTTGAAGGAAGTGAACTTGGCAAGACTCTGACCTCCATCCCCTGGTGGTACCAGTGTTAGAAGATGTCCCCACATCTGCTGTAGCTGGGTCTGGACTGAGGGAAGGTGCTCACATTACCTACAGCAGGTGGTCTCCAGATTTCCAGCTCTAGAGCTGACAGTAGAGCACTGAAGCTACCAAAAAGAAAAAAAAAAAAAAAGAAAAAAAACCCAACAACCACATATCTGTACCTAAATACATTTCTAGTCACCATGTTACTCCCTGTATTTTAATCTCTGCTCAGTGAAGGTGCAGGCAGTCTGCTAGGGGATGAGTAAGCAGGCAGTACGCTAACATGCATGCACAGCACTTATTACACTGGTGTAACTTGCACAGGCATTTTCTTGCTAATTCCTCACACCTTTCACTTAACTTGCTGGGAATTGCAAAGGAACTCACTTTTGTATTTGCTTATTTTGAGTACTGGATTATGCAGATCTTTGGTCTGTCACCTAAGACCTTTTAGTCCTATTCAGTAGCACAGCTCTTCGTTATACAGGAGTGCTTGCTTTTGCCTGCTGCAGCCCTTTCTTAATGGCAAAAGGAGACTGTGTGTGCTTTACAAATCCCCTTATATGCACCCCTTTGGCAACCTCTTTTATGAAATTTTTATTAGTATGTTCAGCAATGTGCATGTCCTCAGGAATAATAAACAGCATGGAGAGAATATATAGCCATTCAGATGGTCCAGGGGCTTCTGAAGGGAGGAGAACAATGCTACTTAAAATATTGCAGGATGGCTTACAACCCTGAGGGAGGAGGTGTGGGGGAGGAGAGGAAGAGCAGATGGGCACAGTGTCCATTTAAGGTGGTCTGGCACAATTATTGGTCAACAACAATGGGATTTTTATTTGGAGGCTCCTTCCAGCCCCTTGCAACAGAGCTGAAGTTGGGGAGGTTATGCTGATGCTGGCAGCCTTGACTTTGAAAGAAATCACCAGGCTGTGCTGCTTGTATATCCCCAAATTGTATTTATGACTTCCCTGCTCCTTTTTGAATACAGATCTCTGTAGTCTGGGGGGCACAGAGCTTGTAGATAGGTTCTGTAGGGGAAAAGGAACCTTCTATCTACAGCAGTGTAGGTATCTGTCTATAGTTAGATCCTGGGTTATCTGCTCATTATGTTTGTTGAATACGATTGTATTTATCTTTCTCAATTCTCCTCTCTGAGTTACCCATTAAATCAAGTCAGTTCATTGACTCTAGTCTGCGCCCTACTGAAATCCATGTCTTCCTGTAAGTTACTTCTCATAATCAGTCTACTTGCCTATGCTCCCATCTGTGGTGGAAGATATTCAGCTCAGTGCCCAGTAAAGGGATTGTGTAGACTAGAGGTAGGTGGTTGTTCATGGCTGTGTCTTTCACTCGCCGTGTGATCCCCCTGAAAAGCCTTCGACTCCTTGCCTGTTTCCCCAGCTGCAAAACTGTTTACCACATTGCAAGGTGGTGTAAAGCTTAATGCAGTTCCTTGTGGGAAATGATACATTAAGGCTGAGTAGGAACATTTATACCCACATGAACCTTGATACTGATAACAAAATTGTAACCTCATTCTGTTAGTTTTCTACCATAATGGTGTCAAATTCCATAATAAATTAAAACTGCCTGTGTAAGTTCTACTTTGTTTGCATGATTATTCTGTTAATCAGCATGGCAGCATGATGTAATATATCACATGTGGGAGTTAGATATGAGCTGTTTTCTTAACTTCAGTGTCTTCAGGTACATGTGTGTGAAAAGACAGGCAACGATCCTTTAATGGCAAAGAGAATGACCAGTATTTGTATTCCCTTAAGTGTGGAATGATAATGTACTATTAAGGATTCAGTTCTTCATGATGCTACAAGAATAATAGAAAACAATTATGATATCAAGCTTAGCTGAAATTGAATTTTTGGGGAGGAGCCATCACTTTTTATAATGTATGTACCATCCATAGCATAAGTGGTGTGTCCCTGAAGTTATTAAACATTCCATCAGAACTGTCAACCCTGACTGCCTGCGTGATGAGATCTGCAAAGGATGGTCTGATATTTTAGGGATGTACATGCAGAATATTCAACAGTTGGTTGTCTGCTGCCAGGAAGTTGAATTTCATCCTTATTTACTGACCTCAGGAGTCTTTCAGCTGTTCTGGGTCCTTAGGCTGTGACAACAGGGGCTGTGTGACAGCCTCCCTTGGTTTTTTTGGTGTCTGGAGTGTACAGAGACAATGAACCCAATGGAGCACAAGGGTACATCCAGGCATGTGCAGTATCCAGCCACAAGAGTCGTCAAAATGGGTGTAACCCAACAGGAGGCTGGAAAACTGCCTGACGCACTTGGCAGGTGACGTAATGCTCCATCCTCAGGAGGAAATTATTGAACCCCTCTAGCAATGAACTTTTGGCCTGCAGCTGGAGCTTGGATTGCACAAGCTCAATAAATGTGTAATTGTCAATACCAGAGACACACCAAGCCCCCGTACAAGTAGGACCTGTTTCAGGAGTCGGGACGAAGCAAAGATCTAGGCAGTGAACCCCCTGCAGGAGCCAGCTGCTCTGGAGGGGGGCAGGCTCTCATCAGGGCGTGGGCCCTGCGGGAGATGGCTCCTCTCCAAGAAAGTGTCATCGGTCATCCTGGGCATCATGGCAGCCAGTCAAGCCATCAAAGCTATCAAACTTTCAGCCTCCTCCTCAGGTCTTGCTGCTTTGAATTGGCTGCTTGACAAGTGTGTATTAATTCTGCTTTTACTTGAAGTCAGTGACTAATTTAGTTTGTAGCTTTGCCATGTAGGAGCCAGAGCTGGACGGGAAGCCCACAGCTATTGGGCTTTCTCTAACGTGGTAAATGATAACATGCAGAGAGGGTGAATCTCAGCTTTCATAAAACATCAGTCTCCGATCTTATTTTTTTCCTCTATTCTTGAATTAGAGTGACTACTGTGTAGTGCAGAGATACCAGAATCACTTTGATGGTAAAAATCTACCTACAGCAGCTTGAAGCTCGGGACTGGTAGGTCTGTCCTACTCCACTACATCCAAAATAAGAATGTAGAGTTCACAGTCCAGTGACACCTCCACACCCATAATGCAGCAGAAAGCAGTCACTCGGATGTGAATGACTTCAGACAAACCATGTTTGTGATATTACAGACTAAGTGTGTGTGTAAAAACCAGTTCCAAAATGAACACCCTGATTTGCAGAGTCTGGCAACTGGAACTAGCAGTGATTCATGTACAGCTATAGAAAGTAGAGTGCAGCTAGGATAGATGAAAATTGTTGACAACTTCATTGCATCTGTGTCTGCATGGTGTGGTAGAGGAAGCCAAGACTGCTTGAAAGCTGGAGACATAGCTTTTACGGAGCTAACCAGAGTCATATTAACTGTAGCTCTGCTTCTGTGTAACCCAGCTAGTTTGCATGATGGCTTGATGAGCATTTTGTATATGGGGTGGATCCAGAGCAGAAATAAGCAAAAGAAAAGAATGTTCAAGGATGGCTTAGGGGTGAAACTGAGAGATGGTATATCCTGTCCATTCCATAGGCGAGGGAGACTTGTTTAGCCTGCTTGCTGCAATTTTTAGAAATGTCCAACGCCATTTCACCATCTTTCACATTGCTGTCACCACTGCCTAAATGCACCACCCACCGCTTTGCTGTGCTGCCATCCACTGTTTGGTCTCCAGAAATGTTCAGCAAGTATCAATAAATGTCAATGGGTGCCATCTTTTTCTGCATGGAGGAATTCTGTTCCACACCTTTGCTCCATAAGCACTCCCACATCAGACACCATTCTGTCAGAGTGCCCCTCTGTTGCCATCTGTCACACGGTAACAAAACGTAGTGGGGTATTGGTGGGAAGGCTCAACCTCTACTGCCATACCACCAACATCTGCCTCTGATGTTGTGAACCAACATAATGAAATAGGGGTCATTATTTTCAGAGCAGCCCATGTATGTTGCTTTATAACCCTCCAGACATTCTTTTACTTCCAATTCTATGAAGCGATTCCTTTTGCCTATTATTGGTTTTGCTGATCTTTTCCCTTTTTCTCTTTGAAGCATGCTGGTCTCACAACTCCCAGTTTCCTTTTGCTCTGCCTGCGGACTTCAATTTGTTTTGGCATATTTAGGAATTGTGAAACTTGAAATCAAGCTATGATTTTTGAATGTGCTAACAGTTAATTTATGAGTGGCTGGGCAGAGGAATGTGAAAGTGTCATACACACAGTTAAACATAATATTTGTTTTAGCTGTAATCATAGTGCAATATTGAAATATCATAGTAGATTATGGTTTATTATGGTGTGTTACTGCAGCTAGTAAACAGTGCCATCCAGCATGATTGTTATATCGGTATTACTTTGTAAGGGATCTACCAATATCTGTACTAGAAAACTGGATTTCAAGGGTTTATAATTCATCCATTTTATATTGTTTGAAGGTGGAACTTAACGTAATGCATATCAGTATCAAAGAAATCCTTCTCTTTGTACTATCCACAGGTTGGACGCCTCATGCTTGGAGGAGCATCTAACTCCTAGAGCTAAGGCGGTAGAGGCTTATCTTTATGTGTAGGAATCTGTGCCAATCTCTGCAATAGCAGATAGGTCTGTCCAGCTTCTAATAAACGTATCTTCCTTTTCTTTCTTGGTTTGCTACACAGTTGACTCATTTTACACCTAAGAGAGGAGGTAAGTAGTGGAGAAAGAAAGAGGGCAATGTTTAAGAGAGAAATTGATCTGCCAGTCAGCAAAGTAGTGAGATTAAGAAATGCCTGGAGACTGAATCCCAGTCCCAAACTGATAGGAGCTCCCTGCCAGTCATTGTTGATTCCATAGTTTTCAGAGGGAGGAGGTATGATGTGCTTGAATTGGTCATACTCCTATCTTCCTAACCCCAGGGTGTGTTCTGGGGAACCTTCTCCTGCCCTCGCCACGGTATGTCCACTGGAGTTTTCTTCTCATAGATTGCCCCCTAGAACTCTGTTTTTCACTCATCCTCCTTAGAGCCTGGCCTTATTTTAGTTAAGAATGAGGCTATCTTTGTTAACGTCAGTCTTCAACCCTTGCTAAGGGCCACTGGACCCACCCTTTCCTGAAGACTGCCAGCATCACAATGTCAGATGCATGTTTGGAATATTGGAGTATAGATGTGTACATGGATGTGTACATTTATATATTAATTACTGATGAAATGCTTACGAAGAGCCAGTGGAGAACACGAGAATAGACAGCAAGTCCAGAGAATATCAGGAGTGTGAGGAATGAGACTCCTGGTGCAAGGGACTGATGTCAGTGTTGGAAATACCCTGAGGCACTGTGCTGTGAGCATGCAGGGCTCCGTGCTGAAGGTTCCCTCAGTCTAAGAGCTGTATCCAAGTAACTATTTGGGATGGAACTCTGATCTATTTGTATAGCAGCACTAGAGGCTACGTTTGGGATCCTCTGGATCTGTGCGTCAGCAGGGGCACGTCCTGCAAACTTATTAAGAGAGTAATAATGGTTGTTATACTTAGCAGAATCCCAAATGGAAGAATTGCATGGAAGTACTGCTAGGATGTATTTATTCTTTGTTGTGCGCTGTGTGTGTTCAGTCATGCACAGATGTGGGTAAGTCTAAGAGTGCAAATCCAAGCACTGACACTACAGCCGTGTCTTTTCTCCAATCCATGTGCAATCTGGAATGTAATGAGAATGAGATACCTGAACAGAGGCAAAAACGGTGAGCCTCTTTCACCTATGGGTAGACCTCAGCATAAGTAAGTGCTTGTAGCTACTTGCAGGAGCAGAGCAGTGTGGGCCAGTATGCATAGGGGTGAGCCGAAACCAGCTGTTCCCAGGTTGGTTCAAGGGAATATTCTTATGGCTCTCCTTTTACCTATCCTCTCTTCCCACAGGTTTCATGTGGGAGAGAGAAACCCAGCTTTGCGATCAGAACACTGTCAAATTAGTAGTAATTGGCAGTGCAATAAATAATCTGCAATAATAGGAACAAGTGCTAGGGGGAGCAGAAGAGCTGTTGGTCGGACACCCATCATTTAAACTGTAGGTGTTGCTAGTGGCTTGCTGCAGTGATTAGTAAAAGTCTCTAAACGTGGAAAATATAGCTCTAAATGCATTTGAAAGAGACGTGAATGTGTTTTAAATCTTCCTGGGTGACTGGACCTATCTCCCCGAGTTCTACCTAACTGGTTGCACTTACCTTAAATTATATGGTCTGTGGTCTTGTGAAGTCCTGTTTTCTCTGTAGGAAGCAACACAGTATAATGGATTAACTCAGAGTTATTCACTCTCTAGTCTGATGCAGCTGCCCCGGGGGTGAAATACATAAGTTAGTTTACCAACAGGATGTCACAGCAGAGTTTGTGAGAGACACAAAATATGAGATTTTTTATATCAGCTGCCCTGGTGAAATCTGGAATAATTCTGTCAGTTGGAATTCTTTGATTTATACCATGTACAAAGCCTAGCCTTAAAAATGTCTCCAGTAGAAACTGCTTCAAAATGTCAGGAGTAATTTGGCCAGAAAATGGAGTCTAAGGCAAGTTTTGTTGGGAGCACAATTCACAGAGATGTATTTAAGCCAGCTGCATATACTGGTTTGGGTCCACATACGTATCACTGGGTTGGACTCGCAGCAGAGAGGACAATGTGCTTGTAAGCTATTGTGTTGCACTGAAAAGCATTATGGAACCAGAAGGAGACAAGACAAGGCCTTCCTATCTCATCCCACCATCATGTGAGACTTGCATGTATTCACCCAAAAGGCATTCTCCTTCACTGGTCTGGCTGGTTTGGTCACAGTATGGTTGTGATACTAGGAATCACTAGAGAATATTGGGTATTTAAGCTTGCTGTGGTACAGTTTCATGATTGCACATGCAGAATTACTAGAGCTGTCTGCTGAAAAGAAGTTTTAGTACAAAAAACATTTGTTTTTTCCTACTCCTTAGGAAAAGTTCATTCTACTGCAATCCATCATTGGTTTGTTGCCTAGGGGCTTGCTCGGAAGCAGTATTAGGTCTCTCCACATGCCTGGGAGTTAATTCTTCTTCATTCTGCTAAGTGCCTATTCTTTTCTCTTTCAAACGGCTCTCAGTACCAACCACCTTATTCTTCTGTTGCCTTCTATGTGCTCATATCTATCTGTTGCATCAGTAATCGCTGTTGTGACAGCACTTTGCAGATTTTTCTTCCTTTGTTCTGTTGCAAAGCATTTGGTATAGCAATAGAGCATGCATTCATTCATTTGATGAATGTATGACTTACCTCTTCAGTGCCATGCGAAAAGGACAGTGGTAATGTGAAAGCAAAGCTCCCCACTCAGACACAGAAACTGGACAAACACAGACCAAGCTATGGTAAAAGAAAATGTAAAAACCATCAGATAAGCCTACACACAGGAAGAAGATTTGTTTGGCAAAATGAAAGGTTGAGAGAATCTCTATAAATATGCCAGGATGGGGGGGGGGGGGGGGGGGCGGGCGCAGTAAACACCAAGAAAGGAGAACAAAATGATGGAACAGCTCTCTGATGAGGACAGGCTGAGAGAGCTGGGACTGTTCAGCCTGGAGAAGAGAAGGCTGCAAGGTGACCTGATAGCAGCCTGTCAATATCTGAAGGAAAGCTACAGGAAAGAAGGCGACAGACTTTTTAGCGGGGTATGTGGTGAAAGAACGAGGAGAAATGGTTTCAAGTTCAAATAGGGTAGTTTTAGGTTAGATATAAGGAAAAAATCTTTCACAGTGAGGGTGGCGAGGCACTGGAGCAGGGTGCCCAGTGATGTGGTTGATGCTCTGTCCCTGGAGGCTTCCAGGGTGAGGCTGGATAAGGCTCTGGGCAGCCTGATCTAGCTGTGGTGTCCCCGTTCAATGCAGAGGAGTTGGACTAGATGGCCTCCTGAGATCCCTTCCAGCTCTATGGATTCTATGAACTGCTTAAACTAAAGGCAACACTGGTAACACAACAGATGGGTACCATCTAGCCAGTAGTAACTTCAGGCCAGTAGTTAGGAGGTTCCTAGCCATCAGAGAAGACAGATTCTGGAACAGACTCCTAAAAGGAAGCAATGTTTTTTTTGTGTTTTTCTTTGCTCCTCTTGCTTGGAAATAAGTTTAAGAGAACTCAGTAAGCTGGCACAAGGGTTAAATTACCTGATGCACCAGTGTTATTTGCATGTCCTCATCCTGTGTCCCAGCAGTTCTCAGTAGTATGTGAGTAAACGTCAGCATCTGTGCAGCAGGAGTTTGTCTGGACTGTTTTCATCATTCCTGTCTTGGACAATAGGAGAGAAAAAAGCCAAGGGCTCTGTTTTGTGTCCATGTTGCACAAGTGATTGGTCTTAGAATAGTGCTTGCTGGTCTAAAGGCCTAAATATATAAGAGGGCAGAAAACTTACATCAGGGAATCTGTCCCTCTACACAACACTGTGGAGGGGTTCGCCCTTGTGCTCAAGGGAAGACGCTTGGACCAAATGTCAGATCTAAGCAGCTTTGCGGCCTGTCAGCTCCACATCTGAGATCTGTAGCGTAAGCCTATCTCCAGTGGCATCTCACTGATTCTGAATTACTTTGGCTGCTGCTCACGTACAACAGGCAGAGATGTATATTCTCACACCCACTGCTCACCTGTTTTTCTGTTTTTCTCTTTAATAATTGTGCAAGTTGCCTGATAATTCGTCTAAAAGCCCTTACGAGACATTACATAATGTCCTTGGAGAAACCCTGTCTGCTGTAACACTAGGTAGATTATTATGTAAAACTTGCTTTCTTTTTCTCAGTTTGTTTTTGAGTAGGGAGTCAGGCTGGATTTCCACTTGGCTGAGCCTAAAGGGTTTTGGGTTTACTCTGGATTGCTCCACTATTTTATTAATCTCTGTAAGCTGTGCTGGAATTGGCCTTAGTATCACAAGTGAAATGAGTTTGGCAGGGCTCTCTGGAGGCTAGGAAGCACACCTGCCTGTGCGGTGAGGTACGATTTGGCTCAAGTGGCAACACTTAACTCAAGAAAGCCCCCAGTTCTACTGCATTGATTAATTAGTATCACTGGACTAGCTCCATGTGGTTAAAACCTTCCCCAATGCCCCTCAGGAGCGCCGAGCTTTCTGTATGCTGAGCAGATCATCAGGCAGGATTGCTGTGAGCTAGTCTGTTTTGAGGAGAATTAGTACACAAAAGCAGACAGCAGCTTACCTGCTGCGTCCCCTGCCTTTGGCTTGTGTCTGGAGTGGCTGCTGAAGGTTGGAGGAGTGCTGGCCCAGTCTCTCCTCCCTGTGTGGCTCAAGACTCTGTAGTAGCCCTCTCTGCTCTGAGGTCCTGATTGCCTTTGGATGATATTGAGCTTTCACGGAGGTCCAAAGACAGCTTAGAGATTAACTGGTAAAAGGAGCAGTGAGGCACCTCGCATCCCTGAGCATCCTGTGGCTTGAAAATCTCAAACTCCAGCTACAAGGATGGATGGCAGCAAGTCTGACCTCTGCCCAGTTTTCCTGCAGCTGAAGCAGTAGCAGAGTAAGTGTCAGCAGCTACTGGCAGCACCACATCATTTTGTGAGGAGCAGGGGAGTTGCTTCATTTCTGTGAGTCTCCAGCACTTGTCTGCACCTTGTACCATTGTCTTGTCCACTGTCCTGTCTGGCATCTGCAGCAGTGCAGTTCATTATCTTTGCCTTGCAGAGAGACCTGAAGCTTTCAGGACTGTGCTTCAGGCAGCATTCTGTTGTGGAAATGGGGAGAGCACTGATGGGAGCTTGAGGTGATATCCTGGGCAGGGGCCATGCCCAGGAACTTGCCCCTCAAAGCCCCAATGGCTGGGAGCCCCCCCAGGGGAGGACAGAGATGTGTCTAGGTCAACAGAGCTAGCCAGGAACCATTTTCTTTCCTGTTCAGAACTTCTGAATGGAAGTACTTCTCTGAAACACTTCTTTTGGCTGGATGTTTCAAGGCAGAATGAAAAGTTTTGTTTCAGCTCGTAGAGTTCTCTTTGAACTGTGATTCTCAGAGAACCTTTTCTTCTTGAAAACTGAGATTAAAGAAAGTTATCCACTGCAGAAGAGTTTCAGTTGAGAAGTATATAAAAAAATGCAAAATGTTAGTTTAAAAAATCCCCTACATTTGGGAGGGGGGGAAGGAACGACACAACAATTATTTCTAACAGCTGTGTTTTTCAAACGGAATTTATTCCAGTCAAAAAAAATATCAAACAGCTCTATTAAAGTTGTGTTTCCTTCTGCTTGTTAACTTCACTTATTTTCCCTTATTTGGGACATCCTGTAACTACTCAAAATCCAGAAAGCCTTTTTTTTCCCCCAAAGATATGCAAACCTCCCTCATGAACAAGTTTCAGGCTTGTCATGAAACCTGAACCCAAGGAAGGTTTCCTGGCTTCAGCTTTCATTCTGATGTTGCAAATGGCTCTGGCTCAGAGGATCACTTTAGTCTTGGAGCAGGGATGAGAAATCCACTTGTGTAGAGGGGAAAAAGAAGATGGAAAGTGCATGGGCTGAACTGTGGAAAATCCAGCAGTAGGACAGCTTCTCTGTCTCTGCTCCTAAACCTCAGACTGGTGTTATGCTGCACGCACTTCTCACCATCTCTGGCAGCTGTGCTGGGTTGCCGTGGACCACCTTAAATGTTTTCCATGCCAGCTGAGCGCAGAAAACTTCTGAAATGAGTCTCTGCTGTGCGGTGCACTCTCTCTTAGCAGTGCCCTCATGGTGACTCAGTCTCATTCCCTGCTTCTTTTAACCCACAGCAGGTCAAGAGTTTAACAAAGTGACTAGGGCTGGAAGCCAAGTCCCCAGAGTTGCAATCTGCAGCCAGCATGCCAGCATCTGGAAAGCGTTTGTGACCAATAAAAAATGAATGTGCAGACTCTGCCAAAGCAGCAATCATTTGGCATCTCAAGCCCAGATCTTTACAAGATGATTCTTCTGAGGCTTGGAAAGGCTTGCCTCAGTGTTTTCTAATAAAAACAGTTTTGGGCTGGGCCAATAGTCAGTGAGCAGTGCTATGCGTTGCCACATGGGAGACAGCCAGCCAGGGATGAGGAGACTTTGCTGGAGCCTAACCTTGGGCTGGCTTGGGCTGAATACCTTGCATCGGTGCTGCTTTCTCTTGGGCTATGGACAGGGCACTACGGATGCTACAACAGCTTCCAGACAAAGCATGCTGTGACCTTGGGCTGTTTTATCTGGTCCCCAGGACCCCTGGGGAGGGGCAGGAAGAAGAACAGAGGAGTAGAAGCATGCCCTACTGTTAGGGCATGAAGTTCTTGGTCAGTCTGACAAGAGCTGCCTTAGTCCTGTCTATGGAAACAGAGGCGTCTAGCAGTCAGCAGCCACCTTTCCAGCTGGTGCATCTGGAGTGCTGTGCACAGTCTCTGTTGGGTACCGCAGCAGTCCCACCTGTTTGTCAGATCCTAACTGTGAGACACAGTGAGATTCACTTACAGGCAACAGGGGAGGTCTGTCCATTCCTGAAGAGAATGAGAATGAACTAAGAGAAGAGAGATGGTGCATGGGTAGGCTTTGGTACCTTCAAGTGGCACAGGCCTGCCAGGGGCATTCAAAATGGAGGAAAGAGAAACAGGATATGTGAATGCTGCCACTGATGGTTCTTGCCAGCAGCTAGCTCATAGTGCTGTTGCTGAGAACATCCAAGCACTTCTTGTTTCCAGGCTCTGTCCCTAAGGATGCATTGAACTCAACACTCTGCTCCTCCTTGCAGCACTTATCTGGATGGCTTTGTCCACATGGATGTTCCTTCCCACAGCTGGCTTCCTTCTTTCTTATTGCTTTCTCTCTCTTCTCTGGAGTGGCTGTGACTGGCAGTCATGTGCAGGCCTCTAAGTCTGTTTAGACTCCACCACCACATACTCTGAATTCCACTGTGAGGAAACAAACACAAATGAGTGGAAGGTTAGTAATCATCTTAGAAGTTGCCGGAATAGTTTTTGCTGGAGCTATACAGATGTTGTTCTGTTGGTGTCATCCCTCTTACCACAGAATCAGTATGATGCCATGGCTAAAGCAGTGCAGCTGGGGTGCAAGAAACCCCACAGCAAAACCCTGGTATTAATTCTGAAACAGTGAAAAAAAGCTGATGCTTGCTTGATCTCCTGTTTCTAAGCATGACTTTGCAGATGGATTTCTACCACAGAAGAGGAAGCTGGCATCTAAACTGCAGGATTAGAGCACAGATATGATCCAGATGCTCTAGCTTTGTACATTTGTTATTGCCTTTGAGGAGCATCAAAGCTGAAGTTTGAGTTAGGAGAATGTGGAATCCTGTAAGTGTAGAAATTTTTGTTTTTACATTTCAAACTGCAGATATTCAAAGCAAGGTCCTCTGGGACTCCTAGGGCTGCATTTAACACTGCCATTTTACTAATTTTGATTTTGACTCCACTCTGTTTGTTCTCACCTGGTTCCTGCTTTTGCAGTAGGAAGTTTTGTTGTAATTATCATGTGTCAGCTACTGCATGTCAGCGTGCTTTTTCAGATGGTTACAAAGAGTAGGTTAGGGTAACAGACGCAGGGTGGGTAAAAACATAATGACTTGAAGAGATGTTGGTGGTTTTGATCAACCTACGGTATTGGTGAAATTCCTCTTGTGTTCCTAGTCCTGGCAGGATTAACAAAACATGTGCAAAATCCCTCCAAAGAAAACTTAGCCAAATCCACTTAATTTGCCCCAGTTTGGAAATTTTAGTTTGGGCCATATTGGCTTTAAGAGCCTTAATAACTCTTAGACAAAAGTAGCCTGAGTTTAATTCTCAGAACAAAGAGAAATCCGGATACTTAGTTTTGCTTCAGAGTGTTTCTTGAAGCCCTTCAAGTTATTGCTGGTATAAAATGAGTCCTTGGGAGATGACTGGTTTGTAAGGGCCATGTTCTCCAGAAATGGCAATTATGTTTTCCTTTTGTTATTTTTCACGTTATTTTTGTGAAAAGTGCCTTATTAGCCCTTGTAAGAGATTATTTAGAGCTTGCAAAATACATCTTGTGACTACTCAGCACTTTCCATGCATCCCTGAACAGTGATTTTATTTCCACTTGATGGAACCTAGTTTCTCTGTCTCTATTGTCCATGCAGCAGTTTCCTCACAGCATTAAAAATGTTCCACTTCCTACAGATGCTCAGATATTCCAGCCTGGGAATGCGTTAACCCTAGGAGTGCTGCTGCACTGATGCACCTGTAAAGCCTACCATAAAAGAGCAAAGAAGTACTGGGTTGTGGCATCCTGGACAACTGTGCAGTACAGCTAGCATTGGTGTGAGTGCTACACCTGTAGGTTGGCAGCTGGAAAGGTGGGGGCCTGAAGGTAGCAGTGGAATGGAAAGGAGCTCTGCAGCCGTGCAGAATGTACATCTCACAAGTCAGCCAGTGTGTGTGCTCCTGCAGCATGAGCAGATAGTGCACCCACACCATGAGGTGGCGGTGATATGTGAGTGAGACATTTCACCCTGTGATGATCCTGGGACTGGAAATCTTTCACCATTTTGATTTCTGGGGACTTCATTCTGAAGCTGGTGGCTTAAGATCATTAACCCTCTTGCACACAGCAGGAATAGAATGCTTCTGCTGTTTATCCTTGAACGTATTCAAACAAAGGCGTCTGTTATATCTAAGCATTCTACTTGGTTGCTGCGATGCTTTCTTCTACCCTACCTCTCTGGCAGTGAAGGGTTAAATCACACTTTTCTCATGTGCCTGCTGATAAGCTGTGAATACGCAGCTAGGACCTGTTCTCAGGCATGCATCCGTTTCTATAATCCAATCTTCTCCACTGTGGCACAGACCTGGAGGCTCTTCTGCAGCCTAGTATGGCAGGTCTGCTGCCATGGGATAAGAAGCGGTAGGATGATTTGCATAATCACGTATGCAAATAAACCAAATCTGGGTCCTTTCATTCAGCTTTGATTTTAAGGAGACTGTGTACATGGGCTTGAGTGCAAAGGGATTTGAAAGGATGGTTTTCATCTCTTGAGCTCTTGCAAAACAGAGCACACCCCCAGAAATGTACTGCTGTTACCAGACTTGTACAGCCCAATGGGCGTAAATGATTAATAGTGCAGAAACACTTGATAACCCATGCCATGCAAATGCACCCTTAGCCTCTAGGCCTACATCATCTGTTCCCTCTACTGGAAGTGTGGACTGCATCCTTATGCAGGAAATGAAAGAAACTCCAACTCCAAGGAACAAAGGGAATTCATCTCTTCATCTGGTAGAACATTTAAAAGATGTTAAGAACAGTAACAGCCTCGCACCTGTTGCATACCAGATGAGCACTGGTGGAGACACGTAGAGAGGTCATTTTAATGTGTGCCCTTAAAAAGGTTAAGGAGAATAAATCAGAGCACAGCAGTGTCCGTTAGTACTCAGAATGAGGACTCCAAACATTTGTGCTCTCACTTGATTCAGTTTCTTAGTCCTTTGTACCACCTCTGTCCTGTAGCAGTGCTGCCCGGCCTGGCCTGGGCTTCAGGAAAGCTCCTGAAGGGCTGGAAGTGAATGGTGTGGTTTGAACAATTCATGATGGTTCCAACAATTCACTCATCAGTTCAGTGATCTTTTTCCAGCAGTGAACTGTGTAGGGATTCCAAAGGAAAGCTCCAGAACAAATAATGAAGTAGCAGTTTGTTAAGGCTGTACATGTTCTTAACTTGAGTGACTAGGATCCCAGTGGCATCACATGTTCAGCAGTGAAACTGATAAATTGTATGTGTTAATTAAACATTGCATTAAAAATGTCAGTTTTTTCAAGTGAATGTACATCTTGCTTGGCTCTTTGAGTGGCCAGCTCTTGCTTGAACATACATAGAACTTAGCAGTTTGGTTTCAAACTTTAGGGAAAGAAAACATAGCAAGTCACCCCAGCTACATGCCATAGATGAAAAAAGAACAAACAAAAAAAAGCAGGTGCATTCACTTTTGTCTATTACAAATTCTGATTGCTTGAAGCATAACACTGGCCATTCAGAGGTAGGTAAATCTGTGTCTTGAGTTGTGGTCAGTTTTCTCTATGAGGGAATATTTTTCGCTCTAAGTCTGCTAAACAGCTTGATCATCCTGGGTTTTATAGTTGCATACTCAAGGCTGCTGTAGGAGCGCAGTGCAGTAACACCTGCGACCCGGAAGTTGGCAGAGCTCTGTAAATAGCTACTGCCATATCCACTGTTTCAGGGGCTGAAGGAATGAAAAACTGTCAGATGGATTGCTCTGGAAGATTCCCCCTGGGATCTTGTTAGGTCGTGTCTGCAGTCTCTACCCTTTCAGCAACACAAAGTTACTGCAGGTAGGATCAGAATTGGCTCCTTAGAAGTGTGTATGCTGTTCCTGCCCAATTTTGCCTTCCTTGTGCACTCCATTGGATCCAGCAGACCTCGCAGTTCTTCTAAATCTGCATTTCTTGCAATGGTCTAACACTAGCATCTACACTAGTGGGACATTTCAGAAGAACACAGAACCAAAGATCTTGTGCTTTTTCTAAGAACCAGCTAGTACTAAAGAAAAGAGAAATGCATTTCTGCATTCCTCAGAACACAGATATTACAGACAGTAATGAAGCTGTGTCTTTGGCCAAGGCCGTGCTCACATGATGACAGTATTGAGGACATTGTGCTGTCCCTGAGGCTTCCTCTCAAAATGAAGCTGAGTGCAATTACTGCTAGGAAACAGTGCTACTGTTAAGACTTAGCCTGAGTGCTGTCTTTGATGCCTCAAAGTGAGGCCATTATTACTGAGATGTGTTGAATTTGTATGGCATTTTGCAGCACCAGTGCAGACTAGGCAGAACTAGTTAGGTGATTTGGTGTATCATGGACAAGGGTCATTACAATCTCTTCTTGAATATGAGTGGCTAAACATCATGGCTACTGCCAGCACTACCTTTCTTCAGCAAGCCTGCTAGCAGCTGAGGCAGGAAGGATGGGGAATTGAAGGGTACTGGTGTTTTTTCCTTTGGAAGGTGAGCTTCTGCATGCTAAGCTGAGTTTGCACATTTGGCAGAAGCTGGGTGTGTCTCTCCTGTGGTCTCATGGAGAGACTGGAAGGCTGAGGCTGCAGCAATCTTTAAAAATGCTTATCCATGTAATTTGATTCTGTGCATTGTATCTTTAAGTCACTTGGGATGTCTTTGCCATCTCTTGATATGTATCCTAATGAGAAGCTGACCTGGACTGCAGGTGTCACCCACTGTCCAGTTTCTCAGGTCTGACCAAATCCAGGCTGGGTGAGAAGGGTGGCATGCTGACCAGCTCTGCTTGTGCAAACAGAGGTATCAGCCATAGCAGAGAATTTTGCAAGTGTGAGTATTTATAGGGAGGCAGATGTAAACCACATTTGTCCTGTGTTTCTGGCAAAGAAAGAGCGTGAAATATTTGTGACCCAAGTCATTGGCTTTCCTGCCATTTGTATAAAAATTTCCAGATGTGATTGTTGATGCTTCACCTGGGACCAATTTAAGGAAGAAGGAATATCCAGAACCAATTGTGTACATGTGGATACTTGACTTGTTTGTATGTTTTTGTGTGCACATCTCTGTTGCAGTATGTGTGTTTTAAAATAAAGCAGAATTCAGAATTTCAGATCAAAGAACTTCTATTTTTTCTTTCCAGGGTCTTCCTTTTGTCTGCAGAATCCTTTCATTCTCAGATTGTCCCTGTCCCAAAGCCCAGGATCTATTTGGATTCCTTGGACGCTTATATTCATCCTCACACCTTTTCTGTCATTTTACCTCCAAATAGCTGCTCTGTGGCTCACCTTAACCACAGTGCTCTTCTGTGCAGTCACAGGAAGTTTAGTGGGGAAGATTCCCAGAAATTGTAAACTTGTAGGAAGATACAGTGGCATCCCCAGTAATGCAGCAGAGACTAACCACAACAGGCTCCAGCACAACATCACTAAGTGAGCCCGGTTCTCTGTCTCCTGCCCTCTCTTTCCTCACCCATCACTCCAGCTGTCAGCCTTCTGGGTCCTTATTGTGTTGTGCCTAGGAATTAAATTTCTGGTTCTTCCCTTCCAGGATGTGTCCACAAAGTTTTTCCTCACTCCACTACCATCTGGAAACTTTCCTTCTTGCTCTTTTTCTGTTGAATTTCTCCATACTTTTTGTCTCTTCCCATAGGTCTCCCTGATGGCATTCACCAGGCTGCCTGCTGTCATAGTCATGCCCTGCTGGAAGGTAAATCTCGAGTCATCCAATCTTCTTCCCTTTTTTTTTAATCCTTGTTTTTGCAAGGGGAGTTCAAGCGAACAAACTCCTGCAGACACCTGGTGCCTTCCAGGGGCCTTATACTCATGGCCAGAACAAATATGTGGAAGGACAGGATGAGAACCCAGCTAGAATACAAAAATTAGGCATAGACCCAAAGACACAGACCTGTTCTAATTCAGAGCCAACAACAGAGTTTGAACTTACTTTTCCGTGTCTCAGTAATTCTCTTTAGCCATAGTCAAAACCATTTTATGTACATCCCTCCATGGCTGCTGGTGTCACCCACCGAGTGTAGTGGTTACAAAGCCTTCCTCATGTAAACACTTCTATTAAAGGGGGAAGAGTGCAGGATCTGGTGTGCAGCAGGAGTTACTGAACAGAAGGTCTAGAAACAGAACTGTTGCTGGAGGGGCTGTTTCTGTGAAACTTCAAACCCAGTGTGGAAAGCATCAGGTCCAATGTGAACTTTGCTTTCTTCTGTCTCATATTTTAGAATTCCCCATAGAGTTCTTCCAAGTGGATTTGGGTATGTTTATGCTTCTTTTCAACAGAGGGGATAATTAAAATGCAGTTGTGAATGCTGGTAAACATTTTACAGTCATTTGTTCATTAATAAGAAGTTTCCAGGGTAGTTATGTTTTAACTCTAAATTTTCAGCCTCTCTATCACCAGATATTCACAGCTAGACTGGGATCAACAGTCGTAGTAGTTGACATGTTGAAACAGGACTACAGCTCTAGTGTAGCTTTATCTTTTCTGTACCTGTTTGGGAGAAGTACACACAGGCTTCTAAGCAATTGATTATAATCTTTCTAGAAGGAATACTTTTGTTTCCTTGGGATGTGGTGACTAGAGATGATTTAGTGTGTTGCTGCACCCTGGAAAATGTCTTTAAAAGCTAAAATTGTCCTGCTTTATTTTTTTATGATTTCACAATCACATTTAGAAAATCAGGACATGGATGTCATTTCTTCAGTGAAGTTTTTAGGTGTCTTGTCTTCTTATTTGAAGTGGTATTCTCATCTTCAAGGCTAAGCCGAATATTCTACTGCAGAAATGATTCCTTGCTTTGCAGAGGAGTTTCTGCCAAGTCCTTTCTTCTTCTGGCTCCCAGGGCTGAGTATCTTGCTCGAGTCCTGGGGCTTCCAACCAGTTTTCCTGGCCACTGCAGACTAAAGTGGTACCCACACTTCTATAAAGAGTCTCTGCTCTCTCTCCTCCTCCTCCTCTTTGTGCTCGTGAATTCCTGCCTCCTTCCTTTTAAGCAATGCTTATTCAACTTTCCATGCTAGATTTTAACCCTGCTCTGGACCATACTGAACCCTGATCTAAGAAGTGGAGGAGAGGCGATTTTAGGAAATATTCAGTCTTCGCTGCCGTTATGAGACAGGTCTGACTCCTTTGAGTTGTTCTTTGCCTCCAACACTGATTTGTTTGTCCCTGAGATGCTTAAATGAACTCTTTGAAAGTTTGGATTTTTTTTCTGTCTGAAGGGAAACGTGTATCATTGAGAATCTGCCCCAGTTCTTGTTTAATCAATACTGGGCTGTGCGCTAAGCTTCAGCTCATGGGGCTTCGGCTGGGTATGCTGACCAGAGTGGGTGAGGGCCAGGGGGCAGCAGTGGTGCCATGGGCCTGGCGTGAGCAGCTCCACTGAGGCAGCACCCCTGGGGCTGGGGGGAAGCCTGCGGGCGAGCGGAGGCGGGGGTGCCTATGGCGGGTGGCCGTCCGCCTTGTCTTGTCTGTCAGACCTGATTAGATGTGGCTGGCGCTCTGCGAAGGCCTCCACGCTGCGAGGGGTGGAGTCTGGCTGGAGGGGCAGAGCTGGGCCCTCCTTCCTTTATGTGCTGCTGAAAAGTAGCCTTTGTTGCAGGGTTTGCAGGCTTTGTCCACTCCTGGAAGCTGTGCCCCTTTCTCTGGGCTTCAGCTCCTGAATGAGGTGAGCAACCCTGGCTTTTTATGTCAGATCTTAGCTCTGTCTTGTGTCTGCTCTTGGGTATCTCATTGACCCCCCAGGGGTCGAGAGAAGTATTTTTCCTGCTAGTTCATAGTTCTTAATGTGAAAATGCATTTGGTGAAGGTCCAGCAAGGTGTTATGATACTTTCAGTTGGGAGTTCCCTCCAGGTCCCTCCCCTGCTTCGTATAGCCTTTGTGAAAGAGCTAGAAGAACAACTGGAGACAGAAACTCAAATAAAATCCACTGTTCTGGGGTTTTCTGCAAACATGTCCCTCTCAGTCCAAGCGATCTGCAGTTAGTGGTTTCCCATATGGATTTCTATCATAAGGTTTTGTCATGATAGTATTAATTTCAAGCAGCATAACAGACTGGACATAAGCAGCCCTTAGTGGACTTCATGGACACTGAGCTCAGGTGTGGATCATCGTCCATCCCCTACAAACTGCATCCCAAAATCTCCCTAGGAGCCACAAGATGCATGGATCCTGCTAGCCAGCTTGGTGTGTGGGAAGGCAAAAGGTGGATGTTCCAGGAAGCAGCTTGCACCCCAAAAATAACTGTGGCCCAGTAGTCTTGCCTTGACAGTTGGATGGAGATGGACTGGACATGCACCAGTGTCCAGGGATAGTCCGGTGCACTGCTCCCACTGCTTCCCCAGCAGTACCCATACCACCCCTTGGTGTTAGTCATCATCTACATGTGAAGTACCCGAGCCTGCATGGAGCATAACCAAGCACCAGATCTTTAAGCCATTCCTCAGCTCCCTGCTGGCCATTCACTCTCATCAGGACAGCACCAAAAGTGCTGCTGCAGCCTCTGGAGAGCAGACAGGCGTGCCAGCCACCAGATCAGCTGCCCAGGGCCCTATCCATCCTAGCCTTAGGCACCTCCAGGGATGTGGCATCCACTTCCCTGAGCAGCCTGAGCAACAATTGTCTTTACTATATTTACTGTGTGTTTTCATTGTTTAAATTAGACTAATTTTTAGAGCACAGTAGCTGGAGCTCCGGCTGTCTTTAGGCAACAGATCTTTAATAGGACCTGACCCTCCTGTGGTGCCTTGGGGAACAATGACTGACCCAGAGATTTCTTCTCTGCAGACTCAAGCTCTCATTGCTATGGGCATGCACAAAGCTTTGGCACTGCGAGAGTTAAATAGCTTGCACGGGGTGGAGGATTCTTCAGCCAAACCCAAACTGTTTGCACCTGGTTTGTTCAACCTGTGTGTAAATGACACCATGGTCTTCCCACCCCCACCCAGCAAATGCCACAGGGGCTGCCAGGGTCTACGTGCAGGCAGGGCTGTGTGAGCAGGTGTAGGGCCTGCAGCGGTAGGAGGCTCCTTGCTGGGCTGGGAGCAGCCGTGCACGTCACATGTAGGCTGCAATTGCCATAAGCCACTGAGGTGACAGTGAGTCGAAGTAAAAAGTCCCCACTGTTAACAGCTCAGCCTCCTGTTGAACATACTTGTCAGTTACTGACAGGGTGCAGTAGGGTCTGTTCCTCCTGAGGAGGAAAACTGCAAATTTTGCTAAGTGTTGCTCAGGCCATGTGGCTCTGCCTGCTGCCTTTGTGCAAAGCACAGGGCTGTGCGCTCCAGCCAGGCAGGGCTGCGGCTGGGCTGGCTCCTGCCCACACTGGGCAAGTTGCTCCTGGGACAGAGCTCTGCACAGCGCTGGGAGTGAGAGCACTGCTCATGCTGCTCTGTGTCACCATTGCTTTCCCATTGTGGGGGGACGAAAGATTTGCGGCTGCAGAGTCAGGACTCAGAATTTGAATGTACTGATTGAAAATCTTTGTGAATTCAGAGAAATTCTTACTGAATTCCTTACAGGAAATCCTTACAGGAAACTAGGCTGGAAGTGTGCTGTGTGAAACTGCTTCACTTCATGTGGGTGCCTCATGCAGCTCTGAAAATGATCACTATCGTGCATTAGAGAGAGGATTAAATTATTCCCATCTTTCTCTCCTCCCACACTGACTCCAGGCAGAGACAGTCCTTCCTTTTCCAGTCCACGCACACAGACAATGAATGTCACTAGGTGATCCAGCTCTGGAGTAGCCCCTGCGTGTTGACTTATTGCTGGAGGTACTGCTTATTTCTTGCTTTGTGTTCACCATTAAGACCTACCCTAAATCTGTGGGTGTAAACAATGCCACTCTTCTGATTTCAGTAAAGTTTTACCCAGCTACACTGCAAAGATACTGGCCCAGAGCTCCTGAAAGCTGAGCTGCATTTGTTGGGTTTTTTTGACTTTCTATAAAGGCTCTGAGGTGAGTGGTAAGGGCTGGGGAGAATCCATGTTGTGGCCCAGCTGGCGTGTGCAGCCACAAATAATAATTAATTGGCTCTTTAAGGAGTCTTGCAAACTTTTTTTTTTTTTTTTTTTTTTTTTTTTTTTTTTTTTTTTGTCTGTCTGTCTTAAGCTCCTTTTAATTAACTGCAGTCATGTCCCAACACATCATCTTGGCTGAATCATAAACCTCACTGTGCCAGTTTTTCGCATTCCTGAAATACACAGGCCGCCAGTGTTGCAAATGCAGCTCAGAGGCAGTGGCTCAGAGGAAGTTGGGCAGCTCTCCTGGAACTCAGAAATTTTCAGGAACAGTTGTGAAATAGAGAGGCTGAGCAGACCAGCCTCCACTTCCACCTCCCTTGCTGCCCAGCTCCCAGCAGTATTGCTGTCTTGAGCTTTATGCACTGACTCAAGGAGCAGCAATTGTAGCAGGCGTCTGTGCACAAGCAGCTTCGTCCCTTTAGAAAGAACCTTTATTCGGGTTACAGTGCTTGGGGCATGCTGCCTTTTTTTCCTTCAAGAGTTTGTTTCTATGTCACACTTTTTATTGCAAAGGGTCAACTTTCAAGATTGTAGGGCTTGTTAACAAGATACTCAGGCATACTTAGTCACCAAAAATTTCCGTGTGGCAACAGGACAAAGTTCTAATGCTTCTTTACTAGAATGCTTGAAGTCTGGTCTGAGGATTGTAAGGATTGTTTCCATCTTTTCAGAAATTTGGGGTTTGAGACTGTCTCCTTATTGCCTTATAACCTGGCTGTTCTCTCACTAGTGCCTGGTGGAAATAATCCCCGTGTTTTTATTGATGCAAAGTAGTATCAATGCCTGTTGTCCGTTGGTCTGCATGTTGTGTTTTGAGCCAGAGAGTTCTGCACTTGGTAAGCCCAACTCAGTCGTAGCATCCATTTAATAGTGTGTTTAATTTACTGAAAAGAAGGTTACAGTAAGATTTGCCTTTTGACATTTATTTAGGGAATGTAGCTTTTACAATGAAATGGTCCAACCAGAACAAAATAGATGTGTTTATATTTAGTGGTTTAAAGCTGAAGCTCAGTGAATACATGTGAGAAAGAAGGTGCAGCATTACATTGATGAGGATCTTCATCCATTTGAGTAACTTAGACTGGGTTCTTAATTCCTATCCATTTTTAAAATCTCATTTGGAAGCACAATCTAGAAGGAACGAGCCTATTTAAGAAAACAGTTGTGTCTGGGTACTTGTGTACTCTGTACTGAAGGCTAGAGGATTGCAATCTGTCTTCTTCCTTAGATGAGTAGGAAACAGAGCACCATGACAACAGGTTCAGGTGGCGTGCCCCAGGCTGCAGGTGAGGAGCCAGGAGTTGCCCAGAGCTCTTTCAGCAATACTTGTGTTTCCACAGCAGCTCAGGTTTTGCTGCTGTTGCCACAGACAGAGGTGGCATATTGCATTGTTATGCTGGTGAGTTTTTAATAAGTGGAAGGAAGATAAATATTATAGATAATTTAAAAAAAGAAAAAAGAGGGAAAAAAAAAAAAAAGAAAGTGCCTTAGCCTTTTGGGAAAAGGATAGGAAAATCAGGAAAAAAGGTTACAAACAAGCTCTGGGTATGAGTGTGGAAGCCATGCCTGGATTACTGGGGGTATACAACTCGTCTAAAGATGTAGGCCCATTGTGAAAGGAGAAGAAGCAAGAGCAGCATTGGATGATAAGAGAGTGAAACAAAAACACTGATGAAGAATGCCACATAATTCACGTGAAGATCAAGCTAATTCCTACTGTATCTGGTATGTGATGCTTCGCTGTATACACACGTGTATACAGACTCTGACCTAGCAGAAGCAGTCACTAGTATGATGGAGAAGTTGTTTATGTTGGGGAAAAAACTTTATAAAGTCAGTAGCAAAATATCTTGACAAAGAGAGAACTTCATGAGATGTTAAGGGACACGCTCAATTCTGTTGCCTGTTCAGGATTCAAGTGTCTGCTGAAACGCAAAGGATTTGGGTCTTCCCAGTTCCAACCATGAAGAAAGACCAGATATGCTACAGTGGGTAAGTTAAGGAATATGTTTCCTCTGAATACTTCAGTTCTAATTACGTGGCTTTGAGGAATGTGTTAGTAACAGTTTCCCAATTGATTGTCCCAGGAAGAACACTGCATTTATGTGAGCAGCACCAGATGCAAGGCAGTGCACGGTCCAGAGAGCTGCAACCAATGAGTGGGTTGGACTCCATAAGAGGTGCATGTAAAAATGCTGGCATATCAGAAGTGCAGGGCTGTCCTAACAGTGATTTAAAAAAAAAGTCATGGATGTTATGGTGTTTTTCCAGGAATTATTCCGCTCAGGAATAGTAAACACTGGTTTCTAAAGCTCTTTACTGGGCGCCTGTCCTGGAAGAAGTGCTGCAACAGCAGAACTGAAATGTGTTTTCAGAGAGGGCTAGACTTGGCTGTGAACCATTGAAAACCTGTTCAATTCACTGAGTGAGGTGCAAGAATTAAAAAGGAAAACTGAGTCACTTGTTAGAAATTATGAAAACAGCTATCAGGACATGCTCAGTGGATCCATTTGTAGGTAGCGTGCTTTTTCTATGAGTAGGTCAAGGCTTCAGGAAATCTCTGAGGAGTACACTTAAACAAATTGTCATGATGATGATGCATTATTTTCAGCTATGGATTTCTTTCAGCATTTTGCCTCCTTTGCCTAGGCAAACTATAATTTCTCAGGTGCTGATAGTAAGGCTGTTTGTCCTACGTATCTGCTGTTAGGATTCATGTATGTGTTTATGAGTAGAAATGTAGTTTTGTAGCAGCTTTTATACTACCCATCCCTGCTTTATCAAAGTCACTGCATTTGGTTAATACAGCTTTCTTTCGTGACTGGTGAAGACGTGATCCCATGCCTCACACTGATGCAGAAAAAGAAAAGGGTCCTTTGAAAAGAAAAGCTTTGGGGTTACGTGACCTGAAAAGTAAAGCAGTGAGAGAAACAGAAAATGGCTCAGATAACATTACTCAAAAATTGTAGCCTGCAGATGAGCCACTAGTTGTCTACAGGCTTGCTGGCCTCCTCTAGCTAGTCAAATAAATACATAAAATATTTATTAGCTTCTCTGTATTCCCAGTGACTTTAGCTCCCATTGGAATTTTTCAGCACTGTGTGTCAATGTGACAGAGCAGAAAAGACGGAGGAGCTCTTCTTCCTGGTGTTAACTTGTGTGCTTCCATTGTGAAAGAGTGGTTCTCAGCTTTCTGCATGGATACGTACCAGGCATTTTCAGCCAACATTTCCAATTCCAATGGACTTCAAAAGAGGAAGATACTCCCATTAATGTTTTGCATGATAACAAGTTCAGCAAGAATCATTTTTTGATCCACTTGGTGGAAGACTGCTTACTGCCAGTGCCAAGTGGGCGTCATAGTTGAGACTATCAAATGATGTCTGTTGTGTTAAATGCTTTGTTGGATTTCCTGCTTGGAAAGTGATGCATGTGCCAGACAAGCAGTATTTTCTGTTTTGGCATTAAAGCAATCTTGGCACCTAGTGCAAGCTGTTTACTTTAAAAGTTATATTTTAAATATAGTTTTGGAATGCAGAACACGCTTAAAATATCTGCAGATGAACAGCAATGGAGAGGACAGCAATGCATCCTTGTTTTTACTCCTGTGTCCCTTAGAAATATTTCAGTATGCTTTGTTTATGGGAGCTGCTTCTGATTTGAATGTAATTTTTCATGCATTGTCTCTTGCTGGCTTGGACAGGCAGTAGAGAACATGTAACTAAAAGAGAGCTAAAACTAAGAGCATAGAAGAACATAATGGCCAGCAAAATTTAAATTCCTTCTAGCATTGTTTAATTTTCTTATGATACACCACTGGTGGAAGGACAACATGCTCCATTTTGCTGAGCAGTCAACAGAAAGTCTGTGCTAGGATATGGAAGGGTGCGCTTCCTAGCAGGACACTGCAGAGCCAGTAGACATGCTGACATGCAGTGCCGTTATTTTTCACCTAGCAAACAGGTTCTTCAGACTGCCAAGCGTGATGCCAGAATACAAAACACTTAATTTATCAAAGCCATAAGTAAGAAATGCTGTGTTTTTAGTTTTAGAAGTAACTTTTGTACATTTATGACTTTTTCCACATTAAACATCACTTATGGTTTGGAAATTATTCAGGCAAGAGGCATGTGGTTTGTCCTCCTGAATATTGGCAGCAGTTTTGCTATGTTGAGTCTCTATTTTATGTTGACTTTTTTTTGGCTTTTCATTTATCTTTTGGGTGAACCTTCATGGAGCAAGCTGCCTCAAGGAGAACCCATAGCCTTCTTTCTAAAGAGTAGACTACATGCTCTGCTTAATGTGAAGAATATGAGGGAATTTGATTTTGGAAGCCAAACCTGTGTAAAGTGCCTTGCGAAAAAGTGTTTTCTGAGATGTTCCTTCATCAGAGCAGTTGCGGGAACAAGTTGAGAAGTAGGAATTTCACACCTGGTTTTTGAGACACCAGTTGATAGGTTTTTCCATTTGCAGTGTGAGAAGTTATGGACTAGCTGTTAAATTTTCAGTTAATCCTGTTCCTGCAAATAAATGGTAAATGGCTGATGCAAGATCTTGGTTTGTGACCTAGGAACTCCGTTTTACGAATTCTACTGAGACTTCAAGGGCCTTGTTTTGCAGGCCCTTCTATGCATAAGTGCAGTGTTTGAAGTGGATGGAATTACATATTCTCTGTGTGTATCAAAGCAGAGGAAACTGTATGAATTGGATATGATTTTGTTCCTTTAGCGCTTTATATTCTAGCATTAATTCTTTCTTTAGCCAGCCAGGCAGGACAGATTTAGAATAAATGCCAACATTTTTGGCTTTCTGTATTCAGTATTCTTCCTGAAAGCACAATGTTCCTTGCCCTGTCCAAGCACTATGCAGGGGCCCAGTTCTGCTCCATGCTGCATCCTGTTACTCCATGGAGTTACTCATGACAAATGTGTGCTGCTTTTTAGGGGGTAGTGGTGGTGCAGCTACATTTTTACCTTTGTTGTCTTTTTAATGTTTGATTTAATTATTTATTAATTATCATTTAATTATTCCATTCCCAATTGTGTTTAACCATTTGTCTGTGCTGGATGACAGCAGTGCAAAATTTTAAGGAGAGAAAAATGACTTTTGTTTTGTTCCCTCACTTGGCTAGATGTGCCTACTTTGTATCCCAGCTGCTTCTGCAAGTCTAATATGCCTCTGTTTCCAGAACCAGGCTCTCTTTCCCAGAGCCCTGTCCCAGGGCTCGGAGCGATTATCTCTGGCCTCCCATAGCAGAGCGGCCTGTTGGAGCAGCTTGTCACTCCCTTTGTCACCAAGTCAGGACTGTGAACTTACACTTGGTTATGCAAGCCCTCCTAGCTCAATGTAGAGTGTAATTTGTGACAGTTTAATAATGGGAAGAGATGATGAAAGCAAAGAAATAGGCATGGATGGGAAGAGATACCTGAGGGCTGCCAGGGCAGCTGTTTGAGATCTCTGAATCAGATGGAGAGGGAACTCCACCACCCTCAGTTTCCCAACTCTCAAACAAGTCTTCTCCCATGTGCAAAGCAAAATGAGCTCCACCCCAGCCCTACCGTGTTAGGTGAGCTCTGATTAATACATGGCAAATTCCAAAGGTAGTCCTGTCAGTCTTGCTGACGTTCCCGTTGGTAATATGAACCACAGAAGTGCTCCCCTGCTCTTCTGATTAGTATCAAAAGAATTCTGCTAGATTAGATTATTACTGAGGGGAAATGTAGAAAAAACATAAATATTCCAGGGAAAATGCAGACTTCGGACAAGAGGCAAAATTGCAAGTTTCCATGGTTTGTAAAATTTTTCACCTGATAGAAGAAAAAGGGTGGGAATTAATATGACGCTGAAATTTCTGCTACAAAATATGGTTTAGTAGCTTCTGGTAGTAATGATAATGGGAGGATGGTTGGACTAGATGATCTTGTAGGTCCTTTCCAACCTTCTGATTCTATTATTCTGTGATTCTGTGAAAGCTTGCCTGTAGCAAGAAGCTCTCCTTGCTTTCCCTCACTTAGATTCTAACTTGCAGGGGAAGACAAGACAACAGAGGTGTGTTTTATCCTGTGGTTTTACTGTCTCTAAACCTTCTCAGAGCATGGGATGCACCATCTTCTGTGTGGCTATTCACACCCAAAATTTGACATCAACTTCAGAGTTAGTTCTGGGTCCAGCTCCCCTCTTTGCAGAGAATGCTTTGTACCAGGACTGGCCTTTATGTTACAGTAAATGCTGCTCATTCTTCTCAGTCAGCAGCCTTTCTAGAAGATCTGTGCACAGAGTAGTCTAAAGCCTAGCATGATAAAGGCTGGTTTGTTTAGCAGTAGGGATCAGTGTATTAGCTAAGAACCACTATGTTAGTTTAGCAAAAGAAATCAGTACGTGTGAATTCTAAAACTTTCCATTTCAACTTGCTTGGTGTGTGAACAGCCTTGTTTTCTCATATTTGTTGCCAGTATCAGTGTGTGTGAAGATATAAAGTTACACAATACAACATCTCCTTAACATGGAACAGTTCTTGAGGAGAGGGAGTGATACTGATCTTGTGGGAGGAGTGTACAAGGGGTGGCAAAAATAATGGAAGATCTTAACCCAGAGCAGTTTGGGTACCAGTTCCTGTACAAGAAACATCTCTAATCCAGTGGGGGACTTTCAGCCCTGGTCTGACACATCCACAGGGAATTTCCCATCAGATTTACCTTATTTCTCTCCTGTTTGCACCACTTTGCCCCATCTTAGACCACAAATAACTCTCCTAGGCTTGTTCTGCATGAGGACAGGGGACTGAGTCCTACTGGTAAAGCAAGCAGTTGAGGAGATGAAGTTGCTTGCTTTGAAATGTCTTCTCCAGAGCCTCCCTGGCTTCAAACTGGTGTTGGGAATTCATTGGCAGTTGAGCAAGGATTTTCAGGCTTTTACTGGGTTCTAAATGTGGAAACTGAAATCCCTGAGAAGTGTCCAAATCCTCATGTGGCTCCAGGTTGTAGTACTTTTTCAGACTGTCTCTCATTTCTCCCTTCAGTGGAAGGCACTGGTCTCAGCAGTCTTCCGCCTTTTTCAGCCTGCCCTTTGGAAGAGGGCTTCTCAAGTGTGAGTTATCATCCTGTCCTGAACAGTTGAAACCTTGTAACATGCTGAGAGACCCAGCCCTCCAGTCCTGGCTTTTTGTTGTGTTCTAGCCCGCAACTGTTCCCTTCTGAGAAACCTAACCACTTTGTCTCCTTTATTTTCTCCCTCTCAGCTCTCTAGACACATCTGCTGCCATTAGATGCCTCAGCCAAGGATTCTGAGCCAAGATATGAGGGAAATGGTTTAACCAGATGTCGGCAACACAGAATTTTAAGATGCTGAAATTTAAAAGCTTGCCATCATCTCCCCTGCCTCCCAGCAGCAAGGTAAATAATGGGTGGGACAGCAGCATATCCCTTAAAACACCTTTTTTCAAGGGAGAGGATAGGAGGTTATAATTCGACTGTAAAAATTTGCTCCAGGCTGAAAACTTGGCAAACGAAAGCTTAGCTTAGAAGTGATTAAAAAGGAAACAATGAAAAAAGCATAAAATAAACCAGAGCAGTCATTTTGGGTGGAGATGAGGGTCTAGAGCCTAGAGATCACTCTTTAGTGGGGGAGGAGAAGGAATGGCTCAAGACAGAGTTGTATTTGGCTGTAAGCCCTACTATAACTAAGTGTTTCAGAGCCAGGAGAATAAACTGCTGTATCTGAATACATGTGCAATCCCTGGCCTCTCCCTTCACCCATTTATCAGAGGAAAGTTAAGGCCTCCCATATTCTTAAAAGCACAGGGCATGCAGATATGGTGGCATTAGCTGAATTCTTCCTACTGTTATTTTCTGAGTGTGGATTTCCCTGTAACTTAAATTATAAAAGTAAATAAAGAAACTGAGATTCAGCTTGCCTAGAGAAGAAGTGATTATGTTACTTTCAGCACTGTGAAACTTTTCAGACCTCTGTCACTCAGTGCTGTGCCACGCCTGATGCTCAGGATCCATTCCTTGCTTCTGCTTTTAGCATCACCCAGTGCCACTCCTGAACAAAAGGATGATCCCTTGAAGCCTCTAACATGGGTTGACTTCTGCACAATTCCAGTTACAATTCCAGAGTGAGGGAAGAAGAAGGAGAGCTGGCTGGATGCATAGCAGCAGAAACCATGAGCACAGAATGAGCCTCTAGGGGAGAAAAGTTTTCCAAAGTATTATCTAATGTGCACACCACATATGTTTGGCAGCATGGTTTGCACAGACCTTGGGAAACAAACACAAGGCCCAGCCAGTAACTGGTTGTCTGTCTTCATCTCAGGACCCCTGCGTCTCTCCAGTCAGTGTGCCCACACATAATTACATTGCTGGCTTCCTCTGTAGTAGTGTTATTGTGTATGAAAGCTTCATACTTATAGATATTCTGAACTTGATTGGGTAAAGCCTAGAGCAGCCTGATACAGGTTTGCTAACTCTCCTTACTGCTATGCACACTTCTAAAACATCTATCCCCTTAGCTACCTTTTGGAATGCTTTGGCTGTAGCGGGCACCAAGGTTCAAAAAGCTAAATGAATGACCAAAGGTGTATAGATATAAAAGACCCTTTCTGAAATTTTCTTAACGAACCCATGGTTCATACATGTTCAGTTCTGTCAGCATAAGGGCAGTCATAGTTTAGATGGAATGTTACCTGTCTGCTCCCAAACAGGCCTCCTTCATAGGGCAGCACAGCTTGAACTTTTTTGGCTTCTGTAACAGGCTTCATCATTTACTTGTACATATTTTCGTATGTGTTTGTGGATTCTTTGTTTACACACCCCAGTGCTGTCTGAAGAACTTAATGCCCTCCAACAGCAGATACTGCCAGGCTTTGCTTCTTATACAAGAAATGCACAATTCTGTCCTTTCTCAGTCCTTAAATGAGGCAGATGGAAAAAGCCAATAAAGGAATGTACAGGACTAGGGCTATTGGTTAAGAAGGCTTGGAGAAGCTTTGTCTTTTGCTACTACCTAGCCAGGTAACATCATTGCAGTATTGAGAGATCTCTTATCTGTGGTGGTGTAGTGCATAACTTGAGATCAGGCTGTCAAAACACTGCCTTTCTGAATGTCTCAGTAGGGTCAACTCTAGTGAGGAGTGGAGGAAGGCAATTTGAATGATCTTGTTAAAGAGAAAGAAGCCTGGCCTTCTAGTCTGCTCTTGTATTTCAGTGTTGACACTGTCTGTATTTTCCTTTTCAGGGAAGACTGAAATCAATGAGAATGGAATCCAGGCCATCTTCTAGCTCTGCAAATGCAGCAAGAACATTTATGGACTGATCTTCTACAGCTTCCTTCAAGCACTAGAGTTTCCAGATGCATGTTTTCAGAGCTCTACTACTTTCCCCCCAGGAAAACTGCTTTTCAAAAGGTATGTCATCTCTTGTTTAAACAAAAAAAAAAAACCTGAAAAGCGAACAGTGAAAAAATGGAGGGGGGAAAAAAAAAGGCCTTTGTCATCGAAACAAAGTAGGTTTTTTCTTTTCTCTATGCTTCTTTAACTTGCCTAATACAAAGCAAGCAAAGTGGAACTGTAACAATTAATTGAGGGGATGTGGATGGTAAAAGCAAGGTACTGGCATTGGAGGTAAGGTAAAATCAGATCCCAGCAGAAAGAAGATGGGAGAAGAAGTTTAACAAGTTTGCTTTATGTGCCACTGTGTCATGCTTCCCTTTGTTGCTCAAGAATGTTGCCCCACTGGTTCCAAGGGTGTGAAAGGGACATGCTACTGGGAGAATGTGCCCCACAGACCACCATATGTGAGCCATTATTGGGCTGATTCTGACAGAAAGAGTGATCCTTCTGAAAGCTGTTGTTTTACTTTTATTGCAGTTGTACTACAGATCAGAAACTGATCTGGGCTTTGTGGTCAGAAGTCTTCTGTAGTAAAGTATTTTGCAGAACAATACTGTTCAGTGCAAAAGCTTAATGGGGGTAGGTAGGCACTTGAACTCAATAAAGGGAAGTTAAAATGCCTCTCTAGAAAGTGTTCACAGTGGTCAGGAGGTTTGGAAAATACCTTTAAAGGAGTTTGGGAGAACAAGCTAAAGGCTCTCTAAAATAATGGAGTTCCCTCTCACCTTTGCTGCTTCCAAAGGAATGAAGCAGGACAAGAGCATTCATAAACTGTGCTGTGCATATGCACACAAAGCAAAGCACAGGAGGAGCTTGACAGACCTTGTCAGGAAGGGGAGAGTGCACAAGGAGCATGTGGCAAGTTGTGGCACATGTGTACCTCACTAGTGTGGATCAGTGCCTTGAAGCCAGCCAGGTCAGAGTTTACACCATGAACTGACATTTCTCCTTCCTTTGTACACATCCTAACCTGCTGTTGCACAATCTGGTGTGAATGGCACACTCTGCTCAGAAGAGACCCAAGACTGGAAAAGCAGGCTGCATCTTTCTGTCTGTTGGGCAGGACTGGAACTTACTGCTAGAGGCATCTGAGCCTGCTGGTTTTTCTTACCTTCCTCCAGTTCCCACCCAGGCCCCACTACTGAAACAAAGACTCCCACAAAAGCAAAGAAATAGCTGTAGCAGAAGATTCCCTACTTGCTTCCCACATGTCAGCTGCTGCTGCAGTCTGTGGCTTTGTCTGATTACAGCGCTGATTCAATTAACTGATTTTTGAATCCTTTCATGGCCCTTGTGTGGACAGGCAAACCAGTTAGAATGGCCAGGAACAGATCAAGTGTAAATTTTACAAAGAAAAGGAGCTAGAATGCTGTTTCCCTTCTCTTTTTCTATATGTTGCCTCTGCCTATTTGCAATTTGGCAGTTTGGTGAGAGTGCTCAGCTGTTTTGCCTTAGAAGTGGTTGTTAACTCCTTCCAGAAAGAAAGTGGTCAGCCCTCTGCACTATTTGTCCTACTCTTGTTGACCTCAAAACCTCTTCCAGAGCAAATCTTTGTGAGCTCCAAGGCTGTTCTTCGTAACTTCCCCTTTGACCCATTCCAGCTTAAAGACATGCAAGACCTGATACTTCACAGGCCTTCACAGTAAAGGACTACACTTCACATGTAAAGTCAAAGTATGATTTTACAGTATGATTCCCATAACAGTTATAACTCTGACCTTTTTGCACACATATTATTTTTAGTTAATATAGATGGTGTTAACTTTAATGCCTTTCCCTTAACCCCTAAGGAAGCTAGTTAATTTCTAGGTTGATACGAGCTGTTTAATTTCCAGTGTTGTGGGGAGACAGCCAAGATGAGCAATTCCAAGGATTTTCTGGCTGCTGGTGTTCCTAAGTGGAGCTCATCTGAATCCATGCTTCATCCTGGACCTCCTCCCATTGTCTGTCACCCCAAGCATCCTCTGTCTGCCCTGTTGGCTAAGTGTCTGTAATGGGAAGGCTACAAGTTACCAAGCTGCAGCCACATGTTGTGTTACCATCAACCAAGATAAGCATCTTATCTAGGGCCAAACCTAGTCAGGCAGGGCTGGTGTCATGAGAAGATAAAGCCAGCTTGGTCTAGGAGTCGTGAATGAGTAACATGTAGCAAAGTGATACCATCACCCATGTACCCACTCACTGATAATGAAATGTAGGTCTAGATAGGAAAAGACTGTGGCAGGCAGGCAGAAGAGGAAAAGGGAGGAGGAGGGAGTTCAAATACCGTGGCCCAGAGAAAGAAAACCCTGCGTTCATGCTTGTGTCAGTAGCCTGTCTGTGTGCTGACCCCAGGCTCACCTGAGCCTTGGCAAAGCTCCCCTTTGTTCTGTGCTGGCTTTCAGAATACAGAGTTATCCCACAGCCACTTTGTGACCTGTTCCACCCAGACAGCCTGCCCATGATTGCTTCATAAAGCAAGACCCAGGAATCAAAAACAGGGCATGCTTCCTGAGCAGAGATGGAAAACAGCTGTGCTGGAAAAAAGGAGGGGTTTTCTGGCTGAGCAGGGGAAAATACAGATCAAGGCCTGGTTGTGCAATCTTCCCTGGCTGGCCTTTGGCTGCTGTTGTGGCACAGGGACCAGCTGGAGTTAGCAGGAGACTTGTGCCAGGCAATGGAATAGCAAGTGCCTCTCATGACTGGAAGGCTGGAAACCCAGAGCTTAGTCCTAAATTTTTCAGTCTACTGAGAGGTGTCAAGTTCCACCTGGTCATGCTGTCCTCTCCACTCTGCTGTGATCAGACTTGTCCAGCCAGGCCCAGATGGCAGTTGAGTGGCCAGGGTGGCTACAGTAAAGGTATACAGATTGTAGGGCTACAGAAGGACAACACTGCCCAGGTAGGAGCTTGATTCCTGCCTAGTGCTCGTAAAGTGCTCACTGTGTGGTGATGTGGTTAGATAGTCCAACCAGGTTCCTGCATCTGAATCCTCCATACCCATACTAGGGTGTGGATGCATACCAAACAAGACAGTGCACACATGTGCTGTGCAGGGAGGCTCAACAAACACTAAGCTAGCAACTGCTTTGCCATCCCCATCCTCTGAAGTCAAGGGAAGGCAATGCCGTATGTTCATTAGCCTTAACTGCTTGTTGCTTTAAGTCAGACTCCTGGAAGAGTTCTTGATTTGTATTAAAACAAAAGTAAATGAGCCTTTAAAAATGAGGCTTTAATGTGACATCTGGGTCTGAAGCCAGAGGAAAGGGGTATGGGACTCTATTGATTTATTTATTTTTAACTGCTTAAACCTAATTGTGTACAAGAAGGAGAGGATGGACAAGAACAGAGAGGGAGATTTAGGCATTTGATTCAGAGCCAGATTATCAAAGACCTTGCTACTACCTGCCAAGAGAGCCCTGCAACATCTCTGTTCTCCCAGTGCCCTTCTCTGTAACTAAGGAAAAAACTAAGGGAAGGGGTAAAATGGCGAGAAGGCAAAAAGCAAAGTAAGCTGGCAGAACCATCAATCACCTCCTGGTTTGATACATACCAGCTGCACTGGCCTTTCTTCTTAGCACCTGGAATAGGAAAAGACAGTATGATGAGTATTTTTCACCATATGGTATTGCAGCCATGGATGCACCATAATCAACAGAGCACTGATACAGGTTGTGGAGTCCTCTTCTGTGGAGACACGTACCTGTGTGACCTATTGTGGGGAACTTGCTTTAGCAGGAAGGTTGGACTTAGTGATCTCTTGAAGTCCTTTCCAATCCCTGCAATTCTGTGATTCTGTAATTGCAGGGAGATCATGCTTTTTTAGAACTGGCTCAGCATACTGAGCTGAAACACGGGGATTCAGACCTTGCTCTACAGTAATTTTCAATTGTGCTCATCAATAAAGCACAGCACAGATGCGGAGGGAAAATAACAACAAAAAAAAAACCACATCACTGCTACAAGAGCCCATGAAGGGAAGGGATGAAAATGTGGTATGGGGACCTGCAGAAGGGAGGAAACTGCAGAACTGAGGCAAGAGCAGTGCCCAGAGTAGTGCATAGGGAAGCAGTTTTATCCCAGGTAGCAAACTTTGGAATATTTCTGGCCCTCTGTGCCAAGTTTTTGAATCCAGGAACTTCAAGGTATTGGGTAGGATGGGTGACAGCTTCAGATGCTGCACAATCTTAAGGAAACCAACACCAGGAAGTAGTACCATGAACAGAAGCAGGCTGTTACCTGCTGACAACTGTCACATGCAGACATGGATGAAAACAGCACTAAGTTTGCAGTTTCCAAATTAATGCAACCACTGCATTTTTTTGAGTTTTAGGCATTTTTCTTCTTGCCGTAAAGGATCATAGTCCTAAGTAGCGGGCTGAAGATGCCAGATAGAAGGAGTGAGGGACCTTTCAGCTCTGCTGACAGCAACCAATCCCTCCAGTAGGAATCCCTTCACTTGGATTCTCAGTGTGCAGCTTATAGCTGTCTGTTGGAGGTTGCCTTCACTGGCAAGAATCTTGCCTGTGACTCCTACCTCAGCAGAAGAAAGCCTTTCCTTAGATCCTCCTCTCATGTCCCTATATGAAAAGGGTCTGAGAGCGTATCTAAGATATTTTGAGAATAGTTTTTCTCTCAGAAGAGAATTAGAAAAATGACATGTTTAGATTTTTGTTCCTGTAGCACTTTTAAAAAGTACTTTGTAGACGAAGAACAATGACTTTTGCAACGGCAAATGATTAATTTTAGCTATTACAGATAAAATCAATTTGTTTAAACGTGGGCAACTTTGTAATAGATCCAGAAATACAAAACCCAGACAGATACACAAAATTAATAGTTGGTAATAGCTTCAGCACTCTTAGAGCTGTTGAGACTTTGGCATTGCTTGCAGATAAAACCCTAATGTTTCAAAGTTCATTTTCAATAAAAGACAGGATGAAGGCATATTTTAGAAATAATTTGCAAAGTGAGGTGTTAGTCTTTTGGCTTATACTGACCTGAAATTGTTCTTTATTTTTAAAAAATGTCCTTCCATTTTAACTTCTTAATATGAAGTCTGTCATCACAGTTCTTATGAAACAAACATTCCTCATCTATACATACTCAGCAGGGTCAGAACTGGATTTCAATATTATTGAAACAAAATTTATTTTAACAAAAAATTGTAAGTTTTGTTCCCATAGAAGAGTTTGAATTTTGATTAAATTAATTTCCCTGCAAAAAACGCAAAAACAAGGTTGTCATTCCAAGTTTTTACCTGATGACTGTTGGCTCTTCAAGAGGGAGAAAAGCAGTGGAGAGAAAGCAAGTGTGCATTTGTGAGAAAATAAGTAAGTCCTACCAATAAACAGTGGCAATGAAAACAGAGTAAAGAGAGTACAAATTCCCAAGCATTCCAGGCATATCTGCTATCCTTTACATCCTGCTCTGGGCACATCATCTGTACGTATCTCAGTGTTCCACCACAGAGGCAGCTGCATTTCAGTTGTGTTATTATATGAAGAGTTATGGATCGTTGTCACATGAGACAACTCATACTATGAGATGAAAAGGAGCTGACCGCAGCAACGAAAGCGAAATAGAACATGCAATCTATTAAATATGCTGGAAACCATTCATGCCACAGAGAAATGGGGGCCAGGAAGCAAAAACTTCCAGAAGGAATTAGGAAGAAAAAAAAAAAGAGAGAGAGAGAAATGTCATCGGTCGCTGGGAGAAGAGTACAGGCTGGTTACCACATCTGAGCTGCTGAAAAACAGATGCTGGCTTTATGTAGCTCTTCATGTTTTTCTGTTCGTTTTAGTCCTTCTCTTTAGCCTTGCTGGGTAAAACACATCTCCAAGGACAAATAAAAATGATATCCTTACCAGTGTTGCTGACTTTGCAGCCTGTCAGAAAACTGACCAAACTTGAAACTCCCTCAGTCAGTCACTTTAAAATATAGTCAGCATTGTGTTTGGAAAAAAAAAAAGAAAAAAAAAAAAAAAAAAAGAACAAAATACATGAATTCAACAGCAGGATCATTCTGCAGCCTATTAATGCTCTGGGAGAAAGAGCAAAAATCTTGTGATGAGTTGTGTGACAAAGGGTAATGTTGCATAAAGCTAGACTTGGCTCTTGCATTATGGTGCAGGTACTTAGTTGTCTTCATTAAATATATATTATATTGGAAGATCTTGAGATCCAGAAAGATAGCCTGGTAATGGGAAGATGCTGTTAAGAATCCAGACCAAGGAAATGTTAATTGATTTTGCTAGGTTCACGCTTAGCCTGTCCAAAGAGAAATGTTTGGGTCTTAGTATTTGGGAGGTTGAAATCTGCAGTGAAATCTGCTTTTGTCATTACTTACAGTCATCTTCCCTGGAAGCACTTCCCTTTTTTCCTTTAACCTGTACCACATGTAAACAAAGAACCATAGTTTCTTTTGGGAAGCTTTTCTGGTTCAGATGCTTCTCTGATCCTCAAAGATGTGCTAGTAGAGTTAGACTTACAGCCCAAATAGGTTGAAGGGATCTGCAGATCTGTAGGTGGATCTACCATCTACTTTCCCTGACTAACATTGCTTTTAAACTGTGGTTAGGACATGAGAAGAATAAAGCAGGAGAAGCTGTTCAAAAACAGCCTCAGCTTACTCAGAATCATAAGAAAGGATAATGGAGGTATTTCATCTTTGCCTGCACATTTACTGTGTGCTAGCCTGGCTAGTTGTTCATCCTTTCTTACATTCTAACAAGCACAGATTTTGGCTTGTGAGCAGTAGGTGCCTGAAATGAAAAGTTGTGTGTGGCTATTTAGATTTTGTCTGTTTGTGGAAAGTGTTGTGCTTTGTGATATAGCTCATTCAAATCCCTGGGCAAGAATAAACGAGGGAGGGGAAAGCATAGATAGATACAGTCAGAGAGAGCAAAAAATGTAACTTTTCAATCAAGCTTTTAATGAAAAGATCATAAAATAACAGTTTCTCATCACTGTACATTAAGACTGCAAATTTCTGAATGCTGAGATCATATTATACTTTCTGTATCTTTTTTATATGACACTTGAGTTGAAGCCACAACTACATGTGACTCTGACCTGAATTCAAGCTCTTGAAGGAAATGAACAGAACACTGCAGCAGGAGTGTTGGCCTTTCCCTTACCCTCCCCTCTTCTCCCCTTCCCCAGGAAACATCCAGGGCACCTAGACTGACTGATAGTTAAGGCTTAAAATTTGAAAAAAAAAAAGAAAAAAAAGAAAAGAAAAAAAAAAGAGTGAGAGAGATGGAACATCCCTCTTCTAATTGCATTTAAAATATTAAAATAAAACAGGAGAAAATATCCAGCCAGCCAAAATACAGTCCTGTCCTCATTAGGAAAGTTATTCTCAGCCAGTTAGAAGGCTTGTGGAAGTTGGAACAGCTGTACTACGTGCTTCAGTTGATAACTTGTGAAGGAGAAGTCTAAAAAACATCCTACCTTTCAGGAAAAGCAAGCACTACAAAGTGTGGGCCCTAACTGCCAGCAAATTTTATTGCGTGAAATATTGTTTTGAGCCCTCCCTCCACATGGCATCCTGCAGGGTCTGTTCTGTTCAGTAAACGCTGATCTGCTGATCCCTATGTGTTCAACACTAGGCTTCAGAATGCATAGGAAAACTGGAGAAAGGGGGAAAGAAGAAGGTAATTACAAGAGGGGGAAAGATAAGCTTGCCTGTTTGTCTCTTGCACTAGAATCAGGGCAATAAGGTACCATGGGACTTAAAACAGTGCAAAAAAACTCAGGAAGGGAACTTCCAGAATTTCTTTTTCAAGATTATGGCCAGTTCTTGAGCACAAGAGTAAGGTTATAGAAAAGAAAGGTATTTGAAAAAATTTTGTTCATGCTGAGAAAAACATGAAAATTCAAAGAAAAATAAGAAGAAATGCTATAGTCCACTTAAATCCTCCAGGATCGCAGAAATCAACAAATATCCCCTTTCTTTATGCTAATTTTTAAGACTGTTGCAGGTCCATAACTGCTAATTCTACCAGTACTGGAATGAGAGGCTTGTGAAGTATAGCTTTTCCTAGGTACTCCAGTCACTTTACATGATTGGGAATCTAATGCTTCCATATGGTTTATGAGGCCCATCACAAGATGGCACAGACTCTGTTGAGTTTGGCACAATGCTTCCTCTAGCTATCTTGGGCATTGACTCCCCACTTTTGAGAGCCTTATTGCTTCCACAGTGAAAAGTAAGTGGAGGATGAGAGGGAATTTTAAGAAGAAGCTATGTTCTGACCTTCAGGCAGGACATTAGACTCATCTCAGTCACAAGCTGCAACTGGAAGCACACAGCTGTTCCTCTGATGACTTCTACGTTCTCCAAATTCTGCCAACATTCACCTCAAAATTCACTTGGTTGAACTGAGTACACTGGATGTTTCCCCTGGTCAAGACCCATACTCCTGCTTTTCAGAACTGAAGCAACAAGGTAAAATACTGCTAACCCAGACTGAACATGCACTGCTTGAAAACAATGCTTTCTACATACACGACAGAGAGGAAAATAAAAACAAAAACAAATAGGAATCTTAGAAAGAGTGACACTGTAACTGGAAACATTTAAATACAGCAAAACATAAATTCTTCTATGCGAAGCTACAAAAGTCCAGTCTTTGTATTGTCTTCACAGGTTATGGTTTATGGCTATGCTGAGAGTCTCTGAGATTCTTTTTTTTTTTTTTTTTTTTAAATATATTTTTTTTCTTTTTTTTTGAAATCCTGTAGAGAAGACCCTGCAGACACATCTTTGTGTTTGCAACTTTCTGAATTACATTGCAAAACTGTGCATACAGAATCTGAGAAATAAATACATTCATTACTGCACATACATCTTGATACAAAAACAACACTGTCAAATAGTGTTTGCACCATCTTTGTTAGATATTAAGACCAGGCAAAATTAATATTTCATTTTCCATCAGGCCCCCATCAAATGTTTGAGGTGGCTTTGGTGTAGAAGGTAAAAGCTACAAAGGGTCAAGACTAATGATGGAGAGGTTTCCTAAAAGAAAACTTTTTTTTTTTTTTTGGCTTCAGCAATATTTTTGCAAACCATTTTCATTGGTCATCGTCAGACTGTTCTAATATGTAAATCTAGCTTAGGTTTCACCTAGAAAGCCTTATGGGTTTTGATTGGTCTCTTTGCACGTGACTGTAAGATATGGAGTGAATCACTCCGGCTGTTTAATTAAAAGGTGCCTCAGATAGTCAGAACAGCATAGCTCAGGCCCCAGCACAGCTCTGGGCAGAAGAAGGGAGCTACGTGCCTGTGGAAGCCTGAGCTACATGCCCTCACCCCAGACCATTAAAGCTTCCCTGGCCACCACTGCATTTTGCAGGGAGATGCCGCCTCTGCACAGCCCATGCTGGCACAGAGCGTGGCACAGAGTTGTGCATGCTCTTCCACATCAGCAGCCACAGAGCTTCACAGAAGCTGCATGTCAATAGCTCTTTGGTGTTTTCTGTGATCTTTGTGGCTCCTGCTAACTTCCCCAAATGCACAGAGCTGGGATTTCATTTATTTTTGCCAGGAATTTGGTTTTGGAGGTCTTACAGTAAGGGTTGGGAAACAGCTAAACCTAGCTCAGCCATGGCTGGCACTAGGGAGGTGAGCTGGGTACAGCAGCTCCCTCATTTCTGACAACACTCTTCTCTGATCCCCAGAACTTCTCCCATCCCTCTACCCTCTCCTGGGGCTCCTTTACCCTCTGCCCTCCCACTCAGGCTGCTTTGAGAAAGAAGTTGACTGCTCCCTATGGCTGTAGACTGTGGGCCTTAGCAGCAGGGCCTGCGCAGTATGAGGGCTTGGGCCTTGCCCAGCAGCATCCCTCATGAGCTGGAGACAAAAAATCCTAAATCTACATGCCATAGTTCTGACTGCTCTCCGCCCCCCCCCCCCCCCCCCCCCCCCGTCCTCACTGAGCAGTGCTGGAATGCAGGCTGGCTTGCAGTTCCCCCCTCCCAATTGGGGAACCTCCAGTAGCCTTCAGAAGAGAAACCAATGGAAAAAGCAAAGATTAATTTTGACTGGCCCCTAGATCTGTTGAGGTCTGAAACTGTAAAAGTTTATGTAAACAATGAGATAAATATATTAGTACTTTTCTGAGCCAAGTGAGGTTCCATACTCATTCAAATGTGCTTTGGTTTAAAAAATAGTTTTGTGAATTTGGGTATGAGCTTCTTTTTTATACAACTTTCACTATTTTATCTTTTCCTGTTACTCCGAAAACATTCTGGAACTAAGTGACTAAAGCATATGCTTAAGTTGCCAGGCCTCTTTTTTTTTTTCTTTTTTTTCCTTTTTTTTTTTTTTTTTTTCCCATTAAATGTTTTATTCCTCTTGAGGCTCTCTGTGTATCTTGAAAAAAAAAAAAAAAAAGCAACTCCCTCCCCCCACCCTAAAACTCTTAAAATCTTAAATATGAAACTAGTGTTTTGCTTTCTCATTAAAATACAGAAAAATGTTTGATACAATACTATGTCGTACAAATGCAGTTGAGTGTTCAGGCCCCAAGCAGGCCTTAAACAGTCCCTGAAGTTTTGAGTATTATTAGTTATTCATTATTACTGTCACAATTTGGAAAATGTTTATACTCAATCTACGGAACACAACTTTACACAGCTACTTGAAAAAAGAACAGAATTTCCTTTTGTACAATACGCTTGCTGTACACAGACTTTATGTCGTATTGTTTAAGTGCTGGGGGACGGGGATAAAGTAAAAAAAGCCACTCTGGGTGGGGGGGCGGGGGGAAAGCATTGGGTCCTGAAATTTCAAAATGATTCTCAAAGCTTAAGAAAGAAATGAAGAGGGGACCTAGAAGGGGAAAGAGAGGCTACATCACTCACACGCATGCTTGTAAAAATGGAATTAAACAAAGGGGAGCAGGTTGGTTGCCCACTTTGGATCTGGCCGTGCATCCCTGAGCTGTGGGTGCTCCATGCCTTGGCTCAGCAGCCCCAGCTCCTGCTGCGTCCCGGGGCCTCTGCACAGCTGCCCTCCCACTCACCCCCATCACCACAGCAAACTGCAGGGCTATGAGCAAAGGTGGGGAAAATGGTGCCCAAGAGAGCTAAAGATTATTGTGAAAACTGGGACTTGGTGGGTTCTGAACCAGCCAGCAGAAAAGGGGGCTCTGCTGTGGCAGCAGCCAGAGCCAGCATGGGGTTGAGCTCAGCTTACAGGCTGCTAGAGGGAAGGTGAAGGCAGCGTGAAAGTGCCTTGGAACTAATTTTGCATGGCTGTCCTTACACCCTGCTGGGACTCACTTTGAGAAGGTAGATGGCAAAGGCCTTCCCTGTTTTCCCCAAAGATGATTTTGGGGACATTCTTAGGGAGGGGATTGACAGGGAAGCGAGGGAAGAAAAATTCAATATAAATTCAAAATGTGGAAGTGCTAAAGACACTTAAAACACACATAGCCCCCCAAAACAAAATAACGTGCCTCAGCACAATGAGAAGTGAAAAGTCTGTGCGCCCCTCATGCCCCCAGCTCGCAGCGGGGCTGGAGCAGACAGACAATAGCACAAGCAAACGGCACAGCAGAGCGGGCAGGAGAGGGGCAGCGTGTTCCCTGTAATGTGACACCAGGCCAAGGCGCAGCTTGGTTAGTCTATTGCTTGGAGCCTGGATTCCAGCTTCCTCAGTTCATTCAGTTGACCCAAAAACTTCTTTTGGACTAGTCCATCTTAACAAAAAGGAAAAAAAAAAAAAAAAAAGCGTATATTTCTTTGTTTTAGACAAACATGCCCACTTTTTTCTTTTTCTTTCTTTTTTTTTTTCTTTTTTTTTGGTCAAAACTTTAAAAAAAAATAATTAAAAAATATAAAATGTGAGGTTTGGTAAACCCTATGCAGAGACTATACTGGTTTGAGTGGGAAAAAAAAAGAGAGAGAGAGAAAAAAAAATACAAGTGTAAACTTTTGTCAGTTCAGAAGGGATGATTCTACTGGCTGTGAATTTTTACCACCACAGTCATGAGGGGCTTGAAATAAGCCATAGCTTTCCACAAGGTCACGCCAACAAAGTCAAGGGGGCCAAGAATTGGTGGGCTAAGTTCTCTGTCTCTTCTCCTAAACCAATAGCAGCTGTTGGCTGTGATGTCTTATGCAGATGTTGCAAGAACGTTTTGTTTCTTTTTCTTTTCATTTTTCTTTCTTTTTGTGTGCGTGTGTTAAACTGTGTAAAAGGGAGGATATGAAACACTTTGGTTTGCTTTTTCCTCCTCTCCTCCACCTTATTGCACTCTGGATTCTAGTAAATTATAGGCTGCTATGCCCTCACCCTCTGTCCTGCCAGGTGTTTACAGACTGACCCAGATGTGCTGGGGGAGTGGAAGATGGGGGGGGGGCATTTTCCTCTCCCCATAGTATCCAGATTCAATAAACAAAGCTGGAAAGGGCCCAGAAAGCTCAGAGAAGTTTTCCTCTTTTATCTAAAAGTGACTACAAACAGCCAAGAGACTTCGAGCGAGCCAGTTCTAGCAGCCAGCACAGCTTCTGGCTCAGCATATTTTTTGCTTTGTCTTTGGCTGAGCTTTGCTTTAACATTTCTCTAGCTGACTTGATGGAAGGACAGGGTGGTAAAAATCCCTTAATTTAATTTAGCTTCTACTTTTATACATTTAATTACTTACAATAAGAGAAAAAAAATGCCTAATCTTTCACTAACCATCTTATTGTTCTCATGAATTCAAGAGGTAGCAAAGGTAACAAGCCTGTCCACACAGACTTGTTCTTTAGTGAGGGAGGAAAGCTAAAAACATACACACACACACAAAAAAAAATATATAAACAATAATAAAAAAGTACCTAAGGAACTTGTAGCAAGTCCAGCCTACATCAAACCCCCTCCCTACCCACCCACCATAGAATTAACCTCAGACCTTCCAGTTCAAACATTCACATAAACGTTACAATGGTTTTTCCTTTAATAAAAGTACCTCTAAGCAAAGAATATTCATACGAAACTACTAGAAAAGTAAAGACAACCCCCTGCTCACTGAAAGAAATTCCCAGGGCATCCAGTCCCTGTTCAGTCATGGGTAAGGCTGAAGAGGTTTGCATGTTTTGTGGGAAAAGGTGGTGTGTGGTTACTTGTGCCAAGGATAAAGATTAGAACCAAATGAGTAAGGGATGGCAAGGAGAGCATCACCATGTCTTTAAGCAAAGCACCCTGGCAATGCATGCCTTGGTAGATGGCTGTCCCCACCATGGCCAGCCCAGCAGGGTGGGTGGTGGGTTCCACCACTGCTTTGGCTTTACCACGGCATCCAGTGGGGCTGCCAACCCTGCAAGATGGTCCACAGACATAGCTTCCGCGTTTGTGAGAGCAATGCAATGTTTTTTCACAGATGTATGCTATTTTCTTTTGAATGGCAAGAAATACCCTACTGCGTTTGATTTTAAGAGAGGACATGACTAGGGCCACATCATCACTTAGGAAAGAGGCAGGGAGGCTGGATCCAGCAGAGACAGAAGTTCCCCGTGGTCCTCCTTGCTTCAGATTATCAAAATGACAAAATTGAAGTCAGTGCACATGGAAAGAAGTGACATTTCATGCTAGATCACCAAGATTTTGAGGGAGGGTTGGACTAAATGCATCAGCTTGGCTGTGGACCTTTCGTTTTTTGTTTTTTTTTTTTAAAAAAGGAAAACAACTTTTAAAAAAAAATGTTAAAGCTAAATTTGTTTAGGCCTCCCATGTCTGAACAGAGTATGGGGAGTTGCCCCCTTTTTTGTTTGTTTTCTTTTTCTTCTTTTTTTTTTTTTTTTTTTTTTTTTTTAAGCAGCAAGTCTTACAGAAAGGTAAATCACTGCGGATGGGCTTGAAGCTCATTCTGGAGTCTTTGGCTTATGTGGGAGAGGTATGCATTCGCAGGTGGCTGATCAGATTGCGCTGCTGGGTGAATTTCCCACCACACAGTTGACATTCGTAGGGTTTTTCTCCTGAGTGGACACGCATATGCTCTGTCAGTCGGTACTGCCGGGTAAAGCGCATCCCGCATTCCTCGCAAGCAAAGGGCTTGAGCCCCAAGTGGCTGCGCATGTGCCGTGTCATGGTGCCCCGTTGTGTGAACATCTTGCCACAGATGTTGCAAGGGAAAGGCCGCGTCAGCCAGTGAGTCTTCTCATGTTGTCGCAGTGTCGCTGGATCCTTGTAGCTCTTCTCACACACAGAGCACTTGAAGGGCCGGGACTCTGCAGAGTAGGATTGGTTGGGGTTGGACAAATCCTCGGCTTCATCCTTGCCGCCATATGTGCCTTCCTCCTTGATGTAAAGGTCTTCCTCGGTGTGTGTCTCCACATGGGCATTCAGCTGCTCAGAGCTGGGGAAGCCTTTGCCACAGGGAATGCAGACATACAGGTTGTCACCATATGCCACTGGCTCAAACCCCTCCTGCCGGTAGATGTAGTTGGCACTGGTATGTCCACCACTCTCGCTCTCACTCTGGCCACTGTCATCACTGTTCTCCTTACCATTTTCTACCTCCTCCTTACACGAGTAGGGCAGGTCTGCACCATAAGCCCCAGCCAGGCTCCGTTCCACAGACTTGGACAAGGGCCCCAGCAAGATCCCATTGGGCAGCCCTTCGCCTTCATCCCTGTCTTTGCCCCCATCCTTTCGGTCAAAGGCATTATCTTTCTTGATCCACTCCTTCTTACGGGATGAATGCCGGAGGCCCTTGCGCTGGCTGCTCTCTGTCAGTGAGTGGTGGCACTCCTCACTCAGATCCATCTCCATGGGGTCACTGCTGTCCGCTATGCTGTGAGGGGCTCCGACTCCAGACTCGTCAAACGATGAGGCACTGTTGGCTGCAGGGGCTGAGGCAGATTGAGGAGAGCCATGCTGGCTTTCACTGTGCTGCGTGTCATCCTGGGAGGCTGCAACAGGGAGTGATGGACTTTTTTTGGACAAATCGAGGCCTAGCTCCTGGTCACCAGTGCTCTCATTTGCACTACCACCCCCGCCACAATTCTTACTGGCTCCCCTGTTTAAGGAGTGACAGTTCTCTTGATTGGAGCTGCTGATAAAGACCTCATCATCAGAGAGCTTTCCCTTTGACAGCTCCTTTGAATGCGAGCCCTTCAACCCCTCATTTGACCCTGAATAGCGAGCTTGAATGACAGAAGCAGTGGAAAGTCTCTGACTCCTGGCAGATCTGCCAACACCAAGGCCACTGGCCTTGCCAGCGAAGGACTTGCTGTTCCGCTTCAGCTTCTTTCTGCAGAGCGCTGCCAGGTCGTGCAGTTGGAGGTAGCTTGCTGCGGTGAGGAGAGCACTGAAGTTCTGTTCACCGGGCTGGTCAGTCGTTAAGAGCTTACCAGTATAAATAAAGTCCAAGATCTGCCGGAACACGGTGGGGTTCACCATGTCCGTGTCTAAGTTAATCAGGTTGTCATGCAGGACAAGGGATTTGAAATACATGCTGCTGGCTGCCAGGATGTTCTTATGGGCACGAAACAGGGCATTTTCTACCACAATGATCACATCACAGAGAAAACCTTTGGCTCGTTGCTGGTTCAGCTGCAGTAGCAGTTGTTTGGCATGATTTGGCAGTTCCATCTCCACCTTCGCTTCCTTTCACCTTCACTTTACCACCTGCAAAACAGGATGATGGGAAGTGTGAACCTGCTGTTTTCACTCAAACAAGACTACATTTAATAGACTGGCTTAACAGTGTGTAGTCTTTCTTCAACTTGACACTGACTAAGGAGCTCCGGGTATGATCCAGCCTTGCAAGCTGTGATCCTGCTTGGAATACAGAGAGAAGTATTACTCACACTAAGATTTCAAGTCTCAAAAATCAGATTTTTACAAAAGAAATCGTTGGCTGGAATTACTATTCAAAAGACACTAGTGAGGAAACAATAGTTAGGTATAGGGAAAAACAGTTTGCCTTTCCTAACACAAATCTGAAGGGGGAATAAGGAGAAAGATAAAAAAGGAAGGAAAAAAAAGCATCTGTCTCTCTGCTATTTGCATATCTGAGCATGTAAAATAATTAGCATAAGCTTCAGCTTCCCTGCTTTAACGTGTAGTTTGTTTTTTGGCTTTATTATGTTGAAGCCTTATAACATATTAAACTCCGGCAGCTCTGGGGTTGAAAAAATGACATATAGCAACTAAATCCAGCGGAGATGGAATTAATCACGCGGAGGTGTCAATGGGAAATCTCCTTACCAAGGGCTGCTTTAAAAACCACCCCCCAGGCAATGTCCATATCCTAATCCACTAACATTAAGTGCTAGAATCAACCCTGGACTGCCTGAAATTCAGGATGCTGAGCTAGCTAAATGCCACCAAGTATGGTGGCAACAATCTGAAACTGTTTTCTTAAGTTAATTCCTCTCCCGTAGTTTTGAAAGATTTTTGTCTAAACCGATAGAATTCAAGTAATCTATCTCAAATCACAGTCTCTCTACCCTGAAATACTGGGAAGAGAGTAAGATTGTGGTTTCCTCTGTGTAGTTCATGTATTTCACTAATGATATTTACAGGGTAATTTATTTTAGATATTTATATTGATTTATATTGATGGCCCTTACTAAACAGCTGGTTTGAGGAGGATCCAAAGTAACTGCCACCTGCAAATTTGGTAGATATGAGAACATATAGAAACTAGAATTTAAAATTTGGGCTGCATTCAGAAATCCAAGATTAATTTTATTTCCTTAGTTGATGATGATGACGATGATATTCTTGTTTGAAAGTGTCAGCTACAGCTTCTAATAGGCTGTTAATTTAAATCTGTTAATTTAAAACTGTTAATTTAAAATTTGTTTAAAATAATTTCTGAGCTTCAAACATAAAACAGCTACCTTTAGCTTTCCCCTTCTCCCTTTCTGTCCCAGTTCATCTTATTATTGAAATAGATTTCTCCTTTTGAAGGAGGAGCAGGCCCTACATCCATTGAAATAAAGGGATTATTCTCTCAAAATCATCTTGACTTAATGCTTTTATTGCTTGTGTGTTCCATTCTGTCACTTCAAATTTCAAATGATAAAGCGTTAGGCTGATCTAGGCTTATCTACTCTGGGTCAAGTATGTGTACACAAGAAAAAGAACAATGAGTGATATCTCCCTAATTTAAAAAAAAAAAAAACCTCCTTCATACCTGAGTCTTACTTACTGGTGATGAATAAAAAGTTTTCATTTCACAGAAAGGTGTTAAATTTACATCATCAGTTTCTGTACAGCAAAAGGATTTTTCTTTATGAAAGAAGCAAACAAAAAGTAAACTAAGACTGTTATTCCTCCCTAACTGCTGACTTGCTAGAATGGCACTTCTGCAGTTACCAAACGATCTGCCAAGCAGATGCCTCCCTTCTTCCACAGGATTCATATTTTCAATTGGCCAGCCTGCAATTTGCCCTTGCCTTTGCATTTGGTGGAATTCTGTTGCCCTTGTTCTGTGCACACAGATCACAGTGGCTTTTCAGCTTGATCCACAGCTAAAATGACTGTTCTGCTTTTCTGTTCCGTTCCTATCCATTTCACAATGGATGGGATCCACAGTAAATGGTGGATTCACTGCTCATTAATACTACTTCTCAAGATGGCTGGCTTTAAAAAGGGTCCCAGCCAAAGAAGGAAACACAGGCTTGCCATGGTTTTAGCCAGTTATTTCTTCTCTCTCTATAGTATTTCTGACACAGAAACTCATCCTGCCACTTCTCAAAAACATAAAGGGATTACCACCAGTGAACAATGTTGAGCGCTTTAAAAACAAGTTTTGCTGTAGATGGTTACATCAGAGCTGCAGCGCACAGGCAGTGTGTCTGGCTGTAGTAGCTTGCTTCCAGAACCTCCAATTAAAAGGAAGAAGCACCAAGAGAGGCACCAAAAGCCCACTTTTATCTGACCAGGCCAGTAAAAGCACTTACTTCTGGGTCACCAAGATATATTCATAGGGAAGGACAAAAACTTGGCTTGCAACATAACAGTCTGTCTCTAGATATGAATGCTTCCTGCTCAGCAATAGCAAGAGACCACCTATTACTGCACTGCAAATATAATGGTGCTTCTCCTTGCATATAATATGCAAAATCCCTCAATATAATTTTTAAGTGTTCCATAAAGAAAAATGCAGGAAGAGAAAGGAAAGAGTGTAGCAAGCACTATTTTCCTGAACAGACTAACAAAAAAAAATATGCGTTCCTGAAATAAAAGTGAGTTTGCTTCCCATTCGTATGGCACTTGAAGCAAAGGTCTAGAAATGTCTGCAGGCACATTTGTATAAGACTTTGCAAAAAGTAAAGGCTTGTTGCAGCTACAAATGGGAACCCTTCTGCCTTAAATGGTCTTGAAATGAGGTAATGAGGTAATGAGCCTGCAGGGAAAGCCCTCAAAGCAGACCCAGAATTATATTTTGCTTTTTACTGACCTCTATGAGGAAGGTAATGTTACTATTAAAACTCAGTATGTTCTGCAGCAGAAAAATTAGCATAGTATACGTTGTTTAAATTACCTGTATTTATCTCACATGTCAAATTTTACAAAAGTAAAAAAAAGTAAAAAAAAAGGACATAAGTATGAGGTAGGTTGTTACCAGTAGTAGATTTTAAATGCAGTGGTCAAGTTTAAGCACTACAACACTACTTATCAAATTTGAATTTGTTAGCTGAAGTCTAACATGAATTTAGCAGCCCCAACAAGATGAATCTAACAGAATAGGGCAGGCAAAACCTTCAGCCAAGTTTAGAGCTCCATATATAAATGTTTGTCAGGAATTGCCCACTGAGGGTTTTTACTAGGACAGCAACATGGGTCAGAAAACGCACCTTTGACTGACATAGCTTTGTTGGCATACCTGTCTTATGTATCTTGTACAGTCCTGGACACAAATAAATTCATTCCAGATGTTTTCCAGAGTTGACCAATTATAAACCCTTCTTTAGCAGTGATGCGTTTTGTGGGTAGGGGAATGCTGGAAATCTTGTTAGCAAAAGGAAAAGTATACATTATTCCTTGACCCAAGGCATTCCTAAGTTCTCACTTCTGGTGGAAAGCGTGGGATCAAAGATAACTACAAGGTTAAGCCCTGTATAAAACTGAGCAGATCTTCCCAAACACACGGCAGGTGCAGCCTTACAAAAGCCTTCCTGCCCATCAGTTTGAAGAGAATTGTTCTTAACAAACCTTGAAGACATGGACAACATTACCACCAGTATTAACAACAACAGCCCCAAAAGACCCTGAAAAATCACAATGGTTTAGATTTTGTGTATTTCAGTATAATTTTTAAGAACCCTTCCTCTTCTGCTTTCTGCAAGAAGATTTTAAAAAAAAAAAAAAAAAAAGACCACAAATTCCCCATTCAGAGGGAGTTCTCTGATAAAACAAAAAACAACAGCAACAAAATGAAGAATATATAAATATCTCACTGAGGGTCACAGTCTTTCAGCATTGAATTTGGTGTGCAGAATTTCACTCCTTTGCATTTAGAACGGGATCACAGAAGACTTTGGTCAAATAGCATTAGAGATGGTTTTTCGGATTTAGGTTGCTTCCCAGTCATTCAAAACACACATTTTTCAAAGCAGAACTTGCTTAGGTATTCTTGTGCAAGTAAGGAAGAAAGCAAGACTGAGGCTCTCCACTATTCCACCATATCCATGACACTGCGACACAGCACATGCAAAGATATGAAAAATACAGAGCACAAATCACAGATTACAGCAATGCTGCAAGCAAATGCCACACATTGAACAAAGCTACGCAAGCTAAAAGCATTTTCACAAGCAGTAACGCCCAAGGAGCTGGGTAACTGTGAGCTGCTGTGCCCAGGCTTGGGCACGCAGTCATCCAGTGCGCCTGGAGACTGTGCAGAACACACCAACAGCTCCAGGAGCTTTGCTGCTCTCACTACAAAGCAGAAAAGTAATTTGCTCTCCATTTCTGTAAAGATTTTGGAAATCACCAAAAATTAGGTTGCCAAAGTACAGGAGAAGAGGAATCCCTTCACTCCCTGTAAATAGTATAAAATCTACATATTCGTTACAGATTTGAGTCTCTTTAATATTCTTAAATCTTTTCCTAAAAGTAATTCCTGAATAAATGCTAAATGTGTTATCTTAGTAGCCTCTAGTAGGAGATGCTATTTGATTTCACCCATGTTATAGATTTTAGCATATGAATACTGTTCACCTTTTAAGAAGCAACAACAATGAAGCAAAGAATCAATCAAAAACAGATCTAAGGAATCACTCATTTTGTGGAGAGGATTTGTGGATGAATGAGAAGGCTATACACCGAGCACCTGAACAGTGAACTAACAGTACTGCAGATGAAAACCAGCAAACAGACTAAATGTGATGTATCAAATTAGATGCCATTAAAGCATTAGCCTAGCATGCATGTTATAATATATTTAGGAAAAAATAGGGTCCTGCTTACTTATTACTCTTCCTTGCTAAGCAGTTCTGCTGTACCGAGTAGACATGCAGTAGTGAGCATGGGGAAGAGCAAGACAAACAAAACAAATTGCTTCCTCTGTTGCTTTCTCCCACCAAGTTACTTCCAACATTAAAAATGCTGTGTCCAGCTATTACCGTATCTAGGTGAAACTGAAACAGATGGATTCTTCACCCTTCAGTTTCAGAGTAACTAACTTTTTTAGAGAACTGGAAGACCCTTGTGGGAAGGGCTTTCCTACTGTTCACTGGCTCATCTGGTCTTCCTTTCCCCATACCCCTAGAGAACTTACTTCGATGACTTTCCCAAGTTATTGATTAAGTGGTCTTTCAGGGCTGCTAAACTTCCCCCCCAGGAGCTGCAGTTGGCAGGTCATTAGCCCATACCTTGTAATTGTATTCACATTCCAGAGCAGCAGAGGCAGACAGAGGAATGCATGATCTGTGTTAACTCAGATGGTTCTCTATCCCCAACCCCTGTGAGAAGGCAGGCAGCAGAACATTGAAGCAGAAGCAAGAACATGCACTTTTTCATCATTGGCAGCGGAACAGCAAAAGCTCTTTGGGATGGTCTCAAGCAGAAAACGGGATGCAGCACCCTTGTTTTTCACACTAGAGTATCTCACACTTCAAAATAGGTAGGACCAACATGTCAAGTTACAGGAGAGAGCTCTGCAGAACTGGAGAGGGGAGAGAAAGCAACATGCAGGACAGAGCAGGATGCACAGCTGCTGTTGCAAGTGTAGACATGGAAAAGAGGAGAATGGAGGATTATTTCACAGAGGATACCATATCAGCAAACTTAAAGTGGCCCTTATCTAGTTTGTTACATTCCATTTAGTGCCAGATAGAACTGCCATCCTGTCTCCCTCAAGCAATTTGCAAGACACCTGCAGAAATAGAGCAGCTTGGTTTATGGACACAAGCACCTGTTTGGTACCATTGCGCTGCAATGTTTGGACATTTTGTACATGGGCAGTACATGCTCAACTGCTACCAGCTCCTGACCCAAAAAGGAGAGAGGCAGAGTCAGATGATGTCCCCAGTCCCTTCTTTTTTCCTGTCCTAGAATAACAGCAGAGCCTGACATGGCTAGTTCCTTCCCTGCTGCACGGCAAACTGCATAGGCAATGGAGATCTCCGTGGGTAAAGAGGATAGAGGCCCTGTGTGCATGAAAGCACTAACATCAGGAAAGCAAAGTGATTTCCAGTCATTGCAAGGCTGTAGCAAAGCAGGAACACCTTGCTATACAAGCCAAGACTACGAGCAGTAGAATGCAGATTAACCACTTGGTTGCCGCTTACCATGCCAGGTACATTGGGCTAAAGGCACCTCCATCCAGTGCTGCCCGACGTGCCAGGTACATCCCATGATGTTCCATTGAAATCACAACAGGCCATCAATAGAACGTGGCTGCACGGATGCAGAATGGAGAACCAGGCGCTGTTAAATGCAATTAAAAAACTGCAATCAAAATTGAAACGTACATTTTAAAATGGCCATCTGCCTTAAAAATGTAACTACCGAAACAACCTCCCCGCCACCCATCTCCCCGGAGCTGCTCTGTGACGGAAAGAGAGCGGAAGGTTTCTGCAATTTTCCTGATGACTTGCTCTGTCCACCTCCATTCAGGACTCCAATGGCAATGAGCTTCAGGGAGACCAGGGACCACATATCCAACAACAGCAGATCCCAGGCTATCTGCACCAGCTTCCCCACTGCCCAGGAATTCAGGCAGCTAATATCGCTGTCAGAAATGCTTCTATAATGGGAAAAAGAAAAAAGGAAAAATGGTGCCAGAGTTTCCTGGTCTTGTTACCCACATACAGGCAACAGAAGTAGTACTTAAATGCTGATCCTTCGTCTTGTTCTCTTTTCCTTGTTCCCCTTCCCAAGCCCTTGAAATCCTTCTCTCATAACATCTCTAGATATTACAGCATGTATCCAGGCTGAATCCTTTGGCTTTTGTTACATCTGTGGAGCAAGTAGGGAGGAAGGAAGAGAGAATGTTGAACCCTCCTGTTCATAATGATGCTTCACTAATAACTGTATTCTCCATTCTTGGAGACTGAAAATGATGTTGATTCATAGTGAACGGCAGGTCATACGAGAGTAGTGAAACTTAAGATGCATGATTCCACCCTTCCCTGCCCGAAAGAAGAACAACATCCTTTTCATGCCAAGAAAATGCACATCCTACTGATGCACTCAGCGTGTCAAACCTAGGGTAACCTCTGCAGTGCACATCCTCCTCTTCCAGGAGTTTCTGCAGTCATCTCTGGCAGGGTTATCAAGGAGGACATTCGCGGGAAAGATGCTAAGTACAGGCCTCTCTTTACAACTGTTGCTGCTCTGAGCAGGTAAAAAACCCAAACCACCAGAAATAAACTTGCAGCCTCACAGAGATTTAAGACAGGGCTTTAGACCCTTTTGTATAGCTCATATCACACTGATGGCTGCATTTCTCCATCTGTACTGCTGCAGATAGAAATCTTACATTTAAAAAGTTAGAACAATATCATTTACCATTTTGACGTTAAAAGATAAAAGGCTGAATGGAAAAGACTTACAGTAATGAATATTATCTGTATGAGAGTGAATGTAAGGGACAGCAGTGGCTAGGCAAATAGAATGCATTTTCATGAAGAGAACACTGAATGAGGAGGTCTTCATTCTTCTTGGACATCTGCTGGGCTCAGACATGTCCCATCATTCCTATCTGCATACTTATCCTCATGGTTCTATTTCTTAATCCCTGCCATAACGAACGAATAGGGCTTTTGTACTCAGATTGTCCTGTTCTGACTGCTCTGTACTGTAGATTGTTAAATCTTGTCAATACAACAAAGAAGTGAAATGTGTTTGTTTACTTACTGACCTGGGCTATACTGAGCCAAGAGCATTTACTGAACTACAGACTGGAGCTCCCACTCTCCAAGAGCTCACACCTTGCATAAAAGCAGCACACTGCTGGCTGCACCTGCAGCATCAGGGCTCTGCGGAACACTCAGCAATAGCAGCAGTACTCAGTTTAAGAAAGGCTGAATGCTGCATGAAGGTACTTATTGGACTGGTTTTGAGACAGTAGCTCTAGTGCAGATTTACACCCAGATTACAGCAATTCATGTTCCTGTGAAGCAAGAAACTCTTCTCTATAGCTGTGTTTTCCCTCTAGGGCAGAGATTATCAGAGAACTGCTTAACACAGAGGTGTTTCCTGCTACTAGAGCATCAGGCTGCAGTCAGAAATGAAACTTTCTGCCAATTCCTAAACAGAGCTTTGTATATTATGCATTTATTTTCACTATTGACACAAAGTCTACAGAAACCTTTTACATGGGAGAAGAAAGGAAAAGCATAGACATCGGAGATGTTGTTAGGCAGAGCCAGGCACTAAAATTTCTGGCAAATCTGCAGAGTACAGTTGATCTTAGCATAGTAGTGGCACAAAACACATAAAAGCTCAGGAGCAGTACATGTTGGGTGCTCCTGCAGCCCTGCAACAACTGAGAAGGCTCAGCCCTGGCTTGATAATGTGTTACAAGTGAGACAGGCATACCTGATGCTGATCTAATGGCTCCTTATTCCAACAAAATACCCACATATTCAGTAAAGTAGCTCAATCCACATAAGAGGAATAGTATCTCTACCCACCTAGCAGGTACAGGCCCTGTGGTATGCAAAATTCCTGTTTCCCAGCTACCTTTGAGCCTTGGTGAATAGATTTTTCCCTTCACAATGCAAGAATTTAGTATGTGACTAACGGACTGTTACTACCTCCCAGCTAATCCTAGAGAGTTTTAGGCAGAATCTACACCCCAGTGAAATGGAATGAGAAGATGCTAAAGGTCCTAAACCTTGGGATCTGTTCCTCAGTGTGATAGGCCATGGTTGACAGGAGCTCTCAGATCAGCAGCAGTCATCAGTCCCTCTTTGCAATCAGTAAATAGACTCTCCCTCTGGCCCCAAATGAAGGATGCAAGCAACAGAAGGCAGACGCAGCCCTTGCACTCCCCTCTGAGCAGCTGCCAAAAAATCCTCTTGCATGGGGTGGCAGCTTTATGCTGGACATTGCTTTGGGAGCAAGGGTTCACTGTGGTGTAGAAGGAACGTTGTGACCCTTTTCTAACCGAGACTGTCTTACAGCAACCTTCTAGTTGTAGCACAGCATTAGGGCTCTGAGTCACCACGGGTACAAGCTGATAGCTGGGTTGTGAAATGCAGCAATTCTGGAACAAGTGCACTGCTCTTTCAACTGTACCTGTGACTGGAGAGGGGTCTCCAGGATGGGGATGAGATAGACAGCTAGGAGCATTAAATTCACCAGCTATTATGACTCAGACCCCTCAACAAGGCCTCGGAGCTCTTGAAGAAATGGGAGAGAGTCTGATAAAGATCCTCCCAATTGGCCTGCTTATTTTTATTTCTTGTGTGGACTCAGCAATTTCTTCTGCAGATAGAAGCAGTCTGTGCAGGAGCATCTGCATACTGCTGATGTTGGGAACTTGTTGCAGTAGATTACACTAAGCTCCATGCCAAGGGGTGCAGGGAGGACATGGGCACTAAAAGCCTTGGACCAAAATGTTATCTCTCTTGCCATATGCCAGATGCCAGTGAGCACAGAAACAAACTTCGCCATCTCATTTTTTCTACAAGATCAAATTTCATTCACTTATTTCATCTGTGCCTGTGGATGCAGCAGCAGCAGTTCGTCTTAACACAAATAATCAGTGCCTTAAATATGGCACCTTTTGCACTTTATTCACCTTTTATTTCTCTTTTTTTTTTTTCTTTTTTTTTTTCCCCAAGAACTGATTGTGTGCTCTATCCTGTACCTCCAGACAAATATTTGCCCCTAAACACTAACCTGCCCTCACATTCTTCCTGCATGCTTCACTCCTGTTAAGTTTTTCAAGCAGATCAGTTTAAGAATTGGCCCTGGCAGTGTCAAGACCCTGTCCAGGACCCTTCCAAATCGGATGCTTAATTTAACCATCTTGAACCTCATACATGGGGTGCTTTGTGAGCACATTGTGTTTCTGCCATTCTGAGCCTGCCAAAAGAGAGGATGCCAGAAAGCCACTGTTGCTTGTAAAAGCAGAAGGCCTTACAGACTCCAGGTCTTGCAAACTATCTGCATTGCAGCCGAATCCATCCAAGATGAAGATATCCTAAGGGGAAAGCAGGGCTTATGGTGAGATACTTGAATGCTTTGTGTAATTTTACACATGTTCAGAGTTCTTCATGTTTCCTTGGCTTCCTCTTCAGATGTTACTGGTGCCTCAAATTCTCATTTCGTCTGTCACTCCTCTCACATCTTCACTTGAGACTACAGACTTCTTTTTAACTACTTACAAGCTGCAAGGAGGTCGCTCTACCTGTGCTTCCAAAATCCTCCTTTTGTCAGAAAGTCTCCCATGCACAACAGTGGTCCAGGGCAGCAGATATCTCAGGCACATTTGGCCAGCCTTCTCTGTCAAAGGGTTTCTCAGCTTCAGTGATTATAACTCCACACAGTTACAAAAAGTGGCCCAGAATTATGGGATGTTGAAAACTTTGATACAATGCAAAGTATCTTTCCTTCTCTATGCAGTATTCTTGTCAGTGTCAAGGATTTTGTGGCAGTCCTCAAAACACACAAATTGTAGGTTCTTGTCATAAATCAAGACTCAAAACGTCTCCATTAAAAAAAAAAAAAAAAAAAAAAGTGAAAAGAGGAGGGGCAAATCAGAGAAAAAGCTAATTCTGGCCAAGGATTTGGTTTTGAAAAGGAGATTGGCAGCCTGTGCATGTACTTTTACTGTGTGATATGGAACCTCCTCAGGACAGGACCCCCTGAGCATATCATACAACCATACACACACCTCACAGCAAAAGAACCAGCAGCTCTCTCATCAATTCCAGACTGCTCAGCTTCTAACTCAACACTGCCAGAAGGCAAGACTATAACAAATTAGCACCATTCACAATTTGTTGAAGTTGCTGTTCCATTGTTTGTTTATTTAAAACACACAAACACACACACAGAGTCACAAGCTGGCTCTCTGCTCCCATCGCCCAAACTTAAGATTTGTAGTCACAGAGGGACAAGCAAAGGCAGTGGATTAAACTCATACAGAGCAGCAGTCACTGCACTGGAACTCTGGGTTTTGCTCTTTCACTGCAAGCAAAGCAAAAGTGCCCACACTGTTCCAGCCCTGAAGACAAAGGTGTAAAAATCCTTATTTCAGCACTTGACTAGAAAAGTGTTACAAGAAAGAAACTGTATCTTGGGTTGCATCAAGAGAAGTGTGACCAGCAGGTCAAGGGAGGTGATTCTGCCCCTGTACTCTGCTCTTGTGAGACCCCCACCTGGAGTACTGCGTCCAGTTCTGGGGACCCCAGCACAAAAAGGACATGGAGCTGTTGGAGCAGGTCCAGAGGATAGTCACGAAAGTGATCAGAGGGCTGGAGCACCTCTCCTACTGGGACAGGCTGAGAGAGCTGAGGCTCTTCAGCCTCAAGAAGGTTCCGGGGAGACCTTATAGCAGCCTTCCAGTACCTGAAGGGGCCCTACAGGGAAGCTGAGGGAGGACTTCTTATAAGGGCATGTAGCAACAGGAAGAGGGGAAATGGCTTTAAACTGGAAAAGGGTAGATTTGGACTAGATATTGGGAAGAAATTCTTTACTATGAGTGTGGTGAGACACTGCTGCAACAGGTTGCCCGGAGAGGTTGTGGATGCCACCCTCCCTGGAAGCACTCAAGGCCAGGCTGGATGGGGCTGTGAAAACCTGGGCTGGAGGGAGGCATCCCTGCCTACAGCAGGGGGTTGAAACTGGATGATCTTAAAGGCTCCTTCCAACCAAACCATTCTATGATTCTGTGACCCAACAGTAATAAAACTCATGCTATTTATGAACATCCAAGGGACAATCTGCACCCCTTATCATCACACAAGATGATAACTGTATTAAAATAGGAAACGTGTCTTACTTCATAAAGCACTGTATAAGTTTACAAAGCACAATATTAGTGATAGTAAATAGTTGTTGGAGTAAAGCAAAGAGATGGCTGTAAGACCTGACAAAGTACCGCTGCTCCCATTTCTGAACTCTGGGTAGTAATGCTGTAGGTTGAGACCAGTTGTTCTGACGTGGTTTACTCTGATATGCACCAATCTGTTCTTATTTTAAGAGATTATTTGGGAGGTGTGTTATGCTTTTATTCACGCTGGAGAAATTAATATTTTATCATGAGATGATCAAGATAAGGATGATGTTAAAAGCTGTAGGAGAGTCTTATCCTCCCATCAAATACAGTCTAGTTTGCCAGCATGTATGTGTGTGTCACTAATGATTCCTTCACACAGCAATTGTATCTGTAGGCACTTAGTCTATACAGAGCACCTCAGTATCTGATGCCTTGCTCACCAGTTGCATCACATAATCTATAGAGGCAGCTTCTCTTTCATTTCTGTTGACTTATACTACATTAAGCCCTGGCATACTGCAGGCTAGTTTAAAGCATAGTAAAGTTGGCATAATCACCTGAAACCCTTACTTACTGCCTTTTTTCTCTGTTTATTTTAAGAATGTTTTTTGTTTTATGATCACTGTGATACTGTGCATCCTCTGGCTTCTGTGTCACACGCTGAATGATAGCTGCATCATCCAAAGCATCTCTATTAGCTTGGTGTGAACACAGTTTTGGTTTCTGGACAGGTGAATGATAGACTCCACAGTTACTTCCAGCAGCCCAACAGTAGTTAAGGAACAACTGGATTTTGTACTGAGATTGAGACCTTGACATGGAACTGTGGGTTCCAGAACAGCTGGGAAAATTTTACAGATTTTAAACCCATGATTTATCAAAATATTTAAAGGTTTAATTATTTCAAAAACTATTCACTTCACAGATGTCACGTAAGGAAATTGCTATGTCATTTGTGCATTTATTTCCTATCAGAAATAAGCCTGAAAGAGAAACGCAGACTGGATCACCTTCCTTCTTTCAGCACTATTAAAACCATCTCATTTGGTAATCTCTTCAAGGTGGGTGTGGGGGACTGAAAAACTGGAGAAGATTACATCCATTGCAGATAACATTGGGAGAAACAGGAGGTACCAGAGAAACAGGCATGAGGGGTGAAATTGTGACAGTACTGAAATTATCAGGAGACACAGGTGTACCAAGTGTCTGTTCCAGAGAGCTCTGAGAATACAAATGTGGCCGCACCTCGTGCACGATTTAGGCTTGGCTGGCAGGTCTCATAGGCACTCAGATGAGAATTCACAAGGAGAATTCACGTACTTAAAATCTTGAGCAAGAGTTTTAAAAAAAACACTGGAAGGCTATTTTAAAAGTTTGTTAGATCACTTCCCACAGAGCTCTCCCCTATCAGCAGGAAATTGGTTAAGAAAAAATAAAACAACAAGAAGCAAACAAACAAACAGAAACCCCACAAACAGAACCAAAGCAGCAAAACAAAAACAGCCAGAGGGACTGAAACCTCCTTTACACAGAAGCAACAACTCAGCAGTTTTAACAGCTCCATAAATATGATCGGGATCTGGCCAAAGGAGTAAAGCATGTGCAAACTACTGCTAACAGCCACAACAAACACTGATTCTAGAACTTAGACTGGAAGGAAAAAATATATATATCGTTAACACTTTCAGCAGAATCCTCTAACATAACCAGCATCAAGACTCCCAGGTGATGCTAGAAATGTGCTTAGTGTGGATATGTTTGGACTAAAACCTCTCTTTTGGTGCTGTGTTTTCCCAAACACCTGTATTCAGTCTCATGCCCTTAGATGCACATTACTCAGCCACATTCAGTTCTTTCTTGGAGAAGGGCTAAATAAATCATAGCATTGTTATGCCACAGTGCAGGTGCTCCAAAACATGCACCTTCTGAGGCTTCTGAACTTGACAAGATATGTGCTTCATCTTCCTCATATGACGTGGCAAGTTTTGATGCCACCTACTCTCTCTGACTCATCAGGTCAATTAATCTGGGATTAACCTGTTCCCTTCATGCACTTTCTTGGCAGACACCGTGGTAGAACTTTTTTTTTTTTTAGCAACAGGAAATGCACCCCGCAAATCCAAAAACAATCAGTAGTCATCTCCTGCAAAGAACTTGAATTTTTAGCATTGATAGCATCCTTCTTAGCATAGTGATCCTCCACTGTAGAATACTGTAGAATACATCTGCTGTCTAAGAGACTATATGTCCTTCTGTAGGCAGGCCACCCTGATGCGAATATGGCTTCCACACACTTTCTGTCTTTGCTGCCTCAGCATAACAAGACTCACATAAAAACCCTGTTCAAGTTGTGCAGAGGAGAAATAGCAGGCATTTGCCCATAGGAAAAAAAGGTAGATAGTAATTTATCAAATTGATGTAATATAGCCCAACAGCACGTGAGAATGCTGGCCCTTGCGGAGATAGTTCCAGAACTATGCATGTATTTCAAACAGACAAGGTGATTTGGTACAACCACCACATCCTTTAAAAAGGTTGGTTTTGACATGCTGGGAAAGGACTTGGATTTTCCAGCCCTTCTCTAAGTAGAAGGCAATTCAGTGAACACACCCAAGACCCTGCAGCAGACACCGCTCTAACATTTGTCTTCATTATATTCTAATTGTCACACAACTTTCTATTATTTGCAGTAGCTGGAAAGTGATGATTAATTTTTTGTGCATTTATAAAAACAGAGGGAAGGCCAACAAAGCACCGTTACACGTGATTTGTTCGTTCTTTAGCAGCAGTCTTTGAAAGTGCTGGCCCTGGATTACTGCTCATATTTTCCCTGTTAGTCTTGAAACAAAAAAATCAAATATGGGTATCAGGTTTGGTGGGCTTTCAAACAAAAAGTGTATGGAACTAAGTTTTGCTAACTTTTTGCTATATGTGTTTACTATTGCTTTCATAAAGCTTCCATGAGATTTTTAGAAGCTATGTGTGAAGCATACCAGAACTTCAGAAAGCCCCAACTCAGAGCATCTCTCACTTGAAAGGAGGGATGATTATTACAATCCACATTTTTCTTTAACTGAATTCTGCTTTCCTCACATGAAAAAGCTTTTTTGCTCATTTGTTTTTTCATTCATCTTACCATTCAGAGGACTGACTGATGAATTAACTATCTAAAGAGAGTTTTGTTGGGGGTAAAAATTAGAAAATCCTCATGACAAGAATCTTGGCAGAGGTCAGTGTGTGGGAATGATGGGTTAAGATGAAGTGTTTGCATTGCCCAGTCAGATGCAAAGATATCAATGCTGGCACTCTCAGGTGTTCTGGTGATCTTTGGAGGGAGACTCCAGCCATCAGAACTGTATGTGTGCAGGGCTCTCCTACTTGTAAGTCTCTCTCTCCAGTAGCGCATGCATTTTTAATTTTTTCTAATATGTGATCTGGGTTAGCACTCATAAATGTGAAGGATTAACAGCTACAGCCCAGCACAGGAAGCTGAGCACACTCTGCTCTCACACCCTGCTGACACCATCAGCTCCAAACCTGCACTGCTCCCACCCACACACAACTACCAGTGGTCAGCATGGAGGGGCTGTGTGTTGTCACCTCTTCTTCCAAGGGACCCACAGAGCATTTGGTCCATTGACATCTGAGCCATCAGGGTGCAGGGCTGAATCCTGTGTTGGACATGTGTTTTAAGATGTTGCACTTCTCTGTCACTGTCCTCCTCAACAGACACCAGTGCTTTGTGCTTTTCTTTTTTTTAAAGCCAGCATTAACATTGCAAGTAGAGAAGACAAGTGCATTATTTCCCATTTTCCAGGTCAGGAAAAAAAATGAAAAATAAAGGACAGAGAAATAGATCCATAGCTACAGATGGTAAAGGATCCAGATCTGTTATAGGCCATCCAAAGCAGAGAAGCCAGTGAAGAGGTTAGCTCTTGCCCTCCTCCTCCTTTGAGCCTGGGCCTGCTCTGCCTTATAGCCTCACAGCTCTTGGTGTCACACTGTGGTGCAGCCAAGCATGCAGGAAAGCACAGCAAGGACCAGGAACACTTATCAGAGCTGGTTGTAAAACTAAATCCTCTTTGTAGGAGATCACAGTAGTAACTGAGGATTGTGCTTAAACTCCAAAGCATCCTCCACTATCCAGGAAGGCTGCTGACGATGGGTGGAATATGGTGGCGAGACAGAGGAGCACTGAAGACAAGAAAGTCAGTGAAAATTTTTGCTGGCTATGGATGGTGGCTGTGCAGTGAGAAGATGAAGCAGGGCAGCACTCTGGAGCAGGAGGGACAAGGAAGGACTCCTACCTGCCTTTGGGTCTGGAGTTCTCCTCTGACACCCCAGTCAGAAGTGAGATCAATGCCTAACAACACAAGATGCTTCCCCTTCGTAGTGATCATCGTTTCTAGATGCTTAATATTTGCTGGCTTCCTCCCTTGGAATTTTCTAACAGCCCAGCAAGAATGGAAATTTGGAGGTTCTCCCAAAAGTCCTCAAAATGCATCAGAAACCGGAATCTGCTGCAGGGCTGCAGGGTGTTGTCTCAGCAGATTCAGTGGGTAACAAGAGGTCTTAAATAAAATGTAATACTCTTTTCTGCCCAGACTTGCCAGAAGATCTTAATGCAAATAGAACTCCAGGAAAATTAGGGTGGACTCTAGTAGCTGCCTCTCCCTCAGGGCTTTTTTTTTTTCTTCAATCCAGCCTGATGAAGTTCATTACAATTGCATTTAAACTGTGATTTAAATTTTCCAAAGCAGGCAGGGCAGGTTTGAAAGCCTGATATATCGGAATTTATGCATTTCCTGAAGAACTAAGGTAAATAGCAGAGCCCTTTCAAAGGGATGCCTGATTGGTCCTCTCAGCCCTTTGACAAGTTTGCTGTCAGACAAGGCCACTGGATTCCTGGCAAGTCCAGCAGGCTTCCTCCTTGAAACCAAACAGCCCTGCATTCAAGCATGCCAGTACTTTCCTTGGAGGTATTTACAGTTTACTTTTTAGTGCTACTTTAAGTTCAAAGGGGGTAGTAAAGCCCCATTAAGCCATTTACATCAAACTGGTTAGTTAATTATCCTGTTGCAGGCTTTAAATTAGCAATTTATAACCCCTTCCCTAGAGATGCTAGTATTTGGAAACAACTGAGTGAGGACAATTTGCAGTGGGGCGAAGTTAAGGAACAAAAAAAAAAAAAAAAAAAAAAAAAAAAAAGAAACTGAATAAATCCCTGTTTGAGTTGGAAGTTGATTAAGTGTTTGAGAATCCAGTAGGGACAGGAGTGGGAGAGAGCCCAACATCACCAGCGAGCAAGGCTAGGGAGGCCACATTTTGCTTAGGGCTGTGTCTGTGCAGCAAAATTCAGTGATGTGCACAGGTAAAGAGCTAGGCCAAGTCTTGGGGGGGCACCACACCTAGCTGAGGATGAGACTTCCCTTACAATGAGATATTCTGCTTCATAGTGTCATAGTCAAAGGTATTTTTGTATTAATCCATACAAAAATGTGACTACACAAGACTGAAAGCAGTATCTGCCCCCAAGGAAGGAAATGTATTTCAGACTTTTGGGGCTGGCAAAACTGAACACCAGCATGCAAGGACTAAAAACTATGGGTTTTAGTCAGCAGTTCTGCTCACCTATGCAGGCAGGGAGGCCCTAGGCACACTGCAGACACCTTTCAGATAAGGATCAACAAGATTCCAGATGTACATCCCCATGCCATAAGAGTCAGCATCCTGCTCACAGTGAGGCTATCCCATGGGCCAGGTGAGGCTGGAGCCAAGGAATCTCCAGTCCAGGGCCTCCTCCCTTGTCAACAACATTTCATTTTGGAAAAGGAGAATTTGATGTCCCCTCAGGGTCTGGTTATTCCAGCTCACCTTGCTCAGAATTCAGAGCTTTTACAGAAAAGATGAAGCTAACTGCCAAAACTAACCAAGTTCTAAAACAAAACATGCCTTTCACTTTGTCTTCTGTATTTCCAGCAGCCACCATTAGTTCAAAACCCACTGGCATACATGATGTTTGCTGGCAACTTCAATTTGAAATGAAGATGTGAGGGAAAGGTCCTCCTGTTGCTGCTATTTTCACACAACCATCTATTGGGTACAGGAGAAATCTTGGTCCCAATCCTAGATGCTGTCCCACGTCAACAAGCACTTCAAACACCAAGGGCCAGAATACATGGAAAGAAGTGGCATAGAGAGTGGGACCAAGGCAAACTGGGAGATTCCACAATGACATCCAAAAAAGCAGATAAAAAGAAGTCTGAGAGAAAAAAAAAATCATTCTGCTTGAAAGACCAAAAAAAGTAATAGCTATAATCATGTCATATGGCAAACTCTGTAACTTTTTTTCTTCATCTTAATACATCCCCTTTTCAATGGCAAAACAAACAAACAAACAAAAAAACCCCACCACCACCACCAAAAAACCTTCTGCCAAACAACTGACACATTAACTTTAAAAAGGGAGATAAAAATCTAGGCAATTCAATTTCTTTATATTACACAGCTATGGGACTTATTTTGCATTTGCTCACTTTTTCATCTCTATTGAAAGTGGCCATTTCACAGTTTTGGGGATAGGGGTGTAATAGAAGAGAAGAAAGAGAAAGACACTCAGAGGTTTCAAAGCAAAGGGGCAAAATATTTTTGTACAAAATTTGCTAAGTTTATATCAATTTTATGTGATTTACTGCTCCAAATTGCATGACAGAAATAATAAAAATACAAGTAAATGCAACATGAAATCTAAATCATCTAAAGGACTGAAAAACCCAGCCCCATACATAGACGACATTCTCCAAATTCTCTGCCCTTTCTTGGGAGTGGTTACACCCAAATCATCACTCAGTCCAGAAGCTGTTCACTCATGCTAATCACTCTGGAATTGCACACTAAGGTAAAAAAAAGTTCAGATGCAAACGCTATCCTGGCCCTTGGAACAGCCTAGTGTTAACAAGCCACAGGACTGCAAGATATTAGGGACTTACTTCTAAAATAATGTGAGCTAGGGAGGAAGAAGAAAGAAAAGCCCTCCTGTGGATGAAATGGAAGTCCTTCCTGCTCCACCAAAACCTCCCATTTCCAAAGCATGCAGTGCCCAGGACTGTGCCTAGAACAGGTGTGTCCCCTTAAATACCTCGCATGTCACACTTGTGTCTCATGGACACAGTCCTAGGGGATTATATTAGTACCAGTGCATACCAGCTGGAGCTGCCCCCGGCGGTGTTCTGTAACTCCTTGCATGGGGGGAGCTGCTCTCCATGCCATGGAGCTCTCGCCACATAGCTTTCTGGAGACAGACATGCAACCCTGCAATGCAGCCTCCAGCATTCATGCTCCAGTGGCTGGATCAGCTCAGGGATGAGTGATAGACCTCCTGCGAGAGCAGTGACAATGCACTGCCAAGGGAGAGAAGGGCTCCAGGAATTCTTTTCTTTCCTTCATCTGCACTTATTACTACCAAATTCTCAATTGATTTATGCCGAACAGACACTCTTAAAAGTCTTCTTTAACTAAAAAAAAGATACATGGCTAACAGAAAGAAGTCCGCTCAGCCATTCCCAAGCAGAAAATGCTGACTGGGCACAAGACAGATACAGCTTGTGCAGGATGAAGGAACGACAAAGGAGAGTGAGCCTCATACATCTTCTCAAGTCAGTGTGGGAAGAGGCACCCCCGGGCAATTTCTACCTAATTCTTCATTGAGCCTTGGATGATATTAGCTGCTGGCCTGACCTGTTGAAAAAGCCAACACAGAAGTTTTTAGAACAGCAAATGCTTTAATGGCATTTCCTGTATCACATCTTAGTGACTGGCACAGATAATAAAAAGAGCAAAAAGTACTTGATTTTAATCTAGCTCTGTATCACAGTGCAAAGGTATTCTTCAGTATGAAGAACTGCTCCCCTGCCACCTATCTCATGAAGGGCATCTTGCCCTTGACAAGCAGACTGAAAAAGGATGGAGGCAAGAAGCTGTTGACCAGCAGTTGGGCACAGAGGTAGAGGGCTTCAGAGCCCTTCAGGATTCTCCTGTCTTATTCCTCCTTCATTTTCCAGCAAGTGATTCTTATATTCAGGGAACAGCTTTTGGGAGAGAGCTCATGAGTTATTCCACTGGTTAATTAATTCAGATTTCCTGGTTTGAGCACACATCAGGTTTGTCTGCTCATCCCTATGACAGATAGCCCCAGGCACTGTGAGCCACTGGCAGCAGTGGAGGTGGCATAAAAAAAAACACGTTCTGCTGATGTAGGCGGGAGGTGACATAGGTAACTTTTTCAGGCCACTTCTGCTCTGTAATTCTTTGGGGGGCTGAGTGACTGAGGGGGTTTGATGCACCCAGCTCATTGGTCCAGCAAGACTAGAAGCAAAGAGAGATTCTCATGTGCTCTGCATAGTCCAGTCCGCTGTTCAGCCTGCTGGCCAACCCTGTTCAAATGAATCCCAGAATAAGGCCATTGGATGATTCATCTTTCTCAGATAAGCAGGACCCAACACCCCCTGAATCCATCTACCCCTAGTAACATGTACAGTTCTCACTAGTGCCATTGCTCGTTTTCAGGAGGTCTCAAGTCCATAGCCATAAAAATGTGCATTAAAAGGCAGATGAACTCTTACTCTTTAACCATTTATTACACTGGGTCTTTGAATACAAGGCAAACATCTGTTATAAATGCTGCCTCATGTTCTCAGACAAGAGGAGTCTATACGTTGAGCAGTTTGTTATAACCAAAATTTAACATTTCTATATTTTCTTTCTATTTTGGCAACTGTAGCATTAGTGACTTCCTGGGCAGTGAGCAGCCAGTCTGGTAGGAACACTTAATTCTACACATTTGTTGTGAGATCTTAGAATATACACTGTCATGTCTTTCATGAGCAACTCGAGACCAAACTACAAGGGCAGGTCTGTGTCACCAACAGACAAATGGAGGTCCAACCGTATTTTATAATTGCACAATATACGGGACATGTTATACAGAAACAAATAATTAAGAAGCTGAAAAAGGCCCCTCACTTAGTACAGGAGTGCAATAATTCATTTTACTACAGGTAAAAATGTCAGAATTTGGGAAAACTGGAAGGTAGCAGTACTTGCATTTTCTGTGAAGGCTCAGGAAGTTTGAATTTCGTGGTGAAACAAAATAGCTCATTTCAAGCAGGAGTAGCTGAGAGCTGTCCACGAGACTGTACACACTTCCATCCAAATGCTCAACTCCCACTCTTGTCAGTACTTGCAGGCTTTTAATCCAGCAGAGGTTCTTCACCAACCTATTTAATGACATTCCTATCAGGGGGCATAAAATCCTAGACAGTGTCCCCTTAAATGAAACGCTTGCCTTACATAATTGAAGAAGTTTTACAGGAGAAAATGGCAAACATCTCACTATTAGTAAGAAGAAAATTAGCTATGCTAGTGCCTAGAATGATAAACCAAGTAGCTCTCCTTTTTTGAGGAATAAGTAAGGTGATTTTTTTCTTGATATATATAAGCAAATTACTGGAAAGCTTTACAGTTTTAAAAAGAATTTCAAAGTCCAAATGAATTACAAGCTATTACACCATTGGGCTGTCTGCCTCTAAGCTCATAATTAATTTTAATGTTGTGACGTTAGAGTACTAACATGTGACCAGGAGTCAAATCAGAAAAACCTCTCTTGGGCTCTCCCGCAGTTTGTCTCAAGCACACAGCAGACAGGAGCGTGAGGCCAGGTGCACTCATCTCCAGAGGCAGCTCACACACCTTGAGAAGTATGTAAAGCATGACAAATTTAAAACTCAGCTGCCCTTTTTTAATTTTTGGGGGTGGTAATGGAGGTGAGAGAAACAGGAAGGGGAGAAAAGGGGGACCAGACTGTCACTGACTGAATGCATGAACCCAGAGGGAATTCTCAGTGTCTGTCACAGAGACACAGATACAGGACAATCAAGGCAGTGCCATGCCAGCAGTTAATGTGCTTTTACTTTTTTTTTTTTTTTTTTTGGGTATTAAGTGGTGGGGAAGGGTGGATTGGATTCTTTGTTTCTTAAAACAAAGTAATTTAAAGCTACTGATTTTAATCTTGTTTTACATTCACACTCTAGATATTTTCATAAAGGATGATCAGTGACTGGTAACTGCTAAGCCGTATTGATTTGCAACTAAATATAGTCTGTTCTCCGTTTGGTATTCGTTTATGCTAACCAAAGGGCCACACGAGTTCCAGCTGAAACATGTATTCTGTCCTACAGGTATTTATCCAACTGGCATATTCCCTCTTTTTTTACTATTTTAATAAACAGCGAGTGACATTTATTAGACATTCCGTTTTTCACATTTGAATCATACTGCCTGAAACTTCAAAAAATAACCATCCATTGAGAATTTTCTGACTTTATTTCCTTATCTGCCATAGTAAGTGTTTGTCAGAACACGTTTAACATTTAAAACAAACTGATTTATTAAAGAGAGCTGCAGCTGAGGATTTAAAACTGAATTCTCATTTCCTCGTGCTTCAAAATTTAGAGCTGGCTGATATTTGCTTCTCTTCATACCTAGTCCTTATTCACCAACTTAGAAAAGGAAAACAAGCATCCCAAGTTCCTTGGTCTCTTAACTTCAAATGAAATCCTTTATGACATTAAGGAGACTGAAATGAAAAGAATTAGCTCAGCAAAAGCAGATTTAAAAGTCAGTACATGTACTGTGTCCCTGCCATTGCATAAATGTCAAAGCAAACTGAACCATTTGTTCCTGTAGTCAGAAGACACCGATCCTGTGAGGAAGGCTTTGTCTAACAGTTGTCAGTATGTGAAATAAGTAAGTGCAAACTTCACCTGACTGTCCCTTGGCTGCTAGAAGGCTATCAGTGACTCACTGCCAGAACACACCTCAGGTACATTTGAGCTGTTAAGGTCCCTGTTGTGCTTCAGCAAATCCAGCAGCGCTCCCGCCATTAGAGGTGCCTTACACATGTCCTGCCTGGCTCTGAGAGGTGGAGCTCATCCACAGCCACAGACTGGCCGTTTAGTAACCTGCCTACTGGAATATCAGCAGGAGAAGCAGTGGATTAGACATGGTACCCTGGTCCTACATCATGCTGGTCGGCCCTCACAGATGCAGCTCGGCCACTGAGAGATCTCCCTAATCTCTCAGCTGCATTGCTGGATTTCAGGTGGTGGCTAGAGAGCAAGCATGCAGGAGTTGTTGCATTCTTATGGATTTTTGAAAATGGGAAATCCTGATGTGCTGAAGGAGTGAAGCCTCTTTGTTCCTCTGTATAAACATCAGTCATTTTGCTGGTGTGGGGGTAGAAGTAAGCAGAGGTGGTACAACTGCATGTCCCTTCCTTAACGTAGCCTGGTAAGATCACCATTTCCCTTCCCTAATGAAGTGTCTTGTCCAATATTAAAAGAAAAGAATCTTTCAGTAGCATTTCAGCCACCTCAAAGGGCAGTTTAAAAAATAATGTAGGGATCTGATGTTTAAACAAGCTTTCCCAGCAATTACTTGTTAGTGGCATCCAGAGGCTACAAGTAAGGAGCTGGACCCATCATCCCAAGCAATTTATAGTAGTAATACATGGAAGAAGGCAGAGGATTTGAAGGCAAGGAGAATGGTGGGAGCAGGAAAAGGGGAGAGGCTTAAAAACCACAAGTAAGACTGTTAAGTTTATCCAACAATTAAACATTGGAATAAAAGCCAGTGCTGTGCTCCAAAGCCCTCTGGAAATACAAACTTGGAAATAAAGAGACTCATTACTTCCTTGTTTGCCCAATCAGATCAGACAAAGCAGCTTTCCTGCAGCCTGGTGTAGTGCCCAGGCTGTTTGCTGCCCCTCTGGTAGCTCAATGCCTTCAAGTACCTGGGTGTGGCAGGCAGTGACAGCTGACAGCTACAAAATTTTGCCCCAGAGATGCCTAGCATGCAGACGCAGAAGGGCTTCATAAGGTGCAAAAGAAATCATCAAACTCCCCAAAGGAGACAAAGCTCAATAGAAGAAAGAAACTCTTGCTGTTTTGTTTTAAAGAGCTTCTTGTTGCCCTCCTCCGTGGAGCCAGGTTGCACTGTGTGTAAGGTGCATCACTCAGCTTGTGCTGCAGTCTGCCCTCACTGGGGCAAAGGAATGCCATGCTGCAGCATGCTCTCAAACTGCTCTACCACGCTGTAGTATTTTACATTACATTGCTTTCCCTGCCAAGAGGTACTGCTGTATTACAGTACAGTTATTTAGCAAAACACAAAACTGATTTTTTCACCTCGAAAATACCAACTGTTGCCACTGCAGTCACAACTATATGCCCTGCTCTGTATTAGACTTTCCTGCTTTTGTGCATATACAGGAGAATTTAGGATATCCTTCCCAACTCACTGCTCCTTTTCCCTGCTGTGCTCCCCAAAGCATCTTCAGCTTCCAGCCAAAGGTGTCACTGCTACATGAGTCCACATGGCAGCTCATTAGGTACATAGTCAGGCAACCTGACCAACTGTAGCAGCAAACATAAGGGTGGGAAAAATAACTAGAAACATTGTAGTGACTCACTGCTTCATTAACCAGACAGCTTTTTGTTAAGTCAGAAATTGCACGAAGCAAGCAAGCTGCAGAGACGTTTCATAACACTGAAAGATTTTTAAGGTATTAAGAGGCATTTGGCTGCTAATTCTCTTCATTTTGGTGTGCTTTTCAGCAGTCTTAGGCTGCAAGACAAAACTAGTTCACTGCGCTGCAGTGTAGCTAGTTTCCCTTCTACTTTTTAACTATAAAAATAGCCGTATTACAATAGAGCAAAGGATTCACTTTCTGTTCTTCAGGAGGAGCTAGAATAGCATCAGAAAAATGCAATTTGATAAGGTAGAGTATAGGCAATCTTTTCCCTTCTTAAACCTTCTGCAGTTGTTAAAGACTTGCTGATCCTGAAGTTGTACCCAGGCCATCACTTTTAATAAGAATTTGTTTGTCCTTCATTGATTTTTGCATCCATTTACACTTCTGCTGTCCATAACACCCTTTGACAATGAGTTTCACATGATAACTGCTGCTCAAAAGCATGTGCTGTGTTTGCCTGATTTGATTCAGCTTAGTTAAGGCAACACAAGAACTGCAAAGAATCACTCCCCTTCCCAGCCCAGTTAACGAAAGCATAAAACAGCTGCAATTTCTGTAATAAGTCATCTCTTTTTCTGTGGTGAAGAAAGAAATCCTGTTGCCTAACCTGAGATCCATCCTTGACAATCTCTGGATCCTCTGCTGCCTTTGAGACGTGGCAATCAGAATTGAATAGTGTATAAGAAATTAGCACGTCATGAATTTAGATAGCAGCATACTGGTAGTTTCTATTTGGTTTACCAGATTGGGTAAACACCTAGAGCGTTTGCTGATGGCTCACAGAGTGCAGTATTTCCTCTCAGCTGGCCCTCAGTTTCTGTAAGAACATTTGGGAGATTCACTTCATAGAGTGCTCTAAAACACTGCTGAGATGGCAAGGGAAAATTTGCATCCCTCAGCAAGTGCTACCACAGGTCTCTTAGCTTTTTACCAAACTCAAGACAGCTTAAAAAAAAACAAGTAGTTTTGTTTTTGTTGTGGGGTTTTGTTCTTTTTTTTTGCATGTGTGGGTTTCACATATTTTTTAAATATGTGGGGCTTAAAGTAAGAAAAAGGAACTTGGAAAATAATGTATGGTCATGAAGAGGAGAATGGCATTCCAGAACTGTCATGGAAGAAACAGTTTGCCATTATCTATATAGGGATGCATGGCAAGATCCTTCCTAACTTCCCTCAGCTCACATGAAGCCTTCTTTGTCTAATTTGAAGAATTACATTTTTATCCACAGGTGAATTTTTTAGAATCACCACCAGCCACCTCCATGCTCTCCACCTGTCACTACCTCTACACAGCAGACCAAAGCCTGCTCACGGGGTGCTGACCGGGAGCTCCCCCAGGGGCTCAGGTGGTCCCTCTGGTCCATATAGAGAACAGCATAGCACAGAGCCAGTTCTGCCTCAGCTCCTTTTGTCACCACTGGCCAACACCGACCAACCCAACCAGCGCTTTACTGTATTCAGCTCTGTAGCCTGTAGAGGAACATGTCCCCCTGTAAACATTCCCTAGTTTTGCCCTTCATCAGGTCTCTTCATCTTGCACTTACTTAATTCTTTGCTATTTATGTACAAATAGAATGTATTTTTTTCACTGAGGTCCCTACCTGATTTTGCCACTCTATTAGTTGGCCACCTTATGTAAGACCTTCCAACAAACCCTGCCTTCCTTACCTTGCTAAAAACCAAATAATAACAAAAAAGGTGATAAGGCTGTTACTTACTGTTTTTTTCTAGTTTAAGTTCATCTTTGATGCCACTTGACAGGTTTGTCAATCAATGTACGCTTAACCAGCAAAGTAAAGCTCCTCCTGTACTGTCAAATATCTACCCAAAAAGTCAACAAAGAACACTCCACCCCCATGTCCCCCCACTTCCTGGTCTGTCATTGCTCAGTACTATGGCTACACTGGGCTTAGGGCTGCACAAGCAGCAGCAGAAGGCAAACACCCTCTTGCATGTTGAGAAGTAACTGTGGTCCCACCTCTTCCATCTCCTGTTCCTCTGTGAGATCATTTCCAAGTTCCCCACAAGGAAACGTTTCTCCCATATTACTTGGGAGAATAAGAAACTCAGAGCTTTCAAAGCCCTGCCATCTCTACTCCCTCACTCCCGGAAGTCTTCCCAAAAGCATGCCAGTTTGCAGCTTTTCAAAGCTCACAACTCCTTTCTCCATTTGTGCGCTGAGGAAGCCACACAAACCAGAGAAGCAGATATTACGTCATTCCCTCTAGCTAGCAGGGAGAAAATCTGATGCATTAAAATCTATACTGACCAACCACGGAAATGTTCTTAAGCTCATCCCAGCAAATATCCAAGCCTTAAGAAGTTTCCCAGGTGTCCCCTTCCTAGTGAGTGTCCTGTGAAAATCAGACTTGGCACGGTGATGCACAATTCACTACGCAACCTCATGAGTCTTTGCCAATCCCAAGAGGCATGCTTCCCCAAATATAGCTGCTCCATATAATTGCTTGGCTTATCTTCCTTCTCTTCTACCATGGATCCTAAAGCCCTTAAAATTAATGATAGATACGCTTGCAGATCAAAATCTTGTATAATGATATGTTCATCAGTTGTTCACAACAGCACTGTCAGTCACAGTGCCCAGATGCAATTTCTCTGTGCTTCTTAGTAGCTGCTCAGATACTGTCAAATTAGCAAATGCTGGGAGAAACATCAGAGAAGTCTATTAACCCTGTTTTAGAATTTCTGGGAGGCATTTTAACACACCATGAGGAAGATAACACAAAACAAAGTTGTACCTCTCTCTCTGAGGCAAGCCCTGATTGCTGCCTGGCAGGAACACATGGTGATACACTAGGCCCCATGATCTATCCATGGCATTGGGCAGGAAGTATCCAAGGTACCTATCCTGGCAACATCTAAATGCAAGTAGCAGAGCACTTTGCAGGCAAAAAGGTCTTTCCCTAAGGCTGTTTAAAATGTGCATGTTCCTGAGTAGCACTGAAGATAGCAGCAATGGTGATTCATTAAGATAATGATTTAAGTAGGAGGCTTAAGAAAGCCAGGGTGGATTAACACCCAAAGCTTCTCCACTCCATCCCACCACCTGCCCTTTTAAAAGAAAGGACAAATTCCAAAAGTTGGGAGAGCTATGAATTAACAGCAACTATATCACAACCACAATGCATGTAATTACAGAAGTACCACCTCTGCTCCAGCCCATCCTCTTTGTCAGGGTCAAGCACAAAATGTTATGATAAAGGAAAATTTCCTTTGGCTTTAAAAATTATTGGGTTTTACTTTTTTTTTTAATTATTATTATTATTTATTGGTTTGTTAGCTGGGTAATCCTCAAAAAAGACTGTTGTTTTCTTTTTTGAACAAAAATAATTTTCTGTCCACCTTAAAAAAAATAAGTTTTCCTCTGACCAATTGTCTTTCCCCACAATCGAATAATGAGATTGGTTTGGTAGACTGATTGCTCTTCACATAATACTGTAAGTATACACAATGAAAAAAAGCATACAAGTCCTTCCCGCACTCCAATTTTTAATCTAGTTGTGATCAGTTATAAGCTGAAACATGCTTTCTGTCCATAACATGGGGTTAGTGCTCAGACTGTGACAGGTAGCGAATACTTCACCTCACTAAGGGAGAGGCCTTTGTACAATGGATTTGATAGAATACTTTCAGTTGCCTCCTGGAAAGATGCACAGGCAACCAGTTTTGCTATTCTCTTGCTCACTCATTTTTGCAATAGGGCATCCCAGTGTATATTGCCCCACTCACTGCTAGCTGTGCTTTGTCTGAACATATTCTAGGCACTCAATCCCACGCTGATTCAGAACAAAATAGCTTCCTAGAATACAATCATAGAAAAGAGTAAGGGTTTGTCTTAAAAAGGGATGGGATCATTCCAGAACAGCTATTGCCTATTAATCATTCCAAATCACCTCTTCATTAGGATGATAAAGTTAATTGGGAACAGCTCTTCCATTCAGACTTGTAACTTACTTTGGTTTGAATCAATGACCCTGTTTAGATGTGGCCTTACTTAGTATAGCATCATGCAATCATAGTGATGGATTCGTCAATAAAAATAGACTAACAGTTGCAACAGAAATAGAGCTGCCGTATGGACACAACTGTTTGTTGTATCTCAGGAAGATGATAGGATCAAGAAACATTTAAAAAATAGTTGTTCCTATAATGTTAGATCTTATCAGTACTTGCATGTGACATTTTGTACCTTACAAGTCTCTGGATCAGCTTTGTTCAAACTTGGTTTATTCCTTAGATATATCGAGACCTTAACACCAGGGAAAATTTGAGCTCTGTAGCTTCTTTGTTTATTAAGTTCTTAGCTTGCAAGATTTCTCATCCAAAAGGGCTGAGAAAGTACCTGGCACATCTTGGATGCTTATTGGATACATTAAATAAATCAAACGTTTTATGATAAAATTCCACTCCCCCACACCAAACAGATGTAGGTGCAAGCCAAAGAAGGTTGAAAATTGTACTACATTGATTTTGTTCCAGTTTTCCCCAAAGGAAAAGAAAACTGCACGTGGCTTGAGAAAAAAACACGGAAAATTTCAGCTGTCACGAACAACTGAAAAGAGAAATGGAGGAAAGACAGAAGTAAAAACCAAACTTCACAAGCAGACTGCATAATTTATGTACTCTTTAGTGTTCTGCATTACAGGCTTCTTGGACTTAAACATATAGTGAAGGAGTTTTCCTTGGGCTCTTCACATTTACAGAGAAGAGTGCCAGGTAGCTTAATGCTGGAAGCTTCCAGCTTACTCAGGGGAAATCACAGATCCGTGGAGAAGGCTCCTTGCTTGATTTCAGATTCTGAGATGCTGGAGAAGATAGGACCCAATGTAGTGAGGATGACTGACACAAGACTGGGCAGAATGTTACTAAAAGGTGTACATGGATATACATTATACATGGTATACATTCAGCACAAAAATCCAAGAAAAATCTCGGTCAACTGCCATATCCACCACACCATTTCTTGTATCCCTGTAATTCCTTATTCATCTCTCACCTCCCATGTTCACACTGACAAAGCTGCTCCATCCCATGCACTGGGAATCAGGGACCCTCTGTCAAAAACTAACAGGTGATCCAGCCTGCAAATACTTGGTCACGGTATCTGGGTAACTTTCTCTCTGCCCTTGCATACATGCAATCGTAGTCCATGTATGTAGTGTTTTATAAGCAATTTTTATGAGTTCTTTTCTCCATAGGTGAAAAAGTAAAGAAAGAAGTGAAAGAAAGGGAAAAGGACAATTATAAATATACACAAGTCAGATCAGGAAAAACAACAACGAAACAACTGAAACCACTTCCAGTCTCTCTGTCCAACAAATTCTTCACTCTCATGGTCTCTGCCATCATTTCACTAACTCTATAAGATGTTCACCTGCTCCTGCAGCTATAAGAAACAAACAGTGAGACAGGAACAGAGAAGTTCCCACATATGACCAGTGTAATCTCCCAACAGCACATCACAGAGAGAAAACATGATTGTTAAATCTGAAGAAAACCAAACGCACACACACACAGCTCTGCTGTTGTGCACTGCTAGCACCCTCCCCATTTTCTATATGCATCTAATGTCAGGAGATTTATATTCAGGTCAAAAGCTCATGCTGGCAGGAAAGTACTTTGGAGAAGAGAGGGGAAGAGAAAAAAAAAAAAAAAAAAGCCTACAGTTTCTTGGCTTGTGACCAGCAGGCTGGATGTATTCTGTGGAACTAGGCCAGAGCATTAGTTATTACATTCAGGAGAACATCTGAATCCCAGCTCAAGGGAGCCGAGTTTGCAGCTCTCATTTGTGCTGTATATCAATTGAATATCAAACCACATTTTCTGCCTTCTGAATAATGAAGCTTAATAGTTTGGGACTCCCATATGGTCTATTGTTAAAATATTTCCAAACACTGGCTGCTGCTTTATTTCAGAAGGAAAGATTTCGCTCTTCAAGCTTTACTTTCTTAAAAGATGCTTGTTAGTAAAAGCTGAGTGTGCTCATTTCCTAAATATTACCAGCGATATAAGAAGGGCTGAAAAATGAGGGGATAAGGGAAACCAAATATATTTTTGAAATCGGATTTTTTTTAAATGTCACATGCAAATGTTTGTATCAGTCAGAAGCAGCTGGTACCACTGCGCTCTGCTGCTCAGAACAGAGGATGCAGGAGCTTTCAGGAACCATGGGCTGTTCAAACAAAGAAGGACCACACAGGCTCAAACCACTCACAAAAGGACCCAGGCCAATTATTTGACTGTTACTTACAAGGGAAGCTTGACCAGTAATGTAGGCAGTAAATACTGGAGAAACCTGTTCTGTGCATAACACGGGTTAGTCTTTTCGCAAGTCCTGCTCTATAATTAGGTACTCATTCCAGGAGGGCATTGCTGATGGACAGAGTATATCAATTCGGTATACTTTAAGTTAAAAAAAAAGTTAAGAACCTTGTCAAATAATAAAATCATCGGCATAATAAACACTGCAGTGTGTTAGGAATAAGAACCGGTGCTTCTTCCTAGTCACACCAGAGATGAGTATTCTGTTCCATTTGCAAAAAAAATAGTGGCAGAGAGACTATCTAGCTTGCAAAGGCTGCAGTGCCCCAAGCAGTGTGCTCACCGTCTGGCCCTGCTTCCCTGCAGCTCTATCAGTGTGGAAGGGCTTGGCTGCTTTGTAAAGCAGAAGTGAAACTGCATGGCACTGCAGGGTGGGTGCCAGGCTGAGCTCAGGTCTCTGCCTCTCACCCTCATAGCAGGGAGCCCTGAGCTCTCCCTGACAGGAACCCTCAGTGTAGCACCGGCTGCATTTCTGCTAGTCACTCAGCAAAACTGAAGGTGCTGTGCTAGGCACTGGCCAACAGTGAAACGCCAGAACAATGCAGCAGTTCCTACAGCCCAGGCAGCTAAGCAGAAACTTTTGCTCTCTCTTTTCTGTTACAGCCCACATTCAGATTCTCATTCCTGTCTCTGGCTGTCTGCCCACCCTCCCCCCATCACCTATCTGCTCACCATCACCTTCCCTGCTCCAATGTGAAAGTCTTTGGAGTCAGCTGTACTAACCCTGAAAATAGTTGCTTATACGCATCAGCTGCCTTCTCCCTGAGCAGGAAGAAATTCATTCCAGTATTTCAGGATTTGCTCTAATCCAAAATCAGGGAGAAAAACTGAAATTAGAGACTCATTCTAGATCGAACTTCACAAGTTTAAAAAAGAAAGTGCGAGAAACCTATTCATGAACTCATGAACTTTAGTGCATTTTGTCTCCATTTGAAATGGAATATTTTAACTTTACTGAAACCAGCGTCGGCTCATTTTGGTTTGGTGGCCTGACCCGAGAAATTTTGTTCTGAGTCAGTACACTCTTGAACTGTTTTTATTCCCACCATTGTGCACAGCCTCACAGGCAGCCTGATAATTCCGCCTGCATCTCTGGCTCAGTCTCCCTGGAAGGCAATTCCCGTAGCACGGAGGTGCCCCATGGTTCCAGATACAGCCGTAATGGCATGTAGGAAGGCCAAGGCTTGGAGTCCAGAAGAGGATGGGTCTGTAAGACCACTGAGCAGCTATGCACTGCTACAATGCAGCACAAGGTTTCAAACAGATTCTGAGCAAAACCTTTTAGACCAGCTGAAGAAAAAAGCAGAATAAAGAGGTATTCCCATTCAGTTAGCGAAGACCCAGTAGTGTAATATTCCTGTTAAAGAGCGTGTTTATTAATTGCACAGGTGAACAGAAGTCTAGAATTAGATTTATCTGTGGAAAAAAAATCGTACACCTACGGTTTCAAAGAAACTGTATTTTTTTTCCCCTGAAAAAGCCACTCCAGAGGATAACTCAAATCAACTCAGACTGACCAGAGCAGCACCTCCCTGCAGGCATTCTCACACATTGTCTTAAAAATAATCCAGTGAACAAAGCTCGCTCTTAAAGAAATTTCCCCAGCAGGGAACTTGAATTACAGCAATATCAGCACCCCTCCACCTCATACACAGCTCCTGCGGTGACCCAAGGACTGCAGGGTGCAGTTCATCAACCAAGTGTAACGTCTAGTTCAGACAAGGATCGAAGTAGAGGTTTTGCAACAGATGTCTGAATCTTGCGGCTTCTAACTGAGGACTGGACATGGTTCTTACATCAGTTAGGCAGAAACAAATGCTGGTGGAGCTGAAGGCTTTGAATTCTGCCCCAAATGTTTGGAGTGCCACCCACTCGTGCACCAAACAAAGAAGGATTCACTGTGAGGTGAAGCGTGCATTCACAGAAAGTTAATATAGCAGTTTTGCTGCAGACTCTATAGCAATTGTCTTGCAATATGTTTTTACTCCAGGTCTGTGTATCTGAGAAGGTTGAATGTGTGTGCATCTGTGGCTTTGATTTACTTTTTGAGAAAGGAGAGACACTTAGCCTGTAGTTTCAGTGTTGGAAACTGCAATAAACCTCTCTTTTTAAACCATATAACCTTCTGACTGTTTTACAGTCAAATGGAATCATAACCAAAGAAAGATGCAGGCCAACAGTGATCTGCCCTCAAAGACATTAATCTGCCACACCTAATAGAAGGGGAATAAGGAGACAAACCTTTTCTCTGAAGGATTCAAGCAGGTGGTGTGTGGCTGTGGTGGGAACTCACTGAAAGTTGCCCCTGTAACAGGGGTAGCTGTGCAACCAAAGAAGCTGGAGTCAGCGTGAAAAGTGTCTGTCGTGCTTTACTTGTGTTTTGAAACCCGAACTCTTATCTCATCACTTCTGTGGTTGATACATCCAACCAGCTTCCCACTCACTTTTTCACCCCCCTTTATGCCAGTAAGATTGAATCTTGTAATTTTTACAACTTCTCAAAGTAGTTATTTTGGGAAATCAGCAGAAGATAAACAAGTGCATTATGACAACATACTAAAGCTCATTTTCCTGTCACGACTTCAAATATAACCTCATTTGTCTGGGCTTCTGGTATTCTTTCTTACCTCATAACACACTAGAGTCTCCAGATTAGTTTCTCTTCTTCTTTCCTTCCTGTGAGTTATGTGGGAAATAAAGGGTTTATTTTCTCTTCTCCTCCCAAACCTCAATCCCAACTTTTCTAGTTTAATCAGTGGAGTTCTTTCCTTCCTCTTAAGCACGACGTTTCTCCAGACACAGGTGAAAAACATTTCTGGATCATTTCACTCAGGGTTCCTTTCTGTCCTCCAGAGAAGCAACAAATGGCTTCTGGGACACTTTGCTTCGTTTCCTCTCCTGGAAGAAAGCCAAAGATTACTCAACTCTCTTTTCCTCAGATCTGCCACTGAGCACACTAACCTATCCCTATTTTCCACCCACACTGAAGGAGCTGTGACATTTCCAAACTTGTCTGAAGAGCTTAGCCTTAAATTCAGCTCGTTGTCCTACAAGAGACCAGACGTGAAACTAACACCAATGCTTAAGAGTTCTAATGATATCTCAAAGCAGGTGAAGACCATTATTGTCAGATTCCTAGCATGCAGCAAGACTGGTAGGGAGCACTGAGAGAGACGGGGTCGCAAGAGACCAAATTCACTCACAGTTGCAGTCCACAAGAACATACTGAACTCAGAGAGCAGCAAACTTAGCTGCTGGTTTTCCAGACCAGCCAGAGGAGGCCTGGTTTTGGAAGGCCTGAGATAATCCCCAGATTGCCCCTCAGCACAGCTAGTGGGAGAAAATGTCGCTTTGCATGGTGAAGCCAGGGAGTATGCTTTGATTTCATGTTAATGAACATTACCATAGAGACCAATTTCATTCCCCTCTGTATTTTTTATATATTTAAGGACCAGAATGAGCATTTTCTTTTGTGCTACAACAGCAACGTACCACAGCACTGTGCAATAACAGAAGAGGGAGAGAATGAAGAAAAAAATCCAGGTGTTAGACACTTACTGCTCCAGCCACTGCACAAAATGAAGGCTTGAGTGCACATTTTTGCCTGATTGCATAGCTGTCTCTGCTACCCATCTAATCTGCTTAGAAAACTGGTTTTGAAGGATATGGTTCAGACATACCATACCACTTGCACAGGGGGTGGGGAGGGGGGTGATGAGGGGAAAAAAAAGTGCTGCAGCTGCAAAAGATAAAATAGAGACAACTAATTTTCTCAGAGGTTGCAACACAACCTCTCCCCCTCCTCCACATGCAGTCACTGCACTGGCAGGATAAGCTGGAGATTCTCCAGCGTAAGCAAGAAGGCACAACAAGGTGTGCAGGCCCTTCTCCACCCCGATACCCACAGACCTTGGGGGTACCACAGAAATCAAAGGCTGACAACCAGCCGAATGGTGACATTCCTCCACCTGCTCGTTTCAGTTGCGTTACCGTTTTTAAGGGGGGGTATGTGAGAAATGCTTTTCAATAGATGTTATGCCGAGACAACAATGAACACAAGGAAGTTGCAAAGTCCTGTTGTACGAATTGGTGGCTGGATTCTTAACTTTCATTGTGTGATCCAATTTCCCCTGTCATCCAAGCCGTTTTGCAAACTCCACACATACGCTCATTTAAGCCATGTGTCCTGAAATTGAAACAGCTGAAGGGGATGGGAGGGGCAGGGAGAGAAGGGAACCACTGGATTTCTGGTGACAGTGTCCAAAATACACATTTGCACAAGGGAGTCTCATTTTAGGTAGTCACTTAGCAAAACAACTGTTGTTGATAGGCAAGAGGTGCAGTTTCAAGTGAGGGGCAGACAAAAAATAGGCCTAATAAATAACTGCAGTCAGAAGGGAGTGGGTGGGTGTGCTCCCACAAAAGTAACAGAAAACATGGATTATCAATGGGTGACCTAAAATCAAGATTAGCAGACCCTGATTTCAGTTACATTGTAGCAGTGATATTACCTAGCAGAAGCAAAACTGAAATCAGAGTCCGCCCCAGGACATCAGGGAGGCAGCTGCTTTGGGTACGTAATGCCTAAAATTTCAACTTTTAGTTTCTTTGTTTCAGTAGTTCGAGCTGCCTTTGCAGAAAGGCAAGCAGCTTTGGCCTGCTGGCATGTGATCTCTAAGGGTGTCTTTGAAATGGAATTGGACTTTTTTGGGGTGGGGATGAGGGAAAGGAGGTGGGGATTATTTATTATGAAGGCAGGCAGCATGATAAGTTCATTGGCACTTTTTTTTTTGTCTCTTTTGACAGAGGTATGTTTTCCTTTGTTTTCTTGCTGATACATACACTTACGTTCTCCTTTGTGCTCTCCTACAAGTAGACCCATCCGCTCTTTGAAAGTATCAGAAATGCCAGTTGTGGTCTTTGTGGGGTCTTTGAGGTTGCATTGTGCAAGTGCGTACTCCCTGACTGAAGTGAAATACAAGGGTGTTTTCCATACATATAAATAATTTTTCAGCTTTCCAGAATAATAATTGCTTACGGAAATTAAACATCTGCAAGCAATAAAATCCCCATACAAATAAGAAGACAGTTTCAGTCTGACTAAAATGCTTTTCTTTGTTAATTGCTAAGAATACCACTTTCTTGCCATTTACAGTAGTAATTTCATTAGTTCTCTAATTACCAAACTATTTCAGTCCTTTCTCTTTCATGACAGAAAGGAATATGTCCAATTCCCATCTCCACATCAACTCATTTGGTTTATCATTTGGTTCTGCAGGATCAAATGAGAAACGGGCTGTTACATCTAGCCAGAGCAGAGATCAGCTGTGTGGGCAGCAGAGTCCACCTGTAGACCTTCACTTCTCTCCCTTTATCGTCCACAGTCTCCCCAGGACTCTGCCAAATTTTCTTAAGTATTATGCTATGGAGCACAGCTGCTGTGGCAACTAGGTACTGCAAGTGCAAAGAGGGGCCGAAATGCTGATAACATGAGAATGCTTAGAATAGCTGATGTCAGGGGGAGAGAAGGGGGACACCAGCTGAATGTGCATCACACAATGAAACAAGTCAGTTGGGAAAAAGCCCACATATGATTGCTTAGGGACATAGAACTAAAAGGGCTTTTGCTGTTTTGAGAACTGCAGATCATCTCTTTGTCTGCAACTTGGTACAAAAACATGGGGAACAAAATTTTAAAAACGTAGTATTTTATTATACAGAAAAAGCCCTAGTCATTCACGAGTATGTTTTCTACATTCAGGAATCTAAGAAGTTAGTCACAGTACTTGTCCTCTATCCACCGAAGTGAAGAAAGGCCAAGCCCAGCTCACTCAAGGTCAAATAGCAAGTTCGGCAGATAACGATGACAAGGACTTGTTCACATCTAAATCCCATTCAACAGATCTACCCATTAGATGGAAGAGATGTTAAATAACCCCATGAATCAAAAATTACTAATGCCCTGCCAGGTCAGCTGTGATATAGAGCTGAGAACTTACACATCTACTTCCTCTGACCTCCACCCCACTTTTCCCACTCCAATGTCATTCCAAAGCCCACGTGATGAGACTTTCCTAATCAGCAATTAAATAGTTAATGCTTACATTACAGCAGATGGAACAGGACTTGCTGCAGGGAAGGTATGCAGAGGGAAGGAGGAGAAAAGAGAAAGCAAATGGGAAAAAGCAGGCACAGAAACAATCCTGAAGCAAAGCAGTTTTCCCATTAAAAGAAGTGATTGGTTGACTAGACAACGTAACCCTTAACACAGACCAAACTAGGATAAAATGCTATATTGTTGAACATGTTTGAGAGGCACAACGTAAGCAATGTTCACAGCCTTGAAGCATGTGGTAGCCAAGGTAGATGCTAATTAGAACATGCTCACTAACACATCTTAATGTTCCACTCTTAAATCCTTGCCTAAGAACTGAAGACTATGCAAAGCAAAGGTCTCTGGTGTTGTCCCAGTGATTGCAAGTGCAACTGTACAACATGTGACATGGTGCAAAGAAATCAGGATGCCAAGGAATATCCCATGTCATGCGCCCATTATTTTCCATATGATTGTTGAATGTCCATCAACATTTGCATTGTAAAATATTCAACCTATATTGTACTGAACAGCATGTTATGATATTTTTCCTCTAAAAATCTAATCAAAGCTCTAAATGCCAATAGGAAAAGAGACTCCAGGCTAACAGCATACGCTCTTGTGAAACTTCTTTTGCTCAGTGTTTGCTCAGGCAGATTTGGGAAGGAGGGGGTGGGGGAAAGAAAAGAGGGCAAAGAAAAGTGTGCCCAGGGCCTTAGCAACACTATCATTTTGACAGTCCATTACCAGATTTATAATTGAAAACAAGTCCCACTTCAGTAGGGGAGCCAGATGCATCCACAGAGAACTTGTTCAGAGACATGCTACAATAAATACCAAGAGAATTACGAATGTTGTAGCTTCTTCTTAACCCTTCAAGCAGTATTTTGGAACCGCCTGTCAGTTTGAAAGACTGATCGTTTTCCTCTTGGCTTGTTTTAGGCTCTAGGTGTGCCCCTAACCAAATGGGCTTACCACTTAAAAGCTTAATCACACCTGTGGCTTAAACCTTATCCCAGACAGTATTTGGGAGCATTTGGATTTGGGCGTTTCAGGTGTGGGACTGGAGCCTGCATTTCACAGAGCTAGACAAGTCAGAGTAGGAGCCACTGGTGCATGCAGGCTACACCAGGCAGCAAGGGATGAGGGAGAAGTGCTTTTTCCATTTTGATCACATTTATCTGTATGTACATTTCCCAAGTTGGGTTTGAGTAATGTCCACCTCCTTGTTTGTGACTGAGGGCAGGTTTTACAGTCTCAGATTTCTGTTCCTCAGCATAAAAGATCAAAGTTTGAGCCACTTGTGCAACTTAGGTGTTTACAGTGAACTGGTCTAATCTCATGGCAAACCCTCCCTCCATTATCAAAGTCACTCTAAGCCAAGCTCTTTCCTTCCATATGCACCAGGAAGGACCAGGAAGAGAGCGCCCACGTCAGGCTTGGATTATAACCCACATCCCTTCTGTCTGCCCTTACACTGGAACTAAAATACAGCACGCCAGCAAAGGGTCTAACGCATTCCCCTGTCTGCATGTCTGGCAAGTCATTCCCAGGCTGTGTTTATAAAGAAGCTTTTAAAATCAGCCAAATACAGTGTGAAGAACCAAAAAGAAAGAGTAAGCTCCCTTCGCTCACCCTTTTTGTATTGCCAAGGTACTACAGATACATGTTCGTCTTACTGCCCCAGGAAATATAAATAAATACAGCATAATAGGAGTCTGTGCTTACAAGCTTCATCTTTCCTTATCTCATTCTATCCCCGTGAAAGGACATACAAACTGTCTGGGTCTCAATTTTGTAAGCTATAAAAATTGAGTTAAATTTTAGGAATTTGTGAAATAGTTTTAATTAATAACCACAAAGCGCACATCTTCAGATGGAAGGCCTTGTATAAATATTAATGAGCACTGCCTACTGGCAGTGTGCGTGTCCCTGAGGAATCATTAGCATCGTGGATGGATCAAAGAGGGCATGTAGCTCTGAGAGACAGAGTGGTGGGAGTTGGCTCTGTGTCTAACTGTTTGTTAAAGTAGATCCTCAAGACTGTTGTGGATATTCCCTATCAAGTTACAGCAGCTTTCAATTAAAACTACATTTTATCCTTAGGCAAAATTCCACAGTGTACCTTTTAATATTAGCAGGGCACATTTTCACCCATGTAGATCTTTCTTCTACATACATATACCAATAGGCCTTTGTAAACAGGGGTCAAACCAACTGGGAAATTGAGATTTTCACTCAATTCTGATCTAAATAAATCCCCCTTACCTAGCTTCATTACTAAATGATTTCCTGCCCTAGTGGCAGTGCTGTGGCAAGACGTGGGATGGGGATGTGGCAGCTGTTTCCTTCGCAATGTTAATGAGATGGGGATGATCTGGCAACACTTGAGCTATGGAGCAGAACGCTGCGTGGTAAAGGTGCTGCTACTGCTTTCCTGAGCATCACCCAAACACACCAAGCACAAAGCAGGGCTCTGGATGGGCTCAGGGAGGGCACAGTGCTGGGTGTGCTGGCACAGCCCCATGGAGTGAGTCCCATTGCCTGGGGATGCGTGGCCAGGCCCAGCAGAAGTAGAAGGAGGCCATGGTCTCCTCAGGAATGCCGGATGGCCGCGGGCCTCTGCACTGTTTTCCAAAGAGGTGCTTACATTTGTTTCTCTTAAGGGTCCAGCAAGCCTATAGGGCTTGTTGCTGGGGTCAGTGGTGGGGAAGGAGAAGCAGTTGCTTTGTTAGTTTTTTGGGGGGTTTTGTGTTTGTTTGTTTGTTTGTTTGTTTGTTTTGGGGGTTGTTTTTTTTTTAAACATTAGAAGACAACAGGGAGCAGGAACTAAGGATCCTGACAAAAATTCAGTCTCATTGGCTGACTTCTCACCTCTCTCACCTAGTGAGACTTCACAGACACTTTCTGCCCACTGTGCAGCAGCCAGGGTTTCCTAGGAGCTGGAGATGTGGGCAGCCATAGGGTCCTGCCTGCTCTTTGAGGCCTGCATGCGGCTCAGTTTCTCAGCAGGTGAACACCAATGGTCCCAAGTCCAGCTGATCCCAGCCAGGTCTCCACAGCTTCTGCTTTTTGCAGTTGCTACTAAGGCTATGCTGTGGCTACCTCTGGATTTGTCTACACTGGGGCTACTGGAACAGATTGCTTAGTGCTGGTAATGAGAACAAAAATTGAACAGCATTGGTACCCTCAGGGTGGTTGTAATTGTTGTCCCTGAACCGCTCAGAGGGAGTGCAGCAACCAGATAGCAAGATGGGGTTAAGGATACTTAACACTTACTTGTCAAAAAGGGGAGGAATTTGGAAGGTGCCCAGGGCAGACAACATCTAGATATCCAAGGAAAAAAGAAAAAAATGCCCCAAAAATGAATTTCCTCTTGGGGTACAGTAAAGACTGGATGCTCACAACATAATCTGAGTGGTCATCAAAACAACAGCCTATAAACACTTGAATCTACTCGCTCTGTTCTGCTAAAAGATAAGATAGAAAATAGAACTGTATGTTGACACCAAGTATCGTAGATCTTGCCACAGTGGCAGCAATCTTTAGGCAAGGGACTGTGAAACGAAACCATAGGGACAGGAGATTAATTTCTCCCTCAGCCACTTTAGGGAATAAGTAGTGTTTTGTTGGAAACTCAGGCACCAAGTCTAGTAAATACCTCTCCATAAACTCTAGCCTGAAAGAATTGCTTTGGAAAAGGTCATACCACCTCCTGTTCCCAAAATTAAGTTAATTAGCACTTGTTCCTCTGTATAAGTTCAGGGATCCTCCCACAAAGTAGGCACACAACCAAATCATTAAAAGATGTACATATGCTGTCTTAAGCAAACAGGCTTATTTGTAGTATCACTAAGATTACTTCTGGTCATCTCTATAGAAAAACATTCCATTGGAAGGAAAGCACACTGGGAGATTAGGATAACCAATGCTTTGCCAGGTACAAGGAGCACAGTACTGCTCAACAGGTGTGCTGATATTTTAGTTTCTCTGTCTGGATGACTTTTATCAGGTACAGCATCAGCCTTTCATGCAGAAGGAAATATTTGAACTACAGAAATTTTCTCTTATTGATTTTGAAAGATTTGCAGAGTTTTTTCCCTTCTGACGCACTTTGTTTTCCTTATTCCATCCAGGCATTTCTGCTACATACATTACTGAAGTATTTCATCTCCCTTCCATGTGACCAGCTACGTGCATTGAGAGAAAGTAGATCCAGGTAAGACCTGCTATCAGTTATATCTGGGTGCAACTGAAGTTTGATCAGCAATGAAGGTCAATATACTGCTCTGTATTTTCTGTCCACAAAAAAAGTTACACAGTTCACTTACTGAAAGAAGAAAAAAGAAAAGCCTAGCCTACCCTGTGGTTCTTTGGCACAGAAACGTTGTCGTAGATGCCTGCCACAGTACTCACTGCTGGTTTGTAACAGTTGTTTAAAGACAGAAACTCAAACCCAAGTGTTTAATTACAGACATGTCAAGCATAATCTAACTTCAGCATAGCATAAACTACGCAGGATGCTAAACCCTACTTCTTAAGCTGGGAGCTTTTCTGACAGACAGCCATGACTGCTTGCGCTGAACACAGCCTTGAACCTGCTAAGCAAGAAATCAAGGAGGACAGGCTCCAGTTCCCTGGGCAGAACACTGCTTTGCAGGCCCATAAAAAGGGTCCAAAGACTATTTGTGTCAACTCCCTAAACCACAAACCACAGCTAGCCCTCCCTCTGAAGCAGTTGCACACTGCTCCTTGCAAAGCTGAAGCAAGACATTTTAGCACACAGATCACCTTCTCTGGGGGCCCACCCATCCTTTTGGTTCTCTTTCCATTCCTTATCAAAGACTTTCAGACCTTCTGCCTGGGAAGCACCAGAAAGTAGGGCATATTTGCCTCCACCTATGGCACCCTTCTGTTTCATTGTTGCCCTGTTCTCATGACCAGGGTGCAGCTTACCCACCCGGACTGGTTTCTCTGATACCAAGAGTGGGGTAATACACAGAGAATTACATAAAAAAATGAGAAAGTGGCAACTTTGGCATTTGAAACAGAATGGCAATGCAGGGTGCACTCAGTATTTCAGCTTTAAACCTTAAAATAAACAAAGCAAACCTGAACTGTAGCAAGCAAATAGCTTATGGGCAGCTCAGACTTGTCCTATACTTTCAAGCCAGCCATTTCCCATAAATACTCATCATTTCAAACATGGGAAAGGGGGAGAGGAGACAAAACAAATTGAGTCAACTGCTTACTGTCTTTCTGATTGAGAGTCCTCAGCAGATGTAAGACAGAAAACAGTTCTGTGAAAAAGTTCCTTTTTATGTATCTGGGACAGCCCCAAAAATTTTTACCAGAGGAGAAGAGGACAAGAACTAAACTGCGAAGTTGTCCACACCCTAGCAGGAATTCAGTCATTTTTCACCTCCCACAGGTATCATTAGCATGCTACTGAGAGCAGGAAAAAAAAAAAAAGCAGCTGAGATCAAACACAAGCGAGTAACAAAGCTCTTCCTCATGTCGTCCTGCGATGGGCCAGAATTTCTGGCTGCAGCTAGCCTTCTTCTGAAAGTCTGGGTTAATTCAGAGTCCCTTTTTAAAAGAAGTGCCACACTACAAACGTGCTACAGCTGCGGCACAGAAAGTGCAGAAGGCAGGAAGTCTAACGTTCACACCAACCTCGGCCCCTTCACTCACACCTCTTTTCAAATGTGCTTTAGCACATGGAGCCCACATTTTCACATTCTCAGAACTAACTTTATCTGTCACGTTGCAAGCTGAAGAGAATTTTTAAAATTGTACAAATCCCTCTTTTTAAATTCAAAGAATCACTCTACTGAGATAAAGTTTTTTAATTATAAAGATTACAATCTGTTCACCTCTCTGATTTTTTGCAATAAGTTGCTACACTCTTTTTAAATAATCTGTCTGATTTTTACAAACTAAAATACAAATGGAAACACCATACCAACTGTTGTCACAGTCTAAAAATGTCCGGATTTTCAAACTTAAGTCCACCCCTGTATAAAAGGGCCACACACATGTAGGTGTCAATCAGATGCTGTGGCAAAACAGAGGGACCCAGGCCGAGATTTCAGAATAGCACAGACTTTCCTGGACAGAAACAGAGTGCCCGTACTCACCCATCTGGAATGATTTCTGCATTTTAAATTGCAGACTCCTGAATTTGACCTGAAAGGCAACTTGCTTGATTTCTGCATCTCCTGTTTTGTAGTGTTGATGATACAAGTAGGAGAAGAGGGAAATAGAGACAAACACAATATATACAGGGCTACCTTGTATTTATACCTGATAATATGATTGGGACTGCCTTTGCAGGCAGCTGGGGAGGTCTGTTCTGTGGCAGGAAATTCTGTAGCAAACACTGTGCATTTTTACTCCATTCTTTTAAAGAAACTATCTCCATTCCCCTCCTCTCAACATCAGGATTAAAACAAAATAAAACAATTTTTAAAAAAATAAAAAAAAAAAAAAAAATTAAAGTATTTGTAGGAAATGGCTAACAAATGGGTAGAAAAGTCTAGAGATTGCTCAGCAGAAGAAAGCCACAGGCAGAAATTAGCCATGGCAAGTAAATGAGGACAACAAAACACAGCATTGTCCAGTGTTTGGACGTTCAGCAAAAGGCTGATGATTGGGTGGAAAGAGCCAACCCACATGGTACTGCAAGGTCTCGATTACTGTTTTGAATCAGGTAAGCTAATATTTCCTGTACCTGTTCTAAACTACATAGTAATACATGGTCTCTGTTTCTTTTGTTCTTGTGTTTTTCCTTCTGGCTGCCCTCTTCAGAGTAGCATCTATCTTGGAGAATATCTTATATTTTCTTTTAGTCTCTGGAAAAGGACCCCAAACATGTGGCAGGGGCACAGATTTGGAAGCCTTTGCATGTTTATCTTTACTGATAAGCCTGCAATCTTTGCTGCAAGCACATCAGCTTGTGTCTGCAGCATTACTTTATTCTAGTCAATGCCTTCCTAGGAACAGGCTTCCTCAGAACTGGGCAATGTGTTTAACCCTTTAGTGGCTGATATAAACAGGCTCTAGTGTGGAAAACCTATTTTCCCTTCTCAGAGATGTATGATGTTTTCATACATCTTTGAAAAACAAGCAAGCACTCAAGACAGGCCTGCTCTGAGTCAGCAGCAGTGCAAATTACAGATACTACCAGGGGAATTTAGACCCAAAAGAGCTCCGTCTTCCCAAAACCCTGTGGTTCTGTGCAGATCAAAAGTACTGTCCATTTAAAATAAAGAAATGCAGCTATCTAAATTGCAGATTGAATGTGTGAAAATTCATTAAGAGGACAGGACTTGTTAAAATTATATTGTCTTATTAACTGGAGACTGTCAACTAGAGATATTTGGTTTTCTAGAACTGGAGAATCAACCACAATTCTAAGACATCTGATCTTATTCTCGTAGGTTAAATAAACGTGCTCATACAGCTTTGTTAATACTTGTATTCTCAATTCACACAGACATAAGCATGCCAAGGACAAATATCCAGAAAGTCAGCAGGGATTTCCCAAAGCTGAGATGTTAAGAGCTTGGACAGCCTAAAAATCACAAACAAGTGGCTTTTCTCTGGCAGCAGGTTCCATTTATTTCCTCCCACTTGCTCTTTCCCCATCTCCTTCCTACACCCCTGAGTCAACCTCCACCGGGCAAGTTTCAGTTAAGCATGTGCTTTGCCAGAGGTGTTTGTAAATCAGGTTTTTAAGTTTATTTATAGTACACACGCACAGTGCCTGCATCATTTCAGGCATGAAAAGCCAGGTAGAAGGAACATGAATTCATCAGCTGATCCACAGAAAATTACCTCCCCTGTATTTGTCTTCTTCTGTAATCCAGCTCAAATTTGGATTGAAGGAAAATATTTTTTCCTCTTTTATCTCCTCCTTATTATTCATAACATACATGATCAGTCTACTGAATTTCCAAGTGAGAAATTCTAGAGGAAGCCAACTTTTGGCAAAAACAGCAGTCGATGAGACAATACAAGGATTCTATGAACAGTATCCCAACAGTTGGAAAATAGTGCAGTAATTAGAACTGAGTGAATCTTGCAGGCAAAGTTCACATGGTCCAGCACTCCTTGCATCTGGCAAACTGCAAATTTCATTAAGCAGTGTTTGTCCTAAATGGACATACCTGACCCAGATGAACAGTTTGTTTTCTCATAAGAAAAGCATAATATGACCACAAGATCATTTCCAAGCAGAAGAGCATGTGTGTACAGAAGCAAATCTCTGAGCCCAATTCCAACCCAAGAAAATAATTTTGCTGATGGTTTGGCTTTTCCATCTAAGTGCAACTCAAGTCATGTTTTACTGTATAAACTTTTGCTACTGCAGACAGATGCCACATTTTGCTTCTCATTCTATATCTGGCCTGGAGAATAAACATCCAGTAGCCAGGCCTTTCAAATCAAAGAGTGTATTCACGGTCAGTTTTAACATGAGTTTGATTTTCCCTATTCGTAAATAATGGAAGTTGCTGAAAATTTGTTTCCTCAGCTGCAAGTAAAAACAGAGAAAGTACTCAGAGTAATGACTCAGAAACCTCAACATTAGGAGGCAGCACAGAGGTGTTCATGAAGGAGAAGAAAAGGATGTGCTAGACAATTTGCCAATGCCCGGAAATTCTCCCGGAAGAAGCTAGCTGCACACCCGAATGCCTCAGGACAGGGCTGAGTCCATCCCTCTTTCCACAAGAGCAGCTTTCTAAATAAAGACTTCTTTACATGCAGGACTTAGGAAACTTAATTCAGATTAACTAAAGTTGTGAAGTTTAAGTGAATTAGCTAAACCCCATTATATCTCTGTATAGGAACACTCATTCAATATTAAAAGGAACTTTAAATTGTTTTATTGAATTAGAAGCATTTTAATTCTAAGTAAGAGTGTCCATGCAGAGATGGATGAGCTGAACAAAGAATACAGTTGCATGTTATGTTGGAGTTCACTGTGGCATAGGAAGTCCCCCCACTTCCATGCTGAAGTTCCTTCAGCCACCTGCACTTTAAAATAAGCTAACTAAAATTATATATTCAATTTTTCTAAATATCCATGGCTACAAATCTCAAGCTGCATTAAAAACAGGAAAAAAAAATCACAGAAGAACTCTGGCTCTAAATTTGTCTTTTGTTTCAATTTACATGAGCATCTGTGTTGATTGGAATAAAAGTATTAGCAGGTAAACATAAGGAAAAAGACAATGATACAATAAAAAATGGAAAAACACAACAGCACATGAGAAATATTCATGGCATTACTTCATGTAGTGAGGTATCTGTCTGACAACAGATCCCAGCCACAACTGTGCAACAGTTTGCTTATGGACCTGGATCCAGGTTCAAATTCTACCATTTCCATGACCTAAATCTACCCACCTACCAGCAAGGATTGTTCTCAAGTTTTAGAAGTAATGTTGTGGTGTTTGTAAGTAATTTGGTTTGTTTGCTGCTTACCTGAGCACTCCAAACCTTTTACAGCTTCACGCAAGGCCATACAACACTGCAGCTGAACGGCACAGACAGAAAAGTGCTCAGCAAAGATCATTTCACAGAACAGAAATGGCAAATCATGGTAAAGTCATATTGTGCCATGATACCACTCACATAGATGGATTGCAGAGGTCCAGCTAGCAAAAGGGATACTGATCAACTGCTCTTCTGGTCTGGTGCTTACAAGGCAGGAGCAGGGAAGAATACAGTCACAATTTACTGAACAAGATAAATCTTATCATTCAGTAATACTACTACCTGGAATACAGTCTCTCACGATCCTCTCCAGGAAAATCTACTGAAAGACCAAGGACATTTACTACGTTCACTAGGTGTAGCATGCAGGGAGGAAGTGAGACAACACAAGGCCATGCACAGTGCAGAAAAACTTCTGTTCTGATGGAAGTGAAAAGGACCAAGAACAGAGCACAGAGATACGTAACATTGAGTACTATGGAAAAAGAGCACAGATAAACACAATTTATACTGGAAAGGGAATGGAAGGGGAAGGGGGAGGGGGTGGGGGAGGGGAGGGGAGGGAAGGGGAGGGAAGGGGAGGGAAGGGAAGGGAAGGGAAGGGAAGGGAAGGGAAGGGAAGGGAAGGGAAGGGAAGGGAAGGGAAGGGAAGGGAAGGGAAGGGAAGGGAAGGGAAGGGAAGTATGAATGACAGCTGCCTGGAGTGATTGCTTTAGACAACAATGTCAGTGATGCACTGAAGAGCAATACCACACCTCATCTTCCCTGACCCACAGCAAGGTCAAGACAGAGCCACTGGAGTGCAGTGGTGCAGCTGACCTGGGGGATCCTCAGTCCCCAGTTCAAGATTCAGGGAGTCAGGATTCAGCAAGAATGGATTAACTGCAAATATGTTGTACATGAAGGAAATTAACCAGCTAACGTATAACATTCATGTAAAGGCTAAAAACTCTCTTGCCTTAGGGCATAAGCCAACCACTAACTTCCTTTATGGACAAGTTATTCCTTGGTTGTTTGTTTTAGGAGTTGTACCTTTCCCTCAAGCATCTGGTGCTTGCCTCTCTTGGAGAGAGGATGCCAGACTAGATAGACAGATCATGGCTTCTTTCTGGTATGGCAATTACTGCATTCCACCCTGGAAGGGGGAGAACACACTGGGGAAAGCAAGGAATGTTAGATGGCAAGTTCCAATAACACACAGCTCCATTAAATAGCTTTTCCTCTCCATCTGGCTCTGCACTCTCACGCCAGCATTACACTGGAAGCGCACAGCAACAGGGCATGGTCCTTTATGTCTTCAAAGAGTTCTGTGTGTAGGGTTCAGCTCTCATCCTGGTCTTCATGCATACGAAAAGCAGGATGTTCCCATATAAATAAATGTTTTAAAAAACAAGGGGCCAGGACTGGTCTGCAGCCCAAGTCAATATAGAATGCAATATTTTAAAAAACAGATGTCACTAGACACAGTTATGCCTCCACATCAGGCTAGATCAGTCACTGTTCTGTATAATTTGTGCTAAAAAGAGTCCATCAGTTTACCTACAAAACCTATTCTCTGCAACCTCTGAGTAAGCCATCACATTTCCAGTAAAACAGTATAATAAATACTTGTATCAGGCTATAACTAGGGGTTTGGGATAGCATATATACTTGAATTGGGCATTTTGCAAGGTCCATTCTTCCTAGAATGTGTAGGAGCCAGAAGGCTCCCAAGTCTCTCAAGACAACTGTAGTTGAAAACTTAGACGTGCCATTCTGACAGAAAATAATTGTCTCTGATGATTTTGGCTTTCTGCCAGTATAACCTTCAAATCCAGGTCTCTCAATCTGTGTGCTAGCAAGAATTGCTGATAGATGTCTGTCCAGATTAGCTGCCCAAGCATTGTCTCACTTGCAACCTGCTTCACGGATAGTCTTCTTGAAAGCAGCAGCAGCTGTTGCTGCTGAAGCTGCATTTATCAACTGGAGCCCCCATTTCTTCACTGCCAATCTGCTGCACAGAAGGCAGAGATAAACAGACAAGACACAAACAGCCAACAGGGAAGACCTTGCCACACTAAATAAAAAAAACAAAAAAAACAGGAAGCCAAAAGCCTACACCTACCTATTGAATTTGTGCTGTGTTTTAAAAGCAGCAGAAGAATGTGGTTAAGGTACAGTTGAATAACTTACCTAAGTTTAGACAAGTGGTATCTAAACAATGCTGTTTTAGCTTACTACTGTAACAAATATGAGAATCAATTTAATAATTTAATGTTGGCTTTGGACAGTAGAGGTCTGCATCAGTGGACCAAAATGCTAATTCTATAATCTTATCAAATTGCTGTACAATAATAGAACTTTTCTGTGCATTGATAGAATGGGGTTTGGCTCTGCATCAGAAAATAGTCCCTGAAAGACAGAAGAGATACTGTTTAGCAGGAACTTTCCATGACTGGGTGCATAGTTGCTATTTTCTTTCCTTTTCAGAATATTACTCAATATCATCTTAAGTTATCACGTGACAAGACATTTCTTATAAAAATCTTAGATTTTGTGTTATTTAAATTCTCTTTCTGTTTCTGAGAGGTAGTCAATACAATTCTCCAAATGAATTAAGTAAGAGGGAAGTATCTACTGGCGCATATGCAAATCTGTTCATTGTAAGCCTTCATGAAAGTTTTTTTTCATCAAGGTGCAAGCAAAATAACTTACTGACATGAATTGGATAGTACTTTGTAATCATACAGTATCTTTCATCTACAGACTTCAATGTATCTGACAGAAGGCAGGCAGTTGCTTCTCCATCGGTCCAAGGAAGAAGCCAAAGGACAAACTGGCAAGGTCTCCCAGGCAAGGTAAAACCATTAGCAGAAATCTAAATTAACTGATTCTCAGACCTTAAAAATAAACTGTATTGCTCGCAGTAAAAGTCGCCAGAGGGCAAAAATACCACTCACCCACACTTGGGATTCTTTAAGAATTTAAATCACATTCATTAGAAACTAAATAAACATGGAACACAGTACTCTTCTCTAAGCAGAGAAAGGATGAAGATCTGAAAGCATTCCAAATCCTAAGCTCTGTAGTGCAACAAGGAGAACTCCTTGAATGAACCTGCAAAAGCACAGGTCTTCATTCATGAGGAGAGGAATGGAAATCTTGCTTCATAACCTAGCAAGCGTTTAAATAAACCTGTTCAGATGAAGATCTCTCCTCTCAGAAGGAAATATAAGACTATAAGAAAGGTCATGGAAATCATTTCAAAACTGGCATGTTAAGAGAGCTTTGTTTCAGCCCTTCACCATGTTCTTGTAACTGAAGAAATGCTAATTGCCTAGAGTACTCAGTTGGTCAGCAGAAACTCCTTTTAAACATTGAATATAGAAGGAGAAAAATCCCTGGACAGTGCTGTTTTAAAAAAGCTTAAGGATTCCTGTAAGTTTCAACACAAACAAACAAAGAATTATGCTGAGGCAATCTCTGGAGCAAGCAGTCTTTTAACATTTAGACTGCAACAGAAATATTTTCAAATACACTCCTTAGATATGAGAACTCCCATGGCTTACAGAGGTGAATAATATTAGAGGCTACTAAAGTTTATTTTTCTTGAACTTTTCACTTCAAATAAAGCTTTGTTTTAAAATGTATAAGGGCAACTGTTAGTACATTGAGGTCCTGGTTATTAGCCAGCTAGAGGCCATGAATTATGTTTAGTGAGAAGTTTATTGGCTCAGTAAACACCATTCCAGTTCCCCTCACCCCCTAACTGTGGAAGCCAAACCAAGAGATATTCAGTGCCACGTTACTGCTAGAACCAGAGCAGCCATTATCTGATTACAGGCATTTTATTTTTTGTGAAAAATTTGCTATTGCATCATTTAATTCAAGGAAGTCTTTAAATTTACCAAGGCGACACACAGAAAGTAAGTAACTGTTTGCTCCTGCTTACCACCATCCGGAGCAGGAATATTTGTTTCCATCTCATAGCTTTCTTACTGCAGGCACTACAAAAAATGCAATCCCTCAAATACTTGGTAAGACAGGAGTCTGGCAAGGAACTTCAAACTAGCAAGATTAGAGTAGACAACCACAAGACCTTTGTGAAAAACCATCCTATGGACCCATGGCAGAGTATGGGTTGGTAAGAAGTTATATTCATTTAATCTCAATATAACTTTGTCTCAAGGGAGACACACAAAAAGTGGATCCACTCTGTGCAAGTGAATGATGTTGCTCTTCGTAAGATAAACAGTCCAGAACAGCTTACAACATCACACTTTAATCAGAAAGCTGGCTACAGCTAAGGTAAGATGCACATGCAAGCCCAAAAACAGAACTAGGGCAGATTCATATGACATTAGAACTGTCTTGTTTTACCCTTGTTGTGGGAAGCACCAGGGACCAAAACAGAAGACAGGCATCTCCAGAATTAGCAAGTCTGACATGTAGCTGTGCAAAACCGAAGGCAGGTTCTGTTTGTGTGGCTGTCTTTGTCCTGGGCACAAAGCTGTCTTATCTGGTTACCTTCCACTGCCATGAGCTAAAGACTGAGAGTAAGCAATGGTTAGTCAGTGTGCTTGTTAGTGTGCTTGTTGTTCCAGTTCCCTGGAATACTTAACATATACCATAAGACTACACAGGGATTGTGTCAGTCCTTGAGGCAAGGAAAGTTAATTTAGTTGGAATAATAAGGATGGAAAAGAGAGTGCTATGATAACAGTAGCCTGTTCTGGTAGCAAAGTAAACTAGAACACAAGGAATTTAGGTTCTCTTCCTAGTTCTTTCCATCTCTCACACAACCTTGGCTTCATAACGCAGCTCTTCACAGATCTGCTTCCTTTCTCACTTTTTGCCTATCCTGTCGTCTTTCAGGGAAGAGATGGTGTTGTACAGTGCCTAGTGAAAGCTTCAGGACTTTGCAGTCCCTAAACTAAACAGTGCTTTTGTATAAAGTCTTTGTTGTAGACCAGTTTATGTACCAACTACAAAATCTCATATTCTTATGTAAATGGTTCTTCTGGTGCCCTGAGAATCGTAATGCCAGAATCTGTCCATCTGAGAAGGAAGGACCTGTGCAATATAGGTCTTTAATGTCCAGGCAATCCCACAAGGACATGCCAAGGCCATATTATCACATCCATAATGAAGTACCTCTAGGGAGAAGGCACAGTTAAAATCTTTCCACCCCAGTAGTGGTGAAAGACAAGATACCCTTCTCTTTAAACTTAACCCTCTCCCTTCCAAAGAATGCCCGGAATTTCTACTATTTCCCAGCAGAGACTGGAAGGCAAAGACTTGGCACAGGGCAAGACAGATAAGAGGAGTTGCCTTCGTTGATTTTAACTCCGCCTAATTGCTTAGGGCATGTGATGTTTAGAGAAAAACACATACAGGTCTGTCAGAGAGACTTCAGATCGCTAGTATAATTCCATAAAAACAAAGTCTAGTTTACATGTGGCTGCAGTGTATAAAACACATTTGTAAAACTATAGTATAATTCAACTGCTGCAGGTTTAATTTACAACTCAATGATACTGTTTTCCCTCTCAAAGACTGCCATTTAGGATCACTAAAACATTGAAAAGAGTCTTAGCTGTCTTCTGAGAGGCATGGTTAAGGTTCATTGCTGTTGGAAGCCTCTCTAAGCAAGCCACATTTAAACCATGTTTTGCAAAAGCGCTTATATTATCTTGCACGCGAATTTTAGTCCTTTTACCAGTTTAAAAGTTGGGTCGGGACAATTTGCTTACATTTGGAGTTCTTTTCCAAAACTAATGGTATGTGGGATTGAGTTGTAGATATAAGACGACTGGATAAACTGCTATTATCTGCTTTGCATTGTGCATGTACTATCTATAGTTTTCCTCCTAAGCTTTGTTCACATGTACAACCCACTTCTACGGCAGTTGCACATTCAGCATGCTAACTATATTATTCTTGGCCATCCTGTTAAACTCCCAGTATAAGTTAAATGCACAGTAGATGTGACCGTGATGGATTCCCAACAGTTTCTAGATGGCTACAGATGATAGCTGGGCAAGGGTGGAAGTTTTGATATGTAGTCATGAAGCTGAGAGCTTTTCTATTAAAATAGGGTGTTGGCTGGTACTATCTCTGTCACTTATCTGGTGAAACGAGATTACCAAGATGTACTATGCTTAGGGCTACATCAGACTGCCACTTGGAAGCTCCGGTTAATACTACATACAGCTGCTAGATTGCTTAGCTACATTTCACATGGAGATCACACAGAACAACTGTGATTGTTGATGTACTGTTTGTTTCACTTTGCCATTCAAGGAGATATATTTGCATTATTAATACCTTGTATGACTTGAGTGATGGCTATTTCAGAGATTGTGTATTTCACTGTATACGGACAGGCAGCTGTTAGCAGGATCCTAACTCTGCAGTGGACAATTTTAAGTCTCTCTGATCTGCAAGTTTGGGTGGCGCAATGTCTGCTTAGGATTCTCACACAGAGCTAGGACCCTGCATAAATTTATTTTGGTGTTTCTTGAAAGAAGAGAGAAAGAAATGAAGAAAGAATTAATCCCAAAAGCATAACAGAAATTTGTGGAATGCTAAACTTATTGGCAGAACTGACCTGCAAGGTGCAGAACATTAACAAAGAATGATGATCTTTAGATTTTCTCACAGTGTTCCTCTAGGCACATAATATCTTATTTTCTTAATGCAAGCCACGTAGGAGCAACAATCAATGAAATAAATTAAGTACAATAAAAATACCGGGTTTAGGATAAAAATGTGGTTCCTACCTATGGGCTTGTAAGAAAAACTCAGCACAGTCCTACGCTTCTCATAGGTAAATTCTGAATTTTCATCCCCTTGTTCACAAGCCAGGCAGAATAAAAATATCCACCTACATTAAATCAAAGGGAGCCACTCGTAACCCAGGCACAACCACAATAGACATTCTTGACAGTCACTGGCTTAATAGAGCACTGCTTTGTGGTTATCCCCACCACTAGGATTTCACATTGCAAGTTCTAGCACACTTAATTTATTCCAGGCCATACATCAAGTATGGTTATTAAAATTTAAGATGGCATTTGAGATTGAAACTTTCTTTTGCAGTGTGTATAGAAAGAACACAGTCGGGACTGTGAATGCATGAGTATATTAGTACATGAACACGAACTTGTAGCCATCACTGAAGAAAAACAGTTGGTCTTTAAGAAGGGGAGAAAAAATTCTAAAAATAATCAATTCCATTAAACAGCTCTATAAATCAATCCCAAAAAAACCAATGGGTAGCTACATCCATGAAGTGCCAGGTACCTCCCGCACATCAGGTGCAACTGTCCATGACAGCAGCCCTGCAGCAGCCCTGTCTGCTGGTGATTCAGACAGCCAAGGGCTGGAGCAAGAGCCCCTTGTTGCCTGTGTTCTGCTACTGCGCTCTGTTCCCTCCTGAAGAGAAGCTGCCTTATGTACAGACGTAAAAGAGGTGGCAGAGGGACAGATCCATTTGGAATGCAGGGCCCAACAGCCACCAGCATGTAGTAAGTGGCATACTGGCTAAACAAATTACTTCTTTTAAGTACAGTTCATGAGTTCCACTTTGTGTCAGGCTTGACTGTTCAGTGACTTCCCAGTGACTGTGCCATGCCACTGTCCTCTCACTTTCAAAGTTTAGCTTGGTTGCATTTTCTAATTTATAGGCAGTGGGTGCCCCTGCAAGGACTGGAGAAACCCTTGGGGCTTTCATTTTGCGCTGGCAGCTCTCAGATGACTTTAGAAACAAACCCCCTGAGGCCATGTGGCAAAGAAGCCATGAAGGCACAGAAGATTCTGGCTTTGTTAAAACTTGCAGAAAAATGCATGTCCTCTGTCTTCCCCTTCAAGTGCTCCACGTGTGCTGTCATGTCTCTGGGCCTGTTATAGACACACACTATTTAAGAAATTCAGGCATAGCATTTTAGCAACAGAAAAGCTTGATGAGTTGGCCTCTGCTACTCGGCACTAAGTACTAGAACCTATTTTTTCCTGCTGTAGCTGAACACCAAGCATAAATTAGTTCAGTTATTCCACACAGGGACACTCATGTCTTGCATTATTCTCTAATATTTATATTAGAGAAAGAGTGTGTATGTGGGCATACAATAAGTAAGAATGTAGCAAGAAGACTTGGTGCTCTCCATGGCAGGAAATGAGACTACATGGCTTCTCTCCAAGCTTTGTGACCCAACTGCAGCAGGGACCGATCTCATCTGCACGCTGCATCTTGGCTGTTGGGCCTGATCTTAGCAATGAGCACTCTTAACCTACTCATTTCAATAGGATTTAGAGTGTTTGGTATCAAACCCTCCATCTCTCACAAGTTCCCCTCAGACATAAGGGCATGTAGTCCTGGAGAAAAAGGCTTTGACACGGGCTGGAGGTTCGAAGCTGAGAACAAGTGGGTATTGTAAAAGCAGAAGCTTCAATCTAACCATTGGTATCTAGCAAGACAAAGCAGCAACACATCCAAGTTCATCTCTTCTAGAATTTTCCTTAGAACTTTATCATATGACTCTTCTGCTCCAGAAGAATCAAACATTGAAAAGTACATCAAGGGAAACAGGAGGACATATTCAACATAACTGCCAGAAGATTTTCCTGCAAGTCACAGAATCACAGAATTGTAGAGGTTGGATCATGTAGTCCAACCTCCCTGCTAAAGCAGGTTCTCTACAGCAGGTTACACAGGAAGGCATCTGGGAGGGTTCTGAATACGCCCAGAGAGGGAGACTTTACCACCTCTCTGGGCAGCTTGTTCCAGTGTCCTGTAACCCTCACAGTTAAGAAGATTTTTCTCATGTTCAGGTGGAGCTTCCTGCATTCCAGTTTGTGCCCAGTGCTCCTTGTCCTGTCGCTGGGCACCACTGAAAAGAGCCTGACCCCATCCGTCTGACCCCTGCCCCTTAGATATTTATAAATATTGATCAGACCCTCCCTTGGTCTTCTCTTCTCCAGGCTGAACAGTCCCAGGCCTCAGCTTTTCCTCATGTGGGAGATGCTCCAGGCCCCCAGTCATCTCTGTGACCCTCTGCTGGACTGTCTAAAAGTTCCTCATCTTTCTTGAACTGAGGAGCCCAGAACTGGACACAGTATTCCAGATGTGGCCTCACCAGAGCAGAGTAGAGAGAGAGGATCAGTTCCCTTGACCTGCTGGCCATGCTCCTCTTGATGCGCCCCAGGATACCACTGGCCTTCTTGGCACACTGCTAGCTCATGGTCAACCTGCTGTCCACCAGGACACCCATGTCCTTCTCCACAGAGTTCACAGTAGATATTCTTCACTTTCCATATCCCTAAAAACATCTACAGTGATGCTTTCTTATTTACTGAGATCCCAGTTTGATACAAGTCAGGAAAAAATAATTCTCCCAAGTTTCCTGCAAGTATCGTAATAGGCAGATGTTCAGAGTTTTTGGACACAGATCTCATTCTAAAGGGAGTCTTCGTGCATGAGCAGATGCTACATCAGCACTTGCAGGATGTAGCTCAAGTCTATTTTGGTGACACTATGAATTTCTGGAGTAGCTTCAAGTGTCAAGATGTTGTTCATAAATATAACAGTCAGCCCAGAACATGGTACAAAGTCTGTATGGAAAGAGACAGAGAAAACAGGTAGGAATGGGCACACACCAGAGAATTCACTGATTACAGTGATTGGGCAAATATGTAGAAATGTTTGAAAAAAGCAAGTATGTGCACAACTGAGGAAGTAAAGAATCCAGCAAGTTACAAAACCAAAGCATAAACTGAAATAAGAAGGCTCTATGGACTAGGAGTTGAAGTCAGCACTAGGATCTAAAGCATCAGCTTGCATTTAAAGACAACCATGGTTAGTCGTACACCATGTTGCATAATAGATAAACAATACAGGTTGAAATAAGATTAGTCTAGGGAAATAGAGGGAGGATTGTAAAGAATTTTGTTATCAAAATCCTACTCCTGAGTTCTTCTATACTCAAGGGAAAAAAAAAAAAACATGAGAAAAAAAAAAACTTAAATCCCTTTTCCTGCCTCTATAGGGCTAAAAAGTTAACACCATATTTCATAGCAGTTAACATGAAACAGGATTACTGTGCTGACTTGTTCTTAAAGAGAAAATGCATTCTAAAATCTCAACTGGGAAGGAGGTAGACTTTTTTTTCTACCAAATCCTCTAACAAGAAGCTAAAGGATGAAAACATATTCCTCTCTAAGAGTTTGGGGGATGAACAGAATGTAAAAGCTTGTTGCCCTCAGTAGGTCTGATGTACTCTCCCACTTGGATTTTTTTGTTCAATCATTTATGTAGAGATCAACTTTCTATGAATAATCATTTTTCCCTACTCACATGAAGCGTTTACCTTCAGTGAAACCAAAAGAAAAGCTTGGTTTATTCCTTAAACATTAAGCTTTTTAAATAAGCCGGAATAGGCTTTACAAAGAAGATCTAAGGCATAACTTCTTAATGCTAGCTAACAAACTGCGTCATTACAAAAGGGAAGATTGAAACCCCTATGCAAGCAGACATCCCAGCCACAAGCCTCCTCTGGCACTGGAGTATCAGAGTCTGTCTGGGACTTTTACACAGGGAGCACCAAGGCAATGAGCATGTGACATACATCCCACTAGTCTCAGAAGGTCTTGCCCATTTTCTCTTTGAGAACTCTGACCTCACAGCGAGTGAATCTGAGAAGAAAATACATTAATCAGGCATTCACTCAGTCAGGCTAAGGTTTTTAACCGAGGGATCTGAATCAGCTCTCTCACCTCCCACTTCTTTCCAGATATAATTAGTCAGTATCTGCCCTTGCAGCCAACCCGCTGCCAGGGCGGTGGTGTGGGGAACGTGGAATGAGCAGCTACAACCCCCTTGCCCAGTGTCACGTACTGTCCTGCTGCCTGCTTTCCTAAAGGCTGCAGAACAGTGGAAACAGCTTCCAGAGCACTGCCTTGCAGAAACTGGCATCCCCTCATCACAAGTGGGAAGGGAATGGAGCTGAGAGCAGCTACCCCATGCAGCCTCCTGCTTCCCTGCAGCAGCCCAGGCAGGCTCAGACCTATCCCAGCCACACCTCTCTCCATTTAGACCCAAGTCATGCCAGCTCCACACACCTGTTGGAGGCTTCCCCACATTTTAAAGGAATCCCCAGAAGGAGATTTGCAGGTGCTTCACTCCCTTCAAGTTGTTCAGGCAACAGATCAGCTTGGGAAGGTGGACACATAGTACTCAATATGTGGCTTTCTGACCTTTTCCAAAGCGTTCTCAACCCATCAGGCTGGCAGAACTGAACATGACAGCTAAGCATTTTCAAAGAAGCATGTGCTTTTTCAAGCAAGTTGGGATTTGGGTTTTTTTGTTTGATTTTTGTGGGGGTTTTTTTGTTTGTTTGTTTTTCCCAAAGAAACTTTACAAAGGCATCAGTAGCATACCTACAGGAGTTTTGCAATTCTAGATTAAGAATATCAACAAATAAGCAGGCATACAAGTCAGGGTTGGAAGCAGGCTTTTACCTAACACCAGCCTCACCAGGCACGTGAAAAATAAATAACCCCCCCAAGCTGTTCTACTTTACCCAGCAGCTATAAGGCACCAGCCCTGTGCCTCAGGCTGAGTTGTGCAAGCTCTTACTGCAGCAGTCACACTGGGTTCAAGCAAAGTGCCTAAGTAAGCATTTGCAGAATCTGACTCCCCCCCACCCCAGCCAGTTATCTGTTCTGCACCTATTTGTGCCTTGTATTGCAAGCTTCTTAGCTGGGGATGTGGTCTGGAAGTATATTGCCAGCTGCAATGTGCTTTATTTTCATTTATAGCATTAAATCTAATTTTTGGTGCCAAGTGTAGTATTACCCTTACAATGACATCTATTAGAGACAGTTTCCCCTTAGGATCTGGTCTAACCAACAACCAGTTTGCACTGTTTGTTATTTTATTTCAAAATCACCATATTCATATTACCTCTCCACTTCTTTAATTTCAAGTATTTTGTTGAAAAATTATAAGGTAAGCACTCAATTATGAAAATCCTGCACCTTGGCACTATACTGACTTCCTTTCAGATGCTTACATCCTTTCTTCCATGAAAAATTTAAAAGAAAATTGGGAACCAAAACCAAAATAAAAGCAACAAACATGGCTGATCCATCTCCAGTAGTGTGAGGTGAGCAGGGGCAGATTGCCATCCCTGAGCCACTGGGAACGTTCCTGCCAGGCACCCTAATGGAGACAAGGCAGAGGGGATAGAATGGCAGTATTGCACAGCATGGAGTGGTTCATATGGAAAAAAATCCGTAACTTCCCCTGAAACCCTGCGTTCTGCATGTCACAAAGGACAGCTGCTACCTTCTCAGCTAGAAAAATGTGACCCTAGCCAGTCAGTCTGCAGACCTAATGCTGGCAGATAGCCTCCCATGCACCACTTTTGGTGGTCATAGCTATTGTAACAAAGCAGCTCCCTGAGCGTCTCAGAAAGGGCCATGTTGGTTTGGCCCCAGGAAAGCTCAGGGTAGGTATTGGGTTTTTTGTGTGTGGGTTTTGTTTTGTTTTGTTTTTTAAATACATAGCTTTGGCTTGCTTGTTTGTTTTTGTTTTTTGCTTTTTGATGAGGATGCAACCCAAGCTGCCTCAGGTGAACACAGAGGCACAGGTCCACGTGTAACTGTGGAGGAAGCGAGCACACATAGGCAAATATTCTGAATAATGTCAGAGTAGACACACATGGAAACGTGCTTGGACTCACCTGGACTCTTTTTCCTTTTTCTTGTCCAACCAGTTCAGGGCTGGGGAACATCCTAAGCCTCTGGCACATGGTGTTAGATGCTTGGAGTATTAGGTATAAAACTACTGATAAGTCTCTTGAAATAGTACAGCTGGTGTCACATAGCCCATGTTCCATTTCAAGTGAACTTCCCAAAATTTGGAAGGGAACGGGATATTTTGTTTGTTTATTAGAAGTGAGAGAAACCGGGGTGTTTCATCAGTCATTTGTGTCTACTGAGAGTGTGTCTACTTGTTTGGCTGTGGCTATTGTTCTGCTAGGAGAGAACCTCTGTGCAGCTTTCAGAAAGTCATAAAAAAGGTATCAAAAAAGCTGGACATAGCATCATTATATGAAGATACCAGAGACAGAACTGTACAGCATGGTTTACTAATTAAGAAAGCATTGTGAGATACTAGAGTGGAAAGGATCTTTTTGCTGATTAGGTAAATATTTTAATTCCGTATTCCTATGATCCCTGGTCTGGCAGGATCCTTAAAATAGATTTGCCTTCCATGACTGTCTTCTGTTGTTAGTTATACACCACAGAGCTTTTAAATAACAGCATGGTTTCCACCGCAGCAGCACTATTAAGCATGCTGTTTTCCTGTGCTTTTTGTTCCTCTTACAAGTCACTGAATTGTTAGTGCAGCATTCAGCATGAAATCTTCCTGCACCATTAGCAAGGTAAAATATTAGACCATAGCGGCTACTACTGTTATTCACTGTTTGTTAAACGCCGATGGAAATTCAGCCCATCTTCAAACTGTCCTGCCTTTATACATGACAATGGAAAGGTATAAAGAGATGAGATTATTTTTCCAGAATCAAACAGCAAACCAGTGGCAAACATACTGAAGCCCTTGTTTTAGTCCTGGTAATACAGATTGTCAGAATTAAGATAATGGTGAATAGTCCTCTCAATTACAGCCATCACTTAAAATTAACAACCAGAAACTGGAAGGTCTAGCAAAACTGGGATGAGACAGCTGCCTGCAGCTCCTAAAAAGAAGCCCACACTTGGGGAAATACTGAAGACATTCCCTCTCCAGAGACACCACCCTTAATAACAGGCCAACACCTCTGCATCTTGGATGGGTATGCAGAACTGCATACATTAAGCTACTTTGAGTTCACTTAAGAATGTTGCCAGCTTGTAAACAGCAGAGGCGGTTTTGCTGCCAATATAATTTTTACCTAGAGCAAACGGAAGTGCTTTTCCAAGAATTTCCAAGACTGTGGCATCATGCTGTACACTGGCACTGCACCATGCAACTCAAGGAGGAAAGATTTAAAAAAAAAAATAAAAGCTGCTGCTCAGCGCGTCTTGAAAGTGATTATGTAGAGGGATTTATTTACTTCCAGGCAGAGACTGGTGGTGCAGAACAGACCTTCCAAAAAATACCAGTGTTCATTGCAGGGGAATGTTATAGCTGGCATGTTTCCATTTTTGTGACAATTTTAAAAGCATTGCTGGAAAAAGTACAGTAAGAAAGAGAAATGTAGCTGATTGGAAGGACTGGTGAGCTATCTTCTTTACTCTTCTTTGCCCTCCATGGGTACTGCATAGCACTATAGTATTACCCCTTTATGCAACTTTACCATTTTGAAGTTCAATTAGAATTAAGTGTAAGATGACAGCATTTACAGTCCCTAGTAAGGGACTAGTCAGGGCCCAATTGCACAAACATTTAAATATGGTGAGCATTTATAAAAGAAATACACACAACAAAACAAGGACCTTGTATTCTCCATTCTTTAAACATGAAGAAGACTTAAGTTATTTAACTTCCTTTATGACCATAGCTTGGAAAACTTAAATCAGTGATACAAACCAAACCCCGAGTTCCGTAGTCCACAGCTCACTCAGAAGAATTAAATGCATGCATGTGTTAATCCACTGTTGTGTACAATTCATGCACACATGTTCAGTTCATAAGAGAAAACTAAATTTTCAGGATAAAACACTTCCCAAGTCATAAGTTACTTTACTTTTAAAGCACTCTCGGCCAAACACCAGTTTGCTGCCGTCTGTAGAACTACAAGAAAGCCATCATTCTCATGACAAAATTCCTTTTATTTAGCATTTTGGTACTTCAGTCCTGGCTATGCACACTTCTTTTGTATTTTTTTTGTGGATTCTCTGCCAGATACAACTTTGGTAGATACTTTCCCTACCCAGGACATCCGCATTTTTCTTTGAAGACTGAGCATGATTGTGTCATTAATATCACATTATCAAAGAGCATCTGAACTTCCAAGAAAATGAACACAGGGCCTTTTTCAAGGACTTGAGAAGTTTGATGCAAAAAGTTCCACACAAGAACCATTCTGAATACATTCTAAGGATGAACAGAAAGAATAACAAAGCAATTCTCTCTCTCTCACACACACACAAACACAGTGTTTCCTGGTGAAGTCCAAACCTAAGCAGAGAAAGCCACTACTTTATTTTTTTCATCAAATTCTGGTCACTTTCTTAACCTTTTGCATCAGAACCTTCTAAGAGACAGAGAGGATGGTTTCATTCAGTTGTAGTTCAATAATTACTTCTTCCAGAGTGGAGGAAGGGAGTGAGATTTGGGGAAGGGTAGGAAAGCCAGCTTAATTCCAGATTGAAACTAGTTGCTAGAGACTAATAAATGCTAGTACTAAGCCCATAAAAAAAAGCATAGTTAGAAAATAATCAATTTCCTTTTGCTCAAAGAAAATGTCATTTGTTTTGCATTTAAAACAGCTGATTAAGAATCACAGAATAAGTGAGATAAGAAGGAACTTCAGGAGGTCATCAAAAAGTATTTTGATTTAAAATGCATTTTCCATATATTGGTTTTATTTAGCACATCAAAATACTCAGTTTTAACATCAACTGAAATCAGTGCTGTATGAGAAGTTGCTTGATAGAATTATCAAAAGTAATAACACAGTAAAAGAATTCTGCTTCTGGTTTCATCTCAAGTCATTACCTTGTCCTCCTGTTTAACAGAAAAAAATGCCAAATTTACTGATTTTCTTATAAGTCGCACATCAACATATTTTAATAGATACAAACCAGAAAGATCCTACCACACAAGCAAGCATGCAGGCTTTACAGCAAGGTTTCTTGTTGGCTAATTTCAATTCCTAGGTTAAACTGGCAATGCAAATTGCCAATTCTGTTCTGTCCTTTGTTGGACAGAGGAAGACTTCCCAACTGTCGAACTGGCTGGGGGTATCTTGACAGCTATGGAATTGTGATAATTGGAGTCCTATATTACAGTGTCTTTATGGGACTCCTAGAAAACTGAATCCAGACACTGAACACTTCCTTACAAAATAGGAAGTGAGGGAGGAAATCTGCTGTACACTGTTGTCACCTTAAACCAGTATCAAGAACATACTGACATTGCTTGCGCTATGAGGCTTCTTTTCCAGTCATTGTGTCAGGGCTCTCATTTCAAACCCATGACAAAAGACCAATCCAAAGATAATTTTATCTTGCATATTGTTTGGTTCAGTGAGGGAAGGGAGAGTATAGGGCAAACTGATATATTATTGAAAGCTATCCCCTCTGCCTTTACCCAAGAGACTGAAGTACAGCTGACGCCTCAGGCCAGCACAATGAAGCAAAACGTTTTCTGCCTCCCATCCAGAACCTGAATGAGGACACCACTGGCATCTTTATTCATCCAGTAACTGAAACTGCAAGAACAAGAGGTTACTGTTCTTAGTTCCAGCCTAGTTCTCTCAGGATGTTTTACAAAATAAGCAAGTATATCCCATTCTCAAGGCCATTTTTATCAGCAAAGCAGCCCCTGATGACTTTTTTGAGCAAGAACCTCCTTGCACTTCTATGAACTCTCCTTACTGTCTGCAGAAGATTGGGGCCTTTCATCTCCCTGCTTAGCTGTATGCGCGTGTTAAAGACTGTTTTCTGGAGAAGAACTGAGCAGTTTTGTCCTTCTACTTCAGAACGAAAGCCCATGCTGAAGGACGTCCATTGCTGAAAACCATTTTCCACAGCAGGTCCATTTCCAAACGTCCTCTTGAAGCTTCCAGTTTATAAGATCATTCTTTCACCCCTTCATATCTTGTGCATATAAGAAAATGTGATACATTTCATATGCGATCCTGGATAGACTAGATTCCCCACCTCTATCCATTAAGTCAAATCAGTAATTAGACTCCCTGTTCAGGATTTGTGATTAGAAGGAGCACCCTCCGCCCTGCCCTGATCAGACAATACTGGCTCTAGGAAAGAATGGGAGCTGTCATTTCAATAATGCAAAAACACTGTTGCTTCCACTCCAGAACAGCTGACTTGAAGTGCATGCTAGGCTGTGCTCATTAACAAAATGAGAAATTTGATATATAGAAAGAAAACACTATGTGAGGATTAATCCTGGATTGCAGTTTGTGGCCAGCACTGGGCCGTCATCCAAACACAGATGAAGAACAAAACTTCTCCCACCTGTCAAGAGAGGTACAGCTATTGCAATGTTGTAGTCTCCCTCTTACAGCTACTGTAACAATCCCTTTTATATTAGCTTAAAATGCAGGATTGACCTCACCGTTTTGTTTCTTCCTTGTTTCGTGTGAGCCGGCACTGGAGGGTGAATTTTCTTTCCAGGAATTACTAACAAGACTCATGAGTAACTTACAAGTTTGGACAGCTAGCTGGTAATACTTCTACACTTCAAGGAAAGAAACCCAGCTTCAAATTGGCGTTCTGTTGGAAGCTGGAGATGCCAACAAGAAAATTAAACTCTCTGGGTCTTTTTTTTTTTTTTTAAACATTGTTTCTGCTGCTTTTGAGAGGAGTAAGCATACTGCCATAGCTGATTGCAAAAAAAAAACCAAACACCTAAACAAGCCAACACAGCTGCTTTGCCTTAGAGCTACAGCACAGCAGTCTGAAAGCGCTATTGCAATACATTGTCCTTGCTCCTTTTACTACAGCAAGATAAAAACCTATTCAAGCAGCTGTAGTGGTTTAATCACTGGTGTTCACACCAAAGCAAAGGAGAAGTCATCTTTATTTTTGAAAGATATCCTCTTGGTTATGGTTGGGTTGGGACTCTGTTATTGCAGTTCCATGGCTGAGCCCTGTTAGTTTTTCTCCCAGTCCAGCAGGGTGAGTATGCCCGCTGATGCTGAAAGGGTCCTTCTTCCCCCTGAGCTTTGCCTGTCACTGTACAGCAGATGTAGTGCCTATGTCACAAATGTGTTCTGTTCTCTTCCATTCTAAGACCACATTTGCTGCTACAAGAAATGCCACTTTGTGGTAAAATTCTTCCACTGATGCTGTCAGGGAGTGCAGCTTTGTTCAAACACTTCATCAGTCTGAATTGTGCAGGGGACCAGAAGACTGGCTTTCTGTAGATGAAACTTGACAACCTCGTCATACCAATACCTTCTGTCTTTCAAGCTATGATACATTCCTCAGCCTGAATAAGAGGGTTAAACACTGCACTCAGCACACATAACAGTTCTGATATGAAGGTAGATGTGCTTCGGTTTTCAAATATTATCCTGTTCCACTACATTTATCATCAAAGGTAACAGGAACTCAAAAATAACCATGTGCAATTTTCTATACAAGGAATGCAGGGCATACAGTTTATGTTTGACAGTTCTTAATTACTGTGGGCTGTAAAGATGCTGGAAAACATGAAGCCCTGTTGCAAGATCTACTGTTTACCTCAAATTTTATACTGTGACCATAGATTTTGGGTTATAGTGGCTGTTTTAGGAAGTTTCAATTCATGACACAGCCAAACGAACTAGCATTAGGTTCTGTTCTAGCTGTTCTAAACAGTTCACCAGGATAATTGGAAGATGTACCCTCCTAGAATAAGGCCTCCAACCTTCTCTTTCTCTCTCCCCCACCCCTTGTCACACATTGACTTCTGCCAAACAGTTTGGCACTGACACTACCACGTGCCATGCGATACCAAGTGCTTCAAGCATCTTGAAATACTTATTACTGTCTACACATCCGTAAGTCATTCTGCTCAGCAACATATGCTAATACTACCATCAGCTACGTCTTTATGCAGTAAAGATTTAGAGCTCACACAGGTCCTTGGAAGAAGCTTTTCCCGCAAACACTGAAAAAAATCACCCCCTTTATGTATGTGCATCTCATCTGCATTTCACATAATTAGGAAGCATCATGTAAGAAAAACCTAGAGCATCAGATTCTCCCATTCCTCCTGCTTGCACCCCTCCAGCCACGTGAGTCTGCCATGATTAAGTGATGCATTTTTGATGCAAAAGAACAAACCACTGATGTAGGGCTCCCTTACCCGTGTTAGAGTGGAAAGTAACAAATGCAAGAGGCTGCTTATTCCTAATGCTGATCTCCAGAGTTAAAATGATATGTCAGTAGCAGGTGGCAAGTTTGAAGAACCATCCCCTCCCCTCCTTCCCCCCCCCCCCCCCCCCCCCCCAAGTAAATATAACAAAGGGCACACAGAATTGACCTGATGGGTCAACCATCAAAAGTTAAACTGATTTAAATAATTAGACCTACAATGTCAGGCACTGCTGCAAATAATTGCTCCCACTGCTTTTAGGATTAGATTGCTATTGAATAGGTGCAAAAAGGAAGCCACTTGCAGTTGTAGAAATAAGTCAGTTTTCTTTCTATATGTCATTTTCTCCATGTATATTTCCTGTTAAATCCTAAGAAGCAATTTACAGCTTTCTCTTCAGAGCTGCTGTAGCATATACAATGGTTCTGAGTCATAAAAAAAATAGTAATGTCATCTTGAAATACTGATGTTTATACACTGTATTTATCAAGCACAGCAAACATCTGCTCATAGTTCTGACATTTTCCAATGAAAGTTACTATTGCGTATTGTTTTCCCCTTTAATTTGTGGAAAAACATGGAAGCCATTCAAATATAAACAGCATTCCACAATAAATTTAAACCAGTGTTGGTCAAAGGACGGTTTATTACCAGAATGCACTTTCTACGATCTTCTTACTGCTCCCAGGTTTATTCTAACTACGCAGCATATAGAGAGATTTCGGTAGCTGCCTGCTCCGACACTCGCTGCCTTACATCATTCATTCATTTTATGGAGAGGCACACTCTCGCGCAGCTCGCGGATATCGACCCCGAAGTCGCACTCCTCCCGGCACATGGCACCGAGTTTGCGGCGGGTTCCGCAGGGCGGGCAGCGGGCACAGAGCGGCGGCGGGGCCGGGCGCAGCGCAGCTGGCGGCCGCGATAACGGGCAGCGGGGGGGGGGGGGGGAACGTGCCGAGAGCCGCCCGCCCACCGCTGTGCCCGCTTCCACCTGGGCCGCGGCCAAGCAGAAGTCAATAATTCACTTCTCCCGCCCTATACAAAAGGGGCCGGGAGCAGGCAGGGGGCTGCGGGCACCGCGGGGCTTCCCGAGTCACCCCCCACCCCTCCGACATTGCTTTCCTTTTACATGCAGGCACACAAAAAGCCGAGCTGGCACAGCCGGGAGATGGGGAGCGCGGCCGGGTACGCTCCGCTCTTGCACACGGGATCGGGCAGCCCGCCCGGCTCTTACACTACAGCGGTACGCGCTTCGCAGCGATATTACCAGCTTGCGCATAGAGCATTCGCTATTTTACATTTATACATTATATATATTTGTTTCTCGAGCGGGGCGGACAGCGCTGCTCCGGCATGGCGGGGCCGAGGCCATGCATTTCCTCCGGGGGCACAAAGCCGGGGGCAGGGTCCTGCCAGCCCCTTGCCGCGGGAGGATGCGCGCTGCCGCCTCCGAGCGCTGAGCCCAGACGGAGCTCTAACAAAAGCCGGAGAGCCGCGGCCGCAGGCAGGGCGAAAGGAGCTGGCGGCTCCGTCATCCCAAAGGGCCGAGGGGGGCAAGAGGGAACCGGGGCAAAAGTTCACCGCAGTCCCCGTTGGGGTGCCCGGTGGGGCAGGAGCTGGCGGTGTGCCCGGGGGCTGCCGGCCTGGCTCGGCGCCTCTCAGCCCTGTGGAGGGACAGAGGAGGGGGAAGGAGGCGATGCAAGTCCCGGGAGCCCCTTCCCTGCCCTCTCCTCCACAATACGGCCGGATCCCCGGCGCAAACACGCCCCCCCGGCGCTCCGAGGCTCCGCTCCCACCCTTCTGAAGAATAAAATAGAAAAATTACAGCTCACTTGCAGAGAGTGAATGGAGATGGAGAGACGGCTGTGCCGGGGCTGCCGCTCGCTCCCACGCCGGCCGGCCCCGGCGGGCAGCAGCTGCGGCCCCCGCCCCGAGCCCGGCACCGCGAGGAAGGGGCAGCGCACGCCCGTGTGCGCGCACAAACACACAAATATCACGACAGGAGGGGGAAAGTTTCTAGCCGCTGCAGCCGAATAGCCCGCATTTGCGATCCCCAGAACCGCACGGTGGCAGAGGCACCGCACGCACGCCCCGGCCCCAAAAGCAACTGGGCAGCGCGAGGGGAAGGGGCCCCGAGGCACGGAGAGAGGGCGAGGGGAGAGCAAAAATATATATACCCATTTTGTTTTCCCCGGGACTGCCGCCGGTACAGGGCACGGCTACTGCAGGGCAGGGAGCGAGGGGCCACCACGGCGGCTCTCCCGAGCGGCCCCGTGAAGATGGGCAAATAAACAGGGCTGCAAATAAAGAGCGGGCAGAAGGGCTGGGCTGCAGCAAGCCCCGCAGCGCCCGAGCGGGACGCGCGGCCCATCGCCCCCCCCCGCCCCGCGTTACCTTCTTAGTGCATCTGGAGCAGCGGCTCTGCTTCCCCTGCCCCTCTCCTCCTCTCCCTCTCCTGTCCTCTCGGTTTATACCAGCCTGTTCCTCATCTCACAGCCTTCCTCCCAGCGCCATCTTGCAAGCTTGTGACGTTGGGAGCCGCTCACCCCTGACCCACATTTGAATAGAAGCCAAAATGAAAAAAAGAAGAGGAGAGGGAGAGAGGGGAGAGAGAGAAAGAGGGGGAAGAAGAAAATGAAAGAGCGGAATGAGCAGAGGCGGGGAAAGCAGCAAAGTAAGTGCTGTGCCAGTGTGGAACAGCATCGGCTCCCACTCCCTTGCCAGCTAGTTTAATAATAAGCAATTTCCTGCTTTTGCGATAAATGTTGCCGCGGTGGGAGCAGGCTGTTCCCACCGAGTGACACGGGCTCCCCCACCCCGGGCTGCCCCTTCCCTGCACCCACACCATGCAGTGCGCCCAGACACGACCACCGGCACCCAGCAGCCCCGCCGAGCTTTTGAGTGATGAAAAAGGCGTTTGTGAAGATTATCTCCCCCATCACTGATGAGGTCTCAAGTGCGTGTTGAGGGACATTGTATAGTTTATAACTTGTACATATATTGGAATCCTAAGTGAGCTTCATACACAAATTAAGAAAACACGTTCATGTATAATGCAATTTGCTTACTGGCTTTTTATCACTCCTGCCTGTTTGTTAAGCACTGACAGTGCACTTTGTGCCATCCATGGCGCAGGTAAAGACATGGTCTTTACACTTATAGAATCGGTAGAAATCTGAAGTTTTGTTTTGTGTTGGCTTTTTTAAATGCACCTATTGGAAGTATGTTGAGGGAAAACGCTATTTGAGTTTTGCATCCCTCCTCCTGCGAAGACATTCATACACGCTTAACTTCAAGCATGTCAGTAATCACACTGAGCGAGCAGGGGCTATTCAGATGCCTACACGAATCATGTGCAGAGCTTGCCAGGCCAAGCTGCTATTTGGTAAAATGCAAAATTCTCTGAGATCATTTTGATTTTACTGACCATTTCCACAAAGTACCTCTCTGCAGAAATCTGAACTGTATCTTCATTCTGCTTCCTCCTGGCAATGTTATAAAGACAGTAGCCAGTTCATCTGCAGTAACAGTAGCAATGAATGAAAACATTTTTATTGTAATTATGTGGAGTTCTTCCTTTGTCCCGTGTAGAAATCACTGTATTAGCTGCAAGCTGATAGCTAATAGCTCGTTTCTTCTGTGCCATCACTGCGACCTATGACCAAAACTCTCTGTAGCCCAAGAAAGGTGATTAATTAGTGAAGCAAGCCTAGCATTTAACACATCCCTAAGAATTCCCTAATAGCTTGAACACCAGCAACTCTCAGCCACTTTCTGTGCAGATCTCTGCAGCTTGCATGCACTTTAGCTGTATCCCAGCTGCATCTTAAGCTCTCTGACTCCGATATAAAAGGTATTTGCTAGTTGCTCTTCCAGAGTTCAAAGTTGCTTTTTTTTTTTTTGCAGAAGATGGTTTCTCCAGCCTTACCAAATGGGCTCGAGGAGCAAATAAAGATAAGGCAGATCACAACAGCTGTATCAGAAAGGTCTGGACTGGTGGTTTGTTCACAGTACACCCAGTAAAGAGAAGAACACTTTAACAGTGGTGAGAACAGCAAACCTGACTGTCAGCACAAGACCCAGTGAAGTAGATAAGGAAAAATTCAAGACTCTTCCCCTACCAGGAAAGTTAATTTAAGATTGGTGGTGCTGCTCCCAGCTGTGTTTCAAAGCTAAGTAGCCTTGCAAATAGCCATGAAGGTGTAGGTAGCCATTTGCTTCATGCTGCGTGAGAGGAATGGGTAAGCAAATACACAGTTGTGCTATGTTATCTAAACAGGGGAAAATGCATCCTGGAGTTATTTCAGGCAGGTTTAGGCAGTTGGGTTTAGAAGGACCTGCCTTTGTAAATCTCTGCGTGTCATTGCGAGACCTCAACAAAGCGCCCGCCTGCCCTCAGTCTTCCTTCCTTCCTTCCATGGAAGCTTGCCGCCCTAGGAACAGAGTCAGCAGAACAGCCTGCATGCCTCTGCCGGTTCACAGGCACACATCTTAGTTCAAACCCACTTTGATCAGACATTGGAACAGAAGTGCCAGGCTTTGTACAGGAATGGCTTAATGCACAGGTGTCTCAGTCTGTCTGCCAACTTTGCTATACAGATTATAACCTCTGAGAGTGAACAGACTGTGAAGGTGGGAAGATGAGGAGAAACATCCTAAAATCTCACCACAAGATTTCTCAGAGTTGGTGTGCAAAAAAGCTCTGCTTGTATTTCAATCCCTCCAAGGTTTGGGGGCAGTCAGTTCTAAGCATCCCTAAGGAAACTGAGGGATACACACATTCTCAGTGAAGACACACACACACACACACACACACCCAAAAAAAAGTAATAATAATAAAAGGCAGAAATGAGGTGTCTGGCACCTGGAAATGATATGGTAGGGTGTAACACTGTGTTCAGTTTCATGTGTGCATGATAATTATAAGGCTGAAAAAGAATTAATCAGAAAGCTAGACCTGGAGTTGTCACTGGAAGCATGGACATCTGGGGAGAACCTGATGAGCCAAGTAGGAGCATAACCACACCTGCCTGGAAAACATCTACAGGCATGCAGGGGAGATACCATGATACCTGCAGTGTCTCCAAGCAACCTCAGTCAGGGAGCTTGCCATCTGAACAGAGGGTACACCCTCAGCTTCCAAGAAATCACACCTGTGTGGGCACACCTGGTGCTGGGTGAGACCTGTGCCCATGGATGTGAGAAGCAGATGTGCTGCTGCGTAAAAGACCAGGTTGAAGGGAGGTGGTGGCACACAGTGTAGCCAGGATGATTTGAGACATGGATACTTTGAAGAAAGGCACTTCTCTTTTCATCTGTACCTAACTTGGTTTCCAAATTTGGCTTGATTGTGTTATTTTTTAACATTTACTTTGGAAATGGCACAGTGGGGATGCAGCATTTGTGCTGGGTGCTCTGCAAATAGGAACAAAAGCTTCAGCTTCCTCCCCAGTGCATTGGTGGACACATCTTCATGTACCATCTTCATGTATCAGCCCTTAGTATCTGCTCGGAAATAGCTTTTTAATGCTGCTTTCAGGCAGAAAAGTTTAATTACACTTCACCCACCTTCCCAGAGTTACTGTTGGGAAAATACTTGTACTCAAACTAAGTTGATGACAGAAACCCAGAGGAATTTTAGGGCTTCGGCTTGTTTTTAATTGTTTTTGATTAGCAGGTGAATTCAGAAGTACCTGTGGTCCTCTGTAGCTATACTAATAGCAAGTTGATACTCCTCATGACATAGGAGGAGGACATGAGTAGAATTGTTAGTGTCAAGTCAATGCTGTGGATGAGGAATTAAGTAATCCGAGCAAAGAAAATGCCATTGCAGAAAGTAAATAGAATAACGAGCAAAGGGTGGCCATGTGCCCTGACGGCTCTTCAGTGCCACCTGCCTTCGGGCCGGTGCTGGTGGATGGCCAGTGCCACCTAGCAGGCAGAGCGGTGGTTTACAGAGGGAGCTGCCGGGTGAAGGTGGGCGGAGAGGTTGGAGCAAAAAGGGAGAAACCGTGATTCGAGGAACTCAGCAAAACTCAGGGCAGAGAACGGCAGCGGTCCGTGTCTGAAAGCAAAGTGAAGCAGAGGGCCGGCCGGTCTGCTTTTCCAAATGGGAAAGGGGTTTTGGTCCAACGATAAAGCGAGTTTCTTAGCAGTGGTTTGCAGTTGTTGCCTCTGCAGTGAGGTGCCTGAAAATGTGGGGCACAGGCATCAGATAAGAGCCAAACCAGGCATCAGATAAGAGCCAAACCAGGCATCCTTTGAGGCATTTCAGTGATCCAAGTGAAGCTTTGGAATTCTGCTTGAGTAGGAACGAAGCAACTGGTGCAGCTCATGAGGTGAAGTTATTTTGCTCCCTCCTCAATAGAAATGTCTCTCTGCAGTTAGACCTGTGTCTGAAAGGTCTTTTCCAACATACTTCAAAGCATCAGGTGAGGAGACCAAAACTTTATGCTGATGCGTTTTGAAGATAGAATCATAGAATCCTTAGAGTTGGAAGGGACCTCTGAAGGCCATCTAGTCCAGCTGCCCTGCAATGCACAGGGATACCACAGACTTTCTGTTTCATAGCTGCGGATGTGCCCGTGTATGAATATACTGTCTGCAAGAAAGCCTCCATGCAGTGCTTGGTGAGATGATTCTGTGGTCTTTTGGCTGCAGATGGTGGATGGACACAAAGAATATTACATTCTGACCTATCTATAATGATACTTCAATTCCTCATACCTCCCCCTGTTGTTACTAATTCAAAACTTGATAGTACACAAATTCTGCAACAAGTCTTTCCACCATTTTATTCTAATGCAGCTGAAATCACACTGCAGTCTTTTAGGAAGCTTACAGGTAATCAAGGAAAATTAGGATTTGTAAATGTAATCTGAAACCTCAGTGTCAAAAATAACACAAAGATCCCCGGAGCAGAGTTAGAGCTATGCTGCGACTTGTCACAGATTCAACTGAGCTCTGTGCTGGTTTGCATTTTAAAGGTTCTTTTCAAAATCCTAGGGTTAGAAACTCAGTAACAAACCAAACCAAACCAAACCAACACAAAAAAACTCACAGCACGGAAGTTAATGCTGTGAATAAAGAGGCTGGTGATGTAGTGCTTGTACAAGTTACTGTTTGGTACACTTCTGCTTCCATTGTATTTTTAGTGATAGAAAGTTTTAATTTTCTTGAAAGAGAAGGAACATACAACATTTTTATTGCTACATGCTGAAGCTCTTTGCCAGGCATTCTGGCATACACAGGGCTGATGCAAGGTTTTTTGCAACTCTAATCAGATAAAAACATTGCTTCCATAATAACAAGGTCTTTGATTTCTGTTGGCCCATGAATTTCATTGCTAAATATGTTTGCTCTGTACCTACCTACAAAACATCTGTATTTAACTATGTCTCCCCGTTAGTTAATGTAATCCATGCAATCACATAACTTCACTACACTGTGGGAGAGAAATAAAAACTGAGGAGAACAGCAGAGGAACAAAAACATTGTGTGTATGTGTTTAGAATAGAGTGAGGTTTGGCAATCAGCAATACTGAAATAGGTGTCAAAAGGAAATTAAAAGAAAAAGGAAACATTTATTCAGCCATGTAAATAAACTGGGAACAAAAAATGAACTGGTGCCACGATGAAGTGTGTGAACAAGTAGAAAATTAAAGATATGACGACTGCTCCAAAAGTAATGCCTCCTATTTCATTATACTGGCCCATGACATCAGAGGTAGCTGTTGGTGGTATGGCAGCAGGGGTTGAACCTTCCCACCAACATCCCGTTATCTTTTGGTTCTGTGTGACAGATGGCAGCAGAGGGGCACTGTGACAGAATGGTGTCTGACATGGGAGTGTGGATGGAGTGAAGGTGTGGAACTGAATTCCTCCATGTGGAAAAAATGGCATCTGCTGACATTCATCAATGCTTGCTGAATGGTGATGGAGGCCCAGCAGTGCCTGTGAGCTCAGAGAGGGGTGAGTGGTGCGTTTCAGCCGTAGTGGTAGTAGGTCACCTCTGCTGGTGCAGATTGTTATGAGTGCAGCATGCAGGCTTTTGTTCATCGGTGGCAAAAATGCATACCTAATGGTGGTGACTGTTGAGAAAGAGTGTCTTGTAGCAGAGAATATGCTCTATTAAATAGTGTTATTGTGCTCTTCACATCTGTAGTCATTTCACTGGAAATAAATAGGAGGCATTGCTTTTGGAGTGACCTACATAATTTTTGCCCCCAAACAGTTTAGCCGTAGGTTTTAAGAGGAGAAAATGCATTTCAGAAAGGAGTAAAACTAGGATGTTTAGTTGGAATGAAGGGGTAAAAATGAAAATTAATAAATGTGAAAATAAATCTGAAAGAGCTCAACATTTTCAAATGAGAAAGAGCGGACAATTTCCATCCCAGAACTCCAAAGAAACAAGTACCAGGTTGTTAACAAAGATCTAAAGTACATTTTTGAGTTGAGGAGGTAGTTCTTGCATGTTTTGGAAATAAAAAAAGGAAAGGGAAAGAAAAAAGAAAAGAAAAGAAAAGAGAAAAGGAAAGGAAAGGAAAGGAAAGAAAAGAAAAGAAAAGAAAAGAAAAGAAAAGAAAAGAAAAGAAAAGAAAAGAAAAGAAAAGAAAAGAAAAGAAAAGAAAAGAAAAGAAAAGAAAAGAAAAGAAAAGAAAAAAAGGAAAACGAGAGCAAAAGAGAAGATAAATGGTATAATATGCAACCACAAAGCTGTTTTTGCCAGGTATCCTGAACTATTTCTTTACTGAGATAACTGATTTTCTAAGCAAAAGGAAATGTAGTAGATCTAATCTATGTGGATTTTGGTCTAGCATTTGATAAGACACCACATGGGAAGTTATTAATTAAGATGAAGAAGGTGGGGATTAGTACAAAAAGAGTAAAATGAATAGGGAATATTCTGAGGAAGAAGTGCCAATAGATTACTATTGGGATAGAGAGATTACTAGTGATTCAAGAGTGAACTTGTTTGATTTTACAATGATCTATGGTCATTTAAGATGGAGAGTGCTAAAGACATTTTCTGATGCTGTGAAGTTAAAAAAAAAAAAAAAAAGGAAAAGCTGAATGCATTGGTTTGTCAGTGGTTGACTGGAAGCCGTCAGCACAGGAGGCATTAACAGGAGTGATGAACGGTGAGGCACATCCAACAGCAGCAGAGGGGCATTGCTGCTTTTGTACCGGGCACTGCTGGGCCTTTGTGCCTGTTGTGTGTTCCCAGCATAGGGTTACGATGGGTATGGATCTATCAGGAAGCCCCGGGTAATCATGAGAGATCCTGGCTTTACAAGGAGAACAGAGAGAGCTGCAAAGTGCAACTTCTTCACAGACAAATGCTGATCCGCGGGTATGACATAAGCTCAGTGTGTGCTGATAGTGGCTGGGAGTTTCTCAGGTGCCAGGATCTTTTCCAGTCTTACGCTGTAGTGTTACAGGCAGGAAAATGTTCATCATCAAAAGCATGTGTAATTTTGACTAGCTGTGGTCCCACTTTTATTTACTTTAGTTTACGCATAAGGACATGTATGTGCACACATACACACATTCATAAATACCCATTTGAGTGAAGTTTTGGTTGTATCTCTTAGTGGGTAACAAAGAGACACTAAGCTTTATTTTGTATTGTTTGTAATAATCACAGAGCTTGTTAAAATGCTGTATTTCTGAGTATTTCTGGTGTTTACTTTCAGGCTACGGGTAGCTTAAAAATCTCTTCTTGCCCTCACATTAGATACCAATAATGGGGAAACTAACAAACAACCCAAATTTGGTTGTACAAAAAATCTTTTTTGCATTCTGAGTGTCTGTGCACTCTGGATGGCAGTGTGTACAGTATGTAGAAGTAATTAATGTTGCAGTCTGGAAGAATGACTTATTGTCAGACGGAGGCAAATCACACAGTATGGGCGAGTAAGCAGTTCCAATAATAACGGCGCTTATCGAAGGAAAATATAACAGAGAGTAAACTCTACAGGTTGCCAGATCAGTGCTGAAGCACAGCTTTGTTGCCAGTTGGCAACCAGGGGACAGCAAGATTGATTTTAGCTGAATGCTTCTGAGCTTACATGTTTACCACTGCTACTGAGAGTGCTTCTCCAGCAGTGGCACTTAAGCAAAGAGCAGAGGCTTGAATTAGCATGCTTTGGGCAGTGAAGATCTAACTAATAGTCAGCCTTTTCTCCCTCCCCTGCTTGACGTTTTCTCAGTTGCATCTTCGTGGACTGTCACTGCTGAGACAGGCTCACAGTTACATGATCCTCTCCAGCAGCACAGAATCTGTCTGGAAAAAAAAAACAACACAGCAGAATTGTCTTGGAGCAGCTTGTCAGTGTGAGCACCCCCATCTGGCACTGCTTCCTCTAACATAGAAACCCAGGAAGGCTCCAGGTTTGGTCAGTTCACTGCACTGGCTTTAATTAATATGGTGGAGAAGATAATCACAAGAAGGGCAACAAAAAGGTTAATTTACATATAAAGTGGAGATAAGAAAATCAGGACTTGTAGCCTGTCTGAAGGTTGTTCCTTAAAGCCAAAGGACATGTAAATACACCTTTCACTGTTTATGTTACACAGTAGAAATTGCATGTACCAGACAACAAGGATGTTACCTGTGCTGGTCAATTACAGGTTGGTGCTGTCTCCATCACTGTATGCACACACATGGATGTGTACAAACCATAGGCTGGTGGCCCTGTATGTGGTGTCTGCACACACACCATGCACACAGGGGGTACAGTCCCCGCAGGGTGCTGCTGCCTGCCCTGCTCTCCTATTTGCGAATAGATAAAGGCTGGCATGGAAGGGCCTGTGGGCAGCTTGGAAGCACTCTGTAGCTGCTGGTATCAAAGGTCACTGACCACTAAAAAATAAATATGTTCCATTGCCAGCAGGGTGATGGGGAGTGCAGGTTTTTCTGTTTCTTTGCCACCAGAGAGACATTTTTTACTTTGGTATCAGTGTGGACTGTATTTACTGTGATTTTTTGTGTACTAATGAAAAGATAGGGGAGAAACATATTTTGCTTTATGTGGTAGGGGATCTGCCTTACTCTAGCATATGCAATGCTGTTTACACAGAAAGTGGCTTTTCTGTGCATCTGAGCTGCAAAGAAAAGAAATACACTGTTTCTGGGACTTCAGATTCTTTCTATTATTTTTTCGAAAGTGTGGTTTGATTTCTCCTTTTTAAAAATGCTTTTCTGCCCCAGCTTTACTGGGGCTGGTGTGAATGAGAAATAATGACACCAGAGTTGCTGGAATTATGTGGGCAAAACGAAGGGGGGAATCCAGACCAGTGCCTGACATCGCTGAACTGAGGCTATAATATGCTGTTGGTCAGTTCAAATTCATCTCCTGTGATTCGTACTGATGGCCATGGAAAGCCTGGCCAGCCATTTCGTGTCATGTAATGCATGACTCTAGTTTAGAGCACAAATGGTGACTCTAGTTTAGAGCACAAAGAGCAAGAGATTGGTGTTTGTTTCAGGAAAAGGCAGAAGACTGGTTATGATGGTTTGGATACAGACAGCAATTTGGTTTTATTGCTCTCTGCATCAACACGGATGGCTGAGTGGGGCTTTCTTGTGGATTTCTAGGTACAGTAGCAGTTCAGTGACTGTATATGGGAATGCAGACTGCTTCTCATTTCTCTTTTTAACATTTGTGTGGCTTTCTGTTTGTTTCTGTGAAGGCACGTTATCTCTAGCAGTGTTCTCACGCTGTTTTTGTTTAAGGACAATGCACGTAAAAAGCAACACACCAGAAACATAGATGAAAATGGAGCTGCAGGTGCTGTTCTATTCCCTCTGGGTCAGAGCATCATTTACAGCAGCTTTTAGCGTGCCCTAACCAGTGATGGGTGACACAGACAGGTGGTGTAGGGACAGAGAACTGTGAATATCATTGATTGGGAAAACCAAAGATGGCATTGAGTCTTCTGTGTTTCTTCCTTGTCTGTTCTTGTGTATGGTTTCCAGCTATCATTCCGTCTGTTATGAAACATTTGTCTTAGGATAAGGTCACTGAGGAAGCTGTGCAAGACAACCCTGACGGTTTCTGGATGCTGCAGAGTTTCTTGACACTTCTTTTGATTACAGCCCTGAATATGCAACAGAAACCACATTTTCCTGCTCCTTTATGGCTACTGAAGTTTCCTTGGTGTGTGTTCCCAGCCACCAAAATTTCAGTCTCCTTCTCAGAACGTGTAACAGTGAGCAGTAGGAGAGATCCAGGTGATAGAGCAAGGGATTTGCTTGTTTTGTCCCTGCGATTGCATGGCAGATTTGTATTGCTTTCAGCAGCTTTCCTGGCTCTGCATGGAACAAAGTGTGACTTCTGTGGGACACAAATGTATCCAGCAGTGCTGGATGGGCACTTCTGTGGCCATCTTAAAATTATAGTAAGCATAAACAGTTCTTCTGTTACTTTTGTTTTTCTGCTGAAAACACAAGAATGGGATAAAATATTAAAGCAAGCAAATTAATGTTTTTTAAATGGGCTGATAACCTGTTAAAAACATGTGTATGTGTATTGCTGTTGCTGCTTTAAACGAATAGCCATATTTTGTTCTTAATTAAGAATTAAAGGGTTTATATACACGCATCTACAGTGGAGACCCCCGGGTGATTCCAAGATGAGGGTAAACTGTAGGGTTTTTCTCAGCTAGTTGGGTTGAAATTGCTTACCACTTGAATAGCATCTGCAATAGTGTAAGGCACAGAAGCAATTTTTCTTTTGTAAGAAGATGAAAAAGAAATAAAAAAGGAGTCAAAGAGTAAGCAGGCTGAACGGGCCATTAGCACCAAACTCTAAAGATGTAGAAGTCAAATAGGATAGAAGGGCCCCATAAATTTTTACAACTCCTTGGAGAAAAACACTGTGATTATTAAAACACGAAACCTTGCTTTTCTAAAATGCTTAAAAGATTAATATAGAAATGTCATACTGTGGCTGCTGGAGGGATTATCCTTAATGGGAATGTTAGAAGTTATTTTAATGTAAAGCAAACATAGCCACTGAAGAAAGATCAAAAGTAGAGCAAATTCAGGGCACTTAGTTTCAGCAAAATGAAGTTTGTCAAAAAAGCATTTCTAATTTGTTAATTAGAACAAGCAGATTCTCCATAAGTACTGCATATATGTGGCATAGAAAGTGATGACCTCATCTAATTAGTCATTACCTAACCCAGTCACTAGCACAGGAGCAAAGCTTAGGTCTCTTTTATGAAAACTTGTTCTCTTTCTGGCTTGAGGAAAAAAGTGCGTGTTTCTGTGAAGCTGTGTGTGTGTCCCTGGATCGGACCGTAATCCTTGGCCATGTGGGCACAGGAAGGTCGTGAGGTGCAGTGCCAAATGCTCTCAGAGTTTGTGGTCTTTTCCATGGAAGGGTAAATTCAGCAGCTTTTTGTTTTCTTTTCAATCCAGCATTGTTGCTTTTCAATGTAAACTCAACTCAGAGCAACACACTGCTTGAGCCTCAATGTGCGCCTTTGAAGTCTAAAGGAAAACGTCGGTGTTGCTGATTTAGGGCAAGGAACATCATAGAATTTCCTTTGCTGTCCAGAATAGCAGTTAATTGGCCTCCTGTCCCTGTCTGGTCCCTGCTGCAGTTGGACACCTGAGTCCGTGGAGCCCTCAGTCAGCTGCAAGAGCCTATCAGCTCCAGAAGCGCTAATTGGTTTACAGATTGTGCTGCTGTCAACTTGATTTTTTTTCCACCAACACGAAGCACAAAACCACACCACACCATGCAGCGGTCCTCATACATTGCTGTCCTAGTTTCTCTGTGAGGGGGTCGGCCGTACGGAACACAGGTTCTTTTCACACTCAGATCTAAAAAGTTCCAGCATGTCCGAGTCAGCCAATTTTTGTAAAAACAACTTGCCCAGAGAGTAAAAAAGTGCTAAATCACTCCAAGCAGTGCGGAAGTTCATTGATTCGGATGCATGGTGTCACACATGAAGCAAGATATTTCTTGCAAATAATTGCAAATATTTATAGGGGGGTTTTGTTCAGCTTCCCAAATCTGCTGCCTCTTTTGCTTGCCTTATCCTGAGCGGAGAAATAGATTCCACTGAAATTAATGCCATTTTTTACCTGCTTGAAAACACAGAAAGAGCCTGTCACTTTTCTATTTCCAAAATAGCTCATTTTCTTAATTGACTTGATAACAAGTTTCTTGAATGTTACAGCATGCAGTTCATGAAGATACCCCGCAAGCCAGTACCTGTGCTTTGCAGCTGTGTTGCCCAACATCCACCTCTTCGTGCAGCCTCAGCATCCATGGCAATGGCTTTTCCTGAATCTGGAGCAAAACAAGCTGGTCTTTATGTTGTATATCTTGATGTTGCTCTGGCAAATGAGTTAGCGTCAATATTCTTCATTTTTCTCCAGCCTCTTCTGATTTTCTTAGGTCTTAGCAGATGCCACTCCATGTCAAGAGAGAGGTTTCTTTGCATCTGTCCAGTACCCAGAATCGGGAACATCTGTGCTGCCATGAGGCATAGAGTAGTGTGTCTCCTCAAAGTCACGGGAGGTGTAATTGGTGAAAAGCGGGACGGTCATTTGTGTAATCACATCTAACATAGCATAAGCTGGAAAGTATCTTAATAATGGAAGTTATCTAAAGCAATTGAGCTTTGAAGCATTTTCCATACAGGGATATGCAGTTTCTAGCGTGGTAGACGGGGCTGACTCTACCTGCAGTAGTGCGTTGTTTCTGTTGCACGTGTTCATGGATGATCACAGGCAGTTACTGATTCAGGCAAGGAACAGCTTACAGCCAAAGCAAGGATGTGAGAGCAGCAACCAAGTGGTCCCTGAAATTCCCAGTTCTCTCGGCACACTGTGCGGATCTTGGCCGTGTATGTCCTCATCAATCCTGGATTCATCAATCCATCAGGCAGATATTGGCTATGCACCAGACTGGATGTGAAGGGGTGTTTTAAGGAATTGCATGGAGGTGCCATTTCTCAGCAGTTATGTGCACCCTGTGTACCGCATGCTGGAACTGAACCATGTGGAATGGGCATTGTTGCGTTTGCACAGCTGTGGCCTGGCAGTTTGATGTGCAGGAACTAGCACAGTGGTGTGCTATAAGTGCAGGAAGAGGATTTCTCCCTCCATCAGGTTCCTGCATGATCTGCACACAGCATGCAGGTAGCACCTGGTGATCGGGCATTTGCTGAAGAAGTGCACACAGCAAGCATGAAATGCATTTTATAAACATTCTTTTATATTAAAGATGTAACACACTGTGTGTGGATGCAGTTCCAGGCACAGTTCCATGTAAGGTCTTGTTTACCCTTTAAATGTGAGCATTCTTGAAAACCACTCTATTCTCGTATGTGAGTGACTTTCAGTTTTACATGGGGGAATGGTAAGGTGGATGCCTGGAAACAAGGAGCAAATCAGTGACCTCTTGTGCTGCAACTGCCAGGAGCCCCGTTGAGAATACAAACACAGCTAACCAGATTCAGTGAGATATAACAGAGGAAGCTGCATGTAGATATGCAGTGAGTGAGCTAGCAAGCTGTAATAAGGGGACCTTGGGAAAGCTATGAAAAGGAAGAGGATTTCTCATTTTCTTGCTCACACCTTTTTATCAAGAAATGAAGAGGCACAAGTAGGAGGCTGGGTAGCCCAGGGGAGAAGCAAGCTGGACCAAAAATGACAGCCAGAGCTTGCAGTCTGCTCCCCAGCCTGTGTCAGCACCGCAGCAGCACAGCAGCAGAGCAGGAACAGAGAAGTGGCAGCACGGCAGCACAGCCATCTCCTGACATCTTGTGGCTCTGCTGCAGAGTACAGCAGCCCCTTCCCCCCACAGCCTCAGGCAGGGTGTCAGCTGGAGCTGACCTTGGCATTAACCGCAAGCCCTGGAGATCCGTATATATAGCCACATTACTCTCACAAATGCAAGGCCACTTCTTTTTCCCTCCTGTGCAAGAATGAATGCATTGCGAGGGAGACTGTGTTTTCACAAGTGCTTGTGTGTGAGGCTCACAGTGATATACAGCAGAGGAACCCGAATTTGCATTACACACAGGTAAACATAAACTAAATCCCCGATTCTGCATTGGTTATCCTCCCCGTAGCAGGTGGAACAAAACCCAGATCCAAGCCCAGGTTTGCTATCATCTCTCCCAGCCCCACATGCTTACCAGTGCTCAGATCCATGCCTGCTTTCAGTGTAGCAACTGTCTTTGTGTTTTTGCTGGAGAATCACTGCTTTCACTTGCAGTGCTCACTATGTATGACCTCCATTGGAAAGGATGGGAATTTTAAGTATTCCATAAGACATATTTATTTTTGCGCATAGATTTTATCTTTTGAAAAACGTGGCTGCTAAGAATATTAAATGTACATGCATACACACATCCATGCAGTGCAGTCCCAACTTCTGTCATCTGAAAAGCGTTGCCTGTTCTTGAGATACTCGTGAAGAGTCTTTTGTCTCCGCCTCTAAGTATCTGTGGCTGACTCTGGACTTAACCTTAATTAGTTTCAGAAAAAGGTGAACCACAGTGAATTTTTTAAGCAGAAATCAAGTTGTTTTCTGGATGTTGGGTCCTGTTGAATCTCCTCCAGTTCCTCATCATACCAGGCTCTTGCTCTGGCTGGAATCACCGTGGCAGGGCAGAAGACACCAGGGATGGGGCTGGAGCTTTCAAATGCCACCCACCAGAGATTAGTGGAAGGAAGTGAGCAGGCTTTGCTGCCGGAATGGCAGAGGAAGGGGATGGAGCCATCTGGCTGGGAAGCCCTTCAGGGAGCTGAAAGGTCATTTTCCTCTGTGTCTGTGGAGTCCCATTAGACCTGCACCTCAGGGAAGCAGGCATCCTGCTTTGCTTAGCACAGCAACCTTCTGCTTTACCATATACGCATCTGCAGATGTACAGATGCACATATCTGCAACAAAGCCTGTGATGGGAAATTCAAGGTATTTAAAAAATTCAGCTTTTGAAGAAGTGTGGAATGGATCAAGTGGCACTAAAACACGAGAGATTTCCCCCAGTCCTCACTATTTTTTTCAGTGCACCTAGGGCTTGTAATTTAAGATAAATACCAAACAAAGAACAAGACTTTCTTGCTCTTCATATGATGTTTTTGAATTTGTCATGGTCTCAACTGGAAGTAGAAGTGTTCTAATGTGCAGGAGCTATATTCTGTAATGAAACTTGCACTGCCATCTTGTAAGACAAGTTAGTTGTCCCTGAATATGTGTTACCAAAATTATGGCTAAGGTTCTCGTAGCAGCGACTGCAGGACACATATACCATTTCCAGTACAGCTCTTTCAGCCCCTTTGATAAAGTCTACTGCTGGCGTACAGTCGACTGGTTGTGGCTTGTGGCTGCTCTGTGAAGAGAAGCTATAAGTTGAAAGTGATACCAAGTGTTATACAACGGGGAAACAAGTCACAAAATAGAAGGTATCAAAACCTAAAAATTCCCCTTTTAAATATCTATAATTAATATGTGCACATGTAATGCATACGCACAGATGCACACACATATGCAAGCATGTTTCCTTCAGCGGAAGAGAATAAGTTTTGGAAAACAGAAAAGTTCCAATGCAGTATTTTGCTGCTGAAAACCAAAGTCATCTGTTCCTCTTGAATGCTAGCTGGGGGAGGCAGCTGCAATCTGAGCTTCTCTGCCTGGCCAGCTGGTTGCTTAATGCAGCAAACAGGAGGAGGAGGTGGGTTACCCCTCTGGTTGGACTCAGGAGTGGTTATTGGAGCTTTCGAATGACATGGGCTATGGTTCACAGAAACTGCTGGGCTGACATTATCATTATTACAGATTTTGTTAAGCAAGACTGAGCAGTGGCTGGAAGCTCAGCACTGGGCAACTCCAGTTCCGTACCTGTACAGGAAGAAATGCATCACTTTCTGTACTTTCCATCTGTTTCTCTCAGTTGTCTTCAAATGATCATGACTGTCAACATGCTGTGAGTGGCACTCATTTACACAGACCAGGAGTATAGGATCGTGGTTAGGAACTGGGAACACCAAGCAGGCTGGGTACAACTCCTTATAGCTCCGGAGTGTATTTAGAGGATTTCCTGCACTTGATGTGTAAAAGGGAGAGAAGCGTTACCTTGCTTCAGCAGCTGCATGCGGCAAACTGGCACAATGGCATGTGTAGGGGGCTCGTTTGAGTAACAAGAAGAAAGAGATGGAGGGGGTGAATGTGATTTATATCCATTTCATTACTTTCAATGACAAAACGCTACATATAAGCGGGCTGCAGCTGGATTTCTGGGTGGTGCAGCCCATGGACTGTCCTGTGTGATACCTGCCGGGGCTGAACCCCTCATAGCAGTGCACAGTAACGGCAGTCACACACTGTGTGACCTATCTGCCACTGCTCTGAACTGGCCCTGGTGGTTTCTGTTTGCATCATTTCCTGCATCCAGGCTTTATGATTTCCAAACCGCAGTGCAAAAGCTGTGTGGCTCTTAACCAGCCATGTGGAAAAGCAGTGTGGAGTACACACATGCAGCGTGTCTGGAAGCGTAGCCATATCTTTCTCCAAATAATTTGTTTAGGTTACACAAAAGGAATAGGCAGAAACCCACGGGTTTTCCTTTGGTGGTTCTCCCTCTGTTCTGCTTGGCTTCTCAGCTTTCAATAGATCCCAAGGTCAGGCTGTTATTTGTTGCTAGGCCAAAGTGGCAGCCTCCCACCCTAACAATGCCAGTATCTTCATATCATCACAGCTATGGGGGCCACATTGTGATGCTTTGGCAGTGTTGCTAGGGAGGTTGCTAGGTTAGATTGATGTCACTATGTGGGTTATAAATTGCCTTTACCCTGCTGGCCCTAACTTGCTCCCATAACACAATGATGTAGTAGATGGCATCGAAGTGTTCAGATGATGCATTGGAGCAGCATCTTCAGACCCTGAACCTGGCAGCAAACACATGGCATATCTTGTCAGCAAAGAAACCCACTTGTAATTTAGAGAAGAAAATAATTGCTGTGGATAGTACAACCAAAATAAAAATGCGTTCTTTTCTGTCCAGAAATTAACTAAACTCGAGTGAAAAATTACTGACCTGCACACGTGCACCAAAACCAAGCACAGAACTAAGCACAAGCTATGCACACCCCGCTGTTCAGAGGAGGGAAGTTTTACGAAGGTGGAGGTGAGAGCTGGGAAAACAAGGTGAGCTGAACTGAGGAGTTCCCAGCTTTGAGCGGTGCGTGTCAGAACCGCAACTCAACCAAAATATAGCACCAATGCCTTTATTATTACCTCTGTTTATTCTAGCGCAGAAGTGCCATGCCACATAGTGAAATCATTTGCAGGCTTCTGGTTTGTGTCCCCAAGGGACATTTTTATCCCGCTTGATGCAAAGAAATACTAATGCCTGAAGAATCATTTAAATCATTTTTCAAAATATTAATATATCAGAATTTAGTAATACTCCGTTCAGTAGGATATTGATGCACTTGTATGTGTGTGCATGTATGTGTGTGCATTTCATTTCATTTGAGAATGAATAAATAAGAATAGATAAACGTGTGTGCCCTTCAGAGCTGTTCCGGTTTAATAAGTAAATACATCATTAGGGAGTCTTTTCTTTATGCATGATATCGATACTCAGGGCTTTAGCTCCGTACCTCTCATTAGTGCTAATGAAATTTATTTGGCTAAGTCCACATGCACTGTGTTGAATGTACACATCAGTATGTTTGTAATTATTTTCTAAAGGCTGCCTTCATTTCGAGGCAGACCAGAACACAGCTCCTGCAGTGCCGTGTGTGTCCATAGGGTGTATACATATTTATAAACGTTTTCAAAATGCATATTATATTTTGCCAACAGAGCATAACATCTCTGCTGGGTGGAAACATATATTAAAGAAGGTAACAAAAATCCAGTGGAAGTGTCTTTGAAAAAACAGTTAATACACATGAGCTACAGCTGCCTTTTAAAGATTAATTTCTTGTCCATTTTCAATGTGATTTTTATTATCAAAAGCCACTGGACCATGTTACAGAAAATCTTGCTGTGTAAATGCCTTTTGCGCTTCTTGGGCCTGATCTTGTCACGTAAAACTCGATGATTTTCCTTCCGGGCTGAACACCATTGCAAGCTCCAAACTGGACTTAGGTTGTCACAGCGTTAATGCCTGTTCTCCTTCATTGTCACTATAGCAAGCAGTGCTCCTTGTGCATGTGTCCCTGCTGTTAAAAGAGGTAAAAGATAGAGATCTGCACCTTCGCTTAGATGTGGCTTGTAATGCTATAAACACAAGCATGACTTTGTAACAGTAAGTCATAAACATGGGCATCATTATTTGCATAAATTAAATATGTAAAGAAGTCTATAAAGCTGGGATCATACTTTTAAAATGCGATCTTAATAAAGTTGCACTAGTTTGGACTGGATTGCTTATAATTTCTTTTGGTTGTTGATTTCCTCAAATATTTTAAAATTAAGTAAGAACTACCTCGGCAGTGCAGATACCTTGTTATTCCTTCTGCTGGCTTTCACCTGTTTCTTTCCCAAGACACACAGAGTTTATCTCAGTGCCATACACTCCTCTGTTTCAACATGGGACTGGGCGAAATGAAGAAGTACACAGCACTGCAAACACTGCAAATCCTGACCTGTCTGCCCTCCGACCTCCAAACAGCAAAGCCTCCAATAGGCGAAGGATTTGTAGAGTCCATTTTGGTGTGCAGTGTGTTCAAAGGTGACCAGAGATATTGATGGAAGCCTTTGTCTGGTGATACAGTGTCTGCATTAACACTGAAATTTGCATTTCTTGGAAAGTGTCAAAATCTAATACATAAATGTTGGTTTTGTTTGTTTTTTTTTTAATGTGCTCCCGGGGCTTTTTCATCTTTGCCAGAATTAAGTGCAAGGGGAATTTTTACAGCCGACTTGTAAATTCCTGACAAGAGGAGTTTATAATAGATGTGTTGACATAACCTCAGCTACAGTGACAACTGAAGCTGGTTTGTTAGGAAAACAGCAAATAATTTTCTCACAGGACAGCAGGAGTTGGGCAGAGAACATGAGGCTGCTAATTTTTTTTTTCCTGAGAATCCCCAGAGGCTGTTGTGTGAGACAGCATGTGAAACGAAGCTGAAGTGAATTGCAGAGCAGGCGGGGGAAGAAATGCTCTGGAATTTGTTCATTTTCATGAAGGAGAAGGTGCACTTACCCACTTCTAAATGTTTTACAAGCCCCCCTCTGAGGTAATCATGAGGAGCTGATAGCAAGTCAGTGCTTGCTTTGGCCTTACCACTGGTTCCTGCCTTGCTTTGTCCTGCAGCAGCCAGGAGTGAATTCTGGAGCATGAGCAGGGACTATCCCTTAGTCTGCCATGTCTGTGTCTCTTACAAGCTACTTCTGCTCCTCTGCACCACCACTGCTTGGTCTAAAGGAAAGCATTGTAGCTACCTGTGTACTAATGAGAGCAGAGACTTCTCCAGATGATGACAAATGAGAGAGCCATAGGGCTGGCAGAGTCTTTGAGAAGTTATCTAATCTGGCATCATCAGTTTGTTTACAAAAAGACTGTCCTGGTTTGTTGTTCATTCCTGTTCCATTGCAGAGTGCCATCACAATGGTTTGAGTGTAAAAGCAACCAACAATTGTATTTTATTCTTTACACTGGAGAAAGACCAATGTTGAGCAGACGTTATAACACAAAATTAAAGCCACATCTACTTGTTCTTTAAGACAGGCATGAGTTCCTTTGTCCTGGTCAGTTTCATCCTGACACCCTTTTTTTCTATAGATGTTTATGGGTGTTTACTTGTTAGTCCAGTGCTGTTGAAATGTAATGGAATCAAAACATGAGGGTTGCTCACACATCTCACCGGCTGTGAGGTTGGAGATCTCCCAGAAAAATTGCCAGCTCCGTCCTGATCCCAAACATTGCTTCTTTTATTAATCACCCAAAGTATCGTGATGTCAGCTATAGTTTTATGTTCTCAATTCATATGAAAGGTCATAGAAAGTTCCTCTATCCAAACAAACGTGCAGTGCAAATAACAACAGTAACTATTGCTCTGTACTTAAAAGCATAGTTGTTGGGAAGAACAGTCAGAAAGAAGACCTGCGAGGGATGTAATTACAGAAGAAAGTGCCAATCAAAGATCACACTTTTTCATGATTAATTTCTGTGTGCCCAAGTAGAGGATTGCATTCATCTACCTCTCTTTGGCTGATGCTGCTGAAATGTGCAAAGCAATGCACTGCCACAGCTGCTCCACAGGCAGCAGAACTCCAATTTGGTTTTGTAACGATGCTTCAATGTGGTCATCTTCTTCGCATTAACTGCTTCATGTCCTGTACATCCAGGAAGCACTGAGCATTTTATTAGAGCTGATGAAATGTACATTGACCGCTCAAACACAGTATATTCACAAAGACATGTGTTAATGTGGTTTTGCTCTGCTTCAGACAACAGAAAAATAAGGGTAAAAGGGCAAATAGGCAGTGTCTTAATCAACTTACCAAGTAGTTGATAATGTTCATTATTCCAATCCATATTTTAGTCTCACTAAAAGTTTATTTGATAGGAATAACTAAGAGAAGACTGAAAAAGTGCCAGATAACTTGTGAGTCATAGAGCATAAAAATAAACCTGTGTTATTTCATACCTGAAATAAGAACCTGAGCTTTCCTTGTGTACCTCTGTTTTTCAGAGCTGAAACTGTCATACTTCTTCCAAAATATGATCCTAGATATGTTTACTATGTGATACAAAAGGAGGAAATTCTCCATGGCTGTTTACATTACAAATGTGATAAGATCCCTTATCTCTGGAAACAAATGGAGAATTATCTTGTGATTTCAGCTTTGGAGGACTCATTCTTGCTGATGAGTGGGACACTGCAGTGTCCAGAATAACTCCAGTGTCTGAAATGACTCCAGTGGTTTAAGTCTGGTAGAGCAACAGAGAACAAGTTTTAAGAGGTGAGTGAAGTTCTGCTAATTCGGAAAATGGCATTTTATCTAGGAGTCATTGAAACTGAGAGAAATGTCACATATCAACGTGTGTGCCCAGTTGCACATTTCTACAGTGTAGAATGAGAGCAGTGGAAGGCACATCTTCACTCAGTAATTTACCTCAGCTTTCTCTCCAGTATAAGATCCAAAACAATGAAGAAGGCAGTGAGCTGTGAATTGTCACCAGCTGGCTGTACATGGAAGTTAGGCTGAGTTTTCCTCTCCATGAGCCAGCTGCCAGGGGCAGAGCTGGGCTGAGAAATCTGGATGGAAAGAGTCCCACGTGGCAAAATCCTGAACCTGGTCTGGTTAGGAAGAAAAATCCGTTCCTAACTGTACTTGCATTATGACTGTTTTTTTCATTTAAATGTTCCCTTGGTACCCCTCACTTTCCCCTCTAATTGTGTTGTTGCAAAGGGGGAAAAGCAATAACATTTTGTGCATGTGACCAGCAGCCAGTTCCTTCTTGAAAACCTCCATTAAGGATGAAGTACTCTGAATGCTTCCTAAATCCACCACCCTAGTTTGAAGAAGATTTACACTGATATTCACAGATATAATTCATCTGGACAAACTAATAAAAGTGCAGTGCATCACATGCACACATAAGCACAGCCTCCCTTTGTGTGCTCCTGGAGGGTGGACCCCCCGCCACATGCACAACCCCCACCATGAGAGTTGCATTTTATAGATTCAAGGACAGCTCTCTCCAAGAGGAGAAGAGATGTTGCCAAGATACCAGATGCAGTTCTATTCAAGACCACTCATAGGAACAATTCAAGATGAAATCAAATTAGATGTGTTGGTTATACATAGCGCAGCCTGCTCGGGATACTAAATGACAGAGTTTGCCAATAATTAAGTGAAATCTCAGAGATGATGAGTCCCCAGAGCTCTCTAGGTTATGTCGGCCTAATTCTAAGTGTCATCATTATAGCAGCAGAACAAAATACTCTACATAGGCCACTGAGATGGAATTTTTACTGAGAATATTAGTTTTTCATAGCCAGTGCTACAGGACAGCAGTGAGCTTCATTGCATGTCTTCTGCTATTATACTTGCTTAACCTTTCCCTGTTATAAAGCTCCTGAAACCTGACTCCTGCTTAATAATTGATAGTTGGCACTTACTGTCCGTAGCAGTATTCATATTCAAAGCACTTTACAAAGAGCACATTAATCTCTCCAAGCCCTCTCCCATCGAGGTGTCCAGCGTAATTACTCCAGTTCTGCAAAAGGGGAAACTGAGGCAGAAAGGTTATGACTTAGCCTGGGGCTAGAGGACAGTGTTACAGCTGCTACTGATAGGAGAACTGGATGAATTTGTGGTGTCAGGAAGCAGATAATTCTTAAATCCTCTTTGGGGTTGGAGGTGCAGAAAGCCTCCCTAAAACTGCAGAACTGCTGAGCACACTGTGAGCACCAGGAGGAGGCTGGAAGGTTCCACAGCTGGATGGGTAAAATGCCACCTCCCGGTGTGTGACCTTCAGCTTCACTGGCAGCCTTACTTGAGACCAAGATGGGCCCACCGCGGGTGTCACTGCCTGTTTCCATCCTTATAGGCAGGGCTGGACAGATCTGCTCAAGGAGCACAGTGTCCCACTTTGCACAAGGATTCAGGGCATGACATTGGCCTTCCATGAGCAACAGTGGCATGGAAAGGACGAGACCAACAGCACTGCAGAGCCTCTGCTGGCCCCATCTGGCCATGTCTTCCTTCTCCCTGTGGAGTGACACAGGCAGCCCTGCTCCCACTGCTCAAGCAACACATGGGCAGCAGAATGCAAAACAGCATCTCCAAGATGGCCAGGAGGAAACTGAAATGGATAAAAGGTTCTGATAAAGATCTTGGATAGGTATGGTCATTTTGCTAAAAGATTCAAATGTAAGAGGCTTTTAATTAAAGATTGGGGCACTCAGAGCTGTCTTACCAAAGAGGTAATAAAATTATTTGCTTGATCACTAACAAAAGCAACCAAAGCAAAGAGTTTAAATGATTTCCACAGACTGTTCTCCAAGTGAAGGTTATAGTGAGAGAGTCAGGAGTGCAGCTAAGTCAAGTGAGGTCAAGCATGTTGGGCCTTAAGGCCTCTGCCTGCTTTTCAGCTTCCTTTTGTTTTTATAATTCAATTATAAAGACACCTCTCCCCTCAAGAACCATTTAACTCTCTCGTAAAATGGTTTTCAAACGTTATTATTTCTCTGTAAATTGTCTCCTAAAAGCAGCTTTCAGCATTTCTGGCAGTGTGGAGTATGCGGGCTTCCCCATGCCTTTAGTTCCCACCCATATGCTGCATGTACATGGGATGCACCAGAGATCTCCCACAGTATCCTCTACCTGTGCAAAATGTGATGGCTGTAGGTGGCAGCTGGTAGAACAGTGGGATGGGAGCTGGGCCTGCAGTGCTCTGCCTCTCACTCACCATTGTTCCCTCAGTTTTCCCCAGGTTTTCTTTATCCCATTTCTAAGTGGGGCAAAAAAAAGAGAGAAACTTCGTGTGTGCTCACTTTCCTGCACACTGGGTTCAGATATCCCAACCCCTTCTGTCATAAATGAGCAGGAAGTTCTGCTGGCCTGCAGATGCCTGTGCAGGTCCATATAATTAAACACTTCTAAGGTATAGGGATTTTTATTTATTTATTTATTTATTTTTGGCAGACATATAGTTGTAAAACAGGATCAGGTAGAAGTTGGTGCTGGCTTCCAAATGCAAAACTTCTGCAGCACGCAGTCTTGCTGTTTGCAGCATCCACTGACCAAAAGGAAAACACCCATAATTTGGAGGCCTCGTAGGGCTGGGTCTTGTGGTGCAATCTTTCAGTCTGGGTAAAAAGGCAAAGAAAAAGTTATTTTCTCCTTTCAAGAAAGAGAGAATTTGAAGAATGAAACCATTCCTCATTCACAATTGTGTGTAATTGCCCATGAAAGAGGATAGATGTCCAGAAGGGATTAATAAACTTATAATCAGTTTAAGCAGAAAACTCCGTATCATGGCTTTAGGGTCTTAAAAATGACTTAAGGGTCTCGGATTCCTGTCTGCATCATGAGGGCCTTGATACCTTTGTAAATCAAGCCCAAAGTGGCAGCATTCAGAAGCAAGAGTCTCAGCCTTGTAGCTGGCAGCATTCCCATCTGGAAATGAAGCCTCACAGGTGTCACATGAAGTCCCAGGAAATAGATCACTGCTTGGAGATGAGCCATGGAGGACAGTGCCTGGGATTCTTCCCTGCAGTGATGGTGCCTATAGATTCACTTGTATGTGCCTAAATCAGCTGCAAACCCAGTGGCACTTTGCTAGATGGCAAGGGGGATTTCAGCTGAGAAAGTGCTTTTATTACTGTAAAAAATTAATGCAAAATGTCAAATATTTCACACCCAAGCCGATACTGGCAAAAAGCCAGAAATAGTCTGGTTTCGCTTGGGGTGTGAATATGTTTGATCATCTGTAATTCAAAAGCTTTGATTTCAAAGGAAAGAGTGTGTTGCAATAGACTTTGTAGTGATAAATATCATCTGTGCCACTGCTCTCCCAAAAGGGGTTTCCCACAGTTCTATAGTAATGTACAGTTCAAAAGGCCATGCTGAGATTTATAGAGCTATATATTCAAAAAATGGCATACAAGTCACTTTGTTCAGCTAACATGGGTTTGTCTTGCAGCCTTTGCAGCTCCACGGGACTGAAGAAGTAGCCACAGGTCTGAGTTGCCACCTGGCCCTGGTGATCAGTGCATGTGTGGTAGTTGGGTCGCTTGGACCTGTACCAGCCCATAATCTAGCAGCTCCTCAGCTGTGCTACTGGAGACTCTTGAGACCAGGAGATGTAGGGAGTTTGGAGGAAAGGACAGAGTTTGATTTAAACCAAGAGGGTCCAAGCAGGTGGTGAAAGCAGTGAAATTGGCCCTCTGTGTGGATTTATGGTTGTGACAAACTGCTCTTGCACTCTTCAAAATGCATCCCAGTTTCTTCCTGCTGCATTTTAAGCCTCACTCAAGTTCTAACCTACTGTTACGGCAGTAGCTTTTCCTTGTGGATTTCTATTGAATGCCCCAAAATTATTTCTCTGAAGACAGGAGGAAAATCTCTACTAATTTTATTAGGAACACTCTTGGACCCTAAGGAAGGAAATTCATACCATAAGGTATGTTCTGTGATAGTCTCAATAAGTATGTCTGTGTTTGAAGCCTCTGAATGAGGCCCCACCTGTGGGCACGTCAAGTCATTGCCCAGTATCCATTTAGAGATTTAGATATGCAGTATCTGTCCATAATATAGAGCCTTCCTATCCAATTTTCAGTGTATATCCTTAAGGACCTTGAGGTACAGAAATTTGGGAGCCATATGGAAATATTAGATTTGTTAAATGGAATTATCAAAAGTAAGATTCAATATCAAACGTGGGATCTTTCAAGCATCTGTAAAAAGAAGTATGCCCCATAGATTTTCTGTCTGTAGATCTTCAGAGATTGGAAGAGCCTGCAGAAGATCAGCAGAAATTCTGTTATTGAAGAACTTTCCAGTAATTTCATGCATAAAAGACAGGACATCAAACAAGACTTCACAATCTCTGACCCTTGAGATGATGGAGCTTGCCAAGAACTTTCTTTGACCCATCATAATGCTCTAGTAAACAGGCTTCTCTGGACTGCCTTCCTCAATGAACTGTAGCACACAGCTGGAATGATGCTGAGCCTGCCTGAGGTCAGTACACATTTGAGATTAGGAGATTTGCAAACTCTCAGCCATTTCATTAACTTTAAAATGAAGAATGATTTTTCCTCTTGGTTACTTGCTGCAATAATTCAGTTCTCTGTGACATAAATGCACGGGAATGTGGTGCATGGGTACCTGGCTGGCATGGAGGGCTGTCATCTATTACAGACTGAATGTGTTTACAAAAAGAGACATGTGGAAATACAGTGCAATTGCTCTGCTGGGCTTGGTGCCTGTGAGAGTTCAGCCAGGTTGCTATATCTGGTCCTGGATTCTGCAGATTGAAAAGAACAAAACTGGGGAGAGAAGAAAGCAAGAGGAAGAACTGGAGTTTTAAAATGTTTAGAAAACATGACCCATCAGGGAAGGCTGAAAGGGCAGTCTTTTCTGACTTTAGAAGGGTGATGAGGCAAGCAGTGCCATGTAAATGCTATTTTTATTTGACATTCGAATTGTCAGTCACTCACTCTTCAGGTTCAGTGACACAAAGCAAAAGGAAGTTGTCTAATTTTCACCAGGGAGACCAAACAGTAGGGCTTCGTTTCTGAGCATATGGAGAGCTAAGCAGTGGAACAGGTTAGTGGGGAGGATGTGGAATCCTAGAGGGGGAAGTTTTTCTAAACTAAATTAGTGGCCAGGTCTGAGCTAACTGTCTTTTGTAGTACTCCGTTTTCCCCATTCCGTTTTGTTGTCTGCTTGCACAGGTAGGTGGAACGTAGAAAACTAATTCTTGTGTCTCAAGAATCACCACTGGCCATAGCTCAGAGAGGGCTCAGGTCATTGGTACTGTGAGGATTTCCACAGCTCTACTGTAAAAAGACTTTTAAAAATGCCCAGAAGTTCTTGTGATGCACAGGATGGGATATGTGGAAGAATCCAAAGTTTCTATTTGGTAAAAGAATAGCGAAACTCTGAATCTACCATGAGTTGCACAGTTTAATTCATTTTAATTTTTGATTCTTAGGTTTATTAATTTGGTTCTCTGGGTAGTTTTCAGTCTACTTGTGTAGAGCTTGATACCCAGAAAAGCTGAGCATTACCAGTAGAGTGTGATGTGAAGCACTTCATGCAGTTTTCAACTTTGTTTCTTTTGTCTTTCTGCCTCACTCAAGATGGCACACAAGAGAATTCCCATTGCCTGAGAGGTTTTGAAGCGCTTGTTGGTGCTCCAGCGTCCTGTTCTCTAACATTATAAATGAAGTCTGCCATGAAAACTCCAAAGCAATGAGATTGTTGATGTTTGAAACTGTGCTTAGAAAAATATATCTTAGAGATGCGTGTCACCCTCAAAACCACAGCGAGCAATACTTTGTCTGCAGTTGAAAGAAAAATGAGATTGTTTTATGGCAGTGCCACTGTTACAGCATTCTATCTCTAGATGCAGTCCCATATCTATTGGTTTTCCTGGCCTGTTCTGATTATGCTCGATCGGCATCATAAAGATGCCTTATTTACAACAGATGCACACCACCACTTGAGAGCACATACACTGATGAAAATCTGTCTAAAATGGTAATTACCTTAAAATGGAGCTTATTCTCACTGCTCAATAACAAGTGTTATGTAGAAAGGGCTTTCAAAAAGTCATCTATCGATTAGCTCTGTTTTCATAGCAGCTCTGAACATTCGAGGTCATTAACAAATTAAAAATGAAATTTCTTGCACGATCTACTTTACAAAAGAGTTTTGACATTTCTATCCAGAGTATCTTTGTTTTCCAGAGCTGTCTGTACAAGACAGACAAATACCAAAATCTAACAATGCAGGACAAATCATATCAGGTGCAGATGCACAACAATTAAAAAAAATGCCATCGTTGCAAGCAATTAGGATGAATTCTGGTCTGAAGTTGCAAGTACCCTGGATTTCCAGGCCCCTGGATTTCAATGAGATAATAATTTAATCCGTGTGATTGCTTCTGTCTTGTTCTTTGATATTGCTGTGATTGCCTCTTCTTCTTTAGTCCAAAACAGCTGAGACAAAAAGGAAAAGTCACATGTTTTTATAAGAAAAGGGCAATACAGAATGTTAAAAAAATGTTTCATCAAAGGTGCAACCATTTAAAATGCAAAGCAGACACCAGAGCGGTGACAAATTCAAGTTCGTACTCAGTGTTTTCATGTAAGATCTTTCAAGATTTCATTTGCCAGGCACTTGTTTAATTCTTTTAATTTATTCAGTTAGTCATATTCAGTTCTCTTTTATGTCCACTTCTCATGAATCGCTTGACAGATGGTCTTCTATAAGCACATCCCTTTGGGAAAAGTAAATTTTAAGTCATAATAAGAACATAAGACCTGCCATACTGGATCAGAGCAAAGGTCTGTCCAGTCCGTACGCTGATTCTGGCAGTAGCCCAGAATAGTACGTTAGGTTTTAATGGTCACAGATTTGATCTTTCAGTGAGTACTAAGTGGGTGACTAAGCAGAAAATGAAAAGGAATTCCAAGAGCAGAAAACCAGAAGAAAAAGCAAGGATTTCTCCCCGTGCCTCAGACATAACTCGAGGTCTCTGTCTCCCCAGCAATACACATCATGAGCGTGCTTTCCCTCACAGGGGGCACTGAGGTAGTGAAACTTAAGCAAAGGCTGAGTACCAATGGCAGTAATGTGTTACGTTCTGAGGCCCCACCACATACAGCTACTCTGGAGGACTGCCTTCGGATTTTACCTTGCAGAATGGAAGTGTATAATTGAACTCTAGCAATGTGAAAAGAACTTGCTGGAGAAGGATGAGGAGAAGACAAGCAAGTCAGTGTAGGTGCAGTTTGCACTTGTACTGAATGCTTAGAAACTTGGATTTGCACAAAGTGCACCATCAGTAGCCAAACCATTTCTGTTACTTGCAGCAGCTCTGTATTTTTCCACTGAGATTGTACTTAACAGTGCTCGGGATTTATCTCATCTTTTTAATTGCTGCTGTTCCAATTAAATTTCATCATAACAATAGCCCACCTGGGGACCCAAAAGGAATTTGAACAGGTTGTGAGCAAATTAAATAATTGTGGAAATTATTTACCTCTACTGGCCATTGCAGGAAAACTGCGTACAGAGTACATGTTTTTTGTAACCTTAGTGCTTCTGGGAAACTTCAGAAAAAAAAAGGAGTTTCCCTGCCAAAAATCTGTAAGGATCACTGATAATTTGTTGATCAGCATTAGATTCATTAGATCCATGTGCTTCATTATCTGATTAATTCAGAGGCAGGTTTGTAATCGGTGATGAAATGTTTAAGATTCTTCTGCTCTGCCCTCCGCAACCTCTTGCAGCTCATTAGATAACCTAATCAGATTGAATTTTCCACCATGCTGTTTATTGTAGCTCTAATGGAACACAGTCACTTTAAAATTACACACTTGGCAGGTAATTTCTGAAAGCCATAAGCTGTGGAATCCCTGTTCTCTTTTTGTCTTCCTATAGAAAGGTAAGTTGTGATGATTTATGTTAGAATTTGCTAGAGCTATTTTGCAATTTAACGTGTAAAGAAATGCTACTGAAAATATAGTTTCTTTGTCTTTGCTATTCTTCTTGTCACCTGCCTGCCCTTTCAGAGATGCTGTGTAATGTGTGATGAGTTGAATTTAATTCTCATACTTTCCCATCTTTGTGATTTGGTTTTTTGTTTGGGTTTGTTTGTTTGTATGTTTTTTTATAGCATGAAATGCTTTCTTCTCATGCTCTTACCTTGGGATGAATAATAATAGGAAAAATACCAAGACAAATTTTTGGTCCTCATGTTTCACAGATTGGTTGATATAACCCCTGTAGTGCTAAAGCTTTCTGAACTAAGTTGCTAAGGACGTGGTTTTGGTCATAGAGTGGGAAACCAGTCAGCTGGTTTGCCCTGAATGTGCCAGCCTCAGGCTGGGTCCTCCTTTGGGGGTTTGTCTTTAGTCACGTTCATTTTATGAATAAGCAGCAAGCTGCGTAATGCCAGCTTTGCTTCCTCCACCTCTGTGGATGTGACAGCTTGAGTAGGAAGCGCCACGTGCGCCTGGGTCATGGGAGTGAAATGTGCTGCTCAGGAAAAGGTCAGGGGTAAAAGTCATAGCAAAATATATCCCCCTGAAGTGGATGGCACTCTTGCTTCTCATTGCCTCGAATAATATTGGGGTTTACGAAACCCTGAAATCTATTAAAACTAAGCTGGCCTTCTGTGACATCATTCCACAGGGTCTCTCCATCGAAGGTGTGTGGAGGTAACTGAGCTCAGAACGTAGGAATGTTGTAAGCACTGCTTGTGAAGTGCAACTGCTGGTGCCCAGACTGTGTCTGAAAGAGTGTTTCTAGGAGGAAATGCTTCTGGAGTGACACATTGTGGTTTTAGCTGGATTTTGCACGGTTAACATGTGGACTGCTCTGTCCGTCAGTGCCACCCTTCCACTAGTAGTGCTGCATACCTGCATGCCTGTGGGGCTGAATTTACCTGAGCCCATGTGTAGGAGCTCCCTTTCAGTACGCTCAAAATCCACTGCCAAACAATGCCATCTTTGTCCTTCAGCTGCCCAGTGTCTCAGTGAGTTTGCAGGTCCCTTGTAGTTGGTGAGATTCTGGACAACTGTATGGAGTTGCATTCATGTCACAGGAAAGGCAGTATTACACCTGTTGCTCCATTGCTCTCTGTTTCATCCTGGCTCAGCACCACTCACTGTGAGCTCCATCCCATGACCCTGGTTTGCCCTCCCGGTGGCAGGCAGCCCAGCTCAGCACTGTGGTGCCCAGCTCGCTTTCCTGCTATTTGCTGCAGGCTGATATCTGGCCTGAAGATCTGTATGGATAGGGCTGATCCAGGCTTTCAGCAGCCATAGAGCGCCCACACAGCCACCCCCCAAGCTGCCTTGCACCCTTCTCCACCCAACTCGAACTTCAGAAGATGTGCTTGTTCTGTACCACTGGATTATTCCTTTGTTGCTGTTGTTTCCTAAACTTGTAGGTATACATCTGGAGAAACAGATTTTGACAGCCTCCTCAGCCCTTTCTATGCTGCTTTAGCTCACATCATATTTACTAAAAGTTTACTGTGGTAAAAAGATTCTCTATGCTCTCTCTTAAAATAGAGATCCAGTTATTGTTCAAATTTCTGCAGCTGTGAGAAATATAAGAAGTGATGTAACACAGGAATGAAGAACAAGGCTTTTGATTAGAGTTCTCCTTAAAAATACATTTTTAATTAGCACTAAGACCCACTTAGGACAGAAGTGTGTTGGATGGAAGCATTGATCTGCCTGGGGGTAGCAAGGCCCTACAGAGGGATCTGGACAGGCTGGGTAGCTGGGCTGAAGCCAATGGGATGAGGTTCAACAAGACCAAGTGCTGGGTCCTGCACTTTGGCCACAACAACCCCAGGCAGAGCTACAGGCTTGGGGCAGAGTGGCTGGAAGGCTGTGTGGAGGAAATGGACATGGGGGTATTGATTGATGCTTGGCTGAATGTGAGCCAGCAGTGTGCCCAGGTGGCCAAGAAGGCCAATGGCATCCTGGCTTGCATCAGAAACAGCGTTGCCAGCAGGAGCAGGGCAGTGATTGTCCCCCTGTACTCAGCTCTGGTGAGGCCGCATCTCAAGTATTGTGTTCAGTTTTGAGCTCCTCGCTGCAAGAAAGACATCGAGGCCCTGGAACGTGTTCAGAGAAGGGCAGCGAAACTGGTGAGGGGTCTGGAGCACAGGCCTTATGAGGAGCGGCTGAGGGAGCTGCGATTGTTCAGTCAGGAGAAGAGGAGGCTCAGGGGAGACCTGATTGCTCTCTATAACTTCCTGAAGGGAGGTTGTAGTGAGCTGGGGGTTGGCCTCTTCTCTTGTGTAACTGGTGATAGGACCAGAGTGAATGGCTTCAAGCTGTGCCAGGGGAGGTTCAGGTTGGACATTAGGAAATACTACTGCTCTGAAAGAGTGGTCAGGCAGTGGAATGGGCTGCCCAGGGAGGTGTTCAAGGAAGGTTTGGACATTGTGTTGAAGGACGTGGTTTGGTGAGAACTATTGGTGATGGGTGGATGGTTGGTCTGGGTGATCCTATGGCTCTTTTCCAACCCTGGTGATTCTGTGATTCTAATGCAGACATCCCTCCCACATAGGGTGTTTGTTCCATGGGCTCTGCTGCCATCTCATGGCTTCATCACCGGGTTCTGAACTCAGTCATTTGAAGTGGCTTGCTTTTTGCGGGGTTAATGCTACTTTGGATTGGTTTTTGTGTTTGATTTTCTTTCTGGTTTGGTTTTATTCATTACAGAGGTGTAGGACATTGCTGAAGTACTCTTATGTCTGGTTTTTCTTTTTTCTCCTCCAATCATGGAATAAGTTGATTATGTTAGAGAAAGGGGTTGTGGACTACTTCTGAGGAATCTAATCATGAAAGGCAGCTTTATACTGATAGTAAGCTTAAGGTTTTTTGTGTTCTCTTTTTAAATTAGCTATAAAATTAACTGTTTAGTTGCTCTTGAAGATGAACTTAACCCCTGCTGATCCTATGTAGCTCCCTAAAGTGTGTTCTGAATGAATTAGAATCACTTTGAAATCCGAGTTTTGTTTATTCTGTAAATCAGCATATCTAGGAAACCCGGATGCAAGGAGCACCCTGTCAGACCAGGACAGAAGTCCATCTAGCTCTCTGTCCTGCCTGTAGCAGCAGCATATGCTCTATCTGGGGACAGTCTGCAGACCCCAGTCATTCTCCACATCCTTCCAAGCATCCATAATTACAGCTGGGCATCAATTAGAGATGTTTGGTGAGGATTATTCCCTGCTTATTCTTTTTTGTTTCTGTTTATGGATCTGTCACCCATCTCAATTAGTTCATTTTTGAACTTGCTGAGTTTTGCCTTAGCAGCTCATAGCAGGGAGCTCCAGACTTTTAATTATCTGTGAGGGGAGGGAAGGGAAAGGTACTGCCTTGGCTGTTACTGATTTGCTATTAGTTTCACTGTACATGGCTTAGTTCTGTGTGCTCCTTTGCTGCTGCCTTTACGATTTTTGTAAGCTCAGTCCTACTCTTTCTCAGCCTTCACCTCTGCAGGTAGAAGAGCTCTGGCCATTTCAGCCTCTCTTAATATGGCAGATGTTCCATCCCCTTGATCACTGCCCTTCTCTTTGCCGCTTCTTATTTTGTTGCATTTTTTCTTGATGTGTAGACCTATACTTTGTATTCAGGCTGTTGGCACGATCAGGTTTAATATACCAACAAATTGCTCTTTTTCTTTGTTCCTCCCATTCAGATTTCCTGACATATTTTGCCTCCTTTCAGCAGTCTGTATGGGAACTGTTGAGTCACAGCCTGAAGCACTGATTGAGCACCTGGGGAAAGGACCTGGTCAGCCCTGAGAGCACAGGTGAAGGCAGTTCAGCTGTGTGACCAGAAGGGGTGCAGCCTGGCTGCACCTTTCTTAGACCCCATTTGAGAGGCTGATTGATGCTGGGGAAGGGTCTCTGGAAGTAAATTATTTTTGCTTTAATATCAGACAGTGTTTCATGACTACCAGTGAATTATATCCAGGAGAAATGCAGCAGTGTGACTGTGGCTGCACAGCCCTTGCTAATAAACAAGGCACCACTCATCAGTGCTGGCAGCAGGTATGTGAGCTGTGTGCAATTGTGTTAACTTCTCCAACACCTTGCAGTAAGAAAGGATGTCAGCATGAGGTGGTAACTTGTGAGGACAGCTGCACCCATCAGTGATTTCTTAAGAGCTGGCTAGGCTATTGTTAGTGAGTTAGTGTGGGCGGTGTTTTTTCTTGTCAAAGGAAGCGCGGATTATCTTAGTAATTATCCTAGATACATTCTCTTACAAGCTATAAAAACCACGGATTAAAATCACAGATAGTAATTCAGATTTCCCTGCAGTGCTTTTAGTGTTGCCTTTTATTCGTATCTCAGTGCAGGTATGGGTGAGAGCCTGAGTAAATTCTCTGAGACATATGGCGGTCCTGGAAAACTATACAGCTGAATAAACATGAGATGAAAACATGGGTAGAGTTCTGACAAATACATAAATACAGATAATAGCTGAAGCTGCTTGTTTTTCATATCTGTGGGTGTCTGTAAAATAATTTTCAAGAACCTATCTCCCAAGTCACCATGGTATCAGACATCGGTATGTCTGAACTTCAGTAGCACGTAATCCAAAGTACCCCTCTTAGCTAATGTCAGATCTTCAGTACCAGTGGCACATCAGGAGTGGCAGAGGACTTGTGTTCTCATGCTCTGTGCACCTGATGGACGTGTGGAACTCCACAGCTGCCACGCACTGCATATGTTACACCTCTCCTGCTATCAGGATGATAGAATGAGATCATAACTCTAAATAGTTATGATGATAATACAGTCTCAAAGATGTTTACAGTTTCACAATACCCATGTGAAAAGGTGAGCATTAAGCTGGCTTCTATGTGTGCTATACACTTCTTAACAAATGTTGAGATTTGGAGCAATAAGTGCTATATAGATGCAAAATCTTGATTATTAAATAGCTGTTCAGGGAATTGTATGGGAACTGTTGAGTCACAGCCTGAAGCACTGATTGAGCACCTGGGGAAAGGACCCAGTCAGCCCTGGGATCACAGGTGAAGGCAGTTCAGCTGTGTGACTGGAAGGGGTGCAGCCTGGCTGCACCTCTCTTAGACCCCATTTGCGGGCTGACTGCCACTGGGGAGGGGTCTCTTTCTGGAGATCCCTCCTTAATGAAGCTGTGAACCTGGAATCTTCTGATACAGTTGAGCAATCTTCCCTTCTTAGAAATAGCATAAATAAATAGCACCTTTCTGTTGTGCTGATCCTTCCGTCATTACACCTCTGGTGAAACACCTTTCCCATCATACTGATCTGTCCAATTGCTACAGAATGATATTAATGGGTACTATCATCCTTGTTCTTTATAACCAATGACTTCTGTTGCAGTCCCACAAGTTTTTGAAAGCTTCTTACAATACTTCCTGTATTTTACACTTACTTTGTTTTTTCATGTTCTTTGTCTGTAAAGCTTATTTTAAAACATAGAACTTCAGACGATAACAGCAGCTTTGCGAGCAGTGCTGGCTCAGCACGGCCGGCACAGCGAGGGCAGACTGAGCGCAGCGGGACAGCGGCAAACCGCGCGGGGAGCGATTCCGGTGCCCTAAAACGGTGTCTGATGGCGTTTCAGTGGCAGCTGAAGGCCACGAGGATTCCACCCGCCGGATCCGCGCCCCTGTGCAGTGTTGCGGGTGCGCCAGGGCAGCTGAGTCAGGCACCCCTCCTACCGCGCAGGGACCGCCGGCGGGGACCAGAGCCCAGCGAGGAGCTCGGCAGCCCTGGCAATCCGCGGGCTGAGGCTGAGGGCACGGCCGGGGCCACCCCACAGCCGGCAGCTCCCCGCTCCCTTTTCCAGGGAGCGCTTCAAGAATTGACAGCCCCGCGCGCGCCCGGACAATGCGCAAAGCCCGCCCGGCCGCGCTCAGGCCGTGCCCAGGCCGTGCCCGCGCTGCCGGGGGCGGTGCCGCCGCGCCCCTCCCTCCCGCCGCCGCCGCAGGAAGCACGGGGCCGAGCGCCCTGCCCGCCGCCGCCATGCATTGTGGGGCGGCAGCAGCAGAGCCAAGATGGCGGCCAGCAGGAGGCTGATGAAGGTAACAGCGGCGCCGCGTCGAGAAGGGCCGCGGGGTGGGCGGCCCCCGCCTTCTCCTCGCCCTCAGCGCGCCTACGGAACCGGGCTGTTCACCTCCCCCCGCCGCGGACCGCTCGAGCGGCCCCTTCCCGTCCCCGGCCCGGTGCGGCCGGGTGGGAGCGGTCGGCGCTTAGGCCGCGGCCGTGATGGGCCGCGCCGCCTCCCCGGCCCCGCGCCACGCTCGGACAGCGCCCCGCGGCCGCCGTTCGCCGCCTGGGGCGGCCCGGGAGGGGTTCGGAGAGCAACGCGAGGCCGTGCGAAGCGGGCCGGCCCCCTCCCTCGGGGGGCTCCCGCGGTGACTAAGCAAAGAGGAAGGGCCGAGGGGGAAGGAAACGGCGCGGCCGGGACGCCCCGCGCCCGGCCCATCCCCGGGGCGGTGTGAGGGCCGGGCCATCCCCGCGGGCTGCGCTCGGCCAGGCAGGGAGGCACGGGAGCGCCCCGAGCTCTCTCCTCTCCCTCCTGCAGCCGGGGAGTTCCGCTGCCACCGCCGTTGAGGGGGGGGGGGCTTCGGCGCCGTTGTTTGGGGGGGGGGGACCGTCGCGCCCGTGTGAGTCAGACGCTTATCGAGATGAAGCATGGACCCGGGTTCAGAAGTTGCCTCTCTTGCTCCGGGCACGGTGATGGTTTTGTCTTCACTGCGATGTGCTGAGATGTGGGGGAGATTCTTATGTGCGGACAGCCTCGAGTGTAGGTTTCCTCGAGGAGAATGTATTTACTTTAAAATACCGTTTTGGAGTGAAAATTGGTATATATATGTACCAATAGAAGATTTAGAGGTGCCCTTAAGGATGTGAGCCCCCGACTATAGGCTGTTTGAGGTTACATTTCCATGGCTGATCACATCTGTGTAAATGCAAACAGTCGCTGTTGAGGACACCCGTAGCTCAGCATTACTTTTGCAAGACTCATTTTGTCATTTCAATTGTGCTATGTGGGCATCAAAAATTAAATGGTAAATAACTGAATGACTCTGCATATGTATTAGATCAGCAGGGGTAAGGCCTTAAGGCTCCTGAGGAGGTGGCATTTGGTTTTTATTTCATTTCTGATAGCTGTTTTGTTGGTGGATTGGGTTTTTTTTTTGTTTTTTTTGGTAATAGTTTGAGAGTCATCAGTACATCTGCCGCTTTGTATTCAAATTAGATTTGTTTTGGATAGGAAACATCTAGCTTCTTGCAAGGCAACTTTAATGCCTGGTCTGTTATCTAATTCAACGTCAGAGTATTTAGTACAGAACATAAAAATGAGAGACAAGGAAGTTTGTCCTTAAATTTACAGGGCCCTTGTTCTTCTCAGCCCCTCACGCGGTTCCCCTCTGCTCCTAAAGCCTCAGATAGTGCCTGGGTCTTCCACTGAAATACCACAGAGCTGGTCTTGACGGCGTGACCTTTTCTAGAAAAACAGTGGCAGTTTCTTTTCAGAGGGAGCGGTGTAGGAAGGAAAGAGACATTGATAACTTTCCTCTTACATTTTTACTTTCATTTTTATTGCTTTCTGTTTATGGACTGTGCGTGTCATGTGCTTTTTTTATGCAACTCCAACAGCTGCGGAGATGCTTTATCACATAACTTGTACAGGCTGTTCAACAAGCAGCTTCCTTTGTTCTTTTCGTGGCATCGAATCAGCCCATCATGCTCTAAGTTGGCCATTTATCTGGGTAGGAACGGACTGGAGCTCTTATAGCTCACATGCATCAACCTGACACTGTTATTTAAGTTAGAAAGTGGAAATTCACTGGTCAGCACATGACCTCAAGTCTTTCACCATCAAAATTCTGCACTACGGAAGAGTCTGGTATTCCTTTCTTAGGACCATAGGATGATGGGCAATTCCCTGTGTCACTCAATATCCAAAACAAAATAAAAAACCCAACCAAACTAATAATAAATAATAAGGTAGGATAAGCATTAACGGTTCTTTTCTTTGGGCTAAACATCGACTTTGTCTTTGGTAGCTGAGAATGAATCTTTTATAGGTCACGTAAAATAAAGGCATTTCCATTTCCGTAAGGTCTTGCCAACATGTTGAAGTGCTGTAATTTTTCCTGAATATGTGTCACACATCGTAGTCACTCATGAGTCACAATGCCACGGAGTCTGGGTGAAGTTGATTCATAATGACATGCAGCCTGCCTACAGACAATGGGGATGTTGTTGTAGTTGCCACCTTGCAGGTGGAAGTGGGTTTCCTTTTCAGATTGTGGACTCTTCAGTTTGCAGACCTCCTCATGAAAGAACTGCTAAAATTTTGCTATCGTACAGTTCAATTTTAACATTAAGTCAGGTTATAACATGCTTAATGCTGTCTTGTTATTGCACACTCTGTGTGCAGATGACCTGTCTTAGGCCAAGGCCCTAATTTATGGCCTCTCTTAGCAGAGCTTTACGTGATGGCCTGGTCTAACAGTTTTCTCTGCTGTTTGTTCAAGTCTTTCAGGGAGCACACCCAGGATAGTAAAAATGTGAAATATTCTTAGCTAATGAATCATGCTCCAGCAGCATTTGAGGTGGAGTTTTGGTCTCTGAGCCACCATTACACCTCTTCAAAGAGCCACAGCTGTCAGGTCTCCTTTGCTTGTGGAATATGAGAGGTGGGAATAAGGCAGCCTGCACATAGGGTGTGTTATTATGGGTTGTCCCTTGCAGGATGGGACTGAGCACCGGGCAAACGCAGAGTAATTCAGTTTAAGAAAGCAGCTCATTCTTTGCTTTTGGGGAGCTGCTTTGCTTCATGACCCTTTCTCATGACAAGCAACTTTTCCCCAAACACACGTGACGGGGAGTACATCTGCAGGAGATGTCAGGGATTTCACTGAAGGGCTTCTTGCGGTTTCCACTCACTAGCATGAAACAAGCTGTTTTCTGGAGTTGAATGCTCTGTGGAGAGGCAGTGCATAGCTGCGGAGGGGGAGGCTGCCTTGGTGCTGAATAGTCACGGTACCCGCTTGGTGTCAGAGCAGTGTGTGGTACTCAGGCACTTGACAACATTTGCTCTCAGGTGGTACTGAGCTGTCCTGGGTCTGCAGCTACTTCCTCCTGTGCTCATCTGCAGTATGATCTAGCTGAGGTCTGTGCTTTTGCTTCCTGGCTTTTAGGTGCTACAAGTATTTATAGCACGAAGAATTTAAAATAGATTCAAAGAGTAGGTAACGATTCTTTAAATCTCCCTGTTTTTCATCTGCCTCCGTGATCGTGTAGTCAGACATTTATGCCACCATTGAACTCGATGATAAAACCCAGGGCTGCTTTGCTGCTGGTGGCCTGCAGAACAGCAAAGCTGTCCCCAAGATGGGTGTTGAAAACAACTCAAGGTGTGTCCAAGCACCGGTTCTCAGTAATGAGGGGTGGAAGGCCTTGAGCGATACGTAATTGTCTGCACGGAAGTGAGAGTGATTCCTGATTCCTTCTTTGAAAATGAAAATTGAAAAAAAGATTTACAATCAAAACTTTAACAGGACGTTTCTGAATAAAAACCAGATGTAAACATTTTGCCAAAAAGTAGAATTACTTGATAAATAAAAAAGCATGTGAGCATACGGAGCTGCAGTGTCACAGGATCTTGTTTTCAGAAATTCTGTAATAGCTCCTAAATGAGCTGGAATCTGGTTTGTTTTCTCTTTTGGTTTTGTTTGTTTTGTTTCTTTGTCGTTAGCCTTTCTCAGCAGTACACAAGATCCACAAAGTCGAGTTGGATCTCCTTATCAGTGTCTTGGAGCCTGTTAAACTTTGTCACGCATCTTTTAGATAATGTATGAATGGATAAACAAACTGTAAACGCTAGGTAAGCAAAGCGTGCAGTCATTTCAGTAGACCTTTGTTTTCCTTTATGAATTTAATAGCATCTGCAGCTTAATGCAGAGCTTCCTGAAGTCAATGAACTTAACTGTTTCAGTCTTCACTGCATTTTCCTATCTAGTTTGTTCCTTTTTAGACAAGTCCCCAAACTTCGAAGACGTGTGACAAAGCAGTTCCAGGACTGTGCTGAACACCAGTGGTTTGGTTGGCTTTTTGTTGGTTTTTTTTTTTAGCCTTCAGTGGATCTGGAGGAGCTAGGAGTTCGAAAAATTATTAAAATCTATGGGTCTAGGTGTGAATCTGGTATTTCAGCTTTCTTTTAAAAGGCAGGTACGTTTTGCTCAATGCTTTTTAGGGTCCCTACCAACCCAAGGCATTCTATGATTCTTAAGGTGATGTTGCTTCATTTTTTATTTCAGTCATTTGATTTTCAGTAGCACGTAATCATCTGAGCTGTTCAAAGCAAAGAACTGAAACTTTATGTATTGATTATGTATGAGAAAGGTAGTGTGTGCATCCAGGCCTGCTGCCAGCGTTCTTCCCAAGGATCGGATGTTACCCCTGGAGCGATGTTTTCTCCTTCCCACGTGCTGGACAGAACGCTTTCTCTGAATGTACCCAACCTGCGGCGTTGGGTCCCGAGGGAGCGCGGAGAAACAGCAAACAACACCTCTGTAATGAGTGGGGGGAGCAGAGCAGCCAGGTCGTGTGCAGCGCTGATAACAGTGGGAAGTTGATGACTTCAGATGACTTAAACTCTCACTGCAGCATTCTAACCTTTAGTTACACTGCTTCTGTGTGCCTTTAACTATGTTGTTTGACAAAGGGGTGGAGGACAGAAGAGAAATTATTCTATTCACTGCCTGCCTAGATTATTGGGATTTATTTTAAAATAAATATCCAGACTGTACTCTTATACTCCATAAAGTAATTTTTGACCCTTTAAGCTTAGCTCACGTCACTGAAGCATTAACTTCTAATCTGTGCTGTTTGGTGACGTTTAGTAGTTCATTCGCTTCTTCTGTGCCTGTATCCTTGAGCTGTCTGCTTCTGTAGTTCTGAGGCAACTTAGGTCTTTATTGTGAGTTTTGTTTGTTGCCAGGAAAAAAGGAAACCTCTCTCACCTCTTTTTAATCCTGAGTGCTTAATCTCTTATCACTCCTGATGAGTTAGACATAAAACCGCTAAAAATATGAATTAGAAATAAGAGTATTAGTAAGTGTAAATGTAAGTAGAAATAAGAGCGTAAATAAGAGTATAAGCAAGTGTAAATATGCTTCTAGGATAAGAAAAGTCACTGCTAGGATAAATTGGCACCTGTCTTAAGCAAGTTATTCAGGTGAGTTGTATCTCCATGTGAGGAAAAGGACTGCCTGCTTTATCCTCCCATTTCCTTTTTGGCTACTAGTTATTCCTGCAGAACTCAAAGCAGCAGGGAAGGAGGCACGGAGTCTGGGCCTGACACACTGCGGTCATTTACTGCTTTACTGCTTCTCTGAATATGAGAGTGAATTCCAGGGCCGCGCCACACGTCATTTTAAAAGAGAGGATGAACAGAGTTTCTGCTGGCTGTTCCCTGTATTGTCTTCCAGGCTGTCTAATTCCCTCTTCTGTATGATGGACCTGACAAAAAAAAAGGGGGGGGAGCAATTTGTGTATTTGCATGGATTTTTTCCTTTTGTGCAGTTCTTTTTACAGTTTTATAATGATCTGTGCCCTGGTTGATTGCATTTCTTAAGTAATCATTCGTTTTTTTTAACCTGAATCTACTTATGAAATACAGATACTTCATTTTCCATTAATGCGAAGCCATACTATCTTTTTATTAGCTTAACATTGAACTCATGTTTTTTTTTCTTTCTCTGTTTTAGAGGCAAGGTGTTTGTGTTGCATGTTTATTCATGCTTAAATACGTAGTGGTGAATTTAGCCTGATTTGTTCCTGCTGCCTGGCACATTATACCTGGTGTGGAATGGGATTTATCCCATGGGGGACAGTTGGTTTTTGGAGGTGGCAGTTCAGTGTGCACGGAGCTCCATCCCTAGAACAGCTGCAGGAGGGGCCTGAGCTTCTCTGGTCCTTTCCAAGCAGGTGCTCTGTGCCTTCAGCACTCTCTAATGCTCTGTGTGCGTTGTGGTTCCTGTGCTGGTAGTTGGTGTTTAATCATAATATCTCACTTAGGTTGGCAAATGTGGCTGTCTCCGGTGGAGATCTGTGTGCTGGCAGCATGCACCTCAGCAGCACTTTTTCCCAGTGTGGGCGTACAGCCTTGTGCTTCAGACTTGGGACCGCAGGGAGAGTTTTACATTTTGTGTCAGGAGCCTTCAGTTGGAGTTCAGTTACATTGTCTGTGCAGAGAAAACTCCTGAAGGACTGTCCTTATTTTGGAAAAAGGTCGAGCCCTGAGGTTCTGCTTTTTTTGGTCTTACAGCTTCCTGATGAAATAAATACTCAGGGAAACAGCTGTTGCAGTAGGGCTTATAGTCATTTTAAATGTAAAAATAGCATAAATACTTGCTTTGGTGATACCTACATTGCTAACCAATAGAAGATGATTTTAGTGGTGGTTGACGGGTACAGGAAGATACCTTATCTGTATTCCTTCTTGTTACAGCTTTAGAGAGGGGCATCTTAATAAATGCTGTAAGCTCTGAGGTATTGAAACAAAGGTAGAGCTGTAACAGTTCAAGTTATTGATCTAGATAAGATGAGTATTGCATAGATATTCATTAGGGTTTGCATCATTTAAGTTGATCTTCCAGGAATTTATTGGTTTTCAGCTGAGAAAAATGGTCTGTTCAGTGACTTCCTAAGTTTTTAAAACTTTTATGAAATAATTCTTCCAGATGACTGGTTTTCAGTTGGGTGAGTCCTATGATGTGCTTTATCCTTGTGCTTCAATTATCAAAGGCATTGGTTTGCATTTAACTGTAAAAATATTTTTAAATACACATTTTAAAATACCACTACTCCATTTTATGTCTGTAATGATCTTATTAACAGAGTACTATTGTATTTGTGTGCCATCAAAAAATAACCCTTTTTAAACAACTTGTCTCAGAGAATTTTACTTCTCACAGGGACAATGTTTTGTTTTCTGTGGGTTGGTGCCATTGAAGTCTCAGGCTTCTGGAGTGTCAGAGGAACTCACGCTGACCACCAAGCGTTTTGCAGAACCAGAGCTGAGCGCTGTGCCTCGTGTCAGTATTAACTGTTGACTTACTCTGCTTGTTTTCCAGGAGCTTGAAGAAATCCGCAAATGTGGAATGAAAAACTTCCGTAATATCCAGGTTGATGAAGCTAATTTATTGACCTGGCAAGGGCTTATTGTTCCTGTGAGTATGGAATACTCCTTATTTTAATGAGCCTTAAAACAGGGTGATAATCATTTGTACCACACGTCCACAGTTTAGAGCTGCTGTTAGTGACCATTAAGTAGTTTTTGTACATTGACAGGGTTTCTTCATTTTAGGGAAGCCGGCTCTCAGAGTTGTTGTTGTTTTCTGGGAAGTGAAGGGTGGTTATGGATTTAATTCTTGGCCCTCTTTAGACTTCTCATATAGTCTTAGCCAAATATTGTAATCTTTGTCTCACTTCATGTGAACGTCTCGTGTGGTTTTATTAGTGCCTGATAATGTTAGTAAGTGTTGTAAGTAGTGTGAAGAAAAATCTATACATAATTGAACTAGACAACTCTGATGAATACCTGGCTGAATGCGGTGTAACTGTGAGTCTGATCCAGCAAATAAGGCTGCAGACCCAGAGATGGCACTGAGTTGCTTGGGAAAGGTCCTGAAAAGTGGAAGCAGGTGAGTTCTGTAGTTTGTTATCTCAAGCTGAAAGTACAAAATTCACATCATCCTTGGAGGATGCCTGAGTTATGAAATAATTCATTTACTCCTCAGTAGATTTTGGCGTATGTTGTTTTCTTGTGGTTTTGGTTGGTTTGGGGTGCTTTGTTTTAAAAGACTGTATCCTTCCAGGGACAAAAATTAAGTGTTGGAAAACGTCTGCAGGGAAAAGGTTTGGATTTTTACAAGTGAGCTCTTCAAAAGAAAGTCCTTAGGCATTAATTGCTTCTAAAAACACTAATGCTGCTGTTTAAGAGCAAAATAGAAGTAGATAACCATTGTATTAGTCAAATAGAAAGGGACTTGTTACAAAGGGGATAGCAGGAATCTAGTATGTGAAATTCCTTGGTTGCGTGGGTATTCACCTCCCTTTAATTTCCACTGCTACGGCTCATGTTCACTTATTACATCAGCTACTTTTAAGTCTGGGTGTTTGCCTTCTACTTTTCCTTTGGTGCTACCTGAAAGGTCTCCTGACCAATGTAAATGATTTTGAAAAAACTGAAGCATTATTTTGGCACTGCCTTTGCTTTCACAGCTGAAGGCTATTCACAGACTTGGGTCGTGTCATCTCTGCTAAGATCTTTGTGGTGTAGAACAGATTTAAGTTACTCACATTCTGTGAGCAATTCCCCCGAGTGGTTGAGTCTACTCTTCCTAATAAAGCAAGCAGGATTCAGTGCTAAAATTTGACATAACTGAGGTACAGCGCTTTGCAAGCCACTCCAGTACGCGTGGTTCGTGTGTGCCAGGTTAGTATTTTGGTAATACTTTGAAGTGGCATATGGATGGTAAAAATGGCTAATAAAGCAAAACACCAGAATGTTTGTTTGCTGCTGCTAAAGTTAGAAATACGTGGGGTACAACATCTATTTATTGCAAGGGAAATAACTACACCAGTAAGGATTTAAGGCTAAGAGGGAATTTTGTTATGAAATCTATGCTTATTAGAGCAATTAATAGTTACGTGTCATAGCTGTTCAAAGAGTAGTGTAGATTACTGTTTTGAGGAAACACTATAAACGATGCTTCCTCTGAAGCATAATTTTGGGGTTTTTTTTTTAGCTATTGTTGGGATGGATTGCTCGAAATTATCAAATACAAACTGGATGCAAGTGAGGTGTGCTGGTTTTGGTTGCAGTGGTGGTGGGTTTCAGGTTTTTTTCCCAAGTTTATCTTCTGAAGTTTTACATTCTTTTCCCACTTTTGTTCTTGTTGAGGGTTTGAGATACAAGTACTGTGTCATTAGTAGACTAACCAATTACTGATTATTGAACTCTGTAACTAGGCAGTGTTTGGTTTGCTTCTTAATTAAAATATTAAAGATGTGAATGTTAGTGTACTGACAGTGTTCATGCAGAAGTAGTGCTATAAAAACCTTTATGCACCGTATTTTAGTTTTAGTGCTTACTCAGTTGAGAAGCCTGTTCAAGATGGTTTGTCAACGTTTTCCTGTTCTCAATTGCAGAATAGGCTATAGCTGAAGTTCTGTATGTTGAGAAAGCACTGTTTGTTTGTTTGTTTGTTTTCTTTTTTGAATGCCAGTATGAGGCTCCTGGCTGTTGTAAAAGGTGCTGCTGGTTTACACTGAATTTTATTTCACTTTGTCCATAGCAAACACTTCGGATAAACTTGTGCAGAGTAAAAATACATCAGGTGAATGCAAGTCAAGTGTTAGCTATCTGTATTTCAGCACTTATAATTCAGACTGTCTACCTTGTCAGTATAAATGTAACAAATTATTGGAAATGAATTTCTTGAATATTAGGTGTTCCGTCTCTTGAAAAGATGAACTGTTTTACATACATTTTTAGTTAAAATTTATTGGTGAATTATGCTGAAAAACTGTTCTGACTTAAAGAGAGTCAAGCAGAAAATGGGTGTTCTTAAGCCTGATCTGATCCTGTAGCATTTCACTGAACATCCTCACGCTTTAGCAGATGGTGGAGGTAAGAACAAAGTGAACAATGTGAGGAGAGGGCGTTAACATAAATTGCCACTGCAACCAGAGAGTTACTTGTTAAACTTGAAAAGCTTTTAGGATTGCTTAGCTAGAAAGTGGTCTTAAGCCACTTATTTCTTCCCTTGACTCCAAAAATCATGTGTTACTTCTTAGAGGTGCTCAGCCAGACTTCCCTATATGGATAAGAACACAATTGAATGTTATGTGTTGAATAACATCTTAATGGAGTGCTCCACAACCCTAAGTATTTGTAAAATTTCTTTAACCTCTGGAGTGGAATTGAATGAAGGAAATGGCCTGATAGGTAATGCAGAATGATTATACTTAACACCAACTGGAAGCACTAATTCTTCAAGTGTTGGGGAAGGCTTTGTGCGCTGGTTATTGCCGCTTGTAGAATGTCATTTTCATCTTTAAACGTAGCAGTAGCTTTTTTCCTGCCTTTCTGCAGTTAGCATTTGAAGTAGTAGCAGTGGTTGAAAGATCTTTGCCTACTTCACAGTTCTCTCACTGTACTCCATCAAAAATGATCTGATAGCAATGGGTGCTAAAACTGCATACGAATTCAGAATGTTCTCATCAGCAGATGCAGTGGATATCTATCTTTAGTACAAATTAATGCTCAGCAGATTTTTATGTAGTCAGCACAAAAAGGTTCTCAGAATGTTTATGGGAATCTGACAAATGAAACAGCTCTGCTGTTTGAACCACCATGTTGTGAGAGAGGTTTAGAGAGCAGGTTTAGAGAAACCAATATCCTCATGACGTTTCCTGTTTGCGTATCAGAAAGGGTTTACAGTGTATTTCAAAATACTAGTAAATGTGGGAATAAAAATACTTGTTAGATCTCTAAGCATGGAGTAAATGGGATTGGCTGCTTTCCTACTAGCAGCCAGCTTTCAGCCAGCTTCAGAACAGTGGTAGTCTGCCTTTTCCATGGTGAAATACAAAGGTGATGGAGGTTGTATTGCCTTTGTTACTGTGTTAGTTTTGATGTTCATCGAAGTAGGAATGTGTTTGGAAAAAGTGCCTTTAAAAGAGGTCATTTAATAGACTGAAGTCTGAAATGTGCTTTTACTTAAAGTTTGTGTGTTATAGAATGTTAGATTCTTTATGTTATGTCCTCTTGTTGCAGGACAATCCTCCATATGACAAAGGAGCCTTCAGAATCGAAATCAACTTTCCAGCAGAATATCCATTCAAACCTCCTAAGATTACATTTAAAACAAAGATCTATCACCCTAACATCGATGAAAAGGGGCAGGTTTGTCTGCCAGTAATTAGTGCTGAAAACTGGAAGCCAGCAACCAAAACTGACCAAGGTAGGACTCCTTGTGGAGGGAGAAAAAGAGGGTATTAAGAGACTTTATATTGTGTGTTTGAAGCAAACAGTATTTTAGCTTGTCAACTGGTCGCTGCTTTTTCTGGCTTACCTGTGTTCCTAAGTTTTGCCTCATGAGTACATGTCGTGAGTAAAGCATGCAACTCTTCCAGAATGTTGTTTTGTTATTAGAACAAAGGTAACGACACTGACGTGTGGCATTTCCACCCCCAGGAAACCACAAAATTCTTAATGACTGAAGAGTTCGTTAAGGTTGTGTCCTTGGTATATTTAACTCCAAAATGAGGAGGGGAAAAGTAAAAAGCATTTATGTTGGTGTTACTTCATGTTTCTTATTAAACAGTAACTATATAATCCAGAGGTAGTTTGGCTTGTTTGCTTAAAGAAAAAACAAAATCATAACACAAATTAACTCTTAGCTACTGCTGTGAGGCTTACTGTGTGGAGTGTCTTGGGATAAGTATTTAAGTATTTTAAGGAAGATGTTTCATCAGGTTTCTGCCAGACGGAGCGCATGATAAGAGTAAGTCTTGTCCCTCATTGCTTCTATTAGTTAGGGTGAAATTTTCATGTTTTCTGGCAGGTAATGATAAACTTGATATTAAATGTCTATTACTGTACACAAAGAGCAAGCACCCTTGGAAAACTGCATATTTTAATAATGATTTGAATGCAGATGAGTAGCAGTTCAACCTAGTGCAAAGACCTCAGTGACATCAATGTTGTGATCTGCAGGAGGAAGTACTTCATATTCCAGACTTGGTTCTCACCTGAACTGTGTTCCTGATAGTGAACAACCTTGTAGTTAAGATTTCTCTTCTGCAGACTTCTCTGCATTTACAGTTTGCATCATCTCACCCCAGAGACAAAGCAGGAACGTTCCCTTAGTTGTTTTCAAAAAGATCAGACAGTTGAATGTTGAGGGAGAAAGCAGGGACAGCAGCCAAGATGAATCTGTTAAATAGGTCTGCAAATACCTTACGATTTGTTTTCGATTTATCCCATGTTATTCAAAGACCTGTTGGAGAAGTTGAAGCAATATGTAGAAGGTTTCTTGTAACGACATAGCAGTTGCCTTAAATGGAGAAGGCTGATAATATTAAGAAATGACCTGGTGTCTACCTAGCTTGATGTGTGAGTTGGCATCAGTTGGAGCTATTGAGGCAATAGTCAGTGTTTCCTGGAAGAGCAGCAAAATCCTTTTTTTCTGAGAGAGAATGAAAACTACCCTGAAATTACAATCTGGAAGAGATCTCGGATATTAAAATGGTGCAAGTCTCTCATTCTGCTGTTTTGCAGTCTTTTTCTTCATGGGTTTGTTTTAGTGTTTTATTAATCCATCTTTCTGTGAACCTGCAGCAGTGTAAGTTCAGCCCTTAAACACGTGTTCCTTTTTCGGTAGAACTCTTCTGCAGTGAAAAATAAACTTCAGTCCATTTGGTATTGACCTTTCACAAGGAAATAACACTGCGTTATTAGTATGGTGCGAAGACAATTGGTTTTGATCAGTCATGTCAGAAGGTGGAGATATTTGGCTTATCATAAATAACTCGTTTCATATAATACATGTGCATCAAACAGCTGAACTTTTCATTAATTGTGCTTTATATTAAGATAGGCTATGGTAGCACAGTTACAAAACACTGGGTATTGAGGTAACTACTGTTACAGCAATTTTTTTTCCAACTTGTGTTAAATAGCTTTAGGGAAAGTTACTGTATTACTACAGTGTTTTATCTGGCTTTACTGAGTGAAAAGGCATTGTTACATGCTGTAGTAGTTTGTTACAGTTTAAATGTTATAGTAAGAATCACTGCTACTTGGCATTACAGTGGCAGTCTTACCTTGGGGGACTTCGAGAGGTGTGTTTCCCCCCACTTCCTTTCAGGTAAAGGTAGAACAGAGTGAGAAGACTGCGCTCTGAAGAAGCCTTCATAGTATTCTAGCATCTTCCAGGGTGATAAGCATTGTAAGCACTTACACTGCAAAACTAGGGAGAGTCCAGTTAAACTGGGAGGTGGCAGACTGAAAACCAACCCTGACTTCTTACGCTGTGTTGTAGCTGTCAGCATTTTGTGTGAGTTCAGGAGGCTGCTGGCTGTAGTAATGGCACAAAGTTAACAGCTTTGGTACTCTTGTTTCAAAAAACCTTAGGGTGCTGTTTTGTATTACTCTGGAGAGTCCGTACTTACCTTGAGTAGAAAACTGTTAACGTCAGTGTTCGGGGAACTGCATCTTCGGTGTGTTCACTGTCTGTAGACTTGCTGAGTTGTGCATATGCTTCAGTGGATGGATTTGAGAACTCATGATGATCGTAACCAATCTATCTTTACTGGTCATGAGAATGCATACAAGGAAAACGCAGCAGTAAGTTTCATGGTAGCATACAAGGCTCACTGTGTGAATACTGAGTACACTTGTGAGAATGACTTCTGTTGAAAATGGTGTGGGAATGCTGAATGGCTGTTGTTACAGAAAGATTAATGCAGTGGAAAGGACATACAGGAGTGTAACAGCAAAGGGACCAGCACAGATAGGATGGTATTTCAAAGGAAAGGTGTTCACCTGTCTGAAGATCTTGGCTCGCAGGAAAGACTCCACAAAGGAGGGATCTCCAACCAGAAACCCTTCCCCATTGTCAATCAGCCCTCAAATGAGTTCTAGGGGAGGCTGCACCCCCTCCTGTCAAGTGAACTGCCTTCACCAGTGCTCCTAGGGCTTTCCCCAGGGGCTCAATCAGTGCCTCAGGTTGTGACTCAACACAGCTGTGAACAGTGGGGTGAAAAGCACCTTACAGTTCTTACCCACTTGTCTGCCTAGTATATCTATACTGGAAAACATATTTGGTAGTTCAAAATAACATCAAGACTTATTCACTATTTATGGGGGGAGTAAGAGTCACAGAAAAATGAAGCTGAAAAAAATGGTTTCCAAAAGTAGACCCAATTACAACTGAATTGCTTAATTTATTGTGAGAGGTATTGGGGAAGAATGTTCTGTGATAGAAATTCTGGGTTCCTCTTTGCTCGATGCATTATAGGTGAAGCTGTCTGTGAAACTCCTTGCTCAGCCCTAAGAAGGGCAGGATGCTCAGTGCTAGGGAAATGCGATGTCATGCATTTTGGTCTTTACTCAGAGGTAGTTGGTTTTGTTTACAAGGGTGATTTCCGGATGTATTTGCTGTCACTGAACTACATGTTGGTATATTACTATAGCTTATTGACGTGGTATCTTTCTTACTCTGCTCTTGTAAAAACATGAGATTTATTGGGATATATTTAAGTGCAGTTTAAGTTATTTTTCTTATTGGGAAATTTTGCTAACATTTTAATTTATTTTTTTCCTTTAAATGAACAATCTTAGTCTCTGACAGTGTTCTTACTTCTTTTGACAGTAATCCAGTCCCTCATAGCACTGGTGAATGATCCACAGCCTGAGCATCCCCTGCGGGCTGACCTAGCTGAAGAATACTCTAAGGACCGTAAAAAATTCTGTAAGAACGCTGAAGAGTTTACAAAGAAATATGGTGAAAAGCGACCAGTGGACTAAAATCTGACACAGCTGATGTCAGCAACGTATGATAGAAGATCGGAGCAGTGCATTTGAGACATCCCGTAAAGCAGGACTCTATGGAAAATTGACAAGTGCCACCTTTTGGTGTTAACTTGTGGCTGTTACTAACTTTCTACAGTTTTCTTAATCAAAAGTGGGCTAGGTAACCTGTTAAAGAAGAATTAAAAATTTGAGATGTTCTAGTTCTGCTTTCTTTGTTTAAAAATCACTGCTTCAATATACTTTAAAGTATGCTGTTTTCTTTTTTTTTTTTTTTTTTTTGTCAGAATTTATCAAAAAATATCTTAGACTTATATTCTGCCCTTAAATTGAAAAGGTTGTGGCTGTCATTTCTTATTTTTCCTTGCAGTTACCACTATCCTGAGTTCATTTAATTCAGCATTGAACTTTTGCCCCTCCTCAAACTGATGTCTTAGAAGAAATATCCCACTTCTGGCAGAAAATGATTGAGTGTTTGGCAGTTTTGTTTACTCTTCTCCTTACGCATTGCACTGTGCTCTGTGGGACTTGCTGCAAGTTCCCCTTAACTTCAGTTTGTAACGTAATAAAAAACAAACCCAACTACAATCAGAAACAATGTCCAGGTCTTATGTAAATCTGGCTGCTGTTACCACAAAATGTTTATTAAATGGGGAAATCCAATTTCTTGTGTGTGTTATTGAACTAGAATATGGCTTATGTCCTGCTTTTGGAAAATGCTGGGGAAAAAAATGCATATGCAGCAAGCAAGTAGTAAAATGTGATTCCAAACTCCTTTCACTTTTATTCTTAATAGAAGTTAGTGTAAGTTAGCTTGGATAACATGCACAGAACAACAGTGCGACCAGTTTAGAAGTTTCAGAAATTGAGGACCAAGAGATATGCTGAAATAATAAACTGGTCTTGAGTGGAAAAAGTCGGTATTTTAGAAATGAATTAATTTCAAATACTAAATGTTAGCACTGCTAGTGAGATTTCTTTCATCCAAATGCATATGAAATACGTGCTAGGGAATGGCACTCATGCCACTTCCTTCCCAGTTGCTGTACAGTTATTACTGAAAATAATATGAGAGTAAGATTAAGCAATAAGCTGAATACACTTCACTGCTACCGTTCCTATGTTTTAAAAATACACATTAGATTATTTAATGACTACTTCAAGTATCATTCTGACTTGGGCAGAGCTGTCTTCCCTTTGCTCCAGGCACACCCACGCATGCTGAAGGATGCCCTTTCTATTCAGAACTGAGCACCCTTTACTGTGTCTCTATTGCTTTTCTTCTGCCTGCGTGTCCTAAGTCTAAAGTGTGATTGTAGCTCCAATCAAACTGCCATACAATCAAACTGCCTTCCCCACCTGTAGAACCTGAGTATGTTACTGAGTAAACAGTTTTCCATAGGTAGCTGGGAGTACATATCACTTTGATTTGCAAGAACTTGAATTAGAAAATCCCTCACACCTGGATGGTTGTCCCTACTCCTAGAATCAGTTTTAACACAGCCTCTACATTTGCGACCTTGCAGAAGTAGTGCATCAAGCTGTAGGTCTCTCTTGGTTTTTAATGTATATTTGCTATTCCTTCATTTGCCCTTCTCATCTTGCTTTTATTTTGGATTTAGTGTGAACAATGACAGCCCAGTACCTCACCTCTGTTGAAAGTAATTTTTTTTTTAATTAGTTAGGGAGCTAAGAAATTTCATGTTAAGTGTTCTTAGACGGATTCTTTGGCAGGTAAATGAAGTTAAACCACGTTCACCTTATTTACGGAAACTTACCTTTCCTAAGTGTTTCCTGGCTTGTGAGAGCACTATTACCAAATTTTTCACATCTTTGTGTCTTTGGTTGCAGAAAGTTGGTACTGATTTTGTTTCCTTCACGCTCACTCAGATTCGTAATAAAATAATGCCAAATTATCTGTCTAACTGAAGTGTGTAAGTTCTGCATCAGCCGAGTCACTGTACTTTTTGATCATGTCTGTTCACAATTGAAACTTTCTTTAAATTTGCATTATTTTTATTATTTAAAACATCTGTAGCACTAGTTTGCTGCCATCGTTACTACTAAACGATATACATTCTGGTTGTAAGCCTCTCAGGTTAAAGACTGCGTTTATTTCAGTGTGGCTTGGATGCCACTGAAAGGAAACTGGAAGAGCTGTGTAATGGAAGGAGCTCCAGCTGATTTGTAGAGGTCTGTAGCAGTGCTGTATGCTAGCTGTTCTCATTTCATCTGTAAAGATCACATAGAAGATGAGCGTTACCGTTAGTTTTCTTTGTGTGTTCTTCATAGCTCGATTTCTAATCATGAAGTGTGTAACATAAGAAGTGATGGCTTTTGTTCGCAGGTGGCCCTCTAAGAGGAAGATAAAGATCAAATACTGTACTGTGTGGTTGAAGTCTGAGGTGAAAAAAAATCAAATCCTTTGTTAACTCAGGAAATCAAACTCTTATGCTCTCTGGTTCCCTAAGCCATGCTGAATTCTGAACATGCAGTTGAAAATCCAAAATAAAAACTTACTGGTGCAACTACACCCACGAACACTGGTATAGGCTTTCTGCAATTCCATTCTGCTACCCTAATAAAAATTGCTCTCAAAGGTATTGTGGCATGGTTTTATTTTCGAAGAGATTTCATTTTTGTATCTCGGGTATCTTTGTACAGCATTGTTTATCACAGCAGTCTGCATGCGCTTTTGATATCAACTCCATGGTGAATGTGAAGCTTTCACAGAGCCCCTGAGAAACTTCCTCCTCTGTACGTTCTATGCAAGGGAAAGGTTCCTTACTTAGCAGCCTTTCAGTAGCTCTGGTTCCACATTTACAACTCAACTTAAAAACTGGGTTTCAGTTCTGTTCATCTGAAAATGAGGTATTTATAAAATATCTTTTCTTAACAAGGTCTGCTCAGGTAGGAGTGTTGTTTTGTTCATTTCCATGTTCAGCTGGAAGAAAATCACACAAGCTGAGCTATGTTATGGCCTAACGGTTGTGAACAGAGCAAAGCCACCAATTATTGTGCAGTTCAAAAGTTTAAATTAAGGTTTAAAAATATCCATCGTATCATGGTCACACCGCAGGAAAAGCTGACCTGTAGGATTGGCGCATCAGCTTTGCCGCACGTGTAAGGGCACTAGATGGCACTCGTGTGACTAACCGCTCTCTGGCACTTCGGTCACCTTCCGCAGCTCTGAGGTCTGCTGCCTCTTCCGCGTTTCATTGTTTCCACACCGCGTACACTCCGCCCTCAGCGGTGAGGCGAACCGCAGCACTGAAGGAGCTCCTCACGCTGCTCCTCCTGTGAGGACTCTGCTGTTCTGCACAGCGCGGGCACAGTGCGGCAAGATAAAAAATGTCCCATGTCAAATCAGCTCTGTCACAAAATAATGAGGAAAGCGCCTGAGAAAATATTTTACCGAGTGTCCTTGATGATTTTTTTGTGTTTTTACAGAACAAACATTGCCTCAGGCACACAGGAACGGTGGATCGCACCGCTCCGGCGACCAACGCACAATGATGCCCTTCCAGCACTGCAGGGCCTCGCACCCGAGTGCTTTCTGCTCACACCGACACAGCTCTTGGAGCATTATAATAGAAAAAGAACTAATTTTTTGCTTAGAAAAGATGGCAATTTTTTATTTTTTTTTTTGTATTTAAAAAAAGCTTTAAAATGATGTTAGGTAGGCAGCTCTTGTGCAGAAAACGAGCATCAACAACGTGAAAAAAAAAAAAATTCCACACAAAAGCCACAAGTCAGTGACAGGTCTACATCTTAAAATGCAGTTGAACACATCAGTACTTACAGGGCTTGCTGAAGTTCAGATGCTTTCATGACTGGAATTAAAATGAACAAACACGACAAGGACGTTCTCCCCTTGAGAACTTGCTGATAGTTGGTACCACCATACCACACACTTCTCATGTAAGGCAGTGGGCAACTGCTGGTGAGCTCTTCTATGCAGCAGTTGCTGTTGTTTTTTTCTTCTTGGATGACTTTGCAAGAACAAAGCCAAACCACATGTATGGAAGAGCTATCACTGATGTTCCTTTCCCTGTGATGGCTCAATGCTGAGACAACAAAACTAGGAACAGCCTTAAGCAGTGCTGGCTGAAGGCTCGTATGGAGTATGACTGCGCTCACAGGGCAGTGTTCTGAAGGACCAGGACACGCACCCCCAGGTACTTGCCTGTCACCACTCACAAACTGCTTCACCCTCCGCAGAAGGCTTCATACAACTTCCAGGCCATCGACAGCTCCTGTCAACTGTGCTGGGAGGTATTACAAAGGCTGGCAATGGCAGTCTGGCTTCTGGGGACATTAGCAACTGTGTATCCTTGAAGTACAAACATAGGTATTTATGTATGTATGTTTAAAGATCTTTGAATGAACAAAGCTGAATGTTCCTTGTTTTGTAATGGCTCTGCAGCTCTGGCTGGATTAACGTCTGGAGTTCATGCAGGCGCTCCCAGGACTGTGAGAAATCATCTGGTCCTTCCCCACAGCCACCAATGGGAGGGATGCTTGGGTACCCTGGGTGCACCATCAGTTCAATTGCTACTGTCCTGTGCTGTGGCACTGGGTGTGCAGGCACCTTGGACGTGAACTCCACGATGGCGGCGTCAATGGCATTCCGGATGGCACTCACAGACATGTTCCTGCCCATGGTACTCAAACCTATGTAAATGTCTGGCCACCTGTAGCCAGAGGTGGGAACACAGATATTAATGTTAATGAGGTAGGTAGACAAGAGTGTGTTATATCCAGTGGATGAGAAGTCAAAACCATAACTACAAACCAATAATGCTTTTTCACTCCTTGTCAAAATCAAGATATTGTTTAGAACATCAGCTCTTCAGCCTGGCAGAAATTCCCAGCAGAGCCTCGATACCAACATTTGTGTTATTACTCTGGTAATGTATGCTGTCACAGCACTGGAATTGTGTGGCATCTGAGAGATTAAAGGTGCACATTATTAGCACTGAAGGGACCAACAGAGCTGTAACTGAGAGCAGGCCAATTAAAACCTGAATAACCACCATCGCCAAATAATAACCCTTAGCTAAGGGAGAAAAAAGATAACTAAAATGGAAACCACCTTGCTAACATATTATTCTCCTAGCATATAACAAAGAGCCACAGTAATTCAAAAGACAAAGCACTAGACTCAAGGATGTTACTACTAGAGACTGTACAGCTGTAAGGACACCAGCTAGAGGCTGCTTTTTATATAGCTTCAACACGATCCTTTGTTCAAGTCCGGCTGCAAACTGCAGTTCTCATTTGGGACATTCAAACCCAGGAAGGATGTGCAGGTGTACTTGAGGTGTCAGAGAACAGAATAAGAGAAAGCTTTTTGGAAGAAACAGGCTGGACTTTTTACCTGTATGATCAAGAATGAGCCCAGTGGAACATTCTGATGTGATATATGTTTGCAGCACTTGAGGAAAAAAAGATCACATTTTTTAACTGTAAACTGATTAAACTTGCTAAAGTCTTGTTATGCAGTAAGCAGAGTCTTTACAACATCATAAACTGTGCTTAGGGAGTTCAGTGCAGTAATTCTTTTGCACAGATGCAGAAATGGAACAGCTGCATTTGTTCCTCTCTGACTTCAGGCAATCATCCTCCTCTCAATTCCCTGGTATTCTTTGTGTTACACGTTTGCTCGGTAGCAGCCTATTCCTCCTCACTCAGCAGCAGCAGAAGAGGTGAACTATGGCCCACTGCAGCGTTTCCAGGCGAGAGGCAGCCACAGACTTCCACTTGTCGGGGTGGTGCCACAAGAGGTATTACGGCACAGCTCCCATTGCAGCACTATGAGTTCCACCCTGAGGGCACCAAGAGGGTCCTGGAGCAGTAGTTTCTCTGCAGTACCAAAGCATGGCCCCTGGGGTGGCATGGGGATCCCTGGAGTATGCAAGACTTCCATCAAATTCCCCTGTTCCGTCCCTGGCACAAAGCTGCCCTGAAAGGTTAGCTCATCTCTCCCAGTTTCTCACTCTGAGTTGTTGTGCCCTTCACTTTCTCAGAAATGGGCTGTTCTAGTACAGTCTGAGTGCTCTGTGCAGAAAGAGCACACCGAAATGCTGGCCTTCTGCTAGTTGAGAGCAAATGATACTGCCATCCAGCCTATATACACAACTTCATGTCAAAGCCAAGAAGGTAATATTTTCCGTCGACTGAGAAAGCAAGGAAAAGTAACATCACCCGAGGGCATGTGAGTGCACGGATCTCAGCTGAAGACTCTTTCATCTGTAAAACTAAGACTCACAGGACACTGACAAGACTGCTTGAAAGCAGTTATCACTTGTCCTGGCACTGTACACCCTATAATCTTCTTGCCTCCCCATAAGCTAATTAAGAATCACTATTTGTTATTTTCTGCTACTTAAAACCCTTTCTTCACAATTCAAGGATGTAAGAAGTTAACCTTTTGAAACTTTCCCTAAATCTTATAACTAAAGTTCCAGTGTTTGAAGCACATCTAACACTTCTGATCAAGAAGCATTACCCTGGCATCTGCAATGGTAAGAGACTGAAAGGCTGAGAAACACCTTGAAAAGAACAATCCCTTTCAGATGAGAAGGGAGTCATCCCCTTTCAAACAAATCTGCACAGTAACCCAGAGCATCTCCAGAGCTTCTGCACTCTTGCAGAATTCCCTTGTAAGCCCCAAATTGGAAAGAGGTCTTGTTCCATTCTGAACATATCTTATCAGGAACTGATAACATCTTAAAGTTTTACTACAAAAAGAATGAGTAATGCCTGTCTTACCTTATTCCATGCTTTGTAAACACATCCACGGTGTTCAGAGAATCTTCTTCTACTCCCACATAGAAGTCCATCAGGGATGGCTCAATCCAGTCACAGTTATGAAGGCCTGGCTCTACTGGGACACGAGTGTATTCAATCCCATATTCCTCTAACACCTCTGCAAATACATGCCTGACCTCTGTAAATAAGAAGAAACATTAGTCAGGAATTAGACAACCAACTCACATCCCCTGAAAGCTGTCAGCACAGAGACATCTTTTTCCCTTCTGTGTTTTAAATACATATATTCATTCAACATCTGCTGTCTGTGCCTTGTCTCCCCTTCAGTACTGAGTGCTTAGTCCAGTAACCTCTTCCGAGGTTGGGAGCCTTGTCTGAGAGTGCACCCAAGGTGGCTGTACTGTTGGGAACACATTTTTCACCAAGTCCCTGCCATATTTGTTGGGAGAGATAACTACCAAGAGCTGAGTGCTAACACAGGGAAATACTGATTTTTATATACATATTTATTTAGGCCAAGTTTTCCATCTCTGTACAACAATTATCTAAGTTCGAAAACGGAGACACTGGCACTTGCCTATGACATACATATGAAAAACATGCTGAAACCTACAGATTAAGATTGGAATAGAAATACAACCAACAAGACAGCTTTTGTAGCACCTGAAAGAGCTATCGGCTTCAATCTCAGATGCTAACTTGTCCAAGGTGGGAACGCAACTGCAATTGTACAGCCTTACATAAATCCTATAAGGTTTATTGCCCAGGGAGTCATGGCAAGAGTGGGGCTTCTCATCTGCTTACTGCTGGAAAGAAAAGGAGCATTTGCTTACTTGGGAGAACGTGAACATGCTGGTGTCCATCCATGTGAGGAGGTAGGTGGCCTGTTAGCTCATGGAACAGATCCACCTGGGCCTTTAGCTCCTGCTTCACCTACACAGCAGAAAAGGGTTAAAGAAAAGGCTGAGAGCAAGAGGGTGCAAGGTGGGTGTTGGAGATCTTGCTTGCTAGTACTTGAGATTTGGCACTGAAAGGCACAAAGTGCTGGGTGGGGAATGGTGCTGGACTGCCCAGCATCCTTCCTAAGTCCAGGTCTCCTTTTGGCTCTGGCTGAGTGGATGATGCTGATGCTGAGATTTTATTTATTTCTTTATTAAAAAGCTATGATATTTGAATACCCATTTCCCTTTAATTTGAAAAGCAGTTTTGGTCACTAGAACACGCTCATCCTTGCTTAATAGTGCAAAACTAAATATCTGCCTAGAGAACAAAAGCCTCTCAAGATGACACAGAGCCTACTGAGAAGTTCTCTGGCATTTTTCCCTTTACTAATCTCTAGGTTCTTCACAGGTATCTGTTTCAATATCTCTTCTGCCTCCTCAGATAAGTAGTTAACAAGCACATTAGCGTATGTTTTAATGAAGCAGAGATAAGTGAGTTCTCAAAGACTGCAAAGACTTTAACAGCATTACATGTAGGACACAGAAAGCCAACTTCAGATGCCAAGGCAACACAGCCTAGATTCACCTGTAAGCATGCTCACAGATGTGACCTACAAAAATATCTTCAACAATTACGTGCTGGAATAAGTGTAGGCTGAGCTATATCAGAAAAGCAAGTTGCATGTATGTAACACTATAATATGATGGAAAGCACAGCAATAATAGCAGGGTGGCAAAGTCCCATGCTGCAGTGTACTGCATGCACCTGAGCTCCCCTGGGTTGGCCCTGCCTTCCCACCAGGCGCTCAATCACTGCTTCAGGTCATAACTTAGTGTTTCTGCTACCTATGTAGCTTTCTCCTACCTCTGACATATTTAGGAGGCCTTTTGATAGAGCTGCTCTGAATCCCATTTTCCCATGGAAAAATCCAGTTCCATTGAGCAGAGAAGAGTTTGTCTTGAGCACCTCACATACAGGGGAGCCCTCAGAGAGGTTGGCGTGCAGTCCTATGGGGATGTTGTATCTGTAATAGGAATAGAATACCTCTTAGAACTTTGCACCTCTACCTCCCTTACTGCATCAAAAGCAGGAGGTTTCTGTGAAAGATCTGGACTAATCTACTGCACTGTGCTCACTAGTACACATCTTTGGAACTTTTATTTTTCAAAAAGGAAAGCAGAATACACTCTAGCCCAGAGCAGAATATCTCCAGATAACAAACCTGTCCAGCCTTTGATATTCCCCAACAGTGTTCTCATCCTGGCTCATGTGGAGAGAGCAGCCACAATACATCTCAGAATAAATTTTTATCTGTATTAAAAACTGTAACTAACTGTATGGTATTAGTATCTGTCCTGAAGTCACTAGCAACTGAAAGAAAAAATGTGAACATTGCAACTGTAACACTTTAATGTGATGGAAAGCACAGCAACAGCAGGGCAGCAAAGTCTTTAGCTGCAGCAAATGAGAACAAGCGCAAGTGCAGCAGCCATAGATGCAGAAACAAAGGAAAAAAGCTGCTTACCTTTGGAAGGCCCCAGGTAGGCAGGGATCTCCAGCGAGATACCCTCACCTCCACTGCCAGCCCTTAAATGAGGTCTGGGAAGGGGTGGATCCTAGCTCCAACCCTTCCAGTCACTCAGGTACACTGCATGCACTTTGAGCTCCCCTAGGCTGGCCCTGCCTTCCCACCAGGTGCTCAGTCACTGCTTCAGGCCATGACTCAGCATTTCTGCTACAGCAACTCTTTCACAATTCTAGAATTCCTTCATGAATTCTAGAGCTTATACTATTGAAAATGCTGCCTTTATAAAACTTCAGTTTTACTTGACAACTTCATCCAAAGTTATCTGTAAGTAGAATCCAGCTGCACCTACATAGTCCCAGTCAGCCCTGGGAGCACAGGTGAAGGCAATTCAGCTGTGGGATAGGAAGGGGCGCAGCCTGGCTGCGCCTCTCTTAGACCCCATTTTAAGGGCTTCAAGAATTAAGAATGAGGAGCCCATTCTTTCAGAAATTCCAGGTTCTTTATCCTGTCTCTGGGAAGCTCTGTCTACATCAGCTGAAAAGCACTACTTGCACCACAGCCACTGCTGTCTGGAAGAAAAGGATGCACGTGTTACCATGAATCAGCAAATAAAAGACTTTCTGTTGAGCACTTGCCTTCTTGTGATGTGAGAGGGCAAGAAATGAACAGCTGGGCCCCTCAGTGTTGTCTCCCAGGGGCATCAAATGAACTACCTCCAATTGTGCAATGCTGTGAGCAATGCTATTTTCAGGAAAATGCAAACTCTTCTGACAGGTGTGGGACACCAAGGAGCCAGGCACTGTGCTGCACTGCATCAGAGCTGCTCCTCTGCCTGAGCTGAAACCAGTCCTGGAGCTGGGGAATGTGCAGAATGTGGAAGTGCAGAGAGCTGGCCCTGTTCTCGCTGTAAGGGGAAACTCTGACTGTAACATTAGAGCATGTTTCGGAGCTTCAGCAAACACCAGCTGAATATCTTTATAGTTTTCTCCTGGAATTAGTCCTGGCTGGTTTGAGAGACTGTTAGTGCTGAGGAATCTAAAGAGGAACTGTTAGTGTTTAATAGCTCTGGGATACAGGCACCGAAACCAAAACACAAAAAACAGCATATGAGAAACTTCTGAAGAAATATTCATCTATGGGAGATACACAGAACCAAACATGCCAGGAGAGCTTTAAGGACATGAGAAGGTAGACAACTCAGTGGGCGCAGCAAGGTTCTGCTTCTAGATTGAATTTTCCTGTACACAAATATGTGCATTTTCTCTGGATGCGATGAGCCAGGCGATGCTCCTTTCAGCACCACATGCCCAATGGCTCAGTGTTAATCCCAACCAATCCTGACACTGCGTGAGTCTCTGAAGCCCTATGAGAAATGAGATGAAAATGAGAGTAAAACTTCAAGATTATGGTAACACGTGGGCTGCCCCTCAGGGGACTGGGATCCAGTAACACTGTCCAAAGCCCTGAGGCTTGGCCTTTAAGATTGAACCTGCAGGCTTTCTTCTGCTATTAAACACACTGGACTAGCTCTTCAGGGTACTCTGGATTGTCTCTCACCAGAAACATGTAGCTTCTGTAACCAAAGAAGAATAGCAAGGCATGGTGCATTGCAGGAGAGAGGGGACAAAAAGGCAGAGAAAAATGTCAAGTTAAGGGAACTTCCCCTACACAAACATACTTCACAGCTGTCCTTTTCAAAGATCTTTTCAAAGGCAATAAAGCATCTGCTATTTTATTGGCAGAAATGCTGAAGCAGAGACTGATACCTCAGTTCAGCATGTGATGCCACACTGGAAGCAGAGCTCAGCTACGGCAGGTATGCCCTCATAACCAATCCTCTGCCTAAGACTTCATGGACAGGGCAGAATTTGTACTGCTTTTTGTTGCCAATCAAATCTAACCGCTAGTTGTTCTACCCAATACCAAATTTAAATGGATGAGCACTGAGATTAAAGCAACAGTTTCTGCTATAAAAGAACTGCGGTAACAGCTACCACTGCCAACACAAAACAATGCTGAGGCAAACCTATGAGGCGGTCTCTCTAAATTAATTCTATTTGTTGTTTTAAGCAGCAATGACCCTTCTACAACCTTTTTGGAGGCTGGAGTCTAGATGTTTGCAAGCCTCTCCTGCTGTTCTGGAGAACGCACAGATGTGACCACAGATGTGATAGTGTTTTTTGGCTGAGAATTTGCTCTTTTAAGTAGAGTTATTCTGCTTTTTATATCTCTTGTAGTTTCCACAGAAATAATCAGGAGACATTACTTGTGAAGCAACCAATGTAGATATGGCTCTAGACAACTCCTCTACACTCAGTGCAGCCCAGGCAAGCCGAAAGTTTGGACACCCAGGAAATAGTGGAAATACAACCCGATGAACTGCTCCCTTTTCAACTAGTTGCTTATTTTGCCACACGAGTGCTCTGAACAAATGTCTCTGCTGAGGCAAGACGCTTTTGTGGAGTTGCATACAGTGGTAAAGGGTCCCCAGAGACTGCGTCCCTGTACTGAGTCACTTCAAAATGCTGCCAGCTTTGCTGCGCATTTCTGAGTTTGGTAGATGAGGAACTATGCCCGGCTCCTGACTGGCCACTCTGTTCAGTCCCTGTGCTCCCTGAAGCTGCTGTAATGGCTGTGGGAATTACGTGATTTCCCTAAGCCCAGACCCTTGGCAATTTTTTGCTCAAGGCTGCATACTCTGGGATAAGCATGGCACTTATTCTTTTCCCTGATGGGTAAACAGATCCCACCTTCAACATCCTGTTTGTATCCTATCGGGGAAATCACAGTCTCATTGGGTTTCAGACCAAGTGCGATGCAATTAAGGGCTTCACGTAAATATCCAGACATCCTGCTTCAGTAAACATCCAAGTGTCTGAATCCAAACAAAGCAAAGCTGTGCTCTATGTGAAGAGCACATATTAGTTTTTCCATGTGGGCATTCACATGTTCGTTTCTTTATCCCCACTGCCCACTTCGACCCTATAGCAGTATTTTGTCTAACTGCATCCTATCAAACACCATCTTGGCTCGCTCTATTACTGCTAAGGACTTATTCTTGTAGACAGAAACACCCCAAATGCTAAGAACTGGTTCTGTACATTGTGTAAGGCGGTGCCTTATTTTCAATTAAATTTTTATATCAGTTAAAGATCTACCGTCCATGATCTCGTATTAGCAAAAAGTGCTATGGCCTCTGAAATCAACCTGATTTGGGATTCCAGTTTAAGGCCTCAGCACACTACCCTGAATCCAAACACAGTTTGACAGCAGAACTGCCTGCCTGTGATTAAAAGTCAGATAAACCAGGTGATGAGAAGCACGAGGGACTTCTAGATTAATCAGATGTTGACTGTGAGGATCAGAATTAATTCACAATTTACACACACATTTTGCAATTAGTGTTGATGGGAAAGGAAGAGAAAACATAGACAGCAATTAAATGTGGTTTTGTTAGATTCTTCTGCTAAATGTACCCAACTGTTGTGGGGGCTTCAGCTTTTGTGTAGTTGAGATTCAACATTTAAGCAGAGCAGAAGGAAAACAAACAAAAAACAGGAAGTGCTCTAAAATTCGTCACTATTCAAGGGTTTGGACATGATCACCTAGAAAACAGGAAAAGGGTCCTAACAGTCACAACTGAGATGGTAAGGGGTGGTAAACAGCTGTAGGTCTCTGTATTTCTGCCATCTCCGTATGTGCTTCTACAGAAAAACAAAGACACCTTTTCAATTCACAAAACAACCCTTCAAATCTATAGATCTCTTCTCTGGAAGAAGCACCAAGAACACTGTCTGACTTCAAAGTGGGGCTTGATAAATATATGAGATCACATTACATGGATAACCAGGACATCGCTTCAGTCTTTTGCACCATAAAGAGAACTTTTTGATTTACTGATAACAGAAAGTAATTCTGTTCTTCCTTCTGCTGTTCTCATTGTGCACTGCTCTAGCAATTGTGATCATCTGTCATCTGACAATGAATCAGGCCTCTGGTGAAACTACACTTTTACCTGAAATAACTGGATCCTTTCTTTCAGCCCAGTTGTGGAAATGAATAAGAAAAGCCTGAAATCCAAAGCCTGAATGTTAGGAAACATGCATTATTGACTCCTTGGTTCTGCAATTAGTTTGCACTAGAGCTGGTAAAAGCACCTGCCAACTACTGTCAAATTTCTGCCAAATCTTCTAATCGAAACACGGGGCAACAGATGGCATATCCAGAAGCCTATGGGAATTACTGTGAAAATGCAGGAAATAGTAGAATTCCAGTAGAACAGTGTTTCTTCTTGAAAGATGCAGGGAGTCACAAAGTGTGTAAGACTATCCTGCAAGAAAAGCTGCCTTGTTGCCAATTAGCTTTCTCTGCATGCAATTAATTGAAGATGGGGGAGGAGAGCTCAAAACCTGCAATGACAGGCAGCCACACCATAGTTTATCAAGAGTTACACATGATCTCCACAAGTCACTGAAACACCAGCACTCTGGCAATCCTGGCACCATGTGTGCAAAAGATCACAATGCTGGAATGCACCACAGGAAAGCACAACCTGCTTACTTCAAGCTTCTTTTCAATTGGTGATGGATCCAGCCTCCCAGCTTACATCACTGTCTAGTCACAGGCTGAAAGCTCTGCTATGGAGTTAAACATATGTGTATGTGGATATATATGTGAGTGTGGTACTTGCTTAGATAGGTAGCTATGGGATAACACAAACGTGGGGAAAAAAAAACAGGGCACAGAACATTGTAAAACTCAAATATTCACAACCAGATAGGGAACAACACCAAGTAAGGGAAAGAGGGAGTAAGAGTGGTGAGGTAGTAAAGCAATGAGTTATACCTATCCCCCTCCTAATTTTCTTGCATCATTGCACCATAAGATGAAGATTAAATGTTACTTTTAATAAGTCTGGCCTATCTGTCTTAGGGGTGATGTGATTTTATTCACATGTTCAGATGCCAGTTTAATATAGTACACTAGCACCAGCTGACTTGAGGCTTCCATTAGACAAATCCCTTGCCCCACACCTGCAAACACTTCCCCCATGCATGGGCAGGATTGAACACAGCTGCAAGAAATCACAGACAAGTGAGGAATTGTAGAACCTGGCTCATTAATCTTCAGTACTAACAGATGTTTCCAAGGTCACCCAGCTTATATTCTCAGAAATAGATTTAAATATATGTAATTCACATGTACAATTCAAAACTACCCTCCAGAAGAGCAAAACTGCAGCAGCAAGTTGCAGCTTCTGCTGTCACTCACTATCCAACTTGGCTTTTTTAACACCCATATCAGCTGTCAGCACAAGTGTCATGACCTGGATTCAAAGATGTTTTTTAAAACTCTGATTATACAGCCTACATTCTAGCTATGGAAATGAGGCCAGGTGGATTCTATATTTAAAAGCCTTCTAAAGACTACAGCTAAAATAGTAGAGCTATTACCAGAGCTTTGGGGCTTAAAGGGCTTCATGGTGCCTATATGTCTGAGAAGAGTGCTGGCTTTATCTCCTTGTTTTACATTTCATTTGTTTTACTTACTAACAGGATTTCAGGTATCTTAACAGTGTTGTGCCTAGCTCTGCTGCCTTTCCCCTCACCAGCCTAAGGATGGTTCCTGTCCCAGTGTTTGTGTGCCATGTTCAACCTTGTTAACAGAAAACCAATTTGCTGCTAACACCACACCCTGACTTACCTGCACCACCCAACACTCATTTTCACCACAGAAGCTGCAAGCGATTTCCAAATACCTTGAAAGGCACAGTACAAGGCAGAAGAGATGCTCAAGGAGAAGAAGGGCACCAGGACTCTCATCACCCTTTCCTTTGCAGATGCATCTGAAGCGTAAAGTCTCAGTGTTTCCATTCCCAGCACAGCTCCCTTCCTTTTTCTGGTTTCCTAATTTTTTTTTTTTTCCCTCAGCCCTACTACTCTGGGACATGCTCCTACTTCAAAGTGCCTGCCCACCCAGAAGCTAAAAGCATTAGCTGGGTTTTACCTTCTAAACTTCTTATTAAAAGATTTGCTGGGCTAGCCCAGGAGAACAACACGTGCTATTTGATTTGCTACACGGTCAGATGTGCCACAAACCTCTGAAATGTTATGAAGGAGCAAAGGTGGTACGTACAACACAAATATGAGGTGTTATGGGGGGATGGTGGCATTTGGTTTTGATTTCTTTGTTTGGTCGTGGATTTTCTGATGTTGTTATGGAGTTGGGGGGTTTATTTGTTTTGATCTTGTTTGTTTCACAAATGGATTTATCAGTTTAAAAGTAAATAGAAATATTGATTTTACTGGGTTTTTTTAAAACTTTTTGGTTGTAAAAGCCAAGTTTTCTGCTGGGCCTTTCAAGAATTATACCTTTTCCAAATTCTGAAAGAGCCTGACTGTCCTTATGTTCAACCTGTTCAAATGCATCAAATTAAATTAGATGTAAAGGTTTGTACGTTTGTGCCCCAGTAGTTTTAGGGGTAGCAGTTTGGTCTGAAAGTATAGCATGAGCTTTCATTCCAATGGTACATTTCAGAAGTATTAGAAAAGAAAAACCAATCCAAACTACAGAAGTAAAACTGTAAATAGTTCTCTATTACCTTAACAGAATGGGCAATGCAGTAGATAATTCCAGAGAAAGAGCCGCATTTGGGGGTACAAATTACAGGTCAGTGGTTTAATTACGAAGAACATTAGTAAAGATGCCCAGAATCCAACTTTCTTATGCCAGCCTAGGTTCTGGTACAGTCTTCATACTGAGGCTACAAAACAGGAAGCTTTACAAGACTGTCTTTCTTTGCAATAGCCTGAGTAGGCTGTCCACGAAGGAGCTAAAGAAAGTAGCTTACCTCCTTGCCAGCTTGGCTGCATCTGCTGCAGCACTTCCGTTGACCAGAAGGGACACGTTAGATACAGCTCCAGCTAGGAAACACTCCACGATGCCTTGGTTTCTCCGAGGGCAGTAACCAAAGTCATCTCCAGTTACTATTAGCTTTGTCTGAAACATCCTTAAAGGTCATAGCTATTAAAAAAAAAAAAAACAACAACAACAACAATCAGCAATTTGCAAATTGGAAGCAAGGAGAAAAAGGCAGGCTCAGCGAGGTCAAGCCCAATCGTGACACAGCTCTTCATGAACTCCTTCGCTTCAGCCTGCCTGCTGTCACAGAGTTTGCACAGCACCTGGATTGGTGTGTGGTCGCTCAGCTCACACCATGCCTACTTCTTGAAATGAGAGCATCAGAGCCTTCCTCTGCAGAAAGGCAGGCCTGCCTGCACTTTGTACTGTGCTGAACTGCGTAAAAGATCAGGGGCTCCGTGCCCTGGTTTAATCGACTGAGAGCGCATCAGGGGTTCAAATTCCTTTCCCAAGCCTCACCCTCGCCCGCGGTGCCCAGAGCGAGGCGGCAGAACTACAGAACACCTGGGACATCCCCGCCGGCCCCCAGCGTGGCCAGCACCGGCACGTCCCCAAGGGGACACGGGTACCCCGCCACCCGCTCCCGGGCGGCGCGTACCTCCTCTCCTGACCGCTCCTGCGCCGGGGGCCACCGCCAGGGACGGGTGGCCGCAGCCGCCGTACGCGCAGCGCTCCCAGTCGCCGCCTCTCCAGAGGGTGCCGGTTTTGCCGGCGGAGCTCCACACGCGCCTCGCCACTGCACGTCCCACCGCTCCTCTGGCGCGGCCGCGCAGCCCCCACAGGCGGCTCAGCCGGGCCGAACGGCGGCCCCGGCGCCACCGCGGGACCGCGAGCACCCGGGCCTCCCGCCGGCGGCCCCTGGCGGTCGCGGCCCGCAGCAACGGCCCGGCCCCACGGGCAGGATGGAGGCTGCGGGGAGGCCCCGGGCACCCCCGCGTTCAGCCGGGCGGCCGCGTGGCGAGGAGCGGTGCGGGGAGGCGCCCTGGATTGGCCTCAGCAGGTGCGGGCGACGCGTGCAACGCAGCTGTGGGGAGGCTCGTGCCGGCGGCTGCAGGTGCTGCGAGTAATTCCGTTACTCTCTTTGCTCCTGTGCAAAATGAACCGTCCCAACAATACCACGAATATACAGCTCCTCGGTCCGTGATCTCCACCGTACCATTTGTATCTTTCCTCCACCTTGGCTTGCCGGCGGTGTGAACTCTCCGTCTTAGAACTTCATTTCAGCCAACTCTGTTCAGGAAGACCCCACAGATCTCAGCTCCCGACTGGGAAGGGCTGAGAGAACAGAGTTCTGGGAAGGGCCGCTCCTAACACGTGCTGTTGTTGGGGGTTGGATGTAAGCCAGTTCTCCATCAGGCTGCATCTAAAATCCTGCTTGTCCTCGCATTCAACTGCCGTTTTTCCTTACTGTAGAAAAATGATTCTTGGACCTACCAGAGTGAAAGTGAAAAAACGCACTGTAATGGCTCCGAAATGTTGAGTGGGAGATGTTATCAGCCTGCATTTTATCCTGCAGAAGGAAAACGTGAAGTTCCAGGAAAGCAGAAAACACCCCTTCTCAGTCTGTAATACTACTTCAAATCAAAGTCTCCCATGCTATTCTCCTTCAAAAGCTGGCAGCCCGTGGCTTGGATGGGTACACCCTCGGCTGGGTAAGGAGCTGGCTGGAAGGCCGGGCCCAGAGAGTGGTGGTAAATGGAGTCAAATCCAGTTGGAGACCAGTCAAGAGTGGTGTTCCCCAGGGGTCGGTGCTGGGGCCTGTCCTCTTCAACATCTTTATTGATGACTTGGATGAGGGCATTGAGTGCACCCTCAGTAAGTTCGCGGATGACACCAAATTGGCAGGGAGTGTCGATCTGCCTGAGGGTAGCGAGGCCCTGCAGAGGGATCTGGATAGACTGGTGAGCTGGGTTGAAGCCAATGGGATGAAGTTCAACAGGACCAAATGCCGGGTCCTGCACTTTGGCCACAACAACCCCAGGCAGCGCTATAGGCTTGGGGCGGAGTGGCTGGAGGACTGTGTTGAGGAAACAGACCTGGGGGTACTGATTGATGCTCGGCTGAACATGAGCCGACAGTGTGCCCGGGTGGCCAAGAAGGCCAACGGCATTCTGGCTTGCATCAAAAACAGTGTTACTAGCAGGAACAGGAAGGTAATTGTCCCCCTGTACTCGGCATTGGTGCGGCCGCACCTCGAGTACTGTGTTCAGTTTTGGGCCCCTCACTGCAAGAAAGACATTGAGGCCCTGGAACGTGTTCAGAGGAGGGCTACGAAGCTGGTGAGGGGTCTGGAGCACAGGCCTTATGAGGAACGGTTGAGGGAGCTGGGATTGTTCAGCCTGGAGAAGAGGAGGCTCAGGGGAGACCTTATAGCTCTCTATAACTTCCTGAAGGGAGGTTGTGGTGAGCTGGGGGTCGGCCTCTTCTCTCGTGTAATCAGTGATAGAACTAGAGGGAATGGTTTCAAGCTGCGCCAGGGGAGGTTCAGGCTGGACATTAGGAAGTATTACTACTCGGAAAGGGTAGTCAGGCATTGGAATGCACTGCCCAGGGAGGTGGTGGAATCACCGACCATGGGAGTGTTCAAGAAACGTTTGGATGTTGCGTTGAGGGGTATGATTTAGCTGGGAAGTATTGGTAATGGTTGGACTGGATGATCTTCTAGGTCTTTTCCAACCTCGATAATTCTGTGATTCTGTGAAATTATTCAGCCATTCCCATTACAGCAGAACAAAAACAATCTGATGTTTGGAGCAGAGAAAGGGTGATAGTTCAGAAAGCACTGGGATAACATCTGTGAATTCAGGGTTACCGTTAACCACTTCTAGGGAGCAGGGGTGCAAAAGTGGGAGGTCTGTCCCCTTAGTGACTCCTTTCTCATAAAAAAAAATTACACTGAATTAATTAAAATTATGTGGAATTAATTTCTTTAAAAAGAGAGAGGTTAAAAAGTATTAGAGAACTTGCTAAATCTGGCAATATCTGCATTTCCATCATTTCACAGCAGCGTACTTCTGTTACAAGTGAGTTTTTCATGTTCTGTAAGGGTTTTTAATGCCCTTGGCACTTCTGAGTAGATATTTGTGTGCTGCTACTGGCTTCCTCTTCTAGATGAAGTTCTCATTCAGCCACAGCTTCATTTACTGATGAGGGCTATTACTATAACAGATTGGATCAGCATGGCTCTGAAGTAACATCATGAATTAATAACAGAAACATCTTCCCTTTGCCAATGCAAACTCTGGGGTTTTCTGCCTCCTTTCTAATACTACCAACACCGCTTGACTTTGCACAGGTGAGAGATGCTACATAAGAACCTTAAACAAAGCTCGGCTTCTCAACCTTCCTAACCTTAGTGTGCATTTAACACTATTAACAGTAACATCCTTCTTAATCACTGAACAAAGTTCCTGGAAGCTCTTCTTATCTGACTTTATTCCCATTTATCAATTTCCCCATCCTGTGATCTTTCCCAAGATCCTGTACTTTGTAGCTCACCCCTTGCACAGCCTAGAGGCAAGTAGACTCAACCTGGAACTGAAAGGCAAGGCAGACTTCCTCTGGCTACACTCCCATCTTCTTTAAAGTAATGGATGAGAATATTGGCCAGCACTTCTGGTGGAACTCCATGAGCCAGGATATGCATTAAGCACAGGCTGCATCTTCTAGCAACCTTATCTTAGTCACAGAAGCTAGCAAGAACTCTCTCCATCCTCGAGTCACAGTGCTTCACTGGTTTTGAGCTTCGATTTCTTTCCCCAAACTTCCATTTATTCAGTAGCAGATTCAGAGGCTTCCTGCATTTCACGAAAGCCTTTCCTAAATGCAAATACTTCCAGCAAACTGTTGACATAGAACATGCATGTTGTTTTTCTTGTTCCATCAGCTGCAGTGAGTTCATTTGGGATTACAATGGTAGCACAGTAGAACTCCATTTTTCTTATATTTGAACATTACATTTTGTTCAAAGTGTGAAATGTAAAAAACAGGGTGTTTGAATCAAATGAAGTAAAATCCACTTGAAATGAAAGGATGTTAACATTTTCTTTTCTAATCCACCCTGAAAGATTTAAAAAATTATTGGAAAGGCAGTTGGAATTACTGTAGTAATTCCATGTAGTATTGGAATTACTGTAGAAATGTTTAAATTATTTTCATGACTGTAAAGAAAACTACTTTCAGAGGGGGAAAAGATGTTTTTGTTCACATGGTCACTGCCTGTCTGACAGTCTTGTTTTAGTTAACAGTGGGATGCCTTGGCCAGTTTCAGCCTCCTTTGCAGCAGAAGTATAGGTCCTGCAACAGATTCGCGTGGCTCTGATGTGGACTTCAGAACGATCTATACAACACAGAGGCAAAACTGCAGGGGGGGGTAGGAGGGCACTGCAGTGAGGCATACTGCAGAAAGGAAACTGAGTAGACTCTCACAGAGGCTGATGCAGGGGACTTGCAGGAATGCTGCATAGGCATTTGTTCATTAGCTGTAATTTTCAGCATCTGTGCTGAATAAACCTTCCGAGTAAATGGAAGCTAACGAGTGTGACTCTGAGCATAGCTGGACTTTAGATACCCAGGCTTAAAATTCACAGAAATGTCTGGCCCTTGGGGAGATAAAGAAGGCAGGTTCCCTTGGTCTCCTAAGGAGCTTCTGCACTGTGTGGGGCAGGGAAACGGTACAAGCCAGTGCTTGGTGGGCACCCAGCCCAGAGGGAGGGTGCAGACCGGAATGCAGCACCCCAAGCAGCACTCGCTTCCACGCGGTTACGGCCTGCTGGCCCCTGCCCGCCCGCGCTGCAACTCCCAGCAAGCCCAGCCCCGCTCCGACAGCGCAGCACGGGAAGAAGCCGGCCCGGGTGTCCATGTGGGGGCCATTTTGTGGGAAGGGGCGAATCTCCTGTAGGGTAATTGACAATAACAGCAAAGCGACAGGCCAGAGCCGAGTAGCACATCCCCACTTCTGCCAGCCGGCTGTGGAGCTTGGCAGGCTGCCTTGGTGCTCTGGGGGGTCTCAGAGATGCTCACCTGGAGAGCTCAGCAGCAGCTTGCTCAGGATGTGCCCCGCGGAGCAAACTGCAGTGCTTCTGTTCTCCTCTTTATCATTCTGCATCATGTACTGTTCAGGTACCAATCTCAATCCCTCCCTGACCCACACAGCAGGTCTTTGGTCTCGGCAAAATTGTGTATAGGTGCAGGGAGATACAAATGGTGTTTCTCATAAGTACGGTGATCAAGAATGCATTTATATTAATCCTTAACGCGCTAAATTATCAGCAGTTTGATGCTAGCTTGTAGCTAAAGACAGGATTTGACCATAATTACTGTCTATTAATACACAGCTTCTAGGTAAGGAATGACCAGCCTTTTGTATGTCTGTAATTACTGATGTTCACTGCTCACTGATACTGAATTTTAATCCACCTTATCAATTTCAGTTGATTGTTTTCTCTCTGCTGTCAATTTTCCTTCAGTGTCTAATGTGGAGTAAACATGAATATTTGAGTGTGACCTAAGCTGTAGCATCTGTGATTTATGACTGGGTTCCAGGTGATGTGAAGCCTACCCATTCCTGCTTCTCAATAACATTACTAAATGTGGGATTTAATCTGGCAGATCACTTACTGTGATTGTAGTCATCCCTCAGCATCACTGAAAGCATCCTGGAAAATCTCAGGTGATTGAATGGACATGGAAGATAATTCTTTTGAAGCTATAGGGGAGATGCCACTTTTCTGAAGGATGCGCATCATTCAGGAGAGTAGCTGGAAGATACTGGCAGTGCTACTAGACACAGGTAGGCAGGATTCTGCAGAAATTTCAAGGAAATTCTCCCTTCCTCAAAATCTAGAAGCAGAAAATAGCAGTCAAAAATCATCACCTCTTCTCCTCCAGATGAAAAATGCTTTGATTTAAATATTTGTCTTCCTGTATTTTCAATTTCTGTATGTCCAATGTCTTCTGCTTATTTGGCTATTTACCTTATTCTTACATTCTACTTTTGTCTACTGAATGCCAAACTATAAATAGCTGATTTGGGGTGTTTAATCCTTAAACAACGTGGGCTAAGCAATAAGCTGTAATTCTAGAAATTTTTGGCAAGCTACATCTTTCGCCATTTTGATTTCTCCCTAGGTGACAGCATCCTGTTGATACTACTACTGCTTACTATTTGCATTATAGCCGTTCTCAGAGGTCACAGAAGAGATCTGGTGTAAGGCATGCTGATGGATAGAAATATTTCATCTGGAATGAGGTTATAACTGTCCGTTCATCGGCATGGGTGTAAAAGGAGGAGACAGAAAGCATGTTTGCAGGCCTGATTCTCTACTATTACTCTCTCGTACTCAGTGCTTTGTCCTTACTGCCACCAGTGAGAGGACAAGGTGCACAGAAAAGTCAATGGAAAAGCTCATGTAGACTTATTTTTGCATCAGATCCCAATAAGATTAGAACTGTGCCCCATATATTTTGCCTGAGGTGACAGTCCAGGAAAGAGAAACCAGACAATATTACTGCAATGTTCTTCATAAATCAGAGGCTGTCTACATGCAAAGAAGCACGAGGTGCACATCAATCCCAAGAGTTGTCTGCCATGCTACCTTGGTTGTCAGTCACTGCTATTGTTGCATGCAGCAAACAGAAAACTTAAAGCATTTTCTAAAAAGGCCAAGATGAAAAGAAGGGAAATCCTTTTCTGTAATACATTTCTCTGGGTTAGTGTACTCCCTCTGAAATTTTCATGTGCTACAGATCTCTCAGTCCTGTACACTAAAATTACATTAAAATCTGCTCTTCGGGGAGGGCCAGGTTATACTTAGAGGTGCACCTGCGTGGAAACTGTAGGTGCTTTCAGTCCTTGAAAGTCAAGTATGTGAAACGATTGCAGGGTTAAGTGTCTGAAAACAGAAGGCACTGCTGTTACACACTGTATATTTCACTTCTGAAGCACTGCTGAATTATTGTGTGTGTGTAAAGAAGCAGCACGATGAGATTCCTATCAAATATGCTGTTGTTTCCATTCCCAACATGCACCATTAGTTTATTTCTGTGGCAAGTTTACCTGCACCTTACAGTATTCTGCTAGAAACAATGGTGGGCCCTGTAGCAATGAGGTGGCTGTTAATTGCCATGGATGTCTGACATTGATGGGGTTCTTTGCTGGCAACCGTTCTAACCCAATTATGTTTCTAAAGTACAACTGAAAAGCATTGTAGGGAGCACCGTGTAAATGGTACTAAATTCACTGAGGCTGAGCGACCTCCCAGAAGGACAGACAGGTGCCAGCTAAAGCCCCATATGATTGATTTTCCACGGCTAAAATGGCAACTACAGACATCTGTTTTTGCCATATGTGTAACAACAACTGCAAATGCGAGCTCCTGTCTCAGCAAGGTTTCTTAGAATGACAAAGAAATATAGCATTTGGCTATCAATGTAAGATTTTTTTATTTTGTGTACGTGAGGAAACATACTTCTGCAACTATGAAGTTTTAGTCCTCAGATAAACACACTGGGCTTGTGTGTGTGTGCACACAAATGTGAGTATGTGACTGAGTTCAGGACACAGGCTTCTTTTAAGGTAAGTCTGACATTTAAGTCAGAAATTCTTCTTAGATCAAGTACATACAACAGGCCAGCACAAAAAAAGCCCTGACCATTCGAGTGGTGTCACATGGGTAGGAAACAACCTTACGGATTGGTGGAAGAGATAAAGGGTCATCTGAGCATCTAATGATGTTTCCACTAGCCAGCAGTACTAATGAGCTTTCTAAATCATCCCATGATAGAAAAGTGCAATGTTGCAGTTCTGTGCTGTTGCCAATACAGAATACAATCCTTACAAGGAATCAAATCCCAAGGCACGTGTTCTTCTACATGTTATTGTGCCTGCTAAGAAGATAAAAAGCTTTTCCCCTGTTAAACGATGATGATTTTTGGAGTGTTACACCAGACTGTTCCTGAGATATGGGTCAATTCGCTGATGAGTTTCAGAGACAAAAGCTAATGGACTATGTAGGAGTTCCTGTGTCCTTTGTCCATAGCTGTTCCTTATTGACAAAGGAGACTGTACTGTTATTATCTGCAGGGGGGCAGTCTCCAGTACTATGCAATGAAGTACAACGCTTTCTTTATCCAGTTTCCTTTTATACAGAATAGGTCCTAATAATCTCTTTATCTTAGAACAATTTTACAAAAGGAATTGAATCACAGCAAATGAACTTTCAGGTGCAAAAACACAAACACAGTCACCACAGCCAGACATACAGCAGTCAGCGTTAGCTCTTTGTACGGTACTGATGCCCCAGCATGAGAAGCTCTAATACAGAGCTATACTTTCACACAATTTGCTCTGTGTTTCCTTGCAAGGCCTGTAACCAGCTATTATTTCTCTTACAGTCCCGACCACGCATTAGATGAGAATGGTGCTGTAACAAACCTGGCAGGCTATCCTCTGACACCCAATTTTCAGCAAAGGGCAGCTCCTCGGGAGAAAAGTGCACGGATTTCCCAGTGCCCTTGGGAGCACCTCGGGGGATGGCAGTGCTCCGTGCCTGGCCACAGCCACGGCAAGAGGTTGGGAGCTGTGCAGGCCGGTGCTGGAGTGGGCGAAACAAACCGCCCAGAAAGGCCGGAGCACAGCGCAGCGCAGGCCCCCGCCTGGGCCGTCGCTGAGGTAAAAGCGCCTCAGCGCACCCTCGCGTCCCGCCCTGGGAGGTGCCACGCCGCTTGCTCTGATTGGTCGCCACTTTCCCGGGGCCCAATGAGCTCCTCCTGCCAAGCTGTGAATCCTCTTGGTCGTGGTCCAATGAGAGATGGGGGCCGAGCGGAGAGAGGGCGGCGATTGGTTGATTGCGGTGCTGGCGGGGAGCGATTGGCTGAGCTAGCTGAGGGGCTGCGGAAGCGCGCTTCGCTGTGTGTGGTGGTGCTGCCGGGTGGGCTGCGGCGCGATGCGGGGTGGCTGCCGCCTCCTCACTCTGTTGCTCCTGTGCGGACTGTGTGGCGGGAGGGAGCCGGCGCCGGGCGCTGTAACCTGCGGCTCGGTGCTGAAGCTGCTCAACACCCGCCACAGCGTTCGGTTGCATTCTCACGAGGTCAAATACGGCTCCGGTGAGCAGGATCGGGCCGGGAGGCGCCGCGTTGAGGGGCCAGGAGCTGGGAAGTGTCGGGGGGAGCGCTGAGGAGGCGATGAAATGGTGGGAGGGGGACAGCCGAGCAGGGGAGAGGGGCGGGGAATGGCCGCGGGAGGCTGTGAGGGGATCGGGGAATTAAGCCGGACATTGCTCCGATCTGTTGCCGGGGCAGCGGTGGGGCTGTGGGATGGGATGTGGACCTGGCAGGCAGAGGAGGAGGCTGCGGCCCGGGGAGGGGGGAGGCGCGGCAAGGCCGTGCAAGCTGGGCTCCACGTCTCCTGCGTTTGTGGTGTGAAAGGGATGCTTTGCTCTCTCCCTGAGGTGAGCCCTGTGCTGCGTCAAGGGCCTCAGTTACATTCTTCAGTCTGAAGGATACGGTACCTGTATTCCTACTGGAGTCAGAAAATGGACTGTGAGAATTAAGTGTGTCTTAGTATTGTCATGCCTTCATATTTAAAGCAGCTTCCTTCCATTCTTTCAGGATTTTCTGAGCTCCAGAAGTGGGTTAGGTCCCCTGCCATTTAATTCTGTTCCAACAGGAAGTGGGCAACAGTCGGTGACAGGAGTTGAAGCTTCAGATGATGCCAACAGTTACTGGCGGATTCGTGGGAAGACTGATGGCAGCTGCCAACGTGGAACCCCGGTGAAATGTGGGCAGGCAATACGACTTACCCATGTAAACACAGGAAAAAATTTACACACTCATCACTTCCCATCACCGCTCTCCAATAACCAAGTAAGTTCCTCTAAATCATAAGTTTTTGTACAAATAGTGCATGATTGATACTGACAATACCTCTTTCTAGATTTCTTGTTTTTGAAGAATCAGTCTCAGATACCAGCTGCCAGAAATAAGGCATCTCTGGATATGCAAAGTGCATGTATTTGCTTCTGTGCATCATAAAATAATGTGTTAGAGTTCCCAACAGAGAGGAAATGTAATATCTACCAGTATCAGTTTGTCACTATAGTTTTTACAAACCTATATTGATTTCTTTATTCTTCATCACTGATACTTTGCTGATTGTTTTGAAATGTTTAGCACTTTCACAGTATTGGACATTAGCCACTTTTCTTAATATCATGGAGGCTGATCTAGAGCCAGACAGTTAATGGCGTGTTAGGACACTTAGGATTTCCTTTATCCAAGTTCCTTGGTGTTCCAGTCCATTAATCTCAATCATCTTCTCCCTATGTCTGTTTTAGTCCCCTCTGCTTATTAATTTGTCCTCCCTTACCAGAAATAAATGAATCCACTTTCACAATCATCTTTATTTACTATCTTACATAATTCTAGAGCAGTGTTCCTCTCTGTAACTAGGGTCCAGCCTTATCCTTGAACAAACGATTGTCCAGAATTGAAAGTCTTTCTTAAAATGTAATCCAAATGTGTTGGAAGTTTGTTTTTAGTAGTCATTTTAGTCTTCCATTAGACAAAGCAGATGGGTCATTAGATTCTAATTTGGGAAACTAGACTGTAGAAACAGTCTGAAAGTGGCTGAAACAATAAAGGTCAGTTTTGTGTAAGGTATCTAGTTTATGTATTTATTAAAACAAAATTAGTGGTGGAAAAATAGCATTTCAGAAGAATTATTTGAAGACCAGGTGGACTCCTGAAGACTTTCCACCTTTCCTCATTTGCTAGTTTAGACAGTTCGTTCAACATTGTTATTAATATGAAAATATTCAGCAACTGTCATTTTGTTCCATTGCATTTGCTACGTGTTTTCACAGTATCTAAGCAAAAGGAGAATGTAAGTGGTTTCCTAGACATTGATGGGACTGTGACTTATTATCTTATTGAAATAAGGTGTGGTTCTGAATATAAACTTTTATTTCATATTCTTAACGAAGAAGTTTGACTTTCATTTGGTATGTCGTCTTTGACACTGTATAGACTACATAAGCTTGAATTAACATGACCCTAAATTATTAGCTTGGTAGGTACAAACTATTGCAGTTCTATTTTCAAGTTGTTAACCACTTCTAGCCATCTGTTTTTTAAGTCTGTGCGGAGTCTTAAACAGTTGGAGTTGAGCTGAGTTTTTGGGGGCACATAATGAAATCTGATCTCTAACTTTTGTTTTAGCAGGAATATATTTGCCTTGATGGTTGTCCATCTTTATTTTTCAGTCATTCAGCTGTCTGTCCAACAGTGCAAACCAAAATAGTTGTTAACTTGTAATCTTGATATAATAAAGTAAAAAAGGAATACAATTCCTTAATAAGTTAAAATGTTGGGACCTTGTGAGTAAAAATTTCTGCAGTGATAACCATGAAGCATTGTGCTACAAAATTAGATACTTACAGTTACAAATTTGTTTTTGTGGGGAAAATTTGTGTCACCATTAGTGCTGTTTCTTTTGAAATTGTTTTGTCAGAAGGATTGCTCTGATCTCTGTGCTCAAGTTGTCTTTAATTCCTAATGTATGTTGTGGTTTGTTGGCACTTTGCACTCAGGTTATGTGTTGGAGTTTGTTGGCAATTTATGTTTGAGTTGTAGTCACAGAGAGTTACCGTTTCTGGATTTGATTGCTGTTGACAGCAGTGCGATGTTTCTTTCCTCTGCATCCTTGCCTTTAAATTTTGCTGGCTTTGTGGCTATTGTTTTTGTGTGCGCGTTGGCCGTCTTTGCTTATATTTTCACTTCAGGAGATTTGTGTTTCTAACAGGAAGTAAGTGCCTTTGGTGATGATGGTGAAGGAGATGACCTCGATATATGGATTGTGCAATGCAGTGGGACACACTGGGAGCGGGAGGATGCAGTGCGCTTCAAGCACGTAGGAACTGAGGTGTTCCTTTCAATAACGGGGGAGCAATATGGCCATCCCATTAGAGGCCAACGGGAAGTTCATGGCATGCCCACCGCTAATCATCACAACTATTGGAAAGCAATGGAAGGAGTCTTCATCAAACCCAGTATGGACCTTGCAAAACATGATGAGCTCTGAATTGCCAGAGGATCCAATAAGATTCATCTTGCTCCCATGTTCAGAGATGCTAATACTTGGCCTCTTAAAAAGCTCCACCTTGCCTAAGTGGTAAACTTTCTGTGTTACTGAAGGGCATTAGTTCACTCTAGGAATGCTGCACTTCTGTGGGAATGACATCTGCCAGGCTAAGACGTTTTACATTTATTTAAGAAATCCTTTCTAAATCTTCAAGCTTATTTGGTGAAACTAGATCATACGTGTTAGTTCTCACTGTCATTTGTTTTGTCGATTACTTCTCCAATTCAAAAGAAATGGAAAAAGCAAAGTAGTACATCTCTGTAGTCCCAGGTACCACAAAACTTTGTATTTTGTAATCTTTTTTTCAATTATAATGAAATATTTGGAAACTTATTTTTAGCTAGTGGGAGAATGCTATCAATGAAGAGATGGAGTAAGTCTAGAAAGGGAAAATATTTCTTGGAAAATGGTGTCTTTTGAATGAGTCAAATTCAGCTACTTCCGCCTTCCAGAAAAATATTTCAGTCCATCTGAAAATTCCTTCCAATGTGTTTCATGAGTTTCATTGTGTGTTTATGGAAAAGTTGAAAATACTGTGTACGTTGAAGTAAGAAGACAAGCTTTTATTTATTACCTTTCTCCAAAGAAATTTGTTTTTTTCTGCTGATTGTGATACTGCTAATTCTCAAACGGTAAGACTTTTGCTCTGGGAACTGGTGCAGAAGGCTACTACTTGTTTAATTAACATTAGAATTTTATAAACTTTCATGTGATGTGAATAAATTTGTTTTATGTTGTTCTTGCATGTCATTGCAAGCTCAGTATGAGAATTCAGGTGAATAAGTAGTGAGACTTACACCCATGTGGGGTTCTTTTGTGCGAATCCAGAAGAAATGGAAAAAGAGTAAATCTTAAAAATCCAGGACCAGACAATTTTCTAACAGAGGGCTGATCTCTAGAGTGAATGCAAGGAATCTTCACTGCATAAGACATTAATTTCTGTGTTGTTCTTCTGTGGAAAGAAGGGAAAAAAACTCTTGAACACTTTTGTTACAGTGTATTACTGGAAACACTGACAAAAGCACAAAGTACCAGACGTTTTCTATTTGCTTTAAGAGAAAAGCTCAGTAAATGAGTGTGAAAAGTCAGCAGATTCAGGTGTTGTTTTTTTCATGTATAACTAGTTTACTGATTGTAGTCCCAATTAGTCAGTTAATGAAGGAGGAAAGTTATTTGTTGCTTTTACATCTCCAGTTACATGCTATAGAGAGTGAGTGTTGATGAAGTGTAATACGTAGTTTCATTTAAATTTTATACATGTACCTATACACTTACTTTTCACGTGCTGATCCCTCACACGCTTGTGGTGCACAGAATAGCTTCAGTTTTAATTCAGGGTTTGATTCTAGTGAAGATCCTTCGTATTCTGCAGAACAAGAAGCCTCTGTTGTTTTGTGATATTCTTCGAAGAAGGTAAGAGTGTTTTTCTGTTAATCTTACAGTATTGAATAGAGGCATTTTGGAGATGAAATGAGCTGTTACTGTTTTGTATTAGAAGTAAACTTCTCTTTAAGCTTCACTGGTATTCCTCACTAATTGTTATTGAAGTAATAAAGGATAATTACTAAAAAATAAAAATTAAAAAAAAAAAAATCAAAACTATTTAAACAAGCTGCACTTTCCTTTAATAAAAAGAAGGGCTTTTCCTTTGAAGTTGGTTTGTGAGAAACTACAAAAAAAAACAGTAACACTTATAAAATGAAGAAATAAATTTGGCAATGAGTTCTCTAGTTCTCTTTAACAGAGAGCAAAAGTCTTTATGCCTAACCATATGGCCTTAGTTTAGTGTTTGCTGGCATGCTTGTGGAATACTGGTTTAGCTGAGGAAAGGATGGATCTGTGTGGCTCATCTTGGTCTGTGTGCCAGTTTTATTTGTTTCAGTTCCCACTGCAGAAGTTGTGCTGGCAGACTCTCAGATAAGCCTAGTTGAAGTACGTCTTAGGAAAAGTCTGTTACCATCATCACACAAAGCATGCTAAATGCAGAATGCAAAAGTTACGAGTTGATGTAAGAAATGCAGAAGCTTGTAGCTGTGAAAAATGATAGCTTGTGCAATTGCAAATGTTTCTTTATATATAACTTCTAGATTTATAAGATCTTAATTATTATGTTTAATGCCATATTGCATGTTTTTAAACTGAATTACTACGATTTCAAAATCTCATTCAAGTGCCTTTATTTTCTCTGATTGCTTACAATTCAGCTTTCCAATGCACCCTCCACAGCTGAGGACTGGAGACACAAATCTCCATTTGTGTATTGGGTTTTTTAGTTGCTTTTTTTCCATGTGACTTTAATAGTCTGACAAAAGGCGTTGAGACTTAGAGTAATAGATGAAACTCTCTGACATGTAGATATGAAAGTCTCAAATGTTGTTTTGTTGCTTTTTTTTTTTTTTTTTTAAGGTGATAATCTAAATTTTATAGTACCTCTTTCCAAAGTTCTCTGTGCACTTAAATGTTAAGTAAAAACTTTTGTTTGTTTGTTTTGCTTCTGTTGATAGCAAAATAGAGTTCTACCGAGTGATTGACAGATGCATTCTGGCTTCTTGCTTACTGTTCTACTACAAGCACTCTGTGAGAAGGAGGTGTGCCAGCATTGCCCTGATAGACTAGAAAGGCTTTTGGGAAAAGCATTAGTGGGATCTTTATAGTTCTCAGTGAGAATAATGTGTGAAGGAAATCTGCTTACTTTAAACTCTATGCTTTGAAAAATCTGTCAAATACAACATTTATTGAACATTGAATTAGATACATTATATATATATATATGTCTATGTGGAATGATATAAAGTTAATATGCTTTTGGAATTCTTTTTGAGGAATACTTGTTTGAGTGCAATCACTTTTATTGCCTGTTTCTTGAGTCTTTTTAAAACTTTGTGTAACTGCTTAGCATGTGAACTAAGCACTTGTCATTTACTTTATCTTTTCAGTATGAATAAGAAGTGTTTTCACTTGAAAGTACAGGAAGGGATTTACCACACGTTGGCTCTAAATTCTGACTATAAAGGCTAAAGATATACTAGTATCTTTATTTCAGTATGGTTGGGAATACTAACTGGGTATATTAGTTCTTAAGTTAAATATGTTTTTACAACTTAAAAAAAGGGGGGGAAATGGCATTCAAAACCCTGTACCATTGATACTTACTCAGCAGTACTTAAAAGCCTTTTAATTCTGCAGAATCTGTTCTGTCTTCTACCTCTCTTCTGCAGCACTGAAATCACTGTCACTGTAGATATACCAGTAGTAGGTAGAGGCTGAACTGCAGAAATGTCTCCTTCCAGTAACATCATCTTGCTAGGTGCCTGACTTCTGGCTGGCATGCTTGCTGCCTTTTTTGTTTTGTTTTGTTTCTATTTTTTGTTTGTTTGTTTGTTTGTTTGTCAGTTCCCTGCTGACACCTGGGAAACTGGCTAAGAACCTACAGAATGTTCAGGTTTGCAGAATACCATACTGCTGTGTATGGGAACTGTTGAGTCACAGCCTGAAGCACTGATTGAGCACCTGGGGAAAGGACCCAGTCAGCCCTGGGAGCACAGGTGAAGACAGTTCAGCTGTGTGACTGGAAGGGGTGCAGCCTGGCTGCACCTCTCTTAGATCTCATTTAAGGGCTGACTGCCACTGGGAAGGGTCTCTTTCTGGAGATCTCTCCTTAATGAAGCTTTTCCCTGTGAACCTGGAGTCTTCTGATACAGGTGAGCAATCTTCTTCCCTTCATTCATAGTACCTCTTTATTGTGCTAGTCCTTTCATCATCACACCTTTGTTGTAATGCCTTTCCCATTGTATTGATCTGTCCAATTGCTATGCTACTGCCTGCACCTTTTTACTGATTTTAAGTTCCCCCGTGCTTTCTTGACTTTGCAGTTTTTTCTTCACACGTGTAATCCAGCTCTGGACCACCATTCAACTGTTTTTGATAGGCGTGTTCAACTTTACCAGCTATTTGTGATGTGTCACATTGCAAACACAAGGCAATTCAAGCTTACCTTATGGTTTGTAACATTTTTTATGTTTGTAAGTCACAAATAGTTATAAAGTTCAAGTTATTTAACGAATTCTTAGAGGAAGAAATGTTTTTGTAAGCATCCTAGTGTTCTTTTGCAGAACCTTGAGTACTTATACCTGTTAGTTTATTTTACCTTCTGCAGAAGACAGAACTCCAGGGTTAGCTCCTTCCAGTCAGTAATTTTGAGTGGGGTTGGGTGATCTTCACAGAAGACAATATTTAATTGTTGTAGGTATCCAAGACATGAAAGGAGGGTAGAGAACATGCTGAAAATCAATTTTTGGCTGTTTTATAGTTCAACATTTCCCTTAAAATTGCAGTAGGTTAAACATAAAAAGCCTTTTGCTATAATTAATATTGCTCTAGTTCTAAATAAGCATAAAAGTCACAGTGAAGTCATCTTATCACAGCTCTGATACTGATTCAAGCTGCTCTTGTGTGAGGGCTTTCAGCTATTTTCCGCCTTTGGGAAAGTGGTATCCTGCTTCACTAGGGTGAGAAGTACTAGAAGATCTGTGATGTCGCAAGGGTAACCAAACCCCTACAAAGCCCATTACAAACTAATCAGAATATGTGCAAGATATAAAGCTGCCTAATTAGTCCCTGTATGCATGGTGTTTTTGTTTTTCAGCTATAAAAGCATTGAGCTGGCTCTGCACAGCTCACTGAGTTTGGACTTGGATCTAAGGTTCTTTCTTGGTCTTCATGATATCTATCTATTCATCTAAGCTTGTTTTTTGAGACTGAGTAGTAGTGGAGGTGTGTGCTGTGCTGAAAATTCCAGTATCTTGGATGAACTTATTGCAATTCCAGCCTCAGCTAAACACAAAGCTTCTTAGTTATTCTCCTCTGATGTTGCCCCCTCCTCCTGCCTGGTGACTGCAGGCTGGTGAGGTGGGGCTGACTGCTAGTGCCCTTCTACTGCTTTCTGTGTCTATGGGTGCCTTATGAGGAGACATGGGGCCTTTATGCTTGCTGGGGTATGTTTTCTACTATTAAATCCAGCTGACTACTCCGTCCTGCTTTAAAACAAGTGCTTTAGATTACCTGTTTTGAAAAAAAAAAAAAAAACAAAACCTTGGGTGGCGTGGATGCAAGCAGGGCGGCAGGGCGGTAGTGAGGAAAACAGAAGGGGGCAAGTTGTGGAGGGTCTTTCCCGCTAACCCAGTGCTCCAGCCTGAAAGCCTTGCTGGAACCGGGACGGGACGGCCGCTAGTGAGCGCTGCTGTCCCGCCGGCTCCGGGCCGGCTGCGGTGGATCGTGGCTGGGCTCCCCGGCGGGTTCGTGCTCCTCGGAGGAGCAAGTGCCAGCCGGCTGTTCTGCGGTCAGCTGCTGTGCGGCCGCGGCTCACCTTAGCTGCGCCCTGCCGAGTCCGGTGCTGCTTTCATTTCAAAAGGAAATAAAGCATTAGCGTAGGTTGTAGGGCGATGCTTTAGTCATTTCTGTTCGCTATCTTTCTATGGGATCCATAAAGCTCTGCCAAGGTTGAAGTGTGTTTGTTTAAGGTAGACGTTTAAGGCAATTAGCTGTATATTAAAAGTAGGTACGGATTTCCGTTTCGGAAGGGGAGAGTGAAGGACACAAAAGGATTGTTAACGGGAGGAGAGAAGAGTTCCCCACCTGTATACGACAATCCCATTGTATTTTCTGAGATCTCGAAAGCAAAAGCTAAAAATAAAACGACCTGTTTCCAGCTGGTGCAAGATGCATTTCACATAAGTGGTAATAATACATTAATGCGTCTTGTCCCTGGCGTAACTGCCTGGCTTCCCTCGGCTACTGCCTGAATCGCTTCCCTTGGAGGATCCTGTGTAATCCGGATGAAAGCCAAGCTGTTCTCTTACCAAGCCGGTACCGGTCTGAGAGCCGCTGGGACGTGATCTCCCTGCCGTCCTGTGGGGCTGAAGGTTCCACGTCCTTCCCTGGCGGTGCGGTTGTTGTCGAGAGCTTTGCTTGACAAACAGGGTGTTTGCCAAGAGGGTGTAGTTCTTCCGTGAGCCTACCTGGCATTGGCTCCTCAGCATCAAGCGTCTCCTGCTGTTCCTTGATGTGTAGCAAAAAGATTCTATTGGTGAGGAGCCTTCCACGATCCCGAGTAGCAGCGTTTGTAGCCTGCTCCTGCTGACAATGTTCTTCGGTTGATGGCCGGAGGCTTCCTCCCAGCCCCACTCGCCCGTACCCGAAGTTGTCCTTACACCCTGCTCCACTGGGCACTGATGACGTATCATTATGCAGCCTGGTCCTCTGCAGCGGGGCGTGGAGGCGAGCGGGGAGGTGCCACCTCTGCCTCCCGCGCGCAGCCATGTGTGCAGCCAGCACGGTGCCTCTGTCCACGACGGAGTTCTGGCAGCAACCTCCCTGAGAGGAGGCACGCAGGAACCCCCAGGCACCCTGAAAGCTTGTCTCGCACCTAAAGGCATCCGGAGGGCTCCTTGCTCATAGAGACTCTGTCTGTGCTGTTCTAGTAGGGCTTGAGAGAGGGTTTCCAGCCTTCTCCGTCTCCTGGCATTGTGGCAGAAGCACAGTATCATAGTGCCCTTCCAGCAGTTCCAAACTGGTGGAGCACGGTAGCTGGTTTAGTTGCAGAAGGCACGTGGGGTGCGATGTGGTAACTGTATAGGCACTTGCGGGCATAGGGGCAAGGGGTGTGTGCCGCAGGTCTCCCGGGACAGAGGCGTTTGCTCCTTAGGGTCCTAATTTTTAGCTGGGAGATAACCACCTTTTTTCCTATCTAAAAAGGAACAGGTGATTGTGACTTTGGAATTGGCTGTTTAAAGAGAGACCCTCCTCCAGGAGAGCTGTGGAGGGAAGAAAAGCCTAAGCTTCTCCGAGACTTTCAGTTTCCAGACTCTCCACTTCCCCTGGGTTTTAACGCTTCCTTACCGTGCCGCCCAAAAGCGAGCGCCGGCTGCGTGCTGTCCCCACAGCTCTGCAGGGCGGTGGCTGTTGTCCTGCGGGGACAGGGGAATGAATGAGGAGGATTTCATCCCGGTGGGAAGGGGCCGGGCAGGCGGAGGCTGTATGGGACCGATCGGCTGCCGGAACGCGCGTGGAGGAGACGCGCCGTAAGAACTGGGCGCAGGAGGAGGGCTTGGCACTCCCAGCCCCGCCTTGCCGCAGCAGCCTCCTCCCCCCACCCCCCCCGTGGCGCTGCTGAGCCCAGCGGCAAAGCGCTGGAGCAGAGCAGAACTTCCGACGGCTTCGTGCCACGGCTCTGGGCTGCCGCTGCCGCGGGAGGGGTGCGGCATGATTATGCTGAGAGGGTGGGTGTCGTGTGGAACACTGCATTAAAAGGTGCTTCTGAAGGCAAAGTAATAATGCGGATCGACTGCTTTGTTTCCAGGTTGTTTTTGCACTCTTCTCCATAGGGAAGCTGTCCGGTCTACATTATTCTTACCAGAAAAGCACCGTGACGCTAGATCGTATTTTATTCTATCTAGTGCCTTAACAAATAGAAGGAAAATGTTTGTCTGTTGTTCAGTCTGAGACACTATGGTTCACAGTGGAAGAATGACTTAAGCTGAAAAAAAAAAAAATCCATCCTAAAAAAATGTTTGCTACAGTCGAGGGGTCTTTAGTGAGGGAAGTGTGCACAAGAGGTCAGACTGGGGATGGTGACTAGGGCAGAACTGAGTGATCCAAAGCAACGTATTGATACCTTTTTTTCCCCACTTCGAATTACAGATTTTCTTTGCCTTGCCCATAAGTGCTGTGCTGTGACTCAGGCCAGGCACAGGGAGCCTGGGAGGGTGGGCTGCCTGACCAAACACCTGGCCTCACGCACTATCCTCGCACCTCAGAGCTTGCCCCTAGGCCTACTCAAAGCACATTAAAATGTTGATGGTCAACCTTTTCCTCGAAGGTGGCAGCTCCCAATGTCCCTGACCCGGATGCTGGTGGCCCCCCTCCGAAGGGGAGGGCTACATGTCCTATCTGGAGCTGTGCGCTGTGGGCTGGCAGAAATCCCCCACCCATTTTCCTCCAGGACTGACCTGCTCAGGCTGGGAGCCCCCCAGGGTTTCGCAGAAGGCGATGGTGGGGTCTCCCAGTGGTACAGGTGGAGCTGTGGTGGGCTCCCTCCGTGCTGATCTCATGGGACATTCGGTGGGTTTAAGAGTCAGTGGAGCAGAACCAGAAAAGGATGTGCTTGGATTTCAGAGATACTCTAGATAGGAATGGTCAGAAGTATGTGAGTAGCTAGGCTGAGCAACGCTTACTGAGCAGCCTCTCCTGCTGAGGTCCGCTTCTCTTTCCCCACCTATTTTATTGCGTGCCCATGAGTTAACGAAAATGTTTTGAGAATTGGTTTCAGTCGATGTCCCCTTTACGCTGCCCTTAGCCTCTCACCCCTACCGGGGCCACCGGACGTGATATTTTCGGCACCCTCCCACGGACGCCTGGCGGTGCTGAGCGGAGCGCACCTTCCTGCGGCGGGGGAAAGCCGCCTGCTGCTCTCTCCGGCTCGGCGAGTGAAGCTCGGCCGCCTCCCCCCGGCACGGAGCCGCGCCGACGAAACGGCGGGGCTGGCAGTCAGCGGTATCCTTTCAAGAGCCAAGAGCACGAGGTCCCTCTGAAATCCCCACGTAGTGCAGCCGGTTTGCGGGGCCCGGTTTCCCTCGGTGGCAGCTGCCGGGCTCGGGCGGCTTGCGATGCGCTGTTCTGCACCGAGCCCCATTCTTACCGGTGGTAGCGGCGGCAACGCGGTTTGGCTCTGCCCGGTTCAGCCGCTCGAGAGCTGCCTGTGGCGGCAGAACCAGGGCAGAGCCGTCCTCTCCCCGTGGAACGCGCTGCCCCAGGCAGACACAGGCAGCTTCTCGTGCCAGCGGGAGCCCGCTGGCTGTAACCTGCTTGTGAAGTGTGCCCTTGCTCCGGTGCCATTCCACTGGTCGAGGCTTTAAAGCGTCACCACGTTCTCTGCTCCCTTAGTCAGGATGCAAATGCAAAACAGCACAGTTTTGCTTTTCCCGATTTAAGTATTATTCCCCCCACCCCGTCCCAGTTTAAAAGCTCTCTTGCTTTTTCAGTGTCTGTGTGTTAGCTTGGCGGATTTTCTTGGTTGTATTGGTTTGATTCGTTGTTCTTTTGTGTTTGCCTCACAGTAGGAATAGTGTGTGTGTTGGGGGGGCGGGGGTGTTTCTGTGGGAAGTGGGAAAGGAGAAGAAGATGGAATCGATTTTGATAGAGAATGTGGCCGAAGATTGAACAGGGAAATGGCAAAACTGCTCTTCAACTTGCTCCAGACACCGTTATAAATGCTCCAAAATGAGTCACTTAGTACTGGGGGCTACGGGGCTGGCCTTGAGGAATCTTTCATTTTGCTAGTGCTCAGCATCAGTAACAGCTTGCACATGGAAGTGGCCTCCTGTACCTCTCCAGGGCTGTTGATAGATCTGTGCTTTCTTCAGGTCTGAAAGTCTATTTTTTTTATTTTTTTATTTTTTATTTATTTATTTATTTATTCCCTCAGAGCAGGGATGGTTTGCAATGGTGGTGCTGGGTTTGTTTTCCTGGTTGTTGTTGTTGTTGTTAATAATTTAGAGATGTGTTTAAGGTCTAACTCTGTTTAAAAAAAAAAAAAAAAAAAAAAAAAAACAACAACAAAAAAATGAAAACCAAGTGACAGACTTTTCTGCTATCACCCTAAACTTATCCTGAAAAATGATGGAAATTCACAGTGGGGGAACAAAACAAAGTTTATCTTCTGGCATAGTGTGATGGAGGTTTTTGTACAAAGTCTAATTCCCTACTGATTTTAATGGGGTGAACTGTTGATAAGGATGTAGCAGCTCCTGGCAAACATGTTGCTTCTCAGCAGAGAAGTGTTTGAAGAAGGCAAAGAAGAGGTCTGACGTTTTTGTTGTTGTTGTAGCAGGGTGATTCCTTAAAATAGTTGCTTTATTACTGGTATATTATTATCGCTGTCATTTGATCATTCTGTATGTCTAAGGATGTTTACAAGACCAAAGGTTTACAAGGTATACAAGGCACACCCACCTCCAAGGTGAGTAAGCAGGATTTCTACCAAATTGGTGTTGACACTGAGTGCTGGTAGTGTACCTAGTTCTGTGCAGTGCCATGTGGATGATTTTGGTTTGCTAATAAAGAACTTCCATTGTCAATCAGACACCTACCTGCTGTTCTGCTAGCTCCTTATGGCAGAGACCTCTGCCCGTGGAGCTTCTGGTGACAGCACATTAAAGAGAAGAGCACAGTTCTAAAGCTGTGAAAGTTTGAGACGCTTCTTCCCATCTGTTGACTTCTGAGCAGTGAGTGCTTTGTAAGGATGTGGAGCTACTAGATCCAGGCCTTGCTGGGGAAGCTCACTGTTCTGAGGAAGGGGTTAGATGGAGTCTGAGGAGTTGTGTGCTGACGGAACGAGGCTTCAGCTGAAAAGCTGGGTGGCTAATGCCATTGTCAAGCCTCCAGTTTTGCCACCTGCTATTCCCTTTGGATGGCAACAGGATGCTTGCTAGAAGGCTTATTGGGAAGAGAATATGCTTTTAGGTATCCCATGTGAGTAGGATTCTCAGGAGATAACAATGAATTGTGGTTGGTGGGTTTTTTTTTTGGTTGTTTGTTTCTTCTTAGCTGAAATTGATTAGGATACTCTAGGATTTTTTAATTATTATTATTAAAGTATGCCTTGCCTTCTTGCTTAGCACTTTGTATGCCATAATTGCCAGACCACATTGTGTCTTTGGTCTGTGTTGGATGAATCTTGAGGGTTGGATGTGGACCTAGTAGCAGGATATGGCCCTAAAACCCAGCAGCCTTTGCTTCCTGCAGGGAAGTGGCTGTCTATGGTAGCTCTTCTACAGGCAGAGTGACATCCTCCACTGCAGGAGAGCAAGCACAAGGCTTTCCAACAGCCGGGGGTGGGGTGGGGGTGGAAATCTATTGTGCATTGGTTTTCAGTAAATATATTATGAGCTACCTGGTATTATTAGGTCTAATCACAAGGGTTTTCCTCTTAAAGCTGTGGCTGGATTTATGTTGATCACTTTAAAACAAATGTCACAGATATATTTAATAGAAGTATGTGTAAAACCCCAACCCCCAAATGGTATTATGTAACCAATACAGTATTTAAGTGCCCCCTGTGTAAACTAACCAAAAAGCCTGCTGTTTGCCTTCTTTGCCTCTGCTGTGTATCGGTCAACCAAAGCCAGGCAGTCTGTTTGCTGTTCTGATTACTATTTTAAAAGGCCAGATCCGTAGGATCGTGTTATCTAGAAAGTGAAAAAGACTTAAACCCCATTTTCTGGGCTTAGAGGGCTCTGGGACTGAGTGAGAGCCCTCTCAGGGGCTGCCCAGAGTGTGAATTGCCAAGCAAGCCTGTGCTGTTTGAAAGCATGCACACACAATGTACGTTGTCCTTTTATTTTGCCATGTTCAGAGCAGTCCTTCTCAGTAACTTCACAACAGCCTCAGCCATGGGATTCAGCTAAGCTCAGCGAAGGTGAAGATGTGTTAGTGTGAGATCGTGGAGGTGGTGGAAGATGGTGATACATGTCTAAAGGTGGAATCAGGTGAAAATTAAGAGATGGATTTCCTCTTGCTTTTAGCCAAATAGCGTTTGTAGGCTTTCCCCCTAACTCATTGTTGTATATCTGCCATCAGCTCCCTGCCCAGTCAAATCCTTTATTCAAAGTGCTGGATCTCAGGAGCACAGTGGTTTCCCATTATTGTTATAATCTTTAGCCAAAGAGATGTCCCTCCTTTTCAGTAATGCACCAAGGTGGAAGTAATCGTTCTTTTTTTCTTCTTGCATTTGTCCTTTCCTGTTTCATTCACCAATTGAAAAATGGCTAAAGAGCAGCCCCCGTTTCACCTCCCCTTTTCTGTGATTGACTCAGCAGCTCCTGGGACAGAGAGAGGAAAGGGGCCTCGAGGTCACAACCTTCACAATCTTCAAAGCCCCTGCCGCTTCCAGCAGCTGTCACAGCTCTCACTGACCATATCCCCAGAAGGTCAGCAAAAAAATAAACACTGGGGCCCGAAAGATCCCCTTCTCATGCAAACTGTCCATTTCCCTCCCCAGCTCCCATTCCATGCATAGCTCACACATTGGAGACCCCCTCGGATTTGCACAGAGCTATGCAAGAGCAAAATGCCACAGAAAAGAAAAGCAGAAGGGCTTCCTGGGCAGGCAGAGGGGGAAAAAGAAAAGCAGCTTCCTGAGCTCTCCATGCCCACCCACAGTTTGCTGCAGCCATTTTGTGTGTGCAAAGCCTGGAGGTGAAGCTGGGGAAGGGGCTGACTTTTCCCTAGGAGAGAGACTGCAGGGAAGAATTCAGCTTTTATATCTGCTTGTGCATGTGAGAGATGGAAGAAAGAGAGAATCCAACAGAAATAGGAAATTAAGCATAGACTGGAAAAGCCTTTTCATTAGGAGTAGATTGCATCCCCCTCCTCCGGCTGGTTTGCTTTCTGCACTCACCTTCCTCTGCAAAAACTCACGATGAAGCAGAAACAGGGTCAAGAAGTGCAGGTTCAAAAGGCCAGAGTGGAAAGGTCCTTAGCTAAAGGAAATACCCCTCCCCAGCCTTCTTTTATAGAAGTATCCATTTCACCATGGCCGCTAATAATCAAAGGACTATTTCCTGGCCTTCCCAGCACAGCTTCCATCCACACCACTGGTCTGACATCCATTATTATAAACCATTCCTCTCTCACCCCATGCTCCCCCGGGCCCTGCTGCTGAACCCAGCACTAGGGCATGCCTCGAACCTATTTTTCAGGCTGTGTGGCTAAGGAAGACGCTCATTTCCATTTTCACCCTCTTCCCACAAAGAACAAGCGGGCTATTAGCACGCTGGACGGCCCGACAAAAACCCGTCGAGGGGCCGCCGTTGGGGAGGCAGTAGGGGCTGGAGACCTGCAAGAAAACCCTCCCGGAAGAAAAGGCAGCGGCGGGAACGTGGGAAGGCACTTTATTTACGTGGATGGCCGAGGCCGGCCCGCACCCCTCGCCCTGCGCTTTCCGACAGAACGAGCAGCGCGGCGACCCCTGCCCCGCTCGAGTGGCTCCTGGGGGCCCGGCGGGACGGCCCGTCTCTTCCCCGCCCGCTGTTACACCGGCTGGACCCGACTCTCGCTGCTCCCCGGCGCACTGACGCCCTTTCATTATTGCACTGCTCGCTGCGACCGTGACAGTAGTGCAACAGGGAAAGAGGGGCAGCCCGCCTGGTGGCCCCGGCCGCCGGACTGGGGCACAGAGAGAGAGCTCGGGCTTTGAGGGGGGGGGAATTTCCTGGCTTTGTCCCTTAGCTGGTCGCCTCCCCTCGGAGTGATGCCCGGGGGTTAAACAGAGGGCAGGGCCGGGGTCGGGCGAGCAGGCGGGAGGCAGCGGTCCTGCAGGGCTTCTCTCCCTCCCGCGCCCATCGCCGCGGAGAAAACGCGGCCTCGTGCTGCCCGAGGAGCGGCTATGAAAGCCCTGCGGCTGCGGCCGCTCTGCCGCACCCTGAGCCGGCCCCAATCCCCTCCCACCACCCCTCTGCCTGGGCCCCAGAGGTCCCGAAAGGGACCGCGGCGACCACCTGAAATGGAAGGCAAGGCCACCCACCCGGCCAGCCCGGCTGCTGTCAGCCCCCAGCTGATTTCTCACAAAGCGGAGAAGAGATTGAGATTGAACACCCCCGGCCCTGCTCCTTTCCCACGTACCTCTGTAAGCAGCTCTCGGGAAGGGCTGGGGGCAGTGCCCGGCCCAGCCGTGCCTGCACCAAGCCCGGGCTGCCGGGCACGGCCGCGTTCGCCAGGCAGAGGCACGAGCTTTGTTTAGAGGTTATCGGGATTAGAGCCTCGGGCTCTTCGTGCAACGCTCTGCTTTGCACAGCACTGGTTTTCGGGCACAGGAACAGCTGAGTGTGGCTATGTATCTCCTCCCATCCCTTGGTGGGTGTTTACATCGTTATGTAAAATAGGCACCCTTCAAACATCTCGGGACTTGTACTGTTTTAAAATGGAGACGTGATGGGTTTCTGCAGTTTCAGTCACTGCTTGTGCCTCTTAAACACAAGGCCATTTTGAATCCTGTGTGATAGCATCAAAAATATGCCCATTACTCACAACTTGAGTCACCACAATAGCATGATTATTTGTCACACATAACATCTCTGCACAATTACTTGCCTATCTAACAATGCTTGGTATTTCACAACTTTTCCCTTAACTCGATGGGCACATAGGATTTATTTTTCCTGCTGTGGCTGTCTTCTCTCCATGAAGAATGCCCTCAAAAGAAAAGACCCTATAAGCAATATTGCACTACTACCCTGAGCACAAAAGCAGAGGCAATATTGATAGGGTCTCATCCTTAAGGTTAGGAAGCTGGATAATGTTTCTTGCGACAGGTGATTGGAGGGAGCTTCATTCCATGCCTGTAAATGGGGAAGGGGTAAAAAGTTAGAAAGCAGCGCAGTGCCCTGTGGATTGCAGCACCATGTGCTCCCTGGAGTCTGGGATGCAGAAATGGATCAAACCTCTGCCCCCCGCTTTCTCCCAGGATGTACTTAACATCAGCGTGGACTTTTTTCCAAGGATTCTATACCTCTGTCTTCAGTTCTCACATTTCTTCTGCATGATTTTCTCTCCTTCAATAATAAACTCAGTCAATTAAGTGCCTGAGCTGTTAGAGGCTGGGAAGAGCTATTTATTTGATTAACCAACAGTTGTATTTTGAACCTCTAAGTAACAGGCATCAAGCACACAGAGATCTTCCTTTCCAAGGCTGTCCAACTTAGAGAGCCCAGTGTTTTAAAAAATCCCACCTTTCATTGGAAATCACAAGATTAAGTACACACCAAAAATCAGAAAGTGAAACAGGATCTCTAGGGCTGTTTTTGGTTTGGTTTTTTTTTGTTTGTTTTTTGGTCCGTTTCCTCTCCTCCTCTCCTCCCCCAGCACCCTTCTGTCCTAGGCTGGATGGCACAGTCTTCAGCTGGAGCTGGCTTGGTGCTTAATGCACCAACAGCCACAGAGAAGAATCCTAGGGAGAGACCAACACACCTCCAGCTTCAGGGCTGCTTTGTCAGCTAGGCTCTTCCTCTGCATTCTGGCTCCCAGTAAACCTGCCTAGTGCTTCCATCATGTAGGAGTACTTGAGAGCACAGAGGAAGACAGGGGAAACTTAATTTCCATGCCATCCCAAACCAGCTCATTATTTTGATGCCGTCAGATTCTCTTCCCTCAGCCTACTTTGCAGTGGATTAAATAAATAAGAGCAGTAGTGGAGAGACAATCCCCCAATTCATGGTTTCCTGGCTAATTTATGCATACCACATTGATCTGGTCTTTACCATTAGAGATCCCTGGCATTTGGCATGCTGGCGTGAGGCAGCCCTGCACCTCCTTTGATGTTGCCTCACTTGCCCAAAGCAGCTGAAAACCAAGGACATGCCAGAGAAAAGAGAACAGGAGAAGCTCCATTAATTGTTTGTTTTTCTAATGGCCCAACACACAAAATCTCTAGTCTGCACCAGTCCCTCCCTATCACCATCCTTTGTGATGATGCCTGTTGGAAGCAAGCAGGGATCTTTCTTCCACATTATTTATTTGTATTAACCTTTGCTCACACTAATTAAAAGGCCACGTTCACAGAGATTGCTGTAAGCAGCTCAGAAGGAGTTTTATCAAACTTCAGTATTTTTGTTACCTTGGCAAAACCTCAGGTTTTAATCCTGCCACTCTGCTTCTCAGCAATCCCTGCAACCTAGACATCCAGCTGGGCTGAGAACAAAAAAAGATGCAACTGGACTTGGCCTTACCTTTCCATCTATTCCCATCCAGCCTCTACTTTGCTTATGTTTACCATGTGTTTTCCACTCTTCAGCCTTGATGTTTCAAACAAGACTTACGCTTAACACACACCATTTAACTTCTCCAGTGTCCCAAAGGCAAGCCCACTGGTGAGTTCACAGTTGAAATGTACAGTTCATACACCAAGTCATGTTGCTAATGCATCAGCAATGTTGGGGGAAAGCACAACTTGACAATTTCTACTCAACTTCAGAATTTTAGTAGCTGCAGAAGCTTCAGTTGTAGCAGGAAAGAGTAAGGGATGTAATTAGAAACATCAGCCAGAAGTTAAGGACCAAGGAAAGCCAATTAAGTCACAATATGTTTCTGGATCTGCACTGAGAGCCTAGATGCGCCTCAGGAATTTCTTTATCTCCACATGGTGCACTGGCACAGGACAGCCCACATTACTTATTTATTTGTTTTACAAGACAGGATAAATAAAGGCTGCTTCCATCAGCAATTATATTTCCCCAGTTTGCAAACAACATGCAAAGCCCAGGTCAATCCATGTTCTATAGCAGGGATTCATCTCTGCAATGTATATGGGGGTTATTTTAAAATAAATGTTTAAACACGAGATTATGAAATGCACGCTATTTATACTCCAGGAGGCTCAGCATCTCTAGATATGTTTAGAAACCTCTCTCGCCTTTAATCACAGTTATAGAAACTGAATGGAAATGTCACCCATACTAGTATGGAAATAACGCTCTATGTTGCTCAATAATTGAAGACTTTTTTCTTCTGGCAGTGCTGTGGGGGGATCTTTAACTGTAGTGGAGTTCTTGCTTTCTGTTTAAGCCCTCTTTTCTGATGTTAGCAGGGAAACAAACTGAAGTGTCCCTATGATGAAGCTTTGGGATAAATATAAAGCAGTGAACTGACTCTCAGGAGCTCAGAGGCCTCATGCTCCTTGTGAGAGTAGACCTCATCCTCCCTGGCTTAGTTTGGAAGCCATTTCCCCTTCCATTCCTTGCTGTTTGTTTTTTCTTGTAGTTAAAGGTGCTACTTCGGGCAAATGTGTTTTTTCAATATTCATCTCGGTTGCAACTTCACATAATGTGGCAGGACAACAAAGCCTCAGTCCAGCCTTGTTTCCCTGCTCACAGCCATTTCACTAGCCCGGGGAAATGAGGCCATTTAAAAGCCATCTTGCAATTAAATACATTACATAGTCCACAACACATTTTCTGCAATGAAATTGACGCCGTTACCAATGGTCAGAGCCAACACTTTGAAAGCAGCTGAGAGTTGATTTTAGACTTTTCCATTGTTTTAAAACTGGGAAGTGTTGCCTTTCTAATTCTCCCCCTCCCCCCCCCCCCCCCCTTTTTTTTTTCTGAAAGAGAATTCTTAGCATTCCAATCCTGACTCCTTAAGTCTATCTAGCAAGTTACTACAAATCCATCCATAGAAAAAGGGGATTCTTGCTTCCACACAAGAGCCAACCTGTCCAGGTGTGAGACTCCAGAGAGGAAGAGCTGGGAGTCCTCCCTGAGCACACCGCTTTCTGCGTGTGTCTCACCCACTGGCCTGGGGACTGTCACCCACCGCCACTTATCAGTACATTGCCTCTGATATAGGCTGACATCTCCTCCCCTAAAATCAGGAAGGATTACACTCCAAAATGTCCTGCCATTTGATTCTTGCTTATAATATTTAGTTTGTGGGTTTCAATAACCCTTTTCTCAGCAGCAACATTTCCTCAGCTGGCAGAAGCCAGATCTGCGTCAGTGAGCTCCATTAAAAGGAACGACAGAGCTCCTTAAACAGCCTAGACTTTGTAACCCCACAATACAGCTTTTCTGTATGGTGTTTACCAGCGCTCTGCTGTCTGATGGGAAAAAACAACAACAAAAAATACAACAACAACATAAAATGCCCTCACGGTACAAAATGCAGGAGCAAATAGGGGGCTAAATCCTATCTCTTTGGAAATGACAATCCCACTCCTGGCCCTGTGCGTGCAGGACAGCAGCACTCTCAGCACTTGCCTCCACTGGTGAAGGCACAGCGCGGGGCCAACCTTGTGGCCCCCCAGCCACACTGTGAGCCCCCGGTGGCTGTTCCCTGCAGCAGGGCATGGGCTCCCCCCATTAAAATCCCAAAGGCCCTGAGTAGGGTAGGGGCTATGTGTCTTCCCCAGGACCCAATCCTGCATCTGGGGCCGAGGGGGAGGGCACGAGAAGGGAACCATCAACCCCTGCCCTCCCCAGCCACCTCTCGTCCCCACAGCACCCGAGAGCTGCGAGAGCGACCTTAACACAAATCGAGCACTAAATGCAATGACTCCAAAAGTCCCCCTGAAAAAAAAAAAAAATCGCCTCTGAAAACTTAAACCATCTGATTTCACTTTCCGCTCCAATTGGTTGTGTAGTCAGGGCGCAGGTCTGGCCTCCTCCACCACACTAATACTCTATGTGTGCTGCCTCCACAGAGGAGGGGTTCTTTTAACAAGTTTATGCAACAACAGGATGGAGGCTCTGCCGGAGCCCTTCCCCCCGCAGCCCGACCTGATTCCCCGCATTCCTCCCTCGCCCTCCCCCTCCGACCCAACTGGAGACAAACTCTGGCATCTCCACACACATGCAAATGGTTTCCCTTGCACAAATACAGACTCCTGAAGGGGGCCTTTGCTTCCGAATCCCCCCTGCTTTTTTTTTTTTTTTTTTCCTTCGCTTTACATTCCTCAACCAGGCAGGGTTAAAAAAAAAAAAAAGAGAGAAAAGAAGAAGGAGAGAGAGTGAGCAAGTGGGGAAGGGAGGGTTTGGAATGTGCAGCCTCCATCCCAGGCCCCAATCTACAGGGAACCCTGTCCTTTACCCCCACACTCCAGGGCCTTGCAGGACTATGGCTCAGTCCCAACGGGCAGGCAGCCCTGGGAAGGTGTCCCCTAGTCCCTCTGTGAGCAGGACATGGTCCTTGTCATCACCCAGGCCTTCCCCTACATCACATGCCTCAAGTCCCCTTGCCCATGGGAGGTTTCCAAATGCAGCTACCATCTTCTTTGTAAAGACGTAACTTTATACAGAAAAACAACCACACGTAGATTCCCCCCAGGACTTCTCCACCGCCAACCAAGGCTCACATGGCTGAGAGGCCATCTTACAGCCTGGTGTCAGCAACACCAGGGCTTTTGCTGCCACTTGCTCCTGCTCACCCATGGGCCCCCCACACACACGTACTCCACATGCACATGGCCCAGCACTGCCTGCACCAGTGTGACTCCCAGAGCCTCACTGGGCCTCCTCATACCCTCTGTCCTCCTTGGCCAGAGGCAGTGCCCGGCCCTTGTGCCTCCACTCTGGTCTCTGTTCTGTTCTTATGGATGGTGGAGGCAAAGAGCCCCCACCCACAGAGCCTTTACAGATTTCACTTTCTCCTACTTCTTAATTAAGCAAAAATTAGGAGAAGAGGAAAGCGCCTATGCTAAACAGGCCCCTTCATTCCTTAACGAGCACAGAAATGGCAGCCGTGCTACATACAATGCAGAGATGAAGAGAAAGAAGAGATCCAGAGAGAGGGAGCCATGCAGAGCCATGTTACCTCCACTGAGGCACGGGAAGCATTCTGCAGCCACTGCCGGTTCCCCAGCCTCCACTTGGGAGGGCTCAGCCTTCTTCTCTGAGGGAGAAGGGAGGCCAGCAGACTCCGACTCCCCAACAGAAATACGGGGACAGAGAAAGTGCCTTTTGTTTGCTCCCTGCTCATGGAGGAACAGGAAAGTAATACTAGGGACACAGCTTCCCCTCATCCTTCTGAACTGAGATCCCCCCCTTAGGATGTGCTCCTCCATTTTCTGACTCTCTGTGGCTCACCAGCATGCAGACCCTGGCCTGGCTCGGGGTTTGCAATCCAGTCTGAAAATGCGCCTTTACCTAGATTTAATTTCCCATATGATAGCTCTCCCCACCCCCACCCTTTGCTCCCAAGGTAACAGCTCAAGGCTTCAGGAAAAAAGAGAGAAAGGTCCCATCCCCCAGCCTCCACCCCCTTTCTTAGCAGCTGCAAGTGAAAATACCGTATCTGCCTCCAACTACACCACGAGTGACAGTCACCAACATATTGTTATTTAAAGATCAATTCTAAATGCAATATTGCGGTTCCTAGGCCTGCATCATCCCTGTGTCTCTCAGGCCCACTTCATGTTTGTTACTGAGACGTGCAGAGAAAGATTTTCTTTTAAAATGTATTGATTATTATGTGCCTCCTTTTTTATGTAAATGAAGGTATCAATATTGCTTTAATCATAGCAGTAATTCCTCTAAAAGTGAAATATGATGGAATTTGAAAAATCCATTGATAGGAAGCAAAAATGAAATTGCCCATGAATACACACATATGTATTAAAGTCACTAAATTCTCTACACAATAACATCCTTAGGTTCATAAAACTACTTTTTAAAGCAGACTTAAGGTAATGCTCAAACTTGGTCAGGGTATTTTTAAAGGTGGTGATTGCTCTAAAGGAGGACAAGAGGGCTTTAGGATGTGAATAGGCCAGCTTTTTATTTTACAACTTAGAAACACAAACCCACGCTAGTGGCAGAAAGGGCAATCCATTTTGTACACTGAAACAGTCAATATGGGGAACAAAACCCAAGGAATTTCCATACAACCACTCAGCTTAAACACAAACCCAACAAACAAACACGAGGATAGGGATTTTTTGGTCAATTTCTACATGATCTCAATTTTTTTTGCACACATTTGAGCATTTGTGGCTGGGTGTGTGTGTGTGTGTGTGTGTGTAAGAAATCAGAGCAGGGGGACGGTTCCTTGACAGAATGTATTAAATGTCTACAGAATCCCATCATGTCAGGGGCTGGGTGTGCAACAGTAACTGATCATGAGGATGTATTAGGACTGGAACCAAATGCTTTGACAATATTATTGCACTGCTTTATTTGTGCAGACAGTAGTGCAACATTGTCAGAGCCAGCGATACCAGCAGCCACTGTCACTTCTGCACAGCTGCCCTGTGTCCTTTTGTAAGGGACTGCTACATTACAGTGTTACCCACAATAACGTTTTTATGTTTAGCCCCCGGTAAAACTCTGCATGACAAAGTTTATTTGCAATCGTAATTAGACAAGGTAAAAAACCACCAACAACAAAAAGTTAGTAAAAAAAAAAAAAAAAAAAAAAAAAAAGAAAAAGAAAGAAAGAAAGGGAGGGAGAAAGAGGAAGAGAGAGAGCACTGTTAGCCTGGCTTGTTACCCAAGGCATTCAGGGCTTTTCCTACACGCCCAGTGTATCTAGGCATGGTATGTTATGAAGGTTTTATACAATAAAATATTTTGGTACAGTAATGGAGAATAAAAGAAGGGGCCTAACTCAGCATCCCCAAATGCACACGTTTCCATAAAAACCAGACTGGTCGCTCAATGAATCTGAACTATGCAATTTAAATAAATCACAGAGTGCCAGCCCCTTCCTGTTCCTTCGCAAGTTGTCTTAATTGCGCTGTGTATTTTGTAGTGGTTGACTAGCACAGACCAAAAAGCCTAGGATGGTGTAAATACACACTGGCTGGATTTGCTATGAAGGAAAAATGTTACAGAGATTATTAGACTTTTGTATATGAAAATATTAATGTCCGTGCTTCTATCTCACAGATACCTGAGTGACACCTCTCAAACAAAAATAATCACAGTATAAATGCTGCAGATACATAGAGACAAATCAACAGCATGAAATCCCCACAGATATTGGTAGGCGCCACCTTAAATACATATGGAAATGTTTCTGTAAAGGAAAAAGACTATAAATAAATCACTGTAAAATTTCAATGTAGATATTATGTGGAAGCATGTAGAAATTTACTAATAAATTACTCACAAGATATTAGTAAACAAATGAGGTGATGTGATGCCCTGAGAGCCCCCAGAAATGCCTAGAGCTCATTTTAAATAGAATGTGTTTGAATTACTCTATCCCTTTAATATATAAATACATATAAAATGTATAAACCAGAATCTCTCCTTATTCAAAACCACTCCCACATGTATAAAACCTTATTTCACACACGTGCATAAATACACTGAAGGAGGCATCTATTTTAGGGTTGTTTGCCCACTCTGAACAGGGTGGGCTGCTAAAGGGGGTCATGTTTCTGCCAGCCAATGCCCTTTTAATATTGCACTGCTCATCATAATTGCCAGTAGTACAACAGAAAAAGGGCTCTGGACAACAGCATACTTCAGAGACTTCCCAATAGAAATGATAAATCAGTTAGAAACTTCTCCAAGTGATGGCCTTCTGTGCGAGATTTACTCTAAAACAGATCCTATTACATTAAAAAAAAAAAAAAAATAGAAAGAAAGAAAAAGAAAGGAGAACAAAAAGAAAGAGAGCAAGAAAGAAAGAAAAAGGAAAAAAAAAAAAAGGTGTTTCTTCAAGAATCACATTGATTCAATACCATTCTTTATAATTAGATTTTCATAGCTCACGACTGCATCCTGAATTAAGTTCAGCAAGAATTTAGATAAGCCTGTATTAGGGACTTCTTTCAGTGACAAATGTACTGCGTCAGAACATGTGGACCAAAGGGCAGAACGGCACTGCGCTCCTTGCATTTCTGGACCTCAGCACGTTTCAGAAGTAGATGCAATGAATTAGATGAAATGTTGTCTTAAAGACACAGTGCGGGAGAAGTTCTCATTCCTTCTATTGCTTTTATCAGAATCATCTGCTAAAATAATCGGTATTTATTATGGACATGCTTGCTAGCAGCTCAACTCGCTTTTATTTATTTTGGAGTACTGAGGAAGTTTTGCTATTTTACACAAGCATCCAAACAAGCTTCCAAAGCAGCTGCCAGCCAGGAGGGGCAGAGCTTTCACAGCCTCTCCTCACACCGTGAAAACGTTACTACTGAATCTTTCTTTCCTTTTTCGAAAAGAAAATGTGGGCACTAAGGAGAACACACCAGTTAACAATTACAGATTAGACGTCCCAAATATTGCTAGGAAAAAAAAACAAAACAAAACATTTAAAAGTCAACTTGAGTCTTTAGGTTTCAAACTGTTTGCCATTTGTTTCTTTAAACAACCTCAAACTTAAAAGCTGGACAATGGAACTACCCATTAAAGGAGATCACTGGAGAAATTATAACATACTTTGATTGCCAACTTCAAAAAACACAAAGAAATTACATGCAAGGAAATCCAAACCTGAAAGCAATTTTCCATAAACTGTGCAGACCAGTCAGAATCGTCCCAAGTGCTGACAAGAATTAAACTGAATTGAGTCTGGGCTGAGTGAGAAAATACACTAAATGAACTCTAATTGTCAACTTTATTGAGTAGCATTCATAGAAAGCCAATTGGTTTGGAAACGTCCCAACCCAATTACAATCTTAAACCGTATCACTCTCCGGTTTAATTTTTTTTTTCTTTTTTCTTTTTTCTTTTTCTTTTTCTCTCTTTTTTTTTTGTACATTTCTCCCTAACCCAGAAGCCGAGGCTAGTTTGGAGATGTTGAATCGAGAAGGAAAGAAAGAGAGAAGGGAGGAGAGAGAGGGGGAAAAAACGGGAATAAAAAAGAAGATGGAATTGGACGAAAGAATGTGCTTTCAGCTCTAGGAAGCTGGGCTTCTGTAATTCCGGTGCCCCAGGTTCGTGTCCGAGGCTGCGAACCTCCCTTCCCCGGCCCGCAGACCACACACTGGAGGGAAACAGCGGAACTGGGGCAAAGTGCAAGAACGCCAAAGAAACACTTTGGGCTGCGCACCCCGGTTTATTGCAAAAGCTATTTAAGCAAAGCATTAGTTTTACGAGATTTAAATATTAAGCCAATATAAATACTGGCTGGAGATAGTGTGTGACGTATTGCTTCGCTCTTAGGGGGGCTTTAAGCAAAAAATAAACTAAAAGAAAATAAAAGAAAAAAAAAGAAAAGGAAAGCAAAGGAGATGGAGATCTGATAGCAAATAATAGCAATAACGATCTACGCGCTGACTGCAGAGAGGGGCTTTGCCGGGCTCGGGGCCGCTGCCCTCCCTGCCGCGCACAGCGCCCGCGGAGCACAAAGCGCGGCCCCGGCGGGAGGGCTCTGATTCGTGGGCTCGTGCTCAGTTTCTCAGAAGTGTTTGCATAGGCGAAATATTTGCGAGAGGAGGGGAGGAAAAAAAAAAAAAAAAAAAAAAAAAACCAACCAAAAAAACCCAGCTCAGCCCCAGCTATCGCCGCCCAGCCCAGCCTGCAGCCCTCGCCTCCCGCGCTGCTCGTGCTGCACTCGCGGACGATCCCCGCCGTATCCCCGCTCCTCCCCTCCGTTTTCGCCTGTACCGGGCTCCGTGCCGCTCCGAGTTCGCCTCCCGGCCCCGCTCCGGCTCCCTTCGCCCCTCGCTACGCTCCCGGGCCCGACGGCCCCAGCGCCTCTCCCGTGGGAAGGAAGAGGGGATCCGCTCCCCGCGGCGGGTCCAGGGCCGGCCGCGATCCCCGCCTCGCCCCGCTGCCCGCGGCCATTGTCAGAGCGGCGGCGCTCCCCGGCGCCCCGACTCTCTGCTCCCTCCCGGCCGCAGCCCCGGAGAGGCGGCAGCAGAGCCCGGCGGGTGCCGCTCGCCCCCGAGCCCCGCGCCGCGGGCGAGGAAAGTTGCCAAAAGAGGCGCAAAAGAGGCGGCGGGACCGGCGATGCGCCCGACCCCCGGCCCCGCGGCCCCGCGCCGCCATCGCGCAGGGAGAACGGGGTCCGCTCGCGCTCGGACACAACCGCGGGCAAAGCCTCCGGTACCAACCTCATGGCCTCCCCGCTCCAGCCTCCATCTTTGACTAGTTGACATTCAGCTCCTGCCTGACCAAGTCCTCATTAGCATACCTCCCCACCATTGGCCCGGCCCTGCGCTAGTTTTTGCCACCGCCTCTCCCATTGGCTCGCGGGGAGGATATTTAAAAATATTATCCTTGCTCCCATTGGCGGGCGGCTGCCGACGTCACGGCACGCTCTTTATTTTAACAATGAACGCACAAACACATTCTTCCATTCACAAATTTTTTTTTTTCAGTAGTTTGCCCGCCTTTTCTCCAACTACATTTTCATTGATTTTTTGTTCCAACTGAGGGAGCCCCGGTTGTAAACAGATAAATTAAAGGCCAACAGAAGGTGGACCCGAGCAAATACTATTTTCTCTCTTTCGTTCGGTAGCGGCGGTGTTGGGGGAACAAAACTCATCTCCGGCGGCCCCCCGGCCGAGAGGCGCGGTCGGTGCTCTCCCGCTCAGCCCGGGAGACCGCAGCCGCTTCGGGCACATTGCGGAGCTCGAGCTCTTTCCCGCAAATAGAAAAGCCGGTCCCGACTCGTCAAGACAAATCTCCGAATTTGTCGCGTTAGAAGAGCAAAAAAAGCCGGTCGTTGCTGGGGCTGGGGGTGCCCGCGGGTGCCTGCCCTGCCGCCCTCTCCCAGCCGCACCCGGGGCCGCTCAGAGCGGGGCTGCGAGCGCGGGGAGCCGCGGTCCGCCGGCAGAGCGCCGCGGCCGAGGGAGGTGCGCTCTGTGAGCGGCCGCAGCCCTGCCGGGATGGGAGGGCGGCTGCGGCAGTCCGGGGGCTGGGACTGAGGGGGGTGCGAGGGTGGTGCTGCCCGGTGGGGCTCTTCCCTGCAAGCTGTGAAACGGAGGATTTCCTGAAAAGAAAAAAAAAAACAAACGAGTGGAGGGGCCGGGAGAGTAGTTGGGGTGCAGTCTCTCATCAGAGACGTGTCTTGGTGAGTTTCTGGTTTTGAAAAGATTTCTGCTGTATTGTTAAGCAAAAAAACTCGGTTTGTGCAGTTGTTTTCACCTCTGAAATAAATAGCTCCTCCTGTGGAATCAGCTATTCAACTCTTGGTTTCAACAGATGTTTTTAAATAAAATGGTTTCAAAGCTCAAATGAGGCCAACTTAGCAGCAAATGAACTGTACAAGCTTCAAGAATGTGATACCCTTTTGTAGATAAAAAGTAGTTGTGGGTTTTTTTTCCACTTTGCAAACATTTTGTTGAGTAGTTGGCGTTTAAAAAGGTGATTCTCCCTAAAGCGCTGAGCGATTTTAGTTTAAAAATCTCTTTTCCTTTCGTTTGTTAACTACCTTTACACTCAATCGCACTAAAACACAATCCATGGGCATGGGAAGTAGAATTTTACAGCATGCAAGAAAAAGGGCATTAGCTTTTTTTTTTTCTTTTTCTTTCTTTTCTTTTTTTTTTTTTTTTTTTATTTTTTTTTAATTCTTTTTTTTATAAACGAGACTTCCTTTGTGCCTCTTCTTGGGCTTGGGAGGTGGTTCTGATTTGGATGCTTTCTCCATATATGTATGTACATGTATGCATAACCCCCACGCACAGATTTTGAACCCGAGCTGTGAGTGCTGGGTCTGGGTACTAATGGGTGGGGACTGGAGCAGTGGATCTCTGGCAGTGTTTTTGGAGATGGGAGAGAAGGGCAGTGGGCTGTGAAATCACACATTCCTGTCCAATGGAGCTGAAATAATGGTATTGTTCTCTGGAAAAGAGGTTGCTTTTCTCTTCTCCATTCTTCCCCTGATCTGCAGGGACCTGATTGTGCAGTTAATCAGCAAAAAAGCGTTTGATGTAAGGCAGGGCGTGAATTCAAAAGGGCCAGGGGGGATTCAAGAGGGATTCTTGTGTCTGTTAGATTTTTTTTTTTTTCCTGATTTCAAAATGGTAGGCGTTTGAAAAGCTGCGCTGGTCTCTCTTCAGAGATCCGGGTTTGTAGTGGGTACCAGCACTAATTATATCGCTTTCTTTGTGGGTTTGACACTTTACTGCCGGGGAAACAGGGAAAAAAAAAAAAAGAAAAAAAGAAAGAAAGAAAAAAAAAAGAAAAAGAAAAAAGAAAAAGATATCTTACAGCAAAACAGAAAGATGTCTTTCCTGGAGCAAAGGTGAGCCCCTACATCCCCGCAGTTAATTCCTTCAGCTTGCTAACGCTCTCCAGAGTGCCTCCTTATGCAGTCCTGCTTAGTGTTTAGCACCGAACAATTCAGTCTAAAATAAAGGCTGTGGGGATCAGGTAAGAACCAAGTTGGTTTAGTAGCTCTTGGTGGTGACCTGTGCCCTGGGTATGACATCCAGCTCCCTGAGGCTGTAAGCACGGGAGCTTTCCTGTCGCACTCCGGCTCATGTAATTTCTCATTGCCAACTTCTTCCCAAATGCTAAGAATATTTGAAACACGTTTCTTATTTCAGTGTGGTAGTTTCCCAAAGCTCTTAACAAAATGCTTGGTGCTGATTTCTGATTTTCTCTCTTCCCATCTCACAGCATCTACACGTACACAAATACGTAAATTCATTGAGATCCTTTTACTTCATGTATTATTCCAGCTACACAGGAAATGACACATCCCAGAGAAAGGCAGCTGCCTTGGATGTTCACGCGAAAAACGTGTAACTGTGCAGCACGCTCCAAGCAGGTTTCTCAGGTTAATTTTGGCCACACCGTAAATGAAGTGAAGGAACATTCCCAGCCCCGTGGCTCTGTCACAGCTCCCCCAGCACCACGGGTTGAGCTCTGCTCCGCTGCAGTGCACGCTGTGTGTTCCAGGGCTGGGGGACATCGGGGAATTCTTCGGAATTTTATGCTGTTGTTTTGCTGTAAGTGCCCGGTTGTGCTCTTTCCTCCCTTTGGAAAGGAAGGCTGACATAAAGCATTCGTTCTGATGTGTGTTTGCTTTAAAGAAGTGCTCCTCTCTAAACGACCGATGCTGGAGAAGGAAGGCGTTTTTATCGTTTTTAAACACCGAGGAGGGGAGGGAGAAAAGCTGATTTTTCCCCCCATATTGGGGTGTTTTGCTGTGTAACTCAATCTGATGTCACTGGGGGTGGAGTCTGCACTGCGTTTGCTCAAACCGGAGCTGCCTCGGTTCAAGGCCTCGTGGCCGAAAGTTCTTAAATCCGTGGCAGACAGGCATGACTATTTCTTAATGAGACCCCTGCTGCAATAATGCGTTTTTTATTTTAATCAGCTTCTTAATGCTATTAATTACGATTTCTTTAATAACGTTCCTCCCATCTGCAAGGTTAGTGCAGTCTCACGTGAGCACCGCAGTAACGCGCTCCGCCGGTACCATCTGTGTGAAAATACACATACAAACTCATATAAAACCCTCCTAATTAGGGCTGCAACATACATATGCTTTGTGAATGTGGGTGACAGGCAGAAACAAAGAGGAAAGAGTGGGGCAGGGTAAATTTCACAGAAGTTTCCAAAGATATTTACAGAGGCTGTTATAAATTAACTTTAAAATCCATCCTTGGGGAAGGCTGCTACATTTAGGAAGAATAGATTTGATTTTTGTGCTCTCTCTTTTATTTCCAGCTCCCAGGCTGCAAACATTTTCTCCTGTGGACAAAACTGTACAGTTGAATTTAAAATGAATTGGTAAAACTCCATGGGAGACAGGAACAAATGGATTCACAAAACGTTCACAGGGCAGCGCTGCCTAGTAATGTTTAACCTGAGCAGCTTGGGCTTTTGGTTTGCCTCAGCATCAAAAAAATCCCTGCACCCCCCAACGTGGGCTGGGAGTCAGAGCCACCCTGGCTCCTCTAAAATCCCAGCTTTCTTCCAATGTTGCACGACTACCACCTCTTTTCTTCCCTTAAACACACACAAACACACACATATTCCTTAGTGTTTAGTTTACAGCAGTTTTGTTTGAGTGGGTTTTGATTCTGCCACAGGAGAATCGAACTGTTTAAAATTACTCTGTATGTGTACTTCTATCCACATATGTATCTGTGGATCACTGTATTTCAAAGCCTTTTTTTTTTTAACCCCCCCAATTCTCTTTCAATGAATGTGGTTGTGGTTGCTAAAAGGATTTTTAAATGAACAATATAAACAAAAAAGCGATTCATGACAGAAAGCCAACCTCGGACACTTGGGGATATTGAAGTTATCACAAACGATTTTTAGCAGTTTTAAATCCACCCACACTCACCCTCCCCAAACACGCCTTTATTTAGGCTGAGCAATCGTTTTAATGAGATAAAAACTCAGTATTTTCTTAACGGCATTTTCCTATCTGCAGGATTGAAAATAAGAAAGCCAGAGAATCCCCACGCTCCTTTCGATAGAAAGAAAATCCGAATCGTTCCCTGGCTAGCAGATGGCCAGAAATACCTTCTGTGTTTCCATAAACATGTTCCATCGATTGCTTCAAAAGTGACAGAACGTAACCAACACGCAGCCCAGAGATCGCCCATCCCTGCCGATCAGAGCCCACAAAGCACTCTCTGTGCTCGCTGACATTGGCGGAGCAGAGGGGAACATGAATGAGAAAACTGATCAGTAAATGCGAGTTATGAATGAGAGATTGGATGGGGGGGAGGGGGGGGGGAAGAAAAGAAACGAAGAAAAAACGAGGGGACACGCGGATATTGAGCTCGCGCTAAAATCAGTGTCGTTCCACGCACTGTACACGGCGCATTTGCCCCGGACCCGCAGCAAAGGGGCTTTGTGCAGGGTGGCTCTGCTCGCCTCTCCCCCCAGCGTTCCCCTTCCCCTTTTGTAAATCACAACGAGGAGGTTTTATAGTGAGTCTAATTCTCACTCCCTCCATTTCCTTCCTTTCTGCATTTTTTATCCCCCCGCAGCCCGCCCCTCCCCTGCCTGCAGCCCTGCTATTGATTAACCACTTCGCTGCTCCCCGCACTGCCCCGGCCCGGCCCCTCACAGCCCCCACCCCGGCGGCACCCCGGCCCGTCTGCCACGGCGGAGCGGCGGGGGGGGGAGGGGGGATGGGAGGCGGGCAGAGCGCCGGGGCGGCGGGCGGCCGGAGCGCGGCCCCGAAGCGGTTAAGGGCGGCGGGATGCATTGATTAGTATTGATGGTTTTGGTAGTTTTAATGGATTTGTTGTTGGTGGGAGGTGGGGAGTTTTTTGCTTCGCTTTGAATTCTAACCCCCTGGCCGGGAGCTCGCTCCTAATTGCATGCACAGCATTCCTTCGGAGTGGGTGGTATCACCTTTTACTGCTGCTCCCTTCCACAGGGAAGGCCTGTAAAAAATCCCTTTCATGTGCCCGAAAATCAATACCCAGGGCTCTGGATGGCTGCTGTACAAACAAAACAAAATCCTGTCCCTCCCCTGAAAAATAATAATAATAATAATAAAAGAACAATAATAATAACGGTATTATTAGAAGGGCAAAAGTGCCCCTCGGAGCAGCGCCCACCCTGCAACCCAACGTGGGTCGGTGGGTCTCTGTTGCCCCCCAGGACGGAGGCCGGGCGCGCAGAGCTCCCCTTTTGCGCAGCTGCCGCGGGGCGCTGCGGGCTCGGCCGGGATCCGGGCGGTAACAACGGATGGGGCTCGAAAACGCCTTCTGCAGGGGCAGGGAGAATGGAGGTCAGGAGCAGTGCTTAAAAGGTTAAAAAGGATGGAGTGAGTGGGAAGTTACAGAGTTATGGGTGGAGTTACCCACACTTTAAAAAAAAAAGCACAACGGAGTGAAAAAAAATCATCTTTCAGTGAGTGTCACGGCGGTGTGCGTGCGCCGTGCCTCGCTGTGGCCAAGCTTTGGGAACGAGGAATGAGGCTTTTTCTTCTTCAACTTTCAAACCGAGTTCATTTCTCATCCTGTCCCGGCGCGTGCGGGAGCGATGCGGGCTGACAAGCGGGCGGACCTCGTGCCCACTACTCCCTACTGGATCTTCCTTCCTTTAGCGCTGAGAGAAGAGGGGGGGATTATTAAGCGTTTAGAAATCCACTTAAAATAAATCAGTGTGTTTCAGTCATCTACATTTCAATTCAATGCCATTGTTTTCACGGAGCTATTTCATTGATATGGAATAACTCACCTGTAAGTAATTACAGCTGACTTGCTTCCTAGCAGAGACCAACACAGGAGCAGAAAGGGGATGAAGGTTAGCTCAAAGAAATCCTGCGGGGTTTGGCATGGATATAAAAGTGAACAGCAATTCTGAATAGTCATTTAAAAGAAAACTCATAGCTGTGCTTGAAAGCTTCATTTCAACTCTAGAACAAAAAGAAAGTGACAGTGTTCCATCAGAAAAGTGTATCGAACAGAGAAAAGCTCCAAAGCAACAAACAAGCCAAAGTTCCTCTATTAATTGTTTTAGAAATCTGCCAGTTTCGGATTTCATGCAGTTTCAAACCGTTTGTTTGATATTTGTTGGTGTAATTCTACTTCTTGTTGAGACTGTGTTGGCACTGAGCTACGTTTGTTGGAAATGAGTTTATCGGTGTGACACTGACTGAGAGATGAGGTTACTCGTTCAAAAGTGCACTGCTTTGGGTGAGATCATCGAAGTGGGGTTACACAGAGAGAAAAAAACCCACAACAACACAAAGAGTGTTTAAAATGACCATTTATTTTCTGTCTAATATTTTAAAGAGAATGTGCAGAGAGTCCGGTGTAAAGTTCTATTCGAATCACGGTTCAAATGCTTCCTTATTTCGTTGAGTGATTTTCAGCCAGAGCAAAGTGCCCCAAACGTTTTGCATTAATTGCATTTGCTACCGTGCAGCACTTTCTAGCCTGGTCAGAAGGTGCTTCAGGAGGGTTCCCGGGCTGTTTTCTATTCAGACAGTTCCGAGTTTCTGACTCACCAAATTCTGCACAGAAAGAACCTTTCTCAGGATTAGCTGATCTCGGGCAGCTCATCTTTCCACCGCTGGAGAAGCATTGTTTGTGTGCATTTTAAAACAGAATACTTGCAAACAAAATCCCTTCCTGGAATGCCCAGGATGCACTTGTCTGCTGTTGTGGCTGTGTACTGTAACCTCTTATTGCAGCACAAGTATTAAGGTTGTTTTCCTGCATCGGACAATGAATGCGTGCTCTCGGCTGGCCAGGGAGACAGCAGGGCTGCTCTGGGAGGGACTGGAAGTAGTTTTTTCGAGTGCACTGCAGTGACAAAACGCATTGCAGGATCTCACTTTCTTTCAATGTCCAGGACATTCATTTTTTGCATATATACTAGAAAGGAAATCCACAGAACTTCATCAGAAACCAAATCTGGGATTCAGTTCTTCCCTTCTCTCCAAATATGTTTCCTAGCCTCTGATTTTTAAGCAGTTGTGTTTTTTTGATAACAAAGCAAAGCAAAGTGAAGTGTATCACACACTGTCTGGAGAGCATGGGATGAGGAGGGTTATTTCCTTCATTCGCTGATTTAATCGTAACAAACAGTTTAGGAATTTCATTTGTTTGACATCTCCAGCATAGTTATCCTGCAGCCATTTCAGTGCACGAATCTGTGTGATGCTCGTGAAAACGAACCGAAGAACAAACGCAGCTCCGGAGCCGCAGCAGAGCTGCCCGTTGGTACGGATGTGTGAGCGCTGAGCCCCGGGGCGGCCAGCAGGGTGCTGTGCGAGATGGACCTGAGGGACACATCTCTGCTGGACCAAGGACTTAACGTGAGGATAGGTCAGCAGAAAGGTTTCCCCTTTCTTACGTTATCTGTGAGATATGCGCTAAGCAAGAAGGTGTTTGCAGAGGCACAAATGCAGCGTGTTGGCAGGGGGATTTGGAATGTTTCTCTGATAAATGTTGGAATCGTGTTTTTTTAGCTAAAAAATCCCACCAGTAAACATTGGTGCAGATGCAGTTTGTGCATCTAAAAGGGGCTGACTTACACAGGTAGAATTAAGGAGTTATGGTTTGATTATTAAACAAATGGTTTAGGTCAAAAAACTTTTGAATCTTCAGCCAAAACTGGGGGCTCCGGGGGAGCACGAGTGTCTGAGCATCCAGTTTTACTGTGTCATAGACTGTCCCTCAGAAGGAAACAGAACCTGCAGAGAAGTGCTCACAGCATTGCTCACATTGCTGCTGCACTACATTCTAGGACTGAACACTCCTCTCCATTGCTTTTAGCTGTTAACCAATATTGCCTTGTTTTAAACCTGCAGCCCTGGTGAATGCTTCCAAAATTAAATTTATTCTTTGCATTACTCAGTAGCACACACGAGGATTAATTTTAAATAATATTATTAAAAACTTTGTTTTGAGATTAATTTCCCTTTACCTCAACATTCATTTGGATTGCTCACCTCGTAAATCCAAAACAATTAATACTGTCATTTAGTTCAGTTGTTTTGTCTTAAGCTGCATACGGTTATTCAAGTGCGCCAAAGGTTGGTGCTTCAGCCAGTGTCCCATATCGCCTGGTGGTTCTCATTCAGCTTTCTGACTGGTTTAACAGAGCAGATCACCTTCCTTTAATTAGAATCTACTGTTCCTCATCATTTATAATGAGAGATAGTGAACGAGGTAAGCGAGACTTTGTTGGCACAAATGGAAAATGAAAACAAATGAATTAACAAGCCCTACAAACTTGCCTTTGCAATTACAGATGTTCTTTGGTTAATATCTCACACACATTGTGCGTTTAACCATAGGGAAGTGGTGGGTGCTTAAAGTGTAAAAGAGCCCTTAGAAACGTTTCAGTTGGCACCTCTAGCTCTTGTACATGGTGATGTATACCTTTGGCGTCAGTGGGAAAAAGAAGCAATGACAGTTGGGTGTTAATACACCTCGAAACTGGGAAGTGCTGCTTCAGTGGGGCAGCATGCGGCTGGGAGCCGTTCTGTGAGAGCTGAGCTTCTGCACTCACTGAGACCTGTACCTGGAAAACAACAGCCCACAGGGAGAGCGAATCCTGCAGTGAGCGCTCCGACCCGCTGGGAGCCCACAGCACAGATCGGAGAGCTCTGCTGGTTACACTCCAGCAGAACAGCAGCTTTCTGTTGGCAAAGGTGGAATTTAGATAGCAGAAATCATCAGTTAAGATCCAGCGGATAACAGTACCTTTTCGAAACATTTAAAAGCTGTCCTTATCCACAACGTTATCTTTCTGACTAAATAAATGATTTTAGTAAACGCTGCAGAGAATTTGGCATTAGCCAGCAGAGCGCAGAGGGTCCCCTGCTGGTCTCAGTCCTCCAGGTATTCCTCGCAGTGGACTGAATCCACATTTAAAACATTCAAATGCGTTTTCCCAAATGACCTCAAAGACCTTTTAAATCAATATTTGGATGATCAGGGAGCAAATGTTTGAATTGGGAAAGGAAGGGGCAAATACAGCCCGCGCATGGCTGCTGCGGCAAGCCGCGGGGGGCGGAAGGGGGGGTGCGGCGGGGCTGGGCTGGGCTGGGCTGGGCTGGGCGAGGCGGGCGCCCCGTGGCGGCTCGGGGCTCGGGGCTGGCGGCTCCACTGCGGGCAAACGACCTGGGGGGGAATCTCAGTGTCGTCCGGAAAGGTCTGAGTTTTGCCTGGCTAATAATGACGGGGAGCTAGAGAGAAGGGTGAGTGACTTCGGGGCAGCGTCGTTCACCTGCTCTTCCAGGTACTTCGTTGCCAGCGAAGAGGAAGACTTTCAATTCGTGTCAGAAACTAGAGAGAGCTCATTTTTCGACCTAAGCTTAGAAGGAAGCTCCTTTGGTGCTGTAAACACCACTGAAATCCTTTAAGGGTTCAAAAAAAAAGAGAAAAAAATCACTCTCTGAAGACCTGATAGAGGAAACTTCTGGCATCCTTATGTCTCAGCTCAGCTTTTCTCTTTCCCATTTAAAAATTTAGGAAAGGAGAGATGTATGCTAGCAGTGATTAAAAAAAATAATAATTCAGCAGCCCCATTAAGAACACCTGGATAACATTTGAAACAGACTATTAGGGTTTCTTCCAAGCAAGCATGTAAGCATTGTCCAGCAGGAGCTGACTCAGATACAGTGCACAGCTTATTCACTGCTGCCAGCTGGCTCTTGGCAGACCTTGTCTTGGTTTCAGCACAACTCTTGGAAGATGCTGATACCAAAAATTGCTACTCCTCCTGGGCTCACCTCCTGGAAAGAGGTAGCCAGCTTTTCTGCACTGCGTTTTCTGCACTGTGTTTTTATTAAGGTATGTTGGTAAGTATGTTGGTAAGTATGATGTTATGTTAAGCTCTCCTGTTACTGTTCAAGGAACAATCAAGATAACATCTCTTTAAGCTGCATAGATTCAAACTCTCACAGACTGACACGGATAGCGCAGAGAGTGCAAATTAATATGGTGAAGGATGGTGCACACTTAAACCACACTTTGAAACAGCACACTGCTCCAGAAGATGATCTGCCAAGAACACTCTCATCTCGTTTAGCTGAAATTAATCAAAATTAAACAAATTCTCAATATGTCAGAAGTGATTGTAAAAAGAACAATGTGCGCTGCAAACCCCTCCACCTAAACAGCCATTATGTTTAAAGGAAATCCGTGATCTGCAACCAATTAGGAGCAAAATGGTTGTAAAATATTTAATTTGCGAGTAGCATTTTAAATTCGGTAACAGCTCTAGCAAAATGGGTAAGTAAATGACATTAATCACTCGTGATACTAAATTATCCCTATTTTGCTTCTAAGACGGGAATCAGACTGGGTGATGTTTTCTATTAGTTAAATACATCCATAATCCAATGAAAGCCTAGGAGGCCATTTAACTAATGGGGATTTCAACATCCCTGTTGTTCCTTTATTTTGTGTACTTTTTAAAGGTCATATAACTGTTTTAAAGAGTCACCCCTTGATATTCCAGCAGAGGTAGCGAGCGTTGTTTTCCTGATAAGAGCTATTTCAGACAGGTAGAACAGTGTTTCCTGCATTGAAGACTGAACACTAATCTCGTTTGAAATGATTGTAACAGCTCCATGGCCTAGAGGAAAATACTGCTCTCTAGCCTACAGCACCAGCGCTTTGGTTTGGTTTTGTTGTTCTTCTAGCTTTTGTTTCAAAGAAGGATTTTTGGTGGGTTGCATAAAATAAAGCAATAAAATGCAAGTGGTTACTTTCCACAGCTGAGCTTGGGTTTCATTCATAAAGCAGTATCTTGTTTGTTTTAATAAATGCATAACAAGTACAGTGAGTGGGTGCAAGTGCTGAGCTGCTCCCTGAGGGGCTCTGCCTGGCCCCAGCTCAGCATGGCCACAGCCTCGTGCTCACCTGCTCCCAGGCTTTTCTATACCCTCTGGCTGTGCATTTCCATTTCTCATTCGTGAACACTGAAGTTGTATTTTTAATACATTTTAAAAGAAAATAAACATATTTTTAAAGCCCATTTTAATTCACAAACGTCTCAGGTTAGATTCAGCTTCTCAAGATGAATTATTTCCTGCTTTCTTTCTTGTAAATATCTTCCACCACCAACCACCTTCTGCAGATAAAACTTTACCAATTAGTCATTTACAGACATAAACTCACATGGCAAAAAACAGCCTTTGCAGCTCTAGGCCTCTTTGATGATGATGATGTTTACAAATGCTTTCAGTGCTGCTCTAGTAATGTGCACTTTGCCATTAGCTCTCTGAAACTGCTCAACACACAGAATGTGCCTTTCAGTAAGTCAGATGGCAAGAAAGATTGTTCCTTTCATTACATGCAGGACACTTACAAAATAAATAGTGGCCAGGGAGAACGTACCGCAGCCTGATTTCATCAGGCTGAAGAAAGATGTCTTTTTCATGGTGATTCCACTGAATGAACAGGTCACTCGTGTGAAAATCTGTCCTGGTGCGATAGCTACCATCCCTGTGTTGCTGAGCAGCAGTGGGCTGTGGTGCCGGGTGATGGTTGTGCTCACAGTGTATCAGCCGGTCTGAGAGACACAACCAAAACCCTCTTCTTCTTTTCTGTGGTTTCTTCAGTTCCTTTGATGATTGTGGTTCCCTCGTTTTGGTGTCAAGTTCATCATCAGGACACACTGGCTCCTGGCAGTGCTGTCATACATGACAGAAAAAGCTCTATGTTTGATGGAGGTATAGGAAGTTAAAAGGGTTAAATCAGCAAAGAGAGACATGAGTAATCTGCACTGCCTGAACAGAAGCAGAACTTCAGTTCCTGAATTGTGCAGCTTGCTGCAATAGTAAGGGGGACAAATGTCAGAACCCAGAGAGTGGGAGCAAGCAGAGATGTTTATGCTGGTTGAACACCACGGGTCTTAGAGCCCTTTTTATCGTTGCAAGGACCCTCAGATAAAAAGGAAAGTGTTTATTTGGAGTCAGACTGAAGAGAGCACAGGGTATCCCAGCTCACCTCTTCTGTGCACTCAGGTTTTCCTCCATTTGTCTGCTGGGACCAAATTTTCCCTCTCTTGGAACTGCTTTACAGCTCAGTTTATCCCAGTACAACCAGGTTTTGCTTTACAAGTGACCTGGAAGGGGCCAGTACGTTGAGAACAGGCAGCATGTTTCATTTTCATCTGAGTACCAGACACTCTGAGGAATGCACAGGTGAGGAAGATGAATCACCTACCCTCTGCATTTGCTTCCCCACAATGCTCTCCTGTAATCCAGGAGATGCCTTAGGATTACCTAAGCATCAGTTGAGTTTTGAGCTTGCTGAAAGTCTACCAAAATATTTTAATAAATAACTTTGTTATTTCAGGAAAGAGAAAAGTAGCTAGAATAAACTGGATTAAATCCTTAACCCTGTGGTGCAAAATCTCTCCATCAGAGTTTTAATAACTACATTAAAATGAAAGTCAGTGAGAGAGTAATACATTGTGAGACGAGAATCAAACTCCTCCAGTGGTAGAATATCCCTCTTTGTGAGATGATCACAGGGTGGCTGTGCATCATAGTCCCTGCTTGGATGCAAGGATAGGAAATGCTCCAAGTAATAGCAGATTCCTGTGAATTTGTCACTAGGGCACATATTTGCTTATCAGGAGAGAAAATCTTACCTTGACCCCTTTCGTACTTACATACCATGGGGCAAAGCAAGCACCAGGGTCTCTACTCCTCGTATCTCTTGTCTGGTTAGATGTGTGTGGGGCATTAAGCTCTCTAATCTCAAGAAAAAAATGGGAGAAGGAGTTGAAGTTTTGAGCAGAATTATTGAAAACTATCCCTGGGTCAAGAGGAAAATAAATCAGAGGATCCTCAGAACATGGATCTGCTTAAATAAATATTCTTAGTGTATGGTACTGAGATTGCTGATGATCACAGTCTATCAATGCCTTCACAATCTGGTGTCCTTAGTCCAGGGTTCTTGGATTTCAGTTACATTCTTCTGTCTCATGCCTGCAGCTAGAGGGGGAGCAGGATTCCTGTGGTTGACTTCCCGGAAAAAAAGCTCTGGGATTTGATTGCTTTGTCCCCCTGAGACGCTGGCTCCTCTGGGGTGTAACTGAGGTGTTCTGAGTTCAAATGGGGGCTGCACAGAAATGTGGACCAGCCTATTTGATGACGTATTTTCTCTTGCTTTCCGCCATTTCCTAAGACCTCAGAGAATCTGGACAATAAGCCTTTTCCCTTCTCTGTACTTTAACGCTATTCCCACCTAGGAGAAGTTACGCAGTGTGGCTCCGCATCAGCACTGCTGCTGAGTCTCTGAGCACTGCTGATAGGAATGAGAGATATTTTCTCCTCCTTGGGAGGATCTGTGCACATGATTTCTGTGTTATCCTGTCATCGTAGGAAGATATGCCTCTAGTAGATCAAAAGAGCAACCTACCCAGGTTTGTTCCAGAGAAAGATACTGGCCTAATTTAATGTATTCAGAAAATAGAGATGGGGAAACCCCTGTCAGTCTCTCTAGTCAAACTGCAACTATTGGTGACGGGACCTGTGCACTGAGAGACAGAGATCTCTGGTAAGGTGGTTGAAAAGCAAGAACTGCAGAAGTCAGGATCTTTTCCCATAGTCTTTACAGACGTGGATAAGGTCCCTGGGAGCTGACCAGGTTTAGCATTAGAACTCCGTGTAAAGGAGCGTCTCTCCCAAAGTGTTTTGCTCTCCAGGCACTGGTTCAATGCTTTTCTGCACAGTTTTGGTTTATGCGCGGTGCTTGGGAGTGGCTGATCAGTCATGTTTTAGGACAAGACAGTGTTTTCAACTCTTTGAACACACACGATGCCCCAGATTCAGTTTTCAGATGACGGTATGTTTTAGGTGAATGAAGGATGACTGTACGTGTGCAGGGTGTTGTCAAATACCACATGGAGTACTGGCACCCAGCTGAAAGCCAACAGGATTTTATTTTTGTTACTTGAACTCTTGTTTTTGAATGAAAGACTTCCAACGCCATCATCACTTGTGAGCAGCGAGAGAAAATGATCAGGTGATGACGTGTGCTGGGTAAAATAGCTGCTCTTCCTACAGCCGTGGGTCCAAGTCTGTTCGACTGCAAAATTTCATTGAGCTAACTGGAATTTGGTCTCAGTAAGGTGCTCAAGGTTTTTCTTCAAGTAACTTCGCAGTCACTCAGCATGGAGAAGTGGGAACCACGTGATGCTCCTGACATTGTGTGATGTTTCCATTCTTGCTGCATGAGTGTACTCATCTGAAGATTAAGTAGAAGTTGCACTTACAGAAGTGCCCGCTCACGCTGAAGGCAGGCTAAACCTGGGAGCTTTTGTGTAATTGGACTCAAGTTATTTATTCAACTGTCCACCATGGCAGGAATTTTTCTGCTAGATATATAATTCCCTACTTTTTTCCTCAAACAAGAGAACCAGAGGGTGAAAGGGTTGAAGATTAAAATGTAAACAGCAAAATTTATTATAATTACAAGAGTGTTTCAAATTATTTCCTTAAACTGCAACATAATTTACCTCTAGTCAAGGTCTCTATTGGTGGTGAAAGAGGAAACTGCTTGACCTTGGGGCGGCCTCTGGCCCCCGGGGGTCAGCGCCCGAGGAATGCGCAGATGTCACGGTTCATAAGCAAGGACAGAAACTCTCAGGTTTCCCAGGCAGAGAGGCGCCAGTTAGGGGATGGGGCCAATATGTGTACCTCCCTTTGAACCAACCACTTGTACCTGAAATGGCATGGAAAACAAGTGTGTGCTGGGCTAGGGATGGGAAGAGTGCAGAGCAGGATGGAGGCTTGCTCCAGGAACAGGCGGAAGCAGCAAGGAGCTTGTAGGAAATGTAAAGGCCCACAAAAAGAAGGGCCCATATCTGCACTGCCTAGCTGTGTGTGTGGAATGCTGCAAATATGTGGTTTGCAGTACGGGTCCATGTGAAGCACCTGGCAGACGTTTGACTGCAACAAACTGATGCAGCTTGTCACTGCTGCAAAAGCAATGTCCTGCACCCATAGCAGTGTGAAGAGAGGAGGGAGAAACAGAAGGATTTATTGCCCATGCCATGTCAAGAAAAACTGGGCACGGGCTGAATTAATGCAGTGCAAATTGCTGTTAGGACTTTTGGACCATCAGCAGAGATCCTCGAGGGAACCCAGATCTGCTGCTCAGCTGCCTTCTCTCTGCCCCACAGGAAAGTGGTTTGCTTTGCCAAACTGTTTTCTTCTAGCAAACAAAAAGAAGCAACCGAGACAAAAAATCAAGAAGTGCTTTAAGAAAATTGCTCTTAATAAATGCAAATAAATTAAGTCTGAGCTAAAACAAATTGCGTGGTGAATATTAAGCTAAGGGAGAGAAAATTATACCCACAATAATATTCAAAGAAGTAATGAGATGAGGGGAAAACACAGACATGAGGTTGATTTTAATATTGAAATCATAACTTCTGTATCAAAATAAAATTTATATTCAAGGAAATTGTGAACCCAAGGGCTCCTTTTAACTATTTTCAGCCTACAAACCACAAGTCGTGCTAAGCATGATCAAAGTACTTCACAATTAGTTTGGTCTTAAATCACTATAATTGTCAGCCTAGGTTGTAATCAGAGAAACATTGTTCTGAGGCAGTAGCACACTTGTCCTGGTTGTAATCTGGGGAAAATTCGAGAAAAATGCTGGGATGTGGTTGATTCACAGACGCACTGCATGAGTACCTGGGGACGTTGTGCTCACCACGTTCAGCACCAGAGAGGCTGCCTCTCCACCGGTGCCCGGCCCTCTCTGCTGCTTCTGACCAGATCCGTGCCTCAGTTTCCTTTGTGGGAAAAGAGGGGATGATACCAGAGAGCCCTTATAAAGAGTAACTCCTGAACTGCCACAAAACACGTGAGCTTCAGGTGGTGCTGTAAAGTGCCTGCATGTGCCAGTTGTGGGTTGATAGTTAGAGGAGGCCGGGGAAGTGCAGCACAGAGCACTTGGATGGAGGAGAACACAGGAGTGCCAAGAATGCCTGCAATGCAAGCAGGAGCCTGCTCGCACACTGCTCCTTTAATGATGCTGGCAGCACATTATCTGGAAGCTGCAATGGGTTTCTGAATAGATTGCTTGCAAGTTTCAGGTTGGAGAGAGCTCTTCTAGGGGCTTTGCCAACAGCACAACAGAATAGGGGAAAAGAAAGCTCAAATGCTTTTGTAATTAGTAACAGCGTATTTTTTTGCAATTAAAAAGATCTTCCAGGAATACAGGAAATAGAACAGGTCTTCGAAGGAATTGTGCTTTCTAGACATTAAAAGGGTAGAGGTAGCTTTAATCTGGACTTTGCTATGGAGAAACTGAAGGACATTTCCCCACTGGAAGCCTTGAAAAGAGAACTTACTCAGCAGTGCAAACGAAGAAAACAACAGGGCTTTGTGCTGGAGGATCTCAAAGCGCTTTCTGATCTGCACCAGGAAATGTAATACCTCCTGGGAGCTGCACTAAATTGGAAACAGGGACACTGAAAGCTCACTCAGCTCCGCTCCGGCTGCATGCAGCCACGTTTCCACCCATGCTGGTGGACCAGAAAAGCAATGTTTTGACAACTTGAGTCTTCAGCCGTGACTTTTCTGTAGTGATGTGGGAGATTAGTGGGCAGCGTAGGTTTAGTGAAGAAGCAGTTAAGAGAAGGGAATTAATTTTGCCACCTTGCATCCAACCAAGCCTGAGGCTTTCCTTGTCCTTGGAAGAACAGCCACATCCCTCACCTTGACTGTTTTTGACTAGTGAACATCTGTGCTCCCAAAAACGAGGGTAACAGCAGGGTGGCAACGAGGGAGGGCATTGGCTGAGAGGGGGTTCTGCTGCACAGCAAAACTCCTGTAGCTCAGTTTCAAAAGGAACGCAGACCTGAAGGAAGCACAAACACCATTTACCCCTTTGGTCATTTTCTAGCCACTGAAATGTAGTGAAGAGCAGACAAGAGGACCACGAATGTGGAAGGAGTTAGTGTGAGAGATGGAGTAAGGGGGGTTGGCCTCTTCTGCCATGCAACTATTGGTATGACGAGAGGGAATGGCCACAAGTTGTGCCAGGGGAGATTCATGTGGGATATTAGGAAAAATTTATTCACTGAAAGAGCTGCTGGAATGGGCTGCCCAGGGAGGTGGTGTGGTCTCTGTCCCTGGAGGTGCTCAGGGAACATTTAGGTTTGGTACCAAGGGACGTGGTTTAGTGGGGCAACACTGGTGGTAAGTGAATGGTTGGACTGGACGATCCTGAAGTTCTTTTCCAACTTTGGTGATTCTACGCTTTTAAGGTTCTATGACTGAGTCAATCTTTTGTCTCCATTATCAATTTGTGTGTTTGGTGGCACATCACATCTCAGCTCTTCATCACGAAGGTGTTATGAGTGTGGCCCTGTGTCTAGTCAGCACAGTTTTGTGTATCTTAATGTGGAGCAACAGTCTGTTTTGCTCTTGTGCAGATTTGAGTATCCAATGCACTTGAGAACAAACAAATTCCAGCACTGCTGCACCAGCAGGTGTGTGATCCCACCTTCTGTTACATACGAGCTGGATGCGCCCTGGAAAATTTGTCCTTGTGTGAGTCAGCCCAGGCCAGGTAGCAGGATGCAGTCCATAAACTTGGTGAGGGGGAGAGCAGTAATAAAGCGAAGAAGAGGCAAACCAAGACTGCTTCTGGTATTTTTTTCCCCCGTTCCATGAGTGGGAATGGAGGGATAGCTTCTGGTGTGTGGTGATGGGAGGGTTCTTCCTTTGAGTGCCTCATCTCATGAAACAAAACCCTTCCCCATGAGGAGCCAAGGAAAGCAGAGGAGACAGAGGGAAAGAAGTGAGATGGTAGCGCTGCAGCCAGCCCTCTGGCAGCGCTCAAAGCTGGTAATGGAAGCTGTTTCCCAAGCAGGCAAACCCAGGGCTGCTTCTTTGGCTCTCCTTTGGCTGGTCTAAGTTTTTCATGCTGGTGGGAAGAGCTGAGGTGGGAATGGTGGGGAGGGGTTTTGTGTGATTCTTCCACTTGAGTGTAGAGAACAGAGAGCAGAAAGTGCAGACTTTCTAAGAGGTCACAGAAGTGGGAGGTCTGATTCTGTTTTCAAACCGTGTCTGTCAGACATGAGTGCAGAGGGGTCACTGAGCACTGTTGCCTTGTGGCGCTCAGGAGGCAGCGGGCAGTCAGCGGCACTGCGCGGCCAGCCCGGAGGCTCCGGCAGGGCGGTGGGAGGGAGGAGGCCGGGTTTTGCTTTGCGCTGCTAATGGCAGCTCGCCACGGCCGGGCACTTGTGTTTAAAATCACACCGCTTGTTTGTGATTATGCAAAGGGTTACTCTGGAGATGAGTACAGCTCACTGGTGGGGTTTTAAGCACAGCAGCCACTTTTTGCAGTGACCACCTAACGTCCTGTAATTTGCTGGATCTAAAAACTAAGCATTTTCCCAGAGCATTTTCCCCAAACCTACCCTGTACCGAATGGCAGGTATTAGCAGCCGCTCTCCTGGAGACAGGCAGCCCTGCTGCAACCTGCAAGCCGTGCTTTCCCCCCACGCCTTCCCAATTCACCGAATACCTTTTCGGGAGAGGGCACCGGGGGCTCCTCATGCAGGTTTTGATTCAGTGTAAGATTTAGTACTGAGGAAGAACAAATTTACCTGTTTAGGTGATATTATCTTGACTTCATTAGCATGGGTATCCTCTTGGAGAAAAAGAGAGAGAGAAAAAAAAAAGCCAGACAGTATCCCTGCATGGACACACTGCTTTGCCAATAATCACACTACTCACTGATACTACTCACTAATATAAAGATTCTTGTTGCATCTGAACCAATCCATGGTGTGTCTGTAATAGGCGACAAGTGAAGACAAAAAGGGACAGATATGAAGGGGGAGATGTGATAGGGTCTCAATTTAAGGCTGGCCATGGACTGTATATGACATTCTTGTAAGTAAACTGACAGTGTCCAGGTTTATAATAGCTAAACTCCTCAGTTTCCTTTATGTAAACATTTCACTCTAATGGAACATTATACTCAGGACTGTGCTTCAGCAGACACACATGTATATGAATTGCATAAAGATAGACCAATAGATAAATAGATATCTGGATTTAATAAACACTCGCATTCTAACACTAGTAGGCTGGTGAAGTCTTACAGAGAGGGAGCAGGAGACTGAAGGAAAATACAAAATACTGCTGAGAGTTTACAGACTGAAACAACTGGAAGCACTCAGCATCAAAAGAATGAGGGGAGAGAAAGGCCGAGATGGAACAGGCAAATTCAACATTAATAATATTTTTCCATCTTGCTGCAATGGGTAGTGAATGAGCCAGTGAGGTAGATGCCTGCTCTTTCTTCAGAGGCGAAATCACCACCCAATTCAGTTTCACTTATAAACTATGGAAGTAAAAGTATTCAGATATGGTTTTGCCAAAGTCAGATGATCTCTAGGAATGTTTTTTTGCCTTGAAAGTTGGGTAGGTGCGTTTGAAAATTTTATCTTAGATGTTTCTTGGAAGCAAGAGTGCTTTTCCACTGGGGACAGACTCTCCTCTGGATGATCATTTTCCAGTACACTTTTCGTGATGTTCTTCCTGCTGTCATCTACCTTAACATAAAGAAATAATAATAGCTGAGTAAAGTCCTCCATTCCTTTTCCCCCTGCAAACATTTATCTCTTCCAATACTTACTCTGCAAACCAAGGTCCTCTAACAGTTGTTGCTTTCTACTGAACCTGTTGAAATTGTGCCACTTGATAGAATGTGGTCCTGGCGGCTGGCACAGAAGGCAGGAGGATTGCATGTCCAAAAAGCCTGTGTGGGAGGGCTCAGATAATCCCCTTCAGTTATTTCACAGAATCACAGGCACTGCAAGGGACCTCAAGAGATCACGGAGTCCAATTCCCCTCCTGAAGCAGGTTCCCCACTATAGGTCACACAGGTAGACATCCAGCCAGATCTTGAATATCTCCATAGAAGGAGACTCCACAGCCTCTCTGGGCAATCTGTTCAGTGCTCCACCACCCTTACCATAAAGAAGTACTTCTGTGTGTTAATACGGAGCTTCCTGTGTTCAAGTTTTAGGCCATTGCTCCTTGTCCTGTCGCTGTGCATCACCGAGAAGAGCCTGGCCTCATCCATTTGCCTCCCACCTCCCTTCAGATATTTATAAACATGAATCAGATCCCCCCTCAGTCTTCTTTTCCCCAGGCTGAACTGTCCCAGGTTACTCAGCCTTCCCTCACATGGGAGATGCTCCAGGCCTTCAACCATCTTTGTGGTCCTCCACCGGACTCCTAGGAGATCCCTGTCTTTTTTGAACTAGGGAGCCCAGAACTGGATGCAGTATTCTAAATGTAGCCTCACCAGGGCAGAGTAGAGCAGGAGGATCACCTCTCTCGACCTGCTAGCCATGTTCTTTTTCATGCACCCTAGGATCCCATTGGCCTTCTTGGCTTCAAGGGCACACTGCTGGCTCACGGCCAGCCTGTTGTCCACCAGGACCACCATGTCTTTCTCCGCAGAGCCCCTCTCTAGCAGGTCATCCCTTAATCTGTACTGATGCAAAAGGGTTAGGGGATATTTCCTATGGCTTCAGGCTTCAAGGCAGCCAGGTAAGAAGGAAGAGTATTTCCTGCCAGTAGATAAGCAACAAATCAAAGCCCCAGATTGGTCTTAAACTGGTGAAATTAATTTCTAAGCTCCAGCTTGCCAACTCCAGTCTGTCTTTCAGTCTAATGCCATCTATTACCCAAGTAAGATTCCTCAGCCCAGGCACCCCTTTTTTTTCTGTTTTTACAGTCCATGAGTTTATTTTTCTTCTCTTTATTTGACTCCATGCCACCACATAGGCTAACGTTCACGTTGGCCACACGGAGTAGGGAATGTCCCTTCCTCTCTACATCCATGGTGTGTGAGATGTCCATGAGCAACAGAGCCCACTGTTCCCAAATGGCTCTCACTGTGGACTCTGTCTGTCACCATACGGGTCCTTGGAATTTTGGGGAGCCCATGACTTCAGAAGCAGGCTCCCTCTTTATCTGTCTTTGATTGCCACTTTGAGCTGGGCTCAAGAAAGCGGTTCTCCCCTTTATGAAGAAAAAGCAATAACACAGAGGGGGCTGCAGGCGCAGAGCTGTGAGCACGGTGCAGGAGGAGCCCCACACGCGCGGGTGCTGTGCTCGCTCCCACCAGGGATCTGGCAATCTTGCATGCATGAATTGCCTTGCAACGGCCACTCGGCTGTCATTCTGTCAGGCCCGTTTACAAATCGCATAACAGGTTTAATTTTGAAATCTCTCTTCCTTCCCCCCCGCCTCACCCTCCCGCTCTTTATTTTTGCTGGAATGGATTTACAATGAAAGTATTTGAAAAGGAATAATTATCTATATGAGCAGCGGCAGCACAATGCCTGCAGAAGGGGGGTGGGGCAGCAGGAGGAATGAGTCCTGAAGCCTGAAATCTCCGTTTGTACATGCCTACGTATTTACAGAGCTGGGTGTTTGTAAATACCTATGAAATATCTGGTGGATGTGTGCATGACGTGATTTTAAATCGTCAGACACGTGAAACCCGACCTCAGCTTTTGTTTTGTGATAAATGCCACGTTTTCAAATAGTCTCCCACCTTATGACTGTGCGCTTTATATCTGAAGTCATATTAACCATGGGATTGGTTACCCAATAGAGATCCTCAGAAAGGCTTTCTGCAGCCTTTATGCTTTATATTTTAAAAAGGAGAGCAGCCCACTCCCTGCTTTATGCAGCACTGGACATGAAGCTCGGGCTTTTTCTATAGTCTCTGTCCATTTCTCTTGGTGAATTGAATCCAGTCAAAGGTCAAACTGGCCAGAGGCACTTTTATTGTCATGGTAACCATGACTTAATCAAACAATCCTGAGATTCCAGGTTTGTGGGAACAGGCAAAGATCTGAAGAGACTGGAATTAATCAATCAAAGGGGGCAGGGAAGAAAATCCTAAGATATATGACTTATCCTGCCAAATCTATTACTCTGCCCTTAAACACACAAGAATTATGCCTTGGACAAAGCTTCTTTTCAGACCAAATACCTCTGAATTTTATTTTCTTGTCCTTTACACCAAATTTCCTAGCGTACCTCTGTCCCACAGCAGTCGAGCCTAAGCCCAGATTGAACCAACAAGGAAGAGGAAAACAACAGTTTAGGAAAGATGAAGATTATTTTGTGAAAAGCTTCTTAAAAGAATAAAAAAAGAAAAAGAAAAACAAGAGAAAATTCTACCAATGGAATAACCACATTTGATTTGGAAAGCAATTTAAGCTTGTTAGTAGCTATCTAGTGCAGTCTACAGGCAGTAAGAGCATTTTTAAGGTGGCCTTGATTTGGGGACTTCATTCCATTTGTCTGTCAAGCTGCATCTTCGTGGGTAGGTGAGGCTGGGGACTTGATGTGGTCCCAAGACATTCAGCAGTGCTGAGTTCATCTGACCTCTGAGAGCACAGCTCCTCAACTATCCTGATGCATCTGGTGAGCACCAGGGGTTGGTTAATCTGGAACTCAGCTGGGGATTGTCTTTTATTTTGTGTTATTTTTAAATCAATCTGCTTATGCCTTACCTCTTGCAGGAAGGGATGGACCTGCAGCTTCTGTTCTCCTCCTCTGTTAATGTCTTGTGTTTTCCCAGGACCTAACTGCAAGCTGCACCATGTGCCATTGAACCCAGAAACTAATTATTGACTTGGCTTCCAGTAAATGTGATCCACTGCTTTGTATTCTTTCTGCCCATAGAGGTGATAAATAAAACAGTAGAATTATGTTGGTATGGCAGGAGTAGGAGGGTTTGCTGAAGTGTTGGTGGCCGTAGATTTGCCTTGTGTGCCCTGGTTAGGTGGAGGTGTGCTTGTTGTTTTCTGGTTTCAGAGGAGAATTAGCCAGAAACCTGAGATGTGTTTGCTCTTGGAGGCCTTGCAGAAATTGGTGTCTGGAGGGTGGGATTAGTTGCCCAGTGTGTCTGTGCAGGCACTTGCTCTGCAGTACAGAGTCGTGTAAATGTTGAAAAGCTGTTGGCCGCTGGGCCATACTGGGAGCTTGCATTTGTATCCGTGCATAGAGATCTTCATCTTTCCACCCTGCTCTCAAATGCCAGGCAGGCCAAGAGGCAACTGCCTGTTTTCTGATGGCTACATGGTCCCTGGGAGATTGCTGCTGAAATTTTGCTATATTCGTGTTATATGAGGAATGTGGGTAACTCCTTGCAAACCCCAAACCTAACTATTTTAATGGCAATCAGAGCATGAAAAGAGATGATTGCTTCTTGTTCTAACTCTAAGGGGTGAATTGGCCTGGAAAAAGGAAAAAAAAAAGAAGCTCTTTTCTCACTGTTAGATGATCTGGGACTCACATGCAGAGGTAGCTGTTGGTAGTTAAAATACACACAGAAAGTTGTACTGTAGAGCATAGCAGGTGGACATAACTTCATGGAGGAGCAGGGTGCTGACGGGATGGAAAATAAATGACTGAAGCTTGGGCATCAGACAAGGAAAGGGAGGTTTGGTAGCATAGGAGGTCTGGAAGGAACACTGACCCACATCCAAGGAAGATGTGAAAGGAAAAGATCCCCTTTTGATTCAGCTGTAAGGAGGGGCCGCTGGTACCTCTGACCAGAAAGATGACTTGGAATGGAGACAGTTGAAGCCGTGTGGGGAGAACAGAGGAGGCACTTAGCATGGAAGAATGGCAGAGCTTAGAAAGTTAGAAAACAACAAGAAGGGTGAGACACAAGGCTGATCGTGGTAAGCAAAAGCCTCTTCAAAGATCTACAAGACATGACTGCAAACAAAAGGAGTGGAAAATAAAAGTGGAGGTGGGATGAGAGAGGATAGGGATCAGGAATGAGCAGCAGGTGGTTGGATGAGCAGCTGTGTGAGCAGAGAAATGGGATTGCTGATGTTCAGGGAGGCTTACTGAGGGCACAGTGAGAAAAAAAAGCAAGGGGAAGACAAACTGCAGAGCCTGCTCTAGGAATAGGAAGGGGCTGCGGCAGAGAACTTGGCATTATGAGAATCAAAGAGTATTTTGATGTGTTTTGATAGATAAATCTTCTTCATTTCTTGTCCAGTGTGTCAAGGCATCTTTAAAGACCAGGGCAAAGAGCCAATGATGATAGAGATGAATCTTCTCCTGCAGAAGTGCTGGGCACCCTCTCTATCAAAAGTGCTGGGAGCACCAGGCACTCAGCACTGCTGAGAAAGAAGTCTTAAATCCTCTTTTCTCCTAAATCTGTTGATCCTCTCAGGTCAAGGCTGAGGAAATTGGTGAGATGAGGGACCATGGGCAGGTTACGCACAGAGCCAACACTGCACATGACCTGCACTGAAATGAAATGCAAGCCTGGGAGGTAAAAAGCACTGTAAAACTCCATCCCCTTTGCAAAAATACACTCCGAGTTAGCTTTAACACTAAGTACCATGGTTCCTGAATGCTACCTTTAAAGGCTAGCGTTTAAACTATAGGAATAGCCAGGGGCAAAAAGAGGCCCATTTCAATTTGATATGTAGAGGTTCTGCAGAAAGCCAGACTGGGGGGTCTCAGAGTTCTCTGTGCTTTCCTTCCCTCCTGAGCCTGAGATGGCTTTAAAGCCCACATGGAGCTGTGTGCCAGTATCCTCTTTTCTCTCCCTGTGTTGCAGTAAATTAGCCATTTCCAAAGGGATCAAGCAGGGGAGCATTCTCCATCCTTGACTTGCATGCCACACAGAGCTGCTCTGCAGGAAGGAACTGAAAGTGGAATGACTTTGGTGCATGGAGAGAAGAGATATGCCTCTGCCAGGAGTTCCCAGCTTTCTTTGCTGTCAGCTCATCTTTGCGTGTTTGCTCCAAGGCAAGGGGACCCATGCGACAGACAGGGTGACCGGGACACCTGCCTTCCCTGTCCAACAGCTCACTATGATGAACAGCAGAATTTTCCTGTTTCCCGGCCTTCGGAGCAGGCACAGGACTGACGCTTACTGCTGAGCACACTTCCTAGCAGAGTCAGCCCTTGTCCCGGCCAGCGTATGAGGTGTTACTGCAATACAAATAGCAGGACTGTCCTGGTGTGCAATGAATGTTTAGCCTGTAGAGATATGGGAACACTCTGTGGACTTTACCCCACACTGTAATCAAAAGAGTTTATTCCAGACTAAGACTTTCTGCTAGCTGCTGCTTTCTACTCTATTATCTGCTCCGATAGCAACAATATTAATAGCAGGAACCTTCCTTGCAAAGAACCAATTGCAGCTACAATGCGGTTCCCATTGCACTTCTTGTTGGCAGTGCTATCACTCTCTGCAAGAAAACACTTCCAGGTTTACTCCGGGTGGTTACAGTTAATGGAGATCTCCATTCATTTATCCTACATCAGCATAAACAGTCCTATCTGTGGGTGGTGTCCGCTGTCAGCTTCCACCCTTTAAAACAATGCTGGAACTTCCCTGTGCTCAGAGGTATGAACCAAGGCCTCCAACACTTTCTAGACAAGAGCAAGGCTGAACATGACTCTTGAGGAACAGAAGTGCAAATCTTTTTTCTGGGATCCTCTGCCACAGAGAGGGCTTCTTCCACTGTGCTTCTCTCTTTTAAAGAGATCTCTTTGAAAACATTTAAAAATACCTGGGGGGACTTGCGAGTGATCACTTAAGGGGTCAGGAAAGCCCAACCACTTGATAAAGGTCATTATTTTTATCTTCAGTGAAAGAATGTTAACACTGGAAAGCTGCCATGTGCTGTTGCAGGGTTGTCCTTTCAAAAAGATGTTGTCTTAGAACAGCTGCTTTCTGGGAGGAAAGAATAACTGTATCTGGCCAGAGAAGCGTTCCAACCGTCTTTCCAAAGCTTAGTTTTTTACAAGAACAGATAGTGCTCTGAGAACCACTTCTGTTACCATCATAGACTTCACTCCTTCTGTTAAGGCTGCAGGACCAGCCCTCTTCTGGTCCTTCTTGAGCATCCCTGACTGTGAGAAGTCTGAATAACATTGATTGCGGAGTGCTTCAGAAAGTATTTTCTGGAATTAATTTTCAGGGGGGAAATGTTACTTGCACCAAGCAAAACCTGTAAACTCTCCACTACTTACTTGAAAAAAAACCTTGGAAAAGTACTTGGAAGTGGCCACTTAGAATCCTATAGGATGAGTTTCACTGTGCTCTCTAACAGATACTCAGTACCCCCCGTCCTGCCACTGTGCAGCCTGGAAATGTGGCTTTGCTGGAGAAAGCTGAATTCCACCAGTGTCTGTTTCCATGTTCCTCAGTCACACAAGTCAGAACAAGATCATACCAAGAGACGCAAATTCCTTTGCCAAACTTAGTCTGATCTGTAGAATATTTCCAAATCATCTCAAATTCTCATACAACGTATTGAAACCTCTTCAAACAGTTTCTACGGAGGTCTGAAGTAGACTTTTGAGGTGCATTAAGGAATAGAAGCAACATGTGCAGATGATTGGGAAAGTCCAGCATAGGGCCATTTGCTTCCAAATGATGCTCAGAATATTCTTTTATCAATCATGAACTCCTCCATGAGTAAGGACCAAGAGGACACGCCTGAGGAGTTTTGCTGGCAGATGCAAGAGGAAAACTCAAGGTTAGTTCCTGAGGTTGTGTGCAGAGGTTGAGGTAGAAAGTACTGGGATCAATTCAACCAGAGGGAGATGCCTACAGCTAAATCCCTTCATCCAGAGAGCAATGGTCACATCTGTATGAATTTGTCTAGAGAATAAAACTAGTTATACCTCTCAATAAAATTAACAACAACAGCAAAAGTAATGGTTGTGAGAAAAGAATTATACTGCTAAGTGAAGCTTGGAGTCTTATTCCAGCTTCACCTTAACGTGCAGAAATATGAAGGAACTTGATAGAAGTTAATGAGTTTACATCCCTTAGTGCCCACCGGCAGGGAATGTGAGTGTTGACTCTGGGTCCCGCGGTGCGGAGCAGGCGGGCAGGAAGCCGCATCACACTGCTTTGGGGGGAGTCACGCTTTTCAGATAAGGATCGGTCAGCTGCAAACCTTTCTCTCCCCAGGATGCGTGTACTCCTCCAACCTTTAGAATAAAATGTGGTGCCACGAATTGAGAATACAGCTTTCGCATATTTGACTACTTCAGCATTAAAGCAGCATGATAATATTTGTGGTACCCTTTAACGTGAACTTTGTGCTATAACTTATAACTTCCAGGCTTCAGAAACTAATGAAAAGTAAAACTGAAAAAAAAAAAAGATGAAGAAGAAGAAAAAAGGTCTTCCAACAAGGTGGTCTTCAGCACCTTTATAATGAATAACAGATCTGCCATCATCACGTATCACTGAGAATGTGTTATGGCAAGACGTACAGGCTAACACAGTGCACTGCCTGCTGAGGCCTGTTAACTGGCATAGACCAGTGAGTTGCTCTTCAATTTGATCTAGGATGAATTGATTCCACTTATACAAGATTTCAAAAAGTTTTGTCTGACGTACTTGAACCCAGAGCCTCTCAGCAGTGATTTCCAGCGCAGAACGAGCACCACATACTTTGTTACAGAAATTGCAAAATAGTCTCTTTGCTTCTACGAAACTTCAACAGAACAGTGCAGAAAGTTCTGAGCTTTCAGTGCTCACGGGTAAGAACAAGTTTTGGGAGAGCTCAGACCCAGGCAGGCCGTGAGGTGAGACAGGTTCTCCCCGTGCTGAGCTCCGTCCCCAGAGTGATGGTGTGCCTGGAACGTGTCTCACCTTCATTTCCAGGCTCCAGGTGTGAATCCTGGGTGGATGTTCCTCAGGCCTTTCACACTGCTGGCTCTGGGTGTCCGCCTCATTCCCAGGTCTGCCTAGCAGGGAGTGCTTCGGGGGGTATGCAGACATCACAGGTGTGTCCCCTCCTATACTGGCACAGGAGGTAACGTGTAAATCTAAGAGGAGCACTCCTTTTGGAGTTTTCTACTGCAAGCTTAGGATGCAGGTGAGCATTTCCTTTATTTTTTATTGTCTCTTTCCACCACGATTACCTTTCTAACTATAAAATCTATAAAATGCCATCCTAACCACGCCACTGTGCTAACTGTATGTTTGTTAATTGTGCAAGAAATTACAGTGCACATTTCCAAAATGTTTCTAAAAGTATTCTTCAAGCTCTTCCAGGCAGGTCGATGGACAGCTGGAACTGGGATGACCCAGAAGCACTGAGTCATTTGCTGACTACTTTTCTCCTTCCTTGTGCCTCCAGTCGTTGATTTGTTTTCTGCCTTCCTTTCGATTAGTTCTATAATATACTCAGATTATAAAGTGAACCCAATTTTCTCTCTTATTTTATCTGTAGTGCCTCATTAGCCTTGGTACCATTATAACCCCTCTTTGAATCATCATTTTTCTACGAATCTTTGACATATTGGCTGATTGTTCCTTTTTTTTTTTTTTTTTTTCTTTTTTCTTTTTTCTTTCCTGTTTCTTCTGGAAGGCAATGGAGTCATTTCTGTTGATACTCAAATATTGCAGTTTCTCCCACTCTCTCTAATGGCATAATGGCATTGTGGAGAACTCTCCTGAAGTGCATTTTTGTGTGATGCATTGCAAGAAAGGTGGAACTTACAGAAAGCAGCCTTAGAAGTTACTATCTTAAAACTCATTCAAGAGTGAGCAAGACATTTGGAGCAAGCAGGTGTGTTTGGTTTGTTGCTGTTGTTCTTTTTCGATGACTACGTATTGACTGGAATATTCATAGAACAGTTTCAACCAGGGCAAGCTTGATATGGCAGAAAGTGCCACAGTGTTTGTGTATACCTGACCACGAAGCAGGCAGAAAAACAAATGCTTCTGAGGATCAACATGGCACAAAACGGGTCTTGTTGCCACCATTCTCATAGGGTGTGGGGAGAACAGTTTCCTTAGGGCATAGAAACATTTCTCCAGATAAATGCTAGAATAGGATTTCGTGTCTCCTGCTTCTGCATACTGGACAGCCAAAGTTAAGCTCTTCTGAGCTTTCTCTGTTCTGTGTGATGTAGTGTGAGATTCTTGCATACATATTACTTTATTTTTGTTTTCTTGGGACTTTATTTTTTATTTATTTGATTTTATCTCCTTCCAGAGACTTTTGTACAGAGTGTTGCCATCTAATTAATATAAATCAATTAGGAACACCATCATTTTTAAACATAGGACAACAAATGCTGGCAGATTGTTAGTATACTTGGCCCTGCAGGGAGTGCAGATGCTGCAGTGTGGCCTTCCACAGGCAGAATGTGTTTCCTACCTGGGCTGGAATAAGGATAGCGAGAGAATTCGGTCTCCCTGACCCTGATGAAAATGCCTAGGAGTTTTACAGGGGCTGGCAGAGGGAAAATCTCCTTCCCTGCTCCTCTCTCATCTGCCTGGGAATCCAGCTGCTCTGTGGGAGGGCCTTAGGTGGAGAAATATTACTTTGTTAATGTCTTGAAATAGTCCAAGCTCAGTTGCTTCTGCAGCTTCCTACTCGAACAAGGCTGCAGTGTTGATCAGCATTGAGCTCAGCCTTTCTCCACATCTTGTTCGGTTTCTACTGGAGCCTTTAATTCATCTGTGGGTATGCAGCACACACAGCTCTTGAGAAAACATTGAATTTCTCTCGGAGTATTTCCCCTTCCTCCACTGGCTTTGCACTGACTTTCACGATCTTGTTTCACTAAATACGATCTGCATTTTTCTAATATTTTTCTTTTCTCAGCTTCCCATTCCACGTGGTCTCACTTGAGTCCTGGTTTAGCTATGATAAATTCTTTTGTTTTCCTATTCATCTTATCTTCATAGCCATGTTTATTTTGCTAAAGACAGGCAAAAATTTCTTATTACTACAGAGTTGATGCAGAAAGCTAGGAAATTCTTCTTAGCAGTCCAAAGTCAGCCGGCTTCCACACAAGTGGAGCTGTGAGCACACAGAGCACACACTGCTGGACTGGGACTTTTTCTCGACACATTCTGTAACGTGTTTGAGCTGCAGCAATGGGATGCTGAGCTATCAGGCTTCTTTTAGTCCATGACATCCTGAAAAACAGTACAACTATGAACTGTCTTGAAAGGCTGCTACAAGACCAGGGAATGTTGTATAATCGTGGTATCTCTGCTGGATTTCAGTTTGGCAGAATTTGCTCTGGCTAGTAAATATATCACCAGTATTTAGGGTTCAGGGGATTACCTGAGCAGGGGAGTGCTTGGTGAGGTTGCCCTGCCTGGGGCTGCCTTGCAGTTACACCCTGCCTTGTGGAGACACCAGAAGGCTTGTTTGCCATGCAGTTATGACTGGTGTATTTCAGCTTTTGGGCGGGCTGAGAATGTTTCCCTCTCCTGCGTAGTCACACTGTTATGACAGAGAAGCTAAAGGGGCCAATTACCCACCCTGTGATGTTGTTTGTAAAGCAATTAGAACTGACAGTGTGATTAAAACCAAGAAGTTACTACTTTTTATCTCGGAGTGGGAAGAGTGACTGTTTACAGATGAATATGCACCAGATCTACAATGGGAATAATTTCCTCACCCACTGTGTAATCTCCTCTACTTCATCACTGGCTGAAGGTATGTAGGTGCATAGTGGTGTTTTGGTGTTTTGTTTTTTTGCACATGAATTAATGCTTGTAGCTAATAGCTGTAAACTCACAAATGGACTATTACTTTTTACAGCCTTTTAGCAGACTCAGCCTAATGGAGCAAAACCGTTAACAAATTAAGATACATTTGACAGGGCTTCGAGCAGGAATCATAACCCAGGAGTCACTGTTTGGAGCTGGGATGGAAAGATCTCAGCAGAACCTGCCTGTATCTCAGCATGGGGTTGGTGGCAACAGCAAAACAGTTAAGGCAACAGTTTCTTGCTCTCTCTAAGATTTTCAGAGCAAGGAACTGACTTCCATTAATATTAACAACAAGCTTGTCTTCTGGAGTGCCACCAGACACAAAACAGTAGTAATGATAGTTAAAGAAAACATGAGGGGCCTTTACGTGGACAAACATGACTTGCAGCAATGTAAATATCTCAGGCGTTGTAAGACCCCGAGGTCACAGGAACATCTGATCTGCAGGCAGTCTTGAGGCCATGGACAAAACGAATCAGCACAGGGCTGTGGCATTGGGTGCCTGAGCAAGAAAGGAGCAGGCAGTAAGGATGGCTATAAGGACTGCCAGATGTGCTCAGGATGAGGTGCCTGCTCTAGCAGGCACCCTGCAGCAGCATGAAACTGTGTGGGCCTTCTGGGGGAAGCACATGCCTTTGGCTGATGGTTTTTTAGTGCTGAGATGGCGGTGGCTGAGCCAGGGCTGGACGTGTGCTGCATGCAGTTAACACGGAGCAGCTGCATGCCTCGGAGCTTTCTATCTTTCCACCTCCAACTTTCAACCCTATAATTCTGCTTCTTTTTGGGGATTTCTATAGCATTTAATCCCTTCTACCTCCATCTTAAAGCAAATCTTCTGGTCACCTCTAGCCTTTTGCTTGTCTTGGAGCTGGATGATGGGGCACTTGTGTGTGACACTGCTTTATTCTTTGCTCAAGTTTCGTTCACCTCAGCACTGTACGTGGTAGTAAGAAAGATGTGACATAAGCCTCAAAACCTCAGCATAAGCTGTAGACCCCAGGGGGGTTTTCTCCTGTGCATTCTTGTTATGGGAGCTTGTTGACTGTAAGTAGCAGTCACACCAGGTACCTGCATATGTTCCTGGCAGGGACTTCAGCCTATGGCACCAGTTCTCCAGTTGCTGTGCTAATTATTAACTCACAAAGCCCAGGTAGTAACGTTCAGACTTACTTTTATTCTTTTTTTTTCTTTTTTTTTTTTTCTTATTTCAAGCCTTCTCCTCCTCCCAAGGCTTGCTAAAACTTCCTTCAATGTCATGTGAAGGCTTATTCTCCTGATGCTTTGTGATATTCCACTAAGAACATTCAATGTTACAATTCTAGCATAATGATATTTTCCCCATCAGTGTGAAATGTGTCAATAGCTTATTAAGAGTGTAATAAAAATTATGACCCCCACAATTCTGCTATTAATATGATACAGAGCCAAGAAAACTCCCTGATCCTTCTTATGCATCTGCTGTAGCACAGTACAAGAGCAGAACATTTTAAGTCAGTTTAATCCCTTCTTTTCATCCCCTAGCAATATATGTTGGCCCATGAGGGTAACATGAACTAAAAGTTTAATTTATTAATATGTGATAGTGATAATGTCAAAAGAACAATATATAAAAACCCACACAGAAAAGGATTATGCCGTGCAGAAGGGAAAGCCTAGAGCTAATATTTAATACTGTAAAACAGAGCCAGAAATAACTTCTCATCCAAGGAGCAAAAGCGGGAGAAGTGTAAGGGATGGAGATGCAGAGCCCAGCGAGCAGCCCTGAGCCAGAGCTGCTCCTGTGGGAACCTGTGGAGATCACAGGCTGGGGGTGGTGGCTGCTGGGGCAGTGACCAAAGGCCCCAGCTGTCAGCTTGTCAACCTCAGGCTCTCACAGCTCCAAGAGAACTGCACACCAGACTCCAAGCAGCAGGCACAAGTGGCACACGTGGAGAGCAAGCTGTGTCCAGCGCGCAGTGAGCGGGGAGCCTCGTGGCTCAGCGTGTCAGTAGGTGAAGCGTGAAACCAACTGTTCATTTCAGCTAAATTGTTCACTTAAGCTTGGATGATTAAAATTTCACCAGCAGCCAATATAACCTGCAGCCTTAGGAGGCATACAGACACATTAGCGTTTCACGAGCTTCGCCTTAAAGAGCAATTTGCCCTATAGTCTTAAACCAGTAACATTCTTGAGAGTGGAAAATGTTTCAGCCTCCAGGAGGCTGGTAGGTTTCAAACACTTTCTAGTTTGCTTTCCTGCCACTTCCCTAAAAGGAAGAACAGGGGAGGAGGGAACAGATGTGGAGGAATTAATCCCAGTGCTTTCCCAGCATTACTAAGCATGCAATGCGCAGCCTCTCTCAGAAGGGCACAACTCGCTTGAGGAAATCTGGGTCTGCAAGAGGAGGGTCTGCAGAGCGCTGTGCATGCGGGGTGTGGGGCAGGTCCTGGTGTGGCAGTCACTGGCCTTTGGCCTTGGTTCAGGTTCCAAGCGAAGTGTGAACTCCAGGCCAAAATGACTTCTGGGATTCCTTCTGAATGATGCCAATGGCGGAGCTGAAAATATAGATGTAAATGTTGGAAAAGATTGGACTCCTAGACTGTGGCAAAGTACTGGATCTTAGACCAGAGTAAGAGTGGAACATCCTCAGAGGAGCTAGTGCTGGGGGCTATACAGAAAGCATTTGTGACATGGGTATCTATGGAGAGATGTTCCACGGCCTTATGGACCAACGGAACGTGAGGCTGGAGGCAGATAAGTGAGTCTCACTAGTACAGAGTTTATCCAACATTTACACCAGTGGGTCCTCAGCTGACTTCTGCTCTGCAGCTAGGTAAGTGGAGGAAAATAAATCAAAGAAGAATCTGGCTTGCATGGGCGCTTCTATATTTCTGTGGTTTTAAATACCTCCTTGTGTTACATCAGTCAGACACAGGAGTATGGTGGAAGGAGGAAAAAGTGAAAGAAAATGAAGAAAAATGCCATCCTGTTCAGAACAAACAGTTCTTCCCTGGGCTGAAGAGGGCAGAGGGAAAGAATTACAGAAAATTTTCATCAGCAGTTGAAAAGCAAACCTGAAAGGAGCTGAGAGGAAACAGGAGGGAGTGATTCTGTAGTAAAGGGGGGAAGAAAAGATTAAGATCTGGCCTAGATACAAAAATCGCTTCTATCCTGCCCCTCATTTGCTAGGTCAGGAGAGGTAACAAGAAGAGCAAGGTGTTCCAAGCAGTGCTATGGAACAGCTCCTAGGATCTGAGCCCAGCTCCGTGCTAACACCAGGATCCTGCTGCACTGCCTGCGAGCTGCTGCCTGCCTGTGTGCCGCTGGGAAGTGCTTTGTTCAATGTGTCCCCAGTGCTCAGCAGCTCTCGACACCAGGTAAAAGCCAAGAGGTGGAGAACGATGCATGTGGAGCGACAGGTGAGGTTTAGATTGCCCCACGAGTGACTTGGTTTTGCTCAGTGTTTGGCCTTGCAGCAGCACCTGAGCTCCCATCGCATGCAGGAACTGATCTTCTTTTGCGTACGCTTTTCCCCTGCCCTGGGAAGGCTCAGGCTCTTGCTTTGTGCACCTCAAAATAAGTGTCTGTAGCTCGGCAGCACAATCTGCCAGCAGATGGGGGATCTGAAAATACGGAGGATGTGTTAGGAAAAATGGTAGAAGAACAGAGCTAGGAGAAATAAAATGAGGTTGAAAAAGGAAGAGTCACCTGGAAAGTGTGCTGGAAGGTCTGCTACACTGAGACATAGCCTTCTGGGATAAATGTGAGCCTTCCTGTGAAACCATTCATAAATTATCTGATCTATTTGTTTTTAAAGCTTTGTAGTGGAGACAGCTGGTGGCTCACCTGTTAGCTCCCAGTGCTTCCAGGTTCCTTTCTTGCCTGTTATGCCAGGACCCCTAAGACAAGGCTTCCTTACACTGATAAGTCTGCTTTCCCACACAATCTGTGCCAGCAAGGCTTGCTTTCTGTGGAGCTCATTCACCAGAAATTTGACAAAAAATATTTCTTGTCTGAAATGCAAGCTCCCTTACTTGAATGTTGATGTTATACATATATGTGTGTGTGTATACATATCCTGGACTTGAATTAAATCTTAAAAAGTACCCAAAATCTATTTTAAGTTTTAGAAGTGACTTGGGCATCTCAGCCCATGTGAATGTGGGTCCATTAAATTCTGGGCAAGGTCTGGGTCACACATTCCTCCAGCCGGGCTTGGCTCCCTGCTGGTAACTGGATCCAGAGCTTTGTACTGAAGCTCTCCAGTGTGAGCTGTGAAGGAAGAACACCCACGTGGACTCTGTTGATAAAAACCTTTGTGTCCTTGAGTGAGATAATTAAGTAATGTGAGGGAGGTTTGTGGAAAAGCATGTTTGACGTTTGTTTTTCACTGACAGAGAACACAAAAATGATGCATGTAACCTGAAAATCAAAGTTTTACCTGCTGGGTTTCCTAAACAAGGCACGCAGTGCTTTTTTCCCACTCCACCATTTGAGAAAACATTGATTTGATCCACTGAAATGACGAATGCCCACAGAATAAAATGTGTTGGTTTTTTTTCTGGACTGGCGACCTTGAGCAGATTAGAGCAGCGAGGTAAGAAATCCAGCAAGTATTTATCAAAGGCTTCTAAGACAGTGCAAACTCTATCGAGTTCAAAAGCAAGAGACTTTTTGTCTTCATACAACTGACAGGGTTATAACGTTTCAAGAATGCCAGGAATCCATGTGGCTGTTCCATTAAACACCTCTGATTAGTGAACGTGCTGATAAACTTTGAGAGTCAGAGGTCAGAGCTTTGGAGCCGAAGGTACCCCAGGTATCTGAAAATGTCTCCAGGATCCCCCGGTCCCTTTCCCAGTTAACCCCTTCCATCACTTCACCCACGGAGGCCTCAAGTGGAGCGTCTCTGACACAGTGCCTCCCAGATAGTTCTGCAGAGATGTTAAGAGTTATTTTGAAAACTGTGGAAAAATGACCTCAGGAGCTTCCCATGGAAATGCTCTCGACAGCTGCCTGCTCTTTGATTTCAGCCCCGGCTCCTCATTCATATTTGTGTAGAATGCCATGTTGCCACTTGCTCGTCCAGCCCCTCTCTCATCAGCTTCAGGTGATACAACGAAGGCTGTGCGTTAAAATACCTCCGGAGCTATCAAATTGCAAAGAGGAATGCAATTTCAGAATGCTCAGACAGGAGCAGCCGCAGCACCCTGTCACCGTGTGAAGCTCTCCGCTTTGTTCACATCTCCTCCTAGCAGCCACAGCTCTACTCCCACCGAGTGCCTGCAACAAGCAATTGGGAAATCCAGCAAACACGGACCCTGTGCCCAACTGCTGCTTTGTGGGACAATGGTTTATCAGGAGGATCCCAGGAAGCAGAGTTATCCCAGCAGAGTCCCAGACCATTTTTCAGGCCCTTGCCCTAACATGCAAGCCCGTCCCAATGCAGCGTGGGTGCTGTTTTGTCTCTGTCTCCCAGATGGCAGCTCAGGGCTCCGAGTTTAACCGCTCCTGCAATACATGGCTTTTCATCCCACACTCCAGTTATGAGCTGCTGGAGGTGCTGAGGATTCATCAAAGTGTGACCCCATCAGCTTCTTTGAAAATCAATAGGAAAATGCTGAGGAATGCAAAGGAAGCAGGAACAGTCAAAGTACAGACAAGTGATGTCCTGTAATGGCCATAATGATTCTGAAACACGCAAGGTCACAGACAATTAGGAACCTAATTCTCCTTTGAAAGAATCTGTCAAGTTACCTCCCTGCCTCAAAAACAATTGTTGATTGATGTTATTTCTGGGCTAACAAAGTCATTGGAGGTAGTCTGAATGGGAGGTGTACGGCCCTTGCTGTCCAGGTGGGGTTAGGTGGTCAAAGCTGGAGAGTAAAACTTGAGTAAAAGAGGTTTGTATTGTCACGGTAATGGTCTTAATAGGGCCTGATTCACAGAGGTGCCACCTTCTTCTTCCCTACAGCACTTCTACCCACTTGTGTTCTTTTCTATTTCATTTTATTTTTACTTCTAATTGTAAAGAGTGAGGGAAATGCTGCTGTGTGTGCCCACCGCTGGCTGCAGGGCTGCTGGAGCTCATGGCAAGGGAGCTGTGGCACAGGTCCAGAGCACAGCAGCATCCAAACAGTGGAGATGAAATGTGGACTTCAGCACAAGCATGGAAGTTAGCTCAAAATTTATAGCGCCACTGACTCACAGCTCAAAGGCCAGGGCCACAACCAGTGAAATAGCAACCCCAAAGCTCCAAGGCAAAAATTTGTTATTAGAGCAGATAATAGCCACAGGCAGAGCAAGGAAGAGGAAGAGGAATGAGGAGCTGGTCACAGTGCAGGGCAGAACAAAGCCAGTTTTTGTGGATGAAGTGCCACCACAGTGGGGAAACCCTGTGCAGGAGTTTGGGAGGTAGCTCAGCTCTTGGAGCACTTGCACATTAGTGCCCCTGTGACAGTGACTTCCCTGATGTGACATGCAGACAGCGTTACCTCCTCTGGGAGGATAGGCTCTCCAGGGATGGGGAAGCACACTGAGCCTGCTGATGGGAGATGATCTTGGAGCATGTCTGCACCAACGTGGTGAGAGTGCAACTTGTGCAGATCTTTCTGCTCAGATAGGCTCCCACATGGGCTGCACTTCCCTGATCTCAGCTCATGGCTTGGAGATGGGGTCTTTGTGGCAACGTGGCTGCGCTGCGTCAATTGGCAAATAACCACGTGAAAGCAGCTGAGGGCTGCACTGAGGTCTGCATCTCCTACCACTGTACCCTCAGGTCTGCAGATGAGTTACCCACATGCAAGAGATGTGGGCGTATGGATTTCAGATGGTCACCATCATGTTGCTTTTGTTTGTTTTTGCTTTGTTTTTGCTGTTGTTTTGTTTTCTTATTGCAGACTGCATTTGGAGAGGGATTATCCAACCTGGACTCTCCGGTTTATTGTCAGTGCCCAAACTGGGCCGGGTAACAGAGAGGCTGGTGCAAGACCAAACCTGAACACAGTGTGTGGGTTTAGTTTCTCTTGTTTCATCCCTGTGGATCTATTCCCATTCACACAGATCCCTTCCACACCCCTCCATCAATTTTAAGAAAGCCTTAAAGTGAGAAGAAATGCTTCAGATGATGAATGGGCACTTTTAGCTCCGCAGTCGCTTTAATCTGACATGTTCCCCCACCATGTCAGTAGGTGAGCCTTTCTGCCTCACCAGTACAAATATGTATGGGACTGAAGTCTGGATGTTTTCTAACACAGAGCTTTGGTTATCTGTGAGCTTTTCCGTTTCTCTTTGAATAAAAGACTGCTACCAAAGGGGAAAACTGGGTCAAGATTCTACTATATGTTGTGTGTGTGTGTCCAGAAAGTAAAAATATCCTATTGCAGCCAGGATCCACCTTCTTCCTTCTCCTCTCCCTTCTATTATTCTTTATTATTATTATTATTATTATTATTATTATTATTATTATTATTATTATTATTTCTTATAAGGAACACATAACTTTTGCTTCAACCCAAAGTACTTTGAAAGCTGTTGTTTCTCTATATGCAGCTGACTCTATCTCCTGCTTTCCATCCCTGAAGTATCTGGAGACCAGACTCGTGATCACGATTTCAGGCACATTTTTGTGGCCTCATAGTTCTTTATTAGCTCCAAAAAAGAAGAAAAACTGTTTTTTCATCACCTGCATTTTCATCATTTCTGATGTCTGTGGCATCCTTCCAGGTGCATCTCTGCCTGCCTGATCCTCCTGTTGATACTTATTAATTTAATGACTGTCTCCTCAAGTGTGTTTGGAAATAAACAGGGCAAAGTTACCTTAAGGTCAGGAATGAGCCAAGAGAAGTGAATATAGGAGTGACCATGCTGTCCGCAACAGCTGGTACTTCTGCAGCTTTTCCTACCTTGCCCTTAAAATAAGCTTTGCAAACAGATCTGTTGAACACCCCCAAAGAGAGGGGAGCCGCTGCCCAAGCCCGGGAGCTCCGGGCACAGACGCGTTATGACCGAAGTCGTTCAGAGCTGTGAAGCCCAAGGCTCCAGGCACTGGGCAAGCTCTGCTGACGCGGCGCGGATGTCAGGACGAGGGCTTTCGCTGGCTAAATAACCATCCACTGAAACAACCCCGGAATAAACGGCGCCGGAAAACACAGGGCTGTACAGGCAGCAGTGAGGACAAAGCGGTCCCGGCCCGCAGATGTTTTCCAAGCTGTGTCCTGGCTGAGGTGGTCGCCGGCTCCGATCTCCCCCCGGACCGGCCCGTGCCGAGCAGCTCCGACCCCGCGCCGCCACCGCTCCCTGGCGGGGAAGCGCTCCGTAGCGCGGAGACGGCCGCGGCGCAGCGCCCGACTGCAGCAGCATGGCGGGCCGAGTCCCTCCCCACCGTCCTTCTGCGCTCCGAGCCTTTGCTGCCTGCGGGGCCGGCGTGCCGTGAGCCGCGCAGCACGAGGAGCCCTTCCCGATGATCGTGGGGAACCCGTTCAGTCTGAGCTCACTGCCTGCGGTCCTGGCGTGCTGGGTGTTGCTGGAGAGGACCTGTGTGTATGCAGAGGGCGGCTGGGGAGCTGGGGGATTTTTTGGTGGTGGTAAACCTTCACCTGGACTGTGCAGCTGAAAGAAGCAGTGGGGCAGCTGCTGCCGTGGACCTCCTGCCGTGGTGGTGGCTGCGGAGATGGAGCAATGCAGTGGGGCAGAGGAAACGGGCACACTGGGCAGCACCGCACACCCTATACCTGTTCTGATCTGGGAACTGACCCTGAATCAGCAACAATTTTTTAATGGGAGTGCAGGCCAGCTGTGTGCTGCTCTGCATCTTCGGGAAGAGGCAGACCTGCACCTCGCAGAGCACCCCGGCTGCATGGGGGGCACCGTTCGCTGCAACACTGCTGCCAGAGCTGCTCAGAAAGCGGGCAGTGCTCCGCATCCCACTGAGCACAGTGCGTGGCACAGCACGGGCATGAAAAGCCTTCAGAACGGGGACAGAATGACTGCTGGGTGTCAGAAAAGGAAGAGAGATGGTGGGTTTTGTAGCGGGCTTAGCGTAGAGGAAATTGAAAATACGCATGTGACATCTCTGAAGGCTTTGTGTTAACTTGCATACTGATTGCTCCAGATGTTCCCCAGATGTACCAAAGGGAACCGGGCACTGAAGAGCACAGTTGTTTTAACAACTCATAGCTTTGCTTTTGCCAAGAATGAAGACCTCTGGGTTTGCTTCTTTCCCCATTAACTTGTACATTCAATAGTGTCACTAATCTAACTGAAGGTGAATCCGTTCCTTCCACTCCGGACGCGTGGTGGTGCCGCACGTCCCGCTCCGGGCTGCTTCCCTCTCTGCGTGGTGCCCGTCAGTTCCCGAGAGAAGCGCCGCGGGCCGCGGAAACCCCTCGGGGCAGAACCGCGCCGACCCTCCCGGGGCCGCACTCCGCCCGCCGTCCGGGACCGCCCGCCGGGAGCGAGGCCGCGGCTCGCCGCTACTCCTCCGCACCGGCAGGGGGCGCTGGCGCAGCGGAAGGTGTCGGAAGGTGTCGCAGTGTCCCTCTGCTTCCGGCTCCGTGCCCCGGAAGTGCAAGCGGGGCTATGGCCGCACTCTGAGGTGCGGGGCTGGGAGGTATTTCAGCTTGGCGGGAAGCTCTGGCGCGGTTCTTCTTAGGGTCCGTCCGACCCCAGGCTCAAGCTGGTCTCCGGGGCGCCCGCGGGAGCCGTTTCCCTCTGTGAAGCTGCGGGCTGCTCTACGGAGCCGCGAGTTCTGGCGGCGTGCTCGTGCGCTGCGTGGTTGTTAGTCGCTGAGGCGGCTGCGCCGCACGCTCCTGTGTTTTCTCTCTCTCCAGGCTGAGAGCAGGTTTTCACCCGTGAGCTGAGTTCTGTGGGCTCCGGGAAACCGAAGCGCTGCACCGTCTGTCAGTTCGTGTCTCGGCAGCCCACAATGAGGACTGTGCTTATGGTCGCGGAGAAGCCCTCCCTGGCGCAGTCCATCGCCAAGATCCTCTCGAGGGGTAGGAGTGGAAACGGCTCGGTTTCATCCTATTTTGGTGGTGGCAGAATGGAGGTGCCTTGGCAGGCACTGCCCTGCTGAGGAAGTGGATGTCGTCTGCGCAGAGCCCCTCTGTGTGAGGCAGTGCTTGAGATCTCTGCAGGAGAAATGAGGTCAAGAGGTAGCCAGGTGGCATACTTGGTTGTCTTTGGGACAGCAGGCACTGGAATGGTGGCTTAGGGCAGCTGCCTGTTCATGAAGTAACTGACTGGTGCTTCGTTTTGTTTTGTTTATTTTGATGTGCTGATATTTCTTCAACTCAAGAATAATGAAATCTGTTTTTGCTACCTCTGGGCAGTGTGATCCTGTGCCTGCTTTATTGGTTGGCAACCCTGTCTGTGGCAGGGACATTGGAACAAGATAAGCTTCAAGGCTCTTTCCAACCCAAGCCGTTCTGTGATTCTCTTTTGTATGGCTGTAGTGTGTGTGTTAGTGCATACAGTTTCTGGAAGATGCCAGTCAAGTAGCGAGTTGGTGTCTGGGGATTTCTGAAGCTATGGTAGATATTCTATAAATGATGTTGATAACAGAATACTAACTGTATTTGCTTATGGATCTCTTGGAGCATGATGATCCTGAGATCCCTTCCAACACAAGCCATTCTGTGATTCTGGTGGAGGAAGATAAAGGAGATTCTAGATAGTTTCAACTGAAAATAAAATATGACAGAAAAAGTTTAAAGTGATAATGGGAACAAAACCTTGATCAAAGAGTTAGAATTTCATGATCAGGACGATCCTAGTTGTCTGGTGTAGAGAAAAGGGGGTGTAATTATGAAAGAATGATGATTGTTTCAGTAGTTGTTTTTTTATTACTTCTTAATTTGTATTTTGTTGTTAATTGTGGTCTTATTCTCACAGGAAGCATGTCCTCTCGCAAGGGGCTGAATGGTGCATGCTCCGTGCATGAGTACACAGGATCGTTTATGGGGCAGAGTGCCCATTTCAAGATGACATCTGTGTGTGGTCATGTCATGACTTTGGATTTCATAGGTATTTGTTCGTTAAGTGCTTTAACTGTTATGGCTTGTAAAATTTTCAAGGACTTATTTCCACGTATGATGTTTTCTTCAGGAAAAGCATTAAAGAGAACTAGAGCGGGAGGGAGGATGACGATATCACTTGTGGTCATCAGCTTTTAACTTTTGTTTTGTTTTCCCCGTCTGACTTGTGTGACTGTGAGTGTGCAATGTATCTTTATCTTTAGTACGAGTCTTAATTTGCCAACTGTTCAGAATGTTTTGGTACTTTGGATGAAAGGTAATTAAGGAATGCGGAGTCCAAAGGGATATTCTCTAAAGCACCATAGTATGGTACTGTAAAATTGGGATATGGTCAGGCTCATGTGCAACGAAACCTGTCACCAACTCGCTTTGAAGTGTTGAATTGCTTATGTGAGTGCTCTATTTCCTCTAATGCTAACTGCCTCACAAGTTTTGGGGACTGAATTCTGAGTTAGTTATACAGTGCTTTGGAGGAGTACAGTGTCATATAATTGTTAAACAATTTTATGAACAATTATTTCAGAGAAAGGGAAATGAACAAATGCACTGATATCAGAAGGTGGTGATACAGGATGCTTCACAGCATAATAGGGCTGAGACATAGCTGGCCATGAGTAGTGGTAAAATAGAGTGCAGGGTGCACCTCTTACGTGCACGGTGAAAACCAGGAAAAATAGCTCCCTACCCCTGTCCTGGTAACTGATTGCAGGAACGGGAGGTTTTTTAGTAGCTCACATTAACATTTCTGAAAGGTGTGTAGTATGTCTTTTTAAATTCTGTCTGCTACTGAATTATAGCTGCAGTTTACACAGAGAGCTAAGAGGTCACTTGAGATACAGTAAAGCAAGATGCATTAGGATAGAAAGCTTTCCAAGACAAAGTTTGAAAGCCAAAGTAATGTTCTGGGGTTTTAATGTTTATTTACAGCTCTACTTTAATGCGGTTCTGCTTTTCAGGAAAATACAACAGCTGGGACAAGGTGGATCCAGCAGAACTTTTTAGCAAAGCTCCCACAGAAAAGAAAGAAGCTAATCCCAAACTGGCCATGGTGAAGTTTTTACAGGTATTCTTTCTTGTGAAATGTATTCGAGATTCGTGTCAAAACAGACAGTCTGTGCGTGTACTGGATACGTGTTTGGCTTCTAACAGCACGCGGAAGGTCTAGCTTGTAAATGGCTCCTTCACAATGGCCTGTTAGTCTTTTCTCACATACACCTCTCTGGAAGGAAAGCAATAATTTGGATCCTTTTTCAAAATGATTCTCTTCCTGGAAAGAAGGTGTTTGGTGTAAGACTGATTTCTGTTGGATAGGTTTAGACTTCCTGGCATCTTTATGAGCTAGAAAGGTGGTTCTTGTTTTTTGGTTTTTCTTTCTGCTTGTTTGATTTAATGATGTAAGAATTAAGACAGAGGAAGGGAAAGGGACTGGGCCCAAGGTCATGCATACAGTGTGGGGCAGGAGTTCAGGAGCCTTCCACTGTTGTAGAGCCATCCATGCTGATATATGTATTTTTTCAGATCCTGCAGAAAGGATGTAGGCAAACTTTTGGTTCCGTGAAGCACAGCTGCCTTCTCTCTTAAACCATTCTATAATTACATGCTGTTTTCTTGTTACTTTTGCTTTCTTCTTCCAACTCTTTTTGTACCAAACAAATTGCATCAATCTTTAGAGCTTTAAAACAGAAACAAAAACTATACAGTTATTGAAGAGATTCTTTTTTTGAGTAGCTGGTAACTGTGCTAATTTCTCTTACAGGTGGAGGGAAGAGGCTGTGATTGCATTGTCTTGTGGTTGGATTGTGATAAGGAGGGAGAAAACATCTGTTTCGAAGTAAGATTTCTAAGATTTCTAATACCATTTGCAGCATGTGATACTATCAGTACGTTGTTCTTTGGATATGCGGTAAAATTCAAACTAAGTTGAATAAAAATTTAAATGCATGGAGAATGTTGGTGGAAAAGCTCGTGTTTTTGAACTCATAAGATGTCAGTCAAAGAGTGTAATTGATTTTGTTGATGCCACTCATCAGAGATGAATAATAAGATCTCTGAAATGTTGAAATGTAGCAGTGCTTTCGGTCAGAACCAGTGTGTTTCACAGCTGGTGTAGTTGTTTTGCCATCCTTATAAAATTAATTTCTATTAGCCTAGCCTAGATGAGACACTTCTGAGCATAGAGGCTGCTTGTAAACGTCGGCCTACAGCAGGAGTTTGGACTCTTTACGTTAAAGGCATAGAACTAAAACTTTGTGGTGTACAAAGTTTTGTGGGTTTTTTTAAATCCTGTTCCCAGAAGTCTACAGGAAAACTATTTTATTCTCTCTTAAGAAGCACATTTTATCAAGTATTTAAGTTCTTTAAATACCACCATTTCATAACTGTGCCCTGGCAACCTAGGTAGAAACTGATACATATTCATCAGATGTTCACAGTGCTGCAGCTGTGGTGGTGAAACTTTGCTCTGAGCTAAGAATAGTGTTTCACTTTCAGCAGTTGCTGTTTGATATATAAAGCCTTCAATTTTTTCTAATTCTTAATATGCTTCTGAGTGTACAAATACTGTTCTTATCAGTTAATGTACAGGCATGACATCTTGCTGAATGAAGAACACAGTTACACATCAGCAGATGTTTTGTGGGGAGGGTTTGGTTTGTTTTTCTTTCCTCTGGAGAAAAGAACTGACTTAAGCCCTCAGCCTTCAGTTACTTACAAAATCTGCTTCTGATCCTCGTTAGGTTCTTGATGCTGTTCTTCCTGTTATGAACAAACCTCCTAGCACCGAAAGGACAATTTATAGAGCTAAATTCAGTTCTATTACTGACACAGACATCTGCAATGCCATGAATCATTTGGGAGAACCCAATCGCAATGAAGCCCTTTCAGTGGATGCCCGCCAGGAGCTGGATCTCAGAATTGGCTGTGCATTTACAAGGTGACAGCATAGATTGCAGATGGTTTTATGAAAGGTTCAGGAATACTGCTCTGTCCGCAAAATATGCCTTAGAGCTGCAGTGGCTAATCCTACTGAGTACCAAAGCAAACAATTTTATGCTGTAAAGTGAAGTATGGCTTTAACTGAGCTAGAGGAAATAATGTCAGCAGCAGCAGATATGGTATATTCTTATTTTATATCTTCCTCTCACATTCCCTTGGGAATAAGCGGAATTCTAGGAGGCAAAGTAATTCTAACTTCTTTCGCTTTAAGACTTGAGGTTTCTGAAAATACTTTTTTTTTAAATATGCACCTGAGTGACTTAGCAGATTATTCCTACATATCTGCAAAAGTTCCTGAAAGTTGCTGCGTTGCTTGGGAATGAGGATATTAATGTACTTGTTGTGATATTTTATCTTTTCCTTAAGGTTTCAGACTAAGTATTTTCAGGGGAAGTACGGAAATTTAGACAGCTCCCTCATCTCCTTCGGGCCATGTCAAACGCCAACGCTTGGATTCTGTGTTGAAAGGCACGACAAAATCCAGTCATTCAAGCCTGAGACTTACTGGGTGCTGCAAGCTAAAGTAAGCTTTGCGTTATTTGTTTGATTAAAACGTGTTTTCCTTCTTATATACTAAGAAATGCACTTAATACTTTCATTTTGTCCATTCGCGAATTTGTAGCTGCTGACAAGAATTCACAATGCCTACAATTTACTTGTGTATTTTCATTCAGTTCACATGTGTCACCACTCTCTCTAGAACAGATTTGAGGATGTCAGTTCTGTGTTCAAGTGGTTATTGTTTGCTGCTTGTAAGAATTCTTCAGTGCTAACCATCTAAGCTTAGACTGAGCCAGAAAGACTGCTTAAAATGGCTTGTTATTGTTCCCTGGGGTCCTTGGACCAACTGTGGTGTTAATTTGAATCCAAGAATTAATTTGTCTGCCAGCAAGCACTGGCATTGCTGAGTACTGGAATTCTGAAGCAAATAAAATGTTCATTGTGTTGACATTGAGTCTTCTGAATGCTTTGGCAGCATATGACAGTTTTATAGCCTTGCTGCTGTTCAAACTTGGAGAACAAACCAACATGGTTTTACTGTTTGTAATGACAAGGATTGTGTAAATAAATAGGAGATAGATGGTAAAAAGTTGCCATTTTTAGATTTTAAAATTTAAAAAGAAAAAAAGTTGAAATCCGGTGTCTACTCTTATCTGTTTTCTGATATATCTCATTTATGTGTGTCATGCTAGGAAGTATTTGGTTCCTGTTTTCAGGGTGTTTCATGCACACACATCGATTAGTTCATATTTATTTTTGTAGGTGGGATTTGGAATGTGGCCTACGTATACTTTATTTTTAATGCAAAGAATTAATTTTGCAAGTCAAAATAATAAACTTTGAATTTTTGCCCATTTTGCCTTTATTATTCCAAGTATTAAAAATAAGCATAGTATTTCAGTTAACTGCAAGAATAATTCCAGTCATTCTCCTGGCTCCAGAACTCAAATTACTTTCTTTCTCAAAAGCCACTGGAAAATGAGTACAGCTGCATGCTTGGAGCACTTGTAGAACATCTGTTACTAGGGTTTACTTGCTGGATTATTGTTGGAGAAGTGCATTCTGCACTTTTAGTAATAGTGTTGGTGGATTTAATTTGTTGTTGTTGTTTGTTTTTGGCCCACTAGGTGAACCCTGAAAAAGAAAGTTCTCTCACTTTGGATTGGGATAGAGTGCGGGTATTTGATCGTGAGATTGCTCAAATGTTCCTAAATATAACAAAGACTGCGAGAGAAGCAAAGGTAGAAGTATTTACTAGGTGTTGCTAGAGCTTATTTCTCATAAAAGAAATACTACTTAGCAGTTTGTCTACTGTATGTTGTTTTTTGTGTGTTCTTTTGGTGTAGAAGGTTAAGAAATATAATCTGTATCTTTTTTTTATTCCATTCAACTTTGTATAAGTGATAAGTAAAAAGCAAAAGGTTCTTGATTGTAGTTTGTGTTACACTAGTATGGTCATCTCAACAGAAGCCCGTTCTTAATATTGACTTTGGAAATGGTCATCATTCATGATAGGAATTAACGGTCTTCATTGCTGGACTCTGCTGAGAAACACAACTCAGAACTCCCCGAGCAGGCCTCTTATTTCCCACAGGACACTGCATAGATCAAAATGTATTTACTTACACAACAACATTCCTGCAGTTACATTTTTGATTGTGTGCGGTACAGTCTTTATAGCCAACTAACTTGCAATTCTGTTCTGTTCAATACTTGTTTGACAGTGTGTTGGGATTTAAGGGTTTACAGCTACCAACATTCAGAGGCTGCGTGACATTTTAAAAAATCTAGATCCTTATATTTAGGACCATTACTTGGGTTGAGCACTACTCCCTTGTAGCGCTGATGTATGCGATGCTGAGCTAAACGGGAAGTGAAGATAGCAATAAGGTACTTTGCTGTGTATCCAGTGGTAGGTCTGATCTAGTCCATAGTGTGAAGGGACCCTAGGGCTGTTCCTTCAGCATTTGGTAAAACTGTCTCCAGTCAGATTTCCACCAGATCTGATGGTTACTTAGGAAAAAAATCAAAACACACATATGACAAAAGCAGGTGATGTTAGGTATACCACATGGTTTTAGTCATAATGGAAATTATACATTTATCAGTTACCAAACTTCAAAACTTATACTGGAAAAATGTTATTTTCTAGGTAGAATCTGTGAGTAAAAAAGAGAAGGTGAAGCAGAGACCACTGGCTCTGAACACGGTAGAGATGCTACGAGTGGCCAGTGCTGCTTTAGGTACGTGTAAAAGTTTAGGTTTTCACACTGATTTAGAGCAACGTACTTTGGATTCTCAGCTGAAATAATCAAGCCCATATATCTAATATTTTGATAAGTCTCCTCTCCCTACATTGTATCACTTTTGGGAAATTAGAAAGCATGTCAAAAGTGCTGGGTCAGATCAAGGTGGCAAGTCTTACAGAAAGGACAAGCTGTAATTTATAATTAATTTAAATGTTTTGATAAGGTATGCTTTAAGGCTCAGCAACCAAAACCATCTACAGTTTGCTGTGAGTATGATTTTCTTCTCTCCTGTGCCGTCCCAGGAATGGGTCCACAACATGCCATGCAAATAGCAGAGCGTCTTTATACGCAGGGTTATATTAGCTACCCTCGAACAGAAACTACCCATTATCCTGAAAACTTTGACTTGAAAGGATGCTTGAGACAACAAGCTAATAATCCTTACTGGGCGGAAACGGTGAGTACATAAAGCAAAACCTGTACTGTTCTACAGGTAGTTCTCTAGTCTGTGTTTTAGAACATCTTACCTGGTATGTCTTGATCTGTAGGTCTGTGCAAACAAGAAGTATCTGTAATTGCTTTTACTTATGGCTATCCTAGTTATGGATTTGATCTCAAAGAAACTTTCAACCTGATAGTAGAGACCTGCTATCCACTTCAGCCTGTTTTCTCTCTTCACCCAGGTAAAAGCATTGCTATCAGAAGGCATCAATCGTCCAAGGAAAGGCCATGATGCAGGGGACCATCCACCCATCACTCCAATGAAAGCTGCAACAGAAGTGGAATTAGGTATAGACAAATTGAATAGTGTTAGAACACTGTGAGGAAATCGGTTCCTGGAGGCTTAGGAGCCGTATTAGAAGTCTCTAGGTTTTGACGTAAAATCTGAATTGCAGGAACTGGAAAGAGAGCAGACTTTAAGTTAAATTTCTAATAACAGTGAAGATCAGAACTCTAAGAGAGATTTGCCCTGTAATAACTTCAAAGTACTGAAATTTTATTATATATTTCTGCTTGAAATTCAGACTTAAACTGAATTTAGTTTTTTTCTCTATGGTTTGTGTTCCTTATGTTAAGAAGTAAGATTTGACTTTGTGCCGTGACCTGTTAAAGGGAGATTTAAAAATTATGAGAAAGTATAGTGAATGCATTGTGTTGTTTATTAGGAATAAAGGAGTCACCGACCATGGAGGTGTTCGGGGAACGTTTGGACGTTGTGTTGAGGGACGTGGTTTAGTGAGGACTATTGGTGATGGTTGGACTGGGTGATCCTGTGGGTCTTTTCCAACCTTGGTGATTCTGTGGATAACTAAGATTGTTGTAGAAAACTGATAAATTCTGGTTTTCAGCCATCAGTAAAATCATCTCTGATAGGGAAGCATGTTAAGACTTTGAGTAACCACGTAGCTTACTGAATGGCTATGTAAAACTTCTTTATACACGATAGAATGAAATATGCAAAGCACAGGGCTGATACTTAGGAGCTAAATTTCTGTTTATAGCAGTGTAACCTCTCTACTGTTTGATTTCCTAGCTGTATGCTGTGCCTAAGGAAACTGCATGTAGCTCGTCTGTGCTATGCTAGTTTGTCAGGCAACCTGGTTGATAACATTAAAAAAAAAAGTATAAGCTAATGTAACACATGTATTGTTTTATGGGTAGGAAATTTTCAAGGGGAAGCTGGATGGACTTTTCAATCTTATTTTCTCTTAGGTACCAGTTTTCCCTGTGGTTTCTGTGGAAATCTGGTATCTTTTAGTGCAAATTTTATGTAGTGCTGCAGGACTTGATCTGCGGGAGTAAGATATTGTTTATCCTCAGGTGGAGATGGATGGCGACTGTATGAGTACATAACCAGGCATTTTATTGCCACTGTGAGCGCTGATTGCAAGTACCTACAAACCAACATTTCTGTCAGTATTGGCCCTGAACGTTTTAACTGTGTTGGAAAAGTGGTAACTTCACCAGGTAAGACTAACCAGGGAGTAAGTAGTTAGCTACAGTTTATTATTTTACCCACTCATGCATTAAATAGATATAAAAGTGAAGTTTTGGAGGCAAGTAGAATTTAAGACTTCTTTTTTCCTGGAGCTTATTAAGATCACAAGGACTGAATGAATCTTTGTCTTCATTTCCTTATTTATATTATGCTAGAAAAGGACGTACTTCCCATGTAGTAGTCTCTAAGTTTTAATGCCGCACTTACCGGTGTAAAGACCAGTCTGTTTTTCCAGACTGCAGATGCCTTTTGTGGTTTATGTTATACAAGGACTGATTTTTTTTTTTTTTTTTTAAATTTTTTCCTTGAGCCTCAGGAAAGGGACTGTAGTACCCTCAGTGAAATGTTCCCAGCAAGCTGTCCCAGTCATCTCTTACATTAATGCAACTTACTACTTGCATTTTCTTTTTAAGAGACTCTTCCTATCCATTTGGTAAGACTTCTGGCACTGTGCTTTCATTTGAGGAAAGCCCTGGTTGTTTTATTTTTCTTTTCAGTTTCATTTTTCTCTCCATATATCAGCAGGACAGAGCAGTTTTGATGCAGTGAGAGATCCCATCTCTTGATACGGTATTTCAAATATTGTCTGCAGGGAATGGCAAACAGCCTCTCAACTTTGATGTGCGTAGTGTAGCCCGCGTTAAAATTAGAAATATGTCTTGGCCTTTTGAAAGCTGTGAAGATAAGCTCTCATTATTTTGTTTACCTCTAGGGTTCACAGAAATTATGCCTTGGCACAGCATTCCATTAGAGGAGAGCCTTCCCTGCTGTGAGAAAGGAGATCTCTTTCCAGTTGGGGAAATAAAATTGCTGGAAATGCAAACCAGTCCTCCTGACTACCTGACGGAAGCAGAACTCATCACACTGATGGAAAAGCATGGCATTGGTAGGAACCTGCTTAACATACATTATCCTGTAATGTATCTACTAAGAGGGCAAAGGGTCTGAATTGCCCCTCTGAACTTTCTCTGTTGGCAGTGACCTTTCAGTATTCATTTGAATAAGTCCAGTTGCGATCTCTTTCCCATCAAACCACAATGCCTGTAGCACCTCTTAGTGGATGGTAGATTCTACTTTCCCCGTGTTCCGTTCATCTTATCCTTATGCTCAGTTTCCGACCAAAGCAAGATCATTTCGTAATATCTCCTTGTCACTTCTGTGTCATAAGGAACTATTGTGTGAAAGAATGCACCTCTGGTTGTTAGGAATGGTTTCCTGTCTTTACAGCTTGCTTCAGTTTTGCTGGCTTCGGTAGTCCTTAAGTATTTTATTATATAATTTATCACAATATTATTTTTCTTTTTCAGTCTGACTTGCTTCCTTCAATATGTTTTCATAAACATGTCCAGTCCAAACAAACACAGTATTTTTTTCCACTGTATTTTTCCAGAATAAGTGATTGTGAGAATAGCTGCCTTCCCATCACTAATTCCTTGGAAGAGATGAAAGGATTAAGGTTAAAACATGTGTTTCAGACTTCTCAGAACTGCAAAGGAACATATATGTTTCTAGATAGAGGTATTATCCACTGGAAACTGGGTGTTAGTGAAAAGGTATCTGTACTTCAAGCTGTCTCAGAAGTGCTATAATATGACATAAAACCAGAGAAGTCAGAAGTTAGTAATTCAGTGAAAACCTTGATGGATTATATTGTCTTCCTTTGTGCGGCAGGAACTGATGCAAGTATTCCAGTTCACATCAACAACATTTGCCAGCGAAACTATGTCACAGTGGAGAGTGGTCGAAGACTAAAGCCTACAAACCTTGGAATTGTTCTGGTTCACGGTTATTACAAAATAGGTCAGTTAAATGCTCTCCTCCAACCTCATCCTCTTACCTTTGTCCCCTTCAGTAAGTCAGGGGCTTTTGTCATCGTATAAATAATGTTTGTCTGAAAAGATACATCTAGGAAAGTATTACTAATTCGAAAAATCTGTAAAAATCTAAATTTATTTTGGTATCAGTTTATATATGGGCAGTTTCTTACCTCTATTTCTGGTCTTCTGTTACTGCTTCTCTGTTGCTGCTGTCTCTGGTTTTTCTGGTAGATGCAGAATTAGTTCTTCCTACAATCCGCAGTGCTGTGGAGAAGCAACTCAACTTGATAGCTGTGGGTAAAGCAAATTACCACCAGGTCCTGGAGCATACCCTTGACATCTTCAAAAGGAAATTTCACTATTTTGTGGATTCTATTGCAGGTAAGACTTGTTGTACATGTGAAATTCCCTACAACTACTTAATTGTTGTAAAGATATTACTATGAAGTACTTACAAATGAGGTTGCTTTTAGGGGTTTAGGCTCACTGAAAGTTGTGCCAGGACTGTTGCTTTCCAAAGGAAATAAATTCAATTGTATCTCCAAAATTCCACTTAAAATTTATTTTGTGACTGTGTAGTGGTGAGTGTTGAAAAGCTTCAAACAAGCTGAAGTACTTACCCTACTGTGTTTGTGGATGCTTATTGCAAAGTAATTAAAAAAAAAATAAAATCCTGAACAAGGAAGTGTGTTGTGAGTAAACTACTTTAATTCCCACTACTTCTTCACTGGTCCTGTAAGTAGTATAGCGCAAGGTTTCCTCCTGTGGGTAAGAATTCAAACACAAATGGAATTCCTCCTTCTCCAGGTATGGATGAGCTGATGGAAGTGTCATTTTCGCCCTTGGCTGCCACGGGTAAACCTCTTTCCCGCTGTGGCAAATGCCATCGTTTTATGAAGTATATTCAGGTAAGTTCACGTTGTGTTTGGATTTCAAATTTCACTTGCTGGGGAGCAGTGATTAGGAACCCTCTTGCCATTATTGAATGTGGATTCAAATGTTGTTGCCAAGAAAGCACTTCATGTGGAGGAGGTGAAAGGACAAGGCCTGATGCAGTTTCTCCGTGCAGTACAAATCAGAGAGTGGTCACAGCTGGATTTCCTGCAAGTTTTGAACCCTGCTGACAATACAGATGTTCTGAAGATTTGCATTCTCTTTCCAGGCCAAACCAAGTCGTCTGCACTGCTCTCACTGTGATGATACCTACAGTCTCCCACAGAACGGTACAATTAAACTCTACAAAGAGTTACGTTGCCCCCTTGATGACTTCGAGCTGGTGCTGTGGTCGTCTGGATCTAGAGGAAAGAGCTACCCCCTCTGTCCGTACTGTTACAACCATCCTCCCTTCAGGGACATGAAAAAAGGTAAAATAATCAAAATGCAGGGGGTTTAGCTCAAATGTCAGTTATCTTTGTGAAAGTTCCCTGTGTATTTTCCCGAATATGAGTGAAGATGCTGTTACTGCGTTTGCTGTAAGACAAGAGAGAGGCTGGTGGGCTTTGAAATACTGTTCTCACTTCAGTGTTCCTGGAGTTTAGTGAAAGCTGCTTTCGTCAAAATAGCAGCATTCTGGGCATGAATTCAGATATTGCAAGATTAGCCATTTTTTGGATCCATCTTTTTCTAAAAGGGCTGATGTGGAGCATCTGGAGAAACACTTTGCTGTTGGTCACGCAGCCATGTCTTAAAGTTTTTAGGAAAACTCTTACTCAGAATGTTGAATAAACCACAACAGATTTTATGAAGAAAATACAATATTAGCTGATCTACACGCACAGAAGGTGACCTTTCTAACGTTTAATGTATGGATGAGACCATAGGTTAAGGATAGGCCTGAGAGGGGCAGAACTGTATTTTGATACAGGGATATAGATGGTGCATCAGAAATTACTGAAGGATATAAGGGGCAAAAATAGCAGTTAGTGTAGTAACTGCGAGATCAAAAGCTATTTAAGGTAACGCATGGAGGCTTTGAATGAGTGGCAGGAGCTTCCTGGCATCTTTTGTGATTAAAAATGTCTTATCCTAACAGCATACAGTGTAACTGTAAATAGCAATTAGGATTCATACATTTAATTGAAAATGTATGTTTTTTCAACACTTAATATATCCAAATTCAATGTACTGTACAGCGGCATTGTCTAGGAGCTATTGTACAGTTGGGAGCAAGGGGTTGTTCTGAAGATGTGACAAGACAAGTCCACTTTTGGAGTTATGTTCAGTTGTGCAATGGGTTATAAAATTTGTAACGTTCTAAGCTGTCTCTCAACTCTGTCTCACACTTTCTGCAAACTGAGCAGTGCTAATATAGAGGATTCCACAATGGTATAGTTTCACTCTTCTTCCACCAGGAATGGGCTGTAATGAATGCACCCACCCCACATGCCAGCATTCTCTTAGCATGCTTGGAATTGGGCAGTGCGTTGAATGTGAGAATGGAGTTCTGGTGCTAGACTCAACGTCAGGTCCCAAGTGGAAGATGGCCTGCAACAAATGCAATGTGATTGTGCATTTCTTTGAGAATGCCCACAAAGTCCGAGTGTCGCCAGAGACCTGCGATCTGTGCGACGCCGCTCTTGTGGACGTAGATTTCAACAAAGCCAAATCTCCTCTACCTGGTGATGAGACCCAGCATTCAGGCTGTGTATTCTGTGACCCTGTGTTTCAAGACCTGGTGGAACTGAAACATGCAGCCATGAGGCACCCCATGCACCGTGGTGGACAAGGAAAAAGGCAAGGTCGAGGAAGGGGTAAAGGGCGAAGGCCTGGAGGAAGACCCAACCCAAAGAAACCCAAGGACAAAATGGCAGCTCTGGCTGCTTACTTTGTATAACGGTCACACAATGGAGAGGAAAAAAAAAAAGAAATAAACTTCTTATAAAAATTTGTTTCTGTTGCTGTCATTGTTTCTAATGCTAAGGTGAGCATGGCAGTGGTATGTGTCGTGTCTGTGGTTCTCAGTGGAAAAAGAGGAGTAGCAGTGGGAAGTCGGTGCCAGATGGACATAGAGAGCATCATTTTAGATTTGATGGTTATGTAGAAGAAAAAGATGCTTGAGGGGAGCCGTGCAAGGATGGGGCACAGACGAGAATGGGGCCGTGGCTGTTTGGGCTGGTGGTGCTGCGGGGGTGACCTCATCCTGTAACTACAGCTTCATATCTGAGCCATTCGACTTTTAACAACAACATTTAAAAGCATTAACTGTGCTTATTCTTTCTTTTCAGAGCTCTGCGGTGATTTAAGTAAGTGGGAGGTACGCTGTGTGAGCTGGCTTTGTCGGTAGGAGTGGGAAGGATGGAAAGCCAGCGCTGACAGAGGTGGGTGAGGAGGGGAAAGCGAGGTGCCGGCGTCTGTCACCGCACGGAACGCGAGCTGGTGCTTCTGCCTTGTTCCTGCCCTCTGGAAGCAGTCTGTTCTAACCGGGTACCGCCCGAAGCTTTTACTGCAAGGGAGAGTAACCCTACGGCTGCGTCGGTATCTGAAGTAAAAAGCTATTCCTGGTTGTACGTACTGGAAACTCCTTCCGTTGGGCGGACGGGACGTCACCTGCGCGCACCGAGGTGAACGGCAGCCGCCGGTCAGCGACCTCGTGCGACCCGCGCCGCTCTCACGGCCCCGCGGGGAGGAGCGCCCGCCCCGTCCGGCCACGTGCCCGCCCGGCCCCGCCCCATCCCGCGCTCCGCTTAAAGGAGCCGTCCTGGCGCCGCCGTCCGCTCCCCGCCGCCCCCTCGGCGCCCGCGGCCGTCAGCGCGCCTCAGCGCGGCGCCGCCATGGCGCTGGAAGCGGAGGCGGCCGGGGCTCCCCTCGGCTCATTCCTCAGGGATTTCCCGTCCGCGCTGGGCCCGGGGGAGCCGCTGCCGTGGAGCTCGGCGGGGAGCGGCGCCCTGAGCGAGGCCGAGGCGCCGGGAGCGCTGGCCGAGTTGGCGAGGAACCTCCTGAGCGGCAGGTGAGCGCCGGGCGGGGCCTCTCCTCGGAGGCCCCGAGGGAGCGTGGCTGCCTCCCGGGCCTCGGCCCGACCCTGCAGAGCAGGTGCAGCGCCGGCGCTCGGCCGGGCGAGGCCTCGCGGGGCGGTTCCCGTCGCTTGAGGGGAGCGGGGTCGGCTGGGTCGCGCGGGCCGAGCGGCGCGGTGCGGCCTGACTGCGTCCGGGTTAGCGGGTCTGAGGAGGGGAGAACGGCCCGCTGTTTTCTGTGTCTGGTTTCGGCTGCGCGAGTTATGAACGCTGAACGCGTTTGTCGTCGTTGGAGGCGTGTGGGTGGGTTTGATGTGCTCAAAGGGCCTCACGGGCTGTGATGGCTTCTGTGCGCACCCGTGCTCCCAGGCGCAGCACCGCTCAGTTGAGTGGCCCCCTTAAACCTGAGGGCGACAAATGCATTAGAACTAAATCTTTTTATTTTAATCCTTTTATTTTAAGTCGAAAACGATCGCGGTGTTCCTCAGTTGTGCTGTGACCAAGCTGCTCTGACACAAAGCGCAGCAGCGGCACTGCGCGCACTGAGCCCGGGCCGAGCCGTGCGGAGCTGCCGGCCCTGAGCACAACCTCACAGCAGCTGTCTGCCCACTGCGCCCAGCTCAGCTCCTCTGAGATCACTTTGGAGCTGTAGAGATGCAGGGTGGATTCTTCAAACTGTAGCGACGGTTAAAGTGGTGTTTCTGGGTTACTCACCTGTGTTAACAAGCGAGAACAGAGAGAGTGCTGCTTTTGCAATACTTTCACCTCACCTGTCACTGTTGTGTTTACAGAGCGCAGCCTGCCCTGTCAGAGCTGCATTGCTCACATACCTGCCCTGCAGCGCTGAGCAGGCAGCCTGCTTCGTGGGGCTCCTGAAGCTGGCAGGGAGAGCGTAAGCAAAGGGGGAGGTAGCTAAAGAAAGCAAAACAGAATCAAAATGTAAAGATAGGCTTATTTATGCTTCTTTTCACAAAAGGGACTTGGAAAACAGAAATACTTAAGAGTAGCATTCTTATGTGACTCTGACAGTAACATCGCAGTTACTGACTGAGCTGAAGGCTCGACTTTTCAGAGTCAGGCCAGAGAAGAAGACCACCTTTCCCCTGCAGCACGATGGCTCCAGGCCCCAAACCAGCTGGAAGACTGGAGCAGGTTGCCGGTCTTGGCTGGACTGTCGTGTCACACCTGTGCTGTTGTATTCCTAAGGCTGCACACGTTGCTTGCATGGAAGGAGCTGGATGTCTGGGGCTGACCCTCTTGCATGTCTTTGCTAATCTAAAATGAATTATTTTAACTATCTTCTGCAAACGTAGCACTCTGAGACAGGCAGCACTTTTGCTTCCTTTCCAGGTTTAGAGTCTTATCTACTGAATCTTTGTAGATACTTCTACTGTGGATAATTTAAATCAAGGGAACTGCCCGCCTTATAAATTTAAATACTTACACAGAGCTCTAAAGAACTGGGCAAAACAATCCTTGTTTTGCAGAATTGTTATTAATACTCTTCTGGCTAAGAGCACGCCTAACCACGGTCTGTGAAAATGGATCGGTCTAAATGAGAAGTCCATTCATTATTTCCAAACATTCAGAAATTAACCTGAAATTTTACTGCCCTGTACTGAAACAGAACACAAGATGAAATCTTAGTGCTAATACAGAAATGTTTCCTTTGCCTTGATGGAAGCTGAAGACCATCCTGTGACACAGCAGGAGAACAATGCGGGTTTCCAGCAGGCTTCCTGTTTGAGCAGACTTCACTACAATAACAGTTGTGAGCTGCAGCTTTCCGTTGTGGCCCTTCCTGAACCATCACCGTGCTTCATCTCTTAGCTGCCTCAGCATCCTGTTCTGTGTCTTTGTGCCTTGCGCTGTAATGCTTACACCCGAGGTGTTGCCCTGGTGTATTTGTTCTCGGCAATTCTCTGCTTTTAGAACTCTTAATTCTGCAATTCTGATATTTTATTTTTATATGACGTTCACATGAAGCTGGGGGAGGGACTTATCTTGCGCTGGATTTACTCAATCTCTTCTAAAAGCAACCTTTATTATCCTGCTCTTTGAGCACTGTTCCTGAGCCAGCATTTAATGAATCGCCCCAAGCTTACTTTCTCTCTCCTAGTTTTGAACTGTGCGTTACTGTAGTGCACTAGTACTGCTCTTTGCTAGGAGTGTGTTCATGATCTCAGTGATCCATTTGCTTCGGGAAAGGGAGTTTTGTGTGAATGCCTACCAACAAACTTTCTGCTTTTCATGGGACCAGTTGTGCTCAGCTGTGAAAAAGCAAGTGTGGGTTAGCAGGAATGCCTGATTTTAGGAACCACCGGTGTGCTCATTTGTTCATGGTTCGTAGTGTTACAGTTGGAAACCTTGATGAGATCAATGCACAAGAGAGATGTAATGCTTTTGCTGCTTACTACTAGGACTGACTTGTGTTTAAGATTCCTCACCTGTGCTTGGACAGGTGAAATTGTCTTTCCCATGAACTTGTATATTCTGCTCTTATAACTGGAGTGAAGCATCTTTTCTGCTGCTGTTTGAATTGAGCATCAAGGAGAGAAGTACTCAGTTTTGAAATGACAGACAGTGCTTAATAAAAGAGTGGGTTTTTTGTTGTTTTTTTTTTTTAAATTTTTCTGTGGAGTTCAGCCTCTCCTGCTCTGCTCTGTAGTTTTTCTCCCTGCTGAGAATGAAGTGGAAATCGCAGGTGTCCCCCCACTGCACTGTTCAGGAAGAATTGTTTGATGATGACTTGTTGTAGTAGGCGACAGCGAGGATTCGGGATGTGACGTGGCAGGACCCCTCTCTTAATGACGAAGGATTAATATATGCATAAGGGGGGCGTAGACGAAGGGGCATAGGTATATAGGTAAATCGCACGACGCAATAAACGCCATTTTTCTGCTTGCCACATTGGTATGCACGAGCAGTTCTTTGGCCCGGGTGGGCTTCACCCGATATTCAGCACAGGAGCAGAGCTAAAAGAACATGGGTTGCCAGGTGCACGGCAACAATGACTGAAGGACCTGAACAGGTGGGTTCTGGATTGTAAAGCTGCTGCTCCTGCGGTTCTGTTTTTGTTCATTTTCAGAAGAAAAATCTGGAAAAAAAATAACATGTGAAGATGGAATTCTTAAAGACTGCAGTTGTGTGGCATTGTTCCTTACATTTATTTGATTTTGTTCTAATTCCATCAGTGTTTGTCTACTGCAAAGACTTAATGTCATTCATTAACACAAGAAATAACTTCCCATCCATTATGGGATTTCACAGTCCCTTCAACCCAAACCGTTCTATGATTCTGTATCTGGAGGAGAGAAACAGAAGTCACGGACTGGGGAGAAAATACTGAATACAAGCAACTTTTGTTTATTGGGAAGTCTTATGACCTGGTGTTATGTCAGCAGCACCAGAGACTTGCTAGAGAACTGCTGGCATTTGCAGATCTGCATTAAAAATGCTTTGCTGATGTGGTTGTAATGTGCTGTAAACACTGAGTTTGCAGTGACGAACTTTTGCTTTAGTGGCAGAGCTGTACTGTATGTGCTATTCTGGTGTTACAGCCACCAGTAAGAGCACAAATAGATCTTCCTCTGCTACTGCCCACTGAAGCTGGGAGTTTTTGATGGTAGATATAACATCTCTTCATCACACGCCTGTACCTACCTCTATCTATAGCTTTTGTGTGTGTGTATATAGATACACTGAAAGGAGAACAGGTTTGTACAGTGGCAGCACTTTAATACCTTGAAGGAAAGTCTGTAACTTTTTTCCTGTGAAAAGTGGCAAGTGATCTTCAGACACGGCTACTGCAGTTAGTGAGCTCTTGTTCTTGTCCGCGTGGCCGTGGAACAGAGCATGCTGGGGAGCGTGAATTATTTTCCTTCCAAGAAAAGGGAAAAATATTCTGCAGGCTTTGTGTAAGCCTTGGGTGCTTGGTCTGTCCTCACGAGGCTTGTACCACCCTGTACCGGATGATGCAGAGCTGGCTGCTCTGCTCCAAGAGCAGCTGTTTGGAGCCTGCCATCTGCTGCAGAACGCTGCCTTCTCAACACTGCCACAAGCTGCAGGCACAGAGCACGACAGAAGGCCTGTGTGTGTTTACAGGCCTTTGGAAGAAGCGTAGTCAGAGCTGAGGTTTTACTCTTTGACTTAATGCTTTTATCTAAACTCAGGTCTTTAAAACGAGGCTACATGGAGTAGCTGGAGGATATGAACTCTGCCCCAGCCACTGGTGTTCTGACTTCAGCTGGCATTGAAGCTACAGTGCTTCATCTCCACTGTTACAACATGCATTAATTTTCTTCTGATTTTTTGTTGTGGTCAAAACACGCCCTTTTTGTCAGCAAAGAAATAGCCTGTAGCAGAGGAATTCTAAGGCTGTTTACTACCAGCCTGTGTGGGCTGAGGCTAAGTAATTAGTGTTGCATGTGTCATAGAAATGGTACTGTGGTATTTTTTTTTTTTTTTAAGGCTTTTAAGAGGATGTTGCTTCCTTCCATGAAACGCACCCCACTGACTTCCCTCTCCCTCCCAACACGGTTGTTTTCTCACTTAGGAAGCAACTACAGTATTTCATCTGATTCATGGAAACTGAATTGTGCTTGGTTCAGCCTGTCAGCAGGGTGTCCTGGGCTGCTTTGAAAGGATTTTGACAAGAAGTGATGGTTGTCTTTGCTTGCAGAAAAGGTTTGAGGTTTGTTATCGTAACTGCAGTGGGCTTCTGCTTTTGCAGTGGTTGCCATAGGCACTGCCTCTGCTTCCAGCCGTTCTGCCAAGTGAGACCTTGGACTCTGCAGTTCTTACTCTTCTTTAATTACGTATTTTGTTAGCTCTTGAAGCTCTGTTTTAAGGGCTGAGATTAGAACCAGTAAACATCTAAGCTGAATGGAAGACAGCATTGCCCTGGAGCCCCATTTACCTGAGCTTTATTAAAGAACAGGTTTACAGGCATGGTAGCACTAACACTGAGAGCTTACAAAATAACCAGGAGGTGTGTTCTGTCCAGAACTGAGGTTTAACTAGATGGGTAGGATCGTGGGGGTTTTTTAAACTTTTATCTTGCACTGGTCCATGAGAGCCAGCTGCCTGCCTGCCGCTGTGCCTGAGGAACAAACAAATTCCCAGTAAGCAGCCGTTTTCTTTTTTAGATTTGCAAAACTATGGAGATGGACAAAGCAAAAATACATAGGAAGCAAAGCTCAATGAGACGTACCGGTACTGAGGAATCTCTGAATTTCCTTCTAAAGAACTGTGTGGCGACTGGACAAAGTTGAAGGATGTGACATAAGAACTTGTAAACCTTTTCCTTGTTACTGGCTTCCTGTAAGAGGAGTTTTATATGGGGCTTGTGAATTATGGTATTAAGCACATTGCCTTTTGGTTAAGGGTCTTCTTTGGGGCCTAGTTCAGCAGGTCAGGGCTTTGTAGGAAAGAAACTGACTCATCTAAATGTATTGGTCTTTTTTCTTCTTTTTTAATAAACCCAATTTCTGGTTTCTCATGACGTGGTATGACTGCAGCTAGTGCTGCAAAGACTGCAGACTCGTTGCCGTCTATCTGAAGTACTGAAGTGACTCATTAAAGCAGTCTATCACTGCTACCAAATACATAGCATAAAACATGCTTCTGTTAGCAGCCTGCTGACTAACACAGTGCTTTCTGTTTGCTGCCATGGGAGGTACTCATATGAGGCTGTGAGAGTATGGCAGGGCCTCTCTTTCAGAAACACAATGGCAAAATACGTTTCAGATTGTTGCTGCAGGGATCTGAAAGCTCACAGTCTTCCCCCGGCTCTTCTGCCGGTTGTCTGCGTAATTTGGTGCTTTGTGGGCATCAAACACCCCGTAAACAAAAGATAAAATTCTTTTCATGGATGTCCATGCTTATTTTTCATTGTGCTCATAAAAAACGTCTGGAATGTATGTCACGTACTGTAATCGTTAGTGCTGGCCGCAGGAGTAGAGTGAATGTAAGAGTTGTTTTACAGTATCTCCCTTTGCACCTTTTTCCTTGGATAAAGGTTTCTTTGGAGACCTTCCAGTCAGAACAAACTGAGCGTGAAGAGTTTCTAGGTTAGTTCTGAGAGCAGCTTTCCTCATGGAGGGAAGGGAATTGGAGTCCAAAGTAACCTTTTTGGAGAAGTGTGTGTACCACTGTGTGGAGATCCTGGTCCTGCCTGCAGTGAGGCAGTTGGCTGCAAACAGGAACTGTTGCTTTGTGAGTCACAACAAAACGTTTGTGTTCAGAGCCTGGAGCTGAAGGTAGCCATTCCCATCTGAGGGCTCGAGAGCATGGGATGTTCTCTGTGACTGAAGCACGAGGCAACAGATTGAAAACATGATTTGTATGCTTCCTCCTCTTTGCATTCTTTAGAAGGTGTTTGTCTAACTGAAGATCTTTCTGAACATTTATACGAATAAATATCCAACATGATTTATTCTACTCGTTTACTAATAAAGTTGAAATTATTGATTGAGTACTTGTTCTTAATTCTGAGTTGAGGTCAGCAGTCATAAACAGCAAGGCTGTAGTTCAGTCTAAACTAATACTGCTTTTCTTTCCCTTCCTTTTGTTACCAGCAGAGGTGTTTCGCCGCTCCTTGCAGCATCACTGATCCACGCTGCAGTTGATGAAGTTCTCAGAACAGACTTGACTGAATTTAAGAAGGAAAGTGTGGAAAGACAGGGAGAAGGAGATGAGGAAAGGTTCACCTGTAAGTATACTTTCTCCTTCTGTGGTTTTCTTGGAAGCTGTCTGTTGAAAGGCTTCAGTGTTTTGAAATGTTTCCCAGGATATCTGGTTAGACTGTCTGGTGAGCAGCCCTGAACAGAACTTTATTTGCCCCTTCCAGGTATTTGCGGGACAAAAGGTAGTGATGCTAGTTTTGTGGGCAAGACACACATGTGCTGTCTGGAGCCCTGGACCCGTTGCGAGGGTTGGTTTTGCCAACCCTCAATCACAGTTGGTTTGGAAAGGGAAAAGAGTTTGTCTTTCCAAAAAAAAATTAACAAGTGAACATGTCCACAGTGCTTCCTGAATTAGTTAGTTAAGAACTTCTAACACAATGCCAAAAATCAAATCATTCAGTCTGATGAACAGTTAGTTTGGATTAATTGATCTTTGGGACCAGTGCAGAAATGGATTTGAGTGTCTGTCTGGAGCTTTTTGCGCTATGCTCAGTGGGTCTTTACATTTTCTGTTCTGTCATGACAAAGCAGGAAAGTTGCAGGTTCTTTTCTGTCCCTTCAGCTTTTACAGCCCCGTGTGTTTAAAAGGATAAAACCAGCAGCTTAAAATTTGAATCTGCTCTGCTTGGCTATGAGTTGAGCTGTTGACCTCAACAAAACTTATTCTTAGGCTTTCTTGTTGTTGTAGTGGAAGTGGTTCAGTAGGACATAACCCAAAGTCTGGCTAATGGCATTTCAATGCTTGTGTCCAAGAGAACAATCTGTTATCCAGTTGGATGGATTTTCTGCCTACTTGCTCTTTTTTATTTTTATTTTTGAATAGGAATGTACTTCTACCACCAAACGTGGTGCGTTTCACTTGCGTAATATCATTTATATCTAGTTTGACAGACAGATTTTTTGGATCCCTGTTGAGATTTTTAATGTAGTCACTTTTGTGATAAACCTTTTTTTGAATGAGAGCTATTAAGTACAAGAACCTTTCCTTATCCTTAATGTTATACTGTTTTCCATGATTGCCACCTTTGTTCGTGTGATTCTCTGGAGCCTTGCAGAGCTTGTAGGGGCAGAGTGCTGGGTGTGTGTCTCTAGCTTTAAGGAAAGACACTTGAAGAAAAGACAGGGTAAATGATCGGGCATGACTTACTGTTTTGTCTTTGTGCTGTCAGTGCTGGATGGAGAGTCGCTGCAGCGCTGCTTCTTTAACAAACTTCGAGATGTCTGCTTTGAATGGCAGAAGCAGTTGCCACCGCTGAGACCACTGAAGCGTTTCCTTCTTGTTTCCATCCATGCCATCCGTAACACTCGACGGAAAATGGAGGACCGCCACGTTATCCTCACGGAGTTCAACCAGCTGTTTGGCTTAGCAGTAAGTCTGGGCAACACTGGAGAGAGCAGTTTATTAGCTTTTCAACATTGCTATAAACACAGTAATCTAGTGATACGTGATCTGTGAAATGGTAAGGATTTGTTGCCACAAGGTATTTATCATGTCTGTGCTGGAGCAAGTAACTACTTTGTTTGCTAGGGGCTAATTAACCTAACTAATGCCCTGATAAAGAAGGACCTTGTGACTTAGGTTTCATGTCATAAGCACTGTAGAAATATTGGAAGTTATCTTGGAAGTTACGTTGTTGGAGGTGTGATGTTTTTCTGACTGAGGTATCTGATGTGTTTTAATTAACAAAAAAGAGTTAAACAAAGACGAGTGCCAATAAATAAAGCTGAAGTAGAACTACATAACTAACTCTGCACTGTTTGAATTCTAGAATTTTCACGGATGTTAAATTACTACCATCTACTAATGAAAAGTAATTCCCCTGCAGAGTACCTGCTTTATCCATTTTGCATGCGGCTTAACTGGCTTAAATTGTCCTTACCTATGCAACATCATATGGACGAAAGCCCAGAACAGAACTTTGCTTGCTGTTACCACTGTAGGAGCTATTTTATTTTTGAACATTTATGTTTCTTCTTCTTTATTCCTCCCTGCAAAAGGATGACATTGATCGTGCTTACTTTGCGATATTTGACGGCCATGGCGGAGTGGATGCTGCCAATTATTCAGCAACTCATTTACATGTAAATGTGGGGCTACATGAAGAGATCGTTAAGAATCCAGCAGAGGCCTTGAAATGCTCTTTCCAGAAGACAGATGAAATGTTTCTTTTCAAAGCCAAAAGGGAGGTGAGTGGGTGGAGATTAATTCCTTTGTATTCAAATGACAGTAAGAACTATTGGACAGCGTGGTATTATCCAGAAAATTCTGTCGGTATAGTATCTTTGAATTACTGACTGATTTATTAAATAACACTACATGAAGATGTTTGGTCAAATTATTTCTTTTTTGCGGAAAAGGAAAATGACAGTGCTTGCATGTGAGTGATCAAAAATAAGCGTTAAGTGTTTTAAATAACCAATTTTTTGAAGAGAATGTTGCTCTTTGCCTGAATTAGGCAGTCCCTAGGTGTTCTGTTGTCCTACTCCTTTCCTCAAAAAAGATTTAATCTTCTTCCTTATTTTTCCTACCTTTAGCGTGACAGGTGATGGTAAGATGAAAGTGTATCCCGTGATTATAAAAATGACCTAAAACAGGCTCTTCAGGTATTGATCTGCTTTGAATCGAGTTGGTGCAATGAATATTTTTTTCATCAAATCTACACAACAGAAGGATGCTTTATTATAATAGTGCTTGTAATGAGAACTCTTGTTACAGCAGTAACTGATCAGTTTTGGAATTAATAGCAGAGAGGGAAGACTATGAAAAAGGCAGTATGAGCTATCTGTGTGCTAGAATAAATAGTTTGTTTCACATCTATCTGTATAGATCTTTATGCATCTGATATATATATATAGTGCCTTTTCAAATGTACTTGAATTATGATCACAGGTCTGCTGCATTGCATTTAAGTTTCATTAAACTTAAGTTTGTAGTTTTGCTATGGAACCTAGCAGGGCTTGTTGAACATATACCTAACATACCTGTTTCCTTCTGTAGAGGCTGCGGAGTGGCACAACAGGTGTATCTGCACTGATTGTAGGGAACAAGCTACACATAGCATGGCTAGGGGACTCGCAGGTAATGCTTGTGCAGCAAGGAAATGCTGTGACATTAATGGAACCTCACAAACCAGAGAGAGAAGTAAGTCTGAATCTTTAATTTGTTTTTCCTTTTGTGTGTGCTGTTAGAGTCTCTCTGAAACCTTTTGGAACCAAGCATTAAGTGTTTCATGATCCACATGCTTTCTGTAGTGTGGTAGATTTTTGAGAATGATGATTTCATTTCCAGCTTCCCCATCCACTCCTGTGTTATGAAAAGGCAATCTCTACTCCATGACCGCCTTGAAAGTACTGATGGTACTGGTAGTCTTAACTAAAGTTCCCAATCAGACTGCTTTTTCAAAAGATGCTTGGTATAAAATATGTATTTTACTGCTTTTCAGGATGAGAGAGCACGTATTGAGGCTCTGGGTGGATGTGTGACCTACATGGACTGCTGGCGGGTTAATGGCACTTTGGCTGTTTCCAGAGCAATTGGTAAGCATTAGCACAGTTCAGATCAAGCTTTATTAAAGCGTACCGCCTGAGACTGTATAACTACAAATAACATTTTGCTCAGCGTTGTTCAAATAGCGAACCACCTTGCCATAAGGTTAGACTATGTCTACGTAACTTTTAAATAGTTTGTAGCTATCCAGTCCTGTTGCTTTTAACATGAACATGGTATGCTGTTCTGTTTTACACACTAGACATGACATTCCAAAGTATTTAAATCTTTGGCTTCTTGAAAGCGTCTCTGACACTGTTCTCCATTGTTCTTCAACAAACTTAAGAGATTTCTTGCGTTAAAGTGGAAGAAGTAAAAATTGTTCATCCAGGCTTCTTTGTGTTTAAATGTCTGTTGTATTTTTGGTTCACTCTTGACTACAACTTTTACATCAGATTGCTGCATTCTACCTTGAATTCACTATTTTTCACTGCTCTGGTCTGGTATCAGATATATGCGGAGTATGATCTGTCTGTCCCCTGAGGCACTAAAAGCAATTATGGGTGAAGAACTGTTTATATTTGAAGTAATGAAGCCTTTGTTTTGGTCATTTGTCTTAGGTGATGTGTGTCAAAAGCCTTACATCTCTGGTGATGCAGATGGAGATTCGTTTGACCTGACTGGTTCTGAAGATTACTTGCTCCTAGCCTGTGATGGATTCTTTGATGCTGTCAAGCCATATGAGGTTGTAGACTTAGTCCTAGATCATTTAATGCAAACCAAAGGAGTGGGTCTCAAAGCAGCAGAAAGACTGGTGGCTGCTGCGAAGGAAAATGGATCCAATGACAACATTACCGTGTTAGTGGTGTTCTTGAGGGATCCACAGGACATCTTGGCAGACTGTCTCAGAGACACCAAGAGCCTCGAGGCTGGGGATGATGCTCGGAGCTCGCCCTTTAATTTCCTCAGCTGTGAGGCAGCAGCCACACAGTGACAAAATCTGCTTAATGCAGAAGGTTTAAAAGTTCACTTAAGGAACTGCTTTCCACTGAAGTAAGCCTCTAATACAATAGGCAAAATGTGTCAGGAAAAATGACAAATGGACAAACATTTAACAAAAAGGAAAGTCTCCTTTTACTGAGTTCCCATTTGTCTTTTCTTTCTGTTCCCCTCCACTCAAAAAACACTGGAGAGGCATGGAGATTCGTACAGCTCTTTTGTCTGTGGGAGTGGAATTCTAAAACATGTCCCAGGACTGCTGTCATATCCCTCTGCCCTGCCCTGGGCGTGGTAAAAAGTGTGTGTATAAGCTAGTGGGTGAGAGCACCCGTTTGTGAATTCTGAGTGAAAGTTTGAAGTAGTGCTTCAAAAGAGTGCTGTGTGTTATATTTGTGGTATTACTTCGGGAACTGGGAGTAGAGAAGCTGTCACTATCAAAGGAAAGGTTGTTACTTTGTGTAGTCTGTAGGAACAGGCTTGATAGCGCACCATTATGCTGTGTAAGTTACTTTTGTTTTGTACCAAAGATGATGTTAACAGAATGATATTGCCTTTTTCTTCAAGCAGAGACATTTAATTTTGTGTGTATGGAGAGGGGAAAATGAAACTGCATGCTCCAGTGACAGAGCAAAAAAGCAACATCCCAAGCTACTTTCCGGGATGCTGTGGTTAATAAACTGGAATCCAGTATTTAACTGCACTGGATTATTTCTTACAAATGTGTTTTATTGGCTGTCTGGCAGCCTGGAAAGAAAGGAACCGTATTGCTGTATTTGAGAGAGGTGCTTACAATGTGTATGCTCTACCTGTTAAGTACGTTCTGTTTCTACCTTTTTTTTTGTGTGTGTGTGTGTGTGTACTATAACAAATGCAATTTTTATTTTAGCTCCTGAAACTTACAGTTGGAGGATTTTTTTTCTTTGCAGTGTTACTTTATATTGTTGTGGTTTACTTAAATTAGGGTTTTAAAGTGGCATCTTTATTACCTGGTTTTAAAAACTGACTGTCCTCAAGTGCCTTAAATATTTCACACAAGGATTGCTGGCTTCTTATCATACTCTGATGAGCCAGTTTATAGTGTTTTTAAAATGTGACTTTATTTCATTAATATTAATATGTGATGCACTTAACTCTCTCTTTTATTAATGATTTTAGTGGAAACTGGGTTTCAAGAAAACATCTCATTCATTGTTGCCAAATTGGCATAAGCTTCACATTACTTACTGTGACTTACCTCTGCCCCATGCATAAAGCTCTAGCTAGTTAATCTTAAATAATAATCTAATCTATCTTGACTTTCATTTAAAAAGAAATACACATACAACCTTCACAAGAAAATTTAGTGACAAACTAGAAACATTTTAGTAATAGTTTTTGGTTACTAGATGATTTATTTTGCCGTACTTATTGGACTTTGGGGATCTAGATAACTTTTTAAGGAGATGTGAAGCTAAGGTAACAATGAAAGAGTCCTTAATGAATGTGTCTTTTGTTTTGCAACTGTTAGATCCATTACACTCTAGAGCCCCTGGCCATGTTTTCTCCTGCTTTGCTAGCCTGAATGGCAGAACTCAACAAGATCTGAAGGCTCAGTGGCAAATGTGTTAGTAATTTCTATACCTAAATAAGAAGTGCTTTACATCTGGCAGCAAGATTGCATGCCTAACTTAGAAGCACATGATGTTGCAATATGTCAGTCCTGTGGCTCAAAATGCGTTGAAAAGTAATGTCTCTATGGGAGGAAATTTTAGATAGAAGAGTTGGGATGACTGAACAAAGGCAAGAACAGCAGAGCTGTTTCTGTCTGTGCTGTCTCTGCACCATCAGCTGGTGTGGGCAGTGCAGTCCTCGGAGTGACTGGAGCCTTTGTTGGGTTACTGGGGATCATCATAGCGTTTAACACAGTAACTCTTCTGTGAGCTGCCATCTCCTGTAGCAACTCAGGCAATTACTTTGTTGTTTTGCTGGGCAACAACTGTAGCTTTTCCACTAACAAAGTTGTAACCACTTTCCATCCTACATATTACTGACCTAAAATATGTGAAAGCTTTCTGTGAGGGTAACCTGGTAGGGTAGGTGTTAATTTTTGTATGAGCCTACTTCAGTTCAGGGAGCCTTTAGTCTTGCATAATATAATCCCTTTGGATTTGCTATCTCCCATCACTATGATTTCTAACCTAGACATTCAGAGTCATGCTAAATTCTGATGACCACTAGTGCCTCTTGGTGTCTTGGAAACAAAGTTCTTGTTGTTGGTATAGAAAGAGTAATACAGCATTGTTTGATTTCATAGCTGACAGGTGAGGAGGAAGCTGTTGTAGTCATGAAGGGAGGTGTGATGTTTTTCTAAGTCCATACTGTGGTTCACTCTCTGAAATTGGTCAAGTTTCCCAAAACACAGGGGGTGGGGGGGCTGAACAAGTCAAATTCTCAGAAATGTTCCTTTCATTTCAATCTCTTGGCGGAGATTTGCAGTACCGTAGATATGAAGTATTCCAGTGTGAACTTAGAGCTGTGTGAGAATATCCAGTCAAATTTGGAACTGGTTTGTTTGTTTGTTGTTTTTATTGGGGCTAAGTAAAATGCACCTCTTAGAAAGCTGTCTGTGGTAATCAGAAACCTAATTCTCAAGCTGCGCTTTAGGAGAGAAATTATGCATTCTTTCACTTGTGATGTTAACATCACCTTTAGAAGCCAGCAGCTGTAATGCACAGTACTGTTACAAGGAGTGTCAGCAGTATGAGCCATGCTCTAGCAGAAGATGGTCCACAATATGGACGGAATATGGAATGGTGCTACATTTAGTATTTTAGTGTTGTGGTGAGTGGTTTTGTTTGCTTGTTTTTTAACTCATAGTACCCATCTGCTACACAAGCTTTTCTTATCATCCCTCTGAAAAATTCCTGGCTTTCAGGTGGTGGATTTGATTTGCTTTTTTGTTTTATTTTTGTTCATTCTACTGGTTTCAACACTATAAAAATATGATGTAATTCGGGTGAGGGAATGATCTCACCTCTCTAGGCCTTACCAGTGTCCTCAACAATACAACAATTTATTAATGCTTGTCTACCAGTGTCCAGTTGACAATTTGCCTCTTTGTTTGCTGATGAGCGTGCATCAAAACCAATGCTTGAGTCTTGCCACCATTTCTGAAGCTGTAGAAATTAGCTGAAGCATTCAAGACAGATGTTCAATGAAAAATTGTTTTCATATTTCACTAGATTTCAGTTGGCTGTCTGCTGCATTTTTAGCGTCCAGCATTAGGATGTTGCCCCTTTAGAGGAGCCAGAATCTTTGAAACATGGCGTGCTTAAGTTCTGCCATTATGCTTGATTGAAAACTAGCTTTAGCCATCCTGCTTAGTGAGTATACAATGCCTCGTTTGATTATGGGTAATTCACACTTCCACCTTTTTTTCCTTTCTTACCCTGCCCTCCCTGGCAAAGAAATGTATCTGGGAAAGTGAAATCTTGGTCTGACACAGATGAGATTACAATTTTAAAGATTACTTTCTTTTCTTTTTTTTTTCCCCCCTCCTAATACAGAAGACAGAAAGGCAGGAAAATTTTTAGAACAGAGGGAGATTAAGTAAAATCCACCCTGTAAGTGATGGAGGAGTGAAAAAGAGAGAGGAATGCATTTAAGTATTATTAATGCCTATTTTAAAAAGGAAGTGGGCTGGAGTATAGAGCCACAAACGTCAGTTCTTTAACATGAAGTACCAGTGCTTGAAGGAATTAGGAACACATCCATTAAAAAGGCAAAACTGAGATCTGGGAGCTCTGGCTTCAAACAGCCAAGGAAGGGATCACAGTAAAAGCATCCTGAGTGACTTACTCTGAATTCTCAGTGCTGTCTTGGAAGTTAATGCCACCAAATGGATTTTTAAGATGTCTTTACATGTGAAGTACTGCTAAGAGGGAGCATTGGGTGCATTCAGTCACTGGTCACTGCAGCTGCTGGCATGCGTAACAACCTGAAGTGTACTAACAAAGTGATGCTGCTGGTGAGCTCTCACAGGATGAGTAATTGGGCAGAGTGGTTACAGCAGAGCTGGCAATTGAATCGTGTTAATCACAGTGATGACTTTAATAGCGTTTAATAGACACTTATCTAAATTCAAAGTCAGAAGAGATATTGCTGTTTTTAAAAGCATTTCCAGTGCTATTAGCTTTTTGTCGTGAAAAGCCATTTAAATGTCCTTTTCGGTTGTTGTTGAATATTTGTAAAGTGCTTCTCTTGCTTTCCGAATTCTGGAGAGAAGTTGGCTGTCTGCTATGGAAAACCTGCTCTCTGTTGACAGCTTAAAGCAGCTGTTTGGGGGTGAAACTTCTGTCCCAGCAATTCTTGAAAAACAAACAAAAATATGCTTCCAAAACAAGTGGCTGAGGATCATACGCATTTCTAAACAGTGTTGCACAGAAGACTGTATCTTTAAGGAACCAGCAAATGCCTTCCATTCATAGAGAGTCAGCTAGTTGAGCTGCTTGAAGCCTGATGTAAGATCACAGCTCTGCTCTTTGTATAAGTGAAATCCCCTTACTGGGATTCTTGTGGATGCAGATATGTAACACACAGCACCAGACATGCTGTACTTCTGTTCTTATAGTACTGGAGTATCAAGCAAGCATTTTAAGGAGAAGGTGGGGTGAATGTTAGCCACAATGGAGCAGCTTGCATAGGATTCATGTGTAATATAGCTCTAGTTAAGCCTGAATTAAATTTCTCTACCTAGTTCTGCTACTGTCTCTTGTACAATTGTACAAATCTGTGCTGTCAGACAAAATCCCACTGGGAAGTAATGGTCTGATTCCCTTTTTGGGGGAGCAGACAACTCCTGATAACCAGAATGTGGTTTCTGGAAGGGCTGGAGAGGGAGAAAAGCTTTGAAATAAGTGCTGAACTTCCTCATTTACACCATTAGTGTATTCTTTCTAAACAAGTTTATGGCATGTCTGCAGTTGTGCTGAAAAACAATTCATTTTTCTGCCAAGCTAATCACAGCTTTTGAAACTGACAGCACCAAAACCATGAGGCTGGTCCTCCCTGCTTCCTTGAATCTAGCCACCAGAACAGCCTGCCCTTTTGTGGGACTGTTTCATAGCACTGACAGCTCCAAGAGCTAAGCCCGCTGCTTAGTGCATAAAATCTATTTGTTTCTTATATATTCATTGAATTTTACTGTAGGTAGTTATTTCTGTTGATTTCAGTCACGTCAGCTGAAAAGTAATCAGATGGAAACATCTGAACACGTATCTGTCGTAGACACTTCTCCAAATACCTTAAAATAAGCTGATAGACACTTGTCATAACCTTCTATCTCCAAACAAAACAGGAAGCCAAAACCTTACAGAGAATTGCTTCCGCCTTTGTTGTGTGACCCTGCTAGGCTGGGGCCTGAACAGGCATGAGCCCTCCCCTTGAGTTTCTCGGTGTTGGTAGTTTTCCAAACAGTGCATGCTGCTGCTGGTAGACACAAAAATAAAGACAGCTGTGTTGGCAGCACAGAAAATCTAGCAAGGTGCAGCTTTTGTCAAATAGAAGAGGAGAAAATTGATAGGGAAATAAATGTTTTCAGGCTTCTTGGAATGCAAACAGTACAATAACGACCTAGAAGAGTTTGCAGTAGACTGTCAGCTTAAAACCTCAGCAGATGAATTTGGCTGCTTTGTAGTACTTGCTTATTTTGTTAACAAACTCAGTCAGGGTTTCGTGTCTTACGTGCTTTTTAGTCTTAAGAGAGAAAAAATATTCAGCTGTTTAGAAAGTTGCATTTGTCTGGGCTTTGTGACTGCTCTAATTGAGAGAGTATTCAGTAATCATATTCTGAACAATTAGCCTGACTACTAATTCCCATGAGATATTAATATATCAAGCAATGAACATAGTAGAGATAAAACATTTCTGGATATCCTTGCACAAAAACCCTGATCTAGTGGATCACTTCCTGATTTGTTATCATTTGTGCAGCAGTACCTTTGGCACGTGGAGGGTTTGTCACTTTGGCAGATGGACCTTGAAGGTGTGATCATTGCTCCCAAGAGGAAGTGTTTATCCTTTTATGTAAGGCATGACTGTTCCTTTTGGATGTGTAAAGATAAGGAGAAACTAGAGAGATCTTGAGGGGACCTTCTCAAGAAAATGAGATACAGCAGCTCCTCTTTCTCATGTTGCTCTTTCTAATGTTAAAAGACATTCTACTAAACATTGGGTAATGAATACTGCTGTCTTTTTTTTCACACCTTCAGTGTGTTTGAAGCAACATCCTATTTAGTAATAGATGTTCATTTTGTTGTGGGTTAAAACTTTACACTGACAAAAAAGGATATTGCATTTCTTACTTCCTCTTCTGAAAGCCAGTCCTGCTATCCTCTCTCTTCCCAGTTCTCCTTTTCTTCTGCTTCTTACAGCCTCTTCCACTGTCAGCCCTCCTCCTGCCCTCTACTGCCTTGTCCTCCTCCCAAAAAATTGCTGCTTAATCAATAACCAATATCGGCTGTTAAATCAATTTGATTGCCTTCTCATAATTTTAATTTCATCTGTTATAGTGAATGTGGTCTGATCTTTGGAGGCCTGCAACACCAAGAGTATAGAAGGTACCATGTCAGCTAGGAAGGTATGAGACTAGAACAACTTGTACTTCTGGCATTGCCCAGTACTGGCTGGTTAAGAAGAAAATCCTACTATTTGCATGCTATTTCCTAGGAATACTTGAGCTTTTTTTCAGGTAAGAGTAGCTCTTATCCCAGATACAGGGCTTGAGAGACTTTCTAGTCTCTGGTTTCTGTTCCTGCAGACTGTTGGTGTTTTCACCCATTTACATTGTGTTTAGAAGAGCATTCTGAGTTTCTCCACTGCTTCAGTACTCTCTCTTTCCTGCCCTAGTTGGTAGAGCAGATAGGCTGGTAACTGCAGCATGGCATGTGGCTAACCAGCCTCTCTGTCAGTGTACCTCCTCAGCATCTGCTCTATTATAGCTTCAATGCTTCACTTATTTAGAAGTTGGACTTCTGTAACTACACCTGCTGACACAAAAACATGTCCTTATCAGTATTAAAATAGTCCGAGAGCAGAACTGTTGCTTTAGGCACATTTCTTGCCACTGTGTTGGCTAATGAACCTTGAATGAAAATGAAATGGCCAGTGACTTTGAAGTAGGAGCTGTTAGGCAAGTGTTGTAGAGCTGTAGTCTTTATTTATTTTGTATATTAATCTGCACTTGTGACTCAGAGCAGAAAAGCTGCAGCACAGCAGGTTTTATAAGCTGTGGCTTTACCAGTTTCTAGTATCTTAGAACTCTTTATTTAAACTGACTGGTTCTGCACACAGGTCAGAAACCTGTTGTCACTGATCATTACATGCTGTGCATATTGTATGTTTGTTTATATGAATTGTTCTAATAGCGCTTGTGTGTATTATGCTCCATTACCATATTTTATATATATATTTGTATGTGTGTATTGCATGAGGTTTAAATGTTGGAGGTTTTTTTTGTATTGTCGCTTTTGTATTCACACAGTGCCTCATGTATCTACTTGCATATTTCAAGAAATTGCTTCAAAGCAGTGACTGGAAACAAGTGAGGAGAAGAACTCTTCGCTGTAGGATCTGATGTTTCTGAAGTATTAATAAAGCATAGCGATTTCAAGTGTTGTTTGTTTATTTTCCTCAGTGTATTTCTTTCATTTTTATCCTTCAAGTAGCTCGATGCACAATGGTCATATTACATTATCTTTGAGGGATATTCCTGTCATACTGGTGAGCATCGCCAAATCCTCCTTTCTTCCATGGGGTCTTTACAGGAGGAGAGACTAGCAGAAGTACTAGAAGGAAACAACCCTTGGGATCAGAGAGCATGCTTGCTTGAAAACATGATGCTACTAAAGCCATCATAGAAATCACCTGTGTAACTCTAATTTGTTGATCTAAGTTTTCCTTTGTTTTTCTTAGCAGCTAGCAAGAGTAATAGTGCAGGGTAAGTTTGACCTACTATCTAATGTCCTACAGTGATGGGACAATGATCAGAAAATCCCTGTTTCAGAAGAGATAGTAACAATTTGTTGCTTACTTGCCTGCTTGTTCAAGAAATGATCTGGAAGCATGTTAGGATTAACGTACTACAGTAGGGAGATAACTTTCAAAACGTGAGAATAGCTTGGAGCTAAATTAATCTGTTACGGTTTCTGAAGTGCTGGTTTTGGTTTCCTCAGGAAAGGAAGATGTAAGGACAGCAGGACAGTGATAACACTCGCTAATCTGAAACAACTCGTGGGGAATCTGAAGTATGCAGCCTTTTAGGCAGTTTGCCTAAATGCAATTGCATTTATCTTAGTGAAGAAAGAAAATGGAGCCTAGTAAGAGGCCAGGATGCTGCATCAGAGGAAAGCAGATAAGGTACTTCTTGAAATACAAAAATAAGTACTGAGTAGATTCTGTTTGAAGTGCTGTGGGCATACTTGAACATACTTCAGATCAAACCTTCAATCTCCTGAAAATACCTTCCATTTCATGGTTCTAAATGTTGGTTTTCTATTTTTTTTTAATTATTTTTTTTTAGTAAGAATGCCTGTGAAAATGTAATAGTCTCAGAAAAGTAGTATCTCCGATAGATTGTGTGTTCAAAATGGAGCTCATAGCCAGCTTTCTGCTCTGGAATACCATCCTCTGCAGTTCTCCATTGCTGGTAGATTTGGATACAAGACAACCAGTAAGCCCATGGAAATGAATATAAAACTTTCATTTAAAGCTATAATAAGTTAAACTTGGATGCCATTTGAGATTTAGTGCATCTAAACATACATCTCATGACACAGAAGCATTATCCCTACCAGTTGTTTGACCAACCAATAATAATTATGTCCCTTTTAGCCATTCCCATTTAATATGTTTCTTTGCAGGCAATTGCTGAAAAACGTGCTGCAGCTCATTTCCCAGGCTGTAGGAGGCAATGAAGTAACAGTGGTGATGGGGCAGATGCTTCTGTTTCAGCCCTAATTACAGCCCGATTGTTACAACACACATGAAGACTATTTAATTCTTGTAGAGCAGATCAACTAACCTTGACTAGTACTTACTGGTTTCATCTAAGTTCTTTAGGAAACGTTACTGGGATTTGCTAAGCAGAAATCAGTTCTTCAGCTCTACCAGATCAATCTGGAATTGCCTGTTTCCTATCGCTGGGAAACAGAGTGAGCAACAGTGTTTCATCAGAGCCTAGAAGAACTTCAAGAAATATGGGATTTTCTGTAGGAATGCAGGAGATTCTATATTTCTATTCATTGTCAAGCACAAGACAAAATTTTTCCTGCATCTGGATCAAGATGCGGGGGAGATCTTTTTGCTCTCTACAACTACCTGAAGGGAGGTTGTGGTGAGGTGGGGGGCTGGCCTCTTCTCCTATGTAACTTGTGATAGAATGAGAGGGAAGGTTGTGCCAGGGGAGATTCAGGCTGGATGTTAGGAAAAACTTCTCCAAAAGAGAGGTCAGGTGCTAAGGGCTGCACAGGGAGGTGGTGGAGTCACCAACCCTGGAGGTGTTCAAGAAATGTTTAGACGTTGTACTGAGGGACATGGTTTAGTGGGAAATAATGATGATAGGTGGATGGTGGGACAGGATGATCTTTGAGGTCTTTTCCGACCTTGGTGATTCTATGATTCTAAGATGACTAATAAGCTAGCTCTAATTTTGATTACAGGCTTTCTTATTGGTGTCTCTGTATATGAGTATGGATGTGTATGTATATATTTTTTTAAAGAAAACAAGGGTAATATTCATTATGTTATGCAGAAAGTCACTTGAAAATTGCGTAGAGATTGTAAAGGATATGAACTACCTGCTTCAACAAACTGATAGGTAGTGCAATTTTGTATATGCAGCCATTCCAGTATCTTAGGGTTGGCACTCCTAACATAACCTGCTTTTTTCAGTATGCTACGTTGCTCTTGAACTTTTCTGTCTTGGACATCTTATCACGTATCTTACCTCTTGCACTGTGGTAATTCCTCAGGTCTTGGCAGATGCCTTTTAATACTTTTGAACTCCAGCTTAAAAGTTTTGAAGTTTGTGTTTGCCACATTCTCCCATTATTAGGTTGAGCTGCTTGGAAAGAATCTTTAAGTTCTCATTAGAATAAGACAATACTTACATGTTTAAATCTGCAGCTGTTATCAAACCTTCAGACAGAAGTAGCTCTTGGAAAGAAATATTTTGAACGTGCCTTGACAAATGCAAACCTGCTTGTTGTGTGTATGCAAGAGTTCACTGTGTGCTCGAGGCGTATATTAAGGCAAAAACAAATATTTTGTGTAGCCTAGAAGAAAAATCCTAACTATGCTGTGGTGGGCCAGCCTAGCTACAGTACTTGAATCTGCAGTTTGGTGGATGTTCTATATTCTCTGAAAAAGACTGCGCGAACAGTAGGGAAAGGAATACTGTCCACACGTTCTAGGCTGCAGAGTAAGCACTTCCGGGAAACAGCTTGTAATCTTCTCCCTATCTAGTGTGGCTTTTCTGCATAAATCTGTGGTTTTGGAGTCCTTGTGAGTGACGTAGACCTGCTTCTATCTCAAGCAAAGGCAGGAGGGTCTCAGTGTGGTAAAAGCCAGCTGACCTGCTGCTGTCTGAGTGCTCTTCCGGGGCTTTGTGTTTCTGCCCCTAGAGGGCTCCCTCTTTCCTTTGGCCAAAGCAAAACAAAGGCAACAGAAGATACGTGATACTGTTCAGCTCCAGAAGTTGCTCAAGGGAGCCCACGACGTGCTGTGTCATTCCCGTAATACTGCAGTCAGCCACTGGAAAGCTGAGACAGAAAAAATTCGTTCCATTGTAACACCTTCTTTCCAAGCACACATTTTTTAAGAAGTTGCAGAGATTCTGACACCAATTCCGTGTTTTGTTTCCTTGCTGGCTAAAATTCAAGTAGTTGGTTTAGGCTGGGATGCAGTTGGTCCAGCACCAGATCTCTGACCATGGCCAACAGCGGTCAGCTGGGGAGAGCGCAGTGAGCAGGAGAGAGGTAATTCATATAAAGAGTGGGGTGAAACAACTGCAGGTTAGAATAATGTTCTTTTTTGCATCTCTTAGATAAGATTTAAAAAAAAAAAAAAAAGAGTCATCGTGTTTCTCTTTGTATGAAGTATAAAAGCTATCTCTCGGTGTGTGCTTATCAGCCTATCTGAGACCTTTCTTTTAGCTGAGTCCAGCTCCTTTACAAAAGCAAGTTCTGGTGTCAGCGTAGGGAAGGAAAAAAAAACAACAGCACAACAATGGAGCAGAAGACACTTCATGCCTTCTGTATAATTAATTACAGTAATTTTGAAATCTTGTGCAAAGTCTGTGCTTGAAGAAGTTCTAAGTTACAATTAAGCCAAGCTGCTAATGATGGATCTAATTGTTGGGTTACATACAGGCACAGGTAACACAAGTTGGGCCACTGACATCAGAGATTTCACCTAATTGCTTTCTGTTGATGCGCCTAATTCCACACAACTGTTCCAGCAGCTGGAATGACTGGCACGAGGTGAAGCCTGGATGACCGTCAAGAGTTTGCTCTGGCAAACTTAACTGGCCAAATGTCACTGGTCTTTAAAGGTACCGTGTCCTCACTCTCTTGGCTCTCCAAAGCTTCTGGGGATCACTGCTTCTTTGTAACATTGAAAAGGTTGTTTCTGCTTTAATTGTAGCATTTCCATTTTGTATTCTGGTTTTGTCTGCTTTCTGAAGTATAGGAATTAGGGATCTGTATTCTTGGTCTTAAACCTCTTTGTAACTTCTAGCTGTTACTTATTTATTCATTTATGTATTTGGTAGTGCTAGATAGAGATGAGAAAAGGGCTAGCTTTTGCAGAGTGAGAAAGAGAGAGTCCAGCAATTCTGCATTTTTAAAGTAGTTTAAGGAACGGCTAGTGGATAAATCCTGGCAGAAATGCTTATGAAAGCTGTTCATTTCTTCCCTCTTCACTTCATGTAATGAGAAGGTATTTTGCAAAGGCTCACCCTTACCCTCAGAAAACTGTCTTCTAGTATTTTCTTGTTAATGAAATTTTAAGTCAATGAGCTGTTCCCAAATAGTAATAGACCAAGCCAGGATGTGCATTAGCAGGCTAATGGCAGGCATCCTCCCTTGCTGAAGGCAGTGTGTCTCACGGCAGTCCTCTAGGAGTTGGCTGCATCACTTGGAGCACTTAATGTTGGCTCTGCTAAAGCACTTCTTGTCCTCCCATCATCTCCTTTGGGAGACTTCTCCATTGACTAATAGATCTCGCTTGTCAGGAAGCCTTTCCTGTTCTTCAGTCTTACTGATCTCAGTTCCAATACATCCAACTGTAATTTCTTTGACTACTCTTTAATGAAATATTAATAAAGAGAGGCAAAAAGCCATCACATTTATATTCATATCAAAAGTGGAAACTAATCTGTAGTTTGGTCTTCATTGTAAGACTGGTGAAACTAACTGTTCAACAGTAGTAGTTAAACGCTGCCTGCGTGTGTTTCAGGCTGATAGTGTCAGGACCTGAAGTTGGCTTGCATAAATCCACCCATAAATAAAACTATTGGGACTTGGAACCTGTCAGGGACTGGTGTGTGTGTGCCTGCAACATGTGCAAAAGCTGGCAGCTACTGAAAGCAAAGCTGACCTTCCTGGGGCTCCTGGGACGTTTGTGAGGTTGCACAGTATGCTGGTTGAGATGCCCTGGGGAAACCAGGGCTCTGGGTGTGGGAGGGGAACCACCGGGGCTACGTTTTGTGAGGGGAATGGTGTCGGTGTGGCAGCAGCCTGCATAGCTCCATCCGGTGCAGTGGAAGCTGCTTGCAGCCATCATTGCCACCGAGAGAGGCTGGTGTGCAGGAAGCAGCTGGGAGGTTTGCACAAGGACTTGTTGTTTGGTTGCTCACATTATATCAGTGTTTGGGCTATTGAAAGGGATTTGGCCTTTGGGTCTTGCTTGCATCTCAGTTCTCTTTGTGAATACCAATTTTCTGAGTCACCCGGAATGATTCCTGCCTTCATTAGGGATTCTTTCCAGCTTCCCTTTAGCTGTCTGTAGGCTGCTGCCTGCCCCTGCCTCCCCCTGTGCACTTTGCTGCACAGATTTAGCTCTCAGTATTCTGTAAGTCATCTCCTGCACCTCAGGCAGCTGAATACCTTCATCCACATGCAACTGTACTGTACCTTTGGCTCTTTGCACAGCTTGCATTCTTCACCTGGCCTGTTCTGTGCCATCCCTGCACACCCTGGCATTTAAGGTGTGGTCTGAGGCCATAGTTTATTCCAGGCCTACAGTAGCTGTGCTTGAGGCTATTCAAGTGAAATGGTTAAACCAGGAAACCAAGCACCCAGATCCTGTAATATCTTTCTGTTACACTGTGTCCTTCTGTGCCATCCTGGATAAACCCATTTACCTACTGGTGTCTATATTTCTTTGATATTCGTTAGTGTTTAAACTGTCTACAATATCTGCACCACACAAACAGGACTGCATTTTTAGAAACCTAAATTAAAAGATGTGATATAAATAAGAAGTAATTGTATGTCCTTTAATGGGTATTCTTACATGAGTTGCTGACCTCTGTGGTGCTCAAAAGCTTGTCTACAAGAAATCAAAAAATCAATAAGGAAAATAACCTGGGATGGAGGATGGGTCTCTAATTGCAGCACTGAGTGTCAATAGAGTAGATGTCTTCATGCTGGTTAATGACTGTCCGTAATGGTATTCAAAAAATGTAGGTTTGCTGTAGCTTTTTCAATGTCCAGATGAGCTGCTTGGAGCTCTGCTAATGATGCAAATTATTTAACGCTCATTTGTATGCAGCGTGCTCCTGCTCTGAAAGTACTTCACAGAATTCAAGCCAAATTCAGCCTTGCAGCTCCACTGAAGTCAATGCTTGTCTGTGCATCTGTTGATTGCTTTTCTTTCTTCTTTTTTTCTTTCTTTCTTTTTTCTTTTTTTCTTGAAGAGTTGCACTGATTGTGCAACTCTTGTTGCACTGATTTCATTTTCTTAAAGGTAAAATCTGCAGAGGGTTTGTAGTCACTTCTCCCCTCCCCAGTAAAGTAGCTGTAAGTACAAATGCGGTTCTGTTGATTCTCCTATCTCCTTCTTAAGCCCTACAAATGAGGACAAGCTAAGTAGAATATAGTGTTTTGTGTTCTTTCCATTCTACTACTTTGCACCTCCTAAGCACAGTTTTGGTGATATATGGCACTTCTCCTAAAAAAAGTCCTGCAAAGAATCTCTGCCTGCCATCTGATGTATCCAAGAAACTAAGTTCCTGTCTGTGGCCCATTTCTGGATTAACCCACCATGAACTGATGAAGGCCCAGGACATGCACGATTCTACAGGTTAGTTATGCTCAGCCATAACAACGTAAGGATGCACCTTGTTATGGCTGACAGCAGTATGGTATGGGAGTCTGACCTGATATTTAGAATAAAATTAGCTGCTGGAAGGGAGAACAGGCATTCTTAGTTCAGACATATATTTTAGTATTTGACTTTATAATTGAAATATTCCTTTAATGTAGTTTTTAACTTGACCCAACTATGTTTTTAACACACACACTGGGGGTGGTGGGGAAACATCATCTGCGATTATATCATTCACTCCTGAGCAGGGGTGTGATTTTTAGCTGACAGCGAAGCCCTACAACTCTACTGCCTGCATAGAGTAAGTGGGAGTAATGGAAAAGCTTCCTTTCTAAATGTACACGTCACTAGAATGGGCAGAGGTGTTTCTTGTCAACTCTTAGATATTTGCTGGCAGCACCAATACAGGGATGAGTGTTGAGATGTGGGAATAATGGGTTTGTTTCCAAGCTGTATGGAGGATGAAACTAGATGCCCCGCTGCCCTATGTTATATAACATTATTATAGTATGTGACTTCCCCTCTTCCCTTCCTGCAGCACAGCTCTCCCAGCCTGTGCTCATCACAGTGCTCCCTACAACATGGCTCCTCCCCCCGAGCTGCCTGCCCATCCCTTCTGGCCCGCGTATCTTCCCTCACTCCTGCTGGGGTAGCTGTAATCCCCGCAGGAATGTGGCCCGCGGCCTCGGGCATGTGACTCCAGAGAGCTTCTGATGGTGAAAGCAAAGCAGGAAAAGGCAATCTTGTGTCACCCAGCAGCATAGGAAGGGAGGAGCTGGGCATCTGTAGGCTGTTCGGTGCATGTGGCTGTCCAGCCACCTCATCAGACAGAAAAATAGAGGCTTGACTTTTCGGCTGCATGTGTTGTTTACCTGTCCATTGTGTCTGGGAGATGTACTCTCTGCCTGTGATTTTAATAAATGTCTTTCTGAGGTACTTTCTGCTTTAGTCCCCTTTGGGATAGCTCATTCCAACTCAGCGGCTTCAGTATGCTGAAGATGTTAAGTCAGTTATGTGGAAAAGGAGAAAAAAGGAAACTTCATGTAGAACACCCGAGGAAGCTGTAGCTGTATCTCTGTGAAGCTGCTGTGTGCTACACAATCCTCACCTGAAGTTTAAGTTGCACAAAGAGCTGCCACTTGATCATGTTAACACTTCCTGCTTTTCCATTTTGCCTTCATGTCTACAGAGCACGCAGAGGTATTTGCCATGAGAATCCCAAACTACTGCTAGGACCCAAGCTTGTGTGGGGTTCTAATAAGCCTTTGCAGGTAGGGTGTTGCTGTGTTGTAGAGTACCCTGCAGATTTCAACAATTCCAAACAATTTCTGCATGTGGAAACTGAGTTTTGTTCTACGTAGTAAGCCCCCATCTTAACCCTGCTGGAGCAGAACGGCCCTTTTTCCAGCAGAAACCAGAGCTGTTGTTGATTAATTTCTTGCTGAAAACTAAGTCTTTGCCATCTGTTCCACCCCCTCACTACGAATGCCACTCTCATTATGTTGATTATGTAATTAAAAATGAAAATATATTTTGGTAGAGTGCTGCATAGGCATCTGTGCTTATTCTTCTGTTCCTATTCACTGCCCCCTGCCCCCATCCCATGCAGAAGGGAAAAGACAACAATTGTTCCACTTGCCAGTGGCTTTATATTGAAGCTGTCGCACTGGCTGCCAGACTGGTGCACGTCATGGGAGCAGCCACTTGAGCCCTGCTGTGTCTGGGCTGCGGCTCCTTCGGAAACCCCGGCTATTAGGTTCATGAGAAATCCATGGCAGGAAGCTGACCCTTAAACTGAGGCTCCTTTAAGTTTTTGTGATGGGTTAACTTGAATCCAGAACATGAAAAGTGAAGAGAAAGAGGCCTGGCTACTTCATAAGTGATGGTGTGACCTCTGAGATCAGTGGGGCTGCTCATGTTACAAATATGGCCTGTCTATCTTAGGACAGAGGAAGAGAAAGAGAGGAGGGGTAGCCTTCTTGTAAGTGGGTTAGAGCAATTACTGAGGTCTCTTACAGCGAATGAAGTTGTTAGTGAGTCACGTTCCCTTTTTTCCTTTCGCTGCCAAGTTTTAAGCAGTAACCAGACAGGGAGGAAAAAAAGGGAAAAGCAACAATGGAGAAGAGTTGAACTGAAACAACCCTTCATTCAGGGTATTGTTTGACATTTTAGTTCTGATTGTACATAGAGATAAAGGACCTATAAATATCCTGTCTGCTGAAATTCCTTATAGCAACATCGCCTGTCAGCTGAACAAATAGGTTAGGTTCTCTAAACACTACCTAATTACACATGTAAATACAAATTACTGATTATATCCCTGCACCGCATGGAATGAAGGCCTGATCACTGGGAGGGACATTAATCTCCTGTTTTACTGAGAGATGCCCCAGTCCCAGGAGAGCAAACGGCACATACAGCTGTTACTGCTGAATCAGCGTGAGCTCCGAGATCGGACCGAAGCAAGCAAGGAGATATTTATCTGGCTGATGAGTGTAGATGAAAGCCTCTTCTGGCGCTTCTGAAAGTATCTCAGCATTTAGTTCTGTTTAACAAATGGCTGGAAGCTTTTCTACTCTGCTTCAGAGCTTTTAATGAAGCATTGTGATTCCCATTGTGGTCGACTGTTTGACAGTTTTATTATTACTGGTATGCATAGCGTTTTTTAATGTCTGACAGCTGGAGAAAGAGTATTTTGTGCATTCAAATTTTTAGTACAAAGCTGCTGTTTTCTATTCTGCCTTTGCCTTTGTCTCTTATTGCTGATGCGAATCAATGAAAGACAGAACTGATGAAATTACATTTGTTTACTTTTTACTTGATAATAAGACACAGCCAGCCCTTTGTAAAAGACAGAAATGGGGGATGTGAATGTTTCTACAGTATTTCTATAAGTTTTTTTTTTTTTCTTACAATACAAAGGCATTTATTTGTTTCTTATGTCTTGATTTATAAGATAATGAGCTCTTCCTAATGTATGTGGAATAAGAATGGAGCAATGAATGACAGTTAGCAATGGATTCCACTTGAAAATCTCTTAGCTTGTTATTTTTATTAATTCAACAGCATAAACGATTGTAGCACATCGCAAAACAAACACCAAGATAGTTCTGTGCTTCACAGTAGGACTGCCTCTGATCATCACTGTGTGTCTGACACAAAAAGTCCAGTCCCCTGGCTTTATGCACATGTGATTGTTAGTGGGCCCCGGCTTTGATATATCGGTACAGTATTGGAAAGAAACAAGCTGCAGAAATCAGATACCCATGGTTGTTTTGGTGAGTAATGTGCATGTCTTGTGGATTGTGTAATGTATTTTGGGGTGGGTTTTTTTTTTTTTTTTTTAACACTTGCCCTAAGAAAGGAGGCCTACATTTGTCTGCCTGACTTGTGCAGCGTGTTTGCGCTTTCGCGTGCACATTTCTAGATGTCAATAGCTGCAACAGAAAGGTTTTGGGAGGGAGAGGGCAGAAATAGGAGAAATAGGAAAGGAAGATGATGTGCACAAGGGAGGTGGTAAGGGAGGCACTTATGCAACTGCTCTCCTGCTGACTGTTTCCTGTGTTTTGGCCAGAAATGAGAAAAGCACATCAAAGAATGGCAAAGCCAACAGAGGTGTCTGAAGGCTTCTCAGCAGTGGAGCCAAATTTCCCTGCTTCACAGGCAAAGCGAAACTCAGAGTGCTATCACATGGCAGCTGAGCCAAACCTAGTGAATTGCTAGTATCGAAAGGACAGCCCTGCTGCTCTCTTTTTGTGCACGCCTGGTGCTTGTCTGACCCTTTGATGAGTTTATGCAGCTCAATAAACTTTAAGAAAATGAATTCAGCAAAAAATAGTGAAGCTATCAGCCCAGGAAGGGAGGAGGGGCAGACACCGTGAGAGTCGAAACTAGAACTGCAATGGTGGGGAGTGGTATGGATATCAGATTTTTGGGTGTGCTGGAGGATGCCTTGCTGCTACCCTACACTTAACCTCCCTCTTCATCTCCTAGGTGGTGCCTTCCCTCAGAAGAGGACGCGCTGAATATGGAGTGATTAAGAAGGATGCCTGGACAGGTGAAGGGAGGTGATCCAGCAGTGGAAGTGCACGCAGCAGAGGAGGGAACGAATTGCTGCAGAACTGCAGGAGCCCAGGAGGATGTTGCCATGGGTAAGAGTAGTGGAAGAAAAATTGAGGAGAAAAGGGGGTGTGTTCAGAGTGACTGCAAAAAGCTGCTACAACAAGCACTGAGAAAACAGTGGAATACAGGGCAATGGTCCCATTTTGCCAATCTAGCTCTTAAAGGGTTATGCTAATATATCCAGGTAGCAGTTCCTGAAGAAACAGTCCTGTATATCTCTCTTATTTAGGCATACATTTATCCAAATTGGGTTTTGATAAGAGGACAGCAGCTGGATTTTTATTATCTGAGACAAGTGGCGATACCAGCTGTTCAGAGTTCATGATGGAAATGTATCTGCATACTGGCGTGCATTCAGCTGCACTTCACAAAGGTAAAGGGGACATGAGAGTGGTGCACTACTCCCTTTTAATCCATTTGCTGTAGAAGGGGGTACTTTGCCTCTCTGCAGGAAAGGCTAGAGGAACTACTGTGCTAATAAACACACATTTCTGGTAGCAGCATATGGACTTCCCAGATTCGTAAACCCAAGCAATTCATAGATCAATTACAATTAAATATCCACACATGCTTCCATACTGCAGTCTGATGTGAGAGGCATAGGCCTAAGTGTCTGGGCATCTGCTGTCTGCTCTCCTGCATATACTACTTGGCAGAGCACAATCCCTTAATCTTACTCCACCTCCATTAATTGTACCTTCAAAATCAGACACAGTGTCATCCTACAGATGTTTTGCCATGTCCTTCCAAGAGCAGCATTCTCTCCTTCTCTCTCTTTTTCCCTTTCCTTCTTCTTCCTTTTATTTATTTATTTATTTATTTATTTATTTAAGCAGCCCTTATTGTCAGGTAGTCAGAAATACTTTTCACTGCTGCTGGTCTTTCTGTCAAAAGATTTCCAGGCCAAAGGTTCACTTTGGCTCTGTTAATGACAGTGGGAAATGAGACATCATATCAAAAAGTTGGTAGAGATGAAGGGCACTGATGGATCCCCACAATTTTGTGTCACTAGTACAAGCCCCATAGGCTCAGTAATGTAGTAAGATAGTGTAACACTTGATTACAATGGATGTATTGCATTTACAGAAGGCATCTTATCATGGGGCTCCACGTATCTGAAGTAATAACTGCTGATGTCAGGTAAGACAATGGTAATGAAAGCAGATAATTTTCCCATTGTTAAAACGCTATAGATGTCTTAATTACATGAAATTTAGCTAGAACTAGTGCTGGTGGCTGGAGGGAACATCCTTCTGAGGTTCAGCCTTTCTCTTGGTCTGATCAGAGCTATTTAAAGAAGTAAGAATTACATGTAATTATTATCCATCTTGAGTTTCCAGGCAGCAAGGTTACCACATGAAACTGCCATTCAGATGTTCTCATTTGTCCCAGAAAGCTTGAACAAAGATTTATAATCTGCTCTGAACTTAACGAGCCTCCTTCAGCGGTGAAGCCCCATGAGGCACAAGAGCTGTCTTCTGCACAGTTGTATAGCTACCTAACACAGTGCTTATTCCCTTATGGATGCAGCAGACAACTTGTGTTTGGCCCCTACCCCATGTTCCTGTCAGTCACAGGCTAAGTTCTAGCCAGAACTGCGAGAACATCCTAAACCAGTCTGCAGTATGTATTTCCTTGCCAAAGATCTTATCTGCTGCGGGTGCAAGTTGCACCAGAAAGGTTGCTGGTGTTGAAAAATGTGCACTCTTCTGTTCCACAGCTCTGCCTTGTCAGGCTGGGGTAACTCACATACAAGAGCTGGACTGAGCTGTCCTGTGAGAAAGCTCACACAGCAAGGCAGCGCTGCTCTGATCATGGGAACAATGTCTGTATTTGATTGGGCACCTCAGAACTTGCAGATTACTGTTATTAGGAGCAGGCTGTACTTTTGCCATCATCATGTCAGGCTCTGTGCTGCGTTTCTGCAGAAGTTCATGCTTTGTATTCCTATGTTGGCAAAAATGACAAATGCTGAGAGTAGAAATTTATTCAAATGAATTGCTATTTATATATTTACAGGGGGAAAAAAAAGAAAGTATGCCCGGGATCCAATGACCCCATGAGAGATGTGGTGTGGATTTCAGTGGGTTGTGGATTGGGCCTCAAAAGCTGCTTGTCTCACACAAACGGTCCCCTGATACTATCATGAAAACTTTCCATTTACAGCAACAGATGCCACAGGGGGTTGTATATTTGGATATTATCTATTCTTTCCTTAGGAGTGTTTATTAACAGATGCTTGCAAGTTGTATGATGTGGTGTGGTGTAAACAGGAAGCACTCCAAGGTATTGCGTTGCCCATGTAATGCAACACGTATTCCAACAGCTTGGCTTTTTTCTTCAAAATACTGCAGCACCACTTCCTTGAAGAAACCTCTCCTGTCTGCACGGCTCGTTTCTGCTACAGACATGCAAAGCTGCAAAAGAGCCGACTGTTTTAAAAATGCATGTTGATTTGCTAGACTGGGAACTGATGTGTGCAATTTATATCCTGTCTTTAAAGTTATGCAATACAGACTCCTTGGGTGCTCTGATCAGTGGATTGAGCAAAGCGCAAGAGAAGAGGCTGCCGCCTTTCCTCCTGCAGAACGGTGCTGCTTGGAGAGCAGCGATGCAGATTGCCCTGCAGGTATTGCAGTGCATCTCAGCCCCAAACCTGGGGCAGCGCCTCTTCTGCCACTCTGTGCCAGCAGGCTGGGCTCTGACCCGTGCAGGGGAACAGCTGTTCCGTTTCCAGTCAGCTCTTGTTGTCTGCCAAGAGCAGCAATGGGAAAGCTAAGAGTGACCGTTCATACGTGGGAACTTCATATTCAGAATAATGGTGCTGAGGCCTCCAAGCTGTCTCATAAAGGCTCCATGCCCTTGTTGTGTGATGTACCAGTGTCGTCTGTACTCTGAACCCTGGTAGCTTTTATGTGAGCATCTCAGAATCCCATTGGCACACTGTTCCCTATGCCTTGTTCAGCCACTGCTATGTACAACAGGAGCAGACAGTGGGAAATTATACTTGTGCCACCACAAAATCCCTACGTACATGGTTGTTATAAACCAAAACAAGTGGTAAGAACATCACTTGAAATGAAGTTCTAGTAGCTCTATTTTGAAGGTTTGGTATCATTTCCCAAACTGGTTCTCAGTGAAGGTGCTTCTGTGTCTGCCACAGGTGCAGATGCAATTGGGCTGATATCTGATGCTTTCTCCTGTATCTTCACATCAGTCAGCCTCTTCATCACATATACTCCCTTGATTTTTTAACTATGAGCGAGAAGGAAGGAAAATGAGATTGCTGCAATATCTGGACCACATAAAACCCCAATAATCCCATATCTACATTCTTTAACTTCTGCCTTTATCATCCCTTGTCCAGCATGATGCTGAACTGAGAGCGAGTGGGGGAAACAGACGACATGTTTAAGTATTTGTAAATCAAGTATTTGTTAATCGTGAGCCATGTGGGGTTTTGTAATAATCTTACTGCCAGTTGTGTATTTTCGTGTATTCGTCTAGCAACCGATGATATCAAAAACAGAGATCAGGAGGCTGATATCACACGCTAAGTCTGTTTTGTAAAATCTCCATAGCCTTTCAGTGCAAGGAGCTTCGGCACACGCAAACTGTGATTGCAGCGACATCCTCGTAAGTCACTGTAACACTCTGTGCAGACCCTGACTGTGCATGTGTTTTGTCACTGCTGTAGAATAACTTTGGCTCAGTGCTTGCATCATCCATAGCTTGTTTACAGAATTTGAAGTCTTGAGCAAAGCGAAGCCGGCTCATGAGGAGAAGCTGGTTTTCAAAAGATACAAGCTCCAGAGAACTGAGGACAAGTGGAGCACACAACAGTATAGAAATCACTCAGTTTTACTGCAGCCGGCTGAGACAGAGTGTGCTTTGATGCTGGGAAATTTCCATTACCGAAGTGCAGGACTGTGCCTGGATACTGCTACTACTGCAGCTGAGAAATAAAAGCAACTTAATTTTACACAGCAGCAAAATGTCAGTAGGTTAATTACAGTTGTTAGAGTTTTATAAGATTTTAAGGATGCTGTAAAATGGATTCCTTCTAGAATATTTAGAATATGATTGTAAATGACTTCTATAAAACTAAAGAGCATTAAAGGGGCTTGAAATTGCACCTAAGCTTTCAAGCTGTATTTGTGACCATCAGATGTGACAAGAACGTGGCACTACAACAGTGACAATGCGACAGTGACGGAACGATATCCAGTGTGAGATCAAGGTTGTTACGGACAGCGTAGTTCTGCCCTTAATAGCTGTTTTTGCTCTCCGTGGCATGCTCAAAACAAATATAGCTATCTCTTTACCACTTTTAAGTCCATAATCTATAAACCACCATAAGCTTCCTGCAAAGTCAGTCAGAATGCTGAGCAGGGAAGAAACAAATGCTGGGGGCAAAAAAAAGTGAGTTCATTTTGGCATCAAATTGCCCTGCACTTTGGGCAAGATACAGCTTTTAACTTCCCAATGGCATAAAATTACAGAGATTCTCATTTACGGTGAGGCCACTTTACACTGCCGAAGCAGTGGATGACATTTAAATGAAAATTTGTCCCATGGGCTTTTGGCTGTATGTCACCGGCTAAATCGAGCCCAGGTAGGTTCTGATTAGAAGTTATTAGCATCTGATGCTCTTTATGACTCTTAGGATGGTTCCCAGCGGATCAGAGCTCATATCCGAGCAATTTAAGTTTGTGTCACATTCATCACCATGGTTCCTGGCTGCCTTAGAAGTTAAAATACATCTTTATAAAACGCCTTACATGTCTTATTTCTCTTTTTCTTCTCCTCCACGCGGAGGCTTGAGGTCTTCTTAAATAACGCTGGGAAAATTGCTTTCTGTACTGAATGTCTGCGTTTGGTTTGGACGATGGGCGGGTGGGGGTCACCCTGAGGCACTGCGAACACAAGCGCTGTGCTCCTGCAGTAGGTAGCACCAGAGCTGTGCCTCCAGTGTCCCCACACAAATAACACAACTATTACAGTGGTAATGATTTCAGGAGAGGCAGTTTTAATTTTAGCAGGAAAAAATGAAATCCCCGAAAAGCAACAGGGCAGGTAGGGCAGCTGTGTGTTTGTTCTTTTTCTAAGCCTGATAATGCTGTTCCTGGGAGCAGTGGGGCCTCTCACAGTATGTCACTTGCTTTTTCTGTTTACAGAATGTGAAGCTAGCTGTTAAAGACGGTATCTGTAAGAGCACAGGGAGCCTCCAGACCCTGACTGTAGGACAGACCTGTCCATGAGCCTCCTGACTTGGTGTGAAGACGGAGGCAGTCCAAACCATGGCATGTTTAACCTCACCTGTGGTAAGGCTTACCCTGTTTCCTAACACAGCCTTCAAACACGAGGCTGCATTCCTGTCTGGGAAGCTCTTCTTACCATTGGTTTTGTTTCTGTTGGAGGCATAGAAATGTTTTCTCCTCTCCACTTCTCATTATCTGCCATCATTTTGTGGGATCAGCATCCCCTTAATATAACCCAGTATTTCAACCATCAAACCAATAACCTTCTTGAAACACTTTTACGTTCTTTCCAGAATTGATGCTTTAATGTCACCACGCTAAGACAGAAGACACAACACCAGGTTGGGCAACAGCAGTGTATTTAAATGTGCTGAAAAGCAATTGGTAACATTTCTACCTGGCCTGCCTAATTCAATAACTGTACAGCTGTACTGAAGGGTGTACACGGAGTTCCAGCACACGAGGGATTGTTGGCAAAGCACACCGTAGCCTTCTGACCTCTTGTTTGCCTCTAATTGGATTAAACACATCTGGGATCCAGCACTCATAGGAGCTGAGGGCTCTTCCATGATTTCCTGGTCTCGTTTTCTGTTCTGCCACACCTCAGCGAAGGCAGAGATAACGTCCCTACGCGGCAGCTTCGATTCGATGTTGCTGTGGCTGGTTGTGTTTAAGCTGGATTCCCTATGATCACTGGTTCTGTGTTTGCCCATGACAGGTTTATTTAAGTAATCAGAACCATAACCATCGTTCCTTTTTGGAGTGGAGAGCCATGGAAATTGCGTTGGACTGGATTTCGGGAACTTTAAGCATTTATTCCCATTTACCGCTGTCCAAATTTCCTGCGAGAAATAAAGCAGTGTTTCGAAGCAGAGCACGTGGGATGGAACGACATGCACCGCTCACGTCTGCTAAACGCAGGCAGGACGCGATTCCATCCCGGACAGCCGCTGCTCCAGAGAGCAGCCGCGGGAACGGAACGGCCGGCAGGGCCGGCAGAAACGCGGCAGGACAGCGGCGGGGAGAGCCCGGCAGCGGCGGGACGGCCGCAGCGCTGCGCGGAGCACCGCCGGCGGGCGCGCGACGGGAGAACCCGCGGGTGGCGGCTGAAGCGCGCAGAGCTCGCAGCCCCACGCAGCCCGCGGGACGCCCAGTGCCGAACGGCCGTACCCGTGAGCCGAGGAGCGCAGCAACGGCGTGGGAGCGGAAGCGGGAACGCGCACGTAGCGCTGACCGCGCGGAGCCGCGCGGAAACCCGCCCCGCTGCGGGGAACGGCTCTGGGGCCGGCCCGGAGCGACGCCCACCGGACTCGTACCGGGCCCGCAACCCCTCTTCGAGCCGCCGCCCGACGCCGCCGTGGCCCCGCCCGGCGCGGGCTCCATTTCCTCCCCCGCCGTCACCTGACTCCTCTAATGGCGCCGTGCGGCCCGCGGAGCGGCCGCGCCCACCACGTGACACCCGACCACGTGACCCGCGCGCCGCGCCCCCTCCCCGGCGGCTGCGGTTACCGCAGTCCTAAGCTCCGCCCCTCTCCGGCGCGAGCTCCGCCTCCGCCCATCCGCCCCCCTCACGTCGCTCCCCCCTCGGCCGCGGTCGATGCGCGCGCGCGCGGCGGTTCCGTCTCCTCAGAGCGGCCGCGGCGGCGACGGTGCTGAGGGGGCCCGGCAGCCGGCGCCCGGGGCTGCGGAGCGCGGCGGGGCGGAGCCCGCCTTCTTCCTCCTCGCACCCTCTTTCCCGTCCCCCTTCTTCCTCCGCCCGCCCGGCCCTCCCCGCACGCAGTCGCCGCGGTTCCCGGCACGGACAACATGGCGGCGGTGGCGGGGGCCGCGGCCGCGGGCGGCTCTGCCGGCGCTGGGGGCCCGGAGATGGTGCGCGGCCAGGTGTTCGACGTGGGGCCGCGCTACACCAATCTCTCCTACATCGGCGAGGGGGCGTACGGCATGGTGTGGTGAGTGCCGCCCTTCCCCGCCCGGCCGCGGGGAGCGGCCCGCGCGCGGCCTCGGGGGAGGGGAAGGCCGGGCGGCTCCGGGGCGGCCCCCCCCCGCTGCGTCCCGCCGCTCCCGGCCCGGGGGGGGCCGCCGCTTCCCCTGCCCTGCCCTGCGCGCGCGGCTCTGCCTTTCCGCCTCCGCGTTGCCTTTGTGCGGCGCTCACCTGGCGGCTGCTGCCCGGGCCTCCCGCTGCGGTGGTGGCGCTGCGACCGGAGGGCTCCGCTCGGCCCCTGCCCGGCTCTGCAGTTGGAAGGCAGCGATTTGGGCGTGTGTGCGCGTTACTTTGGTTAGCATCGACCTGAAGGAGCTCCGTGCGTGAACCGCAAAATGCAGGAGAACGATCGCGAGATTTTCGTGTTGTTGTAGCAGCCCCAACGTGCCGGGCTGAGCCGCGATGCTGCCGTTGCCCATCTGGCGCCCGTGGTGCGCGGTGAGCTCACAGTGCCGCTGGGGCTGCCGTGCTCAACTCAGAGCACCTGTTCTGAAAGGGCGGCTTCGGATGGGAAACTTCTCTCCTCGTTTACCGGCTTATTACAGCGCTGCCACTGTTTTTTCGGTGTGTTGTTTGACCAGAGGTGCTGTGTGACACTTGCAGGCTATGACTGTGTGGAGGCTGTAGCAGCATTGCTTTCTCTCTCTGACGTTTAATTTTTTGTAAACCGCAGTGTGTTTCTCAGCAAAGGCGCCTCGCAGCCTTCAGCTGCAAGCTGTGGATCTGCAGGTTTCCTCGTACAGCTGTGGAGATGTGCTGGCCTGTCACGGTGAGGCCTTGCTGTGTGTTGGTGGGAGCTGGCAGCTGCGCCTGAGCTCACGGGGAGGCAGACAAGCATCTGTCAGAAAGTTTGGAGCTGTGGCCTTCGCTTTTCTGTTGTGGGAAGAAGCTCCAACACATAAACCAAAGCTCCCCTTGATGGTGTAAAAATAACCTTGTTATTGGTTTAGTGTTGGAAGTCACAACAACGGCCAGTCTGGAGCTCGTGTTACAGGTTTTGTTATTGTGTGCTTTTATCGTCGAGCTGGGATGGCAGAAGCAGCGCAGACAGCCCCGGCAGGCTGCTTTGTGCTTGCAGACTGATTTAGACAGGGAGCTGGGAACAGAGCTCGTGTCGGCAGGGTAACGGAGGTGGTGACACAGCCGTCATGCTAACGCTAAAATATTTCACCGCCAAGCAAAGATTGCACGGCGCAGTGCAGTGGCAGCTGATGCCCTTTTTTGGCGTCACTGTGTTTGGGAGCAGACAGGGGGAAAGCGGGTCCTTTTCTTCCCCTCCGCGCAGTGTGTCGTTCCATTCTGTTATGGAAGGGTTTCCTCTCTGAAACTGTGGAATGTGATCATTTATTTGAAAACTTACCGTGTTAAATGATATCTGCTTCAAATGCTATCCATATTTCTTAACAAAAAATTCAGAATCTGCAGTTTAGTTGAGATCTGCATTTGGCTCCTTTGTTTTCTTCTCTAAAGCCGTTAGTGTGAAATATGGAACGTGATACATTGCGCTCTAATTATTGATCTTCTGCCTTGGGTGTGAAATGCCAGGGAACAAAGTCTCAGTTTATGCCGTGTATTTGACAAGGGAGGTGTTGGATGCACATGTTCCAGCTGAATGCCATAGCAACTGTAATGCGTTGTAGCGCACAGCACACTGACTACTATGGTTAAGTAACAGCGCTTATTGATCAGCAGAGGTAGAGCTTATGCAGATTCGTACTGCCTGTCTCTGATCTTGGCTTGACTGCTAATGCAGCGAAGATCTGCAGAGCACCTCCCTTCAGGGCCGGGGGTGGCGGAGGGCAGCCACGGGGTGCAGGTGGAGACAGCTCCTGCTATTGAAAAACCATTTAGATTTGTACTCTTATGGAAGGACAGCAAGGCAAGCTTTGACGGCTTTGTTTTAGGCCATCAGCTAATGTGTATGAGACAGAAGGTGCTGGTTATTTCTAAGTGCGTTGTGCTGTCAGGCTTCTAATATGCAAAATGGGTGACTTAACTCTTAGAATCTCCCACTCCCTTACTTTTTGTGTTATGTTTCCACATCATTGAATTAGGGAGTTCACGTTTAAAAAAAATCTTGCTGGGGGTTAAGTGGTTAATTAGTGGGTATCCACGTGAGCATCCCTTTCCAAACTGTTGTTTTTCACTTTTCTTGCATGTGGAACCAGGGGATGAGCACCATGCTGAGTTGTAGCTGAAGTCCTCAGTACTTTGCAGGACTGTAAGGCATGAAATAACATACAGGGGGTTGTTGGCCGGGGATCAGCCAGTACTGGCTGCAGCTGGAAGCTGCAGAGCTCGCCAGGTGCTGGTGGGCAGCCTGCCTTTAAAGCCACTGGTTGTACTGAGCCCTAAATTTCCAGCGGGAGTTGTTCTCCATCCATGTGGTCAGTGCTAATTTGGGAAGGTGATTGTCTGACAGTATAAAAGGGGTATTTTCTGGAAGGAAACGGTTAATGGGAATGTGATGACAGGCTTCTGTTTTGTATTGTTACCTAGAACTCTTCTTGCCATCACCCTTATGTAAATGTGTAGTGTTATCACTGCTGCAAACCGTGCGTATAAATCATAAAGGTGAATGCAGTGGGAAGAAGATGTTTTGAAGCTCACATCTTGTATTTCTTAACCTAAATTTTACCGTGTTGCTGGGTGGATGTACTTACTGTTTTCTTTCCAGTCTGTCTGAGATATAGGCAGTGCCTGCGTTCCCTGGTGAGGCCAAGCTGGTCATTTGGGGCCGAGGTAGCCTTGGTTTGGTTCTGTTAATTAGCCCGTTGATCTGGGGAGAAAACACTGTGATAATGGAGCGTGTGCAGAGGTCGGTGTCCTCCTTTATAAGTGCTTTTATGGAGCACAGGTTCCATATAGGTGCTGCTACCTGTTAATTAGTGTGTTCTGGTCTCTGATAAGTAAAGCAGGGAGCTAACAGGCATTGCCTCATCAGTGCGCAGATCAGAGCAGAGTTCTGGGGGTGTAATGGGTGGAGGGCATCAGTCCCCTCTCTCTGGCAGCAGCCTCCCGTGATGGGATGGTCTGTGCTGCAGATGGGGGTTGGCAGCAGCATCCCCTGGTTCTGTCCTGAGGGCTTGAGGGGGGGTGTGCCTTGTCCTGGCTGCGCAAAGCCACAGCTTAGGGCTTGGAGAGTGCAGCTCGGGGACACCTGCATTCCATAAATAAATACAGGTTTTCATAACGTGGCCTGCTCCAGCCCACAGAAGCAGATACCTTGTGGTTTTTTTCCCGTTACGTATGAAGGAAATAAGGCTGTTGTGCTCACATTAGCTGTGTGTGGTTGCATCGCTGTCTCCTGCACTCCTGCTTTGGGATCTGGGACCTATTGCTGGGCCTCCATCGTTTGGCAGATGGTGAGGGTCTCACCACATGAGAAATTTCTGCAAGTCTCTTAAAAATCCGTGTTTTACTGTAGCAGAACGATGCTCTGTGTGTGTCTAAGGGGGGAGGGTTTACACAAGAGGTCACTGCTGCAGAGACATGGGTGGGCCTGTTGGCAGCTGTGGCACAGAAGTGTCCCTGTAGGGCGGCAGGGCCCAGCTTCAGCATGCTGCTCCTGGGGAGGGATGGCTGCTGGGCACGTGGGGCAGGGGACCTTTCCTTGTAGGCTGTGTCTTGTGGTAGCGTTCAGTTGTGATCCACAAAGGAAATTAACTGATCCCTTTGATACTTGATACAAATATTTTGACGTCTTGCTGTGCAGTAGTTCATGGAGCAGGGCGGGTTGGAGGCAGTGGTCACACAGCCCGCCCGCCGTTCACAGGGCGGCTCCCGCGTGCATCCAGCAGCGCAGGCTGCCTGCTCAGAATTTCCAGTATCTGCAGATGGAGGTTTCTGTTCTTTGGGCAGCTCCTCACACCTAGCCAGCTGCCAGGTGAAACTTCCGCGTTGAGAAACATGAGAATTTCCCTTGGTGCAGCTTGTCACTGTAACCTCTTGTCACTTTTTATCCTCTGAAACAGCCTGGACCCTGGGTGCATCCCGCCTGCTCTGTGCGGCTGTGCCTGGCCATGTGTGAGGCGAGGAGTGCTGTGAGGCAGCACGTGTCTGTGCCCAGGGTGGGATGTGGTAGGGATTCTTCAAATGACATCCAAGAAAGCCCTGTTGTCTGCTTTCAATGGTACTTAAGTTTGTGTTTCCAGATTGCTCAGGTGAAGCTTGTGGAGGCACAGGTGCATTGGAGAATTGCCTTTTTGTACTGTTGTAATGCAGAATGAAGTGAGCGGTGTATGTGGAGTGATGCGTGGTCTGTTCCAGGTGATCCATGGGCGGTGTGCAGAGCTGGGTCTCTCTGGCCGCCTCGCCCGGTGGTGCCCAAAATCCAACACAAGTTCTGCTGAGGAAAAACTGCTTCTCTTGGGGGTTGTTCTTTTGTATTTTAATGTAATTTTCATAAAAGAGTGGAGTGCTCGGAGGTGATTAGAATGCAAATGAGGGTTTTTGTTACATGGTAGAAAGTGTTCATCTGTGTTGTGGGTATGTTTTAAGTACCAACAACTTGCAATTAGGCTTACAGTTTATAATGTGTAATTAATTCATGCAGCAGTTTTCCTTGCAAGTAGCAGCTGTCCCCATGCCTTCCTGTGTGCCCGGAGTGCCACCCGCTGCAGCCCGGCTGGCTCTGAGCCGCAGTGCACACAGCGGCCTCCCCGTCAGCGTCCTGGGGGGAGGTGGAAGCTCCCGTGGTGGGTGTGAAGGTGTGAGTGCCAGTGCTGAAGCAGGGAGGGGTTAGGAAGGTGCTGGTAGAGGACTTCTTTGCTCTCCCAGTTCCTCGGCTTGCTTGGCTTTGTGCTGCCCTGGGTGTGAGGTGAGGGAGGGGCAGCGCTGCCGGGCGGAAGCAGCAGAGTGCAGCCCTGAGCTCACTGTGCCTGTGCTGGGCTGAGCGGTTCACAGGGAAACTGTCTGAAGTTTATAAAGAATATGGAAACTCGGCATAGTGCTTTGTTTCAGAGGGAAGGGCTTTTACAGGGCAAAGCTCACAAGAATGTGTGTGCTGTTGATTGGAATTGGGGAGCTTGCATCTAGAATTGGGGGTAAGCATGAAGGCCAAAAGTGGGCAAAGCTGTAAGAAGTATGAGACTATTCCATGTCCATTTCCCAAAGACCATCTTAAGCAGAAGAGGTGGGGTGATGAACAGTGACTTGCAGTGTGGTACACAGCTAAAGGTATGGAAAGAGCCGTGTTGGAAGGCACTGTCAGCTTAGTGACGGTGGGTTTCTGGAGCCCTGAGATGTGTCAGAACAGAGAGGAGTTAAGTGACTCTTTAATGAAGCCATACAGAATGCTGTGTGAAAGCACGACTGCCTTTTCCAGTGCTGCTGCTGGGGTGTAGTGCTGGAAGTGCTGCTCCTCGCGGCTCAGCCCCACGGCTGCTAACAGAACTGGGGTCATTGCTCCGCCACCCGGCAGCATGCAGTGACTCAGCTTCTGGCAGGAGGAACTCATTTCTGACTCCATTTTGCATGACTAGATACTTATTTTCAAAACTAGGAGCAATCTAAGGAATTAAACTATTAAATTGTTACTGTATGCATAGTGAGTACTTTAGAGTTATAATGCTTTGAAAGGTCAGATTTTACTTTGCAAATTCTGAAAAATAAATGTATGCCTTTTTGGCTTAATAGAATCATTTGAATAGTTGAATGGAAACAAATCTCTTACAGGAGGTGCCAGAGTGCCTTAAGAGCTCGCGGTGTGAAGGGCAGCAGCCTGTGCTGGGTCAGAAACTGCCGAGGTGTAAAACCACTGAAGAGTAATCATTCACTTCTGTTCCAGGGTGGAAAGAATTTGCATTGTTGTGCCAGAAACCTTTATTGTTAGGATTGATGGTGAATGAGGGGGGACAGACAGCCGGAGGGGGGGCTCAGTGAAGGTCACGCAGTTCCATTTTAGTGCAGTCAGCAGCAGAGGTTGACAAAGCCGGGATGGAGCGGCGCGTTGCTCGCACGGCGCTGGGCTTTGCTCCTGAGCTGAAATAACGGGCACTGTTAGAAATGAGATTTCTTTCCTTCCCTTTAGAAAAGAAAAAAACCAACAGTTTTATAATAAATACAAGTTAAAGTAGTTTGCTTGGGTCATCTTCAGTTAAAAACGAAACAGAAAGAAACTGTAGGAGGACTTGATCTGGTGATGAGCAGCATGTAATGGAGGGTTAAGGACATGGGTAAATTCCTGAGGAATTTGTAAAGTCTGACACTGCTTTGCAAAGGAGTTGTGATAGAAGGCTTAGAAACAGATGTATGTTTTCATGGCCTAAGTGCAATAAATCTACCTGGTGGCATCAGATCCAGTCAAATGGAAAGCTGTTCAGAGAAGATGAATTCTCAAGTAGTGTACGGTTAGGCGCTTTCCGGCAGGCCCAAATTCCCACTGCTGGGAATTGAGATGTGTGTACCGCTCAGCAGTTGTAACGTGCTCCTGTTGCTCACTCTGCTGCTGTCAGTTTTGTAGTATGAGATGTAAGGAAATGGAGAGAAATAGACAGTACTGCCAGTGTGTGCTGACGGCTGTGTGCTGCAGCAGTGTGTGTTCTTTGGCTTTTCTTGACAAAAAGAAGACATAAGGTAAACGTGAGGTCATCCCGTATTCGTGACTTGGCGCAGTTTTCTGACCATGGGTGATGCGTTCAGCAGTCAGATGTGTGATGGCTGCACTGAGAAGGGCCCACGGCACGCTCCTGCCATCACACTCCTGCCTGCTGTCCCTGCAGGGAGTGCCTGCATTGTGCCACGGGTGATTCGGGGCTCAGAGGTACAACGTGCTTGGCTTCTGTCCTCCTGTGTGGCATGAAGAAGCAGCCATGTTCTTAAAGCGTGTGATCTCTGTGTAGTTTGAAAAGCAGCTGGGGATTGAAGGGTGGGATTTCTTGTGTTTAATTTTTCATGAATCTAACATAGAAGCAGCTCTCCGCTTTCATTGGCCCCATGAGTTGTGTTTTTGTAGATTGAGGTCCATTAAAATGAGGGGAATGTGCCTTAATGTAAATATGCACGTTTCTTTTAAAAGTAGGTGCTGATTCTCAAGGTCAGTACTAGTGCTTTAATGAATACTATGCTTATTTATCTTAAGAAATGTCAGGAATAAGCGGAACGAGGTATCAGAGAGTTCTATTACCCTTAGTTGTTCGCAGCCAGGGGATGCGAGTACATCCAGCGTTAGAAAGTGCCACAGCTGGATGTCATTGAATCTGAAGCTGCCTACTTCTGTCCCTTCCTCAGGTCTTTGCTCTTGGGAAAGGGAACAGTGTTCTGTAGCTGCTCCCAACCTGGTTGGCCAACTGTATCACAGTACTGTTATTTTTTAGGCTGCTGTATGAAAATTAAGTTCAAGTTATTTGCATTGTAACACGATAAATGTCAGCATGTTGTGGAGGTATCTGCAGTCGAGCTAAATGCAGGCTGAGCAAAGAGGCTGGAGGTCTTCCCAGATCAGCTGCTTTGGGAGCCGTGCTTTCCTCTCCAGACTGCAGGCTGCATTATTCAGTATTTCGGGGCGATTATCTCTGACTGTGCCCTTGGAATCTTGTTTCCACAGCAACGCGAGGCTGCTGACAAAACATCCCTTTTAAACTTCAGATGGGTCAGTTCTGAGTTGTAATCACGGTGTCTTCCGCAGTGCGCTTTACCTCCGTGTGCTGCGAGCGGCTGCGGGACAACATCGGGCTGCTGACCCCGCAGTGCCAGCGTGCAGCCGTGGGGCAGCACGGCGAGCAGGGGGAGCTGCCCGAGGAGGCCGTTGTTTGTCAGCATCTGTGAAGAAACAGCCCTCTGTGGGATGTGGCTGCGGCCAGCAGCTGCGGCGCGCTCTCACTTGTTCCAGCTCCAAAATGTGTGAAGAAAAGAAATGGGTGGGAGAGCGTGCGGCAGCCGCTGCGGTAGGAGCGGAGCTTTGGTGCCCATCCGTTCCGCGTGGTGTAAAGCTTTCCTGACCTGGGAAGGGATTAACGGGAGAGGGGCTGCACGCCCACTGCTCATCGCAGTCGGTTTGCAGGCTCCTGTGGCCAGAGGCAGCCCTGCCCTGGGGCGGGGCTGCAGTGCCGGAGCTGTGCAGCCATAAAGGCGGCTCAGAGCAGCGTGGCACGGCTCCCTGGGCCATACGTGCTCATCTGTTTGCTTCGTGCTGCTGTGCGGGATGTTCTGTTTAGTCAAAACTTTGTCATATATTTACCTTAAATATATTACTTTAATACTGGGAATGATAAACGGTAGCACTAGGGCTTGTATTGATTTGTACATGGTGTCTGGAAAGGATCTGGCTAATGCTGCTGCTGTAGGTTGTCACAGGATGGTAGCTGCAGCTTGAAATAGTAACAATGTGTGTGCCGGAGTTGGGCTGTTGCAAAATCTGTGTTTATTTTATCGTGCGATGGGTAAATAGCGTTCACGGCTGTGGTTGCATCGGCTAGTGAAGCTGCACATCATGATGGGTGTAAATCCTTCCTTTTGAATGCTTAGCGCTGGTAACGAGATGCACCATCATGGCAGTAACCCAGAGCCCGGTAGGGCCCGATGTGCAGCTGTAGGTGCATGTTAAGGGTTATAAGCTAGAAGCTATGGACTGGCACTTAGAAAGTTACTGGTATGGGAACCGGTGTTCCTAGTTCATGGATCTCTGAAAAGCCAGCAGGTTCTTGGCTCTGGGCGGCTGTGCTGGTTGGCTGCTTCAGTGAGAATACCAACACGTAGAAGGTCCGGCAGAGCCTGGTTAGGCTGTGCGCAGCAGGACAGCGCTTCCAGAATGCGGATTGTCTAAATTTAGGATGAGCTTTGGGATGTACGTGTGAAGCTGTTTCTTCTTGAACTGTAGGGGGAGCCCAGGCGATTGTTTGTCATAAAATTAGATCTCTAATTCTGGCTAAGGCTGATCAAGATGAATCCTGTGTTAGGTGGTAAGCTGTTCATTAGCTGCAGTGAGTTTTTGCATTGGGGTTTTGGATTTGCATTTTTCAGAGGCGTTTCGTTTCCTCTGGCTGCCGGTGGACTCCCAGCAGTGTGTTCTGTGTTCCTTCAGCTGCTCTGGGCAGCAGCACTGATGATGCTTGTGAGGAGTAGGAGGGGCCGTGGAAAATGGTTGGGTCTGGCTTGCAAAGGACTCATGTTAGTGGGCAGTGATTCCTATGTCATGACATTATGTAGCGATACGTAATTTCGTAGGCTGAATATGGGTGTGATTGTAGCAATGGGAACAGCAGTGTCTGCTTAGTTACAGTGGTGTGGTGAGGTCTGGTAGGAACAGAAAAATGGCCGTGTGCACAGTGTGCACTGGTGAGGAAACTGTTGCGTCTTCACTGCAGATACTTTGCTTTTTTCCCACATGAATCACGAGCAAAATCACCCATCCTTTTTTTAATGATCTAAGTGTTTTGTTAAGGAAACGTTTCAAGAGCTACGCGTGTAACTAAGCTACAGGAGATCAAATGAGGGCTTATTTATCTAGGCACACTTGATTGGTAGGTTTGGGTTCATTGTACAAGGAAAGGTGGTTATTTTTCATCAGTGACCCACCTTTATGTGAGAATCAGCAACGTAGGCAGACGCTTACCCAGTACTGCAAGGGATTAAGGCTTTATTTAAGCAGCATCAAGTTGTACATGTCGGGCATTTTGCCTTGTTCTGCTCTTCATAGCTGCTCCTGGCTGATACGTGTGGTTCTGCATTGTGGGAGCAAAATAGGCTTCAGTCAATACAAAGAGAGTAAGCTTGTATAAAACAATAAAATGATCTATAAGACTCCTTTGTTTCATTCCCAAGTACAGGCTGTTCATGCTTAAGAGTTTCTAGCTTTGTTTTCTGCTGGTGACTTCCCATTCTGGCCTGCTGGAAACACCTGGGGGACACCCTGATCTGCTCAGAGAGCTGCCACTGGGGTGGTGGCACTTTGTTATTGTTTGGTTTGGGACTTGCGGGCTGCTGTTGTGTTGGATACACAGATGTACTAACAGCAGGTGCAGTGGATGCCAAGTGCATGGAATTTCGGAGCACTTGTGGAGCACTGGAGTTCAGTGTTTCCAGAGGCGTGTGACATTTGCATGTGGTCTGTGCTTATAGATGAGTTACAGGTCTAAGCAGGTCAAAGTGATTCTGGGAGGGGGGAGAAGTAAAAGGGATGTATTTTCCTGTGAAATGGCTGAGGCCAACAGGTGTGAAATATAGGCTTGATAAGCATTTTTTAACAATTCCGAAGATTGCAGTAATGACTAAAAAGAAGGTTGAGAAGAATAAGAAATCTTTATATATAAAAAATCATGAACGCATTTAAATTCTAATTATATTAAAAGCATATGGTAATGTAATTAAAGAGAAATTATTGTAATAATTGCTGTTCATGTAAACAAGACCTTAAAGAACATCCTAGAACAGCCTTGTAACCATTCATAGCCTTTTCACTCAGTAATAACTTGAGGCTGTGGTTTGGAGAGCTGTGCCTTCCGCAGAGCCTCATAGCTGGGCTGGGGCAGTGACACTGCCTGTGAATGGGTTGGCATTCCGAGCAGGAGGCCTGAGCTCCTGTGTTGGTGTAGCTCTGAGTGCTGCCCCGTGCTTCTTAGCTCAGCGTGCTCTAAGTGTGGCCTCAGTGTGTTCGCTGATGCTGGGCACCATCACGTGCTGCAGCACAGCTCTGCTCCTTGCTTTTGCTTCGTGTGAGTGTTTTATTTTCTGGAACTCTGTTGTCTTTGGAATTGAAATGGGAGAGGAGTCTTCGCAAGTTCCCCATTCCCTTGTTCGTGGAGGTGCCGAAAGCGCAGTTTGGTGGAGGAGTGAGACGTGGTGTAGGATTCTACTGCTTGAAAGATGGTTTCTGAGAGCTTTTCCAAAGTGAATGGGATAACCGAGGATTCGCTTCTTGTCTAAAATTTCTTCTTGGTCACAGTGCACAGGAAAAGAGTCAAACTTTTTCCACAGGGTGATGAAGGAGGAGAATGTGGCTGTCTTTGTTCAGGTCTTTTGGACTCAGCAGACTAAAAGTTGGCTGCCAAAGGTCATGACTTGTAGGTACCCAAATAAGTTGAAGAACAGAAAAATGTTGTTGCAGTGTCATCAAATTAAAAGATACTTGTACTGTCTCCTTCATTTGATAAAAATAAATGTAAAAACAAGTGGGCAGTCCTTGCGTTCGGTGGAATTAGTATTCTTGCTTTCTGAAGTGAGTGAATGAATTATTTTAACTTTTAATGTGTATTATTGATTCTCTTCTAGTTCTGCCTACGATAACGTCAACAAGGTTCGAGTTGCCATAAAGAAAATCAGTCCTTTTGAGCATCAGACGTACTGCCAGAGAACACTGAGAGAGATAAAGATCTTACTGCGCTTCAGGCATGAGAATATTATCGGAATAAACGATATTATCAGAGCTCCAACTATTGAACAAATGAAAGATGTGTATCCTTTCAAAATCTGTTATGCTTAGTGATACCTCCTTCTCTGTTTTCCTTAGATCCTTCTTTTCATCCTTATCCTTGCTAAATTTTAATAAAAGCTGGCTTTTATTATTTTGAACTGGAATGGAGGTTCGTAGTATCTGATGGGTTTGCCGATGCATTGGTAGATAGGTTTGATTCTTAGATAAGTGTCAGTTTTGTTTTTTTCCACATTTAAAAATAAAATTCCAAAGCAAAGAACTCAATGTACATTTAGTCCAGTCAGTCTTTGAACTACAGTCACTTTGTGCAGAACCTTTGTTACAACTGTCAGGTAACCTGCTTCCAGGAGAAAATGGAATGGTGAAGCTCTGCTACTATGTGATCTGAGCTCTGCAACTGTCTAAGATTTTCCTAAAGAATGGAAAGGATACATTTGGGGGAGGGGATAAATGAGGCCAAACATCCCTGCACCCTCACTCTAGCCGTGCAGTGCTTCTTGCATAAATGAAGTCTAAAAATACACATGAGCTGGTAAACGTGTGCTCATTGTTGGCTCCATGTGTTTATCTAACATGTCGAGGCTGTCACAGCTGAGAGGCTCTGCCTGTGATACCAACCTTAGTTTGGAGTAAACTCACATCATTTCACTAAGTCTGTATATATTGTTTCCTATTGGCTTCCCAGATTTTCACAGATGTCTGCCTGTTTAAAAGCATAAGGTGTTGAACTGAATCTGGGTCGAATGTTCTCACTTCATTAATTAGCAGTGTGCTTTTTCAGTTCAGTCTTCCATGGGATTCTGAGGTTGCATTTCTGTGGCCACTGGCTGCTGTAGGTGTGTGCTCTTGAAAAGATGTCCTGGTTGTGTGGTGTGATCTGAGCATGCAAAGGAAGGGGTGGAGATGCCCAGCTGAGGTGGCAGTAGTAGTGGTTGGTGTTTGGGGTTGTAGGTTTGTTAGGTTTTTTTTAATCCTGTTTTGGTGGGAAACGGTCATGGAACTACACCCCAAGAGTTCTGGAGCTGAGTTGAATTAAAGAAAAGGAAATCTTTGGCTCAATTCATTTTTGTCAAAGCAGAATATAACCTTTTATATTAATTTCAGGCTTGGGAAAGAATGATATGATGGAAGATACTAGAATTTAATGTGAGCACAAATAGTCCTCTACTTACCAATATAGCATGATAAACGTATAGTAAAGGAGAACATTTTGGAAGTGCTGGAGACAGATCAGAAGTGATTGGATTTTCCACCTTGAAGCTTTTGTGCAGCAGGAAGCTAATATCTCAGCTTATTACTCATGAAATGGAAAGAACTTCTGTTTCTTGGCAAGCAGGACAGAACGCTGGTCACTGTAAGATTCCAATATAGATTAGTCTCTAATATAAGGAAATAGTTTGATTATCTTGGGGGAGACCACATGCTGGTGGTACCTCTTAATTCTCTAAGGGTCTCTATCATGTATCAGGATTGATTTGATTCCAAGTCTGTAAAGCAAGTAGTTCCAGTTGTTGTGAAGCAAAGAAAAGAGAAAAAAAAGGCTTCAGAAGTTTCATTTGGTACTGTAGGTTAGTATCTAACATGCCACCAGCTTTGTTTTGCTGCCTTACATCTGATGCCTTACAGATACATTGTGCAAGACCTTATGGAAACAGATCTTTACAAACTCTTAAAGACTCAACACCTCAGCAACGACCACATTTGTTATTTCCTTTACCAGATTCTGAGAGGGTTAAAATATATCCATTCAGCCAATGTGCTTCATCGCGACCTCAAACCTTCGAATTTGCTGCTTAACACCACTTGTGATCTCAAGGTTAGTGGAAATTTCTTAAAAATGTTCCTATGGTCTTCATCAGCTTCATAATCTGCTGTAACTGAACAGCTATGAATGTGCTAGTGTTATCGGGGATTAATGTGATCTTTATTGTGGAAAGGTTGCCAGATCATTATTAATTTTCATAAAGTAATGATTAACGTTTGAGAACTCTGTGCTCTGTTATACTGCTCTAATGAATGCATCGCTGTTTCCATCTGGAGGCTGACTTTGAAACAGCCTCTTTAAAAGCTGGTGAAAATACCAATCTGAAACACAGTTGTTGTTACTTGGAAGGTAAACTGACAGTTGTGTGTGTATTTCAAGTCTTGAATGCCTGCATTAAAACTGTTAACCATTCTGAGTTGGAAAAGAACTTCATAATAGCAGAAAACCAAAATGATAAGTGAAAGTCCGTGCTGATTGGAAGCAGAGCAGTCAACTGGGAGAGAGCATTGCTAATGTGTGTTTTCAGTCATGGGCTCTGTGTGAGTTAATACTGCAGATAGATGATCTTAGAGCTGTTATGGTTCTTGGAAAATTGTTACCTTGGTGTTTAGTGGCATTCAGTAAAGCAAACCAAGTGTGAAGAACAAGAACAGAAATAAAGAACAAGAACAGAAATAAAGAACAAAGCAGAAAACACACCTTGTTGTAACTTTCTGCTCTTGTGTGACTGTAAGTGTCACGCTTCTCCCTGTGATGGTCTTCTAAAAGGAGACCAGGATTTCAGGGTGCTCCTACCCAAATGGAGAAGAGCTGCATTTAGCCTCAGTTTTCCCATCTGGAAGATACTGCTTGAGTAAAGAATGAATACAATAGAAACAGGTAAGGTTCTTAGTGGCAAGGAGAGGTAGAGAACTATTACTGTCCTTACCTACTGAAAATAAAAAGTGGGTGGGGCAAATGAAAGGAACAGCTGGCATGCTGAAAGTGAATGGATGTAGTAGTTGACATTCAACTTTCTTAAGGTGTAGAAATTGGTACCATAGAGTAGATATTAAGGTAGCGTGACTTAAACACCAAGCAGGTTACCAGAAGAAAAGGCTTTTGAATGCTACCTCTGGTTTAGAATTCCATGGTGGCGAGTGCATGGAAAACGAGGGACTTGCAGAGAGCCGTGAGAGCACATTTCCTCATACGCATCAAGTACTTCCAAGTATTTACTGTTGGCTGCTGGTGGAATGAGATTGGAGTTTACATGGCTTTGATCTGATGTGGTAGAACTGTTCTGCTACGTGCTGTCTGTCCCCTCATTACACTGATTTTTTTTACAGTGGCTCTAACACATTAATTGAAAAACACAGTAGCAACAACTGACCCTCTGCAGAACGTGAACGCTGGCCATACAAGTTTGTCAGAATTCCAAGGAAAATCTTAGCTGCTTAAATGCTTTGTATGCTGGTCCTTTCTAAATACTGACTGCTCCATTAGTTTGCTCTATATTCCCACTGTTCCTCGTCTGCCTTTCCCAACACATCCTGCTGGACAAGCCGCTCTGCCTCTTGCCTTGGGACTTCAGCAGCTGTTGTCACATCAGGGTCCCTCGAGGCATGAACCCCTTCATGAAAGAAATGCTGTAAAATCTGTAGTAGAAGCAGAAAAGAACAGTTTGAGCGTAGCTGTGTGTGTGCAGTTATAGAAAAAAGTGTTTCAATACAAGATGCTCATAAGAAGTAAATTAAGTTTGCTGGGTGGCAGGTATGAGCTCAGTGAATACTGCTCCAATTTCTTTCTTGGGTATTAAAAAGAGCATGCCTCTGCAATGTGTGCTTTCCTAGTGCAGAGTATGGTAGTCTGTATGACAGAGCAAATGCTTTTTCTTAACCTAAAGGGAACTGTGGTGGTATTACCACATCTGAAGTGTAAACAGGATTGAAAAGAAAGTTAGTGCATGTTGGGCCTTGTCTGGTGAGCGCTGATTTGTGCTGACTTGTTTCTTCTAGGGCTGTTCTGCCGGTCTGTGTTATGCACGTGTGCGTGCTTACAAAGTGATCATTGCACTTAAATTCAAAACAGTGTCCTGTGAAAATGAACAGCTTTAAGTCATGCTTTCAGGGGAACAAAAATAGAAATTTTGTTCCTCTTCAGTGTTAACGCTGTTAATTGTTCTTTAATGGCATTGTGACAGAGCTGCTGTGCTGTCTTTCTTCACGTTTCCAGTTTTCTTACTTTCTCTTTGGAGGAAGGACAGTAAATGGCTCTGAAAGCCATGGAGCCTCCTTATCAGAGTGTAGTTAAAATCACTTTCTCCTTCTTGCCCATCCCCTGGTGTACATCGGAGATGATGTTTTTTGTGATTAGATAAAATTATTTTGCTGGCATAGGATTGAAAAATGTTCTCTTGTGGGTTTTTGTGCTCGTGCTTCCTTCAGCAACCTGCAATCTCTCCAGTACACCGTTATCTCATGATGTTTTTTTTGCACAGATACGCTGTTATAATGGTACTTTCTGTAAAGTGGAGTTTTGAACTGTGCTTCGGATGTGTTGATTGTTAATTGTTTTTGTTGTTGGAGAGCCTAATCTCTTCATTTTTTGGTAAAATTCAGATAAGTTGGAGCAGAATGCTTTACCACCTTCCTGGCAGATACAATGTTAAATGAGTCCATAGCAGAGCATAAACTGTATGCCAGAAATATTTTCCCTCGAGCTATTCAGACTACTTGTTCTCCTTGACCCTTCTTTGGGGCCCTATCCAAATAGTCTTTTTGTATTTGAGTTCCAAATGTTGTTTTTCCAGCCTTTGTGAAATAATTTATTTCTGGGAACACATGCTAGCATCACCATGTTACATGGTAGGTGAGGTGACTTAGTAATGTTGCAGTATGGGGAGCTGTATGTATGTATGTCTAATATACTTGCTCTTCTTTTTTCTTTTTAATTTTAAACCAGATTTGTGACTTCGGACTGGCTCGTGTTGCAGATCCAGACCATGATCACACAGGATTCCTGACAGAGTATGTGGCCACACGCTGGTACAGGGCTCCTGAAATCATGCTGAATTCAAAGGTGAGAACTGCAGTGCACTGCTGTGGTGCTTCTATTGCTGATTATTCACTTGTGAGCACCAAATTTTTCTCCCTTCTCCTGCCCTCTCTGGATTGTTTGTTTGTTTTACAATTGGAGCACGTGCATAATCTTGAGGGAACAGAGAAATGGATTTACAACATAGCTACTCGTTTGTGAATTTGGGATTCCAAATACAGTTGTTGGATACCACAGCTGAGTAAAGATGTGCTTGAAGTCCCCATATGCTTCATCTCTTGCCGTTCATGAGACTTTATTCCGCCAGATGCTCTCTTTTGTAGAGCAGAACAGAAATGCTGGTAATGAGGGCACTTCATGTATTCAGGAAGGTTTGCAAGTGTTGCCCTAGTGTTAATCTTGACATCTTCATTTAGATTTACCATGTGTAGTGAGGGTGAGTCTTGTTTTGAAGGCATGTGGTCTTTGCTGTATGTTGATCCTGAATACATTCTTGGAGTCTTAATCAAATCATCCCTTTGTTTTTTTAATACTTGGAATTATTCTTACATTCTTCTGTGCCTTTGTTAAAGTCCATCCATTTTCTTTAAGATGTAGTGGGAAACCTCCATAGCCTTTGCAGTAGTTACCACAGCCATGCACTTGGCAGTGTCACTGCGTGGCAGCTCTCTGTATTCTGTATTCCTCAATGACTTTGTAGGAAAACTGCTTCATTGGTTGTCCAGTTTGATTTTTTTTTTTTTTTTTTGCAGCAATGTGCATATAGAAAATAATTATCTGCTTAGTTGAGTTTTTAGACTCTTTATATTTTAAACTTCCATTGAGGCTGTAAGCATAGGGCAGCTTACCCTTATTTCTGGATATCTGCATATATTTATCAGCAGCTTTTACAAGAAGATATCTATCTGTTTCTGAGGAGGTGCACCGTGTATGACGTTCCTGGTCAATAACCTGATTTCTTTCAGAACTGGTGTGTAGAAAACAAACGGTCAGTGATCGGATGCTGAGCGGGCACTGCATTCAGCAGTCACTGGCTTTTGTGCAAGCTCCTTGCTGGTGGGAGGGGGAGCAGGCTATGGGAGGGTAAGGCGAGGGCGTTTGTGAGGCTGGTGGTTCTTGAGGTAGAGTTGCCCGTATATTGCCCAGGCACTGGGGTAGATGCATAGGAGAAGGCTTTGATTGCAAAGTGTGTAACGCAAGTTACTCACCTGAAGATGTTGTTTGACCCATTCTTCTTATCACAGTATTTGGCCTTCTCACATCATCTTTACTTCTCACTTTCCTGCCGTGTTTACAGATCAGCTAACCAACAATCTGTGTTGCCCTTTCGCCCCCTTGGTGATGAGGGTTTCTTACTGACCTACGTAGAAGTGTGGCTTTTTCCTGCTGCTCACGTGTTCAGCGTAATGTTGGGAACTACAGTAACCCTGACTCTCTAAACTTTTAAGAGTCCAAGTTAATGTGAGGCCTGTTGATGAAATTTGTTCATGTAAGTCGGCTATAGAATTAGGGAGCCGCACAGGTGTGCGATCGGTCATACGCACAGCTAACCTTAGTGAATCCTTTTGGAAAAGCGTATCTTGCGTATTCCAGGTTTTGCTACTCATTTGAAGCAGTATTTTTGATCTACGGTTCTTAATTATTTCATTGCATACCAGAAAAATTGAACAGCGTGAACAGGCGCGACGCATTTAAACAATTATTTCAGTGCATTTTACTCAAGTAATGTGTTACTGCAGTTATGCAAAAATATATTTGAATTTTTTGTTCTGTGTTTTGCTTTGCTCGCAGGGTTACACCAAGTCTATTGACATCTGGTCAGTAGGCTGTATTTTGGCAGAGATGCTCTCCAACAGACCCATCTTTCCAGGAAAACACTACCTTGACCAACTTAACCATATCCTTGGTAAGATCTACGTAATAAAGTAATGTTTCCTCATCCATCCACTTCCTCATTTCTGCCAGATGGACCAATCCGGGTCACCCATTTTTTTTTTTTCTTCTAAGTTCCTTTAATTTATATATAGTCCTTTAGTCTAACCCATGGTAATGTAAGTATGGATTGTCTTCACGAACGTATAATTTGTGGATCTGTAGATGCATTTTGTGTTCCCTGCAGTTATTTCTGTAGCAATTAAGGTAATAAATCATGGATTTATGCTTATTTAGTATATCAGCAGAGGTGTTTTAAAGAAATTAATAAACAAAGAGACTCGCATACCAAGATGTCTGAGTCCATCTTTGAAAGTTTCTGCAGGTAAACTTATATCAGTTGGATCTTATAAACTGCTGCTAATTGGAAAACTCAGATGCATTTGTTTGTCTATGAGAAAAAAAAAACTCCACAACACCTTGCTAGTAAGGGTTTCTGAACATTCTGTGGTATTCCGTGCTCTTAGAACACGTGGTGTGGATTCTTCTCTGCAGCAGTTTCAATGTTGGCTTTTGGGAAACGTGATGTGATTGCTTTAATGTGACTTTCATAGGAGTGCAGTTCTGTTTGTGTTCTATTTTTGTAGGTATACTTGGATCCCCCTCCCAAGAAGATTTGAATTGTATAATAAATTTAAAAGCCAGAAACTATTTGCTTTCCCTACCACACAAAAATAAGGTACCATGGAACAGGCTGTTTCCCAATGCTGACCCCAAAGGTATTTTATGCTCTATTACATTATATCAGATTTTCAGAAATGGAAGTGAGCACCAAAATCAGTGGCGGGAAGGGATTGTTTTCAGAACTGCCTTAGGAATTTATTTGAGTTGGAACTGGGACATTGGGGTCCCTCAGAACGCGTATCTCAGTCAGATGTGAGATCATAAACCAGCATGAAACTCCTCTCTCAAACAAGTCGAAAATTGTGTTATGGTCTTTAACTACTTTGTAAAAGATGGGAATCCCAGCTGTTGTTGTCTTAGAAAGTGCAATTCATTCAGATACTCAGCGTTGGCATTGGATGTTTACTTTTTTGTTATATAACCGATATTTCCTTCTAGCTTCTACTTGGTGTAGTTCAAGGATTGCTGTATGCACAGCACAGCTTTCGTACTTGCTCTGACACAATTCATGTCATCTGAGTTTATTGAACTGATAGAATAATGTGCTTTCAGTGAGTGTGATCAGGTACCGAAGTGCCATGAAAAGGCTGATCTTTGCAGCTGAAACAGTAGAGCTGATCATCCTTACTGAGGGAAACAGCGGTGATTTATTCTGTTTTTGTAACTGCGCTCGTCAGCATGAGAAATTCTTACTGGGGTTTTTGACAGCTTAAATGGCAGTGATGCTGATGTGCTCAGCTGCTGGGGAACGTGCAGCCACTGTGACTTCGTGACACCTTTCCATCTAAATCTTCAGAGCAGGTTTAGCAGAGCAGGTTTTCAGAAAGCTCTTTGCCATCGTTTCAGTGCGAAGCGGTGTGCACAGCATGCTTTGGCATGGAGTAAGCAGGGGGGTTTGTAGGTCTGTCAAAATTTAATGAAAATATTTAAGTGTTACGCAAGCTTTGCAACTTTTCAAAGTTGTCGTTAAGTGCACTGGTTAATTTCTGTATCTTCTGCAATGCTTTGTATCCATCCAGGCGTCTTACCCTGATACAAAGCTAGAACCACCACAGTGCAGTAGTAAGCCCGCATTTAAGTTTAATAATGCGATAATAAGACAAAATGAAGTGGAAGCTCATGATTTCACAAATACCTGTGGGCTTCTTGCTTCTATTATCATTATTCACCATTTCCAAGGACAATGTGTTAATGGTCAAAGTAACTGAACAATTGCAGTAACTCCAACTTGTAATGCTTGTCCAGAATTCGATCAGACCTCACAGTCTGCCTTACAGAACCTTCACGTTCTCTGTGGATTCCTTGCAAGTTGTCTTGAACGAATTTTGCATAAATTTCAGAGGTGAACACAGTGGCATTTTTCTCTGGGGAGTGTCTTCTGAGTTGCTGGTTGTGCTTGTAGCTGTGTGCTGTGATTGTAGCAGCTTAGCATTCTTTTCAAAATAAGAAAGTATTCTTGATTACTTGACTTCAGACAAAGTTTATCCTGTTTTGGATCTTTATGCCAAATTTGAACGAGGAAGAAAATCTTATTTAACTTCTGCTGGTGTTGAATGTAGATTGCTCCATACGCTTCTGTGCATTTCTTCCCTTGACATTCATTCCGACGCTGTAGGGCCTTCTAAAGGGTGTATGTTTTTCTATACTTGTTCTCCAAACGTACCAGAGCAGGCCGAAGGAATCTGTAACTTAGGAATGCTGATAAGACAGGCAAGAAAAGGCGCACTGCCCAACTCAGAGGAAGCATTTTGCTGTTCCTGTTGCTGCTACTGCTGTAAATGAAAATTAGCACAAAACTTAGGGAAGCTTCTCTTCCGTATGTACTATCAGTAGCATTTATTGTGCTTTGCTGTTTGGAGTGTGCATTAAGCTCTTGTCTGCTTGTTTTTTCATCTTAGCACTTGATTTGTTGGATAAAATGTTGACCTTTAATCCTCATAAGCGAATTGAAGTGGAACAAGCTTTAGCCCATCCATATCTGGAACAGTATTACGATCCAAGCGATGAGGTAAGAACATTGTTAAGATGTAAATGTTCCTTAAATGATACAACGTGTTATTTGCTTCATTAGTTTGTAGACAGTGTTTCTACGTGTGGAATGGAGTTGAAGAGTGGATGATATCATTTTTCTAAGGTGATTAGAAGTGTATTCACACGGCATGTGTTTGTAATTGCTGTACCTACAGACAGGATGTGCGTTCTGCTTCCCAGTGGAAATTTAGAATAGTATTTCGAGCCTTGACAACACCTGAAGTGTTCCAAGCTGAGACCAATTGAAGCAGTTGAAGACCTGTATGTGCTCTTTACATCTGAAAAGAATGCTGCTTCTTTTTAGACACCTTTCAAGAAATTTTAATCTTTTGTTGCAAAGTCTAAACTTTGCATCTCTTTGAAGAAGTGTATTACGCTTCATATCACAGACCTAACACGATCAAGAAGTAGCCATTCTCTTGCTCTTTACAAGCAGTAACTTATATAAAGTGGCCCTTAGAGACCGAGAAGCCTTGCTTGTATTTAGAGAAATAAAGTAGTTGTTCAAATGTTTGTTTAATAAAAATAAGAGGAATAAAATCAGTCTGATTAGCTTCAGTCCTTGAAATTAACGTCCTGCTTTTGTTTTGTATTTCTTGATCCAGTGCTACGTTTTGGAGGCAGAACCCAAAAATAAATATACGCTAAGGAGTACTGTTCTGAAAATGGAATTCTCAGTTCACTGTGGTTTGGTTTTGTAATGGCTGAGATGAGGCAGGAGGGGTAACAGAACTTGCCATTGCGTTGTGCTTTAAAAGCCCCCAAAACGGAGCTTACTGGAGTTGATGTAATAGTGATGAGATTTCAGGTTATTTGTGAAGGAGGGGAGGAGGAAAGATGCTGGTTTTCCTTGAGGGACAGATTTATGCTGAGAAACCTGATGTTTCAGATCCTCTTTGTTCAGGTGGTTACTGAGATAAGAGCTGTTGTCAAATATTGTAGCTGGTTTTACATTTCACTGTGATTTGATCTAAAAATTTTTGAACTAATAAGTGAAGCATATAAGGAGCTAATTAAATGAGCTGTTCCTCATAGACTGCTAAATACTGCTTGTTTCTGTGAACACACTTGTAGATGTTTTTTCCCATTCAGGATCTCCGTTAATTTCAACAGAACAATAACAGTTTAAACAAGACAAATGATTACCTTTTTTCTTTAATTTCATCAAGCCTGTAGCTGAAGCACCCTTCAAGTTTGATATGGAATTGGATGACTTGCCGAAGGAAAAGCTGAAAGAACTGATTTTTGAGGAAACTGCTAGATTCCAGCCAGGATATCGATCTTAAATTGTGCATAGGTAAAGTTACAGCGATAAGAAACCGTTTGGCCAGAAGAATTTTGCAGCTCAGTGGTTACTGCTAGTGAGATGTTTAGCCATTTCCACTGACTTGCTAACCAGCTGCTGAAGTGCAACTTTCTGCTTGTTCGATTGACCTCAGCCCTGCTCTCTTACTGAAGAAACGAGTGCAGATTGCAGCGCTGATCTGTCTGCAAGGAGTCCAGGCGGTTGTCTGGAGGTGTTTACCCGGTTCTCAGGTTGCATTTAAGGAATGAGGGTTACATTTGATTTTATTCTCAGAGTAAAAGTGATGAGAACACTTCGGAAATGCAAATCTTAAAAACAAAACCCACAACTTTTCAGGGGGTCAGTGATCTTCATAGAAGATATCGGAGGATTTTATTGCATGGCTTCAAGTGCTCTTTAAAATCTCTTCCTTAAATTTAATGTGCAGAGGAGAAATCTCTTAAACTACTCGTAAGAAAAAAAAAAAAAAGCCCCAAACCTCAAAACTGTAAATCTTCAGTGGGACTTCAGTTTTAAGAACCTCTGAGGTAATTGTATGAGTAATTAACCGTGTAGCTATTTATGAATCGGTTATTATTACATTTGCTAGTCCTTTGAAGATCTAAACATGCTCAATTTGAATTTGCTGATGTTCACTGCCTCTCTTTTGTTTGAAATCACTGAACTTGCCTTCACGTACCGTGAGGCTTGCAACTCTCGGTAGTTCATACAAAATTGGTGGAATAATTAACAGTATATTTTCTCTAATACTTGTGGAATGAATGCTTCTAAGTATCTCAGCTTTGTAACTGGACAAGAAGCTAAAAGTATGAAGACAGCCGCCTGACGCAGGCTGCCCTGTTTTGTGGTCTTAAAGATGATTTCTGTGGTGTTCTCCATCAGCAGCTCACAAATAGAATCTCTGGTTGACAGTTCCAGCAGAAAGTTCTGAGCCTGAGCCTGTGCACTTCGCTGTGAGCAGTCTGTGGCTTCGGCAGCAGCGTGTAGGAACGTTATTGCTTTGCTTTAACCAATGATTCTTCTGGACTAAAAATGGGATTTCTGTTCCTGCATTGCTTTTGCCTCTGGTCTCTTTTAATGATTACTTGGTAAGAAAAGAGGAAGAAAAAAAAATGTTGACTGAACTGTTAAAAATAGTTTTTACTTCTTTTGTCGCTAGCTTGAATATTGAATGTAATTGTATTGAACATAAAGGCTCACCATTGAAGTCGTTTTCGGGAACAGTGAATCTTGCTTATTAAACTTACCAGCAAACATTTGAAACTCTTCTAATAATTAGAATTTAGGTAAATCAGGTTTACACTGTTGGACATTCCCAGTGGAATTAGACCTGGCCCTCAGTAAGGCAGGTGGTGCCTGCTTCCCTCCTGCGTTGTATCCAGCTAATTCTGTACGAGAGGCACTAGGAGTGTGTGCACATTTGGGAAGAGAATTGCCTAAGTGGAGTAAGATGGAGCCTGTGTAGGCCATGGAATCAAGGAGGGAGAGCAAGTAGCTGACGCTGTGGTAAATCATAGCTCATGATCTCTGCTATTTAAGTATTTTACTTAACTAGGTAATGATTCAGTAGGAACTGCACGAGTAATTTGTGGTCAGAATTGTTAGGTATTCCACTACACAGCATTTAAATGTAAGTAGCTGGCATCCTAGTGATGGCCAGTCCCTAGCAGTTGGCTCAAGCTGCACTGTAAGTCTCTTCCTGTGTATTTCTGCTCTCCTCCGCAGCCCTTTGCTATCACCTGGCTCTCAGTGTGTTAGCTTTAAACAGTTCTTCAGTAACCAAATAATGGAGGTCACTCGTTCGGGGAAAAGTAGAAATAGGAAAATATTTTGAGACAATGTTAAAATTTCCTTCACTGAAATGTCTCTGCTTCTTTTTTTTGTTTTGTAGGACAAGGACTTAAAGGACTGGGCTTGCTCAAACGTTGCTGTTCCTCTTCCCAGTTCTTTCTTGTTGGTCATGTCTTGTGGCCTCTCTCAGCTTATCCACTAACTCCTTTGAGCCATTCAGGAGGGCAGTTCCTGGTAGTTTTGGCTTTTCATGCTTTCAATGAATCTTTTAAGCCTGAAGAATTGTAATTGACACTCCTATGCGTAATGCCCATTGTTGACCTGTCGCAGTACTGTACTGTAAGTGCACCTACTGCTGGCCGTGTTTTAACTGCTTGCTTTCTGGTTTGAGAGATGCAGTGGTTCCTTTCACTCCTGGATTAATATCCAAGAAGATAATTCATTAACTGATGCGAAGTTTACACCATGAACTATGTTTTTCTGACTTTACTGAAGTCGCTGGCATTTTTTTTTTTTTTAGAAAAGCTACTATTCAGGGCACTTTAAGTCAGTGACATCCCAGATTTTTTTTGCACTTCCTTCTTAAATAGAAATGGTTAGCATCCAGTGAGTGGGGTTTTACCATTATGCTCTGGATTACAGCATAAGTCGTGCTCGTGTTAATCTTGCTTATGCACTTGTTTGGGTGTCCTGTGCTGTACATACAGGTATTCTATACAGTGTGATAACCACATAGGAACCCATCTGAATTGAATTCATCTAAGAAACATTTTACCATGCATTGACAAAATTTGTACCTTTTTTTCTCTGCCTTTTTCAAAAGAGATCATTTTAAGTTTAACCATGCTGGGAGGGGTAGTACTTCCAAAGGTCATACCTTGGGGTCGTGTTTATAAGGCTTGTGCAAGGAGAAAGAGTGGCAGCTTGCCATCTTATTTATTCCCTGTGTGATGGGAGATTAACAGAGAACATAATGGCACGATGACCTGATGGTGAATGCTTTTCTTCGTGGAAGGCATCCGAATGTGGTAAGCGAGAAACCAAAATATGATGTTAATAAACTCAGTCTGCATACTTCATGCCAATGAAATGCTTCAAATGAGGATTGGTAGTTTTGCATTTGAATCTGATCACTGACATTCAGAATTCTCGCAGAGAGGAACACTGCATCTTTAAATGAGAAAGTTTGAATTTCCTTTTGCTCCTACAGCATGTCAGCATCTCAAGTTCATTTCTTGCAACCTACACTATGGTGATTTGTAATCAAGCCTCCATGAGCTCGTGACATAAAGTACTGTTCTGTTGTCAAGTACTATCAAACTTTTCTGATAATGCTGAGTTAGGACAACCAAACAAAGCTAGCACTAAATAACGTTTAAAATTGTATACCTTTTAATGATCTTTTCAAGTATTTGTTACTGAAATTGTATAATGTGGAGTTTACTAGGTGTTATGTTCCAGTGCAGTGCCTCCTTTTCTTTCCCCACTGCTCTCTGTGGTGAGAAATTTGCCTTGTTTAAAATGATTACTGTGCCCTCGCATGACTGTTAAAGCTTTCTGTGCAAAGATGATTGTTTAAGTGCCACATGCCTATGATTGAGAGAAAAAAATCTATTGTTACCTCTGAGTTGTGTTCAACCGAAATGCTATTCAACAAATAACTTAGGAAAAATAGTTCTATTTTTAGCTTTTCATATCTCTGCTGTCTTCTCAATTTATTTTGGCAGCAGTGAAGAATGGATTGTATAGACTGCTTGCTAATATGAACAAAATGCACTTGTAATTCCTGGAAATAAATTTAAATCTTATATCTTCACATTAACATAAAGAATTAGTTTTTGGTTTCCTCTTGGGTAATGCGTTTGAATGGAAATCAGGTTCAGTTGCTACTGCAGTATTACAAGGATGCTTGCTGGTTAATGGATCCAGGCTTCCTCATTCCACTTAGTCTGCTTTTCGAAAAAAAGAAAGCCGTTCACGTAGCTTTCAATAGGCGAAGGGTGCTTACAGGATTCCATTTCAGATTTCTTCTTGGGGTTTGAGTCTTAGTCTACCGAAACTAATTTTTAATAAGCAAGGGTTCATTTCTAAGGGGCATTTCAGCTAGGAAGGTGCTGTGGTGCATAACATCTCTACTGTGCGGAACATAATGAGCGTAGTCAGGACACTGCACAAGTGATCTGGGAATCGTGGTATGGAGCCTATGCTAAAACAAACGTTTCTGTAAAATTACGCACTTGACTGTTGATACCCGTGTAGGAATTTCTTATGACGTTTCTACACACCTTTACCAAAATGCTTTCTTCATGCAGTTTTGAGAAGCTGAAATATTTCTAGAATCTCTGCTACTTGAACCATCGTCATCGTTACAGGAATCGTGGTTGGGAAGATGACTGTTATTGAAATTAGTTTGTAACACCTCAATCCGAATTTATTAAGGAAGAATTTTGGCAGCTTATTTCATCCTTTTCCCAATTCTTTTTTTAATACTTTAATTTTGGGTTTCCGGAGAGGTGTAAACTTACCCTTGCAACCTGTCTCAGCATGACAAGCCAAGGGTTTGCTTTAGCTGATGTGTGGTGCTCTCAGGCTTTCTTCCTTAGCTGTCCTTACTGAACCAAACTGGCGTCCATCGGTACCTGCATACCCACTGGCATCCGTCAGCCTGCTGCTGAGTGCAGTAAACGTTGTTAAGCTGAGTTTGTTTGCATTGTCAAGTGCAGAAGCATGACTTTTTCTTTTGTCAGATACTGAAAATGTTTAAAAGAAGGTGCCTGTAACACTGTCAGGTCGGTTATTGCTCCATTTTACTTTTCTTTTTCCCCCCCTCCTTTATCTAGTTTTTGTATGTGTAGAGCAGAGACCCGAAATGTGTAACTGAAGTAATACATATGTCATGGTAAAGATGTTTTGGGGATTAGGCATGTAAACAGTTGACTGTCTAAACATTCCAACTGTATTATGGAAGAAAAATAGGCGGACTTAAACTTCTGTTGGATGCTTTGGCAAAGAAAGCATCTTACTCTGCTATCCTGACTGTCCCCAGAATCTTCCTCGTCACTGTCACACACGCGCCAAGCCCGAGGTGTACAGCGCTCTGCATGGGCCGAGCAGCTGCTGCTCTGTGAGATCTCAGGAGTAGCAGATGGTGACGTGACTCAGCAGTGGCCAAATGGAACCCGAGGAGTTGAGCGTGGTTTTCCTTACAGAATGGGGAAAAAGAAAAACTTGTTGCTGCCCATTGTGATACGCTGCGATATATTTATACCATGTCAAAGTTGTTTGCTGAGCAACTGTACTATAGATCTAAACTTTATTAATATATATTTGCTTATGTTAGTGTAGTTTATATAGTCCTTGGTTATTGATGAATTTGTGTTGTTACAGCACGGTGATATGGTATAAATATAGGCCTGTACACGCGACATACTCATGAATTTGGTCCCTTGCAGGGTACTTTTGTATCTGTACAGCGATGTCTTCAAGTAATCCCAGATTTTAGGGGAAGTATTTTTGTAAATGCAGTGGTTTAAACAAAAATCCAAACAGTCCTTTTACTAAGTTTTAAATGCGTTTGTGGTTCAAAATGGTTTAGTTAACGACTGAAATCAAGACACTAAATTAGTGAAAAGTGCACATTAGTAAAGTGAAGCATACCATGGTTTTCTGTAGCATGTGCTGTGATCGAGCTAGGTGAAGCATTGGACAAAATGTGGAAGTTGGGCTACCTTTGTAAATCTAGAACAAATGTCTAAAGGTTGCAGCTGGGTTACTTACTATTGTTGCCTTTTCTTGTGTTGTATCAGTGTAGAGCACTCTTCAATACTCAAACTGCTTTGTCTTTGCTTTGTACTGTTGGTGCCTTCTTAGTCACGTACCCCACACGTCCTGCATAGCTAACTTAGTTAATGGTAAGTTTAAAATAAAATAAAGGAAGATTTTATATTAAAAAAAAAAACACCTTTAAAACTTCATTTTCTGTATGTTCTTATTCATTGTAACAATTAAACATTTACATTGTGACAGATTTGTGATTTGGTTAATCTGTATAGATCAGTTGTAAGTAGCAAAGGTTTATATTTCGTCTTCTTCTTTTAATGTTGTAAACGTATGTGATTTTCTTCTTTAAATCAGGTAACTTAATGTTCTGTTTCGTTTTTGGCATCTGAGTCTTGTAAAAACAAATGCAAAGAGAATCATTAAATCGTGTCCCTGTATTACCAAATCAGCATAGTGCTGTGCATGTATAGAATGACTGAGATTTTACTTTAAACTGACCTGCTGTTTTGTAGTCCGTGAGTGCACTGACGCGTATTGCAATAGCGTGTCTAAAATGAGTCTCCTGAACGGAGCAGTAGCAGGTAGCCTCCATTTGTTTTTGAATACACGAGTGTGTCTGTTTCAGCGTGTGAGCATGTGAGTACACCAGCTTGAAATTAGAGCCATCCAAAGCATTGCAGGCGAAGTTTATAGACAGGCAGAAGTGTTGTATCTTTGTGGCAAGGAAGTTATGACACCAGCATGGTGAACCGCTGGGCACAGCGATGGTTTTGGCTCGCTCAGTGTTAATGTAGCTGTAGCCCACTACGATTTTGCAAAGAGTTACGTGAGCAGCCCTTAGAGACCAGATCTTTTCATTTTGATGCGAAAAAGGTTCTTCTCAGGCCGAGGTTTGAGACATTCTGTGGTTTCTGGGAACAGTGCACTCGTGCATCGTTGTAATGGCATTTTTATGAATATTTTTTTAGTCTGAAATCCAGCCGTGCCAAAGAACTGAGAAAAGGTGTAATTGGATCATGGCAGCTAGAAACTTCTGTCATTAGTATGACAGCTCGAAAATGTGACCTGGAACTTAACAGGTGTTGTCAGTAACTGGTCTGTAACAGGTCTGTAACAGCTCTAACGACTGGCTCGTTAAAGGTCATCTCTCCATCCCCTCTCTGGTCTTCACAGCAGTATGCGTTTTGTTGCAGCATGTTAAGAGTTTAATTTTGCCGTGTATGCATGCATGTTACTTCCTCATTTACTACGGCTGCCTTTGCCTTTGTCTGTTCCCTCTAGCAGTCTGCTGTGCTGCAGTGTGTGTGTTTCAGTGAGTTACTTCAAAGTATGACTGACCTGCATCTTGTCCCAGCAGAGGTTTTGACAAGCTGCTGCTTGGCTCGGTACTTTTGTCACACTTGTTTAAGGAGGATTAGTTGGAAAACGCTTTGCTTTTTTTTCCCCTTGTTCCACCAGAGTAGGACGCTGATCCTTCCTGTCTGTGAGCTTTGAAGGGCAGTGGGTAGTGAGACCTTGGAGTCGGAGGCTGCAGAGATGGGTTCTGGGGTCTGTGTGCAGGCTTAGGGCTGGGGTGGGATGGGCTCTGGTAGGTAGAGTGCCGTGGGGGAGCTCATGCTCTCACAAAGTGTTTTGAGGAACTCCTTCAGAATATAAGCCGTGTAGATGTGAACAGCGTAGATTTGATGCTGCTGAGCTTTGGAGAGCTACAACCCCAGTATTTTCTCTGCAGACAAAAGTTCTCACTTCTGTGTTTGTGCATTTCGTTACACTTTCTACTAAGTAACGCGTAATGCTCGACAAGCTTAACAAAAATTAACATTTGATAATTGTAGAAGACTTAAAAACTTCATCGCATCAATACGTGCCGTGTCAGTGCTTTGCAAGAGCTCTTGGTTCCTCCGCAGAACAGCATTCAGGCACTGCCAGATGCAAGAGGTGAGCGGTGCTCGCAGTGCCCTGTCAGGGCTGAAGTTCCATCACGCTGTGTCCATGTGAGGGCTGATCTTGGAATCAAGGTGTGGAAGTTGTTCTGTGAAACCCTTATGGTTCCACTTTGTAAGGTACTCAACACCCAGCGCTTTCCTTCAGGCATTTCCCAGAGCTCTGCTTGTTTGCTCAGTACATCCTGCTACGGTGGCAATTGTTTTTCCTCGGCCTATTCAAAGTGAAGCTCAAGTCTGGGTTATTCCAAAAACCGTTCTTTGAGATTTGTGCAGTTCTGGCGATACACAGCAGATTGCTGGTCCTGTTACATAAACTGATGTGGATCCTCAGGAAAGGTAAGCAAAAAAACCTGGCAGGTCCCTGACACTCCTGCTGAAAGCGCAGCGTGCGAGCTGGTGATGGGATGTGCATTGCTGAAAGGCAACCTAAAAGCAGATGGGATGATCAGAAAGGAGCGATGCAGCTGGGTAAGATGTGGTGTGAAAAGCAGTCCTTTGTTGCCGCTGGGAAATTGAGCCTGAGATTCAGCAGACCCTGGTTTGAACTTTTCTGGCTCCACATCCTTGAACACCTTGTGAATACTGGAAGCCTCTTGCCGTTTCTCTAAAGTGTCCTCACTTCTCCCTCGCAGTGTGCACCCATTCTTCAGTTCTCTCCCTTTCCCACCCAGCTGATTATTCTGGCAGAGCGGTGCGTGACCCTGCAGGCGTTCCTTTCGCTTGGTGCAGGAGTGGCTCATTAGCACATGAGGGGTGATAAAAGGAATCCTTACTGTTTTTCTGATGCCCCAGAAAAGAGGAAGAAATGTCTTGAAAATGCTGGAAACCCAGCATGCCTTCTCATCTAAAAATACTGAGTTGAATGCTTTTGTGTATCTTGTGAGGCTTTCTGTGTGTTTGCGTGGTACTCCCAGTTGTGCCAGCTGGTTGATTGAAATGCTTCTGTCTCCTTCCGTTGCTTCTTGGACTGAGCTGACCTTTGATCCTGCTGAGTTTCTGTCTTCCAGCGATGCTTTTCTTCCTCAGGGTTTATGCATTCCATGTTGGTATTTTTCTCCCCAATCCTTTGACTGCTGTGACCGACTTGATGTCACTTCTTTGTTGTTCTCCTTATTTTGTATGGCTGTAGCTTCCCTGTGGTCTCACAGCTCTCCATTTGTTTGCTTTTTAGAGATCTCTATTTTTTTTTAATTATTCTGTAAGGCCGTGGACACAGCCATACTTCACAGAGCTGGGCCCTGCTTACAGGCAGCTGACTTAAGGGCTGCTGGTTACACTCCAGCCACTGGCTTTGGGGAGAAAACTTGCATAGGCAGAGCAGTTCCCTCAGTGCAGTCGGTCTTTCAGTGCCTGGGCTTGCACCAGGTGTGGCTTTGCACAGGGCAGCGATCTGTTCATTCCATCTTACTGTTTTAATGCCTTGAATACAAAAGCCAGAAATACCTACGGAAAACTTCTTTCTCCTTAGCTACAATGCATTCTTCTGCACTACCAAAAACTTTCAAAATTCAGGCTTTTCAAGCAAAAAAAAAAAAGAAACCCAAAGCTGTAAGAGAATGCCACGAGTTTAAGAAATAACAAAGTACAAATCTGCTATTATCAAGACTTATGATGCACCTTCTGCCTTGCTCTTAACGTCCGAGATGCATAGCATGTTCTGAAGGTGCTTTTCTGCCTTAAATCTGCAAATGCAAAAACACTGAATATTCAGAATTTTGGCTTGAAACTGAGCCGATGATAGCAGCAGTGAGCTGAAAGCTCGGGGGAAGGCTTGAAGTCAGGCCTCTCCGAGCTCAGCTTTAATCTCAATAGCACGTGAGAAAACTTTGACTGTCAAACCTTCCTGTCTTCCTGGAAGTGTTTCAGACTCACCAATATCCTAACTAGTAGTTGAGACATCGTAGATTCAAGTTTATAGGCTAAAGAGTTTTTAATGTGTTCCGTGTTTTTAAAGAGTTTTGTCAGTTTTGGTACGTGTGTTCACTTTTGCAGGCTCTTTGAACAGGCGTGCCACAAATGTGGAGGGAACAAACTTCTGCAGGCCAGTTGCCACATCCAGAAATGCTTAAGTGAACGTTGTTGATGTCGCTGTAGCCACGCGTTCTGTTTGCTCTCGTGTGCAGCATACGTGCATCGGCACTCCAGAAGAAGGCGGGGATTAAGGAGGAATAAAACTGTGGTCATTTCTTAAACATTCTTTCGTAGCTGAACTTAATTCGTAGGCTTGTTTTGAGGGTAGTTTGGTATTTGGGGAGAACTGTATTAAGCCGTTTTTACAGCTGACTTGATGACATTTCTCTAAGTATAATATGCTGTTATTCCAGCATGGCAAAGGTCTGCATAATTCATGTGTGCTCAACTTAATCACTGGTTTTCTTCTTGTAACAATAAATGGCATTGTACCAAAAGCAATATATCCTGTGTGTAGTTACTAGTGGAAGTAATTATTACTGTGCAGCTTTTATTTTCATTGTCTTTCCAGTGGTTGCTGCTAGCATGGATTTTGTGCATTGACAGTTGTTCCAGGCTATTAAAGATGTTCTTTAGGGGGAAAGAAGTCCTGCATAATACTTGTTTGCTTTCTGGGAGCTGCTGCAGTACTTTGAAGCAGAAAAGCGTTGCATCTGATGCTGCAATAAGCTTGTTTTCTTCTGAGTCTTATCACCAGAACACATCTAGATCTAGAGAGTTCCTCCGGAATTGCTCCTCCACATTTTTCCTCTTGAGAAAGGCCCAGGCTCAACACCAGCATCGTTAGAGCCAAGGATTATAAGAGAGCAGAAGGGCTTTTTTTCTCTGCTCGATGTTGGGATTCTGCTGAGCTGCACACAGCCTTATTAGATCGTGGCGCTGTAAAAAGACTTGGGGAATGCTGCAACTGGTTTTGTTCACCAACTACTTAAGACCAGATAAGAACACACGGGCAATATGCAATGCATGGGAACTCTCTAGTCTTAAATTCTGTCCTTCCTGACCCCCTGATAGCGTTTCTGCACTACTGGCTCTGCGAGTAAACCTGCCCTGGGTAACTTTCCTTTAAAAGAGGGAAGCTTTGTCTTTCCTCAGAAGGAATTATTAATACAGTTATCTTCCCACCACTTGCATTTGACTGCTAGTGTGTAGTGTTCATCATACCAACGTGTCACTGTTAGAAAACTTTTAATGCTGTAGCACTGACGGGTGAAGAACTTGCTCTTCTCAATTTGTAAATTCCTCCTTGCTTTCAAAGTGTGTAGAACGATGCCTACTTTCCATTATAACTGAATAGCTTTTCTGCATTCTCTGTGCACATTTTTCTCTGCTGCCTCCTATTCTAGATGTGACTTATTTTACTGCTAATGGTGTTATGAGAACTGTAGTACTACAGGTGTCATATGGTAACTTGTAAATAAAATTACTATAAACACATGGTCAAGTTATTTGTGGTGCTGCTCTGTAAATGTGTGACATCACCTTAGCTGTAAATCTTAACTGTGCTTTCCTGAGGGAGCTGCCCATAGCACTTGATGGTTACAAAGCCAGCGTCTGTGCCTTCACAAGAACCCTTTCTGTGACCGCTCTGCACAGACGGCAGTCTGCTCCTCGTCACAAGTTCCAGGAAGATACAGCATTGACAACAATTATTTCTGCACGGTCACTTTGCAACATAATGTGCTAGATGACAGCAAATCAACACCTACATCGTGCTGATTGGTAACGCGTTTTCATGTAAATATCAATTCACACAGAAAGGAGAGAACAAAATCATTTGTGGTTGGAGGGCGAGTAGGAAACTGTTGCGTTTTGTCCTTGGAGCCCATCAGCTCCAGCAGAAGCCTGCCTGTTTCCTGTCCAGTTGAGAGGGTGGCAGGAAAAAAAAGTGGAAGAGGTCTGACCTGGGGAAAGAACACAGAGTGCTACATTTTAGTGGGAAAAACACACACACACAGAAGCAGATACACTGTTCTGCTGCATTTTCCTTATGGTTGGCATGCAGTCAGAAATGCAGCAGAAGTCCCCTCTCTTCTAGAAAACAGTCCCGAGGAGATCTGGTTAGCACTCAGACGTTAAGCTCTTCAGAGTCATTTGCCTTCATGCATGTAGGAGTAGATAATGTAAGGATTTTTGTGCCGTTTACTGGGGGTTGAGTCTGTACTCAATGCTGCAGATTAAGGAAGTAATAAAACGGCTGAATTTTCTGCGGTGTTGCAGAGCAAAGCAGCTTGTCATTCCCAAATACCTGAGGCTGCAGTCGTGTCTTTTACACACGCGTGTAAAAAGCACCTTTCTAATCCATCCTTACCAGGGATGTTTTAAATATGCAGTCCTTAAAGCTGTTCCTTCCCTTGCAGCATCTCTGTGGAATCACCCTCTGCAGATTTCTGCTCCTCGTGGCTTCATCCCATGCCGGGTGGTGCAGACTGAGTGTTGTTTCTTGGTTTGGTTGCTGTTGTGAGAACTATCGATAGAGGATTTTTTTCGCAGTGATGAATTTCATGGTGAGATGGTACAAAAAGCCTTGGCTGGCATCTTTGGCTGTGCTTGCTTTGTTTTGTACGATGGAGGTGACAGAGGTAAGAGTTTCTGCTTTTGCCATGGATTGTGATGATGGTCACTGAGTGGATCTTTAGAAAACTTCAGCTGTGGCAAACATTTTGCGTATTCGTTCTGATGAGCAGTTGTCCGAATGATGTGCAGTGTAAGAGCAGTACTTGGGGAACTGCAGACAGCGCCAGCGGGAATCATGCAGTGCTTGGGCAGCATTCAGTCTGGAGTTGCTTTGAAACTGCCCAGGAGGGAAAAAGCAGAGGAAAGTTGTAGTACCCCAGAATGCTGTGTGATGCTGTGTCATAATATTAGCTACAATCAGAATTTAAACGTCACCAAATGTGTGAGCAAAAAACATGATTTGTCCACTGCTTTCAAGATGTGGACAACCAACGGTTGGGCCAGGCTCCTCCAACACTACGGTGTGCTGAAATTAATGTATATTAGTACATATTATTGATACATATTAATGCATTTATTTTTGACTACAACACTTCCCTCCAAACTTTTATTAAGTAGTCAAGAAAATTGCTTTCTATTCATGTCAGTCCTTCAATGTCTAGAGAGAGATGACCTTTCTGTGCTGCTCTCGACTTCCAGTGGCTGGATGTGACGGTCCCTGCTCTTGAGCTTTCAGTTGTTCCTGTACTTCTTCACCTCATTCTTTCCTCTAAATTTGCTTCCCTGTGGCTGTCAAATACAGTCGTCGGAAGCCTGATTCTTTTTAAGGGATTTGAGTAAATTAAGAGGCAAATTACTTACATCTGGAAACGTTACTCTGGAAACCGTTTCACTTAAGGTAGACCAAACTTTCTCAAAGCAGGAGCTGTGACAGTGTAGCTTGTGGTCTTACCTTAAGGGGCAATCGAGAGTGTTTACAGTAAGCATATTAAACTGAATGTCCAGTTCAGAAGGTAAACATTCTCAAAACAAATGCAGTCTGCAAACTGCCTCGCACCTCCTCGAACAACGATAGCAATTAATGAACCAGGAGAGTCGATTTCAACTCAATTCCTTACTCAGGATGTTCGTGCTCTTCAGTATTGTCATGCTCTTCACTTGCACTGAGAATGGGTTCACGGCGATGTTTCTGTGTTAAAGCATTGAAATTTCATGAGTGTATTTTGGTTTTACTTAAATGTATGAATCATTTGAACGCCAGAAATGTTCACTGTAAAAAGAGATGTGACAGCTTTTCAGTGATCCTACGTTGCTGTTGCCTCTTAACTGTACTTGAATGTGGAGGTGGGGAAACATTATTTGCTTTTCTCTAAAAGTGCACCCTTCCACGCCTGGATTGTCTTTAGAATCATCTTCAAGTTAACTAGTAACGATGACAGAAATCTCTGTATGGCCGGTCTAGGGGTAATAAATAAGTTTGTATGCTCTTTGTAGCTACTTGTGTAGCAAGGAGCTTACTAACGTCTAAAACACATGAAGAAAATAGATATGTGAACCCAACTAGAGCTCTCCTACAAACACCGTTGCCATATCATACTTGTGACTAAACCACGGACTGTCAGCTTGCAGGGCCTAGGGGTTAGCAGAGTCACCTTGCTATGGAGTGCTTTGTCCGATGTCACATGGTTTTATTAGGTCAGTCCAAAAGTTCAACCAAGCCATTGCCCTTCTCTTCGGGAAGCAGTGGGCGCTGCCAGAGGTGCTTTTCCTGGCATCCCATTCTAGTCATTCCTGTTTTCCCATCTGTTGTCTCATGCAATCAGTGATTTTCTTGTTTGTTTAGTATTTCGTCAGTCCTTCCTCTTGGGAGGGCTTGAACACTGCAGGGTGAGATTATCGCTTGGTCTTAGAATGGAGGATGGGCAATCCGGAGGGGAGGCCAGCAGTGGTTGCCTAGGGAGGATGTAAGAAAAGGCAAGCACCTTTCTCCAGAACGCTTTCCCGACCGGCAGCCTTGTAGCTCAGCGATGATGTTTCCATATTTCAGAGCTGTAGGACTGTCTGCTTAAAGGTTTTTTGTGTGTTCTTAAAGCCAGTAACAATTGTGAGATCTTTTTGTAATTCTTCTTATTATTATCTAATTATGTGCTAGTTTCTGTCAAATGTATGTCAAGGTAGCACAGGTAATCATTGAACAACAGGTTGGAAGGAATTTCTGAAGGCCATCTGGTCCAAACTCAGGTGACAGCAGTGAAGATGTGGTAACTTTGACTACCCCTGGACTGTGTGGGGCTGAAGAAGACCTGCTCATACTTGCTTATGCTTGCCACTGCTGATTTTTGCAGGTCTTAAGAAATACAGTAACTGACAGTAACAGAAGCTGAGGCATGGAATTTACCCTTTCACTTTCATTTTCACCTGCACTTCAGCCGTGTAACCCATAAGCTTCAGAGGATTTCTGTTTTGACTGGAAGACGTTGTTAGCAAGTAATATAATTTACATCTGTTCAGAGCCTTCAGCTACTGCAGGGATGCAAACAATAAACTCCACTGTGCTGTACAGACTGCCCTTCCTGGCACCATCACGGCTGTTCCTGGCCAGAGCAATAGGAGAAGAGTGCACTGGCATAATTTGTGCTGTTTCTGCTCTCACCTCCAGGGTCGGTGACTCAACCTCCTCCTGGGCAGCCCATTCCAGCACCTGACCTCTCTTTCAGAAAATATTTTCTTCCTAACGTCCAACCCGAATCCCCCCTGGCACAACTTGAGGCCGTTCCCTCTTGTCCTGCTGCTAGTTATGTGGGAGAAGAGGACGACCCCCACCTCACCACCACTTCCTTTCAGGCAGCTGTAAAGAGTGATACGGTCTCCCCTGAGCCTCCTGCACAGCAAACAATGCCCCAGTTCCCTCAGCTGCTCCTCGTAAGACCTGCGCTCAGTGTCCAGACTTCAGTGCCTAGACTTGTGATAGTATCCAGAGAGCAAAAAGAAGAGAGATAAAATTGGCCCTGGAACAGATACGGTAATACTTTTTATTCGGCTTCCTGCTAGAAGCCTTGGCTCCATGCAAATCCAAAAAGCTGTTAAAGGAAAAGCATAACTATAGTTTGAACCTGTGTACTCCACATCTCTCTGGTAGATTCTAGTAATTGCAGAGCTGTTAAACTTGTAGTTGTGCCATCTGCTGGTGGAAAGTAACCATGAATATAATTTATGTAAATACGAAACCCAGCAGAATGACTGTTAAACATGATGGTTAAGAAGTAGCACAAATGATAATGCCTAGCTTTCTGAAAAGTATTCTCTAGAACTGTAGCTGCATTGGCTATCAAAGGCTAAGCTAGCAACGTTTTAGGGCAAGAACTTACCTTGAAACTGGGAGTGAAGAGTTTATCTCCTGGTGTGGCGGGGCTTTGATTTTTTGTTTCTGTCACTGTTTGCTTTTTCTACTTTTTCTTCCAAAATTGTACTTCTTTGAGGCGACTGAGCCTCAGGGTGTGCGCAGTGTGACCGGTCCAGGCAGTGAATGTGAGCTCTAAAAGAAAATCCTGATGGATTTTTTCCCTTTTTTCTAGTTCCTGGTATAGGTCAGAGGAATTCCAACCACCCATAAATAAAGCGCAACACCTTGTTAAGGAACGAGACGGAAGCAAACTGAAGTACTTTCTTAATGTACATATTAACGAATAACGTTACGCTAGTTACGACTATCGAACTTCATTCAATCTCCGTGTCTCCACACCTTTCCACCCTTCTTCATACTGACATAAATATCAGAAAAGTAAGGCAGGATGAAGGACAGCAGTGTTCTTCAAGCTGGGAGAAAATGGGGATACAGCTTGAATATATGAAAAAAATAACTTCACTAAACTGTTGCCGTGTTTTAAAATCCGTTTACGTGCAAGGCAGCTTCTCTCCTGTAGTAATATCCACGGAACTGCAAAATCTTATTTGCAGCTGCAGAGAAGTGTCTTGCAGGAAGTTTCTGGGTAATAATGTTCAAATATCTTGTTGGTTCTAACAGTGATTCTGAAGGCTTTGCAGTGGTTTTTATTCACTGCTTCTCAGCCTGCTCAGTAAGGCACTCCGCCTGCTGCTCAATTCCCTGAGCTGAGAACAAAAGGCAGACGTCGCTTTTCTGACTGAATGTGGGTCACGCTGATTTGTGTTTGTGTGCTCCTGCCAGAGCAGCTGGTTTGGTCTTGCCTTGTGCCATGCCTCACCGAACCACGCAGAAGACTTGAGTGATTTTCTTATTAGAGATCCTAGATTAGATGTACCACAGAGATGAGGCACTGGAATTTCTGAAAGCTCTTGCCAAAAAGGATGGCGGAATGGTGATTTGATGAGGGTACTGGTGGCACAATAGCAAGCAAAGAGCAGGCACACCTTTGGCAGTCAGATGTGGTACAGCACTGATACAACTTTTTTTTCGATATACTGGTGTGGAAGATGTTGAAAGCATCACAGGCAATATTTGTATGAAAGAGCTGAGTACAAACCTCTCCAAGACTTATCTATCAATTCAGATGGCATTGCAATATTTGAATTTAATCTGTTTTACCAGCCAACCTCCTGTCCCACTGCACTGCAGAAAGTGAAGCAGCAGCGTTGCCTTTGTTTTTATTTTAAGGGATCATTACTGTATACTTGGTAGCTGTCACGCTTACTGCTGGCTGCTAATGTCTCCAGCAGATGTAAGATAGCCTATGATAGCTTCCTCTCACTCCTGATCCAGTCACTCATAATGCAAACTATGATGTGGCTGAAAAGGTGAGAGTCCTACAGCCAGATCACCCTCCTCCTCTCCTGCTTCCTTCCCTGCGCTGCTTTGCTGAGCTGCTGCCTTTGCCAGACTCAGACAAACATGTATCTACCAGAGCAGAACACAAGTATTCGATTGCTGTGTGGCATAGTACGCAGTTCAGTGTGCATTGTGTGCATGGTGCCTTCTGGCCAAGCAACAGACTTGTTTAATGCAATTGTCTTTCCTTGGTACAACATCCAGCGAGGAATTCTATATGTGAATCAGTAGTGCAGCTGTGAGAAAACTGATGTAAGAAAGACACTTTGCTACTATTAACTGGCTGTATGCCAACCTGCATTTATTTCCAGGTTTTTGAGCACAGCTGCAAAGGACACAAAATGGAAATATAGATGTGGAATGTGCTTTAGCTTTACATGTACATGAAAAGGTAAGGCAGCTTTGTTACCAACAGACATCGTGGTTACTCTGTGTGACTTATGGAGAGACTCTTCTTGATAGACGTGTTTTGCTGAGATCGGTGACTCCCTGGAAACAGGCACTTGCTTTGTTTCTATGTCATGTGGACCTGGGATGTACCTTTGATACTAAAACAGTCCAAATATGTGTGTAGTTAGTTAGACTTATCATATACCCAGCAACCAACTCTGTATGTTTCTGGAAACACAATTTGTGTGCTCCTGATCGCTGCAATCTTGCATCTCAGGCAGTATTTTGTAAAGAGAGATGAATGCAGATTCTCATATGATCCTTAGCAGCTCCATCCAATAATATACAAATTGATGGACAGCAGAACAGCAAATCCAGCATGCCGTGTCAGGTCGCTGCCTTCCTACTGCCGCTCTGAAATTGCTAAAAGTGAACCACTCTCTGAAGAAGATATGTAGTTGTGCTATACACTAAAATGTGCATTTATGTATCTGAGTTACGAACACGGGACTTGCTGAGCTATGATGTGGTGATTAGTTCAGAATTTGGCCACCTTCTGTCATTTCTGTTGTCGTCGGTCTTTTCCTATGCCAAGCTCATAGTTTGAGTGGTCAAGCAGTCAAATCAAGGTAGTTACTGAACATACTTATTCGGATTCAGGGATGGCACGATGAGCTGTACAGGCAAGAGTCTGTCTTGAAAGTGCAAATGCCATCATTTTATTTAATGAGAGCCATTTAAAAACACCTGGAGAAGCAAATCAATCGATCGGTCGATCAATCAGCCAGAATATTTGTAGCATTGTACAAGAAAATAGGCAATGCTTGCTTGCACTGATCTTGTCTTTAATCAGACTCCCTATTTCCCTGCTACCAGAAACATTCAAGCCATTTGTTATAAAATGTATGAAGGAAATTCACACATTTGTTTATCAACATTTATGTAAGAGTTATAGTAAGAAGATTCGGAAATCTAATTAAAATATGCCTATCTATATATGCATGTTTGGCCACAAGATGGAGCCGGCGCAGCAGTGGGCAGATCTTCCCGACTGAAAAGGTTACCCGCTACTTTGTCTCCTTCGGTACTTGAGAAGCATCAGCATCTCCAAGAGGACTGATCGCCCCTCACAGTTTCTAGTAGCATTGGAGAAAACCGAGACCAGGCAGTTACAGTGCGGAACTTACACGAAAATCATTCCATCCCAGAAATGAAACTCCTGCAGCTCACCTGAATGAGAAAACTAAAAACCTGTGATGCTTTTTTTCCTGAACCTAAGCTAAGCTAATCTTTCAACTCTGTTGCATTTTCCATGGGTTTATAAAATTGACATGAGAAAAATAAAAATTAAAACAGAAGAAGAACTACAAGGAGGGAAAAGGTGGCAGATGAGGCGTTTGTGTTGGTCTAACAGAGTAAGGCTTGCCAACGTAAGTGCCAAAACAGCAGAGAGTGCTCCAGAAGCTGCCACTGAATTTAAGACTGTAGAAATACTACTGAGAAGGAAGACAGGAGGGGTTGCTGTGTGCGTATTCCCTCTAGCAATCTTTTCAGGCACTTTTTCAATAGCTCATTAGAAATAATTCACCAGTTAGGCCTGCCTGCAGTGTTAAGTTACAATGTAGACTTCTGTGTTCTGACAGCTACAGAGCATCTATGTTTTCTCCTTGTCACTGCAGTTCTGATCAGTCTGCCTCATTCAGTTTCAGTCTCACACTGGACTCATAGCAATTGCAATACAGGCTTTGACTCGCTTTTATTGTTGGTTTTTTTCAACAGATGATTCCCATGGCCAACATTCCTTTTTGCTTTGCATAGTCATCTCTACACTGTAAAAGAGAATAAGCTCATTAATAATATTTATCTTTGTATGACGCCAGAAAATAGTGAGATGCCTCGAAGTTTTACCCCGCGCTGCTCCGTTTTGCCCCAGAAACAGTGGGCTGGCTGCCACAGAACGTCGCTCCATCTAATCAAAGTAGGTGTCTGTTTTTCCTGCTGGAGTATAGCCTTTAGCTTCGCTGAGGAGATGTATGTCCTGATTGCTTTTTGGAAAAATTCAGATGAATTCCTACTGTAAAAGCAATCCTGAAATGCCTTTGGGGATCCTAATGAAGAATCATTGGAGCACCTGACAATTAGCCAACCATAGATATGACTGTCAGATCGTCAAAATAGGAAAAGAACAGTCCTGTGTTTGGCGGGGACAAAAATCACTTCTGGAATCCTCAGTTCAATAAATCATTTGATGACTTGGATGAGGATCTGAGAGGGGATGTAGAAGCAATCTGTAAATTGAAAAACATGCTTATGAGAGGTTATTACTCAAAAGGATTACTTGTTTTTATGTCTATAGTAAGTTTTATTGTCTCTTCAGACTTCTGGGCAAAGGAGGGAAGAAATGAAGGATAAAACTGAGTACCTTCAAGGGAGAAATAAGATATATATATTTATCAATGAGAGTAATTAAAAACAGGAACAATGAATTAACAATTCGTAAATTGAGACAGGATGTTCTAAGGATGTTTTCCCGAGGGATGTCCTATCATTCTGTGATTCTGTGTTCTGGTTTAAAGGACAAGTAATAAAATAGCTTCTATCTTACAGCTAGTTACAGAGATCCCTTTGATCCTGTTTATCTGTGGAACTATACAATATGCTTGTGCTGGTTGCCCTTACCTGGAAGGGATGTGAGAATGGAAACATGAGTCTAGGTTTCAAGATGGGAAACGCCTCTTGGAAGAAGAAAGAAAAATAAAAGAAAAAAAGAAAAGAAAAAAGAAAATAAATCAATGAAACCCTGAGCAGAAAAAAAATGGGATCCCTGCCCGTAGCCAACTGATTTGCATATATAGGCAAGCATATGCAGAATGTGTTTATACCAAACATGTATCAATAAGAAATGCATTTCTGCTTTTCCACAGCTCACAAAAAGTAGCTGTAACTTTTCAGATAAAGCTGCCCAACATTAGCCAAAGAGTCCGTAGCTGCATGAAGGAGATGACAATCCTACTTAATGGTGGACTTTACGATATTTATACGTATATTGAAAAAGCTTTTATAATTCTTCATGTTCTGCTACCTTTCTCTTTCGCCTTAGGGAGATGTGGCTTCTGCTTTTTTTTATTGATAAATACAAATAATGCATACTAGCTTTTGTTTGGTGCATTAAAATGCAACGGTTCTCAAAATGTACAATTAGTTTGCATGTGTTGCTGTGCTAGTTTATTGTGTTCCCACCTCTGTTTGCATGCTAAACTGAGATTCAAGTATCCCACTGCGCTGTGTAATTTACCCACCAGGAGTGAATGGCTGCAAAACCAGTGGTGCCATTTCCAGTCTCATCGTGGTAAAGGGTGGTCTGATCCTTGTCCGCAGTCCAGGTGTATTGTGCTGGAGGTGCAGCCCAGCCTTGTCTGCATTCGGAATCACCCAGCCGCTTTCTGGGATTCAGAGTAGCTCTGTCTTTTCAGACTCCAGATGTGACCTAGGTCCCGGAAGCAGCTTGGGATAGCTTATAACAGCTGCTACTCCTTCAGAGACCGGGAGAAAGTTACAGAATTGCGGTGCTTCCTTACTTACCCAACTGCGCAAGTAGCAGCCCCTGCAGCTTCCTCTGCTACTGAGAACAGCCAGGCATTCGTAGATCCGGTAACTTGTTCTCACCGCGGCTTGCCTAGTGCAAAAAAACAATTTTCAGGAATAAATGTGGCCGTCAGTTGTGATCACTCTCTCGTTACTGAGCATACACCAAATGGATACAGTTCTTTTTGTTGCTCTTATATTTTTGTTTGAAGACCCAAAGGAGTATAAAATAAGACCAGAACCGTTACGAGCTCCTGCTACTGTTTGTCTTGATGGGAAAGGTCCAGATTTTCTGGTGAAAGTAGCCATTTAAGCATTCTAGAACCATTCTCCAGCAGGAATAATTATACATTTTGGCTTAGTACAAAGGTGTTCAGAAGCTTGAAGTGCTTATACAGTGGCTAATTCTTTAGTGAACATCTCTGCTTTAGGTAAGGCATTTGCATACCTGTCAGTCTGAATATTGAAGAGTTTAATTAACATCCGATTTTGGTATTTTAAAAGTCACACAAGAAATAAAACAAGCATTTCCACGGTGATGGTGGTGGGAAAAGGAGCAGTTTGGATCTTGCAGATGACAAATCACCCTCTAGTGGTGTATATTTCAGCTCACTGTTTAGAGAGAACATATATATACAGTATGTGTTTATACACACCTGAATTAGGTATGTTGGGTGACACAGACGTTTTTTTCCCATCTCACATCCATTTGTATGTATATGAGCAGATATCTACATCTGTTCCTATATAAAATCATGATAAGTATTTGATTCGTAGCCTATAAACAAATGCCTCTGCTTATTCTCCGCTTGAGGATGGTTTGAGGCTTCGAGATATTTCAAGACAGCTGAGCTTATCACTTCGTGTTCTCTGCTCTGCTGAAGCAGTAGCTTCACTAGCCGTGCGAAGTGCTATTGGTGCAGCTGCTAGCAGGAGTTTGCAGATTTTGCATTGCTGTTTGCAGTACAATCAAATACTTTCTCCTGCTGCTTTCAAAACTCATCCCGAATGAAAATGTAATCTCGCTGTTTACCTACGTAGCTCTTTGCACACAGTTCCAGACAAGTCACTAAAAATATGCTGAGACAAGTGCCGGGATAATTCGTTTATTACCTAATAATGAGCTGGTTTCAACTAGTGCACAATATTATATTTGAACGTTACATAACTGTAACCTTGTTCTACTCCTGTCTCTCCATACATGATGTGCACGAGGAAATATCAGTTAGCTTTGTAAAATTTTTGTCTCCCAATCTCATGTTAAATTCCAGCACCCTTCACAACACTCACAATGCATCACTTGTTCCTACACTGTGCACTCCAACCTGACTGCTGCCATGTCATAAGAAATAGATGCGTATTATTTTCCTTGGAGAACTTGGCAGAACACAGTGTTATAAACTTAAGTAACTGAGAAGAGCAAGGTGGGGTTTCGTGGTACATGTATGTATTTTCCATTACTAAGCATACATTTAAGGCAAACATACAGGAAATTATTTTTATTTGAAAATAATCTTCTTTCAGTTAAAAGAAAGAGCATGGAGCTTTTCCATTCTTACACCAGCCGAGATTCAAAAAATGGTTGTTAAAGCCTCCAAACGTGTCCTGAAGAAGCAAAGGAAGGGACAATCCTGACATCATCTCCCAGCTGAGATGCCTTTAATCGTCTAGTTTTCAGCATGGCTTATGGTTTGGGGTACAACTCACCTACCAGTTCTATGTCTAACATGCTCAGCCACAGAGACGGTGACCGCAGATCGTCTCTACAATTCTTGTGGCCTGACGAATTCCAGAACTACAGACCATAACCTTGATTAGAATCCTAATGAAGAAAAATAACACCTTCCTGCTCATATTACACAATGATGCACAACAGAAACACAGGCAACAGTTGCTGGACTATCAAAATTAGCGCCATTAAATTACCAATGATAATATGCTTATGATATAATTAGGACAGAACAGGGTTCAGTAGTTGTAGTATGACAGCTGCTTTGCTAATCAAGACGAGCCCCACTGTGAAAGGCAGAATTCACCCTAAGAGTTTATAATCCGAACAGTACATTGAGATTGAGATTCAAGTATTTAATTTTATCCGTGCTGTTTAAGTCGTTTCACTGTCGTTGTGGACTACACACAGTATTGTCAAGCACATTATTTATCAGAGGTTGTTCATGTAAGCAACCTTGCAGTCCTGCTACTGAAGGCACTACCTGCATCCTTGACATGTCTTTATCTTTAAAACCAAAAAGAAGGGGGGGGAAAAAAGGAGAAAACGATGGTATTCTAACAGTGCAGCTTGTGTATTTGTTACTAGGGAAACAAATAGAAAAGAGAAAGAAACCCTTAGTGTCCTTGTCGTCTAGATCTTCCAGTGGAGAAGCAGAGCTTGTGTTAAAACAATAGAAACATTGTTCCACTCTCGGGATCCTTTGCTGTCCTCTCTGAATGACAGACACTCCTTTCTTCCCTCTGTTCATCTTGTCTTCTCTGAACAGAACTGCTTCTCTAGTCAGGGTTGGACTTTTGTTTCATTTTAATTCACCGTGCAGGGTCAAAATCCAGTCTGTGTAAGTGTTTGGCTCCTAACGCCTAAACCATGATCACAGCAGATCTCTCAAGGTAAGCAAAGACACTTGCCATTCACATCTATAGAAAAGCATGCACAGTTGCACTGGTGATTCCACGTTTGTGATCCTTCCTTTCAGCCAATGACCAGCAAGACATCAGAGTGGGAAAGGCACTGCAGCATCTGCCCCGAACCAAACCCAGGGCCCTACAGCTCCAGTCACTGACGACAAGCAGATGGTATTGCTACCTCTCAGATGTGAGGGCTGTGTTACCACGGGAGCTTTGCCACCAGTTTCAGTGGGCCAGGGACAGTTGTGGTTTATGTGGGCAGGCACAGATGTGGGATGGGGAGGACACCTGTGGAAATCAGTGTTGTTTTTATTGTGACCTTTGCTCATTGCTTAATATTTCTCATTCCTAATCCACAGAGAGGATAACACTTGGAATGATGATAAACATACTGTAGCGTGGTACTCAACCTGTAAATTACAATATAAATATTAACTATTATTAAAAGGCTGAAGCAATAACTTCTACATAATCTATATAGCAGTATTTCTCAGGCAGTTGTTTGCCACCTGGCTGAGTGCATGGGCACAAGACTGGATACAGCAGGTCACAACAGCCACACATCTAGTCACGTACCCTCTGACTGGACTAAGAAATCTGTCTTGTTAGGGGAGAATAGTAACAGGCCCCACAAAATGAAGTACAAGTTGAAAACATTTTTAACCTTCAGCTGGCTGAAGCTGTTGATCAACACACAGATCAAGATTTTTGTTGTCTCTGCACTACACCTGGTTTGATGTGTCTGCTCAGTTATGTTACATCCCTGCTCTCTCTCCATTCCAGCTATTACCGCGTTGCACGCCGTCATGGTAAGCCTTCATCACACACCTCCTCTAACTCGTCTGTGGCAATGGGCTGAGAAAGCCTGATGTGGTGCACTCTGAAGCAAAGTCAAGTCAGTTCTCACCTGTCTGCTTCTTACAGGACTTCAGCTACCAGCTCTGGAGCTGCTGGGCTGATGGGCAAATTGCAATTGGAAGTGCTTGCACAGACGTTTGCTTTGCGGTGTTCCACCAATACGCATTTTGCTTTTACTGTGCAAGCATGAGTTTTTGTACCGTTCTGCAAGATTAATTGGATATTGAGGAAAAACATGTAACAACGACAAAAGCATGAACATGGGGATTACGTAGATGTGGAGATTCTGATTATAGTCACTAGCTGAATTGCAACGGATCTTAGTTGTTGAATATTCTGCAAAGAACCAAAGAACCGGTTACGATTTGGAAGAGAAAGACCTTAGCACGGGGAGGCAAGGAGAGAAGGAAGCGAGGAAACGTTGGCGGCGCTGCGCTGCTGACAGGAGCTGCTGCAGGCACGGCGCTGAGGGACCGCTCTGTGCCACACCGCGCCAGAGGGCAGCGCTGTGGGCAGGGCAGGGCAGGGCAGGGCAGGCCGCTCTTCACCTCTGACTGAAAGCACGCCCGGAGCCAGCAGAGCGGGACGCCTCGGGCACGACTCGTGCGTCAGTTACGTTTTGGTGCTCTTAGTCTTCAACATGGTGTTTTTATCCTTAAAACCTGCGCACTTGTCATCTCCCGGAGTTTTACCTACTTCCATCGGAACTGCGAGAGACAAACAACCTCAGGCGAGGGACGAAAGCTTGCGCTAACCTTACCTTATTGCACCGCCTTCGCTCTACAGTCTCTGCAACACCCACAGCGCTGCCGGAGGCGGCTCCGACCCCCCTGCGGGCAGTGCCGCGCGCACGCTCCGTTCCCGCCGTCGCACGGCTGCGCCCCGCGGTCCCTCAGGGGCCGCCCGCCCTCCGCGCGTGCCGCGCCGTTCCCGCCTCATCCCGCCTCGCGCCCGAGGGGGGGGGCAAGGGGAGAGGCGCCGGCGGCACGCGCCCAGCGGCCCGAGGAGGAGGAGCGAAGGGGGCGGGGCCGTGGAGGCGCTCGCCCCGCCCCCCGGCCTGGTGGAGAAGGGCGAAGGGGGCGGAGCTGCGCCGGATCCCCCCCTCGGAGCCCCAGGGGGGCGGGCCGGAGAGCGAGGGCGCGCGCGCGCGCACGCTGATTGGCTGCCGGCGGCGGTGGGAGCGCGTTTAACGGCCGCAGCGCCCCCGAGCCGGGGGAAAACAAAACAAAGGCGGCGGCGGCGGCCCTCAGGATGCCTCGGCCGGCCCGCGGCCCTCAGGCGAGGAGACGCGTGCCGAGCCCCCGGCCCGGCTTATGACCCCCGGCCGCCGCCACGCGCGCACGCAGCCCTTTGTTTTCGTTGCCCCTCGCTGCGGGCCGGGCGGGAGGGGCCGGTGCGGGCCCCTCGGCGGCCGTCGCGTGGCGTCCGCGTCTGAGTGCCGCTAAAGGAGCGCGGCCCGCGGCGGTGCTGCAACGGGAGCGGAGCCGGTGAGTGTTCGGCGGCGGCGGAGCCGTGTGCTTCGGAGGAGGGGGAGAACGTCCGGGGGGGAACAATTACGGTGGGGGGTGATGACCGGGGGGGGGGGACGACAGCGGTTGGTGCGCGCGGGGCGGGGGCCGCCGGGGCTGCTCGGACGGGAGGAGGCGGCGCGGCGCTATTTATAGCGCCTGGAAGTGACGGCAGCGCTGCTCGCCCGCGGCTCCCGCTGCGGGGCGGCACTTTACATAACGGGGGGCGAAGCGGAGCTGGTGGGGGTCCGCCCGTGGCCGGGATGGAGCCTGCCGGGGCCGTTATCCTCGCGGCGGGGGGAGTCCGGCAGCCGGAGCGGCTCTGCCGCGATGAGAGCCGTCTCCGTGTGCCGTTTCCCTGCCCTCGGTTTCCGGACGGGAGCGATTTTGTAGCGCTCTTTTTAGCCCGGAGCGGCCCCCGACGGCCGTCGGCATCGCAGCGGGCTTTGCGCCCTCACCTCCCCCCGCCCCCCGCTTCGATCCCCGCGCCGCCGCCGCCCCCCCGCCACGCTCGCGGGTGTTTGTTTACACATCCGGGAGCCGCGCCGGGCGGCCCGGCCCCGCCCCCTGGCACTGAGGCCCCGCCCCCTGTGACGTCACTGGCGGGCGAGGCGGCGGGGCGCCCCGCGCCGGGTGGGAGCGCGGCCCCGGGGCGCGGTGGTTCCCTCCGGCTTTGCGTTCCAAGCGGCGGGCTGGAAGCGTTCTTTAGAACGCCTTACAGGAAAGTCTTTGTTCTGCTGGCTGAACTTATGCAGGCGCTGGACTCACGGTTCGTGTGTGCCGGTCTGAAGAGTTTGAAGTCAGAATATCTCTGCATGTGGTGTCTGTCGTCCTGAAACCCTGCCTGATTTTGTTCCTTTTCTGCGCGCCTAAACAGCATCTCTATCTAACTTTGCCACGGACACCAGGCTGAGTGTGACCAGAGTTCAGGGAGGAACTCTCGGCTCCCAGCGCTGTTTTGTGCCCCGTCCCGTTGCCCGGGGCTGTGCCTGCTGTCCTGCAGAAGCCAGCTGTTGTCTGCGTGTGCTGTGCGACGCTCTTCCCACTGCACTCTAATTAGGTGCCCGTTCTCCCAAGATAACACTATTTCTTTATTAATAATTAAGATGTGCTCTTCATGCTAACTGGGTTAATGTTTCAAACCTGTTACCGTATCCCTTTGGATGGCAGTTTGTTCCCATTGCTTTGTGTTTGTGCACTGCATGTGTTCTCCTTCGTGTCTGTTTCTGTAGCCTTACCTCTGCCTTTACCATTCCTTTTTTTTTAAGAAGGCAGGGCCTCTTGTAGTCCTCTGGTGGTTGTGGAGAGCCGCTCCTTGCTGCCTTAACTTTGGCTGTAGTTTTCATGTGCTGAGCCCACTGTTTGGGTCACTTTCTCAAGACTTCTTTAGAAGCACGGCGACAGCTTCCTACAGGCAGTTCTTAATTTGCGGCTTTTGTTATTTTTCTTTGTGTTAGTGGCACCCTGCTGCTGGAATAGTGGTTAACTCTGCACTGCACGCAGTTCACAGCTGATAAGTGTTTTGTGTGCACATTTCAACAGCTGTGTCGGTGCTGTAAATTCTCCGTGCCACTTTCATTGCTGTGCCTGTGCTATTGACCTACTCTGCTGGTCACCTGATAGCTGGTGACATAAATGCTGTGCTGTGTTCGTGTTTGGGTTACTCATTAGCCTGACATACATTGCGTGCTGGCTGATGCCCTCTGACAGATCGGTGGATGTTATGAATATTTAGAATCTGTGATTTCCAGGCAAGCTTTAAAAAGGTTCTGCTTTCCAGCTATGCTTTCCAGCATAGCAGGAAGGCCTGGCCTTCTGTTTATGCATGTGATCTTTCTTAAAGGTACCCCAAGGATTAAGGAAGTTGTTGTGTCTTCTTTGTGTATTCTTTGTTTAGAGTTCAGCTTTTACTCTCTGAATGGTTTCAGTAGTAACCATTAATAATATTTTTGTAGCGTGGGGAAGTGTCGAATTGGCTCTGCTCGGGGCAGCTGTCAGAAAGGTCTTTGTCTCAAGGCATCATTCTGCAGATTTGGGATGGGGAGGGTGCACAGCTCTTGACAAGGGCAGCAGCACCCAGCCAGAGGAGAAGTAGCAAGGCTTCTGCTGAAAGCTGGGACTTAGGTATCTGTTGTTTGTTTATTGCTGATCATAACGAGTGTTTGCCAGGATACCTGTCACTTGCTCTTTTGGAGCCCACTGCTGACTTCAGAGAAAGGCAGGGGACCAGAAAATCCTTTTTATTGTGTCTGCTACGTGCATTTCTAAGGGTATACCTGATGTGTTGTAGAAAGTATTTTTACATCGGTATCTCCTTTGTTGGAAATGTGATGGAGTAGATGCCAGTAGTGGAACGGAAACTGCTTGTTGCTCTATTAAATTGAACTTGAATTGAGCAGCTTCCCAGAAAGAAGATGATTGCAGTACAGCCAGACGTTTGCTCTCAAATAATCCTTAGTTTGGTGTCTAGTATTGTTGAGCAACAAGCTTGCTGTGCCTCTGTAAAGCTGCTAATTTTCTGCTCTTTTCACCTGCAGGTTGTGACTGTTTCTCTTCTGTCATTTGTGTGGAAAGTGCCACACACACTCCAGAACAACAACGGCTTTTGCTTGCATATTCCAGTGTTTCTTTTGTCAGCGAGTTCAGCAAAGTTGTAATTCTTCAAGTGCCAGCCCTGAGCTGAGTGAGGAGCCACCAGCAGAAATGGTAAAAATGACAAAATCAAAAACGTTCCAGGCTTATCTGCCGAACTGTCATCGAACCTACAGCTGTATCCACTGCAGAGCCCACCTAGCCAATCATGATGAATTGATCTCCAAGGCAAGTGGTTTGCTTACAGACTTCACAAATAATTTCTTAAGCAGTTTGGCTACCCTTGTGTCAAGGCTCCCAGTAGATAAGGGATGCAAATTCAGTACACGCTTCAAAACATCTTTCCTGGTTCACTCTTGGGTCATAGGTGTTGTGTGCTGAGGACTGGACACATTCTGGAAACTCAGAGGTGTGACATATATTCCCATATTTGCAGCCTCCATCTGCTGTCACGTAGATATGACCTGCACCTTTTAATAGGTGCTGAGGTAGCATTTTAGGTATTTTCAGTGGAGCGTCTAATCTAATCCTGTCTGCAAGGAATGATGATGAGCTTTTTAGCAGCTTCCCTTCCCCCACCCATACTCTTAGGTATGCCTTAGGGTAGTAAATGCATGTTCTGTTTAACTGGTAGTTCCTTTTCTCCTGGGTAAAGCAGCTAATTATTGTTTAACTTAGAAGCATAGTTTGTACCTATTCCTGCAGGTACGTACCAGTGTGCCAGCAAAACATTTCTAAACCTTCTTTACTATAAAATGAATTGATAACAGTTGTGTTAAATGACTTAAGATCATACTACCAAACAGTTGTTACAGTTGACCTTAGTATAGTTCCTAAGCACAGTTTTTCTTACAATATCAGACATTGTAAATACTTTAAGCTTAGCTGAAAGAAAAGGTTAATGCTCTTGTAGACCTGCCTGTACAACTAGGCAGATGTAAATTTCCTAGGGAAGAAGCAACTCATTAAATCAATGCTGTGCTACTAATAGAGGACCATCAAAAGCCAGATGCGAAGCAGGTTGGTTTTAAATGAGAATTTTGGTTAAACCGGTAAATTGCCTAGCTTGTAAGTAACAATTCTGGTTGCTCTGAGTTGTTATTGGTGACAGCTGATCACACTTGCTGCTGTCTTCTAATTTATCTCTGCTGGGTGAGACACGTACTCAGGATAATGACAGTTCTAATAGAGCATTCTGTCTTGTTAGGATTTCTGTGTAGTAGTCTAGAAAGTGCTGAAGAGATATTTCAAAGTAGAAGTCTGTATTTGCATAGGTGATGTTTACTCTGCAGAAAAGCAGCTTGTCTGGAGACCGGCTGGAACAGTTGTGCCTGGTAGTCCTTGCACTGCCATTTAAGGTGCTCCCTTCTCTTCCATTTGCTTGGAGGAGCTGACACTTGAGGTGCTTAACCTGTCAGTGTCTTAACATTCATATCAGTATGAGTGTACGGTGCAGAGTGTGAGAAACTTGATGCTGGTAGGAACAAATGTTTGTGCAGAATAAAATCTGTTTACACAAAATACTGTTTTTAGCCAGGTTACAAGTTTAGCAAGCAGTTCAGGGGCTACTGAGTTGTTCTTATGTCTGCTAACAGGATGTATTGGGGTAGAATTCTGATCATAAACCTTTCTTATGCCTGTTAGTGGATGAGAACCCTGTTTGTTTATTAGTACTGTTTGGTCAAGCGTATGTGACAGATATGTGCCTTTTTGTATTGTTTGAATACAGCTTTTGGTAACAAACTCCTTAGCTGTCTGCGTGAACAGGAAAGTATGATAGCCAAGTTCTGACAAATGGAGACATTGATTGGAAAAATGATAAGGCCCAGAAGTTTCAAGACTTATATCTTTCCAGTGCTCTTACTTCAGTCAGTGTATGAAAGTTCTGCATGGATGGACTGCAGACCACTGAATGCTCGGAGCACACTGATCTTGTGGTAGAACACTGATTTTAAGGGAAGACTGCTGTGAGTTGAACAGACCCAAGTTCTGTATTTGAGGACACTGCAAAGCAAGCTGTCACAGGTTGTTCCAAGTCATCTCCTACTGATGTGAAGGTGGAGTAACTCACTCTTCTGGCTGGATGGCAAAACAGTTGTTCTATGGCATGTAAATATTGAATTTAGACTCTAAACATGTATACAGGTGAGAAAGATGGTATCAATCCATCACTCAGACTCTGCTAACAGGAAACTAAGTGAAGGAGGGAATGAAGGAGCTTCTCACAATGGGGTTTTCTTTTCTAGAACTGCTGTCATGGGGAAAAGTTCTGTTTTATCTTCCTTCAGAAAAATGCATTCCAAAAAAAATTAGAGTGAAGAAAGTGGCTATTTCAGAGGGAAGGGGAAAAAGCCTAGGAGAGTACGGTGTGCTTAGGGTAAAAAAAAAAAATGCAAGAAAAATGTATCAATAAAAGAACAAAACACACTTTTAACCTCACAGTTTGTATTTTTTTTTTAGAATTTTCTGCAGTATATGGAAGAAGAGAGGAAGGGCTGCTTTTCTGCTATTCCTGGCACCTTACTGCTGTCCTCTGTTTCATTTTGAGAAATGCCGGGTCAAGAGAGTGTTTATTAGGTCATGCTAAGTCAAGACTAAACACAAACTTGGCAGAAATAGTTGCATAACAGAGTATGGAAGGGCTCCTTGCTGCTCATTTGTTCTGGAGCCTCTTTTCTTTTCTTTAGCAGCTAGCTGGGGGCCTTCCAATATGGTATGTGTAGTTTAAGGTGTGATTCTGTAGGGCCAGCCAAAAAAAGGATCAACTTGTGTGCAATTGGTGTGTGTGAAATTGCATGTAAACGGAGGCAAGTTACTGTGCTGCAGGGGGCAAAGAACGTGGGTCATTTAACTGGGGAGTGTATTTGAACCTGGTGTAATTTGGAGAACATTTTGAATTGTAATTAAAAAAACCAACAATGCATATAAAGGAAGGAGAAATAGCTGCAGCTTCCTAACGGCTGGATTTGTACAGTGTCTTAATGGGGAAAAATAATGGTCATCGTTAAGCATGTAGTTGTCCTTCAGTTTAAGAGAAGGCTTCAAGTGAAATGCAATTAGGAAACAAACGCTGAAAGCTGTTACAAAAAGGTTCTGAAAGTTTTTCTTTAATTTCAGATATGTGAAAGAGGGAAGTTCCGTGATTCTAAGTTCTTGTGCAAGTTTAATTCTTTATGGTTAAGAGGACCTTCAAAGTATTTTGTTCACTTTATAAAAAATTTGATTGCTCAACTGCAGTTTTTTCTGTCTTGGTTTGAAGCTGACTCAGAATGGTTCCTCCTTCCTTAGCAAAGCTTTTTTAATGGTGTATGTCAATAGATTCTGTTTTCATCTGCACTAAGCATGCTTTGTTTCTTCACTCTGTTTCTTCATTGATTGCAAGACATGGCTCTAAATTAGTGTGCTGCTTATTCTGTGGAAGCCACAGACTGTGGGATCTGTACCGTTGTGCCAGTTTCAAGTTTTTCAGCATCTCGGGGCAGCGCACAGTGGTGTAGTGGTGTGTTTGTTTTGTTCTTAACGGAGGTGTAAGGATTACTTTCTGGCAGAGCTGCTCGGGCTGTACCCAGCAGTCTCTCCTTTCAGGGTCAGTAGTACCTCGAGTTTTACCTTTCACTCTATGGCACTGACCCTTCTTTTTTCCCCTCACTTTGTGAAAAGCAAGACTTGCAATTCTGCATTTTGGGCAGTGTACCTCTTTCATCTTTGCTGTGGATTAAATTAAATCAATTTTCCCCATAATTGAGATTTTCTTTATTTTTAAGTAGCTAAATATTAGCACTGTAAGCTGATCAGTAGAATTTCTCATTTTAAAGTGAGACTTTGTGGGTAGCTGAAGTCTGTGTGTAACTATATTGCTGCTGGTGCTGTGTACAGGAATCACAGTGGTGGTTTCCTTTGGTGCTGTATGTAGTATGGCTTCAGCTGAACTCTTAATTCATTTATGTACAGTTTTCCCTTCTACACTTCTTTTTGTGCACTGTTCTGAGTAAGTGGTTATGATGTGACAGTTGCTGGTGTGTTGCTAACCATTAAATTAGCACAATATCTGGCTTGATGTCAAATGCCTTCTGGTCGTGTCGCTGTAAATATGTGTCAGAGGAGGCATCCATTGCAGGATGGGCATTCTGCCTATGGTTCTGGGCCTTGTTACTACAACCAAATACTCAAGGTAGATTTTGTTTCCAAAAGCTTTCCGTGTTGCTATACTGTGGCTTTCAGAAGAGCTGGTCTTTGATCTTCAATACTAGCACTACAAGGATTTTTAAAGCATTTCAGAATAAATGTGGAGGAAATGATTAACTTTCATACTAGGTTAGGTAAGGAAAACTGGGGAAAAGAAAAAAGAGGAAGAAGGTTTTTTTTTTTTTTTAATGCAGCTCAGTGCTACTGTTTGCTCTTTAACAAATTCAATCTCTTCTTTTTTAAATGCAGTCCTTCCAGGGAAGCCAGGGACGAGCCTACCTCTTTAATTCTGTGTAAGTATGTTATTACAGTTATGCACACTACCTACAGACAGTATTTTTTGTATGCTTCATAAGCAGAAAACAATAGCAGTTTGCCTAAGTTCATGTTGTCCTGTTCTTTTTAGCTGTTTTTTTTTTTTTTTTTTTCTCACCAGCAACGGTTATTAAAGAGCTACTGAGCTGATAAATGCTCCAATGCAGACATTAATTTATTACGGTTTAAGTAGTCCTGCTAATAGCTGGGAGTTTAGGGAATGGGAATTAAAGAGAAATTCCTTTGAGTAAGAAAGGCTGGCATATTGAGCCAAAGTTGCCATTCTGAGATAATCCAGAAGTCAAAAAGGATTGCATGACCGTGGATTTGTTTTGCACAACTTCACTGTCTAACGTTTTCTGTCTGCTGTGATAGATGCATTTACAGGTTAGTGCTCCAGTAGACTTTGTACATCGTAAGTGACCTTGAACGTTGCAAACCTGCTAGAGGCCGAAGGTATCTGCAATTTGGCAGTTTTAGGACGCACCCTTATCCTAAGATAAGGCCGATTCTTTGAGTTTGCTAACGGATGTATTTCAAGTTTATAGTACATCAGATTTAATTTTTGTCTTTATAGCAGCTGATTATGTTGCAGCATTTTTGGAAAAAGAAATGCAATTAAATGTCTTGGTCTATTTTAGATCAGGATAACAGCTATAGCTGCAAACTCCTTTGTATTTGTAGTTGTTTAGTGAAGACTTCAGACTGAATATGACAATAGAACAGCAAAAATTGCAATGTTTTGTCCTTCTATAATACTACCTAAAAGCTTGGTTTAGTCTTGCCTGATCTTTTCTGCGTAGACTCGTATCCATGAAGGAAGTGTTTTGATGCAGTACTTCATGGGATAATCTGTTTCTGTATTTGTCTGTTAATCATGACTTAGTCGTCTGCTCTGTGGCAAAGGAGATGTTTGAGACTTTTTCCTTGCTGCAGTTTTGGAGTTTGTTCTCAATTCTGATATTGGTGCTGATGTATTGATACAGACCATCAGTGTAAAGGTCACACATTCTTTTCTGAAGAAAAGCACAAAACCAGAGGGGTCTTCAGTTACTGCTCTGTGCTCTCTTCTTAAAAGGTTTTGCTATTTAGCATGTTGCTGATGGGAGTAAGTGGGCATAACTAGCAATGTGATGTTTAGGCAAATGACTTGAAAAACAGAAATCAAAACTAACTTTATTTTTGTCTTCTCGAGAAAAGGGGAGTGGCAGATAAGAAAAGTGCTCTCGTGTAGTTGATGTAGAGTCATCTGTCTTTATTTTTTCTCCCCAGGGTAAATGTGGGCTGTGGTCCAGCAGAGGAGAGAGTTCTTCTGACAGGTTTACATGCTGTGGCAGATATCTATTGTGAAAACTGTAAAACCACTCTTGGATGGAAATATGTAAGCAATATATTTCTGGCTTTGCTTAGTTCAAACACAAGTACTTGAGCAGCCTAGATGGTGGTGGTGGTTTACTTGATGTTACTTTTCACATACAGCTGACAATGATGTAGTTTTGCTTCCTTACATCTACTGGAACATTGTAACAGATGGCTATTTGGATGACAGCAAAACTAGCATGAGGTATTGGTGTTACTATGGCTACGCGGTAATTACATTACTTCTGTAATACCTTCTTTCCATTGTTATAGACAGCATACACTAAAACGGAAGAAATTGACAAAACGGGTCTTGTCTTGTTTTCAAAAGTTGGTTCATGCAGCAGAAACATCAACTGTGACAATGGTAGCAAACACTTTGTTGCTCACAACCAATGTGAACTTGATTCTGGCGCTGGAAAAGCTGTGTGAGTTTGCACGGTTATCTGTAACACAGAAGACACTTTGAGAATGTTAGATATGGGTGTTGTACGTAGGATTCGAATGAAATGTATTTCCTGATGTCTAATAATTAACCTCATGTTGTGACTTTAAGATGTACAGGTAAGGATATGTCTAGAATTAAATGCGAAACAAGAACAAAAAGTCACCATTTGGAAAACTTGTAGTTCATACAGGAAGGAGAGAATGGATACAGAGAAAAAACTTGCATCAACATCTTCAGTATTTGAAGTTGTCTAACTTGTGTTTTTAATGCAGATTTGATGTTCAACTGCTGTATTTCCCCAACTTATTTTAGTATCCTGATTTTATTTTTTTCTTCCTGTTTAGGAACATGCTTTTGAGAGTAGTCAGAAATACAAAGAAGGAAAATTCATCATTGAACTTGCCCACATGATAAAAGACAATGGCTGGGAGTGAATCATAACCTTTTTCCTTCTGTTTGGACAATACTCTGTGGAACGTGCTTTACAAAGACTAACGCGAAGTAAAGGAAGAGCTTGGCTAGAGTGGCCCTGAGAATATCACTGAACTCTGAAACCTCACAGATGAGTAGTGTAGTGTAAGTGGCTATTTCAGGCCATGTTTGCCTTTTCTCCTTGTGTAAGTTCCCTCTTTTTGTACGTGTATTATCGTGTGAACAGTTGTTTTGGAACATTTTGGATGACCTTTTTCTAAACTCTCAAACTAGAGAAACAGTTCACTAATTGAAAATGGATTTTACTGGTTAGCGTCTGTCTTTGACCTATGCCTTTAATGCTACCTTCTGCTGTGCATGCTCCTTGCCTAAACACCTACACTCCGATCCTGTAGAAGTTCTATATCTGAGATGTCTGAAAGAATGTATGGGATGGGGTGCGAATTTCTTATATGTAGCAATTTCTGACGTATTTGGCAGTGAAGGGGATGCAGTATTGTAGTTGCCGATTTCTTTTTAAAATTCGAGTGTACCACAACCTGTGTGCATCTTGTGGGGGAGTTGGTTAAAGGTACAGTGCTCAGTTTAAAAATATTTCCATTGCACTGACTGAAATGAGCAGACCTTAAGTTGTTAGGATGAGTAATGCCGGAGGCTTGGTATCTTCATGAAGTACCTTAGAAGGCTTTTAAATCAATAAGGCTGTAGAACATGTTCAACTCAAACCAACACGTCCCCTGAGGAGTTTCCAGGATAGGAAATTTATGAAGTGTAGCTTGCAAGATATAAAGAAAAAAAACAAAAAAACCAACAAACAAAACAAAAATATATACATCTTCTATTTTGGGGAAAAAATGAGTTGGTGTATTAAAGATGAATTGGTACTGTACCTTTGCCAGTAACAGGGACTTATGCATTGGTAGAGTTCTATGGCTGGTTCCATGTGACTGTGTAGTCCTAATGCACTGGACAAAGAGGTTGATATCAAGGAATCTCGTTGAAGTATTCTTCTGCTACATTTGAACAAAAATATTTATTTTTATGAGGAACGGTCAGAGCCTATGAGATGAAAATTAGTCTGCTGCGTGTAGAAAGAGATGGTAATAAGAGGGAAGGGGAGTTTGACTCATTTTTTTCATAAAATAAATTAACAAGGTAGTTTTTAAGATGTGAGGGCAGGGGCGAAGGGGGTTTCTTGGTTTGCTGGCTAAATCATCCCCAAGTACATTTTTATAATAAAAATTTATATGAAACTTACCTTCTCTTTTGATCTCCCACTATTTCTTAACTGAAATGAGTTAATGAGAGAATCTCCTAGGAGGTGTGAGTACGATATCAGGTGTTGGTGTCTGTGCATGCACATTCTCAACTTTTAAAGAAAAGCTCTTCATAAATTTGCTGACTTTGTTTTCAAACCAAACAGTCTCTGAAGACCGTTTGTATTTTAGTCCTCTTGATGCTTGTGGACAACGTGTTTGGGGGAGAAAAATCTTGTAACACTACGTGAAGACTAGACCTGAACGAGACAGAAGCCTTGCAATACGAAATCATTGTCTTTCAAAAACAATTCTGATATGGCACCTGCACAGCTCAGTCCTTGGTGCCGTTGCTGCTGTTCTGTTTTTGGGAATCTCTGATAGGCTTTCTGGATTCTGCTGCACTTTAGAAATTTTGTCATGCATGAAAAAATATACCGATGGGTAGGGGCAATACAGATCTTCAGAACCAGCCTTCCAGCCGTTGTGGAGAGGATGAGAAGAGCATTCTCCCATGTGTAAACATTCTCTGCAGGCTGGCTGAACTGCATTCAAGATATTGTGAGTTAAAAGCATAAAAATGAGGGAAGTAGTTAAAGCTGTTGGGTTTCAGTCCAGAGACCTGAGGCGATGTGATCTGCCTGGATTTTGTGGCTTACTTGTTGCTACTTCATGTTCACAAATAAGGTCAGGCTTCAAAGTCTAATTTTAATGGCGTCTTTGATGCAAGATGGACTTTGGTGTTGCCTGTTTCTTGGTGTTTTTGACTTGGAGTTCTTGAGATTTTTTTCCTCCATTGTAATGTATGTTGCCAACAACAACAAAAGCAGCACTAAAACTTTTATCTGCAAACGTCTGTGTTGGCTTTGAAGTCCAGTTGTGATGTTAATAGTTGTGAAGATGCTTGTGTGAAGTTCGTGCATCTTTTGAGCTTCTTGCATTTCCTGGCTACAGGCTTGTTGAAGTACACTGGACTGAAGACAAAAGTAATGGCTGCTTTTCAGTAGAGAGTTGAAATTAGAGAAAGTGTGTAAAGTATTAAAGATTTTTCTCTATAAAGGCGGGGTGTTGGCTCTCTCAGTTAATCCCGTCTGTAATACAGTCCGATTCTTATTTAGGAATTCAGCCTCTTTCTTCAGTGCATTATTTATATTTTAAACTGGACAATTTCACCAAAACCTTAATTAACTTTGATGCCAAAGGTTGAGCTTCCATCGAGTGCTTGTAGCACACAGAGCTTCAGACTACTGGCATAAAGAGTTAATGATATAAATGTGACTTTTATGGCTTTTAAGAGAACCAAACAAAGCAATATTCTTTTTGGTCTTTTAAGAGTGGATGCTTAGAAGGAGTAGAACTAACACAGAATTGCTATTTCATGCTGCCACGTAACGGTTGGTTAGGTTCATTCTATTGAGGGAATATGTGAATTTTTCTTGTTGTGTTGCTTGGGCAGGGTCAATGATTATTTTCTCCCCTGGTAAAGATGTAGAGTGTTCTTGTTATTGGTTTTGGTGAAAGTAGAATCCAGATAGCGATGGCTGCTGGCTGATGTGAAGAGGTCAGTCTGGTCACTGAACCCTCCAGCAGTCATTTGACAGAAAAATAAACTTACTTGAAAAAACATTTTACTAAAGCGTTTTCCCTCTAACCAATTTTTGTAATATATTAAAGATTATATTTAAAGTTTGTGTGTTCGCTCTCAGCAAGTTTACTTCCCCTCCAACTTGAGCACTTTTGTTACTCGTACTGGTTATTTTTATTGTTGGTCTTAACATTTATTTTGTATTTTGTTTTTTACAAACTGTAACAAAAAGCTTTTGTGAACCTTTGATTCTTGCTGGCTCTTTCTTGGACCAAATGAACTGACTATGAGCTGGCTTAGAAGAAATGTTCATTGGGATGCATAGGAATTTGCTAGCAGAAACGTACATGTATTGAAAGCTTTCTTCCTCTGAAATGCTCGAGCTGTGTCTGTCTGAAAGCAATTAATCATTATCTCACATGACTTTGTGACCACACTTTCAGTCTGGATCCAAAATAATGGCTGGAACAAAGGTGTTCTGGGACTGGCTCCGAACACCAGAACTACTCTAGTTGGTCACTCTAACCACCTTTCTGACTAAAGAAAAGCAGAAACTTCAGTTAAATTGCAGGTTTGCTGTGACCTAAGCTGCAGAATTTAGTGAGGGATTGCCAACCCGTCAGCCTAGCCACTATTGCTGCGTACTCTTAGCGATTTGCTCATCTAAATTCTATCTGCCGGTTGAAATGGCTCTTCTCCCTCAGTCATTGCAAGCTGTACAGTGACAAACTGTATTGACTGTGCTGCAATTCAGTCTTAGCTTCACACTAGCAACGCCCAGCACAGTTGTCAGTGTGAGCGGTGTGCCCCGCATGCTTGCAGTCTGCAGGAATTGCAGGAGCAGAGAGGGAATACAGTTTGTGAAATGTCTTTAAATTCAGATCTGATCTCAGAAGCGCTGACGGTCATCGCTGTGCCCGTAAACCAAGCGGTCACCCGTAGCTCCTACCGGCGTACCAGGAGTGCAGGAGTTCCTTAACGCCGAGTCCCATCTCTGCTGCACGTAACGCTTCCTCTGAGTAGTGCTTGTACGGAGCTTTTACTGCACGCTCATCTCAGCAGTCAGATGGCAACAGCAGCGCCCTGGAGAGTCGCAGACCAAATTTCTGACATCTCCATTCTTTGCTAATGGAGATGAGCGGAAGAAGCTGACAAATTGTTGTTAAACTTTTTGGACATTCTGTTGTACTTCATTTAGACTCACGTTAAGCCAACAAGCGGTCTGAACACTTCTGTAAAAGGAACGGAGGCTTCAGAGGTTCCTTCTAAAAGGACTGTTAGGAATGGTTTCAGCCCTAAAGCATGAGTCATCAGACGGCGTTCAGTTGTGCCTCATTGTTCCTTACTCTCCTTACAGTGCTTTCTTTTACAGGTGACATGGCTGTGTTGCTGTTTTGTCCTAGCAATACTGTACATCATTTGTTGTTTCACTATATTGTATCTTGAGGTATCACAATAAAAGCTTTCAATTGTTTTGTTGAGTTGCTTGCTATTTTTGTGCTCTTATTTTGGTTTAGATTCTTGTGTTGTTTTTTTTTTTCTCTCTCTGATAATGCCAGAGAGGAAAGCCAGTGCTCTTAGTTGCTCAGAAAACCTCTGGGCCTGGGTTGAATCTGATTTAGTACGTACTTCCAAGACTCACTAAATGTGGTTTCTTCCTTTTCCTAATCTTTCCAAAATAGAGTTAAGATGCTTTCCTGCTTGAGAGCTCCAGCACAGTTTAAGCTAATTCATGAACCTCATGAAAATGAAGTGCTTCTAAAGGGAGAATCAGTCTGCCTGCTCCCAACAGCAACCCTCAGAAGTTGGAGGAAGGGTGGATGTGCTTTCTGTTTGGTTACCTTGGTCACCTGGAGAGCAGAGCGGAACTCTGAGCTCAGGCACTCGGTCTGTTCTCTGCTTTGGCTGGGAGGAACTTCTCCAGTTCCTCTAATCACATAAAGCTTTCTCACGTGTTTGTGGAAGACCCACCCATCCTTGAGTCGGTAAGGAGGATGTCGTGTTGGCTGGTCATTGATTGGATATTGAAAAACAGCCTCTGTATTGATCTTGAGGACGCTGTGCTTGTCACCAGCTGCTTGTTGGACATCGAGCTATTGATTACTACTGATAGAGCTTGGAAGCCTCCCCAGTTCTCAGTCCAGCAGTCCATTTATCCAACTGCAACGTTCTGTGGAACGCTATGGAAAGCAGTATCAACAGTCTCACTAAAGCTGAAGTGTTTTGCATCAACCACTCTGCCAAGGCAGACGGCTTATCGCCACAGCAGTGAGGTTGGTCAGGTGTGGTCTGTCCTTAGGGCAGCGTGGATGACTCCTGGTTACCTTCCAGTCTTCCATGTGCTTTGAAACAGATTCCACAAGGACTGCGTGCTCCGAAATTCTCTGCCTATCTCCACAGTGTATCCCCAGTGATGACGTGATGACCCTTCTCCCCACCCTGTGTATCCCATTAAGGAAATCTGGTTTGTGACACTCATGGGTTTAGTGAATGGTAAGGCCAGGTAAAGCACTGTTTTCTTCTAAAGAGTAAGCAGGCAGTCATATTTATCTTAACAGTTGTCTTTATTAATTTGGAAGACTAACTTTAAAAACTTCTTAAAGTTGTAGCAAGGGGCTATTGCAGTGATTTGTTTACTCTCCTGTATAACACAGATGTAGGATTGTCCTTCGTTGTGTTAGGCCAGTTAAATATAAATGACTTCAAAGGAAGTGCTTTGCATTGGACTTGCCTACTTGCATGAGTCGTATGTGTGTGTTCAGCACTGAAGTGTTAATGAAATGTTCCTGGGAGTTCTGCTAACTCCAAGGAGGGCCAATGGAGCGGCCGTGATCCATGGATTATTTTAGGGTGGTCCATCAGTGGAGTCTGTAGAAGCTAAATACGAAGCGGAGGTTTGAATTCAAATGCTTTCAGTGAAGTCAGAACTTGTTAACCAAGAGGTGTGTGGGATGCGGGGGGGAGTCAGGTTTGTATTTGGTTAGCTGAATGTGCGGTGATTGCTGAGCGCTGGTGAGAGTGCATAAATATGAGCCCTGTAGTTTGAGGTGGTGAATGAAGTAATTCAGTGTGGGCTTATTCAGTGACTGTTCAATAATGCATCGCTTCATCTCACAAGTGAAAGGGGGTGCTCCACATATGAGATCAAACATGCTATTTCCATCGTGAGGAAAACACTGCCTGACAGCAATTAGACTGCAGGAAGAAGTCTGAAATTGTGAGCTCCAGTTTTGTCTCTAGCCAGCTGGAAAACACCTTGAGATGGATAGCAGTGGGCAGATGCCTTGTCTAAGAGTTGGGAATCATCCATTAGAAGACCTTTTTGTCTGCTAAACGTAGGTAAGTGAGCGCCTATTGTGGTTGAGGGCTCTCCATGCAGTAGCACTGTAGTTTTAAGCACCGTAGCACTGCAGCACGACATGCGTGGGCCTCACTGCCCATCATGGTTAGCTGACACAGGAAGGGGGTCACAGCTGGAGCTCTGCTTAACCTCTGAGTAGGGCCCTGTTGAGACAGCTCTGTCCACATGAGGCTCCTTCCATTTTGTCCCCTTCTCTGCCCCTCCTTGGCTGTGTCCCAGCGGGTGCAGCACTGAGCACCTGAGCACAGCCAGCGGCTGCAGTTAGCTGTGCTGCACTGAACAGTTTCCTGGCTGTGAAGAAGCTCTGCTGAGCCATGTGACCAATGAACCTTCACTATTTCTCCGCTAGTAAAGGCTGAGCTGCTCTGAGGTTCTGCCTTACTCATTTCTTGCACTGACAGCAGCCGGTCCTTCATTCAGAATGGAGTTTGCATGCTGTCATTTTTTTTATGCATGCAAATTCCATCACAGCACGACTCCTCACCTTTTACCACAGGGAAGGGCGCAAGTTTGTTTTAATGTTCAGGACACCTTTTTCACTCATTCACTGACTTAGAAAGGATCCTTCTGCTGAAGGACAGCTGAAGAAAGTAAACTTCGTTTTCTGAAATAATGTGTGAGCAAAACCTCCTGGTTTGGGCCCAGGAGCTGATGGCAGCCCAGTGTTGTTGGATGAGCTTCTGGCAGGAAAATGTCTTCCTCGCTTGTATGTTCCATGTGGCACAGACACAAAGCTTTGCTGGTTGGATGGCTATTTATTTTGCCAACCCTTCCATTTGGTGCAATATACACAAAGATGCTGGTAGCCTTGTCTCTTACTGCAGAACGCAGCCCGTTACGGTTATAGGAGAAGATAACAACAAAAGCACCTTTGAGTTTGGCTGTGCCCATTTGCTTTAAGTCATCCTGTTGCTTCTTTGTCCCTAGGAGCAGGAGTGCAACTGCACACAGTGCTGCTGCTGTGCTGCGGGGATGAAAGCGCATCCTTTCAGTGGGAGAACAATGGAGGTGTGTTTCTGGCTGGTGAATGCTTCTGGTTTTGTGCTTTGCGCTGGGGAGTGAATGGCACTAATAGCCAGCGCTGCTGGAATTGTGGTTCAAGTTGTGTTTGCTTAAAAGAGAAGTAAAGCAAGCTGTATTCTGCGGTAAAGGTGATTTAAAATTTACTACTGAATCAGGTAAAAAACAATACTCTCCAAGTGGAGAGCAACAGTTAGAGTGAAAAAATAAGAGCAGAGGTTCTGTGCACGGGCTGCACAAACACTGCTTTTCAAAATTAAAAACCCAGTAAAGCCAGGGATCTTGTGACACAGCGGGGCTGCCAAGGGTGAGATGATCTGATTTTGCAATAGGGCCTGGGCAGATTGCTGCATCTGGGAAATGGGTTGCAGATGTGAACCATGTGCTGCTGAGAGCTGGGGGGTGCAGGGTGTGCAGCAGTGGGGTGAATGCAGGGCTCTGTGCTTCTCCTGCAGTCTGTCCTGCTGACGGCGTGCAAGCACAGATCGGTCAGAAAGGAGGCTCACTAGAATCAGCTCCCCACAAGCCATCCGTCTCTGTGCACTGTTTTGTGGTGCCAGTGTGGGGCTGGCAGCCAGGGGCTGTGCTGGGAGGAGCAGTGCCTTCCCTGAGGTCACTGTGCGCTTCCTTGTGCTGCCCTGGCCCCAGCTGCCCAAGAAAATCACAGCCCAGTTGCTCTGCTTCCACTGTTAACATCCTTACAGGCCTGGATTAGTTGTCTGCTTCCCACTGATGGTCAAGTGAGCACTGATTCAATGGGTAAGTGGCACGCTCCCTCACTGGGTAGAACAGATACAACCATAAATCTGCTGCTGCTTGCGTTTTCCTTCCCTTTCTTCCTCTTAAAAAAAAATCCTCCACCTTCCTCAATTCTCTGCTTGCTGTAAGGTCCATAGCAGCCCAAGGTCGCTGTGTTTGCCTGTTGCCCTGAGCTGACGACAGGGCAGGCGGCTCTTGCTGCTCCCCTATTGCTGCACTGCTGCCTCCATTCAGATCTAAATTCAGTGCTTTGTGCCAGGTTTGTGCGTGTGGGCTGCAGCCCTGCAGTGAGGCCGTGCTCTGTGCTCCGGGCTGACACACCAGATGCAGTTTGTGTCACTGTAACTTCCCCTCCCTGTCTTCTGGTTTCTTGCAGCACAGAGGTTGCAGACACAAATTAATGCCCTGTAATTGCCTGTCCATAACACAGAAACAAAAGTGTTTTGCAGCATTCTTTCAGTGTTTACTAAAAAGCAGACTTTGCTCTGGCAGCCCTCTCCGGCAGCCCAGCCCTTGCTGAAGGTTAACAGCTCCTCCAGTTAATGATTATCCCAGCGTGTGCAGTGTTTCACAGCTCAGACATGTAATATGTGGCCGTGCAATGGCTGCGGGCACCTGGCACAGAGCCTGGGAGCACACGGACACAGCCATGCTGGGCCAGGACCTGCTCAGCCTGAGCTGCGCCCTGCCTGGTAGGATGTGGAGCTGTGGGAGACCAGTGGAGGGCAGGGGGATGCTCAGAGGTTGGAGCACCTCTGCTATGGACACGGGCTGAGAGCTGGGGGTGTTCAGCCTGGAGAAGAGATAGAAGTTGCCAATGATAGCACAGCTCCACGCCCCACAGCCCTGTCTGGCTGCTCCAGCAATGCCAGCATGGTTTCCAACTGCAGCGATGGGGACGAGGGCTGACATCGGCCCTCTCTGCCTGTGCAGTCGGGGCCAGGCGACAGCCATCCCCACCGATGGAAATGCCACAGAGAAATGCAAAGCAGCACAGCTGGGGCACAGCTGGGGCACACACTGCACCTCGGGAAGGGAATTTTGCAGGAATTGTTGACCCTGGGCACTGTGCTGGTTCCCAGCCTCTGATGCAAGGGAGCAGGGCCAGCCCTGTGCCAGGCAGCCCTGTTTGCCTCACAGGGAACACACCTGCCTGCAGCTCCCAGCATGACCCTCACCTTTGCCTCCCTGGCCCAGAAACCCATTGGTGAGTGCTGAGCCTGAACTTTGGGACTTTGATAGCAGCCACAACCTCCTGCATGGGATGACTGCTCCTGAGGCACACTGCACAGGGGTGCTGGGGTGGCTGCATGGCTCTGGGGAGAGGCTCTGCAGGGTGGGTGCCTGCAGCCAACACGACTGCGCCGGATGCGGACTGCGCCTCTGCCTGGGAACCCCATGGCCGAGGCTGTAGAAATGAAAGCTGTAAGCAAATGGGGTGCAGAACCCCTCTGCTAAAGGCACGGCAATCCACTGCTGGGCCCTTTGCTTTCTCTGTTTTTGCTGTCTTTATTCTTAAGGTCCGTACCAACCACCGTGCTGGCAAAGCTGAGCCCTTCGTGTTATTTGGAGGCAAACATGCAAAAGACTCTGCAACGCCAGACTGCAGCTTAACGAGATGAAGGCAAAACAGGGTCTGCACAAGCACAGAGGTGCAGAACGATGGCAGAAGAGCATCTGTGGCTGTGATGCGCCCGTCTGGCCATGCAGATCACAGCAGCAGGCGCACACCCAGTGCCACGTGCCCAAAGGGTTCTCTGGTGCTCAGCAAACTGTGGGGGTTCCCCAGCACAGAATCAGGGCAGCAAACACCCCAGTTTCTGGGCTCACCCATCACTTGGCTCCTGAGGCCAGGGCCACAGTGTGTGGAAAAGCTGAAAAAAGCCTTCTGTGGAGCAGGGAGGGTTTCCTCCTGCCCACAACAAAATAAAATAAAAAAAAATCCCAACCCCAAATGTGTTCTTAAGGAGAAGCAAAGATCAGAAATACTGTAAGCAGTGGAGACGAAGCACCAAAAATAGCACCCGAAGTTCCCTCTGTGCACTCCCTGTAGGCAGCCAGCTCTATATTTGTCTTCACTTGCCATTCTGCTGCAATCAATTTGCAGTTGCCGCTGGCGAGGAACCCATCCATTAAAAGCCTGGCTGGGATCAGCAGAGAAGATGTCTGCAATAAAATATTTGGCCATTTCCATAGAAAGCCCACACGCCTCTGGCACATCCTCCAGCCGCAGCCGTGCAGCAGCCCAGCGCAAGGGGCCATCGTGCAGCTCCAGCTGTGCCCCACAGCACTGCTGGCACCTCACCTGCACAGCACCCGGCTTTGGTGCTGGAGCCTCTGGCCAAGGCGCAGCACATGCCAAAGTCTAGGGAGAAAGATTTGTTCTGCAGCTGCTTGAAGGCCTGGAAGCATTTGGCATTTTCTGCCTGCTGGCTCCTTATCTATCTTGGCGATTTGCTGCCAGCAGGGCTGGGGAGGCGGCCTCCTAGGGGGGTCCGTTGCTCTTGTGGTCAAATCAAATGTTTTCTATCATCCCTTTCATCGCGGGATGAAAGCGCAGATAGAAATCACACAGCTGCTCCCTTGGTGGGCTGCTGGGAAGCCACTCTCGCCCAGAGCGCTTCCACCGGGGATGTGGGGACTGGCAAAATGAAGCAACAGCACCACGAGCAGTGGGCTTTGCTTCCTGGAGGCCAGCAGCACCCCCAGCCCCGCTCAGTGTGGATGCGGGCTCTCACACATGGGGACGCTGCACACAGAAACCTTCATCCCGTGGGATCCACAGTGCAGGACGGAGCGACCTCACTGCTCTCTGAGTCCAGCACAAGGCTCCTGCAGAGCAGGCAGGGCTGAAGGCACGCAGCACGGGCAGCCAAGCACAGCAGCAGAGAGGGGACCCAGTCCCACCTATAAATAGCACAGGAAAGCAAGCATCAGGGAGGGAACGCGGCCATGCGAGCTAAAGGACAATGCTGGCAGAAAAGCAAATAGATATAATTAACCATTAATAAACAGAGGCCGAAGATTAGAGAACATATCTAATATCAGAAAAGTGAGACCTTGGGAGGCTTTCCAGAGGGAAGGGCTGAGGACAGCTGGCCCTGTGTTCCAAGCGGACCGTGGCTGCTTTTCAGGAGCCATGAAGCTGCGCGCTGCAGCTCCAGCTGCTGTGAGTGCACGAGCCTTTTTCTGTGTGAAAGGGAAGATTCAGCCGCCCCGTGACGTCAGGAGCACTAAAACCTCACGTGGGATTGGGAAGCTGCCCCAGCACAGCTCCGTGGGGCACAACGCTGACCCAGGGCCACAGCCTGCAGCCCAGCCTGGGCTCCTCAGCGCCATATGGAGCACAGTGCCTGCCCCAGCCTCACCTCTGGCCCCCGCCCCACAGCCTGATCAATCCCCCACTGCAATAAATCCCATTTACAAAGAAAGTGGAAGCGAAAAATCCCAGCCATGCCACAAAGCCAAGGGGCTGGCAGCTGCCTGCCTCCTTCCTGCTTGGTCCATGGCTCTTGTTATCCTTCTCCAAAGCAAACAGTGCTAAGAAGGTGGGGGGTGTTGGGCAGCCCTCCCTAGCTTCCTGGCACGAGGTTTCCAGCATCCATTCCTAGCAAACCCCACTGGCGTGGCTGTGGGCGCTGCAACCCTTGTGCTGCACTTGGGCAGAGCGCAAGCTCAGAAGCCCCAGAAGCTATGCTAAAGACCCACTTTTTCTTTCTTCTAAGAGCACTGACTACACGAGCATCAAAAGCAAAGAAAGCAAAAATCTGCTTGCCTGTCTTCGTAGCACCTGCAACACAGCCTTGGCGGGGCAGCAGTCACCACCACACCACTTCCTTGTAATCAAAAGCTCCTTTCTTTCATAATCTCCATTCTAATCTATTATGGAAAACCATTTTACTCTTACGAAGTTCATAAAACTGCAACAGCTCCAGCAACACTGTGAATTCTGCAACTTTAAAATGCACTGAAGCAGGTGGCACATAAAAGGGATCGATACCCCTTTGGCAGGAAGAGGCCAGCCCAGGAGAAGCAGCAAACTGCAGTCCGGCACCAGCAGCTCAGCTGCAGGAAAGCTCCGCACAGCTCCAGGAATCGCGCCTGGCTTCGTACCCTGCAAAACGCTGCAGAAAACCCCTGCTATTCTTTAAATGAATTTCAACTTCCTATGGTTTAGCAAGGATGGAGTCATATCCGCAAAGATCCCCGAGTTCCTCACAAGCACCTTAAAACACAGGAATGAATCATTTCCTTGCACGACAATTGATGCCGTAATGCTGTGATCCTGGAAATCACAGCTGAGGGTCAAACACAAGTACCCAAAAGAAAATAAAAGCATTTAATTGCAAAACTTGTTACCAAAAATTTTTTACAGCGATTTCCTATAAATGGAGACCTTAAGCTCTTAAACAACTGATACCAATGTATTGGTTACAGAGGTGACTACAAAAGCACCTCCTCAGCCAGACAAGGGAGGGTACTGCTGTGCTCTGAAAACACCCGACGTGAACTGAAAAGTCGTGTTCAGGATCTACTGCACCACCTGCAAGTGACGGTAACACACGTTACATTTCTCAGGCTGGCATTTCTGCACTCCGTAAGGCCTTTTGTAAGCATCCTAACAGCGTGGCTATGGAAGGAAATATTTGAGATGCCAATGCAAGGAGCAGCTCTCGGGGATGGCTAAAAAAAAAATGCTGTGATGCTGTTTCTGTTCCCACTCAGCTGCTCCAGGCTGTCAGTTCTGGACCCAGAGGGCAGCTCTGAAGTGGGGCAGCCCAGCCCCCAGCTGCCCAGAGGCTCCAGCGAGGCCAGCTGCCAGAGGAACACGCAGTGCTGCTGCTGCAGGCACACTGCTCACTGCTCAGCCTCACTGCTTTCCAGGCTGCTAAAGATCACGTGGGTGCAGACACAGCTCTTTTCGAAGGGAGCGAGGTCCTGTGGAGACTGACAGCAGTCAACCCAGCCAGGAGGCAAAAGGAAAAGATGGAATAAGTCCTCGCTGAGAACAAGCAAAAGGCAGCTGGAAGGGAGAGGCAAGACAGGCTGCAGCGCTCTCCTCCCCTCCACAAAGCCTTCCAGCAGCTCGGGCACTTCCCCAGCACATCAATTCGTCTGGCAGACCTGGCTTGCCTGGAAATGATTACCTGTAAATGAAGCTCTTTCACAACGTAGCTGTTATTAAGGCAGTGTCCTGCAAAGCTGGGCTCTGCCTGAGCTGCTGCTGGCTGTGCAGAGAAAGGCTCCAGCTAATCCCCAGTGGAGCTGTGCTGCCTGCTCCCTGCTCAGCTGAACAACAACAAAGAGGCCTTCGAGAAAGATGCAGTTGGGGGGAACGCAGATTTCCAGAAAACAAAGCCACATTAACCAGCCTTAACAAAGCAACAGTTTTCTTCCCCAGCGAATGCGGGTGCCTTCCCTCTCCCCAGGACAAATTGTCTTTCGGGCTCTTCAGGGACACGTGGGAGGCTGCCTCTTCTTTTTTGCTGTGCTGCTCCAGTGCTGCTGCTACCAGGAGCTGAAGTCCCCAAAGCCTGTGCTCTTTTTCTCTTTCTTTGCAGCTGTGCTTGTTGAGGGCCCGTCATCTTCCACGCTGCGCTTCCTGGAACCAAAATGAAAACACCGCTTTAGGGATTTATCTACTGCTTGGTGGGAGCAGGACAGCTGGCTGCCTTGCCTCTCCCTGCAACAGCTACACTGGAGCCAGCTATGAATCACAGAGGAGTGCGCACCCTGGGCTGGCATAGCAGGGCTGGGGCTTCTGGCTCACCCAAACAGTCTGCAGGGATGCTCGTGTCAGGCTTTGAACACTTCCAGGAATGTGTTCAAACCCCAGCAAATCCTCCAGGTCAGAGCAGAAGATTTAACAGCAGCACTTTTTTAGCACAGCCACTGACAGTTTGCGCCATAAGTGCTCCCCCCACTTCTCACCCAGGCTTGTGGCAGCAGAAGGATTTATGGGGAACTAGGTGTAAAGCAGCTGGCCGAGTCTGTTCCTTGTGTGTGGCATGCCACAGCCACTACTGCTATTCCCAGCTCACCTTCAGCAGAGCTTATAGCCTCATGGAAATACTACATGGCCACTGTGGCTTCACTGTCAGACAGCAGCAGCCAACAGGGAGAAGCCTGAACGAAAGGGCTGCTGTGCCCTCCTGAAGGCAGGCTGCAACGGGTGAAGGACCAGGAAAGAAATGTCCCTTCTATACAGCTGGTAACAGTGAAGAATTACAGTTTTATGCTGAACATAGTATTTTAAGGTCCAAGCAATAAATGTAACCAAAATGTTTTACTGAGATGCACATGGAGCTCACCTGTGTGGACTGCCATATTTTTGTTCTCACAGTTATGCAAATGCCTGTAAGTCACACAGGCACAAAGAAGCTGACTAAGTTGCTGTCCCAATCTGTGTACACACAAATGCATGTCTTTATGCAGTAGGCAGACAATAGTATTTTTGCAAATGCTGTGACAGAAGTCTGCCAAAAATCAAGCGGAAGGCATTCACGGTAATTTATCCAAAGCTGACGCTGGGCTGCAGCTGAGGCAGCATTCCATGCTGTCTTTAGGAAAGCAAGAGATGCTGCCAACCCCAGCAGGTCTACAAAGGGTATCTGGGAGAGGGTGCTTTGGGACAAGCCTGTACAACCTGCCAGGTACCCTGGAGCTCCCACTGCAGGCCTGGGAACCTGTTGGCTGCACAGGGAATCAGAGCAGCAGACTGATGCAGGTGTAATGCAGCTTCTTTGTGCTCAGGAAAAGCTGCCAAAGGAAAAAACGTCCACAGGACAGCAGCCTTAAGAAATAGCTGGAGAAGGGGAAGAGACCAGGATAAAAGATGAAGGAGGAAGTGACAGTACAGTTCCTGCTTAAGGACTTCTGTATTGTGAACACATATCTACAATTGTGGAGTCTGTACACACTGCTGAGGACCAACTCAGCCACGTTCAAGTGCTAGAAAAAAAAAAAAAAAGCTCAGAAAACTTTCAGTTTTGAAAAATAACAGAACTAGAGGGATCTCCAACTCCTGCAGGACAGCGTCTTTGCAAAGCTTGCTGGCACTAAGCAAACACCTGGCCTGTTCCAGAGCTCTAGCAGGTAGCCCTGAGAAACAGCAATGGACAAGGTCAGCATCCAGCAGGAAAGGCAACTAAAACTGAACAAAGATCAGCTGGGCAGGGAACTTACGCTGCAGCCATGTTAATGTATTTTCCAACTCCCTGCCGGTAAGTTTTAGGAGTCTGGACCTCTTTCTTCAGTGGGACCACCTCAGCTTTTGTTTTGGCTGCTTCTTCTTCCAGCTGAACCTTCTCTCTTTCTGCAGCAACCTGTGGGAAGCAGAGTGCAGTCTGTTACAATGGCTCGTCCAGAGTAAGGAGACGATGACTATAGTTCTCTGAGACTCTACAGCACTCTAAGACAGCAACCAGCACTGCTGCAATTACAGGGTTGGCTTTAGGAAATGGACCTCAAGTGCCACTACAAACCTGCTGTCTGCAGCCATTGCAACAAAACTTCTCTTTCTCACCTCCTCCCATAGTTGGCATTTGGAAAGGAAGCTATTGTTAAGGGTGAGGAGGGGAGCTGTGCCAGACCGAGCTCCAAAGACCGCTCAGCTGAGAACAGCAGTGGTGCTCCCTGCACACAGTGCAATGTAAGAAGCAGCTGTTCCACCTTACCTTGTGCCCGTGTGGGCCGGGGCCTCCCACATGCAGGGGGAGGTGCAAAGAAGTGGCACAGGAAAAGTATATGGTCTCCACAAGGGATCAACTGGGACAAAAACTGAAGTCACTGAGCTGCAGAGTTGTCAGAAGAAGAGCTTTGGCCTATCAGACGAGAGAACGCCATCCTCACCTGCGCATCTGCCTCCTCGTATGGGTCAACAAAAACGGTTGTTGCCTCGATACGTATTTCCTCCTGCGAGCAGAAGAGGAGAACACTGACTCTCTGGTTAAATGGCACCGTCTGCCCCAGGTTCTGCGTCGGGGAAGCAGCAGCAGCAGGGTGACCATGCCATGCAGGGCCAGAGATATTCACTATCCCTGCACAGCTCCCGTCACTTCCCACTTACCTTGGGACGGTCCGTCTTCGGGTCACTTTCCACATTCTCCATAGCAGTCAGAGTCTCAAAGCCACCGACCACTCTAAGAGAGAAAGACAACTTCCAGCTGTCACAACATCACTGAAATATTCCTGCCCTCCCACATCCAACATTGTCTCTGCCCACCCACTCTACCAGATTTTTATACCACTGCATTTAGGGGAAGGGCGATCAGCAACTGTACCTGGAAGATAATGCCATGCAGGGTGGAAGGTAAGATTTTTTTTCTCAAATCTGGGATTTGAGCTTAAGTTTAAACACAATAAGGAAAAGTCAAATATTCAGAGAGAATGCAAAGATGTCTCCTCGCAAACAGGGCAGCCTTTTAGCACACAGAAAGCAGCCAGATGGGGAAGGAGCAACTGCGGACAGCTGTCTGCGCAAGAAAAAACAAATCCATTGCAAAATGGCTTCATTTGCTAGTGTTACACCCATAAATTTGTATCTCATTTGTTACTACGATGAGCTTTGGAAACTAAACCAGACTGGGTCAAGAAAGCAAATGTTTTCATTAACTTCCCATTTGTTGCTTGCAGAGATGAACCTGGGGGGGGCTTTGGGACAGCAGCAGAGCATCACATCGTGGACACCCCTCATCATGGGTTGTACTGAAGAGGATCCCTGGCCGCTCATTTTTCATGACAACGTATCCAATTATTTGCTTTGAAACATTAAAAAGAGGCCGAAGGCTTCAGGACTGTTGTTGGTGCTTTCTTCCTATCCCCTCCTTATCCAAAAAAGAAGCACGGAACAATGGGAGAATTCCAGAAAAGGATTTTTAGATAGGATAAATGGGGTGATCCAGATAATTATAAGCCCGTCTTCCTGGCATCTATCCCAGCAAAATAATGCAACAGTGGAGACAGGACATGATTAAGAAAGAAAGGAAATAAGTACCGGCAATCAACAAGGTTCTGTGGAAAACAGAATCTGCCAGCCAGCCTTCTATCTCTGAGCCACCAGATGTGGTTAATAGGGATAACAGCGTCAGTGGAACGGACTTCTGGAAGGTGCTGATATTTTGATGGAGAAACCAGAACGATGCAAACGCAGCACGCCTTAAATCAAAAACCCGGCTGACAGGTGTGAAAATCTACCCTCAGATAGGAACCACTCAGGCAGTTTGTTTCCATGGGGTCCTGCTGGGGTCACATCCTGGTCCCAAGATACTTACCGGTTTTATCCACATCACTGTCCCCAATTAAATGTGAAAACGGCTATACTTAGAACAGCGGTAAATAAAGCCCACTGATGCTGGGGGGATCCAGAGCCTTTAGAAATGCAGACTGTAGCTGGACAACATCTGTGTTAACACAGCCAGGCCACATGGCCAGGAACCAAAACCACAGCCCATATGAGCGCCTGCGGGACAATGAGCAGCAGCCCAATTCTGAACAGCGCTGCTCCCGGAGCCAGAGGAGCTCAGGAGCTGTGCAGTGAGAGGGCAAGGCCTGCTGCCCAGGGAGCTCAGGGCTGCACCTCACTGCACCATCTGGGTACCACGGGCACTACAGATGACCGACATAAAGACCCGGCTGCAGAAAGCACAGCTGAGTTCCAGAGGCTGCTGCCTAGCACCTGCCTGAGCAGGTCCCTGCAAACACTTTGTTGTTGTTTGAGCGTTCCAAACTTCTCTCAGTTCCCCAAAGGTGTGTCAACGTTCTGTAATCAGGTTGTGACTTCTAAGAGCAATTAAAAAAACACGTATGCAGGCTAGAACAGATGCATTCATTTGGAGCTGGAGATATCGCACTGGGGGAACGTCCTGAGAGCAGAGGGGGTTTGACAACCCCGCATTGGCTTCAGCAGCTTCGTAATAAAAACTCAATTTCAAAACCCTCCTCGGGCCAATATCAGATCTACTTTTAATACCAATGATTAACACACAGCCTAAGATACATTCACTGTATTTTAATTACCCCTAAAGGAAACTTCTGATCTAATATTGGAGGATTTTCTAGCCGACAGCTCCATTCATTATCTGCCTGTGTGTTTCCATTTAATTAGGTTCTGATAATTTAAAATAGTCAGATCAGCTGTGCACTAGCAATTCAATCGAGTAATCCCTTAGCCCACAGCTAGACTTCCCACAATATTACCCCTAACGCATTTTGGCAACGCTCACGAATCTTCACTCGCCGCGCTAATTAAACGTTACTGGGAATACTTCGTCACTCGCACATTTTACATCAGTGATAGATGTGGCATTCACAGGTCAGCAGCGAAGGAACAAAATGCCACCTGCTTGACGTGGTTAGAAAGCATTAGGAGAGAAGACAAAGATATTATCCTCAGGATGGTTTGGTGGCTTCTACATCCACTGCTCAGATGTCAGCAATAATCAAGCAGAAATTGCCAGCCAGCACTTCTTACAGGACCTTTGTTGTTTTACTGCCTTCCATCACTTTTCCCGTTAGCGGTAAAGATTGCATTGAAATAAAAGAATCTGTATGACATTGCAAAGTTCAGACACCAAGTCAACCAGGTCGCAGGCTCAGGCTGCACGTGCAGCAGACACGGAGCACTGAGGGCAGCGCTGCCAGCCGGGGGGTCGGCTGAAGAGCAGAAATGAGATCCCCCTGCTGCACTGTTTGTGGCTCTGCTCCTCAGACAAGGTGCCATGCATGCTTTGTCCTACATGGACCGTGCAAGTTTCTGTGAGGTTTAAACAGCAGTTCAGATGACAGCCCACAATGGAAAAGGTGACACCCTCAAGTCACCATCTACATGAGAACAAGCAGTGAAACTGAGCGTTTGCTGTCTGTCTCCAGTAGATGCTGAACAGAGAAGTGATGATCTCAGCTATATATTTAGCTCAGTGTCCCTGAGGCAGCTCGTTGTGCTTTTAGAGGAGCGTGACAAATGTTGCATTGCATTCACACGTGGGGGATGAGGTAGGTACGTTTACATTTTTTCTGTTACAAAAGTAATGAAAAATATGCTCTTACCAATGCAATGAAGTTCTACTGAACACTGAGCTAAGCTAGCACTGGAAATCTTTGCATCCCAAATTTAGAGATGTTATTTAAAATCCTACTTCACGTTACAGATCTTTTATTATGCAAACCAGTAACCCTGTGGCAGCCACTGCCAAAGCCTTCGCACGAAGTGCAAGAGAAACATGTGGAGAAAGCTCCATTCATTTGCAATATGCCAAGGAACTCTCACTGCTACACCAGCGTTGTTCCTACAGAGCACTGCAGCTCCCCAGCAGCCTCACAGCCATTCACACATGGACTTATAGTTCTCAAACTCTTGTTTAGAAGAGCTGCAGGAACTGCGCCTTATGCAGTGCTCCAGGACGATGACGGGGCTTCCTGACCAGAGGACGAAACAAGAACAACGTCTGGACTTTCTCAAAAAAATAGAACACCAAAGCTTTAAACTAGGAACAGAAACAGAAAGAAATGCTGTTTTGTAAATACATTCTGCACTCAAGCTTATTTTGATATTAAAACAAAAGAGTACATGCACTTATATACACAGAGAACAATGTATACAGGCACAAACACACACACTCTCAGGACAAAATGTTTTCTATGTATACACCCAACCCGAAACGGAGTGAGCAATTCCAACCTGCCACAAGGATGCAGTCAAAACACCTCGATCTCTCCTAAGGGCTTAAGATGGGAAGTGAGACACAGTAATGGAAAGCAGCAAAACAGGAAAGCAACCTGGAGAAAAGCATTTGGAAACCAGACTCGGCAGATGAACCTGGCGCCTCCCAGCTCAGGAGCTGCTTGGGTACACTGATCCATAGCGCACGGAGAACATTACACATAGAAACAAACAGTGCACCACTGGATCGTACCTGGGTACCTCAATGCACTGTAGCAGCTTTACATGGCTATCGCTTTAGAGGACAAGAGCACTAAACAGGTTGGGGGATATTAAATGCAATGATGCTTATCCAAGGGGAGTCAACTTTCTGCCACAAAAGCATCTGACAAGGGGAGGAGGAAAGGAAGAGAAGGCTGAGCTGAGCGTGTCAGCCACTGACAGGTGACACTTCTTCCTTTGGTCCCTCTTTTGCCCTTCTTTTAATCTCGCTGCATACCCGCCACCTGCGCACACTGCCCTGCTTGTCCCTCACTTCACCCACAATTTGGACAGCAAACATTTCTCCCCTACTGCTGGCCACAACAGTTTGATCACTTTTCACTATCATTCCAAACATGGACTTTCCCTTCAGTTTTGGAACGGGCTCCCCAAGTTAACCACGAGGCATTTCATTTTCTTCAGGGCATTCTTCCTTGGTTCAAAAGAAAGTGCAAACTGCTGGTGAAAGGCAAGCTGAAAGGGGTCGGTTCAGTAACATCCCTGCACCTGCGTGCACTCCTTTATCTACTCACACAGCCAGCTGCCTGGCAGAGATCATGTTTCTATTTCTACTTACAAAGGGTCAGGTGAACTTGGGGTCTGATCCATGGGAATTATGAGCCACTGGAGTAATAGAAAATAAAAATAACACAGATAGGATGTGCTCACATCTAGATTTTATAAAGCACGTCAGACAGGAATGTAAGTCTACACTGGTGTTCCAGCAGTAGTGCCCCTGTAGCTCATGCAGCTCACGCAGGTTGAACTCCTGACTGCAGCACGGGCTGGGGAGCTCCCTCACACAGCAGCACAGAAGTGCAGCAGTGAGGACCTTCCCTTTGCAGCAATCACCTAGAAATACTTATTGTCCCTTCTCTGCATGATACACAAGAGCAAACTCAAGACAGCTGCTCTACTTTATCTGAGTTCCTAAACCTCTTGCCAGCCAGCTAGAAACCAACAAAAGCCACCGGTTAGATTTCAAGTTAATTACAGCATTCTCTAAATTGGGAGAAATGGTAATTACTACAAGTGGTAATTATGAAGTTAATCGAGGCAGCTCTGCTGGAGCAGGAAGTCCACGCAGCCTGCAGCACACCTCCTAGGGAAGGCTTCCTTCTCTTACTCTGCGTTTGGTTTTATTCCCCATCTATGCCAACTGATCTCCTTCAGTTGTAGTAACAACTGCCCTCATTAATGCCACGGTGGGCAGCACTCGCGTGACAAGATGCTCTCCATGTCCTCCAGCTCCAGCCTCCTCCCAAAATTGAACAATCCCTGTGCATGAGGACAGGCCGTGCCACCCCTACAAAACCTCGCTGCCTGCAGCTGGCATGTTTGAGAAACACACCGAACAGCCAAACACCCAACTCCTAACAGCTGCTGCTGTGCAAACACTGTGCTTCAAATCAGTGAGGGCACGAACAAAAGGCAGCTCTCGAGGGAAGGAATGTGTTAATGCTCCATCCCACACAGGAAAGAAAAAAGGTAAGTATGAAATTCCTGCTGGAAAGTTCTACACAAATTACAAACAGGTCGAATTCTGCTCTCAGAGTTTTGTATATGACACTTGTTAACACAAACCAAAGATGTACAGAAATGGTTGAGGTCACAGCTGAGTTCTGGGTATTCAGGTTTTATATTAACTGAAATAAGTAATCCCCAAGTCTATGTGAAAATCACAACAGTCCAGTAAACAGCCAGTTGGGATGGTCCAACATAAAATTCATGGAAACAAAGACTTCTGATTTCATGGGTTCTTTCTATTCTTAACCCTACATATCACTCCTAGATATGCTTTCCAGATATTATTGTACTCTACAGTCTCAGATCAGATACAGTCACCAAATCCTGGAAACACCCAGGATCTAAAACAGCAAGTTCCACTAGAGATACCATCTCTTCAATCTTTTGGCTTTGATGGCTTTTAAAACAACAAACGAAGGTAAAAACAGCTGAAGGGATTTGATGACAGAATGCAGACCTTAAGAGCTGCATGCATCAGGCTTTTTTATTACATTTGCATGCCAATTGTTCAGGTGTTCAATCTGTAGATAAATAAGGGGAGACTGGAATGCATCTAACCTGCCACCTTTACCTTTGTCATTCTTCAAATTAATCATTTTTTAGATGAAAGAGAATCCAGAGTAAAATTCACCCACCCTGTGTTCAGATGAAAGTGCCACTCTTTCTTAAGTGGGCAGAGAAATGATTCTAAATCAACATCACTGCAAAGATGTTTCGTCCGTATTTCAGCTGAGAATACCTGCAGCGCTCTGAAAACAGCACTGAGTACATTACAGCAAAACTGGAGCACGCTGAGGAGACGCTGCCTGAGACACGGAGGGCACACGGGATGCTCACTGAAGCCAGGCTGCATCCCAGACTGAGCAACAGCCACGCTTTCAGCAGAGCTCTACTAACCCACACAGACCTGGAAGTGGCGAGCTCAGGTTAACAGCGTTACCGTACCAGATTGAAGGGGATTTCTGCAAGGAGGGCTCATATTGTAGCTTAAGTGTAACAGTTTTAAGATACAGGTAACAGAACCCTACCAATATACCCACCTTCAGAATTAGAATTTGCTTTGTTTATCAGCTTTTAACAAACGAAAGCTTGCCTAGGACAGACGTGAGAAAGGAAAAACAATAGATTCCAAAGGGTGCAGTTTCTGCAGAATCAGTATCAGAACTAACGGCACTAACATCATTGTTTAAAAGGAAGCCAGCTTCTGCCTCCAGAACTCCTGGCAGAGAAGATGCATTCAACTTTTATTATACAGCACCACTGTGCAACATCCAACCAAAGCAAACAGTACATGCTCTGACTTTCAGCTGCTGCCTTTAACGAAGATAAAACCAGGAAAAGAATACAGCAATCCTTAATTTTATAGAGACTGTAAAATGCTTGGGAACTACCACCAAAGCAAACCAGTCCAATTCCCCTTCCTGCCCTTTGCAGCAGGGCTTTCATTAGAATAGCTGTGGTGACTTTGTAAATAGCATGTACCTGCAGCAGAGAAAGCAAGGAACAAACAAACACACTCATCTCTTTGTAAAACGTAATACATCCTATCATATATACCTTCACTTTTATCATGCAATGGCTTGAATGGAAAAGATTTTTGGAAGTCTTCTTCAAGAATGAAGTTCCTTCGCTGTATTCGCATCACTAATATCTTATTTATCTATGTATACAGATACACACACACAGATGTTATACCAATGATCGCTGTCAGAAATAAAACAGTAAGAGTGAAAATGCTACATGAAGGTGATTATTTTTTCTTGACTCCCTAGACAACTACCCACAGAAAGGAAATAAGGCAATATGTGATGGAAAGAGGGAAAAAAAGCAGAGTCTGATGACTGGCACTGAATTGATGCTGGCCTCTTAATCACAACCAAGGGAACTGGATTGTGAGCAAGAATTTTTGCTACAGTTCAATTGCAAGAGTCAGCAGATTCTTCTCTCTAGGTTCTGGACACACTGGAAGATAGTTCTGGCACGCTGCTTCTCACAGTATCTTCCACTTACCTTCCAAACACTGTATGCTTCTTGTCCAAATACGCGCAAGAGCGGAATGTGATAAAGCTGGAAAGAATAAAAACATAGGGGTTAGCACGTTATCTCATTGAGACTCAGCAATCGCCAGCTATGCTTAGAAACAGAAAGTGTATGGAACAGCCCTCTGCAGAGAGAGAGGGATCTCGCTTTTTGGGAGTCCCACTGGTTAAACATCCCTTAATTCCTACTGTTCTGTGGGTTCTGCCTTGGATTCGTGAGTTAGGATTTCTCATTCTTATACCTCACCAACATTCCCAAACAGTACTCCAAACACACTGGTTTGCACAGCGTCCAAAAACAATGTGAGCATCTGCCCCCTTGGCCAGGCAGGCTTCAGAAAGTCCATGGCAGGACAGTGACACATGGCTGCTGCTCAGCGAGGACATTTCTTGTGCATGACTGGGAGTTTGTACCCAGCAACATCAGTCATATAACACAACAATCTTCTGCCACTGTAAACTTTCACCTTTCTGAACATCCAGTATTTGCAATTTCTTTTCCATTGCATTGCCCTGTCTGTGATCCATTTCTCCTCTGGACAGAACAGATTTATGCTTCAAGTACAAACGTGGCACTTAAAAGAGTCAAAAGTGAGGAAAATCTGTGAAACTTGGGTTTTTAATTTATAGGATTTTTTAAGTGGGGGGAAGGGTATTTTTAAACTTAAACTCAATTAACTGAAAAACCAAATCCGAAACAATTCTTACTACTAAAACCTTTCTCTAAAGTTTGATGCTTCTTTAGAAGACTTGGACTACAAGTGTATGAGACAAAGGTTTCCACCCTGTGGTCTGCAGACCATGATGGCCCATGCTGGCTGGACATGCAGTGCTGGCTCTCCTCTCCGTCTCCATCTGTTACACTACATTAGAGACAGCTAAAAATACATAAACATTCCAAAAGTACTTTTCCATATAAGTCACTGCCTCAGGAAGTTGTGTGATTGCATATAGGAGGGGCTGTAATCTGCTAGACAATCTATTAAAACATAGCTTGCCCAAAGGAAAGCTTTGAGATGCTGTGCAAATGCAAACTCCCACACAGGGTGTTCGTTACAACTTAAGTTTTGTGCAAAGGTTCTTCGTCTCACTTTGCTCTCAGCTACTCAATAAGTAGACCATCAGCTGGTCAAGTTAGATGCAATACAGCAATAGGAACTGTAATTAAAAAAACCTGAGCAGAAGTAAATATACAGAGGAAGCTTTGTGAATGTCACTACAGTTAAAATAAAAGTAAGGACAGTGGAATTAACACCAGGTGCCAGAAGTCTCCAAACACTGCTTAGGAAGCTTTAAAAATATGGGCAGCTGGAGTCTTGCAAGGACTTTGTACATATGGGAACTTCATATCTCATATACAAATTTTATGGAAACATACAATCACCTCTACAGCAGCAGATGATGAGACTCAATACAGCACATCATTCATGAACTGTCTCACTTGCATCTTGGCCCCCTGCCTCTCCTTTTTAATATTCTTTTAAAGCCTCTGCTCTTCCCTAATTTAGCACCTGAGTGCTGGCAGTAACATTCAAATCCAAAACAAGCTTCACAGCAACTGGACCCTGCACACATGCTCAGGCTTAAGCACGTGAGTAAGCCTATTAAGGGCCTGGAGACAAGCACCTGTGTTTAGTTAAATTTAACCACGCTGTTGCACAGCTACCCAACCATACTTGTGAAGACCAACAGCAAGGCTCCCCTCCATCGCTCCCCAGCCCCAATACGCAGAACTGCACACACACACACACACACACACTTTCCTCTGAGGCTCCCAACAGAGGTACAACTTTCTTCTTAGAGAGTGACCGAGATGTAGCTGGCTCAAAGTGACACAGGGCATCTTCCAAAGACTGCAGGCAAACCCCCGTACTTCTGTCACACTTAAAGTACGTTATCACAACTTCAATATTTTTAAATCTCATTTGTTGTTCTTCCTCCTTTACTTCATTCATGTCATCCCTCATTCTAGCCCTCCCTCTGTTTGGTATGCTGAACATCAAGTCCTTTCCCACCCCACACTCTGCGCTCCGCCATTCTGTATTCTACACACAAGAGCAGTGCAGAACTGCTCTTATTTAGAAATGGGCCAGCAAAAAAAGAAGCAATGTTTCTAAGGTGCATTTGGTTAATTTCATTAAAGCCTTCCAAAAAGTTCCATATGGGACTAAACTTAAATAGAGCGGAGAGGTACAGTGATTTCACAGGAATAAGGAGGGCTGCAAAAGAAAAAATGAAAACCATAAAACAGAGAAGGTAAACTGATGATGCCATGGGCCAGGTTCACACTGCTCTTAGACTGAGAGCTTAGCAGCTGCAGCCACCCTGATTGCAATATGCAACACCTGACAATATTTCACTTGACTGAACTTTAAGGAGCAGCCCATAAAATGTCATTTATTTTCTTCACAGCACAAGGCACAACGTCTGGAGGGAAACAGTAAAATACAAAGTGCAAGAGACTACTTACAACTGCGATTTGTTTGTGTTAGGTCCTGAATTGGCCATACTAAGAATGCCACGTCCTGTATGGGACAAGTTGGGCTTGAATTCATCTTTAAATGGTTTTCCCCAATAAGATTCTCCTCCTGAAAAAAAAGAAAAGATGATAGATGAAATGTTTGTTTTCATTAGCTTCCCAATACATCTTACATCAGACACTGGCAGTAAATTCCAAGCTTCTGGGGCTTCTGATCGCTGTGTTTGTAATACATTCCTACCTCGCCCCTATGACTAGGCCAGTATCTGAGCACGCCCTTGAAATCAGATGTCTGTAACTGGCAATACAATTCTGTGCCTCCACACCACTATCATCTGCAACAGATGAGACTGTTTATCAGCAGCATTATATATCACATGGCAAAGAACTGCCAAGGATTCATTTATTTTTACTGCTCATCCACCATAGTTTTTCTTTTTTGAGACATTAAATCTTCAAGTGTGGCTGACTGAAAAAACACAGGGAGCAAAGAATTACTAATTTAATTGCACCCTGGATACAGCAATACTTCCAAAAATACAACATCAGGGAGATGAAATATGTTTACAGCATCAACTAAGAATAGGGACTACAAGCTCGGAAGCTTAATTCCTGGATAAACAACGAAAAATGATGATTTATATTCCTTCAAAATAAATTGATATCTTGGACTAGATACATGGATGATGTAAACACTTAAATACAATTAAGTCCATGGACGATAAAGCTTTCCACCAGACCCAGCCCTCAAAGACTGATTTCTGTGTCTGTGGATAGAAAGAGGGTCTGTGAGACTTCTCCTCCTGGCTGTCATTTTTACATTATTTATGACAGACCTGCCATTTTCATTTGCACTTTCCTCCAGGATCGTTCTTAATAAGAAAAACGAAGGCTGAGATGAGTCACGGTTTTATGGTCAAATCCATAATCTTGTTTGACAAACCATGAAAAATACATCACCTTAGGACAGGATTAAAAATAAAACAAACAGAAGTACCCAGACAGGCAGCAAAGACTGGTCCATGTGCAGAACCACTCAAGAGTCCTCTCAAGTCGCCGTATCACTTACAAAGCAGAGGTCAGTAAAAGACCTGCAGCGTGCAGTGGCTATTTGCACATGTGACACACAAAAGCTGTTTGATGACACAGCCGCATGGACAAGCAGCAAATTAAATGGGAGCGTAAAACAAAATCCTACTGAATACCACATGCGGAAAATCACAAGTGTGCAGCAAACCAGAGCAGAGTTTCGGATGATACCACCAGAACAACGAATCACAGGTGGGCAGCTGCAGGTGGAATTAACTAACCCAGCAATTTTGGAAGAAAATGACCCACTTAAAAACCCAATTAATCATGTTCAAAAGACCTATTAATAGAGTTGAGCGCTGCCTGCTCTGCAGTTTTACAAGAGGAGGCAAAAGGGGACAAACCCTGCAGGACTTTCTGTAATCAGGAGGAGAGAAGGAGCCATTACTTCAGCTCCATTACATCAGCTTGATTCTGTACGACAACCTCCTCCCACAGCGGCTGAAAGCACGCCCTGCCATCATGAAGATGGATCCCAGCACCAGCTCTTCTGGCCAAATCACATTCAGCCTACTACAAAATGCCAACATTTCGCTTTGATAATGAATATCCCTGTGTGTTTCTATGGGAAGTTACTCGTGTACTGCCCGTTACCTGCCTCGTTCTGCAGTTGCACACAAACAAGCAGGGATCAGAATGCAGCAGGGCTCCATGTGCTTCCCAAAACCAGCAGCACACCTGCACAGCATGCAGGCCCCACCAGCTGCACTGTGCTCTGTGCACTGCATTCCTCTCCCACTTCGCCTTGCTCAGCTCCACCCGTCGCACCGCAGCCATCTGGACACGGCCTGCAGCCCTGCGGCCTTGGCCCCACTCCTCACCAGCACTGCAGCTCGCACACCTCCGCCCCCAGACACACTCATGTCTCCCTTCAAGAAACGGGTAACGTTGCTTCAAAGGATGTCCTGAAGGAACTCCTCATCATTTGCAAAGCAGATGCACTATCAGCTCTAACCCAGAGGAGTGTTTGTTGCCTAGAAATTCTCGGACGATATGCAAACATAAGCAGACGCAATGGAGATGGCATGTAGCAGCAAGTGGCCAAAGCCCCAAGCCCGCCGTGCCCTTCGCAGGCTTTCAGCAGACGCTGGAATGACGGCCTCGTCAAGCTGCTGAAGTGGGTGGAATGGATCCTGCAGCCTCACTGGTGAGAAAAATAATTCAGAAAGCACGAGAAAAACAGTGCGTGACACAACAAGCAACCAGAGTCCAGCGCTCACAGACAGGAGCAACGAACCACCATCTTTCGGTTTTGGGATATTTGTTTTTGCACGATTTGGTTTCAGATCATACACTGAGGGTCAGAACTGACCTCATGCATACGATGGCTAGCTTTGGTTCACTCCGGAAACAAATGCTAATATTTCAGCAGACAGTTCGGGACCCAAGGCCTGCCTGCCCGGCAGCTGCAGGGAGAGCAGAGGACAGAATGGCAGGCGCCCTGCAGGCCAGGGCTGTGTGCGAGGCCTGGCAGCACGGCTGGTACGGGGAGGCGGGGATGTAGCGAAGATGCTGAGACACCAATGGAATAGATGGAATTGGAACGATTTTATTTTACTCTTCAAACACAAAAACCAAATGTTTTCCCTTTAAATTAAAAATAGCCAATTAAAATTTGCTGTTTGTCAAACTGTTCCTGACCTCTGGAATCGTTCCAAGCTTCGAGCATCTGCATGAAACAGGCGGACAGAAGACAGCGAGTTAAAAGGACTATGTTTTTAATTACTGAAACCCAGAATCACTTTCTCCATGAAAATTAAGCACAAATCCCTCATTAGCCTACTGGCACAGCAGCACAGTGCCTAATGCTCAGCCAGCACAGCCTGGAACAGGAATTTTAGACCTTGGCATTTTCCTTTATATAGGAGAGCTCAATGTAAGCTTGAGAAAGCAGCTCACAGGCCGCAAGCCGACTACTAATAAAGACGAGGCATTCTGAAGTACCGAACAGATTTCACTGTGTTTATTCTCAGGCGGCTGGGAGGCGTGGATGTGCCACCTCCACCGCGACCGAAAGCAGCGCGGCTGCAGACAGAGCAGGAGGAGGCGGAACCGTGTGGCCATTCCCTGCACATGCCATAAGCAGAGCAGGCTCCTCCTTTATCCCCCAGATTTTCCTCTGAGGGAGCACAGATCACCACTGACTGTATATGGAATCCCTGTGATGCAAAATCTGAACCCAAAGCCAACTTCCCAGGCCGCAAGCAAAGCCCACGGAAAACAAGAACCGTGTCTGGGTGTTCCATTCAGCACTGCCTGGCACTCACCTGCCTCCTGCTTTGCCCCCAGATAAGATAATCTTCTGACACAGTGGAATCGTGTGCCTACTGCACTTGAAATGTTATTGAGCTGCTATTACAAGAAGTGCTGTAAAATACCTTGGGGAGTTCTGTGCTAAAATCAAAGGGGTTCACAAGGGAGCAGACAGGGCCTCACTCCGGCACTTTCTGGACTGGGATTGGGAAGGTGACAGCCGAGCCGTGACTGTGCCCTGGAGCAAGGTTAGTTATCCAGCCTCATTTCCGCCTCGTGTGCTAATAGGAAAGGTGAATAGATATCATCTGACAACTGCAGCAATCACACATTAGTAAGTACAGAAGTCATATTTTCAGATTGTATTTCAAACTAAAAATAGCTTTGGTAGTCTCTCCTTTCAAACGACTTTTTCAATAATCATCTATTTCATTATTATTTTTGATGAATGTACAGAACTTGCATAACTTTTATGCAAAGAGCTGAGGGATGCACCTAAGGCTTCAGAAACACAACATTCAAAAAGCCAGGTGTGGGTTGGGAATCATCATTCATGACAGCTGTGATTTTAAGTAAATCCTTCCTTTTTCTGGCATAAAAATTGCTAAGCAGCGGTAAGGAAGTGGGAGGGCTCTGATTCACAAAGATGATGGCTTACTTTCTGTAATGTTCCTGTCATTTGGAACAGCATGGTACATAATAACAGCTGACACTTCCACAGAGCTTTCCAAGAGAGATTCTTGAATCACTGCGCAGATACGAAAGCCTGAGTTCATCCAGCAATTGCCTCTCTCCTTTCAGACAAGGAGACGCAGTACTTTTAACCCACATATCTGAGGGGCTGCAATCTAAAAGGAGTGTACTGCTCCAGTTAAGAAGGCCTCACTCTTGTCCTTTTGCTAAACTTCAGGCGTGCCAGAACAGAGTTCGACAACTGGTGACATTTTAGCATCTCTCCCTGCCAGGAAATCACACTGCAGAACTGACCAAGACTGACCATAGTCTCTCTGCTACTGACAGTTCAGAGGAGGAGAAAAAAGTGCTTTGCTTTGCCCCACACAAACCAAAATGCACTATGAGCCTCCTTCGTGCCTTCCAGGATTCAGCAATAGACAGAGGCAAACTCAACCCAACTCATTACATCTTCCAGCAGGACACGAGCAGCTGAAAAATGCCTGTGCTGCTTTAAAAATGGAACATCCTGGACACAGTTCTCCCCTTTTCATACAAAGAGTTTGGGATATTAAACCTGTTTTTCCTACATGCAAATTTTCTTCTTTAATGTGGAACACTGAAAATACAGAGCAGCTGTTCCATTTGCACTACTGTGAGCTAGACCGAATCAACAAAGTGGAGTTCAACCACTTTGTTGTTAAGAACAGCAGGAAAAGATACATCACAAATGTGAAATTCATTTTCAAATAATTAATCATTACAAAGAACGACCATGACTCAGCTTATTGCTCCGAATACCGCTTCTATGGATGATTTTTTCTGTTAAAGAAAAGAAAGAAGCCGCTGCAGCACAACACAATTTCTCCCAGTAGTCTTATGAAACTTAATTTGATGACTGCAGAAAATTAGTTTGGTCCTCTAAATCAGTGTCAAACTTACAAGACAGTGTATCCAACTCCTTTGGCAATGTAGGTCTGCTGGATAAGCTAAATCAAAATTCAATTCCTCACTCTTTCTAGCATGGTATCAACTTCCAGATGTCATCATCTACATTTCTACCCTTCTTCCATCCCGAGGTTAACTGCTAAGTACCAGCGATCGGTCCTTCACGTACCAGCCAAGTTGGGACCATTCTTTTGTGACAGTTTAACAAGAGCTTCAAGAAGGGCACACCAGGTGCTGCACAATAAAAAAAGCCCACAAAAAAGAGGTAAGGCTCAGTGCTGCCTCCAGCCTGGGGAGCGGTAGGACGGGACAGGCAGTGACAGCCCTTCTGCAGGGCGTTTTCCTGAACTAAAGCACACCTGCCCAGGTGAGTCGAGTGCAGTTTGTGCATGTCTCAAGACTTTCTATAAAAGGCTCTGACCAAAACAACTCGGCAGTTTAAAATAAAGTTTCAAGGATAACTTTTGAATAATCTTCACTATTTCCAGTTGAATTACCTGAGAAGAAAGCCTTGTTCAATAAATATGCTTCCCTGATACTACAGAAGTCAAATTATTTCCACTCTCTACTCTCGTTTACTTTAAATGTTCACACTGTTTTAAGTCACCCACCCTAAGTAAAGCATTAATTTATAGAGGGGCACAGAGAATTATAAGGGAGATGCATTCTCTCCTTCTCTCCATTCTATAGTAAAAAATAAGTACTTCAATTAATTTACAGGGTTTAAAGAACTGATACCAAATTAAACAGTGAAATTTCAGCACACAACTGGAGATGTTACAATAGACCCCAGCACTGAATACCAGCTAAATGAGGCGCACACATCTCTACATGGAGTTAATGCTGGCTTGTAGACACCTCACAGTGTGCAAGGTATGCCTGGTAATGGGGAGCAAAGCCTGACCGACTGCGAGCTGCCTAAGCTGCTTCATGTAAGCACTAAGCACACAGGCACAGGAGTTCACGAGAAGTCAGGTATCTCACCAGACTGCCTGTTAGTACATTTTCTTGCGACCTTACTATTTATTAACAAGGTTATTTAAAGCGTAGTTATGTTCAAAACATCAAAGCCATTTAGTGACCACAGCGTCAACAAATGTGCAACACTGTCGCATTTATTTGAGTGTAAACTGTTCACATTATTGGAACTCTAATAGCCTTGACAGTTGTTTGCAAGACACCTTGTCTACAGTATACTCATATTTAATTAAGAATGACAAGGAGAAAAACAAGATGGAAAAGTCTAGAGGTCATTATACTCCTTTTTAAAAATAACTCACAGAGGAGTTGTTTCTCCTATGCTCTTATTTCGGTTTTTTCCCCCCCTTTGGTCTTACGCTTCCTACTCCCTTTGCCAGTAGAGCTAAGCCTTGGCCTTCAGAACAGAGGCCTTGCCAGCCTCCTGCCATCCATTACTTGTGCTGCCTTACAGTACTTCTGCCATTTGCACATACAGTGACAAGAATGACACCAGCAAGTTCACTTTCACTTCACAGCATGATCTGAGCTCCACCCTACAAAAGGGCAAAAGCTGCCTGCATCAGTCTATTACATTTCTCCGGTCTCCTGACATCTCTTTAATTTCTCATTTTAGAAGATGTTCTTAATTACATCTTTTGGGATTTGAACTGAAACTTTCCCTCTAACAAAATCAAATCACAATTCTTTTGACAGTCCACACAAATACAGCAACAAAGCTTGTTAACAGGCTTTTGCCATCAAGACTCAGAATATTTAATTCCTGTCTTAGAGCATGCAACTGTTGAGGATTATGTGTTGGGCAACTCACACTAGCATTATTTACAAAGTAAACAGTGCTGAAGAGTTACAAAGGCATCCTTTTTTCGGATGGTCTGTGAGCACACACACAAGAATAGAGCGCTTGTGTACACAAGTGACGTATGTATGGACTAGAATAAAAACGCACAGAACTCCACAAGGGCAGACAAGGAGCTGTGGAGGCTGGCGACATCTACAAGCAACTAGGTAAAATGTACAGGTGGATAACGAGTAAATGCGCAGCACTAATTAGAACTGCTAGATGAAACCAATTCAACAACACAGTGCCTTAAGCGAAAACAGTTTACTTAACTCAAACACAGCCTTACCTGTTCCCGTTCCAGTTGGATCACCTCCTTGAATCTGCAGAATTACAATAAAACCAATAGGTTACATACGTATCTGTGCAAAAGACCTTAAATACAAGCTATAAAAGTCAATTCTGTTTCACATTCTTCCTCCCGCACTAAGTAACGTTGACAAGTTAGCATCAAGGAAACCGTTACTACTTATTTGGAGCTTCTTTTACCAGCTGGCTCTCACCTCCTGCATAACTTACCCACAAGCAAAATGACAGTTTTATAAAATAATAGGACTCCCAGGTAAATAAGGAAAATAAACAGTCTCAAATGGGTTAATCAGATCATCCTTTCCGCTATGTACTAGAGCATAACCTGCTTTTTAACTGATGCTATATTGCTTTTGGAACAGAAAAGGCTTTATATATTGCTACCAATCCAACACATGATGCAAAGGAAATAAATGAGAAGATGCAGAACGTATTTGAATCCATATTTTATAGTATCCTTCTCACTAGCCGAGTGGGAAAATTCCCATGTGAAAACATTCACAACAATAAATTTAATCACTAATATACATATGCATAATATTCTGTAGTCCAGTGCCAGCAAAGGGAGAGTGACACGACTAGCTATACAGTAATATAATGGAATACCACATTCAGTGATGTCCTCTGAAAGATGTGCACTGCCTTCAGGACCAGGTTGCTAATTCAGTCCTTCAAATCCTGGAGCGCTCTCAGGAAAGTATGATGTGAGAGCATCCAAGCAACACAACCTGCATCAGAAATTCAGCTACTTTCTGATGCTTCATCTGAATGAGATTTCAACAGGACGCACAATTACATATGTAAATTAGCATTCCCCTCCCCTTCTGTTCATTAACCACTCACCTGCAGCTTGAGGAAGATAACAAGAGCCTTGCCAAGGCAATGACTCTCAAAGGCTTTGTCTGGATGCCAGTGATGTTCTCTGATAGTATTAGTCAGAAACAGTTGTTAGTAAGACTTGTAACTACAGATTTAGTAAGCTAGGACAATCCTAGTTCTGGAGGTATATTTTAATGTACTTCTAATGCAAAGAAGATACTAAAACTCCAGCTAAGTATTTTGAGAGTGCTGTATACTGTGAATTAAAAAGGATTTGGTCAATACTCACCACAAAATTCCGAATTGACCTGTGAAAAATTGTCCCATCGTAATAGTTCTTTTTGCACAGTTTGATAAAGTTTTCACAGGTTCGAGGCGTCTGAAAGACAAACACAAGTTTTAATTTAGCCACACCTTCAGACCATCAAATTGATCATCACAGTATGTGAGAGTCACCTTCATGGGAGCCTTGCAAAGAAACACGCAGGACTCTTGAAGAATGAGTCCCTGTCTCTACAGAAAATAATTACAATATATTCTGTTTTTATTTTTATTTTTTTAAGCAAAACAGAGACATACAGTACTTAGAATAAATTAAACCCAGGCTTCCCAACTAACGCAAAGAACTGTTGAACGCTAACTCAGATAACTTGCACTCCCAGCAGACGTCGCGATAGTGAAAGCAGGCATGCTCAGACTTCCAGGTAATTTAGTTCTACGATAATCCTGGTTCCAGTGGGCACTGATCTCTCGCAGTAAGAAAGCACCTGAGTTCTCTACTTCACTGCTGCAAATGAGTGCACTGAAGCTATCTGGAAGAGAAGCATTTGGTGCTCTTCACAACTTAGGACAAAAAACGGGGCTGATCCCAGAAGACGCCATTTTGAATACTGGTCTACCCACAGGAAAAACAATTAAAAAGACAAAAATCTTCGAAAACCTGGAAAAAAATGTTGAATACATTGCCCACTTCTAATTTCCTTTTACGGTGTACATTAAAGCATCCAAACTGTACCTTCTGAAAACCTCTGCCGTACACAAATTATCCCCACTCTGTAATCATCCAGATGCTCTTCTCTGCAGTATTCAAATGCTCTCACACATACAAATAAGTGCAAACTACATACATAGAAACAAGCTGTTTCCTATACTTGGACATGGTCTTTTTAGCTCCACAATGGATTTTGTGCATAAACATGTTCCAGCTTTACCTAATAAAGCCCAAACATTTAACCAATCTCAGTTGTTACAGACCTTGAAAATGTACTTATTGTTGTATGTGCTTGCAGTAAAAGCCCCCACGAGTCGTGACATCTGCAAACACATTCAAGACTTGAAGCCTTGTTTTGAAATACACTGATTCATTTTGCATTGATATGAGACTACTCTTGGTCTGAAAGCTGCAAAAAGACAGAGGGAGACTCAGACATGCAATGTGAAGTGGCTTAAAAGCAAAAAAAAAAGAGCCCAGGGATACATTTTTAAAATAAGGCAGGTCTAATCACAGTCTTTTAAGAGTGAAACAATCTCCATTTTTTAGAAGTAGAGCTGTACGGTTATTCATCCTGAACCATCCATAACTTTCTCATCTACAGCACAGTCATTCTAACCTCTTTATACACAGAAACGTCCCTTAATTATCCAAACTCTATCTCCCACAGCATTAGGAATTCTTTAACAATTTCTCCTTAATTATTCTGAAAATAGACTGGCAGTTCTCAGGTAACATAACTGGAAAAACAAACAAGTTCTAATCTCACACTAACCATAATCTCAGATTTCATATGTACTTCATTACTGGGTTATAACGGCAATGTTTTACAGCAGCATGGCACCAAGACATGCATTTTGGTAGTATCCCGAGGGCAACTTGTAAGTAGATATATTCCATTACAACTGTTTCAAGTAACAGGATGTCTTCCCATAGTTGCAAGGCTTATGCAGCAAAAGACTTTGAATTTAAAAGCTTTTGTTTGAACTGGACACACACACTGGACAATCCTCTTTGTACATAACCTTCCAAGTCACATTCAACCCCTGAAGAATCATTTCGATTGCATTTGCTTCCCTTATAAGATAATATTGCGACAACCTCAATCCTACAGCAGTGCTAGTAGTTATCACTCATGAAAAATGTCAGAAAGCATAAATATAAGACTAAAAATGTTCTTTTTGAATTAGAAATGGGAATCAGCAGCTTTTAGCCCGGGGCACTTTACCTCACGAGAACTGAGTGTTCCTTGGAGAGAAAGGCACAGTTAATAAGTTCTCTGGGGGGAATACAGCAACTTGTAATTAATTTTTTAAGAGAAATGAGATCGGGCGACAGACCGAGTCCCTTACTGATCAGCATCAAACGGCTTTAGACATGCACAGAGCCGATAACCAAAACACAACTGCTGTTTATTTTCAAGACGCGATCTGTAAAACACACATTAAAAAGCACTAACCATGGTAATGTGTTTTTCAGGCAGTACCTGTGCTGACCCTCCTCTTTAAATTGCTTTCCAGTTACATCTTTTTCTCAGAAATGGGCTTTTCAAATGCAACTACAGAAATCCTTAGTGTACATGCAATGCAATATCATCTCACTGCAAGTTTTCTTTAAATAATTCCCAAATTGGTTCCCATGGTCACCACAGGCATCACACAGACACACTTAGCAGGTGAACAGTTCCTTAGCAACATCACCATTATCTTTCATGGTGCTCTTTCATAGAGGCACAAGCAGAAAGTTTTGCATTCAATTAGCAATAAACCTCAGTTTCAGTCATGCAGTTACCTACATATCAGGCTCAGATTATCTAATTTATCCAAAGCAGTCAATGTTCTTGCCAAATCTCCCACTGCCAAGCACATCTCAGTAGCTCTTGGAAGCAGCATCCTGTCCAAAGGAGAAGAAAAGGGCTCGAGGTTTGTGGGACTGTGCAGAACAAAGCTGCATTCTGCACCAACCAGACAAACATAACCGGACTTTGAAACCTTTGTTTCAGCTACAAAGACCGATGCAAAACGTGTGTAAACAAACCCAACTTTGATACCTGAGTGTGAGATCTCGTGGAAAACGCGAGACTCTCAGTCTTGGGATACCAGTGTGCCCACTTTTTCAGAAACTCCCCCCCGCCGCCTCCTCCCACCATTGCTGAAGGCAGAAGGATGGCACTCAGAAACACACAAAGCTTCTGAAAAACTGTGGAAAGCTTTTCTCTCCAAAGAGTGCGGTAGGACAGAGCTGGGAAACCCTGCTTTCCTCTTGCCCTGACAGAACAAAAGCCAATCTGCCTCTGCACCACGTCCTTCAAATTAGAGCCACTTCTACGCTCTCCGAGTGACAAACACTAAGGAAAAGAATATTTATACTGAAATGATTCTCACTCTGCTGTTCTCCTCTCTCATCACTTAACATCGGTCACTCCATTTGTAAAAGTCAGCTTCACTCACCAATGGTATTGGACAGCTGAGAGCCAACCAGAAGACTGAAGACCTGCGACATCCCTGTTGCCAAGGTACACAAGATGGGGAAAAGAGGAGCTACTGAGCTGTTGCTATGGCTGCAAGGAAGAAGGCTTTACTATGTGAAGAGCTAATCATTTCAAACTGCTCCACCCCTCGAGGATCTGCATGAACCTTGGAGGAGAAATTTCACACTAGGCATTCCGAAGCTGTCATTTGCACATCTGTATAATTTCCTTGCTCTAATGCCATTTCCCTTTTGTTTATTTTTGTCTCTCTGAATTGGATGAACTGTTGTAGTTGCACTAAAATACAGAGCTTTGTCCATTAATCCAATGCGTCAAAGCAGAAATAATCTGAAATAATGAAACGCTGATTCCTCGTGAATTAAAATCTTATCACATAAATGCCAGAATCCTGCTTTTAAGAGGCATGACAAGTGACAGAAATTTTGAAGGCTTCAAACTAAGTGTAACTTCTTTTTTAAACACAGATCTCCTTTGGCAATTTTTGTTTTGCTTTAGTCTATTTACATACTTTAAAAAAAAAACCACAAGAACAACTCCAGAGCACAGAGACTCCTCTAATTGCTCATTCTAGCTCTTCTAGAATGAGCAGCCTTAATGCATGAGCCATACAGAGCTGATCTGGTAAGGCTTAAACTCAGTTCACTCAGCCCTTTCAATCCACAATCCTCGTAGCTTACCTGTCCCAGAGGAACAAATGTGCCCTAATAAAAGCTTGGCTTTTTTCAGCACTTAGTCAAAGGCAGTGTTACAACCATAACAGCAGAGAACTTCCAGCTGTCACCATCTACAAGGTGCAAGTGTCTGCTCCCTCCACTACTAAAGTCATGGGAAAAAAATGGACATACAAATGCATTTAGCCGCACTTCAACGCAAAATCTGGAAAGCAAATTAAGCTATCCTATTTCACTTTGCATCAAATGGACTATAGGAGGGACAAGAAAACCTAAAACTCCACAAAGCCCGCTGCAAAAGCATGGGATGAATTTCAGTGTGGGATCTTACAACTTTTCTCCTGCAGGAACGCTCATGGTTATACACTCTTATCACCTCCTGCCAGCTCTGCCTTCCTCTAAAACAATTCCCCAACGTGTGGGAGGGGATCAGGTGGTGACAGGTTATGGTAACAAACAACAGCTGCCTGCTGCGGTTCTATTTGGAGAAGATACAGTTTGTGTAAGGGAGACCAACCTCAATGCGGTCATACAGTCAGCAAAAACATTTGGGTCGCTTTTTGTTCTGTGATCAGAAGAGAACAGCTCCAGTGAGATGAGACAGGAAAGATGAAAGCATCAGGGCGCTGTGGAGCAAAACACTTGGCTAGACTCTTGCTGATATTTAAGGAAGGAGAACAAGAAAACTACGTCTCAGGTAAAAGACTGCTGACTTGATAGCAAACATTTACCTATTTTGCTACCTCAGAGCATCAAAGTTTTCTTAGAACAAGCAGTAGAATTACAGCATTCTTATTACATTGAAACCTACTGTAATTCAACGAGCTGTTTAGCAAAGCTTATAGCAGATTGCTAAATTTCACTTTTCAGAAGCACTTTCCAGTTCTGACATTAACAATGCCACTGAAAACTTTCTCAAAGTCTGATATGCTCAGCTGAGCACCTCCTCGCTCTCCGTTCTGCTACTGAAGAGGATGGTTTCAATGATTTGTTTTTAGCTTCTGTTAACCAGAACTTTCAAAGCTCAAACTTGCAGCTCTTTCTACAATTACATATTTTGATGAAAATGTGCCAAGCTACTTACAACCACTATACTTCACCCCTACAACAATATTACTGGAAGAACAAGTAAACTGGTAAAACGTCGGCCATGTATTTGCCATACGTTTGGCAGAAAATGAGGAGATGTTTAATTTGGAAAGAAAATGAGACGTTCAGGAAGCCTGGAGGACCTCGTCATGCAAGGAGGTCAAAGGATTTTTTTAAGCAACTCACTTCTTTCCCATTGGAAACGGATAAGAAGTTCATAAGTTTCTGATCTTTGGAACAGTTCCTCACACAAAAGGAAAGACGATTTCAAAGAATGGGGGCTAGATTACACATTTATAGATCACAGGCAATATTTAACAGGTCAGAGGGCCTTGAAAGATTAAAACATCACTGTCTGTAGAATAATGGCTTCTTCAGATAGTTATGCCAAGACATCATCATTAAGTAGAGTTTGTCAGGTCCTAAAACCTCAAAAAGCATTTGTGGAGTGCTGGACAGAGCTTTGAAATCCATCTCACATTCTTCTTCGTTACGCCAACTTGCCCTTACACCCTAACGTATTACATCAAAGAGACACACGGGAATTAACAAAACCTGACACGGCAGTAACGGATTACTATTCACTTACTACAGTGAGCGTGTGTTTAAGATCACTGCTCTCTACTGACTACTTGCACATAAGAGAAAAGGCAGACACAGCACACCCAACCACCTGCTCCTCATTTTGACAGGGCCTTCTGGAGTGCTTTTTAAAAAATCTACATATATTTCCCTGGAACGATGAAAGTAAAAAAGTATAAGCCTCAAAGCAACCTGTAGGCAAAGACTGGTATCTGTATTCCCTTTCACAGATGCAGAGACCAGGAGTCCAACACGGTCTGTTCTCACGAAGAACCACTGGTCTGAGCAGGCAGGCTGTCCGTGCTGCTGCACTAGTGCAATCAGGCATCCATGGTTGTCTATTGTCTGGGACTTCAAAATTGTACCCGTATTTATTGCTCACTGTGAAGTGACAAATGGGATGCCACTGCTTAAAAAAAATCCATACCCAAACTACCGAAATGATGCAGCCACGTCATACAGTGTATCAGTAGCAAAGGAATCAGGGTTTTCCAGCTCCTAGCTTTGCAATCTATTTGTTACACCACGCTGCTTTTCTACCTTCAGTTCCGAGTCAATTTGACATTTCCTCAGGGTAAAGCCTCCACCTTGCTTTAGGAGTTTGCTTCACCATCTACAAGGTTTAACTTCATCAATATAGTCACTAGCAGAGCAGAATATGCACAGATAATAAGGACAGTTGTTCCCAGAAGCATCTTGATTAAAGCAGCTAAAAGAACTGAGGAAACTGGAAAAAGTACAGTAAACAAAAACCAAATAAAATACAATAAATCCAGCACTAATCATTGCCTTTCATCAACTGTCTCTTCATCACTTACTTGTCTGGCAATGTGTAAGACTGGAGCTGAAGGAATAACACGTTGGATACGTTAAATCTTCTGCACTGAACAGAACTACTTCTGGGAAGTAGAATTTTGTAAATTTGCTTCCAATTAGTATATACAACAAATGTTGCTTACGGCCAGCTGAACTCAGCTTCCTGGATAACAAATGGCCATCTGATTACATCCCATCAGGAGGAACGTACTGCATCTGAGTAAGAAGACTGGGAGAAAACAAACAGCAACAAAGAGCAGCAGGCACAGCACCACAATGCAAAGAGAAGGCAGAACACTGGTGTACCTTTACTCATTTGAGGCACAAACTTGAACGGGTGGAAAAGGGTCCAATTTATCTTCCAAAATCTTGATTGCCTTTTCTCAGGTCACTAACTTACATCACACGTCATTGTTCCAGAACCTCAGTGAGTTTCCTGGTGCTTTGAACAGACACAGAAAGTACCTGGATTCCAGCCCTATTTCATGCTCTCTTTCTGTATCCTGTCACTAAGATGACTTAAATCATACTGCAGAACTGACTTCCTACCCTGGATCAATACAAAACGTTTCATGACTTTGGAGCTTGGAAGATTCTCCTCACTACCAACCTTATTGACTGGCACCTTTAAGTACTACTGTAAGAAGAAGCCTCAATTTATTTTTAAGCAAAAGTTTCTACACACAAAGAAACTGAACTCCAAGCAATCCACACTGCCGGTTCACTCACAAAACCAGGGAAAGCTATTTCTTATCCAAAGGGAACTGGAATCACAAGAACTGGGGGCAGAGAGAAAGAATCCAAGGTCGGGAGAGAGCGTTAAAAGACAAAAATGATACTGAGTGGACTTGAGCAGCAGTGCAGATTGCTCTCATCAGAGATACAAGAACATATATATATTTTTTAAATAGAAAGCCCATAGCCATGAGAACGCAACCAAAGGCTCCGAAGCAGACAAGCGGTCTATGACACCAAGTTTGTCATTTGTGGCTCTCTATTTCGGCAGAAAGACTCCACCTCAAAATGTATATTTAAGTCTTGCACATAAGACTATTTCAAAAAGTAATTTGAATGTTCTAAGTTCTACCTCTAGACACAGGCACTCATTTATCATACTTATATAGCAACTTAAGACTCCAGCTTCCTAAAGCATTTCACAATCACATGCTTGCAGTACCCTGCAATTTCAAGCACTGCTAGCATGTCTTCTGTAATAATCTGAGCACAGGGTATCACTCAGCAGTTACAAACAGGAACCTGTGGTCAGGTCAAGGGAACAACCAGTCAGGTAATGCACAGTTTTTTAAAAAAGAAGTTAAGTAGCACTGTAATATAGCTCATAAATCATATGTTTGTTCCTGCAGTTGCACTGCTTGAGAGAGAGAGCAGATAAATGAATTCCCCAAATTATACACATTTTGGCTGAATTCAAACAGCACTGACAGCCTAATATTGTTATCAACTCCCCCATTCACTCAGGCAGCACAGAACTGTGTGTTGAACCCAGGGGCCCCAAATCTGCTGGCATTATCAGTGGGTATCAATGCAGTGCTTTGGGCTGAAAATTGTTTCTCACCCCATTTCTTTCTGAAAAGCTGTTACTACCCACACCAGCTACACTGAAAGATCATGAAGGCTGAACAGTCAACCACCAAAAACCCCGTGCAACACTAATTTGGGCAGGCATTACGATACACTCCAACTCCCCCAGATTGCATTCAAGGGACTCACAGAGTCACAGAGTCCCTTACCCACATTCTACATGTCTGTAGAGAAACAAAATCCTGCATATAAACTGTTTCACAATACAGTTCTAAATACATCCCAGAACTGATTCAGCTCATGTACTGCATGATCCAGGAGAGAGGATGTACGAAAACATCATGCGATGAAATACCAATACTGCCTATATTCCCCAGCAGAGTGAACAGAGTGTATGAAGCCCTTAATTTTGGCATTTCCCTGTTTTCTATGTCTGACTTTGCAATCTCAATTGATCCACTGTAGCTGATCCACATATGTCTGTGCAACCTTTTTACACATTATGTGTTTGTACGAAGTTTGCTCTATCCTGCACTGAGCTACCTTATGTGCTCAGTGTGCTTCAGGAAAACAGAAGTTAAAGGCAAAAGCTCCTTACACAGTAAAGAGAGAAAAATAAGCATCTCTGGGAAGAACTGATTTAAAAGACCTCGGACAACGACCTAAAGTGAACATTGTGAAAACCTCCCTAAAGCAGTCAGCTCTTCTACCTATTCTAAATATATGTATCTTCTTCCTCAATTAAGCCAAAGGTCTGCTTAATTCATACGGATATGTTTGACACAGAGAAACAAAAGAAACAGATGGCCAGTGTTCCTGCAGGTCTGGTTGTGCAAAACGGTACACAGTGTGTACATAATGAAGCAGTGTGTGAAAGGGAGATGAACGGGGATTCATCCAGAAAAAAAGGAAACACAATGGATATCATACAGGAAGTTTATAATGGGCAATTGAGCCTGAGTCCTCAGGACTGATTGACACTGGTCACACGTGTGGCCAAAGAAACCATGCTGACAAGAATAGCTGCAGTCGGTCTGCATTAGCCAGGAGCCGGTTTCAGAACATATGGCAAAACAAATGATTCAATGCAATCTGCTCATTCTGCTGCTCCCCCCCAAATATTGCTGTAGTAACATCCTCTGCTTTTTGCCTTACTACATAATGTTACTATTTCAGAGCATGGGAAACACCTGCATGGATGACAGAGACCTACAGAATTACTAGCACCGTAAGCTGTTGGGGAGATTCTCATATTCTTTGTATAGATCAGCTTGAGAAGTTTGCACTTATCTTGCTCCTTGCTTGTGAGAGAAAGGAAGAGAAGGGAAAGCTGGCAGGACTGTCCTCCTCATTCATTTTCCTCTCTCCCAGCTGTTCACAAGGTTAGGCAAAAAAGCATGCATTCTCAAAGCGCATCTCTGGATTCCACACCAGGCACCCCAAATCACAGCCAGCATCACTTCCTTTAGTTCTCTGAGGGTCCTGACAAGAACATACTTGTTTCGCCATTTAAACCCCAAAACATCTACTTTCAGAACTCTAATTTCCCAAGCTAAAAATCTCAGTACACAATGGAAGGTTTGGGCTTTTCGTACTAAAAATATTTTCCTTGTGCAGATATGCCTGTACAAATAAAAAACCAAGCACACGAGGAAGCAGTGCCATCTGAGATATCAGTGTTGCCATCATTCATTTGTCTGGGATGAGTCACTGCTTGGGTCACTACACTCCCAGCCCTTCGAAGCTCTAAACACATAACTTGACATATTAGAAGTTGCCCCACTAAAATGCGTGACACACTGCTCAACAGCACATTGATACACACAGCAGTACAATATATAAAATCCGATAAATATCACAGTAGATCACCCAGCCTGTACCCATAATAAATGCAACACAGCTATTACGTGCAATTAATGTGTTTGAATACCTCACTTGACATTGAAAAAAACACCTCTGTGAATCTCCTAAAATATTTTGCTTGAAAGACATAAGTCCATGCAGAAGGCACACCAAAATCACCAAAAGCTAATTACCTACCTGCATCTATTACAACTATACACTATCCCCATCTCTGGACGTTTCCCTCGCCAGCTCCTACTGTATGTGTTACCTAGACATAAATTAGAAGTCGCAGCCTACAGGGCATACAGTACCATGTCACAGTGTAGCTCCAAATTTAAGTCTCCTTTGTTAGTGTGAAGCCGTACGTAGCCCTTCTTCTTCACGTACTGGTATCTTACAACATCATCTTCAATAGCAGCTGTAACAAAGCAGAAAGCAGTAATTAGATCTCTAGAAGTTTATTCACTGATCAGCAAACAAATTACTAGATTCTGCTGTCTGGCTTGTTCCTCTGGAGTACACCAGGTCTTCAGGGACGGTACTCAGCAATTTATAGCCTCACATTAATCTCTCTGTGCAAAGCACTTTCCATTACAGAAAGCCACCAACTCCTTGAGAGCCAACAATACAATGTTTAGATTACATATATATATTTCTAAGTCACCGAAACATTTGATATCATATACTGTAATTTTCTAGTAACATCTGCCAATCACAAACATTACTGTGAAACCAAATAATTTCTTGTCAAACTTGGAAGTCAGACAGGTTGTCATCAGCCAACCACAAACTGCTGACATATGAGGATCTGCCCAGTTCTGGAAACAAATGAAGCTAAATTACTGGAAACATTACTGGAAAGTCAAACCAAGGGATCAATCTAGAATATTTCCACTTCTGTTGTGTCAAAATGCCCAACTAGTCAAACACTTCCAATGCTCAAAGATTCACATGTAAACCACTGTAAATCAAGAACACAACCTGGTAACCATGTCGTTTCAGTACGGCATTCAGTCTTTATTCAGTACTTCTACACTGAAGAGCCAAAAGCCAGACATCTCTCCATATGGACATGCTAACTGCTCAGCTATTTAATCACTGTTCACATAGGCCTATAGATTTATACTGAGGCTAGAAAGAAAATCTTTACATTATCGAAATGTACTTCTGCATAGAGTATAACTTTGAAAAGCAGTAAATCAAAAGTTATTGTCAAAAAAATTGTTGTTAATCTAGCCAAACTAGGTTAGACAAAAAGGGTGGTAAAGATTTTGTATGCAATACCAGGAGAGATTACACTTCACAGCCAGCTTACGTAAGCAGATACCCCATTCTGTGGGTCCCAGGCATAGAAAATACATGGAACTGAAATTAATGCCATTCATAGATTAAGCTTATTCATAATTGCTCCATTATTTTCAGAATGAGATCACTGGAAAGTACATACGTATCTGCATGAGGGATGCATTGACAAGGCATCATCCCTGACTGCTTATCAACGCATTCCTTATTGCTGTAAAAGTGTGTGTTTAAGGGAGCACACCTTAAAACTGCAAGGTAAGCAAACAGCTTGAAAGTATGCAGTGCTGGTACCTGCTTCGTGGGTAGTTTCAGGTACCATCGCAGTGGAGGTGAAGGAAGCACTTACTGCTCCAGTGGAATAATGAGCCTGTTTGCAGAAGAAAAACCAAGAGAAAAAGACATTAGATCTTAGAATGCATCTATTTTAAATACCATGTAAGTACTAGATACTGCACAAGCAGTGTAAACACACAAGTGGCATTTATATCACACTTCTGAAGTCAGACGTCCTGCACTAGCTCCTATAGAAAGGGACAGATATGTGATGCAGTGATATTTCTCCATCTGTTCCCCATAACACTTCTCCTCTAGCTAAGGCTGCCCAGGCACTGAGCTGAAGGGGCTTACTGCTTCCACAACAATTTAACACATTATTACACAAAGATTTTATTATCAGAATTTACTTGTATGTCCACAGGTGGAGGAATGAAAGGAGTACTGCTGGCAAGGCATCTGTAGAATTCTGCAACACTGCTGAGTAAGTGGAAGGAAAATCCAGTGACCACAGACAAACCAACCCCTCACATGCATAGGCCCTTCCTGCCCCATGGCTCTGATTTAAGCTTCATAATTCTTTTGCAGAAAGGAAACGTGAACATCACATGTGGATTTTACAGGAAATTAGAAAGACTAATAAACACAGAGATACTTTCAGCGATGCTGGGGCAATGCTCAGAGAATACAGACCAATGCTCTGTCCACCAGGTTATGCTGCCTACTATGCAAGCTCATAATTAGCCCTTTTACACGATGATCTGACTCTGTAAACACAAAGTTCATCATTGTCTCTTACCTCTTTTTTCTTCCCTAAATCTTTAATTTTTCTATAATGCTACGACACTGTAAAAACGGGACACATCTGATACATCATACACACTTGTTAAGAAGCTACCCCAAGCCTCCTCATAAAAGGCCACATGCTGCATTACTACTCTCTTCTTGTGCAAGTATAATCAAAGCACAAAAACACAGACATCCCAGAATGATTAAAGGAAAGAAAAATACTCTGCCTGGCTGGAGGAAATCTACATGCAGACAAACGTTTCTTCGGATAACCACGAACACACAGTAACATGCACCTGGAAGAACATCCCTTAAAACAGTCCACAGAAAATCCTGCATTACAGTGGAAAAAATGGGGAAGCAACCAAAACTGATTTATGTGTTTGCCCACACCAGAAATGATTCACCTGTACTGCCCTTAAGGTGTGTTCCCTCTGCCAGTAACTGCAGGAAGCAATGATAAACAAACTCAAAGCAGGAGATCGCGACCTGTTAAAAAAAGATTCTCCCAGCACATACATCATGACCACATAAGAAAGATTCCTCCTACTTGCTCTATTTCTAAAGTGTTTGGGTTCGTTTATAATGATTCAACAAAGAAATTCACTGACACACACAATGTATTCCTACGGAATCCCAGTATGATATTCATATTCTCAACTACGATAAACTTCCATGTAGCTGAAAACACAAGGGATGGTATCTGTTTGTCCTGCAGTATTCTCTCTTCAGGAAGTATATTGGTGCCAAAGTACAAATTGCGTCAACTTACAGCATTCAGCTTATCCACTTTCTTCTTCTCAGGAGCCTTCATAGTGGCTGCTAGAATCTCATCACCTTTGAATTCCTTATAAAGCTCCAGTAAAGTCTCTCGGGTTTCCGTATTTGTATTTTTCAAGTAATAAGATGGATCCAATTTTGCTTTTTCTTCATCTAGATAAGACAAAGTTAAATTGTTCCAAATTAAAAGAACAATTCTGTGCTCTCATTCAGCTGACTACAAGGATGTCCTCCAGATATCTCTACTTTTTTAAAACAAAAAGTCCAGTAACCATATCTGCTCCTGCAGAAGCAACAAGTAGCAATGTGTAACACTAAAGACAAGGTAACGTGAAACATGACACAATTAATGCTGATATGATTGTGTGTACGAAAAATCAACTTCAAATCAATCATTGCAGAGATCTCTTGGAAACCACTAGAAATTACCCAAGTTCACGCAAGTCTAATCAAATTACTTCTATAGAACAATAAAGACAACAGACTGTTGGGTACAACATCAAATTCTGTCCTTTGTCCCCTGAACGACCAGGTCTGCAATGCAAAAATCCCAAGATCAGACCTTTACTGTGGCACCAGGAGGAGGCTGGTGGGGTAGACTGGAGAATTTCTTTGTTTTAAGCAAGTTTTATTCATCTTGGCATACCTTCTATTCACTGAAAATTAAATATTCCATCCTTCAGATGTTACCCTCTAAAAATAAGTGGGTGACAGAGAAAGAGACGCTTAAAGAGTCAGCCTTAAGGAGCTGAGCACAGTTAAGACTCAGAAAAACACACCACGCTCAGAATGAGCAAACAGACCGCATTAGAAACAGTTCTAGTGGAAACCCCAAGGAGAGACTTTTTCCCTCCAGTTATGTAATACTAGCAAATATCAGTAAGCATTTAGTTATCAAAGAATAATAATAATAAAACAATAAATTGCAAATTCCTTAGTTGTAAAATCCGCAAAGAACCACCAAAAAAGGTACTTCATTCTTTACTGAAATAATTCTAGCAGTATTTTAGGAAAATGTATCAATCTTAGTTTGGAAGACGTCCACTGCCATCCAGACAGAAGGACGGACAGCACGCTGTCAGTGCAGTTACATGCATGAGAGCGCCCAGCACGCAGCAGGTGGGAGCGACCTGTGACAGGACGCAGATTTGCTGCTCTCGGCTCTGCTATGAGGCTACGGAAAACTCTGTGTGTCTGCGCAGCACTCAGAGACAGTTCGTGATTTCTAAATGAACCACATCTTTGTTTCAAAAGTTATCAACATTTTTGATGTGAAAGGGCCAGCTCCAAATTCAGGCTGCTGTTTTCTCAGCTTACCTTCAATTCAGCCTTACCTGGATCAACCACTTTTATGTTGTTCTTCACATGAAAGAAGTTGGAGACATTGAATTTATCCAGGTTTGTTGGATCCTGAAAATAATTATTATAAAAACACAATCAGAGAGCTCCACAGGCACCCATTTCGTGCAACAGATCAGTTGGAAGGGCAGACACCCCCACAACAAACTGACAGGAAGCGACAATACATACCACAGTCTCCAGATCAGATCAATTGAAACCAAATACACAATTTCTTAAATTAATCCAACCCAATAGGCAACAACCAGCCTGCTCAGCAGGCTCCTCGAGGAGCCTGGAATTCAGTCCCAAACGTAGCAGCACACACATTTTGCCGACAGAAGTTGCTATCTATCAGACCTAAGCAGGGTCTACCTTATACAAGGGAGAAGGGTTGCGCAGCTGCAGCCCCACGATCCTTTCCTTCATCCCATGGTTTGGTATAACACCTCAGCAAATCACATCAGCTCTCTCCCCCACTGAGATCTACACGTGTTCTGCGAACCTTTGTAATGTGTTTCAGAAATACAAACAAACTTCAGAGCAAGTCTCTGCAGTCTGAACTGTGCTGGTTTTCGGAGTGAAATCCGTGCTTACAGAATGACATCAAACAGATATATAAAATACTCAGAAGGGCAATGTGAGGCGCCCTTATGAAAACTCTGTTCAAAGACCACTCAAGGAAAAAAGCAAAGATGCACAGTCCGTAACTGTGAGCCTTTATACCATCCCCAGGCAAGTTTCAGCACGACTTCGACCTTCTCTCAGAGAGAAGAACTAGGAATGCCCACTGGCGATCTGGGGTGCCTCATACTGTTACTAAACAGTCCTTAACCTCCCTCTTACAGCCATGTTGGGGTTTTCTCCTCAAGCTCCTCTACAACAAAGAAAGGTCAAAGCATCAGCCCAGGGCAGTCCAGGCATTTCTAGAAATCCCATCTTTCAGAAGACACTTTTAAATCTATACTACCTCAATATGCTACAGTTGTACGCTTGCAATGAAAATACTGCAACACGCTAAGCACAGGACTACAGCACTGACACAAACAGCATTATCCCAAATAAATTTAACACAACCTCTCAATCCTGACAATTCTATTTCTGCTGAATGTGATGGTTAACACAAACAGAGTCGGTAGCTCCATCCCTTGCTAAATGATCCAATCATGCCCTTCATTTATAAAATCAAGCTATGCCAGTCTGTACCGTAACGATGCCCTCCTGGCTTTCTTTCGTTCCCTTTAGCAATCACAAAATCATTTTCTATTGTCTGCTGCCCGCCCCGCTATACCAACTCTGACAGATTTTCATCTGAAATGGACAGACAAAAAAATACATATTTTATCTTCAAGATATTGCATGAGAAGCTGATCATCTTTAAATGAACCTCGCGAGGAACAGGAAGTTAGGACTGCCCTTGGGTGCCCATCACAGCACACAGCCGAGCACAGGGATGTGTCCCAGTGTGCTGCAGGAGATTTGGACCAGGCAGCCTTTCCAGCTCCATTTCCAGCTCAAACGATTCTATGGTTCTTTACCCATTTTTGTATCCTCTGACTCCCGCACTCAGGTATATTCTTTATTTGTGTGAGTACAAATATGATCGCCTTCACATACAGAGATAATTCCAGCCTTGCGCTCTGACAGCCAGTGAGATACGTGGAGAAAACCCAGACAAAGGGCTCAGCATGCTTCCAGAAGACACAGCTTGCCTGCTCCCTCCCAGACATTCTTCACTTATCACAAACTGCAGCTTTTCCTGACAGGAATCACTGCCTTGCATATCAATGTGCCACCACGAGGGATGAGGTAAGGAAGACAGCTTACCCTTTCCAGGAAAGAAGGAAAATAATCTGCATATTAATATTAATACAGACAAATGGATTTATAGCAATCCACATTTCTGCCATCGGTGGCAAAGCTGAAGGGCGAGACTGAATCTGAAACAGACTTCTCCTGAGGTACAGATGGGAGGGGAGAGCGGTCAGGAGACAGCAGGGAAGATGAAGCAGATAACTTCACCGCGTTCTTCTAAATAAAGCTTCTAGATTTACTGCTTTGTACCTTGTTCAGAAGTAAGCAGCAGTGTATCGTAATTATCGCTGCCCTAAGAAACCCAGCGCATTGTGCTCGAGGTAGCATGACTCAGATTAGCTCCGACTGTTCTGCAGCCACAATTCATGCCGATGCTCACCGGCTTAACTGGCCTAATTGCTGGCATTGAGCAACTCCACCAAACTGTTTGTCTCCCTGCTCGGCACTCGCTGGGGCATTAACCCACAGGCAGCTCAGCGCGAGGGGTGCTGGAGTGCACCCACAGCTGTGACACCTGGCACAGCCCCACCCCGCCAGGACAGAACGAGGACCACATCCCGTGTTCTGCTCCACGTCCAGCCGGGCTGCCCCAATAAGAGGTTTGATTTGTAGTGTTTTCTTTTGTGCCCCTGATTCCGCTCAGCAGGAGTCTCACCACACACTGTGAGACACAAAATCCACGTCTACTCCAAAACCAAGAACTGAGTGCTGCCTACCTGCACAGAGACCAGAGCTGAGCTGGACTGAGACGAGGAGATCAGCCTACGTACATCTCAGTGTGTTCAGAAATATGTGCTCCAAGTGCCACGGGTAGCAGCCCCCGGGTCTCTTACTGAGGCTGCGATCTATGAACCGATGTTCATTCAGCGCATTACTAACACAGACACAGGCTTCAAAGGGTTGCCAACTATAATGCCCATTTGATGTTTTCCTGAAAGCTGAGCTCTGAAAACAACAAATCTCAAGTTTAATTCCTATTTATTTATTTTTTTAAACCCTATCATTTTTCTGTTTCACCTGTTCAGGGAAACAGCTCAAAGCCCAGCAGTGTGAAGCACCATCCGCACAGCCCCTCGTTGAAGCAGCACTGCTCCAGGCTGCCGGCTGCTCAGATGCCCGATTCCCCCCTGACAGTTCAGCTTACACAACACTTATCCGGTTATCTCCAGGAACATCACCTTCAAATGACAAAATTTAGAAGCACAGAACCCACGTTGCCTTCCTTGATAACGCGCGATTCCAAGCACGTTACACTTCGTGGGGGCTGTCAACATGTTTCAGTGAAATGGCACGGATGCTTTCCAAACAATTCCCAGGCGTCATTTAAGCTCTGAAAATTGTATTTATGGATAAGGGCACTCAGCCCACACTGGCAGCCTCTCCCTTGGCCTTAAGAAGCCTCGGATGCAGTCTCCTCAAGGGCTGTGTGTGGACTGGAGAATGACAGCAGAACGACAGCACGAGCTTTCCTGCCCAGCTGGGGCTGTGCTCGCCCTCCTACCCGCTAAGCTGAGAACACGCAGTGTGCACAGAACAGTCTGCTGCGCCACGATCCTCTCAGCCACTCCGCCCATGTGTTTGTGCAGGATCTGCCCCCAAAGAGCCCTCGGCCACAGCTGAGAGAAAGGCCTCCCTGCCCTTCTGCTACACAAAGGGCAAATGGGAAAGAGATGAGGAGTACCAATGAACAGCATGAGGCTCAGCTGCCTCCAAGTTAGTTGGTTAGTTCTGCTTCCTGCCGCCAATGCCAGTGGTGTTTAACAGCTCGTCAAGAACTACGTCTTGACCACGGCTGCTTAGGATGTACAGAAACCGTAGGACTGACGCAAAACATAGCAATATCCCACATGAAAGAGATACGGACCTGTGCAGTTGAGAGAAAAAAACATCAGAAATGCTGACAATAAAGAGAGAACTTGAGGAAAAAATAACGCCTGCACTGTAGGAAAATAGAAAGTTTGAGTGCAGTTTGTGGCAAGATCACACCACTAAGAAAAGGCAAACAAAGCTTGGGGATAAAGAGCTGCAGTCTAAAATAAGCAGTAATGACAGGGTACAGGAAGGGGATTGAGCACCACGTGTTCTTCTGACACTGTCAGCAAGATATGAAACCAGAACAGGTGCCATCTTTTTCCTGAATAACTACATCAAAGTTTATGTCAATGCCATGTCTGGTAATTAATCTCGCACGCCAGGATATGGTATTATACTTTACATCCTGCCCTGAGTGGCTGGAAAACACTGCACAGGTTGATGAAAAGCTGCTGTGCGATGCTCCAGGACCTCCGCATGTCAGCAGGGAGCAGGGCCAGTTCTGTCCGCGTCAGTGCAGGAAGCACTGCGGATTTGCTCACAATGAGAAGCGTGACACAGACCTAGGGCAGGGTTATTAACCACTACCGAAATGCTGTTGCTTTGGGTTTTTTTTTTTAGTTCCAGATCCAAAATAATTTGTCATTTTAAACAAGTAAGCTAAAAAGGACACAAATAACTGTCACTAAAAATGAGAGTCCAGCTGAGGTGCTGCTCACCAAACAAGGCAGCAGGGAAGGGCTGTGATCGCTGTTTGAACAGCGGTTAGCACTGAGAATGGAACAAAAAGAATTTTATGCAATTATCTCTGTCCTGAAAAGAGCAATTTGGTTTTTTTTTTAATTACATACATTAGGAGACAGAGGTCAGCTCTGAGGTCACATGCTATTCTGCTGGCAGAACATCCCTACCAGCTGCAGCTTTGCCCTTTCTGCATCAATAAGGAAAAACGAGATGGCACAATCTGTGACCGTACATTACTCAAAGCTTCCATCCATCATCTTGCACTGCCCAGCACAGGTACCTCACCTGCTTCCTGGGACATTCAGAGTCAGACTCTGCAAACATCATTTTCTATTGATAAACAGAGCTATTACAGACAGTCCTACTCAGCTGTTGTTTGCAAAGCAAAGGGTGTTTTTATAGCAACTTTCTTTATATTTATCTTTTGGACAGACAGCTGGGCCAGTGCTACCCACTCACTCCCAATCCCAGTGCCTTCAGACACCACAACTCTCAACTAACAGGAGACAATGGGAAAACAGAAAAACAGTAAATTTTGAAGAATTGAAAGGGGTTTTTTTAGAGAAGCAGGATTTGGGACAGAGCTCTGGAGCTACAAACTGAAACACAACAGATTGCAGTCATGAACTCTGGCCAAGAACCAAAGCTACAGGTGGCAGAGCTCGGCAGGGCGAAGCCAACGCACTGCACACAGTGCTGACAGCGAGAGAATTTAGGAAGGGGACACCAGTTTGTCTCTTGACAATTTACATGAAGAAAATCACAGCAGGTTCTTACACCAAATACACAGCAACACTTTCAACACCCAGGAGCCATACCATCTCAGGTTGTGTTCTGCCCCCGGCTAATCAAGTTGGCTTTGGGTAGAAGAAATAGAACAAGAAAAATCTAGGTATGGCTGCAAGTTGGCAGCAGGTGTCACGCAGTTCAATGGAAAATGGTTAAAATCTCTTCCAGTCCAATCCCAAAAATGAGGACAGATTTGCATTTTTTGATCTTATTTGCGAGGAGCATGCTACAAGATCGTACACGACAGAAGCGTAGTTAACAGCAACCTGTAATGAGCAGCTTACTGAAGATGAACCAATCTATTCATGCACTACGAACATCACCCTAACCGGATGTGGGAGATACAGGAACGTATGGCAGCGACCTCCATGAAGCTGGAAGCTGCTCATGGACACGTTACGCCAAGCAAGAATGAAATCCAACGTGTTAGGAACAGAATGGAGATGAAAAATATTAATTAAAAACACACCCAGACAACCCAGAATTTTTTGCCAGTTGTTGCATTTTGAGATTTAGGAGAGGCTTGACATTTTTTGTGCACCATCCACTTTTTTTTCTAAATTTATAAAGTTCAGCATTCTACTTATCTACAAGGCACAGAAAAATCACTGTAGAGGTGCATCAGCCTTTATGTTATATGGTATCTTTGTGGCTCATCTGGATAACAAAGGCAACAGAGCAGTTCCCCTCCCGCCCCCCTCTGCAAGACACAAATACAGAATAATGCTTCTCCATTCATTCAGCGACAGGGCACGAATACAGGATCCACACAACGTCTCGCTTTCTGAGAAAAAAACAGCACCACCACCTGCATTATAAGACACGTAATGGCGAGAGCAGCTTACCTGCAGTGTCACAATGTCTTGCCGGGTGAAGGGCTCATCTGTCAAGAGATCCTTGTAGCACTTTGGCCTTATGTTCAGCTGCTCAACTGCCTAACAGCCAGGTGAAAGATACAGGTATTAACAAATGAATTCTAACGCGTAAGCATTGCAAGTAAATACATGATGCCACTCAAAAAGCGCAAGCGGTAAAACGATTCCGCACTTCATTCTCAACAGGCAGCTGCACTGTTTCCATCGTATGCTTGAAGCGGAACAGCCACTCAATCCCTACAAAAGTCATCAGGTTTTCCTTGTGTTTTTAAAAACAATAATAATTTTAACCAAATTCATCACAGAAGTACCACCAAAAAACCCCAAATCCTTGAATTTCCTAGGATGAGTATTTTACAGATGGTAGAAGACAGGAGGCTTTAACACAGGGCTGACATCTACCCCGCTGCTACCACCAGTCCGACAGCAGTTTGTGAAGCCAGTCCGTCTCCCTGCTCTTCCTTTCCTTGGCTGTAAAACACAACAAAGCTTATCTACCATCCTAAAGCGTAAAATACTCATAACAAAACACGACAGACAACACACCTCATAGGCAAACACATTTCCCGTAGTCTTGATGGCCACAATATGGGAGTTATTGGTGAATACAGTGAACAGCACTGGACAGTGGTATTTACCTGAGGGAGAGGAAAAAAGCGTGGATTTAGCATGGAGCCCTTGCAACTAATCTGAAATAGCTAATTTCTGTTACTTCTGTGAAGGACATTCACATTTCTTTCTAACACTAACTGTAAATTCAGAGTGTACGTAACGGTGCTTTAACTGTGCTTTGATTCTTCAGTGCCAAAGAGGAAACAAAGCAGAAAAGTGACACTGCAGAGAATTATAAACCAAGCAATGAAAGCGCAGCTTTGAAATCTGCTGCCCTCAGTCTCCCAACACAACTTTGTCCAACATGCACGGTACCAATGAAGTATCACATTAGAACCAATACTGGTGTAATTAAAGCTCTGCTGAGAGCACGGGCCTGTACCTTAACACGCCCAGGACTCTACTTTTGGTGTTGTTCCCAGAAGTAAAGTTTAGCTCACACCCAGTGAAAGCTCATAGCAACTGCTGTGCTTTTCAGAGAGGAGAGTGTTTTGCATTCAAATGTGGCAAGCAGAATGCCATTAAATCTGAGCACGTTATTCGATAAGGAACGCAGCTTCTGCTCTCACCAAGCTGTGAATTTCCCCCAGGAGGGTCAACATAAATATTAAGCATGTCAATAACAAGCACGCTGATGGAAGCCAGTGTATGAGGAAAAAGAAAAACGATGGGATGAGCTCTGCAGAAGCAATTAAAGGAGGTTGTTAATACTTGATCATTTTGCTAGACCTGAGTGCTTGGGTGAGATTCTGAAATAGGTTGGGCCTGTTTTGTTCTTTTTGTCCTAATTACCATCCGAAAATCAAAACCAGCAGGGAGGCCAGAACAGAGACTGCTCACAGCACCTGCAGGGACAGGAAGGGAAGCACCTGCAGAGCATTCACCGATTAACGGATTGGCCAGAGGAGGCACTGATCTCCAACATGGAGAGGGAAGCAGCAGCTGAGGACTATTTCTGCTGATGTCACTAAGTTGAACACGAATGACATATTAAGGAGAAAGTTTTAAAAGGGCCTTCTAGTAGAGGCAGCGGGGTATGGCCCAGCTGACGGGTGCACAAACACACCAATGAATGCGAGGCCTTGCTCCAGCTGCATGCAAGAAGAACAAATCACCACGATGCCAGTCCCAGCAAAAGCACGGAGCCTGAGGTGACACTGAACTCCACTAAGGAGGGATCAGCAAATGGAAGGGGCTGCTATATCTGAAGACGTTTTGTTGTACAAGTATGAACAGAGGATTCTATGCATATAGCAAGGCTTCTACATGTGAAGATTTAAATACAGGTTTGCTGATAGACGAAAACATAACATTTTAGCCTCCCTATTTCATTGCTTTTTCCCTCGATTTGTTAAAGACGCAGCACTCACCTTGGTCTGGAAAAGAACTCTACGAGTGCATGGCTGCTGTCATTCCACCAGTGTTGTGAACCGCGCTTCTTCAAGGAAAGCACACTTTCACAACGCCTTTCAAGAACCCTGGCTACGGTTACTACCGATCGATCATTTTTAACCCCCTGCTCTTGTGACCGAGGGAACACAAAACGCAGAGGAAATCCATCAGCCAGGAACAGACCTCGTATGCTGTGGACCCTCGTAGGATAAGGAAACAGACACTCCTGAACTGCATTCCCACCTCATCTTTGCCAGTCTCATTTTGAAGGGGTCATTATCTCTCTTGCAAAAGAGAAATTCATCTCATTTTCTTCCTTGTTCCAAGAGTCCTCACTTTGATGGCAGATTTTATACCTTTAATCCTGCAGAAATACAGCTGGAGGCTGCTTCCTCATGTGTGTCTGGTGACAAAATCCCCCGCGCTCATTTAAAACCAATTCCTTTTGTAAACAAAAAGTTGCTCAAAACCAAGAGAACAGCAAATAATGCCATATGCAAGTTAGAAAAAAAAAAAAGAGAAAATACAGAAAGAGTCATTTCTGAAAATTTCCTTCAAGTAAACGTTCCCTTACTCCAGGGGTAGCTGTATTATAAAGAAAGTGCTGAATAATTTGCAGCTCCCCAGAATGGAGAAAAACAGAAACGGGGCTTTAAAGGTAAACACGCTGATTACAGCAAGCAGTTATTCTACCCAAAAAATACATTAAAGCCAGGGCAGAGCACAAGCTGTGACACTTCACCATAGTGAGACAAACGGATTCATTAAAGCGTTCATTAAGAAAGAAACAGGCCGACAAGAACAGAAGTTAGCGTACTTACCTTCACTGTTCTTAGCAAAATTCAGCTTTATAAGGGATTTGGCATCTAGTTTCTAAAGAAAATGAAGCATGAGGAAAATTAATGACAACAGAATCTAAACACGGAAATAACAGAAACGGCAGTGTCAGTATTTCAATAGCGCATCGTGTATCAATGCTACGTTGCAAGTTGTCTGGATCAAAAAAAAGCCCTGGGAATGGGGGTTGCAGCCACAAGAACAAGGCTCACCGTGCATGAGAACGGGGATACGGCCGATTCATTTACGGCTTTGTAGTCTGACGGGGCTGGGCAAAGCCAGCGGGCCTGAGAGGTGGCACGGCCCTGCCCTAGCATGAGCTGACCAGGGACACAACAGGCAGAGGCAACCGCTGCTGCTGCCCATCGGAAGCGACGATTTGGAAGGGGCCTCTGAAGAGAGCCACAAAGCCGTGTGTTATTTCGGCAATCGTTACCTCCTCTAACATAACTGCAATTCTTCTTTGCCTCACCCCTTCGGGGCGGTGTGACCCCAGCAGGGCAGCGCCCAGCACAGCACCCAGCACAGCCCCCCACCCAGAGCCAGCCCTGCCAGCCTCCACGCTGAGCCAGCATCTCAGTGGGAGAGAAGCCCTTCGATTGCATCACCTATCAGAAACGGTTTTGCTACCAAATGGACTGCTAAAAGCACATGAAGCACAGGGCCTTCTGAAAGAAACAATCGGTTCTTCTCCCAGAGCAGGCACCTGAGCAGCTCAGGGAGGTTTTCGTAATGCAGCCAGCTTTTGGGGGTGTTCGAGGAACGATTGGATGTTGTGTTGAGGGACATGGTTCAGTGGGAGCTATTGGTGATAGGTGAACGGTTGGACTGGATGATCTTGTAGGTCTTTTCCAACCTTGGTGATTCTATGATTCTTTTACAAACAGATTTGAGCAGAGATCTGCCAGCCGTGGGGCCGGCTCTGCCAGTTCAGTCGTGATGGCAAACAGCGATAACCGCACCGGTGAAACCCTGGCAGCGGGGCTTTCTGCCCACAGGAATTCCTACTTGTGGCCCAGGCAGCGCACGCCATGGCAGCTGGGCTCGTCTGCTTGCCAGAAGGCGCTTCTCCAAGAGGCTTTTGTCCACTGGTAAGCTGACGGGCTGCCAGAAAGGCAACCATCTCTCTAATGCATTTAGCCAGAAGTGCAGTAAGAGCTAATAGGAACCAGACAGAGAAAGGAAGAGAGAAGCCAGGCTGCGTGAAACTGTTTTTCTTAAAACACATCACCAGCAAAATGAAAGCATTGTCTGCATGCCGCTGGGTTACAAAGAAAGGGCAAAGGCAACAGCAAGTCTGAAATGACTAACTGCATGCAGAACCTGATTCATTTACTCGTCGGTCTTTTTGCTAGAACAAAATTGTCAGAGAAGCAGTAGGGGAACAGCAGAGCCACCAAAACAAACAGATGAGCCTGGACAGATCCGTTCAGCTTAACTTAATAACACAAAGCAGCGCCCATCTGTTGCAGGACAGCCCAGGAATTACATTACCAAAAAAAATTCTTTAGAAACACCTCTGGAAACACCAATCAGTTCAAGAAAAGACTTTGCATTACCTCCCCTGCTCACTGGATCAGATCATCGTTAAACAAAAATGGAAACAGTTTCCTAAGAAACAGCATAATGTGGTTGAAGATTCAGGCTTACATGTTGACAGACATTTAGTGGAGAAGAGAGACTGCACTCCTGCACAGACTCCAAAGGCAGCAAAAGCTGCAATGCACTGTTTCACCTGCCAAAATACCAAGTACTGTCAGAAGTGCAGCCAAGCCCTTGGGCTCCTACTAGATACCCAGGGGAACCTTGTGGTGTTTTGGGTCACATCTTTCCATACTACACAAAAAGGTTCATTTTCAGCAGCAGTTACTTGTGGTGCATCAGCTGCTCGTGCTGGCACCTGCTCCTCACCAAGACCAGCTCTTACATGTCAGCAGTAAGTTAAAAAACAACACAACAGTGACGTTCATGTCACAGATGAAGCACACGTCCTGCCTGGAGCCTCTCCCAGGACGAGAGCCCTGTATGAGGAAGTGCTGCCCAGACACGACTGTGACAGCCGCGGTGTGCCAGCGCTGCCCTCCCAGCAGCCCCACATCATGGGGGGCTTCTGAGTGCTGACAGCGGGCCGGGCTGGGCCACCTGCTGCACAAACTGGGCTGAGAGCTGCCCACGAGAAAACATGGATGCAGTCAGAGCCACAGCCCAGAGATACTGAGATAAGTTGATGAGCACATCTAACGTGTGGAAAAACAGGAGGGGGATTTAGGCTTTTGTCAAAGGAAATCTCTGGAGCACCAGGATGGCAAAGCCAGGCTTTGATCCACTACAAAGGATGGCCCTGGCCTACAAAGGCCGCTTGGTCCTGGGACCCAACTGCAGCATCATGCAGCGTGCCCGGAGAGGAGCACAGCCTGCACATGGTGCTTCCAGCAGGGCTGGCATGGAAAACCCATGCTGCTCCTTCACAGAAACAGAGAGATGTCTGTGAAAGATGTTACACAGGAAACTACGACAGAACATGACATAAAACCGTATGTTATCCCCTCTGCCCCACCCCATGTTCTTCTTTTCATTGGAAAACAGGGTTATCTCACATCTGGGTGAATCTGCTGTTATTTATCCTCCATCAAAAAAAGGCAAAGCTTTCTAAGCATCGTCAGTTTGTTGCCATGGCAATGTCCAGTATGCCACAACCAGGCACCAGCCTTCCCAAAGAGACAGCAGCAGTGAGCGAGCCCTTACATGAATTAAAGCGCTTCTTTTCATGAATTTCTTACTAGCAATAAAACACGAGGGAGCTCAAACACTGAACGTGCAGCTCAAGTTCAAAACTGTTTCTGACCTGAGCTCCCCCCACACAATTATCATCCAGTTTCGGTCAACTTCCAGTGAGGAAAGGAAAAAGCAATGTTTACACAAAACACTTGATCTAATTAAAATTCTAAATTCATAACGAAGATGAAAGGCCACAAGCACACACCACTTCCCATAAGCAGGGATCAGAGCTGCACATTCACAGCTAAAAGCATCAGAAGCAAGAACACGGGAGAGCAGGCGTGCTTAATGGCATGCGGTGCCAGATGCTCCACGGCAAGGAAGGGCTCAAAGCAGCCCCAGAGTAAAGCAGGCGAGTTCTCTCCTTGCTGCCTCCTCTCGCGGGTGACTTTCAGCCACCAGCAGCCCCAGCGCCCCATCTGTCGCTGCCACCGAAGGGCGCTGCCTTTGTCCACAGCAAGCAGAGGTCGTTAGGGAGCGCAGGCTAACGAGGCACAGCGGCAGCTTGTGGATGGGGCACGGCGGCTGTTTCAAACCGAATCATCCTTTGTCATCGCTGTGTCTCTCGTGAAGATTTGACCTACAATCCTCGTGCATCAGTCAGTAACGCTCCCCGACTCCCTGCGGTCTGAGGCAGCATGTCCGTTCTGTTAATGAGGCTCTGACCCGCTGGATACGGGCTGCAAAACAACGCCAATGGGCACATCTGACTCTCCGAGCACATGTGGGCAGCTGGTGACACGCAGTGAGAGCTGCCTCCTGTCCGTGCGCACCTCACCGCTCGCACTGCCACTGCTGCTCCGAGGGCTCTCATCCCCCACACACACAGCTACCCCAAACACAGGAGAGAGCCAAACCAAACCGTAATACTGAGCTACAGCATTGCCTACCAAGCACCAAATTTAACCTCACACCAGCAGGTGAATTCTTTAGAGACTGCACCTGTTATTCACTGCACACAACTTCTAATTTCAAGACGCCCTCACACCATTTTTCATGCGATAAAACCTTCAAGAAGTATTACATTATTTGAATGCTCAAATGTTGTTTGAATAACTCCATGCATAGCTTCGCTTATTTCAGATGTTGTAAATGAATTTAATGATAACAAAAGGCACTGGAAATCCTCAGCAAGTCTACACAGTATCAGTGTGAGAATGCAACGGGAAAGAGCGGTGCCAGCTTAATAAGACACGTTTCATTCAGGCAGTTCAGCGTTTCACAGGAAGATTGGGGTGAGCAAAAAGACAGAACAGTCTCCTGATTCACGCTATGGTTTCCATGTTCAGTTCAACAGCATCAATGCGAGACGTGTGTCATAAGAACAACACCTACCAAGTGTGCGTGGCTCTCAGCCCCCAACTGAACTGGTACAGAAATGGCACAAAAGGTCTCTCATTACCCAACTCCTTTGTATTTCCACATTTAAATCTTAATTAAAACTGACCCCATATGGTCACCAAAGCCTTGTCCACGCAGTCATGAAGGTATGCCTGCTAACACGCATGGCTCGCAGATAGCAATAATGTTGGGTACCAAAGAGCACATTAACATGAATTACCATGAGAAAAAGACGTGCAGTTCCATGTGTAAGACTAAACCGTCAGGCTTAAGCACTCAGAAGCCTGTCAGCCCAGAGATCCAGAGATGTAAGGATTTGAAAAATAAACTCACCTTTCAAGATGGATAAAGGCTGCCCATTAGTGATGCTGCAGGCACTACTGCAAAGCACAGCTACGCTTCTGGGAGAGGAATGACCAACCACCCCTACGGTCACCAATAAGAAAGGAGAAAGTTTTGGAAAACCCAGCAAAAAAAGCAGTCCTTTTTCTGGTTATCAGCCTCAGCATCACCACAGGCCCTTCTGCGTTATAGGACCATTTCCAGTTACAACACACAAATTCCCAACTGCTCCTCTGGGCAGGAATCCCACCAAGATGTACTTCTATCCCGGGGCCTCGCAAATTCACAGCCACGAGTCAATGTGAGCTCATTCAGACTGCTGACTAACAGCTGATGATCCCTGCGGCCAAGGCAGCACCGCACAACACAGAGCTGCACAGCTCGGCACAGCGCGGAGCTGCACTCAGTGCGCCCCGACAGAGCTGCGCGGGGCGGCTGCTCCTACTCACAGATATCAAAGGGCCTCTGAAAGCCAGCGAGAAAGAGAAGATCACAACAAATCCTCACGTTCTGACAGCACCCTTCACAGCTCAGCACCCTTCACAGCTCAGCACCCTTCACAGCTCAGGAAACATTTTCTGTCTTAAACCACTATCAGTAATAAATCAAAGTGAATTTCAGGAAGACGCCAGACGGCACTCCCATCGCTTTAGCAGCACTCACCCTGCATTCACAGCGCGTGATTACAATCATCCACGTTCAAAGAAGACAAATTAAACAGGTGCAGGAGATGATTGCGACCATACAAAGTACAGAGAACTTAAAGGCAAGAACACCCGATGGGAAAGGACAAGTCTCAGCAAGGCAACGTCAAGGAAGGCTCACATTCCACTGCCTTGGGTACACAGCCGCAAGCACAAAGAGGGAAAAGCAGAGTTCTGGCATAAATAAAAACCAGAATTAGCCGGTCAGACCCAGAAGTGACAGAAGATCTCTCAGATGAAAAGCCATCAGAAGGATCCCTCAGCAGCAGGAAAGCAAACAGCAGGTCAAGGCAGAGCAGGCAGCGAGCAGAGCAGATCGCCAGAGAAACGGAGACCTCAGACAGCCCTCCAGGACTGCACTGCTGATGGCTGCACCCTGAGCTCCGCAACACGACAGCATCTGGATCGCTGCAACAAGGCCTGCCTTGGTTTTACTGCTGTAAGCTCTGCTCTCTGCTTCCGTTATGGGAAAAACCTTTCCAAGAAGAGAAGAGTTGAAGGAAGATCTGAGTCGTGCTGCAGTACGCCATGTGCTAACGGCCATCACAGCCCTCAGACAGCGAAGCTGCGGGCGGCAGAAGGTCGAGATGCGCTCTGGAAGTGCTGCATACAAAACTCTGCCGACAGCGGCGACGTTTTCCTGACAGCTCCAGGAGCCACACCAGCACAAAGGTCAACTCCAGACCACACAGCCTCTGCGCGGATATCCATTATCTGCTGCTCATTGTCTAGAAGCACACCTGGAATAACACAACTAAAACCGCAATCTACAGTACATTACCACATCTAGCACCTGAGATGGAGTTTGAAGCCAGAGTTAACACTGATTCACCCCACGGGGGTCACGTGAAACCTGAACTCACATGTGCTCAGCTCAGGCCGCAGCGCTTCCCACCCCCGCCAGCACAGCCCAATGTCTGCCCACAAGACGTGGTGCTCAGCACACTGCCCACAAACACACAGCAGGCTCTGTAAGGTGATAACGGCACACAGCGCTGAACTGCAGAGCTGCAGTGGGAATTTAAGCTGTGCTTTAACACCGCACCCTTCAATCCGGGCTGACATATTTCTTACACCTCCAAAGCAAAGCGGTTTCTCCATTCGTAATACTGCAAAACAAGAACAAGTACTCAAGCCCTCTTCCTCGCTGTGTTCATTTCTCAAGTGAAGAAACAATAACCGGCGCTATCTACCTCTCTATCTGTGCTTTCAAAACACGTACATGGTAAAAACACTTCCAGATGAAGGAAGTTTCAACTTTGCTCCACTTTCCGCATCCTTTTGGGCAGGATTTCCCGTGGTCAGACAGCCAAGGGCTTTCTGAGTGCAGTAAGAAGTGTTTGTTTGTTTTCAAACTGGGGCTGACACAATCAGCAGTAACGGCACTCTGCTCCTTCGCCTGCCCAACAAGCCTCTGCCACCCCAAGACCAGCAGCGCATTTGCTTGAGATTGACTGAGACTGAAAACACTTTCTTATGTGCTCACAACAAAGCCCAGTAACACCAGCCGCCAGCACCTGGGAGAACAAGTAGCTACCAAACGTTTAAAAAACGTATTGGAGAACGACTTCTCCAAAGCTTGGTTGACAGGCTTGGTTGCAATATTTTATTTTCAGGTATAAAGTTACTGGTTTTGAGAGCGGCTGTAAATATTCAGGCACACATCACATTACCAACCCTCGCTCACCCAAATGACTTAAGAAAATAGCAGTGCCTGCATTCAGACACCAGCAGTGCTGGGTGAGGATGCTCGCTGTGTGCTGCCAGGGCAGCTCAGCCAGGCTCTGCGCACAAGGCAGGCACCTGGCCAGCCCCCACTGCTGCCTCACGTCGTCATAAACCCACCCTGCCGTGCCCATCTCCAGGCTTCTCGTCCATGGGCACATGCTAAGCCCAAGCTAAATTATTTTGCCTGAATACTGTTATACTCTCCTCGTATCCGTCTGCTGGGAACACCTTTGATCAAACACAAGACGTTTCAAAGGTAATCACAGCCCAAACCATAAACCAACCCCGAATCCCGTGCCACGGCTGCCGCCTCGTGGTCAAGAGAGAAACTGCGCAGGCCCAAGGAAAGGTCTCAGTAAACGAGCAACAATTTCTGTTTAAAACCCATGTCTTCAGAGAGAACTTGCTCCCTTTTAACGTATCAGAAGACAGAATGATTTCAACGGGAAACGTTTCCGGTATTTCATATCTGTCTGGTCCTCCTGAGCTTCACACAGAAAGCAATCCCTTCACAATTACCATTGATGCAGAAAAAGCAGGGGGAACAACACTGACACTGACCGTAGTGTGAGATCCGGGTCAGTTAACAATCATGGCAGAGGCACGGAAGCTGTCTGAGACACACTGTCAGATAACTCAAACAATTCTGCAGATTAAACTACAGTTCCTCCGCACTAATATTTGGCTGGGAAAGTCTTTGCAAGTCTCAGCACAGACGAAGAGATGAGCCAGGCACCCTGCCTGTATGGACGACAATTTGCTTATAGCAAGGCAGCAGAAGAGCTCTTCTCATAAGCCCATACTTTCATTTTTAGCAAACCTGATGTCAAAAGTTTCATATTTTCACTACTGTTCAACTCCTTTTACTTTCACCGAGGCATTTTTTTTTCTATGTGTTGAATAGGAAACTGAACATCAAGAAAGCCGACATATCGGCGAATACAACCATCACTCACTTCTCCTGTGATTGGATTGGTTCCGTATTTCTTTATCCAAGGAACGATGCTTCTGAAAATGGAAGGGAGAAAGTTATGAGATAAGCACCATGGGAAACCTCTATTATTTTAAACAGACACAACAAATTCCTGCCAACTTGCTTGGATCAAAAGATGGTTACACAGCTGTAACCAAGCAGTTCAGCAACACAAGAAGAGCTGAGAACAGGAACTTACAGTATGTCAAAGACCGTCCCATCTGGTGTACAAACTGGGTATTCAAATGGCTGCAGAGACAAACTAGGGGAAAAAAAGACACTTCTTTTTAGCAAAATCAGCTGGAAATCATGACAACAACAACAGAAGTTAACAACACTTTGCTGATTCCGCTGCATGCTAAAGAAAGGCTTACACCAATGAAAACACTGAGCAGATACCAACACCCACTGCCTGATTCTATGCAAGTTACACAACAAACAAAGTTCCTGAAAGGGTTTCAGATGCAGCAGAGCACCCACAGCCACGGGGTGGATGCTGCGATGCACCCTAAGCACAGCAGGTTCCATCAGCGCTTCAAGAAGTAAAGTCAGCAGAAAAAAATAACGTAACTGTCCCTTCAGTCTATCTAACAGCAGCCCCCGACTGCGGGACAGCCACACAGCCACGCTCTGATTACACAGCTGGGTGAGATGGGCACGCACGCAATAACCGCTCTGTTGTATCGCCTGTGCATTCATTCAGCCACGGGATGCAGCCCCAGCAGGCGTGGGAAGCTCTGTAATCGTTTCAGTCCTCATCCGCTCGTTTCCCACCGCAGTGCCATGGAGGCAGGCACAGCCCAATGGAGTTCCCTGGGGGCACCGAGTTCTGGGCAACGTTCAGATTCAAACTTGGCTCACTCAATAGCGATAACGCATGGTGCGGCCTCACCTGCAGTGATCGAACGATATACGCCTGAAGTTGGTTCGGGGATGGTCTGTTTGCGAGAAAGAAAACACGGGATTAACGCGTGCCGTTCCGGGCCACAAACACTCCCTAAAGCGCGCCGTGCAGCCTGCGCGGCATCGGCCCGTGCCGACACGGGCACACACACACGCACGGGCACACACCGCGGCACGGGCACATACACAGCAGCACGGGCACATACACAGCAGCACGGGCACATACACAGCAGCACGGGCACACACCGCGGCACGGCTCGGGGCTCTCGGGGCACTCACCTGCCTTCTTGCCGCCGTAGAACTGCGTGTACTCGGCGCAGGTGATGTACCTGAGGGCACAGCGCTGTCAGCACGCGGAGCGCACGGCCCCGCCGCTCCCCGCCCCCGCCCCGCCCCGCTCACATTTTGTCCTTCTGGTGCTGCCGCTTCCCCATGGCTGCGTCCCGTCGTCCCGAATCAGCGCGAGGACCCCCGCCGGCCGCGCTCCTTCCGGTGCGGTGCAGCAGAGAACGGCTCCGCAGGAAACGCGGGCGGCGCGCGGCGTTCCGGGGCGGCACCGAGCGGCTGCGCTGGGCGGGGCGGGGAGCGAAGCGAGCCGGAAACCACGCGCGGCGTCTGAGGCGGGGAGGGCTCTCATAGCGCTTCGCGGAGTCTTTAAGGCGTAATGGCCGAGGGCTTGTCTTCTCCTAGCTAATTACCTTCGAAGCGGAACTCCGCGGCCCCGTTCAACGGCATTACCGGAGAGCGCGGCCGGCACGCGGCCCGGCACCGCCTGTCACGGGGTCCGCAGCGCGGAGACCCGCCCGGCACGCGGCAGCGCCCCGGCGCGCGGTGGGCGTGCGGGGCCGCGGGACGCCGCTCGGCCAGCAGCCCCGGCCGTAAGGAACAGCGCGCTCGCTTCTTTGCCAGCAGCAGGCGCGGCTGTGGGGAGAAAGCAGCCCCCAAACGCCAGAAGTGAACCGCGCGCAGTGCGCGGCGCCGTCCCGTCGTTACGGAATCCCACGGAAGGAGCGGGGCCGCGGCTGGGTGGAGCTCAGCCCGAGCTGCGGCGCTCAGCCCTTCCCGCAGCCACGCGGCGCCGCTCCCGCTGCCGGTCCCACGCGCGGCCCCTGCGCCCAGCGCCGGCCGTGGGAGCGGGGCAGCACGGGCAGCTGAGCTCACGCTCAGAAGGAAGATCGCCCAGAGAGCGCAGTTCATTTCTGCACACGTTAATGCGGTTCAGCACGCGTTAGCCTTGCTAGAGCCGCCCGGGCCCTTTGTAACGACAGTTCGAGGCCACGTTCCTGCTTCGTTGTTTTTTTTAAACCAATGCAGTCTTCATTTATTTTTGTACTTACAAAAAGAGCCGTCCCGCCGTTCCCTCCCACCCCCCGATGCCGTTTACAAACATTTAAAAATTAAAAACCAGATGAGGACGTGTTAATTTGGTTGAATTACTTTGAAACGCGGCTTTTGTCATTAGAGTTAGATTTCCTACGAGATGACTTTGTAGAGACAGCCTGATTATTGGCCAAATAAAATTCCATATCACAAGTTAGCAAATTCTAGTACAAAAATAGTCCATGTGTTAGAACAGCCTCTTATTATTACTATATTCACAGGAAGGAGTCTATTGGCTGCATAATACCGTCATATTTAGGAAATTTCTTTTTATGCGGCTCATTCATCTAATTCAATATAGTGTTGAGCCTCAATAAATCCTTAGGCAAAAAAACCCTACACAGGGTTAAATACGCTGTTCAGTGTACTCTGAAGTACTGTGCTTTTCACAGGACATCCAAGAAACCCCATAAACAGTTCTCAGCTGATTTTGATATTAAAATGAGATCAGATCCCAAAGGACCCCCCCGAAGTCCATTCGCGCGCCTTTCCGTAGAACCAGAGGCCACAGCTTTGATGGTCACGTTTCACTTGGGAAACTCTCTACGCTCATCCGCTCATTTCCACAGATCCACTCGTGGATGTTGGAAACTAACGCAGGTCACCCGCAGCGTCCGGGACCCTCACAGCACTGCCCGCCTCCGCAGAGTCCCACGCTCACCGGGCTCCCTCTCCTCTCCTGTCCCCACGTTACGCTGCTCAGCGGTTTCTCTCGGACCAGGCCTCTCAGGGAAAAGCTGGGGAAATGCTACTTGTCTCTCAAGATGTCCAGCTGCTCCTGATACTCTGTGAAAAGCCTCTGGAAGCGGAGGTTCTGTCCAATAACAGGAAGAAGTTCTTTCAATAGTTCTCTCTTTCGTAAACCCTGAAAAAAACAAACAAGAAAAACAAGCCACACAACACAAAAGCTTCCTTAGAATGTGCTGCTTTACGTTGGGAATGTAATCCATAGGATCGTTTATGATTCGTGCATTTCTTTTCCTGTCTGGGAAGAGCTACGTGTCTGTAATTTCCATGGGAAACTCTCCCTCAAGACTCACCATTACTGTTGATTCCCACTGACTTCCAGCTGAGTAATGGACTGGACCCAGTAAATCCTTGCATAATTCTCGCAAACGATATTCAAACCCTGAAATTTATTGGAAATAAGATCAGAAGAATTCACGATATGAAACCTCTACGCACTTTAACTGACAGTATTTTCAAGAAAAAAAGAGTTGCAAATATGTAGAATAAGGTAAGGCCAGCATGCAGGATTTCTGAACACGTAGATGTTTCTTCTCCATTAGTGAAGGCTTTCCCAAGTGTAACTGTTTTTAACACATGACCTGACCCCAGAAGAACGGAATGCAACTCACCAGGCTCTTGTATTAAATGAAGCAGGGGTCAAGAATCACTGTGCTTGTTTTTATTTCTGCCAACACAGCAGTGGGTGGCCTAACACCGCTTCATTCCCCACCGTGCAAAATGGCCACGTGTGGTTGAACAAATACAATGGGAACTACTGAATTTGGAACACAACAGGCAGAGATACAGAGAATCCCCAAAACCATAGCCAGTTGGTCAGCCTTGCTTAGTATAGCAGCATAAAGAATATACTCAAATATGAAATGGATTCAAGCAATCCTCTACACGGATTATTTCCCTCACACAATTTAGCATATGGGGCTCACCAGTACAAGCTGATGGAGCGTTCAAATGCAAAGTGAAATGCAAAGTAAAGGGCAAGTAACAGAATCAAACTCTCCGCAGCTGTGTGTGCTCTGGTGTAAGTATGAAGGACTTAGCAGTTCTCCTGCTCCACAACACGTCTCACATAGCACATGGTGCTGCTGCTGCTGCTTGCGAAGCGCCTACAGCTGCAGTCTGATAACGCACGCGATATACCTTAATAACTCCCTGCACATTTCTTGCCTACGCTCAAGGGCCCATAGATGGCACTGTTTCCTCAGAGCATAATCTGTTCACAACATGTGAGAGTAGATTCCTGAGTACTGGAGCACTATGGGAAACAAACGTGCTTCAGCTGGTTGGGCTTTCAGCGAGCACTGAGTCCAGGCGCCGAGTGCTGAACAAGCGAAGATTAAGTGCAATCATACACACACACACACACACGAGTGTGTGTGAGAGTTTCTTAAAAACGAGTTGCAAAGGCAGCATAGCACGCTGGGTCTCACCTTCATTAACCAGGTACCGTGCATAGATAAGGAGCCAGTGGCGATATTCATGACTGGATTGTAACATAAGCGCTGCTGCTATCTGATTCTCCAGGTATGCAAGCGTTGTTTCTTGTTGCACTAAATGAGGCATGGAGAACAATCTGGCAGCTTGCCTTCCTGAACTACAAACCAAAGAAAATTTAACATGGCACCATAATATCAGATGCTGTTTTAAGACAAAATTATTCTTGTAACACACTGTCCTGCACTTAACTTCCAGAGGCACCTAGTGCTTCCAGGGTTCCAGCCTGCAGTGATAAAGGCAGCGCTTCACTGCAAACTGCCTTGCCCTCCACTGGGATAATCACAGGTGTCACTAATGGCTAATTAAGATATTACATGTACGGAATCATCAAACACTTCACCCACTCAATAAAGAGGAGACTCAAACAAAAAGATTAATTATGGGGCATGCTTTCCCACCCCCCGAACAACCTCAGAGCAGCACTGCAATACAGACTACAAACATGCAAATAAGAACGCTCCATGAGCTACTGATACATTTCAGTGCGATCAGCATCTCAGGAACTGATTCAGGCATGTGAGTACGTAGCAGGAAGAAAAGGACAAACGTGCTGGTGAAATGAAGCAAAGAAAGGCATACTTTGATGTTCGTCCCTGTATTACTGCTAAGGGCCCAGAACACAACATGGCTTCTTGGGATGGTAAACTGCTCCTGAAGTCCGCGCACTGCGCCAAGGAGTCCTGTTTGTCAGAAACAAGATTCCTGGAAAAGAGCAAACAAAGCTAAGACAAGTTTGAAGAGAGCAAGCAGTGCTATCAGCTGACGCAGCTTAGTTCTGCCTCAAAGCCCGACTCGCAGGCTCACAGATTACCAAAGGCGTATCACAGAGGTGCTCGGCAGTTGAACACTGAGTTGGAACAGTTGTGGTCTGTGCAAATTCCGCTTGTCCTCTCATGGAAACGTCCCTCCCACCCCCAGAGCTGGCAGGATGGATCACGCGGTACAGTGCCGCATGTGTTTTGAGAAGCACAAGGAAATTCACTGTCTGGCATTTTGCAGCACGCAAGATGGCATACCCACAGTGAACACTGGGGCAAACACACGAAGTAACGACTTTCACATTGTGAACTTGATTTGAGGGAGGGCCAGGTCCCCCCACCCCCTGCACAGGTCATCACAGACCGCACATTCTGACACCCTTCAGACTTTAAGCTATTCCTTCTTACCCAGGGAGCTGACAGCTACAGCTGACATTTCCACACCTAATCAAGGATATCGTTTTCACTAAGTTTGAGATGCCGAGGGAATCAGCGGCTCAAAACAGTGCTAAGTTTAGACCTCCAGACAGCTCAGAGGTAAATGGCACGAATATTTAAAATAACCTTCGCTGCTTTATCATGTTTAAATTCGTATGATGACGAAAGGGATTGCTCTTTTGTATGTTTCCAAAGCTGTAGTACAAACAAACAAAGAGGCAGCAGGGTCAGAATTTTGTCTGGAAGTCCGTCCCTGCTCCTTGGTGCCCGGGAAGTTCTCCATGCAATCTGTCAGTTTATCTAAACAAATAAAGCACACTTAAGCCCCAGGGCACTGCTCTAACTTTCAAAATGTGGAGTGAAACAGTAAACCAGAATACGTGCTCAGCTAGGTTGTAAAAGGCACACACGTAAAACATACCATGTAGAAAGAGAAGGATTAAAACAGTACGCCTTCCCATCAGACATGCTCATTACAGGTATACCATGCTGAGTCAGCAAGATCTGAGACACAGTCGTATCACTTCCTACAAATCAAACGAGGGCAAAGTATTACTTTCAGTCCCGCATACATTCATAGCACTAAGTAAAATATGCTACCCACTGTTAACTATTAGCCTTAGCAACCAACAGAAAAAGGTGAAGTAATTGTTATTCTCAAAGACTGATAGGAACATTAAAAAACAATGGTCAGCACCAGGCTCGGAGCAGTGGCATTAAGATGGTTCTCCTGCAGAACCCACTGTCAATCCTGATGTTGCCATTTATCCTCGACATTTGCTTAATTAGAAACATTTTTCATACCTGAGTGAAATCATCAGCAAACCTGCCGTGTCTTCTGTGATCCCCAAAGCCTTTATCTTTCTTTTTCCCATTAAGTCAAAATTCTAAAAGCCAGCATATTTAAAAAGGTGCATACTCTATCGACATTGTGTAAGTGAGATAGCTGGAGTCTTGCCTTTCCCAGAACATTCCAGTCCCAGGATTTGTACATGTAATTTCTAATTAAGATGCTTGCAAACTGCTGGAACAAATACCTGTCAAGTTAGTTGTGGTCTGTACTGAGAGGATTAAAGCTAGAATAGAAGACAGTATGCTCTGAGAAACTGCCTTTTTCTTCATCACTAAGATAACACACTTGCAGAGTATGCATAGTCATAAATGTGACTAAATAGCATGGCTGGGCTTAAAGGTTGGCAAATGACCCTCTTTATTACCTGATAGTATTGTTTGCAAAGACTCATCTCTAACAATGACTGTCTGCTTGTGAACATCCCTGAAAAAGAAGCACAAAAGGAAAACTCTGCAGTTTACAAACAGAAGCTTCCAAAATCATTTAACAAATGTACATTTCAATACTAGTTATTGGGGGGGGTTGTTTGTCATTTTCCCCATTGCCCTAAGAAAACTGTTTTGGCAAACTCAAAGCTATCAGGACAGAAGTCAATAGCAGAGAACAAAATGTATGTCCCTTTCTATCAGGAATCCTCATAACAGCAAAGCAAACTGAGAGCCCAAACAATACCTGTAGGAGCTCTGACTTGTTTACAGTTGTATGAGATATTAGATTTAATTTAACAAGTACTGCAGTTTCTACCTTCGTATTTTAAAAGATGCCTTGAGTACTTTAAATCCCATACATTTCATTGGCTAAGTAAGACAGAAGACAGAAAAGGCCATATTTTTCCCCACCCCTCACCCAATTCATTCCATACATACCCTAGGGAAGCTGTTTAGATTCATGGTCAGCATGAAGTTACTATCTCTTATTATCTCCCTCATAGTATCAACCTGAACATTATGTTCCCTCTTAGAATAGAGATTCAGGATTCAAGTCCTGCCTAATTATACCTTCATCCTGTATTCCAAATGGGACTTATGTTCAGATCTGGCTTTAAGCCACAGTTTCAACAGGAATGCATCAAGTCAACAGTTGAACAGAGTAACCCATACAAATCAGTTCAGCCAGCCACTGCAAGCAAACACGGCACTTACCAAACAGAGAGTGTAGCAGCGGTGGTGAGAGTCATGATGTAAGAACCTGTGCAATGTAGGGTGGAAATGGGCGTATTCAATATTATAGGGGGAAGAAGGCGACGACCACACGCCGAAAATACCGACAGCGTTCGTTTCTCACAGGCTACACAGACAATCTCACTAAAAAAGAAAGTCCAAAATAAACTTTTACGTTTCAACAAATGAGAGCTGCACAAAGCCACACTGCCTTCTTGGCTTACCACACCTTTCAGTTGTACCTATCATAGCTTTTAACAAAATCCTAGGTACCACAAGGAAAGGCCAACAGTGGTCAGGTTATCTATTTTAGGTGCATTCCACATCTCCTTTGTTTATTTTAGCCACAGTGATGGAAGGTGATAGGCAAGAGAAAGTTTGCAGGTAGAGGTGCTATCCCTTATTACACTTAGTGGCATAGCTGGAAATACCAGTAGAACCCTGGGTATACCCAAGGTCAGGCCTGAATTTCTATTTAACTTTGAAATCTGCTGCTTTTCTTGTGTGTTTGCAAGCTTATTTTTTTTTCCAACTACACATGGCAGTGTCATAGAAGACATTGCTACTAACTACAAATACTAGTAACCTCAGGGTGCCATCAGAAAATCAGCATAAAGCTCAAGAAGAATTCTACATCACACAGCATTTTGTCTCAAATCTTTCTTTAGTTGCTCAAATGCTAATTACTACGTTACCATGATGTATTCAATGTTAATGAAGAAAGCTAAAGAACTGTAAATACACAATATTTCTTACCAGCTAATGAGAGTTTATGATGCTTCAAAACTCTATAAAACAGTGCTAACATTTGGAGTGAAATTGGTCTGAAGACTGAAAGCAGTAAGTATTTTTGTCCACAAATATTTATTGTGAAACACTGCAAAGACTACAATGGCTGAGGGCAAGGAGGAGAGGATGGTCAAAGCAGGAAACAGCAGCAGTCAGCAAAATCCCCACCAAAACCTTCCCAGGATGAGAGATTAAGAGCATCACTGTATAAGAGCAGGTTAGGTGGAAGAGAAATAGGACATCAATATAAGCAATACAAGCAATAATAGTCACACAAATCCCTAACAGAAGTGATGCAGTTAATCAAAATTTCTAAATTAGCGGATAAAAATTCTTCTAGAGCCTCCACTATCTGTGCAATGCAAAAATTTATTTTTATACGTCATTCACTTCTTCTCAAGTGTGCTTTTGTACCTCTAAAACATTTTATGGCCTTCAGGCTCTCACTTCCTCAAAAACAGGCTCTCTTACCAGCTTCCTGCTGCTGTGAGAATTCGACTGGTGAGGACTGTCTCCCATTCCTTTCCTTCTCGATTACACTTCAACCTGCTCAGCTTGGAACCTCCCACCATGGTCATTTCATTCTCCACTTCAAGGTACATTGATGGATCTGAACTTACCTGAAAAAGGAAAAATAAAATACTTCTTGGAAGAGAAAAGCAACTCCTCAAAGAAAGCAACAAATTACATTAGATTCAAACACCAAAGTTAAGAAAGTGTTGAAGTATAGCATTCTGCTTAAAATCACTTCATAATATACCGCTGTACTTTAAAAGAAGCAGACCTCTGAAAATCAGCCTTGGCTACAACGCAAATAACCGCTTTGTATTCCGAGCTCTACAAATGAAGAAAGGCCGTGTTAGTCTGAGCTTCCCAATTACGGGCATCAGGTCACCTCGAGATGTGCCAGGTCTCCCTGAGTTCTTGGGATTAGCACCAGTCTGCCACCACCTAAACATGCAGGAAAACTGTTCCATAAATACTATTTGTCAGTCTCTTCGAACATGGAGCACGTCCAGAGATGTCTCAGAAAATACTTTGTTTTCTTTTCAGCCATGCACCACCAACACAGCCGTAATAACAATGCAGCAGTTATTCCACGTGGAGACTTACCTTTACGATACATTTTAATTAACCAGGAGGGGCTGATGAACCAGAGGCATTTCTCATTGCAGTTTAGCTAGTTCTGAATTCAGCTATTTCACTATTCTTAATCGATTTGATGTTATCTTTTCCTATAGTCATATTCTTAAAGGCTAAAACATACATTATTCTTGAACACACGTGGACATGCTCATTCATCAAAAGATCCTAAATACTTAAGAATACTTTTGTAAAAAGAAAAAAAAAATATATATATATATATTTTAATAGTAAGCTTCTTTTCCTTGTAGACAACTTACTTGCAAAGTAAATGATTTCTGTGGGATTGGGGTTGGCAGTTTAAGTGCTAATGCTGGTGCAGAGATGCAAGCAGCATCTTTTTCAGAAGCCAGTGCAGCTGGGGACTGGAAAAAAAAAAAAGCAGAGTGGTTATATTTTCCCATAAAAAACAAGTTTAAAACAAAGATACGCTACAATATAAATGGATTTGAAAACCTCTTTTTAAAGATCCCATGTAAGACTCATTGAAAATGCTTTTTGTCACATTAGTTATATAAATGTATTTTCAATATAGCTTCTGAGACTTAAGCGAAAACTAAACTTAAAATTTAGTTGGAATTATTTAATGGAAGTTCTGGAATATTTCACAGAAGAGCCAAGCTCTGAAAATTTAAACTAGAAGGATACTTATTTCCTAAAACGATGGAAACTCCAATGTGACTGACTGCTTCACAATTCCTGGGGAAGTCGTAACCATTTACGTTACATCCACATCAAACTCTTGTGCTCAGGCCTCTCCTCGTGGAAGAATACCAAGAACTAACAGAGTTTCTTTTGATTCCATACAGTGATTTGACAGACCATCAGTACTTAGCACGTTGGTTCCATTTAGTGAGTATCTCTGCTCATCCTTACAAAGGATACATGTTTGCTAAATTGTACAAACCTGCTAGTTATCTTAAACCAGAACAAGGTTCAAAGCAAGGACAAGGGAGAGCTAACAATTCCAAGGAATACCACTATATTAGTGGTATTTACTCGACTCAGTGGAACAAGTGACTTATTTTATTAAATGAACACTGGAAGTCATAATGAATCTCACTTATTTCACCTGAACAGTTAAAGTTACTGGTACAAGTCTGGAGTCTTTTCGAGGTCTTCCCTTTTTCTTCTTTTCTACTGTTTCTCCCTCAAGTTCCAGCTTTCGCTTGGGTACGCTGAGTGGTTTAGCAGCTGGAATCTTCTCTTCGCTGTCACTGCTACTCTCCAGAATATCCTTGGGCTTATTGTCTTTAATTAAATTCTGATCCTTCAGTCTGCAGAAGTAAACACATTTCATGTAAGCCTGTTCTAAAAGCTGTATTTTATTTTAGCATTAAGTTCCAGTTACAGTCAGTTCTCTTCCCTGGGTTGATACAAACGATCCAGCACTCTAAAGTATAAGAGTTTCTTATCTTTTCCCCTCCAATGGACATTACACTTTCTGCTTACTCACGCAGGACTTCATTTGTCATTATGCTGTCTATCCCCAAAACTATCCCATTCAGTTCTGACTAACGTAAGCTGCACATCTAGAAACCATGTAAGTGACTGCAGCACTCCATTCTGGATTTGAGGAATACAACAAAAGTAAAGGAGAGAGTGTACAAATCCCTATGAACTCACTGGAGATTACACCCTGGGAAAGACCCTTTAGCCATTCTCTTCCCATTCCTCCCAATGACCAGTTATTCCATCACTTATTCCACAATCACTTCTTAGGAATTCCTTGCATAAGCCAAACCTTTCTTCTTTGGTATCTGAATTCTGCCAAACAACTCCCTTCTATCCATAATTTTACTAACACGCTGGAAACAAGTACAAGAGTAATCTTTTTCTTTTTTAACACATGCCTAAACGCTGACTAAAAATGTTGAGATATTTAATCAAAACACATTTTATCAGTAATAAATTGGAGAACTACACACTTTCTCTCAAGATAGCAGGTTTTTTCCTCATTTGTTTTGGTGAAGTAGAAATACTTGCACCAAAACACGTTATGTCACAAGCCCTTTTATTATTATTATTATTTTTTAAATAAAGATCATGGGGATCCAGAGTCAGACAAAACCTTAAAATCAAAGACTCTTCTCTGCTTGCCTTCAAGGCATGTCAGGTCCTTTGCAGAGGCATTTTGTCATTTATCTCAAAGTAAATCTCACTCTTGCACATGGACACGGGCTGGCTATTTTTGTCTTCTAGGGAGCACAGATGCACGTACCCACACATGAAGGCATGAACATACACACAGTCTCTTGTAACGGGAGCTTTAACACTGAGTATTTTGAAGAGTCTGCTCCATGTCATGTGCCAGAGACATAAATGTACAAAGGGATAATGGCAGCAAAGAATTTACCCATTTCTAGCTCTCTCCTTCATCCCAGTTTTGGAAGAGACCCAAGAATTTCCACAACATTAGCACTGTAGACAATCAGCTTTTAAACTCTACATTACTGTTCTTTTTTTGTCCTTTGGACTATTTCTTACCTGTCCACAACAGCCTGATTTGTATTTGTTACAACAGCAGTCCCTGAGGTGGCTTTGGATCGTTCTGTAAATCTAGAATCAAATGCTTTCATAGGTTCAATCTTGGATGGAGTTGTCAACACAGAGGAAGACGATGCAGGGGGAGCAGTTGAAACAGAGGTAGCATTTACACTGTCAATAAAAGAGATGTGGGTGCAAGAATTGAAAGAAATTTAGTATTTTTAACATACATTGCCCATAATAACCAGCAAGCATTCATTATCTTGGCTAGAAATAACATTCAAAACTTTTCACTCACGTATATGTGAATTATAACATGCTTTTTCACCTTTAATATTTCAATATATTCTCAGCTTTGTCTACTCTCAAAAACTGTTTACAATGCATCTCTAAGCTAAGATCTTGCTGCTTAATCTAGATATATCTAGATTAAGAGACATAACTAGCTCATTCTTTAAGTATTTTTAATTCAGGAACTAAATTTTTAGCTGGTTCTTACATTCCTGAAAGGAAAGGTTTGCTATTTTAAATTATGACTGGGATTTCTGGTTTTACCCATTCTTCAGGTTATCAAACACTTTCCTTTACAGGATTATATTTCACTGTATATCAGTCAAGGAATTTGTGCTGAAACATTCCATGCCAAGTTTTAATTTTGTTGTTGAAGAATCCAAACAATTTATTATGCCTTTTCCAAGCATGACTAAGACAGAGGAATGCGTTTTCCCCACACTAAAGCATTCCAGGGATCTGTTATTTGAATAGCTGTTTACTTTACAGATTTTTCAATCCATTCAGGGGAGCAGAAGGCTCTAAGACAACTGAGGTTTGCACTAAAGAGCAGCACTAAAGCCCAATTTCTAAAGAAAAGGAGACTTAATAATTTCGTCTGTCAATCGTTCCTCATGGCCTCCCCGCTCACTCTTTAATTTATGACCAATTTCAACTAAATTTAATGGAGTAGTAGAGATTTCAATGACATCGTGCTCCTTCAAACGCTATAAATATATATATAGGATGGGAGGGGAAGATCAGCATTACCACTGAGGAAAAAAGCAAGTAAAGTTTATTTGTTCCATAATTAATTTGAAAGACACACTGTCGACTCAGTACACATGCACTGACAAAGCCAGTCACTATGCTCTCTCTCATCTGAATGGAGATGTTAATGTAGGGAAGAAATATTACTGTGCTTGAGGAGGGGAGATCTAGGAGACACAGTACAGAACTCGGTGGAAATCAGGCTTCATTACTTCCATTGCTGGAAAGAAAACTTATTTACTAATAACAACTCTGTATTCTATAAGCAAGCCACCTCGTTAGAGCATTAGCACACAGTCAACTGTATATTATTGCACTGAATTCATTTTCAGAACTATGCATATGAATTTATTCATTACCAATTCATCACCAGGTAAGTGACCAAATACTAAAAAAACGCCCATGGGAATGCTAGAATCTTGAAGTTTTGGGGTAAGGAAATCATCGTAATGATCGATTGATGACAGAATCACAAACAGGAATTAAAACAAAACCATACAAGTGAAAAACAAAACTTCTGCAAATACTGACCCATCTTTATTGGCTGCATCATCTGTTGGTTTTATACTGGCTGCTGTTGGCTCTGCAGAAGGCTTTGAAGTATTAAGGGAATTTGCTGCATTAGAATCTAATGACATGAGCTGCTGGTTGTTTTGAGAAGACATTATTGAGCCAGCCAGTGTGCCAGATATAGGGATGCTATTGAAAAATGCTGTAGAAAAATCCCTAAGTAAAAGACAAACAAACAGTAAATAGATTTTTTCAAAACACTTTGAAAATAATGGAAAGAAAACCATTTTAATTAAAACTCATCCCATTTCTCCCTCTGCTGCACGCAGAGATTTTCATCACACGTTTTGTATACATATACACAAAGGCATACACATAAATGGACAGACAGCCTAAATAAACCACCAATAACTAACTTCCCAGAGCCCTTTTTCATATACAAATGAAGACTGGTTGTGGTTGGACTCGATGTTCTTTAAGGTCTTTTCCAACCTGAGCAATTCTAGGATTCTATAAAGCTAACATTAACGCAGATATGAACCTGCAATACTTCAGTAGTGTTCACTCATCTGCAAGGGCAGATAATGAGAGTTAGCCTTATCTATTAAGGAAATACTATAGCTAGAGAGGTTTTAGAAACTACTTCCAAAAGTACCCAGTGTCCAGCTGAGCTATGCAGAGAGGTGTGATCCTTCTCCGGCCATCTGCTGTTCGTGTTTCAACTTGCTTTTTCAAGAGATTCTGTTGAGAAATACATGTAACCATTATTTCTGATAAATAGGCTGTTACTGCACATGTGATGGTTGAATCTACAAGTATATTTTTGTAACATAACCTTTAAAAGAGTAAAAAATAAAAAATCCTATTGAAGTTCATACGTTACAAAATAGAATGGATTCTAGTTCTGATTACTGCTGTCAGGCTATAACGTAGCATAAATTACTTTTCATTTCTAATTCAGGCACAGCCATTTCCAATTCCAGATGTATTCAACATGAACAAGACTGCAGAAACTTCTTTTATCACAAACATTTGCTATTTACTGACTTTCTACTTGATGCTATAAAGTCACTACCCAAGAGCACCTACCTTTCTAATGTCCTCTAAGCTCTCTCCATTGACCATGCTTGCCACTTTGGGAGCTGTGGCCGCAGCCCCAGATGCTTCCCTTACTGATGCGTTCTTCTGCTCCGCCTGCTGCTGCTGCTGCCTCTGTTGATACTTGAGCATCTCTGGATTCTCAATGATGGTTGTAGACAATTGAGCTTCAGTCATTATAGCTAGGCTTTTACCATACGTGGACTGATGAATGTTGCTCTGCAAGTGTCAGAAGCGTACCAGACAAAGAGTGACTACAGCTGCCAACACGACATCGCCAGCTGTGATGTAAAGGAACCACACAAATCTAACGGAAAGAAGACTTGATGCGTGTCCTCTATCATTTATAAACTAATCATTTTTTCCTTTCTTTACATTTTGAGCTAATAATAAATCAGTACATTAATTAGAATTCAAAGCTTTAGTTGCTAATAGCAATAAGAGTTAAAAACAGCCAACAGCAAATCAGTTTAAAAAGGTTTGCATATAAGCAAGTCAAAGAGTAATTTTAAAGTGTTCTGAAGCACCCACTCCTTTTTTCCTTGGTCAAATAATTACTTGAACCATATAGTGATGTGTAAGTAAGAGGATGTTTTCCAACTACAGTTTCTTTCCAGAGTAGAAGCGAACACCATCAATTCATTTCCTGGTAATGTTTTTAAAGTAAACAAGAACACGTTTTTCTGCAATAGGGAAATCAGTCACTGCATACATCTATAAACATTCCAGTACTTTAACTGAATCAATACACCCCTTATATAAGATCACAGATAATTGGGAGTGTTTACCGTACCTTTTCCTCCTCACTGAGTGGATCTCCAAGTTCATCCTGGGAAAAGTCTAAAAACGCCACAGATCCATCCATGGAACACACCAAGATACCGAGTCCATTGAGGGTCCTGAAGGAAAGAAAGACTCATCTTTGTTTTTTTCTTCGTTGTTGATATGAAGGGGCCGTACAGTAAACTTCAGAATAAAAAAACCATTTAATCTAAGGTATTTTATCACAGGAAACACTGACGAAACCAGAGAAATGGGACAGCAAGGAGAAAAAGTATTGATGGACAGCAAGGGTCTGTGTGCTCATCTTTAAAGGAAGCAAATCAGAGACTGAAGATGGGAACGTGGCTTTAGAACAGTACACCCCATAGCATGATCAGCACTAGGGGTAAAGGAATATCATCTGAAGCACTCACTGTGCACAATGAGAGAAAAATGTATATCAGCTGTAAATCAGGTCTCGTGAATGAAGAGCTGTTACCTTTTGCCTTCCTAAGACCTAGGCCTTTGATGCTGGTTTGTCCCAACTGTGAGGCAGACCCACAGCCATCACTTCCTAAATACAGGAGGTTCTGTTCAGTTCTGATGTCACACATGTTGAAGTGATCCCAGCTAATGTCACGATACCAAAGATATTGCAGCAGAACCAGAAGCCGTAACTAAGTATTTGTGTTCCAACAGATACAACCTGTACTATTTCAATGAATTTCCAGTTAACGCACCTACTACAGTTGACAATAACATTCTGGCTTCTGTAAGAAATCAACTTACCAGGAGATATCCATGATAGACTTGTCGAACAGCTCATGTATGACAACTAAAGGTCTTTTCAGACATGTGAGCTTAAAATAGAAAAAACAACATTCAGAAACTTAGAAGTTCAATACTACTACAAATATTACCACATTAATACTTTCCCACAGTCTAACAGTATTCTCCAAACAAGACTAGGCCATGAGACAGCTGCATCCTTGACTGTCTGATATCCAAAGGGTCAGGTTAGCTATCTCCTTACTAGCACATAAAGCTCTGGAGGAGAAAGGTTGACATTCAATCTTCCCCTCCTTTCCGAAACACAAAATGTCTTCACCAACTTAGTCCTTCTACTGCAGTCATAGAGCTTTCTACCACTCAAAAAGTAATTCTACACATGCTAAGACAGCTTCTATTCTAAGCTTTATTGAGATAAGGACGTTGCAAACTGCCAGCACAAGATGAAGACAGATTAAGTTTCATGTCTTCACCCAGACCACCTGCCCAAGTAAGCGATGCCTGCCAACAGCAGAGGGAAATTCACTCACAAATATCCATAAGGAGGATTTTTCTACACTTACAGATCAGCTTAGTAATAAAGAACTGAACAGGAAAACTCCAGTATGCTGCTCTAAATCAGAGATCCTAATCTCCTTAATGTTAAGCCAATGAACTTGATGTTTACAGCACATAATACAAGCAAAATGAAGGAGGAGAAGGCAAACTGATCCAGAAAGTTTAATGCTCATAGCGTGTCATCTTCAGCAGCTCCTTTTATGCTTCCCTCCTTGGTCTGTGTTGTATACATTCCTCCAGCTCTTTGGGGTAATGACTGCCTATAACTGCATCTCTACAATACCTAGTGAAACTTCAACAGACACCCTACATGAAGTCATAGTATAAACATAGAATAAAATATACCAATAGTGATGTTTGGATATGGGTATGAGCTGGTAGCAAGGTCAGAAAGATTTAGTGTTATGCATTTAATGACTGATGAATAGATACCACTCTGGAATCTATAAATAGTAGACTGCAGTTAGCAATGGCTGTGTTCTGGCCCACATTCTCATCATAAAGCCTTACAATCAGTTAAACTTGTTCTCTACTCTTTGCAGTTACCAAACAACCTGCTTGCATTTGTGGATGTGAGAGTAGTCACTCCTCTCAGCTGAAATAACAATTTGAGTTTGGGATATACTTCAAAAATCTAAACTAGAAATTGAAAACTTGAAGTATGTTTAAAAAGCTCATTCACTTTCACACTGATTTTCACAGCAAAGGCAGATGCCAGGGATTGAAGCCAGAACAGAGCACAAAGATGAGACATGTGCTCAGAAACAGCTGTGCTGTGCCTGCTGAACTCTCCTTGTACCTATAAAAAGCAAGACTATCAAAACTATATTCTATAAGCAATTAAAAAAAACAGGCGGGCTAAATATGGAGTAATAGTACAGTCTTTTTCTTTAGGACTCACATGGAGAACAAGTAAAGACACTGGAAGGAAATCGGGCTGAATTATGTTTATTAGCTGAAGGAAAACATTATTCCCCTTAACAGTTCCTCCCCTTTAGCACCACAACATACTCTGCCATTGGTTTCCAGTTGTTCTTGGCTCCAGAATACTGAATTCCTGAAATAAACAACTACCAATCCACTTCTTTTCTCCCATTTAATCCTCTCAAAACCAAGAATAAAAAAAGCTGAATATGAATCTAAGTAAAAGACCTAATGCTGTACACATGACCTTTGTGCTAAGCCCACAAGCTATTCAAATGACCACGTTAATCAAAGAAGGCAAACACACTTACCCAGACAGAAAGAGATCGATCCTTACTGCCGACAGCACAGCAGCAGTAGGGACAACTTGATTTGGTAGAGCTCCCATTCTTCTGTTTCTTCTTGAAAATTTTTGGATTGAATTTCTGCACAAGTGAGAGGCCACATTTTATTACAGTAATCATATTTTAGTAGATCTGCTTTAAAAACAAGCTTTCCAGTTAAGAGTGAAAAAGAAAAACATTTCATGGAAATGAAGTCGCTAGCCAGGCTTTGTCATTATCATTCACTCACCACTACAGTAACTGCCTTCCGATGCCCCACAAAATCCATGTTGGTTTTCCATCCATCTCTCTCGATGATCTGAGCGGTAGGCCCAGAATTATTCATGGCGTGAGCAGAAACAAGATAGTGACCATCAGGTGACCAGCTGAGACGCAGCACGTGTGTCGTCCCTCCACACTAAGGAAATAAATCCAAAAACATACTAGAGCTTAAAGTGTGTCTGGCTATACATATATATATACACACACATGTACATGTGCGTGTGTACATATACATATATATAATTTTTTTTTTTTAAACACAAACTATTTTAATTTTAGATTTAGAAAATACGGTTACGAAGGTCTTTCGTGTCCATAAAAGAAAGACAACGTATACACTTCTCAGCACTTCAGACACGGTTATGCAGGTGATGCAGCATAATTCACGAAGCTCTAACAGAAGGAGGAAAAAGGTATCCAGAGAACTAGTTTTAAAGGAAACAAAACACAAGTCTTCTTGCACACAGCACACTCAGTAACAATCACAGTTCTAGTCAGTCACAGGGCTGCAGCATGTCAGCTGCTAACAATCAGACTTCAGCTTGCCACATGTTATGTGTATTCAGACATTTACAGTCTATTACCACAAGCAATCACACTGTGACACTGCCATGTCACTGGGCAACACACTCCACTCACTAAGCCTCAGTTTCTCCCCAGAAGTTTGACCTCCTGATCAAAGTCAATCAGATAAGAGCCCTTGGGTGCCAGACCAGAGATCCCTTCCCCTCAGTTTCTGATAATGGCCAATAGAAGATGCATAGGGAAGAATGCAAAAGCAATGCAATTAGTTTGTGCCAACTCCTCCCTAGAATAACCTCCACCTTTGCAGGCATCTGCTTGCTTCCACGACCACATACATCTTTGGCATCAACAACATTCAGTGGCAATAAGAGTCTCAATTTAATGACTCATTGCAGGAGAAAGTTTCCCTCCACATCCCCTTTAGAATCTACCCCTGGATATTTTAACAGTGCTAACTCAAATGACGCTACCTAATGCTTCTTCAGAACCTGAGTTACTCTAACAATGTTCATTCGCTCTGCAGGAATTCACGTTGAATGGTCACACATTCTCAAGTACCTCATCAAAGGGTTTTGTGATGCTGGTTTCCAATTGCCAGTCCATCGTCCGCCACACTTTCAAACTCCGATCGTCAGCCTGAGAGGCAATGTATTTTCCAACAGGATCCCAGGTCAGCCCTTTCACCAAGCCAGAATGCCCTTTCAAAGTGGCAAGAATTTCTGTTCCAACAACAACAACAACAAAACTCCTTTAAAGCAGCAGTTTAACTGGAACTTTTTAGTTAAACATTCATCCTTTCTTCAGTACCCAAAGATTATCACAACAAATTCGGCTTTTTACTACCTGTGACTGAAAAAATACAAAAGTCTGCCTGAAAATAGGCTACAAGGTCTGCCAATCTCCTGCTTATCATCCTGTTAGAAGAGAGGCTGAGAGCACTGCGCAGGCTACAGAGAGCTTGAAAGTGTAAAACCTCCAACATCAGTATTGGCAACAGCCCTAAAATAAATAGCGGTGCCTGGACAGCACGCAATGGGAGTTTCAGCTTGCACCAAGTTACGTGATGAGAAGCAGCCAAATACAGGCAGGTGCTCCCTAAGTGCTGCAAACCCTCACAGGTCTGCTGGAGGCTGCGGGCCTGAGGAGCTGCCAGCACTGCAGCAAAAAAAGGAACACGGCCATCAATTGCAAGACTCAAGTAGCATGTAATTATGAAATTGCAGAGAAGGTAAAGAAAATGCATGTAATAATGACTTTCCTGTAAAATCGGAAGGATAATCTGAGCATAACTTATCTCCAGCAGAACAGAATCCACTGATCATCAATAACCAAACTTGGAAGAGGGAGCTCACCATACTGCAAGCGAAAGGCAGACAACCCATTGCCACACGGGCACTGCCAGTGAAATACACCCACAGAAAAGTTTACTGGAAAGTATTATATGCTTGCATATCTGAAATATAAGATCTCTCACCTGGAAATTTGACAGCATTCCAGATGACAACAGTGTTATCCACACTACAGGATGCCAGCCAAGCATCATGTGGAGACCATGCTACGTCCATGACATCTGTTTAAAAAAAGTTTCCATATAAGACACCACCAGAGAATCCAAAAATCTTCCTTAAAGGAACTTGTGGGGCAACATTTTTTCTATCAAGAAATGACGAGAGTATCACTAGAGTGGGAGGTAGGACAGAATGCAGCAAACCGAGGCTGAGGCCAAAACAGAAGTTCAAAATAGAGAAATGCAATAGTTGGTGACTATAAAAGTACTAATGCACATATAGAGCACTTCGCCTTGCTTTGAACAGCAGATATTGCAATACACTCACTTCGTTCCAAAGCATGCGTACAAATTATGTTTATGCTGTGCCTGTTAACTTACCCCCTGAATGGCTTCTGAGAATTGATACACACCTCCACTGCTCAACATTAGTTAGTTTGCTACTAGAACCAAACACAGTGCTGGGTCCAATGTACCTAATTAAAATAGAAAAAAAAACAGTTCCCAACAGAACCACTTCACGTTTTTCACACACTTTCTAAGGAAAAACCAGCTGTACGGTGCACTTCTGTCTCATGTTCAGTTATTCCTGCAATAAAAAGCTGAAACCAAAACATGTTTATAGAAAGTAATTCCAGTTATTAAAAAAAACTAGCTTCCGTACAAGTTATACTGCCCAGTGATAGCAAAAAATGATAGCATTTAAGTAACCTTCCAGATCTCATCAGGAAGTTTTCTTCAAGGACAGATGCTGCCTTAACTCACAGCCAGGAGCACAACTGCCCAGGTAGAACCACTCCAGCCCAAGAGATGGGACAAAGGGCTGACTCTCTGGTACCAGTGATGTGATATCACGGCTTGCAGCTCCACACACACCATAGGAAGCAGCTTATCAGATTATTAGAGTTACTATATCAGAGTTTATCAGATGCTTGCAAAGGGAAGAAACACTAATAGGCTCAGTATCGTCACTTACTTGAGACAGAATACAAAACCAAGAAGGAAGAAACATGCTTACGCGGCTCGTTTCCACACCATGATCAGTTTGTCATCTCCCCCTGAAGCCAGGTAAACTCCATTGTTTGACCACCGTACACAGTTCACACAAGCTGCAAATTTAGAAAAGAAAGCTTGTCAAACGAAAACTGAGAATAGATTCTCCTAGAACGGGGGCAGAATTGATAACAGGTAACGCCAGCCAGGAGACCTTTAGGGCTTCAGTCTGGTTTTTCTGCTCAAGGCACTTTGTCTGCTTTAGATAAATGAACTGGGATTCACCTTTCAGTGGCAGTTGAGGAACTCCTTATTTAAAAAAAAACACAAACTATTAATTGTTTAAAAGAATCTTCACTAAATGTAACTTAAAAGGTGAAAGATGTATATTCATCTAACAAAGGAAACTGCTGGGGAAAACCAATCTTAACACCATTTCCTACCAAGTACCTAAAAACACATCCAGCCAAAGCATGAGACCCCTCTGCTGGATTTCATGGCTCTTTACCACTGGACAGAACACGATTCTTGTAATTGCAGACAGACGGAACGCTTTGGCAAATAACAAACAGTCAGCATAAATAAGTGCATCTACGTACCTAAGTGATTGTCCATCTGACAAAGCATCTTGGGAATATTTTCATTCTTTTCATCTTCCTCTTTCAGGACAGGAGCCATATTCCAGATCACAACTTTCCCAGAATCCTGACCTGCAGGTGAACGAGAGGCCCTCCGTGTGAGCACATGAGAAAGGCAAAACAGCTGAACTCAATACAGGCACGGAACAGAGGGGGGGATTTAGTCACTGCTGGGGTGGGAACTGTGGAACACATAACCACAGATGCCATTCTGAAACAGTTACACAGAAGCACTGTACTGAAAATTGAGTTACAAAGCTGTGATAAAAAGTAATTACTCATATGTAACAACATAACAACTTCAAGTAACTCAAGTAACAACGATAACTACAGGCACCAACTATTTATAAAGTAAAACTGTACGTAACAAATGAAGACGTAAGTTCAAAATCTAAAAGGCAATTATTTTAGCCAACAAAATTGTTATTTGGATGACAACAGCAAATAATTCTGCACACATTTCTTGAGCCGTTCCATTTCTACACATTGATTTTCCTATTTAGCAGTTCAAACACTCAGCTCCTCTTCAAATAAAAAGAAATTTGGTTATTACGGCCACTACTCAGCTATTGCAGTACCACCCCAACTGACATCCAGGAGGATGCACAGATCAGGAAACGCAGCTCTGCCTTCTGCAGTAATAGCAGGCTTTTCTATACATCCTAACAAGTGACACTTCTGAGATACAGACAGTTACATAAGGGATGTGTTTGTTACATAAGGGAATAGGGAAGTACTTCAAGGGCACGAGGTCACTGTGGCGCAGGGGTCCGACCTCCTTGGGGCATAAGCATACCTTGTCCTCCTGTTGCAAACTTGGTCCCATCTGGGTGAATGTCCACTGAAAATATAGGCTTTCCTGCAATCAGAGAACAAGAGAAACACACTGAATTGTTTCACAGTCAGCAGAACGCAGTAATGCCAGCAGATCCATGACCCTTCAGGTGGGCAAATGGCATTTTGCTTCTAAAAGCAGTTATTAAAGACATACATCTAAGTAGGAAAGTTGAAAGCAATCTCAAGAAAAGAACGACAACTATTAGAAGTGCAGATGGAAGTTACTGTGCCATTAACAAACCAGAGATGAACAAGGAGACATAATCCTGCAGGAGATGCCAAATGCCTCAAAGCAAAGTAACACCACAACAGTTGCACCAACAAGGTAAAATCACATCTGGGTACAGAATTCCTTCCGGGTTTCTGTAGTTCATTAGCTGATGACCCGAAACAAGTTTTGTTTTGGTTTCTGCCTTTTGTTGCTTTGTTGATAAGTCCTGGAGAATTTAACTGGATTCTCCAGCTATAGGTTTATGCTGCAACTATACCATCTGGCTTCCCTGGCATTAAACTGTAAACAAAATCCTTGTCCCAATATACTTCTCTCTGCATGAGGGATGTGTGTTCTGCTTCATGTATTTTCTTTATGTCGACTTGTTTTGAGGTTTATTTTGTTTGGATTCATGTTGCAACACCGACACGTGATTCCCCTTAAGAGCTTTACAGGCAGCCAAGCAAAGACCTTCACTAGATTAAGACAGCACTCCACTCGCACTCCTTTCTAAACCACATAAAACACAAATTGAGATTTAGCTGTGGCTTTTCTTCAGGCCGTGCTTGAATCTATTCTTATTTCCCTGCCATCTCAAATGCAACATAAATGGCCGAGTACTTTGAGAAGCACAGCAGGAAGCAAACATTGATTTTGTCCTTCTCAAGGTGCAGAAGTTCCCTTACATTAAACCAGCACATCATTTAAACTAGTTTAAGCCACTGACACTTACAGATAGAAGCTCCTCTATAGATGTTACAAGTGGAAGAGATTACCTTTGCATCGACAACCTCACACGCAAAGTTACCATACTGTCATGTGTGCTGCGCCGTTAGCTGTGAGAGTATGGGAAGCCCTTTATCCTTAAAGGCCTCTTTAGGTCTTCAGCCAGGTACTAAGCTGCTCACCCTGCCTGTGCATCACTCACAAAACCAGGAACCCGATCCCCAGTGAGTCAGAAGGAACAAAGCCCTCAATAAGACGGGGAGCTGCGACCCCCAGAGCAGCACAGTGCCCCCAGACAGCGCCTCGGAGGTTGGGTGGCTGCAGTTAAACAACACTGCAAAGAAGGAGCCACTATTTATTAGCAACCACCGCCTTCCTCAGGTCCATGTCCACATCTCATGGCGTTGTTGGACGCCGAACAGTGCCAGGTCCCTCTCCCTAAGCATCCGAGTGCCTTCCCATGCCTGTCACTGGAGAAGTTCTCAATCTCATACCAGTAATCAAGCATCAAAATAAGATGCATGTGATATTTAAACATTAACACTGCAATTTATCAGTGGGTTTTAGGTAATTTTTCCCCTCTTGTAATAATTTCTGAATAATTTGTTGAAGCTATCGAAGCTCCCCGCAACACAGAGCACAAGGCAGCAAACCAGGTCCACTGAAACCAGAACACCTTCTGATAGACCGACCATATAACATCATGTGGTTTGTTACTTAATTCTATGCAGTAATCACTAAAACAAAAGGACAATTTTATGCAAAGTTCCACAATGAGAATGAGATGTGAAAGAGAACGATATTTTGCTTGCAGCCCATCCAAGACACAACATCCTATGTGACTCACATATCCATTTAAATATTTACCTTCCACCATTACAGCTTGAAGAGATAATAAACTCTGTGCCTACATTTCAACAAAGCGAGCTCCAATTTCTACAAGCTGTAACACACAAACAGCACCTCGGGGTTTGCAGAGGTTTCTCAGAATCGCACAGGACTTCCTTCCCAAGAGAGCTCAGCACGTGCCATTGCTACAGACCAGGGCTCTCAACCAGCTGTGTGCCAAACACGCGCATACAGCAGGGCTGTGTACCTACATACAGGTACTGAAAGGAAACAGGGGAGAATCAGACCCCAGCTGAATATCTACAGTAGTGTCTCGTGCAGGAGATTGCACTTGTCAGTGTTCCGTCCTGCTCCAAGGCAAGGAAGGAGGTAAGGAGAACTTGATAACAAGCATTTATCGAACAAATCTAATGAACTGGCATTAATAGTGCAAAAAGCTTACAGAAAATCCATTTCAAGAAGTAGTATTTCCAATAAGCACTCAGGCAAAGCAACATTAAGAACTCCAAGACAAAAACCTGTAGAGCCAAAATGTGCAGTGCTCTTACAGGGAGCACACAGCATCCGGGCTGAGAAGCCCAGGTGCACTGAATGTATTTGCTGCAACCCCGACTCCCCATGTCTGTCATCTCACAGAGCGCGTGCCTGCCAGCATCCTTCAACTGCTTCCAGCCCATTCAGTAAAGTACAAGTCCCAAAACTGAGCAGGTAAAGGAGAAGGGAGGAATGACAGCAAGGAACCAGCGCACAGAGGAGCCATCCTGGGATCTTGACTCTTGCTCACGTACCAGCAACAGGGAAGCAAGCTCTTCTGCCAGCAGTGAAAACAAAAGGAGCAAGAGCTACTGACAGTGAGCCCATAGCAGGAACCACCCCCATCTCTAGGGAGGTACCAAAGGAACACACAGCCTGAAAGAAATGATGGGGATGGCTCATGTGTGGCAATGCCTGCAGGATCTGGAACCCAGGTACATTAGAATCACCTGCCTGAGCTCACCTGATTGACTCTGCATTCTCTGCCCCAAGGAGGAGGGAGCAAGAATGCCAGACAGCTCTGCGTGTGTCACAGACCTTAAAGCGCCCCACAGATGAAACCAGTGATAAATGTCCAGCAGTTTCACCACTCATAGAACAAACCAACTTGCCCAAACTCATCCCAGCAGGACAGCTGCAAAATGTGGGGCTACCAAAGCCTTGTACTGAATCACCTGCGAAATACAGCCTTTACAAATGAAACTCAGCAGCACACTGCTCGGCAGACGATGCTTTTCTACAGTTCACAAGCTAATACCAAAAGTTAGAACAGTTTCCAAACGCATGCCCATACCGAAACAATGCACCCATTAAAGAAATACAGAGAACAGCCAGGGGCCACTGATCTCTGCAATCTGCAAAGGTGCAGGCCAGAAATTCACTCCCAGCTGCTGACAGGTGGGCTCCCACCAACCGTCCTGCGCTGGAGAGCCCACACGACAGCAGCCAGAGACTGAGATGCAAAGGCTGCATCAGTTCTGATTAATCGAGCAGCGACATAACAAACACGTCAGGCAAAGCACTTCCACTTTCTTTCTGATCGCTACAACCCCACATCGCATGGCTGCCCCACGGAGAGCAGTGCAGCACAGACGTATGGGAATTACAACTTCAGGCTTAGGCGGCCATTCCCGGCGCTGCAGGACGATCCGAGGCCAACAGCGCGGAGCCGCGGGCACAGCCGCTCAGCCGGCTCTCACACGGCGCTGGGAGCGGGAACCGAGCGCGGTTGGGAGGGCAACGCGTCCGGAACGGAGCCCTCCACACCGCGCTCCGTCCCAGCGCAGCACTACGGACACAGACGCTGCTCCGGAAACTGTTTCCAAGTCCCGCAGCCGCGTAACGCCGGGGCTGCCCAGCACGGGGAAGCGCAGTCCCACGGTCCCACCCGCGGCGCTCCCCGCCCGGGGCCGCCCGGCAAGCGCGGAGCCGCTCGGAGCGCCCCGTGGCCGCCGGCGGTCCCCGCGGCCATCTTCCCCGGCCCGGACGGACCCCGCTCCCATTTCGCCGCGCCTCAGCGCCGCTCGGGGGCCCGGGCCGGAGGCGGCGTGCCCGGCGCTCCCCGGCTCCCCCCGCCCGCCCGGCCCCGCCGCACCTGCCCCGCCCGGCCCGCGGCACCTGCCGCCCTCACCATTGTGGTTGACCCAGGTCGGCTTCAGGAGCTTCATTGTCTCCCGCCCGGGGTCCCCCGCCGGCCTCCGCCCTCGGGACCCCAGGGCGGCTCCGCCCGGGCTGCCTCCGCGCGGCCGAGCGACCGAGCGGCGGAGCTCAGCGGCCGCCGGGCACCGCCGCGCCGCTCTGCCCGCCCCCTCCGCCGCCCGGAGTCGCCTCAGCGCCGCTCCATGTCCCGGCGCCGCCCGTGCCGCAGCCCCCGCCGCCCGGCCGCATCCCCCGCTCTCGGCTCCCGGCGGCTCCCGGCGAACGCCGGAACTCGGCGCCTGGCAACCGCCAAACCGGCCCGGCGGGAAACAACCGCCCCCGAGCCCCGGCGTTCCCCCGCCTCAGCCGCCGGGGGGCGAGATCCCGCGAGGGCCGCCGCTCCGCCCCCCGGGCGGGGCGAGCGCCCCCTGCCGGGCGGGAGGTACCGGCGGCGGCGGCCGCGGGGCGCGCTGGGTGACCGCGGCGGGGCGGCCCCGGGTGGCGCTCAGGGCTGCGGGGGCGCGGCCTTCGCACAGCGCGGGACGTTTGCGGCCCGGAAGCTCCCCGCAGCTCCCCGCAGCTATGCTAGCGGCCGCGCGGGCGCTCAGGTAGGACGCGGGGCGGCCCGGAGCGGCGGGGTAAGGCCTCGGGCTCGGCCCCTCCCGCTGAGCCGCGCGCCTGCAGCCGGGCCGGCACCGGGGTTGGGTGGGGGGTCTCTGTGCGGGGGCGGCGCCTCTCGTCCCCGATTTGGCTTTGTTCATCCGAAAGGGCCGCGGGGAAAAGGCCGCTGTGCGAACTCCTCGGCCGCGTTTCCCAGACCCCGTCGTGGACTCGAAGAGAACGTTCTCTTTCCGCCCTCGGCGTCCGGCGGATCCTCAGCGCTGATCGGCCCAGATTCGGGGTTCAGTTACCTCAGCGAAGAGGTTTAGTGATTATTGCTGTGCCGGGGCCGTATGCCGTCCCGAGTTCAGTGGTGAAATACGATTAGAAATCCGTCATTGCGGCTTACGGCTGATGAGTGCCCCCTGCGCCGCGCAGCGCTGCCACGGCCGGGCCCGGCCTCCCTCACGCTCTGCCTTTTCTCCCGCAGCTCTCGGCTGCCCCGCCTGGCCCCGTGCCGAGGCAGCCACTGGGACACGTCCGTGCTGGCCGGGAGGGCGTCGCTGCCCGCGAGGTGAGCGCGGTGCCCCTGTGCGGCGTTACGGACCCAGTCGCCGAACGTCGCGTTTGGGTATCTCCGTTTTGTTTTGATGTAATTCACTTTGAAGCATCCTGCCAGCTAGCAGCTGCCCTCAGAGAGGCGGCTTCGCATCACGAAGGTTCTTTGTGCACGCGTGGGTCTGCAGCGCCGCGAAGACAAGCGGTCTGTTGTGGTCATTGGAACACCAAACTGGGAACTGGGAGTGCATTCGCTCCAGTATGAGTTTGTGTGGTGGCACAGAAAATTACTGGCTGCTCCATGGACGCTTAGAGTTCCCATCTGTACGGCAGGAAGGATAATCACAGAATCATAGGATGGCCTGGGTTGGAGGGGACCTCGAGGGTCATCAAGCGCCAGCCCCCCTGCCGATAACCCATAGGCTCTCTGTGAGGGTTGGGTTCTTTTGGAGCGTGGCACACGCTGTCTCACGTGTAGTAGTTGGTGTGGTAAGCACAACAGCAGAGAAGTGCCCGCGCCATGAATTTGCTTCCAAATGCGGAAGTGTTAAAAGGACGTGTGAAACCACCCTCTCTGACTTCTTTAACGTGAGGTGACAGGAATGCTTGCAGCTAAATATGTTACCTGCTGTGCTGTGTGCTGAGCTAGCAGGAGCCAACCCCAGTTCAACCCCAGTGGAATTTCCTCAAGGCAGAAATTTGGTGCTGTAGTGCAGATCTGACGGCTGGTCTCAGGCTCTGTCTGCAGAAAATCTCACAGAAACTACGTGGCTTTACTTGAGTAAAGGTTATGGGTGGAACTTCTGTGAAGGGCCAAGTTAAGCCATGAGAAATAACAGTTCATAGGAACATTAAGCGGATGCTCAGTTCAGTGAGGGAGTATCTTTTCATGTTCGTGTAATTATTTACCTTGCTAGAGCACAACCAAAGAAAAAAAAGAAAGTGGATCCAAAGAGAGAGCAAGCGCAGAAGGATCGTGTGAAAAAGAGGATCAAAAAGCTGGAAAAAGCTGCTCCAGAGCTGATTCCCATCGAGGACTTTGAAACCCCCCTGAAGTTTTCAGATAGCAACAGGTAAGGCTGTCTGTCACCTCAAGCCTTTCTCCACCGAGCTGCAGTGCAGTGCCAGCCTTCATGTGAGGTGGTGCTGGCTTCTGCTAGGACAGAAATGTGGAAGGTAAACGTCGTTTATTCCTGCTAAAAACCTGAAGCACTCATGTGAACGTGCTGCTGGAATGGCTGTGGAAAGCCGCCAAGACAGGCATGGTGTGATAGAGATGCAGTGTGGGTTTTTAGATGTATGGTGAGCGGTGGTGGTTGTTTTTATTTTGCTTTTTGGGGTGCAGGCGCTTTCCCTATTAGAATGTCACATTTCTCCCCAACAGGGTGCGAAGCCTTCCCCCTCTCTCATTTGAGGAGACCGAAAGAAGAGTTTTACTTATGAAAAAGTGGTCTCTGTATAAGCAGCAACAAGACAGGGCAGAGAAGGAAGCAATTCGGAGCCTCGTAGAAGCTCAGCAAGAGGCACTAAAAGAACTGCGCCTGGAATCCGAGGAGCTCTACCAGGCGGCGGTCAGACGGGATGAGGAGCTCTTCCCCTTTGAGAGGGATGGACCCGATTACACCCCGCCAATTCCTGGCTATGATCCTCCTGAAGGGAAGTGCATCGATATCACCAAAGTGTACACACAGTGATGGAGCTCGTTGTTCAGTGGGCAGAGGCTGCTCGGCCAACTGAAGAAGAATGGCATGAGGGGTTCTGGTTCCTTTGGCACGTTAAAACAAAGTAGGCGTGTGACTGTAAAAACAAATGAATAGAAAATCCACTGAGGGTTTGATTGGATTGTTTTTAAACTGCCGAGCTGTGCAATAAAACATCCAGCAGAGCTGCTCCTCGTCTCTCCGTGTGCTCCTGAGGAGTGCTGGTTTTGCTCTGCGCAAACCACAGATACAAAGGCTCTTAAAATACGAGGAAGGAACGTTGCAGTCATCACATGGGACCATTCCAGCAGGGAGGCTGTAGCTGACCGATCACCGCCTTTCTTTGCTTCAGATCTCGGTGATTTTTAATATAATAAAGGGAAAGCTGATGGAAAACATGCCTTGACAAAGGAAAAAATAGCTTCTTTATTGCCTGGTAAACAGTGCATTAAGTCTCTGATAGCGTTTGCCCTAAGCCAAATCAGATCTCACTTCAGCCATTCAGACCTTTATTCTCGCGGTAACGTTAAGCACAGCCATAGACACGTTCAGAAGGAACGCACCCTGCTGTTCGAGAGCTGCTCTCCTGCACTGGGTGTGTTTCAGTCTGCGGTGCCATCCCACCGCGGAGGAGCTCTCGCACGCGGCAGGGCCGAACCAGACAATGCTTTTCGAACGCATTCGGCTCGCCCTGTGCCGGCGGGAGGCCGTCCCGGCTCGGTTTTATCTCCCCACCCCGCGGCCGTGCTGCCTGCGGAGCTGCTGCGGTGACAGCCGGGCCCCGCACGAGACCCGAATCAAACCCAGCGCCTGGCTTTGTCCAGCAGCGGGCGTTTATTTATGAAGTTTCCGACCGGAACTGAAGTACGGGCGGGCAGCGGCGCGGGGCGGAGCCGCAGCCACGTGACGGCGGAGCCCCGCGGGCAGCGCCGCTACTTGGTGCCGTGCTCCAGCGGGCGGTGCCAGTCGGGCGGCGGGCGGCTCCGCAGCGCCCACACCGCGCCGTGCTTCTTCCGCTCCAGGAGCCGCGCTCGTTCGCTCTCGCACAGCGCCTCCTGAAACACAGACGCAGTCGCTGTGTCGACCCCGGCGCTGCAGGCGGCCCGCCCCCCTCTCCTCCCCTCCCCTCCGCCCCCAGGGCCCGGCCCTCCGGTACCCGCGCGGCGGCGGCGCGGTCCTTCTCCCAGGCGCGGCAGGCGGCGTAGTCGTCCCGCCACCGGCCGCAGGCGGGCAGCTCTCCGTGCGCGTAGTAGTGGTGGAAGGCGTGCCGCAGCCCGCGGCAGTGCTTCCACTCCCACCAGTAGTCCTCGCAAGGCCGCGGAGGCTGCGGACAGAGCGGGCGCTGAGGGGAAAGGAGCCGCGAGGCCGAGGGGAGCCGCCCGCACCGACCCCCGCTCACCCGCCAGCTCTCATCGCCAGCCATGCCGCCCCGGCTGCGCGTCCCTCGGGGCTCCGCCGCCAATCGCCGCCGCGCTTACAGGAACGCCCCGCGCGCCCGGCCAATGGTACGGGGCGGCACAAACCGCCCGTCGCGTCGCTGCGCCCTCCGGCTAATGGCCGCCCCGGGGCGTGGGGCTGCGTGCTGAGCACGTGACCCCGCCGCCACGCCCCCGACGCAGCCCCACCCCCGAGCCCGACCGCTGCGCGTTTCTCCTCTTCACCCCCCGGAAATCAGCACGCCAGCACAGCACGTTGGTTGTTTAGGATCCTTTACTGCAGGTTTTAAGCCACGACTGAGGAAGGAGCACAGCTTTGCTTATTGCTGAGATCCCACCTCCCCGAGCAGTGCCGTGCCTGAGGTGAGGCAGCTGTCTGCCCCCCATTGCTACAAGAGGTTCTCTAGCTATTAAGAGGCATGTTGCATTAATTACAGAAAGCATCAGAACCTGAGTTCCTTGGGCTGCATCACACCCCACCACCTGGAGCTAAGATCACCCCACACACCACGCGCAGGGCTGCACCACACCACGAAGCTCATCTCACGGTGCCTACACCGAGGAGAGAGTACCAAGCACAGAGCAGCAGGAGAGCGCCTTCACCAGGGGGAAGAGGGCAGGCTGCTTGCTAAGAGCTGCTTCTGCTGCTCACTGTTTCCCAAGACACGCTTACCCCCTTTGCGCAACACATAGGAAAAAATCCCTAAAGTTAAAACAATTCCTAGAACTTCATTTTCAAGTGAAAATTAAGGCTGTCTGACAGCGCAGCGTTCTCGTGTTGCAACTGCAATAACTAAGATCCAGTATGCTGCAATTCTGATTTTATTTTCCTCCTGACGGACTGAGGGTCCCCCAGCTCAGGGCTTTCTTCCCTTCTTGCGCAGGGACTGGCCTTCCCCCGAGAAGGCAATGAACCGGCTTCCAGCTTCATCCTGCAGGCGGAGAAAAAAGCTCATCACCTCTCTGCTCACTGCTTGAGTTTGATCAAAGCTGAATGATTATTACAAAGAATGCTCCGTCAGAGCGGCACAAGACCGTCCATCTTTCACATCCTTCATCTACGTAATTACTGCTTTCTTTCCAAAAAGACAACACTTGCATTTCCACGACCCTCCCATCTTTCACCAGCTTATTTAACTTGCATCGGTCCAGTCTCACATCAGCAAGCAAGGACACTGGAGATCAACTTAATCTAAGGCAAACTCACTAATACAGCTTCGTAACGTAAGTGCCCTGGGAAAAATCGAGTATGGGGAGAGGAAACACAAACTTGGACAATGGTTTGAACCTTCCAGTTCTGTGCACAACTGGCAGCATCCAACTTTACTGACCTCTTCCACTTTCTTGACCAGCGGACGTGAGTTTCTAATGAATGTGATTCTACCAATCTTGAAGTCATAGTTGGGTATTCCCCTGGAAAGAAGCATAAATACATTGAAGAACAAACACTATTCTCAAACACCAATCCTTTGATGCTGACAAGTGACTGAAAAACACATACCTTCGAATGTCTCCTGGTTTAATTGGCGATGGACTGGGCTCAACACCTTTCTTCTTGCCATCCAACCTGTTCCCAGAGCCAGAGAATGCCTGTGTATACAAATGTGACCTTTAATTTAATAGTACCTTGTATTTGAAAGCACAGGGATATTACATTGTTAAAAACAAACAGAGAACCACCACCAAAAAAGCCTTCTATAATCTTTAGTTTGATTCAGAATGGTTTTTTTTTTTGTAGATGTAATAAGCTGATAAGCCCCGGTTGTAGGGGTACGTTTCAGCTACCTGTTCATTGACTGGCACACTAAGGACAGTAAGTCACACTGTCACTGGTTGTAAACACCACAAAACACCTGCAGACAGCTGCTGGGTAACGACAACCACACCCCGAAGAACTACTACAGTTATCAGCACTGGGAGTTGCTGGGAACAACCCTCCCTCACCGTTTCACAACATTCAGAAAAGAGCAGAGAGGACTTACACGAAATCCCACGTCGCTCACATAACCACTATGGTCTGCTTCAACATCCTGGCAGGCAAAAAACGAGTTACTTCATGTGTTCATGTTGTGATAAGCAAAAATCAATGTAAACTGCTCCACAAACTTCTGACCAAACAAAGCCTTAGAAAAATCCATTTCCAAAAACTAACAGCTGTTAAATAACCATCTCCCAAGTAACTCAAGCTTAAGTATCAGGTCAGGAAGTTTTAGACTTAAGTTGCTGCAGGAAAAAAAAAAATTATATATATATATATATATAGGTACATGCTGCTCCCTCACAACTGAGGCAGATTACTAGGGAATGCATTTTGCAAAACAGAAGCTTAACTTACTGTGGTCTCTTCATGTTGAGCACTTCTTTCTGGTTCTTTGTACCCCAAAGGAGCATCAAAATCCACCTATTGACAAAGGGTAAAGAAGCACAACAAGTACTTCTCTTTTAATCGTAAGCTCTATACTACTGTTCCTCAGAGCTCCACAAACTACCATTCCAACTTTAATCTAGAAAGCACAAGGAAGAACTGAGGCTTTAATATTAAAAAAAAAAATATATATATATATATATATATATATGTAACAAATAAAATTCAGAACAACAACAACAAAACTAAGCCTTCCCGGGAATGAATCTCAGCACGTAATTGAAACAGACCAGTAAAACAGAACTCAGTGCCACTGGAGATTTAACCAAGGCAAGGTTGCTAAATAAGACTCTTCAGATTATGAAACACGTTGAATCTAAACATAACATTCCAGGCACTGAAGTCACCTGACGGGAAAAGCGTAGCACATGAGCAGAGATGTAGATGTACAGAGGTACACACGTGCTCTTCAGTGAGTTGCCTTCCCTATCCCATCTGATGCTACCTCCCCCAGTGCCCAGTGCTATCAGTTTATGAGACGCCCTCTCTTTTTGCAAAGACACAATAAAACCAGACTTCCCACAGTAGTTATAACTTACATTCATGTCGCACTCTATGATGGACACAGCTTTATCCGGTTTGGTCTCCATTACCCGAAGCTCATAGATCTGAAACAGTTTTGAATATTTTGAGACTGCACATCTTGAAGCATTTTATCTTACATGAAAGAAAACCACAGCTAAATCCTTCCCCTCAGAAACCTTCAAACAAACTGACGTGCTCTCTAGGCCAAAGGCTGGATACTTGTCTCTAAAAAACACGGCGATGAAGTTTTTTACTGAAGATGCTACATATATGCACTAGAGAAGCTACCTCTTACTCTACCTTGCTGCTCTCTTACTGTACCTCCATCTGCACTCCTGAAATTAAATTTTGTATTCAGAATAATTTTTGTCTCATGATTTGTAGGAATGTCAACAGTATTCTTAGCCCTACCCATGGGTAAAAGCTGACTGAACTGACCCCTTTCTTTCTCCAACAGCAAACTGACTGCACAATCCACCATCTGTGATTATTTGCCAACAATACTGTACAGCTCTACACTGATTATTTAGGCATTATTTAGCACAACAACAGTTGTGCTTAGTCTACAATCCCAAATGATTAACGTATGTGTGCTGCCAAAAGCTCCACCTACTAACACTCATCCAAAACACATATATCTATCACAAGATGTAGTCAAGCTACTTATGTGGCCACAATACCAAACTATGGAGTACTTTACATGGACCTGAATTCTTTCACCAGATTGATGGTATAGAAATGAAACCTACATCGGATGGTGCTGCATACTGTACCTTTTCATTGTAATTGATGGCAATAACATCTCCAGTAGTTAGACAAGCAAAGTTTCTCAATGCATTTTCTAATCTGTAGAGTATGTTAAGATTTGTTTTTCCAGTGAAACATCAAAGCTTTACAGTTACTACGCTACAGAACTCTCATCTTTGTTCTCACAAACATGTTTTAAAAGTCATCAGTAATGAAGACTGCCTTTTAATGAACATTAAGGTATACAAATCCTTCCGCAGATGTTCTTCCATAGGATGCTTTTAAACTCAGGGGACTTTCAGCCAAGACTCGTGCTTATTTACACTGCAGGCTACGCTTTGCGTCAACATTCTGCACCAGAAGCTCTTTTTCCTTCTTGTTTTTCAGAAATGGCGGTAGTGCTGCCTACTACCAGAAAAGCATGAGCTGTGCCCAAAAAGATAGCTCTGCATCATTACAACTAGGGAGTAAACTTTTCTTCCCTGCTCCACCAACGAACAGAAAGGATACACAGCTTTGGGATTGGTGATGTCGAGAAAATCTGGACTCTGTGGCTGAAATTTTGAGTAAGTGGCAACTTGGAGATTAACACTCTCTACTTGCACCAGGCCTCCCTCTTCCAGCAGCAAGTTCTGCATCATCTGCGAGAATGAAAACAAAGATACAAACCACTATATGAACACAGTCAATGTTTTTAATTCTCTTTAGTTTGCCAAAGCTGCCTGAAATGCACCAGATTACTGTGTTTTAATTTCAGGGTGAAAACAGGTGCATCCTAAGTAACATCCTGCTCTGTTTTGGTTAAACTCATACTGAGAGAAACCTGAGCTGCGACTGAAAGCTGCTTTAGGATCATGACTAGCAAAGACAGGCAATTTCAGGAAACATTATATCTCTTTAACATTACCCTGGCAGCTCCTTAATCCTGCTCTTCAGGTTCTGACAGTTCAGCATACAACAACTCACCCAGTGCGGTAGGTAACAAATGCCCTCATCAGCCACGAATTCGAGCACTCCACAGTGCGTCATTCGGTCTGAATTTTTATTGGTCAGCTTAAACAGCATTGGATAAGTAATATTAAGTCGGCCTGAAGAGAGAGGAGAAAAAAAAAAAAACAACACAGCACAGTTCTGAAGCTTTCACAGATTGAACATTAATAAAAGCATGAGCAATGGTATTGGAGAGGATTTCTCTATTATTATTGCACTCTTCTGCTATTATCACTTAGCTCCTACCTAATTAATATTAACACCTCTTTCCTATCTTAAAGATAAATCCTGACATAATAATTTCTTCAAGAATAAGTAAAGACCAAAACCCAGAGGGAAAAAAAAGGCCTGAATTAAGGAGCCCAATAAACAGCCTCAGCTCCTTCAAAGTTCATTTTCACCTTTTTTTTTTTTTTTTTTTTGGAAGACAGAATTTCCCTTCAGCCAACAGCACCCAGAACCAACAGGCGGAGATAAGAAATCATTGGCTGACTATTCTACCAGTTGCCAGCAGTCAATAAACACCGACTCGCATCTCAAGCAGCCCAACACCACAGCTGTCTGTTCGCAGCCACAGGCAGCCCGCTGCCAACCCGACTGCTCACCGACACAAAACCTCACAGCTACGTTTTTTAATGACCTTTTCTCATATTCTTTATTTAATCAGGTCTAAACAGGCACCCAAACTGCCGTGCTGTTTGGTGATGTATTTGTACTTCTGCTCTTATTCTTTCATAACGCTGTTATTCCAGAACAAAACATTCACTTACTGAGTTGATCCAAAGCAGACGGTGGCATAATTACTGCAGATATGGAAAAGAAAGTAACATCAGGAAAATTAGGGCCGTACAAGCAAAACGTAACACAATTTCATCATCACTACGACCACATTTGTTCTAAAAACTCGCAGACCCATTTCAGAGCAGGAAATCACGCAGGATCAATCACAGGTCAGCGCGCTGTCACGGCGATGCCCGGACCAGAACCACGGCCCGGCCAGGCCCACGGCCCGGCCCAGCACGCGTTTCCCCTCGTTCCGCAGCGCGCAGGACTGTTTTTCCCAGCAGCTCCGCGGACTCCGCACAGCCCCAGCCGTTACCGCGGCCCGAGCGCCCGGCCCGCCCCGCCGCCCAACCCGGACGGGCTACGAGTCAAAGAAAACAGGCACATACTCTTCCCGCCTTTCTCCACATCTGACCTGTCATTAGGCCCGGCCAGCATGGACACCGAGAAGCAGCGGTACTGCGTGGAGAAGCGGTTCTGGAAGACGCGGGGAATGGGGTGGTCGAACATGTTGAAGGAGAACTGTGGGAGAAAACAGCCGCGTCAGTGGCGCTGCGGCCCGCGCAGCGTTACGGCCCCGGCCTCCCGCCGCCCCACACGGCGCTCCCCCCGCAGCCCCGCGGTGCCCCGGAGCCCCCCAGGCCTCACCATGGCGGCGGCGCGGCGCGGGGCCCGGCGCTGCTGCTGCCGCTGCTGTTCCTGAGGGCGGACGCGGCCGCTCCGCTGTCGGATGCCGCTGCACCGCCCCCAGCACCGCCCTCCGGCCGCCATCTTGGGTGAGGGCAGAAGGTTGGAGGTGACGCCGGCCGTTAGGGGCCCTTGCGGTGACGGTTTCTGACGGCTCAGCCCGTTCGCCACCACCGAGCGCCAAGGCGGCCCACTTTCTATTCCTTCTCTGTGCGTTTTCGCGGCCAAATAAGCAAACTGCCCCCAGCAAAGATGGCGGCAACAGCAACTGAGTCTGGCACCGTGCTTCCGGCCTGCTACAATTGGTCCGCTTCGCTGTCGCGTCTCCCTTTCGCTAATCTCATTGGCGAACAGCCGGAAGACAGTTCGCCCAATCCTCGCCGCGAAGTAACGACGGCGGCTTTTCCATTGGCCAATGGGAAGCGGCGCTGCTTTGGCGCCCACTTTGAGTGGAGGCGGCCCGTGGCCGGCGCCGTTTCCTCAGCGCTCTTCTCGCTGCCGCCATGTTCGTCACCGACTGCCGCCGGGAGTTCTACGATGTGATCGTCAGCCAGGTGCGGGCGGCGCGGCCATGGGTCCCCAAGCGGCAGGCAGAGCCGCCTCCCCTCGGGCCGCTGTCTGGGGCCGCCTCGCGGAGCGCCTGACTCGGTCAGCGGTGGGGCTGAGGCGGCTGCCCCGCTCCCCCCGAGGCTGTGGGGGGGGGAGGGGGAATCGCGGGCTGCGTTCGGGGCCGTCGCTGTAGGGGAGAGAGAGGCCGCGCTGAGGGCGTGGGGCCGCCGGGAGTGCGTGCTCAGTATAGGCTGTGCTCTTCGATCTGCCGCGCTTCTGCTGGTCTTTTGTTTAATAGAGGCATTTCTAGACTTTTTTTTTTTTTTTTTTTTTTAACCTTTTTAAAGTATTTTTTTAAATCACCGTAATGTTGTATGCCCAGACGCCGGTTCTCGTACTCTCGTCGAGTTAACCGTGGAGCCTCGCCGCCCGCTTTCCTCTAAGCCTGGTTTTGCCCCGCGGCGCTCCGTGTCCCGAAGCGGGAAAGCTTTCCTCGGACGCTCCGTTGCGTTCTGCCCGTGGAACTTCTACAGACTGTGTTATGGAAATCGTTTCTCCCAGCTGCTCTGGCTTTGAGAAGGAACCCTCAAACAAAAACAAAACAAAAGATAAGCTACCTGGACCTAGGCTTTATCAGGCGTTTCCTCGGTCCTGGTTTTGCTCCAGGCTTTCTTTGTTCGAGGCCATTCCAGATGGTTTGTTGAGCACTTTGACTGAGACACAAAGCACGGCTGTGGGGCTGCCCAGCTCTGACCCAGTGCCACGGCGGGCTGCGAGCAGGAGGCTGGGTGCTGTGATTCCACGGGTGCTTTTTGGGTGTGATTTCACCACTTTAAGTGGGGCTGTTTGTTGTTCACGTTTACTGGGATCCAAATCGTTTATTTTGTTGCAGTGCCTGTTTCCAGTCCTGTTCCGTGCTTATAGTGATCTCTGCCTGAATTTCTCCCTTTCTCATCCCACGGTCACCCATTTCATGTACCAGTTCACTAGATTTGTTCCCTTTGTTAATATATTAATACTGTCACTCTACTATTTTTGCAGCGGGTTCTTCTTCTTGTGGCCTCAGATGTTGATGCGTTATGTGCTTGTAAAATACTCCAAGTAAGTGTTTGTTACCGCTGCAGGCTTACTCAAAAAAAGTCACTGGGATTCTTTGAATGGGTTTGAACTCAGAAAAGGGTAAAAGTTTAAGCTGATTTTGTGAAATGTTTTCTCCATGAATCATAATGTGGACACTCAGTAAGCCATGCTCCCAGAGCCGATGTCGAGTTGTCGGTTGGGATGTCTTCAAGATAAAGATTGGTATGAAATGGAGTTATAGCACAGCGCGGTAGTGCAGAAGAGATTGTTTACCACTGTAGCCGACAGCTGTTTGCTTCATTTCAGGCTTTATTTCAATGTGATCACGTGCAATATACACTAGTCCCTGTGTCTGGATGGCAAGAACTTGAAACTGCCTTTCTTGAGCATAAAGATCAGGTAAAAAGAGAAGTTGCAGCTCGTTGTGTGTAGGCACGTATTTCTGTCGTTTCCCCAACTTAAAATATCAGCTCTTCATATAATTACATTATTTCTTACCTCAACACGGTGGTTAAGCTTTAATATACTGCTTCCAAATGTGACAAGGTCTTTTTTGTTATATATATATTTCGATATCAGCTCATTTCTGATCGATTCAACTTAAGCTTGCACACATTTTGGGATGTGGAAGGTGGTGGTATTGGATGTCCAATGTCCTAACTTAAATATGGTCTGTTGTCTTGCACGTTTTTTTCCTTCTTTGGGTCATCTGACGACAGGCAGTAAATGTTGGTTTTGGCAGTGGTGAATGCTCTGGGGGTCTTGTATAGGTGTTTGCAGTTTTTCATGTTTCCCACTAATTAAAATGAAAAACATTTGTTTTGGTTTTGTTTGCAGTTCAAATATTTTGTTTTTATTAATTGTGGTGCCAATGTGGACCTGTTGGAGATCTTGCAGCCTGAAGAAGACACTTATTTTTTTGTGTGTGATAGCCACAGGCCTATCAACGTAGTGAATGTTTACAATGAGACACAGGTAAGCTGAGCTTTTCTTACAGCTTGTATTGTAACAAACTGTGTATTCTGTGGGACGGGGTGGTGCCTCAGTGTTTTTCTGTGTTTGGCAGAACTGCTCACAGTCAGGAAATGAACATTACTGATGCAGATATCCATTAGTATTGTCAGATCAGAAAAACTACTGTTTTGAGCTACAAAAACTTATACTGCTAGTGCTGTGACAGCTGTTGGTAGTAAGCGCCTGGATAGTTGTATTTCTGCAGCTCACACTGGTACAAATTAGAAGATAAGCATTGTATGATGTGTAACAGCCACAAGTAGTTCTTTCACGCAGTGCTCTATGATTTCATTGTGGAAGAAGAATGCAGTTTCTACTCTTATGCTGGATAAAAAAAGCACAGTCTTCGTAAAAACACAACTACTGGTTTTTAATACTGGGGTGGATGACAGCCAAAATGAGTTTTTGGTTTCTCTTTTGAAGTATCTGAAGCTTTCTCATTTGTTGTTTGAAATGGTACTTTGCTGAAAAATATGCTTTTATTCTTGCTAGATTAAGCTGTTAGTTAAACAAGATGACGATCTTGATGTTCCTGCTTATGATGATATCTTCAGAGATGAAGAGGTCGAAGAAGAGGATGAAGAAGAGGACTCAGAGAATGACAGTGATGGCTCAGAACCTTCAGATAAGCGCAGACGTTTTGAAGAGGTTTGTTTCTGGTGCTTTGTTTATCAAAAAGGGAAAATAAGTCCTGAGAGCAGTTTAATTAACAGCAATAACATATTAAATCTGGTAGAAAATTGAATGTGTGAGTAAAAGATAATTACTACAACTTTCTCATGCACAGATTATTTATTTGAGCTGCACTGAAATATTTTCTGCTTATCAAAATGTGCTTTGAACTAAAAACTGATTATATGTGTAATGCTGTCCTCAAGTAATTGGTTAACTGAGGAGATCTATCTCTGCTTCTGTGCTCTGGGCTTTTGAGTCCAGCAAAACAAACAATTTAGATATAAACTATTTTTTATGTATTTTGAAATAATTGTTTGAGAAGATGGAAGCTCAAATCAATTCAGAAATAAATTCTGTCTGTCTTTGGGGCAGTAAACTAACACAAGTGTGTTGTGGTATAGGCATGAAGGAGTCAGTTTGGCATGTTTTATTTGTAGCACGTTATCTGTTTTTATTAAGCAAGGAGGCAAAGGCATAAGGCTGGCAACACTGATCCTACTGGATGTGAAAACATTCTCAAGCTTTGTGTAGATGGTTATTCTCTATCGGCTGGTTCTGTTAACATTATACACTTCTTCCTATTAATCCAGGAGAAGTACTTACTCAGGAAGAACCAATACTAGAAAATGAAAGACAAATCATAACCAGCACGTGCAAAAACTACTTTTGAATGTATGAAGTACTGCACAGAGATCTTTTTGATCTGAGTTTTTTAGATGATGATGCTTTTTAGGGAGTGTAAATACACACTGAGTTCCTCTGTTCCGAGCTCGATTAATTAACTTTATTTTTCATCAGTGTCATTTTTGTTATAAAATGGTAAGATGCAGTGCTGGTGGTATTGAAATTCCTTTTGTCTGTGTAGATTAGCTAAATCAATGCTAGCATAGGGAGGTGACGTGACTTTAAGTATCTTCCTTGGAAAACGTTTAGTGATAATTCTTTTTCCCATTAAATGTCGTAAGTAGAAATGATTCCTCTTTTAATGAAGATCTAGTCACTTAAGTAACTGGATAAGTGCTAATTTATTGGAGTGGGGTTTTTTTAGCATTTTAATGTCCAAATTAATTTGCAGGAGGTAATAGAGAGAACAATGAAAAGGCGACAAAGGCGAGAATGGGAGGCACGCAGGTGAGCTTCAGGTTCTCTTTGTGTTGTGCACGTCTGTCTGTTGCTTTGTACGTTCTGGTACTCGGTACTTTGTTTGCAGTATGCTTGAGTTTTAACTTCTTCAGACAATGGGAAGACTTATTTACTATACATGTATAAAAAACTAAAATGTTTATATGGATGATAATTGTCAACAATTGTTTATTGTTTATAAATAAGAAGAGCAAAAGGTGCAGAGATCCACTGTTAAGCAGCACTATTAGCTTGTCTATCTTAGGATAAAATTTGAGCCTCTTTCTTTTTAATCTCAGTATTTTTAAATGAAATGATTGGGAAAAAAAGAAACAGAACTTGAGGAATCAAGGATCTAATTTTTTTTTTTTTTCCAATTTTATATTTTTCTTACTGCTAAAATGAAATGAAATTATTTCACAGTTCAGGTTTATAATTTGGATTGGATAAGTCTGGTTTTCCACTTAGTCAGACTTATTTTTTCCTTTTATAGACGTGAAATTCTTTTTGATTACGAGCAATATGAATACCATGGGACCTCAGTAAGTATCAGCTCATTCTCCACAAAATTACAAGGGGCCAGTGTAATTCCAATGTTGGATGTTATCCGGTCACCTTTATTTAATACAGTGCACTCAAGTGTAACTTTGTAGAGCCTTAATTGGCAAAGTTAAGTTTTCTGTTTGCATAACGAAGTGAGAGCTTTGTGTTCATTTGCCCTCTCCTTTTGCTTTCCTTTTGTGTAGTCTGCGATGGTGATGTTTGATCTGGCGTGGATAATGTCTAAAGATTTGAATGACATGTTGTGGTAGGTTTCCGTTACCATTTCTTGTGAAGGCTGTAAAATAATTGCACAGTAAAGAGGTGAGATTTTCCAAAACTGATTTCAGCATGAGATACCAGCTTACTTCCTAAGTGAACGTCTGTCTTAATTTGGAGGGCCCAGCTGCATAAACTGATTACAAATAACAGCGTACAACTTTGCTACTAACTCCTATGCCCAGCTGATGAATCGTGTTTCTGACTTGTTCTGTTACATACTTAAATATTTAAATATAATACGCCTTCCAGGATTTTTTTTTTAAACTTGTTTGCTTGTTTTCCCAATTTCAGGTGGGCTATTGTTGGCCTGACAGATCAGTGGGTCCAAGATAAAATCACTCAGTAAGAAAGCTTTTTTCCTTTTCTTGGTTTTTTTTTTTTTTTTTTGATCAGCTGATAGCAATTAATAAAGATCGTGAAATGTTGGAATTCAATGTTACATAATTATGAAAAATGGCATTAAGTATCTTGATCATTAAAAGTGATCTTATGCCTTATAAAAACAGGATATACTTCAGAGAAACTATTTTCTTTTTCTGCTGTTTAGAACTTTTAAACTCTTTTGGCTTTTATAATATTGTGAAAAATAACTTCTAAGCTTGGAAGAAATAGTGTTCAGTAGTAGCTTATGTAAATGTGGCTGATACAGTTTTTCTTAAGGGGACAAATCCATGTGTTCTGTAGATTCCTGCTTCCTTTCCCATCTTACTTGACACGTTCCAATTCTTTTCCTTTCCCAACCCGTTTCTTGCCTACGAGCTACCATCAGATTTCCAGTAGTACACATGTAGACCTGAATTCTGATCTTCTGTGTTTAGTAACACACCGGTATCTCTAATAAGGTAACTGTAATAAGGATTTGATTCGTTGCTCAGTCTGTCTCTCTGGGTGGGTTTTATTTTAGCCCTAATTGCCTGCGTGTATAGCTGAGTACTGAAAGAGTATTATTTCACAAGTCGTTTTTCTGAGAATTGCCTGCAGTTTTCTGTGCTGCTTTCTGATGAATGTGTAAACTTCAAGAAGCATTTTATGTTCTCCTATTCACATATAATGATACGAGTGACCTTTTTTCTTTAAGAATGAAGTATGTGACTGACATTGGAGTCCTGCAGCGCCACGTGTCTCGCCATAACCACCGCAACGAGGATGAAGAAAACTCCCTGTCAATTGATTGCATGCGGATAGCATTTGAATACGAGTATCCTTGCCTCAGACATGGCAAAATGACACTCTGCCTACTTGATGCACCCCAGCTGAGTTTATATCAAGGGAAAGAAATCCCAAGCTGCTTTTCTGCTGAGAACAGAATTAGGAAAAAAAAAAAGAGAATGAATGGCTTGCTGAACGAGTCTCTTTCAGTACCTTGCACAGCTTCACTTCAGCTTAACTCTACAGATTTAGTTAGATGTCAGAGTTTCTTGTCTTGCGGTGTTACATGTAGCTACACCTTTTCACAAAGTTTAGACGTAACACTGTATAAGGGCAATTGAAGGCACCTGCTAGTTAAGAGAGTTCTCTATCTACCTGTAACTTCAAAGAATGTATATGCTTATAATTATTTCCTATAATTCCTGTTCAGTCTGCGCCTGGCACTTTATCAGCACTGGTCTCTGTATGAAAGTCTCTGTAATACTGCATATACCTCTGCTAACCTTAAGCTTTGGTCAGTACAAGGACAGAAGCGGCTGCAGGAGTTTTTGGCTGACATGGGGTGAGTTTTAAAAATGTGGTTCTCAATTAAGGAAGGGATCGTTTTTTCACTGGGTTGTATAAAAATGTTCAGACTAGAGCAAAGTTCTTTAAGCTTACAGGTACTCAGTGTATTGTTTTTTAAATGTGATTGTAGGGCTCTGAGTCACTTGTGGAGTCTCCGAGTTGAGCTGTGCCACTTGTGCCTTACTGTATGAAGAATAATTCAGCTATATGCCTTTAGTGAATGGTCGATTTGGAAGTGACTTATGCACTCTTATGCCTGCTCTTCAATGACTAGAGCAAAACAAGCTCAGTCAGACTTTGCTTGCTAAACTACCAGATCTTGATGCCTTATGAAAGCAAGGCAGAAGATTTTCTTCTGGCTTTATCTATTGGTAATTTTTCCTTCTGTTTTCAGTTTGCCTTTGAAGCAAGTGAAACAGAAGTTTAATTCCATGGACATGTCTTTGAAAGAAAATCTTCGGGAAATGATAGAAGAATCTGCAAATAAGTTTGGGTAAATGTTTTAAGTGATTTATCTGAAAATGTTTTTCAGTTAAGTTCAAATGTTTTTATATGAAGTGAATGCAATGTCTCCTTTAAAAAAAAAAGATAAAGTAATACTTGACTCTTTGCACACTGAGGAGATAATGTTATTAACGTTCACCAGCTGAAATCATTGACTATTTTTATCTCATTTTACAGAATGAAGGATTTAAGAGTTCAGACCTTTAGCATTCACTTTGGCTTTAAGAACAAGTTCTTAGCAAGTGATATAGTTTATGCCACAGCTTCTCTCATGGAGAGCATAGAGAAAGAGGGGCCTGAAACAACTAATTTCATTAAAGCTTTGGACAGTCTCTCCAGGTACAAAAAAATTCTTGTTGTTCTTTTGCAATTTTATTTAGGGAACGTGGGTTAAATATCTAAAAGATGCATTGATGCTTCATGAGTGATAAAAGAAAAATTGAAGAAAATATCCACAGGGATAGCATTTAGAAATGTCACACTTATGCATGGAGAAGCTTTACATCTTTATATAAAGGCATTTGCTTTGCGTCTGTCTTTTGCAGGGGTAACCTGGACAAACTGCACCAGGGGCTGGACCTAGCCAAAAAGCAGTTACGTGCCATTCAGCAGACGGTAGCCAGCTGCATTTGCACCAACCTTGTGATTTCCCAAGGGCCTTTTCTTTATTGCTCTCTCATGGAGGTCAGAATTCTATTTTTCTACCATCTCATATTTCAGTGTCATGTTTTGTCTTTCTCTGATTTGAATAACACTTTTCCTAACTGTTTGGCTCAATAAGAACGGTGCCAACAGAAAGTCAGAAAGAATCTATCTATACTGTACTGTCCTCTCATGGATCAGTATTGACATCTGCTGTGTATTTCACAAAGAAAGAATCAGTTTTCTCAAAGGAGAGAGCTTAGTCACCAAGTAAAGTAGTAGCTATCAAACTCCTTTACCGTGATGGTTCTTCTTAGTGTACTTGGAGCCATGCAAAGCTTTTAGCTGTGTCAGTAGGTATCAGAATTTAAATCAATAAATGGAACTGTTGTCTTGTGTTGTAATTGAAATAATTCTTGTTTTCCCAGGGTACGCCAGATGTGAAACTGTTCTCTAAGCCAGTGTCTCTGTGCCTGCTTAGTAAATACTTGCTCAAATCCTTTGTTTGCTCTGTAAGTAAATCAGGTTTCATGTAACTTTTGGCCTATATAATAGTTATTGTTCTGCGGGATACTTACAGTTAACAACTAAAATGTTTTCATATCGACTTAAAAGTTTTTCTGCTGATTGTTTGGGTAATTTTAGCACCTTTATGAGTTCTGTTCCTGGCAAACTTCCTATCACAGAGAACCCTTCTGATTTCCAGACAAAAAACAAGCGCTGCAAATTACTGCCACTGATAATGGCTGCACCAATGGATGTTGAACAGGGAACTGTGATCATGGTGGGGATTCCTCCAGAGACAGAAAGCTCTGACAAAAAGAAGTAAGGATGTTGTTTAAAAGTTCTTACTAGAGGTATCCATATGCTTTTCCTGTCTCTGAAACAACTACATCTTTCCTGTGCCTACTTAACACTGTATGTATTGACTTGACCTGCGTCCTTCTTAAAAGATGCTTTTGCTTATGGTATACACGAGGTACTTTGAGAGAGGATATACGTGTTCTCCAGCTTCCTTGTACATTTTTTTTTCCTCCATCTTAACTATTTATGTATTTATCATAAAAGAGAGCTATGTCTCTTAGTGGGTGGTGCCTTCTAACACATGACTAACTTTGTGTTTCATCTTGTAGCTTTTTTGGAAGAGCATTTGAGAAAGCTGCCGATAGTACCAATTCTAGGACTTTACACAACCATTTCGACATGTCCAGTGAGTAATGCCATCTTTCATTTCATATAATTCATTCACCCTGTATTCCTTTAGGGGTCAGTGTTCACACAGACTCCATCAAGCATAATGGGCGTAGACAATTTACTCATTTCTGTATGTCTTGGATGCAAACATCACGTCTGCATACATGAGAGCACTATTCCTGAGTCTAGCGTAGATACAAACTACATCTTAGTTTGCTGATCTTTTTCTTTTCTGTTTTTTAAGTCGTGTCTGGTACAGAAGTTAAACTATGCAGCAGGGGCTTGCTTATCATTTTGAGACAGTGTAAAGGTTGCACAGGGTAACAATTTTCACATGTATACTTTGTGATCTACAAGGATATCTGTGAGGGTTTTTGTATCTAGCAACCAAGACAAGTATGGTATTGATGTTACCAGGTTTATTCCTGATCGACTCTTTGAAAAAAGATATTTATGCAATGAGATTTTCCTTGCTTTGTGTGTGCTTATAAAGGAGGCGGTTTTTAACTCTGCACATTTTGATTGTATTTGCACGTTGAATATAAAATAAACTCTCCTAGGTTTAAAACGTGGCTGTGTTGTGTAGCGAGCACCTGGAAATGTGAGTTTGCTGGAATAAGCAATGCATGTTGACTTTTGCCCAAACAAATAGTTTCTCTGTGTCTTTCTTAAGGCTGGTTAGGAATATAAATCAGTATAGTAGGAATCAACATCCTTTGTATGTTACCTGACATATCTTTCAGTTATTTGCATCATGTAATGAAGTACTTTATATTTTAGTAATTGAATTGAAAACAGAAGACAGGAGCAAATTTCTGGATGCACTCATCTCTCTCTTGTCCTAACGGTAAGACAGTGTAAAAAGGATTAATTCAGAAATGTATTACAGTTCAAGTTAGTAACCAAATGACATTCATGTATTACCTGTAGAATGTTCTAACAAAATGCAGCAATTTCCAGTGAAAATAAAGGTTGAAGGTAAGGGTTTCTTACAAAGGTAGTTGTTTCTCTTTTGGAGAGGAGGTCGACAATGTATGAAAATAATTTTTTTTTCTTTTGAGACATTTAAATGTCATCATTTCTGCGCTTTGCATTATTCTAGCTGTCTGTGGCTTTTCAATTTCATTTGTAAAAGGAGCAGCTGTTTATGTTGTGAAAGGAAATGGAGGTAGTAGCTAATTGTGATTGACAGTCGAATATTGACTTTTTTCTTCTTTCATTTATGATAGCTTGCTTGAGCTCAGGGCAGAATCTTGGTCATAGGATTACTATTCTTGGCTTTGAAGTTAAGGTTTTTGTTATTTGTGTGGGCCTTCTTGTTGGTTTTGTTTGTTTGCTTTTGTTTACGATGTTGAAGCTATACCTTATGTTAGTGTGTAGCTTTTATCTGGATTTAACATTTTATTTGTGGTAGTGACTTTTTGCTTTGCACTTGTTCAAAGTCTGTCTTAAAAGCTATTTTAGGACAAGACAAATTTTGCTGTGTAGTTGACGAGACTAGAATTTGTTGCATCTATTTCCAAATACTTGATGTTTTTTAGTTATGAACTATTTTCATTGGTCTGTGCTTATTCCACAGGGATGGGTGGGGATAGTTTGCTTTCTCCCAGAGAAGAAGCTAAACTCTAAACTGTTTTGTGACTTTTGTTCGGAACAGCCTGTAAGATTGTCTAAAGCTATCTCAAGTACCTCCTGATTCCTTCATAACTAGGCAGATTTGATCTTCGGTATTCACATGTGAATCAATCCCATGATTATCTTTATGCTGTACGTACAAAAGCAAGAGAGTAAGATGAAGCCTTTGACAAGAGTGTGTGAATGTACGTTCACAGGCCTAACCAAATGGATATTAACCTATTGGATATTAACACTGTAATTTCTTTCTGTTCGCTCAGAAGTTAGAAACACTGAGTCAATAACTGCAGTTGTTTGTAGATGGCATTGCCGTTCACTGGGATTCCTAAGCCTATTTGTTTCTTTATGCTTTGACTACAGATTGTTTCAGATTGTCTTCTGGCCTTGTTACACAGTGGTGCTTTCTGGTTCCTTGTGCTGGAAGCTGAGGATCAGATGTTCTGAAGTTGTTTCCGATGTTCCAGACTTCATGGTGCTGCAATTATGTCATCTTGCTTTATCTGAAATGTTCCAATACAGGCCTGGACTTTTGGTTTTGTGCTTAAGAGGCTAAAGGATTTCTAACCCAAGGGCACAGATGTTGGAAACTGCTTCTTCGTAAGGACTCAATCCTTGCAAAGGCGAAGTGCCTCAAATAGGAGCATTTGTACATGGCGTTTCTGTTTGTCAAACCTGCTTTTATTAGTAGACGTGCTCCTTTGATATTTAGCTGTGGGCTAACAACAAAAATAGGTTTTAAGTAAGTTCCATATTTAAACATTCCTTTAAAACTACCCTGAATGTTTTAAAATCATTTTTAAAATAACGTCTTGAAAATTTGTAATGAAAATCTTTTTTGGTGCTGTCGGGTTGAAGCCTTGTACTTTGGTTGAAATAGCTGTTTTGTGAGGCAAGTTTTAAGATACTGGGGATTTGAAATCCGTGTACTAAGAAAGTGCCAGTTACCAGATAAAATCTGTGGAATTTCAGTGCCAGCAGAGCGTTCTTAGTCATGCACTATGATGCTGTATTGTCACCTGTAGACTAGCTTTGGCAATAATTTTCATGAGAAGAATCTAAAACAGGATGATAACTGTGTGTGGGCTGTGGCATGATAACTGTCAGCCTAGATCTCTTCAGTTCCGTAACAGAAGTTCCAGCTCATTTTATTTGTATGAGGTGGTGTTGTATTTAGACTTATCCTGCTGTACGTTGGATAGGTATGTAAATGTTTGGAATTGTTTTTCTTCTTGCAATATTTGCTTGAATTCTGTATGACTTCAATATTTTCAATGTATTATAATGAATATGTAAAGTGTATATATCATTACATTGTACTTGGTACAGATTTTTATTACAAGTTTATTTAATACCAAATGTGACCAGTGGATGTAGCCAGTGGAAATCGAATTAAACTTTATATTTTTATCCAATCAGAAGCAGTTCTTTAATGCTGTCTTTCTATCTGAACAATCAAATCTTTGTGCCGACTTGTGATAATGGAAAGTTGTGCTTCCTACCTTTTAGTGCAGTGTGTTTGATACACAGCACAGTTCTGTGACTGATGGGTATCTTAGCAAACTATTACCACTGCTTTCTTATTTGAGGTTTTGTTATTGCTGTTTGTTTGTTTTCTCCACCATCATTAGAAGTTCTGTGTAAATCCTTTCCTCTTCCCTTACCAATTCTCACTTGCTGTTGTATTCCCCTATCTCTCTCTTGGAGCTTTGTGTTTTCTGCTTCATCCCCCTGTCAGGGCATGTTTTGTTTCCTACTGCTACCATTCTTCCTGCCATTCTGATAATCGGGTGTATTCTCCTTGCATTCAAGAAAGAAGGGTTGGTGTGTGTGTGTTTGTGTGTTAGTAGGCAACTGTCGTGTCTTGAGAAATGTACAAGTTTTCAGGCAAATTGACCCTTTAGGATAAGCACATTGTGTTGTGCTGGGAGGATGGGAAGTGGGAGCTAGTTATTCTGCTGAGATGTGTGATTAAACTGGCAGGCTCTTTGACCTCCAACCAGTGTAGTGTACATACTTGAAGTTGTGGATGTATTAAATGGGGAAGAAGCTTCCCTTGTGCCCCATTTATTGGTTGTTGGTTTTTTTCCTGCTGTTGGTTTTTAGGGTTCTAGCTTTCGCAAGGTTGTTTTAGAATTGATCACTGTTGAACTGATCCAGAGGCTGTCAAACGTGGCCCAAAATTGGTCAGGAATACTGAATGCTATAGAAAAGAAAATAGTTACATCTGTGTGGAAATTGGAGTATGTCTCTGTCAATAGATAAAAAATGTGCATGTCAGCGATTTAGGGTGCGTGAAGTAGTATCAGGCACTTCTTACATAGCTCATTCTATGCTATAGAATTTGTAAATGAACGTGTTAATGCTGTTTACTTAGGAGAATCATTGTACAGCAAGATCCAACCTTCTGAAGCCCCCCTCGTACCATCAGAAAAGCAGCCCTTGTTCAGCAGCAAGGCGGCTCGAATGGCCCAATGAAATGCTGCAGACTGGTTCAGTAGTCACTTCTAACAGTTAAGTGTTGGATAGAGTTTCCATGCCAAGAATTCTTAACATCTCTTCATGAGGAGATTATTATGCATTTGATTTATTTGTCCAAATAAAAAATGTGGCCCTGACATGTCATTTTAAAAGGAATAGTTAAAGCGCTAAGAAATCGGCTTACCCTCTTTAGATGTATGGTGGCATTCCATGTCTGAATGCAAACAGAAGCATTCCCTAAGGATTATGTTTGAGCTGCAGTAACTCTTTTTCCTCCAGTGTGTTTGCTGTAAAAATCAATGTTTTAGATTACTTCTGTTGCTCCTACACTATTTTAGAGAACAACAGAAGTACGAAAGAAACAAAACCATCCTTTAAAAAGTTTGATGTTTTAAGGAAATTAAACATACCAAGGTACTGAAGCATCTGAACAAGCTGACTAAATTGTGCTGTTCTTGCCCAGTGGTCCATGACCACTTAGACATAATAGAGATTACACCGTAAGGACCTCATTTGTTTGGAATTGAAGAGGATCCCCTTCCCCAAGAATCACAGGGAGTTCGCAGTCTTATACTTACCAATGTTGAGGTTGTGTAGTGGTGCAAATTAATTCTTACTTTCTATACTGCTCTTAAGAAAAAAAGGAAAAAGTACTGCAGCTTTCTTGTATGAATGAAGTACTGGGTTTATACCCACCTTAAATGTAGATGTAGCCACGGGGGGACCAGAAGGACACTTAATCAGAATTTTGACCTATCTAATGTCAAAAACAGATGCTAGGAACAAAGAAATAGCATGGTGCTTCCTTCCGCATCTCACAGCCCTCCTTCTCAAGGACATCCTGATCCCGATGTGGTTTCTGTGTATTTGGTACCTGTCAGTAGTTATCTGCAAACTGGGATAACTTCCTCCCAGATCCTCGTAAAGTTTCATGCTGTGTAATAAATACTGTGTAGGGAGCAGGCATGCAGCCTTGCCAATTGTTGGCTTTTTTGATGCTTTACAGTCTTTGCTTGTTTCCTCTGTGCAGTCATCATTTCATAAGCTTCTTCTGTGTTCTCTGCAGTTATCTCTTCCCAGTCTTGAATAATGACAGCCTATTTTTTCCTTTTGCGGCAGCTGTTCTGGCATCCTGATTGCTGTTACACTGCTTTAAGTAATTGTCAGGCAGACCAGAAGGAAAACTGCAGGCAGTATTTGAGATGCAGGTGCACAAGACTTATCAGGAGCGTAATGATGTTGCCAGCTCTCTCTTCCTCTGTTTAATAGTTCTTCATGTGCTCCTTTTAACTGGTACTGTGCTGTTCACCTATCTGATGATTTAATGGATGTAGCGGTTGTAACCCCAGTTCCTGTGTCCTGACTGGCAGGCTGGCAGTGGTCCAAATTAGCATTGTTTTCTTGCTGTGTGCGTCACTTCTCAGCCATCCAAGCAGAATGTAATCTGTTCAGTGGTGGTCATTTTTTCAAATCAAAGCAAGAGCGCAGTTAGTTTTCTTACTGATAGTAAGGAAAATGTAAGAAAAAAATGTCAGAGACTCCAGCACTGAATGATGCATAAATAGATGGAGGGAATAAATTCTGTTGACTTGGTGATGTAAGATGGCAAAAAAGTGAAAGTGCTTAATGCTAAAATAATAAACTCTGTTTGCAAGTTTAGGACTGAAACGTTTTTAGAAGATTTTTTGTTGTTGATTTCAGTTCTTGTGGATGAAAGTAAACATCTCTACAACATTTTTTTTAGCAAATTATTTTGCAAATCCTATTTGTACTTGCTACTCTAAAACTTCACATAAAGGACGGAAAATATTCCTGGCTGAAAACTGAGCAATAATAGCTTCTTTTGCCTTGATCTAAAGCGGTGTGTATGCCTCTCTTCAGAATGCCGTGCTCTGGTATTTAGATGAAACTACTGTAGTGAGGGCTCTAGTTTGTGAGCCACAGCAAATTTAGTGGTTGTAGCTGCTATTTCTTCCCTCTACTGTGGGAAGCCTACAGATTTTACAGCAGAAGCCATAAAACAGAAGTTTCAGTTTAACTGAATGTTGTCTACCATCAACCTCAGTTTTTGTTGGTAGATAAAAATCAGCACATTTAAATTTTACATTCTGTGAGAACTGTTGGAGTCTTAGCTCTTCTGTGAGTCTTTCAGAATCTTGTCATCTGTTTAGTTAAATCTGGTGTACTTAAGAGAGTGCAGAAAAGAGCCCACCTGATAAGTGGAATTCAAATGGTCCAGCTGTATCATAGAATCCTTAGAGCTGGAAGGGATCTCTGGAGGCCATCTAGTCCAACTCCTCTGCAATGAACAGGGACACCACAGCTACATCAGGCTGCCCAGAGCCTTATCCAGCCTCACCTTAAAAGCCTCCAGGGACAGAGCATCAATCACATCACTGGGCACCCTGCTCCAGTGCCTCACTGCCTGAACTGTGAAATTTTTTTTCTTTATATCTAACCTAAGTCTACCCTCTTTGAGCTTGAAACTATTTTCCCTGGTTCTATCACCACAGACCCTGCTCAGGAGTCTGTCCCCTTCTTTCCTGTTGCTCCCCTTTAGATACTGACAGGCTGCTACCAGGTCACCTTGCAGCCTTCACCTCTCTAGGCTCCACAGCCCCAGCTCTCTCAGCCTGTCCCCCTAGGAAAGGTGTTCCATCCCATGGATCACTTCTGTGGCCCTCCTCTGGATGCACTCCAACAAGTCGATGTCTCTACTGCACTGTGGATTTCACATCTGGATGCAGTACTCCAGGTGAGGCCTCAGAGCACAGAGAAAAGGGGCAGGAGCACCTCCTTCGCCCTGCTGGCCACACTGCTTTGGATGCAGCCCAGGTTATGGTTGGCTTTCTGAGCTGCGAGGGCACAGTGCTGGCTCATATCCAGCTTCCCAGCTCCGTAGGTAGAGAAATCCCAGGAAGCCTGACAGAGAAGTCTGGCTTGTTGAAGGGAAAGAAAACAGTGAATTGTTTGTTTCTTTACATGGAAAAATTAAAGTCTCTCTTGGCTCTCATGTACCATTGTTGGCCTCGAGGTGGTACTGAAAGTTCCCTTTGGATTGGATTCAAGGACTAGGGAAAAAATGCTGCCCAGGGTGGAGCTCTAAGCACAGTGCCACCTCTGTGCACAAGTTGTCTGAGTTATAAACACTTTCTTAGCAGGAAATATTACAAAACACTCACTAGGGAAAGAGAATGATGTGAGCTTTAATTTCAAACTATCCTCATTCTCTTCAAGCATTTGACTTTTGTTTTTTTCCTTTTTATAGGTGGCAGAATTAGAGAGGCACATCAAAGGTCAAGCACATTCAAAGTACGCAAGAGATGTTTTACTCAATTGTAATTACTCAATTGTAATTTACTCAGTTGCTGCATGCAGTGAACTAACTAAAGACTTCCTTAGATCCTTAGAATGAAAATCAAGTTCTCTATGGAAAGATTCCACTCAGAAATTTATGAGCAAGCCCGAGCATACCTCATGTACTAGCCAAGGTAAAATGTACACACAAGTGAAATCACAGCATAGCTCATTCACTTTCCGAATTCGGGTCTACTTTATTAAGTCTAGGTTTTGTTTTTCTTTCCCTAAATCAACTACAGACCGCCCCAAAGTCAAACAGCTTTGTGACATAAGAACTGTAGGTGATTTCTCTGGGTATTCCTTGATGTTAACTAGGTTACCTGTATTAGGTAAGTACTATGGTATTCTGAGTCTTCTGTTTTCTTTTCAAAAACAGTTTAAATTGAAATAATACCTTCCCAATCCTTGAAAAAAAGTTAATGTTCCCTTACAGAAACAGGTGCTGTCTTTTTAACTGTGTAGAGCACTCAGTTACCTCTTCTCATTGATACAGCATGTCCGTTTTTTCAGTCCTCGTGGTGTTGGTGTCTCTTTCCACTGTTTGGCTCGGTGGAATTTACTTTCATTTAATCATTCATTTGCAGCATGTCAGTGGAAAATCGGAGGCACCTGCATTGGATTGGAAAGAATTCACAGGGACATTCAGCTCTCTGTGCCTTTATTTGCTGGAAGTCACCAAAGGGCTCCTTAAATAATTATGCCATTAATGATTCCCTCTTGTGTGATCTGAAAGCCTAGCTAGATCACTAGCCTATAAGGAAGGTAAAATAGTGTTTTTAAATACCACTGTGATCACCATTGTAATTCAGGATTCGAGTACCAGGATTGCAGAATGCATTTGTCAGGTTATGTTGTTTTATGGCAACAACTTGCTGCTAGTAACTGCATAAATATGTAAAGCTGTTCTTTTTGTGGGATTGTTGAATTTCAAAATATTCACCTAGTATGGTACGCATGGCAGAACTGGAAGGAAAATCACTTCTGGCTCCAAGGAGGTTTGTTTTCAAAATGATAAGATTAGAATAAATGGAGATGGATGTTGTAGTTTGTTCACACCCACAGAAGCAGTGTTTGCTCATGCATAGGAGTAGGTATACAGTTACCTGCTTTGCAAAGCTAGCGTGTGCTGCTTCATGAACATGAAGATGAGGGGAGAGTATTGTTTCAGCTGGTTCCACTTGCAGTGTAGCTATGTAAATAGAATAGCTGATAGCAGTGTTAAGGATGGCGTAGTTAGAACAATAACTTAATGAACATGTCCTCTGTGAGAGACTTTCTCCTTGCTGAGGCTTCTGAATTCTGACTCAGTCCTGCTGGCTCCTATTGTAGAACATCCCTTCAGCAAACTCTCTGGGCATAGCAGGCTGTCAAAGGGAAGCTTTCTAACTGTTGCGTAGAAACCTGAGAAGAGAACCTGAAAAAGACTGAAAATGACAGGGTGATATACAGAAATAGAAAACAAAGACTAACAGGAAAAAGTGAGTAACAATGGAGGGTGAGCAGTAAATCCGGCCTGCCTTTCTAGCTCAGGAAGGTGTCTTGAAATCTGTGTTTCAGGGCACCCACTGGGTGGTCACCAGAGCTCTTTTGAGTGTGTGAAATGAAATGGAAAACAATAGCTCAGCAGCAATTGCCTTTTTTCTTCTGATGAGGTGTTCCCTGAATTACCAGCATGACTCCTTCTTGATTTAGCCGTGAATACAGCCAGGCATTTCCTGAAACGACAGCACTACACGGTGCTATTAGAAATGCTAAGTGAAAGGTTCTGCTGTGAATAACGAAGGAAAGGAAATAGGATACAGGAGCACATCCCACTGAACTGTCTCTGCAACAAAAGGGGGAATGAAATATAGCACAGCTGCATGGGGGCCTTATACCCAGCATTAGAGTCCTCACCTCTTCTTTGCATAAGCAGATGTTAGGAGGAAAAAGATCTGTTTGGAAGAGAGGTTTATTTTTGGAATCGTTAGAAGCTGATGCCAGCATTGTTTGTGTTCATCACTTGTCTTTTTTTCTCCCATTATCTGCTAAACTCTTTTAACTCAATGCTTCTCTACGGAGACTTCTTGCTGGTAAATCTAAATATTATTCTTGGCCAAAGTCCCATTTTGATTAGCCTCAATGTATGCATCTGCTGTCTCCAAATAACCAACAAGTGTTTCTTTTTCAGAAAAGATTTCTTGTCTGAACCTTTCAAAGGTGGCAATACTGTACGTGGCTCCAAGAGTACTGCATTGGCTTGCCAGAAATTACACAAAAATTGCCTCACCTCCTCCTCCCCTGATTACAGCCCTTAGGAAAAAAATGTGATGACCTCTCATTTTTTGTTATTCAGCACATTTTTGTGGTCTTTTATTTCATTAGCTTTTGAACTGTTTTCATTTCCTCCTTGCCTTACCTTCTCCCTTCAGCAGTGTGGATGTTAGAAAGAGCGCCTCTGATTGAAATGAAAAGGGAGATCCCAAAGGATATTAATGTTGCAGATCAATTAGTAATAACAAAATTTTCAGTGATTTTATTAGATGAATAAGTAAGTGAGCAGTATCAAGTGTGTCAGATGCAAACTATTTACAGCAACTTATGCTGTTTTTTTTTAATCCAATGTCCTATCACTTGTTAATTACATCCTTTTGTTTTTAGGACAAAAAACTTGTATGTTGCTGAGATGCATCTTAGCCCTCCAGCTGTTCAGGACACTGACAATGTCACGTATAGAATTATACATGCTATTTTCTAGTCTATTTGTTAAAAAATCTCCCTATTTTATTTCTTTCCTTAACTCCATCTGAGTTAAGACCCTTCTGTTTGATTCAAACTCATTTGCAAGATCAAAGAATGAAGTTTAATGGCAACTTAAATCCTCTGCATCCTGCCTGCTCGTGCCGCTGTACGGTGCAGCAAGACAGTGATTACACAAAGAAAACCACGGTTTGTTTTTCTCAGCCAGCTCAGTCTCCCCAGTCTGTCTGCTCCTCACCACGAGTGCCAGTGCACAGGAGAGGGCTCGACCACTTGGCTGCTGTTCAGTGACAATCTCACTGCAGCTCCCACTCAGACCTGCTGAAGTTGTTAGAGTCTCGCGTGCTCCATCAGTTTGATGTCTGGTTGTTCTCACCTTGCTGCTTCACAAGATCTCTGCAATACGTTCCATTGAGTTTTATCCTTTGTGTATTCTTTGCTTATTGTTCAGTCTTTCTGAGATGTTGTGCCCTGTCTCTCTTTGGAGACTTCTCTGCAGCTTTGTCCATCCTTGTGTTTTTTAGATATTTCCAGGGTTGTCGAGGTGCCTGGCACATACGTGTGTCTGATCTGCCAGTCCTTACCTCTTCATTATTGGAAGGACAAAATGTAATATCAGAGTCCCTAAAGACCTGGACAGGTCTAAGTTGTTTTGGTTCAGAAGGACCGCAGTTTATCCTTTTTCTTTGTACTACAAAGTCCTCAGTAGCAACAGCTACTAAAACTGAAGTTCTTATTTCCATTTTGTAGCATTGCTCAGTCTTGAGCAAGTATTCTGGGGAAAAAAATTCTGCTGTTTTATCTCCTCCCACCCTGCCTTTGCTGTGGACTTGTTTTCTGTGCACCAGTGGAGCTCAGTACTATCACTGCAAAGAACGAAAGGGCAACTTCTGCAAGGCTGTGGATGTATTTTGCAGACAAGAATCATACAAAATCACCGATCTTGTGAGAAGAGCAGGAGACAAAGACATTGTTTCCACTGCTAATAATCAGCCTTTGGGACAGAGCAGCTGTTTTAACAAGGCCTTTGCTGTTTCGTTTCTTGCTGTACCACCCCATGAGACCAACCCTTTCCCTGAAATAACGCTCGGTCCATATTGGTGTAGTAGACCAAGATTGTCTTTATGGAGAAACCATTTCCATATATGTGAAATGCTACTCTTATTTGAACTGTTCAAATTCCTCTTCCATATCATATACTGCCTATAAAATCTATGGAAGCTAAGAGTTATCTAAAATCAGTGTTTAATGGAACAAGCAGACCTTCTCAGTTGGGAAAGACAAAATCAGGAGACAAATAATTTGTGTGTCCAAGAATATAATGGAATTGAGAGTAGATACAACATTTTAAAACCTGTCTTGCGTGTCAACATGGTTAAATGTCAACAGCATAACAAAAATAAAGTAGATGTAAACCATTTCAGAAACAAACACAGTGAAATGTATTATGTTGCCTGGATCTTGGCAGTCATCTCTAGTGAAATAATAGGAGGAAATGATAGAGAATAAAATGGTGAAATCATACAGCAGTCATTGGGTATTCATGTGAGTCTTCTGTGTTGAGATAATACTTTGGTTTATTTGTATTATAGAATGAAAGATTGCTGTTATAATTGGAAACTGTAGAAGGTTTTGTAGCTCAGGCTAAAGGTTATCCAGGCTGCTGCAACAGATATCCTAATTCTAACAAAAGATAGGCAGTACGGGCAGAACATTACAACTGGAAGGGTAATCTAAAAATATACAAAGAACAAGAATTCTGCCGTGCTAGGCACTTGTTAGAGCTGATAAGAATTGTGATTGTTGTTCTTCTGCTTGTTCCTTCAAATATGCGAAGCTATACTGAAACCAAATTATGCTGCTTTGAGATTTCACGTGTGCTCTTGTCTGAGAGGGAATATTTTTCTTTCCAGAGTGAACTCTTTTGTGCCCAAGTAGCAGTGTGGAACTGATTCTAGTTGGAGTGTTTGAGAGTGAGAACAAAGTTCACAGGTGCCTACGTATAGCCTGATTAATTGCTGGAGTATCTGGAATGTGACAGAGATCAGTGACACTCAGACCTCCATCAGCTCACCTGGTTGGCTAAAACTTTAGGAATGAGGCTGGTTTTGGTGATGTTCAGTGCCAGGATAAGAGGAAACAGCTACAAACTGAAACACAGGGAGTTCCATCTGAATATGAGGAAAACCAACTTACTGTGAAGGTGGCAGAGCACTGCCACAGGTTGCCACAGAGGCTGTGGAGTCTCCTTCTCCAGAGATATTCAAAACCTGCCTAGTTGTGATCCTGTGTGATCAGAATTGCTTTTGAGAGAGTTATCTGTTGTTTAAAATAGCTGGGTTTTACAGGCAAACATTTACTTTTGTCCTACACTGTAAATAAACACACACTGGCTTGGCTCATCTGTTCTGTTTGTGTATACCAGAGCACCTCCCTGCACCATGCAGGCAGCCTGGCTGGTACAGCCTGCAGAGCCCATCAGAAGAGGCCCTCCCTGGACTTGGTGCCATAGGGAACAGATCCACCTCTATTGCTATCCACAATAGCACCAAGGCACTTTAAGCCTATCTAAACCGGATATATGTTGTCCTAAAGAGATTGTGGTGTGAATACACCTCAGCTGGGCTTTGGGAATATCTTGCAACTGCTGTGGACCTCGTCAGTGAATGGCCTTTGCCATTTAAACTGCTCTGAGGAAGATAGGAGTACGAGATGCAGATCTTTTTATTTAGTTTGTTTCTGCCTGGTTTTCTAGCTAGTTAAAGTCTTTTGGTACCGTTCCACCCTGGGTGTTGGAGGTCTCTTAATTTACTCTCCTGTAGTAACATGAAATTGCAGTTTCGTGTTGACAGCTCTGTTGGTCATGGAGTAAAGTGCATTTCTGCCAGTTTCTAAAGCCACACCTCAGGACGATGTCAGAGTGCCTGAGGTGCAGCTGGAATCAATGTGATGAGAAGATTGGTGCAAGCCTTGGGCAGATGCCTTAAATGTAACATGTGCTTCCCTGGGAAGCCATGCTGCTTGTCACCTCTGTGTGCCAGAGTTTGAGTTGAAGCTACGTGGTGAGCTCTGGAAGGAGGGGGGAGCTTGGAGTTGTAACAAAATCCGAAAATGCCACAGACAAAAGGCACTGTTAAACTGATTCATGGCAGAATGTCTCAATTTGTGTTTGGAAAAAGAAAAGGTGAAGCAAGGCTCGTGTAACCAAGCAACTGCAAAGCCTTTGCTGTTGCCATGGGAGGTTTTATCAGTCGAAACTGTCCTTGTAACTGAGGTCCGTGGTAGGAAAAAGAAGGGGTTTTCTAGGCAGACTGCCCCTTCCTGCAAAGAATCAACGCGCAGCAGACTGGAGCAGAGTCACACACAAATATACCCAGAGGTCTGATCAGAATAAGAACAACAGAACTTTGTTACTTCCAAAACAAAGCCATGAGACCTGCTTGAGGCTCTGCTTTTGGAACTGTTTTTCTTCCACAATTAGTGCACAGGTAAAACAAATACAATGTTTGACTTGAAAAGAGGATTCAGCGGCTGTCTTCTGACTGATTGAATACAGCAGAAATATTTGCTGTATCTTATGAAGTGGACTTACAAAAGCAAATACTCAAGCATATACTTAATTATTTTGCTTTTTAGTACACAAAGCAACAATAAAAAGGATGCATTGTGGGTATGCAGTGGTTATGAATATTGCATAAATATATTGCCGAATGTATGCAGGGATGTGACGCTTAGTTGTGGCGTATGGCTTCTGTTAGGCAGGAATCTTACTTAGCATTACAGATGTATGGATTGGTCCCACTTTGAGGAAAGTTGGTTTAAGAGAATATTTGTTTGCATTTGTGGTTTGAAAGATGGCCAAAGAATAAGAGTAAATACCTCATACAGTATTTAACTGAGGAATAGATTTACAAATGCAAATCTGGAGTTACGGTGGTTTCTCATTCGAGTAAAATGTTTCATTCCTGTTCCAAAGAGCAGATACCCAACAAACATCTCTGCGCAGGAAAAGGAAACGTTTCCTTAAACATCCTGCAGCAAACGTGACTGATGGAGCTTCCTTTTCCCTCTGCCTGGTGCATTTCCCCTCTTTACACAGACAGGATCTAACCAGATTTGCAGGCTATGAACTGAGGTTACTTTCAAATTCATAACTGTGAAATGTTCTGTTTAGCAGGACAAAGGCCAGGCCAGCAGACACCCTTCTTCCAGCCCAGCGTGTGCATAGCAGTAGGAGGGTGGCAAGGAGCTTTTGTTAATCTCAACCAAGCTGGCAAGAATGCTGCAAAACGAAGTCTTTGAAGATACTTTTTCTTCATTCTTAAAGCAGCAGTTAGTTCAAGAAAGCATAAAAATCTTGCAAAACAAAAATATTGAAAGACCTCCCTGGCAGCCATGTAACTTCAGCAAATTCCCCCACTAGTAATTAGCCTTTAACAGACATTTTTTCACAGGTTCTGTTCTGATGCAACTGTGAAAATGCTTTTTCCCCAGCTTGAATGCACTTCTTGACAAAAATGGATGGTGGAAAGGGTTTAGGGTATCAGGTCAGGCTGGGCCCGATCCAAGCAGCAGTGGGCTTTTTTCCACCCTTCTATTTTAAACTTGTAGGAATTGAAAGCTTAAAGGGCTTCATGCTTAGAGCTGTTCTCCAAGAAGTTGGGACTCAGTCCACTTCCTAATGTGCTCACATCACAAGACCAACCGCTGCCACTTGCTCTTTTGTCTGAGCTCCAGTAGAGGGCTGAGGTGCCGAGGGCGGCACAAGGGAAGGTCCCACTTCCCCAGGGCTGAGCCAGCTCTCCCCCCAGCAGCCGAGGGGAAGGGAAGGCTACTCTGTGGACACCACTCCCCACTGCTGAGCCCAAACCATCCCCTGCCTTTCATAAAGAGCGACTCCTTTTGGGGGTTGCTTGAGATGTTTTTATTTTGTATTTATAATTCCACATAAAAATAAAAACAAGTGCTATAGAACTTAATTTCCACTGGGATGAGGTTCAGGCCTGCTCCCAAATGCTTTCAATTCCTAAGCTTCAGGGCTAGATCTTTGTTCTCAGAAAACAGAACAGTGCAAAAGAACCCGATTTGCTCCCTGGAGCCAGCGATGTCGGTCGCAACGTTCACATGGGTGGCTCTTCATTTTTTTTCCTTGTGAAGTGATGCAACACATAAGTATGCTGAAGGATGAGATAAAATGCAATTATTCTTTTGAATAGATGTTGTTGGACACTACCCTGTGACCAGCGAATTTGACACATCAGCAACAAGCAATGTTTAGGATAGGGTGAGGGTTTGTTTACTAATACATACACAGTTAGCACTGGCTTCTTCCATGAGGTCAGATTGTGGAGTTGTTTCAGATTTGGTTATCGGTGGACCCAGCCCTGCCATGACATGAAGCTATCAACAAGTTTGGCTTGCTAAAAAAGACTCCATTTGGAGGGCTGTGCTTTTGTCCGTCCCACCCCCCAGCACACCAGCTCTGATTTGGTGGTAAATACTTGCAGGGAACAGGCAGAAAGACTGCTGTCTGCTAAGCACCCAAATCTGGCAGCCCTTCTGAAGGCTCGGAGGCAAAGCCCCATGCAGGCCTATCTGCCGGGCTGTAGCTTATTTGTAATTCTTCCATTTGAGACAAACCCCATTATTTTAGCAGATCACATCAATTCAAAGTGAAGCCTGCAGGATTTGAGCTAATATCCACTGTCTCTTCTTCCTCGGCAGGACAGGGCTGAGGGTGGTGTAACGTGGCTGTCGGTAGGGGCTGGGTCACAGAAACAGTTGGACAGTAGCATTTAAAATACAAAGAAAATAGCTGGAACAAATAAAGGCACCAAACCGTTATGGCCAACTTTGGTAGATTTCTTGCAGAATATATGCACTTAAATACATTTACAGTTTACAAGGTGATACTGTTTTAAAAAAGTTGCACTGATGAAATATGGAATATTTCATTCTTGTACCAAAACTACATATCCCATCATAACAACATGTTAGGTTTTATTTAACTGCAAACTGTACAAGAACTGCACCTCTTTGTAGAACAAAGCTGATCCCGGACATACGGCCCCGCTTTCTGTTGTCGGGGTGCAGACCCTGCAGTGTGTGTGTTTAAAAACAAAAGCAGTTATCTTAAAAAGGGGAAATTTTGTGCTCAGCATTCAGCATCGGTGTTTGTGGGGGCTGTAGACTCTTTACCCTATCAGATCCACGTATGGATTGATACTGCTGGGGTTTGAAGTTTGCTAAGCAAAGCAAGAACCAACAATGTCAATCTGTCACAACCCCCAGGAATGGTCAGCCTGCATGTCTGAGCATCATCAGGGACTGCCAGAGTCAGTGCAGAGCTGGGGGTGCTGCGGGGAGCCCTGGGCTCTGAGCGCTGTGCTCTGAGTACTCGCAGCACCGTTCCTCTCTCACTGTTGGCAGGGAGCTCCTTGTGGCAGCGCGGTGCTGCCACAGCCTGCAGCAGCATTCTGTCTCGATCTGACGCTACGAGGAAGGTGTTCTACCTTCTCAACAATTTGCATGAGAGAGCATCACAACGCTTTCTGACACTTTTGTTGGTGTTGGATTTTTTTGTGTGCAGTGTAGAAGGGAAAGGTATGTGTTAATAATCCAGGCTGCGGTGAGGTTTAACAGCTCAGAAAGTGAGTTACACTGCCCAGAGCATCTTCCTCCCATTCTGCAGTGCTACCAGGAGGAGCTGTGAGGGCCACAGCAGCCATAACCTCCCATCTCCCCCCCCACTGCGCGGTCTCAGTGAAGATATTTGGATAAAGTCTTCTTGCATGTAATTTATTTGCCCGATTAATTAAATTAAGGCAAGTGCAGGTTACCAAAGTTACAGTGGGGAGTCGAGCATGTGTATGTCCAGCTGAGCACATGTGATTCAGAATTGGCAGCGAGCAGCACTCAGCAAGAAGGCCACGAAGCCTCTCATAGCCTAAGCATCACGAGCGAGGGAAAGATTTGTTTCCAGTCTCCTGTAGCACAGACGAGGGGCGCAGAGGGACACCCTGCTGGGATTGGGGCACAAAGGTCTCCCAGGTCTCTGCATTTAGTCCTCCTGTAACTCTGGCGACCTGCAATGAGTTCGTATTCAAGTACAAGAAGAACAGAAGCTGATGAAGGAGAAGTGATGGAGAACCTGCAGTAATGGGTTTTGTTCTCTGCTAAGCAACAGCAGCTATCTGAAATTACTTCCAGAAGTCTCAAAGGCACACAGAGCAGCGCGCTTCTGTGAGGGCCCAAAACAATGGAACAAAATGACGAGCCTTTCTCCAAACGGTTATTTGCCTGCATGATTAAGGACCGAGGTTAGAGTCGTCTTTCAGATAGGAACCCGAGTTTAGTTGCCCACAAAGAACAAAAGGAAAAACCCTAACCGGTTAAAGCCGTGGCAGAAGTCAGTCGGCTGCAGGTTTTCAGGAGATAGAACGAAGAAGGGAAGCTTCTCCTCCCCGACAGGGCACGCACGACGGCTCGGCAGCGCGCAGAGAGGCACCAGCGGCTCCGCACCACTCCCAGCTCCGCTCCCGCAGCGCGGCGGTGCCGCCGGGCCGGGCAGCGCTGGCCGGGCTGCTGCCGCTGCGGTGCCGCGGCCGGGCGGACTCCGGGATGGGGAGCGCCGCGGCGCCCGTCGGCCGAGCTCACCGCAGTCGCTCCCGGCCGGCGGCGCCGTCTGTCCGTGTGCCCGCACGGCCGGGGCGGAGCGGGCGGCCCCGCTCAGACGTAGTTCTTCTTGTCGTACTCGCCGTTGGAGGTGGGCCGCCGCGGCGCCGAGTACTTGACGGGGAAGGAGGTCTCGTCGCGTTGCGAGCAGGAGCAGCAGCAGATGAGGCAGCCCCCGAAAAGCAGCAGCGCCGTGGCAGCCCAGCCGATGTACAGCGCGGCCCCCATCTCCCGCTTCTGGGACGGCGGCACGGAGGGGTCGTAGAAGTCGCTGATGACGATGTTGGCGAACCAGCATAGCGGGACGAGGACCAGGACCCCGCAGAGGATGTAGATGGTCCCTCCGGCGATCACGATGCGCGACTTCATCTTGCCGGGCCGGATGCAGTTGGTGCACTGCGCGCCCACCACGGTCACCATGAGCGCCACCAGCCCCAGCAGCGCCACGATGACCGTGAGCGCCCGGCCCGCCTGCACCTCGGGCCTCAGCGCCAGGATGGAATCGTACACCTTGCACTGCATCTGCCCCGTGCTCTGCACTACGCAGTTCATCCACAGCCCTTCCCAGATGGTCTGCGCCACCACGATGTTCACGTCGATGAAGGCTGACACCTGCCACATGGGCAGCCCGCAGGCCAGGATCACCCCCACCCAGCCCAGGATGCCCAGCCCTAGCCCCAAAATCTCCACCGCCGCCGAAGCCATGCTGCCGCTGCCCTTCGGAAGCCCGCGGGGAAAGAACGGCGGCTCCGCACCTCGGGCCCCGGGTACAACTGCCGAGCCGTTCTGAGCGGCGGCCGCGCCGGGCAGCGCTATATGAGCAGCCGCGGGCGCCCTCCCACCGCCCGCCCCGCTCCCGGCCCGGCCCTTCCCGCGGAGGGGGGACTCTGCCCGGCTATTGGCGGACGCGGTACCCCCGCCCGGGGAGCGGAGTTCCGCGAAGCGCGCAGCGCCCGCTCAGAGGGCTCCTGCACCGGCTGGGGGAGCGCTGCTCGGCTCGCCCCCCACTCTGCCACCCCCCCACTCCCGGCAGAGCTGCAAGGGAAAATCTGACGGATTTGGGCCGGTCGGATTTCTTCCTTTTAGTGCCGTTATTTCTATATTCCCTATTTACTGATAAAGCCCGCTGCTAACCCTTTGCATGGGTCTTGTCAAGGTGCACGGCAGCGTGGGTGACCCAGTTATCAGAGCCAAACTGATCCATTCATAGAAGACCGACTGGGCAGCGCATGTATCCATTGGGCATCGTGACAGGCAAAAGTGTAAGCCAGCACCGCCCGGAACCAGCCGGGAAATGAAAGGATTTTGTGTAATCAAGTTTGCACACCATCTGTCTGTACCAATATTCATGCTTTCAGCAAGGATAATTGCTGTTGTATCAGTCAGGAAAGTGGTTTGATAGCAAAGCCAAGAGCGAGGCATCCTATTTAGCTATGTTGCCATGAAGATTTCCAACTTCACTTTACTGTTTAATTGCTCAAGTACATTTGAATCTTCATGGTGCGTCAACAAGCTCAGCAACAAAAACAGAACTTCTGCAAGAGGTCCCATCATTAGTCCACACCTCAATACAGTCTCTTCGTGGACCACAGGTGTCTTGCAGACACACCTTGATTCCAAGCCTTGGTTCAGGCCAGCAACCAGCCTGCCCAGCAGCACACAGCCCCGCGGGCTGGCGAGTGTCTGTGGTTAAGTGCTGCTGTTAAAGCTGCAGGAGAAAAAGCTCTCACCTGCTGCCTCAATGTTGTAAACAAAATTGGAAGTTATGCTCGCTGGGCATTGAGAACTGATTTGGGTAGATTTGGTTTCATTTAGCCCAAAGTATCTTTCCAGTACACACGAGATCATGGAGCTGAAAATAAGGTATTCCTGCCCCCCCATAATTGGTTTTCTCTGTTGTGCAGTGATTTATGGCATGTATTATGACATGCAGAGGTTTGTGATGAAAATGAACAAGCCTGAATGAAGAAGTCCATGTGTGAAGCAGAGAACAAGAAATGATAGGGCAGAAGTTAAAGGGATTGCATGCATCAACGACTGGGGATGTGACCAATGAGTTGGCACTGAGCAATGCCCTGCCTGCATCCTGGCAAAGCTTCTGAGGAACCTTCTGCAGAGGGCCCAAGTGCTGGTAGCACGAGGATGGCAGTAAGGTCACAGCCGGTGGGACGTAGCCTTTCAACTTACTGTTATCCCAACAGGAAGGTGAAATTTAGCCACAAGACACCCAAAAGAATGAATCATAAGATCATCAGCTTTGTGGAGCATTGTGATGTGGACATGGCAGTATGTGACAGCAGCAGCCTGTCATCGGCTATCTCTGACTGAGGAGCTGTAAACATTTCTAGCATGGAAAATGTCTTCCTAACAGAGGCTGCCTTGTAGATGGAGCTCAGAGGTTCTCCTCTACCAGCTGAATATGAAATACATACCGCTTACTGCAATTATGTAAAACTGTCAATTCCAGTGTGCAAGTCCAGCAGGAATGTGTGACTGGGGCTGTGCGTCTGTCAGGCTGAGGCTGCTTGCAGTAAGTCAGCAAGGTCCTTGCTGTCAGCGAGAGGGGACTGTGCCACAGAGATATGTCAGAGGTGAACAGGAGGAAACCCGAAAGGCAGGCTGAAACTGAGTAACGTCTGTATTTATGATGATAATAACGAGTATGTAGAAACCTCAGAAGAACAATTAAAGAAGGGGGGAAGAAAAGCCAGTTATCTTAGCCTGGAAGCACAGGGAAGCCCCACCCTTGCCACTTGCCCAAGAGCACAGAAATGTAGTTTCCTCTGATACATGGCCTACGTGTGCTGCCCAGGCGGGAGGCACTCGTGGGGCCGTGCAGCTGCCGGTGCTGCGTGCTGGGAAGGGAAGCAGTGCACGGCGGCTTGTTTCACCTCTGCAGCCCTCGCCCCACCTTCCCCTGCTACCTGTTACCGAGCAACCGATTCCTCCAAGTCACTTAATCCAAGACTTTTATTTCTCTGGGGCAATGCATGCTTAGCAATCACAGAGTAAACCAACATTTCTGCTAAAAGAGGCATTTCCATTCCTGGCACTCCTCTTCTTGTGTTTGTTCCCTTTTCTTACCCAGGTACTGCCTTTTATCCTGGCCACACCACTTTTAATTATTCCTCGATGCTGAAAATGAGATCTCATTGCGCAGGCTCCCAGCACTCACTGCTCTGGTTACGCTTGCAGGTGACTTCATGGACACAGCTGTGGGGGGGCTCAGGACCCTCAGCATCAGCACGCTGTGGCTTCTGATGGTGTTAATGTCACAGCATTGGGAATGAATTGAAGCTCCCCAAAAGGAAAAGGTTCAATTTCTTAAAAGTGAGCACAAATCAGCACAATGTTTTGCCTGGGATATTAAGTAAATAAATCATTACTTGTAACTGGAATCCATGTTAGTAAAATCTGCATTCATCTCAATTCAAAGACATGATGTTCTTGAAGCAAAGTAAGTCGTTAACAAATTACCATTTATGTTACTGCATCTATTACTGTTCCAGCTACATATTTACTAAATCATCCTGGGGGGATGCAGAGGGGGCTTTGCAGCCTGTGAAAATGGGCGGAAGTGGTATTCAAAGTGAGAACAATTGCACAGAAACCATACTATAGCAAGGGGGGCTTTGGGATTAGAAGCGATTGTGTGTTCACGCTTTTCCTGACATGATCAGGACAAACACCAGGCACAGAGTAACCGGGAGGGCTGCTAAGGGGGGTCCAGGCTCCAGGGTCCAGAGCTGCTTGTGCTGATGTATGAACCCTGGCCCACGGCACAGAAGAACTGCTGTGCCCAGCCCTCCTGCCTGGCCAGGGCTTTGCTCAGCCCCAAAGCATTCCGCTGGCTGTGTTCAGACAGATTTGCCTTTTGGGACCTGAAATGTAGACTGCTTCTGCTCCGTCTCACTCCTAAAATGTTAAGCATCGGGAAGACAAGAAAATGTCATTCAGTGTAGTATTGTTTGTGTGACTATGATAGGCAATGAGTTGAAAGATCAATTCAAAGCTCAGTGATCTCAAGACAACTTACCATAGCTTTTGGGTCAGGCAGAAGCAAAAGTGAAGAATCAGAAATCCTATTACAGCTAGATTGTTAATTAAGTTATTCTTTGTTAGTCAGGATTGCTCCTTTCTGAATTATCCTTTGAAATGAAACTGCTTCTCCCAGGAGAAGAGATTCAGTTGGAGCTTGAGTTCGCGTTCTGTGTTTGGCAGAGAAGTGGGCCTCCATGAAGTCCCTGTACAGCAACAGTGCCAGCACGTCTTCAGGCCAGAGTGACACATCAGAAAGTTGAGGTGTAAGAATGAATCCTTGTCAAATGATGGGCTGATTACAAAATGAAAGTACACAATTTCCCCATCAGATTTATCTCGGCTTCCTTTATTTTGGAAAGAAGATGGAATTGCCACTCCCTTTGTTTGTTATTTTAAGCAAGGAAAAACAGTGATCTAAGCACAGCACCAGCATTTTGCAAGAGGGACCATAAATACAGTATGACCAACACTAACCGAGTAGCATCCAACAGCTTTTTTTAGTACAAGTGTTGCTTCTGCCCTCTGGGATGGAGAAATGGATGCCCATGCTACTCTTCATCCTCAGTGGTAATGTGAGAAGACTCATATGTAAGAAGGGAAAGAAACAAATATATGTAGTTGCAAAAATGGATGAAAGAGGTTACAGATCTGCTTCCAACCTTCATATGCTTGCTGCTGTATTTCGCTTTCTAAACAAAGTCGCCCTGGCCCTATATTAGTCCTTGTACTTTACAAGCATGCCATGCCTGGGCGTTCTCTTATGGATTGCCCACTGGCACTGTCAGGGAGCCAGGAGCAGGGAATTCTGGCTGACCCTCGCGCTACATCAAGAATCAAGCAGTGTTAGGAGCCCTTTCTTGGCATAATGAGGAAATTAATTGTGCAAAACTGTCATTAGAACGGAGTTCCAAACCTCCCTGCTTGGATCTCCCTACACACAAACTTCTGTATCAGATCAGTATCTCACTGAACTGGTCTTCATGCCTCCGTGTGTTAGTAAAGCAGCTCCCATTTTCCAGCCCCCACTGCCAGCAGAGCTGCTGTGTGCCTTGTGTTCTGAGTCTGACTTTCCACAGAATGCTGCAGTGCCTCTGCACAGCCATAGCTCTGGGTTAGGGGGGGTTTCAGGGTGGGTAATAGAATGAATGGTGAAGATCACTTTCTCAAAGCTTAGAATGTCCCTCTGGCAGGTCAGCATCTAAACATCAAGAGAACTGAATATACACCTCAGCCTGGTCAGTTCCAATACTTCTCATTTATGCCGTGGATGGCTCTTGAGAATGTATTAAAGCTTGGGCAGGCAGGGGGAAAAGAACTATAGGAAATATACATTGTTTCATGCTCAAGAATCCATTCTATGTCATGTTTCCTATCTGGAGAACTGTAGTTTAATTTTGTCCTCTCCCAAAGTTAGGCTCCTTCCACGGATTGTGGTGAACCAGGGCTCTGGTGGACCAATCTCTTTCCCATGTAATTGTTGTGAAACCACATCAGATGTCATTTGGTAAAGAATAGCAAGGACAAATGTCATTGTTTTAAATATACATTGCAGATGTTGAAAGTAATTAATAAAAATGTGACCTTGGAGATAAGTGAAAACTCTTCAGGGTCAGTGATGGGAAACACACTGCATTTCTCAGGTGTCCCAGGGAACCTGAGATCCAGAGAACGAGAGAGGTTTGGAGCACCTCCTCTGACCATAAGAGATTAATGCTGCGCAGCACAGCTGCGTTCAAAGTACTTTTTTCCTGCTGACCCCTTAAAAGAGGACATCACGCACAGTGTGCAACTGTTGGGCATTTATTCCTGAAAGGCTGGGTCCTGGAGCTCCAGGCTGTGATAAATCTGATGGAAATGAAAAGGATCACACATGGTTTTAGGCTTCAATCCCAGATATTCAGCTGTGTGAGGAACAGGCACAACTGACAGAAAACAGAGTTAAACGAGATCTTGTAACTGGAAAGAAACCGTGTTATTTTGTCCAAGCAGTACATCTTCTGTTTTGTTTTAGTCTAATGGAAATTATACCAAGGAACAGGGGGTTGTTTTATGTACCAAACCTCAATCTAGTCTTCAGGTCTTCAGTTAAATGGTCATCTTTGTTTTATTATAATCAGCATCGTGCCATTTTCTCTGTTAATTAACAGAACAAAAGGTGCCATAAAGTTTGGAGATTTTTTCTTTCTTCTTTTTGTTTCCCCCCCTTTTTCCCCCTGAATGTGTGAGGCTTTTTAGCTTGCTAAGACAACGCTCCACACAAAATCAAGACCTGAATTCAAGGATGGACTCTGTGCTTTCGATAATGTAAACCTAAACATAGCAGGAAATTTTATGAAAGACATTTGAGCTTCCAGGAATGAAAACAAAATTCATTCAGGAACTAAGGGAATAACGGATCGGCTCACTCTCAGACTGCTATTCAGTGCATTTCCATTCCTATTCAACCATCTGGGAGGTCTTCAATACGATTCTATCTATCTTCTATCTCTTCTAATACCAGCGAGAGAAATAAGGATGTAGAGCGTGTTTTGTGGCCACGCATTCTGCAGGTTTCACAGTGTAGCATTTCTTAATCACATGCACCAAATAGTTCCCGTTCTGCTGCGCAGTGTTTCTGTAGTTTCATAACAAGTCTCATCACGTCTTTCAAAAGTAACAGAAGTACATTCGCACAAAGTGAGCGATTGCACTGCAGAACTCATTGCCACGGGATGCTCTTCATGCCAAAAGTTGAGATGGGTTCAAAAAGAAACAAAAAACATTCAAGGAAAAGTCAGGATAAAAGTCCTGGTTCAGGAAGCAGCCGAGCTGCAGATTGCCGGAAGCCGGGAGGATGCACAGCCACAGCGCTCCTGTTATCTTTTCCCAAGCATCTGCTCTGCAGCACGGCTACGGCTGATCTTTGCTCCCACCCCCATGGCGCGCTGTGGTGCGGCCGGACAGTTTTGTGAGGACTGTGACTTCCCTGAGCGCTTTGTATGCGAGTTGGTCAGCGTCTGCCTCACCTGTGACACGGAGGGATGGCCTGTGTGCCTCAGTTCGGAGGCGTTTTAAAGGCTTGAGAATTTTTCATCCATCGCACTGAAGATGGCCAAATGAAAGGAGTAACAATGACGGGAAAGCTCTAACTTCCCCTAGGCTCGGTGGCTGTGCCAGTCTGTCATCTGGCACTGCCCATGCAAATCTCTTTGTTTATTCGGGAAATGAAACCATTTATTTGTAATACCAATTTGTGTGTATGAAATACTTTGTGCACCAGTGTTCAGATTTAGCTAAAGAAAGAAAAATGGCTGCTGCTGTTCCATTGGTGATAGTGTAACACAGACACCTACAGATACCTATGGAAGAACCTTTGCTTTCTGGAAAAGACCGAAATGCCATTTTAAATTCCTTCAAGTGATGAACAGAACGTTGCATTCTAACAGGACGTGTTGTCCTGGGACATGGAACCCAGCTGCTCTTTCTTTGGCTTTTGTCTTGCTCTTACTCAGATCCCATCAATGCTCAGATGATGCTATGAGCACAGTGGGAATTAGCAAATAATGCCAGCCTGCCTCTGGTAGCATTTCTTTCACTTCCACATTCTGCTGTTGAGAATTGTGACCTCATTTGCTTAATGGATACAAACACAGACAAAACGGAAATGTGCTTCCTAGTAATTGAAATGTGTAGACAAAAGGTTTGCCTTACATCTGGTAGATCACACCTCCAAAATCTGCCCTCCGTAAAGCGTGTGGATGCATTGCTGGGCACTTGTTTGAATCCGGTCCTCCCTTTGAATGACCCTTCCCTGCACTTTGTTGTTAATGTTTTAATTCACCGGTCTTGTGCTGAAGCTTGAGACACGTAACACTGCTTCACCATTAGGAAGTGGTCTGGTTCTGTAATCTGACTGCGGGTATCGTTTGTGCTCCGGGTTTGTACGCATGGGAGTCCTCGATGGCTCCGAGAACCTGCGAGCTGTGCTGCTGCAGTGGCAGCCGAGGTGAGACGTCTCACTTCATCAGAAGGAGCCGCAGCGAGCAAACAGAAGGTGTCAGCGCGCAATACCTTGAGAAGAAATTCGCTTCACACATGAAGAAGCATTTGCAAATCAAACAGACTTTTACTACATACTTAATTACAAATACCACAAAGTTTAAGCTAGATTTCCAACTGGCTACCACCCCTGTCGTACCAAAAGCTTTTCCATGGTAAGGACTGCTGTTAAAACCTGATGCGGGTGGAGGCAATCTGAAAGATCAAAAGGAAATCAGAATCAATTGACAAGGGGATATTTTAAGCAAAATGGGCTCGGACTGTTTCGTTCTTAGACTTGTGTACGTGTAGCTCCACGGTGAGACTGTGTAGGAGAGAGAAGCCGCAGGGCTCCGCTGGCAGGGTGCGCAGCTGGCGCTGTAAGGCCGGCGGGTGGAACAGCCCCGCCAGCTGCAGCTCAGAGCGCCATCTCGGAACGGAGACCGCCGAGACGGGCGGGGCGGCTGTGAGGGGCGCGCTGGTTTGGGGCGCGCTGCGGAGGGCGGGCAGCACGCGCTGCCCTCACGGCTTCCAGGGGGAGCGCAGAAGCCGCAGGTGTTTGCCGTGCTGTGGTGCATCGCCTAGTCCTTGGGAAGCGAGAAGTCGGTGGGGCTCCCGGTGCTGTACAAGAGGCTGCCCGGGACACGGCGATGGGCTGAAGCAGGCTGCTCCCCCTGCGCTCGGGGTTTGAGCTTGTTATGTGATCTGTTGAGCAGTAACCACGCCACACGGTCACTCTGGGAATAAAGCCTGAGAGCGGTGAGACGTAGAGCCGGGCTGGGCGTCAGCCTGACACGGAAAGCTTTTCCTTCCGACGGCCGCTTCGGAAGCGAGCTAGGGACAGTTGTAAGGACGGCACGGGGCCCCGGGGGACAAAACAGGCAGACAGACAAAGACGGCGGCCTGGCAGAGCGAGGGGCATCCGGGGCAGCAGCGCTGGGCGCAGGAGAACGGCCGAGGCCGGCTGCTGTCCCGGGCAGCTCGGAGCTGGAGTCCGTCGTACCCCGCGCGCTCCGGCCAGGCCGTCCCTCAGGCGAGGAAGCCGCTCCGCCCGCCCCGCGACCATAGAGCCGCGCGGAAGGCAGGGAGGCGCCCGGCCGCGGTGGCGTGTGGGATGCGGGAGGCCCGCGCGGGTGGAGGCAGTGGAGCGAGGCCTGTAAGCGCGGCTTCGGCGGCCGCAGGCTGAGGTAAGCTGGGAACCGGGTCGCGGCCGGGTGGGCCCCTCTGCCCCGGTCGGCCGCTGCCCGCGCCTACAGTCGGCCTGGGGCTGGGCCCTACGGCCGCCGGCAGGGCAGCGCGGCAGGCCCGGCCTGGCCCTGAGCCCCCTCGGAACTCGGGCCCGCCAGCAGCGTGCCTGGGCCTACCCCGGGCTGCCGCTCGGCCCGGGCCCGGTTAACCCCCAGGCACCCTGCCGCCGTGCCCCGTGTCCGTGCCGCTTCGTGCGCTCCTGTCTGCCCGCAGTGCTGAGCGTTGCGCTGTGCCGTGAAGGAGGCCTGGCGGACGGCCTGCATTTCTTGGGCGTTGTTCGGGTGTTGTGATCGCTGCCTCAGGCAGTGCGGCCTGCAGCTGAGCAGCCCGAGCCCCTCCGGCCCGGCCCGCAGCGGCACAGCTCCCGGGACACGAGCTGGGAGCGTCTGTGCCTCTGTAGTGTGGTACTGTGGGACTTAACGTGGAACGGTTTAAGATAGTGATGTGTCTGTTTCTTATGTGTTAACCAAAAGGTGAAGAGTTCATTTTTCGTATATTCCCAGGCTTTTGCTTCTCGTAGGTGTGCAGCTACTGGTGAGCTTGGTGTGAGGCAGGGCTGCCTGTTTCCCAGTGCTGTCGTGGTCATTCACTGAGCTGACTGTTTAGGAAGTCTATTGTGTGTGCAGGACTGATTTACAGTATTGTTCTTTGATGCAGTAACTGTGGGAAATGCTGCTAATAGCTGCTTGTGTAGGAAAATCATAACTGCTGAAACAAGCCCTTAATGTGAGCAGTCCTGCTGCCTCCTCTGTGCTTTTTGGGTGATGGCATTCACTGAAATAACAATAAGAAAGTGAGGTGTTCACAGCAGTGCATTGCCATCGGAATCGACCCCTACACGAAACATCTCAGATCAGAACTGTAGCTGCATGCACTTTTTCCAGCCCGTTTCCTTTTAAGAACAGAGCTCATACACCATTCTTCCCTTTTACTTGCTTACTCCTTGCACCTCTCTGCTGTGCATATGCATGCTGTTAAGTCGCAGAAGTGTAACACGCTACGTTTTCGGTGTGAAAGTTGCTATACTGCTTGTCTTATGATCAGTAGAGCTTTTAAGGACGTAGAAGCGTTATTGGCTTTGATGAGTAGTGTTGCCTCTGCAGTAGCAAAGACAAGCCTGTGTTGCGTGTTGGTGGATGAATATAGTATCAAAAATAAAAATAGGCGAAACCGCTGTGCACCAAACACCAGTTCAGAGACAAAGTGGTGGTGTACACTTATGGCCCACTTACCTGCACAACTGCCGCTGTTCGGTCAGCTGGGTGTTCTTTGGTTGTTCCTTTTGCTGTTAGATTCAGAATTGTGCGTTTGGTAGAAGTGATAGAGCCGTTTGTGGGCAATGCAGAATGTAGCTACATTGTTATTGTGTAAAAGGGGATTGATTCAACTGGTAACAGCTGTTTGTAATGAGGAAAATAGAACTGATTGGGATCGTGTGCTCCTCCTGTGTGAGCTGCTGGGAGGGGGGTTTCAGCCACAGAGGTGAGGATGCAGACACAGCATGACAGTGGGCAGGCCCTGCTGGGCCCCCGTTGTTGGACTGAATTGGGTGTTTCATGCAATACTAACACGCTACAAAAAAGTTAAAGAAGATTAAGCGTTCGGTATTTGAGTAGCCCTGTCTGCGGTTGAGGCTACGGTGAGATTTTGTTTTTTGATTTTTTCAGTTTTTGCATGCGATGTGGGCTGTTGCAGTGAGTGAGGATCCAGCAGGTGATACTTCATGGAGCTGTTCTTGTTCTTCTGTCTGCTTTATGTCTGAAAATTAGCCATCAGAATGCTGGTGGTGTCAAAGCCATTTTCAGCACTTGGACGCCTACTTACGTTGACGCTGCTTCCTGCGCTGCCGTGCTTGATTATAATGTCTGCTTTTACAAGAGAATCAAAGTTATATGAACTCAGATGAGAAGAAAGGTGACTCACTGGGTGAATCGGGAGGGCTGTTCCGCTGCAGGGATGGCTAAGATCACTGCAGGGCGATTGTTTTAAAATGTTGTTGATAGCTGTATACGGAAAGGCTCCTTGTGTACTTTTCGTAGCGTTTTCTTTGTGCTGCTTAACATTAAGAAAGTCCCAGACTGCCTGTTCCTGAGAGCTGACTGCTTGCATCCTGACAGGAACGGAGGAAATGACCCACTTTCCTTCCCCTTTCTCTCTCTCACTGAAGTCCTGTTTCCTCGCGGAGGGCAGCAGGCTGCCATGCCCACATTGGCTGTGGCTCGGCGCGGTGCCACCCAGCCCTGTGGCTGTTGAGCAGCACGTTTTGTAGGAGGGGAATTCACAGAGCTCCAAAATGAACTGTTGCCATGATATCCACTGTTTAAAAGTTAAATTTGTTGGATGTTGTCTAGCTTTGCTGTCCTTTCTGCTAGCACTGCTAAAATGGGGCTGCAGGCTTTGGCAAACTAAGTGGTGCTGCTAATGCACTTGTTAATACAATCGTACCTTATCTTTGCCTTCCCTTTTGGAATATTTTGTACATGTTATGTTGTTCTTCTTATAATGATTGGGATGGTCCTTCCAATATCAAAGGAGAACAGAATGGCTGTGACTTCTTCTGTTTTCCACAGTTATTATGCATATGTATTATGGAGAAGTGATGAAATATCAATCATTACGATGTCTTGGACGTAGAACTCTCCAGAGTGCTGTCAAACACCCGAGGTCACCTTGCTGCTTGGCTCAGCAGCGTGCATGCAGGGTTCAGGCCTTCAGCCCTCACTGCTGCCTGGCACAGCCTGGTCTGACAGCAGGTGTTTGTGTGAGAGCAGAGCTGTGAATGCTGCAGGTATTTCAGGTGGTTTGTGCTGCAAGAAGATGTGACGCTCAGTATTGTGCTGATCCTAAGGCTTTGATTTGTGGTGCTCTGCACAGCTTCAGAAAGGCCCCTCATGGCCCTCCAGGGAACTCACTTGTTTGAGCCATTTTTGGGAAAACCTCACGAGGGCAGCATCGGGGATTACACATGAGCTGAAGCTCACTGACTGGTGATTCATTTGAACTTCAGGGCCTCATTTAAGCACTGAGGAACAGCATGGTTTTTTTTTCCCCTCTAAGAATGTTAGGTATGTATGACCGTTGAATTCTTGTTAATCTGGAGCTGTCCTAGCCTGCTGCATGGAAATACTTGTGGATAGGAAGGTAGAAAGAATAAGAAAGTAAGATTTCTCTCATCTTCTTATAAGCTTAGGAAGCCGATTCTGACTCTAGAGAGATGCCTGACTTTTAGCGTTGTTGATTAATATTCAGTGCAAGCGTTGGTCATAACCAGGATCTTATGACCTAACTTCCTATTCAGGGAAAATGCCCAGGGCAACCGATGATGGTTTCCCAGAAGATTCTGGAGGTTCGTAACACAACAGGAATTCTTTAGAAATCCTTTGTTGATAAGAAGCAGCACACACAGGTGTCACACGTTGGGCTTGTAGGATAGCACTGAGCTGGAAATCGCTCTGCAGCTGCTGTGTGTCAGTGCAGCTGTGTCTGTAGGGCTGTGCCATGCTGGCTGTTCAGAGGCCTGAATGGGCCTTCATGTAATGCTTGAAGGAAAATAAACTGCTTTGTTTTTTTCGAGGGTATTCTTAAGGGTGGTTCAGAGGCTGTTTTGTGGAATGCATTGGTGACAGAAGATTGGGATCGCGGCCTCCTGTTTTCCTAGCAGTACATGTACTAGGCTTTCGTTAGCAAGCAAATGAATGGGAATACGGGGAAAGCAGTTGGAGGAGAAAAGTGTGCTTGCTGACATGGTGCCTGGTGGCTGCGTAGCTGTCGGGATTCGGAGTGCCTGTTTCGGAGCAGTTAAACGTGTGGAAGCTGAAGATGTGTTTCCTTTAAAACTCAGTGCAACGATGCTAACTTAGGCTTTTCCTTCAGCCCAAAGCTTGGTGTTTCTCTGCCGGGGTTTGACTGTCAAACAGGCGCTGCCAGAAGCTGTGCTGCATCCTGCTGGGGTGGCCCCTGCTGCCCGACAGGAAGGCATTTGTCTGAGCACACAGGTGCTGCGTAGGTCACTTCCTGCTTCCCAGGCCAAGGGCTGTGCTGTCAGCAAGGCGAGCTGTGAAGTGCTCCTTCCACTTCTTCACCTCCTGTCAGGGCTCTGTGGCAGCACTAATTGAAAGGGCCTTGCATTGCCGTGGTAACTGATCTGTAGCGCAGCTAATATCCTTCAGGAAGGAGATAAAGGCTTGCCAAAACTCAGCCTTTCTGGATGTCAGAAACTGCAGTTGCTTATGGGGTCCCTCAGATCAGGTTCAGTTTTCATGCCCAGTGTGGATAAGCCGAACACTGTGGTTCTGCAGTGTCCCCTTAATGATCAGGGAAAGTGCTTCAAAGTGTCTGAAAATAATATTGGAGCCCTCACTTGGAGAGCCTGTAGGTGTCCTGATGTCTGGGAACCTTTATGTGCCACCATAATCCTCGCACGTCACCTTTGGGTGCCTTTTAGACAACAGATAAAACAGCATCTGCTGTTTGTAAACCGTCATTAAGAGAAAAAATGTAATTTTTCGGTGGAAAGGGTAAAAACAGGATGAAAAAGGAGTCCGTTCTTCTGCATTTCAGTCTACTAGAATAAAAACTGGTGTTCAAGAGCAGTCAATCAAAATTAAAAATGACATCGACTAACATGTACTCTACATTTTATTTTTCAGTGTCTGACACTTGGAGTGAGGAAACATGTCTCAGTCGGGTGAAAAAGTGAAGGTAAAGAAGTGGCTGCACAGCCAGAGTTCTGAGTTTTGAATCTGTCCAACTCCTGAAAGCAGCTGTGGTTTGAACTCAACCTTTCTTTCTGGTTAGTTTTCAGACTCAGCAGGCTATGTGGGATTTGCTAATCTACCAAACCAGGTCCACCGGAAATCTGTGAAGAAGGGCTTTGAATTCACGCTGATGGTGGTTGGTAAGTCACTGCTTTGGAATTTTTTTTCCTGATTTTAACCGTCAAAAATAAATAATTCTTTCACGCAGACATTTCTGTCTTCCTAGGTAACTGTATAGTTGTAATTATACAAGGTTGTAATAGATGGATAGCCAGAGGTTATAGAGTAATAACTCACCCACTCTGAGGCTCACAGTTAAGATGGATGCTCGCCACAAGGAACTCCACACAGGAGCAATCTCCAGAAGAGATGCTGCCTTAGCGGTGGTCAGTCCTTAAATGGGATGTAGGAGAGGTGGAGTCAAGCTCCACCCCTTCCGGGAGCACAGCTGAATTACCTTCACCTGTGCTCCCGCAGCTGACCCGTCACTTGCCTCAGATGGTTAATCAGAGGTTCAGGCTGTGCTTAAGTTTCCCATACAGTAACAACTTATGGGCATACAGAGAGAAAGGCGCTGACCCATCCTATCTAGCTAGATCTCCATTTTGTCATGTTTCATAGGAGGGGATATCTGTAGTGATTAAAGATGATAACTGTGTGCCAACAGGGCATCCTCGCTGTCTTGACTCATCATCAGATGTTAGGAATAGTTGCCTAATCTTTCTTACTGTCAGGTTTCCACAGCTGAACACATAAATGCATGCCGTAGGTCTTTCTGTTGTAATGGTGATTCTGTTCTTCTGCTTTGTGTTGTTCTGTGCTGACTCAATCTGGCATCATAAATAAACTTCTAACTTGCTTGTTCTGCGAAGAGCACCTGTAGGAGTCTTTGGTGGGAAGACTTCTAGGCAGAAAGCAATTTTAAGTGATGTGCTGTGCTGACATAGGATGAGTTTAGTGTTATACAGGTACGAGGGGAGCATGGTCAGTTCTTCTAAATGCTGACTCCTCTGATGCCTTGAGTTAGGAAAAAAAGAAGATAACTTTGAAATTCAGATTTAGCAGTTGCATTTACAGGTTTAACTTTACTGCTTTGATGTGGGATGACATTTGTATGACTTGAAATTCTAGAATGATGGAACTTCTCACTGAATTTTGAATAATTTTCTTAGGATTTTTTCATTAGCTCATAGCCTAACTACAGGGATGCAGAGCTTGACAGCTAATTTGGTATTGCTTTATTTGTGTGCTGTCCAAACAATGTCCCAGCAGGAACAAAGCTCAAATAAACTTTCAGCAGGAGAGCTGCAGCTCCTGATTTCATACGTTTCTATGAACTAAGGGTACCTACCTCTGGTTCTACGTAGTTAAAGAGCTGTATGAGCTGTCAGCTTTTATTATGAAATCCAGAACAGTAAGCTTAGCATTTTCAGGCAGCATTTATGAAAACACTAAAGGCTTGTTTTTCCTGTGTTTTAAAAACTGCTTGGCTGAACCTTTGATGTTTTTATCTCAAAAGCTTGGGTGGATCCTGACAGATCCTCTGTTATGTGGGCTTGGGGAAAGAGGAGGTGCTTAAAAGAGCCTGGAGTAAAAAGTGTATATGCTGAATAATATGTATTATTTTGTTTGTAGGTGAGTCTGGCTTGGGAAAATCTACTTTAATTAACAGTCTGTTTCTGACTGATCTTTATCCAGAGCGTTATATTCCTGGAGCTGCAGGTAAATGTGGTTTCTCTGTTCCTTCAGCACGTACATCCCTAGCAAATTTCACAGTTCTCATCCTGATGATGACTTCACCCTTTCTTCAAACGGTCTTACTGTGTTTTAATTCTCCCAATGCTTGTATTTAAGCTGTCATTTTCTCATTTGTATTTCCTTTAAAAAACTCAACGTTTGTTGTTTGTTCATCAATTTCTATTTAAAAAACTAACAACAAAACAACCCCACAGAGCAAAAACAAATGGCAACCGTTTTAGATGTTAGAGTGCTTAAATGTGGTTTTCTTCTATTCCCCATTTCCTCTATTGGTTTTTCACCTGTCTGAAGTCCTGATTAGAGGACTTTGCCTGATTAGAGGATTTTGCCTTTTGACAAAGAAGCTGGCACGCTTCCTAGTATTGTTTTATTTTTTGCATAATATCATCAACAAATCTGCTCTTCTGAGTTCACTGTGGTTCTTTGTTTGTTGAATTTGGACTATTTTTTTTCTTTAGAGTATTCTGCCATGTAGGTTATAGTGAAAGCTTCGTGTTTTCTTCATTGCTTTCTCTTTCAGGGGTTTCTGCAGCATTGACAGGAATCAATGAATAGTAACAATCAAAATGTTCCTTTATTTTAGAGAAAATAGAGAGAACGGTTCAAATTGAAGCTTCTACAGTAGAGATAGAGGAGCGGGGGGTGAAACTGCGCTTAACGGTAGTGGACACACCGGGCTACGGGGATGCCATTAACAGCCAGGACTGGTATGTACGTAAATACTGCCCTGCTTAGTAGTTTTGTATCTTCCACTTTTCCAGTGTTACTGAATTAAAAGTCATCCAACTTCCAGAGTACCGGTAGGACGCCCTTCTGGACAGTAGCATGGCCTTACTTATTTTGTGCACTGCTGACCAGAGCTTCCTTCCGCTGGAGCGAGGAGCTCTGCCGCCCGTGCATTGTGTTACACGGGGCTCTTCCTGCTGATTGTGTTCTGGTGCCCTTTGTTTATTCTCGTAAGATGTTTCTTAGAGACGTACGTGTTCAGATTTTTTCCCTTTTCTTTTTAGAGGCTTGCTAAATAGAAATCATTCTGTGATGATTCAGACTCAGTAGAATAACAGTGTTCTACGCTTTGTCTTCTGTGACAGTTCTTAAACATGAGCATACATTACGGGAACAAGTAGTACTTACTAATGCAAAATAAAAATATCCGTGAATTCTGGATTTCTCTCTAAACATGTATTCTTATGTCATTGGGCTGCGATGCCTGTCATTGTGACAGTCTGTTGTTCTTCGCAGGACGTCATAGGAACTCGGATGGGTAGACTGTTTCAAACCGTAGTTGAGACTAACTCTGTGTGACTGCCTTCCTTCCTTGTTTCTTCAGAGGAAGCAGCAAGTTCATGTTTGGAACTTCAGCTTGTGTTTAGGAGCACTTGCTGCAGTTGCAGTTAACCAGTAGGTGGTGCTGATCACAGTTCGTATTCGACAAAAACTTCTTTCCCAGAGCTGCAGTTGATGCAGCCCTCGTGTTTTTGAGGGTGATTGAACCTCCTGAGGTTGATTTGTGACAAAATCAATTGAAAAATTTGTGATGTGTGAATGCTAACTGTGGTTAACCATAACAATGTGTCTTTCCTTTAGATTCTGTGTGAAGCATTATTTAGGATTAGTGCTAGCTGGAGTTCCGTACTCTAGCATCAAACCAAACTAAACCTGTTAAAGCTCTTTTGGCACCACCTTAGGCATGTATGTGGAGAATAGCAAAGTTTTTAACGATGGGAGGATTGAAGGATAGAATGGGTCTTCCATGCATTCGTACATTGGGATCCTAACAGAAACGTCCTTGGTGACTGGAGAGAAATGATTTCAGGCAGGGAGGGAGGAGCTTCAGGAACAGCTTTGGGATTAAAACTGCCACCAAAATGTTGGTTGGCAAAAAAAGAGAAAGTTTGTAGCTGGACTTGTTAGGTATTGGTGGTGATCTGCCTGATTTCATCCTTGTTAGAGTGTTCTGGGCTCTTTTTTGATACTGCTTTCTGTCCGCTGCTAATTTCTGTATTTATTTTTATTTTGGCTTATGTTAAGTTGTGTTTTATGGGTTTTGGCAGCTTGGTAATGTTGTTCATTTTCCCCCAGTGGGCTTCTTAAATGCAGTGGTTATGTTATTGCTGTTACAATACAGGATGTGCTATCTCCCAAGTAATGATAGCACAGTGGTATAAGCCAGGTGTTTCCCGGAAGTCAGGAGGTACGGGACACTAACACCACATTCATAGGGAAAATTATGGCTGTTATAGCTAGAAAACTGCACGTAAACTGATTACATTGCCAGAGAAATGTGTGATAGTTGCTTGCCCATTGTTTGTGCTTGGTTTCTGTCCTAATATTTGTATGTCTTCAGCCTTGCTACCTTTCACCAGCTAAAAGGGTCTAAAGATCAACAGGAACATAAAACACATTGTGCTTTTTCAACACATTTAGATAGGAAGATATTAAGTAGCACGTAGGTCAAGATCAGTAATTCACGTAGTGCTGTATTGTCTTCTGTAGTATGAATTAAAGCAGTGCAAATTTTGCAAAGAGAAATGTGTAACTCCATCATGGAATATGTTCCTCCTAAATCCAGGAGCGAACTCAGCAATGAAAACTCAAATTGCCTTCAGGATCTCTTCCATCATTTTTGTTTATTTCATCTTTATTAGTGCAGCTCATGCCAGGTTTGAACTTCCCTGCCTGCCGCAGTATTTGCATGCATGCTGCGTCTGTCTTCCTTATTATTAATTCTTTTTCTCTGCTTTCTCTTCTGTTTTCTTCTTAATTTCTCCATCCAAATATTCAGTTTCCCACAACTGAGATACTATTTTTTAACGTGAGCTTTCTGCTAGTATTTTTGTCTCACGTAGTTTAAGATATGTTACGGCACAATCATTGGCCTAATCTTATCTGCATCAGTGTGTTCATTTCCCTTCTCCTGCGGTGCTTAATATAAAGTGTCCTTTTACATTGATGTTGTTTGCAGGTGTCTGCATGCTCTGGAATATCTCAAAACAATCCTCTTAGTAATGCATCGCGTTTTCTTTTCTCTCTGTAGCCACTGTTCATTGTAACTGATTAATCTCTATGACCATATTTTGTGTTTCTTTACCTCCGCAGAGCTTATTTTAATTTGCTTTGAACTAAGTAGGAATTATTTTTCTTTGCCAGCAGAAAAGGATTCTGTAAAGTAACAAAAATAGCCGAAGTCATGTGATGCTTTGGTGTGTGACTTTCAGATGTATTTGTATTCAATTCGAATGGACTGGAATACTAGGATATCCATAGGTAACTATAGAAACCTAGCTCCAGGTCAGGGTTGCAAGAGGATATCCGAGATATATCATTTGTCAGCTGGTTTAAAAGCAAATCCTTAGCCCCTGCCCCCGGGAAGAAAAAGCCGGCAGTTCTGTTCCTGTCTCTGTTGCCTGTGCTGTAGTTACTTAGTGCTTTTTTCTGAACTTGCTCTTGAGCTCTTTGTCCAGGTGGTCAGAGAAACACTGAAAGCAGCTGTAGGCATAAATGGGCACTTGGTGCTCTGCAAATTCCTTTTTGTATTATCTGAATACTTTTTGTCAATAATAGATGCAATGCTGCAGCATGGAATTTTTTAACAGTAAAGATCTTAACGAAGGCATGACTTTCTCCTATTGTTCTTACCTTTGCATTGTTCATTTTCCGTTACTTTAAAGCTTATTTGCGATGATTCTCTTCCTTTCCCCCTACCGTACAACAGCTTCAAAACGATCATCCAGTACATTGACAACCAGTTTGAAAGATACCTTCATGATGAGAGCGGGCTGAACAGGCGCCACATTATAGACAATAGAGTCCACTGCTGTTTTTACTTCATCTCTCCCTTTGGGCACGGGTAAGAAAAAGCTCTTGTATTTTAGGGTGTTGTATTGTGTTCGAGAGTCTGTTCACTGCTTGAAGTAGGAAAAAAACTCTCGGTTACTGTCAGTTAGCCAATGCAATTAAATGGTCTTTGGAGACTAACATTCTCCTCTGCGTTTGTTCCATTTTGGTGATTAATATTGTTTTGAAGCAGTCAGTATTACATTGTTTATCACCTAGAAACTTAAGAGCTTACAATACTGCATATATCTCATAGTGACAGTTTTAATTTCAATTCAATCTTTAGACAACAGAGCTGATAAGCAAGTGCTCTGACTTAGTTTATTCTGGACATACTGTTGATGTAGATACTTGAAAAAGTCATTTTTAATACATTACTTAGTTTGTGTAAAGCTAGAACAAACACAATTCACTGGAGTTTGTTTCATTTTTTTTCCATTTGTTGGCAGGCTGAAACCATTAGATGTAGAATTCATGAAGGCTCTTCATGGAAAAGTCAACATTGTCCCTGTGATCGCCAAGGCTGACACGCTGACACTGAAGGAGAGAGAGAGGCTGAAGAGAAGAGTAGGTCTAAAGTTTGCTATGGGGAAATGACGTGTATCGTGGGTAAATGGAAAGGGCACCTTTGGGAAGTAACACAGCAGAGATATGACTGCTTATGCTGCCTTTATTGCTTCTTTTTCTCAGTGGTTATACTGACTTGGTGAGAGATTTTCTTCTGATGCTAATAGTGTTCATGGAGCTGCTGCCTATAAAACTGTATCTGGTCTTTCAGCAGTGTGTTTCAGGCTCGGTTTTCACAGGTACTTATTTTCTGGTTCAGTGCTTGGTAGCAGAATGATGCTGAAAGAATTGAAGCAAGCATTTAAGTGGAGCATTAGAGGAATATTTGACAGCATCACTCACTCAGAATGCTGCATGTTCAAATGCCTAAAATAACTGCACATGAAATGGGTTCTAACTGCACTTATCTTTCACTAAAATAGTTCTTAGGTGAAATGAAGAGGAACTTACTCTTATTAGGTTTCAATGCGTGCTATCATTATCTTGTCTTTCTTCTATGCTGCTTTTATTTGCTGCTCATTGGTCTGTCTTAGAGTCTAACACAGTGTAGTGCATGTATTGTTTGACATTTGCTTTTGTGTTTTGGTAACACAAGATTTTAGTTGCAGAGTGGCAGTAATGCAAGCAAATGTGTTTCCTGATGTGAAATTGGAGTTAGCACAGTTCTGTGGCCGATGTTAGATCGAGGGCTTGCGATGTGTGTTTATTGTGGAATATGGAGGTGAATCCCAATTTACATGCTGTGATGAACAGATTAATTTAAAGGCAGCCTCTCTTGACCATATCCTGTGCTATCCATGCCTACCTCCTTCCATTTTAGTGCACAGTTAGTTTTAACTGATTAGTCTTTAAAACAGTCTCTGCTTACACTGAGCAAAATTCATGCATGGGCTGAGTAGAATGAAGTAACAGCGCTTACATGTAGTCTGAGGGGAGCAGGTGAAAAACAATCCTCGTTATTTTTATTCTGCTGGCAAAGGTCGCTCAGCAAACTGAGTTTATACGAAGTCAAATGTATAATGTGGTTCCAAAGCTTTGAAAGTCTAGCTGCTGCATATTGTTCTAACTCAAAGCGTCTCGGCTAACGGAGTCTCTAATCAGGAGGAAGAATCAAAATCCTTTGCTGATGCAGCTTGAAGTCTTTTTCTTTTTTCTTTTTTTTTTTTTTTTTTAGATCTCTGCCATTTGGCCATCGGTCTAAAGCAAACTGTTTTTGTTGTGCTCCGTAGTCCAAAGCAGCAGAACCAGTCTGTGGTGCTTGTGAAGGAAACACAGCTTGGAGTAATTCCTGTTTGCCCTTTCTGGAATTCAAAGTTATTTTCTGTCCCTCTCGAGTGGGAAGAAATGCAAGGCAGTTTCACAAGCTGTGCCATGCAGGGCTGCTAAGGAAACCTGCTCAAAAGAATGACTTCATGAGAGGGGAACTAATATTTGGACTTTTTTTTGATTTCCCATGGGAAGGCTAATCTTTAAGAACACAGAATCCTCTGAGGCCAATAAAATGGAGATTTGAAAAAGCAAAATGCTGTTTCATTGTTAGGACCATGAAATACAGTTTGTTTTTATTGCGATTCTTTTTCCTTTCAGGAAAGCACTAGGTTTAACAGCTGTAATATATTATTCTAGCACCCCTTGTTGTTGGCTTTCCCGTTATTGTTTCAGTTGTGTTTTATCTTTAAGATCTCAGTCACGTTAAATGTGTTTTCTTGTTTTATGCGGATACTTAAAGGCATCGCACTGCAGCACTGCCCCACCTCCCCATGTTTTCCTATCGTTTGGTGATAAGTTAGTTGTCTTCCATTTTGCAAAGCAAGAATAACATCTATTGATGTAAACGTAATGCGGTCAATATAACTTATTGGCAACACTTATTCCCATTTTTTTTTCCTTTAAAAAAATAGTTCTCTTTGCTTAGGTGTGGGCTCCTGTTTTGTTCTGGGCGCGTGTGTGAGTGCGGGGGATGTTTATATACCTGCCAGGAAAGCACTGTCATGGGAATAGCTGCGGTTCACTTCTTGTCTGATGGTGTGAGGGATTGTTTTATTTCCAACAGCTGCTTAACAGTCAAGGTCCAGTTGGACAACGTTTATTTATGGTGCAGCCATTGGTTGCTACCACAACAGAAGATCAGGGAACCCAACGCGAAGATTCATTAAGACCTCTCCCATGCAGCTGGAATCTAGTTTTAATTGTGCTATCAAGTTATTGTGCTTGTTTGTTTTAACACCTACAGACACGTGATGGCACAAGTGCTTACATAGACATCTAGGAATGTTTCTGGTTACCTGAAAAGAGAAGGAAAAAAAAACCACCGCAGGTTGGTTGTGGCGGTGCTGCTGGCTGCTCCTGTGCTGGCCGTGGGTCACAGCTGCACCCCTTTGGGGAGCACCCATGTAAGGAGTGGCTGCAATTTATCTTTTTTTCTGCTCAGATATCCTGTACCACTTCGAAGAGAGTTATTGTGGAATGTCAGCATTCATTCCTGATGTTCTCTTCAAACTACTGCTCTTCTTTCATGAAAGAAAATATTGACAGTGCTGTTCCCACACGAATATTTTTAATAGTGTGACAATAGAAAAGTTTCCTTCAGTTTGAACGGACTGCTCAGTGCCGCTCGCCACATGCCTAGAATTAGCTAGCTGCTTACCCCTGCACTGAGTTCCTTAGGAAAAGAATGCATGCAGGAATACTTTGTTGGGTTTTTTGTTAATCCGAGACATTGGTGATAACAAAAAGAACTGTTTGTGGATTTTTACCTCTTAATGGACTTTGGATCAGTTGAAGTGGGTAATCAGCTTTTGTCTTCTTGATTCAAGAAACCATAGACTGCCTTAATGTTTTTTGTACAAATATTTTTGCATGGATTGCATTGTTTTTGATGCTTAACTGATGCAGCCCGTCTCCAAATTCATTGGTTTTACTTCTTCATATACTTCTTCCTGGCCAGCAGTGCTGTACCTGATGTTCTTTGGGTGCAGCTGGCCCTTCCTGGCTGCCAGAGCACACTGCATTCAACTGGCCATCCACCACAGCTCGCAGAGCCCTTGCTGTGGGGCTGCCCTGTCCCATGTGCAGGATCTGGCACTCGCTGAACTTTGTGCAGTGGGAAACTGCCCAGCCCTCTAGTCTGTCAAGATCTTTGCAAGGCCTCTCTGCTCTTGAGGCAGTTGGCAGCTCCTTCTAATTTAGTACCATTTGCAAACTTGTTTATTATGCTTTTGTGTCATGCATTCGGGTCCTTTACAAAGCTGCCGAAGTGAGCTGACCCTAAAGTGGAGCCCTGGGGAATCCCACTGGTCACTGGCCCACTGATGTCTCACCATTTGCTGCAGCCCTTTGAGCCCGGCCACTTGTTTGCTCATCATGTTGTGTACTTGTCCAGCTGTGTGAGGAATGTTGTGCCCAGAAAGGTACTGAGAAAAAGGGTAACAAAAACTGCTGAAATCTAAAAAGAGTTTAGAAATCTTTATCTCACTGAACAGAAATGTACTGTATCTTTAACATCATGATAACTCTGCAATGGAATAAGAATTGATTTTCCTTCCTCTTTAAACTCCTCAGGTTCTAGATGAGATTTCTGAACATGGCATTAGGATTTACCAGCTCCCTGATGCAGATTCTGATGAAGATGAGGAATTTAAAGAACAAACTAGAGTCTTAAAGGCAAGTTTCACTCTTTCTTAATTTACTGTTTTGCTGCAGTTTTCAGGCCTACTGTGTGCTTAAAGGTAATATTTCTTTATAATATGCACTGAAAATACAAATTTTGTTCTTGGAGAAAATGTTGATTCTGAATTATTGTCCTTTATAATCCATTCTTTGCTTCATCAGAGCTCCAAATGTAGTTTTGTGACTTTCTTTTCTTTTTTTAACAGTAAGTTACTGTTCACCAAGAACTGGGGTTTGCTGTCTGTTGTCTGACAGCCTGTCAAGCCTTTTGAAATGCAAGCAGAAAGAGAATATGCACGTTACAGTTACTCTACTAATTAACAACTTAACTCTTGTTAGCGTAGGTAATAAAGGCTTTAATTAAATCACTTCCTGTTAGTGCTCTGATACTTCCACAGATGCTTGAAGAACACATCTGAAATTCTGTCTCCAGCTACTTTAGTCTGTATCTGAAGCATGTTTCTGTTGGCTGTTTTCCATGCATGATGTTATGTCAGATGACGAATTATGCCCAAATTGTTCCAACAGCAGTCAAACGTTCCTAAAGCAAAGTGTCATTTCCTTTTGAGCTTCTGCTAGGACAAACCAATCCTAACAAAACTGGATTTCAGCAAGAAGAGGTTGCGCTGTTCAGCATAGAATTTGTTGGTTTTCTGGTGTAGAAGGATTTTATTAAAGTACTTCTGTCAACATTTCTTCTCCCCATCTCCTGTCTGTTACTTATCATACCTTTGTGCTTACCTTAAAAGAAAAAAGCAAACAACCGAGCACAGAAAAAAAGAATCCCCAAAACCATCCCCCAAAGGAAGAAACCAACCCACTCACCCAACCAAAAGCCAACACAATAACTTGTCTTGCTCTGTCTCAATTAGGCTAGCATTCCCTTTGCTGTTATTGGATCCAATCAACTTATTGAGGTGAAAGGGAAGAAAATCCGAGGCCGTCTGTATCCCTGGGGAGTTGTTGAAGTTGAGAACCCAGAGCACAATGATTTCCTTAAATTGCGCACGATGTTGGTGTGAGTAATGCTAAAATCATTGCATCTCCTGGTGATGTAACTCTGCTGGAATGACCAGAGAATTACACGAACAGGAATTATTTTATTCGGTGGTAGCCCTCAGGAAGTATAGATTGACTTTTTTTTTTTGCCTCCACCTTTATCCCTCAGCTTTATTTACTGCTGTGATCCTCTGCTCTGAGGATCGTATTTTATCTGTAAATATCTGTATTTTAAATTATCAGGTAAGTTATACCTTATGTGAACTGTTTTTATGTCGTTATGTATAGATTCAAGCTTTCCTACAGTGCAGTGGGTGAAGCAGAGAGGCTTTTAGATGCTAAAGTAGTTGTGGAATCCATGAAGACAAGTATTCTAAAGGCTGATATGGACATTCTGGCAGCATAGATGGCTTTAAGTAATTTCTTATGCTATCTTGCTCTTGTTGTAAGTTGAATTCTGTTGTGCATTTTTGGTTTTAGTCTCTGCTGAGCAGGGATTGCCCTCTGCTGGTCATCGTTTCCAGCATCATTTCTTTCTCCAGGCAATTGAAAGCTGCTAGGCGATGCCAGCTGTTACCTTAGCCAAGCAGCTCCGCCCAGCTTTCAGTTCCAAATTGTAGTTAATGGCCTTTAAGTGTCAAAAAAAAACCCCAAAACTTCAGGAATTAAATCTTTTTGAATGAGTCTTCACAAGGTTCTAACACTGCAGACTCATATAAACAACTCCTTTACAGTAATGTGTGAACAGCACAGCACACTGTATGTATTCTAAGAATATTGGTGTGAGGGTACAAAACTGTAAATTAAAAGAGCATGAAAGCAGTGTCCTGATGAGCTTTATGGCTGATTTGGTCTATAAAAGTTATCCTTCTAGTGAATGCATCCATTATATAATATAAGAACTTTTTTGTCTTCAGTTTTTATATTCCCTTTGACAAAAAGGATAAAGCACTCAAAACGCTTTGCATGTCTTAGCACTCACATGCAGGACCTGCAGGAGGTGACCCAAGATTTGCATTATGAGAACTTCCGTTCAGAGAGGCTGAAGAGAACTGGCAAGTAAGTATCTGTGTGCCTCTGGGCTCTGCTTGTAAGTCTTTTCCTTTTTTTCTGTGGCACCTGACACGCTTCTCTTAACCAATTCCTCTTGTTCTTCATTATTTCTTATCAAATTTCAATATGTGGAGTAAGTGAAACTTGTAAGATGTTTTTCTTGAAGTGTTAAGCATGACTCTTGTGAAGTGCTGTATAAACAGACAGCTGTTCTTGTCTGCACATCCATTCCCTCTTCTCTGTGCTTTTAAGTGGAAGGTGCATGAAGAAGGAGGGTGTAGACATCATCAGATAAAACCTGTGTGGAAAAAAAACCAAACTCTAGTGGGTGTGTTTATATAGGTTGTACAGATCACAACCTGTTAAGCTGATGAGATTAAGACTGCCACGCTGGACTTTTTCCTGCTCCTTCATATACAGCTACAGAGACAAGTTTAGCCCAAGCAATCTTTTTTTGTAATTTTTTTTTTCTTTTTCTCTTGTAATGCTTCTGTTGGCAAATTTAAGTCCACAACTCTCACTGCATCTATCTTGATAGCAAAATATTCTTCCCCCAGTCTTGTTCTCTAAGCACTGATCGAAGTGTTCAGATTTTAAACAGGAGAAGAAATAGCCTAAGCAGCAATTCCACAATTGCTTTCATGGATGATTTTGTACCGTGGGTGGTAGAGGGAATCTTACAGCAAAAAGATCCCTTTAGCAATGAAGAAATTACATTTCAAGAAACAGAGGAGGAAAATTAGAGAGTGAGGATAACAGAAGCCTAGGAAAGGGCAGAAGATGACGTTTTACAAAAGCAACAGAAATGTGTTTTAAAAATGTCCCCATTTCCCCTGTGAGAAAGCATGCAGACTTGTGTTGTTACAGTAGCTGAAATATGAACCTCAAGGCTGTTCTTGGGGACTTTTTCTGTATCTTACATCATTGGTGTGCTCTGTTGTTCAACAGACCTGTTGAAGAAGAAGTTGTAGACAAGGATAGAATCCTTCAGCAGAAGGAGGCCGAGGTAAGAGAGCTTCTACAGCCATTGTTCTTTAAACGTATCTGCCATGCTCCACTTCCAGGGTTCTGCATCGACTGCTGCAGACAGAGTGTAAGACGGAAGTAGTGAGAAATAAGATGTGATCTGTTGTATGTCAACTTGCATACAAGTTGCCTGTGCAAAGTGTATTTGTTTGTATTCTGTGGATAGTAGGTTGTACGTGGGGACTTTTGATTGTGCGGGCAGAATATCTCTCACCTCCATAAACAGCGTTTATATTTCCTGTTAAGTACCAGAGCCTCTTTGTGTCTGTTATCTACATGTGCTGCTTTAAACGTATGTTGGAGTAGGCTGGTAGACCGATGTCATTCCAGATGGGCATGGGTTGGCACAAACACATTAGCAGTAAATTTATCCATGCCTTGTGCCTAAAGAGTGGAAAAGGTTATGGAGCCTTAAAAGTCCTGTGATATAATTTGTATGCATGTCTCTTTATCTTACTTCTGACTTGCAGCAAAATCTATACATTTTCTTGTATAAGTTGAGTACACTCAACTTTTCAATCTTTGTTTTCTTATTCTGCTTTCAAGTTATTGCTAAACCTTTCATCCTGAGATTTTTATGTTAAAATTTTTAAGATTCAGAGATTGTCAGCCTAGTATTGCAGCATAAGAAGTTCAGTGCCGGTGCTTTTGACTTCTTGCATGATGGAAGTGCTTTCTGCCAGTTGGCAGGTAGTGGTTTTTTCTGTTTATCCTTATTTCATTCAATTCAGCTTGGATTCAAGTTCGTAAATAGAGGAATGCATGACTTAAAAGGCTTTTTATTATGTGTGTGTGTGTGTCTGTGTGTATATATATGCAGTGATATGGAATAAGATATTAAAGCAACGATAGTACAAATGGAACCAATTATGTGTATTTCTGAGATGAAAGCTTCAGACTCCAGTACCTGAAAGTTTACGAAATACAGTTACTTCAGTCTGTGCATTTCCTTTTTCCTTTATAGCATCCATGTTATAGCACCCAAGTAGCTGACCCTGGCATTTTGACATAATCGGCTGTTTCTGTATTTCCTTTTAGGAAATTTTCTTTTGCTATTTATCACCATAGTTAGTAGTTAATACCATGAATTACCAGGGATTAAATGAGGTAGACACACTTAAAGTCCTACAGTGGTAAAGGTGAGCAGTGTTGCTGAAGTGATGACTGTGCATGTAGGGCAGTGGAACCCCTGCAAGTACTTTGTACGCAAATCAGCTGCCTCCCGTTGCCTGGTGTGTGTGTGTAAGAGCAGCAGGCCATCAGTTGATTGCCAGCAGTGCTGGGTGCTTTGGAAATGTCAAAAGCGTGGTTAGAGAAATACCTTTTTTCTTTTTGTCCAGTGCTCCCATATTTCATGCCACGCACAGTGATAACTGTTTATCCTTACGTTATTTAAATGGTGTAATTGTGTGTGCCCTAGTAGTTAGGTAGAAGTTTAGGTGTTCTAGAACTATTTGTCTTCAGGTTTACACCTGAAAATGTTCTGGTGTAACTGTTCTCGTTGGGAGCTGTTGGTGTGGTAAGCTCCTCATGGTAGACTGATCTATTCTGACTCTTTGCAGACCTATATATAATATTTATATGTATGTAGGTAACGTAGCTTTTATGTGTTATGGTTAAATAGGTGAAGTTGTGATTTTCTTGACAGATGGTCTGTGAAAGTTCCCTCTGGGACTCATCATCTCTGAATAACTGCTGCTGAAGTTGCAGAGGATTAGGTTAGAACTTGAAAAAACAAACAGATTTTTATGTTCTGCGTTCTATTGTCCCTAAGAGATCAAGAAGCTTTGCTGAATCTTCTGTAGATAAGCCGGTATGAAATCCCTTCATCTCCGTGTCATCCCTATGGTTCAGACTGGGAAAAATCTGGGGAGGAAAGAAGCACAGAGGAAATGGGCTTGCATTCCACAGCCTTTGCAGGGAAAACAAATATCCATTTCCCCTCCTGCTTTGCATTCCCATCAGTAACGGTGCCTGTTCTATTTACAGCTGTGTAAGGTTTATATAACCTTGGAAGGAACGAACGCCTGGGTTAGTGCCAGGAGAATCGTTACCAGAGCATCGCTTTAAAATGATTTTTTAGTATGCCGAAGCGTGTAGTCCCTGGCTCACAATGTGGAATTGCTAATTTGTCATTTTGGATGTGTTGCTCAGTTTGGTAGTGCTTCTTGCTCGTCTTCAAGTGATGATCCATTTTTCTGAGCTGGGAAGTGAAAATAAGAATAAAGATAACCACATTCCTGACCGTGAATGTGCTGTGCTTCAGATTGTTTTGACATTGTGGTGTAAATGGGCTCAAACTTAGGAAGGTTTGTAGTGTTGCACAATACGTGTGGTTTTCTTTTTACTCTGAAAATATTTCATAATAAAATCCTTTCCTTCCCGGTTTTCTTTTGTTGTACCAAGGAATGAACCCAGCTCTTATATCTGAGTCTTCCTACTTGTTTTGTTTTCCACCCCGCAGTACTATGCCATCTCTCTATCAGAGGCTTTTTGACTGTTTAGTGAAAAGATACAGATGGATGTCTAACAGTCAGTGTAGAGTTAGCTGTGGCATGCTGTTCCTGTGATCTCCTTTTCTCAGAGTGTATCTACACTGCAGGCACAGGAGGCTGAATTAGCCTTTGCTGAGCCCTGTTCTGCTGCAGCAAGAGATGTGTCCCAGTATATAAGGCAGCTAATTTTAGGCCAGCTCTGCTGCCTCTGGCTGCACTGCAGTGTATGCACTTCTGTTTCTTGCTCTCCCAAATCTGTATCTGAAGCCAGGCAAGGAAAAGAAACACAGGCACCTGTAGCTGCTCTTTGTCAGTTCTAGGCAGGGAGCAGCGCAGCACTACATGCTCCGCATGCATGTGCTCAAGCATTCAGTGCCGATTCTTTGGAGTTGAGTGTAATAAAGTAAGTAGTATCTTTGTGGCTAAGATGGAGGAAGATACAGCATAATTGTTGAAACACAGCAGTATGTTTTCAGTTGAAGAATTTTGTTCTATTTTCCCTCCAGAAAATGAATCAGTCACTCTCTAACTAGAATGTTTTTTCATTATCTTAAAGTAGATGTTAATTCACTGATCTGCAAACATAGCTTGCTTCAAAAAATGTGTGCTTTATTAATTGAATCTCATTGTAAGTATTCGTACTTATCTCTGTAAAAAGCTGTATGCAATGCTTTGAAGAATCTGGGTTGGGAAAAATATAGTATTCAGTTCTGCGAATGAGTTAAACATGTCTGGTTTATAAGGAGGCAAATAGGATCTGCGTTCTGCCATGGAAGAGAGCATTGTGAGTTTTCTGGATTTTGGACTTTTTGTGTTGAGGCTGAGATGGCCCTAAACGTGTGAGTGTTTCTCTTACAGCTGCGCCGCATGCAGGAGATGATTGCACAGATGCAGGCCCAGATGAGGATGAAGCCTGGAGATGACTAAGATACTTAATAGCTGGATGCATCAGGTATGACTTTTTTGACTTGTTTACTCCTCTTACATCAGGCTCTCAAAGTGACTGTTGCCAGTTCTGCGCTTAGGACATGCCTTTGCAGTACTTGTAGTAAGACAGAGTGCTGTTCTGGTACATTAAGAAAAATTATGCAAACACTGCTTTCCCATCTGTCTTTAAGATTTGCAAACGCTTATCCTCAGTGCCTTATTTTGGATCATCTGACTTTGGTTTTGCAAGCAAAAAGCTGTTCAGAAAAGGAGTTTGTCTCTGTATAAACAGAAGTAGAATATTTGGGGGTATGTAGACTTCTGAATTTACACATGAAATTTTAGACAAACTGGTGAAGTGTACTGAGCACTTGATGTTAGATATGATGTATTAAATGGGATCAGAATGAGTGAAGGAAAAAAGGTTCCCGTAGAAAATACTCACCCTGTCTTCAGAAATACGCATTTCTTTCTCCAGCTCTTTGGCATATTTTATTTTTTTTAATGCATGATTAAAAACCAGAAGGATGTGAGGAGTCTTGTTGCTTAACACTGCAGTTTAATACTCCAGTTTTGATTGCTGGTCTCCTGGAATGTAAAGCTTGAATAAAATGGATTATATTATCCCCTATGACCTTGTGGCAGCTGCCAACATTCCAAGCCTAAAATAAGGAGATTTTTGTTGCCTTTATTTGAACTTTCAGTCTTCCTGTTTATATATTTAAAAAAACAATCTCCTAAGAAATAAACTTTACTCACTGGGCTCCTGTTTAAGCAGAAGTTGGTGGTTTTACTGTTACGTACACTGTAATCTTTGAGTGAAGTAGTCAAGGGAAAGCAGCGGTTCAAGCTCAGGTTTCGTGATACAATTCCAAGTCTTGCAGGTAGAGAAATCTTCACATCGTGTCTTCCAACCTCCATACTGAGATGTATTCCCTGAGCTGGAAATCTAAACACTGAGGTTAATTTGTGGCTAACCGTGCAGCATATGTGATAGCAGGGCCTGGCAGAAAGCTCTCATTTCCTCAGGCGGGAGCTGGTGATTATTCAGCCTGTTAAATTCTTTAGCCTAAAGTGAAGGTCCCAAGATTTCATGCTGACTCTATCACACAGCTGCAGTTCTTTCTGCAGCTTACAAATCATGCTTAATCACACGGCATCCCTTAAACTGATGCTTGGTAAGTAAAAAACAAATCGCCCTAAATCTAATTGATTTGTCCATAATTGTCGCTTGCGGAGTGCAGGATGTCTGTGAGGTCAGCATCTGAGCACTGATAGGATGCAGCGTTCACAGCACAGATAGCCAGCAGTGCACCAGGTTCTGTGCGTTTCACAGCTTCTGGCAATACCCAATATGGCATTTATGGAAACAAACTGGAGCACGCTGTGTCCCGAGCTCAGTTCGCAGCCATGGATGCGTATGTAAACAAGGCTGTGAGCATGCTCACATGTATTCAAACGAAATGGTATTCTTTAGATACTTTACTAATCTGGAATACGTCTTGGACCACTACATGTATGAAGCAGGAAAGCCCTCCGGGTTTAACTGCATGATCTGGTAGTGATTAAGTTTGAACTACGTGTTGTTTCCTTTTAGTATTTCAGTGGTAGAAGTACTCAGTGTGAACAAACTTGAGAAGCATTTGGATAAGATCTTCATATGCAGAGGTCCTGCTGTTTGGTTGGAATCTGCTAAGCCAGATTTCTGCAGCTGCTCAGGCAGCCATGTTTTTGAACAGCTGTTTTCAGGACAGAACTTTGAACTTTGTTTTACCCTTCAGGTATTGATCTATAGACTTTCAGGTAACTCATGTAACTTCCATGATGCACAGTCAGGACCGCCTTGGTAGTCCTTCTAAACAGGAGTGCAGCTGTATGATCCTGTGATGTGAATCCTCACCTAGAACTTGGCCCAAGGGAGGTTTCTCTCATGTCTGCTAACTGTCTGCAGTGCAGGAGGAATGGTGATTTCAGCCTCCATCATCCCCATCAGATTTATTTGCCGTATTTTATTGAACTGTTTCCAGAGAAAGCAGGAAACTTGTAATTAACAACAATTAACGTGGTAGTTAACAAAACAAAAATGCCAGCACACTGAAGGTTGGTATCAGTCTTCTTGTTCTAGTGCAGCTTACCCTGAGCATCCCTTCGGCTCTAGTTTTACAGGAACACTTAAGGATAAGTAACATATTTGTATTTTCTTAAAAAAATCTGTTCAATGTTTCCCCTCCAAAGCGCACATAAAGCTGTTTTCAGACATTTTGGGAAAGGAGCCGTGTGGTGTAAATGCCTTCATGGTGAGAGGCAGCGAGTGCAGGGCAGGATGGTTACACGTGGTGATGTCTAACCACGTGCAATGCCCATTTCTGGGTTTCAGAGGCACTTGGGAATAAAGTGTGGATGTTGAATGCTTTGGGATTATCTGGAAAGAATCTGGCACTGCATAATGGTTAAGATGTGCTGAAATTAAGTCCTTACCCAAAAGACAGCGAGTCTGTGTGGTGTTTTATGCTGTAAAGATGGGATGGCTGGAAGTTCTGTTTTTTTTCTGGTCCTCTCTGAATTAGGAGCATCTTTAAAGACTTGGGGAAAGAGTGAAGGCAGAGTTTACTGCAAGCATTTTCCTTTGCTTTTGAGGCGAATGAGAAGCATGGGAGGGTGACATAGGCAGAGATTTTTACAAGGGCAGTGTGCTTAAGTTCACAAACAACGTGCAGACTGTGTGCATAGAGGTGTTTGCAGCAGGCAGTGAGGGCACAGCTATGCACCAGGGTAAGGTTAGAATAAGTGGGAGCCATTTTTTCCTTAACTTTTGTTACACCGGTCTTACAAGTCCATGTGAAGCTTAATAAACACTTCGGAATGAGTTTGAGTTTCATTTGTTATTTCCTTTTTAATTTTCAGGATGCAGGATTGCTGTAAAGTGGTAGGGGCTTACTGCTTATCGTTGACAGTTCAAATGAAGGCTCAGAGAAAGCAGGGGAGAGTGAGGCCAAGTTACCAGAAACTAAAACTAATTTAGTATTATTTGTTGATTTCAATATGAAATACTTACAGCCTGTTGGAATAAGCCTGTGGTAACTGTGCCAGCCTGTTTACTGGCTTCTGAAGCAATTATTTTTTCAAGAGAAATGTTTATTGGTAGGACTTTCTTCTTTCCTTTTTGGCTTCTGAATGTACAGCTCTTTGCAGTGCGTTTTCCTCTTGTTCTTACAAATCTGAATTCTCTATCTTACACATAGCTTCAGGGTCAAACTGGGACACAGTAACAGCAGTCAGTCTGTGGAAAATAAACAGCCAACTGGAAACGTAGTTTTGGTTAGGGAAATGCACGGAGGGAAAAAAAGGCATGTTGAGGTATCTATAGCATGCTAGTTCTTTTAGTACGCTCATGATTTCCATGAGGGTTAAAGCTTTCTGAGGTGACTGACGCTGTTCTGATTTTTGATAAAGGCACCAAACAGGCTATTTCTTCTACCAGCGAATTGACATCATTTAACAGAAAAACACAAAGCGTTGTCATAGCAACCAGCCTTCTAAAATGATGCTGCTGAATGCTGAATTGATCTGATGAGAAATGTCATTGGGGGAAGTACGGATCATGTTGTAGTTTTTGGCAGCTGAAATTGAAAGCCTTGAGAATGCGGTGCTTTGGCAAACGTGTAGTATTTGGAACAACGGCCTGGCACTGCCAGTGGCTGTTTCTCCAGCTAGAAACTGGATTAGAAGAGTGCTGTCATTCTCCAGCTCTTTTCCGCTGTCTTCATTTTGGAGCTGTTCAACAAACCCTGCCTTGATGGGCTGGCACCAATTTTGGATTCCCTTAGAGAGTAGACTTTGATATAACTATTTTTTCTTTGCTGCTGTACGCCCCAAGTGCTGAATCTGTGTGGCTCCATAGGAAGTTGAAGTTGTCCGGAAAAATGTTGACTGGGTCCGTAGGAGCTGCCTGGTGACTGGCGTCCTCCTGCTCACAGCGGGTGCCCACCTGCCCTCAGCTGTAATGGGCAGAGATAGGCACACTTCAGACAATCGTTGTCTGACTTAATCCTCCACACAGAGAACAATAAAGCTTTCGTATGAACTTGTTCATCTAAAAATAATATCTCCCTATTAGTCCCTTCTGCTCTCAGTTGGTAAGAGCAGCCATCTTCTACTTGCAGTCTGGGAACACGAGATGAGATGTTGTGCTTGGATTGTGGCCTTGGCTGTCTGCAGTCTCCCGTTTGTGTCTTTAACAGGAAATCAGTTGTTTGACTCTTCCCAGTAGGAAAAATGTTGGGACTTAAAGCGGTAATCTTCAAAACATTGCTCAGAAACAAAAATCTGTCACTGGCGTGGTGTGTAAGGCTGAGGCGTCAGTCAGGTCTGTTAAGCTGCTGCACCCAAATACAATCTGCCTACAGAATCCTGTGTGGATTTTTTGTTTTTCCACTCCACAATTTCTGCATGCAAAATCCAGGAGTTTGTCAAGGCCTGTTACAGTCAGGAGTGGAACAGCAGGGTGTCGTTTCTAACAACGTAGGAGAGATGTATCTTCAAAACTGCGTTCCCATTGTGACTAAGTTCCCAAATGGCTGCTTCTCTGGAAGAGAGGAAGGACTTAGGATGGCACTCGCACCTCCCCCAATCCAAAACACTTTCTGTTTTGCAGGCTTAAAGGCTTTCCATGGAATTGTGCTTTTGCAAAACATAAAATGCAGATGACTGAAACACCCCATAGCAAGTTTTCTGGTCATCTCACATAATTACACCAAGCTGTATCTCAGTATCACTGTTTTGTAAGCAAATGTGTTAGTACAAATGTATTTGATTTTTGCTGGATGATCCCTGAGCAGGGACACTATCAGATCCTGAATGGATCCCTGCAGAAATCCTGTTTTGTGGGGAAGCGTCAGTGTGAGTGGAAATACACCTGTCTGCTTTTCAGTAAAGTGTAGATGCCTTGGGAAAGATGGGGTCTACCGTGCAGCGGCTACAGTGACATGTTCAGTTCCTGCGAATGTGTACAGTGGCGCCTTTGTGTTCCTGCCTCAGAGAGGCTTAATTTCCCAGGAATGATACAATTTAAATATTTCCACCTTTGGCACCGAGAAACAGAAGCACTGCAGCATCTAGTATGGCCATTAGATGGACTGGGTGCAGAAGGTGAAGGGAGGTGTTTACTGCCGGAGCTCCGTAGGCATTAGTGGGGCATTCAGACCTCTCAGGGCTGTGCCAAAGCCTGGCGTTACCATGCTGGGCCCCTAAATGCTTCAGGCAGCATTTTACTGAACAAACATTTTCAGAGGAACATTTGTAATAGTTCTGGAGCTTGGAGCCTGGTATGTATCTATGTGTATATGACTCAGTGGACATTAAGCCTATTAGTACATGTAATGGACTGGTAAATGTTGGAAAGCAGTTCAAAAGCCAGTTCTGGAGCTGTGTGTAGTTGGCTGGTGACATTTATGATGGGAAAATATAAGGTGCTGCCACAGAGCAGCAAGAGGAAATGGAACAAACCTGCAGCACAGCAGTCAGCAGAGAGTGGCTGAAGTTCAGCTGTAACCCCAAATATTGGGGTTGTGAGTAAGGCACGAGTCAAAGCTAGCTAACAACAGGGCACTGATGTTATCCAGTACTTACGGATTTGTTTTTCCAGGAGCTGTAACGAAGTTTGCTAATGCTTATCCTGGTGCAGAAGCTCTGGGATTTAGCTGTGAAGCAAAGCCTTGTGGGAAGACTCAGCTTCTCCAAGTTCTTGCTAACTATTGTGAAGTGAAAGGGCTGTAGCTACATAAAACACAAAATGGGTGCTATTTGAAGAAAGATAATTTAGGTCAGTAAGAAAATGTAACTGCTATAAAATGCATTTCTCTCCTTGGGAATTCAGAGCTGTAGAGGCAGATCAGTGCAATGCAGAGCACCTTGATGTGCGTTCTTTGAAGCAGCTGAGGGGAGGCAAACTCATTCCTTCCTGAGCCTTTCCAGTGCGGGATTCTTGGTGGTCTGGATGTGTGTGAGGGTGTGTGTGGTGCTCGTTGGGGTACTCACTGAGCACATCAGCAGCGTGCTGCGGAACTGTGTTGTCTATTAAATAATGGTGAGAATTCTTGCTGCAGATGGAGGCTTTTAATGAAAACACGCTCGGAAAGTATGGGGGAGTCTCACACATCAGTGTATAAAAATGGATATAGAAGTCCATATAAAGCAGTGTTAACCTAATGTATCATAAAATACTGTCTCGTGAGGAGATGAGGGAGAAAGCAGTGAAACAAATCCACACTGGAAATGCCTGAAACACTGTGCTCAGCTATGTTTGGTGAACATAACAAATGGATATCATGTTGCTGCTGCTGATGTCAGTGCACGCTGGTGCTTATAACCGGAGCCTTGGTGTGTATTGGAAGCTTTAGTCTGTCTGTGACTGAGATGCTGGTTACCATTTCTTTTTGATGCATCTTGTAACAGATCAGAGCTATGCAGGCGATGGCAGAAAAGTAGTTTCTCTTCTATATTTGAAGTAACAGTGTAGCACAAGAAGTTCATTTTGCCTTTGAATATGAAAGGTGGTTAGCAGTGCATGGTCTCCAGCTTTAAAGCTGGCTTGTTGGACTGGGTTATGTGAGGTGATGGCCCTGCTGCTGGCAGTGTTAGGGAACTGCTGTTCCCACCGTGAGGGTTATGTTCAGTACACGAAGAGCGAAGGACCCCACGTGCCAGCTTTCCCTCAGCCTCATCCCAGCTGTGTTCTGCAGCTGCAGCCTGCATAGGTGTTGTCCTGACACTGCACATCCCTTCTTTGCCATCCAGCTGGGTGCTTAGGCTGAGCTTCTTTTCCCACTTGGGAAGGAGTGCCGTTGGAGACTGGAGAGCTGGAGGTGCCTCCCAAATCTGTCACAGCTTTTGTAAGCAGGACCTGATTTTCAGGGAAAGCTGGAATTGTGCTTTCTTCAATTGGCAAGTGACTAATGAGGCATGCAAAACCGGGAGTCATTTTTGAAGTGATAGGTCAGTGTTCCTTCTTTAAATCCTTTTTTACCTACGCAGTGTCGTAAGAGCGTAATGTCGTGTTTGTGCTTAATGTCAAGCTGGCTGCTTATTTTAGCCCTGTTTAGATGGTAAATGCAGTGATCTTAAATGCAGTTCTTAGCATCAGAAGTAATGCTGCACGTCACAGGCCGACAGAGGTTGCTTTCCGTGTGCAGAACTGTTTAGCTGAGCCGCTGCACAATTCTTGCATGCTTGCAGACGAAAGGGAGTGTGGGTGCTTAAGAAAGTGCGCGTCTAAGAATAGATTCTCGTCTGTGTGCTCTTATTAGATGTGTGTGACACATATCTGTGGCCAAACTGCATCGAGAAATCGCCGCTGTCATCATCGAACTCAGCCGAGGTAGCTGCAGTGCAGGTCCCTGTGAGGGGGAAGCCGGAGCGCTCCGTTCCCTGGATTATGCCGCTCTGCTAGGAGGGGGTCAGGATCGGGATGCCAAAACCATGCCAGTAGTGCTGAGAATTTGTCTTCTAATGCTGTTTGTTTTCCGCTTCTGTTCGCAGCAGCGTACACTTCTCTAAGCGGACGGGTGCTCTCTTGCCTTTGACCACGCGGTAACGTTCACATGCGAAAGCCGGATTCTGCAGATGGAGACCTGCGTTAAAACAAACACAGAGTCTGAAGGTTGTGTTGTAAAACTGCTTGTTTTATATATTCGATGTTAATCAAGTTATCCTGTATCTTCTTTGATTCTTTTGGTAACGCTGTCTTCATACTTGTAAACGTGTTTTTATTCTCCTCCCTGTGCTTTGGTACAGAAATGGATAAGCATGCTGTTTGGACTAGGCCTCGTGCTGGGGCAAGGAGTTCATCGTGTATCTGCTAGATTGTTCTGAACCGCTTTGTGATTAGTTCTAAAAGCCTCTGTGGCCTGCTGGCAGTGACTGTGTTCGACCGCATCCTAACTTCCTATCGCTATTTTAAGCCATTCTATATCGTATCAGTTTTTCATAACTTTCTGTGCTTCAGTTCTTTTTCAAGCTTCATCTCTGGTGATTTGTATTAGTGTGATGTATGAGAATGTGTACAAAGCACTGACGATTCTCCAGTGACGTAAAGAAGCTGACCTTTCTAAGTCATTGTGCCTTAAAATACCATGAACACTATGCATGCCCAAAACTTGTGTGGATGCCCCTGGAGAGCTGTCCTCAGGTCTCAGTATCGCCTGCAGGTATTCCTGTCGCAGTGTTCGTAGCTCCCAGCTGAGTGGTGGCATGTACCGACCCTTTTATATACCATAACACTAATTTTCATGGAGGTTTTGTAATAAATTGTATCAATGTGGAAAAAGATGAATTCTGGGGTGTGTTTGTTTTCTGCCTCTCTCTCTTATTTTTATTTTTCTGACGATTTGTGGGTTGCTGTACTGGTGCCATGCAGAACGTCTTCAAAGGAGCCGTGGCCCTTGGCCTGAAGAACGGAAGGCTCTTCTAGAATTTGCTGTTGTGATTTCATTTCAGAGCACCTTTCCAAACGCTTTCTCTGGAAGTGAGGCAGCACATCTTCACATCTGCTGTTGCTGTTGATTCTGCAAAACTTAGCGTGCATCTGCTGATCTGTGTCTGTAAATAGCTTGGGAGGTCGGATCGCACGCCTCGGTTTGTGAATTCGTGGCTGCTGCTGTTTCCTTTGTGCTGTTATGAGTGCATGGCTCACTCGCATGCTTTTGTAGTCCTGTGTCATATGCATGTAAGTGTAAATCGTCTTGTAAATATGGGATTGAGATGCTTTGTGTTCTGTACTGCGTTGGAGTGCCTGTCGTGTTGCTGTTAGCCCTAATTGTGCTGTCCAGCAAAGAGCGTTCAATCAAGGCAGACCTCACAAAAGGCTTGCATCACTGGGGTGTGTATTTGGCCTGTGGACTTAAACGGCATAAAGTGGATGTGCTGTTGTTATCTTGGCTGCTCTGATGGAGTTGTAAGAAGAAACGAGGTGACAGATTTGTTTTCAGTTGCAGAGCCTCTTCAGGTTTTATGCAGATTTGGATGTTAAACTTGTCTGTCAAGAGAGCCGAGGTGAGCACTGAACTGCAGACATCCCGCTCCGCGTGGATTGCGAGTCCTTCTGTGTGCCTCTGTGCTCCTTCCAGAATCTTGCAGCATGTTTTGCAGCCTTTTCATAACGATGCTCTGTGCCTTTGTGCATGTGGAAGAACAGCCACACCCTGACCGAAAACCAAAGCGTGCTGCTGTGCTCCGAGTTAGCTTTCTGAGCCAAGGTAACATGAAAGGTCCATCTTGCAAAAGGAACTAGCACGGTGGGGAAGCAGGCTTCTAAAAGCATCTCATCTTTATTTTTTTTAAATAAAATCAGGGCTTTTTTCCCCCTCTTTCCAAAGCAGGACATCGAGTCACTGTCACAGTTCCCAGGTGGGACCTCCTACTGACCGGGAGCAGATACTGGTTATGGATCTGTTGTCTTTGCCTCCTCCTGGCTTGTGAATTCCACCTGCAGCGCTTGGCCCGGTCCCTGACACTCGCTGTGCTGAGTGCTTTCCTTTCAAAACGGGCTTAATCTGTTCATTGCTTCCTCGATGCTGTCTGCTGTTAAACTTCAGCTGCTTTTGAGCCCATTTTCTCACGGTACCTCACAGCTCAATGGGGTTGTGTATTCCACAGTAGGAATACACAGTATTCCACAGTATTCCACAGTAGGAATACACAACCCCACTGAGCTATGAGGATGTCTGCAGAGCTTTCCTGTGTTCCCCCTCCCGGTGCCAGCAGGGCCCAGGAGCCCGCTGTGCCCAGCCATCTCCAGGCAGGTGTTGGGCAGCACTGGGACGAAGGCCTCGCACCTCCCTGCTGTTGTGGCTGTTTCGCAGGATCAGGGAGCGGGTGCCTGAAATCTTTCTGGTCTTCATGGGATCTTAAGCACTGCGGCAGACTGATGCAGCTTCTGAACTGCCGATGATGGGGCCACTGGTGCCTTTAATTGCGGTGTGGATTTTGATGGCCTGTGGCTGTCTATAAAAGCAAGGCAGTATGCTAACAACTGATGGAACGCTGTCTCCGATGCTTTGAATCGATGGCTTTTAGCCATTGGTGGCAAGTTAATGGGTTTTGAAATCTTTACGTGCCTGGGACTGCTAGCTGCTGGTTTTGGAAGCGTCTCCTTGTTTGGGTACAAGGGATGTTTTCAATTAGGTGGAAGAAAAGATGAGAAACGCTGTGATGACCGCAAGGACTGGAGAGGTTGGCATCGGCGTCACTCTTGTTCCACGGTGGGGGGCCGTCCCTGCACTTGCGCAGCCAGCAGCGGGCCCGGCTGCTCCCGCCCCGCACTCAGCGCTTGCGGACCCGTCCCGGCATGGGTGGGGAAGAAGCGTTCCCTCCCTGCGGCCGCGGGCTCGGGGGGAGCGGGGCTGCCCCACGCCTCGCAGCGTGCGGAGCTCAGCTCGGGTTCCTTGGCTGGTCCTAAGTCGCGGGCTCGCGGCTCTGCGGGAGCGTTCTAAATCCGTCGGAGCTCTCTCCTGCCCCCTCCTCCCGTTATTCCGGCCGCTTTACCTAGAATAACTCAGCGTCGCTCTTAAAATGGCTCACTGGCAGCGGAGCCCGTTCCTGCTTCGCGGAGTGCGTTTGCGGTGTGATTCGGTACCTCCCCCGGCATTTCGGGCTGCTCGATCTGGAAGCCCGTTCCCTCTTTATTCCTTTGGACGCCGACGCTTTTAGCGGTCCGTCGTGCGAGCGCACAGCGCTTCCCCCGGCGGCACCTGAGCCCCGGCGCCGCTCCCCGTGCAGGCCCGGCGCTGCGGCGCTGCGGGCGGGGCGGGGCGCGCGGCGGGATTGGCGGGCGGGGCGGGGCGGGGCGCGGCGCCGAGGCGGTCCCGGGGCGCACCCCGCGCTGCCGTCGGCGGGCGCCGCGCTCCCGGCCGGGCAGGGCCGGCACCATGAGCACCGGCACGCGCTACAAGAGCAAGCCGCTCAACGCAGGTGAGGCGGCGGTCGGGGACGCGCGGCACCTCCGCCCCGCGGCCCGCCGCGGCCCTCACGCCTGGTTCTCTTCTCTTTTTCTCTCCCCTCTGCCGGCTCCCGCCGCGCGCATCCCGCCCTCGCCGCTCGGCTGCCGCCCGTCCGCCCCGCAGAGGAGAAGCAGGTAGGTGGGCTCCGCGCCGGCCGCGCGCATCCGGGAAACAGGCGTCGCGCTCGCTCCGTGTCCCCGCGCTTCGGTTTCTTTCTTTATTATCCCGGTGCCTTGGGTGTGTCGGGCGGAGGAAGGCGGCCCGGGGGCTGCGGGAGGCGTTTCGGCATCGGCGGCTGCCCGCGGCAGAGCTGCGCCGCGCTGCCCCGAGCGCTGCGACGTGGGGTGATGCAATCGGGTGACATCGGCAGGTTTTCTGGCTCTCCGTTCGGTATTCGGAGGGGTGTTTTACGGGAAGGTGATTTTCTCTGCGGACACTGAACGTCTGCGTAAGGGGGAAGCAGCGGAGCGCCGTGCGGTCCGTCGCCGCGATGTAGGCAGCCCGCCGTCCCCGGGCTCGGAGCAGCGGTCCGCGGGGTGGGGTTGGAGGTGCGGCACGGAGGAGCCCCCGCCCCGCCCGGCTCGTGCCCGCTTCGGGGTCCGCTTCCTCGCCGAGCAAACGCCTTCGCGAGCCGGGCGGTGGCACCGCGCAACCTTCCCGAGCCGCAGCTGCAAACTCATTGTGCGGCAGCGGGGCGACCGCCCGGCCCTGCCGGGAATGGTGCTTCCCCATAGCGCAGGCATAGACACTGGGAAGGTAGCCGTGTCTTTTTGGGAGCTGCTGACTGCAGTGAGAGAACAAAGTGAATCTAGTGGCAGTAGGACGATGGGGGCTTATCGGCTCGTTTTTTCCTAAGCTGCTGCATTTTTTGCTACTATTATGTTGTTAGTTGTTAGTATATTGCTTTTGTTCCAATTCTTGTTGAATTTCTGGGGAGAAATAAGCCAGCCCGTGTCCTGAAATTGCGGGGAAAAAAGTCAGCGTAAGCTATGAACCAGAAGGGAGCTCTGTGACCCAAAACACCATGCGGCTCTTTAGCTTATTTGCTTCAAAACAAAGAGCGAAGCAGGAGGTGTGTACAGCTCCTTTCTGCTGCTCGCCAGGGTGAGAAGCGGGGAAGACGAGTACTTTGTTCTAGATGCGGTCGGAATTCCCGCAGGCCTTTGTCACTTGTGCTGGCAGCCCTGCCCCACTGTGTCACTGTGTGCACAGCAGCCGAGTTCTGCCGGGGCCGGAGCGGCCTCTGCTCAGGTGTGCTCCTCAGGTGTGCTGCTGTGCGTGTGTCCGCACAGAGGTGCTGAGCGCGGAGCAGGTCTTGTATGGCAGAGGCAGCTGGGCTGTGTGTCTGTGCCGGCTGCGTTCCTTGCGGATGGTGGAGGGAAAACAAGCTGTGAACACAAAGCAATGCGCTGAAATGCGAACGAATGGACAGCAGCACAAATGGTATCCTTGTTGTTCGAGAGCAGGGCTTTTCTTTCTGTGCTGCCTGGTGCCAACCCACGTGCATCTGGCAGCAGGTACCAATTTAAAAGGTTTACTGAAGCTGCAATTCTTGCCAGAAGCAGTAAAAAAAAATAAATATTATATAAGAGCTAAGCAGGGGCAGAACAATAAATTGCACGTAAGCAGCATAGCTTTCAGTGACATCTTGATAATGTTAATGACTTGCTGAGTGCAAATAAAGGAACAGCGTGGTGTCAGAATCTGCGTTCATCTTCCCTCCACGGTTGTGGCTGACGTGTTGTCTGGGGCAGGGGCTCTGATTTTGGGGTCTGACTCCCAAATGGTAGCTTTTATGAAGAGAAAACAGCAGGAGATTCTCCATCTCCCTGATTCCCAGTTTTCCCACGCTCTCCACTTCTGACGCCAGCTCTGGTTTGACACCGATCTCAGTTGCCACTGAAGTCAGTGGAGTTTTGGTACTGGGCTCCATCCACCTTTCCAAGGGGAACGGTTGTAGTTTAGGGCCCTGGACCAGGAAAACTAGTTTCTGTTCTGAAGCTGAATGACAAGTTGCTTGGTAAGGCCGAGCTCCTCACTTCAGCACTGCTTCAGTTGGTTTCTCTCCTAGGAATTCAAGTGGAGCACTCTTATGGGGGATTCTCCTGGTGGGGCATGGGAGGCAGATGAGCAGCCACTAACGGCGGGTATGAAGGACAGGCAATGGCCTGTTGGAAGTGGAAGTACAGAAATGGAGCAATTTGTTGAAAGACTGGTTTGACTCAAGGACCTATAAGGGCAAGTGCAGCTGATGGATGCTGCCGAAGCCCAAGGTGTTGCTGTGGGAGTACAGGTGGAACCATCTAAGTACATTGTCAAACTGGAGTCTCCTGGCACACTCCTGCAGAATGTGCCTCCTATTTCGTGCTGTTGGTGTGTGTTTGTTTGGGGTGTGACCTTGTCACGTCGCTGGAACTGGCTCCTGCTCAGGCCCATGTCTCTAATGTTCTTTGAAGTCTTTGTTCCTCGTTAGGTCAGCAGGATGGGAGCACCTTCCCAAGTTGATCTCTCCACCCCATGGAGTTGCTACGTTGTTTGGGTGTGGGAGCAGAGGCGATCTGGTGGATCCAGTTCTTTTAGTGGGTTTGGAATTACAGGGCTGTGCCTCTTGTGTTCAGTGTATTCAGCTTGGTCCTTTTTTCTGCTTGAGCGTATTTTGAAGCGGTCTGCTTCTCACTTAAACATACACATGGGGGTACTGTGTTTAGGGAAGATGCTGTGCAAACGGTTCCATGGCTGAGGAAATGGTGTCAGTGTAAACCCAAGCGTTGAGAACTCCCGAGTTTGCTGCATTTTTGTCTGCTTTTGAGATTTGGGATTTTATGTATTCAAAATCTGTAGCTTTTATTATTACTTAGGGAAAAACAGCAACAAAACTCAGAGATTTCCATTGTTTGTGGTACAGGAGATATTACAAAAGTAAAGGTGTCTCCCATCTAAAATGGCAGCTATGCCAAAATAGAGCATCGATTTCAGGCCAACCTTCAACCCAGTCCTGCCTTGTCAGATAGCCTTGGCAGGTGGAAATCCCCCACTTCCCCCTTAGCCTGTTCTGAGCCACAGCCTTCTTTTCCGGTGAGAAGAACCCAGAGGGGCTTACAAGAACTGCGTGAGCAGCTCTGAAGGCCGTGCTCTGCGTGCTGCAGAGGTACCCGAGGTGTTCCTGGGTGCTGTGTGATGCATCCAGCAGCGCTCCAGTGTGGGCAGGGGGTCGTGACAAAGAGCAGAGCAGGAGGAGCGGTGATTCCCGTGTCCTGAGCTCAGGGAGGATGACCTTAATGTCACCCTTGATTTCTGTGTAGGCGTGCATGTGATGAAAATTGATAGCTGAGTTTTGTGAAGTAGCTGATGAGAAGTACTGTGTGAGTGACGGGTTCTGATGTACAGCTGCTTGCTGCTGGGCGGTTCCTGCTCTGTGTGGAATTGTGACCAAGTCTGTGCTGGAGCAGCACGGAGGATCCCACCTGTGTTACATGTCTGCAGGATTTTTATCTTCCGTTTCCCTTAAAAGAAGTGCTCTTGTGATCTTGTGGCCTGGGGAAGGTTCTGCTTGCTTGTGCCTGTGCTTGTACAGAACTGCATGGAACCTGGAAGGCAGAGTGCACTTTTTCTCAGAGTTAACGCTGTGATTTTACAGTTGTGACTCTTTGAGTCACTGGGAGGGGCAATAGGGATCTGCTGTGCATGGCTGACACAATCTGTAGCCATTCAAATGGAGTGGGTTGTGGTGAGGGTGTTTTAGCTAGCAGAAAGCAAGCTTTTCTGTTTGCAGCTGGCGAGGGGACATTTCAGCACAGCTGTGGATTGCACTGGGTGAGGCTGCTTCACTCTGACTGTCTGTGTTGAAGTCTCTTCCAACCGATGTGTTTTCCAGCCTCAGTCTTACATCCTGGCTCCTGAGACACGCCTGCCAGAAGGGGAGCTGTGCATTAGTCACAGGCTCTAGAGGTGCATATTGGAAGCACTTAAAGCAGCACATCTCTGCTTGTTTTTCTGTTGTCCCAGTGTATCTTGGCCAGACACAGCGTTGGGGTGGAAGCTTTTACTTCTCTGTATAAAGCCTTGAGTGTCTTATTCATTTTTTAATGTTTTTTAAAGCCAGATTCAGCAGGCAGTGTTGGTTCCTTGCCCTCCAGACTGGGCAGGGGCTCTGTGCTCAGCACAGTGTGTCCGGAGCAGGTCCTGGGATTCAGCCCTGCGTGACTTCCTGCCATGCCCCTGTCTGAACAGCCCCGCTGCAGGTGGCCCTGTGTCTCTCAGACGGATTATTCTGGGCTCGGGAGGTGAGCTCCATCCTGGGCGCTTTGGCTTCTTTTAAATATTTTTTCTTTTTTGTTTTCTGCTTGGCTTCTTGGAAAGGGCCGTAACAGCAGGTCAGCACATGGCTACGTAGTGAGACAGAACTGCTGCAGAGCTGGGCACAGCCCGCCTCCTGCCCTTCCATTATTTATGCTCCAAATGGGTGAAATGGTCGTCAGCACGGGGCAGGGGAGGGGTTTGGCCCGCTCAGTGTGCAGTTGATGGAACGGAGGTGTCCCTGCGCGGGGATTTTTGTCCCTTGAATTTCCATGAACTGCTTGGCTGCCTACATGCAAATCCAAAATTCAGCTGTTCTTGTGTGAATTGTGCAGAGCCAATGTAAGTGTGGCAGGTGCTGTGGCCTGATGTTAGCACAGAGGGATCAACCGTCCTCTAACCCCAGGAGTCAGTTGTGACGCTGTTGCTCAGCTGCTGGGTTGCAGCATGCTGGGACGTTACGCAAGGCGGTTGGTAATTGCAGAGGCGAAAGCGTTGTTGCCATCTAAATGAGGAGAAACCCGTCCCTGGATACTTTTAAGCCTCCAGAGTCCCGGAGTCTCTTACAAGCTCCTAATGCTCTCAGAAATGATACTAGCTGCACGTGGATGCTGTTCTCTGCTTGGCTCTTGTAGCAGGAAATTAATGTAATGTGTCATGACAGTCCTGTCCCACCCTTTGAGCAGAGAGACAAGGTTGTGTTCAGGGTCTTCTGGGGCACCCTCAGTTTGGATCTAAGTTTCTGGTCATCGAATACCCCGAATGGCGGGTGTGCGGCGGGCTGTGTTCAGCCAGCTGTCTGCTCACTGTGCTGCTCCAGGTTGGGTCCCTGCTGTGGTCTTTGGAACTTTGATAAATGAGTTATAAATGTTCAACCCAAGAGGCTCCACCAGCAGCTTTGGGTCACCCTGCAGCTGCAGTGGTAGCTGCTGTAACTGCACTGCTGCCAGACAGCCCGTCTGTGCTGAATCCAAGCCTGGAGAGCTCTGCCCCATCTTTGATACTTCAGGCACTTTGTGCTGGGATCGCTGTTGACTCAGCCAAGAGGGTTTCTCTCATTTCTCTTCCAGTTCAAGTGATTCCTGGGCTATGTTGTTTTTTTCTGGATAGCTGTGCATGAAGCGAAGGGAGCTTTCCTTGCTTACCTTCACAGCTTCTTGCCTGACCAACAGTGGTCTTTGTCCCCTTCCTGTCCCAGACAGAGATTTCCTTGGGCAGTGAAATCTCACAGAATAATCCTCCAGTTCTCAAGAAGGAAACGGATGGCATCTCTGACAGATACATTGTATGACTTCAGCGTTCTCTGAAGCTTATGCAAGTTGTCTCATAGCATGCTGGAATAACTCCATGTGGGCTGGACTTTGCCTGTGTGTGTGTGTGTCTGCAGTGCGGTCAGCCTGGAAGTCCGGGAGGAATGTTTGTCTGCTGTTATGCATTCCTTTTGTCCCATACAATCGTTCCTGGAGCTGTGAAGAAGTTTGCAGTCATTGTGTTCCCACAGCGATGTTCAGAAGCTGGATTTGTGTGTGGTGCATCAGAAGAACTGGGATCAGATCCCAGAACATGTGCTTGTCATCAGCGTGTGTGCTGCTGGTCATCCCTGACTTGTTATCCCATAAATTCTGTTTAAAATGACTTGTGGAAGGTGGTGCTGAGTACTGGGAGGAAGGATTTGTGTCTGCAGTGCTGCCCAGAGTGGCTGGACTGTGGAGAGCAAAGGTGATCTTCTGTTACTCCCAACTCAAGTGAAGAGCCCTCCATTTCTTGAGGGGCTGATTGGATTAGTTCTCTTAATTCCCCTCTCTTGTGTAAGTGCATTTCTGGTGCGTTAATTAAAATGTTGCAATTTGCTAACACTTAGCTCTAGGCTGCAGTGCTTCCCTGGGCTGTCGCTCCCAGCCCCTACCTGTGGAGGAGAGCATGCCCAGGGCTGCAGCAAAGCTTGCCTCGGTGTTGGCCAAGTGGAGCTGAAGAGGAAGTGAAACCCTGTACGAGCATCTGCAAGGCTGTAATGCCAAGAGGGGGAGGTGAATTGTTTAGCTTTAGTACAACTGTCTACGCCTGAAGTCCAAAAAAAATGTTTTTGGTTTTGGTTTGTTTTTTTTTTTAAAGAGAAATCTGGAGCTCATTGCTGGAAGAAGATGTAGCTATAATTCAGGGATGCTTGAGGTGGCTTGAGATGCACTGCTGGATGCAGCTGGGCAGCCCTCAGGTGCTGTGCCATGGCAGCATAGGCTGAGGGAGGCGTAGGGCAAGCATGATATGCTGGGAATCTCATGCTGTGCTTCACACTCACTGTGGGGTCTGCGAGATGTGAGCTGGAAGTCAGTCAGAGGTGGGAAGCCCTTCATTAGGGTTTAGCTCTGGCTGTTCTCACACTTTTTGGGCTGCTGCTCCACACAGCTGCATTAGCTGACAGCAGAAGAGCCTGTGCCAGTGCTGGAGCTCTCACCCTGAGGTTAAGTGCTGGTGGCTGGCCCATCCCTGCCCACCAGTGCTGTACTGTGTGTCTGTTCAGAGCCGGAGAGCTGAGCTCCTTTGCTTGCCAGCTTTGTTTGGCTCAGATCTTTGCTCTTCCTGGGAACTTTGGGAGTGCCCTGTTTGTTTTGAAGCTCGTTATCAAGAGTGTCCAGGGTGTGTGCAGGGCGCTGGGATGGCTCGCCTCTGCCTGACCCACCCGGGGCATCTGGTGCTGTTCCCCTGGAATGACTTCTGGCCTGGGAGCCGGGAGCTGGGGATGCAGTCTTGGCAAATAAACTACAGGAGTGTGAGCGCTGGCTGCTGGAGCTGGGCCATGGGGAGCCAGCTCAGCCCACTGACCTCTGGACATTCTCGGTGCAGAAACGAGGGAGAGGAAGAAAAGATCCACTCGGCTTGTGGGAAAAGAGGCTTCAAGGGCTTGACGTCTTCCTTCTGCTTTCTGTGAGGCCGTGATACATCCCACGGATACAGCTGTGATCTGTGCTCCCGTGGCTGTTCCGTTTTGCCTTGCAGACCCCTGAGCTGTGTGAGCACACAAAGAAGAGCAGGCCTTTTGTTGCTTTAGTTTGCATTGCCGTTATTTTTAAGATCACTTCCCAGACAAATCGCTTCACTTTCAGCAGTTTGTAATATCTCCTGGCTGTTCTGTCAGCATGGGAACTGTTCAAACCCTGCCCGCCGTGCTCAGCTCATTCTTGCTGTGACCACACACGTGAAGTCTCTTACATCTACTTTTAAAATAAATTAGGTACTACATAAATTACATATCCAGGTGAAACTTGAGTTACAAAGCTGAGCATCTGTTGTCAGCCTGCCCTGCCCATGTTGTCCTGTTGGCTCTGTGTGTTTTAAAGCTCTCCTGAGTCTCTGCATTAGGTGTTCAGTGGTGTGAAGTGCTGTGAATATAGAATTGGAAATGCCCATCTGGACCAAGAGTAATTTCCCTTTACCCAAGGCCTGCCATAAAAAACATCAGAGATGTTTATGGCTCTTAGGATGCGATAGAGTCTCTGAGCTGCTCAGTGGAGCTGGTCAGGCTGCAAAGGAAGGAGCATCACAGCTTCAAGTTGCTGGTATTTGCCCTGGTTCCTGGGGAGTGGCCTGTAGCAGAGTCCTGCTGCCGTGATGGCACAGTACTGAGATAAGCAAGTGTGTGCACACAGCAGTGAGGGGGGGGGGGGGTGCTGTCTGAGAGCATCTCTTCTCTCCCAGAGGCTGCATGTGCATCCCTGCGTTGATGGCTGCTGTGCCGTGCCTGAAGCAGCGCTCCGGCTCCCTTAGCTGGAGCACGCAGAAGGGAAGCTGCTCATGCCTTGATCCTGAGTTTAATACTTTGCTGTTTGTCTGCTTACTTTCAAGAACTCTCCTTGCCTTGAAAGGAACCCTTGGCAAAGCGTTTATTTGTGAGGGAAGCAGGAATTAGAGCAGACAGTTATTTAGCAGGACTTGGTGCTTCTTCTGGGCAGTTAATCCTGGCACATGCTTGGGAAGGACTCCAGGTCCATGGAGCAGCTGAATGCTCTGCGTCTGCTCCAGACTGTCAGAAACCCTGGGGCTGACACTTCAGAAGCTCAGACCAGGCCTGCAGAGGCGTGAAAGCTGGAGGTAAGTTTTGTATGTACACCTCAGTACTGTCACGCTGATCTGTTTGGGGTCCTCTGAAGCATTACTCCTGTGGGCAGGATGTTTTTGGGGCGCAGGAATGTGTCCTCTTGCCACTCAGATAAGTGTTGCCTGGCCCACCCCTCCACATCAGCTCATGCCATTTGACTTCATGGGAGTTTAAATAAAAGACAGATCAACTGGATGGAGCTTGGGGTTTCTCCTCCTCAGTGCCTGCTCTATTTGGCCTGCTGGTCCTCATGCAGCAAGGCTGTGTGCCATCTCAGAGCTGTGTGATGGTGTTATTTTCAGCAGCCCTCATTAATGTCAGTGAAAGCTTTTCTGTTTGAGCTGGTAGGGCCACTCCACAGCAGCTGCTCGGAGGCTCCAGCCAGTGCCAGGCATCCTGCTGCCTGGTTTGAATGGTCAGTGTCATTTGAACGTCTCCCTGCTCCTCCTGTGGTCACAGTGTCATGGGCAGGTGTTGGTCAATAGTGGAATTGTTCTCTTGGTAAACAAGTGATGGTATTACTGGATTTGTCCTTCATGTAGCAGTAGTGCAGGGCGTGCGTGGGATTGCTAACGAGGGATGTCACGAGGCTTGTTGGTCTGAAAGCTTCATGAACCATCTTATTTTTCTCTGCAGAACGTGTAGATGTTCATTCACATGTGCTGTTCCTGCCCTACATCCTCCTCTTGGACGCATTCGGTACTGAAGTGTGTCACAGCACACTGCGGGGCATTTCGGAGGGCTCCGGTCCCGTTGTGACGTTACCAGCAGTGCGTGTCCAGGAAACGCCTGGGTGAGGCCCTGCTCTTGCCTCATCAGGCACCCTTTTTCATGTACACCCAAGGGCTGAGATAATTTGTGGGGACCTGTGCGTATCTGGCACCCAGAGCCTGCGTCTTGGGGGTTTACAGCTTCTCTTAATGACAAATCGCCTATTTTTCTTTCCTTATTATTTTTCAAAAAGCCCGAGGCACCCACCTGCTACCATGCTGCACTACTCGGCCAGGACGCCCTTCCTCAGGTGGAGAAAACAGATTTCACTTCATGTTCCTAAAGCAGTGGTTTATAAACGAGCCTGAAAAGAGAAATTGATTTCCTCACACAGGGCAAAATTGCATCAGAGAAGAGTCCTATCAAAATTTCATAAACCTGGGCCATGAATTAAGCCTGACACCGCCGATTTGACTGTGCACAGTGAATATCCCGTTGATGAGGTGTGCACTTAGCCCCAGAGCCCCTCCGTCCTCGCCCTGTCCCTGGCCAGTGCTGGCGGCCAGCAGTGCTCACGTTACACATTTTGTTCCCCCTTCTCATCTCGGGAGGCTGCAGGGTTTGCTTGCTGTGTGCAGCCCGGGGGCACGAGGCTGCAGGGGATGGCTGTGTCCCTGCCCCTGTAGCTGCTTCCGTTTCTCTTGGGTTGCCTCACAGGAAAGCACAGTTTTGCAAATGCAAATTTTCCACCTCGTGGCTTCTGAGTTCTTTCTAACATTGAGTATCGCTGTGCTCTGCGCGTCCGGCAACCACGGCATTTACAGTCAAGTGACTTTGTCGTGTCTAATATCTTCTTTGGTCCGGTTTCATTTCTCTGACTTCCAGAAATCCATTATAATCACTTCAAAGGTGACGTTTCCAGGAGCTCTGCTCTCCCAGTGCCTGCTCCATGAGTATCTCCAATCTTACGCCGCCTTTCTTTACCATTCGTGTTATCTGTGGGTGTCGCCCAGGGAAAAAAAAAAAGGATGAAATCAACAATCCCATCGGACAAAATGCACAGGAGTGAGGGTCTGTTCCTTCAGGCCAGCACTGTGTTAGGGATCACTGCTAACAATTCTGGTGTGGGGCAAGTGCAATTATATGGATGGCTGTGATTGGATAAACGTTTAATTAAAGTGAAAACGAAGATGGAAATAGCAGTAAGCACAGCACTACAGTAATGTTACCTGCAAAGAACAGATGGTGTCAAGAGCCCAGTTTGCCCCGTGTGGCTGGGCTACGTTGCTGCTACGGTGACAGAAGTCATTCAGCGTGGAGCACCATCCTTCTGTGACTGCTTTGTCGCTGTTTTGGTGGGAGGAATCGTTACCTTAAAGAGGAAAGGCGTATGGGTGGGAGGGGACGATATGTTTCAGAACGTGTTTCCTTGATCTCCGCAAGATTTAGGACCACGTTGGATTGCAGGAGGCGGACAGCTCTGTGCTAAGGTTTCTTCCTAAGGCTGTGATTTTTTGATAGCGAGAGAGGAAAAATGCCTCTCAAATCTGGTAGAAAGTACCATCCCTGAGGTTTGGTTGGAATGTAACACTATTCCAGGCCTGTCCTGCTCAAACTGGGCTGCCGTTGTTTTCTGCTGAGTTGGCACTGGTGCCATTTGCCAAAATGGCAGAATTGGGCTCTAAACCCGTGCTTTCATGGCAGGAGCGTAGCAGCAGCTCTGATGTTCTCGTTGCTTCTCACCTGTATGTGATGTAGTAATCTGTAAGTACGTGAATAAGCAAGGATTTTGTGTTAAAACGTTGCCTTTCTCTCCCCTCTGCTCGGCATCCCCTGGCTCGGCTGACAGCACTGGAGTGCAGAGGTGGGTAAGTGTGGCTGGCTGTGTGACAGAGCGGCTTTTCCACCTCTGTGAGAAGAACTCTGGGCCATCGGAGCCCTGACGAAGACACGCTGGTGATGGAGGACCTGCAGTGCCAGCGATCGCTGCTTGGTGGGGCTCCGGCCCTCGGCAGTGCGCGGCCATCTGCGCCTCCTGCGTGCCCTCCCCAGAGGAGCCACTGAGCCCGAGCTGTGCCACTCGCCGGTGTCCGTGGGGTACAATAACGCTGATGTTTCCAGGCGGCAGCATGAAATGGGCTCGTGTGTCGGGAACAAAGGAGCCTTTGTAGCTAGCAGGCCCTGTCGCCTGCGGGAGGTTTGTCGGCTCTGCGCTAATGCGGCGCCCCGTGCCCAGCCGCGCTCCCCCGGCTCAGTGCTGAGCAGCAGCCCGGTGCCAGGGGCTCCAGCTCTCCCTTCACCATGGGAGGTCCGCACACAGGTCGTGCGTGCCCGAGCACGGCCCTGCCCGCTGGCTGCGGAAGGCACTCCTGCGCCTCCAGTCCTGCGCTCACAGCCTGGCTGCGTGTGTGGCCCGGGGCTGCGACGTGAGGCTGTGTGCGTTCCCTGCAATGTGTGACGTCCAGGAGCGGCACCAGGAGGACCGGGACAGGGCTGGAGCAGACCACGGTGACAACGATGCTCTACCTGGGGCTTTAAGGGAGCTATTTTCTGCAGAGTTTGGCAGAGCAGACTGAGTGGCCTTGCTTAACGGTAGATGATAGGTTGGGGAAGAACTGAGGGAAACTCCGTTGCTTGGGCTGCTGCAGTAGTCACACTAATAAAGGGTACGCTTTGAAGAACAACCATCTTTTCCAGCTGTTGCAGATGCACCCAGGGCTGTCTCCTGGGCTCCTTTCTCCAGCTGCTGTCCCATCTCTGGCTGCGGTGCTGGTGCTGCACTGCACGGCGCTCAGCAGAGCCGTGTCCTCAGGAACTGCTGCCAAGGCACTGAGAGCCATCCCTGCAGCACAGTGCTGGTGCGAGATCGAGGGTGGGCTGAGGAGCTGGCGATGGGTTGAAGCAGCAGGACAAGGTCACGTTGGGAAGAATCCCCGCTGTAGAGCTGTGTTGGATGCTCAGCAATTTTGATTCTATGGCAGTTTTATCCAACTGGTGGCTACTATTGCAGTATCCCAGGGTGCTCCTGCTGCCGTGTGGTGGTTATGCCATATCGTGGTATGTTGTCCCTTCTGGCCAAAGAGCACTGCTCTCCAGGAAAGTTCTGTTTGGTCGCCACTAAGCAAGACAATAAGGACTTTAGTGGGAGAGAAAGGAGAGCTTGGCTTGCACTCTGCCATGATTGCCCATCCACCACCGACGCCGACCCTTCCAGAGGAAAGGCAGCTGTAGGGCTTGGGAGGGCAGGCTGGGAGGAACACGAGGTCTCTTCTGGCTCCGGAGAACACTGTGTGTGCCCAGAGAGGAAGCAGCAACCACAGGAAAAGGGTAGTTGCTGAACCCGATTTGCCAAGAATTAAGCAATCTATTTCAAAGCATTAAATTGAGCAAGAGAACTCTTTCCCTCCTGAAGCAGGTGGAAAGGATGAGGCAGAGTCCTGCAGTCTGAGGGCCAGACAGTGCTAACACTGCCCTTAGCCCTCCCCACACACAGTGTCCCATTTTGATCCCTTCCCTCCTACTGATGCTGTTTTCAGGAGCAGCCTGAACATTCCTTTGCTGCATTCTGCTGCTGTTTTGCCCCTTTTTGGGGTGGATGCCCGTTTGCACCAAGTATACGGAGAAATGAATACATGAAAAAGGAGTCTAGGATAAAGACAGATTTGCGCAGTATGAACTCTGTGGGACCCTGATACAGAAGGAAAGAGGCTTTGGTAGCTGTTAATTTTGGGATCTTGGTTCATCATCAGCAGATTCTTTTTGTAGAGAATAGACCAAGAGACGTGGGTGTGGCTCAGTCAATCCCTCCTCTGCTGTGGTGCCATGCGGAGCAGGGGCTAATTCAGTGCAGTTGTGTGGCTGCTGGGAGCAGTTCTGTTCCTGCAGGGCTGTGGCCTGTGGGTGTGTGCGTCAGAGCCTAAGCAAAACCAAGCTGGGGGCTGCTGTGCCTTCCAGCTGTGCACGGAGGGGAAGTACTACATTGCTCTGGGAAACAGAGTTCAGTCCCTGTCCACTCAGGAGAGCAGTGTCTCTGTGGAGCCCTTTGCAGCTGCTCCTGTGAGCCAGCACGTAAGTGGAAACAGATGGCGTCATCTTAGTGGTTGGTAGGAACCTCGCTGCTGCAGTTCTGCGCAGAGCAGTGTGAGGGCTGAGCCCCGCTCCCTGCCGGCTGAGCTGTGCTGCTTCCTGGAGCAGCCTCAGGCAGGGTCACTTTGGTGCCACAGGGCCATCAGGGCCATCAGGCCAGCATCTGTCGTCATCTTGGTAAATAGTCCATAGGGACATCCTCCTGGGAAGGGTCTGGGTGAAGGTGCGCCCGTGTTATGGAAAGACACAGGCAGTTCTAAGGTATCCAGCTGATCCAGGGAGGTCTTTCGCTCTGTTTCACTGCAAACTCAGCCTCACTGTTTGCATCTTTTCCATCCTGGTTGGCATCTCTGATGAGGAGAAGCAACACTCAGCAGTTCCTGACTACTACTTTTAAGGCTGAGAGAAACATTGTTTAAATTCCCTTTGACAGACAGCACAGTTTGATTTAGATTTTCAGTGACCTGAGGTTTTCTCCCATCATCACAGCATTTAACAAAATGTAAATCTCTGGTCAGGCTGCAGGGCAAGTAGCAATTTGTGCAGCAGAGGTGTAACCAGGCTTAGTGTTTGCTGAAGCAAGGAAATGGGGGAGAAGGGGACAGGAAAGCATTGGACAGCGTCTCCTGCTTCCCCAGGCGTGATGCACAGCAGTTGGAAGTCTCTGTGGTGTGCGCCAGAGGGCTGTGAGACCTGCAGGGCTCTGCATGGGCTCAGGACATTGCCCATAGAGAACACAGTGTGCTGCAGAGTGCATGAGTCCAGAACTGACAGATCACGTTTGCAAACCTCGGCCTGTACATCGCTGGTGAAGGGGGGGCGGTGGGGAGCAGTAAATGGCAGCAGGACAGCTCTCCATTGTCTTCTGTCAGGTGGAGATGCATCCTGTGCATCCCTGCAGGCCCTGGGGCTGTATAGCAAACATCAGGGCCTCTGGGACCAGCACTGCTTCCCAGAGAGCAGCTGCTTGATGGCAGGGCCAAAGAACTGACATCCTGAACGCTCAGGGCCTTTGGGTGCTACGTGTGTGTGCTTCATCAGGGAGCTCTGGAAGAGAGCCCTGTGTTGGCTTACCCATATTTCATGGTTGCTCTCTCTCTTCCTGGGGTTTTGTTTCCTGCAGGAGAAATGTGCTTTGATGGTTCTCTGAGAGCACCTCATCCCCTGCCGACAGACAGATGTGCTTCTCCCAGCCCTGCCCCAACAGAATATTTTGTGCTGCTGCTCATAAACCATGCTGTGCTGCAGCCGTAGCATGGCTGATTGTGTCTTCCTGTTGATTAGCTTATTGCTCCCGATTGCCAACGCCATCACATTTATTTTAATCATGCTCATTTCCTGTGTCGCTCAGGGAGGAGCAGGGTGCAGGTGTGGGAGGAAAGCTGTGTTTGCCAGGCTGAAAAGGACAAATGCTTCTGCAACGAAATACTCCAACTGTTGTGCAGTTCACTCTGCTGTTTATATTGAACTAAGAGAAACAACCAGGGGAGAAAGGGAGCAGAATTTCCCTCTGACTAATGCTGCTGGATTGTACAGGGCTGCGGGGGAATTGCCAGGCAGAGAAACCATCGGGAGGAAAAGGAAATGGAAAGGGAATCTAATTATCCATCTGCAAAGAAAGACGTTACCCTGAGGCAGGGCCCAGCCTGGGGCAGGCTGAAGTTTGTGCAGACTGGTTAGGGGGTGCTGGGAGTCCCGTCTGGGGTCTTGGGGAGCCAGGTGAGACCATGTGGGTCAGCAGAGGGAGGGTGGGAGAGCCTGGGGGTCTGAGGGCTGCAGGAGACGCCTGCTTGGAGGGTTACGGCTCTCAGGGTCTGGGGCTGGCATTCCTCTTGCTGGATGCCTTCAAAGATTGAAGTTTACTTTTGAGCACTGCCTTTTTTCCCCTTAATTAATGGAATTAAAAATGATTTAGTGAACTAAGAGTGGGCTCATTCTCCTCTCTTGTGAGCATCAGCTACTCCTAAAGTTATGTTAACTGTAGCTGGGAGACCCAGACGAAGTTGGGAACTGTCCAAGGCAGCTGGCTTGTTTTCTCCCAGTATTATTTTGGGAGCCTTCTGAGAGGTGAGCGTGATTAAAACACCTCCTTGCAGAGCTGGGAGCATCCGTGAGATGGATGTACTGTGGATGAACCAGGAGCATCCCTGCCTGAGTCCCTTTGATTTGCCCACTGCTTGCTCTGCAGGGCCCCTGCTCGGTGTGCTCAGACTGCCTTCCCCAGCCATGCCCTCAGACCAGCCCTACTGGTGGGTGTCTCATGATGTTTGGAGGCCGTGATGTCCTCTCTGGCTCAGGATTCAGCCTCTTTGGTAGACAGGCCTGATCCTGCATCCCTTACTCACATGAGTAGTCGTATCTATTTCAGTGGGACTACTCAGCGAGTAAGGATAGCAGGATTGGGACCACTACCTGTAACTCTGAAGTGGACCTTCTGTAGGATCCTGTCCTGAAGTTTTTGCTGTTCGTGCATGTAAGTGTGCATCGCGAGCTTTCAAAACTGCTGATGCTTTTGGCATTTGGGTGGAGGACTCGAGAGCTGGAGAAGCAGCGCCCTTCCATTTCTGAGGATGTCACCAGTAGTTTCCGTTCTCTCTCTCCAGAGGGCTCCCAGCCCAGCCATTCCTAGGCCATGGGACGAGATGTACCTGTTTTTCTCCCAAGTGTTTCTGTTCTGGTTGCCCTGAGGCAGGCGGGGCCCAGCACTGCCTCTGCTTTTCCCAGCTGTGGCTTTAAGATGAGAGGGAGGGAATCTATGTAAGCCTGATACATGCGAGAGATTTGGTGGAAGCAGAAGGAAAGAAAAATAGTAGCAGTGCTGAGGGAGTGCTGCAGCCCTTCTGTGCTGCCTCAGTCCTCCTCCTGTCTGAATGGGACAAATTTATCCCCCCTGTCCTTCGTTAAGGTCTTCAGTGTGTTTGCAATGGAAGGCGCTGGTACCTGTGATCCTATGTGAGGCAGAATTGCAAGCCTGATCCAAACGTTGATACCGAGCTGGCCCTGGGCAGGGGCAGCTGCTGGTGGTGACCCCAGGCAGCCTTCGTGGGACCCACCCTCTGCAGGCTGATTTCTCCCTGCCAGGAATGTGTACAGCAGCAGGGAGCTCTGCCTGTAAGCGGCTGCTCCTCCTCCACCTCTGTCCAATTAGTTGTATTTCGGATGCTCCTGAATGGTGATCAGAGGTGCTGGGTGTGACAGATGCTGTGAACTTGCTCCAGAGAGTCCGAAGTTTAAACAAGTGGGAATTGTTGGGCTGTGGTCCTGTTTCAGAGCTGGAAGTGCAGGTATGTGGGGAGTCACACGGGGCCTCCTGGGAAGCTTGGGGCAATTCAGGTGGACGCAGGAGCACAAATAGCTTTAAAATGCAATTTGATAGATTTCTGGAGGGATTACATGACAAAAAGCTGCAATCCTTGAGTGAAAAGTGAAGCTTGACTTGAGAGGCTGGCAAAAGAAGGGAGATTTGGTTGCTACACTGATTGTGCTCATGGCACTGTGGGCTGGAGATTAAGCTCGTGTGTTGGGAATTTTGCAATGCTGGCCCGCTTTTTCCTCAGCATGAAATGATGAAGCCACGCCAGAATGTCAGGGCTCTCATGCTCCCAGTGGCCACGTACCTAGAGCTTTGCTTGCAAGTTCAAGGTTTAATCATCAGAGTTTAGATCAGCAAGGCATTTTCTGTTGGGTCAGGTGAGCAGGAGCCCGAGGGTGAGTGTGCTGCTGTGCAGGTGGTGGAGCAGCAGTCTGAACCTCGTGAGCCCTGTGAGATTTACCTGCCCACGGCCAGCACTGACTTTCTGCACAGTGGGACACAGGCACGAGAGGAGGCAGCAGGACCACAGCTGGACCCAGCCCTGCCTGCAGGGGTGCCATCTGCGGTTCCCCTGCCTCCATCGCAGTGATCGGAGTGGGGAGCGTCCCCCCGCCGCGAACAAACAGCTCTTCTGGAACTTCCTGCCCTGTCCTGATAGAAAGCAGCCAGGAACTGAATTTTCCTTCTGTGAAGAATTCTGCAAATAGCTTTGCTTCAAAGGAAGAAGCATAAATGTCATGACGTGGCTGTGCTGACCTTGTGGAGGTGTGGGTACACAGAGCTTCACCAGTCCTCTGTGCAGGCTTCATGGGCTGAAGGTATCTGTTCCCCGATGTGATTGTGGCTGTTCACTGAGAGCAGAGCCTGAGCACAGCAGTCCTGAGGCCATCTCCTTGGAAAAGCCGTGCAAAGAGCAGGCCTCCCTGTGCAGAGTGCAGGGCTCTGTCGCTGTGGCTGGCGCCCAGCCAGCACCGTATATATATTTAGCCAAGGACAGAATTTCCTCTCCCCGCCTCATCTCTGATCTGTGCCGTTCTCTTCTCGCCCATCATCGCGTTGTTTCTGCTCCTCACTTGTCACATTCGCAGCCGCCTGCACCCACAGCACTGTGCTGCGTGCCGCCCATCCCTGCCATTGCCTCCTCTGGGCTGAGTGCTGTGTGTTTTCCTGCAGCAGCTGTTTTGCTCCCAGCCCTGCTGTGGTGTGACAGCACAGCCCGCTGTCGGCCATGGCTCAGTGCTGCTGGTGGAGCACAGCTCCTTGTTCTTTGTTCCTGCCGATGTGCTGCTCTCCAAGAGCATTTCTACGCTGCCCGGTGGTGAATTTTGCCTTCTGTGAGTTGACGTCTCATGCTATGAAGTGATCCGTATTTTCCCTCCTCTTCTCAGGGCCCATCTGCAGCCCTGCAGGCTAGAAATCCCCTGTAACAAAGGAGAATGTAGGACACTGCTGGTGCCCAGCTACAGCTCTTCCCTTGTGCTGCATCTCCTGCCCAGAGGGGCTCTCAGGTGCAGTTGCCAAGCTGGCTTCTAGAAGCCAAAGGAAGAAAGCACTTGGTTTTGCTGTAGATTCCCTACTGAGCTCTGCCTGCATGGGGAGGTAGAGGTTATCAGAAGGGGCAAAACAACCTTGGCTTGGCTGTCTTTGGGAGGTTTGCACATGGACCAACCTGAGCCTGTGGCTGTGGGTGTGCCCTGCAGCACATCAGTGTGATACAAACGTGTTCTTTCCTTGGCTCTTCTCTCAGAAAGGTGGAGGAGGCTGAGTCAGACCAGACAGCCCTCCTTGAGCTTTTGAAGGCCCTCAGTAGCCAAGAGCTACCCTTCTGGGTTCCTTTTCCCAGTGTGCTTTCTGCATTCCCAGGCTTGGTGTCCTGGCTGGAATTCCTCCCTGGCTGTCAGTCCTGAGAGCCGTGTGTGCTGTGGGAGACAGCGGCTCCTTGTTTGTGTCTGCGCTGTCAGCACGGTTCCTGGGGCCGTGTGGTTTTGTCGCAACCAAACCAATGTTGACTTCATCCATGATCCCACCACAGAAGAATGCTCCTGTTGGGTGCCGTGGGCTCGCGAGGACGCAGCATTCCCCTGTGCCCAGGCAGACAGATGCCTGTGGCTGGTGGCCATGTGGCCTGTGGTCTTCAGGACAGCGTGTTTCAACGTGTGAGAACTCATGGAGGTTGGGAAGAGTTTGGTTGCAGCTATTGTGGTTTGCAGTGTGGAAGGCCAAGTGACACCTCTGTGTTGTCACAAGTGAGTTTGGATGTGTCTGTGCTGTCCCCAAGCCATCGCTCCCCTGCCTGGCACAGAGCACGGAATCTCTGCTGCTCCTCAGCTGTGCGCAAGCTGCAGGCCGCGGTGGTGGAGTGCTCCAGGCAGGGAAGCAGGACCAGACATTGAGAATCTGAGAGGGGACAAAAGGTGTCATGAGCATGGCCTGACCTACTGCTGAGCTGAGAGCAGTAGAGCACTGCCTGCTGTAAGCGTTATCTGCTCCCTAAAATCATCACCACTGCAAAGCGGGGAAGAGCTGTTGTGTGAGGTGGAGCAGAGATGCCTGTTCTGAGAAGTGGCAACCTTTGCCTCACGCGGATCTCCGTCCAGGCTTCCTGAGTAGTGTTACACACAGAAATGACTGGGAACAAAACCCAGCGAGTGGAATTTAAGGATGCTGATGGCATACTTTGGTGTTTGGCATGTTTTTGTCTTATGTTTCCCAGCCTTTAGGACCTTCTACCTGCAACTTCTGAGGTCACCTTTCCTCAGCTTGCAGAGTGGCAGTTGAGGTAAAACACTGTTCTTCCTTGTCCATTTTCTTTGCTCTCCATATCTCCCCCCTCCATGTAAAATGGAATTGTAGAAGCCCTGCTTCTGAGTCCTTCCTGCTCTCGCAGCAGCTCCCAGGTATCTCAGTACTTTGTGGCAGAACCTTGGGACAGCTGCACCAGGGGGAGGGCCCTGGTTTGCAGCCCATCGGATGCCGTGCTCTGGGCAGTGGCTGCCAGAAGGCCGTGGCTCTCAGTGAGGCAGCAGAGGCTGCAGGTAGGAGTTGGGCAGCGGTGCAGCGCAGAGCCTTCGTCCTTCCCTGCTCGTGGGCAGGAGCTGCTCAGGGACCCGTGCGTCAAGCTGCAGGTTCCTCCATCACCGCCGCCTTGTGTGACTTTATTCTACGTGCCAGCCCAGTTCCTGGAGCCGTGTCATTATATGAGGTTATAAGCTTTTGTTTGCTTCAGATAAACTCATTTGCAGCTTCTACGGCTGCACAGAAAAGCCGAACTGTAGATCTGATACCGCAGGTTCCAATCCCAGACTTGAAGGTTACATCATTTTTCTGTGCTGAGCCGTTGCTGGATCCACGTGCTTATCAAATGCACAGGTATTTCTTGATATCGAAGAAGGGGTCGTTCGGAGCCCCTGCGCTTCTGCACGCGCGGCCGGAAGCAGCAAAGAGTGGGTTTCCATGCGGCGAACCTCAGTCCGGGCCGCGTCGGGATATCCGAGGAGCGCTGCGGCCGGACGAGCCCATGTGCCGCGGGGAGCGGAGCCGGGGGAGGGCGAGGCAGCCGCTGTGCGCCGGACTGCGGGCCGCGGGCGGTGCGTGCAGTGCCGGCCCCGCAGGCGGGCGCATCGCCGCTGCTCTCCGAGCCGAGCCGCCCCGCGCGTGTGTGCGGCCGCGGGCGGGGAGGCTGCCGCGTGGGTTTAGCGAAGGCTGGGAAGGAGCACATGGGTTGGGTGTTTTTTTGCTTGGCCCGCAGCGGCTGTCTGTGCCGCCAGCCGCGGTGATGGATTCGCTCGTTATCCAGGAGCGGTTAGTGGAGAGGCTGCTTTCCCCGCGGACGCAGGCACAGCGAAGCCACCCGGCCAAGCTGAAGGTACGGGGATGTATTTATAGCGGCATACGGGCGGGGGGAGCATGATGCCCGAGCGGCCGGCTGCTGTGCGAGGGGAGCCCTGTGAGGAGCGAAGGAGCGGAAGGAAGGCGGTGAGGAGGAGATGGCCGGGGGCGGCGGAGGGAGGGGAGAGGAGAGCCCGAGAGCGGGGCGGGGGACAGCTGGGGATGCCATGTTTCCGTGCCGTTATCTCGTGCGGCGATCCCCTCCTCGGAATGGCGTGCGCCTGCCTGGGCGGCTCGGGGCACCGGCGGTGCCCACAGCAGCCTGGCTTGCGGGGCTGTGTTCGGGCTGCGCTTTGCAAGCCCGTTTTCTGCGGCAAACGCTGGTGGGCGAGCGGCTCTGCTGATCCTTCCGTGCATAGCAGCGGGCCGGAGGAGGCAGATGTGTGTGGGGCTGTTGGGGCTGTGAATTTATCGGCCTGCTGGCAATGAAAGGAAGCGAAGGGCACTCTCTCCTGCAGGGAAGGGCCGTACTGGTGTGTGCAGATGCGGATGTGGTGGCCGTGCGAGGCCAGAGAAAGGACCCTGGGAGGGAAGCGGGCGGCTTCTGCTTCCCCACTTCCCTGAGCCGGGAGCTGACAGAAGGCCAGCAACCCAGGAAGCCCCTTCTATTCTTCCACCAGCCCTCCCCGTGCTTCCATCGGTGCTCTCCATCCTGTGTACGGTGGCTCTGCAGGCAGCATCCATGTTGTGTACTCACAAAGATGCAGAGTGATGTGGAGCTTTGGGCAAGGCAGGCACTGGGCTCAGGAGGTAACCAGGAGGTTTCTGGGGCTCTTTATGTGCCACACTGATTTTGGCACGCTGAGATGCCTTGCAGTGGCCGGGACAGGAGCGTGCACTGTGTGTCTCAAAGCTGAGATGTGTGAACTGTGGGATGCGCTGGTGGCGGTGCAGGGGCCGAGGTGTTCTTTCCCAGAGGAGGGCTGTTAAAGGAGTTGACCCCTCAGCACTGTTTCTCCTGCATTTCTCACCCTTTGCTTTGTGCACGTGATGGTCTTTGGTTGGGCGGGGGAGGCAGAGCTGGGGATGGTTTTTCCCCTGCAGCTCCAGCTACCTCCTGCCGTGGGAGGGAAGCTCTCCACCGGACCTTCTGCTCCGCACTGCCCTGCCTTATTGCAGGGGAAATGGCCTCCTGAGCCACGGGAAAAGGGCAGCATCCTGCGCCAGCTGGGATTTGTGTTTCTCGTGAAGCATCCTGATTCTACTCAGCCATGGGGAAGTACCAGCGGTACAGTAAATCCGCGCTCTCTTGGTTGGGCTGAACAGAAACAAGAGATCAGGTTCAGCCAGTTACACCTGGCTGAAGTAAGCAGGATTGCACCAGAGATCTCCGCTGTCAGCCTTTAGTCATCTAGTTGAAAAAACAATGAAAAGAACTGCAACACACCCCAAGCCTCCGCTCGGTTTTATTGGTCTGTGCCCAGTGCTGTTTCACGTGTAAAGTCTCTGGACGGAGCAGGCAGTTTTCCTTCTAAAGGCTGTTAAAAATCAGCACAGGCCTGTTCCCTGGGCCCAAACGAGAGCTTGGCTGTGTGAGAGGCATAAGGGGAAAGTGGGTGGTGTGCTCGTGCCGCTGAGCACTGCTGATCCTTGCACTGGGAGGTTGGGCTGTTACCTGTGCACTTCGGTGGTGGCTGTGGTTGTGTTTTGCTGGGCGACAAGGCAGTCTGAGTGCAGCCCTGGTAGTGATGGGAGCTGGGACAGAAGGGGGCTGTTGTACCTCTTGCTGTTACACCTCTCCCCCTGCCCTGCTCAGCTCGTGCTTTGCCTTTCACTGAGCCTTTAGGGTGCCTGTGCAGTGTCTCCCAGGTGTCTGCCATCACTCGTCCCAGTGTCTCGCCACCGCTCGCCGCTCTGGGGTGCCAGCCCCTTAAACCTGTCAGCAGCGTTGGGTGCTCTCTATTTGTCCCCACTTCTCTCTAAGTTTGTTTGCTCCATTCTTTCCGGCCTTTCTGGGCTGTGGGTCTGGCTTCAAAAGTATGCAAGAACGGAAGGGTTTGCCAGGGTCTGTGTTGCTCCTCATGTGCCCTCAGTGCCCTTGTGCAGAGCACACCGTGTCTGTGGGGTGGCTGCAGCTTTTGTGTGGTCAGGGAGCAGGGACTGCAGGGCAAGAAGTCATCCTCTGGCAACACCATATATAATACCCTCCCCAAAGGCACCTTGCCAGTGTTCTCAGTAATTTTGTACCACCCCACTTCCTGTGCTCCTTGAGCTTCCATCTCAGAAATAACACTGGAGATCATTCAGGATTACCTGTTACTCAGCCAGGAGTGGCCGTGACACAGCAAGAAAGAAGCCCCTCTCAGCTCAAGCAGAAGCCAAACCACCACGGCTTCGGCTGCCCACAGCTTGGGACTCCGCAAGCCCAGGGGTGCTAATCACAGGGTCCAGTGTGGGCTGCACAGCTGTCTGTGGGGAGGGATGCATGAATCATACAATCGTAGCATCTTTCAGGTTGGAAAAGACCTCAAGGATCATCAGGTCCAACTGACAATCCATCCCCACCATGCCCAATAAACCATGTCCTTAAGTGCCACATCTTCATGTTTCTTGAATGCCTCCAGGGCTGGTGACTCCACTGCTTCCCCGGGAAGTGGCTGTGACCTGGGAGAGGTCCCTGAGTCTTGAGGATGTGTGTGCACTGCCTCACACCACTGCCAACGCAGGGACCCACCTCTCCTCCACCCCTTGGCTCTGTCTCGGGGCTTTTCAGCTCTTCTGAATCCAACTCCCTGTTGCTTGAGCAGGAGTGGTGGCACACCCTGACCTGCTTCTGTCTGTCTCCGCCCTGCAGGACCATGAGAAGCAGTACGTGGGCTTTGCCACTCTGCCAAACCAGGTCCACCGGAAATCTGTGAAGAAGGGTTTCGACTTCACCCTGATGGTTGCAGGTGAGGCTGCCCGTGGTGGGGTGGCTGGGCCACATGATGGGTGCACTGAGTGTGGCTTCTCCCCCTGTGGGGTTGGTTCGGGTGGTGATGGTAGGGCCGGATGGGGACTGAGGGAGCAGAGGGAGGATGGAGAAGCTGCAAGAGCACATTTTTACAAGGATTGAGACATCTTGCAGAGAAGTCCTCCCACTGCTGGAAAAATGTAATGCCCATAATCAGCTCTTGACAGCTCATCTCTCTCACTTCCTCTGGCTCAGGATTCAAAGCCTTGCTTAGAGTTTTATTTGTAAGACAGTTAGCGGGTCACGTTGCTTGCTTTTCCCTCCTTCCCTTTGCACTTTGTCTATTAGGAGAGTCGGGTCTGGGCAAATCCACGCTCGTGAATAGCCTGTTCCTGACAGATCTGTACAAAGACAGAAAGCTCCTCAATGCGGAGGGTAAGTCGGGGACAAAGAGGGTGTAAATGGGACCTTGTATCCACAGGTCTACCCTGTCCTGGGGCCCAGCACTTTGTCTCCTTGCTTCAACAGCAGCTACAGGCATGGCTGCATCACAGCCCTGGCCTTTGTTGCTGTGGTCTCCTTTGCTGGCTGTCAAGGCACTGGTATTTGAGCAAAAAGGGTTTGTCTGCAGGGTTCTTCAATACCATGAGGGCACGATAAGGCTGCAGAACAGCACTAGCCCTTTGGGATGAGATTCTGAGTTTTGTCTTTTGTTCTTGGATGCTGGAGTGCAGTAGAGATTTCCCTTTCCATGTGATTGGACGAAATGTTTGGAACGGCTGGGCTACAAGCAGTATGGCGGTTTTTGTGTCTTGTCAGAGGTCTGCCTGCTGCCAGCCTCCCTTACCACCCCTCCCCTGAGGCTCCTTGGAGTATGATCAGGGTTTTTTGAAACCCCTGTTACTCCCGGTGCTCAGTGATAAGGGGGGAGCCAGCCTGTTATGGGTGCGAGTTGGGATCCCCAGCATTGTTGCTAAGCTTTAACTCATGTGTTCCTGTTCAAAGAGAGAATCAGCCAGACAGTGGAAATCGTCAAGCACACGGTGGACATTGAGGAGAAGGGTGTCAAGCTGAAGCTGACCATAGTGGACACACCAGGCTTTGGAGATGCTGTTAATAACACCGAATGGTGAGCAGGCTGCCACTTGACCACATCAGTTTTCTGTGGACGCTTCACTGAAAGGGGTTCTGGCAGTGGGGTGGGATGATACGTCTTAGTCCCTAGGGACAGCATGCTGTTACACACATGGTTTGGTTTTGATTGAATTGTCCTCAGCTGGAAGCCCATCACTGACTACATCGACCAGCAGTTTGAGCAGTACTTCCGTGATGAGAGCGGCCTGAACCGAAAGAACATCCAGGACAACCGAGTGCATTGCTGCCTGTACTTCATCTCGCCCTTCGGGCATGGGTGAGACCCTGCTCCAGGGATGGGGAATGACTCAGGCTAGAGGGAAGACCTTTGTGCCCCTGGGTTGCCTTTCAGTTGGTCATTTGCTGTCTGGCTGTTGGTGCAAATGGAGAGTCACCCAGCTGCTACCCCTCGATGAGCATAGCCTCCTTTCTCCTCTCTGACAGGACAGATTGCCCATAAGCTGACAGAGCTGATCTCCCTCAGGTCTGCAGTCTGGTTTTGAAATCAGGAGAAATGATGCCACACAGATTTGTATCTTCCTATCTATCTGAGCCTGACTGAGGGGTAGGAAAGAGAGTTTTAAGTTGCCTTCGATCCCTGCCAAACCTTGCTGGCTTGTGTGCCAGCCCAGTCCAGAACAGCTGCAGGGGACGTGCTGGCTTCCTACAACAGAGGACAGCTGGTGGGAGGCCAGGGCTGTGACCTGAGCAGTATTCTCTCTCTGTCTGCTTGACAAGTTTCAGCATCTGAAGTCTGAGGCAGATTTCCTGAAAATGCAGCCCTAGCTGAGGGCTGCCCCAGACTTGTGACTGTACTGTCCTTTTCCCTTCTTTTTGGGAGTGGTGGGTGAAGTGGAAGAGGCTGGAGGGGGGAGCTGCTTATTGTGTCCTTGCTAACCTGGTCCCTCCTCATCCCTGCTGCAGGCTGAGGCCCGTGGATGTCGAGTTCATGAAGGCTCTTCATGAGAAGGTTAACATTGTACCCCTGATTGCCAAAGCTGACTGCCTGATCCCCTCAGAGATCCGGAAGCTAAAGGAAAGGGTGAGACGGTCTTCTACAGCAGGAATATACCCAATGTGGTGGCGGGGATGTGCTCAGGAAGGGGAGCAGTACATGAGTAAATATAGGTAGATAGTGTAAGTCTGTAGATAGTATAAGTCTGTGTGAGTGAGTGTGTGTGTGTGTGTGTGTGTGTGTGTATAGTATCAAATTGCAGCAGTGCTATGTGAAACCTGTGAGAAGGGAAGTTGTGTCTTCAGAGAGGCCAGCTCTACAGGAAGCATCAAATCCCTTCCCCATCTGTAGGCAACAGCAAATCCATGGTTATTAAACACATCATTTCTGTATTGTTCAGCGGGGCATCCTTTTGTTCTTGTTTTGCATGGACTCAGATCCGGGAAGAGATTGACAAATTTGGCATTAAAGTGTACCAGTTTCCTGAATGCGACTCTGATGAAGATGAGGAGTTCAAGCAGCAAGATAGAGAGTTGAAGGTAAGGAACCTGTTCAGTGAGGGACTGGGAAGTCTGGCTCTTGGGTACGCTGGTTCTCTGGAAGGATCCAGAGCTGTCCTTTTTGTGCCAAAGTCCTGTGAAGTGATGCTGGTAACCCGGAGGCAGCCTATATTGATTCACATGGTAGACAGACTGGAGAAGGGTGCTGCTGTCCTTGCTGGTATCATGAAGTGTGACATAAAGACATGGGACTTCAGGTGTCCCACTAGGTGCTGTCAGTATTTCCCTGGTGTTCCTTGTGTGTATGTTTAAGAAGAAGGCTGAGTTGTATGGCATGAGGAGGTCAGGCTGGGAATCGAGCCAGCTGCAGATCCCATTGCTTGAGGCTTTTCTCTGTAATTGTGTTGCGGTGTCCCATGCATGTGCAGATATCACCGAGTCTTTCCCTTCCTCCTCCTGTTCTCTGCCTGAGCTTGGCCCTTGGAGGAGGGATCCACTGACAGCCACAAGCTGTCACCTCTCTTTCCAGGAGAGTGCTCCTTTTGCTGTCATTGGCAGCAACACAGTGGTGGAGGCTAAAGGCCAGCGAGTCCGCGGACGGCTGTACCCATGGGGCATTGTGGAAGGTAAGCACAGTGTCTGGAAGTTGGCACTGTGAGCATGGGGCAGGGAGGGATGGGGAAGGACAGAGGTGGGCATGTACAGCAGAAACTGCAGCAAGGAATTCATTTCTGCATGGCCTTGACTGACTGTACTGCCTCTGGCACATAGGAGGGTACAAGGTAGGGTGGAGAGGTGCTGTGACCTGCCTGGTGTGTTGAGCACACAGCAACCACCATGCTTCTGAAGCTTTGGTGCATTGTTACAACACACATCCTGGGAGGAGCCTGGCTGTGGTGCCGCTGCTGTGGGGCTGGAGCACTGTGTGTAGGTCCTTTCGAGCAGCAGTGAGTCCTGGAGGGAGGACTGCAGGCTGTACTGCCACATAATGCGTTTGTGTCTGTCTCCTCTTCTAAAGGGAGAAGTTTCATAAAGTCCCTAATAACCTTGGAATGGCTTTTGCTGCTATTGCTGATGCCCCTGTGCCAGCACATTGCTCTATGGTCTTGCAACTTGCAATCCCATAATTCCGTATGTTTGCTTGTGGGTTGGTGCCAGCTGCTTCGGATGCCCCGCTGCTGGCTCTTCTCTCTTGCTGGCTCTGGAGTGGGCTGTACCTGTCTGAGTGCTGGTAATTGGCAGAGATGAGGTTTGTCAAAGCTTCCCCCAGCCCTTCATAGAGGTAAATGGAGATTGCCACATCAAGCACACAGCTACCAAGTGCAGCACTTCCCCCCAGAGTCCCCAGGGCTGCCTGGGGCCTGGCCATCTGTGGTAACAGCAGTCTTTCAGCTTTCCAGACTATTTCCTGCTTGTAGCTTTGCTCCTCAGGGGCTGATTGAAGTTTCCTACTGAAAGCCACCCTGCCTGCAGTGGCCTTACAATCAATCTGAACTTCTGAGAGAATGACCAATTTGTATCCAGCAGTTGCTGCCCTCACTGGGGTTGTAATGACGACATCCTACGTACCTGGGAGCAGCATCCTCTCTCAAGGCTCTGCTATATGTGTTTTAATTAATCCTCTTACCCAGAAAAAGTCCTGGGAACACAATGACCTCAGCAGCCTGGCCTCAAGGCTGTCAGGCACAGAGCATCACTGAGGCCTGTGCCAAGGCTGGGGGAGAATTTGGCACAGGGAGAGGGAGAGGGGGGCAGGGTGAGGAAAGGGTCCTGGGTGAATTTTATTTCAGGCCTGGGTTCTGGGAGGTGAGAAGGGACTCCCCGAGTGGAGCTGGTGAGGTGTGATGTCCAGGTGCTCACCCGTTCTTGCTTCTGTAGTGGAAAATCAGGCACACTGCGACTTCGTGAAGCTGCGGAATATGCTGATCCGAACACACATGCATGACCTGAAGGATGTCACTTGTGATGTCCACTATGAGAACTACCGAGCTCAGTGCATCCAGCAAATGACCAGGTGGGTCCCTACCACTTTGCTTAGGAGGTATCTTGCTGTCTGTGGAGCTGGGGCTACTCTCAGAGTTTGTATGGGAAACGGCACTGGAAAGTAAAATAGCAAATCCAGGCTTGTCTCCCACAGCCTGAGTCCACAGCGGGGATGTTGCTGAGAATCCTTGTTCCTGTCCAGTGATTCCTGCACAGATCTTGGGAAATAGGCCTGGAGAAAAAAAAGCTCTTGAGAAGAGCTGTCCCTATCGCTGGCTGAAATACATCCAGCCTAATGAAATGTGGGCTAAACTGTCTCCCTGGTGGAGATGATAGCTGTAAGCACAGCCAAAGAGGAAGGTATTTTCCAACTGCGGTTCCATCCAAAAGCCAGTGTGCCCCTTGGGATGCTGCCGTTTCTCAGACAACAGAGCCCAAGCAATTCGCAAGTGCCTTACACGACTCCAAAGATTTCTCTGGTTTTGACTTGCTTTGCATTTGATTCTTTGTTTTTAATCACAGAGATCAGAAAACACTCATGGGCGAATTTTCAATAGAAAGACTGAAATATCGGTGACAAGTTTTAAGTAGATTTGGGCTCCTCTGTTGTAAATCACTCCTTTCACCTGCTGCCTGCAGTGGCTGGGTGGTTCTGTGCTGCTGCATGGCAGAGTGGGAGTAGCTGCACCTCAGCAGGGAGCAGCCCAGTGTGTGTGCAGATGTGCAGGTTGGCATGTTCTGTTCCCACGCAGCGCGTCCCTGTGCTTTTACGTCGCAGAGGAGCCTTTCTTTTTCAAGAGCGATAATATGGAGTCCCAAAATAAGTATCTGAAATGCTAGAGGTCTGTGGGAAGTGTCACAGTTGCTATTTTGACAGGCAGTGTATCTATTAAAAGAACGGAGTGATGAAAAACCAGTAGCATAGCTAAAGAAATGCTTAAAATTTTGATGCTGTTTCTTAGACAGCAGACGGTCCCTTACCAGTGAGGTCTTGGAAAAACACTGTGGCCATTTCTGCCGGTGGGATAAGGTTTCTTAAGAGAAACGTCGGAGGGGGATGTACCAAACCCAGAGCTGGAATTGATTCAGCAAGGAGCAAACAGTGACTCCAAGTGGTGAAAGCCCGAAAGTGCTAATTTGAATTCCCAGCTTTTCTGCAAAGGGCTCCTCCGACTTTCAGAAGTCATCTTCTTTTTTCCCCCATGTATGTGTTTTTCCTCAGTGTTAGCCCAGACTGAGTTTACTCTGGTAGTGACCCACGAACTTCTATTTTGAGAGCTTTTGTTGGTTGTACTCTCGTTTTGCACCTGAATGCAACCTACACAGCTTTGTTGGATTGCCGGCCTGAGCCGTAACTGACTGTGTTTTGTCCTTCTCTGTCTCTAGCAAGCTGACTCAGGACAACAGGATAGAAAGCCCCATTCCTATCCTGCCTCTCCCAACACCAGACACTGAGACGGAGAAACTGATCAAGATGAAGGATGAGGAGGTGAGAACCGTTTCTGCCTGGGCCTTCTTAGTGCTGGAATCTAACATGTTTCTCCAGGATTGCCCCACAGAGGCTCTCCTGGGGCTTCCCACTCCTGCCTCCCACCATCACGGGCTCCTGGTTGATCGTCTCTTCTCTGTCTCATGCAGCTGCGGCGGATGCAAGAGATGCTGCAGAAGATGCAGCAGCAGATGCAGGATCAGTGAGATGCAGGTACTTGGAGGGCAAAGGGAACCTCCACCGACCATCTGAGGCCTGCCAAGAGCTGTGGATGTTTGAAAAGAGGTTTCCCATTGTATAGAGACTTGTGGGCAAGAGCTGCACTCACATCCTCTAATTTATTAGCAGCAATGCTGGCTTTGCAGTCAGCTGGTTTTTGGAGAAGGTTGTTCGCTTAACTGTTTACTGATGTGTATTTCTTTTTTTAATGCTTTCTTTTTTTTTCCTCTTTTTTTTTATTTTTATTTTTTTTTAAGGGAAAATAGCCCAGGGAGTCTCTAGGGCATCCTAAAAAAAGAAAGAAAGAAAAAAGACAGATTTCCCTTTCCCGTGTGCTAACCTCTTGTTCAGGAATGCTCTGGTATTTTAAGTCCTGGTTTCTCTGGCGTACGAACTTGAAGAATGTCTGTGTCAATGCACATAAATGTTTGCTCCTGACTGAGGTGCTGTGCCCCCTCCCCTGCTCCCCTTGTCAGGGGCCAGCACAGTTGTTGTCAAGGCAGCCGTTCCCTCCTGGGAGTTCAAGCTGTGCTGCCAGAGTGCAGGGCTGGGGGGCTCTGTGTGCACTGACCTGCTCAGGGGTCCGGCTGGTTGTCTGCCCAGGTTATTTTGTTTGGCCTTTTTCCAATCGGTTGATTAGGTTTGTTATTCCTACCAAGAAACTTTGGATCTTTGCACTGAGTGGCAGGGAACTGAGTCTCTCAAGGTTTGCTAAAAGAAACAGCTTCCACTGCCTTCAGTTGTGTCTTTCTGGCAGAGAGCATGAGTTGCTGAGGACGGCCTGTGAGGAGGAGAGGTGATGGGAGCGAACACCTCCCCAGCCTGCCGGCCGTGCTCTCAGCCCATGGCAGGCTGGAGAGGTTGGCAGGAGCACCATAGCTGGAAGCGCAGGGCCCTGCAGAGCCTGGGTGAAGGTATCTCATGGCGTGGCTCTGGTTGTCCAGCTGTTCAATCTCCAGTGCCTGCACTGAGGAGCACTGCAGCAACTGCAGTTCCTGGCTGGGTCTGCTTTGGAGAGAGAGAAACACTCAGGTCTGAAAGCCCAGTGACAGCCCACGTTTCTGTCTGAGCTTCTCCTGGGGAAAGGAGCAGTTTCTAATGCCTGTACCAGAGATCTTACAAGCTGCCTGACCAGACAGGTTGCTGCAGAGAGCAGGAGGTGGCAGGAGGGCTGTGTAGGTCAGTGTGGCAGGTGACAGGAATGTCACAGTACACGGCTGAGTGCAGCCCAGCAGACTTGGCACTTCCCCTTCCCTTCCTCTGGGACACAACCTTTCTCCCTCTTCCCAGCTCTTTCTGTTTCAGTGCTGGGAAAAGCGGTGGATCTGCTGGGCAGAGATAAGAGCACTCTTTGGGCAGCAGCTTCTGTCCTATTTTTGTTTCCTGCAGTATTTTTAACTCTTAGCACAGACAGAGGAGAGCTCTGGAGTGTGATGTGCCTGACAGGGCAGGACTGACCAGCAACACTGCTGCGCTCGCCGGGAATCAGTGGCTGCTGGAGGGAGAGGCATTTGGCACTTACCTCCAGTCCAGGGAGTGCTGCCACGGGACGGGCCTTTCTGCTCCTTTGGCTGCCAGCCCAATTTCTCCGTTCCCTTTCTCCCTTTGTGTCAGTTCCAACATCTCTGGCTCTTCACAGTAGATCTCCCTGTGCACAAAGCACAATATTGGCCAGGAATACCCAAACCCTAAATTCTGTTTTTTGGTGCTGCATTTCTCTGATTCTCCCTGTTGGGCTTTAGAGCTCTGATCAGGGCTTTTCCAGGAGGTGCAGAGGCAGGTTTCAGTTATTCCCTGTACAGAGCCTCTGCCCAACCAGAGCATGGGCTGTCAGGGCAGGAGAGAGATCCTGGCACTGTGGAAGGACAAAGCAGGAGTGGAAGCCCACTCACAGAAACGTGCAGGCTGAGCGAGAGCAGTGTCCAAGCCAAGTGTCTCCTAAGCAGCCTTCTGCTGCCTTGTGGGGGAGGAAGTGGGGATAAGCTCAGCAGGACAGGGGTGCAGGCAGCTCTTCTGGCTCAGTGTTTTTTACTTTCCTTCTCCTCTGTGTCAAACTTGTAAGTGACAGTGGAAGTGCCAGCCTAGGAGAGGGAATGGGTTCGGCTTGTCTTCAGTAACATGCCCAGGACCAGGTGCTTAAGGAGGAAATACAGCCTTCTTCCTGCAGTGTGTTTGCCTGAGCAATGGAGTAGTCTGAGGTAGGAGCTTTCTACAGGTTTTCTGGGGTTGGTTTGCTGCTGCTGGAAGCAGGGGGAATGCTGAGTTCTCAACTTTATCCATGCTAGTGTAACCGGAAACACTTTGCAGTAACTGTCCCCTCTCTTTTCTCACACAAGTCTTGTCTGTTAGGAGGATGTTCTGTTACATATGAGCCCTGTTCAGCTGGAGATAGTCCTTTTTAAAGTTGATTAATTCCCAGGGGAAAAAAAAACCGCCACCAACAAAACACCAGATCTTTACTTTTTAGCTTGCACATCAGAGAGGTGAAATTTTTTATCCTGGGCTGTGTGCTGGTGAGAGCACAGGGTACTCTGGTCACAGGCAGGCAGAACTGCCTGAGTGTTCATCTGCCTTATCCCTCTGGGTGAGGGAAGTGCCCCATCAGCTCAGTGCACATAGCTCCTAGGTCAAATTGATAGTGTCAGCTCTGTTCTCTACAGCACCGAACTCTTCAGCTACCAGCTGGCAAAAATGGTTTGAGCTGCTCTTATTCAAAACACATAGGAGTGAGGCACTACAGACACAGCTTCTACAGAGGGACAGAGGTACTGAAATCCATGTCCTGTATAAAAGGTTCCCTGCCCAGAGCATCAGAGTTGGGGGGCTGCCTGCAAGTGGATTAAACTGACTTTGGAGGACATCAGGGACCTGGACTGGCTTAGAAGGTGACACCTGTTTATTAAAGGAGGACTGTTTTGTACTGTCACACTGAGCTGCACAATAAGCTGAGGAGATACACCAGAACAAGTGCAGCTCAGTCGTTTGATTTTGGCAGTGAAAAGTGTGGATAGGAAGGCAATCTAACACCTCCCCTTGCATACAGCCTCCATAGTCTCACATGCAACCTCTGCACCCTCAGGTACCTTCCCACGCCTCTGCCAAGCTTTGCTCTGCCAAGCTGGACACAGCAGGGGCTGCATCCTGCTCAGCAGAGCTGTCTGTCCCAGGCTGCAGCTGGGCTGGTTGGTGTACACCATCTCAGCCCTTCTGCCTGACTGGGGAGGGAGCCACGGCATGAACTCCTTGTGTGCTGCTGCTGTGCTGGTCCTGCCTGTGCAGTCCTTCCTGCTGCCTTCCTGCATGCCTCCCACTAGAGAAGGAGGGGCTCTCACTTCTTGTGCTGTGTGATGGCATTCCCTGCTCCTTCTCACAAACCCAGTCGTGCTTGCTGTAACACTGGCTTGCTTCTACCATGTGGCTTCCTCACCCTTCACTCCACTCCTAAGCTCTTTGTTTCCTGTCTGTCATGTTAGGTTATTATAATATATTTTTTGTAAATTTCTGTTTGAACATTTTGTCATTGTGGAAAAAAAAAAAAAAGAAACCTTTTAAAACATATCCATTTTATTAAATGATTATTGTTATTATTATTAATAATGTTTACTACCTGAATTGATCAGTGAAATAAATACATTCAAAAAACCAACCTATTTCTGTTTGATTTTCAGTCTTCTTCAGCAGCATCGATGATACATTATGGACAGGAGAGGACAAAAGGACTGTTTGTCCTTTTATTCAGTTCCATCGGAGCAGGCTGCAGGCAGGCACGTGATCTCTGGACTGTGCTTATGTTGGAGGCTAGGCAAGCTGATCCTGAAGTGCATCTACACCAATGCATGCAGCATGGGCAACAAGCAGGAGGAGCTGGAAGCAATTGTTTGTCAGTTGCTATTAGCGATCTATGGTGGGACCACTCCCATGACTGGAGTGCTGTGATGGATGGTTACAAGCTCTTCAGAAGGGATAGATGACGAAGGAAGGGTGGTGGTGTGGCCCTTTATATTAAAGACTGTTTTGATGCTGAAGAGCTTGGGGTTGGGAATGATAAAGTGGAGTGTCTGTGGGTAAGGATCGGGGGAAAGCCTGTAGAGGCGACATCTCGGTGGGGGTCTGTTATAGACTGCCTCACCAAGATGAAGAGATGGACTTCAGCAAAACCTTTGACACGGTCTCTCACAGTATTCTGCTGGGGAAACTGGCTGCCCATGGCCTGGACAGGCACACCCTTCTTTGGGTAAGGAACTGGCTGGAGAGCCGTGCCCAGCGGGTAGTGGTTAATGGAGTTGAGTCCAGCCGGTGACCCGTTACAAGTGGTGTCCCCCAGGGTTGGTACTGGGGCCCATCTTGTTTAATATCTTCATTGATGACCTAGATGAGGGCATTGAGTGTACCCTCAGTAAGTTTGCAGATGACACCAAGTTGGGAGGTGGTGTCGATCTGCCTGAGGGTAGGGAGGCCCTTCAGAGGGATCTGGATAGGCTGGATCACTGGGCTGAGGTGAATGGGATGGGGTTCAACAAGGCCAAGTGCCAGGTCCTGCACTTTGGCCACAATAACCCCGTGCAGCACTACAGGCTTGGGGCTGAGTGGCTGGAAGACTGTAAAGAGGAAAGGGACCTGGGGGTGTTGGTCAGTGCTTGGCTGAACATGAGCCAACAGGTGGCCAAGAAGGCCAACGGCATCCTGGTCTGCATTGGAAATAGTGTGGCCAGCAGGAGCAGGGAGGTAATCATCCCCCCATACTCAGCTCTGGTGAGGCCGCATCTTGAGTATTGTGTTCAGTTTTGGGCTCCTCACTACAAGAAAGACATCGAGGCCCTGGAATGTGTTCAGAGGAGGGCAACGAAACTGGTGAGGGGTCTGGAGCACAAGTCTTATGAGGAGCAGCTGAGGGAGCTGCGATTGTTCAGTCAGGAGAAGAGGAGGCTCAGGGGAGACCTCACTGCACTCTACAACTTCCTGAAGGGAGGTTGTGCGGCGGAGGGATTTGGCCTCTTCTCCCAAGCAACAAACAGGACCCAAGGAAATGGCCACAAGTGGTACCAGAGGAGGTTTAGATAGACAGGAGTGTATTTTTGACCCTTGTTCATAAGTTGAACAAATAATTGTTCAAGTATTTATATAACGCAACTTCTGAATGAAGGATGTGGTCAGTTTTTCTCAGTAAAGCTTGCTGAGAGCTGACAACTCACTTAGCCTATCAAAAGAGCAGACCCTTGGAGCACTATCTTCCCCAGTCTGTCATCCTTCCTGTGAAGCCAACCAGCTTTATTTTGGTGTAGACAGTGAAGACAAGAGCTGTATGTTACCTCTAACAGTCAAGAGATGATGGAAGCACACGGAGGACTTCCTCCTTGGCTCAATTACCAGCAGGATCACTGGAAAACAGTTTATTTCAGCTGTTGTCCCACTGCTAATTAGGAGTAGATCTGTGTCTCTGCTTGAAGAGAAACGTCAGGGACAACACACTGACAAGTGCTAGGGATCGCTACTCCGCAAATACAGCCTTCACGATAAAATGGGAAACCAAAGACCACAGAGCTCAGGGACTGCAGTATAATTTGGTAACATCACCTTTCAGGTTTAAGTGCATTTTGAATTACTACTTTGCAGTTGAGACTTTGTGCTGTTTCTGTTGGAACGGTGTCCTCTTTTACCTCCTTGTCTGGCCTGCTTGGTTCTATTACCTTGCTCCAAAGGGCCAGAGGATAAAGCGGGGCACTTGGATGCACAGGATTCCTCAAAGGGTGTGTATGAGTGCGTTAGCTGACCGTTGACTGGGCACATGCTAACAGCTGTGCTTTTTTACTTTTGTTTTACCAAGAGCCAAAGGCTCAAAACAGAAAACATGGAGGAAGCCCTTCTCACCCACTTACAGTAGTGAGAGGCAGTCTTCACCCTGCAGATATTTTGTCTGTACAATAAGGAAACATCCAGGCAGTATAGTTTGCTGCCACACTTGAATTCATTGCACCGTTTGGCTACTTGTTACCCAGAGTGTGTGTGCACAGAATGGGAGTTATTGGTACTGCCAGCATCTCTGCCAGCAAAAGCCTTTTTTGTGAGCCGGGCCGGCTCCTGTTTCTTGGAAGAATTGCTTAATGAAGACTCTGCTTCCGGTGGCATGCAGCACACTTGCAGGAAGGCCCCATGTGGGAGGCGTCCCTGGGATGAGCCCGACCCTTATCTTGTGAGCCAGCTGCAAGGGGATTATCCGGGAGCCCAGCTATGCAGCTGCAAAAACTCCTGCACTGGCTGGACTGCCTTAAGGCCTTTCTGTTGTATTTACTGTAAAGCCAGAAAGCAAGCAAGGATTGATCTACCTCGGTAAGTCAACAAAACTACCTTCTGCTCATTCTTTCTTTCCCCCCCCTTTCATTCAGCTGACAGACTGCATGGAAGAACAGTGCCTTGTTGCAGGCACGTGCAGTAGTTCTCTTAAATATAAGTCACAGCAGTTTGTGTTCAAAGATGGCAGGAGGCTGCAATACCTCTTTTGTATCATCGACCCTTGCCTCTCAGAAGGGGCACAGCTCCAGATTAAATGTCTGCTGGAGCAGTGTCTAGTATAGAAAATACCAGGGGTTTCCTCCCTCGGAGCTCAGCACCCCGTGTTTGCTGAGGACTGTTTTATCACGTCTATTCAAAACTGGGAAGACTATTTTTAACTTGTGGAAATAGTGCATCTATTTCTGAATCTCCTCTTGCAGTTTGCATGAACAAAGCTTCGCTTACAGACGTATCTCAGAGCTATGATAAGACGTGAACAGTTTCACATTCCAGTTTTTAACTTCCTGTCATCAGTTTCCTTGGCTACCCTAGTAATGCTCCTGCAGTAATGCTGAAAGTATCAGCAACTCTTAAATGCTTCTGAAGAGGAGTGCAAAATTAATTCGATTTAATTAAATCATCGCATCCAATCAGCCAAGCATCGCAGCATCAATCAGCTCATGTCCCTCTCCAGACTCGGGGCTGGAAAGACCAGGAATATTCCAGCTCCTGTAATGAGAGACCAAGAGTTTTCACAACACCTTTTTTAACTCTGTTTTCAGATCTCTATAGTCTTACAGTTCGTGGTGTCTACTTGCCTGACCTCCACCTCACCCACTCTCACTGGGGGAGTCTTTGCAGGTGAAGATGAACAGTGGGAATCTCTTCTTGTCCCTCCTTGGCTTCCTCCCTTTCGTGATACCTACGTGCCCTCCGCCATGCAAGTGTGCCACCAACATTATCGACTGTATGTCAAAAGGCCTAACTGTAACAAAACTACCAGTGGCTTTCCGGCCATCGGCTGAAATTATCAACCTCAGTTACAACAGGCTCACCTCTATTCCCAGCGGGCTCTTTGATAACCTGAAGAGCCTCCAAACAGTGCACTTGCAGGGCAACCCTTGGGAATGCAACTGTGACATCCTCTACTTGCGCTCCTGGCTGCAGTGGCAGCAGAACCGGACCTTTTACAGGGATGTGAGATGTGCCTCCCCAGCTCACCTTCAGGGCCGGGTCATCGCTTATCTGACAGAAGATGAGATCATCTCCACGTGCCAGTACTGGTACTGCACCCTGGCTCTCTTCTCTCAACTCGTTCTCATCATCCTCCTTTTCCTCCAGGCTATTTTGGTCATATTCATCATTATCTACCTGCAGAGATTTCGGAGAATGACTGCTGAAGCCCGGAGCGCCACCCGGGATCTATACCAGCATGCAGATACCTGGTCCCTACAGGAGCGATAGGAGTTGTAAGAGTGAGGGTCCCCCTCATCGCGTGGTTTATGAGACCCAGAGGGGACTATTCAGCGCGGTGTCTGACCGCGCCTGCAGCCCGCAGCAGGACCTGGAACTGATCAGACACTTGTTCTGTTTCCAGGGAGCAGATCTTATGCTTAATGCTTTGAACACTTCAGCACGGTCTTCATTGCTTTGCTTTTGCTGAATTGCTGAAAGTAGTTCTGTTTCTCCAGCCTAAGGAAATCGTAAACTGCAGCAAGCAGATGAGTGCGGCAGCCCTCGAGCTATCGGGGCGCAGCGCTCCACCCCTCCGTGCCGGAATGTTTCAGCTGTGCTTTCGCCGTGCTTGTGGTTGCTTTGGGTGAGGCTGGGACAGGGGTGAGGCTGGGACAGAGGTGAGCAGTGAGTGGGATGACGGAGGAACACATCCCTCGGTGCCGGACTGCCCCGCTAGCCCTGGATGAGCGACGTCAGGTTTGCGCTGCCCCAGGCTTCCGTCAGTGGAACAGAACGGGAGTTTCTTCCCGCCTGGTGTATCTTTTGTAACTTTCTCCTAGGGCACTGTTTTTAGCCTCCTGCTGGTTTTAATACCGACTTCAATGCGCCCCGCGTTCCTGCGGAGCTCCTGGCGCTGCACAGAGCCGGCTTTGAGCCTCCGCTGCGCTGCCCATCCACCTGCCTGCTGCTGCTTACCGTGCCTCCGAACTGTTCTTGTAGCGAAGCACAATCGGAATAAAGTAATGGTGAATTATGATGTAAGTGGCGTTTCTCGGCGTCTTGTTTCCTCACGCTCCCTTCTGCTTGAGCCTCGTGCCAAGGCAGCTGCAGCTCAGCTCAACCGCCGGGCCGAGCTCGGCTCCGTCTGCTCGCGCTGCTCGCAGGGGCGCGAGGCGCTGGCACGCGCGTGCGGCTCGCGCCGAGCCCTCACGGCCGTTACCGGCTCCTCACGGCCGTTACCGGCTCCTCACGGCCGTTACCGGCTCCTCACGGCCGTTACCGGCTCCTCACGGCCGTTACCGGCTCCCCACGGCCGTTACCGGCTCCTCACGGCCCCCGGCTGCCCTGGCCGGCGTCGCCCGCAGCCTTCGGACCGTGGTAGGAAAACGGCGAGGTGGAGAAAAGGAGCCGGGCTGCCCGTTGTGATGTGCCTGAGGAGAGCTGCGGCTCCACCTCGGCGGAGGTGTCCCCGCAGGACGAGGCTCCGCAGCTGGGCTGCCTGCTGTGCGCCTGGGGCCGGGCAGCGCGACGGAGCCCCGTGCGCGGGGAGCCGCCCTGGCGTGGCACGGAGCGGCCGGAGGAGGAGTGCTCGGTGTGAGGTGAGTGCCCCTCCGGGAGGAGCTCGGACCGCGTCGTGTCCTCCCTCCTGGGCGCCGTTGCAGCCCTTGCCGTGTCTGCGGTGTCAGCGGTGGCCGAGGAGCCCCGGGCACGGCTGTGCGGAGCGGCCGCCCGAGGGGGTGCCCAACGCAGTGCTCCGTGAGGCCCTGTGCCACTTTCAAATCTCTGTTTTTTAAGTATGTTTGCGTTATTATTATTATTTCTGAGGAATTAACTTTCCATAGGAACAAAAAGCCTGCGTTTGTGGCTGGTTTCTCCCTGATGTCCTTTTCCATAATCAAGGCTCAGCTGCATGAAGAAATACACAACCTGTTGTCTCCCATCCAGCACTTCTCTGGGCCAGCCGTACTGCTGCTGCAGCTGTAGCTGTCTTATCCTTCTTGTTGAAGTGCCTTTCCTTCATACTGACTCATGCAAAGTCTGTGACAAACCATTTGGTTTCCCGGTGCCACTGCAGTGTGCTGTGGTGCCAGAATGAATCCCTGGGTTTGCCTGCAGATTTTTAACTGAATTCCCCCGGGTCAGAGGATGTCATTACCAGCACCTGGGCAGGCACTGGCAGAGCCGGGGGCTGGGCTGGGAGCAGCTCCTGCCTGTCAGTGCTGCCGTGGGGCGCTGGAGAACCTTCAGGACTCGATGTGTCCACAGAGGCAGAACAACTGCTGCCTTCAGTTTTGCTTCCCAGTGTCCTGACTGTATATCATTAAATTCTGGCACAAGAAAGGTAAAAAGCCTTTTTGGCATCTTTTGCACCTGCAAAGAATGTGACCAACCATAGCAATGTGATAATGAATTACACGGAGTGCAGAGTGATTTGTAGGCTGTGGCAGCACTTATAATCCATAAATCTGGAGGCTGCATGCCTTGGCTTCTCCTGGCTAGGAAAGCTGCACGTCACAGATACTTTCCTGGCCCGCTGGCCTGAGGAAGATCTGCTGTGCTGCTGCTGAAGGGAGCTCTGGCTTTCTTTCCAAATGGAGTGGCTGTCCAAGGCTTCACAATGATCTCTAAGGGAAACACTGGTGAAACAGGGCAAAGATAGGTGGAGGCTATTTAAGCTTCTTTGCAATTCCCTTCATAGTATCAGGGCCAATCCAACGCCTGAGCACGCTGACAGCTGCCAGGCCTGCTGGGCGGGCTGCTGCACTGCCAGAAGATCAGGGTACTTCCAAGCAGCTTCTTTCTTTGAGACACTGACAGGAACAAACAAAACAACAGCACAAAACAGAAAGCTAAACAAAATGTATTTCCAGCCTGCGTGATGCAGAGCTCCAAACCTGAGGTGTCTAAGGCAGGTTAACACCACCCGAGGAAAGGACCCAGTGGCTGGTAAGTGACACTGGGGAAGACATGGTGGTTCTTCCCTGTTTCCAGCATGCTGGGATTTAAGTTGTCTGCATGGTGATTTGTGTGCATGTTGTAGAGCAAACAAGTCATGAAAGCAGCAAGCTGATTTTGGAACCTGGAGGATTTTAGCCCCAAATTCCACAGAGAACCACTTCTTCAGTCCCTGTTCCTTATGGTGATAGCTGTTATTTTTTGCTTCAGGGTTGCTGCAGGTGCTTGTTCACAATTTGATTGGGTTCACACAACACCTGGGAGCTTATCCCTGTCGATTTAAATAGACTTTGATGTTTCACCCTCATTTGTGGGATAAAATACACACGTAAAGAACAATTTGTTACCTTCCACTGCATGGCTTGATCACTGAAATAAATAGACCGGTTCTGTACAGCAGTCAGAAACGAAGCAGTGCTTGGAGATCCCGTGGAAGCAAGTCCTGGAGAAGAATGGCATATTCCAGCCTTAGATTGTCACAGCTGTGTGCACTCTGTGTGCCCAAGTGGAACGTTCAGTAGTTGCCTTGATGGCAGCCTGGTCTGGGATCTGTTGCACTGCTTACAAATTACAAAAGACATTTTTCGTGGTCATTAATTTGGGGCTACCTGGTCTTCAAACTCCTGATTTCCCTTCGGTGTTCAAATATGCAGGGCAGCCCAGGGAGTGCCAAGAAGAGCAGTGCTGATTCAGCATCATGGAGCATCTTGCCTGTCGCAGGGTGCCTGGGAGGAGAGCTGTGTCAGAAGTGTTTAGAAATCATTTTTACTTTTATTGTATATTTGCATATGAAAACTGAGGCCCCCTCAGGCTCATAGGTCTTTTTATTGTAAGTTTGTAGAGGAGAGCACAAGGTCTAATTTAAGAAGTTTCTCTGAGTAATTAGTTATCTTGAATCTTTGAAAGCAGCAGATTGCACTGTTAAGGTTTGTTTTGGAGATAGTATTTATAAAGTACTGTATATCTAGATAAACATTCCTTAGAAGAACAGGACAGCGCTGCTGTAAGACAGAAGAGATTTGAGTGGTTTTAGTCTGAATGAACAAACAACAACAACAAAACAACCATGAAATCACTCTCTTTAAATCCAAAAGCCATTTTTTCCCCCATTTCTTTGCATATCTCCTGGTTTACTCCTGGTCTGAAATGTTTGTGACTGCAGGGAACAGAATATACTGGGAGGAGTTTCCTCTTATTTCCACACAAGGGGATTAGCCTGAGAGTCATGAAACCCAAATGCCAAGAATGCCCTCTGTGGATAACGCACGGCTCAGGCCGCCTGGCACTGATCTGCCGCCCCCGTCTGTCACAGCTGACGATGACTCCTAAGCTACCCCGTCACAGCTGCGTGATGCCGTACGCTGTCACTTGTTTTGCAGGGAAAGAGCTCTGCTCGCTGCCGTAAGCGGCCGCTCCCGGAGCTGTTTCCCGTACTGACATGCAATTTGGGTTTGCTCAGAAGAGGGCAGCAAAGAGCTTTTAATCTCCTGTTTGCTGTTACTTGTGAAACCGATGTGAGGCCGGGGCCTGGGACCTCTGCCGGGCTCTGAAGGTGCAGTGTCCGAGCAGCAAACGCTGCATTTTCAGCCTGTGGCTTTTAGTTTAAGTAGTTTCTTTCTTGTTGACATTCCAAAACATCAGACCCAAGGGCAGGGGAAAGTGGGCATTGCGTTGTGGTGGCTGTGATGGAGATAGTCTTGGTTCGGAGGGCTGAAATCCACCCGTGGTGGATGGGGGGAAAAACCTGCCCATTGCCACTGAGCAGTGAGAGCAGGGAGTTCGAGTTTTCCTCTGGCATGCCTGTTGGAAGTAGGAAAGCGTGCAGAGGATGAATGGAAGGCAGGAGCTGTTAGCGTACCCCTGGTCTTTGTAGGGCAGAAGTGCAGAACAGTGTAAGGTTACTGGGGCTGGAGTTCTGTTTAGTGCTGATGTCCCCGTTACAAATCATAGCCCCTGGTTTGGCTGTCTCTCTTGGAATAAGCTCTGCTGGAGTTTGGGGAGCTTTGTCCGCAGGGGCTTTTAACTCCATCACTCTCAAGCTCACCAAGAGGTGGTGCGGGTGCCCATGCTTGCTCTGTGTCTCCATTACCCAATCTTTCAACACAGTGTCAGCAAACTAATTTTTTTCCTGGGATGAGACTTTAATTCCCTCCCATTGATCATGGCCAAAGCAGAGAGCTCAAATGGAGATTTTATTCTGGAACAATGGCCCCCTTATGCGCTGTGGCATGATCTCTGTGAATGAATCTGCTGGTGAAAAGAAGTCTTTTCCCCAGGCCGTTTTGTACCTTTCTCTGGTGAATCTTCATATTTGATCAGTGGCATGGATTCCTGCAGGGAGAGAGAGATAAAGCATGGAGTCTTTATATTCCAGGGAGCGTGAGACAACGTGGCAGTCACTGAGAGTTAGGCATCGTATTTAGTTTCCATAAATCACCAAATGCTGCAGCAAGATCATCTGCATTAAAGCCTCTGAAACAGAGGGCAGTTTCCCTATGCAGCTGTATGTGGTTTTCTGCCTTTTAAGTTCTCCCTTCAAGTTCATCCCAAAGCCTCCACCCTGCGCCGGCTGTCCCTTCAGACCCAAGCTGTTATTCTTCTTGCCTCACCCTCACCTCTGCTGTGAGCTGCTGCCTCTTTGGTCCATCCATACCTGCTCCCCCCACCCTTCCAAGTTCTTCCAACATTTCTCAAGTTGTACATAAACTACGGCTTGCTACTTTCCCGTGTTTGGTTTTTTGCTGGCCAAACTGCACTGAACACATCAAATTGATTAGTTTGATGATCCAGTGCAGAAGGCTTTGAGTGCAAGACACCGGTGAGCTTGTTCACTTCCTCTCCTCTCATCCCTTCTGCCGCTGTCTGTCAAGAACACCATTTTAATGGTCTGTTTGCTTCCTTTCCTCTTTGCCTTAGACTTGCAAATGTAGTAGGAGCAATACTATTATTTGTTCCCTACTCCTAAGTGAAGGGAAACTCCCTCCAAGTCCTGTGGATAAACCTCGGTGTGCAAACCCCCCTGTGATGTCCAGCAGTACTTCAGGTAGACTTTTTGTGTCTATCCATTATCTGTAACTTGAAAATGACACAAGTGTGGATCTGACAGAAGGCTCTGCATAAAGTGAGACACGGTTTGAAATCTGTGGTGACATTCACACTCTGGAATAACTGCAGAGATCCACAGGTCTTGAAAGGAGTCCCAGCACCCCTGGAGGTGCTGAGCTGCTGGTGTTGACACACTGCGAGTCCAGTTCCTGCCACATTCCTCTCGTTTCAAAGGAAGTATCAGTCAGGGAGGGAACATCTCCCCTGTTGGGAAGCAGCTGGAGTACGTATCAAACAGGAGCTTTGGATGGGGTAAGAGGGCAGGTCAGCAGGCAGCGTCGTGCACGGAAGGGAGAAGAGCAGGCCTGGTGCTGGTGGCTGGCCCAGCCACAGGTGTGGCCTGGTGTGAGCACAGCCAGGGACCTGGAGCTCCCTCCCCTTTGTGTGCGGCCCCAGAGTTGCTGGGGAAGGTTGCCCTGGCCACTCTGTGGTGGCTGGCAGAGGAAGTGTGTGGGATGTGGTGCTGAGCCTCAGGCATGAGCCAGTTAGCCGCTCCCTGTGGCCTGCTGCTCTGACACCGGCAGGGCATGCGGTGACTCGGTGCTAATGCAGGCTGCCTCGCAAATGCGAAGGACAAGAAGCATGGGAAGCTGAATGGTTGGGTGGGATTGCTCTCCTTGTTGTAAGAGCTAGCAAGAGCCTTGTCTAAACTGTGCCATGGTTTTTAATGACTAGAAGAAATTACTCTTATTAGAGTGCAGGGCACCACCACAAACCTCTCTGTAGCACTTCTTCTGAATCCTCAGGCCAAGACCAGGCTACCAGTGCTCCCTGCATGCCGTAGGACAGGCTGTATTCTGCCTGGCAGCTGCAGGGTGGGACTGAGGCTGCGGGGAGTCTGCCAGGGCTGCTGAAGGCATCGTAGTTCAGCAGCTGTCCAGGGTGATCAGCGCCAACCCATCCTCAGGCCCTTTCCTGGGGCTTCCCTGAGGGAGGAGGTCTAGGGAGCTTGTGAGTATGGAGAGGTTTCTGGCAGCAAGCGGGAACTTTGCACTGCTGTCCATTTTCTGCTGTGAGCTGCCTGCAGAAGGTCCCCTCGTTCAGCTGGGGAGCAAGAACCTCACTGGAGAGCTCAGTTTCAGAGCTACCCATGCTCAGAGCAGACTTACAGCAAACAGTCTGTAGAATGAACGCAGCCCACGGGCTTATTGATAAACTACCAGAAGAGAGCAGGAAAAAAAGGATGGCTTTCTGGCAACGAGGAGCTTGATTTGGGCTGATTACTGAGTATTTATAAATGCTGAAGCAGCTTTTGCCTACTGAGTTGGCCTTGCTGTATCCTCAGCAGTTTCTACAGATGGAGAATGAGTGGCAAGAATAACAGGGAAGGGAGGATCTGGTTACACGGTTGCAGAGGAATGCCAGAATTTCTTTGCCTCTGGATGCTGGTTCACCTTTCTGGCTAATTCAGTCCTGGTTGAATCTAGCACAGAAGGAAAGGGAGGCTCTTTTCTTGGGGTTTATGTCAGTTTATGTCACTTCTTGTCAAATTGTGCATAAAATAAAACGTAAACTATACTGGAGTTGCTGTATCTAAACTTGCAATGGAGAGAAAAGCATTTGAACTTGTGGGCTGCCACGAGGTGTGCCATAGCTTCACAGCAAAGCAGTTTTTGTGGGGACTTTGTGAGCAAAACGAGAAAGCTGGATTCTGTTTTATTGAGTAGAGTTATCAAGAAAATCAATCTCAGAAGTATGCTAAATTTTAACATCTGTAAGCGCTTTGAGATTGGTGAGTGAAAAATGCTGGGCAGAGGGAGAGGGTGTATCTGTGGTTCAAAGCAGGAACAAGGGGATACCTCCTGTCTACAGCCTGGCTGTGCGGTAACTTCAGAAAAACTATTTCTTTGCTTTTAAAATACATCTGACTGTACTAAGTGGCATAGTGTTCACAAAATGTTTTCCTTGGCTTGTCCAGTGTCTCCTGGCCTCTATTCCTTCTCTCTTCCTTCTTTTATTCTTTGCAAATAATTCAATTTGAACCTTACTTTACTTTGTTTAGGTTTAATATTTCCCTCAAATATTTAAGACTGATGCTTATCTTGAGCAGCGAGCCAAGGAATCACAGAAATTCTGTTGATGTCTCACCCTTCTTTTGCTGCACAAAGGCTTCCCTAAGCAGATCTGTAAGCTCCCCAGCTGCTGCTTATTGCATCCTGACTCAGCATAGAGGACTTAGTCTGGGTTACCTTTTGGATGCTGGGACACTTCAAAATAGCACAGGCACTGTTCATCCATTTATCCACCTTGTGATGAACACAGTTTTGGGAGTGTGGGGAACAAGCTTATTAAAATAAAAATAAAGATCCTTCTCATCACCTGATCTCAGAGGACTTTGCCCAGTGGGACACCAGTCATTACAGCCATTGCAAAGAAAAAGAAACTGAAGCAGGGGAAGTGAGGGAGCGCCTGCCCTCACCGAGTGCATCAGCAGCACAGCTGGGCTTGAACACCACAGCCTCTCACGCCCACTTCCTGGGAAGTGGGAGAGAAGGATGTGCAGCCCTGGGTGCTCTTGATTTCTTCTCAATATCTTGCATGCTGCAGAAGATCAACCACATCCCCCTGTTCTTTGGATAGGTTTCCTCTTCTCCAGACCTCAGTGCCTGAGGTTAAGTCAGCTACCTCTAGATTTCAGCACAACTTGAACCAAAAGAGCTGATGCTACAGGCTGACATCTGAGTCTTGGGGAGCACTGCCTGATTAAGCTCAGGGCTCAGATGAGTAGCAGCTGCCACCTCATGGAGGTTTCACAAAGTGCTGCCATGAGTCTTCTCAAAGTGTTCATACCCTGGATGTTACAGGAATGATGGGGATAAAAGCAATCTTTCAATGTGTGGTGCAGCTGGGAGCTGCTGCACTGGGGTGAGATCTCTGTAATTTGGGTCTTGTTGAGCATGAAATGTATGCTGCGGTCTGGCAAGGTGCAGAACTAGCAGTGGGAGCGGAGATGGGGCAGTGTCCTTTTTCAGTGTACAAGGAAAGCCAAATTCTTTTCCCTGCACGTCTGTTTGGCCATGCATTTGTTTAATTTCTCTCAGCTGTGCTTCAACAAAGCACCCAGCTCTACTACTAAACGGCATTACCTGCGAGGGATGTCTTCAAGCCATTTTTCCTAGAGGCTCGGATGCAAAGGCACTTGTGGTGCTCAGAGAAGGGAGGGCAGAGTACTCGCCCAATCCATAAAATAATGCTTCTCCACCTACGCCTGGCATAGCTGTGTTTTTCTAGCTCTTTTGTGGTTCTCTTGTCCTCCCCTTGCACCCTGCTCTGACCAGAGCGATTGGATAAAACTTGCATTCCCCCACAGGACCCAGGCATGAACCCAGCCAAGCTTTTTGTACATGTTTGCAGATGGACTTTTGCCCCTATGGTTTGCATAGCCCCCTCTCCATCCATGGATAGGCGCTCCAGTGCACAGAGTGAACGTTTTCCAGCCCTGAGCTGCCAGACTTAATTAATCTTCTGCTAAGGCCAGGCCAGTCTTTCTGGGAAACTAGATCCACTGGGCTGTGCATTCCACAAGCCTCTCTTTGCCTGGCGTCTTGCATATCTGTACAGGAAAAGTCCATATACTTGTGTCTTGGGATCGGAGGGGGCAGGCGCTTGGGGAAAAGAGAAGAGATCAAGTTCCCCAAGTCTCCCTCCTGTCAGCAGCTGCCAGGAGCTCACCATAGGCAAAAACCAACCACATGCTGCTGTAGATGCCTTGGCTTTTCCTGGGTGGGCACAGAGGCCTTGTCTGGGGATGCACGCATGCAGTTTTCCCCGCCTCCTCTGAGGAGGCAAGTCTCTCCTTCCTTGCAGCAGAGCTGTCTTTGCACAAGACATCTGCCATAGCTTCCTAGGACTGCGTGGCATGGCTGGCATACCACTGCTCTCCAGCTTCTCTCTTATCCCCTCTCTTCTAGCAGGCTTCCACTGCTTTCTGAGGGGAAAAAAAACAGCACAAGGTTTTCCTCCGGGCTCCATTTAACCTCTGGATAGTAATGTTCGTAACATTGGTGCCCTTTCAGGCCACCCAGCCCAATTCCCTTCTGTACCTTGAGGTTTGTGAGGTCCTTGAGATAAAATATTCTGAATGGCATGTAGAAACAGGGGTCAGGAATTTAATCTGGACTCACACTGAAATATGCTGGGCTCCGGTTGTTGTGCTCTCAAGGCAGGCCCAGCTCAAGCCGTGGAGATGTGTTCAGCAGTTCCTTGGTGAACTTTTATCTTAAAACAAAATAGCCCTTTTCCGCTGTGCCCAGCACATTTGTGTGTTCTCAGGCTCACCTGCATTCCTGTGCTTTGTCTCACAGTGGGTTAGCACTGGGGCCAGAAGAAACAAACACAAGATTGTTCTGTCTTCTGACACATACGTGCCTGACTGCTGTTGGTGCCACGCTGTACAAGGCCACTGATCCCTCCTCTGGGGTAAACTGCTCACCTCCAAAAGGCCCTAATCAAGCAGAATGCTGGCCAGACCCATTTCTGTTAACTGAGTCTATCTTTCCTTTTAGGAAAAAGGAGTCTAATAGTGCTCTCTTCCAAAAATAATAATTAAAAAGCAAAAGCTTGCATGAAAGCATACAGCGTTCTGAAGAAAGAAAGATAGGGAACTTTTTGACTTGTGATGGTGGCTGGATACTGAGCTATTTGCTTAATGTGGGGGGAAAAACAGAATTTACCTGCAGGGTCTGTTGTTTGATGAGAGGCTGCAAATCTCCCTCTCTCCCTGCTAGTACTTTCTTTTTTTTTGAAAGGACCTTAGTTCAGCCATTTTTTCACCTTAGTGCTGCTTCACGCTACTTCTGACTTTGATTAATAGGTCTCTGAATAACATGTTAATCTAACTAATCGGGGTCCTTGCCCCCCCCACCCCTCGTCCTCCATGCCTTGCTTCAGAAATATCAGAGAAAACACACAGAGTTTTTGTCTCCCTACAGAGCACTTGTAGCTTTTGATTAATGGGTGGAAGGGCCCAGCTCCAGGTTTGTGGCATCTCTCCTGACTGCAGAAAAATAAGCAAAAAGTCACCAAACATGACACAGAGGAGGAAAGTTCCAAGAGCTGCAAGAAGAAGAAAGAAAGGAGTGAGAGCAGCTTATAATTCAAGATGTACCCCAGTGCAAGCATTGGTATTTGTGAGTCTGAGTTCAGACCCTCACCTCCACCTTAACCTTTCTTTAAAATGAGCTCGGTACGTGTTGCTGGACTCAGCAGTTCCCAAGCTGGGGGTGCCTTAACTTCTAATATCTGTATCGTGAACCACTCTGCACATTGCCCTGGGCTGACACTTCAAGCACACGTGCTAAGAATGGCTAAAATGGCCTAATAAAAAAATCAGTCTTTACACTTCAAACAGGACTTGTGTTTTCCTTCTTTGCCTTCAAACTCTTGTCCATTCTCTGAATCGAACTTCTTTTGGAGCTTCTGAAATTATCAGAAACGTGTTTTGTTCCTGTTTTCTGGCCAGTACTGAGCTTGGAAAGGCTGTTCTATTATTTTCATGTGGAGGCCAGACCTGATGGAAATTTGCTTTTTTTCCTTCAAGGTGGATGATTTGGTGTGACCACACTTATAAGAAGCTCACGTGAGGGCTTGTCTACACGATGCGATTTGGCTTGAATGTTTTGGGAAGTTGAAATGATCTAATTATATTAGTGTGAAATAAGAACATCCAGCTGAAGGCTCTCATCACAAAAGCTGTTCCTGTGAAGGAAAGTGAAGACTGATGTGTGTACCAAATTATAGCTCCCTTCCACTGCATGTCTTCTATTTGAGTGGACCGCCCCACCATATTCCTTCATTTTGTCCTGAAGTTACTGGAGCAAATCTTACATTGATTAGCTGCTGATATAGAGCTCTACGATCCAAACTAGGCTGTAAGGCCTATGGGGTTTCTTGTGTGTATACTCAAAGTCTAAGCAGGGAAAAGCTTGCCCTTTTAAGAAAAGAGAGGGAAAAATATTCCATTTAAATTCTTCCCTGAATATTTCGAGCCTGGATTTTTGGTCAGAATATGGAAAGGGCTTTGATTTGTGTAGCTGAAATAATCCCTTGTGCTAAGGAGAAGTCTTGCATCCTCAGCCACCAGACAAAACTTTCAGTTAAGAAAAATTGACTCTGGTACCACGACAGAGTTAGCTGCTTTCACCTGGGAGGAGTCTGTAAAGCTGTATGGCCTTTCCTGGTACCAGAGTGGAATTGCACGTCACTGTATGGCTTTTCTTCTTTGCCTGGAGTCCCCCTGGAGGCCTCGTCAGCCTTTGACGGACCTGTCATCCAACTCACTCAACAGCTGACATGCCTGGAGGATGCGTCTGTCCCTGCTGACAACACCTTTGTTTCCCATGTGATGGATGGCCTTGTGGCCCAAGCTTCACCACTGTCCACTCGCCTGTGGCCTTGCTCCAGTGATCCTTATCTCTGCCCTGGGTATCCACTCCCTGCAGAGAAGGTGAGCGTTTGCCAGTGTTGTGCCTTCTCCCTGGGTGCCTCCCCAGGATCAGGTTGGGTGGAAGGGCAACGAGCATCCCCTTGAGACTGAGTGAAGCCAAGCTGTGCTGTTTACCTGAGCCTGTGTGGCATTCAGCTCTTATCGTGGAGGGGAAGGCAGATAGGAAAGGTTCTTTTCATTAGTCAAACAGTCAGGTTGTATAGGCAGTGTGGAAGCACTTGCGTAATTACCATTCTCTGACTCTCACATCCCTATCTTGTAAATCACCAATCCATCACAGCCCTCTTCTTCGTATTGTTCCATAATTATCTGGACAAACTACAGGAGTATTGTCACAGCTCTGCATTTATAGAGAAGGGACAAAGACTTGAAGGAAGATTTCAGTCCCTTTCAGCATTTTTTCCTCCTCTCTTGAAATCTTTTTTTCTCTATCTTCTGATCCATCTCATGACTCCAAAGATGTCTCACCTGCATCTCTGAATAAGCACTTATTTGCAAACCTACAGTCAACATAGGAGGAGTAGCCACAGAACAGACAGAAGGATTTTAACTCCTCTTATTCTGCTACAGATGTGTGCATGTGATCAATGCACTTCCCTATGCTAGGAGCAGCTCTATTCAGAGACAGAGGCTTCCACGGGTACGATACTGCAAGGACCGGGGGGGGGGGGTGGGGGGGGCATTAGGGTTAGGGTTAGGGTTACTGATGCTTTGGTGTTAATGACCTAGGAAGGCAGATAATATGTTTCAAGGTTTCATATGACTCTAAAGGTTAGGAAAAAAATTGATGTGGGCTTTGGAGTGAGCTGACAATGATTTGGGGTAGTACAGCTTGTTTTTTCTGTGGACCAGGTGACTGAGAGTGCCGGGCATTGTGGTGAGTTGGTTGAACTGTGCAGGAGATGAAGGCATAAGGGTTAACCAAAACCTTCCCTAAATCAGGTCAACCTACTTAGGGCTCTCAGCCTATGGCAGAGGGTATCCTGTTCCATTGCCCAGTGAGAAAATAGAAGGACATGGGTCAGGAGAACTGTGTAGAAAGTCTGCTCATGCCGCCCTTTCTGTTTTCCCATTTCCCCCCTCATGTCTACATATGGGATTGCAGCTCCTCAGGGTGTTTCTCTCACTTTGGCTTACAGCACTTGGCATGCTGCGGCCCTGTATTTGAGCTGGAAGTTTTAGACACTATAGCACTACAAATAATACTGGTTTATAAATCATTTTTTCTCTTCCTCGGCAAATTTTTAGAAAAGGTGACAGTTCTCATGGCTGCTGCTTTGACAGAATTTAGTCCTTTGTGTTGTTGATGTCATGCAGCCAACTTTGCTGACCCTGTGGGCATCCCTTGGAGCAGATTTTGGCTCAGAAACTAAAAATCTACTTTTCTTCCTTATTTGAGGTGTCAGGTAGGTCTGTTCGATGCAATTTATGTCTTTACATTCTGCTAGGCCAGGCCTTATAATAGAAAACAACAGCGTTGCTTATTTAACCTCCATCTCTAAAAACCTCATTTCCAGCTCCTGTGAGCTGTAAATTAGACCTGTCCACCCCATGGAAACTCTGGAGGAGTGACCTGAAGCTGACCTCTAAGCCGAGGGGCACTTCTTAGCACTACCTGCATCTCAGTGACCAGGTCACCTGTATTAATATCTGAGGACACTGGATTCTCTCTTGTGAGGCCAGTGAAGCACAGGGTATCTAAGCTCCGCTTGGAAAAAGCCTTTGCCACTTCAGTACATTTGAATGGAAAGAGGAAGACCTGTTCATGTTTATTTTACAGCCCCTTTTATTGACTTGATTTATAGCCCGGGGTTGTGAGTTAATTGAGGTCTAGTCCAGGAGAGGGCACCTGGAAAGGGGAGGTGCTGCTAGTGCCACCGAACAAACGAGAACATGCTTTTATAAAGCACAATTTATAGTGAGCTGTGGCCCTTGCTCTGTGACAGCAAGCCATGTTTTTGCGACCAAAACTGGTTATCTGGGCTCAGGGAACATTCCTAGTTCACTGTGTGTGGCAAGGACTGGGAGCAGAGGTTAACCAAAAGAAGATGATTTTCTTGGTGTGCCCTTCATTAGAGCACCTTCTGCCTGCCTCTTACGGGTGAAACCTAGTCAGTTGTGTAAGTGGGACTGTCATCGCCTTCTTTAATGGAGACTGGATAGAGTTGTTCCCATAGCCTGAAAACAGTTGCCTTTCAGTGCACAGCGTCTGGGCCTGCAGAGCAGATGCCAAGGCCGGCTCTCGCCTTTTGCTGCATCCCACGCTTTAGGTGCAGATGATGTATATTTACATGCAAAGTGTGTGGTGAAGCAGGGCTTTTAGCCATGTCAGCTGGCTCCAAGACAGATCTAGAAAAGGGCTACTTCAGCCCAGTGCCACCCTAACATGGCCTATTTCCACAAACAGAGAATAACTGTTGTGGGTAGCCAACCTGTGCTAAGCCAGAAAATAAACAGAGGGGCAACTTTGTTCATTTTTTTTTTTTTTTTTTTTTTTTGCAGGAAACAGCATTGTAGCTGTGGGGTTTTACAGAGCTACTTGTGCAGGTGCTCTGAGTCAGTTCTAGCTGCTCCTGAGCACCTGGGTGTGAGGACAGGCTGGAGCTGAAGGGTTCCACATCTCGGTCTTCTAAGCTGGTAGGGCCCGAAATCAGTGTTCTGTCCCCACTGAAGCTGTTCTTAAAAAGAATTACAGAACATCCTGAGCTGGAAGAGACCCACAATTGTCATCAAGTACAACTCCTGGCTTCACACAAGACTACCCCCCAAAAAATCAAACTATATTTCCGAGAGCACTGTCCAAACGCTTCTTGTACTCTCGCAGGCTTGGTGCCATGACTGCTGCCCTGCGGAGTTTGTTCCATGCCTGACCACACCTCTTGTTAAATAACCTTTTCCTTAAAGAGGAGTATTAAAAAGACCTGAAAGTCTAAGAAAATTCCAACTGCTTCTCTTGCTAGGGTGGCTCTGTCACAAATGTATATGCCCCTCTGTTTCCTTTCAGCTATTTGCAGTACACCTGTGTAACAAACAGTTCTGTGGGGCCACTACTTCCTTCCCAAGGGGACCCTTTCTAGATCTAGATCTGGCTTATGCCAGGGAGGGCAAAGGGAGGACATAAAGATACTGCCAGATGAACCAGAAGGTTTCCTTCCCTTTCCAGGCTTGTGTGGACAGGTGCCATTGCTGCTGCCCAGTCACTCCTTGGATGCCTTGTTCTGTAAATTCCAAGTGAATGAGATGGAGCAACTATATGCTGAAGCTACAGAAATCAAAAGAAGGTTAGCTTGCTGAGTGACAAATGTCCCTGTGTCCTTGCATCCCAGTGCTACAAAAAAGGGATCAGCTAGCCCATCTCTCCTTCCACATACTGCAATCTAAAAGCTTGGCAAGATAGGCAGAGTTTCTGGGGAGAGGCAGTATCCTTTTTCGGATGAACTGATACGGCCAGAAAAAGCAGGAAAGCTTTGAATGCATGAACCCTTCTTAAAATCTGAATAAGATCTCAGTAAGCTTTTCCGTCTGTAGGATGTGTGATCTCATTTCTGGGCCTCGGAGGAATAATTTGGGAATTACTTTCTTTGTTCTGCACATACCAAATCCCCTTTGCTTCAAGAAGCCTTTCCTTCCCTGAAGGAGGATGCACCTCATGAGTGCCCTGTGTTCCATGTAGTTAGGGCTGTAGTTCTATTTGCACTACAGACCTAAGACAATTTTGTGCCTTGTTTGTTTGCCTGTCTATTTTAAACTCCTTCAGGTTGCTTTACCAATGAGTGCCTTTAGAAAGCAGACTTGCTGGAAATTAGAAGAATTTTGTAACTTAGAGTTTGTCTGAATGGTGGAAAGAAATGTCGAGATCAGCCAGGTCAGCATGTGCAGCGAGTATTGATCTTAGCATATTGCTGCACTGGCCCTTTCCCTACCCCAGAGAAGAGGTCCAGAGCTCAACCCCTCTTCCTCTCTCCTCAACCCCTCCGTCAGCCCCACAGGGGAAGGTGCCCTTCCAGGAGCAGCAGCCATCCCCAGGCATCTCCCGGCAGCTTCTCCCAGCTTGCAATGAAAAGCAGAGCCTACAGGCAGCTGCAGGAGACTGCTGCTGGGCAAGGCAGCCGATGGGTCCCTGTGGAGCTGAACCTCCTAAATTCTCGTTCAGTCGGCTCACTGGAGCTCTGCGGCAGGGATCTGTGTTTCTAATTCATCACCAGCTGACATGAACAGGAAATAAAAAGAGCAATTTACCCTTCATTTCTCTTGTGCAATGAGCCTTTTTCTTTAAGCCATCAGCCCCTTTATCTTTGCCATCAGAGTGGCCATAGTACAGCTTGTTTTCATCTGTTTCTGGATGTAGCTTGAACTTTCAGGGCACTTGTTGAGCCCCAGTCACATAATCCCCTCTTTCACTCTGAACAAATAGATTGCTCCTGCGCTGCATTGCTCTTCCTCGTCCTATTGTAGTGCCGCCATAGGGAGGTTGGGGCACTTCAGTATGTGCTGAGGAGACTGTTCCTTGAAAGCAAACTCACCGGTGTCAGTGATTTGTGAAGTAACTTTGGCTCAGCCCTGCCCTTGCCGAGTGGAGAGGGGTTGGGAGCAGCAGGTATGTTGAAGTTCGGGATGGCACTCGCAGTCATCCCTCAGGCATGATTTTACAGCACGTGTTGTTGCTCTGCCACAGGTCAAAGTTGGAAACGGGAGGAAGTTTCCTTTGCTGAGGGATGTGCTGGACGCAGCCTCTGACGTAGTCTGGCAGAGGTCTGGGGTCTTCCTGCTACTTACTGCTCCCCCAGGCTCATCACCCTCCCTCTGATCGGCAGAGGGCACCCACAACCCGGAGAGAGTCCTGGGGACGCGCTCGCTCTGCAGTTTCCACTAGCGAGCAGGGGATGACAATGGGACGGAACTCCTGCTTTGGGGTGAATATCTCTGCCGTTTGGGAAGAACTCCCGGCTGGGAGCTGCTCGCTCCAGGCGGGCTGGGGGAACGGCTGTATGGGCTGTCCTGCAAAAAGAGCCACAGAATCCCATTGCCTGCCCACCTGGCTCGTACACACAGACATGACAGTCTCTGCTCCTCTCTGCTGCCAGAAGCTGAAGCAAATGTGGACACAGTCAGTGGCTGAATCAGATGTAACAGATGGAGAGAGACTGGTCCTTTTGCCCTTCCTTTGCTACACAATTCAGATGGTCTGGAGAGGTTCTCCAGGGAATGCATCTCTGGACCTGTGTGTGGCTCTTTTGCATTGTATCCCGTGTGATCAAGAGAAAGGCAGTTTAAGTGTTGGCGCTGACTGTTTTACAGTTTTCTGCTAAAACTTCACTTGGCTTTTTCAAATGTGGCCACCACAAATCTGGTAGTTCTCTCTACTGCTCTTTCCTGCAGACACAGGTGAAAAAATACGTACTGTGCTGCAAGGGTGGCTTTGGAGCCAGGCATGCTGCATTGATTGGCACCAATGGCATTCCTTATAGCCTTTCTGCCCTGGTTTTAAACTCATGTGGTAATTAAAAAAAAAAAAAAAAAAAAAAAAAAGCAAACATTCTTTTTCCTTGGTTTTGCTGCATCTCAAACTCTTGTTTCCCTTATGGCCTGGTGAACACCTTGTTGTGAGGCTTTTATTAACGTAGGATCTGATTACACATTACACATAGTTAAGCTTCTGCACAGACCCTCCTATTTCCCTCTCTCCTCGTCCCTCCTTTGCACTAGATGTAAACCATGTGTAATTGTGAGGGAAGTTGATAGCTAAAAAAAGAAAATATTTTTTCTTTTCTTTTTTTTTCCCTACTGATTGCTTCTCCAACGGACAAACAGCGGACAGTAAAGCCAGATTCCCTTTTCATTTTGAAATACACAGCTGACTGTGTGTAGACATCCTTGCCTTCCCCCAGTGCTGTGCTCCAGGTGAAGCAGTCTGGCCTTCAGAGTTAAACCAGTTCTGATCGCTGGGCTTTGGTTGCTAATAGCATCGCCCTGTCAGAGAGGCATGTGTTTCCATAAACCAGCTGCCATGGAACTGGTGATGATATTGCTTGCCTCCTGATGTATTGTCAGAATGGTCTCCTAATCTCTGTTTCATGTATGTGAATCTAGAAGACCAGCACTCATTTTATCAGCCTTATTCCAGGTTTCTGCGCTATAACTGAAGTTGAGGTCAGGCTGACTGATGTCTCAGCTTTTGCTCCTTTCTCTCCTATTTTAATTCCATTTATTGCCTTCCTAATTGTAGTTTATAAGGAATAAGCAATGAATCATGCAGGAAAGTCTCTTGCTGTTTCTTATACATCTGTTCATGCATGTCACCTAAATCCCAGACCAAATCTGTCAGGTGCTTGATTTCTTTTTCATTCATATATGTGTTAAGTGGTATTTTCTAGATGAGCTAGAAAAAGCAACAGGGGCTGGAAAACTACAATAGAGACCTTCCTTGGAGGTTTCTTTTCCCACACGGAGATGTGGAAAATGATCCTCAATACAAGTTATTTCCTTCCAGTCTTCTGGAGAATTCTTCCTCAAGCAGTGCAAACACAGTGTAACTGGCCATGAGATTGAGTGGCTGAATAAAACAAGGAAAATTTGGGTCAGTGTTCCTAAAGACAGACAACTTTTTAACTGTATTTAATTGCTATTGACGCTGTCACACTGTTTAACTTGTATAAGTAAGCAATCTTTGTACCAGCCAGTACAGGGCTGCTTATCCCAAGTTCACTGATTAGATACAAATGCTGGGTATCTTCAGATGTGCTTTTCCAGAAGTGAATAAAAGATGCTTCTTGCAGAAGACAACAGTGTTTCTGGAAAATGGTGGAGCTGGTGGGCTGGGAGCAGAGAGCTTTGTAATGGGGTCTGTAGAGATGTACTGGATGTAGATCAGACCAGGAATGTGTTTGTGGATGGCAGGATGGAACACAAAGAACCAATCACAGGTGGTTTAGGTTAAGGTAAGTTTCTCTGGCCATGATTTAATTTCATGTAAGTTCCTCAGAACAGCTTTGTTTGATCAGGTGAGAAGGCCTGACATTCATATCTTCAGTACAACACCAGTGAAATGTCTATACCTCTCTTCAAGTCTTAACTTACCATTTTTGTTTCTGGGATCAATTGTCCAAGGACGGCATAAGTTCTTTCCTCATTACTGCCCTGATTTCTTTGATCTCCATGCAGTTGTTGCTGAATAGACCGCCTATACTGTGGGAAGTGAAGTAATCTAGCTTTATTCTTTGTCTTTGGCAGCGAGGAGCATGTGAGCTCAGAGCTGATATGTTCTGTTGGCACCTGTTACTCATCCACATCTGGCCATTGCTAAAATTCTGACACAGGAAAGTGGTTCCAGTCTTCTGCGCTGGAGTCAGTGCTTAGATTTTACTATTTCTTCTTCATGGAAAATCTTGATGTAGGAAAAGATTTCCAGGAAACTGTATTTCTAGTGCAACCTGGGAAGAAATGGTAGCGTATTACGTTTGTGAAAATTGTGCTTCCTTCCCAAGTGAGAGTCAGACTCTACAACATAAAGTGCCTTTTACAAGGTAAATACCTTCCAGGACATGATAGTGTCAAAGCAGATGGTCCTTTGGATTCTTTGGATCCTTTGGGTGAAATTTTTTAATCACAGTTTAACTCAAGACCATGTTGAAATCTCAAAGGATTCTTTGGTATAACCATCATCAATTTAAATGCTGAAGGTTGTCTTGATTTTATTACAGGTGCAGAAGTTTGGTTAAGATGTTTTAATCTGGCAGCCTCAACTGAATGCCAAGGGGAGGTAGTGAAAATGCTCTTTTGATGTCTTCATGCTGTGCTGTAGCTCTGCTAGGGAATGGGTTTGTTACACAGGAGTGAGAACAAGAGCAGAGATAGATAGTATATGTTCAGCAGAAACAAGACATCAGAAAGAATGAATTTTCATCTCCTTTGCACTTGGTAGAGTTTCCTAGGAGTAATTCCAGTGTGTGTGGTCGCTGCAATCCTACAGGTACTGCAAAAGAGGAGTTGAGACTATGTAAGGATTATGATTATGCTTTTTCTCCTGATTCTGTGTCTGGCTCCCTGGAGTTGTGATCTGCCAGCCACTACAGATCCAGAGCTCCAGAGATGTTTTGAATCATGTGCTGAGAACCCCGTGGCTTCCAAAAATGTTTTTATTGGGAGAAAGATCTTCTTGGCTGGCCTAGGGTTGATGAATTTGGAGTTGTTTCATGCCTGAGGCAGAGAATTCTACGTTCAGTTTTATCCAGCTTAAAACAAGCCATGTTTGTTTAAAATGTTGCTGCTGACATAGCAGAGGGTAGGGAATACAGAACACTGGGCCAAAGAGAAGCCCTGAAATGAGGGCACTGCCCCAGAGAGACTGTGGAGCGAGGGCAGAGAGAGGGAAGGAAGCTGCCTGCTAATTGAAAGCGCATCTTCCCGTCAGTCACGGGTTTGCCCATCAATCATTCTGGCACCAACAGGATCTGACATCAGTGGGGAATTAAATAAACTCTTCTCTCTTTAGGGACCTGCTGATGGAAACCTGTAGGGGGGAAGTGAGCACAGGAGAGCAGGAAGTGTGTGCATGGGGGAGGAACAGTCCCGGTGGTCCCCTGGGATGCTGCAAGTCTGCGTCTTTCCTCTTTCTTACAGCAAGCCAAAGGGATTTTTCAGTGATTCCCCAAAAAGGTGAATTTAAAGCTGGTAACAGGCTGAGCTCACCTCTGTTTAAATAAACTTAAATAACAGTATCCTATGGTGTGTGCCTGAAAACTGAGTGATGCTCTGTGCAGCTGAAAAGCTGTTTTCACCCCTGGGTATTGTTGGACTGGAGAAACTGAGAGATGAACCTGCACCAGAATTTTGAAGGGCACTGGGGATAAAAGTGGATTAAAGCACAGGGCTAGAAAGTAAGACCCTGCTTTCTATTCCTGATGTGGATCCATATCTACAGTAAATTAGGAAGCGATGGGATGAAATGGGACATTACAGATTGGATTTGACTGAATTCAGAGGCTCGGTGCAGGCACAGCAACTTGTTTCCCTGCTGGCCTGGCTATCACCAGTGGGTCGGCTGAGTAGATATGTGTCTCTGTGTGCAAGTGTGCTCGTGTGGAGGGCTGCGGAGCAGCTGGAAACCATCCGAGCACTGACAAGTCCCCTGATGGACCTCCACTGACATGGAGCGGCTTTGGTTTCAGGAAATCCAAAGGGAACCTGTCACTAATTAGACACACAGCTAATTAACGAGAAGCAAACAAAGAGCAGCAGCTTGTGTTTTGGGAAAGCTCAGCCTTAGTAGCCAAGGATGTCTGTTCCTCCCTTTCAAACCATTTCAAAAACAAACAAAGTGGAGGAGACTTGCATTTCAAAGCAACACAAACACAGCCAACCTCAGAAAGCCTTCCAGAAGGGATGCCCAAGAGTGGGATTTAGCAGTGAAAGGAAAAAGGGCACTCCTGGTCTAATGAGACCTTCTCTGTCTCCAGACGAGGGCCCTCTGAATCCCAGTGTGCATCTCTTATCCATTAGCTTTTAATTTGTCTTTCTCCAAATAAATACTCCTGTTAAAATTTTGGGAGGTGGACGAGGAAGACAGGCAGGTGTGGAGACGTGAGCTGCCATTTTGTGCTTTGCTGCTGCCCAAGTCTTAGAGGTGTGTGGCATTTCAATTAAAAAAAAAATTGTCCCATTTTTTTATTGCTGTTGTATGTTTTATTATGGGTTGGCTACAAGGACAGGCCAATAACTTAAACAAGTAAAAATGATCTAGGCCTCGTCAACAGGTGTCCCAGAGTGGATCAGGCTCTGGCTGAGTGCTAATATCTTTAACGAGGGAAGTGTGCTTTCAGGACAGGAGGAATCCAAAGCTGTAATCCCGGTTATGAGTCCTCCTCTAACCATGACACGGCTTGCTTAGGGCCTGATCCTCCAGTGAGCACTGTCTGTGTCCCAAGTCCTGCCCCACTCCATCACTTTTGACTGCCTTCAAATACACCAGTGCTGGCAGGATTTGTTAGCTGAGGTTTGCAAAGTGCTTTGGACATGAAGCATAGTAAGAATGCCAGGTTATGTGGTATTTGGTGTACTTCCTAGAGCCATGCATGTAATTAAGGGAGAAACTCAGCTTTCAAAAATCAAGGCAGTATCTAGCCCTTCTCATCTCAGGGAAAAAAAGTAATCTGGAAAACAGAACTGAGGGCTCAGAAATCAAGTGGCAAATTTAAAGGAAAATAACAACTCACCAAATTATGCTATTTTAACATTAATGTCATGGTTTGGGGGACTAAATCATGAAACTGAGTACTTGGGTTTGACACTACACGAATGTGCTTTAAATATTTATTAAAAGAAAATGCATTATTAAGCTTCATGTACATTCAATATTCGAATTATTAGCTTTATCACCACTGTCTACTGAGATGGTGTTTGCCCTCAGATCAGCCTATCAGCAAATCTATTTTGTGCTTACTTTTTGGAGGAAGGACAGTACTCCTGCATGGAGAAAAGGCTGGGAGTGGTGAGTTCAGTCCCAGTGCTGTCAGGGGCTTGCTGTGGTCCTGCTAGGATCAGAGCTGCCAGGGTGTGCAGTGGAGCAAGGAGTACCTCCCTGCTTCCATGGGATGCTGTGGTGTTTAGCTCATGAGTATTTTTAAAGCACTCAACTCTTGGACCAGCAGGAATGATCAGAGTGCCTGGCATTGCGCTGCAATAGTAGATCACCAAACGCACTCCCAGTAGATTATTTTTTTCAACATTCATCTGGCTTTGCTCTTTTATGGCCTGACTTGAAACTGGCTTATACTCTGCTATCAGCATGGGTGTTTATTGCTGTCAGTGAGCCCGTTCAAAGAACCAGCAAAGCCAAAGGATTCCTTCTGATATTATTTTGGCTCAGATCTCAAATAGATATCAGATAAATACATATATATATATCAATGGCTTCAGCTTACAACAAATGAGGAGCATAGCAACTTTTCCAGACACATACTGATTCTGCTGTGCCTCCTCATTGTTACTATCCTGAGCTTCCGTGAAAGTTACTGGAGGCAAATCCGTGTACCACTTCGTCAAGAAAACACCACGTGACACTTCAGTTTCTCCTTCTAGGATGCTACTTAGCTCTTTAAAAAAAAAAAATTACTGAGACACTGCAAAAACTCTTCAAGGTACAAAGCAAAATAAGAAGATAATGAGAATTTTCTACCCAGCCGCTTCTTACTGGCAGAGGGCTGTTTCAGATGGCATTGGGTTTCTTTAGCCTGCTTGGAGCTTGAAAATATGCCCTTGAGTTCAGCCCACAGGAACGTGGGCTTGTGCTGCTTTATTGTCTAATGGATCTTTCACTTGATCTCTCCATGCAAACACATTGAGCATATGCTTGGATCACTCAGAGAAAACTGAACCCCACTTATGTTCTTAGAGTGTAATCCCTTAATATTGATTATTGTGTTGCACAGGAGCAACAGGTAACTAAATCCATGTGGGTTCAGACTGGCAGCTGATCGTCCCACACACACCGTTCAGCTGGTGAGCTGCATGCAGTGTAGGGGCTGCTTTGCCTAATTGCTTACTGCTGATGTATGAAACACATTAATATGTTGGAACAGAAACACCAGATTACAGCAGTTCGTATTAAGTGAACAGATGCAATGGAAAATTGTGCTATGGAGTGCAAGCCTCTTTGGATTTATTTTGTAGGCAGCTCATGTTTATCATTTGCCAGCTCATGCTAGACCAGAGTGAGGTAACCTTTCAGCCATGGCTTGAGGAAAGTATTTTGTGAAATAAAGGCAAGCAACTAATTATAAAATTTAAGGGGGCTGATCTAATTGTTTCTAAAAACAGATTTCCACTGACCAGAGAAACTCTTGGATTGTATTTCATATGTGCTCAGGGCCATGTGTTCCATCTCCTGGCATTTCTCCCGACTCAATGGAAGTCACATTCTTCTCTGTGACTTTTGATTATGCAATATAAATTTGTAATTGAAGTGATTTGCAGGGAATACAGTACGTCCTTGGGCTGGAAGGCAGCTAGGAGTCTCAAGAACTGTTGTAGCTTGAGGCCGATTTCTAAATATAAAGTAGCCTGAGCTGATCTGTAATGTTTGAACGCCTCCTTGGTTCAGTTGAACTGAGTGCTCAAATGCTGGAGGTGTGAATCACAGGAACATGGACCTTACAAATACTTGAGTCAAGATGAGTGACTGGTGTGGTCTAGTATTTGGAGTCTGCTGTCTGTGAAGGGGTATCCTGCAGGTAGGAGGAAATGCCAACTGGCCTTCTGCTCTGCCTCCAATTATAGCAACTGCAGATTTTGCACCCGGACAGGTAGAGCTGCACATACAATACTGCTCATGCAGTCATCATGTACCTGAGTATGAAGGTGCAATCCAGGATACTTATGGGAAATGTGTCCCTTAAGACCTCTGTATCACGTTACTGCCAACAAAAAAAAAAGAAAAAAAAAAGAGAGAGATGCTCACTGCTCAGGTTCATCTTACATGAATCACTTGCCAGTTCTTTACTGTTTGATAATTGAGAGTATTTCTGTTACAAGAATCCCACACGCACCCTTCAAATGAGCCTGCAATTTCTAAAAGCTGTGCTCCCAGTAAAATAACACAGATGATTTTGGCACTTTCATTTCTCAGCCAGACATTATGGGACAGAACTTTTCACAGCATTTTTATCTGGAATTGTTCTGGCATGAATTTCAGAACGGAATGCGTTGGTATCTGTAGGCTATCTCTAGGATCTGACCTAAGAGGCATTTTCACACTTACCCTAAATGGCTGGACACTGTACGTGCTGTTAGCTCACTTAAGACCTGCATGTTTGTAGAAGACTTAAACTTGCAGATCACTGAGGATCCCTTACAAGCTAGAGAAAAAATGACCTTGGAGGTAATGCCACACGCTGCTGAGAATCACTATATCCATAAGGATATTCATGTCTTGCACTCTAAAACTGCGGATTCTGTTGGGAAAAGATGGTCTCAGGGACAGCTCTGTTCCAATGTGACAGTAAGTGAAGAAATCAAAATGTAATAGGCTGAAGGAGTTTTTTTAAATGGCATTTTAAACTGACATGTTGCTGGATGATGGTATGTTGTTGCTTAGGATATGACAGATTAATCATTAATCATTAGTTCATTATTAGTTCTTCACCCAGCTGTTACATTACATTCAGTACATAATACTCAGATCTTCATACAGACTTAAGCTTTCCCCCTCTTCTCACTCCCTTCCCTCCAATTTGGAGAGACTACTAGTACAGACAGTGTTTGCTTCTGGTTCCCTTGTCGACCTGGAGGTGTTTAAAAGCCCTGCTTGTCAAGATGCTTAGGGAGAGAACAAGTCACCAGTCAGCTGGGATCATGGCCTCCTGCAGCCTAAAAAAGGCAATAAATTTCATCAGTTGATTGTTGCATCAATCCACCCCCTGTCTTTTACCTGACCACTTACTATTAGAGACCAACATTTAGACAGCTGGAATTTCTCCATTCTTCTGGGGCAAAAGCCTTCTTTGCCTCGATTTAAAAAGAGAAATTGTTCCACTTTTGTCTATTTCCCAAGCAGAGCAAACAGGGGCAAGCATTCTGCTAGATTGTTTCCCATTTGAGACATTTGCAAGATAAATGTACACTGCCAGTTTTGCAAATGGAAAATTTGCACATCTCTTTCTCCCTGCCTCTTCCAAGCTTCAGCAGATGTGATCAGACCTGGAGATCTGGTGTCTGAGTAACCTGGTTTACATGGGAGCAGCTCCATCCCTGGACATTTGAAAACTTACTTCTCAAGCTGCAGTCTTATCTAGAGGGTGCTTTTTACAGTTTGGCTCCACTGTCCCCAAATACTGTTTTTTGTACTGGCTTCCAACAGCCATAGTTGGGGTCACGGATTACAGGGATTTAAGCTGCCATGTTATAAAATGTTAAAAGAATCCAGTGGGACATTTAGAACATGAATGAGTTGGAGCCAGATGGAAACAGAATACAGGAGGTGGATTTTCTCCTGAAGAGGTGCTAATAATTCCTGGTAAATATCGAAATGAAGGACAGTTAGGTTGGTTTTGGATGACAAATAACTTTGCACGAGAAGAATCTTCAGTCACAGGTTAACATTCAGGAGGTTTTCTTGCTCTCTGTTGAAGGTCTGCTTTCCTGTTCTGTTTGCTGCTTGAGAAGGGTATTTGCAAACGTATGCTTTCCTAACATATGCCTCCTGGACACAATGTGAATCGCATGTGACTCCCAGAGACTACAGAGTTCAAATCCCAGACAGGGCAAGCAGAGCTCCCAGGAGTGGTTGTCGGCACAGTATATGAACAACCCTCTTGTGTGATGGGCTAACCCCCCTGCAGTGAATCCAACACTGCCTCCAAATTGCACTCCACTGCACCTTTGTGCCATGCCAGCTTGCCTGTGAGAGAACAAGACAGTCTCACCTGGATGTGAGCCCTGGACCAACTATTCCCTGCTGACATCACTTCTTGCTTTATGAGCCCAGGGATCACAGCCCTGCTTCCAGGGTGAGCAGCCCATCGGCACTTTCTTTCCTCTCTGCCTTGATGCTCAAGCTTTCAAAACATCTCCTGTTGGCTGTAACATCTCTTGCTAGGTACATCTCATACTGTGGCTTCCATATTGCTGAATTTTATCCCTGAATGCTTATGTTATTCTTTTATGCTCATCAGTACTGTTCTGCCCTAGTGCCTGCTTTCAGTGTACTGCCCAGCCCTAGGAGTTACCAGTAGATCAAAGCACAGCAGTCACCAAACTCTGAGGCAGAAGATTTTGTCTGTTGTTGCATCAAGATCTTCATTCAAAGCCTCACAGCTGAAAACCTTGATTCACCAGTCCAACCAGTTCAGCAATGCACTTGGATGAGTACGTAGCTTTGACATTGTCTTCAGAGGGCCTTCATTATATGTCAAAACAAATTTCTACATCTAGGCCTCAGAATGGCACAAATGACTGTACCACATGCACCAGTGCACTGGACAACTGGCTTTTCTAGATGGGAAGGAATGGGAAAATTGTGAAGCTTTTAATAACCTTTAACCAGGAGCACAGTGGGGAAAGGAAGAACTCTTGAATGATTTTTACATCAGCTTAAGGAAAAACTTATGAATTGATTAGATTCTTTATAACGGAATGATAGCTCAGTTTGTTGCTGGAATTCTGATGTTTCCCAAGCAACCTCTATGGCAGCAAATAAAGCAGGACTGCTGTCAGGTGTGAGCATGCACACTGGATGAGTTCAGGTATGCAGGATTTGCTATGAAAGTGTTCACCATGAACAATGTCAAGCAGACTGGAACACTGAGGATTCTTTTGCTTTACTTGAACTGTTACAGAATCGCAGAACAGTTTGGGTTGGAAGGGACCTTTAAGATCATCCAGTTCCAAACCCCTGCCATAGGCAGGGACACCTCCCTCTAGCCCAGGTTGCTTGCAGCCTCGTCCAGCCCGGCCTTGAGTGCTTCCAGGCAGGGCACATCCACAACCTCTCTGGGCAACCTGTTGCAGTGTCTCACCACCCTCATAGTAATGAATTTCTTCCTAATATCTAGTCCAAATCTACCCTCTTCCAGCTTAAAGCCATTTCCCCTCATCTTGTTGCTACATACCCTTATAAAGTCTCACCCCTACGACAGAGATCAGAAAAACCAAACACTCAAGTGGGTATTGCTGCCCACTGTGCTTTAAGTTTGGAAAACACCCCCAGCTGGAGCCTGTTTATTTTCCTGTCCAACTTTGTTTTTTTTTCCGCTGAAAAAATTAACCAAAGCTCACAGCGCTTGATAAGGGGGAAAGAGGCAGCGTTTACCCTTGCATGAGGTGCAAAATGAGGAAGCTTTTCCCCAACTACTACATTGCTTTAGATTCAGTTGTTTTTCTTCCCTGTTATTTTGATTCTTAGCGCATGTTGTACACATCTGCAGGACAGATTAACTACCTCCTCTTTGGCATGCGGAGTGCTTCCAACAGGCTGCAAGCCATGCAGGTGCTTTTGCTGTGCTTTAGGTATAGCTCTCGAGTGCATGATGCAGGAGGAGTCATTTCACCATAGTTCTTTGTTTCCTCCTGCACTGTGCCCACACCATCCCAGTGATGCCTGAGGATGGTGGTAACTTCAGGGTCTTTGTTTGAAACACTGAAATTCACTTTGGGGTGCCCTCCTCCTGCTGCTGTTGGCTCTGAGGTAGCTATAGTATATGCTAGCCAAAGAGACCTATCTAACACTGCAGGTCTTTTTACCCCGTGTTACTCCATAAGTTCCCTGTATATTGCTAAACAGCTGTTATGGGTTTCCCATCGAAAAATGGTCATATATAGAGACCTTGCCAGAACCTGCATTTTGCCTATGGAAGATGATGAATGTCAGGCTACCCTCTAGTGTTTTCATCTAGAATATCAGGGCATATGGGACACAAGGGATGTGTTTCTCCTTCCTCAGTATCTGCTGTGTGGCAGATGCTGCTCCAAGAGCTTCACAGAAGTAAGCCTCCTCTTTTCTTATAGTTCAGCCACTTTTCTTCAGAGAAAGAAAAGCTGCAGCCAGACATAATTCAGAGTGTCTCCTCTTCTTGGTCAGCCTCACCATTCTGACCATCCCGCTGGAGTTTTATCTACTTTTCAGGGATATCTAGATAATCTGCTAGATTTATTAATGTAAGGTGAATGTTAACTGCTTGCGTGCTCACTGTGGTGTCCTGGTTATTTCTAGATCTTCTAAATACCCGGTGATCCTTTGTGTTGTATTAGTAGTTAGGAGCCCAAAAATTTCACTGTCCTGCAGCTAAACAAGCACATTACAGCCTACATGTCAGGAACAGCATGTGTTTCACCTGTGCACAGTAAAAGCACTTATGGAAACCCTCTGTTTGCTTGGTACTCTCAGAGGATACTCAGAAGTTTTGCTCAGAGTTATGCATTTCTAAAGCTAAAGGCAGGTTGTTTGCTTGTCTTTCCCAGAAAAGGATCTCACTTTAAACCTGTATGTTTTTCTAAACCACCTACATCCTTATTAATTTTTCAAGGCAGCGTGATGATTATGCCACAAGGAAGATTTCCATTTCTGCTGCAAAAGGCTTTTTGCCAATTTTTTAAAGCCTTTAGAGAAATTTTTTTGCAGGGGCTTGGTAAGAAAATGTTCTTTATTGTTTCAACATGTCTAGGGACAAACAGAAACTGATCCTGAGGCAAGACAGTATTCAGAATTAAATTAATTCTCTTAAATATGTTATTCTAAGATACTATTGATATTGATGTGTTTTCCAGGGCATGCGTGGTAGTATTTGCTGCATCTCCATTTTAATTGATAGTACCTTACTCAAATGACTAAAAATGACAGTAGGCAATTTTCCCCTTGATTTTATTCCTTTCAAAGAGTAGTTTGGAGATAATATATTCTATCTACTTGGTACTGATTCTGCTGATATTTTGTAAGCCTGGAGTCACTGTAACCCACACAGCAGTATGTTGTTAGTTACTGAGGGCAGTGCATGAATCCTAAGTGATAAGGCACAATGGTGCTTGATTTTACAGGCGTGTGGGAAGAGGCGAGTGACTTGCTGAATGCCAGGAGGTCAGTGGCAGAAGGAGACTACAGGGCTCCCAGCTGGTTGCAAGCAACCTGTTCCCTGTACTGCACACCCTCCTGTGAAGGTACAGAGAAGCACCTGGGGCTTTGCACCATTTGCCGGTTAATCTCTGCGCTGCGTGTGTGCAGCTGGGATTCCTCAAAAGCATGAAGTGCTGAAGAACCCCAGGCTCTGCCAGTGTAAGAGAGAGAAAAACACAGTGATACCAGGGAAAAGAGGTGTCTGGAAAAGCAAGAAGAAAGGCTGGGAAGTTTCCAGGAGGCAGCTCCAGGCTTGCTAACTTGTATTCTCCAGTGTGCCAAATAGCTCTGTAGAAGTCTATAGTTTAGGAAAGGGCTGCTAACAGATATGGCTTGTGGCTCTATTCACCTGCGATGCACAAACGTGGTACGAGGTGCTGCTTTGTAAATTGAATTACAGGACTATGAAGGTCTGTTTGTTTTGCATTGCCAAGTCACAGCTTTTCCCTTCCTTTGCCTAGAGCAGGGAGCTGTTCTATGGGGACAGTGCAAGTCATCTGCAGGGGTGCTTGCCACCATGACGTGCTGAATACTAACCAAACTGCGGGTGAAAATCTGTAGGATGAAGTGATGGGGAAGATAGGGTTAGCTGTGTGAGATTAGTGAACTGTGTCTAGAGGGACACAGTTCTCTGGATGGGCATTTGCAGATTGTGGGAGCTAGATAAGCATTGGTGAAGATGAGTAACGATGCCACACAAGGCGAAGGAAAAATGCTTCCAGAAAGATGAGCTGTAGGAAGAACACTGATAATAATGTCAGAAATACTGTCTTTTCCAGCCCTGTAGGTATCTGGCAATAACAATATATTGATTAGCTGACATTCTTGCTAGCAGATGCTAACAAAGACAGCCTGTACTAGGCTGATTTTTGTACTGAATCATGGCTTGTACATTGGAAGCTACTCTCAGAGCCTCATATTCATGTGGGCCCTGTTCATGTTTCTCTAGCTTAACTTCTCTTACCTGGAAGGGCAAATGGGGAGGTCACACTTCCCTCTTTTGCCACTCCAAAACTGCGATCTGTTCTCAGCAAACTTCTGGCTCTGCACTTCCCATTCTAGCTCTTCTCTCTTCGTTGGCCTTTATGGAATATACTAGCTTACGTATCAAAGGAGAGGCTTTTCCTCATACTTCCTCTGTTTGAACTGTTAATGCTCAGTTACACTCAGGAACAGTAAACCACACTGACCTAATGCGTGGTCACATCACATAGCAGAATGGAGAGCAAACAGCTCAGGAAATGCAGGCCTCCACAGTCTCTGCCATCAAGGTCAGCACAGCAATCGCCCTGCGTACTGTGCTTTGGTGTAAAGTCCCTGCGGGCAAGAACCACATGTAGGCTGTCCTTGCTGTGTGCCCCACACGTCTGTGCCTTGAGAAAAGCAGGCTGCTTCTCTGGGCACGACTGGGGCTCGAGGGAAGAATCAGAGAGGAAAAGTGAAGATGAGTATTGTAGAAGTCATATTCTTTTCATAGAAAATGAAGAACTTGCTATTGAGAAATATTTTTCTGACTAAATTCTGAAGTCTGCAGCCAAATTCTGCAGCAGTTCTTCAAATTAAATCCCCACTGAAGTCAACTAGTCTTTATTCTATCAAAGGGTGAAGAATTGGTTCACTCTGATTCATGGCAGCAGAAGTCCTTAATCCCCGTCTGCTCAGCTGATATTAATGCTAGTCTTTCATAGTCTTTCTTTTTGCATTCAATAACATTTTGGCTTTAATTCCTCTGAGGGATCTGTCTCTTAGATGCCTGAAATAAAAGCCCAATCCCCGTGTCATGTGGGCTCCTGGTGTTTTGTGGGCTTGATGAGAAAAGCAGTTCTTTATGGAGAGTCAAATCAAAGCTGCTTTCTTGCCAGGTGTAGATGAATTGGATGGGTAGAGAAAAGTGGCTTTTTAACACAGAGGTGTGTGTTAGCTTAAACAAACAAACAAGAAAAAGAACAACTAAATCTGGGCATGAATTATTACCTGCTTCAGATTTCAGCGTGTCACATTTTGAATTGAGCTGGAGTATTATGGCTTTTTTAAATTGCACTTGAACAAAAGTAAATACAAAGAGAAAGAAACCAGGACAGCAAAAGCCTGCAGGAAATTCCTCTACTGTAAACAAAGTCACGTTATGATTGATGTGAATGTGCAGCCCCTTGTAAACATGTCTGTTTACTTGCAGGAAACCAGAAAGAACCCACATTGGGTGCTGCTGATTTTATCTAGCTTTACTTAAATGCTTTTGGCTTCCAGTAGTCACTCCAGAGAGAGCGCAGGAGTGACGGCTGCACCCTGGAAAACTCTGCTGTGCTTTAAAATCTGTGCCAAACACTTCAGGTGGAGAGAGCTGCATGGGAAATATTGATCATAGCATTTGTGGCATTCCTGAACCTCAGCGTGAAAGCTTATTATTAGTGGCTGTAAGCATTCATCCTTTGCAAAGGAGCTCTAGTTTTCAGTGTACCTAATGAGGGAATGTTATGCCTAAGAATGCAGTGATAGCCCAGATCCTACACCATGGGGTTTCCCCAGGCTCCCACCAAAATTCCTTGTTCTAAGATTCTCAGTGCTCCTGAGGCACACAGATTTGGTTTTGATGGAAAATGCTATAACTGTTTGTGGGACACTTTGTTTTTATTTAAAGATTTGGTCAAGTCTGAGAGTGAAGTCTTGGCGGTGCTGAAGTCTGTGGGAGACTGCTCATAGCCTTCAGTGAGGCTCTAAGTCATGGCGAGCAAATCTGGACTTTATAATGGTTATTTCACAGAAATGACGAGCAGTTATGCATTGTTCCCGTTGCAGAGGTGACACATGGCTACTACAGAGAAGCTCAGCATTACAGAAACAAAATTAATTTACTTGGATGATCGTTTGGTTATGATTTAGAGAGTTTTTTTACTCAAATGAAAATTGTGATTTTGAGATACTCTCAATTCTGCATACATTTACCTCTAGCAAAATGCATTAATATCTACAGACCTATTCCTGAGGGATTGTTCACAAAAATGTCTCTCAGTTTGGCAAAATGCTTTGCTCAGTGTGTTATGTAGAAGGAAAACAAGGAGGACAATAGTTTCTCAATTTGTGTGTGTGGATGTGGAATTCAAAAGAAGTTTTTCAGATATTGCAGGCTAAAATTTTTTGTGCCACGAAGGATCCAACAACATACAGCACCTGTGCCTTTTACATGAATCATTTTTCAGTGAAAAGCATTTACATGGGTGGAAGTGTTCACAGGCAGCGTTAGTCACTGAGCCATTACCACATCGTGCTGCTGCTCAAGAACCAAGGCATGAAATTGGGCTTCTGAGTTGTTCTTTTCTGAGCTGAGTAAAATTTCAAAGATGAAGTTGGCCAACGGCGTTTGAGATAACAACAGGCAGAGCCTGAGCTTCGTCTGAGCCCCATACTTAAGCATATGTTCAATTTAAGATTAAGAATGGTCTGTCTAGCCTGGACAACCAGTAAATCACGTTTGCTGATTCATTACAGACCTCTACTGTGTTCCTCCTTACTTGTCTCCTTTCCAACTGAAAAGTTCCATCTCTTTAGCTTCCCCTTACATTAAAGCTATATTCTTTTCATCCTTCTTGCCATTTGCTGTATGTTTCATGGATTACTTCTGTCTTTATACAGCGCAGGAGGCAGAGGTCAAGGCTCACAAAGTGCACAAGGAAGTTTTCTATTCTGTTATCTGTTCATTTCTTCGTGATTTCTAACATGATAGTTGTTTGGGTTTTTTTTGGTCAAGGGCAAGTAAACTGAGCTGTTGTTTTCAGCAGACTATCCACCTTGACTGGCCAGTTGAGAAAACAGTTCCAACGGGTTCTATTTAGTTATAAGAATGTTTATAGACTGAGTTTAGATACGAACAAAACTGGCTTGAAGCTTCAGCTTTGTAGGGAAAGTCCAAAGCCTGAATACTGGCTCTGGGATCTCTAAAAGGCTCAAAAGCCACAAGCAGCCATTCCTGGTTCCCTTCAGGGTAATGTCAGACTTGAAATTCTGGCACTGCTGAAGTGGAAGATATCAGAAAGCGTAGTGATCTGAAAGTAAAAGGGGAATTTGAGGTAAATGCATGGAAAATTATTCACACCACAATTAATATAGATGGATGGACACAGAAGCTGATGAACTCGCTGTCTAGAGGCTCGCAGTGATTTCCCTACTGAGAAGTCAGTCAAACTAAAATCAAGGTCTGAAATGCAAGGTGGACTTGCTTTTAGTGCTGAGACACATCCGGGTCCTCTGAGCAGTAGCACTTCAGTTCTGTGGTGGTGCTGCTTCGGAGGCAGCATCCTCACTTAATTAGCCAGAAGTACGCTGTTGTCTGACTGCCGGAGTTGCTGACGAACTGTTTGCATATTTAATCATGTGCTTTTCGGTTTGTTAAACTGTAGGGGACAGAACAGCAGAGAATTTATGCCAGACTGAGAGCAAACATTGCCTCGTGTGGGTGGTTTTATACCTTGGAGGCCAATCCTTCAACTTTCTGACTTATTTTCCCCCTTCTTTATTTCTGATGAGAAAACAACCCAGGAGGATGTAAATCATGATGCAACTCCTCCCACCCCATGTAAAAGTGAGAAACAGGAGCAAAAGGGGCTACCACATGCACACAAAGAGAACGAAAAGGAGAGACAGCAGAATGAATTTCTCCTTAAAAAATTTGACACAGAGACTGGGAGCATGTTTATAAAACCCCAACTGAGAGTAGAGGAGGGTTTGTGTCTTTGTTTTTTTAAAGCGCAAAATCAGGGATGGTTTATTGGACTCATGGGGTTGGACAGTGTGTAGAAGGCCACCCATCTGGAAACCAGCTGATCACTGCTGAAACTTTCTTCCCAGGCTCTGGCCCTTCTCTGACAGGGTGCTAGGGTTTTATGAGAGGCTGACAGCAAGCCTTTTACAGACCATAACTCCTTGTCTCAACAAAACTTTCTATAAATTAGCTGGAGAAAGGACCTGAGGGGATTGTCCCAATCTGGCTGGGGTCTCAGCTCCAAAGTCAGCAATTTTAACAGAATAATCTGAGGTTTCTAATCAATTGTGTCTGGAAACAACCTTTATGGGAAAGAGATGAGTGGGAGGTAGGAGGCAGTTGAAGGGAGGCAGGGAGTGAGAAGCTATTTCTGGATGGTGAGAATGTAGACCATATAAGTCTCTTTTCCCCAAAGACTTTCCTGGGTCTATAATCAGCCCATGGTTCCTCAGAGTTCTTATTTCCTTCAAGCCTAAGGCAGCTTCCATATAGAACTTAGGTTGCTCTCTGAGTGTTCAGAATCTTTTAAGCATTTAAAAACTAAAGTTTGAATATGATTTTCTTGGTGCCTTCATATCTTCGTGATAACCTGAATCTAATGCACCTTGAAACACTCCGTTCCCATCTGAAAGGTGTGGCCAAAACTCTTTCTTATCCAAATGGCCTGTTTGATACCAGGCTTGTATTCCACGTGTCTTCAAAGCAAATGGGTTTTAGTAGGGAAAGAGATTCTCTTGTGTTATACATTGAACCCAGCTGAGAATTGTGTCTGGTCCTGTTGTCTCTGCATGTAGTATGGAATCACTAGTGTGATATGACAAAAGACAACAGAGGTTCTGCTTTTCCAAATAAATAAAAGAAAGTTAAGAACAAGCTAAAACTTTAATAAATATTATACATTTTGTTCCGGAATTTCAGTAAATATTTTGATGTAGACAAGTAGATGCTCTATCAAATGCCCAAGCAGGGTTTCCAGGTAAGTAGATGGTGATACTTAATATTTCTAACTGTGTATGCAAGTATGTTTTGGAAATTTTGAAAATATTAATGGAATAGGAAAAACAGTATTGTGTCATTTTCTATTTTAAAGGATTATGGATCACTTTGCTTGGATTGAAGGTAAGAATTACCATAGCAAATTTCTGTGGTGTTCATTTGTGTTTAACAGTAAACTGGATGTGTTTCAAACAAATCTCATGACCTTGATCTTTGCTTTCCAGGGTGGCTGACTGTCTGAGCCAAGTAGTTGAGGAAGAGGAAGGAAACCACTTGGATGACTTTTCCTGGACGGAGAGGGACTTCTCTGATCTAACTGGGAAAATGTTATTTGCAATCATGGACAACTGCAAGAAGCACTTCTAAGCTGGAGGACAGGAGAGGAGCCAGTATCTTGCCTGGATATTAATAGCAGTGTCTTGTCCGAAAGAGAGCAGATCACCAAAGCATAATGAGCAGGAAAGCACCTTCTCCTTCCTCCATACCAGAAGACAACACCAGGTAAGCTTGAGAAGGGTTTTGATGGCGACTCAGAGGGAACATGCCTTTTGGAGCTGTAGTTTGCTGAGTCTTTTCATATCGTGTATGGTTTAAAGCCTGGTTTATGGTATAGTGAGGCCATAAGCTGTCATAAGGTGCTTTTGTGACATCTGGATGTGCTAATGCTCAGGTTTGGCTTGGTATGGTTTTAAGTTGTTTTATTCCCAGACAGTCACAACAGTAATGTCTATTCTGCTCTTAGCTGGAATGAGTTTTACTTGTGGGTCCAAATGCTGCTGGATCAGCAATAATGAGCTATGAGCAGGTTTAAAATAAAGCTTGGCTTACATAAGAACGTAGACAAAAACATATCTAGAGCATAAATCAGAAAGGCAGTATCTCTATTTGGTATTCTCCTTCTATGATCTGTTGGGCATTAGTAGGTGTACGTGTATGTGCCTTTCGTGTGTGTAAGGGCACAGGGCCATGTGCCTCTGCTCACTCTTCCACAAGATACAGCCAGGGAAAGGCCAGGATAGCAACTGAGTGCAACCATTTTGAGATGCAGAAATTGCACAAATGTGAATGTGGAGTAAATTTTGAAAGCTGCCTGCAGGAACACTTGAGGACTTTCAAAATGTCAGAGAAAATACACACCTGTGAAATGCCTCGGCAGAAAGCTTAGCACAAAATTCCAGGAAACAAAACTTTCACCAACTTCCACCAGTAGGAGCTGTTACTGTAGCTGCCGGTTTGCCTTGCTGCAGAAATGACCTACTGCTGGTTGATCTGTAATGCTGCTGTGGCTGAAAGCTACAGTAAAGGAGAACTCTTCATGATCTCAAAATGTATTACATGTGAAACACCGAAGTATACTTTTGCTTTAAAAGAAAACTGTTGCGAATTGGTTCTTTTGCTGTTTGCTCATATGCTAAGAACTGAGCTTTGTCCTGCTGTGGCTACTCCTGTAACTTTGTCCGACTGCGGCTGGTTCAAGCCCTATTTAATCCAGCGGAAAACTGCTAGTCAGAGGTGGGCTGTGCTCCTCTGGTGCCCTGTAGAGGCTTGTGGTGAGGTACCAAAGCAGAGCAAAGGTAACAGCCTCAGACTGGAAATTCGCTGGGGCAGGGGCTCTCTGTTTGTATGCATGGTGTAGTGTTGAAGACAATTGTCGACACTTCAGAAATAATGAATAATGCCTGCGTGAGGAGGAAATCTCTCCTCTCAGCTCTAGGTGTTTCTGCTGCTAAGTGCTGACAGAGAAACACAGAGCCCTGAACTCTGAGGACTTGGCAGGTGAGGAGAAGGAAAAATCTTTTAACTTCTTGTTTAAATTTAAGTTTAATCTGCTTTCGTTGGGTCTGGTTGAAATATTTGAGCTTTAAATTTAATGTTGTTGGTTTTGGGAAAACTTCTTGGGATGCATGGCATGAAAAATGTCTTAGATATGTGGCAAGGTTTTGGTTTCATTTGTATTTTCATCTGTTTTCCATTACAAACCAGACTAATTGCAGTAAAATTGTCTGTGGCAAAAGAAAATACAAGAAGTGTGAATCTGGAAGTTTTCTCACTTTTACAGTAACTGTAAAGACAGCCAGCAAACAGGTTTTTAAATGATGTATTATGGGAGAGAGCAGAGATTGGATGCCTTCGCAGTAGCAGGATTTCACTGACACTATCAGGTTTTCAAAGCTGTCACATTTAATCTATTCTCATACACAGAAAAGCTACTTTACGCACTTGAATTGCATTTATTCCAGTTTTAGAGACTTCAAGATTCTAGAACAAGTTGACACACCGCTGCTGTTTGCAGTGCCCATGTAACCATCCACATTTTGTTCTTACTCAGCTGACTGACAGATATGCTTGTGAAAGAAAACGGCTTTCTTAAAAAAACACAGAGGAACGAAAGACATTTCCAGGGGATTTAAGCTGGGCTTACAGAAGGGGAATGAGGAGTCCCTTGGCACGGCCTTCCTGCCTGCTGTGTCCAGGAGGGTTTCCCCAGCGTGCTGCTGGCTGGGCTCCTTGCCTGGGCGCTGCTGTACTAGCTTGGTGCCACAGTGTGCACATTCCCCCCACCCCTCTCTCACTAACTGCTTGTGCTATAAACCTGGTTGTTGAATGATTCTGACTTTAAAACAACACTCCTATAACAGTGCTCTGAGAACAGGATGAGGCAGAGGGAAGTAAGGATATCTTCGCTGCCACAAGCAGTGTGCAGTGATGTGAGCTGTGAGCTGATGGCCTTGCTAATACTGGTCCTGGATACACAACTGTTGCCACTTTTATACTGTTTCAGGCAGCGTCTTAATGGGCAGCTCAGGGATTTTGAGCTGTCATGACGTGAAACTGGCATTAAATGTATCCAACCAAAAACACTGGGTTTCTATTTGGGCCTTATTTTGCTATTTGTTTGGGGATTTTTCTTTGTTTTGTTGTTGTTGTTAGAGAAATATTTGAATCCATTTTTCCACTGAGGAAGATAAGAAACTGAAGGACAAATAACCTCTTAAGAACATGATAATTCTGTAGGAAAAGTCTTCTAGAACTGAGGTGAGCTGCCATCAGGCACAGGTTTGGTGGTGTATGCGCATACACAATTCTGGCTTGGGGCTTAAAAGTCACATCCTTTGTGTGGTTATTTAGGACAGTGAGCTGGGCTGTGGTCCTGCTGCTTCCTTCAGGCACAGCAGAAGGTAAAACCCCCCAGTGACTGTGACAATGGTGACACAGCTGTGATACAGATCTCTTTTAGAAAAGCTAGGATCTGCTTGGCTTTGACTTCTGTTTTGCAAGGTCTATCTGCATAACTTCAACGCAGTGATCAGCACAACATTCAGAACCTGTACCCCAAAAGAAAAGAATTCTGACTCCCTGTTTCCACTGGAATTGTTCATTCTATACAATTTTCAATGCACGCAAATCTGTGTTTGGGAATGGCCATTTGGACACCGGCTCCTGTGCACTTCTTGCTTATCTGCTGATGATAGACTATTGTTGTGCGTGTGTTGACAGTCATTTGTGTAGATGTTGAGAGAAACAGGAAGGAAACTGAAACACCAAGTGATTTTCAAAGTCGTTATCACAGTGTGGAAGAGGGACAGTTGTCAAGTGAAATGTGACAGAATTGGCAGGGCTGGGTCTTGTGACTTGGTATTTTTGAAACGCCAAGCAAGGAGCAAACGAGCACTTACACAGAGATGCTGAGATGTGGGCTGTCACATTTGCTTTGACCAGGCTGGCTTTGGATCCAGGCTTCCAGTCCCACACTGATACTGCTGTGTGTTTGCTTTATTGTGTGTATGCAGACATGCCGCTCTTTCTGCTGTGTCTCAGTTTCTGGGGTTGCTTGAGCCTCTAATCTGCATGTTAAAAATTACTGGTCCTTGTGTAGGTAAACTTGGGCCAGAATTGTGAAGTTTGAATGCATCTGTAGATATTTCCACGGTCTGTCATTCTGCAGTTATGAGGTTTCGGTCTGGGCCTGTCTCTGACTGTAGCTGAACAAAGAACTCCTGACTGGAGTGAAAGTGTATAAACCACAGAAAATGTCCCCAGGTTACCTGGTGAGTTGTTACCAGGATGTAATGCTTCACCATTGGCTCTGGGTCTTGTGTGTCTTGGACTTCATCTGTGCTCAAAAAAGATACTGTTTCTGGTGCTAATTCCTGTGTCCTCAAGGACAGAGCCTCGCCTATTGCTGGATGTTACATCCTTCTTCCCCCAGAGAGTTAGTCTTCATACAGTAGAGAATAAAGCTAGTTTGGCCATTAGCAAGATCAGCCAGATCAAGTTAAGTCCTTTCTGCAGCCCGTCTGTGATACCACCATACTGGAATGTGCAGAGGGAGCCAAGAGACAGTTATGGGAAAGTAAAATTGCATTATTTGTTCTGCAGGTGGGCAGAAGTAAAAAAAAAAAACACACATACAAAGTGACCGTTTTATACATGTGTATGATAAATCAGAATACTTTTTAGGTACACGATGCATCTGATTACATTGAGAGTTCTTGTGCTCCCTCTTCTGTTCTTGGTGTTTTGTTGTTGTTGTTTGGTTGGCTGGTTAGATGTTGTTCTTGCTCCTAAGATGAGGGATGTAGATGGGGTGTTGTATTTGGAAGCCCTCTTCAGAGCTGATCAGGCTGATGGGCTGCTTTTTCATTTCCAGCTCCCTGAGAGCTGCTTGTTACTGGTTTTGAAATCCCACACTGACTGCGGGTCCTGCAGAGAGAGGAGCTCTGCTCTGCAACATGCTCTTCCTGCTCCATACCCTCTCCTGGGGTTCCACTTGTCTGTAGAGAGGATGTGGTAAATTTTCTTCTTTCCACCCTCCTAAGGAGAACTGCTTGTGGTTGGGACGATTTGCAACTGTGGTGTTTTGTGGTTACGTTATGGCTTCCTCCTATAATCCTACATGCTGTGGTGCACAGGGTATATAATGGCATCCTCAGTTTCACTCCGCTACGACTAATTTCCTCTAGGACCATGTAGACTTTTTGTATCCTTCTGGTAAGAGTGGTAAGGATTGACTATAGACCTTAGTGCAGGCTTCTGAAATAGAGACTTTGCTTCACGACAGAGGAGGTGCATGAGACCAGACATCTTTCAGATAAAGGTATTAAAACAGGTATTGAACAAGCCAGTGTCTTCCATGCTGCGAGTCCAGTAACTTCTCTTCAGGCTGTTGCAGTGTGCCTGGCTCTAGTGACATTCGCAGTGACTTAAAGTAGATGAACATGTACTGGTACCATTTCGGTAGTATTTGCTGTAACCCATGTTTGTGTTGGTCAGCTGCAGAAGTTAGCCTGTGCACACGGGACCTGCCGTATGAAGTGAGTTGTTGTGCTTTCCCCTGCCTGCCTAGGTGGAAGGAGAACTGCAGCCAGGCTTACTGTTCTCCTGCTTCACTGCAACAGTCCCGCACTGCCAAATGCAAATACAAAGTCCACTTCTGCCAGCAGAGTTTTTTGAGCAGCCGAGAGCATGTTCCCCTTCAGCAGCCCAGCCAGAATCCTTCCTCTCCCACCGGCAAATAGAGACTTTTTTCCTCTGCATTGAAGTGCTGCTCTGATTTACTCAAGCACATCTGGAGGTCAGAAAGCTGCAGACATTAGCCTATAATGGAAGACCTTGAGGTCATTTGTAGCCAATACGAACAAACCTGGGTACTGTGCAGTGCAGTCAGAAGTAAATAAACCCATTCCCTGCCTTGCTTTATAAAACCTCACTAATGTGACACGGAGGAGGACAGAAGAAAATGGATGGTTCTCATCAGAAGAAATACAGCATCCAGTGACTTCGGAAGCGTGTGTGTTTATCTGTTATTCTTGTGGGACGCTACCTGTCAGTGCAGCTGGGCTCGCTGGGGAGTTTCTGGTGGCCATAGTGGAGAGTGAGGGCTGCATTGCTCATGCTGTTTCCTCAGCCTACCTTGCTTCATCCTTGCTATTCACTGTTTATAATGGAAACTTGAAGTAACTCAAATGACAAGATTATTTTCTAGTTCAAAGAGTGCTATAAAAATCCTGTGCCATAGTGATGTTGGTCTGTATTGCAGGGTCTGTGGTCAATCCAGAATCAGTACGAATCTATCCAGGCTATCTAGTTGTCATAAAATTCCTGATGTTCTTTGCTCCAGTAGCATTTAGAGTCAGTCACAGCTGTAGTGACTGTTGACTGTTGAAGGAATTAAAGCTGTGCATCTCCTGCAGGCAGAAGTCCTGGTGGTGATAACTGCAGGACAGAGCACCAAGCACACGCAGACAGTATGCCCTGCTCTAAGTGCAAACAAAGAGACTAATCCTAAAGGCAATGAAATTTTCTGCATTTCAGTGCAGTAAATCCCACTAAAACCCATGGCAGGGCTCTCAGAGGCTGACTCTGCTCTTGGCAGCTGCATGCTGTTAGCCCTGAGCATGGCTGAGCAGCTGTGGTCTAGGCTGGCCACAGGGGTGTGCATTTAACAGGAGGGCTGAGAGCTGGCCACTGTTGCACAAGAACCAAGAGCAGAAAGGGGGAAGTACCTAATGTAGAGAAGAGTTTGAATGCGGGTGGAGCTGCCTTTAGCCATACTGGTTAGAGATGGCACTCTGAAAGCCTGTGCTTGGTGATGCCCCTGTGTCCCTCTGTTAATTATGCAATGGCATGTCCCAGTGTGCCCTGTCTCTCCATGTGCTGCTGCTCTCTGCATCTGATCTGCTGCAACAGTCATAAAGCTGACAGCGCATGTGAGCTGCTCAAGGTAAGACATTGAGTAGTGTGGTGCCACAGCGAGAAGGGCAGCTGCTGTGGGTGCAGTTGGAAAGCCATAACTAGCAGCACTAGCAAAGTGTCACTGACATCTAGGAGACCTGGGAAGTCCCCCCTTTACTGCTGTGTTCAGTGTTGGTTGAACCATACTCTTTGCAAAGAGGTTGATTTCGACTGCAGTTGGTAAAGAGAAGGCCTTCTAAAATGATCAGAAACATGTAGCATTTGGCTTGTTTCATCTGGCTTAATAAATGCAAAGAGGGGACTATGGCTGTGCTCTGTCCTGTCACACTGGGGGTGGATACCAAGGAGGCAGATGATGTTTTCACACTACAGAATGACATTTTGCATTTAGCATTTTGCATTTGTTTTTTTTAGTTAATCTTCTTAAGGACACGGTGCCAAACAGTCCCTTCCGTAGGCTGTTTTCTTCCTCTCTGGAGCTTCTTTACAAATCTGGCATTACTTCTGCTCAGTTATGCTCCCTTCTGCAGAAAATTTACAAAACTGGGTTAGGTGGGATGGCATCTCCTGTTATGGAGTCTCCAGTGGGCTCTGTGTTGTGGATGTAATTGAGATAGCAGTCCAAAAATCCTGTGAAAATATAATTGGCTCAGCTGGACTTTTACATTTGAAAATGGATGTTCCAAAGATGGGAAATGGTCTTTTTGCAACTTCCACCTGAAAACGGTGGCCATGCTTAGTACCTCCATTGATCCAATAATACCATAACCGAACCTGTCATCACGTGGTACTCAGACCTGCTCATGTGTATTCCAGCTTCATTACTGGAAATTAGGTCTGTTTCTAATGCTTTGAGTACTCCACGCAGTTCAAGTCCCGAGGAGAAAGACAAGCTTAACAGGCTGAGTGGTGTTTGTTTGCCTGCATTTATCACCATCAGCAAAGGAACCAATTTTCATGAACGGAGGGAAGAAGGAGCTCCTGACTGCTGGCAATGGAGGTGGCTGTGCCACGTGTGCCCTGCAGACTGCTCCGCACTTGAGACCTGCCCTGCGGCACGGAGGTGATGACAATAGGCCTCTCAGATAAACAGAAAAACTGAATAAAACGTGATGAAAGCCAGCAGCAGGTGAACTGCTAAGAACAAACCCTGCATGCCCATCATGCCACCTGCAAGGCAGGCTGAGCTGTGGCTGGGCAAAGCTTATCACTTAGGTTAACACATGGTCCTTTCTCCCTCTCCTGTTCCAACACCGTCCTTCCCAACTTTCAACAACTGTTTGATTACTTCTGTGATACAGTCAGAGAGAAAAAATAATCAGCTGCTCCCCTTCCTCTTCCACAACAAAGCAGAGGAAGCAGCTCACGCAGGCTTTGCCCCGCTGCCAGGTGCTGCAGGGTGGCTGGCCCTGCTCTCTTCAAGAAGGTAAATATTGGGCTAGAGATTATTCAGAGCAGCGCACATGGGAACCCAGCACTCTAGCATGCATTTGCCTGTCTCCTGCTGAACCAGCCCTTCCCTATTGGTACATCTTCAGCAGGAATTGGCTCAAGTCGCAGGTAAATGTTTGGCTCTGTTAGTTGGAAAGATGGTGAACGTACAGAGGCACTCTTGGCAATGGATGATGTACTGTTTGTCTTTTGCTTCAGCCTGCTAAAGGCAGCTGCGTAAGTAGAAAATCCAGCCGCGATGCTCTGTGTGCCAAAGACCAGAGTGCCACCGGGAAGGTGCTCTCTCCAGCAGTCTCTGGAGCATATTCCTCTTCTGTCACATGCTGCCACTTGCTTTCTATCGAGATATTCAAGACCCAGCTGGACACCTACCCGTGCAACCTTTGTTCCTGTTGTGGGAGCCTGCTTCAGCAGGAGGGCTGGACTCAATGATCTCTTGAGGTCCCTTCCAACCCTGCAATTCTGTGATCTGTGTTCTACAGTTTCTGCCAACTTCTGGATAATTTTTAGGTGCTCTATAATCATGCAGTTTTGTCTAAGAACATAAATATGCCATGTGGATAACATACTTAAAGATACAGCATTAGGTTGCTGCCTTCGAAAAGGTTGATTCAGTTGTTTCCTTATACTAAAATCCATCCCCTGTCCTCCATGCTTTCTCACTGACATACCTGGGTAGATTTTGTTTAGTAATTCTCCCTGTGGATCAGGTTCTCACTGTAAAGGCTTTGTGTAGGTACGTTTTTCATCAGCTCTGGTGTTTGGAATAACCCTTTGCAAACTAGGTATTTCCCTCTGCCACAAAGCTGCAGTGTTTGGGAGAGGTGATATCCTTCACAAAGGATGGGTGGGGATGGGGTGGCACCGTGGGGGGTAAGGCTTCCCTCTCAACACAGACACAAGGGATACCTCCTTGCAATTAGCAGTGTCACCAATGCCCTCTCCCCTTGCTCAAGAAATGACATTCCAAGAGGTGTAATTGGCGTTTGAACTACCCCGTCTCCTGGACCCAGGGGACAGGGGCCAGGCCAGCTCTGTGGGAGGCCACGGTGTTGAATCCATTTGGCTGGGGTGCCCAAGGGGCCTTCCATCATCACCTGCCTCCATTGCAGCAAAGGCAACTCCATTCGCTGCGCCAGGTGGTACTCAGGAATTTTGTCCAGTGTGAGTTAGGCAGGGAAGAAACCCCTCCTTGTCTGTTTCTGCCTATGGTATTGGAGGGCTGATTCCATCCCCCCATTTGCTGAGGGGGCAGAAATTTGATAATGGCCATAATTACGTCTGAATGTTAAACAAGTACTCTGGATCATCCTTGCTGTATCCACTTGTCCATAATTGCCAGCAATGGACATGGTGGCTTCAAAGACCACCCAGTTATCATTTATGTTTACTATAAACACACCAGCTGTTTTGGGTTATGAGGGTGGCCATTTTCCTGGAATTTGATGAGCCAGACCCTGAAATCCTCACCTGACATCAGCTGCCTCCCTCCCTTGGGAAGAAAACTCAGTAAAGGAATGCTCTGTGTCACCCAAGGAGAGAGGACAGACAGGCTGTGCCCCATACACCTCCAGGGGCTGCCATTTCCCCAGGCTGCCTCTGAACTCCGGGGAGGCTGGTCTGTTCTTATGAGACTGTTCCCTATACGCTAACACTGTCTCACCCCAGCACTACTGCCATCTCAGGGGCTGCAGGAGTACCAGATGGAAATGCCAGGGACAGCACAAAAGCTGAACAGCCTGCACTTATAAGCAAGGTCCTTTGCATGGTGTACAAGCAGGGTTCCTCTCACAGGGAGGGCAGAAGAAGCTATATGGAGTATTAACTTTATGCAGCATGCTGCAGAACTGAGAGATGCCTGGGGGTGATGGAGTGATGGGGCTGCTGGTTACAGCTCCTGGAGCACAGCGCAACACCTCCTGCGGGAAGGGAGCGTGAGTGCAGAGTGGAGGCAGTGGGTTCAAGACCCCCCAGCAGTGGTAACTGAAGAATAAGCCCAGCAGCTGTTGCACTGCCTTTGAGGAGAGGATTCATTTATCCTCTCCTAGGCTCCGCAGCCCTGCTCAGAGGACAACCTATTTGTTACGCTCTGCACTGGGCCAGGGTTTGGGACTCTGCCAAAGCCACCAAGGGGCAAATCCCTTCCTTATGTACACGTATAGATACACAGGGCCATGGCACCCAGAGCAGAGAAGTATGTAGCCTCCAAAACTGAGAGTGACCATGTGAAACCATGGTCCACTGGACATGGACAACTCACTCCTGTGGGAGCTGGGTCTCTTGGGAGTGACACAGACAGGCTCAGGCTGTGCCTATGGAAGAAGCCAAGATAGACGCAGTGGCCAGGAAGGAAAAGTGCAGAGGCAAATTATATGGGGACAGGAAAGAGGGAAGCACTGAAAGGTCTTTTAATTGCATTGAATCAATTCATTACATCTGTTAGTGAACATTTATGCATACTGTATTAAGTCTGTGAAAGCAGGTTGAAGAACAGTTGCCAAAATTCCTGTTTCAAGAACTTGGTCACCTAATACTCAAAAAAAGTTGAGGGTTTGGATTTGGCCGAACTTCACATTAAAATCTTCTGTAAGCTACCTTGATTCACTTTGCAGAGTAGATGAAAATCCATGTTGCAGTCATAAGTACAGGTGTGTGTTATGGTGTGTGGAACACAAACTCTGTACTGCTGTGTGCAGTGGAGCTCCGGATTAGAGATAAGAGAGCGGGTGGCACTGCTTTGGCCCCGTGGGACATGCATTATTGCCTGTACCACCAGGAATGGCGTAACATGGAGCACAGGGCATTCCAGAAAATGTTCTGTGTGATGTTAAAATGATTTGGGAAAAAATAAATGGCAAAGCCTACTGCACAGCAAAGAAGAGAGAAGAAAGCTCAAACGAATACAAAGCCTTGGAGATTTTGAGAGCTTAGGACAGGCTTATGTTTCCCATGACTTCGACATAATCAGTACAGAATTACAGGTTGGGAACTCATGCGACTGTCTTCCATCTGGCACAGCCTTAGGAAACAGCAGCGGAATGGACTGTAATTGTTTTGTTCAGTGTGTAATCTTTCCTGATTTTCTGCTCATGATTTTTTTCTAATTTTTTTTTTTTTGTACCTAAGTTCAATGATTCATTGCATTCTGAACTTCAGTGATTACAGGCTGGACTGTAAACACCAATGGGCTGAAAGAGAATGAAATGAAGGTGAACCATTTTGTTGCAGTAATAACTCATTTTTTTGGAAAGTGTTGTTATAACATGGGGAAATATCACGAGTGTGAGGGAATGACCCAGCACCAGCTCCCAAGCCAAATGCAGGCTCCTTCTTTGGGAAGAGAGGGCAGAACGGAGCCCTCACTGTGCAAAGCCCCTGTCTTCAGAGAACAGAAATGCCTCATTCAGCCTCACCCCACAGCTTTTCTGAAGTTCTGGGAGCAGTCCAGCAGAAGGGCTAGCCCAGCAGCAGGCGTGTGGGCCAGAGAAGTGTGGCAGGTAGACACCTGCAGCCTGACACCAGGTAGCGTGGTCTGCTATTCATCTTCACTGCAAACGGATGCTTCATCTTATCTCCAGAGGAAAGAGCAAATTGGCTGGTGTTTGCAGCAGATAACACATATCAGGGTGATGTATTTATGAGGGGAGGAAAGAACAACACAGCCAGTGCCTGTTTATTTATTATTTCATGAATTACAAAGGCTCAATAGACTAAACACTCCTTCAGTTCAGAAACAAAAGCATTGTTAGTATGTGTGATTGAAAAAACAGCCTTCCAATTACGTTCAGACCATTATAACATTCTGCTCCCAGCCAAGAGCTGAGATGCATGGTAGCTTCAAATGGTAACAGTCAGAGAAAAGCCTGGAGACGGATGGCTTATTCTCCCCTACCCTGCGGGGCTGTTTGGCCATGCTCTAGAAGCAGGGACAGTGAATACTGCCATGTGCTGAGAGTGCTGATTCAAGCAAAGTACCCAGCAGACTAGAGAGTGATAAACAGTGCCATGTTCTCCTGTACAGATAAGTGCAAGGAGTACAAGGAACTGAAAGGGTTGATTTGTGCGATATTAAAAAAGCAAAAGAAATAAATGTCTAGCAACGTTGTACTGAGAAGTGAAATCACAGTGGGAGAGAAACGTCGGGGAGGAAAGGCTGCAGGGGTAGAATATAGCATGGCAGCAGGGAGGGTGGAAGGGAAATCTTAGTCTACATAGTAGATGTTGAAGAAAGCAAGGTACCTGAGACTGGAAACAAGAAAAGGGAAAACGAGCTTGGCTGTAGTGTGTCAGAGGCATGCTCTGCCTTCGCAGCAGGAGAGAATTGTTGCCCAAAAGTTTGGGCTCTTTCATTTTCAGCTTTTGCAACAGCAAAGAGCCAGATCAGACACATGAAATGTCACGGTTGCTCTCAGGACCTGGCCCACCTCCTTTTCTGCCATCAGCCCTCCAGCCCTGTCAAACTGCTACGGACCAGCTGGAGCAGGTGTCAGCAGAGATGTATCAGCGCAGGGTTTTGCTTGGGTTTCTCAGAGCAAGTGGCAGGATCTCTTTTATCACGCTGAGCTTTCTCCTGTCAGCAAAGCAGCCGGATGAAATTTCCTTCTCTGGAGACCCCCTTTCTGTTGCTGTGTAACCAAAGGATTTTGTAGGCTCCTTTACTGTCTTAATTCTCATCAGATTTGCATCATTATTCAGACCTTGAAAAAAAAAAAAAAAGCAAAATCATAAAGCCAACTCTAAAACAAAAATCTCTCCACTGAGACCACACCAAGGACTTCTGACTCGGACGTGTTTTGGGATGTTTTGCTTCTGAGAATTTGGAAAGTCTACTGGACCAAGCCATTTTGCCTTAACTGTTATAAGTGCTAAATATCCGGCAGCATTAGTATTAATTCTGCATCATTTAGCACAGAACTCATAAATAGCAAAGGTGTTCTGTGTTTCAGTAGACGTTCTCAAAATGCAGGACAGTGCCCAGTGTCCAAGTTTGGGAATGTCCAGGGGAAACTGAAGAATTTCATTTCATTCCTCTACAAAAATCAGTCTGCTCAGCCCTTTAGAACCATATTTCAGTTTTCTTTTTGAGTGTTTCCATTTTGGAGCATTTTAGCCTGGATCACCTTCATTTGCTACCCCTTGAGACTAGGTCAGAGGTTGCCCAAGTGTCCAAATGCTTTGAATGCCAGGTTTAAATTCTTGCCCACGGCCTTGGTTCTGTTTCTCAGGTGATTTGTAGTTCCCGAATCCATATGGCAACAGTAGGCCAAATCCAAAGGAATTACAGTAAAAAATTCAGCAATCAACTTTTGAGGGGGAATGAAGAAGGCCAAAAGATGCAATGTTGGCACTTCTGAAGTGGTGCTGCTTCCTAGGAGTGCTTTTCTAAGGTTCTTATCATCATGAAGCAAAGTAGATGTTTTAGGATTATTCTTGTTTATAGACATAGTTATGCACTTATGAAAAGTGAGTAAAAGGTTGCATAAATCACAAAGCAAAGCATCCTTGGTGCCCTGCAGTAGTTAGCTAACAGAACAACTTTGTTTCAAGGCTATAAAAATAACTACAAGGGAGCAGCAGGAGCGAGCTCGTGTTTCCTCTTCAGCTCTGCCATACTTTGTCCGAGATGCTAAATTGCATGCTCGTGTTGCAGTCATTGCTAAAACACGCAACAAAGCATATCAGCTACTTGACAGGACATTAGGCCTGGATGAAGAGAGTCTTGAAAGAAGCTCCCCTTACAAGGCTGGACAGCTGGCCAGCCCTGGCACACACTGACAAATACATGCAGTACAAGACCAGCTGTGCGTTGCTTGTTGCAGATTGTCTTGCTGTAGCATCAACAACATGCAGTGCTCTGTCTGGGGAAGGAACCCCAGGTGTGTTGTATCTGCAGTGTGTCCCCGGGCTGGGCACACGCAGAGGGCACTGGATTGCAATGCAGGGAGAGGAGGGCAGGCAGAAAGGCTGAGAGCTCCCACTGACAACTCCTCGCGGGAGGCAGGAATTGGCTTGTATTCATTTGACTTATTATCTTCCCTTCCATAAATGCAAGTTAGGAAACACCGGTACATATTTAAGACAAAACTAAAAAAAAAAAAAAGAAAAACTTTTGCCCATCTTGGCAACAACTATAGGGCTTCCTTTAAGATATCACTCAGTGGGGGATTCAGACTACCTGAATCTGTTATTTAGGCAAAAGAAGTAGTATTTGGCATTCAGAGGTAGCTATTAAATAGTTCTGAGGGTAAAAAGAAAATTATCAGCAACCTCCATATGTACCAAAAAGATGCAGTGCCATCAAAGTTGTGAAACATCACATTAGAGAATAGCCTCACAGCCCAGCCCAGCTACAAAACACCCTTGTGACCAAGCACCAGTGCAGTCCTTTGAAATGCCAGGGTTGTTAACACGTGGATTTCATTTAGTGTTTTAAATGTAACCTAAAAAAAACAATCTTAGGTTAGAGTAGAGACAATAAGGGTGGAGGAAAGAAAACAAAAAGAGAAAAAAAGCTTTCAGGAAGCACTGTATTGAGGTATGTGTATGGGGCTGTGTGAGACCTGTCCAGCTGGAATCGACATCAGCAGTCACACTGACAGGTGCTATTCAAGTGATGTCTCTATTCAGATGGGATTAGACGGCTGTCTGGCTGCTGGCTGAAAAATCATTATTTTTAGTGCCGTGTCCCCCTTGTCGGTTTTTGTTCTCCTCCCAGCAGCGTGCAGTTGGGATACGTTGTGCTCTCCCTCCCCTTGCACCCAGGTTTTGAATAAATAGAATTCTCTCTGGTTGTTAAGCAGTTTTCTCTGAACCTTTTTTCTTGTTTCCTAACAGAGAATGATGGATTTGGTCATTTCTAAGGATCTTACCAGCTGTTTTGAATGTGAAGACAAAAACAAGCTTGGAGAGAACTTTTTTTCCTACTTTGGCTGTTCCCTGGTGTGCATGACTAAAACACCCATGATGTGGCATCAGTGCAAAGACTGAGGGATCTAATTTTCAGCTGCTGGAAGCCAGCAGTGCCCAGTAAAATTCAGGGAGAGCTACACAGGTTCACACCTGATAGCAAACCACCTGTGATAGACGCTGTGTCCTTGCTTGGGGCAAGGTAACATGCATACTATAGCATCCACTGTCTGATTTTTCATTACGAGCCAGCAACCAGAAAGAAAGCAGCATTTTTTTTTTTCTGTAAGAAAGAGGGGTCCACGTGTAGCAGCTAAGTGGTGACAGTTTTCCCTCTTCCCCCCTCTCTTGTTCCTTGCAGAGCCAGGCAGACTCCCAGCAGCACTCGGTCTATGGTTGGAGGGCATAGCTGTCATTCCATTAGGCTTGGCTAGGCCTGCGTTAAAGCGTGTCATACAAATTGAGGGGATCCAGCATATTGACAGACAGATATTTAGCATGTAATTGCACAGAAAGTGCAGCACAAAAGCTCAGGGAGGTAGGAGACTGGAGGATTTGGATTGCATGAGGTCTATTTGGAGCGAAGTTTGGACTGTGTTTCCAATGCACGTTTGAGCTCTATAACAACAGGTGTGGTGGTGAGGCACAAATATATCATCCCACAGACACTGAGGGAGTGCGTTAGTGCTCCGCAGCCCGTTCATCCTCCTGAAAACGTTCCATGTGAGGCAGTATCTATTACCAAGCAGGCAGAGCCATCCTGCAGGCTGGTGCACAGCTCCTGTGCACAGATTCGTTTCTCATAGGAAGTTGAGCCACCTGCATTGGAGGCGAGAAAACTTTTGGGCTGCCTCTTTGAACCATCCCTGTTTTAGATGCTTAGGTGCACTTTCCCCATCCATTCATCAGATGGATTTTGTTAATGGTAAACTTGTGAAAAGAAACTTTTAAAACAGGTTTAGGAAATCTGATTCTGAGCTTAAGGTCTGTCTGTGGTTTTGAACCTGGCCAGAAAGGTGCAGGAGTGAGGTGCAAAAGTGGTAGGACTTTAATTTGTATTTAGATTAGCATTTAGTAAATAAGCACCGTCAATGAGCATTAATAACATTATTTCAGCTGACACTTAGGAGATCCCAGTTTGGTTTCCAAGTTCTGCTGCAGGCTTTGTGGGGGTGTTACATCACTTTCTTTGCCCACTGATAACACGTACCCCTATCCTCAAGGACATAGTATTCCCTAAGGATTCTGAGACAGTAACCAACAGGGAAATCTTAACTGAATTTATTAATTTGCATGAAGAGTTTCCTTTGCTTTAACTCCTACAAACAGGTGAGCAGCAGCAGTGCTCCCCAGTGGTCAGAGCCCAGGTCTGGGCCTGGAGGTGTGCGCCTGTGTTGTACACAAGGTAAAGGGAGTGTTCCTGTCACACTGCAGCTTACACAGATGATATAATATTGTAAGGAGCTGGCTGGAATGTAGCAACAAGCAGTGTGATTGATCATTGATGATAAGCTCTTGTCATGTTCACTTGATTTAGACTGTTTTAAGTGTATCATTTACTGATGTACCATTTGCTGCCTCTGTGAGAGACAGCAGATTCCACAAACAAGACTTTGTTGTAAAAAATGGTGTTGTTTGGTACCTCCATTTTTGAATGCCCAAACTGATCTGATTTATCAGGTTTATCATATCTTTATGTAGCAAGATATGCAAAATAGGAAGAAGTATATGAGGATCTAGGTCTAGAGACTTCTTCCTTGATAAAGCACAGCTCTTCTGAAAATTGCAGAAGAACTGCAGGTGAAATAAGTTGTGCACAGCATTGGCATGGGCGTGTGTCTGGAAATATGGAAGGCATAAATAGCAGTGGGGTGCACCGTGGTCCCAGCTCACACCAGGTGAGTTTGCAGCAGATCTGATGACCGGGATGGCAGGGCTCAGTTTGTTCCCATTTATCTCACGTCAGAAGGGGGCCTGGAAGATTTCTGTGGTGCTTGCAGACCATCAAGAAGAAAAAGTGCCAAGCAAATGTAAAATGCACATTACTAATCAGGGGCTGTTTCTCTGCTGTTTGCAGCCACACCTTCTGTACACTTCCTCTTTGTGCAGCCCCGGTCCAGGTCTCTGTCAGGCAATATGATAAAGGAATAAAGCTGCAAGCGGGATCACGTTTCCCTTCACTCTTTGTGTGTATGTGCGTGTGTGTCTTTGTTTTTCTGAGCTGTAGCTCAGGGGGGCTCATAAATCTTGGAGACGACTGCATTTTTTTTTCTCTCCTCCTGTATGACTGATGGTGCGAATTTATGTGTGGTATTTCTCTCCCCCAGCTTCATTCTGTTAAAATGAGACAAAAGGCCAGTAAATCTGCAGTGGGAGCTGTGCAGGGCTGAGACTCCTCACCCCCCTCCTCCTAGCAGCCCGAGGGCCAGTTGTTCCTAAAAGATAATGATTTTGGGTTTTCATCCGGGGCTGGGATGGCACTTGCTTGGTTTTGCAGCAGGAGTTTGCTTTGCCCTGTGTTTCAGCATGAAGCAGCATTGATGAGAAAGGTGCTATCGGGGATGTACTTGTCTAAGCTGGCATCCAGTGTGGACGTGGAGAAAATCTTTAGGAGTGAATCAGGAGGTATCCTAGGTCAGAAACCCAGCAGGAGTTCTCTTCACACTGTGCTTCGCCTTCACTGTACTGATGTACTGAGATGTGCCCAAGGACACAGTCCATCACTATTTGCCTCTTCCAACTGCAGTAACTGAGCTAAGGAAAGGAGTTTCAGTGTTTCAAAAGTTGGGTTACAGGAGGGAGCAGGAGGTGTAAAAACTCTTCTAAAGTGATTCTGCAGAAATACTGCGCCTGCTTCTAATTCCTTACATACTGAGGACACTTTTCTGGTGAGATCTCAGGAAGCAGATGAGCCTGGCTATTCCCAGCCTGTGGTTTCCTCTCTACTTTACCTGTTCCTGTGTATTTCTCAGAGCATACATGCTTTTGTTTGTATGTGCTCCAGGGTTCCCTGACTAAAGGAGTCATGTGAAATCAGTGGTTTTCTAGGGCAGGTTGCTGCATAGCCCAAACTCTGGGAGCTTTGCAGCTCACAGGAGCATGTGCATCTTCCTGCTGCTAAAGTAAATGCCCAGTTCCTGCCGTTGGAGGACAGTTAGAGGGGTCAGTCCTGTGAGCAGACAGTGAGTGAGCAGCCAGCTAAGGCAGTGGGAGTATAGCTGATGTGCAACAAATTAAGGGACTGGCAAAACGCTGGAGATCTGCCAGACCAGCACTTGGGAAACAGCATCTCACTTACTCTAACTGAAAAGGCATTAAAAGTTCCCCTTACAATGCTGGCTGGAGCTTGTTGTACTCTCATTCTGCTGTAGTATCTGAGTGAGCAATATCAAATGCTTATTCCTTCCATAAACCATTTAATTCCAGTAATGCAATACTTCTTTCCACACATAGCCTTGCTGCCTAGCTGTTTCATGCCTCTTCAGCTGCCTGGCATTAACCCCCTCCTAAGCAGAGTAATCTGCACCCTCCCCCATACAGAGGAGCTCCTGCTCCAACCTGAGCTTTAGGGAACCTTCGGTATCAAAATTCACAGACATGCCTCTGGTTTGTATATAATGACATGAAAATTAAATGCACTGTATTAGACTAAGCAGTGTTTAAAACATTTGGATGATTACGGGTATTATTTACTACTCTAATATGTCTGCACCTAGCTACGAGACCTGGAAAAATGTTTTTAACAATCAGCTGTTCTTTTGCTAATATGCGGTAAGTACTTTAATACAATTACACTGAAGGTTGAAGAGCTGAAGCTACCAGGTAACTCCGTTTCACACTGTCATGGTTTGATGATTTTTGTTATTGGTACTGTACATCATAACATCATGTAGTGCACTGGGAGTTAAAGAGTTAATGCTCCAGTTCCATGGATCATTGTTAGTTCCAGGTATGCCTGTCTCAGAAGAGAACAGCTACACATCCCTGAGGTTTTCTCACTGCTCTGTTTCTGTTTTCCGTTCATAGGTAAAGATAAATCTGTTCACAGGTCACGATGTCCCTTCCTTTTTACTGCTCATCACTGCAGTGTGTGCTCCCTCGCCGTCTGCCTTCAGCATTAGAGTAAGGCCTTTGGTTGTGGACACTCTCATTTATTTGATTTACTATCTTCAATTCAATTATATTGTATTATATTGCATTATCGCATTATCATCTCACATTCCACTATCTTATTTAGCGAATTAGTTTTCTATTTTAGCTTGTTGCCACTGTTTAGTGTTTAGGCCCATCTTCCTACTCCCCCTTCCCGTATCTCGGGGCACGGGGCCGTTGGTCCTCCCGCCCCATTTGCTCACGGAACTGGGCTGAACCAGGCCAGAGGCATAGAAACACATTTGGCACTTTCACATCGATACAGAGGCATTACCAAAGGCGAAAGAATTCAGGGGCCTGACCAATGAAGTTTAATTTTCATTGCGCAGTTTTCCCCCATGGTTTCTAACATCTTTATCAGATTGAGTTGTCTTTTCCCCGTTCTCTGAGTACCAGAAGCAATACAAAATGAGCAGATGTTTGCTGGAAGGTTGCTGACACTTTGCTTTGTATGTTCTTGGAGGAGTTTGGCCATAGCGGTTTGGGCACTGGGGAGCTCAGAGGCAGAATAATCATTTCAGGTCTCTACCTGAAGGGCTAACCACTCACATGGCCCAGTTCAGTCAGTTTAGAATGTTTTAAAACCAATCTGGTTTTAGCTAAGCTTATTAAACACTGTCCATGTACTTCATTTGCAGCACAGCAGGGTTGTTCAGAGACTGCAGAATTGAAAGTGTGCATACCGTGTCTCCTGGGTCATACACATACGGCACTTCCCACACATGCACACTTTGGAGCTGTCTGCATGATCAGAGCTGGCTCCAGCCTGCTCAGGAGCACCAAGGGCAACCAAGGGCTCATCGCTCTCCCAGAACTGCAGTCAGCCCTTGCTAACCTGCCCACACAGGGACAGCGATACCTGGGTGCAGCTGAGTGGGACGAGGACATGTGTGTGTGCCTGTGAAAGCTGGCCTGGGGCACAGGTGGCTGTCAGGATTTATCAGGAGCTCAGGTAACACTGCATTAGTTTGTTGGGTTCATTTTGGTCCTTCTGGTTTGGAAATAATGTCTGTTTGAGGCTAAAACCTCCAGAACCTAGTACCTCTGTCCTGCTGGTTGGTGCTCTGTGCCTTTCATTACAGCATTAATCAAAACAGAAACACAAAAATGAAATGTGGATGATGGCCTCTCAGAGATTTGCCTCTGTATGAACCATGTGCCATCTCTGTAAAGTCTGGAGATCAGGCCCTAGCCTTGGCTCTGCCCTGGGTCTGTTCCCGGGTTGTGCTCTGTCCCTTAACCCTCTGGCTGATGTTTTAAAACACGGTTAATGGCCAACTGCAACTAAACATCCAGGGCAATGGGATTCCCTGAGCAGCTTTCAACTCCTGGATCTTGGAAGCATGAGGACAGCAGTGCTCCCTGGACAGGCCAAGCTGAGTGACCGCAGCTGAGCTTTGTTATCATTCCAGAGTGTGTGGTTCACCTACCCAGAGCAGTATCTGGTTGCTGGGAGGGCCATGCAGACACCCATAAATCTTTGGTGTAACTTTGATGCATATAAGCAGCTTTGCTGACAAATTGGCACCCACCTCCCTCCCCCTCGCAACGTGACTCTCACACTGCGGGCTGCTAAGAGCTATTTCAGACCCTGGAACAAATGAAGTATTCGTCTCTCCCTTACCCTGGCAGTTGCCTCAACACCACCGTTTTCCCTCCCCCCCAAGCCGTGTGCTTCAGTGCAGAAGCCCAGAGCCAGCAGCAGCAGCTGCAAAGGGTGGGAGCAGGCTGGGTGGATGCCACATCCATCCAGCCACCCTTCCTCTCCCCGCTCCCCACTGTCTTGCAGCCAGTCACTGCTGCTTCAAGTTGGCCCCAGATTTCTCCCCTTCTTGCCATCATTCCCCATTAACACACTGTCCATTTTTAATGCCACATGATACAGAAATGTCTTGATGCTCTTTGGATCTCTTTCCATCCACACTCACCCAGAGTTGGGGCACCCAGAACTATCCAGAAGGAGGAGGAAAGTTGGTAAAGGGCCCTAGGAGCTATCAAGTGTACTGGTGTGAGGTGTGTGCACGGGGAAAGAGGAGATGATACAGTCACTGTGCTCCATCCACTGCCGAACACCGATTGCTGTACAAAATGCAGAGTAGTGACTGCAGAGACTGATTTGCTTTGAAGCCTTTGCTTTGGCTATATATTTTTCCTTTTACTGTGCCAAAATGCTCTTAGACACACATCTGTCTTAAAAACAACAAACTCTCCTTCCATTAGCTCAGTTAAAGCTTTTCTGCAAGCTTTCAATTATGAAGAGACAAGGAAAACCAGAGAAAGAGAATGAGCCCAGGACAGTCAGACGTGGTTGTTGTGACAAAAAAGTAAATTGCATTTGAGTCAAGAAATGTGAGACATTTAGAACAATACAGTTATTACTTAGTGGAATAGCTGCCTGACAAGCAGGTAAGACCAGTATAATCCTTGATCATTATGTAAAGCAGACACACAACAAGAGCAAAGAAAATACAGAGCAGGCTCTTTGCTTGACAATTTAAATCCTAAAGGTACAATAGCTATACAGAAGAGAATCAAACGCACAGCAATAGCCATGAATGAGTGTACAATAATTCTCGCCGTGGGATATGGATATACCTAATACCAGCCAGTGCTAATGTGGGTGAGGCCATGAAACACACTTCTCTAGCCAGTGTACCTGCACTCATCTTGTTACTGTGTGCCATCAGCTGAAGCTCTGGCAGAAATGGGCCAAATGAAACCTCACAGAGACGAACAGGAGTGGGCAGTCTTGCAAGAATCGAGGAGTTTTCACAAAAGAAACACTGCAAGTCTGCCAGGTTCTCACTGGGGGAACACCAAGCTAACTCACAGCCTAGTATGTCTCAGGTAGGGGGATTTCTGCACTTGCCAGTAATTCTAAGCCTCACATATGTGGCTGGCTGCCTTTGTCTTCCAAGTGCCTGCTTGCACAATGGGAATTACCTGTTGTGTTATGACAGACAGGTGATTAACATGAGAAAGACAAGTTGGATCTGGTGCTGAGCTCTCTGCATTTCTCCCTTGCGTGCCCTCAGATCTGTTTCCTCAGAAGCAAAAGGAATAGTCTATGATCCCGATTACTCCCAGAAAAACATTGTTGTTGGAGTTTGATCCAATCAGACTGTGAATTTTTTATTGTTGCTACAGCTCTCTTGCAGAAAGACTGAAATTTCCATGAGGGTCAATGTGATACAAACAGTAACAGTGCATCCATGAGCTCCAGCCACCCATTTTGTGGCACATTTGCAACCAGAAAGAAAGCTTGGATTTGTACACCGTGCACATGATGTACCTTGGTGACGTACCTTCTTCCACAGTGCTCCCATACATTGAGACCTTGCACTGTCCCGTCCAGCAGTAGTCTTCAGTTCAGGCCCAAATGAATATCCTGGACAGCTACAATCCTGTGAGCAAGGATGCAACAGGATCATCTCTGGCTGTCTGGCAACTTGAAAGCAGTCTTTCAGATGTGACTTGGTGGTCCTTCTGGCCAAGCCAGCACTGTAACAGTGCTTCCCTTGCAGTAAAACTGGCTTTTCTTTATCTATGCTGCACACATACAAAGTACAGCCGTGCTGCTGAGCGCATGGTGAAAGACACGGCAGTCACTGAGGATTAAGGGTTATGTTCTCACTCAAGCTGTGCAGCTCTCCAGTAACTAACTCTGTTTAACGTTGTTTTCACTTTGCACGTGTGCCTTGTCCTACTTCAGATTGCCCAATAAATCACATACTCATCTGTCTCCAACAATGCAATGAAATGTAACTGATAATACCTCTTTCCTATGAATGAAATATAATTCATGAGTCAGAAGATCGTTTAAGTACATGCTTCACTTCTTTATACAAGGATTTTGGCTTCTATGTTGGGTAAGGATGCTTCCCTGAACTGAATGGTAAATTGGACTCTTTTACTGCCCTTTAAATTATTTTCCTATCCGGATTATTTCTACAAAGACACATGCCTTAGTGAAACCCCTGTTTATTTATTTGTTTGATTGATTATTTGATTGTTTATTTATTTGGAGGTCTTCTTCTAGATCCATTGGTACATCCTATCTTTTAGGACTTCTTCAATTTTTTCCTTCTTACAGTGATGGTAGGCTTTGCATTTTCTAACCGAGAATCTCCTGTGACATTCACTCAACTATTTAATTAGGCAAAAAATTGTCCCAGGTGTACGTGACAGCATGCATCGTATCTTCTGTAAGCTACGCTAGGAAGCAGAAGAAAAAAAATTGACAGTTCAGATAGGAAGCAGTAGCAGGATGGGACGAGTGGGCTGACATCCCACCGCCCGAGACCTCAGCAAGCAGTGCAGCACTCTGCTACTCCCTGCGGGGTCCCACCGGCAGTGGCACCTGTGTGGCACAGCCGCCGACCTGCCCCAGCCCTCAGCCCATGTCTCCCTGCGTAGGCCGTGTGGGACACAGTGATGGAGCTGCCATTCACCATGAAAAACAAACAACAGGCTGTGGGAATAGGAACAGCTTCCTTTTCCCTCCAGCCCTGTCAGGCCATGTTGGTGCCGGCCGTGCTGAGCACTGGGGCAGTGAGCAATCCTGCAGCAGCCCAGGGCAGATCAGGAAGTGTGGCAGGGCAAGGTCACCTCCTGACCTCCAGTCCAGGCAAGAATGCAGCTTGCTGCCAGGCTCTAGGGAAGGCTTTCCTTCTTTCCGCAGCTTGAGATCCTCGTGGTTTCTGATGGAAAGAAGTTCACAGCACAGTTTTTATTTTATTTTCCCAAAAGAATCTTTAGAAGGGTAGATACCAATGAAATGGTGTAATCACTAGAGAGCTTTGGAGAGAGGCTATTCACTCAGTGTGTATATGGGGCCAAAATACTGTGATTAGTATTTTGTGAGGCCATAAGAAGCACGGAGGTTCATGCTGTGCATGACATGACTGTAAGCTTTCTAAATAGAATGCTGTAGCAGAGAGGAAAATCTACAAAATACCTTCAAATACCACAAATCTATCTTGCAAAATATAAACAAAAAGTAAAATCAACAAACAAACATATGATCCAGTTCTTCATTAAAACTGTATGATCCCATTGCCACATAAGTTTTCTAAGTAAAAGATTAGGTAAGATTAGGCTGCAGCTCCTGCTGTTGGTTGGTGCCATCTTGCCTCTTGTTCTTTGGATTGTCAGACCTGGCTGCATTAAGGGGAAAGGAGGGAGCAGCTCAGCTCTCTCTGATCACATTTTTAATATTACTGTAGATCTGCCCATTGCAAAGCTGTGTGCAGACATGACAAACTATCACTGTTCTCCAGAGATGGGGAAGCTGAGCTGTTTGTCACGACCTGTGTGGGATCATGTAAGTGCTCAGTTAGGGATACAGTCCAGGTCCCCATAGTTCTCCTGTCTTCCCAGCTGAAGCCAGTTTTGCTGCTACTGGAGGAAAACAGGGATGTGTGCTTTAGAAACGATGGTTTGTTTTTTTTCTTAGTGAACCTACTGCCAATCTCAGCAGCAGGAAAGCTCTGTGGTGAAGCCATTCTTCCCAGTGTCTCTCTATATCGCCGTTCTGCATCTCTTACTGTCAGGAGGCAGAGACAAGTAAAGGATCTAACTCCTTTCTCAGCACTAAACCCTTCCTTCTGGGTCAGCGTCTGATCCTGTGACACAGGTAGAGAACAGTGTGGTCAGACTCATCTCTCTGAGCACTTTGGGAGTGTCAGCCACTCCGAGCGTTTTTCTTTGCAGAAATATCTATGGCCAAGAGGCAAACAAGCTGTTTGCTGATATCCACTTCAGCAGTTTGTCAGTGCATAATGAAGAAGCCACCTTTGTTCAAATTGTGGGTACCAGTTAATTAGAAACAAAAGTCGTATTTCCCATATTAATTGATCTACTTTGAACTTAAACATCCTGAATTTCAGGATGCATTTTCCTAGCAGAGTGAAAAGCTAATCCAACTTGCTGCCAGTGTTTTCTTGACATTTTTCTCAATGCTGGTATTATATTTCCTCCCAGGCTGTTGAAAACAAATAGTGAAAAGCTTGTTGAACCCACAGCACAAGAATGCGTCTTCCCAGGATACATCCAAAACCACCCCAAATCAAAAGGCTACCTTATAAAAGTTATGTTTGTGTTCTGCCTTTGAAGTTGTTTCAGGCTGTTTAATGCATCCTGCACTGATTTTTGTTAGCATTATTTTAGCTCACAGTATCATAAAGAACTCATTGTAATGCTTTATAGAAACAGAGATGAGGATAAGGGGTACATTGCAACTGCTACGTTGTCCTGCTGTTGCCTGCTCCATGCCAGGAAGTGTTGTGTGACATCTGCAAGAGTTTCCCTTTGCCTGGTGCTACCTGATACTGGTGCTCACGCCATTCCCACCTCAGCTGCAGGAGTTTAAAGGGCCACGTCAGCAATTCTGAGTTATTTGGGTTTTCTGCGTCCAGGAAGTAGGAGTGGTTCCACATTAAACATCAAGCCAGCCTGTAATAAGAATGTATTTAATCTGCATCAAACACAGTTCAGCTCTTGATTACAAAATTGGAAGCACAGTTACAAAAGAAATGCTTAAATGAGAAAATTCGAACTGAAAACACAGCAGAGCCGTAGCAGTGGCACAGCTTGACGTCGTGTAGCTGTGGCAGAGGAAGCACCATCAGCAGTGGAGCTCCACCTCCAGGGTGCTGCACCCAGAGCTTTGGGTTCTCCCACGCTATTCTGATGCCAAAGGATTACCAGCGCTGTCGTGCCCAAATGACCCATCGGAGTAGCCATCTCCACCCACAGACATTTATTTTTACTGATGAATTTGATGACAATTGCTAAATTAGCTGCTTTGATGAGCGCTGCTTATTTGTGAAGAAGTACATGAAACTGGTCACGTTGGTTTGGAGTTTGAAAATAACCTTGCACACCCTAAGCTTGTCCTTGGTCTGCTGTGTAGGAGATTAACCCCATGTTCTCCCTGGACAACATAATGAACTCTTGTGACATTTTGCACTTTGGTTTTATTAGTGCACTTCAGTGCCCCAGAGTCACTGTAGCATGTTCCCCTCTGGCTTCTCACTTGTCTGGGCCCTGCTCTCTGCCTGCAGCAGCCACAGCGGTGTTTTTGCTCTAATTTGAGATATACGAAATGTCAAGTCGCATTTAACAAAGACGGTTCTGAAACAACCAATGTCCCAGCGCCCTTCACCATGGCCTGGGCCATCAGTAACAGGACATTCCTGGCTCCCAGGGAAGTTAGGCATAGCTGATCTGCCCCATCGTCAGGCTTACGGCTGGGATGGCTGAGTCAGGAGCCCTGTCCTGCATGGGAACAGACGAGCTCCTTCAGATTTAGCACCACAAAGTGCTCAGTTACTCTTTGAATGTCTCAATTTCACTCTCTGGACTAATGAGGGTGATGGGAACGGTTGGGCAGGGTGGATCGCAGCTTTGATCCTCCGCTGGAGATGAGGAAGCGCTGTCCCTGCGCTGGGCTGGGTGCGATGCGCTGCTAGGCACAGCCCTGAACTTTGGGAAAGTTCATAGCTGAGCACTGCATCCGTAGCCAAGCTGTCCTGTCCGGGCGTGCTCCGGGAGAGAGTTTGGTCAGCGCCTGTAGGGCCTGCGAGGGGGTGGGGAGCTCTTGAATAAAATGATGATGATTAATTATTATTTCATAATGAGGGATTATCACAGGCTTTGAGTTAAAGAACACAGTACTTAGCGATTCTGTGCTGTGGCACTGTGCGCGTTCAAAGCGCTGTACAAACAGCAACTAAATTACTAAAATGATGAGATTATTTACTAGCCCGTGTCTTTGTGTTTCTCAGGAAAGGGTGGGGAGTGTTTAGAAATTTGTCCTCCGCATTAGCGTGTGGTCACATTCCAGGATCGTGGCTCACGTTGCCAGGCCTGTGATGTGCTTGTTTGGCTTTCATATTTCAGAGAGTGTAGTTAGGAAAATGAAGTTAAGAGCCTGTGCTTGCCATGTATAAGTGCTCTGCAGCCTTTCCCCTCCTGCTGTGCCATGGATGACTGGGTGTAGAGCTCACGCTCTTTGGCCTGAGCCATGTAAGAGGTCAGCCTGGCCCTAAACTCTGTGACCCTCCCACCATATTGTGACCTCGCACGGCCCATTTGCTCTGTCTTGCAGAAACAGCCTGTGCTGCCAAGTGCTGTCAGATTAGCTCCAGTGATAAAGGTTGGTCCCCATCTCTGTGTCGCATTGCCTCTTCTGCAGACGACTTCTCTACAACTTGCAAGGAGTTCATCTTTACAGATTTCACTATTACTGTTCCCATTTTTATGCTGTATTGCTTTGTGTTCCTGGGTTTCTTAGAAGGGAGGAGATTTGGGCCCCTTATAAAAAATTATTTACCCACAACCTTGCTTGCTATAGCAGCAACAGCTTTCCTTTTTAAATAGGAAAACCTTAATGGGGAAGATCTTTAGAACATAGCTATAGCTATGAGTAGTTTTATTTCATCAGTGAGTCCCATGTTAGCAATTTTTGTTTGTGCAGACATCCTTTTTCTCAGCCGTGCTGGTCTACAATCCATTAATAGAACAGAGATTTCTAAATTTACAGCTCATTTGTTTCTAAATCGATGAGCAACAAGGAAACTTTATTCCACCTGATGTTTGCATTTCCTGTCTTTGAAGTGTTTGAGTCAATTCAGAAAAGCAGTGTTTAGCCCTGGCCGATGTGGAAAAGCTTGTATGGAGACAGAGCGTGTTGACACTTCATTTATGGTTTCTTTCACGTCAGCTACTGGGGGTTTAGCACAGAGTGCAGAAACAGAAAGAACAAGCTCTCCAGGACCTTTGCAAAGCTAGGTCAGAAGAGACAAAACACGAGTCACCTGGGTTACTCAGAACAGACTCACGGAAGAAGCTAGTCATGGCTAGAAAGTCCATTGCTAACGAGCCACCCCTTCTCTCCCTTCCTCCCAAACATCATCTCTTCCAAAATCCAGCAAACTCTAAACTATACAAGCCATCACAAAACTGAACAGTGAATTACTTTCTTCAGCCCCTTCTCTTGTAGCAGTTAACCTCTTACATGATACACTATCCTCCATGGATGCTTTCAGAGGGCTTAATTTTCTGCTCAGTACTCCTCTTCAGTAGACACTGAGCTGAAGTATTATTTCCAGGTCTGCCAGATGTGCCCAGCTATGGTGGGTAGGAGAGCACACTGCAGGGATACTCAAGCTGGTTGGATATAAATCAGGTTGGATTTTGATGCAGTCTGGTTGCATTAGCCCAATACATTTGAGGGGATAGTAGCATGCATGCAGTGCTCAACTCATCCAGTAGCATTTTACAGCATCAGAGGTGCTGGTCTGTGCTGACACCGAACTTGCAGCTTGAGTGTCTGATCTCCAGCATCTCTCCACAGCTTGGATGATTCCTGTTTCTCTATGTAAATCTTCCATGCCTCAAATTATCTTTGGTGAGCTGCATTGCCACACCTTTATGACTTTGGTTTCTATGGGGAGTGAGGTTCATCTCTATGCAGAGCCTGCAGTAGCTCCTCAAACCACGATACGTCTGGCTGGGCTTGCACCTTTTAACATTACATCAGTTTGTAGTCAGGATTTTGTTTTGCATTGACACAGAAGTCGAGGCATTAACATAAAAGCATTGTCATTATTTCCTACTTAATCCTGACAGTAATTGCACACCAAAAAGTGATTTCAGTGACGTTGCTGAGGAGATTTGGTTAGCAATTAAAGGTATTTTGTTGGTGGTTTTTTCTTCTGTTTTCACACAGCAAATGGTGCTTTTAAGTTCCAGAACTGCTGCAGTCCAGTGAAAATGCAGGATCGTGGTCTGAGTGTATAATCAAACTAATTTTAAAAAATCTTCTGAACTTGACTGATAAGTAAAAGTATTAATTGCTCACTAGTAAGCCTAATTGCTGTTCTAAGAGCACTTCAAACCACAGCTCTCACCTACTTGCTGCAGCAAGAAGTGCTGCGAGCTATAATGCAAAGGCTGCATGGCTGTTGGAGCTCCTCTGAGAAGTTAGGAAAAGCCCCATCCATGTTTATTGTGGTGTACTTTCAGACACCGATTCCATCTGCTCTTGGGCTTATCAGAAGATTTCACTCTGTTCAAACTCCAAACCTGCTGGGCAAAGAAAAGCGAGGTTACGCCTTAGCTCTGAGTCTGACTGCAACGGTGTCAAGTTGTTTCAGCCACTGAGAGCTGGGAGAAAAAAAAAACAACACAAAACAAACAACAAAAGCCCAGCAGAGTAATGGTTTTCCTTCTGTTTTCTAGACCGGACCGCTCCTTAGGGAACCACCATACTGTGAGGTTGGGCAAGTCCCACGTGCCTCAGTTTCCCCATCAATCACTGTGAGAGTGTAAGAAGAAAAATCACTTTGTAAGTACTCATTATCTGTTAAATGCAATCAGAATGTAGCAGAGGGCCTGGAAGATTTGTGTAGCTGTAGGAAAGAAAAAGGCATCGTGGTTCCAGAACAGAAATGTACCATTTCTAATTCTAAGGGAAGGTTTTGACCCTCCTTGTAAATGCTATGAAGAACTGTGTAGTAGACAAGGCAGGCTTGGGAGTCAGAGTCTGAGACTACCTGTGCATCAGTATCGCTGGGGAAATGTGGTTCTCGCTCTTGTATAGACTTGATAATCTATGAAAAGTAAGAGGAAAATATGAGAAACATAAATGTGGTCCTGTGGCTGGTGATAATTATTATTTTGTTTTGATTTATCGCTCACAGGAATTTTTTTATGAGAGCCTCACAGGCATAATTCTTTCTCATACATAGTTTGTTTTTTGCCAAAACGACAGAGGACAGGATATTTAGCGGAATATGTCTGATGGGTGGGTGGAGAATGGAGTGGATTTGGACTTGTGCCAAACACTGGGAAGGCAAAAGAATGAAAAGAACCCAGCTTACTGCAATCCCATATTGCTCTTTATCTTGGGAAGGGGTATTTGCCTGAAGTGGCACTCCTCAGTCATCGTGTGATTGTAGTACTGATAGCGGTCTGTCCCCCCACCCTGCTGCAGCTTCAAAGGGCTCCTCACCATTCGCATAACTGTGAAAGCCCCAGAGATCAAGAAGCACGTAGGGGGCCAAAAAAATGGACGTTTTAAAAATATAAAAATCTTCCATTTGGCATCTGAGCCTTTAGGATGCTTTAGTTTTGCTTCTTGAAGTGTTTCCCAGTAGCCAAAAAAGCAGCCAGGTATCTGCTGTTCTGGTTCCTCAGTCCAGTGGCTGAGACTCCGGACAGAAACAAACAGATGTGGTGGTCGCAGCAGAGCCACAAGGGCTGTCAGCACACTTTGGCATGACGGAGGAGCGAGATGTTATTGAAAAAAGCACAGAAGTGCCTGCAGAGGTTTTCAAAGCAGCCCTGCTAGGCGCCCAGTGTTTGGGATGGACTGCTTCTTATTTTGGCTATTGAGACAAAGTTTTAAACTTCTGCAGTTCTTCTGAGAGCAGTGCTCTTGCATTTTAGCAGAGCGTGGTGCCAGCTGCCAAGAGCTGTCCTTCTGCCAGTGACGACTCAGCTTTCCTACCACAGTGTAGTGGCTATAATTTCTCACCTTGAACTGATTTTAATCCTGTACATGAGGTACATAGGCAGTTATGGGATTCATCTGTGCAAGAGGATTGTGAGGCCTGCCCTTACTTGCAAAACCACAAGAAAAACCGTATGTTTTGCTCATCTGCTCTCTGATACCACGGTGACCTTAAATCACTGGAAAATGAACGTGTTCATTATCACTGCTGATCCATCCTTTCTCCTGAAGTGAAGTCTGTTTGCTGGAATGAGATCTGTTCTGTAGACACAGCCAAGCTCGTGCGTGGGCTTAAGGAAAAATCAAATATATTAGACAAAATAAGGAAACAAAGCATTGACTAAATGTTTTTGTTCCTTTTATAGAGAATATATTATCCTTATAATTTTAGCATACGGAATGTTCACACTTGATTTCTGTATGCATTCCTGAAAAATGTAGGTGAAAGAGAACAAGGAATGCATAGCTCTTATTTCATGAGGTTTTGCCAGTAATTGCAATAGTAAGCTCCTCTCTTTGTATGCCAGCAAATCCTTCCCATGGTTTCCATCTCAGAGCTGCTCTTTCTGAAGCTAATGCATTTCAGGAGGCTGCAAGAGGTGTTTCTTTCCCTGAGAGCCAACAGGAGTTCCATTCAGAAAGCGCATTGCCAGCATCATCAGCTTGCAGGCAGGAGCAGGCGTGCTCAGCAAATCACATCTGCACGCAAACACCTCCTCCAGGCACAGCATGTTTAGCTTCAGTAGGGATTTCCACTCTGACTGACAGCTAAAGGCTACGGCCCTGGAGGTGCTGAGCACCCCACCACCCTGCTCCTCGGTGAGATGGAAAGGTGTTGGGCACGCTCCAGGCTGAGCCCTGAGAGATGTGTTTTCAGAGGTTTGCAGTGCTGGGCACCGAGAGGGGTATGGACATTTCTGAGAACATGGCTGTGCAATGTATATTAATGAAATACCCTGCAGGAAATGAATCACATGTTGAGGCCATTCGTAGCTTCTGTAGAATTCCCTCCATTTCTCCCATTAGAGATTGAGGCCCAAGTCTGCAGAGCTCGTGCACACCTGACCCCAAAGTGAGTTTTACCTTCACAAAAATAGTTTTGTTGAGGGATGGGTGTCTTGGGATGGTCTCAGGGGTCCTCTTGGGCTTTGAAAAGGGATTAGCACATGATGGGAGGGATTCTAGCACTGTACTGACTGGTGCTAGGATCTGCTTACTGGGCAATATTTGGGATTAGCTCCACACATTCAAAAACAAGTAAGGGTGGGGGACAGGGCAGAGTGCAGGAAGATCACAATTTTTTTTCCAAGTGGAAAGATGTGAAGCATTTAGGCAGTTCAGTTCATCTGTTTTACCAAAACAAATTCTGAGACGTGACTTCGTTACAGTACATGAGCACCTTTTGAGAAGGAAAATAGCAGGTACTAGCGGCTGTTTAATCTAGAGCAGAAAGGCAGAACAAGAATTAACATCTGAAAGCTGAGATCAAATAAATACAAAATTAGATTTTTTTTCCTCTCACCGGTGAGAACAATTAGTCATTAGAATAAGGTTATGTGTGCTTTTTTGCTTTCCCTTCTTGTCTTCAAATCAAGAGGTTGCTTTTCTGGAAGACAAGCAGTGGCCAAGCGCACGGGATTGCAGTCTGCACTGAGGTACCCAGGTGAAATGCTGGGGTAGGGAATGGTTCAGGTTGTACTCTCTGCTTCTCTCAAGTGGACTGAAACTTTCTGGCTCTATAAAATCACCATCTTCTGAAACGTCTCAGTGTTCCACAGCTGTATTGCAAGTACAGCACATGGATTTTAGGTGGAAAGAAATGCTGTTGAGGACCATACAAGAGCTCAGAGCACTGAAATGAAAGCTGGCACGGCTCTGCCTTGCTGAGATGGGAAGGCACATGCACAGCTGTACATGCTCAGAAATTCCTGGTGATTCTGCAGAGGTCAGTCCTTCACTCAAAAATGTGTTTCTGATTACATTCTGCTCCCTTGCAGATAACAATGCAGTCAGTGACAAATCTAGGGGAAGACAGGCTTTCTGAGCAACTACCATGCATTTGCCTTCCACTGGGCTGACACAGCTCATCTGGTTTAACTTCTGCATGGCAGCCAGGCACCAATCAACCCTGTCGTGGCTTTCCTTGGAGAGGGCAGATCTCCTCCAAAACAGTATGGCTGCTCCTTCAGTGAAAGGATCAGCTCTTCTCTCAGTAATACAATTACTTTTAATGACTGATATCTGGGTCAGACAGATAGAACTCTTTCGCAGAGGAGCAATGCTTTTCCTCTGCAGCCAAATCACGTACTGTACTGTGCAATACAAAACGAAATGGCTCATGAAAAATGATAAAGCATGGCTTTATCTCAGAGATCTCCATCTGATATTTTATAAAGCATGTCTAGGCCCTCTTAAATGGGGCAGAAAGGCTTGGCAACAACACTTAAAAAATGCAGCTGGGCCCACTGAGCCTTTTACCCTCTTTTCTGGGAGAAAACTCCTGTCTTGGACAGCTGTAGAAGGAGGAATGGATGATCCAGCAATTAAGACCCTGCTTGAGGAATTGCGTGACCTGGATTCAACAGGTCAGATCTCCTGTCTGGCTCTGGGCCGGCTGCTGTGATTTGTTATACACTCATTTTGATGTTGTAAAATTGGGACAGCAGGATTAATTTGTCTTGCAGAGGGGGAAAGGTGATTGAGGGTGCTGGGTTATAAAACAGAAAAACTGAAGAGTTCTTGGGAAAGTAATGCTGCAGCCCCTGCTCCAGAAAGCTACTGCATCCAAAATCCAGCCAGCATGGGGCAGCAGCCCCATTACAAGAGTGGCTAAAGGCACCCAAGCGATCTCTGCAGAGCCATGCATGCATGGGTGCAGTACCAAGCTGGCAGGTTGGCGCCAGGTTTGTAGCTTACCCACCAGGCCAATAGGTCTGGGACAAGTGCAGTGCCCAAGAGCCTTGTGGCTCTGAGATGGATGGCAGGCGGACTGACTGCCAAGATCCAGAGCCACGCTCATTTCCAGTGCATGTTTCGAAACGTTTTGGGTTTGCACTTAATCCAAAAAGTAACATCCAAAACCTCCACAGAGGAACATTAGCATTCCTGTGCTGCTTTTCTAGATTCCGATCAGCTCTCAAGTATGCTGTCTCCACTTTATAGCACTCGTTCTCTTACTTTTTTCATTCACAACCAATTTTTTTCTGGAGTCCAGCCTCAAAAAATTGTCAGTTTTATTCTAATTACAGGTGATTCTGAGCCAAAACCTCAGATATTAACATGTGTGAGCGAGTGGGAAAGTCAGCAAAGAGAGCAGCATGCAAATTTCTCGCCTCAGTGCCTCACCCACAGGCATGGGGCCAGTGTCAGAAACTGGGTCTGATCCTTACTCCATGCTGCCCTAAACATGATGTTTCAAAGCCAAGCTCCCTGCTTGGTCCCAGGCCACAGTACGATCACCTGTTTGCCTGCAACTTGCACCTGAGAAAAAAGCTCTTTGAAAGTAAAGCCCTTAGGTAACCCAATATCAGGTGCAGACCAACATTAAAGGTATAGAGGCAGAGGAGAGGTTGCAGAGAAGGAGAGACAGAAAGTCTTCTACAGAGCAAACTGTGAGCTGAAGGCACATGGGATCAGGTCACACAAGCCCCTCATATCAATCCCCATGGGAATTCTCCATCCATTCCCAGCTGCCTCATTTCCTGGTGGACTGTATTTGGGATTGCTGAATCCTAGTTTTACCTGCTGTTCTTCTCTGCCTTTGGTCAGGGAGGCTGACAAAGCCCTCTGAGCCACCAGTTCCCCAATCTCTTCCCCATAACATGACAAAAGAAGATGGTTGAAAGCACCAGGGTGGCTGATACCATTTTACTCTCAGCCTTCATCGTGAAAAAAAAAAGAATGCAGAGAACTGCATGGAGCATGTCTGTGCTGGTGACTAATGACTATTAGCGCCTTATTGCTGTCAGGTGAACTGGTAGCCAAGCCTCAGACATGTGGTCATTGTCAAGAGGAATTCTTGACTCCCCTCTTAGGAGCACCTCCTCCTCCCCTCCCCAGCCATTAATTACTTCCACCATCCTTCCAAACTGCCAAGGAGTGAGGAGCAGCAGAGCTGGAGATGAAAGGAAACAGCGGCTGCCCTGGTTTCCAGGTCTTTCAAATAACCAGTCTGTAATAACTTCCACAGCCGAGGGAAATGGGTGAGCTGTGGGAGGAAGGTCAGCACTGAGGGGAGGAAGGCTCTCGTGTAGCAATGATGTAGTGGCTCCTAATGGAAGAAACCTGTGGAATTAATCAAGTGCTGTGCCTCATTTGTTAATGACAGCAGGCCTGAAACGTGCACTGGCCCCTGTTGCTGGTGGGTAGGTGCGACCCTGGAAGCCAGGCTGTCAGCTTGGGGACGTGGGCTCGGAGTGATGGACAGGCCCAGTGGCAGCGGATGCTGAGGGTGACAGGGCACTGGTATGGGACACGGCTGTCCGCATGCCTCTTCTCTCCAAGCTGGCTGCAATGCAGCACAGAACGAGGCTGGTGCTGACCTCCCATGCTTGGCTTCCAGGCTGTCATGCATGAAGTCAGTCACGCTCAGTTTCCCCCAGATTAGTGTGGGGTATTGAGATGACATTGTTCTGGCTTGCTCGCCGCAGAAAGCAGCAGCTCTGTGGAACCAGTTAAGGCGGTTTGGGCCCAGCTTCCATCTCCTCACCCCCACACATGCTCCAGACTTTGGCCTTGATTTCATGGGCCAGAGATGAGCAAGGATCAAAGTGGAGTAATTATTACCAGCACATGGGGCAGGTCCTCAGCCCCTTGCCTCCAGCTGCTTTTATGGGACTAAGCATACAGGCACAGCGAGGTGTGCTAGGAGAGCATCCTCCAGTGTTGTGAGGGTGGGAAGGGTGCTGGCAGCAATACTTCCACAGCTTCTTGATTTATGGGAGAAATTGCTGAAGTGGTTAAATCTTGCACATCCTGGAGGCAGCATCCGGCAGTTACCCAGAGCTGCTGGAGACTCCTGTCCTTGGTGCCCTTGAAGCAAACCAGCACAGGGGATGCGTTTGGGTTACCTGCACCACACCCTGCCCTGCTGCTTCTCAGCTGTGTTCTTGCCTCTGGCAGTGGATTGCTGCCAAAAACACTGGTGAGGTTGCTGGGGGCTTGCCCTGCTCCTGGCAAAGGCGAGCAGAGAAACAGGGACCAGGCTCTGCCCTCTGATGTGCAGCTCTTCCTGCACCATGCTGCGCTGTGTGCTCCTTGGACAGGGGATGAAATTTTGGCCTGCCATATGCCTGATGCAGTTAACATATAAGGCCTATGCAGTTCCTTAGAGAATGGCAGATATGAATGGACAGCCAGTAACAAGTCTTCTCAACTATTACAGTCTTCCTATATATATGTATAAAATAACATACAGTCTCGTTATAGGAAACATATGTGTTCTTTCTGCATAGGCTGGGTAGATTTCTGTTGGAAGAAATGACAGTCTGACCAAAATGCCAAGCTCCGTACCGTATCTCGTTACACCCAGGAGAGGGGCTGCATTTTCTGAACCTAAGGCCCTTTTTAAGCTCCAGTCCCCTTCAAAGGCATGCAGCTGCACACTGCCTGGTAGGGAAGGGTCTTCAAAATATCTGCGAGGTCACTGTCTGATCTTGGATTAGTCCTTTAACTGCCCCATACCTCAACTTCTCCTCCGGTAAAACTGAAATAATACCTACTGACGTCGCACAAGATCTTCAAGATCCAATGCTGAAAATATCATAGGGCAAACCCTATGATGTAAGGGTAGATTTTCTTGAGCTTGTTGATAGTCCTGATTTCTTTTTAAGTAACAACATTAATTGATTCAGTGGATTAAGAGTTTTCAAAAGCCAAATGACTGGAAATTACTCCTCTGAAAGATCGGTGCGTGTGGGGATTCTTTCAGAATGTGTAACAGAAGACCCTTAAAGCTCATTTATTTGTGGCACAAACATCACTGTGTAATGTTAGCACACCTGAAAAGCTGGAAGTGAGATTCACTGGCTTGGGTTCATACTTCCCAGCCACACAAAATGTCACAAGGTCGATAAACATCCCTCTGAGGAAGATGGGAGGTGCTGAGCCCTGAACCCTGTGGAAGTCTGGCCTTTAAAAGCCGGACAAATGCCCCGCAGCACTCCTGTCACTGTCCTTCCGCTGGGCAGGGCTGGTCAGTGCTCTGGGAGCTGTGGGCCACACACCAGCAGTGGGCACCTTCCGCCCACCCCACCCCAACGTGCAGCTGATGAGCTGGAAGCCTGGGTTTGCAGGTGCACATGATGACCTTGGGACTTGTCTCCAGGCTGACCTCAGTGTGCAACAGACAGCCCAGGAATAGGGTTTAATCAACCCAGAAAAACTTCTTTGGAAAGAGGTGGATGTACAGTGTACTTTATAATCTCATGATCTTAAGCTGTGCTTAATCTTTAGACAGGAAACATAGCAAACAGCCATAGGTCCCCCCATGTGCACAGCACACTCCAACTGACAAACCTGACGCCCCAGGATCCTTTTATAATTGGCTGCTGTGTGCATGTGCATCTCAGGGAGCCTTCGTGCTTTATTTTTTTTTCAGCCCAGTGATAAATTAAAGTCTTTAGACCTATTAAAGTATTAAATTTTAGTTAAGTCCTTAATTAAGCCCTCCCTGCTTTAATTAAGGCATTAAGGTTTTATTAAAAGTTAACATTTTGGCAAAATCTAATTTCTCTTCTGCCTTAACCCCACTGTGGCCCCAGATGTCAGCTGATCCTACAAAATCAGAGCCTCTCTGAACGCTTTCCCCATGTACATGAGCAGGCACGCCTGCCTCCACTCGCCAGTGGAGCTCCAACCACTGCACCCAGCATCGCGTTTCGCAGCACATCAGGACGGGCGCAGTGCGCTCCTCTCCGCCCAGCTCCCTTCCTCTGGTCCATGAGGCAGAGACCACCTGAGCCAGCAGGACAGCGTTCTGCAAGGCCCCACAGGGAAATCCTCCACGTGCACTTCTGTCCACAGCCCACCTGTGATACTTAGTGCACATGGACTTTGCTGGGCTTGTCTCTAGCCTAAGTGCAGGTGTTGGTCCCTAGACCGGCCAGGTGGGTAGATTTCCAAGAACAAAGTTTTCAAATACAAAACCTTGACCCATCCCAAAACAAATTGTTGTTATGTACCTGCACGTGCCCAAAATCTTGACTCTGCTTCAAGCCACGGAATTATTGGGCACCGTTTCTGATGTTAAGTGGCATTATTGCAAACCAGGCTTTTGGCTCTGATAAAGACCTGAACTTGAAGCAGGGAAGCATCATCTTTCCGTTGGTCCCGGACAGCCTTTGTGCAGCTCCCCTGTCGATGTGTGATGGGGAGCCAAACTTAGATCAAAATCTCACCCTCAGTGTAAAATTAAAATAAAATCAGCAGAATTTTTATCAGCAAAAGATTTAATTTCATAAAGTGGCATGTGAGTGTGAGAGTACGCCCTGTAATAAATCCCCACCTGGACACTGCAGAGAGTTAACAACAGCTGAGGTTATCAGCCGTGACAAGGCTGGCTCAGCTCCAGGCTGGTCCACCAGAGAGCCCAGTGGGAGAATACACTGGAGAATTTATCTGAGCAGACATACCCCTTGTGTCCTCCCAGACCCTTGCTAAAATCCACTGTGTTTCTTCACACGTCCTTGCACCCTGCCTTGACAGTTTCAAAGGCTGGTGAAGCCCCTGCGCTTGGAAGGCATAGACAGCATACTCCATCTTAGCCTTGTAGTCACGTTTCACTTCAGTCTTCATCTGCATACTCTGACTTGTCAAAACCAGCTCATCCCAGCTGTCATTGCAAAAGCACCTTTCCTTGGAGCAGAATAGAATTGGCAAAGGAGAAAACTGCATTTTTAATCGGCTGCATTTCTCCGGCTCTTCTCATCCAGGGATGTCAAAGATCTCTGCAATGCTAATGACATTCTTGTGGATCGTATGTTACTACCTGGTGTTCAAGTCAAGGAAACTGAAGTGCTCAGCTAGAGCAACCTCCCAGCCAGCCCTCCGTACCAGAAGCCTTGGCTGCCAGGATCCCTTTTCCACAAGAGCCCAGCTGCCAGCTGCAGAGGTGTGCATACAGCCAGAGACCTCAGCACACTGTCTGTTCCTGGCCGTGCAGTGACTGCAAAGGAAATTGTATATCCCAAGGGGTTCTGGCTGGGTGCATATCAAAGATGTGCAAACCTGTGTGGCATTTTCTATATGAGAATACTGCTCAGCTCTGATGCAGTGTCCCGCGTCACCTTTTTTCTCAAACACTAAAAAGGAGAGCAGCCTTTACAGCCCGCCCCAAACAACTGTGCAGAACAGAAGACTGTCTCAGGGTCATCCATGTTTTGGACTCCTACCGGAACAACAGCTTCTTGGATACCGACAGCATTCACCTCGGCCCGCAGACTTTTGTGTCTTCCTGCCCTTGGCTGTTTGCCCAGCTTGCTGTGCTGCTGCTGGGCTTCGGACGCTCCCGAGGGCAGCGCCTTCATCCGCCCACACTGCAGCGTGCAGATGAACACCTGCGGCCTTTTTGACTTTGAGATCCCGGGTCTGGCACTGCTTGCGTTTCTGCTTTGACAGCGACAGTTGGGGTCAGTACGCCTGGACAGGAGCGGGAGCCTGCCAAGTTCCTCCTCAGCAGAGATACTGTGAAAACTGTAATGCTTTTTACATTATCTTCCTATATAATGGCTTTACAATTCTGACAGAAGTAATTAAATGTTGTGTTTGAACCAGTACAAGACGGCGAGGGACACGAAACCAGATCTGCAGCGAAGATTTTTCAGTGAAGATAGAAAACACAAAATGCACCGCCGTTGGCAGCAGCTGCACAGCAGCAAGCCTTTCGGCCCGGCCCGCCCGGGGAAGGCTGCCGGCAGCTCGGGCCGGGCTCCGCGGCCCCGGGGCACAACCCCAGGCCGTGCTGCGGAGCGGGCTGTGCCGCTAGAGGGCCCCGCGGGCTGCGGAGCGCAGCGCCGTGCCCGATATCCGCGCCGGCGGAGGCTGCAGCCCGCACGGACCGCCGTGTTTGGGCAGCGCGGCGCTGGGCGCACGGCGGTCACGGAGGCTGCCGGCAGCCGAGACGTCTCGTGCAGGGCCGGGCTGCTGACATACGAGTGAAGCTGCGCCCACCTTCCCGCTTGGTACCGAGTCGCTCGTCGGTAGGAAGTGAGCTCATTGGTGTCCTAAATAAACTGGAATGCGTACAGAAACGTGTGTAAGTGCTGGCGGCACGGCTTGGAGCCCGGAGGCGGAATGGAGATGAGAAAACAAGTAGCTTTCAGCGTTTGGAGACAGAGTAAACCGAGCAGCCTATTGGCTGAAGACCCGTGGTAATGAGCCCAGCGGGTTGTGTTTAGCTTGTATCGACCTCTGTGCTGCGCTAATTGGTGAAAACGCCTGAATTAGGGTGTGCAGAACTCGTGCCCAGCATCAGCTCTTGCTGTGGGATCCCCGTGGGGTCAGGCAGGCAGTGAGACGCCAAGTGCTGCTGTCTGGACTGCACATGGGTGCACCAAGGTAGAAGGCAAAGCAGCCTACATGGTAATGCATTCAGCCCAGATACATCTTAGCAGCAGATCCTGGACAAAAGCTCAGTGCTCAGCCGCTCACTTGATCTTGATGTAGAAAGGTGCTTAGAAACTGAGGGATCCGTGGCTTCCGCAGTGCCAGTACCTGCCAGGAGTCTGCCCCCTGCCATAACCCTGGGAGTGCTTCTTAGCAGTCCCTTGGGCTAAATGTGCCATTTCTGTTCCCTGTTGTTTGTTATGTCTCAAGCAGAGTTTGCACCAAAGCCAGCCTCCAGTGATGGTCCCGGGTTACAGTAAGGGACCGCACACCCTGGAAGCACCTGCTTTGTCATCCCGAGGTGCCCAGGCATTCACAACTGCCAAGAAGAAACCCACAGTGCTCTGCTCCTTCTTTGCACGGGATATGTGTGATGATAGCAAGTGGGAAATTTGCCAGGCTATGAAAACTTCTCATCTTTAAGGAAGTAAGTCCCTGCAGGGAGCCATTCCTGAGGAGTGGGCAAGGCAGCTTGGGAAGAGAGTCCAGGAATGCAGGATGCCTGCTTGCCAAGGAAGCACCGCGTCTGCGGCTCAAAAGGGAAGAATTAGTGGAATGTTTGGGGGATCCAAGCTATGTCATAGTGAGATAGGAACTGATAGGATTAGGAAGAAACCGTTAATGGAGGAGGGTTACAAACTACCCCCCGTCAGCGATCATGGGAATTTGGCAGATTCTGGAGGAGAAGGGTCAAGATTTACAAGTGATCTGGGGTGTTTTGGTAAGTCGGGCACTGAGCAGCAAGGCTGTAAAGGGCCTGAGCTGCATGGTGGCAAGCCAGGAAAACACGTTTTTATAGCATCTGATGATCAGAAAATGATCAGATATGTGTTGCTCCCTAAAATATCTAGGATTGTAATATTAACTTTAAAAGAAAAAAATTAAAGCCATTCAGGTTTCAGGTCATCCATACAGCTTTCAACAGATAGGGAACAGTGCTCTGGGGACTGAGGGGGACAAGAAGGTTAGGAGGGATGGGCTCTGAAAACTAAGAATGGAGGCAGAGGCTTGTCCCCTGAGTGCTCCAAAGAAGAGAGTGTCTGGGCAGGCATCTGGAGCGTGAGGAGGCAGTCAGGTTGCAGGACGATACTGAGTAGAAGCAAGGGTGAGCTGGGAGTGTAGGAGTTTGGGAGAAAATGACTGGGTTTTAGTGGGCTGTGAGTGTCAGTCTGCAGATATCTATAGGGGAACACAGGGAAAGTAACTTTCAGTGGCCAGCATTGTACCATAAATTCTTTGCTACAAGTTTTGTAATGGCTTTGGTTTCCATAACACACCTAGCTCTTCTCCACTACTTGACGTCACCCTTTACCATGGTGATAGTAAAATTCCAGCTCCTAAAGCAAACAGAGAAACCAAGTGACTCATTTCTGTTTTGTCAGTGATTCTCCAGCAGGTGATGTTGAACGTGAATTCAGAGTCATAAATACAGCAATTTTATTGTGTGTATTAATTGTGCATACTAGTATAATGCTACGTAATGATTCTATGCACTAATGACTTATATATGGAGATCGCAAATTATTTATTTTATTGAGGCTTTCAAAGCAGGCTGTCTAACAAAACTAAAGTCTAAGTAGAAGAGCGTGACATCTGTTTAGGAAAGATTCACTCAAAGACTACAATTCTTCAAATCTTGGCCATGTTGAAGCTTGCTTGAAGGGGATAAGAGAATGGAGTTTGAAAGGAAAAAAACCACCCTGTTTGTTAGTTTTATTAGGAAGGTATTTTAATGATAATTTTCCCCTCTGTTCTGTCACAGAGTGATAAGAATCTCTTTTCTTCTTCTTTCTTGGAGGGCACTGGAAGGCATCATGGGTCAGCTAGACTGCCCTTTATCCTTTCCCATCCATCACGGTTCTGGCTGGTGATGGGTTCAAGGTGTTGCAGGTTTGAGATCCTAAGCAGTTCCTAATGCCTCCTCCACACACTGAAGCCTGCCTTGTTTTTTCAGTAATCCAACCTTTCCCCTTCATCCACAAAAGAGTTTAAGGCATCTGCTACCACCACTTTCTGAAGAGAACGGGAAAGCTGATAAAGAGTTCTCGTTGCGCTTTGATTTCTGGGGGAAAATTTCATCCTAGGAATAATGTCACACTGACACATTTTTCTTAAAGGGTAAAAAGGAAGCATGAAAAATCCCAGGAATATAATTTATGACTGGCTTCAGTGCTGTTGTGGGGTTAGAAAGGCCGAACAGGGCACAATAATAAACGTGCCCAAAGATTTTATTTTTCAGGGTCATAGATGAGGCATGGAAGTAAAATCCTATCTCGTGCAGCCCAAGGACTTCAGTGACTTCTGAACTGTCACGTCTTGGTTTAAACCACAACCACCCGCACACTTTGCTTGGGGTGTTTGGCTCGGTCCAAAGGGACTGAGAAGAAACTGAGAATGACGTTGTCAGCACATTAGCACCAAGGCTTCCAAGTGCTAGGCAAGACAGTTTTTTGCCTCTTGACCATGCTTTACTGTAACAGCATCTGTGAACTGTTGTAGTGATTGTACAGGGTGAGACAGAGCCTTCCACGGGGGAACCTGGGAAAGCTGGGGAGAGAATATCATCCCAGAGTTGTTCAATGTTAAGCATCACACCCTTACCATTATTTAACTTTACGTGATCTCTAGCAGGATAATCGGTGTTTAACATCTGTATTATACATCGTTCTTGAGGACGGTGTTGACAGTGCTGCGTCTGACGCAGCCCGAATGGTAAATGTGCTGTGGGTGCCCTGCCCAAGATAGAAATCTCTGATCTTTTCTTCAGTCAGACTTGCTCGTTTCCTCTCCGACAGAGGTGTAACTTCTGAGTGAGCTGTGAAACCATGGGGTTGCTGCCATAAATGCGAACAGACAGAAACATGTGTAGATGTTAAGCAGGAAGAGCTTGCCAAATAGATCCTTGACATTTATACCACCGCCTTGAACTTAATGGTGGTGAGATTACAAACCTAAGTACCCTGGGCTGCAGGGTAATTCCTTTGGGACCACGCATACTACATCTGGATCAACACAGTCTGAGGTCTCGGCGGATTTTTGTGAAAGTGTGGTTAAAGATATTAAATGCAAACCATCACGGGGTGACAGTGTTGAAACTCCTCCCTGCTCCTTGCAACAATCCCTAGACACAGAGCTGCCAATGGCCAGGATGGAGAGGCTCCATAAATCTCATTCACACCTTCAGAGCACTCCTTCTGGTCTCAGACTGCAAAGGGAACTTTCCTCAGGATCCCTTTGTACAGAATATGCAGACAATGACATTTTTGTCTTGGTTTTCATTTCATATTATTGCACCAGTTGTCCTGGATAAGATCATAAACTTGTCCTCACTGGTAATGTGCTTTCACAATGTCTGGAGGAGGCAGAGGGAGTTTAAAATTAATGCATCTCCTAGCATGAAATTATTCATGGCTCAACACTTGTAATTACCAGGGCCAGGTTTAGGAAGCCCATAGTTATGAGAAATTTGATATTTTAAGACTTAAAACAAATGTTTTACAAGTTTTATCCTTTGCCTACTGCAGAATGCATTATGTCCTGGTAAAACAGCGGTGTGTGTGCATCGCCCCCAGCCAGTCCCATCCGCTCATCACACCTGTCAGTCATTTGTCACCAAACCATTGCCCGTTAGATGATAAAATCCAACTGAGGTGAGGGGGAGGCAAGTCCAGCCACTGTGCTAGTTCCCCACCCCGAGAAGCAGGCTCCTGTGGGCCCAAGGCATCCTGTGCAAAGTTCAAAGCTTTTTGGAAAGCAGTAAGATCAGACCAATTAGGGCTGTCTGCCTACACTGCACCTGTGTCAGGAGACCCGCTCACCCCATTCCCTCCTGGGCATGCCCTGACCACACTGCTGCCCTGGCTTTGGGCTCCTCTCACCATCCCAGGCTGGTTCTGATGTAACTCCACTGCAATCCCCCCTCATTCACATTAGTGCAGGATCAGAATTTGGCCCACTGTGCCATTCTGTAGTAAAAAGGGACTGGCTGTAGGCTGAATGGGGAATAGAGCTTGATTCAGTATTTAATCCAAGTTCTTAAATTGTATCACGTTACCGCCTCTTAATTCCCTTTGTTACTCTGTGATTTGTTATTGTTCTGAGGGCCCCCACACAATTCCTGAGTGCTTCTGCAGCTGAGTCAAAGCAGTTCCTGCTCTCACAGGAGACCGAGGTACCGCATAGCAGCAGGGTTTGTCTTCAGGGGGTGCGTTTTCACACCAAGACCTGCTGCTATTCCTCACCATGCAGCACCGTGGCTGGTAGGTTCTTCTGCACCAGCAGTGCTGCTCTGCATCCCTCTTCCACTGTTTCATTCAGAGAAAAGGGGTTTGGTGTTCAGTTGGTATTAAGAAATTATGGCTGAATCACCATCAGGCAAATAAATATTTTTGACCCGATTTAAGAGCTGAAGGACCTGCTTCTGTCTCTCGTCAGGTGTCCCTTACACTTTCAAACCAGGAGATGTGTGAATATCTCAGATCAGGCGTAAATGTTAATAATTCAGTTTTGAACTACATGTTTCAAGGTGCCTGGCATTTTGGCCGTGGCTGAACATGGTGTCCAGAATGCTTTCTGTGTTGGAGTTCGTTTGCTTCATGGTTGTGATTGGAGCTGTGAGAGGGAAAGGGGTCGGAGTTACTGTTCTATGTGTGTGTCTGTGGGGAGATGCAGTGAGAAGAGTCCTCACAGTGCAAGGTTTATTGTCTGAAAGGAAACAGGAATGTGTTTTGTGTGTTTCTTTTCTAAACACAACGTAAGCTGTTGCTAAATGACAAGCAGGGCAGTTGATTGTGTTTCTTATGAAGGCTAGGAGTCCTCCAAAGCCGTGCGACATCTTCCTCTCCTCTGGTTGTACCTACTTACAGTACACCCTATTCATATGTATAAAATGCATGTTTTTCAGCATTTAGCCTCCCTTTAGGAGTAAATTACTAACAAGATCTTCATGTGATACACAACCCGAACAGTGTTTATGGAGGAACCACATCCACGGCAAAAAGTGAAGCTTTTGAGGGCTGTGTGGTTCCTCGGGAATGAGGAGGGCAGCGTGCTGGGCTGCAGCAGGCAGTGCAGCCCCCGGCAGTCTTTGCAGCAGAGCAGAGCTGCCGCTGCCGCGGGGAAGGCCTGCCGCTTCCCTGCTTGATGCGTGAGAAGCGCCGCTGATAAAGCAAAAAACGTCTTGCTCTGCATTTTGCATTCATTGCTCAGTTTGCCACAAGTATAGGACTGACACGCTTAGCAGTGTGTCTGCATAGCACAGAAAAAAAGTCCTAGTAAAGGATATAAAAAATTCAGGAAAATACAACAGTGCACCAACCTGTTAGCGCCCCATTGCACACAGTAATACGGCCTCTCTCCTGGCTCTACGAGCAGCGCAGCGTACACGAGGCATTAACGCACACCACAGAGTTAAAAATGATTTAAGACAACATATCCTGCTTTGGCTGAGGTACTCTGAGCACTGTCAAACAGTGTCACTCAGTGATTTATGTCATTCTTGGAAGGACAAGTCCTGGAAAGTGCCTATGGGAGCCACATAGGCAGACAAACACGGTTCCATCCGGACATTGTGAATTAATGCCACGGACGAGTGTTTGGATTTTAAAATATCTGTCCCAGTTTCAGGCTACCAGATGCCAGCTTCCATCTTTCCAGGAACAGGACCTGACCCTCTGTAGCAGTACCTGTCAAGATCTCTGCTTTAATCATCTCAGATGGACATAAGAAAAATCAATCTGTCCTACTGAGAAAAAACTTTTGAGATCACCCCTCGAGGAGGATTGCAAGTAATCCCTGCGCAAAGGCTCTGTAAAGTGATCTCTTTCAAAATCATATGTATGAAATTAGTTATAATCTGCATGGTAACGACCCACATTTTCAGCTTGACTTGCATGGCACGATAAGGAGAGCACAGATGGTTCCAATGGAAGAATTTCTACGTACCGCTTAATGTGCCGTACTGAGATCTTCATTGCATCTCAAAGGCTGTCCCATGAAAACCTGCACAATAAATCGAGAGTGACGGTGTTTTTCTGGCAGAGCTTGACCCCGCGCCCTTTGAGACAAGTGACTGATCTCCCACTAATTTCAGTGGTACAGGATTAGCACTTCATAATGTAGGACTTAATTTTTGTTTGTGGCCGTAAACTCTAATATCAAGGAAAATGAACCTACAGTAGGAGCTGCTCGGGGAGCCTGACTTTGCAAGCAGGTCACCGGAGAACTTTTTATGCTAGCTGATGCTTTTATTTTTATGCAATGTAATGAAAGGAAACCTTTAAGTAACCTTCAGAGCACTGCTGAGAGACAAAGTAGAAGGTGATGGGGGTCTGGTTTAGATAGAGCCCCTTGTGCAGAGGAATCACAATGTGGGCACGTGGACCAGATATCAAGCAACGCCGCATTGGGCCAAGGTGAGAACATTCACCAAAAACAGCAGGGCGTTCAAAAACAGCATTGGTGAGAAAGAAGAAGTTTTGAGGGACTCTTCCTCATGCCCAGAGCATGCAGATCTACAGGCATGGAGGAGACCCTGGATCCTGGTTGGGCTGCCCAGCAGCCAGGTTTTGCACAGTCCTGGACTCATGCAGCAGCAAATCTTTGATGCACGGAGCCCAGTTCTCTACCAGCTCCCATCTCATCACACACAGAAATGGCACGAAGTTGTGTCTAATCAGGTACCCACAGGGCAGGAGCACACTCTGCTCTCCTGAAGGAATCGCCTGTGGAAATGCACAGAAGTTAAATCATGAAGTTGGTCTTTCCCAGTTACACATAAGGACTGTGATCCATTTGAAATAAATTCCTATCAGATAAAGAATGAGATTTGGAGTGAAGTGCAAATTATCCCATTTGTTGGTGCCACTGTCAAGAGCCTTTCCCCTTGGCCTGCATCTCTGCTGAAGGAGAGCTAACAGAAAGCTGGGAATTGTAAAAAAAAAAAAAAAAACAACAAAACACCAATCAAAACAATGTAAAACCAGGATGATGTGAATCTAAAAGAAAAATGGAGCTTCATAGGAATGCCCATTTACTGAGAGGGAAAAAGACGACCTGTTAAGAAAAGAGTAAGTGAGAAGAACCTCATCAGGAAGAAGAAAATGCTATCATTTCTGCTTACAATATTATCAGAAAACTATAGAAACCATGAGGGAGTCTTTCTAAAATGGCTGATAAGATAGGTGTTCTATCACCTCCATGATCTGACTGGAGCCACCAGCATTTTGTTTTTGCTAATAACCTCATTTACCTCTTGTGGTCTAACGTCTCTGGCAAGAGGCAAAGAACACGTGGGGTTTTCTCCTTTTATGTTTGCAGTAGGCAAGCAGCTTGCTAAGCTTGTTGCCTGTTCTTCCAGGGATCTCAGAACAGGGCATTTCCCCAAGGAGGATGGGGTGAGGCGGACAGCCAGCTAAGGATGGTTGGATGGTGTGAGCAGGGCTGGGGGCACATCCCTGGTGCTGACCCAGCCCTGCTGAGTGACTGCAGCCAAGTCTGGCCACCTCCTTGTACCCGTGTTTCCCTTTAGTCCGCAGCAGATCTTCCAGCAGACTGAGTTCTTGCACATCAGAGGAACAGCTGGATTTCAGAGATCTCATCCCACTTGAGGACCAGGAGATAGAGTCAGGCAAGAGCGCCACAACAGCCCTGTCTACCATGTCCTGTTCAGCAGCACGAAGGAGATCCCAGGAGTCCTGCCTCCAACCTCCTCTCTCTTGCAACACTGGAAATATTTTATGTACAACCCAGTTAATTAAAATTCGCCAGTAGACACTTGAAGTAATGAAAACTAATGTGCACCTGCCAGGTCTAAAGAAATTTTCTTCAGAGAAACTACTGGATCAACATGCACTAAAACCTGGCCTGTAAATGTTTTGGCCCCAGGGCTTTTCTCATAGTACATTTTAAAAATGTCAACTCAAGTTAATCCTCCTCCTAACAGTTGGTAGATACGGTTTATCTGATCGAAACGACAGGACAAAGGGATTTTACTGACTTTATTTTCATTATCATTAAAGTAAATGTTTTCGCATCTCTGAAAAAAAAAAAAAAAAAAAAAAAAAGGTGTTGGAAAGTTATCTTATGCCGTGGAATAGAAATTGCCTCGTGCAAATCTTGATTCAATGTTATTATACACTACTGTAAATAACGTGGTGTTGATTCAGAGAGATCAGCGGGAGGGGATATTGCTGTTAGTTCATTCGTTTCCTGATCCTGCTGGGGCACTTCAGTTCCAGCTGCTGGCTTTGCTGGTTGCGTGGCCTCTTCCCTAAGCATGTCGGCTTTAAGGCTGAGCAGCACCATTGAGGACATTCCATGCTTCGTGGCTGTTTTCTCCTGCCCCGGTCTGTAATCCCATCTTCTCCCACAGGAAGGTACAGATAATGGGGCAGTGAAACTCATGTACCCTGTCTGTAGTAGACTGATCACTGAGTTAGTCTGAGGCATAAATTTAAGTAGGTACATTGAGCCCTGTCTGGGGGGGTATATTGCAGGTAGATCAAGTAAAACACACTGATACAATGCCCTCAAGGGCTTTGTTAGGTGAGAAAAGTCCTGCACAGCAGTGCCCTTGATGAAAGGTTAACCCTCCACACTTTGCTCTCATCAGGACAAAGATATTCTATTAATAAATGAGAAGCAAAATCCCATTCATGTCCAAAATGGGAAGATAAGACAATAGGCAGCCCTCTCAGGAGGCTGTTCAAGATCACCTTGTGTTCAATTTTAACCTTTTGATTTAATGGTAGTTGCCCACAGCTGTATTCTTGTTAGGATTTCACTTCTGACACAGGTGCCCGGGGATTGAGCACATCTCAGTCCTCTCTTCCCACTAGTACTGGCTGGTGCAGGACACAGCCTGTGAGACCTGACATGGCAGTGTAGTATGGCCCAGGAAAGAGCCTGGCTTTCCTTTCTAGTGAGCAAAGCACAGAAGTGTAAAGCATGAAGAATGTCTGCGTAAGTCCCTGCAGAGCATGGGCATAGAGAGCAGGAATGGCCCAGACCTCCCTTTCTTAGCACTGCTTCTTGGCTCCATAAAAAGGATCATTAACAAAAATCCCTTGGCCTCCCAGCTTAACTCTCTCTACAGGGCTGTATTTAGGAATAGAAATGGGATCTGGCAATTTTTAAAGATTCAGATTCCTTAATCATTCATGGTGTGAGAATGTCACTGAATGAGGATCCGCACGTAAGCCCCCAAGATGGGAAAATACTGGGAGCTTTTGGTTGCTAAGGAATAAATGACATTAAACGGAGCACATATCCTTTCCCCATGCAGCATGTGTCTGGTGGGAACGAACAGCCCTGAGTCTGGTATGCACTGGTTTGGTGTCTCTAGAAACATCTGGACAGCAAGACAGGAGTGGGGCTTTGATTATTGTTCTGCACATTTCCTGCTGCAAAACCCTCGTTCCTCCCATCCTCTCATTCCCTTCTCCCATGATGTGATGGGGAAATTTACCTTCAGAGGGTTAAGAGAATCGTCCTACAGCTGCTGCGTCAGCGGTGGAGGTGGAACACAGAGGTGCCATTGTGGGGCAACAGAGCCCAAAGAGCAGCTGCTAGGTACACACCTGCCACGGAGGCTCGTAGGAGTGCACCTCTATCTGCCATCAGAAGTGAAGAAACATAAGCCACCCAGACACAGCCTGCCTCTCTGGCTTTCCAGCTCTTCTCTGAAGGCTGTCTCCCGCTCTGGTCTCTCTCTGCCCATTGAAGTTGGGTTGTACAGCACACAGAACCAAAGCCAGGCCTCCATCACTGGGGCTGAGATGTTTAAATTCACCAGAGGTGTCTGGATCCCTGCTGTGGAGGCAGCTCCCTTCTCATGTCAATGTGGATACCAAACGTGTAGTGCTGTAGCAGGAACTTGGCTTATTTTGAACCCAAATGTTCAGATCAGATTTCTGCTAAGGTATACTTAGACAGAGTAGCAAGCCTAAAATGGTGGTATGGAAACAGGAAAAGCAACACCACAATGCAACCATCCTTGGGGCCTTCTCTTTGGTTTTCTCTGGGTAGGTTTGCCTCTGGTTGCTCTCTGTGTAATCTACAGCTGTCTGAGTCTAATGAGCTAAATGACTGTAAGAGCCTTGCCTGGGTGCTCCTTGGCTTAACAGCTCCAGCTGTGCACAGGAGAGCGGGGGGGCTGAGTCAGGGATTTTGTGAAGGCAGCAGCACATGCTGGGATGACCACGTTGTGCACAAAGGGTTGCACCAGCTGTAGACCTGGGACTGTAAGAAAAATGTGTGGGGAGGGTGAGCGCAGAGACGGGCACAAGGAGCAAGCAGCTCTGCATTTTTAGGCTTCTTTGGAGCTTTTGTGTTTCTCTGTGTCAAGCTAGCTGAGGCTTAGACTGATGAGTGAATTGTAGTTGCTTGGTAGGCTGGGGAAGAACTTGAGGCTATGGCAGATACTCATCCAGACTTTTGGAGACTGGGACTTTTCAATGCCTACAGTAGGTGAAAGTGTTACTCAGCACCGCCTCCATCCTTCATAGAATCATTGAATCACAGAATCAACCTTCTGGACACTGAGTGTTCTTTAGGCAGACTGACAACGAAGAAGTCACTTTAGTGAGCACAGCCTAGTCCACGCGTTGGGCTCGAACAGTGAAAGGGGTCAGATGGGAAAATGGAAAGTAGGTTTTATTGTAGACCAGATGAAATGAGCTGGAAGTAAGGTTTACAGGGAGAGCAGGTTCTAGTCTCCTCTTATAGGGCATGGGTACATCCAGGAACAAGATGAGAAAACAGATTTGCATATGCTTTATGCAGATATAAAATACATCAGCAATACTCAAAATCAAACACTAATAGGTTTTGTTTCAGTCACTGTAGAAGGGCTGTATCAGGAACCATGTCATTTAAAACGCTATTAAAACATTTGAGGTGGAGGGATGGGGGAAAAGGACGAACGAATGAAGGATCCTGTTTTCATATGCTTTAAAGGTCTGTTCTTATTTGTGAAACTGGAATAATAGTATTTTCAAATTCTTTATGAAAACGTGATTCGAATCAAGAGCAAAGGGTTTTTAATGAGTGCCAGACATTTACAGGATCTGTTTAGGTCTTGAAAATAACAGGAACTGAAGAGATCCTATTATTGCAGAGAAGTTTTCGTGTCAGTGGTCACTTCATCTTGGTGAGACCATATTTATAAAACGCTTAGAGTTGTCTTGTAAGCTTAGAATACAGTGGGAAGGTTTCATTGGAAACTTTTATTTCTTCCTCCCTCCCGCCAAAGTTCAGCTGATGTATTCAAGCAGCTAATAGGAGGAGACAGTGCTAGCTGTTCATGGTGTGTTCAAGAACGTTCATTATAACAGATAAAAAGATGAATATTGAGTTATTTACTGCCATTCCTTAAGGCTTTAGACATTGAGTATACCCATTGGTAAAAATGCAGTTATGAGTCTGAATCAGGCTCTGCACTCCTGCCAAATTTGCTCCCAGAATATGATTTTCATCCTGGAGTTTTTCCCAGAGCCCAAGAGACACAGCTAGGAGAACCCGCTGATGAGCCACGAGCTTCAGTTCACTTTGCTGTCAGGTGTACAGACCCACAGAGAAGTGGGAGAGTTGTCAAGCAAAAAATGCACAAAGTCACAGTGTAGAACAGGTAAGTATAAACCCACTTCACCAGCTGCATCATCAAAACTTGGCCTAAGGTGTAGTGAAATCTGTGAATTCCAGTGGGAGGCAGAATTACTCTAGGTTTGAGCAGGAAGGTGAAGCTGGGAGGAAGGAATTATAGTAAATGATCCCAACCGGTGGTGCCAAGCAGGTGGGCGTTTGTCCTAAGAAAAATCATGAGGAACACGAAAGTCAGCTAATAATCACAAAATCTTTTCTATTTAAATGTAAGTCAGTTTAAAATTAACTGCCTGGCAAATGAGATCTTGAGATTCTTCACTGTACCTCCAAAAAAGGTGGTAGAAACTCTCCCTGTCTGCCCTTGAAAACGAGCTGAGGCAAATAAGAAACCTTCCCACGGACGGCCCATCCTCCAGCACCATTGCCCAAAGATGCGGAGATGTTCTGTGGGAAGGGTTTGGGATGCTGAGTCAGCACCACGCTTCTGGTAGCTCTGGCTTTTCCATGGATGCTTCCTGTATGCTATGAAGCATTGTTTATCTGCTGCAGTCCAGCCCAGCAGGATTGCAGGCAACGTGAGAAATACATGGGATTCTAGCAACATTATGTCACTCGATGGGTTTAAGAGACTGCTAGACTTTTTTATGAGAAGAAAGGAGATTTGCAGATGCAAGGACAAAGCAAGGAGGTGTGTTTGAGATAAACCTAAAGGGCCAGACTCATTGGACCAAGTGGCCTTTTCCTGCCTTGCTTCCTCACATCTATTTAGAGACTATGGCGTGCTGAGGTTCAGCGCGTAGCCATGCACTGAGGTATACCTGCTGCAGAGCATAGGAGGATCATTACTGAAAAAACATTTCTCATGAAGGAGAAGACTGAAAATGGTCAGTAGGACAGTTCAGATGCGGATAAGGTTGTTTCTCTAATTAGATTTGACTACCTTACAAGTTACATAAAAATTCCTCACTTTCTGCACTTTTGACGAAAGGAAGGCAATAACTTGCAGAACTCCATTTCTGGGGAGCAGATCCTGGATCCCCGCTGCATCAAGCCTTGCCCATCTCACTAGAATCCTGAAATGTAAGATTGTCGGGCCTCTGAGACACATCTCCTCATTGCTCTTCAATTTCTGGCCCCCCTCAGAAGCACCTACTCTGCCCAAGGCAGTGAACTCTGACAAACCGTACCCTCTTCAGACGATTCACAACTCACTTTCTAGACAAATGCAGTTCTCCTTAAAACCTAATTTCTTAATCTGCTCTTTTCCCCAGCCACAACAATAATCAGAGCACTTTGCATCAAAGAAATTCAACTCCCTTACAACATTCATTAAGCCTTCCAACCCATCTGCTGTGATCACTCTCGTAATTACACCAGTGTCGTATTTAAAGCTGGCAGTGGGAAGAAGGCATACCATAGAGATGTCTCAATTTGTTTTTCATCGCTGCTGCCCTTTGTGTCTGACAAAGCCTTTCTGGCCTTCAGCTTCCTCCTCTGTGCATCTATGGGAGTTGTTTTCTTCTTGATATGACCAACAGGGAAAAGGGAGGAGAGAGGAATGATGCAGTACTATACCACAGAAAATACAGGATATGCTCATTTTTTCATTCTGTTCTGTGTTCATGCCATTGTCTACCAACTTTGTATCATGAGTTTCCATGGCTTTAGGTCAAGGAGCCATGGCCTCGGATTTTGATAGAGAATCATCTGTACACTGATGATGCTCTTAAATCATAATTTCATTTTAGTAAAGCCAGAGCTTTTCTTCGTGCTTTGAGTTACAGGGAGATAAGATCAATATCAGTAGAGTTGCTAATACTCTCCTCTGGCAAGGGCATATCTAATAGCTTCTGGGATAACCATTATGGGCAGGGTTTGTGTCAGACTCCCTTCTGGCACGAACCAAAGAAAAAGGAAACAAAAGTGCCTTAGAATTTGTAAAAACGAAGAGTGGGCTTTACTTCTCATCTTCTTCCAGTTCTTGCTCACTGTGGTAGGACCTCAAGCAGAAGTCTCAGGAGGTTGTCCCTCTGTCCTAAGCAGAGAGGCAACACAAAAATACTGGAGACCCCTGGCAGAATGCGTTCCCAAGGGACTTCTAGCCCCTGTTTGCTGGCACAGGCAGCTCAGACATGTTTGCAGACGTTTACGCCTCCAGTTCCCCACATCCCCTGTGGATGGTCCCACTGTTGCTTTGCTGTGCTTTTTCTGTTATCAGCTATTGGGTTTATTATCCTCATCTTAACCCACAGCTTGTCTATATCCCCTTTTTCTAACTGAGCCAATAAAGCATCATGCATTTGCTCTTGTGCTCAACCGTTCCTCTAAGGAAAAAGCTCAGAGTGCTGGTAACTTAGGGGGCCAACTGTGCTGAAGGATGCTTAGGAGTAATGTGTTCTTCCTTCGCTAATGAAGGCTGTGACAGCAGATTTGGTTCTTTGATGAGAGCAATAGAGGAGGTAGAGTTTTCTAGGATGAAAGGTGTTTGTGCTACTTGAGTTATCCAGCCTTGTACCTACTGACAAGATGACCCCAATGCACCCCGTGCTCAGCAGCACTGCAGCTCACTGCACAAAGTCCTGGGCTGTCTTCCTTTAGATCCTGACAGTAACACGTTGGTTATCCCAAATACCTATTCTCACAAAACCTGTGGAAGCTCTGCTATCTTTGCATCATTCTCCACGTTTTCAGAATTTTGCATCTGATGGACCAGAGAATAAAACTGTGTACTGACCTTTTTAGTCAAAGAACATAATGGAATGAATAATATCAGTTAGAGAAGCAGCATTTAAGAAAACCCTAATCTGGAATCAATACCTAAGAAAAGTAGGTAGGGGAAGCAGCAGCGTGTTGGGCCAGACAGACCGCTGAGACAGAGCTCCCAGCCTCCACTGCCTGCTGAGCAGCATCTCTCACTGCTGCAGATTTAGGAAGGGTTTTATGCGTTATTACCATTAAACTAGGATTGTGTAGTAGATCTGGGATGTGACTGCAGTCATCTTTCTTTTCTTCATGAAGAGAAAAAAGGCACTTAAAACGAGGGAAAAGCTTCATCTAGGCAGAGTGGATATAAATTTTATGTACTGTAACTAGCTATTTAACCTCTGCAACCTTATCTGTCTGGAGACTTCAGCTCACATAGTATCCATGAAATGAAGGCCTCGGGCAAATGGTCTGTTGAGTTCCTGTGCGGACTCTCAGATGTACACAAAGCATCATGAGACACGCAAAAGCATGTAAATCAGAAATAGATTTGTAGAGAAAGGGGCAGATCTGCCAAGCCCTCATCCTGGTGTGGTAAGGTCTTTTGTAAGCATCGGTTCATTTCGTAAGGATGGAGACCCTTTTTATTGCAGCTACCCACACACATCCCATAATGACTGAATCCAAAGGAGTTTGGTGTGGAGGTAAAGGCAGACGTTGGAATTCTTTTTGTTTTCCATTCTCACAGATGTTCTGACTTGGGCTTTTCCAACCACTACAAATCCTCCTTTGTAGATCTGATCAAGCCAAGGGGCACCCATTAGCTGAAATCCAAACAGGATTTTTGATGGCAGAGCCTGGTTTTTGTTTCTTGCAGAAGAAAAGCGAAGGTTGATTATCTGCAGCTCTTGTTCGCATTCAGTAATGTGAACGACTGAAACAAAATCCCCTCTTTCACCTGACTTTTTAAACCACCATGTGCTGCTGATGGTGCTTTCACAGGGTAAGGGACAGTCAGCAGGGTGCCAGGCGGCACACCCACATCTCGGCCAGATTTTTGGCACACCCTGGCAGTGTGCTCATCTCTGCTCTTTGCTTTCAAGAAGGCTGGTTTTCACTGTGTGTGGGACAGGTGTTCTTGCAGTCTGCATATTTGCCCAGCAGACACTGAATTAGCAGGACTATGAGGCAGCCTCCTTCTAGCTGCCAACAAACCTCTCTCAGGGAACAGCCTTCCACTGGCTGCCATTGCTGGTGTTCACTGCCACACGGGGTTAGTGAGAACTACCAACAGCTCTTGCAGCAGTGAGGATGTAAGCGCTCTGTGCAGAAAAGCATGGCAGAAAACCCAGCCAGCTGAGCCTGACCAGCATGTAAACCAGATCCCTTGCAAATGGGAAGAAGTCATAAAACCTGCTGTGAAACATTAGTCTTAGCTTCAGCTGTTAGTGACTTTAATGGCAAAAGCGCCCTGTCCTGCTCATAAGAGCCCTTTACTCCATTGTTGGATTCCCCTGGGGACTGAGAGCAGACTGATCCCACAGTAGCACTTCAACTAGTAGCAGAGCAATAAAAATGGGGGGAGGAATAAGAAAAAAACCCCATGTGCTAAACAGCAACCACTCCGCTGCAGGCTTTCAGTTCAGGCAGGTGCTTATGTAGTTTTCCAATCCCCTTTATGGGAGCACTGCAGTAATGATTCTCTCGGGAGGTGCGGAGCCCTCAGCCAAAGGGAGACCTGCCTCTACCTGTAGAGAGGAAAATAATTCCTGCTCCTCAGTGACAAGCCAAAATTCTTCACAGGTATATGCTAGGAATTAAAGACCCAGCCCTATTAAAAGCAATAAATTTGTACCGAGGATGTTCTTGGCCCAATAGCGAGAGTAAATTGACACTTTCTGGCGCTATAGCCTCCTGCCAAAGGGTGGGAAAAGTAACCCAGGTAATAATAAAGTGATCTCTAAGGGTTTTTTTTCCACAGCCTGGCTTTCGGAATGTAAGCCAAATTCTAGCCTCGCGTGAGTCTCTCCAAAGTTTCTTGGAGCTAAAATTCCGTTCTTCATTTATTACAAGCTGATCAGAAGTGTTTCTTGATCCAACATCAACACCCTTAGAAAGGAAAAGGCAGAAGGAAGGAGTGAGGAGCTGGAAGAGAGACAGAGCAGCCTGCAGACAGGCGTGCACAGCTCCCAGCGTGCTGCAGAGCAGCCAGGCAGAAAGACCCTCCGTCACTCACTGGGAACTGATCCAGTCTGAGCCTGCAAAGAGGCGATGGGGCAGGCAGTAGGGCAGGTCCAGTCCAGCAGAGGTATTGGTACAGTGTTAAATGCATACTGAGTGGCAGCTTTCCTTCTTTTTTTTTTTTTTCAAGGAAGTTTCTAACCTTAAAGGTTGTAAGGAGTCACTGTCTCACCATAGGTTGCAGCTGCACGGGTCCTACCTGACTCCAGGGATGTGCTGCAGCTCCGCTGAGTGTGACCTCTGCGTACACTGCGTATGTCTGTCAGCTCAGGGTTCTCCTGCTGATGAAAGCAAAGTGGGATGGAAGAGGGGCTGCACTGATACTGGGGAGAGGTGGCAGCTGCTGCAAAGACAGGCATGGCAAAGAGAAGAGGTAGCTTTCAGGGATGGAGATGATGGAGAATGGAAAATAAGAGATAGGCAGAAATGGATAGAAGCAATAATGGGTGTGGAATAAGAGACTGAAGAAATGTATGGGTTCAGTTGTTACACAGAAGTTATTTTCTTACCTTTGAGCTCTAAAACACTTATGCTGACAGACCACCCAAGGCCCAAGAGGGTAGCTCAGAATGCACACCCCAGCAAGAGCCTCAGCCTCGCCCTGTCCTACAAGTGGGGCCAAGGTCCTGGCCTCTGGCAGACCTCCAGAGAGAGCCGGAGTGTGCTGAGAGGCATCCGTGGGCACTGGAAAGTTGTTGTATTTTTCTAAAGGGAAATGGAGGAAAAAGACCAAAACAACAGATGATGTTGGGCATGCCAAGAAATTGCGCAGTATCACTGTAACTCATTTCTCCAGAGGACTGTTTAAGGTTACTGATATCCATGGCATAATGTCAGAAGAGCCCCAGTTCATCTTCTGCTGAAAGTACGGGACATGGACTGGGCCTACCTCTGCTCTGCATCTGTATTGTCCAGCACAGCACTGCCAGGCCATAAAAAGGTGCCTACAAGTAATGTGAGACTTGCTGCACCTTCCTCATCTCCTCATGCCAGGAGAGATGTCTTCACAGCACCGCACGTGCATAATATAAATCTCCTGGTGTTTTGAGAAGGAGCTGTTCAAACATTTTGCTGGGAGTAGTTTTGCGGGTGTGAAAACATGCAGCCTGAGCAAGGTGGCAGGATGCTGAGGGCTGAGTGATGGACCAACCTGCTGACAAGGGGCTGGAGGAGTGCTGACAGGTACTGCACCCTGCACGGGGCTGGCGAGCAGCATGGGGAGCAAGCACTATCATCCTCCTTTTGAGCAGGGTTTAGGGAAGAGACACTCCGCCAGTTCCTGCCTTCTCCAAATTAGGAGCATTTAAACTCCTTTTTCTAGAGGGCTGAAAAGCCCTGGAGCCCCAGCAGCTGAAGGGGCTCTGCATTACCTGGGTGCAGGAGAACAGGCTCTTTAGGGTCTGAGTGCTGCACGCTGGAATCTGTGAAACGAGTCATTTAGATAGCCAAGGGTCTGGCTCTGCACATAAGGATCTCAGAGAAAACCGACTTGGGAAACACTGCAATATTCCAAGTTACGGGGCTGTTTCCCTCAGTTTCCCCACACCTTGACCACAATCCTTTTATGTAGAAGGCAAAGCCATGGCATTATGGTGCCCTACAACAGGTTGTGCCTCTGCCAGAGGTATAGCAGGACTGAAAGCATTCCCAGTGCTGCCACAGCGCTCTGCAGAGTCTTGTTGGTTCAGTCTGCTCATTTCAGTGACTATGACTTCACTAGTTGTCCTTCAGGGTCACATGCAGTGTTTATGACCTCTGAGCAGCCCATCAGTTTCAGCTGAAGCCAGTGATGATTTTGTTTTATTATTTTAGTATGTAATATAAATTGAGCTGTTCTGCAGCCCCTCGCTGGGGCAAACAGCAGTGCTCTCCGGATGCAATCACCAGCCAGCTGTATCACACCATTCCTGAGCTGTGCAGGTCACCTTACAGGCTATTAACAGAGGCATCACCGCTATCTCAGTCTCCCTTCCCCCACCTTACTGAAAATCCCTCTTTACATCTGACAAGACCCACAGCTTCAGTCAGGGTGAGGAAGGGAGAAGAGCGCAGGACAGGGACTGCTATCGGGGCCCATTGGGTATTTTCACCAGTGAATTTTCATTGCTTGTTAAAACTTTCCTCAGCCACAAATGACTTGGTGTGTGGGAAGGGAGGGAGGTGTGACTGTACTCAACAGCCTCCATTCTCCTGTGCTGATAGGAACCTTAATGCCCACTGCTTTGTGTGACTTCCTTCTCTTTTCTTGTTTGCCTCTCTGGTGTGACTTTACTTTCTGTCTGAGCAAATATCACAGAGGAATCTCTTGCAAACAGGAAGACATGACATTTTTACAAGCTGAGAGTTCAGGATGCATGGTATGGTGTTTGTTTTGGAGTCCATACATCACTGGACAAACACTCCATTATCCCAGCCTCTGCCTGAGGAGGCAGCCGTGCTCTGTGCAGCCCGGCACGGAGCACACAGGCTCAGCACTGATGGGCTAGCCCAGATCTTCTGCTTTCCAGTAAGGGCAGTGCAGAGGGAATCACCCCGAGCTCGGCATGTTCTGTTCCTAGAAGCTGTGAAGCTTTGTACCCATCTGCAGGCAAAGTAGTCGGGTCACCTTGGCTAATGCAGCTTTTCCACCCAGATTCCTCATTCTGACTGACGACACCTTGTACGGATGAGTCTCTGGTGCCATGCAGCGTTAAGTAGGCGTCTTGTTGCTTGGTTGGAGTAGGAGAGTAATACAACACGCAGGAAAGATCCTCTGGTCTTGTGCTTTCAAGAGTGACTCTTTCTATCTGCTGCAACTTTTCAGGATGCTTGTCCTGGTTTCCCAGTGTCTCTCCCATCTCTGTTCCATCATGAGATTTAGCACTCAAATGATACTTAAGAGACTTCAAAGTCAGACACTTTTGTAGTGTGAATAATGACAGACTGGATAGGGAGAAGCTGTGGGTGGCGCACAGAGCCGTGGCTGTTGCTCCAACAAGAAGCAGGGTGACTTTGAGGGTCTTCCCTCTGCTCCCTGCATGGCAGCCTCCCTTACCCTTACTCTTCTTCCATCATCACAGCTTAGGAATGAGCTAGTTCTCATTAGGAGGCTGTATAATCCTATCATAGTGACATGTAGTCTTTCGCTGGGGCCTCCAAGTGTTACCAAAGCATGAATTCTTCCATTTTATTGGTAGTGTTTATTAGGTTTGTATGTAAACCATGCACAGCAGTGCTGGTTGTTTCCAGAGTGTGCATAGGACAAATAAACACCCTTTGCTCTGCTGCAGGCCCTGCCAGCCCAGCCCCTACAGTGCCTTCAGAGATCAAGTACCTTCAGCAGGGCCTTCTGGAGGAGAAACTGTTCCTTTGTCACCAATGTCATAACTCAGCGCAGTTGATTTATTGCTTCCTGATTCACTTTCTCCAGTTCCACAGTGTTATCGTAAATGTGTGCTCCCCAGCAGGGTGACTTAAACCAGGACCAGTTCCTGTCGTCTGTGTCAAAAGGATCGAGATCAGGTTTTATAAGAAACAGCATGCGGGCAGGCTGAGCAAAGCCGGCGCTGCACACGCGCCTGCGAGGGCTGCTGGCAGTGGGACCAGGAGCTCAGCAGTGCCCGGCGTGCTCTCCCTGGCTCCAGCTGAGCTGAGTGGGACACAGCTCGGAACCCAGCCAGCTCAGAGCTCACACGGGGGTGATGAGATGTTCAGTGTCATGGGAGAGGGTAGTGAGACACGCAGCAAATCTGGGACTGATAAGAAGTTTGGGTTTATGTTCTTTTAGTGGAAAACACGTTTGTCCTACCTGGAAATCCCCAGAGGTAACATCTTCTTTTTTAACTCTCCCATCAAAACTTGTTTAAAAACTGTCGACTTTGCTCCCATCGTTAAAATTTAATTGATTTTTTAAAAATCAAGGAAAGATTTCAAAGCAAACAGGAGGGTATTTCTTCTTCAACTTGTTAGTAAACTCCGATCTAGAGCCTTTATTAAGCCACATTTGCCATCACAGCATATTACTAACACTTATCTGTGCAACAGCACCGGCGTCTTTCTGTGTGTGGGGGTGACATTCAGTGCAAACGCAAGCAGAAAGCTCATCTCCAGCAGAAGAGCTGGCAGCTTACTGACACGTATCGATCTCAGTCTCTCTAGGATTTGTCTTTATATTTCTTCTCTCGTAGCACACGGGTTTTCCTGGTGGGGTGTGGAATGTGTATTTTTCAGTCCTACTGCCCTCGGGACTTTCATTTTGGCAAGGAAGCAAAGACGACGCCAGCAGACAGGAGAGGGTCTAAAAACTCCTGGTAGGTTTGAAGGGATGAGCAGCAGTTAGCAGCGTTAAAGGGATTTACATGACATGGTTGTCTGTGACTGCGGAGGACTAGACTCAACATGCAGACGATCCTTCCAGGCCTGGCTGCCAACCTGGGCATGTCAGCTGGGTTCAGCTGCAGATGCAACCAGGAGAGCCCCTCTCCACGCTAGCGTCTGCCACCAGCCTGCCTGGGCAGGTCCCTTCCTTGTTCAGAGATGCTGGAAGAGGAAGCTGGGTTGGCTTCAGCCGAGCTTTCTTTTTATAACTTGGTGTGAGCTCCCGTGCTGACAGCTGTGTTTCGGTGTGCCCTGTCTCCCAGGGAAACTTGCACAAGGGGCTGATCTGCTTTGAACGCAATCATAAACTGGTACCTTAAGTTAAAGTGGTGCAACGTACTGATGAAGACAAACTCCTCAAGGCTGAATACTTCCCAGTGAATCCACCAAGCTGAGCAACTGCATATGGGGCAACACCCAGTCAGGCTTTGCCAGGCTTAGACTTTCCCTAAACAGCTATTTTTAGGGCTGATGGTATAAATCCCTGACTTTCTCTCTTGCTGCTTCTTCTTATCTCCTTAAATCATGCCGTAGCAGTTGCTTGGCTCTATCTCTGAATTCTGCCTCCAAAGGGAAGGGAAACTATTTTGAACGTAAATCTTTTCCTTCATTTTGTGGCTGGGAGAGACCCGACCTGCAAAAACTGGGCCACTGAGTGACACTGGTACTTCAGAACTGTGGCCCTGCCACCTCAGGAGGGGGTCAGTGAGTTGTGCTGCCCCTGATGAGTCCCTGCAGCACTCACTTGAAGCAGCCCTCACCCAGGGCTCTGCTCTGAATGTGCGATGCCCAGAGTAATGCCAGGAGGCAGCTCTTCACCAGCTCTTCACATCTGCTGGATGCAAGCAGGGTGTGTGGCTGGGAAGGGCTGACCCAGCACCTCGCAGGCTGAAGAGCCGGCTGCACCATGGCTGTGCACAGAGGTCGCTCACTAAACTGTCCAGCCTTGTTTTTCTCACTTCTGACCCCTCCAGAGGCCCAGCAGCAGTACAGCACGAGGGCTCTCAGGCCAGGCTGACAAGGTCTGGATTTGGCGACTGAGGTTTGAAAAAGTTCTGAGTTTTCTGAGGATTCACAACACACGTCAGAGCTTGGCCTGCTGCGTCAAGCCTGCTGTGTCACTCCGGATGTTGGGATGGGTGCTCAGGTGTTGAGCCACTGTGGCTTGTTCCTTTTGGTGTCAAATTATTTGTGATTCATGTGTTGCCGTGACATCACTTCCCAATAAAAAGCTGGGCTATCAACCCAGCTTGTCTTCTGCCAAAGCACCTGGCAAAATGCCTGGCCGCCTGTCTCCCTTTCACCAGCAACCCACGTGCCAGCAGTGTGACTCGCCATCAGCCCCCAGATCAGCTCCTGGCGCCTCAGCTCAGCCCAGCAGAGGCTGGTGGCTTGCAAGGATGGCTTGTGAGGCTTTGGCTGCCTGGCTGATGGCGAGCAGAGATTGCGAGGATTGGCTCTCATGGCACTGCTCAGTGGGGTTTGTGTGCCTACATGGAACTGCATGCACAGGGTGGACATGTGGACATGAGGGGGTACAGCTGGGGTGAGAAAGTGGGTGCATTTCTGCAGCTCCCTCTGCTACTGTTTGTTCAGCTAACACAGTTGCTCTCATTCAAGAGCAAAATCACAAGGGAATAATTTGCAAATAGCAACTGAATGTTAAATACTAATTTGTATGTACATGTTTAGGTTGCTTTCCAAAGTCCATTTATCATCTCAATCCTCTTGCATCTGCTGCCACGAGGCATTCTGCCAACTCAGCAGAATGGGAACTCCAGCTAACCCTGCTTGCACTTGTCTGGCTCCCAGCACCTCTGGACAAGGAGTGAATGTGGCTGGGTCTGCCACGAGATTTCTCCCTCAGTGAGCCATACTGAGGCTTGGATCGTGTTAGGGTATCTATCCAGCAGAAAATGATAAATTCTTAAACCTATCTACCATTGGCACTATTCTAAACTTCAAAAAAGAGCTGAAAAGGTTTATCTGGTAGAAATCATTAATTTCCCAGCACCCCCTAAGCAATTCCAGATGTACAGACAGCGAGGCGTGTGATATCTTCAGCCCATGCTGGTACATCAGCTTGTGGATTTGCCAGTTGTGCACTTGGACCTCCCACCAAAACACCTGACTCTGTTCGGGCACTGCACAAGCCCTGAGCCACCAACTTGCCCAGAGTAGTTGGATGCTGAGTTGTATCAGGACCAAAATCCACTCTGGGCGGGTCACCTCAGAGCTGACCATGAGAAATAACAGCCTTGCTAGAAAACAGATGGAGGAGAGTGTACAACTATTTCCTGTGAACCATTTAGGATTGAATCAAACCAGTCCCTGCTGCCCACGGGTGTGCAGGCGGTGAAATCGTTGGCACACCAGTTGCACAAAGCACATCCATGCAGCTGAGCCCACGTCTCGTATTCTGGGGAGACTGGCATTGTGTGTTAACTGGAATTTCCTGCAAACCAAGTGCCCTGCAGTAGAAAGAAATGGCCAGGAAACAGCTGTGCACATGCAAAGCACTTTTACTACTTGCCTGATGTTTTCCTCAGCATCACATTTTCTCTTTTTTTTTTCCCCCCAAAATGCTTAAATCCTGTGCAAACAGCGGTTTTGTCCCGAGTTTCCTGTATGACAGTAGCCAAGGGAAACAGCTTCGTTTGGGGTGATCCGTTGAAGCCACACACCTTACTGTATGGGAATAAGGGGATCGGGGATTACTCAGCAGACGTTGAAAAATGTTAATATTTTATCAGCCATAGAATAAACAGATAAAGCGGAAACCACTTTCTATTTTTCTGAAATGTTAATAATGGACCGATAATCTCCAAAGCCTGCATACTTCCTGCCATTCAAAAGGGACTGCGTGTACTCAGCACTCACAGCGCAGCCCTGGCACAAGCCACACACCCTCTCCAAGAAAGGACGACGTTGGTCTAATTAGGAACATGGCCCAGAAGCCAAAAGCTGCTTTCTGCAGTTTCTTAATGGCAAGTGCAGAGCCACAGGGAAGAGCAGCTATGGCAGCAGCAACCCTCAGTGCTGCCCCGAGCCCAACCTATAGCTCTCCTGTGGAACCCAGTAGCACTGGTTCAGAGCCCAGAAACACCTGTAAGTGGCTTGGCACCTATGTAAAGATTAGCTGCTGGCAAGTAGAATTGTGGAAGGACTTCAGGATTTGAGCCAATCCCGAGTGATTAGAATTAGACCCACTATGAGGCCCATGTAAAGCGCATCACACCGCAAATCTGCTGCAGGAGTTTGTCTTCCTCTCTGACACCAGCCAACCCCACGGCCACACTGTTGGGTTGGAGCCAGGAGGGCAGCAACGGTAATGAGTGGGGTTTGCATCCCATACTTACCCAAACACAGAGGCTAGTCCCTGCCCACATCAGAAGGCAGAGAATGCACAAATATCATCATGATAGCAGTCTGGAGTGCACTTCCACACAGAGGAAAAATCCTGCAGGTCACCTTTGCCTTGTGCCCAATGACACTTGGTCTCCAGTTCCAGTGTTCTAGATCCTGACAAGTCAAATTAGCCTTTTTGCAATCATCAGTGACCGTAAGTCAGTGCAGCTTTTAGATGTATCTTCTAAAGAGTCTTACGTTGGTGCTTATAAGCTACAGGTCGATTTGAGTATTGTAATGTAAGATGTGTTGCTGAATACCAGTTTACAGTGTGGATTGTGTCAGGTCTCTGTGAATTTATCCAGTTCTTAAATCCAGACTGACCGTTGAAATCAGAATCAAATTCTCATATTTGGCCTGAGTATATCACTTCTCTGGACTTGTGTCTGGGAACCCTGATGCTGCTTTTCTGTCAGACAGTGGAAGTTATTGCCTTCTACAGACCTGTGCAGAAACTGACAGGTAAAAAATTTCTTTCTTGTGCCAACTCAATGCTATTTTTCTTTTGCAAACAAGGATTTTAACACACACACATCCATACATTTTCTATACCCATTACCAAAGCCTGGGGACGCGTTGCAGTCTCCCTTCTCTCCTGGGTTTCACTGAGACTCAGCGTTCTTTGACAAAGGCTAACGTCATACAGGAGGACTAAAGCCTGAGCAGAACAAACCCTGCATGTACACAAGCTGACCTCTCTTCCTGGTTAGACTTTGTCTCAGGTCTCTGCATATACATCCCTTTACCTTTACTCAGGATTCAGCTATTGCCAAGTGCAGAAGATAATAACTGCGCTTCACTGCACTGATGGTTTTTCCTCCAAATCACAGCTAGGTATCCCCCTTCCACTCTAAACATCAGAGACAAGGGGGACTTTGCCTAGTTTGTTGGTACACACAAAGCAGATAATATTCCTTGGCGATCGCATTAACTGCATTTGTTTTCTCAGACTGAATATAACTCAAATACAAAGCTTACGGAATTTTCCCATATCCTTCCTTGTAATTAAAATCCATGATTTTCTCAGTGTCATTTAGATTTTATTATGATTCACGTATGTATGTTGTCAACAGCAATTTAAGTGAAGTTTAAAAAACGCTGGGCAAATTTCTGTAATACTGAAACTTCATTTGTCACCAGCGTTTTTGTAGGTCTTCTTAGCAAAAGTCTTCTGAGAACAATCTCATGTTATCACTGCTTTCCTGGCACAAGTTGCCTACGAGCAGGGAGGTCAGGTGCCCCAAAGTTGCACTGCCTCTTCTCTGCTGCGGCTCTGTGTGTCTCTGGTTCCCACCACCTGCCCTGGGCTCTAACCCAGCCTGTCCAGGCCTGGCTGTTGGGAGGGGAGCTCCTCAGAGAGACACTCAGGCTACCAGGCTGCCCCATAGGCCCTGGAGAGAAGGGGAGGTGGCTGAGAACACCCCAGCTCTGCTGCAGCCTTGGCTCTGGGCAGCTCCCCCAGGGAGCTGTGCGTGTGCAGAGGATGCCTGATGGGATTCCCAGATGTTCTGGCTCCTGTTTTGGCCCACAGTTTCAAGTAAACAGTTTGGCACTACTTCCATTTTCAATTCCTGTTTTCCTTTACAAGCACATGGGCAAGATAAACTCACATTCCTGAGTGAAATGGGCTACCATGACCAGATTGGTTGTGCCTTAAAGGACTGTTTTCTATTCTGTTTTTCTTTGCTTTTTCATGCACGTTGCTGCTTCCCAGCAATAACTAAATATTGACATGCAACATTCACCAATGACTAAATGTGCACTGAAACAGAGGGCTTTCCACTGGCAAGGCTTCTTGGTCTGCTCCAAACCAGCAGGTGACAAGAGAGCGCTCACCTCCTGCCACCCCTCCTGGGGTGCTGGGACTGCCCAGGCTGCCAATCCACAGAACCAAATCTGGCTGTTGGCAGCACAGGAGGTACAAACACTGGGGGTCTGATGGCTGGCGATGCTACTGGGACAAATTTATCATCAGGGAAAAGCCTTTTCCCTGGGAACTCATGTGAATGCCATTTGCAGCAGTCTCCATCCATCCACTTGCCTGCATTCCCCAACAGGTGTTTTCATTGAATTACTTTTTAGAAGTGTATATTTACTCAGCAATGTTCAGCTGAGATGCAACATCTGCTTTTCAGCAAGACCTTGACTTTTGCACCATTCTACAGCTGGGTTGGGGGCTGAGGGGTTTAAATGACTTGTTCAGGTTCAAAATGTTGTGCAGAGGCTTAGGTGGGATTAGAGCTCAGGATGCTCCCAGCTTAGTCCTCGCCTTCTCTAACCGTTGCCCAGCCACACGGCCTCGTTGGGTGCGAGGAGTAATTGTTCATGACACTGGGGTATGTAACTCTGTAGCTGCGTACACCACCAAATGATTTACCTAGAAAGAAATGTAATCCATCTCCAGCTAAAATTCAGCTTCATGTTACCTCTGGCATAGGATGCATTCGGTTTTAGGGTCACTGTGATGAGAACAGCTCAGAGAACAGGAGATCCATTTCATGGAAAATGCCATTTTCCATGAAAATTTGGTATCAGTCCAAGCAAAAATGAACATAGAAAATGTTGTAGCTCTCCTTGAAGTGTGCGCTCTGCTTACCCTTGGTGAACTATGTAGATTACATTCCATAAGCCTTTCATTATATGTTGTATTTTCCAAATCTTGCCTCATTTAGACACATGTTTTTGGGATCTCAACCCAGTTTTCTCCATACCCTTTGGAAGGGCAGGTCTGAGAACAAGACAGAATATTCTTGCAGTAGTCTCACTAATTCCCCAGTCAAAAACAGTATCACTTTCTTTTCACCTAACAGCGCCCTCTCTGTGAGTTCAAATGCTCTTAGTCATAGTTTTACACTGCTGTTTTCCTGCTCCCCAGAGCTCTTCTAATGTCTTAGGGCTCTAATGTCTTTAGGGCTTTGCATCCTAGAAGTGGGACCTTCAATTTTCATACTGGGTTTTTGATTTTCATTTGGTCAAATTTGAGTGCACATTGATGAAGCAAGCCAAGGCCTCCCAGCAGTTTGTGGAGCTGTTCTTTATCCTTGTCAACAGCAACCACTCTGACCCAGTGCTTCTCTTGATAAATTTATATTTGGTTTAATATCCTTAAGAAGGGATCTGGCCAGCATTTGGGCAAGAGCAGTGCCTGCTATGGATCTAGCAGAAGCAGCCCCGTTTCACTGCATTGCCTCCTTTCTGCCTATTTTGTGTTCTAACAGTTCCCCAGTTGTAATCAACTTTGGGATTGCTATGCTGTTATGTAGAGTGCTTACCATTTTTATCAGAACGTCTTGCAGATTGAACTTTATGCCTTACAGGAAGCTCCACTTTATATCAATGCAGACATTTTTATTAATGAAGCTTGTAATTCCATCAAAAAACAATATGCTCGTTTGGCAAAGCCTGTTTTCCAGAAAGCTATGCAGGCTGCCATGAAATATGCTACCTTGAACATCTTCAGTGCTTGTATCCAGGATCAATCTTTCTACGACTGGAAAGGAATCAATATCAGATTTGCTGACTTAATTCCACCTGGGGTTTCCCATCCACCTCTGTTCAAAAGTTCACACGAGCTGCAGATCTTTGCAGACTCGTGGAATTTCCCTCATGTTCCAGAATTTCCTTAAAGCAGGTCAGACCGCTGCCACTTCCACTGATCTGAAACGTGCATCACTTGGCTGCTTCCTGCTGAAAGTTCTCCCTGGTTTGGGTGGACCAGAGAGCGTGTTGCTATCACTGAAGGATACAAATATGCCACTTTTCTTTCTTTTCAAATCAGGGACAGAAATAGGTATTACAAGGCTGCTTCCTGACTGATGCGGCGGTCCATTACTTCTGGATATTTTTCTCATCATTTTCCGTTACTTTCACTTTGAAAAGCAGTTTTTATTTTCCCTCTCGTTCTGGTTAAGAGTGGTTATTTAGTAACCCCAAGCAACTGCACTCTTACACACCATTAAACTGGAGGGGCTTAATTTCCATGGCTGTTTGTCCTTAAACAGGTTTCGATTAAGTGTAGGTTTAAATACTTAACTGTAATCTTAACAACCTCTTAACTCCAAGCCATCAACACCAACGAGTGTTGAAGTCATATGCAGAAGGAGACGTTCCTTTCAGCACAACGTAGCACTCCACGTCTGTGTGCAATCTGACGTACTATCTGATCTCTGCTGTGCAAACACCATTCATAGGCTTTGGGAGGGCCTGAACTCCGTGCCTCAATGAATGTCTTTATTAAAATATATCTTCGTTTATATAGTAAATACTTACTTTATCTGTGCCACTTCAAACTCTCCGTTTCAGGTGCAGATGTTAGTGAGTAAATATTTTGTCTCACTGCCAGATCTGTGGGTTCAGACAAGTATGGAGGGATGTAAGTAGGAGCTGATTGACTCACAGAAACATTTATTTTCATCTGATAACCAACATGGAAGCCCTGTATTCAAAATCAGTTCTACTGGGACAGAGAATAGCTTTCTGTAACAGAACGTTTTAGGCTTGCCAAGCCTAAGCCAAGCCAAGGATGCTATCTCAAGCTTATCTCATCTCTCTGATCATATCTGTCCCTGAAAAAGGCATGATTCTCCTTTGTCAGCTCATGCCATGGCATAGACATTCACAGGGACGCCGAGCAGTGCTCATCAAAGAGCCGTGGCTGGAAGCGGTGTTGCCTTTGTGTTGAGCACTGCGACGGGAGGTGCCTATTTAAGACCTGCCCGGGCTCTGCAGAAGTGCAGGCTCTTAGTCCATCGCTAAGGAGTACCTTCGCCTTTTGCTCATGTTCCCCATAAAAATCTCTGGTGCTGTGATGTTTACAAATGGCAGCATGTGATGTGCTACCTTAGTTCCACACAGGTTTGCTCTGCCTGGCCAGCAAAACTGTTTCAAAAGGGAGGATATCCAGGACTGTTTGCTAATAAAAGTTATTGATAATCGTATGTGTAATGTTCATGAATTTCCTAACACTTGCCTGTGTTTTCACATTAAGCCAGGGGCTGTCCAAATTCTTGTAAGTAATAAATCACATGCCTCACCCTCCGCACAACGGCAGAGCCAAGTTTACTGAATAAAATATTCACACGGTGCCTATTCATCTCCTTGCGGTTAGGGCCCATTCAGGTGAGCACAGGAATCCAGCCAGTGACTGGCAGCAGTTTCCTGGCTCATGTGCAGGCAGCCTGCTGATCCCACTCACCAAGCTGATGCCCCGGTGGCTGCAGTTTGCTGACGCCTTTGGGAGAGGGCTCTGCGCATGGCAGAGTGAAGCCAATGAGCGACCTTAGCTGTTCTCTGAGCCTTCCAGGGGTGAACGTGGGTCATTCTCTGCTTGCACAGTGGCCGACCACCTGATGCTATCATCAAGACGTTCTTCTCAGGCTGCAGGATTTCTGTGGTGACTCTGTGTTCAAACAAAGCAGAGCGCCTGTTGCATCCCATAAAGCAGACTGTCACAATAAAGATTTAACAAGAATATTAATGTCATTGGCTAGAAAGAAAGATGCTATTTAAATGATTATTTTCCTTGAGTGTTTTAACAGAAGTTTTAGTTCAGTATAAAGAGCAGCTTTGCCTCCTTTTATAAGAATTGGCAGGAAGAGGTAATATTTTAGCTGACGCGTAATCTATCTTGACTCTATTGCTTTTTTATTGTTTGTCAGAAAGGCCCTGGGGGTAAACATTATTTCTTTGTCTGTTTGGGCCCTGGCTTTATGCCAGGGACACATTTCTCACATCAAGCATGTTTCTGCATACCAGTGGGGGATAGACTGGGTGAGGACAAATTACCAGCTCTGCACACAGGCCTCTCCGGTGCCATTTACACATCTGCAGAGAGGTCATGGGAGTCAGAGGGTGCAAGGGGGAATGAGCTGCAGGGAGCTCCCCTGGCTCCCCTGGAAGCTGTCGGCTGACAGCTCAGCCCAGCACCTTGTGCCTTGCTCCCAGCACTTGTGTCTGAAGAGCTGCAAACCTCTCAGCCAGTGCTGATGTAGGCCAGCCAGACAGCCAGACGTGCTCGCTGTGTGCATGGATGAGCCCAGGCAATGACTTAGCAGTGAGCTGCTGATTCAGGTGAAACAAATTCTCTCACTTGATCTCATGCACCGTTCAATAAAGAGCTGACTTACATTCTCAGCAAAGCTCTTGTGCTTTACAGTTTGGAGAGCTCATCTCCCTAGATGCCAGCTTTGGAGTCAGTTTTCCTGGGACGCCAAGCACACAGCAATTGCTAAGTGCCTTTGTTATCATCCACACCTAATAAAAGTTTATAACTGTATGCCCTCCTCTGTCCCACAATGTCAACGTCACCTCCTTGGCAAATTGTTGAAATATTAAGTCCAGTACTTTTCTGGCCTCTTCAGTCCCTGGGGCTTGCATGGGCAGTCCTCTCTGTTTAGCTGAATGCAAACATCCCCGTAGCATAGGGCTCCCCATACGGATCGCTGTAGTTCTACTGCTAAACCCAGCCCAGTTCCCAATTCCTGTCTCGCTTCTCTTACCGCTGAAGTAGAGTCTGTTTGGCCTGCCCTGACCCATGTAAACACTTCTCTACATACAAACCCAATTGTTCTCTCTCCTTTCTCTAGAATATAAGCAGATTTCTGTTCCCAGAACCAGGTTAGCTCCTGGTGTCTTCTGCTAGACTGACTGGGCTTATAGCTGTTACTCTCTGTGCAGCAGAAGAGCTAAAACAGAGTCCTGATCTCACTGAAATGCAGGATATTAAGTTGATGGATGTAGCCTGGGCTCTGCATTTCAAGAGAACTGAGTGTAAAAGAAGCAGTGAACAGCCAGGAGGTGTCAGTGAAATCTTGGTCTTTTATCAGGGCCAAAGTCTTTTATCCTGATAAGAGGTTCAAGGTACCCAGAGCCTCTCTAGGTTTCTTCACCAAGCAGTGAGAAGCTTATTGTTCAGTGAGCTCAGAAGAATTTGAAACAGAGCCAGCCAGCCATAGGAAAACCAGGCCAGCAACACACTCATGCAGAAAAAAAAAAAGAAAAAAAAGAAAGAAAAAAGGAAAAGGATAAGGAAAAAAGAAAAGGGAAAGGAAAAGGAAGAGGAAAAGGATGTTCCTTGTTAAGACTTGTGAGACGTGTGGACACAACTGTTGGGGGGGAAGGAGAAAAAAGAAATACTTTCAGGTGCTGAGAGGTGGTCATGGACGTCTTGTCTGGATATATCCAACTTCCCAGTTTGGCTCTCAGGGTGCATCTAGGCTGACAGTATGGAGGAAGCCTAGGATGCTCCTTATGCTCAGTGGGTCCTGCTGGATGGGTAGACAAAAGAAAGACTGCATTGCTAGAAGCTCTGGGGATCCAGCTGGCAGCAGCTGCTGTGGCAAGTTTGGGTCCAAACTGTGAGGATGCCGTCAGCTGTATTGCTTGGGTGTCAAACAGAATTAAATTGTGTTTCCAAGTCAAATGCCTTCTCATAATCCATTACTTAGGACTGCTGAAGGGCAAAGTCTGGAGGAGAACAGAAAGATCTAGTTATGGTCCTTTGGAAATGACTCACTCTTTTTTTTCAGTTTAAGGTTTGATGGCTTCTGTGGGTGGCTTATGAGCTGAACCTTCTCTCCGAACACAAGGACGGAGGGGTCTGTCGCATATTCCATAAAGAACCATCACCTGGAAACTGTGCATCACCTCGTGAGAATCTCAGTCAAGTAAGACATTTCCAGCATCTTTCTGAGTATTTGTTCAGTACCAAGAAGTATTGGGAGATTAAGTTGTATTCAGTTATTATGAAGCTCACACCCCAGCCATGAGTGTTGACTGAGATTTTTTTCTGACAAAGTCATTTAGGGAAGTCCCTCTCTTTTCACAATAGAGACATCAATAGACATTTCATTAGAAGTTTCCAAGGGTGAAGAAGTAGTTTTGTCTACTATGTGGAACATAAATATTCATTCTTCAGGCCTGGTTCTTGTCCTGGCTGTGCCTCAGACCTCCTGGGTGAGTCAGGGACTAAGCCTGCCCTGTCCCCCTGTATGTCTGTGCATCAGGTTGTTGAGGAAGGGAGCTTACATAGCAGCATGTTTGTGAGGTCTACTCAGCTCCATCTAGAATCTGGTTAGAGGTCTCTGTCCTATGGACACCCTGTGCTTTATGCCACAACACACTGCAGTGACAAGCTATCCTCAGGGCAGTCTTGCTTCATAAGCAAGCATTGCTCTGTCCAACAAGGGATTATGCATTGCTCATTGAAAGCAGGCAGTGAGGAGAGCTAGCAGGAAATGGGCCTTGGATCAGGGGTTTTCCTTGCATTTCTTTTACTGCATCCATTAAGCTCACTTCCCCCACATCTGGCATGTTGGGGCCTTCTAATTCTTAAATCAGCCATGAGAGAAATACTGGAAAAGGAATTGAAATCACAAAGGAGAGTGTGCTCAGAGATCTTCCTTTTGTAGGTGTAAAGCAAGGAGAGTGAAGGGGGAACAGATTCTAAAATATTTGCTCTTTCAGGGATGGGTGCAAGTGCTGGGCTGTTGTTTTTGTTGAAAGCTCCAGGGGCAAAGAGGTTTTTGTCAATGTTTTACTAGTCTTTGGATGACGGTTTGAAACTGCAGCAAGAAATGTGATTCCTGGCTTAGCAGACAGGTTCTGCAAGTCAAGCTTTCTGTTTATTTTAATATTTCAGGGATCCTTCAGTGTGTGTCACATGGACAAAAAGAAAGGGGGAAACTCCTCCTCCTGCATGAACACAGCCGCAGAATTGTCTTAAAGGTGCCGAGTTCCCACAATCCATGTGTAGCACACACAGTCCTCTTCCCACCCAGACCATCCCAGCAGGGAAGTCCTGCTGGGCCAGCTCAGCCCCATGGGTACACCTGGCTGTGGACTTGCACTAACACCGTGAGTACCATCAAGCTAAATTATAAGTTAAAACTAAAGGCCATCCAGGTGATGGTTTCTAAGCATCTTCCAAGAGAAGTGGGAGAAACCCTTTGCCCAAAACTTCTAAAGCTGTGCTGGAACCCACTGCACATAGGACCCATGGGGTCTCCTGAATCAACTACATAAAGACTCCAGACACAGCTATAAGAATGTAGAAATGTGTAACTTCTGTTATATGTAGAAATGCGTGTATAACTTCTAGCTCCAAGTACCTCTATCTGCTTCTAGTGTCTAGAACATGAAATTGCATGGAGGGTTTGCTCCTGTGACTGAGGCTGCGGTACAGAAGAGTGCATTAACCTAGAGATATGGTATATATCCATGGTCAGCTCACCATTTTCTCACATGCTTGTTTTCTAGAGGTGCTCATGGAGGCTGTGATCAGACAGCAGACTGTATGGTCTTCTTAAGCTAAATCGACCAAGCTTTCACTGTCAAAATCCTTGAACTGTTTTAACAAGTGGGAAGGTATTTGCTAGGTATCACACCAGTTGGTTGCGATTTATCCATATTTGCTGTTAAGTAACTAAACTGATTGACTGGTAAGCTTATCCTATCCTTCATTGGCTTCTATAGTTTGGGGACAGTTGAACAGTTTTGACATGAAGTCATGAAACACGTCAGTGTTTTAACCTGGGCTTTGTAGCAAATTAGGGTGTGTTGATGCAGTGTTGGACAAGTGGCATTCAGCCCTCATTTTTGACTGTAGACACATCTGGGTGAGCCCTGGCTTCTCTGCAACTGAGGAGCGAGCATAAGAATATCTAAAGACTGCTGCTAACAGTGCGACGCTTCTTTGCTGACATAACAAACCTTTATAACACTATCCTGCACAGGATGATAGACTGTGTATGAGTGAATGGGTGACATGAGAGGAGGTGTCACATCTGGTCCTCGTGCTGTTTCTGATATCACAAAGAAGAACAGGAGCTGTAAAATAAAAAGAGTGTATTTAATGTCAGGAGAAAACATAGGCCCACCTATGATGCTAGCTCCAGCACAAGCGCATGGCAGCCGAGATGGGTTAGATCAGCCCCAAGGTGGCTCCAGTCTGTGCCAGCAGCACCTGAGCAGCCTCTGCGCCCTTCCAGCAGGCCATTCTATGATAAGATATGATATGCTGTGATATGATATCATCAGGCAGAAACTCTCTGCTCACTTTGTACTCCAGCTGCTCTGCCTTTGCTGAGCCAGGTTCTCTGAGCTGCAGGACTGAGACACAGGCTGGCTAGGCTGCACGTGCAGGAGCACAGGTTCGGATCTGGGAGTTGGATGGCAACATTTTGTAGAGGCAATGTTTTATTTTCTGTGTTGCCCAACAGCAGTGGCTCTGTGTTGGGGAGGACCCTTAGGGGGGAAGCAGAATTCCTGCGGGGAGAGCTGCAGAGCCCCTGCAGGGGATTTCCCTCTGCCCATAGGAGCTCAGCAGGCTGCACAGAGCCCGGCATCCTGAAACCACAGCCCATCCGTCAGCACATTACCCCATGTGTGATTACATTAGATTTCACCACCCTCACCACTCTCCTTCATGTGTTTACAATCACCATCATTATTCTAGAGTTACAGAGCAGAAGCATCCTATGCAAATGAGGGATGCCAGGTCAGCAAATGAATTGGTGACATCCCTTCTTTTCAAGAACACTGAGCCCTTGGAGGGTTACTCCCTGCTTATCACAGGAAAAGCATATGTGGTGAAACCCACTGGGAGCTGAGTCACGGCTTTTTCATAGCATGAGTTTGCCACAAACAGCAGAGCTTGGGATGCAGAAGCATGCTAGGTTGCAGTGAAATCATTCCAGAAAGCTTTTCACGGTGTCACAGTTACATCCGTTGAGTCTCACTCAGGAGGCATGGGCTGCCTTCTGGCTCTGCACACACAGTGCATCACCTCCATTTGCCTTAGTTTTCCCCATCTATAAACTCTAGTCAGGGTGAAAAAAAAAACCCTTTTGTCAGAGATAGCAGGCTATCCTTAATGTAAATATAACATCCAGTGCCAGGGCAGCCCCAGCAACGCTGTGATTATAATGGAGATTTTTGTTTCTTGAAGTTTTAGGAAAGCTACTGCATAAGAAGCATAATTAGCAAGATCTTGTATCTCTGTTTCTGAATCTCGGCTTAGACTTATCACAACTCCACCTTTCCTGCAGTCAGTCAGATATATCATTGTACAGGAGAGGGATGTCTATACACGGTCCCTGGAATGGCACCAAGACACATCACCCACATCCCCATCACACAGGCACCAGCTGAGGAGAGAGTGCTGGGCCTCAGAATTCCCTGCCTTCCCACGTAGGGCTGGGTTTATAAGAAGGTCCCCATTGCAGACCTCACTGCGAAGGCCAGGCGTATTATTTCTGGAGAGCTTTGGCGTCACCTCTGTGACCCTGCGGCCCTGGATGAGTGAGCTTACGGCTCATGTAGCTGCGTGGTGAGCAGTGGCTCATCTATGCAGAGGATGGGGAGAGCAAGAAAGGAGAGGCTTACAGCAAAGGAAGCCTGGCTACCAGCACAAGCTGGAGTAGCATGCAGCCATTCTGCGGTTTCTGCCCCTTGCCATGTACCTCAAACACACTGCCCTGGAGTCCCAGCACAGATGGGACCCTGGTCTCCAGTGTATGTCACAGTGTGGAGAGTGGAACTGGAGGCTGTCTCATTTCCCTCTGCTCTGTGCCACCAAGCAGCTCCCAGTGGAGGTGAGACGGTCACTCAGCTGTGCTTTTCCCCGTGCTTTGGTCCTGTCCCTGTTTGCGCACCTGGCCAAACCCCAGCGTGACAGCGTAGGCAAAAGTCAGGCCAAGGACTGCACAGGAGGGTGTGTTCCTGCTGCCCATGTAGGCATAGCAAGTTCCTTTAAGATGTGCTGTCGTACCAGGAAAGGTAGGATACTCTGCTCAGGACACATTAAACACAGGATCCAGTTAATTTATGTGACCTGGCACTCTGAAAACTAATAAAAGCCAGTTTATGCTTTCACTCACACGTGATTAATGGGAGATCTCTCCATCATATATCACAGCCCATGCCCTAGCTGGGACAAAAATGTACAGATTATGGAAGAAATTGGGAATTAACAAAACAGCTGTTAACTGAGCTCGAAATTCTCTACCACAGTGCCGCTGTAAATCAGAGAATCGCCTGTGACAGTTCTCCCTGGCTGTTTGCATGGGGCTGTTCACAGCAGATGAGCCAGAGGATTCCCTCTCCTAGGGAAGGGGCCTGCCCAGGGCTAGGTGTGGGTGGACCTGTGGCAGCCAAACCTCTGGCCTCCAGGAGCTTGCACACAAGGCAGGGTAAAAAATAGCAGCAGCAAGCCAGTGAATGGCTTTCCTGTATTCACTGCACAGGCTGTTGCTCCCCTTAGCCTTCTGAATTGCCTGACTAGCAGTTTGGTGTATAGCTCTTGGAGAACAATTAGTCTGTAGTAACATTTAATATATTTACAGAGATATAAAGAAACGGGACTTCCTCTCTCAGGATAGGCAGGGTGCAAAGTGCCAAAGTCACATGAAAGACGTTGTATGGATCACTCCAGGCAGAAGCAGAAGCAGGTTTCCAAGAGGGAAGGGCCAGATGCGGGGATGCAGCAACCTGGAGTCACTCTGGATCACAACAACCGGACCCATGGGAACTCAGGAGTCCCATAGCCCGTGTCCTAGCTGACACGTGGTGTCCATCTTGCTGTGTACATTCAACAGAGGCAGCTTGATAAAAGCCTGCCTTCCTGCCACTTTCCAAATAGGTTTATTTCCTGACCTAGGCAACATCACTGGGGCAGCAAGAAAAAACAGTGGCTAACAGGCACATCCTTTGCCTGATCCTCTGAGGGCCAGAGGTGGACCTTGCCCAGCAGGATGTGGGGAGCCGGGGCACTACGATTGGTCACACGCCACCAGCAGAAACAAAGCAAAAAAGATGCTTCACAATAGTGAAAAATAAAATGCAGAGTAACAAGAGTATTTATGTCATTTCCTGATGGGCAGTTATATAGCATGATAACAGGATGGGGTCCCACTGTCAGTTCCCGGACAGCTCAGGCAATTTCCCATAACCCCAGTGACTAAATAATGTCACGAGGTGAGCCTGAAGCCCGCCGTGCATCCTGCTTCCCTCATTTCCCCAAGCAGCACCTGGCTCATGCAGGACGTAAGGATCCATCCCAGTGCGGTTGGACACACCTGGGGAACCGTGAGTCTTTCACCAGCTTTGAAAAGGAGTCAAGAGCAAGGGGGAACTCCAGAATATGCAGCTCCGAGGGTGTTTGCCCTGCAAAGGGATCTGGCAGTGCTGGTTCCCACCAACTCCTGTTGCTAAATAAGGGCCTGGTAAGTTGCAGGCAGACAGCCCTGGGTAAGGCGTACAGAGAGGAGCCCCATTTACTGATCACAGGCAACATGTTTTGTTTGTGAACGATGAAGACACATGGTCCAAATTCTGAACAGTGGCTACTTAGAAGGCTGGTCCTTCACATGCTCATGATATTAGGAGCAAATCACAAGTTTGTTGCCACAATCCTGTCCGGCATAGTCCAAGTAGCATCATTCACCTGGCAAACGGGATCTTTCCATCAGTCTGGCTGCAGAGAGAAGCAGCTCCATCCTCCCCAGCACAGCAGCAGGAGCCCCGGGCAGGGCAGGACCGCGCAGAGCCATGCACAGGCTGTGCTGAGGCCGGCTGCCTGCCACAGAGTCCTTGCTCTCGCAGCAGGATTGCTTGATGGATCACCTGGAAAGACAAACCCACTTAAACTTCCCAAGGACTCAAACAACTGCCTTATGGCCCGTCAGGGGATCTCCCTTTGACATGTTCCTTTGGATCATGTGTTTAAGTCATCATTTTCTATCCCCACTTTGCAGATCTGCAACTTGCTGCTGGGACACCATCCGTCCTCAGACAAACCTGCCAATGTGCTTCACTGAGAGCCCGTGGGCCCCTTTCCCGAGAGCCCACGATGAGACCCTCCCTCGCTCCTTGAGAGCAAAGGTGAGAGCCTTAACCTGCCTGCAGAGCTGTTGCTGATGTCCCAGGAGCTGGTCACTGCCCAGGAGATGCTCGTTGCTGGTTCACAGAAGAGTTAGTAACAAAAAATCTAATTTCGTGTGAAGACAGCAGACACTGACAGCATTCTGCAGAGATTTTACGGTGTCCAAAATTTGAACTTCCTTTTATGAAGGCACGTCAGCCAGCATTTTGAATGGTTTGAAGTTGTAATCTGGCACTCTGATCATCTGATAATGCTTTTCTTCAGTTTTGACATGGATGTTGTTTTGTGGCGCTAACTGAAGGAGTATTAGACATGAGTTCAGTCATTAAAAAAGTGAGCTGCTTCAGAGCTGAGAACGTGTCCCATTCGCTCCTAAATCACATAGTTCAGCATACTCATAAAGATTCACTGCCAGCTCTCCCCAGTAACAAAAGCCCATCAGAACTATCTTGGACATTTTAATGGCTTCAGAGATACCAGTAACAATGTTAGAAAGCACTTTTTAAAAGTTGTACTCTACAGTTCTCCTAAACACTATTCTCCTTAAGAGCAGATACTAGAGAACTAACAAAGTGATATTACTTATGCCATTCATACCGTTCAGCACTGTAAGGCTGCTGTCTTCATGAGCTAATGCTGAAGTCTGCATAGCACGAGGAATCACTGGCTACTGGCTGAGATTCTCAGCCGATGGAGGAGCAGAGGCAGCAGGGCTGTGGGCTGGGCTGCACTGCAGCACTCATCACGTTGGCTGTTTCTTTCCACACCATTGGAATCAGGACCCTCGGTACAGACGGGCAGATCCTGCCGGCAGCCCAGAGCCTTGTCGGGAGGGCTTTTCCTAGGAGTGCAGCAACACAACATGATCAGCCCTGATGGGAGTGACATCCCTTGTTGGTGATGATGAAGAACCAGGAGATGAGTCCTTCTTGCATGCCTTATTACTACAAAAGCAGCTGGACCAAAGCATCCTGGCTGTTGGTCAAAAAGCGCGAAGGAATTGAAAAGCTGCTTTTATTGAGAGAAAAGAAAGAATAAAAGACAGTTCATTTCTCCCTCAGACAAAAGCCAGACAGTCGGATACTGATGTTTTCTGTGTTGACCAGCCACCAGGCAACAAGATGCTGCCAGCATGACCCCACCAGCAGCCCTGAGCTCCGCTCCGCCGGTGGCTCTGGCCGTGCAAAAGGATTTCCATTCCTTTGAGAGACAGAACTTTTTTACCTCATATATGATATAAAATCAGTTTCATAATACAGGCAAAATCTGTCATAATCTCCATGCTCAGTGCTTATTTCAGAGCCAGCTGCAGCTGTCACAGCCTAATACTCTCTGCTTAGGGTCCGTGTGTGCGCAGCTGGCCCTGGCCGAGCACCTGCCCTCGGCCCTCAGAACTGAGCAGGGATCGCCCTGTTGGGTCTGGGCTCCGGGACGCGGCTGCAGGTTTTGTTTAGAAACCCCCCGTTAAAACGTGCAGAGAGGAGGGTGCCCTATTCCAAGAGAGCTTGGCTGGATTATTTGGATTTAGAGAGCAAAGTGTCAGGTTTGTGTTTAATGAATATCTCCATCAATCATCCCAGCTGCCCGTGGAATAATTACCTCGCGCAGCCCGCAGTGGCAGGTACGTGGCTGGCTCGGGACACAGAGCAGGCTTTATTAGAAGCCCCCCTGTAATACTCGCTGTTATTATCATTTGCCTTCAATTACGTTCATGGTTGGTGCTTTGCAATAGATGGCCATTTATTCCTTCTCGGGGCACTCCAGCACACCAGTACCTCGCATTCCTGTGGTGTTGCCACCCATGGGTGCTCACCCCGACCTCTGAGGTACATAAACAAGGCTTGCCAGAGGAGGCAGTTACCACCATTTCCAGCGAAGCGCAAACCAGAAGGAGCTCATTCAGGTCCTTTTAGTGCCTCAGCAATGCTGGCTTGAACTCTTTCATGCTCACATGTCCACGAGGACACAACTAGCCCTGAGAGGCAACAGAGACAAGCTAGGCTAATTGCGTAAAAGTAATCATTAAACAGTTACAGTCTCATTGTGTCTGCAGTCTCCAGTGCCTGCAGACCCCTCAGCAATGAATTTGGCCCCTTTCACCCCTGCCCTCACCAGCCTTTATCCCTAAGTGTCAGTAGGCTGAAATGCCCAAGCTGTGGGCTTTAAAGGACTTTAAAAGTTGAGTTTACAAGCTCCATAAAACTACAAATTCTCCCTCCTCACTGCAGAATTACCTTGTAAAACATGTTCTGTATTGTTTCAGTCTGATGGGACAGGCAGCAAAAGCAAGGCAGTGTCTGAATGGCAGCAAGCAGAAGAGGGAACGCATCTGGTGTCAGGCAGGGTTGCAAGTTGGGAGAGGAGAAAGCAGGGGGTGGTCATGGTTGGCTTCCTTGACCCACCTCAGGCCGTTGATGCTGCTAATTGCATGCTGGGGGTCTGCAGAGTTTGTGTGCTTCAGCTTGCTTTCTGTGTTTAGGTTCAGGTTACCCTGAATAGCATCCGAAAAGAAAGGAAATGAGCAGCAGCCTCAGCAGATGCACCTTTGGGAGCAAATGGTGAGTGATGTACAAACAGGGGCCTGTTCCTGGATGTAGTTTTAAAGATGTCTCTTAAAATACACTTGTTCCCAGATATGATGACAGGTAACACAATCTCAAGGGCAGCCTTAGAATAAGAAGGGATGGATAAAGCTCTGCCAAGTCAAGTGGCATGCAGCTTCCCCAGCCCTGCAGTGCCCGGTGCTCTGACCCTTGCAGCGCTTGCTGCAGGGTGTCAAGCTCTGGCTGTTCTGATTTGAAGGACTCGTGTCAGGGCCATGGTCCTGTAGAGTCCACAGATGTCTCCAGGAGTCACAGCACAACAGCTTCACCCAGCAGGTCTGAGGTCTTACAGGGGCCAGACCATCTTGGGCTGTGCAGAAAAGTTATAATCTTCCCCAAATCCTTTTATGCATTAGTGACAGGATTTAATTCTGCCCGTGCAGGAAGATTATTGGCTTTTTTTTGTTTGTTTTTTGAAGCTTTCTCCTTTTGATATGAAACTCATCTGGTTCCGAGCAGGGGCTTACAGTGGAGGACAGGGAGGGACCCAGGTCTGTATATGGTTTTCAAGGACTGGACACTGCAGGGGGCACAGGGTGCAGGGCACAGGTCAGGACTCGGATTCAAGCCCAACTTTATGCCATTCTGCAGCCACCCAAGTCTTTCTCAGAGGGACACCAGGTTTCCAAAGTGCTCATCACTCCCAGCTTCCTCTTTGGCCACAAAGCACCTACCTTTCACGCAGCTTCTTGGCTCTGAACGCTCAGATTGGCCTCTGCCTCCTTCCTCCTCCAGAAAACCTCCCCCGCTGGTCCCTACCTGGCTTCAGGCTCTGGGCTGGTTTCCAGCCCCAGCAGGGGCAGCGGGTGTGGGCTGTGTGCCTGGGGCACTGCAGCTGCCTGGTGGCTACTGGCCCGTTTGGCTGGCTTCTTAAATCTGCAGGGGCAGCACAAATGTAGCTGCAACATTTTTAAGATGCTTGAGAGGACAAAGCCGATATGTGATTCCCCTGCTCACCCTCCTGCTAATTTCGAATGCAAAATGTTTACAAACAGCTGCTGCAACATCCCTGAGGTCCAAAGAAAAATATTCTGCTAAGAGGGAAGAAGATCTTAGCATGGACTGAGTCCAGGGATTTCATGAACAGACCCAGGAACTTGTTCAGATGTTTCCCTTCTAAGCTTTGGGTTAACAGGGTCTGTGGAGATGGGAGAGTTCATCATTCCTAACAGCAGTGACTGTGCTGGGGCTGCACTACCACCCTTGGAGAGGATGCCACCCGTGTCCCAGCCTGGCTTAAGCTGCTAGAGCAGCAGTAGCCACCCCCGTCTGGGTGACAGTTACCTGCTCAAGACCCTACGGCATCCCTGCACCCCGGGTGCCACTGGCATTGCCTCGCTGGCAGCAGAGTGACTCCAGCTGACCATGCCATGTGTTTAAGAGGGCAGTGTCTCCCTGTCCCTTTATTCACACATTGCCCCTCTCCTCTCCCTGCCTGGATTGCTTTCCATCAGCAGGATGGGCAGAAGGAGCTGCTTTCTCACCCCAGAGAAAGCCATTGCTTGGCCACAAAACAGGGGAAAGAAACAGCTTTTGAAACAGAGACAGTCAGATCCGCCCAGCTAAAGTTTTCTTTCAAAGACCCTCCATTTCTGTCTGCTTTTTCCTGCTTTTCTAAATGGAGTTTCTGAAGGAAGAGAAAGAAGTCCCTGTTCCAGAGGTATTAAGCCCTTTAAAGATACTTTAAGTAACAAAGCAAAGATTAGAGAACGCAGATCAGATGTTTTTCCTATCAAAGCCTTTTCTTTCTTCCTTTTTTTCCCCACTGTGGACGCTTCGCGGCTCCGCTGGGCCGGGCTTCATTAAGGCTGTTAACATCGCGGCACTGATGGCTCTGCCCAGCTCACGGTTTGGGTGGCCTGAACTAGAATCTCCCAGAGGGCTCATTACAGGTGGTAGGCAGACAGGGCTGGAGCCTGGGCCACACCACATATCCCTGAGAGAAATATGTTTCCCTGACCGAAAAAGCACAATATTATATTCTTAAAACATTCCAGCCCTGTCTGGGTGTTCTCTGCATGCATTCCTGTACGTGGGATTATTATTGTAGAGAATTTATAAAGTCATTCATTTCTCTGGAAGTGTATGACACGCGTTTTGGTTGAATGGGCCCAGTGCAAACTGAGAGCCATGTGGTGCTATAAAAACACAACAGTAAATAAATCAGCAGGGAGAATTTACACTTCAGCCTTCTGATTGTTTTTACATTCAGAGGCTCAGACTGGGAGCCAGAGTGTAAAATAAATACCTGGAGCACCAAAAGTGCAGCGTCACACCGATGGCCACAAGCAGTCACAGCGGCGAAGCCGAGGTACGTGCAGAGTGAGCGTGTTTACAGCCAGCCTGCGGTGACCTTTTTCTCTTTGGCTGCTTCCTATTTTTCTTGGTGATACCTCAGATCTTTATTATGGCATTGTCGGCCCTGGTGCTCCTGCGAGTGAAGGTTGCGTCAGACCCTCGCGGGTTTCAGTGCTTGATTTTTTTTTCCCAGGGGTTATTTTTATCGCTGCTCTTTAGAAAGAAAAAAAAAAGAGAAAGAAATCACTCCAGGCTGAAACTTGCCAGCTCCTGGGTGTTACCAGGAGGAAATCGCTCTTTTCATCTGTGAAAAACAGGAATGGAAGGAGCTGGGAGATGGACGTCCGGCTCTGTGCTGTCCCGGTGCTGCCGTGGCACGGGGAGCCCAGCCCTGAGGCTGCACTCCAACCCGCCCTCGGTGGGAGCCAAAGGGTGCTGCTCCCATGCTGACAAGGTGGGGAGGTGACAAGGTGACCCTGCAATTTAGCGCTCTTCAATCGGAGGAATTTCTGCTGCGCGCGCCCATGCAGAATGTGAGAATGTCACCCAGCTGCAATTTCACCCCGAAGAGGCAAAGGGTGAAATCATTGTTGATGACATCAAATTGTTTTCGGAAAATGAAAGCTATTCTGAGACGGGTGGAACTTTCCTATGCTGAAGCAAACCTTTTCCGGGCACAAGAACGGATAGCAAATACCGTGAGGCAGTGAAACAAGCCCTGAATTAAGCTTCTCCCTCAGAGCCCCCTGCCTGCCCCAGATTGCTCTGGCTGATTTCACCTCTGCTGACCATTGCACAAAAACAGATTTTTGCTCTGCTGCCAAAAGAGCACTTGGGTTATTTACCACCTCAGAGCTGGGTCCATTGCCAGTTCTGATGGACCGTTTCTCATTAGCACTTAACATCTGTCCGGCCACCGGTGTCTCCTCCAGGACTGATCGCTAAGAAAGCCTGAATTTACCTGTCACTCTGAAGTCACCTCTCCCCATACAAAATGGACACAGGGGACGTGTGCCAGCACTGAGGCGATGCCCGGGCAACCTGTGGCACTGCAGCGCTGCCGTAACCCTGTGGCTGCCTCTGCCCCATGGTGGGGGTCTCTGGGGCAGCTCTCAGGTTGACAGCTGTGCTGCAGTGTTTCCCACAGCTCTGCCGTGCCTTCCTGCTCTAAGATCCTGCTGTGCTTTCTGCACACAACACAAAATAATGCTGCTTGTGGAGGTATTTGAGAGCATAGGAGAATGTGGAATTTGGCTCAGTTAAGGGAATACATTACTGGCATTTGCATTTTCTGTATTTTGTTAGTAAAACAAATCTCTGGCTTAACAAAAGGATGAGCCACCCATTTTGGTCGCTGAGATCGGATTCAGGTTTGTAATCCAAATGCACATGCAAAAATGTGAACCCGAACTGTATCTGCAAGAGAGATTGTCCTCCCCGTGTGCTGATGTTGCGCTTTTCACCTCTGAAGGTACAGAAACTCTGAAAACTGGAAGCACATCAAGCTCTATGAACCCGTCATACCAGCCAGTTTCCCTTCCTTTTTAATTTTGTTAGCCAGCAGTTGGGTTGTTGGATAGAGAAATGGAATCCCTTTCCCCCGGCAGTCCCAGCTCACCACCCTCCAGGAACCGCTCCCCCCGCTGCTGAGCCCTACCCCCAGATCTTCCTACACTGTGCATACACTTTTCATGGGTGAGGAAGATTTTGTTGAGTTTTTGGGTAATGGATCCTCTATGCTCACTTGCTCTCTGTTTGGATTGTGAAGGGGCCATTCTGACAAAGCAGTATTCAGTGGTGGTCTCCAGGAAAAGGCATTTCTTGCATTAAAAACAGTAAAAGGCCCAATGTTTTACAGACAGATGTCCATCAACAGCTGGCGCTGGAGTGGGAAGAGAACACCGGATCTTCTCCATCGTCACAGTGCTGGGGCTCTGCGTAGCCACTTGTTTATTTAACAAGCTACATTATTAAACTGGGCCTTGAGTTGTGAGTGGAAAAGCCACACAGATGCTTTGATCATTTATAAAGACCTACTTGAGAGACTACACTTCACTGGGGCTGCAAGGAGGAAAAAGGGCAGAGTCTGTATTTCACCAGCTTTCACTTAGCTGGGGCATTGACTCAGCTTGTCTTGACTCAGATGTCTTTGGACTTGGGCATATTTGCAAAATTAACAATATCGGGATCACACAGTCTGGGCAGCCTGCTGTGCAAGGAACCCCAACACCCAGCTGTACGGAGGCCTCTTTTCCCCATCCCAAACCACATGCCCTGCTGCAGGCAGTGCTCTGGGCGGTGGTGGCCCCTTCCCCAGTCCTGCAGATCATGTTTGCACTCAGCTTTAAGCTCTTCTCTGTCCCACCATTCCCTCCCCATCTGGACTCTGGCTCAAGCTGTATGAAGCCCAGAAGGGTTTGTGGGGCTCCCACTGAGCCCTGGACCTCTGCTAGCGCATATCTGGGCTCAGCAGCTTTGTGCCACCAAAACGTCAGCCCTCTCCATGCAGCAGCTGCCCCCTAAGTTTATCACAGCAGCTGTTTCCCAGGACAGGACGATTCCAGCTAAGAAGGGAGCACTTTATCCAGCTTAGGCTGGCCAGCAGTTTCAACAGGGAAATGTAGTTACCCCTCTTCAGTGTGGCCTTGAGATCGCATCCGTGGCTCTGCATGCCAGCGCTGCCTCACCAGGACACCCCACCTGCTTGACGTGGGCAGCATGGAGACTTGGGGTGAGCAGTCCATGTCCAGAGATGCCCTGATAGTTACATGCAGAAGGACCACAAAAGGCTGTGAGTTAAAGCAAGACTTTCTGAATCATACTGAAAGTCCATCATTGCCCGCCTCTTCTGCCATCACTTCAACTGGATAGCATCAGCCTGGTCATGCCCTGCAGCCCCACTCACCCCGCAGATGGGAAGGCACGTGGATGCTCAGGCTGCTACAGGGACTCAGAGGCACTTTGTGCCCGGCACACACCTTGGGCAGGAGGTTTGGCAAGGAGGCACATTTTCAGTAAATGAGTCCCGTGCTGACCCAGTAGCCTGGCAGAAGGAAATCCCTGGGCGCAGAGTAACCACACTGCATTTTGTCTCTGTGCTCAGCAAAGGAGAGTGCTGCAGTAAAACTGAACGTGTTTTCCTGCCTCCACTCGCCTCCAGAGCTGCTTGTCTCTTCTGGCACAGCACTGCGCTTCGCACCAGGCCAGGCAAAGCATTTGTAGATTTGTCAGAGCATGAAACAAGGGGAAATCGCTAAAACCTGGCATTGAAATGAAAAGTGCTCTCAGCACAGGAACATCAACAGAACAGGTTCTGCAGAATGTTTTGCAGTGACTACATACACCGGTCGTTTTAAGGAGACTTTGGATTTAAGTTTTGTTCTGCTTTGTCAAATTTGTTCTCTATCCACGTTTTCAAGAAGTCTAAAAACATTTCGGCACAACTCAGCCACTGGGCTGAAAATGTGATATTCCCAGAGCTCTTCTGGAGCCCTACATATTTTGGACTCTACTCCTGACAAAAGTAACGAAAACAAAGGCAAGGAACAGATACGTAGTTTTAACCAGAACCAATTTAAGATTTTGGATCATAAAAGCACGGTCGTGATTTACACTTGACCAGTCTGTGTTTCAATGAGACCCTACATTTTCTGCTGTGTGTTCAGTTGGGCTGTAATTCCCAGCCGACCACCATCTGCCTCTGCTAAAGAAAGCAAAGCAAAAATCAGAAATTCAGGCTCTGAAAATGCAACGAGGCCGAGAAATTCGGTGCTGGATCCAAAGATGGTCTTCACTTGCTGTGAGGGCAGAGTTAATCCTCTTCAGTGCATCGGCTGCTCTACTGGAAAGGTTTCACTGAACAGTTTGCTTTATTGGATTAATACAGCTTAATTTTGTGCACGAAGAGCCACCAGTGAGCCCCATTCTTGGGAATTTCCATTATCCAGCAGTAAACCTGTGTTGCACTTTCTCACAGTCCCGCATTTCTTTTCAGTTTTACTCTCTGGCCCACCCTCAGCGTGTTTTGCCTGCGGAGCAGCCGTGCAAGCATCCTTGTGCTGGTGGCAGGCTCACTGAGCACAGCAGTGAGAGCACTGCTCCAAATACATCTGCAGCACCGAGCAGGATGGCCCCACAGCAAAGGAACTTCTCAGCAGTGAAAGGACGAGAAGAAGTGTGGGATCTTGACACGCAGCAGCAGGTTAACAAGTTACCCCTGGAGCTGCCTGACACAGCACGGCCTGCCCTGGAGGAAGGCATGTCAGACAGAGCTGTGAGAAATGCACGCTTCTGGATTAGCATTTCCAGAATCGACTTAACAGCATAAATCCCCCTGAGAGTCGGGGAGACTCGAGGTTATATTTCCAAGAGAGCCCAAGCAATCTGGCAGCCTGCATCGCGCCCTTCTTTGCTGGGCTTTGTGCTCTGTCGCCATCACTGAGCAGTGTCTCAGTACCTCCGGGTGATTTCTCACCTTTGAAAATGGGACTCCACCTCCTGAGTCCCTAAGTCCCCACAGGAGATAAGCCGGTACGTGTGACAGAAAGAGCCACCACATCTCTGTGGAAATCAGCACAGCTCCACCAACTTTCAGCAGCCCCAGCAACCTCCTTCAGCTGTCCCACACTGTAAGCAATGTAATCATCATCACTTCTGCTGCAAAGCGTGGAACGTCACAGCCAGGCACGTCAATCTATGTGAGTTTATCACTGCAAGCTCTCTGCACACTATTCCACATTTTCTCTGCTGTATCGAGAGAGCTTCCTGTACCTGTAAGGAACTGCCTTGAGGAGCCCTGTGGTGTCCATCCCCGCTGAGGAGGGTTTGCACTTTCCCTGGAGACTGAGCTGTTGATGAGGAAGTTGCTAGGGCACGGCCTCCGGGCAGACTCTCGGTCCCATCGGCAGACATAGGCTGCTGCTTTGTCCCTGAAGCATCAGGCAGATTTTCTGTGTGCTGCTCAGCTCACACATAGCAGAGTGATGCCACACAGGGGTGCTAAAACTTCTCGTATAAAACGTCTTCTTGCAAACCCCATTGTTCAGCTGTGGGAACCTGCCCCTGTGTCTGGAGGGCAGATACAGCAAAGCTGCTCTGGTCCTGCTGCTGCTGGCTGCCCAGGGCTTCCTTACCCCCTTCCTGCCAAAGCCCTGCTGCCTCTGGCTGTATGCTGCCACTGACGCTGATACTGGAAGCGACACAGGAGCCAGTGCTGATACTGAGAAGTGCTGTCTGGTTGTGAGTTGCATATATAGTATGTTAAATAATTTCACCATAATATGGCTCGGGAAACTTTATCTCGATCGTTACTGTGTGGGGCTGTAGGCTTCATTATCCTACAGTGTGAATTCGCTTCCCATTCCAGCTCTCTTTGCACTCCACCCAGCACATCCCAGAGGCAGCACATGGCTGACTCCTGGGCGTTGTGTCACCCAGCGATGCATTCTCCCCACCAGCAGGGAGAGGCACCGCGACCGCCCCAGTGCTGGGCTGCAGCCACAGCCCCTGGGAGCAGAGCTGGCCCCAGAGGCCGCCCAGCAGCTGACCACTGCCCAAGCAGTAACGCGAGCCCCGGCAATGGCTACAATGGTAGACAAACAGTAATAAATAAGCAGCAAAGCACTGTGACTTGACAAGCCCTGGGCATCCCCAGGGATTTGTAATGGGATATGGAGGTTTTCACCTCCTGCTCTCCAGTTCACATTTCAAATCCAGCCCCGCTCCGTAGTGACCAAAGGTCATTGCCAGGCTCAGTCGCCCGTGCGAAGAGGTAAATGGCCTCATTTCTCTAATTCCCTCAGCAAAGCTCAAGGGAGGACCAGCATTGTTTTGTTTTTATGATGCCGGTGGTACAAGCAAGAGCCAGGCTGTCTGTGCCTTTCTGTCCCATCCCCGTCCTGATCGTGTCTGGCACCTGGTCACCTCCATGGCAGCTCCCAAGCACTGAGCCCAGACGACGATATGCAGAGGTGCATTGCTCCGAGGTCTGCACCTTGTTTCACTTTTCCCGTCTATAAAGTGATAGATAGAATAAAGAGTGTGAATTTTTGTCCATCTTCTTACGGGGCCTGGCAGGTTTGCAGAGCTCACCATACTTGTGACACCTCGTGATCTAAATGCAGATCCTCAGGCTGTCCCTGGAGTGGGGTCCTGGCCCCTTCAGCCCCAGTGTTGCAGGAGTGCAGCATATGGGTCCTTCTAGCCAAACCCTGCATGAAAGGCATAAGCATCAGTGTGGCAACAGCTGCTTCCTGTCCCCGGGGGCATTGTGAGGAGCCTGGGACTGGTTGGGCTGCCATGCAGGACCTGAGTCCCTTTCGTGGCAGCTCTCCTTCCTCCAAGTGCCTGGCTGCAGCTGGAACCTGAGGAGGAGGACTTACGCCCCCCTCAAGCCCTGTTCCACGCTTCTGGCAGGGAAGTGGCCACGGCAGGACTCTTGCTGCCCCTGTGCCCTTACGGGAGTGCAGTGCCAGCGCTTACATCTTGTAGCAGCCCTTTGTGGTGGCCCCTCCAGCTCACACATTTCTCGTTCCATTCAATGTGGTGTAGGGTTCATTTTCCCTTTGTGGTGGTGGCCAGAGCCGCTCAGGGCTGGCAGAGGGACCTGCATAGGTTTGCAGATTGCTCTGGATTCCCATGCACGGAGGTGTTTTATAAATATCCCCTATTATTATGGTGCTCTATTAATAACCACCTTGGGGAACAATGGGAGCACGCAACGGCTTTGGTCATCCGATACCAACCAGGCAAGGCTCCGTGGGGCCATGGGACATTCCCAGAAAAGCATCTATTTGGGGAAGCACAGCATTTGCACATAGGCCTGCATGGGGCCCTGGAGGACACTGGGCCGTGGTGAGGGCTCCTGGCGACGCACTGCCCCACAGCCTTGGCCCAAAGCGGGGTGTGGTGGCTCCCATCCTGTCCATACAGCAACCTCACGCAGTGTGAGGGATGCACCAGGGTGCGACCCAGGGAATCCGGTCCTGCCTTTCCTCCTCCCCAGCCACGGCCGGGCAAGGAGGGCAGGCAGGGTAGGGACCAGGGCTCACAGTGAATTCGGTTCTTTGCAGACTCTCTCAGGGTTGCAGGTCTTGCAAAACTTGATGTTTTCCTGCGTGTTCCTGTTTCTGGAGTCCTGGGGTTACCTATTAACTCCACATTCACTTTTTAACAGGTTTTGGCTTCATTTTAGTAGCCTAAGTGAAGAATAGAGGGAAACAAAAATTATTATTTTAAAGAGTCTAATGGTTTTTAAGGCTATCTCCTGAATTTGGAGACAGGGATTTTTTCACTTCCTGAGCTGAGTGGGGCACAGACAAGGCTTCCCATGGCAGCTTTCCTGTGTGTTTCCATAGGCTGGGCTTGGTTTGGGTGCAGAAGTACCGAACACTCCTGGCAATGTGTGCTGCCCATTGTCACAGCCACAACGACTGCAAGGGCATGAGCAGTTCAGGATGAGGCATCTTCTGGGCAGCCTCAGTGCTCACTCAAAAGGCATTTTGGGGTTGCGACCTCCCCAGGCTCATTGTGCTGAGGGCATAGCAGCAGGGCTCAGCAGAAGAAGAGGAGGACGACCCAGGGGAGCTGAGCGCTGTTCCTCTGCACAGGCACTGGGGAGCCCCGCTCCCACTGGCTGTTACCATCCCTGCTTGGGACCCCGCCAGGTTCACCAGGGAAAATGGCATGGGGCTTTTGTCACATTGTTCCTGATGGCTGGGCACTTCCTGAGCCTTTCCAGCATTGCGGGGATGGGGAGTGAGAGGAAAACGGAACCTTTTTTTTATTTTCCTTCCTTTTGCAAATTCTCTGCGATCACAAAAAGCCATATTGCAGCTAATTTTCCTGCTCCATTCACACAGGCATTTCACAAGGGCACGGGAATTCCTCTGTGAGGGCTGTGGATCCTCTGGTGCCCAGCAGCCACACAGCAGCTCAGCACGCTCCCCCAGCCACCACCCGATCAGCTTCCTGCACTCAGCAGCGCAGGTGTAGCGTTGGCTTTTCGTCCCACCCCCAATGGAAGTGAGTGGAAGCAGAGGCAAGCGCAGAGCCCTTTGATGGGACACAGATGGGTAAAAAGAGGGGCGGAGGAGAGGCTGCACCTAACCTAGATATTTCCAGGGCCATGACAGGAGTCCAGCCCTACACAGGCTGGACATGGCCTGGATGCTTCTGCTCCTGAGAGCTTGTGTGGTCATGCTGGCATCCTCTCACCATGCTGCAGTTCTCCACTGAGCAAAGACTAGTGACTCCCAGGGTATTTCAGTGGTGTCTGGTCTGGGAACGGCCCTTCTCACACCCTGAGCACTGAGCAAGCAAGGGGACCTGGCTCCGAGCATCTACCACCTCCTAATTCCTCCCCGGTTCGGTTTTCACTTGCTTTCCCTTAGTAAGGACATTCTTTTTCTTTTTACCAACTGCAAAGCTAGGGAAACATAATACTAGTATTAAGAAAAATACTTTTCAAATTATCCTTTAGTTCCAACAGCTTAATGTCCTTACACATGCTTAGTGTGGAGTTTCAGCCTCATCTGTTTGCAGCAGCAAAGCTCTCCTTGGTTGAGAGCAGCAGGACCTCTTTCATGTTGACTTGCCCATCTCCCAACCACCTGTGGGGAGGAGCGGCCACATGGAGCACTGGGCCTCGGGAGGAGCAGGAACAGCTGGTTATGTTTCTAAGGCTGTACCCACATGTGCCAGAAAGGAGGGTTTCTTCACCCCTGTGCTGTGGGGTTGGCTCAGAGCAGGATCTGCTTCCCATGACTTCAGCGTGGCCGAAGTCCCTCTCTGTGCTCTGCATGTCCAGCACCAAGCACAGGGAAGGACTGACACACGGCTCAGGCCTGGGCGTCTCATGCTGTGGCTGGAGGCTGTGCTGGTTTACTGGGTGACCCTTCCTCACACAACCCTAAGTGCAGCAGGTAGCACCTGGTAGTTGATTCATCTGTATCATTAGTTCTGGGACTAGAGAGGAGTTAGCTAGGGGCTGTGAGCTGGCTATGCTGAACGTGGTGCAGAGGCCCAGGCTTTCTTGTAGGAAGCAGACCTGCCGGACACAGCAGAGCACCCTCGAGCCCGTGCTGCCTTGCCTGTCTTGCTCAAGGCCAGGGGATGCAGGTGGGAGCACCCAGCGCAGCCCATCCTGCACTGTGACACCCTGCACAGCCACCCCAAACCTCAGGGCTGGGGAGGGCTGGTAGGGGCTGACTCAGGAGAAACACCTGGAAAATGCTGACACAAATCAGAGCCAAGGGAGGGTACAGCAAATGTTGTTGGAAGAAGGACAGCAGGGGAAGGTTGGTGTGTGTGCAGAAAACAGGCCTGGAGAGAGAAGTTGTGTGTCCCCATGCATTCCCAGCGGTGGTCACTAACCTTTTACCATGTCCACTGCAGAAAATAGAGTGCCAAATGGAATGAGTAGATGGCTAGGGCAAAGCAGGGAAAAGGCATTACCTTGCAGGTGTGTGAGTGGGCTCAATATTGCAGTGTCGCAGCAGCACCTAATGCCATGTTCCCTGCTTGGCACAGCTGGGATCCCATTAGCTCATCAAACCACTGGGATCTCCTCCACCAGGCCTAGCAGCACTGTGGCAGAGGGCAGGTGATGCCCACAGGAGGGGTTGCCTGGGGAAGGCGCTTCCTCTGCGGCCCGTGGTGGAGTGGGGACTCCAGATTCCCACAAAGTGAACCCACAGGAGCACGGCCACACACATTGTCCCCTCTGGGACAGCTGGGGACCACCAGTAGTCTGAAAGGAACCGACCAGAGTCAGCCTGAAAAATGGCCCCACACAACCTCACTCCTCACACCCCTCCATCCCTGCTACTGCGTGTAGGAATGAAATCTGTCTTCTCAGAAGCATTTGCTGCCCCAGAAAGGGGGTTGTTTAGCTAAGATTCACATTCACACAATGAGACCTTTATGGCTTATAGGCAAAGAAAAGGCACCAGTGGAGTCACGGTCTCTCAGTAAAACAAAGGGTTGTTTTCAAGTTACGGAGCCTTCTTCTTACTGCTGTAGGAAAATACTAAAACTTTAGACAAGAACTGGCAACTTAAATTTTCGCAAGCGTGACAGCAGAGCCCCGTTCCAGTGTGATGGTGTGCGCAGGAGTGCAGTCTGGTGCACAGCACGCTCAGTGCTGGGTCCCTGGGGAAGTGAGGCCGTGGCGTGCGGCACAGCCAAGAAGCAGTGGGAGAGGGAGCAAGCATTCTGTGAGCTGGGATGGTGATGTTTACTGGTCTGGGGCACTGGGCTGCCCCATCTGCCAGTGCTGGGCCCTGCCTGATGCTGGCTGTGTGGCACAGGGGCAGCACCTGAGCTCCGGCTTCACTTTGACCCCTGGACGCCTTTGCAAAGCTTCTCGGTGTTCCAGGTTCAGCAGCCGTAGCACAAGCTCCAAGGCTGAACTCAGTGCCTCACCCCGATAAACGGGTCAGTCCCACACAGCACTTCGGGTTGAGCCGCCCACAGGTGGGCAGCACAGCCGTGCCCTCAGCAACCAGCTCTGCCGCAAAGGCACCTGAGGTCGGCCTCCTCGGGGCGGGCTCCCGGCGTTGGGCTCAGCCCTGCCGTGAGGTCCCGGTAGCAAACGCCCACCTCTCCCTCATCACCACTGCGGTGCCGCTCCCCGCAGAGCAGCAGGCAGTGCCCGCACATCTGCAGCCCGCACAGCTCGGCCGGGATTCTGTGCCCTCCCCGGGGTTTTCTGGGAGAGGAACCACATCACCCCAAAGCAGAGCTGCCCTTCGCCCCCTTCCTCTCGACAAATAAACAAGGAGGTGCTGACAGCTGCCAGGCTTACCCAGAGGCATTTTGGCGGACAATTGAATCCCTGCGGTGAGGAGGTGGAGCTGGGGGGCTGCGCGCTCACAGCAAGGCGGCAGTGCGGGGCAGCACGGGGAGAGCCCAGCCGGGGCGTTGGGCACCGTCCTGCGCCGGCTGCCCCAAGGAAGGCACGGGGCCATGGAGGTTCTAATTGGCCCACTTTGTGTCCCAGAGCCCCGCGAGACGTTGCGCTGCCAACAATAAACAGAGTCATTGGCTATTGGGTCCCTGCTAGGGCTGTGGCACTGTCTTTGTGTTGTAATTCTGGGGGAAAAATAACCAAAACAGCATGTAATTTCGTGGTGTTTTGGAAAGCCGTGACGCCACAGCTGGAAAACAGGCACCCAGCACAGATTGCCCCGGGCTCTGCTTTCTCCAGCAGCCCCAGGATGGCACTGCCCTGGGTCAGCTGTGGTGTCCCAGGGAATGACCTCTGGTTTCTGGGCTGGGAATGGGACTAGCACTACAGCCTTGATTTTCTGTCTCCTGCCATCAGAAGCACCATAGCTATGGGTAATTGTGGCAACCAATCCGCTCTGAGGAAATCTTGGTATTTTTAAAGCTAGTTCAGATGCCAGCCTGATGCTCACCTGAGCAGGGAGAGCTGTGAAAGCCAGCCCGACATTTAATTTCCTTTTCTTTCCTTTCTTTTTTTTCCCCCTTAAGTAAGTCATACGTAACATCTGGCATTCATCTTTTCTTTCCTTCACAGGCGCGGCAGAAACCCTGGTGTGAGTCATGTCCATTTAAATATGGAAGCACATCATAAAACCTAATGGAGAGTCCAAGAGGTGAGCTTTTATGTGGTTAAAACTCATAGAGAGGTCAAGATTGTTTGCTTTAAACACGGGGGGTCACTCTGTGCGTGAAGGTGGTCCTCTAAGCCTCGTGGAAGCCCCGTTTGCTCGGCAGGAGAGCCCAGCTCAGCACCCGCCGTTTTATTGCCCGGCTCCCAGCAGAGCTGTGGCTGTGTGGGCAAAGGCAGCGCAGCGCTCCGCGTGCCCCCGCAGAGGGGAAATGTGGGCACTGGCCAAATCCTGCGGCCGTGGCAGCTGGGATGTCGGGGCTGCCGCCTCACTCACTGCAGCAGGGGTCTCACTGCCGGTGCCACAAGAGCAGGGAAGCTTTGCATTTCCTCACTGCCTGTAAAACCCTACACGTTTTACAGGACAGGAAAGAGGAGGAGCATCAACATTTTATTTTTCCTTGTTAAACTCTCTTTTTGTTTTATTGACTGAAATAATTTTGGGTGACCGCTTATTTCTGTTTTATTGCCTAGTTTATTGTGACTAAACGCATGGTAAAGCAAACCTTCTGGTCCGGGCTGTGGTAAAGATGCTGTTTGATCTCCAGTCCTTTTGCCTGATGCTCTGCAGTGTGAGCCAATGCCCGGCATCTGCATCTTGTCTGAGTTCAGTGGTCCACTCCCTGCCCGTCCCTGGGGCAGTCTCATTTCAGTGACTATTTCAGCCACAGACACGAGTGATTCTCAGCCTGGGAAAGCAAGGGCAGGAGTTGTCCTTCCTCTGGCAGAATAGACCAGCTCAAAGCTTCAGGCACCGCCTGGCTGGTACCCTGCACAGGGATGCTTTTTGACTGTAAGCAAACAAGACTGCAGCCCGGGTTAGTAAAACTGGATTAAATCAAGGTGGGTAACCGGTGCAGTCAGCTTCCCACCCAACTCCTGCGGCGGTGCAGCTGGGCTGTGCCGGGCATCGGGTTCAATCCAACACGCAGATCAGACACCTGCTCCAAGCAGGGACTGCAGACTTGGGGTGCAATTAAAAAAATGAAAACAAGAGGCAAAGTCCCTGACAGCTTGGAAGCATTAAGTGCTTAGGACAGGAGCACTCCTTCCCTCCAGCCTTGTCTCCATTGCCGTAACAAACATCTCTACTGACTGCTGGTGCCCCTGGTTGTCTAACACAAGCACACCAACTGTCTTGACCATGGAAAGCCCCTTCCTCGGCTATCTTTTGAATTTTCTGCTATTTATGCACAAGTTTTCTCGGGCAGGGATGACTGGAGCTCACACACACGCCTCTGAGAAGGAAGAGGGAGGGGATGGTCCCCACCTGGGACTCACCCTGTCCCTGGGTGCAGTCCCAGTATTGCGTGGCCACAGGGCTCAACACGGTCAGTGCGGGACGAACCTGTGAACCGGATCAGGGAGCAGCAGTTGGTCCCTGTGGTGGCGTGCAAGCCCCAGGTCAGCACATCCCACTCCTGACGTCAAGTTGAGGTCTGATTAACAGAGCCTTGACACCTCCCCGTGCCCCAGGATCCTGGGGATGCTCTTCACTCCTCCTGCTCCCTTCCTGCAAACCCAGGGGAAAAAAAAAAGATGCCCTCCTCTTGTGCCCGTCCAGCTCTGTTTCTGCTGCATAACATGTTCGACCATCAGCCGCCAGTTTGCTCTCAAGGAGAGTGAAACTGGTCTTCTGCGCTCTGGCTGATCTGTGGTTTCTCCTCTGCTGAAGACATTTCCCAGCACTGGAGAGAAGGTGTGATTTTAGCTAACGTCGCTCTGTCCTGTCTCTCATTGCTTTCTGCCAAGAAACTGTCAGTGTCAGCCAAGCTTCCCGTCTGCTTGTTCTTTGCCATACCATGAAGTCTGGGTTCAGTTTGTAGCTCCTATAACTACAGGAAAACAAATCCATCCTGCCCTTGCAGCCCAGGGCTGTGCCTGAACTTCCCTTGTTCTGAGTTTGCTCTTCCACGATTCCTTCCTTGCAGACTTCGCCCCAGATTGCTGCCAAAAGGCAGAGAAAATCGGACCTCGTGCTGATAAACAATCCAGGTTGGTGTCTTGTTTGAACAGTCAGAAATGGCCCTTGTCCAGGCTGGCTCGCAGCCTTTCTCCCTGCCAAAGCTCAGAGAAGTGGGTAAGACTGAGCTGAGCAGCGCTGAGATCCCAGCTCTCACACCAGGATAGCAGGTAGCAGGGCTGACACCAAACCCCCATGGCTGTATTATCTCAGCAGAGCACGATGATGGGATTCAGCTTGTTCCCTCAGCCCCGTTCTTCTGTCACTGTCTCCTCTGCTCTTTTATCATTTTCAGGTACAAGGTCTGCTGGTCCTTCTGAAGGGTTTTCATTCAGGTCTGGCAGAGACGCTGCCATATGTTTTTCATTTTGATAACTCCCCTATGGTGTCTGTTATCACCCAAGTCTCTATTAAGATTTATTCCTGTTATTGTAGCAGTCATTTTCCCCAGTACATGTGCATTGTATTTGGAGAGAGTCATAACCACTCTCCACATCCAACAGATGCTGTAGTCAGAGTGACTCCTGCTTCCACTTACCAGACCTTTCTACTAATATGGGATTTCACCAATAACCACAAGTGCTGTTCGCTCCCCAAGATTTCCGCACTGTCATTTCTTGACTGTGTTAGTGGCAAAGCGCTGATCAGAGCCCCAGCTCCATGCAAAACAAAGCTGCAGAAAGGTTTTACTTGGCTTTGCTTGCAGCCACTTTTACATTTAAAGTGGTGAGAGGCTCTCATTCCGGATGGCTGCAGGGCTGAGCATGAATGGGGCCTCAGAGTGGGCAACGGACAGTGGGAGGGAGGCTAGCGGCCGGTTTCCCTCACTTGGGGAACCTGATGAGGACAAGCTGGGGTAGGAGATGGGATCTGCTGGACCTGATGTATGGATTCAAGAAGAGGCCATAGTCAATCACCCAGGGCTGCACGCGGGCAGCTTGGCATCTGGTTGGTGCTGCGCTATGCCTTCCAGCCTCACCCTCTCTATTTGCCCAGCACTGCAGAGCACAGCCCTTCCCACCAGCGGACACAGCAAGACAGGAGCTGCCTTGGTGGGCAAGCGAACCAAGGGGCAGCCATCCCGAGGACAAACCAGCACAGCTTTTGAGACACTGCCTCAGCCTCTCCAGTCCCTTCCTGTGTCCACAGCCCTCACTGGTTTGTCTCAAAGTTGCTGAGTAAAATGAGTTGTGGGGCAGGACAGTGCTGTAACTGTGAAGGAATGGAAACCTGGGTCTGGAAGAGTTTGACTCCATCCCAGTTTCAAAGCGCCTGGGCTCCAGCCAGCAGCACCAACAACATAGCAGGGCTTTTGTCCATCCCACCACAGCTCTGCCTCTTGGCAGGTGAGCATGGACAAAATCCTGCCTCCCTGGGGCCCAGCAGCAATCCAGCTCCACGGCTCTCCGCTCTGCTCCCCACCACAGGCAGCAGCACAACGTGGGTTCCTGAGTGAGGCCGCCTCACCCGCAGCATCCACAAACCCTTCCAATTTGCCCCTCTTTCATCCCGTAGCACTTTGGTCAGCTCGTGTGGAAGAAAGGAGCTCCAAATGCTTTCCGGGCCTAATAATATCCATCAAAGCATTTCCAGGGCTGAGGCGAGGATACACACTGCAGCACGCAGAGCAGGAAATGGGCTTGGGTTTTCCAAAGCTGCCTCTTCCAGCCAGAGCAAACCACAAGATCACGGGAGGACAAGAGCGCTGTGCTCGTGGCTTTGTTTGCCCCAGAAGGAATTGATTTGATGAGAAAGGAAATTGGCTTTCTTTAATCTGTCCTTGTGCAAATTCCGCAGAGGAAGGCGTGAGCCGAGTCATGCTGGCAAGGAAGAAAGATCAGCCTCTGCATCGGCAGCTCCTGAAACTGAGCCATCCCTGAGTGCCACTCAGTCTGTGCTGTTTGTGGAGACGGTGGCATTTCTCAGGCCGTGGCTCTGAGTGCCCGCAGACCTCAACAGGACGTGCGGCAGAGATGGAGAGCCCTCGGCACAGAGCCAACACCAGAGTGTCCTGCAGCTTCCCGTGCACAGGGCCTTCCTCAGATGGTGGGGTCTCACTGCTGCCTTCGCCAGGGCCAGGTTTTTGCCTGGGGGAAGAAAATGGCTGTTTTTCTGTCACTTCTGGGAATTCTGATTGCACCTTCATGTCCATCTCCGGTCTCTGATCCCAGCAGGACTTGCATCAGCTACCTTGTCGAAGCAGGTTGGATCTGACCACCCTTTCCCATTGAAAGTATTCTTTGGAAGAATCAGAGAAGAACACCAAATAATCCACAGGAATGTCAATTCCCTCCTGGTTGCAGGCTGGCATTTCCACTGCAAATGGGAAGTGGAGTTACAGAGTAGGAAGAACAAGAGTTAAACAGATGTCAGAGAAGAGCTAGGAATGATGCAGGATTATTTTATACAAAAAAACAAAAACAAAAAAAAAAAAAAAAACAACCCTAAAAATACAGTAAGTGAATAATACAGAAGGCTAAGCCAAAATCATCCTGGATCCTTTTCAATGCCAAACAGCTTTCCCAAGGTGTCAGCATCATTGTTGTTGCTTACACTGAATACACTGAGAAGCAACTAGTAGGAGGCTTTAATTTAGTGTTGAGTGACCCTGGGCTCTCCATTTTAAACTTGTGTGAGCCGCAGCAGAGGAAGGAGTTGGGATGCTGAGCTTTGTGCAGCTCTGCTCTGTTTCCCAGTGGTTGGGTAATTTGGTAACATAGCAGTGCCCTAAGCAGGGCTCACACAGTGACTGCAAGGCCCATTCCACATGATGCCTGCTGCAGGATGCCAGGTCTTTGCCCAGGATGCTGCCAGCAGGAGTGCAAGGCACGTGGGAGGGCAGTCTGGCAGTCCTGACCACTTCAGCAGCCCTGCAACAAATCCTTACATTCCTGGGGAGAGAGCAGTGCTGTCAGGAATGCTGCTGTGTGCAGGCAAGTGGGCAGAAGTTCCCCCCTCACCCGCCTTGCCACTGCAGGATACCCTCAGAACACTCTGAAAACTAGTGAGGAGCCCCACAGAGGTCAATGAAAGAACAAATGGAGCAGAGAGCAACCCACAGGTCATAAAATCCCAAAGATGGGTATGAGCACAGGTGAGCTTTACTCACCTGGAGAAGGACGGAGAAGGAGCAAAGGAGAATAGAAAGGAGGAGAGCAAGGTGGCAGAACCCACACTGCATTTTTGAAGTCAGATACGGGCTCCAGGAAACATCTCAGGTTCATTTTAGGGTCTGGTCTGTGCTCCCAGAGACTGCCCTGCAGTACGCTGCCCTCAGTGATGGTGCAGAGCCCGGGTGCCTCTCAGCTGGCTGCCTTCCAGAGGGTTCCTCTCCAGCATTGACGCAAGAAGAGAAATCTCTGGGTTGGAGTTATTCAATTCTAATGCTGAAATGGATTTGAAGAAGCAGCTGAGATCAGCTGAAGTATCCGTTCCTTATGGTGCTTGGGTCAAGTTCACAATGTGTTCAATTAAATGCCCAGCAACACAGAGAAAGGATTTATCCCAGCCCTGCAGGCTGTGCAGCCTCCCGTCAGGACGCTGAGCCCCGCGATTATTGTTTGTGTTAATTTGTTTGTGCTAACTTACTGTGTTGTGGCAGTGATTAATATGTAGCATCATCTGCTACTCCAAATCCCCATGAAAACAGATGAGCTCCAGAACAAGCAATGGTGATCTGCTTTCTGCTGCGACAGGGAACGAGGTGGGACAGCGAGGAATGGCAGGGTTTACTATGCTAACAGAAGAGGGAAAAGCCCTTTCAAGGAAGGGCTTCCAGCAGCTGCAGGCAGGGAGCTCTGGGGACACCACATCTCCAGATGGTGGCTGAGCTCCACGGCACCTCTCCACACGAGGACTTGTGGGACTGCTGCCCCATTTGGGCTTCCGCTTTCGAGGCCCTACTGCCGGGAGGCAGAGCACCGCACAACCCGCTGCCCGCATCCAAACACTTCAGCCAAAACAAATGTCTGCACAGGATGCTGCTGCGGGGCCGAGCGAATATAAATCTTCAGCGCAACCACAACTGAGTCATTGAGAAATGCTGCCCTTTCCCTTTAGTGAGCTCACTGCAAGTGGACACCGTGTGCACTGCTCACCCCGCAGGCAGGACGCAGAGAGGAGTGCTGTGCTCGCCGTTTTCCTTTGGCTGCAGCGCAGCGGTGCCGTCCTGCCCTGCAGAGCAGGGGTGGCTCCTACCGCTCTGCCCCACACTTGCGCTGCAGTAAGGAAATATGCTTCAATTGAGCCATTTTTGGCACCTCGGTACTGGTGGGGGGATCCTTCCTTCAAACTAATCTCCTTTCCCCGTGGCTGCAGCCCCATTTCCCTGCATGCTCGGGGTGCAGGCAGCCGGCAGGGGCTTTACTCTGCTCTCCAGGCTGGGCACAAGCAAGGAAAGCGCCAGGCTGCAAGGGCTGGGCACAAATGCACCCACACGTGGAGCAAGGCACAGCAGCACTTCCATAAATAGCTTTTAGACAGCATTAAAGAGCAGCACCCAGAGGAGCTGGGGGGAGCAAGGCAGGAGTTGGGGAAGCCACACAGCCTGCATCCACACAGCACCCAGCAGTGCAGACTTCTTGTTTCATTTCCCTTAAGAGCTTCTAATCTCCACTATGATACGTTTATATTTCTGTAGGTATGTGGGCTGCCTGGGCAGCAGCAGCATGCAGGCTGCTGACAGGGCTTCACCAAGGAAAGGGGCTCCTGGGGACCAACAGTGGACGCCAGGCTGAGCTGTCCTCTTGCCAACTGACGCTGTCCCTCCAAACTTTCTGGGTCGCTCCCCACAACCTGTCTCGTCCCAAACGTTTTCCAGCCCCTCGCAGGACCACTTTGTCCTTGGGGAATCTGTCATTGTGCCCCCCACTGCCGAGGGATGGGTCCCCTCCGCAGGTGCTCATCACCAGGCACAAGGACAGAGCCGGCGTCCCCTCGGTTGTCCCCAGCCCCGGGGGGCGGTCGGTGCCGTCAAATGGGGGAAGAAGGGGGGATTAAAAAAAAAAAAAAAGAGGGAGAAAGGGAGAAAGAAGGGAAGAAATCCCGTTGGCTTCGTGCTGGGGGTGGGCGGCTGACGGTTTTATTCCTGAGAATTTCCCCGTGCGTGATCGCTGTGTTGGGATTTGCAGGCAAGTGACCGCATAAAACCAGCCGAAAATCCCCGTAACGTATAACGCGGAGCCGAGGCTGGCAAAGGGAGCCAAAGCCCGCTGCCGGCCCCGCGGAGCCCCGCGCGACACCGCAGTGCCCCCCCAGCGCCGGCCGCGGGGTTGGGCAGAGCGGGGCCGTGAGCCGCGGCTTTCCCAGGCGCGTCACTGCCCAGCAGAGAGAATATCGCGGCTGTGTGTGTGTAACAGTAATTATTTGTTCCCGAATTCCTTCTTCCTCGGGGATTTTCTCTCTCTTTTCTTTTCCTTTCGTTTTTTTTTTTTCTTTCTTTCTCACACTTTTTGTTTTGTCTCCATCTGCCTGTTTTCCTTTCCTTTCCTTTCCTTTCCTTTCCTTTCCTTTCCTTTCCTTTCCTTTCCTTTCCTTTCCTTTCCTTTCCTTTCCTTTCCTTTCCTTTCCTTTTTCCTCTCCTCTCCTCTCTCCTCTCTCCTCTCCATCCCTTCCCTTCCCTTCCCTTCCTTTTTTTCTTTCTTTTCCATATTTCTTATCTTTTTTTTCTTTTTCATTTTTCTTTTCCATTTTTCTTATCTCTTTTCTCTTCTTCCTTTTTCTTTTCCTTTCTATTTTCTCTCCCTTCCTTTCTTCCCTCATCTCCCGCAGGCCCCGACCCCAAACGAGATCAGCTCAGAGGCCCGTCGGCAGCCCGGGGAGGCGGTGGGGGAGACCCGGGCAGGAGCCTCCCCCCGCACGGCCTCAGATGCCCGGGCCGCACAGCGCGGGGATTGCACCTGCCGGACCGGGTGGGTGAACTCCCGCTGGGCACCGAGCGGTGCGGCCGGGGCCGGGGCGCTGCGGGGCCGTCGGTCGTCGTCGATGCTCGAAGCGGCCGCGGCGCCGCGAAACGGGGGAGACTGCTCGGGGCGGCCCGAGGAGAGCAGCGAGCGGCCGCAGTCCGAGTTCGGCCGGCACCGGGGAACGCGCGGGGCCCCGCGGAAGGGAGGCGACCGAACCGCCGAGTGCGAACCGCTCCAGGTGCGGGCAGGCGGGCGGCGGGGCGGCTTCCCTTGCGTTCCGCCCGCTGTGGTCGTTCTGCCCCTCTCCCCGATGTCTTTTTCGGTCCTTTATTTGCTTTCTCTTTTTTCTACTGTTCCTTTTTCCTTTTCCTTTCCTCTTTTTCTCTCTTTATCTTTCTTTTTCTTTCTCTTTTCTCTTTTCCTTCTTTTCTTTCTCTCTCTTTATCTTTCTCTCTTTTTCTTTTTTTCCTTCTTTTTCTTTTTTTCCTTCTTTCTTCCTTTCTTCCTTTCTTCCTTTCTTCCTTTCTTCCTTTCTTCCTTTCTTTCTTTCTTTCTCTCTTTTCCTCTCTTCTTTCCTCTCTTTCCATACTTCTTTCCTTCTTCTCCTTCATTTCCTTCTTCTCCTTCATTTCCTTCCTTCTCTGTTTCTGTTTCTTTATCTCCTTCCAGTTTCCTTCTTCCTTTCCGTCTCTGCCGTTCCCCCGTTCTCTATTTCTGTCCATCAGTCTGTCTCAGTGGGACTCGGTCAGCGACATATTTGATGATTGGATTTGTTGGATAGATTCGTTAATTTCCGTTCTTATAGCTCAAGAGGCAGTTGCAAAATACCGACCATAGTTGCCGTAATTGGAATAATAACGATGGTGGCTGTAGGAGTAATAACAGCGCTCATCGATAACGGTCTCGAATTAAACGCCCGAATCCCCGTTTTGCCGAGCGCCGCAAGAGCCGCGGATTTCTGGCACCTGCGAGATCTCCCCGCGCTCCTCTGTTTCTCCCCTCTCACAACGAATCCTCGCACGCCCGCGGGTCGGTCCGGCCGAACGGCTGCGAGCAGCGCCTTGGCGGCCACCACAGCCCGACGGACTCCGTGTTTGTGCCGCCGTTATTCCGAGCCGCTCGCAGATCTCGGACGGGGGGGGCGCGGGGGTCGCGCAGCCCGGCCCGCTGCCGCTGCCCCCCCGCTATTTGCTCGATGCCCCCCGAGCCCCGTGGCTCGGCACGGAGCGGTGCTCAGCTCGAGCCGGGCTGTGCGAATCCAGCCCCCCCCCCCCCCCCCCACCTCCGCAGCCCGGCCTCGCCGGGGGCCCGTCGGGGCTCGGAGGTGAGGGGCGGGAGAGACAGCGGGGCCGGGCAGAGGCCGAGGAGCCAGCAGAAAGGAGGGCTCGGGGAGGGCCGGGAGGAGAGATGCGGGCGGAGGGGTGAGTGTGGAGGGCGGACGGAGGGAATGAGGCGGCGGGGGGGGCTCTGCGGGGAGAGCCCGTCGGGGCAGTGGCAACACACCTGCGGAGCAGCCCGGACGCGGGCTGTGCGAGGACGGCCGGCCCGGGGGATCCGAAGGGCTGCTGCCCGGTGTGGCACGGCCGCGGTGCTGACGGGAGCGGGGGCACCGGGCCGGGGCAGAGAAGCCACGAGGAGTAGGAAGGGAGCAGCCTTCGCCTCGCCTGAAAGGTCTGGGAGACGGCGGGGTGCGGGGCCCCAACGGCAACGGTCGCCCGCTGCGGGAAGAGACCTCGGGGAGGGCGGTGGGATCGTAGGGACGCGGCGATGCCCGGTCCCGGGGCAGCGGCGGGGCCGGGGCTGCCGTCGGGGGTTCGCGGGGATGGTACGGTGCGCGGCTTTTCCGGTACCGCCGCTGGTTCTCACACCTCCGGGGCCCGAGGATGTGTGGGCTTAGGAGATGTGTGCCCGGGGTGGGGGAGACCGGCGCTTCCCCCCGCCTCGAGCTCTCGGTGCTCAGCGAGGTGGGGGATTCTCTTCGCAGCGCTTCGACGAGGGCCCGCGGGTCTGGGGAGGCCCCGGCAAACGTGGCTCGGGCTTTAGGCACGCACACGGGGATACGGAGATGAGCTGGGAAACGGCCCGGGCAAGCACAGCGCGTGCAGCAGCCCTCGCGCTGCGATGCAGGACTCGGGGCTGTCCTCCATTTCCAGATTTTCGCTTTCCTTCCGCGGCAGAGGCTGACCCAGAGCCGGGCACGTCCCGCCCGCGGCAGCCCGTGGCCTCCCCGCGCCGTTGGCGGTAGCCCTCCCGTCTCTCTGCTTTCCTCCCACACCCCGAGAATTTCTCTCCGTGGTGTCCTAACGAGTCCCGTTCCCGCACCGCCCGCAGCCCGGCAGCGGCGCGGGGCCGCAGCGGCAGCGCCTTCGCTTTCCGTGCCGGTGCGGCGGGAGTGAACGCACCCGGCCGGGAGCAGCGCTGACAGCAGCGGCGGGGAAATAAACCCGGATCGTGTCGCGTTCTGCCCTTGTGCCTTTAGCTGCAGGAACATATGCTCAAATATGTACGAGTAGTCTAGATTTTTCTCTGCAAATATTTTTACCGCGTCCAAAGATAATATTTCAACAGAAGAATCAAACCCCGCAGGCTACAGACGGGGCAGCTATATATAACCCGCTTGCTCACTCCGACTCTCCGCACATCGCTCGGGTTATGCAACCCCCATCTCGGCGGTAGCCACCGGCGCGCCCCACGGCTCCGCCCGCCCCGTCGGGGCATTTCCCCCGGGACTTCGTTGCGGCCGCCCGTTCGGAGGCACCGGGACCGGCACCGGGACAGGGACGGGGACGGGGAGCGGGGCCGGGCCGGGCCCGGCGGGCGGTGCAGCCTCGCCCCACGCCGATGCGGAGAACCGGCCCGGGGGACGCCGCGGCTCTCCGAGGGGCCGCTACCGGGCGGTGAGTAGAGCCGCGGCCGGGACCGGGAGGGGAACCGGAGCAGAGCGGCCCCGGGCCGGGCAGGTGCTGCGGCGGAGCGGGCTGTCCTGCCGTCCGGGCCGCGCAAGGGCTCGCCTTCCGCCACGCCGGCTGCGTTCCGTTTGCTCGGCTTTTTTATTTTATTTTTTGTGGTGAAGGAAACGCTCCGACGCTCGTGTGTGTCGTTGTTAGCCCGGGGACGGGGGTCCCGTCGCGCTCCGCGGGGCTGGCGGCGGTACCTACGCCTGCAGCGCACTCGACGCGCAGCTCCCCGCGGCCGCCGAGCCCCGTCCGGGCCGTGGCAGCCCGCAGCCGCGCGCTGGATACGGGACGGACGAAGGGAGCGATCCCCCTCTCGGTGCCGGACGTCCGCAGCGTGACGCCGGGCTCGGCTCGGCTCCGCTCGGCTCTTCCCTTCCCGTCGGCTCCCGGAGCCGTGATTGACACCGCCGCCCCTCCGCCCGCCCCGAGCACATCCCGGCCCTCCCCGCCGGCCGCTCGCCGTGCCCGGGAGGCGGGGAAGGGCCTCCCCAGCCCTTTGACACCGTCTCGGCAGGAGTTTCACTTCGCTTTCGCCGCCGCCGCCGCCGCCGCTTCTGCAGGCAAACACCCCCGGCTCCGTGTGACGCCTCCCAGCCGCTGAACGGGGAAACGCGCCTCTAAGGGAGCCACTTTCCCTACGTGCAGGAGAAAAGGAGGGGACGGGCGGGCGGCAGGAGGTGGTGGTTGGGGGGAAGGGAAGAGAGGAAATAAATTAATAAACCGCAGGGAAAGAAGCTGAGTGGAGAGAAACGGCGGCCCCGGGGAAAAGCACCGTGGGGTTTCCATCGATCCCCGCTCCCCTCTCCCGCAGGGCTCCATGAGGCCGCTGCGGTGCGTGGCACTGTGCAGAGGGCCCCGGGAAACTCCGTGCTCCCCAGCGCCCTTCCCGGGGGGGTGGCAGGAGGAAGGGTTGGGGTTGGGTTTTTTGTGGGTTTTTTTTGTTTGTTTGCGGCGTTTTTGTTGGATTTCTTTCTTCTTCTTTTTTTTTTTTTTTAAGCTTCCCCCCCGCCCCCCTTCTGGAAGGAGGGGGGTCCCGCTCGCACCTCCCTGGATGGTGCGGTAGAAAGGAGGGGAGTGAGGGGCGGGCGGGGGGGCTCGTGGTGGGAGGCTGCCGCGGCGGCTGCTGCTGCATTGGTGTCTCCCCTATGGACGAAAACAGCCCTCTGTCTCCCAAGGCAAATGCTTTCAGTATCGCCTCTCTGATTTCAGTCGCCGCCGCCGCCGAGCACGCAGGGAAGGGAGCGCTGGAGGAGCGCAGCGGCGGCCGCAGCGCGCCCGCCCGCCCCGCCGCCCGCCCGCAGAAGATGCACTTCAGCACCGTCACCAGGGACATGGAAGGTGAGCGCGGGGCTGCGGGGCCGCGACCCTCCGCCGTCGCCTCTCGGGGGCTTTCCGCGCGCCGCGGCCGGGCCGGGCACCTGGGGCCGGCTCGGCGGTGCCCCGGGCCCTCGACCTTCTCTGCTCCCCGCCCGGTCGGGACGAGGTCCCCAAATCCCGATTGGAGAGCCGGGTTCGGCTCGCGCCCCCTCGTCCTCGCGGCTCCCCGGGGCGCTCAGCATCCCCCGACGGCGGCGGCCGTGCCAGGGGCGGCGGCGGGCCTGGGCTCGGCCCTCGCCGGCTCCGCGACGGCCTTCGGGCCCGGGGGCTCCGTCGGGAATAACCCGAGAGATCCCCCCGGGCCCTCGAGGTGCCTGCCAGCATCGGGGAGGGCTCGCGTCAGCCTCCCGCTCCCCGGCCGCCCGTCACGTCCCGCGAGGCCCGCTCGGGACGGCGGCAAAAGGCTGCGCTCCCGGGGCCGTGCGAGGCTTCTCGGTGCCTTCGTGGGGCTCCTCCGCCCCGCTCCCCTCCGCCCCCCCGGGGGGGAACAGCCGCAAAGCGGAGTCGCTGCCCCCGGCAGCCACGGCTCCACGGCTCCTGAGCCAGGGACGTTACCTGCAGCACCGTCGCTACACGGAAATAAGAACCGGTTTCTTTCTTTGCGTTTTTCTCCCTCCTTTTGTTTTTTGGAGGGTTTTTGTCTTGGTTTTTTTTTTGTTTGTTTGTTTGTTTTTTGTTTTTGAGGGGGTGCTGGGAGGTTTTTTGTCCCGGTTCGTGTGCGGCGAAGGAGGCCTTCAGCAGAGATAACGCGGGCTCTTGGCAGATGTCTCGGGTTTGCAAAGAAAGAGAATAGAAAGGAGAAGAGAAGGGGGAAACGCGGCGCCGAGGCGGCAGCAGCGGGAGCAGCGAGATTCCGCCTGCCCCGGGGGGAGCGGGGCTGGGGCCAAGCGGAGCGGAAAGGGGGAGGGCCCCGCTGGGCCGGGCGCGGAGGCGGAGGGCACCCCGCGGAGAGGCGCGGAGCCGGAGGGAACGCGGGAGCCGGAGCGGAGCCCTGACCGCCTGTTTTTGGAATGATTTCAGCTATCTCCAGCCCCTGGCTCACCCAGCTGTCCCATTTTTGCGATGTTGCAGCTTTCACGGCCAACAGCCTGAGCAGCCTGAACGCCTCCGGGGGGTACCACCTCTCCCCCTCCCCGGGGGACCCGTACGGACAGCATGAACAGCCGCACTACGAGCCCTGCACGGCTCAGCAGCACCCGCACCCGCCGCCCCAGCCGCAGCACGGTTACCCCTTCGGCGGGGCGGCGGCGGCCGCGGCCAACCCGCCGCCTCCGGGCCCCGAACCGCCCGACGGCGCCGGGGGATCCGCCGCGGGGCCCGCCGCCGTCTCGGGCTGCTCCACGGGGACGGCGGCCGCGGCCAAAGCGCCGGTGAAGAAGAACCCGAAAGTGGCCAACGTGAGCGTGCAGCTGGAAATGAAGGCGCTGTGGGACGAGTTCAACCAGCTGGGCACCGAGATGATCGTCACCAAGGCCGGCAGGTCAGTGCGGAGGGACGCCCGGGCGGCTCGGCCCGGAGCCGCTTCCATTCGCCAGGCGGTGGGGGGGAGCGGGGCTCTCTCGGGGCGGCGGGCACGGGGCTGCCGGCGTTCCGTCTTCGCCTTTCTCCCGAGGCGAAACGCGCGGGCGGCCGCGGCCCGGAGGCTCCGTGTGCGGCGGGCAGCGCCGGGCCGCGCTGTGCGGAGAGGGGAAAAAAAAGAAAAGAAAGAAAGAGCAGCCCGCACCGCGGTGCCTTGAACTGAAACATTTCCAGTACGGGCAGGTCTTTTCCTTTCGGAGGGGACTGCAAACAGCCCCCGGTTCTGGCGGTTTAAAGACTCGAAGCGTCCTCCAGGACGAGTGAATTTCCCGAGGATCGAATGACGAGCGCGGCTCCGCCGGCAGCTCTGCTCCGGGGCCGGGAACAAAGGCTTCGGCCTCGTTCGAAACCGGCAAAACGCGGGGAGAGAGGAGAAATCCCGATGCTGATCGCTAATCGCTTCAGTTCATTGCGATCTCCGGGCAGAGCTGCGCGGGGCTGCGGGCCGCCTCCTGCGGGGCGCGATGTCCCGGCGGGGGGCGGCAGGGAAGCCGGGCCGGCTGCGGGCCGCCCCCGGGGGAACGGCTTCGAAACGGCCGCGCGTTCCTGCTCTCCCCGCGGCGATTTTGGAGTACTAAAGATGCAGAACTGTAAATAGATTCTCATGCGCGCGGTCGCACGTTTCAAAAACATTCTGTAAGCGACTCAACTCGAGCCTCCCCGCGCCCGGCGAGAAGCAGCTCCGGGCCGGCGGCACCCGGCGGCGTTCCACGCAGCCCCCGGGCCCGGCGCTGCTTTCCGCGGTGAAAGGGCCGCTCCGGTGGGACCTCCCGCTCTGCTTTCCTCGCTCGCCGAGGACAGCCAAGGGATTGCGAATAGGAGACTCCAAAAGGGCCCCTAAAGGAGCGAACTCGATTCGAATCCCGCACTTTCCTCCTCCTCCTCTGCGTTTATTTGATGACAATGACAAATGTCCAGGCGGGGGGATAAAAACAGGAGAAATGAGGGTAAAACCAGCAGGACGAGGTGCGGGGACGGCGCTGCGAAGCGCGCTCTGTGCAGCGCCTCGGGGCCGGCCCCGCTGTTTGTCTAGGTGGCCCTTATCGACTCGGGGTGTTTGTTTTAAAAACTTCGTTTTAAAACAAGAAACACCGGAACCGGAGCTAATGGGGGCTTTTACACCTTTCAAAAAATAATAACAGGGGAGCTATTGGAAATGGCCTCCGGAGTTCGCACAGCGTTACGCGGAAGGGGACGCGGCCCACGGCACGCTTGGTGCGGGCCGAAGGAGCGGCGGGGCCGGGTGCGGAGCCCCGGGGGCACGCGGCCCTCCCGCAACCAAAACGGCCCCGGGAGGCGCTCGGCAACTCAGCCGTGTGCTGTGGGAGCGAGCCGGGGAGAACCCTTCGTAGCCGGGTTAGATCGGGGCGTTTTTTCAGGGGATGTTCGGTGTTTGGTTTTTCAACGGCTGCAAATCTTTTCCCCGAAATGCCGCCCGCTGTCGCTCTCCCGGATCCTTATCCGGGGAGAAAATGCACCCGGCAGAACGGCAGCCGTGCGAGCCCTGCCGCGGGGGCGCATCTTCGGCCCGTCCCGAAGGCAATGCGGTCCGGGCCCCGGTGCGAGGAGGGAGCGAGGGACGCGGGGGCCTCCCCGGCCCCTTCCATTTTCATCCCCGCTGCCCTCGGATCGGCACCCGCGGCCTCGGCTCAGCTGCGTCCGCGGGGCTCCGCGCGGAGATGAGCGGCGGGGGCTGCCCCGGGGCCGCCCCGCACCGCTCCGGGTCCCTCCCGCTCTCCGCTCGCCCCGCAAAGCTGCGGACCGGGACCGGCGGGCCAGCGTAGCGGAGCCGGGAAGTGGCTCGCGGGGAGATCCCGGTTATCCTCTTGTCCCTGCCGGCCTGAGGGCTTCGCTCGCCCCTCTGGGCTGGAAACGCTCTCCCTTTGGCCCCAGGGATCGTGCCGCTGTTGTAAGTGCTGCCGTAAAACTGCCCACTTTTGGAGGAGCAGAAGTGGGAACTCGTTTCCCTGGGGCCGCCCGCAGCGGGGCCCATACGTGCTGGTCCGGTCCCTGTCTCGGCTCGGCCCTGCATCAGTCTCGAGTCAGTTCACTCGAAACTGTGGAGAAAACGGGAGAAAATTATTGTGTCCCCCCGTTGCAAAGTGGAGGCGGTGGTTCTCGTTGGCCCCTGAGAGTTTAAGGGTGTTTGGCACAACCCGGAGCGGGCTTATTCCTCGAGATGCTGCCGGGGACGCGGCAGCCCCCACCCCGAATACGAGCGGAACCCGGGGCTCCCGTGGGGCAGCCTGAGGGGAAGGGCCGGGGGGGCACTGCGGGGCTTCAGCACTCCCGGCCGACCCCTCGGAGCTCCCCACGGCCCCGAGCTCAGCTTTCTCCTCTCTGTGGCAGGCGCATGTTCCCCACCTTCCAGGTGAAGATATTCGGCATGGACCCCATGGCTGACTACATGCTCCTCATGGATTTCGTCCCCGTAGACGACAAGCGCTACCGGCAAGTAACCCCCCCCCCCCCCCCCCCCCCCTCCTCCCCGCCCCGTTATAACGAGTTCTGCGCCGGCAGCGATGTTCCCCCCTCCTCGTTTTGTGTACAGCGCCAGGGGCGGAGGGCGCAGCTCCCCTCGTGCTCAGATCGGAGCCCCCGCCTGCCGCTCCCTGTGCGCAGCGGGAAGCGCTCGGGTGCCCCGAGAAAACCCCCCGAGGCTCCCGCAGGGCCCGGGGCACGCAGCGGCTGTCCGAGCCCCGGCCCTGCCCGTGTTTTCAGCGGCGGCACCGGAAGGCCTCGCCGAGCGGCACGGGCAGCCGTGCGGCAGCCCCTGCAAGGCGCAGCAGTGAAGGCACGTTATGCGTTTCGCTTCAGCTCGGGACGCCGAGCAGGCAGCGCGCGCAGGGATCGCAGGGTCCGATATATAAATATTTGGACAGATAGCCAAATTCTCAGGGCGTCCTAGAAATGTTTGCTTGTCAAGGGAAGTGGGATATATAACATCCAATTGAGTATATCTTTAAAAAGTAATGTTTCTGCTGAGCCCAATGGTGTCTAATTCCCCCTGTGCAAACACGGGCTGTAAAGTAAACACGCGGATAGAAGATTGGTTTCTCTGTTTTAATCGTTACTGTTGAATGCGGACTTTGAAAGAACGAAGCGGGGCCGCAGAGCTCCGCACCCGCTGCTAAACCCGCACACCCGGTTCTGCTCGGAGCTCAGAGCGCAGCCGTTCACCCTTCTCCGGGAGCTGCGGCCGCCCCGTCCCACGCAGGTGGCCGCGCATCGCCCCGTCCCGCACGGCGCTCTCCCCCCGCGCCACCGCTGACCCCTCAGACACCGCTTCTCCTCCCCGCGGTTCGGCGGGCCGGGGGCTGCGGGCCGGAGCCGAGGGGGCCGCGGGGCTCGGAGCCGCGGCTGACGGCCCCCCGCCCCCCCGCCCCCAGGTACGCCTTCCACAGCTCCTCCTGGCTGGTGGCCGGCAAGGCCGACCCCGCCACGCCCGGCAGGGTGCACTACCACCCGGACTCCCCGGCCAAAGGGGCGCAGTGGATGAAGCAGATCGTCTCCTTCGATAAGCTCAAACTGACCAACAACCTGCTGGATGATAACGGCCATGTAAGCGCTCCGAGGGGAGGGGACGAGCCCGGGACGCCTCCGCGCCGCGGGTCCCTCCGGCCGCAGCGCCAGGGCCGGGCAGGCGGCGGGGCCGGGGCCGCGTTCGCCTCTCTGGAAGCTCCGCCTGGATCAGTTATTGTCTCCTTGCTCGTTTTATCATTCAGATCATTTTGAACTCCATGCACAGATACCAGCCGCGCTTTCACGTGGTCTACGTGGACCCCCGGAAAGACAGCGAGAAATACGCGGAGGAGAACTTCAAAACCTTCGTCTTCGAGGAGACGCGCTTCACGGCCGTGACCGCCTACCAGAACCACCGGGTGAGGCGGCGGGACCGGGCAGCGGGGGTCGGGAGGGAGCGGCCGGGCGGGGACCTCACTGCCTGCGCGAACCGAGCCCCGCGTCCGCCGCGCGAAGCGTCACTCACGCTTTGCTCGGAGAAAAGCGCGAGTTCCCTCCCCGCGGCACAGTTACACGCCTAAAACCAAGCCGGCCCACCCCTCACCGGGGCAGCAGCCCATGCCATCGCCCGATCGCACCGGCGGCAGTGCGAGCCGCGCGGGCAGACGGGTTGTCGCGGAGGAGCTCGGCTCCGCTGTCCCCGTGCCACCCGCGGGGCCGGGCTGCGCCTTTAAGGGCCGCCGAGCCCCTCCCGGCTGGCATTTGCCTGACGGCTCCGGACAGCTGCTCCTTCTCTCCTGCGTTCTATCAGTTTGACCTCTAAGGCTGGAACTGTCACTGAGGGGCTTAGAGTTTGTTTTTCAACCCATTCCGGAAACTCACAATCTCATTATCCGTGGATTTGCTTAAATATAGAGAATGTCCCGCCTTCTCCCCGGCGAATTAAATAAATACATAAGTATGATTTATCCAGCGATTTGTCTTAGCTGCTCCGCTGGTGACCCACACAACATGGCATTTTCTTACAAGTGCACTGACGCAGCCGCCTCTCCCTGCGCCCTGGGCCCACGTCGGGCAGCCTGGCCGGCGGGCCCTCATGGAGGGGAAGCGCGCTGCACTGGGCCCCCAGACCCTCTCTGTCCTCGGGACAGCCCACCCGTTGTCCTCCAGCCACCTCCTGCTTCTCCCTGCAGATCACGCAGTTGAAGATCGCCAGCAACCCTTTCGCCAAGGGATTCAGAGACTGTGACCCCGAGGACTGGTGAGCCCGCAGCACAGAGCCCCGCTCCCGTCCCGCTCTGCGCGCATGCCCTGAGCACACGGCGCGCGTGGCGCGTGGCGGCGCTGGGCGCCAGCAGGGCTCCATCTGCTCGGCCCGCAGCACTTCTCCCCCTCTCCCTCCCTCCAGGCCCAGGAATCACCGGCCCGGGGCCCTCCCTCTCATGAGCGCTTTTGCCAGATCCCGGAACCCCGTGTCATCCCCCGCGCACCAGAACGGGACGGAGAAAGGTGAGCAGCGTGTCGTGGACGGGACGCGCGGCTGCGCGCTCGCGAGCTTGGCGTTACCGCCTGCTGTTTGAAGCACCGCGGTCACCTCTTCGGCCGAGCCCACCCCCAGCTCTAACCCGCTCACTGCCGCTGCGCTCCAGCAGCTCTGCTGCGTCCCGCAGCTCTCGGGCCCTCCGCGCCGCGCCCCATCCCCGCCCGCGGCTGCCGGGCTCAGCCCCGCGCCCGTCCCGTCGGCGGAACGAAGGGAAGTCCGCGTTCGCGCGGCGCGCGCTCGGGGCGTTGCGGCGGCCTGCCGGCCGGCTCGGCAGTCCGCGAGGCCCCGTCCCCAGCCCCCGGTCCCCCGCCGCGGTCCCGCCGGCCGCCGCTCGCTGACGCGGTGCTCCCGCAGATGCCGCCGACGGCCGCCGGGACTACGAGCGGGAGGCGGCGGGCGGCGCGGCGCTGCAGGCCGAGGCGGCGCACCAGCAGCTCATGTCGCGCGTGCTCAGCCCCGCGCTGCCGGGCGGCGCCGGCGGCCTCGTGCCTCTGAGCGGCGGCGGCCGGCCCAGCCCTCCGCACCACGAACTGCGCCTGGAGCCCGCCGCCTCGGAGCCGCTGCACCACCACCCCTACAAGTACCCGCCGGCCGCCGCCTACGACCACTACCTGGGGGCGAAGAGCCGGCCCGCGCCCTACCCGCTCCCCGGCATCCGCGGGCACGGCTACCACCACCACCACCATCACCACCACCACCACGTGAACGCGGCCGCCAACGTGTACTCCCCGCCCGCCCCGCCCGCCAACTACGACTACGGGCCGCGATAACGCGCCCTCGGCGCGAGGGACCGGCGCGTGCCGACACCGTTAACCGCCCTCCCCCCTCCTTCCCGCCCTTCCCTCTCCCGCCTTGCGAGCGAGCCGATTGGTCAGCTCGATCCGATCGACGTCCGGACCGGCCAATCCCGCGCCGTCGGGCCGTGAGGGAGGCGGCGGGCCGCGGGCTGCCCCGCAGCTGCACTTTGATAAACGAAGCCATGTGCCGTTATCTCCCTGCTCCCGGTCCCCGCGCCTCGGTTCTGGCGGATATCCGGCGTGCGAGCCGCGGGGCCCCGGGGCGAGGGCAGGAGGACGGGGTTGGTGAGTGAGGGAGGGGGCGCCGAGCCCCGGGCAGCGGCTGGGGGGCAGGGAGCGGCGCCGTCCGCTCCGGGGTTCGCAGCAGTAGAGGAGGAAGGGGTGGGGGGTCCGTGGCCCTGCGGGTCCCCGCCCTGTGCGGCTCGGCTCAGCGGCTGGCCGGGGCGGGCAGGGGAAGGAGGGCTGAGGGCAACGGTAAGGCAGGGGGAGGTGGGGGGCGGTAGGGGGGGCGAGGGTGAGGCCGAGGGTGAGGCCGAGGAGCGCGCAGTCCGTCCGTGCCGCGCTGCCGGCGCTCCCCGGGGCGGTTCGGGCACAGCTGCGTTTCCCGGAGCTCTGATGAAGAGCCGCGGCCGGGAGCGCCGCCACGTGCACCTCGTTTTCACAGAAATCTTAACTGCGATTTAAAAGTCGGAGTGGGGATGGGGGGGACGAATGCCCGCAGAGCTCAGGCTGTGCGTTCGCAGCCAGAGCGTGCGAGCTGTGCTCCCGCATCCTTCCCTGCGCTCCTGGTGCTGTGTCCACCCCCCCATTGCCTCTTGGGGCATTTCCCCAAAATGCCCCTCTCCTACTTGGCTGCCCCAAGCTGCAGTAGTCCCAGAGCGCCTATCTGCACCTCCCTGCTTGCTGCAGCTTCCCTCTTAAAGCTGGTAAGTACTTCTGGTTTTTTTGTCCTTAAACTTCTCCTCTGGCCTTTCCTTAATGGCCGAGGAGATGAGCCTGTCTGTCACACTTACCCAGCGACGTGTTTTGAATAGCCGGCTTGTGTTTTTTGTCAGAAGGTCGCCGGCTGTCAGTCCTTCTGTGTTCAGAGGAGGTATTGAGCAGCTCTGCCGTGTTGGTATACAGTATTATAAATACGTTCCTGATTCTTCCGCTATGAAAAGAAGAGGGGTCATTATTTTTTCTCTTTTTTTGGAGTCCTCTGTTCATGTTTGTGCATTTTCACTTCAAACTGCAACTGTTTCCTGGTGTCTTCTAGAGTATAACCCTCGTGTTGTGCGGGTGGCACTGTTAGCAGCAATGCTTATTCTGTCTCTGGCTGCTGGCAATGGGGTCACAAAACGTTTTGGAAGGGTGTGAGAAGGGGTGCAGGCTAACGGGGACGTGTCATGTATTTTTTTTCTGTTATAAAAATATATCTGATCCATGAAAAAGAGTTGTGCAAGAAATATGTATTTTTTTGACATTTGCAGTGAATTGTGAGATTCTTAGTGTCTGACAAAAGCATAATTACTGTTCTCAGAACGGCTGATGTAAAATAGCATTGTGCTTAGCTCTCTGATGTGCTCTGTTGCTTTGCTGCTGTTACTTCGCAGTTCTCAGTTATGAATTGTTATCTGTAAACAGAGTAGTGCCAAAGCTTTGGTCGAACCTTTAATGAAGTTGTTATATTTATTATTTCTTTCAAAGATTATGCGAACACTTTGTTTTCTTGATAGCTGCAACATAAGGGAAAAGTGAAGATAACCAAAGAATCGTATCTGCAAACAGTGTAGATAATTGTAGATATCTGTAGATATATGTAGATAATCGTGTTACATTTAAATTGAAGAGACATCAGACAACGACATTTATAAACATTTTTCCTCTTCTTTCCCTTTCTTTCTTTTCTTTGTTTGGTTACTTCTGCGTGTCCGTCAGTTTGGCTGCTCTGAAGTTGAAGCCTCCCCTGCAAGAGGAGGCCGTTAAGTAAGGAGGGGCGCTCAGCTGGAGCTCCAGGAGTTGTTTACCCTGAGCAAACAGTGGGTCTTCATAGGTGGTTGCCCCCTCCCTTTTGTCTCTCTGGTTGCTGGTGGTCTCCCATTATGCAGCAGCTTGCAGGGTTGGGGTCTCACGTTGAAATGGATACGGTACGCTTCTATTTATGTTTGTTAGCACCTGTTTTCTTTCAACATACAGAGAATGCAGCAGGAGGTGCTGCTGGCTCTCGCTGCAGAGTGGCCGCACGCTTTTTCAAATGCATTTTGCTTCCCAAGTGGTGAGAGGACTGAATGACTCCACGTCAGGACTAAGTTGTGCTCTCGCAGAAAGCGACTGGAGGTCCTTGCCCTGTCTGTAGGAAGCACAATGTATCTCTTTTAGAAGAAAATCACAGAACTTCCACCTGCCGTGCGGGCGCTGGGCTCCGAGGGCCTCTGAGCCATCCTCTGTGCTGCCCTGCAGGAGCAGGGAGTCCTGCTCAGGAATGGGAAGAACATGAAACTGTGTCAAGGCTATCATTTTAAGTGTTAAAATGGTGTTTCCACCTTTTCGTTGTTGGCTTTTAAGCTATCAATTTGCAAGGTGCTTTCCCATGTTAGTATTAGGCTTGCATGCAGTCCATTTTGCATCATGTTTTAGCCCTTAAAGCACACTGCCTGGGGGCTTTCACCTGTATTTCCTCCTTGTGAGGTGCCCACATCTTGCTGGATGAGACTTCCAGATAGGAGAACCACAACCAAGTATTTTTCTGTTGCAACGGATTATTCCCTTACAACCAGCAAACATGAAGAAGTTTGTAACACTGTACTTGGAGCAGTGGAAACCTTTTGGTAACTGCAGAAAGCTGTAACAGTAATTTCATGTTACCTGTCAGCCAGTTAGTCGAGATGTATCGTGCACAAGCGTGCCTTATTTATGTGCTGCAGTTTCATTTGAAAAATGACTTTGTATGATTTGATTACATGTATGTTTAAACTTCACTCAGTACCTGCTGTCACTGGGACCCGTGGCACGTACCTGAAAGAAACCTGCAGCATTTCCAGACAATGCTTCCACTTACAGTTGCCTCAAGTCACTCTAATGCTGTGTATTTAAAAGCTGCTGGCAAAGCAGGCCTGAGCACTGGGGTACAAGCATCCTTTGTCTCTCCCAAAGAGCACTAGAGAATAAATTAGCCATGTGGCTCCATTTTCCAGAGGTACAGGCTGAATGTACTGGTTGCTCCAAAGGTCTGAAGAACACATCGCTTGCTCCAGTGGGTAAATAGGGGATTAGGCACTCACAGGTGAAACAAGGGAGGTCTTTGCTTGGTCAGTTACTCAACACGGGGTGCTCCAGGCTTCTGGGAACTTGTTTTGCTGTTTTTCCTTGCTGGAGGATCTAACTAAATTCAGTGTAGGGATAGGAGCATGGGGTGAGGCTTAGCTGTGCTTTGTGTTCACGAATGCTGTTTGCACACTTTATTTTATTTTTCCTTCTGCTCAGGGACAGCCTGGTGATAGTCTGGGTGGAGCTGAAGGGGTTCCCAGGAGGCACCCCGCAGCACAGCTGGGCTCCCAGTCATCTGAAGTGCCGATGTGCACAGGGTGCATTGGTGTCCTTTGTGTGCAGAATGACCTGAGGACTGCAGTAAGAGTAGAAGTCATATTGCAGCTGCTGGGCTGGGCAGGATATGGTTGCATTTGCTTTGGTCAGTGCTTGCTCTGTGCAGCTGCTGAGCCCTGTTGTCCTTTTCTCAGCCCGTTCTGGTGGCTGTGATCCTCCTCTGTGGCCACAAAGAGCAAATATTCACCTGCAAAGCTGTCCGTGTGTGCAGTAGGATTCTGGTGGGAGCGGATTCCGTGCCTGTAGCTACCAGGTAAATGCCTGTGGACCGGCGCCGTGACGTTCCCCACTAAGTTCCTCCACGGCAGGGTCTCTCCGCTCTGCAGCTCCCCTCCACACGGCAGGTGTCCTGGAGGACAGGGAGGGGCTTCCCGATGTCCCCCCCCCCCCCCGCATGGGTGCTGGTGGAGCTGCGTGCCTCGGGGAGTACCGGGGGGGGGAGGGAAGAGGGGGGTGGTGCATGGCCGGGCTGCCCCGTGTGCTGCTGCAGCGTTGGGGCATTCCTGCAGTGCTGCAGGGCCGCTGGCTGTGCCCGAAGAGCAGGCTCCCTCCAGAGGGAAGAGCTGCGCATCGCACCGAGCAGATGAACGCCTGGAGAACGAGCCCTTAAAAAACTTGTGCCCGAACTTGCAAATATACAATCTGAGGGAAAAATACAGATTTGGCTTAGAAACCTGAGATGTGAACTTTAAAGCACATGAGCACAAATAAGGAAGTGTAGTAACCTGTGGGTTAGCATGTGAGGATAAAGAGCCAGCAATAACTCAGCTGCTGCTGTAAGCCTCTGCTAGGAGACATGCAGCCAAAATAGCATGTATGCTAGTAGGTATCAATGCTCTTTTTTAAACATAGGATTTTTTTTCCTGTTAATTATTCTAATTCCCCTGATTAGCAAGATATTTAACTTAGAAGAGTAAATTAATTTCACCTGACCCCAGGTGAAAGCAGCCATGCCCAGAGGCCGCTGTGAATGGCCAGTACCGTAAACTCACCACGTGCTTGTCGTGTGCTCTCGACTGAAGCAGCAGACACCCAGTCTGTGAGAATCCCACTGGTGTACCTGAGGTTTGCTGATCTCCACGCACAGTACTTCGCGCATTGTTCACGCGCTCGAGGTGAGAAGCAGGAGCTGGTTTTGAAGGTATACATCAATTTTGAAAGATGTGGATGTGCCCCACGTGCACTGTGTGTAAAATGGTGCTTTTCAGAGGGCCACCCCGTCAGGAAATGCATGTGAAGTAGTGCATGCGTTGCATGTGCTATAGACAAATGTGTTTGCTCCCACCATTAATGGAAATGACCTATTGTGAGCTTACCAAAGATACCGTAGCTTTATAAATTGGCCACATATGTCTGTGTAATGTATTTATTATATCGCATTTCATAGCATTTCTGTTTTATGAAATTCAGCCTTGAATATGTCACATATGTTTTGCATATATGTGCAATAGTCAGCCAAGCAAAGTATGATAAATGTGTTCTTCCCATATGGGAAATTAAATGTTTTTCCAGATTAAAAAAAAAAAAAAGTTTATGAAGAGCAGCCTATACAAAATAATTACAATAAATCACTTCTTTTATTCAGGTTAGAATTTAATTCAGAGCTAGTAACAAAGTGATAAAGAACAAAAGCCACAGAAGTCACATTTAATTCCATAAGGACATATTATAGTGGTAAAGAGAACATATGCATTCTTAAGGCTCCATGGTGTAAAATCACAAAAGCTTGAATACCAACTTGCAGCTTAAGCTCAGGTTGTGCTTCTGTAGCTGGTAAAGGAGAGCTTCTATCGACTCCATGAGAGGACGGGCATTTCATGTAGTTCATCTCAGTGAGAAAGCAAGTGCCCCGTCTGTCCCATCCAGCCAGAGTTCTAGTTAAGGCATTTGGTAATTCCTGTTCAACAGCGCTGAGTGGGTGCTGCTCCTGGAGAAGGACGGGGTATGGGTCTGTAGGGCTGTGGTAACGGCCCCGCGTTGCTGCAGCGGGCAGGGCAGCATGTCTCTGGGGCTCCTGGTCAAACGGGTGCTTGCATAAACTTGGACAGAAGTCCCTGGGCCGCGTCTGAATTGGAAAAGGAAGTTAAGAATGCAGGAGCTTACTGAAGCGCATTGATCGGAGGTCCTTGCGCTAGTAGTTGTTTCAGTGGCCATAACACGGCTGATGGACTGGGCTCTGCCTTAGTTCTGCTCTCTTTATTATGCTCGCATAGTGCTCTCATCACCCCTCCCTGCTGGGCAGCTGCTTCCCCTCTCTGCACCCCACCAGGCAGGCACTCAGCACCGGTACCGAGTGTGGGGGGTGCAGGCAAAACCTTCCTGTGCTGAACATCTCAGGGTGAGGCAGGATGGTGAGAGGGAGCACAGCAGCTCCTCCTGCTCTTTTACTTGAGCGCAGCCTCAAGTGTTTATTTCTGCAAACACAAAGTGAGTCTTTCATGCTATTCCCTTTCCTGCTTCTTGTCTTCTACCTCAAACCAGATGGGCTCAGGTGATAACGCTGTAGAGACTCCATGTCTCTGTTTAGCACGATGCCAAGTCTGCATGCCATCAAAATATCTGAGCAGAAAGTACCCGAAGCGATGGTGCTTGCCATGAGTACGGTGTTAAAAGCAGTCTACCTGCTTTTCTGTGAGCACAACTCACTGAGAATCACGTGATTCACTGAGATTTCATATCAGCAATTTTTTAAGTTAACCAGCAAGACAAATACCACATCTCTGATGTCTGCCATGTTGGAAGTTATTACGCAGTCTCAGTGCACTCAGCTTCCTCCAACCTATGTCAGAACTCGTTTATACTGAGCAGCGCTGTGGGGGCCTGGAAAGTGTGTGGACGAGATGCCAGAGCTGGAGAGCAGGTCTTGTTCAGCGTTTCAAGATCCCCCCTACATTCCCTGTTCTGGACATAATCAGGTTCTATCATCCCCGCAGCCAGCAGGAGAGAGATTGTGGCTGTATGGAAAGTGCCACAGGATTCCTGTTTGGTGTTTTGTCATTTTTATGTATGTTCTAGTTTATTCACTCTGAATGAAAGCTGAGAAGAAATAGCATTCCAGCTGTAATCTCAGCCTGATGGACCATCTTTTTAAATTAGAATTTCTAATTGAAGTAGGGAAGTGTCAGAATAAGTATTTGCGTTGCCTCATCACTCTGCTGTAAGGAGCTGGTGCAGCTTTGGGCTGGTGCTGCTGCAGTGTGTGCTGCACTGGGCTGCTTCCAGAGCTCAGCCCTCCTGCTGCTATTGCCAGTGGTGTGGTAACTAGAGCACTAGGTTGAGTGCTTCTCTGGGTGAGTGCAGGCTCATTTGCAGGTGCACGTGGTTGTTTGCAGGATTTCCTAATGGCCCAACCCCTTTAAAGAAGGATGGTGGACTGGCAACAGCAAGTACTTCTGAAGCTGGTGTACGAGCTCTAAAAGACAGGCTTGTCACTTCACCTCCTGCTCAGTCTAGGTACTCCTCTCCTGTGCTGCCCTTGTCCTACAGGGCATCTTGCACCTTGCTGGAGGTGCCTGGCTTTAAGGGTCTTGGTTCTTTGGAGAACCCAACTTTCATGAGGGCAGGCTGCTGCTTCCATTTCAGTTTCATGTCCTCTCCCCCTTTCTCTTCCTCTTATGATACTGAACTGCAAATCAAATTCCTTTGTGGTAAGTCAGAATAAGGCAGTATACAGCAATGTCAATAGAACATACAGATATATTTATTTAATTAATTAGATGAGCAAAATGCCTGGAACTGAGGAATTATGTATGTTGCCATGATCCCAACTATGCGGTTTAATAACACATCATAGTGTCAATGTTTTTGTGATGGACTGTACTGAAGGAAAATAAACCACTGACAGCTGTAACTGGAGACATGAAATGTACCAGGGATGTGATGGTGCCATTCCAGGAAAAAGAAATCTTAACAGGCTGAGTGAATGAAGCTGATGTCCTTCAAAAATGAATAGAGGAGAAGATGGCTTCACCCAAACAAAGCTGGTGATGCCTGTTGTTTGGTAAGGGGTGCTGGTAATAAAGCCAGGCATGACCACAGTTGCGTGCCTAACCAAGGTAGAGTCAGATGCTTGTTGTGTCTTGACCAAAGAGATAGGGGGTACGTGCTGTGGTCAGGGGACAAAGAATTTGGCTACCTGCTCTGTGCTTAATGTGGTATTGTTGGCGACTCTTATAACAAGCGTGCTTCAGGTCTTGAAAATGTTACATTTCTGTCTGCTGTATCTGATAGGGCTGCACGTTTTTTGTTGTGTTTAATTTCACACTGTGAGATCCTCAAATGAACTGCCAAAAACCACTGCGATCTTAATTCTTGTTAGTTTTCTTCACATTATAAAATAAACCTCCAGTGCATAGATTAAATGGAGCCAGGCCTACTTGTAAAATTACTCTACTGTGGGGATCCAGGCTGGAATTTTGGACTACTACAAAGAAGAAGCCGTTCATTCTTCCTTATTCGTGCCACCATTTTCTTTTGGTAGCACTCACGTAGAACGGTTATGCTTAAATATCAAACCTTCTGTCTCAGCACTGCTTTAACATGGTCTAGTGTTAACCCAGGTAGTCGTGAGCCACGTTTAATGTAATCATCCACACATTCACACCACAGACGCGCAGTCAGAAACACACTGATTTAGTGCTCAGTAATCCTTGTTTAATCCCTAGTCCTTTGGTTTGCATCACCACGGTGTCTCCTGCTGTACTCAGCATTCAATCTTCATTCTTGGCAGACTGAATTAAAGGAAAGATTTATTAATTTTTAAGAAGTTGGCTTTGTAGGTGCATCTTAAATAAGCTAAAAACTAAAGCAGTTCAGAAACCAGTACTGTCTTATCTATAAAAATCTGCTCCTTAAAATACACTCCAAGTCGAGCTGCATGGAGCAATTTCGTGGTTTACTTGCACACTGCATTGTACAGGGCTGCAAGTCTTGTAGGCTCTCAGCCTACTTCCTTTTTCACTCGTTATTAGAAATACAGTTAATCATCTCCCCTTTCTCATCTGCACCTAAGAGCAGCAATGCTTTATGGCCCATGTACTGGTATAAGACTGGTATAAGAAAGGGGTTGGAACTAATGGATTCACTTGCAGAAAATATTGGGGGGGTCAGAGATCACCATTCATTCCAGTGGTGATAAATATTCCATGTAATTGCTGAACAAATGTTAGTGTTTGGGATTTATTTCTATTAGTTTATGAATGCTGGTTGCCTTCTTCCCTCTTGTAGTGCAAAGATGGTGATTCTCAGCAGGAAGCCTTTTGTAATAATTTAGCTGTCACCACCTTCTCTCCTGAATCCTTCAGGCCAGGTACAGGCTAGCCCTATTCCTTTCTGGACTGTGATATTCCAGAGCTAATTCCAGCAGCTTAAGGTGGCTCTTTACTCACACCCCTCCTGCTTGCAAGTCAGCTGAAATGTCAACAGATAACCATGCTCGTGTTACAGTTGTAAGGAGCTTTAGCAAGTTTCCCCCCCGCCCCGAAAACACTGTACTTATCTGATGGCATCTAGAAAACTGCATTTTACAGTCTGCATAAACACAGACTGTCCTTGCTGGAAGTTACTCAGCTTTGGGAAAGTCCAGGTCTGCCCCTTAAGCAAATAAACTTTTAGAAAACTGCAATTCAAGTTCAATCTGTGGCAGTTAGGCTCAGCTCTAAGCCAAACTAATGTAGTCTGGTTGTTTGTTTCCAGGCAACTGTAATGTGAAAAAAACCTAAAATTCCATTTACTGTTTAAAAAAATTAACAGTGATCTACAGCAGTGAAGTGTCAGATGTCAGTGCTTGGGTAAGGCAAAAGGACCTCAGTGTAGGATGGATCTGTTCTTGCAAGTGGATCTGCGTGTGTCCTTCCTCTTGAAGCTGATGAAACTTCACCTCTGCTAGGCAGGGGAGGGCATGAAGAGGTGGGTGTGCAGTGCTGATTTTTTGGCACAGGACGCCTGGAGTCTGTGCGTGAGAAGATGCAGAGCTGTCTTGTCACCTTCCAGGACTGTGCCCAGCCACCAGCCTGACAGCAGTTCCAGGGCACAGACCTTCATCTCTCACATGAAGCTTGCTGATAAAAAAAGGTGCTGTAATTGTACAGCACAGGGCAGTTCACTACACAGTTGCTGTTCACTACAGTTCTGGTGACGTTTTCTCTTCTATCAACCTTGTAGCAAGGCAGAAAAACATTCACAGTAAAATACCAATAGTGCAGAACCTGCACGACACGAAACACTTCTATTTGTAAAGCTGTTTTCGTAGTCTTTAGGACATGTCCTTTTTAGAACTACATCCTCAACAACCTGGCATCAGCTGAGTGTTTCAGTGGGGCAGCTGCAGTTGTGCGGCTTCAAGCGTACCAGACACAGGACAGTCTGTTCACAGATATCTTGTTGGAGTCAAACAATGCTAATGCTTCACCGTTCCAAAAAACCCTCCTTCTTGAAAGAATTTCAGCTTCTGTGGCCACAAAGATGACAAGTTAATGGACCCATTTGCACCGTGTGGATAAGGATTTATCCATGAAATTCCCCTAAATGTTAATGTGAGTTGTGTAGCTGAATCCCAGACTTGCCATGCTGAAACTTACCCTAACTCTCCAAGGAGAAGGCGCTAATTGGATTGCTGAGTTTAAATCCTTCAGCTAGTCAGTCCATGGAAAGGATTTAGCACTGGCTCTGTAAAAAGCTTTACATAGCTTTGCACTGCAGTGCAGGGGAAGGTTATTTTTCCCCTTTTCTTCTTGTGATTAATTGTGAGACTTGAGGTGACAGGAGACATAATGAAATTCATAAATGCCAAAGGCCGTCCCTCGTCACATTCCTGGCTGTTGGTTTAAGTTAGAAACCGACAGAAGTGCGAACAAATCAAGGCTGCTCTGATAGCCTTTCACTTACAGGGAAGAAAAAGTAACTGACAATGAAAAACCACTGGAGGTGGTTTAATGGGTGTAAGAAGTTCTCACAGAAGAGTGCTATTTTACACTGATACAGATTCTGAGATACACAAGTGACTTACCAACAGAGACGTTCTGCCCCCCCCCGAAGTCAGAGAGATTCCAGTTCTTTTTCCAGAAACTGGCTCAAGTTGTTTTAGCAATATGCCAAAGAAAAGCTGTTGCAAAACCTGTAGCAGAACTCAAAGTGTCCTCTGTCTTTGTTCATGACTGGCCTTGCTCCGCTTGTTATAAATTCTAGAAGTCAACTCCCCTCCCTGGGAGACAGAACTTTCCACATGAACAAGCAGCATAAAAAATTCAATCTAGCAATTTGCAGGGACTCACCTCTGCCTGGAAAACACATTCTACTGCTTCACCAGATCCAGGTTGGGATTACAGTATGAGGAATCGCTTCATCGATCCTGCTTTCCCAGTGCAGACCGTGTCACGTCTGAGTATATATCGACCAGATACTGATGCGGTGATCTTTCGCACCAGCTGCCAGCAGTCTGTCACTGGGGCTTTTGTGGTCTGAGAAGGACACACAATGGACAGTGGCGGTGTGGTAGTCAAGCACTGCTAAGGGCTTCAGTCTTTTCCAGCCAAAGATCCTGATGCGATGATCCCACCCTGCCGTTGCTAAAATCTTCTTGTCGGGACGGATGGTGATATCAGATATGCCAGCATTGACAAGCCTGTGCGTTTTCTGAACCTATGTGAGAAAGTTGTAAATGAGCTCTAATTGTTTAAAACAAACAGAAGAAAATAAAATAGAACCTTCTGGGATTTTAGAAGGTAGAGTATCCACCCGTCTACGCACTGGCATCACCACATGGCAGATGATAACGCATTAGTGAGAACAATTAACTTGACCGTAACTATCTCCAGCACCATTCCTGGAACGTTCCTTTTATGTTTTTAACTTGTATTGCATTTAGTGAAGCTCTGACTCAAGGGTCTGAGATGGAGAATCAGACTGTGCAGCTTTGCCCTTCCAGCTATCCTTGCATGAGCGGCAATGTCCGCAGCTCCAGCCAAATATCTTCCCCTCTCTTGCAATATTCCCATGCTGAGATTCTGAACCATTGTTTCAACTACCTACTGCTTATTTCTACTACTGTAACCCCTCACAAAAGCCCCAGTAAGCTGGGGCAGTATTTACCCGATTCTTGAGAAAGGAATGCTTCCAGGAATTACGTTACAGCGTCAGGAAACGTGCGGCTCTGGCGCCTCTTCCCAAGGGACTTATTTACAGCAAATTCCAAGAAGGGGATTACGAACAAGTTACTGATTTCTACCTTGGCAGCCTTTTGTTTCTGCTTGCAGACTACTGCAGCACAAGTTTCCGAGGGGCACAAATAAATTGGAAGGTACTGAATTTTGTTCTTGGCACACCGGGCACAGCTCTAGCAAAGTTTACTTCACTGTCACGAACTTCCCCTGAAACACCACAAAAACCCCACGTAACACAATTCTGCCGTTCTCACCTCAGATAACTTACATTAGTCAGCAGTCTGTCCCTGAAACACAGGCAGCATGTGTTGAAATAGCCCAGCTTTGTCACAACAAAACGCTTTTAAGCATATGCTGATCTTGACGTGTGGTTATTTGTAAGCACAACTGGAGATTACATTTAGAAATGACACATTCATGCTACTGTCTTCCTAAGACTAAATGTGTAACTAACCGTCCTGAAGCAAAGCTTAATATAATGCAATGCATGCTGTGTACTGTTTTAATGAAAAGGGACTGAAAAGCACGTTTTTGTCCGAGTAATTTCCCTTCACAGTGAACACTCCATGATGTTACAGAACTACAGCACAGGATTATAGAGCATATGTTAATTTCAGGTTGTTTTAACTATCATACTGAATTCAGAAAACTGGAACTCCAGACACACTCATCGGAGTTGCTTTCAGATGCAACTGAGCATCAGCATTTTGCAGGAACAAAGCTGTAAGCAGTTACTTCTCAACGACATAACAACTGCCTGGCTCGCACAGCAAGACATGCGTGTCTTGCTGAGAAAAAGGCCAAATGAAATGTGACGCGCTTCCTGCCTTCTCCATGCAGTCCTCCTTCTGAACAAGACTCGACAAATGTGTCTTCAACCAATTCACAACAGGGGACAGCAAGTTTTGCTAAGCCTGCTTAGTGGAAGGAGGCTGTATGCGGGCCTCCTTGCAGCGCTGCTACTGCAAAACTTGTGCTTTTTGCTGATAGGTACTTCCAGACTCCCCAGCTGCAGTAATATCTCACAGCTTCAGTGGGATTTTTGTTGGCATTGGTATACTGGAAGGGGAGGAGCTGTTACATCACCAGCTTGGCAGCTGGAAGTAAGATGGGTCTTACTCTGTAACTGAGATTATTAGCTAATGGCTATAGCCAGTCCTGGGTGTGGTGCTTCCCATCATTACTGTCAATTATGTAGGTAAGATCCATACAGCAAAATCAGGACGACTGGGTGAAATTGCATGTCAGCAGCACGCTACAACTTGAAAATGAAGCCTATAATGGAGATGCCTTTTGGCTATGGAACATGAGGGAACAGTGGGCATTTGTGCATGATTTGCAAATACAGGAGGTGAGCGAGGAAAAACAAAGAACAACTTGCTCAAGGTTTTTGCAGCCAGATGAAATCCTGTTGCCAGGATTTGGCCATCCCATCAGTAACAGGCGAATATACTGTAGCCAAATACATACCAACATTGTTTCCTAATCAGAACTAACTTAGAATTGAGCAGAGGCACAAACAGGTGAGCTACCTCCAGCTAGTCATGACTAAGGACACTTGTATCTACTAGCAGATGCATGAAGAATTTCTGACGTGCTGAGACCAACAGAAGCCCACCTCTCCTTTCCTCAACACACGCCAGCTACCATTTTTCTTCTTAAAATTGGCCTCTCCTACACCCAAATTATGCTTTTAAGCCCTGTTTTTAAGAAAGTAGCTGATACAGCAGCAACTTCAGCTTTAGCATGTGAGGGAAAAACCTCAGTAACCCAACCAACAGAACTGGCATGCTTACCTTGATTACAGCTTTTACAGACTTTGCTTTCTTGCCACATAAATAGCAGTGGGTTTTAGTTCTGCTTCGTTTATTCACCTGTAGAAGCTGTTTACCTCCTACTTTCTATCACAAACGTAATCACTTAATTATACTATCTCAGCCAAATCAGAAGGCTCATAACCAATCCAGTCATTTGCTGACAGAGATGATTTCAGCAATTTTCTTGTAGAAGACAATGCACCACTTTCCCCATAGCGATAAACGATGAAGTACCTTCGTCATCTATTCACTGACACACTGGAACACTGCCACTTAAAACAGAGTTGAAGTGCCATCATTGCATCATTATTTCTCCAACAGCAGATAGCTATGCACCACGTTCACTTATTAAAACCTTTTAGAATAAAAATAATGTGCCACGGAGTGGCTTTCCACCATCTACCATTACCTCAGGTAACTGGAATGCCAAAGAAGAAAAGTCCCCATCTGGTTTTTATTATTAATGTAATAGTAGAGAAAAAAAACACCCCAATCTGTGTCCTTGACAGTCTGTAGTGCTCTCGTGAAAGATGCATTTTATTAGGGAATTCACACCACGCACGAAGCACCAAAACGTTACTTATGGGTTACAACATTTGGGGTTTCAATTTCCACGGAGCAGAACGGCCATCTCGGTGTGGTGCACTGAACGTGCCACTGACTGCGCGTCCCCTGGGAGTGCGAGCGCTCTGTGGACAACAACTACTGGAATATTTTAGGTGAACAACTTGTTATTTTTCCCTGAGTCCCACCCTGCGTTACAATTAACTCGTAGGTATAATGTGCTGCGAAGAGCAGGATTTTCTTTAAAAGCCACGCTATAATTAATATGAAGGAATGGCTTCCTTTCCAACAGCAAATATTAGAATCTTAAAGAAACCTGTTGTGGTGTCAGATTTCTAGAAAGCCATTCTCAATACCACGTTTCTTACTGAGACTTACCTGCTCATTTTCCTTCAGCTTCCCCGGGCAATGGACTCCAGGAGTGGGGTGCTGGGGCAAATGTGACAAAGCCCAACTACCACAACTATGCACCAGACTTGTTAAACTCTTCTCTAACCACATTCACTTGCTACTTTATTGCTTCTCAATTCAGAATCTAGAGTGCCTCTCCAATTTTGTGTCTAACTGAATATTAAAGTTGGCTTTCTCCTCAGCACTTGGTGAGCTCTGTGTCCTGCAATCTTCATCTGTGTAAAGCATGTACTGGAATCCTAGTGCCATGCTGACCCATAAGTGCCAGTTCTGTGGTGATCAGATCACAGCTCCTGACCGTGTCCCCAGCTGATGTCACTGTCAAATGCCCAGGGAATTGCTTTTCTTCCTATAACTGTTCAGCAAACGGCATTAACTCATCACACTACCTAACAAAATCTCCGCTGCAGCTGCAAGCCATACGAGCAGTTTTCTTCCATGAATCCACACACCCAACTGTTCTAAGGAGAGATACAGGCGCACACACAGGCAATGTGTGCTCAGGGAACAACTGCCACTTAAAAAAAAATTGAAGCACTCAGCAGTGGAGGGGCAATGGATGGGCCATTTTCACTTTCAAGAGCCTTTATTTACACAATTTATTTCCACACCTAGTTAAAACCTCCTTAACCCCTTGGCACTGTTGGAACACTTGCTTAAGTTGTCTAGATTAAGCAATATTTATTGCCATTCACTAGCAGAGACTGAACTGGTGGTGATTACAAGACCAAATCCTAAACCTGCCGCTCAGGTGTGCATAGTTCAGACGTGAGCTGATATAAACCAGTATGAATTTATTTTTTCCCTGTCTCCAGCTAGTGTGCTAGAAGTGCACGGGGAAGCCAGCTGCCTACACCTCATGTCCTCTTAGCCAGGCGACGCCTGTTCTTTCAGTTTGTCAGGTATCTCATGCAGTATTCTGTCTTCCTCCACAGCAAAAGCAAAGCTCTCTCCATTCAAGCAGAACCTCTGGAAAAGCAATCCTTTGTTTCTCATTTTTACAAGTCATTTATAACGTTTAAGACACTCTGAGAGCTGGATACTACTAATGTGATAAATGAAGACATGGAGGCAACGGTTTGAGAAATGCTAGGCCTGCACGCCTGCCGTAACTGTGGTAAAACCAGAAACATGTGAGAGAGAGCGTGTTTTTTTGGTCTTTTTTTGTTGCTTTTTTTCTAAACCCTCACCATCCTTTGTTAAGTCTCGTCACACAGCGCAAGCATTCTAACCAGTCTGTGATTAATTAGCTAGAGATCTGCAACAACTCCTCTCCATGACTAAATAATTTTTTAGTCTATCAAACTGTTAGTGCAAAGTGGGATAAATGACACTGAAGGGCCAATGGCACTGACCTGCAGGTTCTGTTGCTCATTGAGGCTCCAGATGCTAAGCACCTTTTCAGATGAGCCCGAGATCCCTTTGGCCTTCTCTGAGTCAAAGTCAAGGCTCATCACCGGCTCCTGGTGGCAAATAATTTGGCTCAACACTCTTCCCGTTGACAAATTCCAAAGGAGCACTGATCCATCTTCATAGCCAGCCAGAAGCGATGGTTGTGAACCACAGCTGCCCTGCCCGAGAGAAAAATACAATTGTTTGAAAAGCGAGTAGTCTGTCTGTGAAATTATCACCTCCAACCGGGTTTTAGTTCAGGCACTGAGAAAACAAATGAAAATGCTGACAGGTGTAACAGGGAAGAGTTCAGAAGTCTAACTGTGGGTGCTACCAGTAAGACACATCTCGGTGCTTCCTCCACTGCTACTCAAAGCCTTACTAACTGCTGACAAGCACTTCTGCACCTACGTATAACGTTTTCTTTGATGTATGGAGTAGATATCTAATGCACGCATGCATGTATACATACACACACAGAAGATTACTGAAAGTCCAATCTATAGCTCTGTACATCACTTGCAAAAAGACTGCCTGAAGTTTCTGAAGCTTTAATCCATGGCCTAAAGTTCACTGCAATTCTTAAAAAAAAATAAGAAAAAAAAAAACCAGAGCAACGGACAGCAACAAGCTGTACAAAGCCACATGGGCACAAAAGAAGCGCCACCTGTGAGAGTGCAGCTGCACATCGCCAACGTAGGGGTACACACATGGGCTGCTTACTAGGGTGCTGTGCAGTGCACAAAGGTAAACACCGAGCTGCTCTTCAGGGATCCCTGGGTGAGTCACCAAGGGGTTAACAGGCGCCTGAGTCCCACTGTAACCAACTGAAGGCTATTTTGATTAATGATGTCACAGGCCAAAGGGCATGGCACCCTGGGCAGACACCTAATTTATTTAAGCCTCTGAAATAACTCAAAGAGGGGAACATTACTGGATTACATGTCACACTTAAGGAAAATATTCATCATAGCTCCAGCCAAAGACTAATGACCCTGTAAGCACTAACTGGCTATGTGAGTGAAGATGCAAATCCCTAACGAAAAGCAACTAAATAACAAGCATCTGTTGCCAGTCATTTATTTAGCAGGGGAGAGACGACCCACCAAAATCGACATTGGGATTATGACCACCTCCTGCAGGGACACCGCAACCTAAGGAATGCATCCAGTAGCCCATTCCGTTATTTCCAAACCCGGCCTGATCCTACGGGATTCTGCTGTTTAATACTGAAAACAAACTCAAGTTAAAGGATGTTTATTAAAAAAAAAATAGTTTTTACTGGCATCACACGATTGAATGAGGTTCTTCAAACGGATGAGCGGTCAGCAGCATGATACGAGGCTGCACTGACCAAGAGCTCACCACCTCTATTAATGGTCCAGTCTGCTCTCCCACGGGCTATTATTTGTTCTAGGGGGAATTAAACTAACAAGAGATGGGTGGTCTGGGTAGTAAGGCTGCTGAGCAAAAGCATGTTGTTCCTTTTCAGATTTATTCAGCCCAAAGAACCATTTGAACGAGGAATAAATCTTAACACGCAGGTAATCTTAAAACTGCTCCTTAAGATAAGGAAGCAAAGCAGGTCTGCCCACACCTCAAATCCTCTATGAGCCTCATTCCTTACTTTAACGTGCCTTTTCTTTGGAAGAGGCAGGGGCCTTGCTTTGGCCAGACGTGGGCACAATCTCTATTTTTCATTTGTTAGAATAATATAACGTCAGAGCAACGAATACCTGTCAAATATATGCAAGTTCAAAATGTTAAATCATTAGATATTTTGGATGGATATATTTTTAATATTTTAATATTAACATTACATTAATATTTTTAAATAAAGAAAAAAAAATCTGAATTAAAATTTAAGTTTTAATTCAAAAAACAAAGTATTCCATAGGTACTTAAGTTTAAGAAAGCCCCCACTTTGAGCAGAAAAACTGAAAAGAGCTTTTACTGCACTGCTCTTCTGTGAGCACATCGCTCTTCTTGAAGCCTGGGGCTTTGTGGATGGTCAGACGTTCCTTATCCAACAAAACAAGACGGGGATGGGCAGGGTTGGCTCTTCTGCCTCAAAACAGGATGGCCAAGTGTTGTGGCTGCTTGTAGCCTATCAGCCCTCATTGAGGTAGGAGCGACAGGTGGGTGCTCCAGCATCACAGCAAATTCCAGGCAGAAACATCTTTCTGCTGCAGGTATCCCAGCTTAATTTGAAGAACAGAATTTGCAGTGAGAGGTTGGTCTGTTTTAAAATGCAAGCGTTTTTTTCTGTGAAATCAAGGCCTCCTGTACTTCTCCTTCCTGACATGCTCAAGCGTGTAATATTTTAATGAATACATATACCTGAACTTAATAACAGCTATTGAAAGATAGGGGAAGCTCTCAGTCTGATGCCTGGACTTATCAAGCAGTGCTTCACCACAGCCCTTTTATTTCAGCTGCTAATAAAGGACACCTCCGGAGAAACGTCTTTGCCAGTCGTGTTCTGGTTCCAGTGGAAAATTTAAATTATAAATCATCATTCTTCCTAAACAGAGCAGTTTGATGTTGCATTTGGATAACTGTCAAGGAAGGAAGAGAAGGTGATCTGCTGTCAGCTCAACAAGAATAATTGCTATAGTTTATATAAAGTAATAACTCTGCATTTCCAGTTTCTACATGTATTGTTCCCGTTGAATTATTTTGTTTGCACCATTACGCAACATGATGCCTTCCCCAAAGAGTACAAAATATGTAAGGGAAGACTATATTTACTCCTGCAAATCTTCACCCCACCCAATTAGTAATAGCAGAAAGGTGTGAAGCCGAAGGAACAATGTATTTAAGATCGTGAGTCTTCAAAAGAGACAAGAAAAAAAGGAACGAGCGCGTTGAGCAAGTTAAGGACAGACCTACAGTGAAATGAGAGGAAAGAAAAAGCTTCAGAACAAAATAAAATGTTGGTATCTTTAGAACTGCTTAGAAGCAGCCACTGTGGCTCGATACACAAGGCTAACATAAGCTTCACCTTCAGCCCACTGTGTATATGAGAGTTCCCAGTTCACGCCACTGCCAGTAAGGTGCGCTGTATGCCGGACACGTGGCTCTTTTCCAGAAAACGGAAAGCAGAAAAGGACGATCCACAGCTCTGATAGTCCCCCAGCTCTTGCTGAACAACTGCCTACGCACCATTATGTGGCTTTCTCCATGTCAGTCTGTGCTTCAGCTTGTTAATTTGCTGTGCCATAAGCAACATCAAATAGTCTCTTAGGCAACACATTGCCCATAAGCGATGGGCTGGGGAGTGCTCATCTCCTGGGTATGTCCACATTGCCCAACGTGGTGAAGTACAAAGAAATCCTGAGCTGCCTCTGTTCAGGAAGGGCTGCAGCTGGGGTAGCTGGTGTTCTGCTTTTATGGTTACAGGCTTACTCAGTGACCCGCGTGGTGAAACCACAAAACAGAACGGAGAGCAGCACTTCGGTATACCACAGTAATTATTTGCCCTTAAAGAGCATCCTCCTCCCCTGTGCCTTTAAACTGAGTTGAACACGTTTGTGAAGGAATAAATACAGCTGCAAGACTGCAAGGGATGATCTGCCCTTGCCTGTTGCAGTCTACAAGTTGTGGTAACTCACCAAAGTTACAATCTGCACGGAGTAATTCACCTCTCCCCATTCCCAGTCTTCTTCATCCCTACTGACAACAGAATTAAAAACTTAGAAACACGACTCCGCACCTGCTGTGCTTCTTAGAGGATTGGCAGCATTTGTTCATGTGGGCAACGTGGCAAAAAGAGAACTTTCTGTACAGGCAACACAATTGTAAACACTGTACACTCCCTCAGTTATCTGCATCTCGTTAAAATAGATCCAGGCCACAGAAAGCCACATTCATTTCCTCGAGTACCGACTGCCTTTTTAGAAGAAACTTTGTTTCATGGAAACCTAATTAATCTACTTGCCTTCTTCCCCCCTAGCTGCTCCACCACGGGACTTACACCGTGGCCTCTCCTACTCTTCCCTGAAAGCGGCAACTGAATTCTTCTGGACTTCACTCAGTTCAGGGCCCTGAGTGAAGACGCCAATGCCTCAGATGCGCAGCTGATCAGTACTTTCTGCAGCTGAAACTGAAGTAGTTGAGATCAGCTCAGAGGGCACCGCAGACCTGTAACTGTCAGTGCTCAGGGAGTAAAGCAAGGAATCTGCATTGCAGCCGATTCTGGGGGATTTAAAGCCCATCACCTGAACTCCTCTCTCTCTCCCGCTGCCTTCTTGTGCTAACTGCCTTTCACTGTTAACATCCCGTAGGCATCACTGGCTAAGTGCTCTGCAAATGTGGTTTCTTTGTTGTTTGGTTTTTGTTTTGTTGTTGTTCTAATTAGCTGCTTCTATTTACCTTTTAGTTCAAAGCCAGTACAACCATAAACATTCGTTCCTGTTGTATGCCGTAACAGAAATGTTCATAGAGTGCTTCCTTATCCTGAGGGCACTCAAGTGAATGTAACCTACCATTAAAATCACTGTTTTTAAGTAACCCAATCGTTTCTCATCATTAATAAGGCGAGAAGCTGTATCAAACAACTGGCTTCAGTAAGTCACTCATTTTTCCTCTTGATTGATGCAAAAACTGTATCTATCCTAAGGATATAAAGCTTTCCCTAAGTATCTGCAAATCTTCCATTAAAGCTTGGAGAGCTCTGAAAGTTACATTAACGATGTTCACAAATCTTTCCCCCCTTTAATAGTATAATTACTTGATTGGTTTGATAATAAATCAAAATCCAAGTGAAGAAAGATTCATGTGCTTCATATAAAATGAATCACAGGGAAAACATTTCACAATTAGCAGGCGCTCTTGCCTTACCTGCCATAACTTCAGACACATGGGCATGCCCAGCTTGGCACCCACCTCTGGCTTCAAGGTACAGACTGACGTCTTGGATGGCAGCTCCAAAACCTGAACCTGACATCAGGAAAACAAGAGTATTTGGTCATGCTCCAGGTCGAAATTCTGCTGCTAAAAACACAAGACTCTTACGGTGATTAAGGCTAGTGTAAGTACTCCCAGTAAAAGCTGTCTGGAGGAAACTGGGGAATACATGTGAAGTTGGAGCTGTAGGGGAATCTACAGGTAAGCAGCTTTATGAAAGACCAGACAGAAGTGCTAGAAGGTAACATCATCTTCTGTTCTGTTCTCTCTTCTGACGTCTTTCCTTAGAGTAGGAGATGTGCCTCACAAAAGGTAAGAATGAATGCAGACAGCTTAGCCTGAAAACACGTCCCTGCTTCCTCCCCCTTTCTCCATCTTCACAGCAAAGGTTTTTTTGTTATATTCAGTTGTGGACACTTCTGTTGTCTCTTCTGTTCTGGCACGGTAACAGAGCTTGTGTGGACATACAGCTGTCGTATGTATGTGAATCAGACTTTTTACTTACTGGTTGACCGTGCTAGCAGAACTTAACACCCCGAATCACCCGCTCAGTGCAGGCTGGAGCACCGACAGCACACCGGTATTTCTACCACAGTATTGTCTGACCCTGCTCTGAATAGGGTCAGGTAATGCTGCGCTTAACACCTGCTCTGTCTGCATAGCAGCCCCTACTTTTGCTTGTGCTGACGGCAATGAATTATGGATCTGTCTTTAAAAATGTGGGGCAAAAGTCTTTCTTCTGCCAGAGAAGCAGCTCATCTCCACCTCAGGATGATGGCATGCAAGACCAGGGAGTCTGCCTTTGCAGTCTGGCACTGGAAAGTTTTTAGTCTCTTGACCGACACAGAAGCGCCCTCCTTGGGGCTGATGCTTGAGCTTGGAACTATGGAGAAAGTCCTGGTGTTCCTGGAAGCAAGCTGGTGACACCTTTTTTTTTTTTTTTAATATATTGCTCTTTCTCAGACACATAATTAATCACTGGGGCAATCTTTTATTTTAATTAAATAAGCAACAGTCTACATTATCTCATAAAAGTAAAGGACTTGAAATATTTGATAAATCCAGCATCACCAGCCACTCTGCATTATTTCAGAATGTGCGAAGGCCCAACAGTGCTGTTGGACAGCCCAAGACATGTGAATTTCCTTAAGCATCTGAGATGAGGTATTAAACAAATATGGCTCCTCTGGGAACCATCAATCAAGCCTGCAGCAGCTGCAATGGCTTTCCAATCCCATACCTTCAGTTCAAAGCTTGCCAGAACATCTTCCTATTTCTAGAGATCGTCAACTAGCCTGCCAAAAGCCAGCTGCACTGCAGGACTGCAAGTCAACGATGTACTGAACACAATATACAGAGCATTTTCTAAAGCCAGTTAGCAACGGAGCAGGAAACTGTGCTCCAGATTTGACAGATGGGGGCTACAGCGGAGCCACGCCGCGCGCAGACCGAAGTTTGAGCACCTGGGAATTCTGCTTCTTTGGAGCCATGCTCTTCACAAATGATTCTTTGCTCTTGGCAACTTCCTTGCTATCAATATAATGACCAAGTTCGCTATTGCAGGAAATCAGCTGTAAATATGAAGGTGACCTGCTCTCATCTTGTGCCTTTCATCACTGGCTCCCCAGAGGGCACTGCCTTCCAGACCACAAGAAAACCACGACTGTACCTTTTAGTTCACAAGGAAAGACAAATGCACTCGGACAAATGCATTTCTGCAGGTTAAAAATAATTCTTAAGAAGCCACTCCTTTATTTTATCTTGATTCAGAAGGGAAGACCTGTTGCAAGGGCTATCTATGGCTGAGCTTGCAAAGGACAAAGGGAAACAGAGAAGAGGATTTTTTCTGCAGAAGGCAATCAGGCATGAGCTGCCTGTGCTAGACTGACAGTTCCAGAGATTGCCTGCGTTAGAGACAACTGAGCCTTAGAAACAAATACTATTTCATACATTTTGACATCTGTAACCTAAAACTTGAAGTTCTGTGTTTATATTGGTTTTGCTTAATAGGAGAAAGATTTTCCTTTGCCTGAGGTTAATAGTGTTCCTGGGTGGCTAAAACTGGCCATAAGGAAACACACCCTTTTTCTTTTCCACATTAATAAAGCTTTTAACATGTTTCTGGCAAATTGGCAAGAAAAGTGCATGTAACTCATAATTGGTGATTTAAATGCAATCATGAACAAATAAATGCCTGTTCAGATCTCATTATTTATGGACTGAACCTGCTTTAAGACAAAATTACTCTTCTTTGGGCACCAGCCAAGCATAAACACTTATTAAGTCTTAATTTTAATCATAAGCTGCAAATGTACGGTGTCTGTCTCCCAGCGCTGCCTATTTGGAAGCACCGTGTATTGTGGGAGCGTATGTATGTGCATTTATTGAACACTGACCTGGTTCCAACGTCAAGTTCACACACAGAGAGGAACTCTTACCTCAGGAGGCGGCAAATCATTACCAGCTTGCAAAGCCCGAGCAAACAAATGAAAGTAAAGCAGAGATGAATTGCAAGAGACACTGGGGTAAAACAGCTCCTCTCTGGATGACTGTTTAATTCTTCATGAGCAGAACACGTGTGTACACTTTGCCTGAGTTCTTCTCCACCTGATACAAGACAGCACTTTTCGGTTTAAGTTAAATATTACTGAGCACTTCTGTAAAATGGAAGTAGTTCTGCGTTTGATCAGAACAGCAGATGTGCCTGAGAGTGGCTTTATTTATGGGTACAGTGGCTGTTTCTACAGACTTACTCAGTTCTGCAAACTGAATATTCTGGCCGCGGGCCAGCAAAGTACTTACATACATCCGCAGCTCCTGAGTAATAACGAGCCCACATTTCCTTGCAATACCAGCACCATTCCCACATATTACTTAGTACACAGAAAATGTAACTTTCAGCTTCAAGATATGCCTCCTATAGTCCAGGTAAGCTCGTGATCTTCTATGCCTATGAACAACTTGCAATTAGCTGCAGTATTTCTTTTATTTACTCAGATCACCTCTTCATTTCATTTTCATACCTTTGGTATTTTAATGGCAGGCATGTGAATCAATTTATTTTTGTATCATGTCCTCAAGTCGTATTTCAAAGAAAACACAAATACAGTTAATACAAAACAGAAGCGGAGAACGCCAACAAAGCTGTCAGTCAGCGACTGCTGTGAAATAATGGGTATGAAACGTGGGTTTATACAGTAGGAACTGAAACGAACCCTACAATTATTTCAAACACAGCAAACCTCTTGCTGCTAATAGTAACTCCACTACTTCCAGCCAAAGTACCAGGTAAAGAATTAGCCTGAGGTGAAAGACCACATATCGCATTACAAAGCACCTGCACCTCCCCTCCTCACCAAGCACAACTTCCAGCCAGAGACAGCAGATGAGCACCGCCATCAGACGGCAGACTTCTGACTGTCAGCTCCCCACAAGGACTCTTTCCCCCTCTCAGCAGTATTCAGTAACGGCAGCGCAGGAGCTTTCAGATCTCCTGCACATGAAAGACCATCAGCAGCTGCAAATACTTAAACGTCACACAAAACTTGGGGTGGTATCCCTGTTATTAGAGCAGGAGTTACATAACTCAGTCATGTTTCTGGCAGGTAATGGAGATTAGGAGCCCCAGAGGTTCCTTGTGCTGCCCTCTCTTGAGCAGTAGATTTGAAAACAATGATGTTTGCCTTCCAAACTTTCTTATTTAAGAAACAAAAGCAAAGTTCCAAGCACCGGAAGAAGCAGCATTTCCTACCTCCTCCAGGGCCTTGGCTGCCGTGGCCATTAGCCAGCGTCCCTGTGCCACCTTTACCAGGGAGCATCTGCAGAACCCCACGTTCTCCGTGAAGACAGAATCCGTCACCGAAGTCCGTCCCTCCGCTAAATCCCACAGGCAGATCCTCTGGTCACGACCTTGGCTTTTACAATAAAGCAAGTTGTTCTGTGAGCAGTAGGACTGAGGAAACCTGCCTTCCTGTAGTTTAGTATCTTCAAGTTGGGACCTTAATATGTAATAGGGACCGAGCTTAGTACAGCTTCTGCGTAGTTTCAAAAGTTATCGGGAGGAAAGGGCCTGAGAGTCAGACTGACTGCCCTCACCGTTAGCCATGCTTTCTTACCAAGAGAGACTCGATCAAACACAGTTATGCTATTCATATATGCAACTATTTATGATTTTTGGTGAGTATTTGAACATTTTTATGACAAGAATACCACACATTAGCATATTTAATACTCTTTCACCATAACAGTGGAACAGAATGATCAGGTTTGTCGGCAGCTGAAAGACAAAGAGCAAGGCAAGAAGGACCACAAAGGTAACTGAAAGGCAACGGTTACTTCAGCCACATGCAGAAAGACTCGCACACCTCCTCGTCCCAGGGAAAGCCCGTGTGGTCCCACACAGTAAGGCCAAAAAGGCCAGTCAGACTGCACAGCATTGGTTTACCCAGCTCCAGTTGCTCTGGAACAAAGCATTGCTGTGGAGAAGCTGCAGTTTTGCAGTAAAAAGTACAGCAGCACAGGATACCTGTCCTGTTACTGCCTGGGAGGAGTCATCAGAAATTCCTCATCCATTTCTTATTTGAATTAGCAGCATCTCCTGACAGAGCCATGTAAACAAAACAGAGGTAGATGCAAATCTGACTGATTTAGGGCTTCTTCAACATCACTACAGAAACTCCCACCTGCTGTTTAGCTGAATGACAAACTATGAAAACACAGCGCTAGGAATACAAAAATGTGGTGGTACTGCAAGAAACTGCTGTGGTTTAGAGCGGAATAATGAAAAACACAGGTAAACACTGTCCTAAAATTGCACTGCTGTATGAACTGTTATACACCAAAAATAGAGGTAATGAAAAGCTCTATAATTATACAAACAATACTCATTCAATAGGATTTTATGGGGGAGAGTGTTGATAATTGTACTTAAGTAGATAACAAATATAAATGCTAATGAGTTCCACTGTATATTATAAGAGATGTCTTCTCTAGATAAACATGTCAGAACACCTCCTAGTCACACAGACACTTTGGCATCCACCCCGCTCCAGATCACCTGTCTGATCCAAGGTACACAAACCTTCCCAACCTTCCCTTCCTAAATGAGAACACGGGCATTTTGCAACATGGGTGTGCAGCTCAGCATTCCTGCTCATTTCACACCATTCTCCCATCTCCGGTTCTTCTCTTCCCCTTTTCTCCTTCTCCTCACAACTTATATACTGTATCAGATCAGATCTTCCCTGAGAACCAGTTGTGAAGCACCCAACTTCAAACCCATTTCCTTTAAGCAGAAACTTCACCTGATGTCAGTGCAGTAATAAGGACACCGAAACTACAGTGAAAAATGGTACAATTGATTTCTTTCTGATACACATGTAGTCACACTGCAGTGCACTCATGTGAATCACGAAGCAGTTAACTGATCATGGTAATCCTGGCTATTTGTACTTCTACACATTTTCTGTATGTGCTGGAGAGGCCATCAGTGACTTATATAAGTATATATATAGGAATAAAATATATATATAAGAATAAAAGATTCCGGCTCTTTATGGTTTTCTTTTTGCTTTTTGTTTTTACTCGGGTACATAGCAGGAACAAAAATAATTCCCTCTCCTTTTGGCCTGCCTCACTAACCTCAGGAGCCTGTCTTTACCATCCATCGTTTTCAACCAGTAGACAGACTTCCTTCCATGGCCATCCAGGGCCGCGTCCACTCTGTGAGTTTTCAGGTTCCAGACATGGATAAACCCATTCTCAGACCTGGCAGCAAGAACAGACGCTGTTAAGACAGTCCAATACTTCCTCCCCTTTTTTTCCCAAATGGAAGTTACACGTACACAGACAACAGACCCATCATTCACCAGCCATGCATTTTGCTGTTTACCTGAATAACATCCTTTACTTTAAAAGGATACGTCTGTACAATGCTCAGCTTAGCCAGAAATCCTGATTTTCTTACCCGGAGAAGAGAATGGGGACATCAGGTTCTTCACCTCCGCAGGAAAAATGCAGCGCATGGACAGCAGCGCCGGCACCTCTGAGCACAAAGCGTGGGTCTGGAGGTGGCTGAGCCATCCAAGCAACGACACGGATGCCGTGGAAGACAAGGCAGCCTGCAATGAAGTTGCAGCTGTAAATATTTTCGGATCAAGACATTAGCTTTTCTTAGAAGCAACATCCAATACTGGCAATTTGACATACAGTCCTTTGGAATTAATTCCCCTTAGCTTTGAGTGATCGAGCATCCACCCAATCTGCATGCTGACATTAGTGGTGGTTTCCTTCTGAGCTCGGTGGTTGCCAAGTTGGCCATGTTTATAAACCTCCTAAACACAAACTTGTTCAGCTCTTCTCCCTGCTGTGAAAAGGAACAGATACTAAATGCAAGAAACCAGATGCCCAGAATTTCAGCGGGCAAATAATGCATCGTTTCACCCATCCTCCTGGAAAGTCTTTCCCTTTCTTCACCCTCAAATGCTGTGCCTGTGCTTTCCAACCACAACCATTTACAGAAAAGCACTGCAGTATATACGTCAAGTGAAAAGAACTTCAGGCGAGATCCGAGCTACCATCATTTCTACACAAGGCTGCCATTACTCCCCAGCGCTTCAGCTTCTGCTTCCAAGCGTGGTTACTTGAAAAAACAAACGCATTATTTCACACTACCCAGACTTCTGTGCTACACGTTTTATTCCAAGGGGTTGGTATGGGGAGCTCCGGCTCCGAACGCCCCGCAGGAACTTGCTTCACCTGTGCTGTGCTGCTGGCTCCTGTCACAGAAGGTCACCCTGGGGCAGCACAGCAGTGCGCCGTCACCCTCACAACAACACTGTGGAGCCACAGAAATTATAGCTGGGCAGCTTGTCAGAGGAGCTGGGTCCTTCTGCAGGCAGGAACAACACCGAGCCGCACACTGAGCAAGGAAGGCAAAGCAGACTGGGATTACTGGGCAGGTTGTTTTTAATAGCATTTTTCCAATTACTGACACTGAAGTTTTGCTGGCAGACCACAGCCGTGTGCCTGGCTATGGGAAGGGTTTTATCTGGCATCAGGCAGACACTGCAAGCCTCTTCACAAGGGCAGCACCTCAGAAAAATCTTCATCTGGCTACAGCATAACAGAAACCAAAACAACCTCCACGGTAAAAACCTAAGCTCAATTTATAAGCAAATGAAGCCACTTTTTGCTCTTTGAAGCCGACTTCTTTGTTTGGTGTTTTGTTTTGTTTTTACAACTCAGGCATGTGAATTTTGAAATGGGGCTTAATATTCAGCCCATATTATTTATTAACTCCTCTCATGAGTCAACAAATGAACAGCAGTATGACAGTCTTAAGTGTCTCATTTATCTTTCTGCAAATGCTGAGCTACAAAAATGCATCTGTGCTGCCTTCTATATCCGAGAGCCTGGACAAATCACTTAAGAACTTGGGATAAATTCTTGCTCTTGGGTACCTAACTCAGCAAAAGTCCCACGAGAACTGAAAGGGATCGACATTTTGTCATGCCTTAAAAGCCCCCAGAAAGCACCCACCGGTTCCTGCCGGCACCCACGAGCACCCTCTAAGATATGGCAGCGTGCCCACGGCACCAGGAGCTCCGCAGCCCCCGTTCCCTCACACGGATAACAGAGCACATGGCGGTGTGCTGGTGCTGACACACAGCAGCCCTGCCACGCTGTGCTACATCACGCAGCGACAGCCATGCTGAGTACGGAGCCTGTGTGATCTTAACACCCTTGGGTACCTTTTTCTGAAGCCCCCACATGAAGCAGAAGTACAAGGCTCACATCCACCAACGCGCGGTCCAAAATCTCAAGGACCTCTTGAAGTTTCACCCCAGGTGTCAGAAAATGAGTTCTCTAATTAGCACAACATTTATTTTATCGTTAACTCCATTTAGCCTCAGGGAGACCGATCTGCTCGTGTTAACTGGGGATATCTGCAGCAAATTTAATTAAATGATTTGCTTAGCATTCAGGCTGGTCCGAGATCGAAATCTGGCTCAGGGGCTTGAAGAAGCAAGCTACATAAGTTCATATGAAAGCACCTTATGTTTGTCTCAGATACCCTCACGCTCTGACTCCCACCAGCTATGAAAAAGCATTAAAATGTGTTGTTTTGCTTACGGCATTAATCGTTTGTAGGAGGAAGTCACCACTAAGAGGAGAAACCTCTCACAGCACTGCTGTCTTGTCTTGTTCTTTAGAAGATGTCCCACTTCACCCTCTGGCCTTCCCTGGGTTAGAATCTGAGCTTCACCTCAGCACAGCACAACCACCGCAGGCCGCGTCCACAAGGTGTGCTGCACACCCTTGGGCTCCCAGCTAAAGCCCCGTGAGCAACACGGGGAAAACTCCGCTGCTCCCATCAGTTTCGGTTAGCAAACGGCTGCGCACAGCACAGCACACATTAGGTACAAAAAGGGTTCTGCCCAGCAAAACGCTTCTGCTGAGTGCCACAACAACTGGATTTCCTCCGAAATTTCCTTATTTTGAAGAACAATTCACTGTTAATCTCCTCCACAAAGCTGGTTCTGTACGGGCTGCAGAATACGCTCTGAGCCATTGAGTTCTGAGCAGTGGTATTCCAGTATCATCACTTCCACATTTCATACATACATATTAAAAAAAGCTAAGCTTTTATTTTATGAGAGTCATTTAAAATATGTAAATGTCAAAAGGATTACCTTAGAAAAACCTCTCAGAGAATTAAAAACATTAACAGATTCCCACAGGAAAAATTCCAGCAGAATTCAGCAACTCCCCTGTTCCCACTCCTGTCACTTGTATTTCTATCACACATGGAAGCAAAAACAAATTGCTATTCAAATATCATCCAAACACTCTCCTCCCCCCACAAACTGCTCAGTTCTGCTTGAGATACCAACGGCTCCAGCAGACGTGGAAGAGCTGCTCCTCTCCTCAGGCTCGCTCACAGCAGAAGCTCTGCTGTCAGAGCACTTTTTCAGGTACAGGTGAAATAAATCTCTCTAAGCACGTCTGGCAAACTGACTGGGGCCTGAAACCTGCAGGTGTGCAGCCCTAATGACCGCTGCAAAAATCCAGCGCATCCAGGTGTGCTCAGCACCAGCTACAAGAAATCCCTGCTATTTTTTTAATTCCTCGTCTGCCAGGTGCCACCCTCCCACAGGAAAACCCAGCACACCACGAGCCGAGGAAGCTGTCACCAAACGGATCCTCCTCCTTCCGCAGTTCCTCCTCCACTCACACCGGCCCCGTCTCAGCCTGCGCTGCTGCACAGACCCGCCGGAGCGCAGCGTCCTGCACCACTGCTGCGACTGCAGGGGGTGGGGGCAGAGCTGAGCGAGTTGCAGCTCACCTCAGCAAACGTGGGCCGCTGTGTTTTACTGACAACGAAGGGCCAGAGAGCTGGGACATGGTTTGGTTCACAAACACTGTGATTTTTAAGCCCAGTTTGTCATTCTGCATATACCAATGGAAAAAATGACAGAATACGGTGAAACAGCAAAGTCATCGATAAAGAGATGGCACGGGGCACTCTTACAAAGAAAGCTGTTTGCACCCGGGTGAAAAATAAGGGCACAAAGAAGAGCCCTTCCGTATTCAGCAGCAAGTCAGCGTGCATAAAACGCCCGGGGAAGAACGGAGAGGGACTGAGATTTAAATCCCAAATTAAAAGCCAGGCAGCCTGACTTGGGCATTCTCCCTCCAGACCCCTGAAACACACAGCCTGTGTGTTGTGCGCAGCCCCAGGAACACGCGCTGCTGAAAGCAGAACCAGAAGGAAGCCTGCGCAGGTCGGGGCCTCAGCACACACCCAAACATTCACTCACCCACCAACCAACACCACCGCGTCACCCTCCCAGTTTAAAGCTCCAACTACAGTCCTTGGTGCTCGATGCAGACACGAAGCTGTACGGCACTCTTAGGATTTCTTCAAAGCTATTTTTAAAAATACATATTTCAAATTTAAATTAGAAATCGGTAGAAATCTTTGAATCCGGAAGTTGACTCCAAGCAGAAGCTGGATGTCCGACTCAGCCAGCAAAACGTATGAATGAAGCGGTCCGTTTTTAGACGTAAGGATAACCAATGCATTCTATTAAAACTGGTTATTGTCCACATTACCAATGACAGCCAAAGTACAAATTAAGCACAGTAAGGTATGTCTGTATTTGATATTTGCCCCTGAAACTTACCCCCCCCCCCAAAAAAAAAAACCCAACAAAACCGCACAGCAATGACAGCGAGGGACGGGAAGCACCCAGCAGTGTGCGCTGAGCGGCACGGAGTGCGGGCCGGTTCCCAGATGGAAAGCTTCTGCTCACGAGCCTTGCCACAGGCACCTCAGTGTCAAAGAGAACACACCGCTTTGCACTGCCTGGCCACGCAGCCTTGTATCAACTGACAGCAGGCACTGCTGCTGTGCAGGCGGTCTTACGGCCACGCCAGTCCCCTTCCTACAGGCAGTGCCACCAAACCGCCCCGCCGTGACAGCAGCGCCCGGCTCACACTTGCACAACCCGCAGTGGAAGTTTCCACATTTTAACTGTAACAGCCGACAGATCGGCAGCAAACAAAACTGCGGATCAGCAGCTGGCAGGACGCCGAGCAATCTTCTGGGAGCAGGGAAAAAAGCCCAGTAACCATCACGCAACACAACACAACACTCCATAATGGGCTTCACTCAGGTAACGGCTGCTGACGGCGCTAGCACCTCACCGCACCCGGTGTCCCGCAGCGGGAAGATGCTGCAAGTAATGAAGTCTGCATGGAGAACACACACGAGTGGCAGTGCGTTACCTTCAGGAACACCGAGCCCTACGGCCGTGCCTTCAGGCTCACCTTAAATTCTTCCATCTGCCATCTTTGAAGTCACCGTGTAATAATTATTATCCGCAGGAAAACAGAGTCAGCACGGGAACAAAAGGAGGACAGTAATTATCTGAAAGACACTGAGTTAGCATATGGATCTCGCTGCCCCTTACACATTTTGGTCACTGAAACAAAAAGCTATTCATCAATATGTAAAAGCCATAAATTAACATAAACGTTAATCATTCTAATACTCCCACCGTGTCAGACTGATAATTTTTCCAGCCTTTCATTCTGACACCTCTGCCTTCAGCCATCAGCTGCCCGGCCTCTTCCAGCACCATTACACCTCTGGGGCACTGCACACCTCACTGAAGGCAGCCAAATATCAAAATATCAGTCACATTCACACTAAATACACGGGGGCTGAAACCGGGAGGACCCCCCCCCCCCATGATGTCAGCACACTGGCTTTTAGTAAGAACAGCCCAAAACACAACATGAAAATACAGCTGAAACGGAGGAAGTTCTGCTGTTTCATCAACAGGTTCACGCTGGAGATGAGGAAAGACAGAAAGACAGCCCATGGTTTACTTTGGGAACCACCACCTGCTCGGTGCAGTGAGGAGATGTAGGCACAAAACACAGCAGTTGTGCTCTGCAACACACCCTCCATAAAAGGAACAGAAAATATGATATTAAAACAGAAAACGATGAGGCCAGATCTCCTAGAAAACGCAGAGATGTGAAAACGCAGAGCGTCAGCAAAGAGAAGAATTCACGGAAGCGCCTCGCTGCACCACACAGAGCAGAATGCATTTCAGCTCACCCGACTGATGCACTGCAGAGAGCAGCGCAGAGCAGCCCCGGCCCCCAAGAGCTAACAACGTCCTCGGGTAGCATGGGCTTAATTACACCGCCAGACATTTTAGCAGACATTTCCTGCAATAACCTTCCTTGCTAACAAACTATTAAGAAGAATTGACGGAGAAGAAATGTATCAAGTTGTTACAGCAGCTGAAGCTATTTGAGCTGGAATGATGTGCCTGCAATTAAGGGTTCTGTAACTCTGCCCAATTGAAGTATCGCTTTATTTGAAAACTAATTAATTCTAAACACATATTTTTCCCATGACAAACTTTTATGATTATTTAATTTATTCTGTTATAATTGCTTTAATTAATCTACTCTTGTATAATACGATGCTGTTATTCTGGCACCCGACCAACGAAGACAAAAAATTGATTGCAGTTCCGTGGCGCAAGAGCAGAAGCTGTCACGGCAGTTTCAACACGGCTTTTATTTATTTGCCTGTTCTATTACTTCTCTTTTCCTCCCACAGGGCACAGGAAACACAATACACAGCGGATGACATTCTGTCTTCTATGCTTTTTTCTTCAAAGTGTGAAATATAACCGAAGAGCGTGGAATTAAGGACACGTACGTGTAACACGATACCGCGTAATGAAAAGCAACCTATAGGAAATTGATGTGTTCTTCCGAAAGGCATCACGCCGTGACTCGCCGATCGATTCCTGGGGCACAGGACCAAGCCTGGAGCTGCCAGAACCGGACGTGGAGCCGTGCTGAGTGCGGCCTTCCACAGCCACCAGAAGGGCGGACGGGGCCAAAACTCATCTTTACGCTTATCTTCAAACCCTGTTAATTTTTATATTGCAGTCGGTTTTATGAGAGCCACATTTTAATCTCACATCAGGTTACCATACGTGCAACCAAAACTCTTCTTACGCCACAAGTAGCCTAACTACGTTAAAACAGAAACGTACACAAATATTTAGCAGTGTGTTTTATTTTGCTTTGGCCACACTTGAAATACAAATGACTGCCACTAACGGATCGAAGTCCTGAAGTTCCTTTGGACATGAACACCCCTCAGCGAACACGAATGCACCCAGCTGTGGGTGGGAGGCAGAACGGAGCAGCGCCTCGCAAAGACAAAATAGTGAACATCACCTCTGCTACGAGAGTTAAAGATGATAAAGTATTGTCGTGCTATGAAACACCTCCCAAAACTCAGGCCTAATTAACAATTTGTCCATTAGGATTCCAGTAAAGCATAAACAAATTTCATTTGGATAAGTCAAGCTATTGGAGAGCGAATTAATCTAAGAAATCTAATGAGAATCACCGTAATTCCAGTGCAAATGGGACTGACATTTACAAGGCATATATTACGTGAATTTTAAATAAAAATGTTTATTTTAACAGTTTAACCTAAGCTCGCACTCGAGATACAAACCCACAGCTGCTCTTTCATGCCAGATTCATCAAGTAAGGCTGCACCCATTTTGAAAGAGCATGTAGTTTGCTTCCATTAAATATGCTCGCATGTCCAACGCTGAGCCTGATCACATACTCAACAGGTGTGTTATTAGTGTTAATTAATATTAATTAAAGAAAAGCAGATGCCAGGCTGAACAGCGGCTGAGTACTGGCGATGCTCAGCTCCCAGTACTGCTTCCTGTGCCTGTGACGTTCTGACCGAGCAGCTGATCTGCGTTAAGGAGTAATGCTAATTAGCATCTAGCAAACGGACAGACGTAAAACCGGAGCTCCAGAACACAGTGCCATGGTTTACACGCGTGACTCCAAACTTCACTCCCGTCACCTGCAATAAACTTTCTGGCCCAAAATGGAGCGAAATGCAGAGCTGTGTCACTGCCCTCATGGGAAGCTCGGAACAATCCCGCAGCACCTGAACTTGAACTCCCAGACTCCGACCTCACGCCCATCAGCCCCGGTGCTGCCAGGAGCTGAAGTGTCAGCCTTTCACCAGATCATCAGATTAGGCCATCTTCAGACCAAATTCATTAGGAAAACTTTTACCCATCCTATTATCTCAAACCGGAAAATCTAGACCAAAGTGTAACCTATTTTACAGCACAATAAAACTGTTATAAATATTTAAACACTAATTAAAAGGCCTCTTTTGTTAAAAAGTAAATAAATAATTGAAAGCTACTGCTTCTGATAAATACTATTAAATGCAATCGTATTTATCAAGTGCTTCTCAGAAAAAATGGGGCTTAGGGAGGGCCGCTAGACTGCAAAGCCCTTACCTTCAGTAAGCCACACAGCCCCATTCTTACGACAGCAGATTAACCCTGAATGCCTCTGACAGTCACACCGCCCCCACCTCATGCAGCAGTACTGGATGGCCACCGCCTTCAAAAGGGGAGAAGAAATATTTTAGGGAAATGCTACACCAGTGAGGAATTCTGTGGTAAACCCAATTACCGCTTTCTTCTTCCCAAATGCCCATGATCCTGTCTCCTAAAAGGTAAGTAACCATCATCTTCTGGCAGACGCATTTTCTGCTCATAAGTAAATATGAGATCTGCATAAAACACAGCGCGGGGGATTGCTGCGTATCTTCCCTGGTCTCCTTCTCAGGTGGATAACAAGCGTGGCATGAGATGGAAACAAAGAAATCATGACATTACAAACAGCGCGAGGAGCGGAGGGTAGGCTAATCCATGAGCTGCAGCAATGAACAACGGGGCAGCCATCAGATTGATTTCACCTATTCTGCAGGACCTTAATCAGATTCTCCGCCTGTAACTCAAACTTTAAAAGTATGATAATTTACGGAAAGGAGATTAATTTAGCCATTTTGAGTCAAAGACGTATTTCATAGCTTCATCCCAAATCCTGTACGTTGTGAGGATCCCTTTCCCCTTTGAAGGCTTAGTGAATGATTGAAGCTTCTACTTTCTGAGAAACAGATAACACAAGACTAGTAATCTGACTCTAAGCCATTGGATAAAGGCAGTTTGTTTCCTCTTAGCCCATCTGTCAACACCTCTTCAGTAATTAGTCCTAATTATTACAAAGGGCTAGCCTCCCATTCGCATTATTAAATCAGAAATAGTATCATAGCCAGGTATCTTTCAACGCCTACCAGGCTGGCGACCTTCGATTCCATTGAATCTTCTATCAGTATCCGCCTTTGGAAGAGCCTCGGCAGTAATTTTAGCAGTGGCTTCAAAGATGCAAATCCCACAGTGGAATTCCAGGGATGCATTCATGTACACACCCACCCCGTGTGGCAGGAGAGCAAGCAACACAATTGACCTTCGCATTGTTCTCTAAACTCCTGTGATATAAAGCTCACATCTCTGCTTCATACAATGCCTGCGTGCTTAGAAGCGCCTTTGAACTAAAAGGCCGGGAGGAAAAATAGTGAAACTGTCTGTAAAGGTGAGGGTCAAATCTTTGTTAGGAGAACAATACATCTGGAACTTTTTTTTTCCCCCATCAAGATAAATTCGCAAACAGTAAATAGTAACTAAAAATACGCATAAACATATTTAGGTGTGAAGACTTAAAAGGCTGCGTTTATTTTTGCCCTACAGCCGAGGTGCTGCCCTGGCAAACAGAAGGACGACGACATCAAAACGCTCGCCGGATGGAGGCTTTGCTCAGGCTTTGCTCAGGCAGTTCTGAGCTCTTTGTCTGTGCGAACGTTCACTGAACTGAAACGTGAAGAGGAGATACTCCTTAGAACCGGGCCTCTGTCTCATTCGACTCAAAACCAAACGTTCCCCAGCAGCACCTCTGAGAGCACCGCCGAGGGCTTCTTGATGCTGGGTTTCTCATCAGTACCACTCCGGGTTTCCTCAGACGCACTGAAGCAACATTGAGCAGCACAGCGCATGGAAGGGCTGCTACCCAAAGCCTGCGTCCGGGGCAGCAACACAGACGTGGGGAGTTCTCCACGTGAAAAGAACACCCACATCCCCTAATTAAACAGCCTATTTTTGTTTCCAAAAATACAACCCAGACGTTTTAAAGAACTTTTCTGTTCACTACCCTGAAGTGTTTCAGTGCCGCCTTCCCCCCTTCGCAGGTGCCCTCTGAATGCTACACAGGTCAATAATGAAACAATGTCTACGTTCACAGAAACCTAGACCTAAGTAATAGAAAGGCTGCGTACTGCACAAAAAGCAGCGCCCCAGGTATGCAGGGTTTGTCTGGGTGCTTAGGAGCTGGGCAGGCACCACATGCTGTGCGGATGCCCCGGCGCACAGGAAGGCGCATGGCACGGGCACCAAGCCCCAGGCCCCACCTGTGGGTGTGCACAGCCTAAGAGTCCCTCTTCCGTCTCATCCTTCCACTTGGCCATCTTCAAATGAGCACAAAGACATCGCAGGCAGTACTGCAGCATGAAGAAACCGCTCCTAACCAGAAACTGCTTCCTGCCGAGCTGCCATGCACACCTTCAGGGCACCGCACAGCACCTGGCTCTTCACTTCAGAGATAACCAACACCCACTGCCAAGAAAAACCAATGAACACACACAAAATTTGCTTCCCAATCTGTACATTTTCCAACTAAATGTCACGTTGGTAACACGCATAGTAGCAGGCAGGCATTTGACTATCAATGGATCAGACTCTGAAACATTAAAATACTTCCAGTATCAACAGTGCAATATTAACATGCTTGCCACCAATTGTTTCTTGATTATCCTTACAAGAATTCATCACATTAACAACCAGACCTTTTCAAAGGAAAGCACTGTGTAAAGCATGCCCCGCAGGGTCAGGTGAGTGGTCCGTGCAGCCCAGTATCCCGTTTCCAGCAGTGGAGGGCTATTTACAGAGGCTACGTAGAGAAAGCCTGAGTGCCTTTGCAGTCCATTCCCAGCAGGCTCACCCATACCCAATCACTACATTAATAGTGTTACAAGGCACTGTAATTTCACTATCCATTTGTGGTCCTGCTGCCCATGAAATCGCCCGATCCCTTTTGAACCTGCTGATATCACTGCCTTCGCTTCCTCCTGGGAGCAAGTTCACTATCTGAAGTTTCAGAAGAGGAAGGAGTATTTTATTTTGCCTATTATAAACAGGACCACCACCTAGCTCTGCTGAGTGCCCTCTAGTTTTTGCACTGCAGGACTTCGAGGTTTCACATTCAGCTTTTCCACCCCCGTCATGACTATAAATCCCAGAGATAAATCTCTCTCTGAACGAGGAGTCCCAGCCTTTTAACTTCTCCTTCAAGGACAGTTGTTCCATTTCCCCCAATCATTTCGGTCATCACTGTCAGTATCATCTCTATCTGCACTAAATCCATCTGGAAAAAGCAGAGAACTGAAAACAGTACTTCAGACTTACCCCCCTGAGGCTTCGTGCAGCAGCCAGGTGACACTCCTGTTGAGATAAATCTTCACTGACCTCAACATCACGCATCTTTCAAGAGGGAAGGCACTTCATTCTTCTGTAGATACGATTCTAGCTAGCACACTTGGCAAAGGAAGCAGTCTTTGCCTGCAATAGTTTAGGATTTCTGCTGTAGGGCAAGCCAGCAGAGAAACGGCCAAGTGTGAGTGCACTGCCCAGGGATCTACATGCAGAAGTAATAACGCACTATTTTTCATAGCACTTCCCAAAGCACCTACACCACCTAGAGCTCCAGTTGGAATCCCAGGGGAAGTGATGCCGTTCTCTGCACATCTAAGCTGCACAGAACGCTTCCCTACACAACTGTCTGCCTGTCAGGGAAGAAGGTAGAGGTCCTGCCTGCTCTGTACCAACCCGCAGAGCTCTGGTCCACTTCTGCAGTGATAAGCTCCACAGCTTCCATTGCCACCTGGGACCAGAGCCCCCTAACATCACACCATCAGCTCCTTCTCTTCATTCCCAGCTATATGCATTTAAGTGGCGTATTTCAAAGTTAGTTAGATCATTCCCTGTTTTAATGTTACTTTGTGCTCTGCGTAAAAACTGGAGTAGAAACGGTTTGCTTTTTTTTCCCTCAATTTTCTTCTCATACAATTAATTTTAATGGAAGTGCAGCGTTCAGGCCAAATTAGGCAAACATTATGAAGTCATACGTGCATAACATAACCTTAGAAGAATAAAGAAGCCATATCCCAGCACAAGAAACAAAAGGAAATACACCGTTTGCTCCAAAAGTAACACCTCCTGTTCACTTCCACTGGAACTGCATCAAAGAGCACAATAATTTGATGGAGGAAATTCTCAGCTACAGCACACAGTCAGCAGCCCCAGCTGTGCACTTTCACCACAATGAACAGGAGCTGCACGCTCAGAACCTGCGTGGCCGTGTGGAGCGTGGCTTGCCTTTCACATCACTGTCACCACCCTCACTGAGCTCACAGACACTGCTGGGTCTCCATCACTGTTCAGCAAGCATTGATGAATGTCAGTGGGTGCCATTTTTTCTGCACGGAGGAGCTCAGTTCCACACCTTCACTCCATCCACACTCCCGTATCAGACACCATTCTGTCAGTGCCCCTCTGCTGCCATCTGTCACACAGCGACAGAACATAACGGGACGTTGGTGGGAAGGTTCAACGAAACCAGCACCACGAAAGCAACGCAGATTTTAAGGAGACGACTCACACGGTGAAGATGTGCATGCACATCTGTGAGCGGCAGCCAAGGAACACTTAACTCAGCAGCTGCCTTTATCTCTCTTGAACACAAGTCTTCATTATAATGTGTTTTCTATAAAACCAGGTATAATTCAGCCTGTAAGGTAAGTTCCTTTTTCAAATCTGCAAGTCCTAGTTTCAGGGAAGAAGTCTGCCAAAACATATTATACCCACCATAGCAATAAATTCTTCACAGATGAGGTTCTATACATAAATTACCTTCACCTACAGTCTCAGAACGCTCTTCTACATTTTATGGGATAATATGAATGATGAGCACCCGTGCATTTCTTGTAGGTCTAACGTGAGACAGACTTCTCATATATGCAAACGATGATGTGACTGAGTTGTATCCCCTGCCCCCCAGCCCTCACTGAACAAACGTGGTGACACAGCAGGCACTTGCCTAAGAGAAGCGCCCAGCCTGCTATAAAGATATGTCTGTACAAATTAAGTCTAACCAGGATTAAACGTGAATCACACAGTTAAACAAAAGCAATAAAAATACCTGAAAGGCTTTTTTCTAAACCTTATAAACGTGGATTCCCTAAACTGCTATTTCTTAGTTTAGTAATTGGTACATTTATGGTTTGGCAAAGTACCTCCTTGTAAGCAAACTGTACGTTTTAAGTGCACAATTTATATTTAATTGAAGCTAGCACTGTCATCTGTACAAAATCTGGCTGGATTTCACTGGCTGAGCTTTAGGTATTTCGCCGGTTCTGCTGGATTTTTAAAGCCCCAGAGATGCGGGAATGGAATGAGTCTGTTTGCTATTATTAGTAGTCTCTAGAAAGTACTGTCAGTGACCCACAGGAACCCACATCCCAGCCATTCTCCATACGTCCATTCAGGACTGGGTGCTTCAGCCTCGGCTCACGCACACTTGCCTCAGGAGCTCTAATTTCAGGCAATCACAACAAATGTGAACTGGCAATCAGGACCAGGACCCCAGCTCTACATACTGCTCTACCCTCATCTTCTGAGCGAGCTTCAGTTACAAACAAGAACAGCTCCAGGATCAGTCATTTTTCTACAAGGTCACAGTCTCGGTCCACTGCGTTAAACAGCAACACTGCCAGCAACGCGCCAAAACGCGCCAGTCCCGGCCGCTGAACCCCAGCAGCAATCGCACCGATGGCACGGGAAGGCCCGTCCTGCTGCCACGACAGCGGGGGAAGGATCAGGCATGAAGGCTCATCAACAAGATCAGGCAAAGGAGAAAACACTGAATCATATTAAAGTCATTACCAGAAAGTCAGAGTGCTGTAGAACACGCAGCCAGGCCGCCGAAGCCTTCAGGCTCAGTCTTGCACTGGGCTGCACGCGGCAGCACCGCCCCACGAGGCGCTCCAGGAGCAGCGGGTGACTCAGACACTCCTGCCTGCCGCCCTTCCCTCGCATGGACAAGGAATAATGCCGCCCCGCGCCCCATGGAACTCGCTCCCGGGTGACATGAACGAGCATTCTAGCTAGGAAGACCACACGCTGTCACTAGATAACGACCGCAGTGTTTAACGGGCACAAGCACAAAGGCACTCGTTCCAGAGATTCTCCCTTTTTACTTTAAAATTACGGATATTATTAAACGTCCAATTACATCATCAGCCATACACAACATTCACAGCATAAAACTGCTATAATTAAATGCTAACTGTTGATTATAATAATTTAGCAATGGAGCAATAAAATAAACAAGTACCTTTAAAAAGTTACTTCCAAAGAGTAATCAGACGGCGCGAGAGGGGAAATGCCAGGCCCTGGGGCGTCCCAGCGGGGCCGCGAGGTGCAAGGCGCAAGGCTCCGCAGGCCCAGGCACCGCGTCCTTCAGATCCACCTGCGGCTGTCGCTGCTGCAGGTTTGCAGTGCAGCTGGTGGCAAAAGAGTGAATTCCTGCCCTAACCGTTCAGAAGTCCAGCATCACCTGGAAACCGGTCACTTGGAAAAGCAACAGCCTACATGGAGACTAAGCACCGCAAGGATCCGGAGCAGCTGAGCAGCTCAGTCCACCTCACACTGAGTTTACGTAGGTCACTCCTACGCAAGTTGGAATGGACGACAATGAAAAATTCTCTACCCGTGGCATAACAGTGAGAATTGGTTTTTTGTAAAAAAACAAAATGCAGCCCATTTTTGACAAACTCCTGGTTTTGTTTTTATTCCAGGTGGATCTTCAGCTGAGCAAGAACCGAGCTGGAAACACGCGGTGCAAACCAAACGCCCGGTCAGCTCAGCATGGCCCATCATCCTCTGCTATGTTACATGGCTTTCCTCTACCGACAGCAAAACACGTTTTGCCAAAAACCACATTTCTCAGCAGGAAGAATGACCGTGCCCAGCCCCATCGCTCCATTCTTCGAAAAGCAGCATAAAAACCACAAGCCAGACTGAAAATAAGCAACAAACGAAGGCCTTCTATCGGGGTAGCTGGCCGTGAGGGGGTGGGAAGAATAACGTGTTACATTGCCACGGAGGAAACACATACAGCAACTGGAAAAATGGACTATAAAAAGCTCGTCTTACATAAACATGGGAGGAAGTAACCAACACCCTCAATTGTTGAAGTGAAAGGAGGACCTGAATACACAATTAGAAAAAAAGAAGAAAACATGAAAATCTCAAACGTTTCACATTTTCCCAACTCTTCTCGAATTTAAGAGTCTTGTTCAGCCGAGCCCAGCTGCTCCCAGCACATCTGCCAGATCTCACCGTACCACACATCTATGCAACACAGCACTGCAGGCTCCCCCGTTCAACAACCCAACGGCAGACAGAGCCCTCTGCAGCCGGGGCAAGGGATCGGCGTGCAAAGGAGAGGCTACAGAGCCGTGCTGCCATAGCAAACCATGCCTGCTCCAATGCATCCCCAGCGGCTCCCCTCCAGCCTCTCTCCAGCCAGGAGCCAGCATGGCAGCTTCTTCTATGCCAGAGACACCGGTGCTCGGTACTCTGATCTGCAGCAGGCATGAAGTCTCTAAGATAGAGATATCCACGGAGTTTCCACAATGTCATCTCCCATTTTTCCACTGAGGCCATTTTCTCTAGCAGAGAAAATACACTGGCTCATGGATTTAGCAAAGCCATCACCTTCCAGCTCCAGAGCTTGAACTTATCAGCAAGTACTCAGCAAGAGCAATGGACTCAGGTTGGAATGCAGACACACGGGACACAGGCTCCACTAGTCCTTACAAAGAGCACCAAACTGACACCAAATGAGGCAGAAGTCAGGATTTCTAATGAACTCACCAAGGTTAAAAACCTTCACTCTAACCTAGACTTTCCTTCCTCAGATCCTCCCGGCACCTCCACATGGCAAAGCTGCCCTGCGGACCTCCACCTCATTCCTGCCATCCCTTTACGTGCACCGTGCAAATCTCTACCAATTCCATAATGCAAATATAACAAACGAATTCTTAGGTGCTTACACAGCTCTCCTGCTCCAGTCCTCAAGCAGTTACTTTCATCTACTCAAACACAAAACCTGACGATAGAAACTGGCATTTTAAGGAGAGGGAAGTAGAAACTGCTCATCAAATGAGCAACTCGAGCTATGCTTCTGGGGGTGTATTACACTAGCACTTTTACATTACACCTACTCTACTAAATATACAAAACACTGAGCAAGTGATAGCTTTGTCAGCCACCAGCTAATCAAATGAAAAATTATTAGGCTTAGGAAAATAATAAAAGCAGAAGGCAGCTGTGCGTTTGCTGGATGAAAATCCCAGTGTCTCCATGTTAGCTCATGTGCATTTCAATTTCTGGGAAGAAAATAATGGGAGTTTCTCCACCCTTTCTCATGTGAGCCATAAAACAGATTTATTACCTAGGATATATTCTGTGTTTTCTCCTGAGGAAAAAAAGAAAGTGGTGGAACAAGTTCATTTTTTTCCCTTCTACAAAGAGGATTTTCTTTACAATGAACACAGAGCTGAATTTTGGTACCATGTGGCCCTCCCATTTAACGCTCCGGTCACACTTTTTACCTTTCTAAATCTCAAAGTGTAGCATTTTCATCTCAGTGGGGAACACACAGCTGCTCCAGCTGCCCGAGTGCGAAACGGCCGTCCTAACATTCCTACCTGCTGCGTTTTAAAGCAGAATCCTTTCCTTCTCTAAATCAGAGAAATTTTAAGTCCACTAAAAAACCACGTAGTGACTCCAAATAATAACTAACAAAACATAAAGGCAAAACATCGCTCTGCATGTCTGTGCAAACAGTTCCTGCTCAGCACTGCCTGACAGCCAGCAGTCACCCAGCAGCTCTGGGAAACCTAAAGGCAGAGGTCAGGGTTGAATATCACCTGGAAAGCTTTTCCTGTACAAATTACTTTTTCTTTTTTCCGAAACAGCCACAGTTTGACCTTCGAAAATAAATTAGGAGAATTTGCAGGCTGGAAGGATTTTACTCCCAGGACTCCTCATTTGCTTGCAGCGCAACGCTCCGATTCTACGCCCCTCTGAAGAGCAGTGAGAACAAACCTGTCCCTAGGAAAGGTGGTGCTCTGCAGTTTCCACTTCTGAGATGCAGAAGAGACGGACTCACATGTGAAATGCTTCTGAACCACGACACAGCCCAGCCCCTCCAGCTGAGCGCCCAGCAAACTGCCGGGGATAATACGCGCCTTTTAAAACAGTACCCAGTAATACCTCTGTCCTCAAGGAGATCTGCGCACCCTGCCACGTTTGCCACCTAACCACAACCTACAGCGGCATTCCTGATAACAGCACCTACTCTGGAACGAGTCGCTTTTCACAGCGCAGCAAACCTGACGTCCCACAAAGCTCCGGTTCTTTCAAACAGCCCCTCACTGTAAGGACACGTACAGCAAGCCATAAGCAGCACTGAAACAACATTACAAAAGATGAGCTGTGCCATCGTTAGCTGCACACTAATAAAATGTGCCTTAGGGAGCTGTGAAACATATATATATGTATATATATATATACACACACACACACAAACACATTCACATGTATTTTCCTTAGGAAAAGCAGAGTCCACTTCCTTTCAGCACACAGAGCTGCCAGCACAAGGCTCTAAAGGAAGCTCTTTTGCTTGGGCAAAAAATACACAGATATTTTTGCAGATTATTTCTTTCTCACGGCTCTGTGAGCACTTCTACTGCTTAAGAAAGAAACAACAACGAAACCACAAAACAGTAGTTAAAAAAGTGGTCAAGGTATCAATAATTGGAAACCCATCGTTTGTCCTGCCAAGTATATTGCAGTGAGTCAAACTGTAACAACGTAAAGAAAACAAACTCATCCACACTGGGTTTTTTTTGGATCAAAGTGCTCCCACTGCTATGAAACTTACCTTTTTTCTATGTAAAGACATCCTCACAACCACACAACACTGTGCCAAGGTTCAAGCTCGTACAGAAGTAAAGTACCACATAATGTACTACAACTTGGAAAGGAGGTGCAAAAAGTAAAGCTCAACTGTTTTTTAATCCTCTCTACATTTGCCTTTCCAACCCCAGGAATGTAACATGCACCTCTAATCCAACCTACCCACAACAGTACCATTTATTACTAAGAGCAGCCACAGCAGCTATTTTACACCACAAAGACAATGCTTCATAGATAACATACTGGAAAGCAAGGATTTTCAGCATTAAATCCCCACGCCGGCTCATCAGCAACTACCGACCAGTTTGTGGCTCTCACCGCTACGCTGAAACGTTACGTTTTCATGGCTGAGCCTGCAGAGAAACACTACTCAAGCTAAAAATGAAAGTAGGCAAACACAAAACACAACACAGCCAGACGTATGTGACGCAGAGCCAACAGACTCCTCTTACAACGTCACGGCCAGTCGTAAGGGTTCCACCGCAAAAAGAAACTGGCTGTATTCTACAATGACCTGCAGGTTCCGGAAAGGTGCGGTGCATGCAGCCAACAGGTCTGCTCTCCACTACCTTAAATGCTAACGCTTACAATTGCAGCCACGAACCAAAACCTCATTTCTGTAAACGAGAAGCCGGCAGCTATCCCAACGAGTGCACAAATGTCACTTCTGCCTGCAAGATAATCATAATCGACTGATAATTGCTAGTGGCGCATCTGACAAACCAGGTGAGATTTCCTGATCGCAGGATGTTGTTACAGTAACAAGAACAAAACAAGCCTGCCTGCAGATCAATTAAAACGTTAACAGTGATCATTAAAAAACAGGCTAAAATACTTTAAAAAAAGTCAGTGGTTTCTTGAAAACACACCAATATGGATAAAAACGAAGGTGTGCCTGCTCCGATGCTCCGACTCACACGGACAGGGCACGCTGCGTTCCGCACGGGGACCAACAGAGCACCGCGCGTGGGCGACGGGCTGCAAAGAAACCGAAACGCTCCTCCAGACAGCTCCCAAAAGAGCACGTGAGTCACCCCGACTCTCATCTCTCACATCCTTTATTTCTTCCCAGAGCGCTACCAAACACCGTGCCCATTTCTTTTACCTTATTTATTTCAAAATGAAGTTGTTGGATCTGGACATGAGCTCATTTTCTACTGGAAAGCGGCATGTGAAGGAGCTGCGTAAAGCACGTTCGTGATTTCAACAGCCGCCGCTACCGAACAGAGCAGCCCCTCACCGCCCGCCGGGCGGCACGCAGCGCTGCGCCGGGCCGTGAGCCGCGCCGTGCCGCCGCCAGGGGGAGCAGTGCGGCCCTCGGGCGTCCCGGCCGCGCGGCCCGGCTGCAGCGCAACGCCCGGCGGGCCGGGCCGAGCTCCGCGCTCAGTTCGTGCCGCGTCGTTCACAGCGCTCCGCGTCGGCACACACCGACACCGCCTGCGGCGGAGCGTTACCTCAGCGGGCGTCCGAGGAGCTGCGCTCTGCACGGGCGGGAGATCCGGCCCCGAAAGCCGGGGTTCGGCTCCGTGCCCCACCTGGATCCGCGCAGATTTTACGCGAGCTCGTTCGCTACCGCTTCCTTTTAAACGCCTTACAAAATGGCCACAAAAACACCCGGCCCGGGGACCGCGCTGCCGCCTCAGCAGAACGGCCCCGCACCCCTCCGCGACCGACGGGCGGGAAGGGCCGCGCGCACTGCGCCAGGGCGGCCGCCGTTACCCGCGGAGCGACGCACGCGCACCGCCCCCGCAGCCGCTCCGCCGTTGCCACGGCGACGCCCCGCGCAGGCGCACGGCACCCCCCACCGAGCAGACGCCTCCCGCCCGCCCCGCCGCTGCCACCGCGCCCCGCCGCGCCTCACCGAGCGGCGCTCCGCCTCGGGGTGGGGGTGGGCAGCGAAACGGCGATGATTCGGCGCTCCTCCGCTGTACCCAGCGCTGCTTCCCGGGGACCGGGCACACGCGGAGCGCCGCGCGGCAGCGGGCCGGACCCACGTGATGCCCGCAGGCCGCTCTTGGCACCGGCCGGGGGATGGGGGGTGCGGTGCGCATGCGCTGAGCGGATCGTAATGAAAGGCCGCGGAGCAGCTGGGCGCTGCGGATCCCGGTCGTGCCGCGCGCAGCGTGCTGCCAGGTGCGCGGCGTGCCTGGGAGCTGATCGTTACTGCGTGGTACGGTCACTGCTCCCACCAGGCACCCTGCGCATGCAAACAGCTGAACTCGAATTAATGCCAGATCAAATGTACCACAGTGGGATGCAGTTTGTCACTGAAATCGTATTACAGCACAGGTTTTTACACTCAGAGCTCTCAGAAGCACAGTCTCTGTTCCGAGCAGTGCCACCCGCCGGTACCACCCCCGGTACCACCAGTACCAACCGCAGTCCCGTGGGGATGGCTGCCTGCTGCACACGCACAGAGCCCAGACCCGCGTGCCCCGCTGTGCTGCACAGCCAGCCCTGCCCGCGGGTCCCTCTCCTTCCCGTCCTCCACTCCCCGAGGGATCTCCCTCTTGTTGGGCAGGAGGAAGGAGCCGGCCCTTTAGTTAAATAAAGCTTTCAACCTCCCATCTTCAAAACAAACACTGCGTTGTGGACTCCAAGCTCCTTAGGTAAAGCCCTAGGTCTCAAATCCAAAAGATACACCGTGTCCTTTTAATAATTTCATAGTGGAAACCCTTTATTTGCCCATTCCTATGGTGTCATGGAGGTTTTCAATGATTCTGGTTTAGGTTTCGGGATTAGGTGAAACCAGAGTGCCTTAAACCTCTTTAGAGGTTTGGGATTAGGTCTGCAGCCGGCCTACTATAGCCTTTCTGTGCAAGTCTAAATTAAATGGCAAGAATATTTGTTGTGCGCTGATTCACAGGTGTTTGGCAAAATACCAGAAAACATAAAGGAATCGCTGGAAGAATCACGAAGGCAAAGCCATGGAAACATGAGTATTAGCTAAGTACTGCAGTATCACTTGCAACTGGGGGGCATTTCAGGCTGCTTCTAAGTGAATTTAAGCGTGGATATAGTTTTTATGTGTGTCTCTCACGTGAATGTGAGTAAATCGAAGATCTGTCATGCAGATGGATCAAGGGTTCTTATTTGGGTATCACATTCTGGTACTTGCTGCCTTTTTTATAGCAAATGTATATTAAAGTTCATCAAACAGCTGATAGCACTGAAGCTCTATTGTTTTATTGTACACATAAATTCTACTCCCTCTCTGAGGCATGCATTGCCCTGACAGCATATGTTAGGTCATGAGGAGAGGAGCACAACAGATTTATGTCTGTTATTAAAACTCCACCCTGTCTGGGTCAGAAGGCAGAGACATTTACCTCATTGATGACCACGGACTAATTGGAGGAGATAGTTTCGTTGTGTAGGCTGTCTACTGTGAGGCCTTTCAGCAGCTTTGCAATAAATATCTCTACTAAGGATATTTCTCCTTGCTTGGCCCCATACTAGCAAAGCCTGATTGACTGGCCATACCCCAACACACAGGCTGAGGTGAGCAGATTCCATCAGGTGGAACGGAGAGCAGCTCAGCACTACAGCGTCAGGATCTCTGCAAAATGCAGCAGCTGGTTTGGTGGCATTTGTAGGCAAAAGCTGCGCTTCAGATGCCGGGCTCTGTGATGCCCTGGTGTCCAGAGGAGCAGCATAAATAGTTACAGCGAGGCAATGCACAGAGCCCAGTGGGTTGGCTCCTATAGCTGTCCAAAATTAGTTAATCCTTGAGCATAACTATCTCCTCACGTTACTAATTCATTTCACTTGTCATGTGCCTGCCAGCCCCCTCCAAAGAACTGTATTTTGAATGCATTTCTCTCCCCAAATAACTGGTTTTTAATTGCAACTTGCCTGTATTTAGAAAGGCAACTACATCTCAGAATTCCAGGGTTTCTCTGGTGTTTTTTCCATGCCAACAGTCAGTTCTCTTGAAGGCAGTGTTTCGGGATTCCTATGGCAAATCTTCTGATGATCAATGCACGCAGCCAGACTGTATCTTCTCAAGGCTGCCTGCAAGACCAAAACAGAAATAATTATTTTTTACAAGAATATCTCCACTCTAATCAAATGAACTGTAAAAGTAGGAGGGAGGCAAACTGGAAGGATTTAATAATCTTAGAATCTGTATAAAACGTTATTTACAGCTTAAGATCTACATGAGGCTTGAGCTTTTAATATAAGTTCTTCCCGTTCTTAATGGTGCATGTAAGGAAGAACAAGAGAAAAATGTCACCAGTCAAGGACAAAACCATAAAATAACGAGCAGCAGCAGAATGAAATGAAAGTATTGGGGACCAAGGGAGGCTGGGTGGGAGTTCATCTTCATACATGATTGATCATTACTTAAAAAGAAAAAAGACACTGTCTTCATCCTTAAATGAGATGGCAGCCAGTATTCTCATATTTCTCACATCCCTCAGCCTCACATCCCTCAACCTCTAGGTGGGAACTGAAGGAGCAAAATCCCCCCCACTGAAAGGGCGAGTCCAAGATCACCTCATGAGACTGAACGTGTACAAGTCTATGGGGCCAGATGACATGAATCCCAGGGAACTAAGGGACCTGGCTGATATGGGTGCCGAGCCACTCTTCATCATATGTGAAAAGTCATGGCTGTCACACTAAGTCCCAGGGTCTGGAAAAGGGGAAACATCACTGCCATTTACAAGAAAGGACGAAGGAGGACACGGGGAACTACAGGCCAGTGAGCCTCACCTCTATGCGATCATAAGGCACATGAGGGAGAGCAATTACACACGGAGCAGACCTGCCCTGGCTGCTGGCACCCAAGGGAGCAGATCAGCCAGGCCACAAAGGTTTCAGGACAGCAAATGACACCTCGCCTTAAGCAGGAAGCTCATTTCCTTACACAACTAGTGAGGAATAACGGGCTCTTTACTACATGGGAACATCCCTTCCACCTTTGTTTCTGATGCCACTGTTTCTTAGTGTAGCACACTTACACAGCAAGCTTTGAAATTCAGAGGTGCCACCCCACAGAAGCGCTGCTGTGATCTGCCTGGGAGGGCCTTGCACTGGCGTGGGGGTATCCCGTGGCAGTGATAATGGAACAGGAACAAATGGGGAACAGTGTGGCATTCACAGTTCCATGTGAGTTTCAGGGGCCTTGCCTATATCTCAGGGAAATTCCTGGTCACCTTTTGGAGAGGAGAGGAAAATAAGAAAGAACAAAAAAGGAAAACCACTGTGCTCCTCAACGAGGTCACTGGAAAACGACCCAGAGGCATCAGCTGTACAACCACCACAGCAGACCTACCTCTGCAGCAAGGCCCCTCAGGCAGAGTCTGGGTGAGAAAGAAAGACGTTCTGGATGCAAAATCCAGATCCTCTGAAACTAGGCCAGAAGACGGCCAAAGGCCAAGCCTGCATCTTTGCAAAAGCCCATATTTTTGTTAAATCTGAGCAGACCTTTGATCCAAACATCTCCACGAGGGTGAAAGCACAACAGTTTCATCCTAGCTTGAACACAGCCTCGCATCTTTGATTTCTGAGGACAGATCAGTTTTCTTTGGGTTGGGGCACAGACAGCAACAGATACCTCACGTCTAGCTCAGACCAAAAGGCTTAAGTGGACAGACAGACACCCACAATACCAGCAGCGTGTGGTGGGATTTCATGCAATGAAATCAAACTCTCTGCCTCACCTCCTGAGCTTATCCTTTAAAGACCAGTCCTGTGCTCACAGCTGGAGTTTATGTGAGTCCTGCCTTATTAATTAAGTGTAGCCAGTGCCTTTATCCCCTGAATTCCAACAGAAGCAATTAGAAAGCAGATACTTCACACGTAGCAGCTGGTCTGTTTAACACCCTCCCCACATTATTTGTTCCCTTCCCCCAGCCAACCCAGCTCCTCCTTTTCCCTCCTTTCATGTAATGGAGAAGGAGGGTAAAATCAAGGTGTCAAACACAGGGGCAGTAGATAACCATTTTCTTATTAAAAATTACCTAGTGTAACACTGAAAGTAGAGGGGTGTTGCTGAGGGCGGGTTTCTGGGCAAGGAGCTGCAACATTCACGTAACAGATGGGAAAAAGCCTTGGCTGTCTATTGTGTCCTCCTTAAAAGGGGATCTGTATCAAAGTAACAGCATATTTTCTTCACCATGGGCTGTGGATGTCATTAGCACAAGTCTCATTTCTATTTAATGCCAGAGTTAAGAGTCACATAAAATAGGCACAGGTGAGGGCACCAGGCCCATTAAGTTGTGCAACGTGACTCTCTGGGAATGGTTTGAATGTTCATGTACCTCCAATTTATTTATGCTTAGGAAAGTCAGTCCCGGAGTCTCTACTCCCTATTTCCCAGTCTAAATACTGCCTCAGTGATGCCATTAGACCTGTAAAAAACCCACCCAGTGTCTGATATTTCCCCCCACTCTCAGGGAAGATCCAGTTACTAGAAGGGCAGTTCTGCCCCTGTCTGTGTTACATGCAGCACTGGGAGATGCTGTGGACATAAAGTTAACGCCATAACAACAAAAAGTAACACAAGGCGAAATTTGCTCTTAGCAGACAGTGTTACATGCATGTAGGTACTTCAGAGAACAACCCTTGATTTAAGGCTTAGATAAGTGATTTTATCTTAGGTAAGATTTGTTTACTAAGATAGAGCTTTTCTGAAGGAAACCAAGTTAAGAGTTCAATGGCTGCACAACACTTCTGAAGCAGGGAAGCAATGCTACGTATTTCACACACGGGCTCTCAGGAATCACATTTCTCTTCCTAACGTGTCTGGAATTTTTCTAAATGCGGATTTTATCGGTAAAATAGAGATCTTGTCCTAAACAGCGTCATCTGGTCATGAAATTGATATGAATAATAACAAAACAGTAGACAGCCAAATTACTCCAGTGCTGTGAGATTTTTCTGGTAGACGATTTCCCACTTATCAGGCATCATGAGGACATTTTCAGTTAGAATATGGGGAAGATTTAGCTCCAGCTGTAAACTTCCTATCTCCTTCCTCAAAGCTCGTTGGAGAGGCTCCTTTTGCTGCCAGCTCCCCGGATGTTTGCCATTTTTTAATCAAAATTTCAGGAATCTTGCACCACTAACGTACTCCACAGAAGCATGATGAAGCACCTAATACTTATGTTACAGACAGGGAGAACAAGTTAGGAGGGATTAAGTGATCTGCCCAGCTTCCCACACGACAACACAGGTGTGGCTAGAAATCAAAACTCCTCACTTTCAGCCTTTGCTGTTACACTAATCTGCTTTTAGGTTTTCCTGTTAATAAAAAAATAATTATCATTTCAGGAACATGTCTGGTGGTAACCAGTAATGCACGCTCCTGATCAAACAGATCACGGTATTTTAGAAACTGTTAGAGCTAGTTAGGCAGCTGGACCCTTTTCTTCCCCTGGATCCCTCCAGCGGGAGAAAAAATGAAAGAGAAGGGCAGTCCTTTGTAACTGCAAAGGCTTCAGCTAATGAAAGCAGAAATGGCATTTCTTATTTTGGCAGTTAGTAGTAAACACTGTTATTAAAACTATAATAAGATCAGTTAATATTGTATGAAATATTAGTGATGTCTGAGCATACAATAGTGCCCTCATCTCTTTAGTTAAAATTACAAAATGATTAACAGCCCAATTAAAAACATTTTTGTTTTTGACATGATAAATTATACTTTATCTACCTAGCTGTAGATGTAATTGATTATTCTATCCGTTTGCTGTTGGCTGTCATTAAAAAAGACAGATACCACTGGTTTCTGGCCTCTCTCCCACTGAGAGAAAGAACAAATCCTGCTATTAACGACAGACAGCATCATTATGAAAAAATTCCATTTGCCACTAGGCAACATAGCAGAGTTCCAGCAATTATTGTATTAGTCAAGCCGTTGAGAAGTTCCATAAAATCGAGAGAGTTTTTTAAGGAGCATTCAACATTATTTGGCAACTTCTGTGATGTAACAATTAAAACCATGCTCCAGGCCCCAAAATGTGCAACAGATTGCCAAAATCAGATAAAACCCTAGAGGGCCCCTGACTTGCAAAGAGAAAAAAAAAACCCAAACTGTTTACTTTTAGGATCAGACATTCATCAACATTTGGCTTTTGTTTCAGCCAGTGTCAGATAATAACAGCAACACGTTTTCAGTTGGCTTCTAACAGAACTCCAACCAGTTTGATGTCAGGCCTCTGAGAGTTAGCTGAGGCTGACACCAGCCTCTCCTCGGGAGAGGGAAATCTTATGTAGAGCTGGTGCTACCAACCTTGCTTAGTAGAGCAGACACATGGGAGCACTCAGCAGTCCCTTCTGGAGGGAATCACATCTGTTCTCTAACAGCAAATATCAGGAAATGACTGGAGAGATGTTCAAGTTATTCTTTCCTTTCCCACCCGAGGGCTGAGCCAGGCAACACCTCAAATTGCCATGGTTCCAGGGGATTAAGCTGAAGCCTCCTGTCCATATATCCCATTAACCTGGAAAAAAAAAAAAAACCACACTTTAAAACTGCTAAGGGAAGTTGCTACGAAACCAAGTTATGGCCAAGTTTACCATCTACCTATTTGTGTATCACGTGATCTTAAGGAATAATGATTTGTGGTACCAGAAATGAAGATACAGTATCAGGCATCTGTAGCAGAAGGTGAAGTTGGGTACAAAACACAGACCTGATCTAGCCTAACACAGACTGTAAGAACCACTTCAACAGTACATATATTTGTAAACAAGTTAGAAGATACCCATCTCCCTTCTCAGAATAGCACAGTGCCCAAGTCAGGAGGTATCCATGTATCAAAGAATTTCGATGGGAGCGGGGCAGTCAAAGGGAGCTGAGATCTGAACACAGCACGAGGCCCTGGGATACTTCTGTTGCTGCTAGAGGGCAGGTTTTAGCACAGGTTTAGCATCCTGCCAGTCTCCACCTGGAACATGCCGTACCAAGTAGGACAGATGAAAAGATAAAATTGAGCCTGACATAATATGGCCTTTCATCACGCTTCTTCTAGATTGATGAACACCAGCAATTGTTAGGGACTGCTATTTAGTAAAAGAACAAACCTAGAACCCTAAGCAATCGGTGGCTTCCACATGATTTAAGTGGGAACAGCAGCACACAGCATTACAGGCCAATGGCCAGCCTTGGCCTATGGGCAGCTCTCGAATCATATTGCATTGCCAGGGCAAGAGCTCAGACCTGGGAGAGAGAGAAAGTACAGGAAAGAAAAGTGCCTGAGTCCTGCTAAGCCAGGAATCAGTAATGCTGTAAGATACAGTCACATTTTCAAGTACATTTAACTTCCAGCTTGCGTCTGGCAATTGCTAGGGTGGGATGAGATGTGTAGCTATATAAGTGTGAATCCCTCAATAACTAACCAGCTGCTTTACAGGAAAAATTATGGCCTTCCAGTTTTCTTCAGCAGAGGTAAAGCATGTATTGTGATAGCATTCAATTTTCTTGCCTAGTAGAGCATTTGGAGCTGTCGTTTAAAGTGAAGGATTCTATGTCAGCTCAAGAACATAGGTCAGTTCCTGCTAAGTGTGGAAAAGAATAACTTTATTTCTTATTCTTGAATTATATGAGTTAATTGTGCCAAATTTTCAAGATGTTAGTCTAGTGCCAGATGAAGGCTTAGGAAGGCTTTTTTAACGTATGTTCTTTACTAGCATTAAAACTTCCATTACTGAAATAATTATGTTACAACATACACGTGTGAAATGCATTTGAAAGAATTAGAAAAAAAGTGAGGTTTCCAATATTTTTCTCAGTCACTTTGGCTTACAGTTCATCTGAGCCACCATTTAGAAAAATAAACCCCAGCACAGAGGGACAAAAAGGAGAGGGTGGAACATATTGAGAATACAGCACGTTGGGTATTACTGAGCGCAAAGCATTCGCTGGAAGAAAAGGTAAGTTGAAAATTTGGGCATTTTGGATCACGGGCCATGTAGAAGGCTAAACTCCCAGATTAAGCCAACTCCTCACAGACTACTCCTGCAGTTTGTCTACGGGGCGTTGGAACAAGCCTTTACAATTCAAGCAGTTTCCGTGCCAGCCTGTGCTGTTCGGGCTGTGGTTTGTAGGTGCTTGCATCTTCCTCACTTGTGCCAGCTGGCTGGTGTTGCTGCTCAGAAGGATGCCAGATGGCCAGTGCTTTAACCAGCCTGGGTTCCAAGTGACCCATTTTTTTAAGCTGCCACTTTAATTAAAACAAAACGTACAAGAAAAAGAAGTTTATCACCTGCAACACATACCACTGGATGCCTCTGTCAGTGGGTGTTCAGCAGACGGAGCCAGACTTCTCTTCCACACCACCAGGATCCAGAGGAAAAAAAGCCAGTCCATCTGCTAAAGCTGTTAGGCCCTTTGAGCTGCACCGTACCAATTCCCGTTTACAGGATCCAGTGCCCTCTACCGAAAAGAACAACAACAAAAAAGCATTAATGTTTCCCAGGCCCTGCAAAGTTACTGCTGAGGTACAGCAGTATTAGACTTGAATGACTGGCACTCTCTCTCCCGTGCATGCACACACATGCGCCCACTGGCCCATCTGCCAACAGCGTTTCCAGGTTATTGCAAAACAACACATGGAAAGTATCGAGGAACTTGCAACGGCTACGGGGCTGTCATAAGAGTAACGTGTCACTTTCTGGAGGGGGAAATGCATGTGGACATATGGTAGCCGTGAAAGGAGCTGGACTAGTAATCTTGGCAGGCTGAAGCTGGACACAAACGTTGCTGCTTTGCCTTGATCTTTATTTACAATAAACGCCTCGGCTTCAGCTCAGCGTTTTATCTGGAGCAGCCGCCGGCGTTTCTGTGTCCGTGTTCCGTCTCATTGGTGCTCTGACATATTTACACGCAGGCCGGGCCCGGGCAGCTGTGAATAAGAGGCCGTATATCAAGAGAGGAAAAAGGGATGCAAAGATGAATCTTATGAAATATTTTCCATTTTTCTTTGACTTGGTTGTGCATTTTGCTACGGCCCATTGGGCACTCACTCAGCACTTGGACACTTTGTTCCAAGAAGTCTCGCCTACATTTCTAGCTGTGTCTACGTGCCAAGCCTAGCACAGTACCTGAGACAGCCTACAGGGAAAAGGAGATTTACAAACAGAATAAGGTGAGCGGGAGGGAAATTTCCTGTCTTTCAGTGGCATGTGCTGCAGAAAAGAGAACCATAACTTGAAAGTCACCAAACAGTCTTGTCTGATTCCCACTCGACACAGACTGTTGCATTTTACTTCTGACTGCCAAAGCGATAGAAATTATTTACACTAATTTGTGAGAAAAAAGCAATAACATCCTTCTGCAATTAAGGCAGGCGATACCATCTCTATCTTCTTCGGGCAACAGAAAGAGTTAATTCCTTTCAGCGATGAGTCATCCTCTCCTTTTTTCCCTGTGGCTGACTATTAGTTTAGTTGTGTTGACCCTGTTTAAAAAGACAAGGTTTAGATATAATAGTAATGATACTGTATGTGCAATAACATTAGAAAACAAACACAGATGCACCTGGGGAACCTGAAGGCATCTACTGGCCTTTCTAGGCAGACAGCACAGAGCGGCCCTTCAACATTTCCACGTGGAAAAACATTACCTGGCACAACACAGTTTACTTTGAGTGACCCTCTTGACTTTCAAAGAATGAAAAGTCAAGGCCATTGTAAAGCTGAAAACTTGTTTCCTAAGAAGAGGCCATGTTCAACTAGTACAAGAGGGGAAAAAGGGATCCAGAGCAACAACTGGAAAGAAAAACTGGACATTTGAATGGAATATCTGCTGGTGTCTTTTCTCTGGCATTGACAACCTACCAAAGGGTGTGAGAGATTTTCCCCTTACTTTTTCAGTGTGAAGACAGGAAGAGAGCACAGTTTGTTTATTCGTCTTAAAGCCATACCAGCATTAAAAACTCACTGCTTATACTTATACAAGGCTCAGGACTGGTATGCAAGAACTACATGCTCCCCTGGTAGCCCACGTGAGATCCAAAACAGCATGTGGAAGTGCTTATTTCCCTCAGATGTCTGTTAAGGAGGTCTGGGAGACAGAAGCATAATTCCAATTACACCCCCTTGATACAGTCTGAAAGCTACATAGGCTCAGCCAGGCAGTGGTAAATACTACAATCGTAGATGCATACAAAGCCTCGGTACAGCAAGTCTCGTTTCAAAGACTGTTATGATGGGGTAGATGTTCCATCCTACGCGCCTTAGTACAGGCAGAATACACTAGATGTCCTGCTGCTGTCAAACCACAGACTTTTCTTTACAACTGTGCATGCTTCAGTGCAGCTGAATCAAGTCATTCTCACCTTGAATAAAGGGCCAGGAGGTCCCAGGGCCATTGAGTGAAACACCCATCAACATTGCTGAAGAACCTTCTCAGATGGTTCCTTGGAATGCTTTTCTTTGAACAGTTTTGTTAGCTCCAGCGCAGCAGCTGAAGTTACAGTGGAAAGGAGCAATGGGGTTCTCCAGCATATCCGGAGCAGAGCAGGAGCCTGGCAGGATTTAAAACAGCACCAGTTTCAGTAGGTATTTGTGCACCCTCTGCCATTAACACATGATCGCTACTTCAAGCTAAGATGCGGCGATCATTTAGCGACTCACCCAAGATCACACAGATGGTGTTTGCATCAAGAATTTGACCCGCCAAGCCATCTGACACCTCAGGATTGTTCACTGAGGATTAGATTGCGTTTAGGAGTCCATTTTTATATATGAATGTAGGATTTGGAGCCATGAAGGAATGGTAAATTAAATAGTGAGGAATTTGTCACATCTCTGTTCAAAGCAGGCTAACATTTCATGTAAGTAATTACACACTTCAGACAGTTGAAATCATCTTCTGCACAAATAATTTAAGCTTACTTGGTCTGTTTTGTTCAGATTTAAATTTTTATTGGAAATATAAATACCTATGTCGGTCACCAAACCAAACCAAACAAACATATCAAGTAGGGTCTATTATAGACTAATATGGAAACAAATAATCTGCAAGTCTGGTTTTATTTATAAGCTTATTTGAGTTTTTACCCTAGGCTCATATTAATCGGGTTTGTGGTTTCCACATCTGTACTGCTGATGCCCAGTGCAGACTGCATGCCAAGTCAGACCTGGGCATCCTCCAAGCTCTAAATAGAAAACATATGCTTCAACTTTAGCCACCTCAAGACAAGCAGGGCAAGTAACCTACCAAATAACCACAGCGGGTGCAGCAGGCAGAGCAAAACTCTGGGGAACTTCCAGAGGTGCCTGTTTGAAAGCTTCTTGCTTCTGACTTGCTCCAGGGGCAGCCAGACTGCCGCCTGTATTATATTTGCTCTCTCTGATGATCAAGAGATAGCAATTCCCTTTGTAGCCTCCCCTTCCTCTAGCTGCAGCTAGAAATACACAGACTGGACCAGTTAGTTCCCAGTGTCAACTAGTAATACATATTCTAGAGGAAGATGGAAGAACTCTTGCAGATGATGGCAATGCAGTATGAATTCTTTCCAGAACCCTCGATTATTTTTCATATTTATAAAAAGCATTCTGAACATTCACGAGAGCCATAAATATATGCATAAAAAATGCCCATTGCCCCTTGTCAAGCCAAAATGGATCCAGCTGTTCTGTGGTGCTGGTCTCTGACTGCAGAGAATCCCTGTCTTAATGGAAGATGTATAAAGGGAATCCCAAACCAGAAATACGATCTCAGCTAAAGACTGCTTAAATCAACTATTAGAGAGTATTTCAGGGAAGGACATGAATACAAAGCTGATTCTCAATACAGCTGAGATCCAGTCACATGAACCCATCTCCATAAGGAAAGCTGTACTGCCTGCAGATGCTTTTTAGGACAAGATGCTTCCAAACACACTTTGTTTTGTTCTCGTACAACTTCTTCCAAGTTCTGTGCCAGTAAAATTGTGTCACTGCAAACTCCACCCTAGGGTCGAGTATGAACATAGTATGTATGAACACCAGGCCTGCTCCCTTTTTGGGCAGACGAGCAAGGCCAGTACATGAGCTGTAGCAAATGACATGTGAGCATTATGGGGAACAAAGGAAGCAGTATTACTGGTGTAAATACTAGAAAATTGGCAAAGGCATTCAGTTTTTCTTCCTATATACCTTATGATGCTCATCCAGCAGCCTCTGCCACCTGTAGCAATCATTACTTTCCTGACAATTTCAACAAAAGTGACACAGCAGTGCCATAAATTTTTTAAAGTCACGTATGTGCATGCTGTTCTTGCAGAAATATTGTGATTCACGTTAAGAATGCAGAGCAGGGAAAGAGAGGAGGCATAAGGGGAGAGAAAAAATTGACACAACCTCAGTGCCCCAGTCATGTTGAAGGGAATCGCTCTGTCATCCATCATTCTCTTTCTCAGAGGACTGCTTTGCCCAATGTGGCTGATCCACGAGCTCTCAGGCAGAGGTAATTGTTATGAAACTGAGATAGCAAAAGAGCAGTGTCTGATAACAGAAGGGCAGATCTGTCATCAGCACAGAAGGCAGTCTTTCCTTGTGGCAGTAGCTAAAGAAAAGAAGATGCAATTAACAATTAGCCTTGGTAAGAGAAGACAAAACCTTTAAGACAGTTTCTGCTGCAGGAAATCAAGCCACAGACTTAGGAATTAATGGTTCAAAGTCTTGATTTTTGCCTTGCTAGATATAATATAAGATGAAAGAGAGAGGGAATTTCTTTTGCCATTTCATTCTGGCTAGCTAAGAACCAAGGTTTAGCTATGGAAAAAAGCCAATCTTACAACAACTACAGGAAATGAGAATAGCTTTGCAGCATTTCCAAGCAAATCCAGCACACCTTCAGCTTATGTTTTAGGTACAGAGTTCAGGCTTCTCACCTCAGAAAACAAAATAGAAGTGTTTCAGTGGGTGCTGCGCTATCTCCTCTGCCCTTCACCCCTTCACAGCTCTCTAGTTTCTCAAGCTAGAATCAAATTAAAGTTACAGTCAAATTTACAAAGAGCTCTTGGTATATCAAGCAGGCTTTGCTTTCATACATTTGACCTTTGAACTGCATACTCCTTTGTCCAAGCTTGGAAGCTGCATCCCCACACAGTGAGTCCAAACTCTGCTCTTTGACGTGTCCTTTCACTAGTCTCCAGAAATGCTCTTTGAAAAAGCTGGTGAACAGTCGTAGTTCTCGGGCAAAGATGAAGGCAATCACTGCTCTGAATACTGTTTTTCCTACTGCATCAGGCTTTGTAGAATTTGGTAGAATTCAACACAGAAACGTAACATGCTTCCACATAATCTCTTGTTGCCAGTCAGTACCATGATCCCTGCTCTACAGGGAGGAGCAATTGCTAAGGAAAAAGCATGATTCATAGGACACAGTTCCTACGAAGACGTTATACGCAAATTGTCAAGTGCTGCCTCAGAAGGATGGACTGGATTCTCATCTTAGAAATTCCACCTAATAACTCAGATTCTGTAATCCAGAGCAGTGCTTCAGATTCTATCTTCATAAACCCAGTCCCTAAAAAAAAAAAAAAAGAGAGAATAGCTCACTTTTGAAAATTAAATATTCAGAAAAGCATTTGATTGTTTTGGGGTAGTATTCATAAACAAATGTGTATCTAACTAAACTATGTGTGTTGCCCACTTGTCAGATGCAGGTTGGGCACAACTCAGTCTGCATCAGAAGCAACAGCTGCAGATCCTCCCGAAGTGAATAATTATTACAAGTCCCATGAAATGCTTCTGGTGGGGCCACATTGGAGATGTGCAAGGAATACTATCGACCAATTAATGCACCAGAAATAGAGCCTTTATGCAAACAAAAGGCAGGTATATTCCTCTCCCTACGAGGCATTGCGTGTGGATTAATCAAGACTCTTCGTTGTATCTGGGCAAACTAGGTGGAATTAAAGAACTACCTTGTTCTGTGATTTCACGGTCCACAGGTGCAAGAGAACAAATCCAGCACAGCCTATAGGCTTAGACAAACAACCTTGTACAGCATTGCCAGCTTTTCCTCCCCTTCCTGACTGCTTCGGTTCTTCATGCCCCACAATATTTTCCACTTCTAAACTATTTTCTTTCCTTTGTCTACAGCACACTGTGTTGCTTGTGCTCCTAATGATTAATTTCACAGCTCACACCTAATTTGACCCTAATAGCTTTGGCTGCAAAGAAGTAAATTGGACAACTGGTTGTTGATCCAGACAACTTATCACCCCATGAACACAATAAAGGCAGGGCTGTTTATCAACAGGGAGATGCCCATTACTATTTTTACAGGCAGAATGCTGGAGCTCCCTTATCAAGCAGAGAAAGCAAGCATGTACTCCAGGCACGCAGAGGGGAGGCAGACTGCTTTCAGCCTGCAAGGCCACACAATATGGGAAGTGGTCGCTTGAAAGTGGGGAGAATGACAGATGTTTTGTGCCTGTGCGTTTTTTTAGAGGACACTGGGTCTCTGCCATGGGAACAGGGTGGACAGTAAAGGCAGTGGACTAGATGTGAAGAGTGACAAAGCAAGTCAGCCATGGACAGCCTGTGGGAGGCCAGAGGAAATGCACCATTAGTCAAAGTTGGAGGAAAAATAAAATGCGATGACAACTGGGCCATTCATGTACTTCCCCTTCAAGGACTGACCAGACCCTTCACGACTCAAAAGACTCAAGTATCAGCTTCTTTTTCTCCTCATCCAGGCTAATGTGCACCAGCACAGTCTGAGAAACTCCCTTGTCACTTTTATTAATTCTTATCTTGTTGTTCTTGGCTGCACTTCACTGAAGTACAGTGAGGGAGAGTGGTTCAATCAATAATGCAGATTCATGCGAGAACCCTCTTCCGTTGTTCTTACATATCAACTGGATAGCTTAAAGCAAACGTGCATCCAGCTTATGAACTTGAGAAATATTGGGACTTTCAAAACTAGAAAGCACAGCAACGAGGTGGCCTCACAAGGATGTTTCAGCCCCAATCTTATGACGGTCCAAGGTAGCTTTTGTGCTTTGACAATTTGCTACTTTATGCAAAAAGAGCAAGACCTCAGAGCTCTGAGTAACCACAGTGACAGCAAAGACAGCCTTGCATTTCACAACCAAATTTCATCTGATACTTCATTCCACCACTGTCATGCAAATCCTGAGGCACTCTTGTCACCACCCAAGAATCTGATGTACTTTGTCATTAAGGAAAGGCAATGCCCTTCAAAAAAGCCTCACATAAACACTCACAAATAGCTGATCTCTTATTCTTCAACAGAGATCACGACACAGCTAAGCAGAAATCTTATTTAGAACTGCCTTCTCTGATGCTGTGGCATTTCCAGATTTGGAAAGCAGAAGTGAGTTAAATGAGGAGGCACACAGAAAATCCTGAAATGCTCCTTCAAGAATAGTATCCCGGACTTTTACCCCACCTAAAGGGAATTCACTCATTAACACTTAAACAGGGCAGAACGTAACTAAGTAAAATAGAATGAGGTTACTACGAAAAAGCAGACATGAAAAAAATTGAGAGGAACACAATTAAAACTCTAATTAAGGATAAGGTCAAATTTTTGACTGAAAACTTGATGGTATCCCAGACAGATGCAGAACGAACAAGACCAGGAATGAATGCAAGCCAAGTGTCAAGGAAATTCTCCTTATTTTTCCTGCATTTGAAATATTCCTATTGAATAAATTCAGTGAGAACCAAGAGGCAAAAATGAGAAGGTCTCTCATTATTTAATTAGATCCCAGTCTGATGTAAATTAAATAAATCCTTTGATAATCTGAGAACCAATTCTTAAGACTCCAAGCAGCCTGTGTTCTTTAAGTTGCCTATGGTTAATCATCTCTGCTTTCTATGTTACTGCAATCTGGAATCATTTACCTAAGCTGGCCAAATTTAACAGTGCTATCAGAGTACGAGGGCCCTGCTGCCACACTCCTATGCCTACCAACATCTTCCCAATTATGCAGGAGTCTTTTCAGTAGAACATTCGTCGATTCCATTTCTCTAAGGAAAATGCCTGGGTTTTCTGCTATTTTCAGCTGTGTTTGTACGACTTGCCTTCATGTGAAAATTAATGCGCTTCCTCTTCATCCTCTGAGACCAAGAAAGAAAGAGTATCAGGATTTCATAAAAACGTCAAAGCTCAATCTTTTGTCCCCGTTTAACAAAAGCATTTAAATAAGGATTTCTGTGCAACATTAGTTGTGTTAGAAACTTCAAGGAATGATATGATTTAAGACAGCTCAAACTGCTGCATAAAGCTAAAAGGTGTTAGCCTGCTGCTCTGATGCTATATGAATAAAGTCTTGTTTGGTTGCATTCAGTTCTGGTTCTGTTTCAACAGATGGACACAGTTTAATAATACATTTGAGCCTTGTCTCACAGGGACACTGCACAAAAAAAAAAAAGGAAGTATTTATATATTTTCATGCTTCTTCCCCCCCCCCCCCCCCCCCCCCCAAGCTTAAAGCCTAAAAGCTGTGGTTTTGTTTCTATTGCTTTCTTCCCCTTGTTATCTTAGAAAATGTCAGCTAGGTATTTTCTTACATTTCTAGCGCTATGCAGTATTTTAAGAGACTTGGGTTGAGCAGGTATCCATCGTCTTTTTTAGATTCCTTACCATCTATCCAGTTCAACCCCCGAACACAGCCTTGGAAAAAGAAGTTCCCTTGTGAAAGATTTAAGAAGAAGAATCCTGCTGTTCTTCTGTTTGCTGTCAAAACAAGGAAGAACAAGCCCGATTCCCACCTTGCTTTACGGTAAGGGTAAGAAGGATAGGAAAATCTCCCACAGCAGTCCTTCTGGTCTTCATGTTCTCTGAAAGAAAATGGGGGAAGAGGTACAGAAACGGTTAGTTTTTGTTTACAGTCCATCTTCTGCAGAGTATCGAGGGTTTCCCTAAGTTAATGCATTGATACATCAGATTTACTTGATCACAAAATGCTGAGATTTTTGCCTGGAAAAAATGTCCCCCACCCCCTCCTTGGAGATGCTGGTTCTGGCAGGCTGCAGCTCCCAGTACCTCTGTACCAAGCTAACAATGCAAAGCACCTTGTTCAAACAAGACTGGTCTCCATTTCGCACAATCCCCCCAGGGAATATTCACTTTTCTCTTCGTACTATACCAATCTGACTGATGCAATTGGATTCTGGAAATGTGCCTTATAAGTTTCTATTCCAGCTTCTTAGGGATGATGCTAATTTTCCATTGTAGAACCAGAACATTTTAGGTGTGCTAGGTCTAGTCTGTGAGAAATGACACCAAACAAAGTGGCATATACCATTAACTCATAAACCATGTTTGGAAATGGACATTACTTAACAGCTCCTTGCAAAGAAAATCTACAGGTAAAATAAGACAACCTTCCTCGCTCCAGCAGTGCTCGAAAGGAAACATTTTACATCCACATGGTGAACAGACACCTGCATTCTCTTACTTCCTCACACAAAATCTTTTGCTTAATTTGTGCACCAATTCACCATCCTGATTGTTTTTTTCCTAGATCGGTGGTATAATATGAAGCCTAAGATAGCCTAAGAGTCCCATTTTATTCTTTAAAGATGTGATCATTTTCTTTTGTTTCCCCATAGCAAAGAGAATCCTATTCACATCCCAAACAGAACGTCAGCAGTTGGGATGGTGTTTTTTTAAGGTACCTACGAGATTAAAGACTGAAATCAGATGCAGTGTTGCCAAAGTCTTTGCAATATGCATGTTTTCATGGCAAGATGATTGACAAGAATTGCAATAAGGTGCTGAAGGGAATATTTCACCTGGCCCATCAAAATTCAATGTAAAGGATTAGAACTAAGAAGAGCTGACAATATTGACTTTGAGTGCCACAACAGAAACATAATTAGCTTTTTGACGTGCAGTGGACAGAAATATTCTTTTTTTTATTTTTTTATTAGACAGATTAAACCAGATCTGTTTCATGCTGCCCCAGAAAACAAAAACAAACACCCTACCCCACCCCGTCTCCCCTGCACAAACAAGGTCTGCTCTTCTGCTTCCTCCTTTCCTAGTAAAATTCAGGTTTGGCACTAGAATAAATGCATGCAACTCCAGCCTTTCTCCTGGAAGAACATCAGGAAAACTTTGTGCATAAAGCTAAAAAACCTCTCTTAAAAGGGAGCGTATAGATCTGAAAGAATGAAAAAGTCAATGAATTTTATATAAGTTTACTTACTGCAAAACAAACTGTCTGCACTATGCTTATTAAAGGCATATTTCATTGCCTAATCATATACGTCTATTGTATCTTTTATGTTTCAAATGCTAATAGCAGTCTGTTCCCCAACCGTAGTAATGAAAGACATTTTGGCATATGCTTATATTGATTCCACTTTAACAAAGCACTTAAGACATATGCTTGCAACCCACTGAAATTAATGGCTAACACTGAGTGCATTGATTTCGCTGGGATTCAGACAAGCAGCAACGCAGCTGGGCACAAAGTTGCCGACCTCGCTGGATAAGCTCGAGCCTCTGAAGAGAGAAGTCTTCAGACTTGAAACTGCACAACGTACAAATGTTTTGGTTAAAAATACACTTTTTTGTTAGCACGGTTACTGCAACAAAAGCATCGATCCATTGTCTGCAGGAAGAACAACAACTGCAGAAAAATTTTCTAAGAGGCGTTTACAGAAAACAGTACGTGCTGATATGAGAAAATGCAAAACTGAACTGCAGACAGGAACTTACCATTAAGAACAGCTATCATCAGTTATACGTAACACAGTATGCTCGGTTCCCACTTTCATAAACTCACGAGGATTGTCCGTACACCTGTCTGTTATTCTTGTTGGCAGCAAGATTAAAAGGTGTATGAAGATAAAGAGGGGAAAAAATAAAGAGCAATGCTTACCTCATTCCCCTTTTAGCCAGTGTTCCTAGCTATCCTAATCAGAACCTGCAGTGAAAAATTCCAGGAAACAGACTAAAAATAACTTTAAATGCAATTAATTCAATGTTTCTTCTCCAATATCAACCCCAGGTAATGTTAGAACAGCCTGTTCCAGAAGCTCAGCATCACTCAACTTAATGGGAACTTCTCACCAAAAGAAATGAACGTAAAGAAATAACACTGAGATTAACTCAACCCATGTAGTTCCCTTCTCTCCTGATAGAAATGCCTCAGAATTTTTAAGCACACGCTGCTGGCATTTCTTCATTAATTGTAAAATATTTTTGTCTATCATTCATGCTCACAGCTACCAGACGGCTCTGCTGTAATGTATTTTTTCCTCTATATTTTCTAGTGTAAAACCCAAATAGCCAAATATAGGATAGTTTAGCCCTTCATAATACTCTGCACCGTATTTCAGTAAGTTTCTGAGTTACGTCTCAGAGTCCTCAGCAGCACAGCAACACACACGGACTGTGAACGTACCTGTTAGAGCTCATTAGTGGTAATTAACATCAGAGCATATTTGAAATCATACTTACTTCATCTGGAATTGTTTTGAATTCAAATTTAAAATAGTTCAGGTCACCCAGCCTGCAATAATGGCTGTTCAGTTTATACATCAGAGGGAGGCGGGTACCAACATTGCCTTATTAATCGCTCTGGGTCCAGTTTCCTTCACATATAATTCTATCACAAAAAGCAGCATTAAGATAAAACGTGTACATATATAAGCTGAAGCTATGTGCAAAATTAACAACAGAAAAACATTTACTAAAAAATACATTCTTTATTAACTTGTTAATTCACAACACAATAAGTATCAGACAATACACGAGGGACCCAGCAGTGCTCAGACTTGTCTGCACCACGGTGTGGTTTGACAAACAAGCCGTCATCAGCTGGCATCCTGAGAAAGAACCTAGCATTATTTTAACTTTCACACATAATCAGTGCTTCGTGGCATACATCAGCCCATCTCAACTGACACCAGTCAGGCTATTAAAAACAGTTCATAAGGACCATCCCGGAAAGTTACGTAAAGAATCTTTCAGGAAAAAAAGCACAAATCACACTACTTTCCTTCTGCTGTCGCGCCGTCGATTTGACATTAGGTTTATGTAGGTGTGGATAAACATTTAGTCTTACTTCAGGCGGCAACGCTTTCCATTAAATGTGGAGTAAACTAGGCTGCAGTACATAATACAGGATTCGTTGTCATGATGTCCACACAAAAACTGTAAAACCAACAGACTTCTGTTATTTGAAGGATGCTTACAGGCATCGGTTTCAAACACTGAATGCATTCAGGACACGTTTCCTCATCTCAGGACCTCTTCACTGGCTGTCCCAAATAATTTTCAGCCTTACAATGAATGAAATTAACTAAACTTTCCATTGATCACTCTGTAAAGACAGACAATTCAGTCTGCTGGATGCAATACTATGACAAAGGAGAGAAGCTCTTTCACACGAACAAACACTGACGTTTTCACTGGTGGGAGCAAAACGAACTGTAATAAGTAATCACTGGCAGAAAGACCTTGCACCCATCACATTAAGTTTAGTCAGAGGCGGGATGTTTCTCAGCAAAATCTCTGCAGGCTGAGATGCTCTGTATCTCAGTGGTTTGAAATATTAAGTAAAATATCCTAAAACACACAAACAAACAAAAAGCTAATTTACTGCAAATACTTCCACAGCTGGGAAAAACTGGTACGGTTTTTGGCTGAATCATTCTCATTGGGCCTCTGTGAAAGGAAACAGGAATTTCTGAAGGCGCGGGTATACATGCATTCACATGCAGACACAACATTTTGATACCGTTTCCTCTAAAGGGAGTTGCAATATTCAGGCAGCATTCTGACTGCATTACCGCTCAAAGTATTTCTGTGCAAGGTTATTATGGTTTTGTAGATGAAAATTTACATCAGCAAATCCGAAACGGAATCACACCTTCAGTGAAACTGCATCACCTCTTATTTCACGGATCAGAACCATCAGAACACTTTGAAGGGAAAGGATCTGGTATTTCTTTTGCTGTTTTTTAAGCCAGAACAAATTCCAAAACCCAGAGTATTCAAATGTCAACAACAGCACGATCAATACTGAATTTTTTACCAAGTCTGATCAATTTTTGCCCAACAGTTTCTCTGGCAGGTACAATTCTCATGGTGGGGAAACATTTCACGCTTGAAATAAACCAGCCTTTGTCCATGTTGCAGGCTGCAGGAGCAAAACAGTCAGAGAAAAAACAGCAAAAGATATACGTGATCATCAGACTACTCTTCCAAAACGTGTAACAAGCTGAACGCAGAGCAGCTACGAAAATACCAAATTACACATGCAAAAACACTTGCACAGATTAATTGCGAAAAGGACACGTTTTGTTTTACCTGAAGCTGATCTCTTCCTTTTCTACAAATTAACTCTACTGTAAAGGCTGCAAGAAATTAAGTGACTATGCATATCAAAACGCTGGCAACTGCAGGTTGGCTTGAAATTCGATTTGCTTTGTATTGTGCCTCTCTCAGGCTACTCACACATATTTAACTTATTTCTTCTGCAAAAGAAGTTTAATCATCAGATTTCTAATGATTCTCCATCACCACAAATTAGCCAGCATCTCCCCCTTGTGGACAGAAGGAAAACTAACAGAAACTTGCAATAGGTTAATTATTACTTTGGTCAATAGTCCAAATAGAAAAAAAAAAGTTTGCAGATAATTACATTTTACATTAAAAAAAAAAAAAAAGGGAAAAAAAGGGGTGACTGCGTAGCTATTGTTAGGGACCTCTGGGCACTTGCCTCTACAAGCACAAACTCTTAACGTTCAGTATTAGGATTGGTAATCAACCAAAGCACCACTCCAAAATCTAAGGAAAGCCCTGCCTGATGCCGGGTATCTGCACGCACACAGTGCCAGACACTTCTGTGGACAGTCAGCAACGCCAACACAGAAACTCAAATGGCAACTATTTAACTTTAAGAAAACCGAAGATGTTGGCGACCTTTTGTATATTTTTGCACACAAAGCAGCAATTACCCCCTAGCTCCCAGGAAGAAAAAGAGCTGCATACACTTTCACAGGAGGGATTTGTTAGTGTGAATTGCAAAAGTATGGAGGGAATGAGGAAGGTTCCTGGAACTCAACCTATTAAAGCTATTTCAACTCCAAGCGCCCCTTTTTTCTTTTCAGATATATTTTGTGCTTTTTTTCCTCCTTTCCAGGGATGGTAATTAACCTCAGCAACCTGTTACTGTTGCATCCAGGCCGGAACGTTTTGTAATATGCAACTTGGTAATTTCCTCAGCGCAGGTAGGATGAATGCCAACAGTCTTCATTAGCTGAGGATACGTAGCACCACATCTACCAAAAGAAAAAAGGAAAGACCCAGGAAGTCATACATTATTCACCCGAAGCAGACAGACTTTCCTAAAACATCAAACTAATCTTGCATTTATACATTTTATCAGGCGAAGGAAGCTGCATTTATTTTTCAGTACTGTCCATTATTTCTCAGGCACTTCCACAGCAAAATTCAAACACCCAGCTTAACTACACTGTTAGGCACAGAAGAATTGCCATGAGAGCTGAGACAGAGAGAATTGAGCAATTTATCCCAAGTCACAACTGAGCCTGCAGGAAAAAAACAAACAAACAGGGAAAAACTGCAGCCTTCGGCTTTTTTCTGTACATACATCTGTTTCGGCAACTCCATACGGAAACACGCACACACACAGAGAAGATAATCTTAATTAGGACTGCAGGGAAGAATCTGCTGAAGGAAGCAATACCAGCATATTCTTCCAGAGTCTGTACAAAGTCTACTGCCTGCACTGAAATCACCAATGCTATAAACAGGGGAAAGAATTCCATCATTTGAGAGAAGTGGGGAAAAAAGAAAAAAAGAGTTGAACTAAAAATCCCACCAGCTTAATCTCTTGTCCAACAACATTCTGAGCTTCGATCACTTTCCTTTGAGCTGCTATTCCTGGAAGGTCATGCTGTAAAAATAGCTGAAATAGGGCTGAACGTAAGAATTGTTTCAAATTCTCTATGGAACAGCATTCTATCTCTGCACAAGATACAACAAAAGGAGCTGCAGAAGGCCCCTGGTGTCCCACCCACATAATCCAGGCAAACCCTGGTGTCCCACCTACAAGCACCCAAAGCAAAAACCACTGCGAGCACAGGTGTTAATTGGAGCTCTAAGTGGAGACAATGAAAAAATCAAACTGTGGAGGGACTGAACTAAGAACTAATATCTGACAATGGAGAACAGCAGCTTTGAGAGTGGGAGCTGCGCATTGAAAACTCTGGATTTATGAAATACAATAGAAAACAACACAAGGATCTGACCTGCTGAAAACCTCTTACTGTGGCTGAAGTTTTATTTCCCTCAGGCAAGGCAGAAAAGCACTCCAGTTTCATATGCTGCTTTTTCACTGGTTATTTTGGATAAAACTTCAAACAACAACATCCTAAAAAATGCAGTTCTAGAATCTGTACCACTGGCAATTAATGGACTACAAACACGTGCTGAAAATGTGTTCTCAGGGTACACTGCAATCAGTGATTTCCAAGGTACTCCTCGTGATATTGAGGTCCTGCCTTCTTAATCATCCTGCATTTAATTTATGCTAGTAAAGCTAAAACTGCAAAAGAATAGTGACGATATCTAGAGCAATAAGTTGACACCCTAATTGGCAGGACCTTTCTTGCAATACAAATTACTTTGAAGTCTTTGAAGTAGTGTAATTTAGCAGTGGAATAATTTACAAATCAGTATTTCTGACAACGTGAACAAGCGGTAAAAAAGGCAAATGAAAAACAAGCAAGTCTATCACACAAGCAAGACAGCAGAAACACTCCATTTAACCTGAGAGGACCTAGAATCATTTCTTACAGTTCTGAAGGGATGACAAAGAAAATATAAGTCAGGGAAAATGCACTACTATTCAAATCTGAATAAACACAGAAAGAAAAGGTTTACCTACTTGGGTAAATTCAGTATCACAAAAAGCATACAACTCCCTCTTCCAACATCTACAGATACCGCTTCCTTACCTAATCATAGTGTTTAGTTTATACCTAGAAGCTTAAAATTCATGCAAGTCCTTGCTGAGCTTTTGAGGAGCAATGGCTGTGCACATTTAAACAGAGATTAGGAAAGGAAACGATTAGCAGGTGAAAGAAGGCTTTCTATGGAAAGCACAAACACCCTTCTAAAAGGACTTGCAAAACAATACAGTGATTCCCTATCCTGAGCACAGAATGCAAAGGCAGCTTCACTCTGAGAAAACTAAGATTGGTAATGTAATTATTTCTTTTGCTTTAATGATATCAAGCCAACAGTATATTTTCCTCAGTTGTTTCTTAACTATATCCAGTATTACAATAACTAAATCCAGTATATCTTAATGAAAAACTGCAGTATTTTTAGTAAAAATATGTGCAATACTACATAAAAGTAACAAAAAGCATGGATTCTTTATAGTGTTGCCAAAAATAGGCAGCTATCTTTTATAATCTTACAATAACTTTAAAAGCAGGCTTTAGAAGCTAGAGACATTCTTTTGTACTTACTTGATTCCAAGAGCAAATCCTTGAATAACTTCCCCAGCATTTGGTCCAATGAAATGAAGGCCGAGGATTCGTTGCTCTCTCTCTCGTAAGCACACCATCTGAAAACAATACATTACATAGCAATCTTTTCTTAGAACATCTAAAGATAAGGCATGAAGTTGAATTAAATGAAACTGCAGTGCCCCAAGATCCTAGTTCAGCTGTCGAATCCCACTGTGCCAAGAACTTACACACTTGCTTAAATCTTACTGACTTCAATAGACCTCACGCCTGTCCTTGAGCACTTTCCTGAATCCAGGCTTTATTAGTGTATTTCTTTCAGACTTCAGGGAGCCACTGGCCACAATTTCTGATATACCGAATACCTTCTTGTTTGTTGTTTGCATAACATCTTAGAACAACCTTCATTAGTCTGATTGCTAGACTAGACACATTTTGACACTGAAGTAACACTTTAGCAATTCTCCAAGTTTTTGCAGGTACTCTTGGCACCTCATCAGCAGTATTTCCAAAGACCACTGCCAATTACTGTATATTCTGTGACTCCGTAATTCCTTACACTTACAGAGAAGCCTGTTTGGTGAGATCCATTTACCACATGAGCCATATAACCTAAACAGGAGTCAAGTCTTGGAAGCAATCAACAATAAAAGGAAACTAAGCATATGTGAGGGCCCGAGTGAATGCACACTTCAGTTCTATTAGAGAACTTATAGAAAACTTTTTTGCTCCTTTAAGGACATGATGTTTATCACCACAAAGAGAAATCCCACCTATCCTCGTGCACTGATCCAGCACTACACTGTCACCAATCTGTTAGATCCTCTACTCAGTAAAGGCTTGGATTTTGCATTAGGAATTCCTGGAACAGCAGTAATTCCAACATGGAACTTTAAAAACAGAAAAAGTTTTAAAGAAAACCCCCTCTTGTACTACAGTGTTTAATTCTAAGTTTAATGTATGTTCAAATGGTTTGCAAGTTCAACAGGAACTACATTCCATAACATCCAACAGCTACTGTGACATTACTATTTCATCTTCAAATACTCACCTTCTTTTACGCAATTTAAAGGGAATAGCCAACCAGAATTAGCATCACATCATGCAAGACTGCTTGGGATTGTTAAGGCAAAGCTGCTAAGCTATTTAGGTGAGTCAGAAGTAAGGTAATATAGTTAGAAATACTGGTTACAATTACATAATGCAACAATAACAGCACAGTAATTTGCCATGGACCTACAGAAGTTGTTACATTTATTCCAATAAGACATTTAGGAAAAAAGAATGAAAACTGATATCTTCTTCCAATCTTAGATACATTTACCTTACCGAACATCTTCCAGTATGGGCAAGTGTATCGCTTGCAATGGGGTATGTAATGAATATTGAATGTTTCAAAGATACTCTAGAGAAACAGACTGTCACCAAGAAAAGATCTCAACCATCCCAGGGCTATTTTTTCCCCACTAAATACACCCTCTTAAAGTTGGCCATATCATGTACCTTGTGTTAAGTTAAAAGCAAGTTAAAAGCTTACAACACTCACTTTCACATAACACTGAGCTGCATCTCTTTCAGCCACTGTGAACTCCAGAGGTTTATAATAAGCATGGAATACCTGGTGTGGAAAAAAATCACATTTCTGTTAGAATGCACTACTGTATTAAAAAATGTTCTTTTACATAATAATCCTTAATATTACTACACATATATAATGCTATGAAAAAAAGTTCACACGTGTTCATTACTATGAACAAAAATAGGGAGAGCACACAGTTCAACACGAAACTTTCATCTGATGGTTCTTTAAGGAGAAAAAACCCGAAAAAACCGCCCAGAACACGTTACTCAAACCGATGCCACGAATTCAGAATGACATTTGTTTTGCTTCTTCAAATTTCTCCCAGTGGTTCAAATAATAGCTTGTTTATGCTGAACAATGAAATCCAAGAAGCTTCCCATGTTTGTACCTATGTATACCACAAGACAACTTAACCTAATTTTTGCAGTTTGAATGGAAAAAAATTATTTTCTTTAATGATTCTGCCTGGGGATCCAAGCAAATCTATCAGCTGAACTTCCTCTCCAATATGTATACAACACCAACATCCTATGCCTCACATGCCTGCCTTAAGAAGGCAACTTTGTTTGACAGTAATTTCTTTTATTCTAAAAGGAACCAATATCCAGAAACTCAGATAATGATTCTAGACCAGTTGTTGCAGTATAAGCTATATTTCAGAATCATAAAAACTCAGAACTGATAACTGACTGACCATGGAGTACTGCACTTTTTATTTCCATAGTTTATTGAATCTTATACTGACAGCCTTTTTGATGAGTGAATAAAGGTAACCTTTTCAAGGGTGACTCGTTTGAATGTTGTCTGATTATACAGTAATTGTGAATTTCTTCATCATAAGCACCTTAATCTCATCCCTTCTATCAGAAGGTTGTGAATATACGCTATAACAGATTTCTTCTTCAACAAGCAGTGCCCAGGCATATCAGATCAAGTTATTTCAGCCGCAAAGAAAACACTGAAGAGCTTATGTGAATATTTCCAAGGACATCCAAAAAATCTAGATTAAAGAACCTGACCAGTAATTCCGACAACTAAAGGGAGGGCAACTGTATGTAATATATATTGTTGTGCAATGTAATTTATTAAAATGGCAGCTAGTTTGAAGCTGTCAGACTATTAATCGTTTCAAGCCCACAAGGTAATAGTTTCCATCGTGACGTGCTGCAATATTTTTGAAGTCTGAGCTATTTGAGGAACTCTTTCCTAGCTGCAAATACAGTATTCTGGGGACCAAAAATGTCAGTCCAATACCACAGTCAAACTTTTATCTTTTCATAGTGCAGCTCTGATACCAACTACAAATAAAAATGTTTTCATACCTCAACATTATCTGATCCGTAACACTGCACAGCCTTTTCTTCTGACAGTCCAACGCAACCATATTCCAAGGGAGTGAAAACTGTAGTAGGCACCTGCTTGTAAGGAAACAGAAAGTGTTACTGTGAACCACATGAAGCAGCTGTAGGCTAGATGTGACTTCAGGGGAGGATAGCTCCATCACATATCTGCTTTGGATACTGTCAAAACTAGACTCCAAATGGAAAAACACTATTTATTCAAATATTCTTTTTTCTAAATAGAGAAATATTTGGTTTTATTACTGAGAGAAGAAATGACCACTCACATTGTCGTAGTCCATCAGCTCTGAAGAGTGGCCAAAAAGACGCCGAGCCAGCAGTTTCCCCGCAGCTATTGCCGTGGGTGTCAGCTCAGGACGGCCCTGAGAAAAAGAGCACAAAGCTTTGTTTTAACCAAGAGAGAAGTGGCATCCAAGGACTTCTCCTGGGACAATGGGCAGAGGAAGGCCAAATCTTTGGAATTCCAGTCCAGCAGCTTGTGCTCCAAACGGATAAGGCAGTAATAATTTCTGTCCAAACATGCTTTTAAGTCGCTGCGCTTAGTATTAGTCTTGATGGGGGAACAAATGCAGTCAACGTATTTTAAAAAAGCCTCACATCTTATGTCATTCCCTGAAAAGCAGAGGATATTCACACATTAACCATCCATTTCACCCTTTCTTTCCATAGTAAGTGATCAGTAAGTTTTCTGAATGGCATTTTTAGAGCAGAAAAGAACAGTATAAAGAAATGCTGCCTTCAAACCCACCAAACTTTTGTGTCAGTTGTCTGACGCATTTTTACAGAACACAGAGTCAGTAGGTGCAAACTTGGCTATTAACGATATTCATAATATCTAAAAAACTTCATAAATCTAGTAAAAAAGCTTACTTAACAGCATCCAAGACTGTATCATCAGGATACAGCCATCTAGAGGGAAAGATGCGGAGACAAGAAAGCCATAACTGATAAGCTACGCTTTTGTGGGACAGTGTAGAATGCTTCAGGAAAACTGAGCTTTTGCTTCCTTCACACGCGTTCCATCTAGACCCAACTCCTGTCGTATTCCTGCGAAGCCCCATTTGGGGGTGGCACTCATTCTGCAAGTCCTTAAAAACAGTCTTCAGCAGAAAATAAGCATTTCCCACCACACACACCGGAGTTTTTCAAATGTTTCTTCATTATCCTAACATTTTTTGAACATTTACTGGAATCCATCCTCTTTCTCAGCTTCTTTTCTGCATGCTGCCACACAGGTTCTGTACACACTGTTAGCTACCATTTACCTCATTACACCCACCATATCAATTATCTGCACATTAATATGAATTCATGTTTTTCTCTATACTAATATCCTCTTCGTTAAACTTCCATTGCAAAAAATAAAATGAAAGCACCGTGTCTAACCTGCTAACAGATACTACTGTTCCATTTACTAAGACAAACCAATTTCTCCCCGTAGCCCACGACAAATCACAAAACTGAAAGGATATCCCTTTTCCCCCCCCAAGATCCATCAAGTCGTGTTTGTTTCAAAACCAGCATTTTGACTTTGAAGGCTGTAAATGTCATTTACCAGACGAAATTTGCCATTTGTTTTTTCTTACACACATTTGCCTGAAACATGGCTGCCAATCATTTCTGTAGCAGGAAATACAGATGTTGTTTTGGCATTCCAGAAAAGAATAGAAGATTGGAACTAAAGATAAAATTGTGAAAGCGCTGCTATGCATTCCATAAAACCCAACTAATTACTAAAACATCCATGGAGATAAAGCCCTATTTCTCATAAACAATAGCTTAAAGACCTTCCCTGGTAAATATTTGAAAGGAACGTTCACTTTGCAGTCATGTGTAGAACTACCCCGATGATTATTATGGATACAAATTGTTCATAAGAATCCTCCAGAGTATTATACATTTAAACGAGATGGCTCCTAGGAGAGGTTAGAAAGCTTTGAAGTACTGCGCGTTTGTTCTAACACGGCTCTTTTTTTCAGTCTAATTTCTATTCAAAGCAACATACTGCAGATCTTCTCTACACATCTTTGTTATAACACCCTTTGAAATACAACAGATGTATACCAGAGTGTATATACGATAAATCTCCTACTAAGAGAATTTCTTCATACCGTGTCATGCTTTTCAACAAGAATACCACTGGAGGATGGATATTAACAGACAGGGCTTATATCAGCACTGAGAAAAAAAATCAAATTAAAATTCCAGCCTGGTAGTCTTCATCCTGATTTTATTTTACTGAAAACAAAAATACCTAAGTGCAGTTTTACCCATCAGCTGAAAACCTCATTTTGAAAAGCTTTTTTAAATGATAGACAAACTGACTGATCTCTGGAGTTCTCCTCCCTTTCTCCAAATGAACAGCTTGCATAACACTTGGATTCTGTTTTTCATACAAGGGTGCAACAGGACACCCCTGCACACATAGTTTCCCATTTATGCCAGATGGGTACGATTCCCAAATGAAAACACTCACTCTGACCATATCAGGAAGCTCCTTGTTTCCCATCACACTCCCCCTCCAATCAGTGCACTGAACTTAAAGAACCGATCTTATTATTTGGTAGCAAGTTAGTATCTATTCAGTGTGGCCCAGTAAAGGGTGAGGGAGGAGGGGCCGAGAACTACTCACAAAAGTATAAGCAATAACATGTCATGGCAGCAAAGAACATCTGACAGGTAGAGAGAAAAACAAAGAGAAATCCTGACCAGGGACACCAGAGACAAAATCCTATTTTTATAAACAATATTAGGGGTCATTGGTATTCATTCACATGGTAGAAGCCTCCCCTTTCGGCCCCTTGGAAAGCCTCACCCAGATAGTATCACACACCAAGCTCTACAGCTTTGTGTTTCTTAAAGAGAACCAAGCGGGTCCTGCCAAGCTGCACATGAACACCAACACTGCAAACTTTTTCCACTGCTGACTCCCATGCCAATTACATTTATTATCTAAATTAATTTTGCTTAATTAGCAAAAGAGAAAAGAAGGAAAAAGAGAAAAAAAAAACCAAAAAGAGTATTTGTATATTCAAACAGAAGAACTGCATTGCTCAGTGAGTGAAATTGCGTGGCTCACATCGTAATGGCATCAGGTAAGAATTCCTACCTCTAAACTCTATAAGCGTATGAGTCCTATACTGCAATTTCTTTACTTTCCTATATTTAGTCCATACTTAGATACAAGCTTCAGATGCTATTTCTACAGAAAACTGATCTCATCGTCCAGCGCTTCCCATCTGTACACAGGACACAGTACTAAACTGTGTTGCTGTTCTTAATACATTCAGAAGTGCATTTTACACAACTCGCATTCAAAAATCTGCACTAATAAGGACAAAAACAGGAAAAGGAAATCCAAGTTTTAACAACAAAATGGAAATGACAAATAAATGAAGACCTGATTTTATTGATCCACAGTAGGAAAGATGAGAGCATCCTGCCTCCAACTTTCTATTTCTTGCTTAACTAAATCCTCAAAGGGCAGAAAACAAAAAGCAACCAAAAGGAAATGACTTGCCTAAAATAACATGTCAGACTGGCTGCAAAAATGAGCAACAGAATCCAAGGCCTTGCCAGCACTGCTTCTAAGAACTGCTTCTTGGACAAAATTAAAAAGAATAGTTTAGAAGGCAGGAGGCCTAATCAAGACACGCATCAAGGACATGCAGAGATTGGTGGTCACTGCGAGGAGAAATAGGACTTCAGAAAACATCCCAGAGCATGAAGCAACCAGCACAGCGGGGAACCTCTGCTGGAATAGGAGAAAAAGAAAAGAAAAAAAAAAAAGGAAAGGAAAAAAAGGAGAAATAGTTGAGCAGGAAAGAAAGAGTTTTCACACAATTTAAGAGGAAGTGGTGAGTCATTTGCATGAAGATGGAGATAGATGGGAAGAAACACGTCTGCATAGAGAGAAAGAGGTCAGGAGTGACCAACAGATGTATTTCAGTGTCTCTGACCATTGACAGTGTCCAGTGACGGACAGGCACGCTATTCCAAGACCTGCTTCATCTCTTCAAAAACTCAGAAGCATCTGCAGGGCTTCTACATGGCAGAATGAGAAACATTTAAAAGAGATCTCAAATTATACTACAGATGGTGTTTGGATATCACTATGGCATTTAGATTTCAGACATTCATAAAGATTAAGAGTCTTCATCCATCAAAAACAATCCTGATAGGAAGGGATGTGCTCATTTCCATTAAGTTCAATGACAAGAAAGAAAATTCTGTATCTTGCAATGCCCGGTTTTTATATTCTACATTACTGCTTAAGTTCTTCAGGCACGGCAAGCAGCTGATGAAAACATCCTCTTGTAACTGTACAGTTTGGAATGAACCTGTCTGTTATGTATTATGAAGATAATATATTTGAAGATGCCCGGATTAGGGGAGATACTCCGACTTCTTCTGTGAAATAAAAACAGAGGGATTAAAAGTATTTGAGTGCACTTTGATTAGGAAAGACATTCTCATCACAGTTAACTGTAGATTAATAACAGCAGGAGATTAAAGCCACAGAATTCTGGTTTTGTGTCTAAAGCAATAAATTGTTTTGCTGAAGTTGATAACGTCTCCTTTTTTAAAAAAAAAAAAAGTAACAAAAGCACTCGTATTTAGTTGGCCAAAATATTCACAAATCATGTGAATCGTTTAACAGCAGTCAAATGCCTTCAGTATTTGGAGAAATGCTGTTTATTTTTTCTTTCCTTGTTTCACAGGCATATATTTTTGTCAGCAGCATTTTATGTCAGAATGCAGAAATGCTGTCAGAGAATAAACCTCAACAGAACTTTGTGGTTGTTCCCTGAAAGTGTATTCAACTCCAGAAGGTAAGAAATATTTTCACTCAGCATTCAAAGGGAGCACGAAGTCATACATCTGAAGTGATATAAACGTTATTAGGAAGATAATTAAAGTGATAAAGACATTATTACTAGCCTCTGACCAGTGATACATTCCCTGATAAACATCAGTAATAATCACTAATGCTGAGACACTTCACGAGATCCATGTGAAGGAAATTACTGAACCAGGTGGCAAGCATGAACAGTACAGCTGTGCAAAATGAAAAGGAGAAAAACACTAAGATATATGCTAGAGCATGACGACATCTGGGGACAAGTTATTAGTCAGGAACAAAGCCGGCTTCCTGTTATTGTAACACAGTTTATGTAGACTCAGTACCTCCGTTATGTCTCCAATTGCATAAATGTGAGGAACAGAAGTAGCTTCACTGGCATCAACAATGATCTTTCCAGTTTCAGAATTAGTTTTCACTCCAACAGCCTCCAAATTGAGAGTTTCAGTGGCAGGGACCCGGCCTAAAGAAAAAAAGGAAATATTTAAGTAAAAACTATTGGAAAACCTCAGTACTGCTAATCTAAAAAGTTGGCATTCTTCACTGCAGAGTTTCCAGAGCTTCATGCTATTTGATAGTCCAAGTAGAAAGAAGACAAAACACATTGGATACTGAAAAAGCCATAAGGGCAGATATGGCTATGAATTTCTTTGTGAAAGCAGCTCTATTACTACTGCCTTTATTCAGACTATTTCAAAGAGAACGGTTTAAAATTTATTGAGCATCCTAAATGTAGCTTACTAACACAGAATGAACAGGTACCCGTAATAATGATGCAACTTCTACACCGAAAATTTCCAACAAACAGTAACTGAACAGCACTCCATACTAACAAACAGCCTGTTGCACACACTTGTGGATTCACTCCTACCAAACATTCCTCTTCTAAAGATAGTTTAAACCTTTTTTAGTTCCCTCTGCCTGGACAACAAAGTTTATCAACTCCGTTCTCAACCTCTTTGTGCTGAGCCATTTAATATTCAGCTCAAACTCCGTAAAACTGTTGTGTGGAATTTAAAACTATGGTTTCACGGGATTTAAAAACAAATGAGGCAAATTATACTGAGCCTAGATTTTATTAGTTTCCTCTTCTAATGATTTTAAGTTATATCTCTTCCATATGATTCCTCTCTCCAAATTAAGTAGGTCACTCCAAAAGTAATGCCTTCTATTTATTTCCACATAAACTACAACAGATACAAAGAGGAAAATTTGGTAAGAAAAATCGCAGCTACAAAACACTATTTTTCAACATAATCACCACCATTAGCAATGCCTTTTCACTAGCAATGAACAAGAGCTGAATGCAGCACATAAACATCTGCATTGGTGGAGGTGCAGATTTTTTCCCACACGGAGGAGCTCAGTTCCACACCTTCACTCCATCCACACTCCCGTATCAGACACCATTCTGTCAGTGCCCCTCTGCTGCCATCTGTCACACAGCAACAAAACATAACGGGATGTTGGTGGGAAGGTTCAACCCCTGCTGCCGTACCACCAACAGCCGCCTCTGATGTCGTGGGCCAGCATAATGAAATAGGAGGCATTACTTCTGGAGCAGCCCTCATACTTTTCAACCAATGCATCTTTAAAAACATTTTTGCAGTGTTTTCTGCCTTAAGTTACTACCAATGCCTCGATGTAAGCTCTACCGAGTGGTGTACAGAGCATCCAGCAAAGCAAGTCCGGATCCAGAAATGGAATCTTAAAACCGAACAGGTTTTTCAAACGTATTTCAAGGTTAATAAGCATAGTGAAGTTATCAGGTACTCTACTCAACTCAGAAGTTGGTAGGGCACACAGTAATGTGTAGAAGGGATTACTTGATTATATCCAAATGAAGGAAGCGTTATAACATTGCATACATTTTTAGAGGCTATAAATGGATGTGGACATATCTACATATATCTCTCTCCTGTGTGAGTCACGATTTCGCGTTTGAAGTTAATATAGAGCTATAGCAAAGCAAAACAAAAAGGGAAATGTGTTTTCATTATAAAAACAAGCTCTTTGATGTTAATGTAGGAAATTATTAAACAAAAGGAAAACCTGGCTTGTCAATACAGACCTAATTATATGTAAACATATGATTCACTGCTTTATACATCTGTCACATAGCCAAGCCCCCCAAACAATGTCACATCTGAATGCCTCTGTAAAGACTTCTGTGTATTAATTTCATCTGGTGAAACCAACACTTCCTCTGGGAGTACTGACTGAAGCTGTCGGCACTTGGCTATCTGTCTGTCTTCCCCCCTGTTGTCCCCATGGGACGTTGATCTGCTGTTCCTTCTCTGCCCCCTGCTCCCCAGTCCTGATGTTATCAGGCAACAAAAATAATAAACCTCCAGGACCTTATCTTGGCTCGGATGTGAAACAACTTCCTACCGTTGTATTTCTCTGTGAATTGAGAGTAAAGCCTGGATATTCTGCAAATGGACAGCTAATGGGGTTTTCTAGCTTCCCCTTTTTCCTGCCAGGCAGAGCCAAGAGAACTCTTAGCACGCAATGGCAAGCACTGAAAGAGGGGAAAAAAACCTGTCAATAAAGTCATTCAAAGACTTGTGACAACAACAACAGCTGAGTTTATCAAATCTGCAGGATAACACTTAACCTTTCAATTCCAATCTATTTTAACATGTGCACCGTTCGGTATTAATAGCCAAGAGTTAAGGCGTGTTGCCACTCAGCAAAATTTCTCTCTGAACTTGACTGCCTAAACATTATTTCTGAAAGTAATAATAGAATATTAAAAACTAAAGCAAGCCTTTATTGGCCCCATGCTGTATCACCTCCATAGAACAACATTACACCTACTGATCTTGCTACACCTCAGATCTACTACTCCAGCTTCACGACTAGCTGAAGTGGCTTGGTAAGTTTGCATGCCAAATTGAGGAAATTCAGAAATTTCCCAACGTTCAGTTACGTGGCATTACAGAATCAGTTCCCAACACTCTTCAGTAATATTGGATGAAAAGAAGATTTGCTTCACACCTATAACTCCTACACTTACTTATATACTCATAGCTTCAAGAAAGCGTAAGTTTGTAGCTTATTCCTAAAATCCACAGGGCAACACAGATGGCTTTTTTGTTTCTTAATCCAGCTCGCAGAGTTTTAGTTGGAAGATGCTCACTGTCCTGAGACTCCCAAATAAGGAGTGTATGATTGTGCAAGACATACAATTAGCTTTGTATTTTATTCAAAACTGCAAGTTTTACGACAGACATCTGGGAGAAAGGAAGAATGATGTAAATTCCACTCCGACCCTTGAAGAAGGTTACTCACCTCCTGCACTTTTAATATCACATCATAATCTCATCTTTAATAGGCCCATACAACAACCACACAGCTGTGAAAATCACACGCATCCCAATAACAAGGGTTTGCCCTCATTAACCAACAACCTTTTGATACGGTTTTGCAAAATACAACAACATGGCTTTTGGGGGGCTTCAGTCAGCTTAGCTACAGCCAGTGACAGGAGACTCTTAAAGCTCATCTCAGACAGACACCAGGCTGGCAGTATTTGATGCAGCATTTCTGTCCCATTATCTGCAGAGCAGCTCTGGTAATTGCACCTGGACACCAAAAAAGCTGAAGGCAATGCCAGCCTGCTGTGACCTCCGGGTGCAGGATCTACAGCAGTAGAGTTTGAATCAGCTAAACTGAGCAAAAACCATAGTCAAGTATCAGCAGTAATTGAGTGACAGCATACTCTTGCACACACTAAGATTTCCCAGGGTGATAAAGGTGCAGCTGACAGCAACTCTGAAGTTTTATAATAGGCCTTTTGCAGTTTCTTAATCGCAGAAATTGGAATGTCACTTTGCCCCTAGCATTTGAAAAATTCGAAGTAGAGCCAACCAATCCCCTTCATGTCAGGCACGATACTGCAGTTGGCCGCTGTCAGGATATTGCAGTGGGGCAGGATAGATTTTCTGGCATAAAACTTAAGCCCAAGCCTTCTCCACTTTTTACCTGTATACTTGTATTTTTACACATCATTTCATAATTGTACCAAATCCAGCCTTGGATTAACCTCAGTGAAAATCTCATCTCTGTTCCCAGTCTTGGTATTCACTTTCATCTTGTTCTGAGTGCCTGACTCAGCCCCCAGAACACTGTCAAGACCTCTGCTCTCTCCTCCTTTGAAACCCTTCCTAAAACTGTAGGTATTAAAATATATATATGTAGGCCATAGCCAGCTGATAATGACTAACACAGACCAACAAAGCATAAGCTACATTCTGATTACAAGAAAATACTGGCTACAGGAATATTAATTAGGATCTTAAAAGTTCAGAAATGATATTACATTGACAGTAGAGTACACCAACATGACAAGGACATTTTTGGACATTTCATCCACTAGTGACAGATTTTCAGCAAGCCTGACGCAATTTGGCAACAAAAAACCCAAGCACCTCTCAGTGCTGGGGCAGTTAGGTTCTTTGTCTGCAACCAGTCACTGCCTGGGCATCACCATCCAGCGTACATCTGAACTTACTTGCACCTGGCAACAAAAGGCCAAGGATGTACCACTTTGGTCCTACCTGAACTACAACAAAAGAAAGCTGCTCCAAATGCTGTGTGACCAAGGTAAACCTTACAGCACAGGGCTGCCTTCTAACAATTGTTATTTGCTTTGTTCTCAAGGTCTTGTGCAAGGTAAAGTGTGCTGGAAACACTTCCTTATATGAAAAGCATAGTTCACCTTCACATCAGTTCTCCCACATTGAGCTCGCTGTTAACCAAAGGCTTTCTGCACCCTTCAAGGCTGCTGCTGCAGTCTCAAAAACCAGAACCCACCAACCACTGCCAAGCGAGGTCACCAGCTTCAACCTCTTAGGTGAACAGGACCCACATTCTGCGGAAGTCGTCACACTAATTATATTGGTTACACAAAATCACTTTGGAGCATTTTCTGCCTTTTTTTTGTTTCTTTATACCACCATCCAGGCCCAGCCATCAGCTATCGAATCAACTGTCACCTTACAGTTCAGATTCCAAAATGTTCTCTAACATGCCACTTACAGGTATAGTCTAATATGTAATTTTTCCCCAATAAGCAGCAGTTAATTTTGTAGTTACAAGCGGATAAAACAAGCAGCATAAAATACACAGTTACATTCAAAGGGCGAGTTAAGCAAAAGGTACATTTGCATCCCTTTTAATGCAAACATATAATCAGCACATTAAAAATAGCCTTGTAGAAGCAAGTCTGACTGAACGTCATAAAAAACTACACACTGGGAAAGGAAACCTAAAAGCACTGACTGGTGTAACAAGAGTGACTATTTTCATAAGGAATGAAGAAATGGTATCTCATTAAGACAGTCGTGGACTAAAATTAATGACAAAGAGACACACGGAGTTCAGAACAGACCCAGAGCCTTGGCCAAGCACACCACATTCACACCAACAGTCGTCTGAGATCAACTGAGGTGTGTTATTTTTCAGTGCACAGTTCAAAAGTTTGGCTGGCAAGGTTCTGCTCACGAAGAGGGACCTAAAGCCCCTCCTCGTCCTGCTGGGGCTGCCTGAGGTGTTCTCACTTGAGATCACAACAATATTTCACCAGATGGTACTTTTCAAAGCAGACCTCCAAACATTTCTGTTTTCAGTTAATCCGGACAGATTTGGTTAGAAAACTTGAAAAAAAATACAGCATATTTATTGACGTAAATACGCACGTATATACGCACACGCTTAACCCTTTCTTGATAGTCAACAGCAATGATCTTATTTTACCGTGCTACAAAATAAATCTGTCAAGCATCCAGTATTACACAACGGGCAGTACGCTTCATTCACAGTGCGATGTGCAATGCCGCATCCCTGTTCAACTTTACACTGAGCTAAAAGCAAAACCTGTTTTGATAGAAAAGACAATATTATTTCAAAGGCACGGTGGCTTTCCTCTAAACAAAACTATGAAGGCAAAGGCACTTGAGAACGGTTGTTCCATTGCCGCCATCAATGAGACATTTTTCTTTTGTAAAGCTAGACTTCAGAGCTGCTTCTGGTCATCACTCTTTCTAATAACGATTTATCAGTGCACTGTCCCACTTTCTCTGCTGAGAGAGTCCAGCATATTTTATAAACACCTGCTGAGTTTAATTATCGATTCCGAGCTGCTCCTCCACAGAGTAAGATTCCCATCAGATACACAGTAATTCAATATCTTTTCCAAGGACTTTATGAATCATCTGGACAAATGCCAGTTACAGCAGTAATGTTTTGCCATCGACTGCAAATTAAAATGGAAATACAACTTGTCCTTTCCTGTTACATATTAGCTATGTTGCAGCTGCAGAACTCAGTACACAGGTTTCATTCCTCCAACAGCTTAAACAAGTGCACTGTACAGGGCTTCATCTCCTGCAGCTTTGCCTTGCAGATCAGCGCTTGCATCTTTTATTAGATGTGTCAATCTTTACCCCTTTCTTTGGACAAATACCCCGTGTTCTGTCTGCACAAGCGCAAACTTACCGTTGTTCTGTAGCTCGGATACATCAGGCACCTATCATAAAAAGGTTTTTTGGTGTCCTTACGAGCAGATGTAATATTGTATCATATTAAAAGTTATATATATATGTATTTCAATACAGAAACAATATCTCAGGAGAATTCTCACAAAAGCAGCTGACAGAGCACCAGTGAAAAACAGAAGGACACTATGTGACTAAACAGACAGAATCTAATAAAGGCCAAGCAAGAGCTGTTCTCAGTGACCTGCTTCCCAGCCGAGTACAGTCGCTGGGCAAACACAAGCTTGTAGTAGTAACCCATGAAAGCTTTGGACTGAAATCTTTAAGTGACATTAAAAATCTATCGAAATATTACTTCCCTGAAATGTTTGGACTTGTTCAAAAATCTGCTATAAAAGTAAAGTCAAGTCTGCTTTTAATGGCTTATTCATACTAGTAGGAAATTAAACATTCCAATAAAATAGAAACAAAACTCTTCATAGAAACAACAACGTAATTTTTCTGCTCCCCCCACCAAGGTTACACGTTAAGCCACCGGATCCAAACTTGAATTATCCCACAGTCAGTAAACACTTTTAACGTCATTCATGGAATCCCACTGGTTATAATAATCCAAGTAACATTCCAAAATACATTCACAAAAATCAAGGAAAGACCTACTATAATTCAGGCTACAATTAGTTAACCACAGTGGCTGCTTTTGAACTAACTCCACAAGCTGACTTTCTTCAATCAGTATTGTAACTGGCACGTCTGCAGACAGGAAATCCTCAACACCACCAAGTTTCCCAGTCTATTATCTGAGACACCTGGTGTGGGTGTGTTGATACAGAGAAAAACAATGAATCATACTGACTGCACATCAATTAAACAGTTTTAGCTGTTAATGTTTTTAATCCTTAGGTGTGGAGTGCCAACTGGAACCCTTAAACAAACAACAACAACAAAAAAAGAAGAAAAAAAAAAAGCCCACAAAAACACCAAAAGAACCAGAAAACCCCCACACTGTTCATTCTTCAGTTCCTACATAGGGATCATAACTCAAATCTCTGACAGAAATTACAACAAATACAGCTCTTTTGTATTAAAATAGCAAGTGCAGTCATGTTACAACTAGAGTTTTAATAGCACAGTATACAACTTTATTATAATTAGCATTAAACCAAGATTTTTATGGTATTATTTCAACTTAACAGCTCATTTTTACATCTTTGACAAAAGAAAATAAATTGACTTGAAATATCACAGGTGTGACTCTGCATGAGTGGGGTTTTACCAGAAAGCTGAGAAAAAAAACAGAGACAGCATGTAGAAACAAGCTGGGGGGGATGAAAAAGAAAAAGAAGAAAAAGAAGAGGAAGAAAGGATAAAAAGGCTTCATTTCACCTTAGAAATACTATTCTTCAGTTTTCTGGACTGTTACCGTTCCAGACAGCATGATGGTTTTCACTCTCAGGAAGTGGGAGTGTCCTTGGTTCTGGTGAATACAACCCACTACCAAATGCTGTTTCTGTATTTTCCACAAGCCCATTACGCTTCTAGGAAAATAGCAATCGAAGTAATCCAAAGAAGATGTTGGTCATAAGACACAACCTGCTCTCTCTTTGGAGCACTAGGAAGATACGAAGCAGACGTAACCAGGGGAAAGGGACAAGAGGACAGCAGATTGAGTCCATTGAGCAAAACACAAAACTCTATAAATTGTTCTGTGACTTCACTAACTTAATTTAATCTGTTTAACAAGTGAACAAGTAATGCTTCCCCTTCTTCTATAAAACAGTCATGTTAGAGAAGGATAGCATAAAAATATAATAGTTTAAAAGAGTTCTTAAAGCTGCTAGTGAAACAGATCATTCTTCTGCATCAAAGCAGATTCTCTGGGCAGCAAGTTTAAGCTCATTCGTTATGTTCACTGGATATCTGCTTTCTAAATACTACTACTGCCTTCTGCCATTCATTATGTATCTAGTATCTCAGATATTCAGAGTGGCACATAAGAGAAAACAGGAGGTATCCTATTCCAATGGGCTTGCAAGTCCATCAGAACTAATGCAGGAACTGAGAGCCACCTCATAGCAACAAGAAACAAGCAGCTTGGAGAAGTGAGCAGGAACAAATGTCGCAGCCATTAGGATGCTAAATTGTAAAAGAGGTTTGGCCCCACAGAACATGACGGAGTTTCCTTTTCAGAAAGGAACGCATTATAAATAAACATAAAGATGATCAAGTTTACCTACTGCCCACATCACCGTGTCAAAGGAATCCGTTCCTTCTGTGCCCAGGTCAGTATCCTTCCAGGTGACTTGTAACCTGCTGCTTTCCAACTTCTCAACTTTCGTTGGGACGCATTTCTTTAAAAATTTTGTGCCATAAGATTCCATGTGCTCAGTTACTAAAGATGCCATTTGCTGTTGAGTAAGGGGAAAACGCATTTATTCTTAGATATGACCTTCAGCTACCTTCATGAAATCCAGTAAATACACCATAGATTTCAAACATTCTTTGTCACTTAGCTACTGTGCGCTGTCGACACACGATAATTTGCTGAGCTACGGTGACCTGCAGCTCTGTTCCAAGAGGTACCTGCGCCTGAATATTCAGATTGTTTTTTAAAAAGTGAGTAAAAAGTTGTGTATAATAATTTGACTTTGATGCAAAAATAGCATCTAGAGCAAATTCAGTATAACATGACCACAGCTGCTGTTTTCTGGCAGCTGAATTAAACACTTCAATAAAGCCAATTAAGAAAAATACTTCCCTTTGCCATGACACCTGTCATTTCTCTGCAATAATTATAAATCACTAAAATTTCCTGACAAGTTCTACTACAGAAAGGAAATAATGCATTTGTCCTAAGAGCTTGTTTGAAATAATGCCACACCACAGCCAGTGAGTAAAGCATAACACTGACAAGTTTATCCAAGATGTCATTGCTCTTGACGGCAGCAATTCAGGTTGCACTTTGTCCAAGGATATACTTACTACTCAAAGGATAGTATCACAAAACCGCTCACACAGAAGACCTACATGCAGGGTCTTGACTCACAAAACTTTGTTTTTGATGTTAGTTAACCAACAGGAAAGCAACAACAGGGTGATTCTATCACATTAGAAACATGACAGCTCACTAATCAGTTTCCATCAGACCCAGTGCGGCTACAGATTGAATGTAATTATTTTATATCTGTTCCAACTTACCTTTGAAATCTCCATTGTGTCTTGCTGCCTACAGAAGATCAAGTTCTCAGAGAAAGCTCTACTGTGTTTTATGAAGTGCGACACACATACTTTTAATACCGTTCCCTGCTCACTCAGATCTGATGTCATTCCTCATGCAGATTTCTTCCATTCTGAGTGCAATTCCCACGACACATTCTCATACAGTGTTCTGCAAACTCCGCTACACATTCCACTAGTTTTAAGAACAAGACTTGAAAGTACGTGTGGCTGGTGTGCAAACAGAAGCTGTCATTACCTGCACCAGTACTTATCACTGCTTCTTCTAACAATATTCCTTTCTGAAAAACTGAGCTGTTACACATTTAAAAAATAAAAATAAAAACCAGTGCAGGTGTGAGTGAGAACCCAGAACTCTCTCACTGTTACGAACACCACACAAACTTCAAAATCAAGGTAATGCTAGCATCAAATCTTGCAGAGACAGAAGATCTACAGTTAACTTTATAATATTCTCCCTACAGGGGCTACAAAACCACACTCAACTGGTGCCTTTATGAAGTCCAATCATTTGTCCTTAACCAAAAGCCGCTATACTTCCCGCTACTGCTTCTTTAAGCAAATCAATCTGTATTTAACATAATCCCCCCCCCCACTTCTTTTTCCCTCTCAACTGTATTTCTATTCTTTTTAAACAGGAAGGGAATTATGGCCAAAACTGTTTTTTGTTTGGTCAATGCAGCTGTGACCACTCATACTTTTTCCCAATCTTGAAACAGAGCTTTTTTCTCTTTAAACTTCTCTTTTGCTTACACCTTTCTCTATCTTAGGGTTGATGCTTCCACTGAAATCACTCTCCCTCTCCATGTAATAGGTACACTTTTTTTTACCTAGTTGTAACTGTCACTGTTATGAAAGTCATGAAGATTTCCAGTTCTTACGTCATTAAGAATTTTCAGCTTCGAGATTTGCTTACATTCTCCACAATGATCTCCACACCGAACTACTTCATGCTAAGTCCAGTAATTTACTTTAAAAATCATTATCTGCAACTCTTAGCAACTCTAGATTATTTTAAAGAAATCATCTAATACTTCTGGCAGTGGCACAATCCATATTCTTCCCGTTCCCCGATCTATTCAATCCCATTTTCAATTAAGCAGGAAAAAAAAAAAAGATTAAATTTTCTGAATAAAAGATCAAGCGATATGATAGGAAAACATGAGCTAATACTTATTTAATTATGTACTGGGAATGTTTGGAAAAGCCAATGTCATCCTTTCTTAAGGAGACCAAAATAATAAAGTACACCTTATATCTGATAAACAAGGAGATGCAAGACATTCTGCACTGACCTGATCAAATCCACGAAGTGGGATACTTCTCATTATGACTGTAGTGTCCAATCCAATGCCAGTTAGAAAACCAGCACATTCAAGCGAAACATCTGGCGAAGTATCAATTAAAGAAATATAAACAAGGATTTCATATAAATGCAACAGAGGAAAAGACAGCGAACGAGTGATGTTTCTACCTACAGATACCAAGTTCTCCTCACACACCTTTAGCTTCCTTCTGTTGAACAGCATAAAAATCCAAAGCCTTAGAATATTACTTTCCTCAGAGATAAGTCTGTTTACCAGATCCTGGGAATTCATCCTCAGCTGACCTTAGCTCCCACGATGTACCACGTGGAAAATTATTCCTATTATGTTGGGCATGAGCAAAGGAATTTGGGAAATTAAGCTTTCATAGAAAGGCAACTATGCCGCTTATAACCATAAACTATCGCAGACTTTGAAAGGATACAACTGGCTCCAACAACCAACCTGTTATAAAAAAGAAAGAGTGAAGCAGTGGAATGAACTTGTGCATACTTCTGCATAGACAACAATTATTTTGGAAGTATGTACGGTTACAAGACCACAGACTTGAGCAGTGAATCTGATATGGTTAGATGGGAAGAAAGCATGGCCCGTCAACTCCAACAAAGACAACACTAAAACATATGAGGTTATTTTCTTAACAGAATTTTTAAAATAACAGGCGTATAAAACACATGGAAGTGTTTTCATATTGTAAAGAGATATTTAAACATATATTCTGAAAGACAAAGTGAAGAAAGCCATGGAAATACATCAGAACAGCTAGCAAGGTTAAGAGGTATCACAAATATTTCAACTGTGCTCTGTGGTGCACCTCAGATGGAAGCATCTGGAGTGGAAACTGACACTGTTTTCCCCCAAACACGCAGTGTCTGTTGCTACTGATGCCCCATTTTTTCAGGGTCTCTTAGCACCGCTGCTTGAGACAGTACACAACACAGTAATGGACTGACATGCAACAGTCTTACCAGAATTAAAGTATATTTCAACATCTCCAGATATATCCCAATTCCTCAACAATTTTTTAAATTTCTTGAAAACTTAAGTCAATCAGAAGTTAAGCACATAAGAAATTCCTCATCTTTTTATCAAGTAGATCACAGTTCCCAAAAGGAGAATAGGAGATTTTACTAACTGCTAAATTTCAATTTGATTTGAAGGCATCTGCCCTTTCATCACCTTATTTATCCAAATAACAATATTTGTCCTTCCTGTCTCATGTACACAGCTACAGATGATCTAGTTCAAACTATAGATTTGAATGGACAACTGTGAATCAAATACATCCACTTTAGATCTTGAAGAAAACTCCAGTTCTCATGTCTCCCAGGATTTTATACTCTTTCAATCACAAATACCACTGAAGTTGTCCATCAGCACTTTTAAGTTAGGAGTTTTATCAGCTCTCCAGAACACCAGTTTCTATGTCTGTACCCAGATGCCTGCACACTGTAACAGTCCTCTCTCTTCCATACCCTCGGTTCCCTACGTCTGCTGGGTACCCAACAACCAAAGAGTTAAGTTCTGGTGGTAGAAGTGAGTCTAACTGGTCAGCCACTGACAGCCAGCTGCTGGGCAAGCCACACTCACATGTCTTTGTTACTCACATGATATGCAGCTTTGTTAACATCTCACAGCTTAGAGATGCATTCCAAATAATACTTCTACTTAAAACAAAGCTTTTTCTTGTATATTAAATTAGGAGAAAAGCATCATTAAGGATCAAAATATCTAATTACTACTACAAGGACTAGGCAGAACGTTAAGACTTTCTGACTGTGATCTTCATCTACAGAAGCACGTGCTTTATAAAGAACTCTCAACCACTTGGGGGAGAACAGCACACCGTGAATCAGAATCCACACGAATGACTGGCATAGTTCTCTTGGATTTGTTCATTTTTATAAAGCAGGTCTCTCCCTGCCATAACACAAAGTTTAAAAAGAGCTGAGAGTTTCGGGGTATGAAAGAAGTAGATTGCTAATTGCACCTTGGAAAGCTAGAGATTATAGAAATTTACTTAAATTCAGAAACGTACTTAATTTTGAAGTACAAACTCATGTTATCACGGATTTTAAATAGGTTACTTAATTTTAGGAGCAAAAGCAATGAAGTACAAGCATTTAAAACAAAACCTTATCATATGCTGTTACCTATATCCAGAAGATCTAAATCTACCAGACTAGTTTTACGTTTGGCAAATAATCTAACAAGAGGGAAATATTTTTTCCAGCATTACGCTATCTGGTTAATCTGCAAATGGATGAACATCCCCTCTTTCAGCCTGTAGCTCCAGGGAAGTGCTGTGAAAAGCCACACACTGCACATAAAGAAATATCTGAGGAGATTCACAGGGAATAGAGTAAGAAGATCTGCAGTTTATGCATGCATTTGCTCTTCTTTTTCATCGAATGAAAAACAGCTGCCAGCTGGCATCCATGCATTATTCACCATCTCTTCTACAAACTACGGGGCTCCTGGGCATCTAACTGGAAAGTTCTGAAAGCAGAACCTAACCTCTGCCACACCTGCTCAATCTCTCACTCATTCTGAACATACTTTAAGTCACCTTTCCTAATTCACTCTGCCAAAGTCCTTCATCTCAGTAGCAAGAATTTCTTGTTTGTATACCTAAAGGAGTTTTAATTTGGCCAACTGTTGCTCGGTTAACAGTTTGTGTTCAGAAAAAATAGAAAATAAAAAAATAACGGCAGGACTGACAGCTCTACAACTTCCAGCCACGCTCATTTGCAGCTTGGCTCCGTACATTTGGAAGAGGAAAAAAGAAACAAGTAAAACACAGCTCAAACTGAAAAACAAAAAGTGTTAAACTGAACCTTGGGAGTATTTATAAAAGAAACAAATCCGTCAGAAACAAACCTTTAACAACTCCCTGCTTCATGTGCTAGGACAGAGCCTGATGAAGTACAGAAATGCTACTGTAGTCCCCGAGGGCTTATTTTGACTAAATCTTAGGAATGCAACATATAAACACTAGGCTCCCATATTACACTGTTACAACACGTATTTGAAGCAACTGGACAAAAGCCACATTTTCACAGAAACATCTTGCAAGGATAAGCTTTATGTTTAGGTGTTCTTTTTTTTCCCCCCTTCTTCATTTTTTATAATTTTCTCACAAAAAAAACCCCACACTCTCAGAATTCAAGAAGCCACTGATGTAATGCAAAGAACTGCAAATTTAGTTGCTTTTAAACCATACCAATGAGCCCTACTTATCTGTTTGATGCTTAGCTTAACATACACTGCGTTTTTGCATTAGAAAGTCATGACCATGAAGGGCAACTCTCTGCCTTTTGAAAACACCACTACTGTATTTGTTTCAAGTATCTCTCCAATATATAATTTCTCTGTTCAGAATTATGTGAAGATGTTGAACTGCGGGCACGGACACAATTATAAGACAAATAAAGTAGTACCAGCTGACTTACATGCTAGCAAATGTGCTTTTCTTACCACAGCTATTTCAAGAAAATGCTTTGGAGTGTTGTGTGGATTCAGAAACTTACTGTGCTACGTGCTGTCAAACACGCTATGGCAATTTACACAGCATTTCCATTTTAAAAAAGTTTTAATTATTTCAGTTTATCAATAGCTTTCAAACCATAAAAAAGGGCAAAAGTAACGAAAGAAAATTCAGTTAGATGATAGGATTATCAGACGTGCCATCGCTTAACAGAACATAAAATTATGTTGGAGTTTCTAACCGAGAAGCAGTTTCTCACAAACCCGTAGCAAAGAATCGGGACGGTAGAGCCTTCGTTTAAGTTCATGCTGCCCTCTTGTGGCTTCCAAGAGGAAGTTTGCTACAGCAAATAAGTCACCTTTACCTATGACGAATATTCATCTCATTTTAGAAGGGAATAGCATGAAAAAAAATATATATCTGTGTTGGTTACTTCTGAGAGCTGATGGTGAGATGTTGCTGCATAGTAAAACAAATTCTCAGAAGGAAAACATGAGAGAAAAACTGGAATATAAAAGGCAATTTTGAACATTTTTCACCTTGCTGTAAAAAGTACAATGCCACAACACATTAAAGCCATTTTAGAGTATCTTACGTTTTTCCAGGAGAGTCTTTTAACCAGAATAGATCATCACTTGTGATTCCATACTCCAGTGCACCCGTAATCTACAAACACACAGGGAAGATCTTGAATTTGCAACACGAGTGTTAGCTTTTAGACTGGGAGAACCTCTTCACAGACAGGGTGATCAAACATCACTGGAAAAGGCTGCACAGTTAAGCGATGACGTCTTTACCCCCTGGAGGTATTTAAGATGTGTGTAAACGCGGCACTAAGGGGCACAGTTTAGAGATGGGACTCAGTCAGCCAGGCTGATCACTGAACTTGCTGATCTTGAAGATCTTTTCCAACCTAGACAATTCCATGATTCTAAGAACATTAATATACTAAATCAATGAAAATTGTTTTCTATGAACATGTTTCTCTGAAAATCCTGTAGCTTGTGCAAAAAATAATGTTTCACTCTCAGCATAGGAAACGTCTCGTGTGTTACACTGTTTACATTATCCTCTAAACATTTCTTATTATCTGAGACAAAGACAGTAAAGTCATTGGAGTTGTGAAATGGCAAGTGTAACTTACATGTGTGGGATATTTTGGTCTTCCTCCAGTAGCAATGACAATTTTTTCAGCAGTAAGAGTAGTCTACAAGCAAAAACACAAAAATCAAGCATTTGAAATGAGCAATATGAGAGAAAGCTGGCACTCCCATCTATTATTTACCCGACATAATAATCAGGAAAATGTTAAACAAGGTCAGAGGTAAATCAGATCAATACAGGCAGAAGGCTTCTCCTATACATTCTCTGCTACTGATGTTCACCATACAATTGTTATTATACTGGATAAGATTCTGATGACTACTTGGAAAGAACAGTTGTGCACAAATGGCAGCTTATGACAAAACGCAGAGAGATCACACCAGGTGACTCTCATCTCTAAGGCCTACAGTTAAGATATCTCAACAGGAGCATAGTTTCAGACAACGCTAGGCGTTTACCCCCTGAAAACTGTTGTTCTCTCAGGCTGACATTAACGAGTAACATTATACAACTGGCCTCACAAAAAAAAAAAAGCATTAAAAAAGCACATTCAGCCGTTTGTTAAATAACCAGAAATAGCTACTATTTTGTTACCTAACCACCTGTTTGAAGTCAAATTCAGTGCATTCAGTATAATTGCTTCCCACACACAATTTTCTATTAGAAAGCTGAGTGCCTTTGCAGTTCTTCTGACACATCTCGGGCTGGTTTAATACCCAGAGCAGAAAGTAGATTTTGGACACACCAAAATCTGAAATGCCTGTAGTGAACTATGCTGCAGGAATCAGTAGAGCAGCTCACCTCTTTACCTCCTTTTGCTAAACCACAGACTGTATGGGAATCTGAAAAACTTCCTTTCATGTTGAAATATTTCACCTTCCTGTTTGGGAGAAAACAACAACATAAATGCACATTCAGTGAAGCAGAATAGGGATGAAAACCAGCTATTTTGCCCCTATTTGAAGTGCTAAAAAAAAGCAATCAGGAATAGAAAAGGAAGGAAGCATCTCGTATCATCAAACTGTTTGCAGCTCTGCCACAACTGTCACTTAATTCTTGTATCACACTTCACTCCTCTATGCAGCACCTAATGCTCTGGCAGGCTTTGGTATCAGGTTATTGATCTCTTCAAATGATACACATTCCACTATCCATACCATTACTATTTAGAACATTGCTAATAGAATGCTCTTTTGAGAGCGCACAGCAGTCACTCAGCAGTAGTCACGAGTACCTGTTAAGTTAGTACCACTCTACAAAATGCAACATGTGCTGAAGAAACTGGATATGTCAGATAAATTATTTCTGCACTGAAAGCAAAAAAGCTCCAGTAAAAGTTACCTGTGGGCCTGTAAGTGTGGCACACAAGTCTTGGTGCACAAGCCTGAAATTATATTGTTAAAACCTGACTACTTAATAGTAACGTAAAACCTCTCCAGATCATCAAGAACATTCCTATGCTATTAGAAAGCCTTCAGCCATGGTCACTTTCAACTGCTACTTTTCAGAGAAGAAAAAGAAGGGAAAAGAATATCTGACTTACACTGGCAAGGGCATCTATAGTCCAGAGCAGAAAGGACATAAAAAGTCAAAAAAACAGCTCTAATGAGAAATTCCAAAGGCAATTAATTGATTCTACAAGGAGAAGAGCTCCTTGATTGTGGGAGGAAATACGAACTTCAAAGTCATATTTACTTGTCTTGTAGCTGCACTCTGTGTCCCCAGTTCAGGGATTTCACATAATTCTGAACAGCTTGAGCCATCACAGACCTATCACAAAGCAAAAAATGGAACACGAAATCATTGCATTACAAATTCAGGCAATACAGCTCAAACATTCAGGTAACTGCTAGAAATTATTGAAGTTCTACAATACTTTCTGTTATGAAAGTGAATTGAAGTCCAAACCAACACAAGAGCCCTCATAAACTAGTAATTACAATTCTGTTTTAAACAAGGGGTAGTCTAAAAAGCTTCACGTGAAAATCATTTTGCACAACATCAACAGTATGTTTCCTTGCACATTCACAGAACGAAGGAGTGCATACGGACAATACTCTTTACCAGTTGTGATGAACTGGGTGGGCTATACTCCAGCCGTAGTGTTGGGCATCTTTAAGAGCTCCCCCTAAAAGGGCTGCCTGATGCATAAGCTTTTTAGGAATGCAGCCAACGTTTACACAAGTTCCACCAAGTCCCCACTTGGTTCCTGAAAACAAACAAACAACAAAAAAACCCACATCAGTTTAGTTTAACAATGTAACTGGGTTATTTAGAGAATTACTTATTCATGCAATTAGTTTTAACAGTTCTAAAACAACACAGAGCTTACTATCTTTTGCCACAAGCAAAGCACGCAGCTTGGCTTTGGCTGCTCTGCTGCCTGGATCAACCTGCTCACACAGACCACAGCTTCACACACATGTCCAAATATCATCCTAGTCCTTCTCTTTCATACCTTGTGGAGAAGGTTCGACGTAATCCAAAACAGCCACTTTCTTCCCAAACTGAGCAGCTTTAAACAAAAAGCAGGAAAACACATTTAGAGGAAGGAGAAACACAGAAGCCTAAACATACTTAGTAGCAGAAGCACAGATTGAGAGTACAGGAGATGACAACTGGTGGTTTATACTAATTCAAGACATCAGATCAGGAGCCCAGGCTGCCGATGTGGTCAGTATATTCTCCAGAAGGCACTTAATAACCCAGACTAGGGCCCATAAACACAATAATTTGATGCCAAATTAGACATTTAAGAATCTTGTGGATTACTGAACACACAGAGGTAATACACTACAAAAGGCAGGAGAATCTCTACAGAAGTTAGGCAGGTCCTGGAAGCAGTATGAATGAAATGTTGTTTTAACTGATAAATAAGGAAAGTATAACAAATAAAAATATGCCATCCTCAAAAATATGCCATCTGCAGAAGCACTCAGAAATAGTGAAATAAAGATTAGACTTTCTGGAGACAAGAGAAGAAATATTTTTTAAGAAGAATAACAGGAAAGCCAAACAAGATCATCAAACCTGAGGGTGTGAATTAATTTTCAAATCAATTTGATGGAGGTAAGTTAACAATTAACGTGCAGTTAATCATGCATAGTATACTATGTTTCTTAGTTTAACATTTTTTGTATCACTTCTCCAAGATTCCACACACACCACCTAAGCTAACATAAAGCTTTTATTATCTGGTTATACCAACCTTCTTTTGCACAAGCAAGGCCTCCAGATCCACCACCAATGACCAGCAGGTCATACTCCTCCTTTCCTGTGGAGAGGTTGCGGGGAAAAAAAAAAAAAGAATAGGCAAGAAATAGAGGAGAGGTGTGTTAAAGGCAAATATGAAAAGGTACACTATTGTTTACACTTGATTATCGCTGATTTGGGTTTCTTTTACTTTACTAAAGTATTGTGTTTCTTCAGTGTTCCAAACCATTCTCCAGAAAATCACTAAAGGAACTAGTCTGGTTTCGTGAATGAAACGCAGGAAATAAAGCAATCCAAAACAAGTGGAAAATAACTACATTTTGTGCAACATCCCCAAAAGCTCTTCCTGCACACTCAGACAGCTGCGGGTGGAATCCAGTATGGCCTTTCCATTCCTGCGTTAGAGCAGAAATTCCTACACACATATTTTAGCAGCCACCTTATCAGGCCGCCAAACCCAGCTGCCACAGGGGGCCCAGAGACGTGGCACGGTGCTCAGAGGGAAGCAGGCCTCTTCCACTGCCCATCTCCCTACGGTCTGGACGTTCTTATAGAGCAGCTCTGAGTGGCAGGAGAGATCCGAGATCTAACCAAAGGTGAGCAACAACTTTTTTGTTTTCTAACAGTGAGGGGCATGAAGGGCTTTAACAGAGCAGCCAGCAGCTCAGACAAGGCCACAGCAGCCCACAGCACCCAAGCCACTCCGCTGCCCAGAGCGAGAGACTTTTCTCAGCGGTTCAGCGTGGGCAGTCAGGCTGGAGGGCTGACACCCCTTGTCACGCCGGGGCTAAGTAAAGGTCTGGCCGCTCTCCTGCTGCCACCTGCAGCCTTTCCCCTCAGGAACGCAGGGGCCACGGCTGCGAGAGCCACCGCGGGGAGAGGCGGCCCGCACCCCCCGCGCAGGGCGCTGAGGAACAGCGGCACGGCGGCGGCTCAGGTAAGGCCCCCGCAGGCCTCGCCCCGCGCGCGGCTCGCAGCAACGCTTCGGGAGACGCTGCGGCTCTGCGCGGCAGCAGGAAAGGGCGGCCCGCTTCCCGCGAGGCACGGCAGAGGCGTACCTGAGAGAGCTCGCGCCGTACGGCACAGCCCCGGCACCCCGAGGAAGCGCTCCCTCCGCCGCCACAGCGCCGCCATGCTGTACGGCAAAGGGTTTCCGCGCCCGGCCAGGACCCCTGCGAGGCGACCGAGCAGCGCCTGAACGGAGGGCGGCGGCGGCGTCGGGTGGGTAAGCGCTGCACAGCGCCGGGGGGGGGGCGGGGGCGCGCGGCGCAGAGGAGAGGCGGCCGCTTCCCGCCTTTCGGAGCAGCCGCTGTGGAGCTGAGTTTGTGGCGGGCGCGCGCAGCCTGGCGGTGGGGCAGTCTGGTGGCGTTAAGAAAACAACTTTTGGGAAGGGACAGAAACAGCACCGCTTTTCTCGATTGAGTTCCCGGCAGCTCAAATGCAGCAGACTGATTTTAGGGCTGGCCCTTCAGAGAAGGGGAACGCGCTGCCCAAAGCCTCTGCTGATACCGGGAATCCTTTTGTTCCGTTCTCTGAGACCGCGCATCCCTTCGCGGCAGCCGCACGGAGGGCGGATCACGGCTGCACAGGTGCGGCGCGGACCGAAGCCCTGCGGGCCGGCTCTGAGGGCCCTCCCACGGGGGCGGCGCTCCCGGCGCTGCTGCGGAGCTGCGCGCTGCTGGGCGGCCCGAGGTAAAAGGCGGTGTGGTCGGTGTGGATCAAAGCGGTGCCCAGGGAGGAAGGCCTGACTCTTGGCTCGTGCTGCTTGTAGTGATAAATGTCACCGCAGCCGCGTCATCTTTCATCTTGAAAGAAGCGTTCCCGTCCTCTCAGGGAGACGCAGCCAGGGGGCAGCGCCGCTCCGGGCCAGCATCCCGAGCAGAGCCGAGGGGAGGTGGCCCAGCCCCCCACTGAAGCAGGCTCCTCCTGTAGGCTCCAGCTGCACTAGAGATACCGTTGCCCAACTGGACAGCAGTAGGAAGACCCGACTAGTGCACACTGCCGGAGCTGTAAGTGATGGAGAGCTCGAGCACATTCAGATAGTGGTCGCTTATACTCTTCAGGTCGGTGCACGTGAAATTGTTTCTGCCGTTCAGCTTAGCCACTACCCCAAAGCCAATTGGGCAGAGTTGAGCACATGCTGATTACACGGCATTTGGTTCAGTTGCCTAAAATCAAGGGTAGAATTGAATCACCCCAAACACAAAGCTAGTTTTTATGAAGAAATGTTCCTGCAGCTTCATCTTATTTTGGAGATAAAAGAAGGCCTTAGATGCAGCAGAGCTGTTGATTTAAAAAATGCTACCTCTAAACAGCAATGTCAGAGGAAATTTAGGAAAGAAATGCTGATAAATTTGGAGTACTGCTTCTAAACTGTTGAGGAAAAGGATCTTGGCCAAGTGCTCTGTGTAACAGCCACATCATATGCTAGCATTCCTGGTTGCTTTCATTGTTTTAGAGCTCAGAATCTCTGTGAACCACAGCCTACACAGCAGTGGTGAGATTCTAGCTTCTTTCAGATGTTTATCTCTTCCAAGCACATCCTCTCATTTCTAGCTTGAACGTGAGTCAGCTGCTGCCATTTGGCATCATAAGTCATCTAGGAAACAGAACTCTCCATAGCTGCTGCTTACTGCTGACAGAATGCATCACCAGCCCTCTGGCTGTACCTCACAGATCACGATAAAGCATTGTGGATTTCCACAGGCAAAGATTTCCCCATCAGAAAGTACAGAGGTTGCATATTGTTGCTCTGCTCTTGCACATTCTCACAGGTTTGACTATTAAAGGGTTTAAGAGGTTTTTTAGCAAGCCTTCTTAAAAGATTGCTATCATTGTTCTACTGAATGGTATCGTTGCGGCTAGCAATGTTTAACATTGTAAATTAATTTCATACATTAGAATCATACGGTCATGGAATATCCTGAGTTGGGTGAGGTTTCCAATGGGATGTTTATTCAGTGTAATATTAACAGGTCAAATGAAACAACACTATGATGTGTGTCACAAATGTATGTAAGTCCATTCAACAGCTAATATGAGTTTTGTTATGTACGAATTGATTCCGTTAATGGGCAGACTTCCAGCTTTTGAATTTATTGTAAGGAAAGCTTGAACTTCTCTACTTCTCTATTTTTTCTTCATAAGAAGTCATTTTTGTTACACTTGCCCATGGTTTATTTAAATTCTTCCTCGTGAAGAGGAAGTCATGACATGCAGACAGCCAGGACACAACACCTAACTAGCGCTGTAGAAATGTGGACTTCTCAAACGCCTCATTTTGTCTTTCATCTTTCTCCCAGATTAGGGGTGGGGGAGGAAGGTGAGAGGCTGCAGATGCCATCTCTGAAAGTCACCACACTGTGTGATTTTTAGTGGGTGGAGTAGAAAATGATTTATATCTGAGGCTGCGTTTTGTGGCATGGACTGATTAATCGTTTACGGTAGTGTCAGTGAACTGTACTGGATCACTGTTTGAACTAAGAGGCCTCTGCAGCAAGGTAGGACCTTTTGGTTTCTTTCCATCTCTTGTGATTGCCTTTACCTTTTTTTTTTTTTTTTTTTTTCCTTTTTCCTGTTACCCTCTGCTGGTTTGTGATGTGGTGTCCTTATTGTCAATGAGGAAGCAGGAGGGAAAGGAAAGCACAGTGGGAGAAAGGCATGCACATGGTTAAGGACAAATAGAAATGGTGGCATTGTCCCTGGCAACTGAGAGAACCAGGTGACAGAGCTACAAAAAAGGCACAAGGCATGGGAGCGGGGCAGGGGCGGTTGGCTGTCCCTAGACTTTGTCCAAAGCAAGGTGGAAACTGCTCACAAACCAAATTGCCAAGTAACTGGAAAATATACTTACATGGGTTTGTGCTGACAAGTGAGGACACGTGCTTGAAGACACAGACCCTGGGTAAACAACAGCAGTGCATTTACTGCCTTTATGACACTTCTTACCTGAGTTGTGTAGCAAGAATTTTCCAATGTTACTTCTAGCTGGCTTTTAGTTTGTGTTGTTCCTGGCATGAGGAATCTGTGGTGGTTTCCTTAAAATCATTGATATGTACCGAGTATCCCCCAAAAGACATCTTGTCACAGGTAACACATCCACCAGCTTACTGTGTTTCATCTGCTGGAAAATTTCGTGCATGAACCAACAAAACTGGTTTAACGTTTCAGCTTTGTTGCTATTTTACCTTTTTGTTTTCTTTTTATTCTATTTGCAGATTATTTAGAGTAGGACTGGTTGCTCAGTGGTTCATCTGAGCCATTTTCTTCCTTCCTTAACCCCGTAGAGTCTTACATCCATAGCATAGTCTGTCCTAAACAACTAATTCATTGCAAGTGACAAAAAAACCCCAAAAGCAGCAGGATGAGATAGAGGTTGAAGTTCTTGACTTCGTTCAAATAGTTCAATGTGTTGTACAGAAAAAGTATAGGGAGAAAATACAGAATTGTGGTGGACTAACAGAGCCCTGAAATTTTCGTGAGGACTTTTAAAGCTGGTGAAAGCAAGAAGCTTTTTCGGTCTGTGATAACTCTTTAAGAGCAGAACAGTCTGACTGCTAGTATTACCTGTTACTTGTATAACACTATATAATTACTTCTGGCCCTCTTTCTTCTCTGTTAGTTGTTTCTTGCGTTACATTTCTCCGGGCAGTTTCCTGATTCATACATGAACAGTGCTTCCTTTCTCACAATTCCTCTTTCGCATGTTTCTCAGCAAGAGAAATTAATCTGCCTGTGGAAAACAGCAAATGCACATAAAAGCAAATCCCTCCTGCTATTCTGAAAATGCAAGCTCAAAAGAGTTTTCTTCCGCTCGGTGTTTCACATGATCTGTGGGGCTTGTGATGTGCTAACTCTCCTGTCTTCTTTTGTCGCAGCTTTCAAAAAAGTCTTTGGCCAGGGTTATTAGAAGAAGGGAATGCTGTTTGTTGCTGTGCCAGGCATGGATTTACTGGGAAGGCTTTAGCTCCGTGCTTTGCACAGGGGGGATAACACTGCCACAGCGCATCATGTGACTGTGACCATATAGCCTCCCTTAGAGGCTGCGAGGTGTGTTCATGAGCAAGTCCAGTCAGGTTTGTGGAGACAGGTCTGAGCTCATCTCTGGCAGCCCCCTGAGCAAGTCTCTCAGCTAGCCAGTCATTCTTACCTGCTGTGTTCATATGTTGCTGCACATTTGCTCCACCCATGCTCCTAGCCTGAAGAATATTATTCAGCTCAAAGCTAAAAGTTCTTTAGATGTGTTGCCATGGGACACTATTCAATCTGGTGAGTTCCAGCACTAACTTACACTGTGAAGCAGAGCATGGGCTGGTGCCACTCACCAGTTCACAACTAGCTAGTGTTATTTTAAAGACATCTCCAAAAAAGAGCTGTATGGTTACTGGGCCAGGTCAGTACGCAGGATAAATTTTACTGTTTTAAGCTCTTTTCACCACAGCCCATCAGCAAAGGAAATTGGCAGTGAAAATGAGCTGTGGGTGGCATCGTGGATTTTGCAGAGACAACCTGTCATGTTTTTCAAGCTTTGACCAGACAGGGAACTACTGTTGGTGGAGCTGTAGAGCACTACTGCTTGTTTCAGTCTTTGTTTTGCTTGATGTCTGGATTGTGTTATAAGAACCTATCTGTTGAGCTAAAGCTCTGTTATACGTGGAAGGGATGCTTCAAAGTTATTCTGTATTGACACCAGGTGCTGTGCTATTTTGCAGGGTCTCAACTATGTTCTGTTTAGAGTTACTGAAAACACCTAACCTCACTTATTTCTTAGCTGTGTAAATGTTTATTCACTTCATCCACTTCCCATTACGTTTCTGTTGTTGTGCTCTGGACTATAATGTATTTATTCCCCTTCCTTCCGTAACAGCTGTTAAGCAATTTGCTATGCGTATCTCCCCTCCCCTTCAGCAGCACTCTATATTTAACCCACATGCTTGCATCTTGTTTCTACAACTTCTGCGCTGGCCGCACATGCCACGTCCCAGCTGAAAAAAGAATTAAATCCCTTGAGCCAAATTCATTCCCGGAGTTGCTTGATTGAATGCAGCGCATTTACACTGGGCGCAGATTTGGCTCATACCTGACTCTGTCAGCATTGGCTGTGCTGTAACTAAGTAACGAGAACACTGTCATCGAGAAGAGACAGATAGCTTTCTCCGAGATTATTAGAGCTCTGAGCACCTTTAAGGAGTGCGGAGATCTGTGAAAGGAGGAGTTGGGAAAAAGGACACCGCTCCTTTTAGAGTCTGTGTAACAGAGCTGATAAGCTATTCCTCTGGTGTGATTGAACGTGACTGAATACTGCGGGCTCGTGGACTCTTATTCTATAAAGCACACATCAGAACAGCACAGGAAAAGATTGGAGGGAACAGCTTCTGTGTGCTGAGAAAGGTACATATTTATATTTTTCTGTTTCTCAGACTTGGCATGATTTGTAATGTTAGATAATACCACTATTTTAAACTGTGCTGAATTGAAAGAAGCAGCGTTTTCCACGTTTTGACTGGTATTCATTGTCAGGCAGCCAGCTTTCACAGAGAAAGAGTATTTTGTGTGTAATGCATTTCTACTGCATTTCTACTGCATTGCAAACCTCGATAGTTGAAAGCAAGGAGATGAGATAACCCCACCTAAACTGGAAAAGTAATTTATGGCAGTACGTTTGCTGCTCATCTGTACTCGAGAAAAAGCTGAATGCAAGTCAAGCATCAGTTTGTTAATAAGTGACTACGAATAGCTGCTTTTATAAATGTGGCGCTGCAGCTGTACTTGATGGAGTTTTCATTTGCAACCAGGAATTCTGTTTCAGCAGAATATCTATGAAGAAGCAGAACGACAAAAGCTAGTACTTTTGCTTGCTAGCCCTATTGCTGCTCGTAGAGTATCTCTCTGCTGCCCTTTAAGGGCTCTCCCCTTGCCTTCTGTTCTTTAAAAAACAAACTCATGCTTACTCACAGTGTTAGCTGCATGTTTGGTGATCTTTATTAACAGCTGTAACGATTTCTGCACATGAGCTTACTGCTTACTCAGCCGTGGACTCCTCTAACAAAGCCCTCAGCTCAGATTCAAAATCTCCTGCGTTCGCACATCATTGCAGTATTTAAGCGCAGAGGAAAAATTACCTGATGTACAGCTTTAGTTTGCTAAAGAGCTTAACCACATTAACACTGCAAACAATTTACTTGTCACTCAAGTTGAACAATACTTCTTAGCAGCCTGGAGTTGGTATGGTGTTTTTCTCTGCCAGTCCCACACATTCTGCATTCCTTCAGGGTCGCTGGAATTGGAACTGATGAGGAATTTTCTGAAAAAACATAATTTGAGCAGGGGTCACTGAAACCAACACTTACTGTGTGAGGCCACCCGTACCAGTTTTGCTAAAACTTTCAGGAGGGATTTCTCAAAAAGCAATTTCTAGCTAAAGCATGAGAAACTCGACATTCACTCCAGCTGTTTTTCTGGGGAGGGCATTCCCCCAGGATTTGAAGCAGGCTGCTTCTTTCCACACAGTGCTTTGGCTACCTGCTGTGCCGTGGCAGATCCTACCTTGCCTGGTCTGTTAGAGCTGTTTATATTCATAGAGATAAACCTTCAGTTCAGCAGCAATTTCCTTCCTGTTCTTTTAGACCCCTCAGTGAACATCTTTGCTACCACATTTCCATTGTTCGCTCTCTCTGGCCCAAAGAGCAGCTTGTGCAGAGCAGAAAGCTGTGCTGGGAGAGGCACGTTTGCAGTAGATTAGCATGGAGCCCTGGAAGCAGGTCAGGGCCACACGGTGCAGATTTGGGACACTAGGAGTTCAGCCCTTGGTCTTTGTGACACAAAGAGAAAGCATGATATTGGTCTGTAATTAATCTTGGGGTAAAAGTTTGGTCTTTTCTCCTTCAGCCTTTTCTCTCTACTGCCATTTTTAGGGTAGAATCATTCAAAAGAGGCTTGTTTCATCCCCCTGGAGAACATGAAAACCCCAGCTGGAAAACTTTTTCTGGGCCAGCTCTTGGTGTGCTGGCAGGGCAGAGCACTCTGAACTTTCCAGGAGTTCACTGCCTCCCAGGTGGGAATTGTGCAGTTTAGCTAAGCTGTCCTAATCAGCATTCATCAAGCACTGGTGCAAGTAGTACAAACACATGTAGAGTTCTAGAGTGAGGGAGCACAAAAAAAGTATTTTTGCTAACTTTGCATTTATAGAAGTCTGAATTTTTTGTAGTCACAGTTGCTAAGATGCAGTAGTTTGAAAAAGCCTAAGAAGAGAGGAAATTTGGGTTTCATGCAAGAAATACCTAGTGAAAATTATATCAAATGTGTTCAGCTTGCTTGTGTGATGTCAGTGGAAAATCTGCATGTCTGATGCCCAGACTGAGTTTGCATTGAGGCACAAGTTATTTGCATTTGGCAGTATTGTGATTATTCTTCACAGTGTTGCACTCAGTTGAGAACAAGTAAACAATAATGAATAAGAGGTAAAAAGATTATTTTTTTTACTTGTAGAAGTTCTAAAATACGAAGCTGTTCAACTATTTTCCCTACAGCAACAGAACGCAGTATGTTTGGCAGAAGTTAGTTTAAACTTTCTGATCAAAATACTCTGCCCTTCATGCTCTGGAAAAAGATCAAGAAAAGCAAAATGTCACAAAGCAGAGCTTGCCTCAGTCAAGAGAGCTTAGGACAAAGAGTCAGGAATTCTGTCCCGGTCGTGGCACTGCACAGATCTGCTGTGCCTACTGCAGGGAAGCAGACGTTCTTTCAAATGTGCATAGAAATGTGCCAACTCTTCCGGACTGTTTTCTGAAGTGCTTCTTAAACAGCTAATACAGCCTTACTAATAGGCAAATCCTCCACTTACTTTAATGCATGTGATACTTAAAAGCATAATTTCAGCACAAGCTTTTAAAAGGTTTGAATTTAAACATCCTGAAAAATGTTTTCAACCTTTTTCTGTAGGCAGGGGGTACAATACCTCCTTCGCACAGATGCTTGTAGGAGGGCTTAATCTTAATTTATATGGCCTTTATAGTACACATCTAGAAAACTGTTTGTTATTACAGACTTAGCAGCGGCATCTCTGCAAGTAGTTCAGGCCTCACTGTCCCCGGGCACTCTACTATTGTAATCCATTTCTATTACCATCAACATGATCAGGCTGATGGAGAGATTCTTCTGTGGGGAAAAAAGTGAAAGGGTATAAATTATCAAGCACTCCCCGTTTACCAGGCTGTGTGAGCTAATCAAGTCTAAATTAGATTCCAAACCCTTCAGCATCAGAATGTTGAAGTACTGTCTGGGTTCTTGGAGATTCATAATAAACTCTTGAACAACCAACAAGTGCTTGGCAGTTAGATCAAATGCATGAAAAATTAAGGCAGTGTTGAATGTAACATCACCTTTTCTCAGAGGCCTAATGAGTAAGCAGGCTGAAATCACGTATGCAAAGTATTTGAGGCAGTCTTTGTTTCTGCATTTTTCTTGTTTTTCATAAACTCAAGACTAGTAATTTCATACAGGTGTTGGCTATCTCAGTATCCTAGGATGGATCCTTCTAGCTAACACAGATAAGATCACTTTATTCTTCCAAAGCAAGGACTTCTCTGATACAAATTAATTCAGATTTACAATATTTCCAGTAACATTAACTTTCTTATGGCAGCAATGATGTAGGTAAGACAGCTCACACAAGGTCAGATCAGATAACTATTGCCAAGAATAGAGTCAAACCTAAGTCCTCAGACTTGGGGTCACAAAGTTTATTCTCATTACAGTGATGGAGAATGGCAGTCTAGTGTCTTTGTAGAAGAGATGTTTGTGATTACTGAAAGACCTTTGCTGTAATCTGTGGTGATACGTCTGGAGTCACCTGTACAAGAATGTTCAGCATGTATTGCTTTGTGCTCCATCCCATGATACTTGTACACTTCTAGAGAAATTGGAGATCCTTTAAAGGTAACAGGGGCAGGAATCCTCTAACTTAACAATTATTGCCATTGTAATAGATCCCTACGTTTGAGCCAGCCACTTGAGGATTGTTTTATAGCCACTGGAATGACTTCGATATGTTATTATAGGCAGCAAAGTTGAAATAGCAAATTCTCATAATTTCTGTTGGCTTCTTTATTTCAAAGTGTATTTATAAATCTCTGTAATGTGAAACAGAGGCACTCCCATTTAAATGCTAATAGCTTGATTACAGTTGGCAGGGAAAACTACTGAACCACTTGATTGAGTTGTGATTTGGTCTCATGAAGCCAATGGAATGAGTAAGATTAGATGCATAAGAAAATCCCCTGCCTTGAAAGGCTTGCCAGTAGTTTGACAGGTTTGGGCATGAATTTTTAATATTCTTTCTTTGAACTCTGTAAAAATAGATTTAGCCATAAGTGTTATCCATCTCTTTCCATGGTGCCATCCATGCAATTTTCTGTTTATTTCCTTCCACCATTTTACATATTACCTACTATTTTCTACTTCAGATTTTGGTTTTTAAAGAGATGGATCACATTATCAGGGTGTTTCATAATGCACAGAGGAGACTGCAGTGCCAACTTGTGTACTTGGAACCCCATTAAATCATAGTATGGAAGTGAAGGGATAGGTTTTTACCTTCAAGCATGTCCTTTTAGTGAAGGTATTAAACCAAGTGACCTCAGTTGCTCCTAATACATCTTGCCCTCTAGATTCTTCCCTATCTTTGTAGCCCTATTCTTCCTGAGCAGCAGTTCTATCTGGGAGGGACTGATCAGCAGAACTGCTAGTGCATAGAAGGGAAAAAGAAAATTCAACATCCAGACCTTTGTGATCCTGTTAAGACAAAGATCCAGGTTCGTGTTAGCTAGGAAGCAAAACTCAGAGCCTGAGAAGGAGGATGCTCATGGTGCCCTGAAAGGAAGCATCTCAAGTCGATCTGTGCAAGGAAAGCATTGTAACAGAAAGCATTAGTATTGGTGGCTATTTGAAATAAATACTTTCAGCTGCTCCAAATTATGCTCACAGTGCAACTAAGATAGTAAATGGGTGAACAAACATCAGCTGTATTGTCTGTTGAGCACGTCTCCATAGCAACTCAGTCAGCTTCTGAACTAAAAATGCATTCTGCACAATGACTCAAAATGTAATGCAGTGGTATGGATTTTCCCATGTGTACTGTGTGTGTGCTGGATCCCACTACAGAACAGAGGTCTGACCTCTTTCTTACCACACTTTCTTTACCAGATCCTTTGTTCTGTGGCTCCTGCATGGAAATAAATGTAACTACCGTTATGCTGGCTTGTCTGAAATCCATCAATAAACAGCTTTGATGGGATGTATTGCTTGAGATGTGCAGGATGACATGAATCCCGTCTGCTTAGCTTTATGTTCAGATGTCCTGATCTCACAAACAGAAACACACAAACCACCCATGCTATGCACACACAGGCACTTGCAGATAGCAGTGAATTTCAGGGGAAGAACAGGCACAGTCCCATCAGGTAATTTCAGAGCCCCATCTCTTGAATGTCATGAGCCTAGATTCTCCTCTGATTAAGGGATTTAGCTTGACATTTTTATAACCAGTGAGAAAGCATCTCTGCTATTAATGAATAAATAATTATACATATATATATATGTTTTCCTCAAAAGTGTCAGCTAGATGGTTCATGTCAAAAGTTTCCTGAGTAAGAAAGGCTACCATCTTCTGCGAACCACCCCTCCTGGCTCCCTCTGCTGCAGACTCCAAAAGGAGGGAGGCAGATGAATTCCTTCAGAAGTGTCCAGCTCAGCTCCTCTGCAGAGCATGTGAGAAGGGCGGGTGCTAGCAAGGAGGTCTGCATGCCCATTAATAACTTGACCTGGGGACTGATTTCAAACTGAATAGTACCTGTGTCCAGTGTCTGCTGATCCTTGGCTCAAAATTAAAGAGTGAAAAGTTTCATATTTTCTTAACAATGTGTACAAGTTTGCCAGTGTTCAGAAATCAGTAAAGTGAGATCACATGCAGAATCTAATTAAGATCTTAAATCCTTTAAAAACCAGTAAGAACAGATTCAGTGCAGAGAGGCTTATCATGCAGTGGCATGCTCAGAGCCAGGACTGAGCAGCTGTGTGGGGGAAGGGACCAGAGTATTAAATAAAGCTACTTGTTGACTGCATGTAAAATCTGCTTCTAAAGGGGGTGCTGCAAAGCACCATCCATTACCAAGTGACAGAGAGGGATTTCCAGCAACTCAGTACAATGTCATAATTATACTGTGTGTGCTGCGGTTTAACACGGTAGGTTGTGCGTGATTCGGGTTAATGTCTACAAGAATTGTAGTTCTCTCACGGACCACCTTAACTCTGGGCTTTTTTTTTTTTCTTTTCTCTCTTTCTTTCCAGATGCTGGAGAGCTCTTCAGTCCTTTTGTTCATTGTCTTCGTTCTGCTTTTCATTTCCTTGCTCTTCGTGGTACTCATCAGGAAAAATGGCACTGCTGCCCTGATCTGGCATGAAATAATCAAGGAGAAAATAACCAATTTCATCATGAATCAGAGCAAAGAACGGAGGATTTTAAATTTTGTGTTGCAGAATGCAGTCCGAGGGGACCCCTGTAGTGTGATGGAAACTATAGATAAATACTGCTCTGAGAAAGAGTGGGCCATGAATGTGGGTGATGTAAAAGGTAACTGAAGCTGGGATCAGCGCTTGAAAGATCCTTTGAAGCTAACAGAACACAAGACATCTTTCTGTATTCTCATGGTCACTCCTCTGTGCTGCAGAAAAATCCCACCACAGCCTCGTGGTCAGCGGAATAGTTCTGTAAACATTAATGCATGCTTGTGCAAACATCTTAGAGGAGGAGGATCTAAGGAGTAATCCAGGAAGACATAGAATCAAATGTAGTTTTGTGTGTTGTGTGCAAGTGTGTAAGAAGAGGGTGATGGGATAGAAGAAATCTAGAGTTATGTTGTGTCTTAGGTACCATAAAGGGTGGCGCTGAGGCATAATTACACTGAGCACTTTCAGATCCTTAACTGAAAGATACTGGATCTGAAACAAACAAACAAACAAAAAGTGGGACATATTTTAAACTGAGAGTTTTGTATCTGCAAGCATAAATATATGTTAATGTTGAAGGGAGAGTCCTAGCCACGTAATATGCAAAAGCAGCTATCAGATGTTGTTGCTACTGAGCAAGTAAGTCATCTCTTTCTTGTTTCCTAAGGGAAACTATGTGGACAAAAGATTTCTTTTTCTTAGCTGCAGGAAAATTACAGTCTATTCCAAAAGCTGATGGCAAAATGTTAACATGTTGACTTGTGAGTCAGACACAGAAGTACCTCTTACTAGGAAACTGCAGTGAAAATTTGCTCAGTCTGGGATTAATGTAACTAACGGAGTACAACCGTATGCACTGTAATAAAAATGCTTCTCTGTAAGGGGTACATTTTGTGAAACTAGCTCTTCTGCATACCAGGTGGTGTGCGTATGGCAACAGAGCAGTAGGCAGTGGCTGAGTAGGAATTCTCAGAAATATGAACTTTGGCTATTTGGGATTCTATTCTTAAACATTGCAATCTAGTTTTGCTCTGAGAAAATGGCTCCTCCATCAGAGACATCAAAGTTACTGTATCTTCAGTTCTGAAGATTTCCAGAATGACCACATGATTTCAGAATGCAAGTAGTAACACGACACTATTCATAAACAAATTACACCTAGGAAAAAATCGGGTACTGAAATGCATGCACCCATACAGGCAGTCAGTGGCTCAGAGTAAAATCCCTTCAGATACTTTATCTTGTTTCTAGCCATATAACTAAGAGGTGACAGGTTTTAAAAATAAATTCAGTTTTCAGAAGGACTGCACACACACTAGCAGTACACTGTCAATTCTGGTTTTTTTTTAGTGAACAGTTGACTGTTTTCCATCCCACAAATTCATCTAGTGCATCCAAATATCTTGCAACTTATGACTAAACTTCTTCCCTTCAAAGAATTATTTAGACTGAGACGTTTTGTATCAAGCTACTATTTGTAACATTTGCAACAAATACAAACACCCAGAAGTCAGAATTTATACCTTTCAAATATCTCTAACAAGGTATGGAAAAACACACTGCATTTTTTCCTTATAACACTAAAAATACTTGAGTTAAATCAGGTACTTCCTCACTCAGAAACACGTGAAACTAAGATTTTTTTAGTTGAAAGTTTGCATTTTGAATCTTCAGATGTCCATTTTGTCAAAAGTTAACCTGTTTCCACTTTTTTCAGGTGTAATTCTGGACAAGACAGTGGAAGAGACCAATCCTAAAGTCGCACTGGAGCTGGGAACATACTGTGGGTACTCAGCTGTTAGGATCGCTCGGCTGCTGAAAGCAGGCGCTCGTCTTCTCACTGTGGAGTTCAACCCCGAATTTGCTGCTATAGCTAAACAGATGATTGAGTTTGCTGGAGTACAAGATAAGGTACATACCATGTGTCCATAGGAAGCAATAGACAGAGAGCGGGACTTCATCCACAGAAATAACATTAATGTTATTATAATAACATGTTATATAATGTTTAAATTTGTTATTCTGCTTGAGAAGGAAGTACAGCTCCATAAGCAAAGCTCATGGTGACTATAAGAACATGGGCCTGGAAAGAGACTCCTGAGCCCATTATTTCATTTATTATAGTCACAAGGCATCAGTACCACACACAGTCCTTATCATAAAATTATCAACTACTGTTGCAAAACTTGCAAGATTTACTGCCATCACTGAATATTAGACTGCCCACAGACTCCTCCTCTTAATAATCAGGAACTTTTCTACAATTTCTATCTTTTTACTCGATTTCTATCTATTTATTTACAGACATTTTGTTTTCCTTTACTGTAATATCAACAGCTTCTTAATTTAGCTCTTAAATTCAGTTCTGTGCCTGATCTCTCACAGAAGTACAACTGAGGACTTCAGAATGTTAACTCTCAAAAGCTAGACTACTGTATAAAAATATGAGGTTCAGACCAGCATCAAGAGAACTAAACCACAGTCTATCGTTTTTTACAAAAGTTCACGGAAAAATATCATTATATGAACATACATCAGATAAGATACATTTGCCCAAATCTAGTTGGTCACAGTGCATATATATATGCACCTAAAGTTTGCCTGGTGTGAGATGTCTCAACACCTTATACGGTCGGCTGAGATGGAGGTATTTCCAGTCTGTAATCCATGTCCGCCCCAGGCAGATAGCTACAGCAGATCACAGGATTCACACCCAAGAAGCGTCACTCTACCAACCAGCCAACCAACTTCAACAGAGATGATAAAAGCACTGGAAATAAATCCCACCTTGAAGATGAGTTAACTTCTTGATGAGAACCTGAAATAATAGTGGCATCTAAAATTGCATTTCCCTCCATCTGATTTAATCATCTGATGAACTATGAATCATAAACCAGATTTCCTTACTTCTTTTTTTCTTCTCGTTAAATTAGCATATGGCACTTGTTTAACAGATCACTGTGCAGCAACTTCTTTCAGTTTAACAGTATTTATACCAATAAGCCTGTAAGCAATGTACAACAGGCTCTGTCCTTCCTCCTTTCCTGGCCATGTCAATTTTCTATATGGTAGCATCCTGATGTATTCTAAAGAATTGTATTCTTTTTATTTTCTACTCCACTTTGAACTTCATAATTCAACTGAGATACAACTAAGAAAAGTAATAGAAGTATTGTTTTCAACAGAAGGTTCCCGTGTTTCCACTGAAGACTCACGTTATCCAACAAAAACAAAGGGTCATTTTTTTTGTTGTTTAACCTCCCCCTCTTTTTTTTTTTTTTTTTTTTTTAATAATAGAGAAGAAAAATGTTTTGGAACATGAGTGAATTGAATTGTCAAAGAAAAAAAAAAAAAGCCCACATGACCCAACTGCCAAATGATGGTAGAAGCTATATTCTGAGCCTCAGTCTGAGGTTATGTTGAACTACAAGCAGGATCATTGATGTCTGGCCACAATTTGAAATGAGCTAGAGGCATGTTCTTAATGGTTTGCGATTCATCAGATGATTTGCATTTCAGGTAAAACTCCTAGAAGGCCCTTCAGAGGTAATTATCCCCCAGCTGAAAAAAAAATATGAAGTGGATACTCTGGATTTTGTCTTTGTGGACCACTGGAAAGACAGATATGCACCAGACACCATCCTGCTTCAGGTCAGTTGGCACAATTCCAGTCTTAAAAGTAAAGTACCAAATGCCTAAATGTCCGTGAGGCCTATATTCTAACTGAAGTACCCTCTCCTCTGTAAAATGAAGAACAACAGTCAAAATAGCAGCTGTATGAAAAAAGAGGGTTTGGGGGACAGGACCCTAAACTTTTATCTGTGAATATCTCTCAAAATACAGCTCAGAACTTGCCAAATACTGTTGAGTCATTTTATTTCACAAAAAATGGGTCTTCATTAGAAACCCCAGCTGGGGGAGCGCAGGGACTGGATCCTGCACTCTGGAGAATATCTGCATAGTCACTAAATGAAACACATGATCCAAAAACATGCTGGCCAAAGGAGCAGGTAAGACTCAGGACCTGCATACTGCTGCTCTACTTTTACCTCTCTAATTTCCTCAGTACACCTTTTTCTGCTTGGGATTGTGGTGCCAGCAGGACCTTCTGACGAAATACTATTTTGTTAGCACAGATAGGTATCATTGTTCTGGGAGCCTTTTTTATGCCTCATTATTTGATTTTAAAGCAACCTTAAGAAAAACGGTAGACTGCTCCAGAAAAGCACTTGCTAGGAAAGTTGTGCCAAACTACCTGCAGCCCAAATGTGGAAAAATTGCGTTCATTTCTTTCCAACACCCCATAGCCATTAGTGTTACAAAACAAGGTGTAACAGCAGTAGGCATTGATAGGTAACACTGGAAGTGAGGTAACTACATACTAGAGTACTTATGGATGGAAAGATGTTTTCAAGTGTTAAACTAAGATTCATATCTGTATTTATCAACACAGCATACACAGACTCTCCTAGTTTTGGCACTGCAGACTGATAGAACTTTCTAGAACTGTTTATTTGGATGGAAGTGCCATTTTTCAGTTACTTTCTTCACAAATACTTTTTTTTTTTAAGCTGCCTCTTACACTGAGAACCCACCATCATCTTGTCTGATCCCCGCCTAAGACTTATAAAATATTTGCTCATCCAGGCTCGTTTTTTAATTTCATTCCTGTTTTCCTCACAGCTGTTCAAAAAGGAAATTTGGTGTTATGAGCAGGCAGGATTGAATTTACCAGTAGCTGAAGAAATTGTTCCTCTTCAATTATTTTGTATCCAGAGAATGTTTTCTTTTAAACCAGCTGTGTAATTATAACTGAGGTCTTTCCACTGGGAAGAGATGGCTGCACTCTTATCAGAGCTTAACCTCCATCCCACAACCAGAACAAACAGTTAGTTCACCTCCAAATTTGTGATTTGTCTGGTGCGTCTGTGAGACAAAGTTGCTTTGCTTAAAAACTTAGAAAATTCAGAGGAGGAAGAAAAAATCCCCACTTTTTCCTCAGATGTTAAAAACTTTCTCACTCTCAATTTTAGCATCTATTCCAAATGGCCCAGACAGCACTCCTCTTCATGCACACCTAGAAAAGCCTGATGGAAACATAATCTGAAATCCTGTTGACCAGTGGGAAGTGCAGCATGTCACCTGCAGGCTTCTCTGAATTGCAGGCCAGAGGATGTTTGCCTAAATACTGCAAGATAATTAAATCTTGTGGAAATCTGTCAAAGGGTTCTTTCTTGTGCACAAATCCTGCTTCACACCCAGCTCCCGAACAAAGCAGCAGAAAGCTGTACAAGGTGAAAGGAAAGCAAGCTCAGAACATCTCATTTATTCTGTTAGCACAGTTGGAGTTTTACTAGGACAATCCAATGCAGACGGTACATACCAATCTCTTAGATGACCTTAAGAGCCACTACAACATTTCAATGCCGTATTAATAAAAGGTGTCAAACTTTAAGCATGAAAGCCAAAACAAAACCCTCTTATTAATCATGTAGATGTGTTTGGAAATGATACAAGCAGCAAACTGCACTCCTCCACTGCACCTGATTTGTTATCTCAGAACCTAAATGACCCAGCATAATCAGCATCTCTATAATGTTCCACCAATTGTGGTAGCAGCAGTAAATCAGAATGTTAAATGTGACAATGAAGGACTGGTTAGATAATTGTTCGGCTTCTCCTATGTCTTTTCTTCCTCGCTTCCAAATCAATGGATTTTTTATGCATGCACTTTAACATGACATGGTTAATACAAAAGCAAATTGCATTCAAGCCAACGTCAGCTTAACAGCCACCATGAAGCAATTTCTCTTCTTTTTAGGAATGCAGCTTGCTGCGGAAGGGCTCAGTTCTTCTGGCTGACAATATCATCTTCCCAGGAGCTCCTGAATTTGTTAAATATATCCGCAACAACCCCCGTTTCCAATGCAGTACTTACCCATCTCATCTGGAATATATGAAAGTGCAGGATGCTATGGAAAAGGCTGTGTTTTTGGGATAAAGACAGCCATTAATACTCAATCTTTGTTTCTAATGACATAAATGTAACTACACAGGTTAACTTGACTGCGCTTTATGTTTTGCCGTTTGTATTTTGGAGCTTATCATCTAGTGGGAATCATTTTTTACCAGGTGGAAACCAAGTCTTGGATTAAGTAGGGCATCCGCTCAAAGGCCTATTCTACTGCTTCACATTATTCAGCAAACCCAAGATGATCAACATTTTGCCAAACAACACAGTCTGTTATTTTGAGCTCAAACTTTAACAACCACGGTTGGTAGGGTGAGAGTAACATGCAAAAAGTCACTCAATTTCTAAGAACTTATGTTCTAAAGCTAAACTATCTTATCATTCTCAAGTGTGAAAAAAGCATGCATGTTGCAAGAGAAGAACTTTTCAGAAACCCTGGTTATGCTAAATTATTATCATGCGACTTCAACCAGTGAACGTCCCTATAATAACATCAGATGCATTTTTGCATGGCTGCAAATGTTAATTATCTCCATGCTGAAGAAAAGGGCACATACTGAAAGAAGAAAAAGCTGCGCAGTGATGGGAAAGTAACAGAATTATGCATAAGGCAAAAAAATTACTATATCTGCACATGTGGAGATAACTGAAGGAGCGAGCAGATCAAAACAAACACAACAGACAGATAACAAAAAGCAGGTTCTTTCTAACAGAACACCAAAATGACAAAATCACTGAGATCTTGAGAAAATATTACTCATCCCTTCATTACATTTACTCATTCCTTTATTATATTATATATACATAGTACGTGCATTTGAGAGGCAGGCGAAGCTGCTTACCCTGAAGTGTTATGTATGTTCAGTGAGAATGGGTTTTACCAGGTGGGTCCTGCACACCTTGTTTAATCTCTTAGTTGTAGTTAGCATTGAATTTCAAGGTTTATTATTGAGAAGATTTACAAAACCAAATCTGAAGTCTCTTAACTCACCTGAACAATACAAAAATCCACTGTCATTTCCTTCTATGTCCTGCTGTGATTATATAATGAGCCAGTGGTTGCTTTTATGAATAAAAACTAAAAAAATAGCGAAGACAAGTGACTTCCTCTGTTTTCCATGGATTCTGCACTGCACTGGGGATTTCCAGCCTCAGAACAACCACAGAAACACCGAACAGTTCAAAATCAGGGGTAACATCTTTCTTGTCATTTTCATCAGAGATTCTTTCAGACTTGTTATCAGTTTCTTCCTTTTACAGCTTGCCTTTCTAAAGTGGTATCTGCTTCGGCCTGTGTGCTACAGAAAATCCATCCTGAGGACACCAGTAATGAACATTGTAGAAAATCACCCCACAGTATAATAGAAGGTGACAGCGAGGGTGACACAGTTCAAAAGTAGACCAAGAAAGCCATGGTGAACTCCCTTAGAAGCAGCTCCTCCTGTTACTGACAGTCAATTCAATATCAATGGGTCAGAGTCTTTCAGGTGATTCCAAGCATCTTTTCTAATAATTGCAAAGAAGAAAATAATCTTCAAGCTTATTTACTGGCATATACAAGTTTCTAGAGCACAATGGAAACCCCGCATAATTGCAGATGACCGGATTTCCTTTTCTGTGTAGCTAAGGTCATGTCTTCAAAGATTCTTCTTTCATTTCTAGCTTTAAACACTTCTGCATCTAAACACACATTCCTGCCAAAGCAGGGCACTGAACACATACAAACCAAAGTCTCAGAGATGCATGCTAGTGGGTGCCTAGGTAGGGACAGACTGTTTCTGCACTTTTACTACAGAGAGTCAGAAAAATAAATTCCTACTGCTGTTTACACCCAAAATACTGTCAAAGAGACCATCAAAACAATGGAGGAAACTTCTAGAGTTAGCTTGCATATTTCAAAAGATGCATTAGTAGATAAGGAATGTGCAGTATGTGTGCAAATGTAACAGCCACTCTGTAGTATGAAGAAGATACTGCCCATATGACAAGCTGTAAAAAAAAAAAAAGAACAAAAGCAGTGCATCATCAGATTATTTACAAAACTTTACATGCAGGATCGTTTTCTCGGCTTCCGAAATGCTTGTAATTATTGGTGACAAAGGATGAAAAGAAAAATGCCTGATTAGATCACTGGCAATTAGAGAATAGGCTTTTGGTCAGTTAAGCGAATGTGATCTTGAGCCACTAGTGTAAAAGTGTGAGGTATCCAGGGAGAAGGGTTACTTTTTAAAATAAAGTCATGCTTTGAATTCTGTAAGAAGCAAAAGGCAGACAACTGATCCTCTAATTCAGATGTATTCTAAAAACATAACAAGTGTTACTGCAGCATCAACCTATTGTAATTAGAAGACACAACCTATTCTGGCATGAGCCAGACATGGAATGGGGCACCTGGAAATGTGTTTGAGGACTGCTGTGAGCACACCAGTGATAGAAAGCTCCGATTTGAGGGAACTCTTCTAATAGAAAACTCACAACTGTCAGCCGATTCTCACAACATGTCACGAATGATTGATCCCACAAAATACTGTTAATTAAGATTGATTCTGCAAATGACAGCTACTCTCTGCGTAGTCTTAGTGACTGAGGCAAGACATTAAATTGAGGCCTGGTTTCTGCTGCAACCTCTCTGTTACCTCAGAGGGACAGGATGTCTTTCAAATTACTGAACTGATTCTTTAAATCAGTATATAAGGGAAGTGGAGAATTTATGAGGAAGTCAAACCCAACCGTAGTTCCTTTTGGTTTCTACTTTAATACTGAATTGAGCATAATAGCACTCATGTAGCAATTGTTACAGAGGAGATTACCCACTGCAGCAAGCAGCAGTCGTGTTTGTACAGGAGTTCCGCTTCCTCCTCCTGATACAAGGAATTGAAAGCACCCTATGAAAAATTTTGAGCTGTGGGTCAAAAACAGATGCAGTGAAGTGAACATACAGAAACCCCTAGGAGAGCATGAGAGGCTACTGAGATCCTAACCGTCCCAAAAAAGATAACACCACCAAGGCTGCGATGTGTGCTTGTTCAGCTGATTTGAGCCATCAATCAATTAAGAATCAATTATTAAGTATCATATGAATAACAGCTTGCTATGTTTGCACACTAGACATCATAAAATAATTTCAGTGTCTGCCTGTACAGCTCAGTTGATGATCCCATTGTAAAACAACAGCTTCCCACTGTAACAGACCACCCACCGTCAGCCTGTACCACAATGAGGTTCTGTCACTGCTCTTTAATTATGCAGAGATCTTCATAGTAAGACATGAGGAAGAGAGCGGCAAGGACAGAATGTTCTCCCAAGATGCTGCTGAAACCTGAAACAGATGAGGGCTGTGATATTTCCTGCCCGTTGTTACCAGGTTAACCTTTCACCTGCAGGACATGCTGCTTCCATTTGCCCAACCTGTGATAAGCTGAAAATGAAATCACGTTGACAGCTATAAAAGGTCAGCTGTAGAAACAACATATTTGTTTTAGCTCAGTATCTTACCTACAGCATCTGCTATTCATTATCATACTAGTGCATCCAGAGGAAAAAAAACAGTAAATCAGATTCCTCCTTTCAGTACAATACAGATGATACTTTGGAACAAGTTGCTAAGCTCAGGAGCTCACATCTTACCACGGCACATTTGAAAATAGATCCTCCTGCCAGAAGAACAGAATCTAGAGATGACTTGACAAAATTCCTGGGGATGCACGCATTACACCTGAAATAAGGAGGGAAGGTGAGCTGAAGATGACCTTCTCAGTGCTGTCAGCGAGCATCCACAAGTAAATGGAACCTTACAGTCCTGTTAATGGTACAGTCAGGCATTAACATACAGCAAACTCTTGTGGTGAGCAATGGTTCGTCAACATTTAACGCACAGAAAATCTGACCTGAACTCTGTAAGACCCTGCACAACACTCATGTTGAGATTTACAGGGTTTTGTCACGTTTCATCAATGTCAATAACCCTAGTATGTTTAGGTGACGTCCTACCAGACTGTCTAAAACACACATGAATGTGTCAGGGAGAGGCAGTCCTTTCCTTGGGAGAACTACCCAGAAAAGACGTGTCGGTAACTGGCTGTTACTTGAAATACTGACTTTTCAGTATAGGGTTTTTTCTCCCAACATGGTAAGAAATGTAAATTGGTTGGGACGTCTCCAAAACAACAATTTGCCACTGAAACCAAATCTCGTGCATAGCTCTGATGAACTTAAAGATTTTCTGTTATTATTTTGCGCTTATATTTTTGAGAATACTTGCAGACATTTCAGAGATGTGAAATCTCTGTAAAATTACACAGATTTTACAACCAAATTGGGAAAGGTTAAATGGCTTCTCAAATGGAAAAGACAACAGCAAGTTAGGTTTGTGGTCCCAAATGTGCAGTTTTCTGAGCAGTGATAGAGATGCCTTCCTCAAAGAAACAGGCTTGTACATTAAAAAGGGGGAAAAAAACACGACCTCCAGTCCAAAGCCCTTAGAGGACTTTGTGCTACAACTACAGCATACGGCAATAAATCAAACATTTCCAGGTGTACTAGTTTAAAGGATATTCCAACTGCTCTCATTACCACTGACCTTTTACTAACAGAGTGCTGACCTGAGCTAGAGTTGAATAATTCCCTGCCACAGAAAACTGCTGTTGCAAAGCCAAAAGAATATTTGAGATACCTGATATAACAAAAAGATAACCAATGGCACATATATTCTTTCCAGGCATGGTTTATTGAAAACACACCAAATTGTTATCCTACATACCTGGTTTCTAACAAGCATTCTACTTGTCTGCATTATGGAAAGATCCTATGATAATAATACATTCTGTCACGGTAACATTTGTTCCATGAAAAGCATAATCCACCTTTTTTCCTCTCCATTCTGGTAAAATCAAACCATTCGAAGTGTTTCAATTTATAGTACAGTGTAAATACAATGCAAAACCCCACCAGTCTAAACTACAGAGAGAATGTTGAGCAGTATTACAGAAAACACATTGTTGATTTATTGTTCTTTTTTATTTTCCTACCATGAAAATTTTAAGGCACATGATAGTTACAAACACATTAGCTACTAATTACCAGTAAGCTTCTTAGTCTAGTTACTTTGTTTTTCTTAAAAGTAAGAACCAGATTGGCAGGCCTTGTAGTATCTGCACTATCTTCCTCCTCATTTGCAAATGGACTTCCTAACATCCTACCCCGATGTAAAACTTAAGACAGAATAAAAGAGATTCGTAACAACTTTCCTTTAAATGCACTAGATTAGTTACTGTACCAAGAAATCAGAGGATTTCTCTGACAAAGATAAGGAAACACCAGATTTTACAGGCATTAAAACAAAAACACCGCGAGAAACTATGCCTACATAAACGTCTTCAAAAACTGTGAGGGCATAACCCAACCCCAACAGCACAAAACTTCTGGCTGAACTTACTGGCACACTATAGTTTACACTGAGTGGGCAGCTAGACAGAAGGGACTGTAGCCAGACTATAACGTGCTCATGTGGCTTCTGAAGCTTTACTTACTCCAAGTGTTTAAAATGTGCCTCTCTCTCATAAGTAGCTGAGCCTATAAGCTCAACTTTAAGGCAAGTAACAGAAAGTAACTCACCACCTTCAAGCTAATGAAACCACTGTAGGAGTGAAAACTGCTTTGCCCAGCATAAACCTTGCATGCTAGAAATCATCACTGAAAACTATCCTCCGAGTTGGCAGGAGCTCACCAATTGGCTCTAACAAACATGCCCCACTTCCTTAATGCATCACTTAATAAGTCAGTTCCTAGTCCCCAAGTCAATCCCTTTTATGAAGTCTTGGCAAAGGAGACAAGATTTACTTTCCTATTATATACATTTAGAATCTGTGGGTCTGAGTGCACAAGTGTAGAACCAGGACACTCAGGTGTTCTGTCCATAAGACTTCTGGCTGCCCAAGCTGCTCCCCGGGGAACATTTGAAGCTGGCAACCATCTTTGATTTGTCAAGTTACACTTACGCCTAAATTGCTTTTTAGCTGCAACACAGAAACAAAATGTCCTTACGTCTTGCCTTTCTGCTGGATGCTGCACAAACAGAATCCTTAGAGTCACTCATCCACTCAACAGCCCAACCTGATGCTTATCTGGCAGTCTTGACACACAATGTTAAGTGGCCCCATCAGTGCTGTTTCTTGGTTTTCAGTTTTGTTTAACCTCCACAGCCTACTGAATATGCCTGGGCGGTGAGCAAGCCATCTCCCTGGGATGAAAGTTCAGCAGTTAGTTGCCATCAGAAATCTCTTCCATCCCCTGTTACCTCAGCCCTTAAGGGGCCATCAAATTTCTTCCTCCTCTTTATTAGGAGTCTTGCAACACCTATCTTTTCCTTCCACAACCACCCCTCCCACTTAAATTTCTGCAGGTATAAATCTCTTCTACCCCAGCTCTTTGCAGACAGACTGCCTCCAGTTTTCACAGTGAAACAAACAGGAAAAGAGGAGGTCACATACCTGAGCCCTAAAAAGCACTGCCTGCCTCTGAGCAGGAGCCTCTAGACCATACTGCAGCATTAGTTACACACACTGCCACTTTCCCTTCTTAACGTACTGTCCCTGCTGCCAAAACAAACTCAACAATCACTGGTTTATTTACCCACACTCCAGAAGAGCTCAACCAACCCAGTCACGCTTGCATCAACATGGAGAGATGTAAGGGCAGGTGTGGACACACATCCCACCAGTGCACTCCAGAAGTTAGCATGTGGCCACAGATTGGATAAGTCACCAAACTAAGTTCAAAGTATCCTGCTAGAGATTTTGGCTTGTGAGCTGATAGTACAAGGCGATAGTCTCATATGCAAGTCATTCCCAATCCATCTTCTTTCCTCATCATCTGAACAACAGCTTGGTGAGAAGAAAAAACAAAACAAAACAAAAAAACCCCACAGTAATGTAAATGATGCATTATTGGTTATTGCTACATACCTAGGAATTCATCATTACTGTAAGGCATGGGAAGGGCAAAATTAAGATGTCATTTCCTAGGAGGACGTCTTGGCACGTGGACTTGGTATTTCACCTCTTACGTACTACCCTTTGCTTTTTTTTGTTGCAATAAACCATGTTCTCAACTCTAAACCATCGGGGCTGCCAAGAACACTTTATCCCAGGGAAAAGGAAGAAGAACAGTTTGCTACAATGAGCCTGGGCAGCCAATTCCATCTAACCTGACAGGGAGGTCTGCTTGACAGAGGATGCAGTATAAATATGGAAAGGTCTTTGGGGGGGAGGTTGGATAGGATCTGGATTTGCTTCTCAAGTTTTCCTTAGTGTTTTTAGCTTGATTCACTACTGACAGAGACAAAAAAAGATACCCATATAGATTTTGAGTGTCCTTGGTGTGCCCCACAGAGAGCCATATGATACCTGGCACAGGAGGTCATGGACATAACTGGCCTCTAGTCATATCACTTCCCCCTTTCCTGCAGTTTCCTCTGTTAACCTCTTGCTGGCTTTGAAATATCTGTACAACAACTAAATCACAAAGTCTTAGCAGAGACTCAACAGTCAGGTCTTTATTTTAAATGAACTTTTGCTCAGACTCCTTTGGTAAGTATACGGTTTGAAGTAGATCAGGGACAGACTGACAGCACGGCCCTTTTCTTACACTGTTCTAGTTAGCTACAAAGCAGGTTCCATTGCTAATTACTGAACGTTTTTAAAAAAATCCTTTCATATACAAAAAGAATACACCAAGTACATAACCAAAAGTGATATAAAACGTTTCTGTGTAGCTTGGTTAAAAGGGTCTCTGCGTATTGGCAGAACAAGTATGAAAAGAGCACCATTGATATAATATACAGTCAGACTATGTATCTGGTTTCATTGCCACACTTTATGTCTACACATAGAGACACTGCCTCTGACACAGATGTTGATAATCACAGATGCATCTCTGCTTCCCTTGATCTGCTGAGCATCTTTGGTCCAATAGGACTCTCATGCAGGTGAAAACCCCACAAATATTTGCTATCTTAATTTGCTCTGAGCAACTTCACCTTCTCTATGATCCAGAAGTGACTACTGCAATGTACATAGAAGATGAGGGTCAAAAGGGAGGAGGGTGAAGGAGCACATGTATCATCCAAATCACTGACAGCTTCTGGCATCAGTCTTTTTCCCTGAATCAACAAATGCTTCCCTCTCCTGCAAACTACTTTACATGGTTTTATTAACCTATCCTTTGCACAACAATATATATATAGATATATAGATTTATTTATTTATATATATGTATTCACGTCAATTTTTTAATATACTCATGAAGATAGAAAGCTCTCGGTACTTGCTTTTTTTTGTGTGTTTTTTAAATTTTTTTAATTTTTTTTTTTTTTTAACAAAAACTTCAGACGTTTACTATTACAGTAATATTTTGGGCGAGGCAAGGTTGTTGGATATTTCCCCTTTTTAATTACAAAGGAAATGGCAGGCACTGAAAACCCCAAATGACGTTTGCTAGACTCAAAAATGTGCTTTCCAGTCACACCATTTTTAGGAGCTTATTTAGAATTAAATGTGGCAACCAAACAAAATCAGCAAAAGCCCTCCGATGCTACTAGTGAGATATTTGGTTCCTATGCTCTTCTGCTGCCCCCCCTTGACCAATGCCTGGAGAAAAATCAGTGATCTGAAGTCACTTAGTTCATGGCATTATCAGATTCTGTATATGCAGCGCATGTTCTCTGTTCTCATGAGGTAAAAATTCTGCCTTATCCAGAGCACGCCGTGGCATCTAAGAGGAGAACACTTGTACATGGATGATTTTCATACCACCTAAAATATGTAATCTCAAAACAAAATCAAGGGAACACAGAAATGATGATGATTTAAAAAATGTCTCATCTGTTCCCTTTATGGCATTTTCCATCAGAATCTATGGCCCAAAGCAAACAGGGATCCAACAGTGATAAATTTACCATAAAATATAAATGACAGACTCATCTAAAATGTATAGTATGTTCAAAATAAGACATCCTGCTTCTATTTCTTCCAATGTGTTAACAGCTACAGCAAAAGAAACTGTTAATTGTCATCAATGCAACACTGGTACAATTAAAATATAAAAGCTCCTTACTGCAATCTTTGAGAATAAGAAAATAAAAAGCCAGCCAACTCCATTTCTCAGCATACATTTCTGAACTGGGGACACTAAAACCTTCATGTGGAAATAAAAGCAGAGCCATTACAGAATTCAAAAGGCAGAAGTACTGTACATCAGATTATAATGATAATATAGCACTGTGATTGATATAGCTTACTCTAAAAGCAGATTTATACAGCTTGCATCAATTTTGTTATCCACTCTCCAGTTCATTTGACCAGCATTTAAGTATTTTTTGTTCTGTATTTTCTTTCTTCATTTAAATTCAATAAACCCACTCAGCATTCCTGCAATTCCTGTTGAAATAATGAAGAAAACCTCAACATTTTTCAAAAACCCTTTAAAAATGTTAGATTCACAGCTCAAAATAAATCCCCCAAAACAAAAAGAAAACAATGGGACCCAAACCATAAAAGTGCTATTATCTTCATGACTACACCTAAGGTATCATTTCAAATATTCTGCAGTTCACTGTCCTCTTTGCTGCTGCATGACCTTCACTTCTCATTCTTGGCACCTTCCACACATAAGAGTCACCTAAGAATGCAGCCAGCCAGATGGAACTTGGATTCTCTTTCTTGCTTGCTTTATTCTTGCAGGAGTGGGAGGGAGCAGGAGGCGGCTATGTCTGCTGGGAATGTAACTGATTTAAAAAGCAAATTGTCTCGCTGTAAGGCATGGTGCTCTGGGGTTGGCAATGGCAGTCAGCTGTGTTTTCTCCCTGCATTCTCTTAGAATCCGCAGCCTTGTCAGTGATGCAGCGCCCTCCAGATCGGAATGGCAGTGGTGACTGATGAAATCCTCTGTGTCAATTCAATGTTTTTTCTCCCCCTCAATTAAAAAAAAATGTGGTTGGACTCTAGCCCTGCAAAATAAAGCCAGAACTGATTAATACCAGCAAGCAACATGGCAATGGTGGTGATCTCCATCACCTAGTGGTAGAACAATGAATGGAAATCCCAATCTATCCCCGACATAGGGGTTTGTTGAAAGGTCTGACTGGGAGAAAATGAACACAGACTTCATTCTAAGTCCCACCCATACGCATTCACTGCTAAGAAGAAGAGCGCAAGACTGGAGGAGCATAGGCACTGCACATGTTTATCCTTGCCCCTTGGCTGAGCCAACAAGGCTGACTACACAGCATCCACCAGCTGGGTGAAGCCAACAGTGCTGGGACCTGCTCCATGGCTACACAAGGATACCCAAGAAGAGAAACAATCTGCAAACACACAGCACTTGTACTGGAGTCTTAAAAGAAGGAGAAGCATTTTTGGGGAGACCTCAAAAATGAAAACCCCAAACATAAAAGAGCTCTCTCTCCTACTATTGCGTGTGATTTGCATGTCTAATTAGGGGAGTGGTTAACACTCCACTTTTTGGAATTTGGGCCTTAAAGGCCTATTGTCCACTCTGATGGGAAAATTGTCCAGTGCCTTTGCAACCGTTTCTTAGGTGTTCCTTCAGTCAGTGAGGAGCTCAAAATCTGCTATTCCAAATGGGGCATCACATCTGACAGAGATGGATGGTATAACCAGGGTAGAGGACCGTCTAGCAAAACAGCGGGAGACAGATTAGCAGTGGCAGAAATAAAGAAAGGACAGTGACATTACTAAGGGACTTGGCTCATGGCAAAGGCAGAGAGCTAGAACGCGACAAAAAGGCGCCTTTCTTTAATGACAGAATAAGAAAGAGTTGGGAAGTGGGAGTTGTGGCTTAACGTTTATTGTGTAACCAAAACCACCTCCCCTTGCAAAGTAAATGTGTACAGGCAGCAGCTTTCCTGCAGATGGGCAGGCCTTGTAATTCTTGGGAACCTCAGGGGACATCCATAAATAGAGAAGGATACGCCTTTTTTTTTCAGTCTCAGGCTAATCCTTATAATGAGTCTGAAGGGGAAAAAAAAATGGTTGGAAGTAGAAACACACTATTTAAATTCATTCCCATGGCCTACCAGGAGAAATCTTTCACATTTTGGCTGACAGCCAATCATTCAAGATACTGCTGTGCTGTCTACTTGTTTGACAGATTATTTTTTAATCAAACAGAAGCTTTTGATTGCATTTCATTAAAGACACAATGAATAATATAAATACCACGTTTTCAAATGTATTTTCATTTCTCAGAAAGGACTCAGTTAGCAGTTAGCCTTGAAGAGATTCCACAGCTATACAGATCATGCACAAGACAAGTTAATCACTAGCACCAATTACCATTAAAATGACCTACCATGCATGCAAATTAGACCCAGGAGTCAACAGGCTGGGGTTTAATGTCACGAGCATCCACCAGATTCACGGAAGCCCTGTTACTCCTGTTAATGTTTTTCCTATTTGTGTCATTCTGCAGCACAGGGTGAGGAGTTAAAAGCAAAACAGAGCGGATTAATCAAACAAAACCACCAAACAAGTCAGCTCAAAGGAGCACAAAGGAAAATTAGTGGTGGAGAAAGAAACAAGATCAGCAAAGGCACAATACCAACAAGAGCACTTGCAGCAGCCAAAGGCTGCGCTTCCCTGCCATGGTTATTCAAAATGCTTGGCCACTCTTGAGCCTCAAAGCCAGTTATTGAACAGTTTACAAACCAGAAGACCCCAGAGTTCTCTTTCACAGGACAGGGAAAAGGAAGAGTAGCAGATACTCAGGCTTTGCACCAGCTGAAAACTCACCAGTGACTGCTTTTGAGGCATGTAACAGGCTGAATTCAGGCAACCCTTTATCCCTAAAACCAGGAGGCAGCATAAACTATGGTGGCCACGTTACGGAGGTGAAATATTTTTTATCCTGTTCGTCTAAAAGCAAAGCGGCTGCTCCCTGGAACTCTGGGTTGTGCTTCACCTCAGGCATGCACTGGGAGTCTGGGCTGAGTGATATGATTTTGAAAATCACTTCCATGAACTCTGAGTGGTAAAAATAACAGGTATTTGTGAACTCTTCTGCCTTAGCCTTTTTTCTTTGGAAAGACATTTTCTGTCAAGCTTGTACTGATGAAAATACTTATGTCACTCAATGCATCTGTTCTCACTGCATCCTCAAAACACACATTAGATCTGTTATGAGGGGACAGAAAGTTTATACCATTAATACTGGTTCGAGCTGGGCCATCTCTCATCTCTTCAGAGCAACACTGGAGGAGGGAGCACACACTGTGAATTCAGTAATCAGGTTGTATCAGTTGCAAAAAAACAAATAAGAGAGCACAGCCACCTCCAAGTGGCAAGGTGAGAGTATGCTCTTCTGCCTTCATCAGACCCTGTCAAGCAGAAATGTACCGGGAAGGTTTAGACAAAGGTGATCACTAATGGATTACTTTAATAGGTGTCACCACATGTCTGGACTTAGCAAAGAAGCTGCAAGATGACTAAACAGGAACACTGTAATGGCTGTTCTCTTATCAAAGAGCTTTCTGAGTGGCAGAGGTTTCCTAAACAATCCACTGCCCTGATATTCACGTATTTCTAGAACTGTTCAAAAGAGAAAAGGGGTGGGAAGTGAGCTACTGTTGAATCTAAGAGATCAGTGTTTCAGATCAGCCACATTACTCTAGACCATTTACTCAGGGCTTGCTGGTTCAAAACAGGAAGCCATGTTTGGCACTGCGGAGTTGGCACAAGACAATGAGCAATTATATGAAAAAGTTTAACTGGGCAGCCTCCAGCGGGATGCAACCATTCCCAGAACTGGCAAATTGAAAAGGAGTGAACTGTGCTAAAAACTGCTGCTGGATTTAAGCCATTCTCCAGCATATACCTTCACAGAAAGGGAGGACAGGAGGAAATGCACGAACAGGCAAGTTAACATAGGCGGACTGATACAGAAGGATATCTTCCTGGTTCTATTGTCTACAAATAATAGAAAGACTTTTCTGCAGATCACATTTTAATTTCACTTCAGTATAGTGTTTTTCTTTCAACTGACTCAAGTTTGTTTCCAGTGAACACAAATCACATGGATCTTATGATATCATCAGCAACATGCTGAAGGTTATTAAAGACAGCTTTTTACAGACTAACAATAGTATTTCCTATCACTGATTCTTGGTTCCCTGAATCTTTTTTCCCTCCTCAGAAATGACCTACCCAGGGGAAAACACAGGCTTGTTTTGAGGCCAGGGAGAATCACAGAATCACCAAGGTTGGAAAAGACCTACAAGATCATCCAGTCCAACCGTTCACCTATCACCAATAGCTCCCACTGAACCATGTCCCTCAACACAGCATCCAATCGTTCCTTGAAGTTATGGCCATAGCATTGTTAGAAGCATTAAGCAGCTTTTAAATAAAAAGATCTACTGAAAAGGCAGAGCAGTGCAATAGAAATTAAACAGACTCCACTAAGATACATTTGCACACAACCCTCAAGGCAAAACACTTCATGAAGAAAGGTTGTTGTTGTTGCTGTTGAATTAGAAAATGGCCTAAATTTGTTTTTAGAAGGTGCACATCTCTCCTTCCTCTCCATCTCCCTGGCCCACGCCCATTGTCTGCAGTCAGGACTGTGAGTGCGTGCTGGTGAAATGAATGCTGCTCACCACACTGCTCTACACAGATGCGCAAACTGACACGTACATCTCATGGTGAAAACAATAAAGCCGTGTGATGTTTTGAAGTGACTGTTCTCAGAATAAAGACTGAATACAGCTATTCACTACAGGGCAAGGGAATGCTGCCTGCACAAAGATGACAGAACAAAAACTTTATTTTCTTACAACCTCATTCATTTACAGGAATATACCAATTGCCTGCATTTTCTTCTGCACTGGAAAGCAGCATTTTGTTTTTATTTCTGGTTATCCAGTGCTAGGGTAGGAAATGGTGCTTTTATCTTAATATTGAGCAAGCAAAAAAAGCAAAGACACCAAAAAAACCCTTTACAGCCCTCTAGCAAGTAACTACCCTGTTCTTGCTGAGAACACCGGGCTCTGTTTCTTCTAAAGGCACTAACTAGCATTCAGCAATAAGGGGAATCTCACTTTTAAAGGTTCTTTCTCTGAGGCGTCCCCTGTGTTATCGCTGGTCTTGTATTTGCGCTCCTTGTCCCGGTGATCGATGGTAGAGTATCCATCTGAGGAAGAATAATGTGACAGTTAGGCATGAAGCACAACAGAGAGCAAAACAGAGCTGAGGCTAGCAGCATTCTTCAGCAAAGAAACAGGAAAATAGACCATCAAAACCCAAAGATGTTGGCAGCCTGCTTCTCACATATGCTCCAGCTCTGAAATTTTACTTTCACCAGCTTAAAACAGAAAAGCTTTTTTTTTTTTTGTATCACTGCCAGATGCTGGCACTCATTAGCAAGCAGAACTGTTTTCATCCCAACCTACTGCAGTTTTGTAGTGTGCCTAAGGAAAGCAGCAAGTTGTCATCTCAAGCCTTGTGGCTAATGAGCTCCAAATTCAGCTCAAATCTTGTGTTCTTTGCTTAGCAGCCTGATTAATTGGCTGTGTTCATTCTCTGAATGCTCTGCAGCATGTTCCCACTCATCCTGAGCCTGACTATTAACAGGACAGAACAGTAATTTGAAATAGCCCCTTTCAGTGCATTGAGAAAAGGAGACTGTTGAGTTGGAAGAAATCTTGACGCAAACCCTGCTGTGCTAGGACTGCCTTTCATTCCAAAGCAGCACCTGATGGTGCTTTTTCTCCCAACAACTAAGAAACAACATGAAAGCGTGATCAGCACACAGAGGAAAAGTGTGAGAGAGCATCATAAAGAAACAGCTTTACATATTTCAGAATATACTCTGCTTTGAATCAGTTCTGCCAACACAAACCTGATTTTCCTGACGCATCAGATTTCCCTCATTATCAGTTACAAATAGATTGCCTCCTGCTCTGCTCTGACAGCATCACAACCTGGAGTAAATGACACTCAAATCTATATATTCCTGCAGGCTTTTGTTTTTACCCATGTAACTGAGAGATCATTAATGTTTTCACATTCTGACAAACCGGGCTCTTAGATTCTGAGTAAGTTATCAAAATTAACTCTGTTTCAGGGGCATGAAGGAGACCTGTGCTGACCTTACTGCTCCAAAGTATAAATGCATTATTCTCAGTTAATTTTATCTAGTTTATAGACAAAGTTATGTTGGTCAGTAGAGGCACTTAACATTCTTGGCTTGTTTATTCCTCTCTCACCTTTCTCCTTGTCTTCCCTATTGCTTTACCAAGTATCTGCCATTCATTCTGCAGCAGCAACATTCTTATGTCATCACAAATGACAAGACTAAATGCCTTCTGAGTGTCAATCCATCTACGCCCTCACACAGCTCTCAACTTATAAAGACCCACAAAGAAGGAAGGGAAGAAAAAGGAGAAGTCACGCCTAAAGACATGTGGGTACGAGAGGAACTTCTGAACTATGCACCTTTGTTTTCAACAACTCTCAGCTCTCTAATGATTTTGGTGGATTGACTGCATCTTAACTAAGGCACAGGTACAATTTTGGAGGACTCACAGATTTGGCACATAGCCTTGAGATCGCAGTTCTGCTGCTCCTGCAGACAGCTCAGGGTCACTGCCACCCTGAGGAAGCACTGTGACAGTAAGCATCACTGATCTTCAGATTACTCTGTGCAGAGTCTCCTGTCCAAAGCTGATGAAGTCTGACAGACCAGAGCTATTTCTGCACAAGGCTGTCTGGTGCATCCCACAGTAACTTATAAGACACGTGTTTCCATTTCCCAAGGTAACCAAGCTCTGCCTAGGTACTCTCTTTAAGTACTGTTGCCCCACACAACAGGAAGCTGACTGGTCCGGTACCATCAGTCAGTGTGGATCACATCCTTCTTCATCTCTGGCCACATTAACAATGAATTAATTTCCTTTACTGAGAAGAATGACTTCACAGCATCGGCAAACAAACGGAGATAACAACAGCGTGCTTCTTTTTGCAGGCTTGGAAAAGAGGCAACACCAGTTTAGCAGTAAGGGGCCAGGTACCAAGAGGGCTTAACTCTGATAACAAGAGGCAATAGTGGAGCAACCAAAAGATAGCAATGTTCTGGAACAAGCATGATCTTCTAAACCGCAGAGAGGGATGAACACTCTGGGCTCAAAGGGTGCAGCTGAATGGATGGGTAGCTCTAATGTGGGCAGCATGGAAACCCACTGAATTCTGCAGTGAAAAATTGTAACATGCTTGGTACCAAACTACACTGCCTCAAAGTGGTACACCAGAATGGTAAACTATGAAACATGAGAGTATCTGAATTAAATGAAACGAACATCGCAAAGTTGGAGGCTGATGATAATTTCAAGATAGTGAATATACAATAGAAAGATCTTAAGGCAAATGAAGTCAGAAAGAGAGAAAGGCAAAGGGAAAAAATACCACCAAAAGCAGGGCACAGGACAGGAAAAAAGATGCAAGCTGGCATGCTGAACAACTGTCTGATATCCTGTCATGCATTTTCTTGGCAAACGTAAATAAACACACTATCTCCTGGAGGCTCAGAACTTTGACTGGTGTGGAACATGTGGAGATGTGATTAAACAAAGCTCATTGGCGATAATAACCCAGAAACGCGTATAGGGATGTTCTGTTCCCGGTACCTGCAAATTCACTTCAGAATGGAAAACAGAAAATCGTCCAGGATGTAACAATATCCACAATGAGGTTAAAATCAGACTGTTTATTCTAGAGCAGTTCCTCCTGTAAAAATGCGTGTAAGATATGTGACATGTAGCATTTGGAAGAGCGTGATGGAAAGAGATAAGTACTGTTATACTAGTTTCCTGTAGGTAAGGATAGCAGGCTGGATAAATTCATGTACTCCCTTCTCAACTGACCTCTGAAACCACAGAAAGTTACAATCATATTGGAGATGAGAGTGCTCAGGAGCTGGGGTCAGGAAAACTTCAGATTTCATTTTCTAACAGCAATGAAAGAATCACAGAACAGAATGGCCCAGGCCATCTGCCTGATGTCATGTATATGCTGTTAATTTGCATTTCTCTTGGTACTGGGATATATAGCAGTGAAAGCACAAGGAAACCATCAATCCTGAGACTATAAACATTCAGCACTGCCCACAGCGCAGCACCTGCTTGCATGCCGTTATCCTGCCATGCAATCTTCTCTGGAGTTATTTTCTTCCATTGTGAGAACAAATGTTTTAGTGCTCCCTTAGGCGAAATACATACGGACAGGTGGATTCAAGGCAGGTGGTATCTCATCTTCCCAAGAATATGAAAGGTAATCAGTGTCTGTTATTCACCTTGGTTCTAACTTAATAATTTTTCAGCTACAATCACAAATAGCAGTATATCAAACAGATTGATTTGGAGGCATTAATATGAATATCTTAAAAAAAATACTACCAACTGGAAGAACTAAATCAATTCCCAAGAGGGCAGGCAGTACCTTTATCTACCTGAGTAAAGAAAAAACCTACAATTCTGCAAGTCAGAAATTGCAGAGTTTATCAGTCTCAAAGCACATCACTGACAGCAGCTGTAAGTTCTCCATCTGAAGGACAAGTCTGGCTCAGTTGGGTGAAGGTAAATGAAAAATGAAAATAAAAGTCAGGCATATTGTATGTACCAACATTTGTATGTTACCTACAGAAAACAAAGGCAGAATAGATTTAAGTTCACACTGAAGTAACTTTTCAACTTTATCCTGTTTTCAAATCTATTACACAGAATGCAGCTGCCTCAAGGGACCGAGGCTAGAATGAAAATTTCTGTGCTATGCTTAAAGTAGTGGGTAAATTAGTATGTACACTGTACAGGCATTTAAGACAAAAGGAAAGAAAGGAAAAAAAATGGCAACAGCCAACCTTTTGAAAGGTAACATTCTGTTTCTAAATGTCAGCTTTATCCATTTGAGAGAGTATCACTCAAAGAAACAGTTGAACTTTCCTGTAAGCGAGAGCGCGCTCTACTGAAACAGACATCTATGGCTGAATTTACCTGGGCCAAGTTCATCCATAGGTATCATATCACGACTCCCACTTTTCTCATTATCTGTAAGACAGAAGCATGGAATAACTGTAAGTATTTGAGTTACATTTGCTTTTCTCAACACCTGGTACTTTTAAATTAGTCTCAGAACCAGAGAGGTCCTTAAGGTACTGGATTCAGATCTGTAAAAAAGCTATTCAACAACTGCTATCCATTCAGAAAGGAGAGTTTAATTTAAGCTCACCAGACAGCATATGAAATCCTTATTTTCTGCTTTGCACTAACCACCATATAACAAGCTTCTCTTAAGTTCCATCTTACACCTATCCCAAATTCTCCCAGATCATTTTAACTGATTATGTTGTTTTCTCACCTTGTATGCAGTATCTGCAGTGCACATTTTGCAAGAGAAGGAAAACTACCTATATCCAGATAAATGGACCGATCATCTCGTTGCTGTGAGTTAAATAGCACTATATAAATAATACACTTACCCCTTCGTGTCTTGCCCTCCCTTTCACTTCCCATAACACAGTTGCGGCAAATTCAGCAAGCAAGCAAAACACATACAGAAAGTGGTAACTAGCAGAACTGACCTTGACTTTTATCCACGAGTGGCAAAGTGCTGTCGTCATAGCCAGACCTGCCAGCAGTACCTTTAGAACTCTTTGGAGTGGCAGAGGCAGACTTCAAAACAAAAATTAGGTAAATATGACACTGCTGTTCTGGGAAATCAAACAAGTAAAACAAGCAGTATGAAGCAAGATCACGTATTGCTTCTAAATGCCCTCCCGTTGGTAGTATGGCAGAGGAGTTTTTATTTTATTTTATTTTCATATCGATTTGTCAGTGGAATTTTTTTCTGGCATTATCTAGGATGGCTGCACTGTTGGTCTATGAAAGGAGCTCAGCCTTTTCAGAAGGGAAGGTAAGGAGGCTGCACGCTCCTAGCGACTGCCCTGGGCTGCTGCCCGACATAAATTCCATACGAGAAAAAAAAAAACAGCTGAGAAAAGACATGCTAATTCTTCCTTGAGCAAAGCACACGCATTTGGCCTCCACAACATGGCTTATTTTCAAAACCTAAAAAGCTACATTTCATAGACCAGCGAAAAACCTCTCCGTGATGTACATGCATGACGTTATGACTGAACAGGTTACAACACATTTTTCCATTACCTAGAAGAACAGAATCAAAGCATGTAATATATCAGACATTAATATTACGTTAAGTGAGGGCACCTTCCATTCAGGTATTTCCTAACTACTAACTAAACCTGAGACCCAGCATTTTTACCTGGAAGTGTGATTTGTTCCAGCCATCTTTCTGCAGAGCATTTCGTAACTCCTTGTAGCTCCAGATCATCTGAAGAACATGAGACGCTGCTTTTGTTTCTCGGGGAGACTGGCTGATTTGCAAAATAAAATCAGAGCGTTAAATATCAAGCAATGTAAGACTGTTCATATGACAACTTCTCTGCACCAAAACAATATCCAGGAGGTACCTACTACTTCACAGAGCTATTCATTGGCTTATGAGTTTTAAGATGTATGTGAAACAATTTAGTGACTTCTTCATATATAAATATAGGTATTTGCTGACAAAAGAATCCAAGAAGTCAAATTTTGCAGATTTTTGTTTTCGCATTGCATGCCTGGGCATGCAGTGAGGCCAGGGTGCTCGTTTCATTTTGCATTTGTCCCTAATAGAAAACTGATGGATTCCACTCTGCTTGGATTTATTTAGAGAAAAAAAAAGACACAAAACACAACAAACACACACAAAGTTCTGAGCTGCCTTCAGCCAAAACAATCACTGCGCATCCTTAACCATTTTATTTAAACTAAGATTTTATCAGTAGCAATCCTTGAAAGGATTGGTGACATATTCTAAGATGTCATGCTCTAACAGGCTTTCACTCAATATTTTTTTTAAAGCTACAAATCTACTGAAAGTGTGACTTCTCATTGTGCATATATTGGTTTAGCTACACTTCTGAAAGGCTAGATTGGCTTTGGAAGCCAAAAAACTACTGTGCACTGTGGTACTTTCAAGTTTGCAGTGAGTTTTTATACATTTTGCTTTCAACTGTTACTCACCTTGACTTGCTGATAGCCACCAGCTTCTGAATGCCCTGTGTCTGGATCAGAGACCTTGCATTTTCTGAGCTGTCAGTAATGATTTCATGGATTGTATTCAATACAGCAACCACTGTATCCTCTTCCAGGTTCTTTGTAGATCTCTGCTGCCTGCTGGGCAAATTTCTAACCAGCTCACCCATGGCATAACTACCTGGAAAAGCGGAAGAGATACCAGTGCTCAGCCCTAGTAATCCTTCCAGCTTCCTATCCTAAATGAAAAATTCAAGGGTGCTTGCCCGGTCAAAAAACTCAATAATGCAAGTGTTTTGCACATCAAGACTGTAACTTTATGGTGCATTTATCATTTATTATTTCAAGGTGATTAAGAGTTGATATCCAAAACAAAACTTCTTCATCATGAATGCTAAAAGGTTGAGAGGGAAAAATGCAGACTTCATTGTGATTTTACAGCCAGCATCTATCATACTTCACAATGCCTGAGGCAAAAAGTATCCAGTAGCTGCTGCTACAGCCACATATTCATGCTAATACATGCACATGGTTTACTCAATGTAGCCTTTTAATAGGCCTTCTGGGGCAAGGTGTGCAGCCATGCATTTATTAACCTTCTTCCAACAAAGGTATTTCCTCCTGGGTCCAGTTAGCCTTCACATCATATGGTACTGGAGAAAAACCAAGGAGCCGGGAGTTTATCACTCCCAGGTGTGTGTCTGCACCATTTTCCTAGCTACACCTCTGAACTACTAAAAGAGAAACTTGATGTGTTAGGGCAGAATTCCACCTGGCCATTTGTTAGTATCAACTTGGATGAGGGCCCTACACAAGTGCTGAATACTTCCTGGCCTGACAAGTCACAGTTTAAACAGACGTCAGTTAAATACAGGAGCATCCAGAGGAAAACTCAACTGGCAGCCGAACCTTTCTGAAAACGTGCACACAAATGCATATTTACCACAGTGGAGGTGAGCACCGTTGAAAAACTAATTTGAAGACTATGTCTCTGGTAAGTTATTTAGTACCCAGCTTCTACAGCAATTGCCACAGGGAAGGAGGTCATGATGGAAAAAAAACAAAGGGACAACTTAAGATTCTCCTTCATGACCCCAGGCAAGCTCAGCACACCAAACTCAGGTGTCATGGTTTTATGATTTTTGGTTACTGGTATTCCACATCATAGCATCATGTAGTGCACCGGGAGTTGAAGAGTGACAGAAACTGCATACAAAATAAATCCTCAGCACAACTGACAAAAATGAGATGTCTCTCAAGAGCATCCAAGATTCCAGCCTGCTAAGAAAAGTCCTGAAGATACCTATAAGGTCTTTATTGCGGCGATCCATAGAAAGGTTTCTCAAGGCAATTGACACAGCCCTCACAACCTTGTCGGAGTCGGACTGGAGTAGCTCCACAAGCACTGGCAAGCCTCTCTCTTTCCGTACTGTTGCACGAATGTATGTGGACCACTGATCAAAACACAAGGAAAAAAGAAACAACACAAAGTATCGTGAGCTCATACACCCACTCTTTCTTTCCTTTGGCAGTTCTTTCAGTGCTGTAATTCATTTTTTTCTCCTGCGAACAGCAGTTGTGTATACTGATGCATCTGAAACATAACCTATCAGTCATGTTCATCAAGCACCAAAGAGAAAATGATGTGGTTCAGCCTGCAGCTTAGTAAGCTGATGGAAAAAGAGGACAGAAACGGAAGGAATTTCATCTGCCAGCCAGCATCTGTTCTGTACACATCACAGTGTGAAAACACATTCCCCTCGATTAGGAAAAAGAGGTCATTTGGAGGGAACAGAAAGGCACCTAAAGCATGTTATCTTCTTCCACCTTCAATTTTGTGCTATTCTACCCTGTTTCATGATTGATTTTAAAATAGGTATTCAAGATAGTTGCAAAACACCCCACCCTGTGGATCTTCAGGCTTCTGCCTGCTCCAAGTTTGCCATACAGTTCTAGAAGTGATCGGGTATATCTTAGAGAATTACCTGATCAGTACTAGGGATGGCTCAGAAAGAAAATGAGAGGACAGTTCGGAGTACAGTTTCTTGAGCAATCTGACAGCCTAATGAATTAAGCATTCACAACAGGACCATCTAACAACAAGCTTTTCTGAAGGGATGTGGCAGCAGTTAAGTAGTTTAAGTAGTAAAACCAGCTCATGGTTAAATTGTCATGAGCTCAGTGACATCTGCACATAAACACCATCTGTTCAGAAGATGCAAAGCATCCTAAGTGGGCAAATGAATTGGAAATAATTTCTTCACCTTCCTCCTTCTTAAAGGGCACGTAAATACACAAGGTAACAGTGCACTTACAATGGACGTAGCTTTGTTCTTTACTTGCACCAAGTAGTGACGAAAGAGAAGACTGCACTCACCATCCAGTTGCCAGCACTGAGATTCTGCAATGCCCCTGCTGCAGCTTCCAGAGTGTTAAAGTTCTGACTTTCGGTGAGGATGGAGAGGTACAGTCGGACCACATCTGGCTGGTACAGTAATTCAAAGCCTGCAGGTGGGGAAGAGGACAATGGAAGCAAGAGAAGTAGAGAAGGCATGTATGAGCAAACATATAACATACCTTTATTTAATTACATTAAATAACCTTGTGCTACAGAAAGAAGGGCTTCTGACATATTCAGAATATTTTACTCTAGTCTTGTGAATGCAGCGCACATGGGGACTCATCTACAGGACATTCAGCTGGACTGAAGGTCCCTTTGCTTGTCGTTAAGTTGATCATTCTTTCTGAAAGCTGTGCTATGCTATATAACTGTCTAGCAGATTCAGTATATGTAGTGCATGTAGTAACAAGGAGCCATGAGACAATGACTGAACGATTCTTATTTTGCATCTATAGACTGTAAATTCAACTTGCACTCCTTTTTTTTCATTCAAATTGTCTCAGACATCAACAAACAGGTCACAGAGAGTGAGCTACAATCCCATCACCCACCCCCTTCTCACACCTATGTGAGGAAAGAAAGATGCAAGATGTCAAAATGACTAGAATTCTCAACTGGTAGGAGCAGGGAGGAATACTGCCTCCAGTTCAAATATTAGCTGAAGTACACCAGCATTGCATTACAGTGGGAGACTGCAACAGACACATGTTAACTAAGCATCCCCAGAGTCACTGCTGCAGCTTTGCAATTTAAGCATGTCAGGAATGGGAACTATTCTGAGCTCTGCCACGCATTTCCTTTTGTGATGCTGAGTAACTGATAGCAGCATCCATGTCTCAACTTCCTCATCTCAAAGGATTAGGATTTGTCCATCTAACCACAGTACAGCGGGGCACTGCTTTAGACTAAGTGGCAGTTCCATGTTAATAACAAATTGTAGCATATTTTCAAGCCATTTTACTTATCTTTCATCACTGAGTGTCTACCAACACTGAACTGATGAAGGAAGAATATGCAAGCATCCAGTTAGAGCACTTCCCCATCAAACAGGATCCAGGAGATCACAGTGCTGTTCAGAAAATTTCAACAACGAAAAAATAACTTCCCTAGAATAGCTTTGGTGAGCGCAGGAAGGCACAACCACCTACAGATAACAGAGACACAGCTACACCGACTGCAGCCGTCACTGAGTTCTCAACTGATGGCTTTTGGGGAGTTTGCAACTAGCAGGTGTTACTTGTGAAAACATTTCTGGAAAGAAGAATGGCATGAAAGCAAGCATGAAGGTATGAACGAGCATGGGCAAGCAGGAAACTTGAAGCTTGTCTTGAATAGAAGACTTTTTCTTTATATATACGTACAGACAAAAAGAATGCTTTTCACATAATGAGATGCTGTCCCACGAGCGTACCATAACTCAAAGCAAGTTTTCCACTAGCAGGACAGGAAACCTACGAACACAAATCATGCCCTCTCTTCAATACTTTCTCTTCACAAATCACCCGTTACTCAAAGATGTATTTTTATCGTATTTCAGACATCTGAAATCAAATCTAGAAGCAAGAGAATTGAACAATGCTATTCTATCAAATGGATATACTGTCAAAAACTTTATTTTTAATCTTCTTCAGCAACAGAGGATTTCTAAAACCTTCCATCCCAGCTCTGTTTTTCCCCATTTTCCATCATAGTTACAGCTGTGGCACTCTGTCAGCCACAATCTCTCAAAACTCTAAGCCTCATCCAATAACCATAAACGCAAGGCCACATCAACACCCTCCGATGTACAGGGCCTATTTATCCCACTGAAGACACACTTCATCAGCCAAGGCTTTCTTTGCTCCACACCAGAAAAGTGATGTATGCACGAGCACCCACGAGCTCGTGGAATGCTACACATTCCCTGTCCAGCTTCCTCACGTGCATTCCAGCACAGCTGCGTTCTTTTTGAACTGCTGGATTGTTAACCTGCTCCAGACTGCTTTTACTGCCACCACTTGTGTGTTATGTGACACCTACAGATAGGCTCAAGCTGCAACAGGTGGCCATCCCCAAAGGCATCCTGCCAATCCATACCACTTTCTTTCCTCTTCTCTGCTGCCCTCTCCTTGCTCTGGGATCACTGCCCCCTGTATTGAATGCTTAGAAAAACTGCAGTTACGTAATACATGAAGCATGAACAGTTGCACAGCTCTCCTCTGTTCCTTGAATAAGTCTGTGATTATCTGGCTCCAGTACGACCTTCACATCACCTCCCTTCTTCAGCCACTTCACAAGGTGGGACTCCTCAAGAAAAAGCCCTGCTGCCTGCTAAGTGCACAGTATTACCTTCCTGACCACTAACACTTAAAAAATATCTTAGGATAGCTTACTAGAATTTGGAAGCTGCGTTATCTTTTACAGAAGCTTTGCTGAAACATGAATCAGATGTGCAAAAAGCTGAAAGTAGGTTAACTTTCAGAGAAGATTCATACAGAACATGTATTGCATCCGTATCTGAGCTCAGAGTAGCCTGCCACTGAGCAGGCTGCAATTCTGTAGTCAGCCTTCTGACAGCTTTGTTGTAACCTGCCTGGCCATAACTGCAGCACACTTGGCAACTGCCCCACGAGTTCACTCTCCTGCGATTTAAGTGCAGCCTGAAATGAGCCCTTTCTGTTCCCTTTTGGTTAGACATCCTTCCTTCCTTCTCAGGGTATGAATGCTGAGACGCACACAGCAGCAATCACCCTCTCACCTCCGCTTGCCTCCTGCAGACAGAGCTGCATTCCAGTCACGCACCTCTTGCTCGCTTCCTGTCATTACTTTTCTTCATGCATGAAAGCCTCTCCTTTTTCCTACTTACTAATGTAAGAGCATCTCAAAAATGTCCCCCACCTCTGTTCAATAACACATAGCATTTCTTCTACCCATCACCAATGCATTTCTGCTTTGGGCTGTAATCCCTTAGCTACTTTGGTGAGCGATTCCCACTTCATTCCATACAGTCCCATTTTCCAACTCTATTTATGCTGCCCTGTTGACATCTGTTTTAAAAGAAGTTAATAAATGCTATACACCATATATGAGACCTTCTCTTCCCTCACGTCATTCCCCATCTTGGGGGCCCCCACCTGCTGCACGCTTCCAGCACCGCGTATAATCTGTGCTAGCAAACTGCAGGCAGGAGTTGCTAAACCGAAGTATCGGGAACGACTCTCATGGATGGCTGCTCATTAGCAGAGATGACGACCTAACAGCAATAAAGTCACTTCTCCACCAGAGCGTTTCTCCCTCGCTGACAACAAGCTGACACTTTCCATACGCACTGTACTCCCCTAAAAAGAAACAAACAAGTTTTGTACTTTCTCCATCTACTCCTGCCCTAATGAGTCCAGCTTTGCTATTTATAGGATGCGACCTGTCTGCATTATTCTAAACTTCCTTCCAGCATTGCACAGAGGCCTCACACATCTTCCCACAAAGCGCTTCAAGCACGTTCCTGGGAAGCACAGCTGGTCTCACCTCCATTAAGCACCTGCTTCTCTTCCAAACTGATTTCCTTAATTTCAGGATCATCTTAATTATTTTTTTCAGGTAATGCTGCCTTGGTGCAATATACAGCTAATTGCTTATGTCCCTTTTTTAAAAGAAAATGAGAAAAGGAGGGTCGTTAGCAATAGGCAACGTATCAAATGAGAGAAACTGTGTTTGCTTTTCTTTTTCTTTAAAAAACTGTTACTGTTATAGCCCAGACTCGGCACTGCCCTACAAACGACCATTTCTTCCAGAATAAACGAGACCTTTTCCTTGGGTTACAGGCTTGCGCTGAGTTGCAATCCATACCGTTTCCTTCTGGAAGAGCACAGGGCTAAATCCTGTGGAAGCTCCCCCCCTGCCCCAACTCCACTGTAAAACACAAAGCAAACCATTTGGCTATATCAGCTTTTCCCTTTCAGATAAATGGAAAATGCCTCAGACACTGATGTCACCGTGTCAGACATATTACAGATCTAAGCATTCTCCCCAGCTGCTGGCATTAATGTGCGTACAAAGAAAGATCTTCCACATTAAACTCACCTTCACCAACACGCTGTGCTTTCAACCTTATGACAAAAGGAAGATGAGCTTCCTTGCATCCAAGACATTCAAAACTGGCAATGGGATTAGTTCTGTGTCATGCCCACCCTACCAACTGCTGCCAACTACAGCATCCTTTGTTGGCCCACACAACAGTAACAGCACAGACAGCAATTTTAATCCTGAATGTAAAAGATCTCAGGAATGAACTGAAGAACCAACCCAGCCCATCCAACTCTCAGCCACTGTGCTGAGAGATGCAGCAGTTCCCAGATCACCTCAACCACAAATTCACTTGCTTTCATTTTAGCAGTGATGACACCGTGCTATCCTTAGCTACATTCTGGCAATAACACATTATTTCATCAGGTTCCTCTCTCTGATACACCAACTTAATCCCACATTCAGACATCTCTCTTTAGAGCAAGGTTGCTAAACCTAATTCCCTTTACAACTCATACAATTTAGGATTTATTATCACCCTACAGGCACGGGAAATTATACACATACATATACTGGTCAGATTAGAGTCCTACTGCTGGAGCACATGTGATGCTTTATTTTCTTCTAAAATCTCTCGCTTGCTGCTTCAAAACAAGCCATTTTCATATAGGCTAGAAAGACACAGGGGGCACTGTAGGAAACAGAAAACAGAACAAAAATCCTTAGCTGCCAAGGGTAAAAAAACCCTGAAGTCACTTAAATGAACTCTGACAGTTACTTGCTCTTGCAGTATTTACTGGGATGTTTACATTACCGTTTTAATTCAGACCACTTTCGAAGCACATTTCCCAATTGCCTGTACTTACTGCGCTGTAGTTCCCAACTCACAGCACTGCAGCACCATCTGGACACATCTTGGGATGAAAATAAACCAACAGATGCACTCCAAGACCACACTGAGTGTGTGCTAACAAGGAACGCCAGCGAGTTCAAGAGCTGCTTGCTGATGTGCTCACTCACGGTGCTGGCCAACTCAGCGCAGGATGTGACAGTTACCGGCAGATGGAGCGAGAGCCCAAACCGCAGCTTCTCTGCAAGGTCATACGCTAACAGACTTTGCAGAAAAAAGAAAGCAGCTGCCTAAGCAAGTAGGAAGCTACGAGCCAAAAGAAGTTAAAAAAACATCACGTCTCTAAAAGAAGCTAGCAAGTTGATTGTGAAAGAAATGCTTCACAGGCTTTGGGCTCCTGCCCTCTGTTGCTAGCAGGCTGCTACCTCATTACAAACTGGGCAGTTCATGGTTTGCAAGTCAAACAGTTGTGAACCAGAATTCAGAATCTTCTTCAGCAGAAATACTTTCAGAACACAAGCAGTCATCAGCCTAGCAGTTCAACACCTCCCGTTCCAGGAATGCCTCACCCCGCAGAACATCTGAAAAGGCAGCGGGGGAGGAGGGGGGGAAGGCAGCTGGTTACTTTTGTAAAAACAGCAGTCAGATCCTTCCAACAATACAAATAAACACACAATAAACCCCATCAGCCCCACTCCATCTGCATGCTGCGCTTCAGCACCCGGTGCACAGCTTGAATGCCAAACCCAACTTGCAAGATTCTTCTAATTGAAAGGCTTAACAGTAGTGAAAATGCAGCCAGCTCCAACAGAGCCAAATGCTTGGAATAATCGATGGAGAATACAGCTTGATACAGATGCACATAAGCATACTGAATGACACACAACAGAGGCATAAACTTGTTCAGTGGATGAAGCAGTAATAGGTAAAAGGTTTTTAATAGTTCTTGTGGCTTTCTCTTCAACGCACAGTGCAGGGCAGGACGGGTATTACACTTACTGCAGTGATTCAGTCAAGAATGCAGCATCCAACACCGAGCAGAAGCTCCAACAGTGGGCAGCGTTGAAAAGAACAACCAGAATAATATGGGACACACGAGACTCGAATCAGGCTTGAAGGAATGTTCAAGAGGAGGTTTTCTGTTTAGAAAAGGAACACCATAGCGCAACCCTTCCACCCGATCTAACTCACACACAAGTTCCACAATTACATAAATGCTTCCCACTTTACCACCTAGTCCCACAGTGCCAAAAGCAATGGCTTGCTTGCTAAAAGGGGAAGCAGCCCCCTCGTGCCACAAGGATGTAACAAGGACATCACCAGTACTACAAAACGTGGAGGTATGCAGAAAAAAAGCCAACAAGGAGTTATTCTGCAGGGAAGGCAGAAAAGCAACAAGGAAAGGGAATGGGAAGGTAAGGAGGTGCAGGAGAAATAAGGATGCCTGAGAAAACAAACTGTCTTTTGCTATTTCTATTTTTCTTCACATTTCTCAAGCTCCACAAGCTGTCACCAGGATATCTCCTATTACAGAGATTACTTTCAATGAAATTGATTATATTTCATTTCATATTAAAGAATACGCAATTTAACAAAGAGATGGCTCAATTAAACACAACCTATTTTGACCTTACGCAAATTCCAATGCTTCTGCTTTCTGTGAGCAAATATTCCAAGTCTAAAACAGCTCTCCCTTTCCAAAGGAGCTGCAAGCAGCGTTCTTCCCAACAGCATCTGATGCACTGCCCAGTAACAAAGGCTTTTTTCAAGCCTATGCAGCTAAGTCTCTTGGCAACAGGAGATGTTAACAACTCTCTCTCCTCTGTGCACTAATCAGCTGAGAAGGCTCTGGAGGACCAATATTTAATAAGGATCTTAATGCTGCTGCAGATAACTAGAGCACTACCCAAGCTAGCAGTTCTAAAGGAGAATACGATGTCCCCACAGGCTGTTATGGAAGGGCAGGAAATACCTGGCAGCAAGGCTGATGCAGAGAAGGGCGAATTGCTAAAGGTCTCCACTCAAAGCAATAGCAGGCATGATGGTGAACTGTAGCACATGTAAGCTTTTGTAGGTCACCTTTAGTGGTGTTTTTGAGAAACATCATTATTATAAGCTATAATGCTGTGGATCCAAAGTAAATGTTAAGCCCTTTTGCCAAGTGATTAAAATGGATGGCATGTATATAGCCTCCTTTACCCCAGTCCTTGAAGACTTTAAGTATGGTACACGAAATGTTAACACTGCTTTAGGTGCTCTATCTGATCCAAAGTTATTTTTTATTTACTTCACAGTGAATGTATTTTCTTTTAAAGGGAGTAGGACAGACGCGTTATTCCTAAAATCACACACCAAACACCATCCTCTCTCACACGGCACACACCTTGGAGTCTCTTCTTTATATGCTACATATCAAAAGCAATCTGTTTGAAAGCACAGGTTCCCCTTTTCCCACAACCTGCTTACCACGGTGTTTGTGAACCCCCAGAATGCCCTCCAGGCCCCAGAGTGCAAAATCTCAAACTGAGGCGTGGTTCAAAATCCTGGCTCACGCGTGCAAGGGAATAAGAACAGAATTCTCAGCAAAGGTCTGCCAGCTCTGCCACGATTCACAGCACGATGCCACTACTCTTGCAAGGGTATTGTACTCAGGGTAGCTCAGGCGCACCTTAGACTCTAAGCTATAGGTGAACACTCTTGCTTAGAGAAATTCTGTGCATTCATAGTAGTTTTATGGGTTGCAGTTTACTCCTGCCTCCACTGTTACAGCATCTGAAGACAGAAGACAGATTAGGCATATCACGCTGGGGATCTCACTGACAGCGGATCAATACGCTAGGATAGCAGATATGCAAATCCTCCTGGATGCAAACAATCTTGCTTGCTGCCTCCAGGGAAGCTTCCTCCTCAAGCTATCAGGTTGGGCGTGCGCCTCTAACAGCTGATACCAAAAGGACAGTGGGCACAGGGTTGATGCACATGGCACCGGGGACTTCTTAATCAGACAGCAATTTGGCCTGTGCATACAAGATCAATACGAAGCAGACCATCGATCACAATGTTTCTCTGAGAGGGAAAACCTAAATTTCCAGACATCATCTGCTGCACAACAGCAATATTAGGACAACAGCGGACAAGGTCAAATGTCCAGGCTTGTTCTTTCAGATCTCAGAGACGCTGCTGCTAGGACTGACCACGGGTGCTTCTGATGAATCTGCTCCTGTCTCTGCTGCCATCCAGAACTGCACTTGACTGACTTAATTTTTTTCTCCCTGAAAGGGCCCAGATGGTAGTGCTTGGTGACTGCACACATGCCCTGAGGGATACTTCCTTGTGTGTGGTACCAAACAGCTCTACTTTGTCACCCCTCCTATTCTGTCACAGATAGCAATTGCAAGGACTGCGCAATCAAGTTAGAAATTAGAACACTGCCCAAGAAGCTTGGCTTCTGGCATTTGGGCCAGTTTACATGAGCAGAAAACATGGAAGGCCAGGAAGGCGTCAACTTACTGACCTCAAAGCTGCAAGCACAAGTCAACACACGGGGAAGCCACAGCCATCAAAATCCAGAGCACAAAGAAAGATGGTTTCCCATTTGTAATTCTGGAAAAGATAAGGTGATGAGGCAACATGACAGGAAACCTTGTTTGATAGAAGCAGGTGTGAAAATGGATCCCATTTCTTAATGGTGGAAACTTTTAAATGACAGAATCTCCAGGCTAGAACTTGCTTACTCTCTGCCTTGTCAGGGGGCTCAAATTCACTGCTTTTCAGAGCACACTGCAACAGTTTTCTCTATTTAGTCAAGTTTTGTCAAAGGAGCAGAAGCTCAGGAAGATTAGGAACTTGAGAAAAATTGGTACTTTTCACATTATCTAAACAACTGTTTGCAACTGCACAGTCGTGTATATATGCCAGAACGTGTGTTTTTAGGAAGGACTTTTCCTTAAACTGAAAAAAAAAGTCAGAACAAGAAAAACAATTCCTTACAAAACCCACCTACATCTCAGTAAAAGCGTGTTACTCCTCTCCAAATCATAGCTGCCACGCGATGCAGCTGGACAGAACGGAGCTACAACACTTTGCACTGCCCTTATCAGTGCAGATGCCTAACAGTCCAGCCCAACTGCGAGAGGGTCTGAGCTTACTGTATGAAATATGTATCTTGAACAGAGACAATTGAGTGATTCCCTGAAAGAGCATCCACAGCACTATCACACCACAGCTATGACCAATAATAAAGCACAATATATTGCTGTTAGTATCTTAACAAGTTCAAGAACCTCATAACATAAAAACGTCTCACTCATCACTGAAAATAACAGCAGTTAAGGGACTCCCTCCTTGAACTTCACGCTGCCTGGACCTATCATTTTCTTTCCTCCTTTTTTTGGTGTGTGTTTGACTAATGATCATATGTTCTGAATACCCTTTTCTGGCCTTAAGCCCTTGTCAAACTCTGCTCTGCAGTTTCAGATGCCAATCAGATGCTTTCACTCTAGGAAGCTAATGAGCTTTTAGCTTTCTCCCAGCTCAGTAGTAGCAACCTGTCTGCAGGGAAGTGCTTACTGCAAAAGGAATCATGCAGTAGTCCTTGGCTCCAGACACCATTTAATTTATTAAAAACATTCTGATGTTATTCAGAACTGTTTAGATGTTGAACAGCTTTATAAACTTAAGCGTCATAACACCCCAGCAAATAGGCAGGCATGGAAGAAAGACTGCAAAAGACAGCTGAAAAGCACCGAAGGAAAAAAAGCAACAAAACCCAATATGGTTGTGGTTATTGAGTTGAAATGCCCACTCACCCACAGACATAAAGTACTGAAGTAGGCAAGAAAGGTGGGAAAAGCACAGAAAAGCCTTTTTTGCCTCTGCAGACCTCTGAAGTATCTCTTTCCTATCTCCAAGAGAGACTGCATGGAATGCACTGGATCATGAGGCTGGGCATGGTCCAACTAGGTGCCCTCCCCTGCTATATGATTTGCATTGGACACAGTGGCTGGAAATCAAAGCCCCTGAGTGGCTGCAGAAAAGCCACTACACTGTAATGCAAAGCAGTAAGATCCAGCAGCAAGGAAGAATGAGCCGTCAAACTAGAGAGCTCTGTTCTTCTCCATGTGCCCTGCAGAGAGGTGGTACAGCACAGCTGGAAGCTAGGGAAAGGCAGCAGTCAGCTCTTCGGGCAGCCTGCCTGGTGTAAGAGAGGTGATGGCAGGGAGCAGACAGTGCTCTGCCTGGATGCAGCAAAACACAGGATCACGTTGCTGAAGAACCTGACAGCCGTGCTCCTGCAGGCCTCCATGACTGCCGACTCCCTCTACCGGGCCTGCGGCAGGTCAGGGTGTGGGGCAGCCCAGAGAATGCAGGGCAATCAGGTCTTCTTCTCTGCCTTTAAGCACAGTGGATAGAATCTTGACCAGCGAAGCAAAAACAAACCCTCCATCACCATGGAATTTACAGAAATGAGACTGCTTTGTCAGATAGGGACTACAGGGGTTTCCACTGACTGCACTTCAAAACACCATCCTGCTGCCAAGGGACTTCCCGCTCTGGTTTGAAAGCCCACACGCTGCTGACAAGTGGCTGGGTGCATCAGCAGTGGGTGCTGCTTCAGAGCTGCGACAGACAGGGATCGACAGACGGTATTTCCACGTGGGCTGGCACCTGTCAGGTTCTCCCCTTCACAGCCAGAGCTTCATCTTCAATGTCAAGGGGAAACAAAAACCAAAGAAGAAAGACATATATATTTCAGAGCTCACACACTGAACTATGCTTAGAAGGCAATTTGAAAGCTTTTCTTCTGGGTTACTCAAGCTTCACTGAGTCTACTTCCACTTCTCATCATGATTTTTATATAAAAATCTCATAAATGGTCATAAGCCATTACACAAGTATTTGGTTATTCTTATTAGTTCAGTTGCTTGCTAGAGGCCTGTCTGCAAGTACCATACAGAAAGACACACTTATATTATTTAATGATTTATTAACACATTAACACTATGCAAACACAGACACATCCTCCAACCCTGTTTGTGCTCTGAAATTGCTAATTACTTCCTGGTGCAGCTTCCATGGTCAAAAATGTGTTTCAATTTCTCTCTCCATTTCACGAAAGCTGCCACATGCACCCGAAGGAAGCCCAGTGCCTCCAATAATCTGTCTCAATTACGGTCACCCTGCTGCTGTCAGGCAATTCAAACATCTCCCAAGCATCCAAGGCGAAGAATTCCATTTTTAAAGTGTCAACGAAATGTCAGGCCAGAGTGGAAGCAGCATAAACAGAAGATGTTTTTTTCAAGTTCTCTAACAAAAAACTGACCCTGCAGCCCAAGTTTTCAAGGTACACTATTTGGGTAGTTCATTCTTAAGGATTGTGGCTTAAAATGGAAGCCTTACTGCCTTCAAGAACAGAGATTTTCCAACAATCCCCAAAGCACCTCATCCATTTCCAGTCTGGGGTTACAGAAGGTGAGAGGCAATTGTAGATGTTGCTGCTCCTCCCTCACCTGAGCTGGGATGCACAACAGTAAGTTGTGGAATGAGGGGATGCTCTCCTCCCTTCAGCCAAACACTCTCTGGCTTTATAGAAAAGCATGAAAGTTGCTATTAAATGTAAGTATGTCTGAGGCACTGAATGAATATCTGATAATCCTTGGCAGAACTGACAATAACAGTTTTGCCCATAAAGTTACAGGCTTCCTGGAAACACAGACCTTGCTGTAAAACTCGAATTTGGACAGAAATGTGAGATACAACGTTGTGATCTGGACAGAAGTACCTCCACAACGCCTCAGCTGTCCAAGAACATACACCTTCTAAAACCACAGATAAATCTACCTGTAAGTAAAAAGAAAGGAAAAAAAAAAGGATGAGGGCCCCCAGCTCCCAGCAATGCATGTGATACTTATTTGAAACGGAGGAAACAGACATTTTTCAAGAGTCGAAGGAGGAATGTTACACAACACCCAACTGCAGCCGGTCCCCACTTTAACTCTCCTACAGGCATGGCCCACATCCTCATAAGACAACAACAGGAGAAATTTCATAGCAAAGCAAAGACGTACGCTACCTCAAAACAATTCTAACAGCTTCCTTGAAACCACTGAATCACTGTTAAGATAATGAAAAGATTCCTAACCCAGGAACTGGGTTGTTGAGGAAGTTTCCAAATCCAACACAGATTTCTTATGGCAATAAGACAAGGAACGTTTCACGCTATTGTAGACTTCCAGTTTTTCCCATCACCAAGAGAAAGAAATTTCAGGGCTGAAAGAAATGGTCTGAGAGACTGAAATATAAACGCACTCCTTCCTACTACACCCTGATCAACGCTCACACTGATCATCTGAGAATGTGGGGGTCAGCAATCAAGCTCTCCATAGGTTTAGAGCAAATAACAGTTGGATTGACATTGCTTTCCATACCACGGAGGGGTAAGATCTCTCTCCCCCACTCCTCCACAGCTGACAGGTAAATTTAAGTGTCCATTGTACAATGGAAGATGCCTGCCTCCCAGTTCAAGGTCATTTTTCTTCATTCCACAGCTAGATGTATTTGGCACATTAAGTCACATCATTCGCCTGTCAGTGGAGATGGGAGAGCTTTTAAGCCTGCACAGAGCACTCAGGGTTATAGAAATAAATATGGCTTTGTAGCACAGCTCTCACATTCAAGATCTCTAAGTGGTTTATAACGTAATGAGTCAGATAACGTGACTGCAGCAGCTGTGTAGGTAAACGTGCTGGAAATTAATGTTGAGAAAAGAGAATTTTTATTTTTTTGAGTTTCTTTGTTTGCCTTTCTGCAAAACACATCTGCAGCTTCAGCACCGGTAACTTCTGTAATTTAGAATGCACAGAGTGTACAGCATTCTGGTTTATTTTCATCTCGAGATTAACTTCATGATTAACGCTCTCCATTAACTCTAATAAATACTGTTCAAGCAAAGGAGGAAAAATAATAGACACTTCACGTATTTCTCCTCTATCGGCTGCATTACAAGGAAGCCATTCTACGAGTCTATGAGGGCCTTGCTGGATCTCTAGGACCTCAATTTGCAGTTAGTTCAGAATTACTTCAGTATTTCATTTCTGTTGCTCCTTTTTGTTGGGCAAATGAACTCTTCCCACCTGGGATGCCCAGCTGGCTGTCCTGGATGAAGGCATTTTGAAAAAAACAAAAGCCCTAAATAAAAAGAAAAATCTGCTGTTTCTTTGCATGCATCTGTCACTACCATCAGTCACAAAACGAGTCACAGAACAACAAGGGTGAGAGTGCTGGAGGTCCCCAGGGCAGCCTGCTGCTCAAGGTGGGCTCAGCACTGAATCTGGATCAAGTTATTTCCACCTTTGTCCAGCCAGGTCCTGAGACCCACCAGTGGTGGAGCGCCTTTCAAAGCCTCTCCACCAACCCATTCCAATGCTTAACGTGCATTGTTGTATGCTAGAGTACTAGAGCAGGTGGCCAGACCACCCAAGACAGATCTTTAAGATTCGAGACTTATCAGTCTCATATTGCGTTTAGAAGGCATCTGAGTCACACAGTCCTCTAAGAAAGCCATTCACATGCCCGTAGCTCCTTACAGCACTGCCTTCACAGCGCTAACATGGAGCTGTAACGACCTCCTTTACTTACACAGACACTATTTTTGGAAGTCTGGCAGGGGATTTAAATCCACATTATACAATTTTTCTGCCTCAGCTGTTCTGAAACTTCCTGCTGTTCTTTCAACTTGTCAAGCAGCTTTGTCAGCAGAACTTTGCTATGGTGCTTTTGATGGACACCAGAAACAACTGTAACTTTGTGCAACAAGGATTTTGTGGATGATTTTGACATGAAATCTCATTTCTAAGTTCTGACCAAAGCTGAATTCCTCCTTCTTGCTTTTCATAATAAGACTATGTAGGCAATCAGGATAACCTTCTGACTTGCATCCTGCTTCAGAGTATAACACCTCACCTTCATCTTCTACACGAAGGGAGAAAAAGTTGGTGAGCTTTCATTGTTGTTGTTCCTCAACTGGAACCGAAGAAGTGATATGGCACAAAATCGGACATAATGATCTGGGACAGACAGACGGATGGAGCTTTTCCACTGAAGTGACTGAATCCCAAATTGAAGCAGTTCCAGTCACACGGGATAAGCACCTCCGCACCAACTTCTGCTTTTAATCCTGGCATATTTTCATGGCGTATTTTCATTTTATGAACACTCCTTGAGCAGTATCTGTGTAATGAGCTGTGCTCTGTAATAACAGACATTCCGTTTCAGAATTTAGAATTAGAATTGCTTGTAGAATAGAAATGTTAAATGAGACACACAGAAACATGCACAAAAAGGAGGGTTGTGAGGAGAATATCAATGTTTGTCAGAAAGGGCCCAACAGTACAGGAAAGGCTGTGAGCACAAAAGGAAGTGACTGAAAACGAGCACTTTCCAATATTAACTATTTTAGCATCAGAGATGGTTGTAGCTGAGCTATAAAACTTGCCAAGGTACAAAGTTACATACTGGCTTCTGTGTACTTCTATTTTCATGGAGCATCATAAATAACACGGCTGAACTTCTTCATACAAATACACACAGTAAGTGTGGCATGCTGTATGGGAACGGCTGGGTCACGGCCAAACCGGTGATTGAGCACCTGGTGAAGGAGCATGGCCAGCCCTGGGAGCACAGGTGGAAGCAATTCAGTTGTGCAACCAGAACGGGTGGTTCTGGACCCAGGACCTGCCCCTCAATAACCTCATATAAGGACTGGCAGCCACAAGGGAAGCATCTCTACTTGGAGGCAGCTTCCTCTGTAGTGTTTGGTGAGCCCTGACCCTCAGAGAGGGTAAGCAATTCCTTCTTTATTACAGGATTGTGACCTCTGCCTTCCTTGTGTGACCCAAAACTGGTTTAAAGCAGCTATGTCTGCTACTGCCTATCCTTACACACGTGTAGCAAAAATACTACGCAGTCCGTAGCATTATCCATTTTGAAAGTAGTCTCTGCACCACAAAATCCTCATTCTGTTCACACAATATCCCAGTGGGGTAAGCCACTGTCACACACCTTGAACAGACGTTGTTTTTGCATGATTTTCTTATCACTGCCGTGCTAGTAGCAGTTGCGATACCCAACGCTTTGGCAGAAGTTGCTGTTTTTACAAACACATCGTGTTACTCTGCATTGGTTATCACAGCAGCAGCAAAAACACCAGTCGTTATCCCACTGAAGGCAGCAGAATTAGTGAGACCTTGTGAACGAGCTCACTGCAGCCTTGGCATGTGAAGGCAATTAGCTTGCCTAAGGCCACCTCAGCAAGTCAGTAGCTGAAATGTGAAAATGAGACTTCCTTGCTTCCAGCTCTGCCTTTTGCTGAAACCCCAAACAACTCTACCTCCTCAGTAGCTGCCATCATTACTATCTGCTTCAGTGGAATTCCTGCTGTTTAGTTTTTCACAGGCTATTTTTGCTACGCAAGTACATACAGTGTTCTAGTTGAAGATGTTGGAATACATGCATGGTAAGACTCACATTCAGTGCATTTATAACTTGGCCACAAATTCGCAACACGATAGAAAAAGGAATTTATCATCTGAGATTCTTGTCTTTTGAAGATACAGCCAGTTGTTACAATAGATCTACAATCTTGGATGTCAGCCTCAGGCAAGAAAGATCTGGAAACTGACCATAAGAGTAATTTCATAGTCCTCAAGGACTAAATATGGAGAGGGAGACTCTTGCCTCTGACTGCTAGCTTTTTCTCCTTCCACATGCTGTGGAAGTCTGAACATTCAATCATGCAAGAGAAGGATAAAGAACAGGGATAGCTGTGCGTGTTCATATCTCATTTCCAGAATAACCAAGTCCCCTCTAGCTGAGTCAGTTTCTCCTCATTCAGAAGGATGGAGAAGGGTTGGAAAGGACAGGTCACGTATGGGAATTTTCCTGTCCAAGATGATAACTGTTCTCTGACTCAAAGAGTTAGAAAGACAGATGAGAGTTCTTTCAACTGCTTTGCAAATTACAAAAAACACGTGGGACCAAGAAGAACACTTGGTATAGGAACAGCTATAAGAGATGCTTAATAATTCTGATAGGAATTCTCAACACTGTGCATGAAATACTTAAAACATGTTAATACAAGAACACGTCACCTGCTCCCACAGAGATGTTCTCGGTCCCTCAATCTCTGCTAGCACACACAGGAGGGGTTGTGGATGGTGCCATTTATCAATCAATCCTACTCACTCACAATTCTGACAATCATAATTGATGACTGAAGTGCTTGAGTCAACTTGTGAAGTTTTAAAGAAAACAAATAAAAACGGCAGTGAAACGAGAATAGAAGCTAACCTTAATTACAAACGTCAAGTCAGAAGCTTCAGTAAGTCTCTCTCCCTCTACAGTGTTGCCTTTAGCTGAAGACAAATTGCTAGCGTTTTTGTAATCTACTAAGTTAAAGTCATTATCCTGACAGTGCCAGGAAGTCTAATTTCCTGGAGCAGTAACACAAAGATTTATAAGTGAATTTAAACACTCACCTTCTGGAATAGGAAATCTATCATCAGCACTGGGCTACGTGAAAAGTGACTGAGTATTTGAGATAACAGAGAAAGAAGAAATTCACCCCCTGACGAGTTCACGCAGAGCCTCGTCCCCTACATACATGGGATACTAAGCAGGATAAGTGTACCCACAAGGCTGAGCTTTCCAACATGTGCAGCTTTTCTGTCAGGTCCCTGCTATAACAAAATGAACTTGCTCAACTATGAGCAGCTCTACTGCATGTAATTCAGTATTTCTGCACTACTCTCACCTGTTTATGTCCCCCACCAACCTGCAAGTGAGCTTAAATAATCAAAATAGAACAGAAAAATTAACAAACACTACAGTAACTGATATAAAGGAGAGAATGAGTTAGCTCGCCCTCTGGGCTGACATGTACCTGAACATGCATCCTCATGGCTGAGAATCTTCAACTCCTGAATGAGATGAACTGAAACCAGAGCTGAAGTTCAACACTCAAAGCATCTTAAGAGTATCCACTTTTATGCCATTGTATGTCTGCATGCATACACAAGTCAAGGGATTTGTCTACACCAAATACCATACAGCCTTGGACTTAATTAGGAATAACTGACCAATTACAAACAAAAAGCAGTTTTGCTCTTCCGGACCTCCTCTTCCCATTGTAGCACTGATGAACAGAGGTGAACAATCCAACACCTTCTTATCAGGAGGATTAAACATTACAACCTTGGTAACACCTTCAGAGGGCTGACACATATCAGTGCCGATTCTGATCTCTTAACCTGCCATCTGAGACACTGCTTTCCACTGCACAGATATGATTAATCCTCGTCCTTCCCTTTCCTTTACAGGCCTCCTGTTGCTACTCTTGCTCAGGAATATGGACCCTGCTAACGAAGCCAAGGAATTGTACTATGCTACGTTTTTAATGTGCAACATAGGAGAAATCAACATCAAGGTAGTGCAGAAAAAACAGGCTGCAGAGGAGACAGCCGACATCACTGTCAGCGACCTACTTTGTACGGGGAAAGGGATTTCAGCAAGGCTGCTTCTTCTCACAGAAGGAATTTCTGAAAGTACTAAATACAGTGAGGTCCCAATGACAGCATTCCTCATTTCCTCTTAGTGCTGTTCCCTCCTCATACGGCCCTCTGCAGGCTCTCATCATTTCCCCAAAAATTCTCCTTTCCCCTGTCAAAACCACACTCCTTTCAGCACAGCAGAATCACGACGCTTCTCTTCCACAGCCCTTCCTCACGAGGACAGCAGTGCTCTGGATGCTGCCAGAGCGTGTATGCTTATTTTTTTTTTAATATCAGATGAGAGCTTCTGAAAGCACCGCAAGATCTCTCATCTGACATTATCCAGCTTGCTACAGATGATAACCCTGCACTGGAAGCATTCCCCTGCCAGAATGCCTAGCATGTGAAATTACTGAAGGCACACGAATGGTTTCAGGGCTGCTCAAAGGCGATGCTGCAGCAAAATCCAATGTCCATACAAACAAAACAGAAGGAGAGAAATCAGAAGAAAAGGGGACTTCAGAGCATCCACTTGGAAAAAAAAAAGGATCTCCTTTCATTCATTCCTTACTCTCCACAGAAAACAAATAATGGGAGACAAATTGCTGGAATTTCAACGAGGCAACAACCACACGGCTCCCTCTGCTCTTTTCAGGATGTGAACGCGCTCATAAGCCGTCTTGAACAGAGACTGGAAAAGCCTCGGCCACCAAAGCAGACAGTAACACACCCACCTCCCCTCTCCAGCAACTGAAGCTACTAAAGCTTCTGCTTTTATACGTTCAGTCATGCGACAGCGTCACCGTTCGGCTTGGCTTCCATGACAATTTCTGTAATTAAAGCAATTCTGAAACCAAACAAAACTTTTGAAGGTGATGCTTTCTGTCAAGTCTGAACTGGTTCACATGCAGAGCAGCAATTAAGCGCAGTGGTCATGTCTGTCTAAGGTTATTTCAGAAAGAAACCACGTTGGCACTTTCCCAAAGCCACTCTTTAGCCCCACGAGGAAAGCACGACGGACGTCGACTCAGGACTACATGAATCCTGTAACACTGCGTCCCAGCATTCCGTCGGCTGCCCCAATGTTCAGTTGCTGCACTGCATGAAAAAACCCTATTACTGCAGTTTCACTTGCCTAGAAAGATTCTAGTTGAAAAGTCACTTTAATATGACTTTAATAATACATGAAAGAGATTAATCTATAATTGTTGATTTTTGAAATAGCACTTAACTGTGTCACTCAAGCCGAGTGCCTTTGATCATTAAAACTCGCATGGTTTTCCAGTCTCACTTACAAGGATCTGCCTCAGCTGAGAGCTGATCTCATCAGAGCCAATTATCCTCTATGGCACGGATCTGACCTAGGCTTTCAAGGGTTTTAAGACTGCAATTTTATTCATCTTACTGAACAATTCAAAGTCCTAGAGATCTTCTTATGACCTTTAATATTCAGGAACCCTCACTTAAACTAAATGTTCTGCAGGAAACTACTGGTAAAAAAAAAAGTGAACCAAAAAGTGTCCCGAGTGCGTTTTTCTTCCTCCCCCCCACGAGCACACGGATGCACAGACCCCACACCAATGGCTTCTTTCAAAACACCGTGGAATTAATCAATCTAGTAGGAGATACGTCGTTAGATTTGATCTATTCCATTTAAACGAGAGCATCTCGGAATTGTCAAAGAATACCTCTTCAAGTGCGTGACTTCTACATACTGAACATAGCAATGAGCTGTGTAAGCTCACATAGATATTGCTGCCCTTAAATGCGCCACACCTCTACCATTAGAAAAAGGCATATCCAAGAGTTCAATCTCAAAGAAAGTTATGCAAAATACATTTCCTTGTAGAAAACCTTCATCCCTTTTTTTCCTAAACTTTACTGGTGCCTTCATTCTTTTCTAAATATGACTGGAATGTGAGAGTTGAAGCCTTTGCTATATTTTGCCTTTTTTTAAAAAAACATCCTTAAAAAGTCTCCTTGCTCTGCAGTGTCAGTGCCCAGCCCCGAACTGACGCCATGGAAGTGACAGCTGGTTATGAGGTACGACCAGCAGCTCTCAGGGTAGGGTGGTATTGCACCTTCTAGAGGGTGCATTACTATCTCGTGCAATAACGCACCGAGTGAAAACCACAGTTTAGATAACAGCCTAGAAACTGTAAAGGGCGCCTGCAATTTCGATTTTACACTCAGAAGAAAGTTCAGTTCTTGCTATTTACAGATCACGATGGTGACGGTGCTGCAGGATCGCTTTTCTGCCAGGCCAGCTGAACAGTGTGGCTCCACAGCAGTTGCTATGATGGTAGCTGGATGGGCAGTGACATTGCACACACTTCAAACAAAAACTTGTGCAAGTTTCAAAACGCTGTCCAGGGCTATAAGAAGTACGACAGGACCCAAACAATCTCCTAGCACTCAATTAAAGACAGCACCATATATTCAGGATGGAAATGCAAACTGAATGGCAGGGCAAGATTTCACCACTGCCGGAACCAGAAGCACAACGCAGAAAAACTGAAGAACTACTTCAAAAACTGAAGATATGCCAGGAAAGGGAGAAGATTAGTGGTCAGTACACCTAATGCTTTCTTGTATTTCCTTACACTCGGGTTCAGTGAGGGAATTCACAAATGGAGTTGTAAAGGAAGACAGCACGCACTCAGCACGTCAGTGGAGGCACAATCACCAAACACCTAATCACAGAACACCCTGAGTTGGAAGGGACCAACGAGGATCAGAGCCCAAGCCCTGGCACAGGACCAGCCAAACAGCAAACCCGATGGCTGACAGCGATGCCCCAGTGCTCCTTGTGCTCTGGCAGATCAGGGCCATGCCCACCGCCCTGGGCAGCCTGTGCTGTGCCTGACCATCCTCTGAAGAACCTTTCCAAAACTCCCAACCTGAACCTCTCCTGAAACGGAAATCTCACAATAACCCTACGGGCAAAGCTACAAACAGAACTCTCTGCTCTCCAGCACAATGCTTTATCATGTGTGTAATGAAAAATATACAGTATTAGAAGCCAGCAAATTCTAAGCGCTTTTTAGAATTCAAAATATAACAATTCATCCACAGCCTTTGGATTTAGCAGTTACTTACTTCTTCCTTGATTTTTTGGCAATCCTTGCTTCAGGCAGGCTTCTTCAAGACTCCACGCATTTAGCAGTTAAATACAAAAGCTGCCTGTATCGAGCATTGCTAGATAAAAACAGGCACCGACGAATCCATCACTTCAATTAAACAAATACAAAATAAAGACCAATCTGACTGGCTCGTGTCTCAAACCCCTTTAAGAGCCTCCAACTCTCATGCCACTTGTTATTTCCAAAGGCACAGACATTAGCATTACCTTTCGCTGTCTCAGACCGCTTAGGCAAATCGAGTGTATCAAAATTCCTGTCCAAATCTCCATTCTTCTTTCCTGTCCAAAAAAGAAATAAGACAACAGATGGTGAAGACCGACCAACGATGTGCAATTTTAGCCATTTATTTGCAACTACTGGAAACAATTTCATATTTTTGCTAAGCCATTTGATTCAAGTGTGGCAAAGCCCCAGAGCCCATTCTTCTAAACTGCCAAAAAGTCATGGGACCATAAAGCACGGCAGCGCTCTGAAAGGCACCTTTCCTAAAGGGAAGGACAGGACGCAGCTGTAACTCAGCAGCCCTCCATCCAGTTTTTGTTCCATGAAAGAGCTTGAAATATGCTGCTTGGTGAACTAAATACCAGAAAGAAGAAATGAACAGCAAAGGACACTGCATTTCAAAATGACAGCTGAACACTGTTAGAGCTGCAAACCCCTGCAGACTGTCCGAGCAGAGGGACTGAGAGGACAGAAGTCGCGGTTTAGGAAACGTTACAGACTTGGGACAGGCCAAGAAACGGGACTCCATCCTATCTACAAGCACGACTAACTCCTTTCACACACCCCCAATTTCATGTCTCTGGCATCAGCTAGTTTGAAAAGCCTAAGAATAATTGCAGTGAGAGCCAGACTTCACTCAACATAACTACTTATTTCATAAGTTCTGTCTTTAAAGATAGGAGATTGTCATTTCTATCAGCCCTGCAGAACTGAGCTGGTTCAGTAAGAAGCAGGATCCCTCCAGCTTAGTGCCACCAGTTGAAGAAGAGACCGTCCAGGAGAGCAGCGTAGGCTGCTGCATCTTTTGAGCTGGCCGTGCAGAAGCAGCTATTTATTAAGCCGTCTTTCCACCCTGCGTTCTCCGATCTTCAGTCACAGTCTCAATTTCTGGGCCAGACTGAACGTACTGGCCACCTTTTAAGAAGCCTTTACCGGTTTGTCCCTCAGAGGTACTAATCCAGCCCTCAGGCAAAACCACGGCTCTTTAAAACAGAAGCTGCCAGCTGTAGTGGAAGAAATTCAGGAGACAGAGCTCTGACCAATGGGATCTCTGCTTTACCAGCTGCCTGTTTAATCCAATTCAGCGAGGGCCAGGTTCAGAAATTCCCAAAGCACCTCCATTATCCAGGGCTTTCCTACAGGGAGGGGATGAGGAACACGAGGACTAAGCTGCAGATGACTCCAAAAGAAATCCATCCGGAAGGCAAAGGTGGTGCAGCTGCTCCTGTTCCCATCTGATTTCCACGAGACCCATAGTATTGATCTGGATTTACTAATAAGGTGACAGCATTCAGCAACTTCAAGAGCCTATCAATTACGGACCTCTCAGCCATCACCTACCCTGCATGACATCATGAGAAAACCAGCTTCGCTGAGAGCCACTGCAGCTCTGAATATCACTCAAGCCTGCCAGCACTGTTAGCGCACAGGGATGTTTAAAAACCGTGCTAGCAGTTTAAGGCACGTGGTTTGGACATCTCAATTTTTTCCCTTCCATACATCTCCCTTCCTCCCCAAGTTTTACGGCTCTAGGAACAGGAGAGAAAAGATTATGCTGCTGGATCGAAAGCACAGCTCCAAACTTGGCCAAGAGACAGACAGCTTTGAATGCGCCTGCTGACAGGTCTGTTTTATGAGACCTGGCTGAAGGAATTGGCACAGCAATCTGCTTTGGGAAAACAGCCTGACATGAGACTTGATTGTACAAGAAGCAATTTACAGTCTCTGAAACAGCAGGATTAAAATTCTTTCCCTCTCCCCCCACTACTTTTATGTAAAAAACAACCAAAACATGACCTTTGGCATCCTCACTGTCAGAAACTTAATAAGGACTGTGAGATACAACCCAGTGTTATTAACCAATAGTGCTGTTTATCATCTTCCTCAAATATCATTTTGTTTTCCATGATAATCAATACAGCCATTCAGCTGGACCACTCTTGCTGAAAGATTAATTCCCTAACACTTCTAGTTAAAAAAAAATAAATAATAGTGAAGAGATTCTTCATGACACCCCAAACAGTCAGTGCTGTGCTTATGAGTTTTGTTAATATGCTCCATGGCCATCCAGTTCAGCGGGCGATGGAAGGCAAGGGCTGCGCTCTGCCCCTCCGCATGCCCACCCCCGGCAGCCACCAGTCAGCGAGCAGCATCTCCCTGAATGCTCCAACAAGCACCATTTGTTGGGTCGAGCAAGTTTTTTTTTGACTCAACTCTCCAGGACCCACTGATCTGAAGCAAGTGTCACAAACGGACAACGAGCCTGTCTTTACCCCTCAGTCAGTATCAGTAACGGTGGGAATCTCCAGGGAGCTGCACAAACTCCCAGCTGAGGAGTAAGAGAGGTAAACTTCAGCCTCAGTCATACAGTTCCAATGGCAACTCCACCCGTTGTGCTGCGATGAGAAGGGTGCAGCCCCGCAGCAGCTTACTGCAGGTATCTTCATCTAGCTAGCCTGAACGTCAGTAACAATGATGCAGAAGCCCAGGCCGCATTCCTAAGCTGACAGAAAGAGCTCTATGAGTACACTTCCAAGCAGCTGAGCCTTCACATTTATCCCTGCCCAGGTGAGTTTGCAGAACTATACTTTGACATTACAGGCCTAGCAAGGCAACCTGCACACTTACCTGTGCCCTCCCTCACGGGATTGTTAGGCCGGTTGCAAATCAATTATATCAGGACTGAATAAAAATGTGTTATTTCTGCTCTTAGCGTGAGAAGAACAAACTGAGAATACTCTCTCAATTACACAGCGGATTTCCATGCCTGCTGAAATGAGCAGGAGGGAGCAGAGCATGGGGGGAGCAGAGAAGGTGAACGAACAAGAGCTCAATCTCAGCTCTCTGCCTTGCATGTAGAAGCTGAACAATGTAGATTATGGTGATGATGAAAAGAAAGTATTGCAGAGACTCACCTTGATTGAACCACTCCTCTAATTACCAGAAAAGCAGCAAAAGAAAAACGAGAATTTACAGGAAGGAAGAAAATACAGAGGAACAGTCACAAAGAGGCAGAATTTTACAAAATAGGTTAAAACCTGAGACTTACAAGAAAACTATGAACTTTCATCGATTAAAAACAAAACAAAAAGAAGCCCACCAAAACAAAGAAACAAAATAAAAAGAAACAGGATATTCCACTCTCTCTCTTTTGTTCCTGCTGAGAAAAATCCTTCCCTGCAGGTCTTTCTTCCCCCAGCTCTCCTTGTTCCATGGGAAGGGCTCAGCGCTCCGTGGGGACGGGAGGCTGCCCAGCGCCTCGCAGATGGGTTTGAAATGCTATGATCAATGACCATGAACTGAAGTGAAATAAATATGGAAACACTGCAAGATTAAGTGAGCAAAAGAGGGAGGGAATTGAAGTGACCTATTTTCCAGCCCTCGGCCGACACAATTAAGAGAGTTTCAGCCTAGGAATTCACATAAATTTAACAGTGGGAAAAGGAATTTTCTATTTCTGACTTGAAAAGCACATTCAGACACACGGCCAAGCCCAAGCTGCCCCTGAGCACCAGCACCGCCTGCTGCAGTCTGTGGGCTCATCCTTGTGCCACGCGGCTTTGAGAGCAATTAACCCAAGAGGACACGGTCGGGTTTTGAGGCTGACAGGCAGGAGCTGTCTGGGCCCATCAGCGCAGAACCGCGGTCGGCCGCGCAGGCAGCAGGCGGACACGAGGCCAAGGACAGCCAGCTGAGAGCACTGAGTTCTCACAGCCATCAGCAGGATGACCACAGCTCCTCACCACGCTCCCCTCCTCCACAACGCACACACGGTGTTACACATAAAAACGTTTTCACTGACTGCTGCTCTCCGGTGGCCAAACCACACGGGTGACAAGAGGCAGGAAAGAGGCTCAAGTCCACGTGCACTCCAGGTTTCTGAAGGACATCACAGTGAAGCTTTAGTCATTCACAATGAGAACAGGCTGGCCCGGCAGGTTATGTTGTCTTTTCAGTTTTCCCTCAGCCGTTAGAAGGTTCCCAGCAATTAATTTTCTGATTTGCTTTTGTTTTTTTGAGCACAGCCTCAATCTCTGGTGACAGACCGCTCTAGAAACCTGCCTTCACTCTGTGGTGATGTTTTTAATGCAAACGGAGCACAAAACGTTTTAATAGCGTGTACAGGTCACACAAAGGAAGCCCCCTGCACAGAACAGTCTCGCAAGTTCAAACAATTCCATGTATTCCCTTCAGCACCAAAACCTTCCCCTTAGATCCTGGCCATCAACAGCCAGGATGTGAGCGTGCACAAATGTGGAGAATGGAGCTCAGACAGGAACCTGAGTTCATTACCTCTGAATTCAGCCTACAAGACTCATTTCTCAAAAACACCAAAGAAAACACAGGTTTCCTTTACACCCAAACGCATTTCACTGTCTCCTTTTAAGAGGAAGATGGAAGCAGGGTTACTGAGACTATTAATCTTCACTTGAAATGAAAATCATTTGCAACTTTCATGCCCCAGAGGAAAGAACAGGTCTGAAAGTGACTGACAATTAAAAGCTACAAAATCCTGTTTGCAATTTAAATTACTGAGTGACAGAATTAAGAGGTTCTATCTCTTGGCTGCACGTGAGAGGACAGCCTTTCAGTTTGTTTTCACATGTGGGAGTCTGAAGGCATGGGACACAGACAGGACTCCCATGCACGGAGATGGATGTGTGCTGGCCTGGATTTCAGAGACAGCAGCACATGCTCTGCAGCCAAGCAAGCAGACTAAGCATAGATCTGACAGATGCGAGAACACAGCCAAGAAAAGACAGGGAGAGCACATCCAGCATTATCCAGCAGCAGCACCTTACAGCAGCATGCACCACTTCTATTTAAAGCCAAACGGAACGTAGCAATTGTGGACAAAGGTCCCAAATACCAAACACAGCAAGGGAGATGACCGTGTGCCACAACACTACAGACACGTACCTCTGCAGCCTGCATCACTCTAGCATGACAAAAGGGCTTGCAAGAGCAGAACTAAACAGCACCGTTTACCCCCGGTACATTTCCAGTTTTCGGTTCTCTGTGAGGCATACCTTTAGCTTTCTTTCCACCAAAACAACCAGCATCATCTTTCTTCTTCTTCTGAGAGCCTCCCGTGCCCGCAGTCTGACCAGCGTCAAGTTCTTGATACTTATCAGCTCCAGGGACCTCTTTGTGGACGTGATAGGACAGGTTCCGCATGATGCACACGCAATTCTCCACGGACTGTGACAAAAAAGTTACATTAAAAAGAAGCATTGTATCCTTCTACCCGCAAACTGTTTTATTACACAGCGGAAAGTTTGGAGAAATTATACAAGAAAAAAAGAAAAAAGGCCACCCGCCCCAGGAAAAGAATGGCAGGTTAAGCAAATTTAGTGAAAAAAATAAACTAATTTAAGGTTCTAATCTGTTTTAAACCATTTTTTTCTTCAAAAGTGAAGCACTTCATAAATAGCACCCATTCAACATGAAAACTCTCTAATCATGAATACCATCTGATCATGCACAAAGAAAACAAATTCACCGGAAGATCAAACATCCAGCAGAAAACCATCACTTAAGGTTCTTATTTTAATACAGGGTCTCTCACACTCTTCCAACCTCTACAATCCCCAAAGACTCTATTTATTAAATTTCCTCTGAGTCAAAATGAAGGCGGTGTGAGGAGTTCAATGAGAACACACGTTGCTCCGTAGTAACAGGTGACTCATAACTTATAACACACCAGGCTCTGACATGAGCTACGCTCTGTAGGTTGCAATGGCAGCCACCAGGTGGTTACAAAATCCACTTCCAAAATAGCTGATTAAGTGACACGGCTTTAGAATTGCCTCGCACACTGTCACACGGTAGGACAAAAAAAGGAATGATAAAATAATGAAGTTATTGGTGTTAAAAAGCAATAGAAAGCTCCTCCCCTTCGTAAAGGGTTGAACTTAAGATATTCCTAACGCTTTTAAACATTCTTCTAAACTCCACAGGATGAAGTGATGATAAAAGCAGATGAGCCAACATTTGTACCTACAGAAGAAAAGAAAGCCACAAAAAGCAGTGCCGGTCTAAAGACATACCTTAACATCTTGGCGCTACAGCATTTTAAGCTGGCATTGAAAAAACTCTTTAAAATGAGAACTAATCCCTTTGCTGTTGTGGTGGCAACACCACAGGACTCAGTTCTGACTTGGAGACTGCACTTAGGGAAGTTGATTAATGCAGAACAGCAGCAATAACACCACCAGGATAAGAAAGGACTGCTCTCCTCACCCATCACAGCCACTTGCCTTTGCTCATCTCAATGGCCATACAAGGTAATGCAGCAGCATGCTGATCCTCTGTCAGTACTATCGTGGGTATCGTGACAGAGATGAGAGGAAGGCAATTACTGTGTTTTAAGAAGCAAGTACAATCCCATTGCAAAACTAGCAAAACAGAAGTCAGATCAAGCGTAACGCTTCAGACTACACTAACAGAAACACCATTCATGTTTTAATACTCAAGCTCACCTTATTGTCCGTATCTTTCTTGCCAACTGCAGACTGTAGGGCATGAAGGAGAGCATCCACCAAGCCATCACACTCTCTCAGCCTTCTGCGTGCTTCTGCTCCATCTGAGCTCACATTCCTAACAAAAGAGATTTAAGAGAAACTTTAGCCCTCTGACCTCCAACCACAAGGCTGAAGGCACGTTGATTTATATTGCAATTATTAAGAACTCATTACCTTGGACCAAAAATTTGGAGGCAGGCCTCCTTGTTAACTTGAAGAAAACTGAACTAAATACTTTATGTGCTCATAACAACCTGCATGGCCGTGTGGAGCGTGGCTTGTCTTTCACATCACTGTCACCACCCTCACTGAGCTCACAGACACTGCTGGGTCTCCATCACTGTTCAGCAAGCATTGATGAATGTCAGTGGGTGCCACTTTTTCTGCACGGAGGAGCTCAGTTCCACACCCTCACTCCATCCACACTCCCGTATCAGACACCATTCTGTCAGTGCCCCTCTGCTGCCATCTGTCACACAGCGACAGAACATAACGGGATGTTGGTGGGAAGGTTCAACCCCTGCTGCCGTACCACCAACAGCCGCCTGTGATGTTGGGGGCCAGCATAATGAAATAGGAGGCATTACTTTTGGAGCAGCCCTTATATGATGAATCTATCTTGACCCAATTTTTGGGAGGGAATGAAGTGACAATACAATTCTCAAGTGCACTCATCAGTAAGCCTACATGTAAGTTTTCTCCCACCTGAAACGCACTGATTTCAACAGCACAGTTAACACTTCAGCTGTCGGGGTCTGTGAATTCCACAAACCCACATAAGGTCACCTTTCGAAAGCTCAGGATACAACCATTAACTTCTGCTACCAGGACAGCTCGGGCGATTTTTCTTTCTCACTGACTGCAGGGACTGCCAATCTCAAAGCAATTAACAACTCAGCCATAGTCTGTACTCTCAGCACCCAGACAGGCTGCCATACTAATTGCATGACTGCAGAAAAAACATTTTCTCAGACCTCTCAAAGCCCGAAGACACTCAACTGTGAGCTAGCTGCTGCTACAGCACATGCACTTGTAATTAAAAACACACACGAAACTACAGATAAACGAGTCCTTTCCTCAGCACCCACCACACATTCTCACCTCCAGCCACGGCTGACACGGGGCACAGCAGTGGCTACTCAAATAGGATTCCACAGGGTATTTAGAAGAGAGAATATGTGCTGTTCCTTCATCTCCAGCTGTACTCTTTTAGTATTAAAAGCCTAAATGTGAATTTTAATATACAGTTTTTATCAAATTGAAAGTGGAATTCAAATTCTCAGTGATATCCTTCTGGTACCGTGCTAATAACGACAGATGCTCCACCTCCAAGAACATTTACCAGAAGCTGAACGTTACTTACTGCGCTTCAGAGTGACAGAAATGCACTAAAAACGGCCCAGCCGGAGCTGCGCATCACATTTCCTATTCCCTCATTAATGCTTAGAAACAGCAAACTAAAATACATGAGGATCGCTTGCAGACTTTGCAAAATAAATAAATCTTCCACCAAATATTCCTGAGCGCCTTTCTTGCCCCTGCGGCCCATTCATGAAACTTCTCCATGGTTCGTCTGTGCCACTGCACTTGTAATAACGTTTGCTCTACAGCTTTGGTTAGCAGCAGCATTACAGGATTTCCTACACTGCTCATCTTATTTCTTCATCTTTACAGGAGTAACATTAGGGTGGATATCGATATAACAGAAAAAGATGGTTTGAAGGGCATCAGTAAGTGCAGCTCGTCGCTCTCTCTCGCTGTATTTTCACCTGTAGAAAAACCTCCCGAAAATTAATGACTCAAAAAAACCCACCAGCCCCGCCTATATCAAACATAAATAAGCATGAGAATTCTGCAGGGTCAAATTAATAGCTAGTCAATATTCTGTACAAGTTGCGTGGGCATCAAACTTTACAGTAGTAACGTCATAACTCACACTAGAAAACATATCCCTATGAGTAGCTCATGCAGAACCACCTGCTCTGCAAATGCCTGACGCTGTCTTTGCTAGACCTCCTTGGGATTTACCTAACGACAACGGAATCCCTTTCCCTGTCTGTCACTGCAACCCAGACACACTGGAGAGCTCAGCTCACATCCTTCACCTCCGCTGCAGTTGGGGAAACAGAGGCCTCAGGGAGGCTGAGCCCAGCAGCTCCTGCCTCCACAGCATGCACCGCTGCTGCTGCTCTGAGCACACACAGCAAGAGCTCCCAGGGGAACAGCTGCACTTCAGACACACACACGAGTATGCCCTTAAGTGCCAAGGAAAGGCGGGCTCTGATACGCTGCCACCTGGCAGTCCCTGGCGAAGAGCTGCTGGTGTTGGATCCACGATGTGGAACGACATCCAAAAGCCAGCGGTGCTGGGCTGACCACGAGCTGTGCAGGAAGGGGCCGGGACTGCCAGCACACTGATTGCACGGCTCCTGCTGCACCCAGAGCGGGAGGGCAGAGCCCTGTATGCAGCACTCCTCGCATTACACAGGAAGCACCCACATAAAGACTCAGAACAGATTGTCTGACGGACTGTTTTGGCCTTAGAAATGAATCCCCTCCTAGTTTTGGGGGAACGCTCACCTCTGGTGTGTTCACCAAGAGAAGCCTGCTTTCCCCAAGACCTGCTTTTGAATCCACACCACAAGTCCACTAAATGAGACAGCGATTCTAAAAACGAGAACAGTATCTTTCTCACGTCACACTGGAAAGGGTAACAGAAAGCTTCCCAGTGCGTTTGCCACAAACACATACAACGCACTCAAAAGAGCAGTGCTAGGGAAGAGACATGAAGTTACTGCCTGCGTTACTACAGTGGCATAGGATGGAAAGGAACTGCAGGACAGAACACACCTCAGCCAGAGATCTGAAAACCTTCACACGATGATCCCTCCTCAAATCCGTGCAGCCCAGCCTGTAGGCAGGACCAGGGAGAGAGGATGTGCAGGGATGATTAAATATATGCTTTCCCTGGGAAAACAAAACAGAGGACTCCTAAGTAAATGTTAAGTGAAAGCAAATATCTTCCAGCAGAGAAACGCATCAGACTAGGAATCCAGTCAGTATTAGAGACTACAGAAAACGGTGGGAAATGTGTGAGAAACCTGTTCATACTTTAGGTAAGCTTACACCATTAGCACCAAACAGTCTTCTTAACGATATGCAAGTTTGAATGCAGCAGTTACATCTGCAAACAGAGCTGATGCTCAGCACCTCCAGGACAGGTGAACCACTGCTACTATCAGCGCCACGAACCAAAACTGTCCTCAAGAGAAAAGATTTAAAGGTAATCACAAGCAAGGCGCCTCATCTGCAGGATTCCAGTGCGAATCGTAGCACTGTGCTCTCTCTAACAACCCAAAAGCTGGCACTGAGCTCCGTTTTCCTCTTAAAAAAACCAAACAAACAAAGAGAAACTTCAAAAGACAAACACAGGAGGGACGTTTTTTCCCCTGCACACTGAAGGCCGCACTCCTGACCGCAGTGCTGTGTGACGCCGGGCTGGAAGGGCTGCCCCACTGCGCTGCAGACGGAGCTGAAAGCCAAAGGTTGCAGCATTACTAACGCTTACCATCGCACTGAGATCAGCGGGAGCAAAAAGCGCTTTGCTCAGAAACCCAGCTGGGGACAAAGACAACAGGTTGAGGACTACGGGGACTTTGCTTCTTACATAAACAGAAAGCTAAAATGGATTTTTTTTGTATATCTTTCTAGTAGGATTGCCAGCTTTCCCTGGAAGAAGCACAGAGATGCAGACAAGCTGCAGCTGGGTTGGCGATAAGCACTTCTCAACAGCCTCTGTGCGCACACCACAGGGCCTCGGCCCAAGTTAATCTTACTTTCTACAATCTTCTAATAGTGCTTTTTCCACTGCCAAGCCAAGAAGTAATGCTGGCTCCATTCTCCACCTCAGCACTGCTGCAGGAGATGAGGACATCCACGATCGCTGCCCCGGGCTGCAAACCACCGGCAGGTTAAGGAGCAGCGCTCCGCCAGGGCTGAGCTGGCACAGCGCACACCGCTGGTTACGCCCCCAGTGCTGACCACACTTTGGCTGCCTGGCACTGACATCTCTACTTCAGCTGGTAAGAGAACGTAAGGGTCTCACAAGTCTTGTTTAAGTATTTCACTCATCATGCCCACCTGCTCCAGCAGCCCAAACCATTGCTTTAAAAACACCCCTTCCACACTCGCGCTTTGCTTCACTAATAAGATTTTCTTATTTGGATGTCAGCCAAAGGAGATCGATAAACAACAGCCGCAGCAAACGTACACTGCATCCGAGTGCATTTCGAGTTACTGAATGTCCCAAAGGGGGAATATAGAGCCATTTAAAATCGGTCCGTCATTTCATGCAGAAATACAATGAATCCCATACTTCAGTTCACATGAAATACCCAAAAGTTTAATTGGTATTAAGTCCATTGTTCTGAAAATAAGAGAGAAAAAGCAAGAAGCTGCCTGTGACATGAAGATAGCCTAATCCAGGCCTCTCTGCTGACACAGACCTACAGAACACAATGGAGCTAGGCAGCAGACAGCTGAATCAGCCATCAAGCAAAGCATACAGTAAAGAAAGAGGAGGGCAAAGTCCAAACCAAATGAGCAGAAGAAAATATGGGGGGGGGGGGGTTCTGATGGTGATGCTGGTAGGAGCAGCTGTGCATCAGACCGGGGCAGGTGATCTCACTGGACATTTATGCTCTATTTAAATATCTACTCGCCAGCCAAACCCAAGTAAGAAGTGCAGCAGCTCCCACTGCCTTCCAACTACTTGAATAGAGAGACTGGCTTTGTTCAACTGCCCACATGTCTATAAGAGGACATAACAAAAGGCAGCCTTGAAAACTGACTTCACAAGCAAGAGCTGCTGTCCAAGAAAACATCTGCGTGGAGCAACAGGTCCAAGGCACGCTGCCATGACCCAGAATCACACCAGAGTTGTTTCTAAGATCCCCCTGCAATAAGCAAGGGCTCAGGCACCAGCAACACAGCTGAACAAGATACAGATGCGTAGCCTATTTTCTGTTACTTGTGGCTTTCTGCACCCAAGATATCACGTAATGGCATTTTAGTTAAACACTGCTGACTGGTTACCTCCAGCATGACCTACTTGGAGGGCCTTCGCTCGCTCTCCTGTAATGCAAAACCACACAGAAATGCACTACAGGAGAATTCCACAATACCCAGCAGCTGCTTAGCTTTCAAATTACTCCAGACTCTGCTTGGAAGAAAGGCTGAGCGGTTCCGCCTGCTTTATCATACATGCTTGCTGCAATGTGAAAAGAATCTCGAAAATACAAAACCGAGGCAGTATGTATCTAATGAAGGATCACAGCTCACACGCCTTCCAAAGCAAACCATGGCCTCTGCGCTGACTGCAGCGAGCTCCGTTCCCATCTCTTCATCCCACCACAGCGACAGACATTTCTGTAGGTTCCCTCCATTGGCAGCACAGGGGGAAGGGACCTACGTTCATTCCTAAGGAATGACAGAAGGCAATAAGCAAGTGCACAGCTTTGAATTTATACTTTAGATTTTATTGTAAAGCATTAAGGTTGCATGTAAGTAGGTTATGTCTCTGCTGCTAAAATCTATGCATAATTTATTTATATTACAAGCTAAACATCAGGAACTGTCAGGAGGAACCCTAACAGCTCCTTACTAGCACGAATTAAACGCTCGGCTCAGCATATAAGCCCCAGGACAGCCATATGCTGTGATCCTGCACAGTATCAGTAAGCTAATTAAGAAACCGCCTTCGCTTGCTCCTCTGTACCAGGAGGTGTGGGTTTTGAATTCGAGTTGTTTTTTTCCAGTCTGGGTTGGGCAGATAAGCTTCTCCTCTTCTGTGCTGAAAATTGAAGATTCACAGGCAAATTTTTGTTCCTTTTTTTTTTTTTTTTTTCCTTTTTAATCTCTTTGATAACTATTCTTTTGCTGAAATCCCAGTTCTGAAGTGCCTACCCCACAGAACACTAACAGCCCTGTGAGCTCCAGCGGGCACCCAGAGGCTGCACCCACATGTGACACCAGCGCAGCAGGTACAGGAAGCAGGCAGAGACATGGCAGTGTCTGCCCCATCCCTCTGGTGGGGAGGATGTGCCAGGTCCCGAGAAGGTCTCCAGGTACCAAGGAAGGACGGCCCTGCACGAGGCATCCCCCAGCTCACTCCTGCTCAGAACCAGGCTGTGCTTCGGGCCGAGATCCGTGCTTGGCTGCCTTCCCACTGCTGTCCATGGCAGGCCAAGGCAGCCCCAGGAAGAGCTGCAGGCAGGCAGGGCACACCTGCTGCAGCTGCCGCCACATCTGCATCACGTCAGGGGGATTCAGACTTGGACAGTGCTTGAAGGTGGTTCACTTGGAAAGCTCTAATTCCCAAGCACTTTTCCTCAGAGAAAAGCTATGAATTAACCATTAGGAAAGGAGGGCACAAGCATCTGGCGCTGACACATCCCTTCCGCCTCCAAGTCCATGCAGAGGCCTGGGGAGGCAGCTCTGGGCCGGGCAACGCCTGCCCTGGGATCACACCAGGCCCCCGGCCCATGGCACTGAGAGCTGAGTTCAAGGAGAGCAGAATGCAGCATCAGGGGATTCTTATTGCCCACCCAACAAAGACAAGCTTAAATAAATGATGAAATGGATCACAATTCCAAAGCAGTTTGCACCGAATGCATTCTTCACCTCTTGGGCATCCATTAGCAAACACCAAACAACACGGAGGCACAGAAATCCAAACCCAGTTTCTGTTCACAATTCCTGACAATTTTAGCAAAAGATGTACAAGAGGTACATGCACGTACACGAAACATCTTCAGAAAAGCCTCAAAGCACCCTCATGTAAAACACTACATTCAATATATCAATGATTCACCATCAAGCACCCGTAGCCCTATTTCCCCTGAAGTAAAATTAATGTAACCAGAAACTGCACACACTCACGCATCATTTCCCACATTGGAGAGATGATTTTTATTTTTGGCTCCCAATCTACTGATTCCTTACTTCATGTCAGCAAACACTGTTTCACACTTGCCACAGCTCCAAGCTTTTGTTTTCACAGAACAGCATTTTCATTTATGCCTGCTGGAGGTTTTCATTCCCTGTTACAACCTCTAGGACCAACCCCCTGACAAGATTCCAACGACCGCTGTTTACCAACCTCGCGGGAAACTAAGGCTGAAGTGCAAATCTCAAGTGAAGGGAGGAAAAGTGAAGATGACTGATCCGCTCAGGCGCTTTGGAGTTTGAATTCCACCCAAATCAGAAAGAAGCAGAGATACTAAGAATCAAGCCACAGTTGATCTTGCTGAAGCTATGTCAGAACAGCAATTAACTCCACGTTTCTCAAGCCCCCGTTACTCCCCTAACCGCCAGGTCACCCCTCCTCTTCCCAGCAGCTGATGTTGAGCAAGCTGCCGTGTGCAGCTTCTACCTGAGGAATGCATGTTTGAAGTCAGGTGGGTGCAGTCTGTGTTTGCACACGCACAGCCAGGTCTCGGAGCCTTGAGGCTACTTGTGAATGTGAATGTCTGCGTACTTGGAGAACTGACAAGAAATGCTGCAACCACAGATGGTACCTCGGAAAAAAAGAATACTTTGCATCTGTTTACTATGCAAATTAATTCATTTAACATTTGTTGACAGCAGGTCAGTTTGGAGCAGGAATCAGGCTAGAAAGCAGGCAAATTAGGAACTAAGTTCTATTTCACCCTCCTACAATTGAAAAAAATCTAAGAGAACTCAAATTAATTAGGCAGAAGATGCAATTAAGCCCAAAATGAATTTAACTTTTCAACCATTAATATCTCCATTGCTTCCAGAAAACTAAGAATCACGGTGGACATGGACACAGAAAGCAGAACAGGTTACGTGACTGCAGCAGTGCTCCCAGGACGCGGAGCAGCACAGCCGCCCTGCACCGCTGTTACTGTGGCCATAAAAACGGGACTTCTTTGCAAAAACCGAATATATACAGCACTTTATTCCAAATAAAACTAGTATAAAGAAAATCCTATATGCAGGATATGGTGAACAACAGATTAATAGTCCAAAGTTCTACCTTACCGTAAGCAACCAGAAGTGTTCTTGAAGACAGTTGTCCACTCAGCATCGCGAGGCTTCGAGTCCTCGTTGGGCTCGCTCTCCCAGCCAGAATGGGGTATAATCACCTCGTTGGTGAGTGTCTGCAGGCCGTGGTTGATGATGACCATCTTCAGGGGCTCATAGGAAGACAAATTCCATAGAGTGCCTTCAGGAGAAAAAGCAATTATTAAACAAATAACAAGGCAATAATAATGACTTTTAATTTCTAGATTAAATAGAACCACTAAGTTTACAGAGAAGCACCAGAAAGTTGTATGATAAAACTAATAAGACATTTAGTAAAACCACTTGATGAGAGGCCGCATGAAGCACACAGCTTAGTGGACATTCCACAGTTGCCAGAACAGAAGAATTTCCACAGATGTGGAAGCACTTATCAAGACACAGACAGTGTTCGGTTGATTAAGTCTCACAACAGAGTACATAAACACAGTGTGCTATTGGAGGTTAATGGGCCATTCCTGATACATGCAAATTTTGATATTGTTAAGTCTGGCTATACCTCAAACAGCAAAAATTGATCCAGTGAAGCAGACAGGTCTTAAAAGCAAGTCTTAAAAACATGCCTGAATTTACGGAGGGTCATTGATCTCACACTTATTCTCTGCACGAGACAGTATTTCACTCCAGACTCCTCTCTATTATTTACTTTTACACCTTGCTGTCAGAGGCAGTACCTGCGTTCCACTCACCACGTGCCACGGGCACACAATTCCCTGAAGAAGCTACTAATCAGAACTGCTCTGCTGCCTTCTCATTCTTACCTCACTTAGGAGCTCAAGTCGACAGATGTCAAGCACAAAAATGACACAACAGCCTTACAAGTGTAAGAACATCCCATTTTAGATACAGGATGCAAATTTCCAGCAGACCTGCATCGCTGTACAGACGGTTCAGGCTTGTGAAGGACTGGAAGAGATCTGCTTCAGAGAACTCCGGCACAGCGCAGCCCGGCGGCGCTGCACAGCAAGCAGCAATGACACCTGGAGGGAGCCAGGCGCACACTGCTGACCTCCGAGCAGCACTGCGAAGATCAGCAAAAATTCAAATAAACTGCATGGAAAAGCACTCCGCAGAGCTGACGGGATGCCCTTTCTGACTGAATCTGTGCACCCTGCAGCACGAGCTGTAGATGTTTGCCTCTAAGTGTTTATCTAAAACAAAACACGAAAGAAAAACAAAGGTACAACCTGCTGCTTCCATCCATTTCAATCAGGTTTTAAATCTACCGGGGGAAAGATTTTGGATCCATCACTTGTCAGCCATGTTAAGAAATCCACGGCCTCACCAAAGCCCCCCGTGAGCGGACAGCGGGTTGTGGGAACGCAGCCCAGCCACGTGCACAGCCAGCCAGGCAGGAGGAGCTGCCGTGCATGGGGGCTCTCCTTCACAGCTACGGGCAAGACGTGTCCAACACCAAACGCCCTTCTCTCGTATCAGAGCATTATCCGTACAGGGTCATGACCAGCACCACGTGGGAAAAGGAATTTTATCTCCATCCGAGTAGCGAGTGGCACTTCTATGATAAGCGCAGGGGCCGGCGATTAGCAGAGCCTCTGAAGTCTCACACTGTTGTCTCCATTTCAAAGCGCTCTTTACAAAATCCAGGCATCTGCTCAGACCAGGAGATGAGAGACCAGGATGAACACAACGTCTCTTTGCTTTGCATCTTTTTAGGAGACGATACAAAATATTGCTTTTTAAAACCACTTCCTTTTTACCTCCTTATTCCCAGATACACCAATTGGTCCCTAAATGCATTGCTGGCTCAGAACTTCTGATAGTCAAACACAGAATGAGAACATCCAGCATTGAATGCCACGGATACGTCCCAGAAAGCTACACAGGATAAACTAGGGCTGCTCCGCTGGGTTGTGGGTGAAGCATTTGGTATTTGCAATGCTCAAAAGACAGCAGCCAAGAAGACAGCAACAACCGAGGAAGCAGCACAGTGCTCCCAAGGACACCGTGTTTCCTTCCTTTTGAAACGGAACGTATTTCGACTGGAAGCAACACGAAGATTCAAATTCATCTCTATGTGGAAAAGTTTCAGAAACTGACAGCCCTTTGTATTGAAGTGCTCCATCCTTAAACGCACCGATTTCTCTTGCATCTGAAATGAGATCCTGCCCTTTCCTCTTTCCTGAAGAAGTGACAAAATTTGCTGTCTGTATCACAAGACTACAAAGGCAAATTTCAGTGCTTAAGAACAACCAGGCAGACAAGTACCTAAAAGGACAAAAATGCCTACAAAGCTTCCACAAGCTCTCATTACAGAGACTATGCAGAAGTTTTTCAGTGCTCAAAAAATCTTTGGATCATTTTCACACTTAGAGATTCGTGCCTAAATTTCAGTACCTCCAACCCAAGTCTATACAATAAAGTTGTCACCTCCATTTTCCCTCTCTTCCATATTCTCATTCTGCAGTAGTTATTCCAAGAGATTGAACCCAGCTGGGTTCCAGCACTGTAGAACCAACGCATCACAACCGTGCCAACCTACAACCAACACAGGTGAATCCCACTGACGTTACCGACACCACCCGGACCAACAGAACCCCTTGTGCCTATGAAAGCATCTCCTACACTCACCCAGAATTCTTACTAGAAGCTTGAATACAATCTGTGCAATAAAACACTAGAAGCAGATGTGTTCTGACCATCAACCTCCTTGCCCTCAAACGCCTACTGGAGCCGAAGCTCTGCAGAAAGCCGTTCCTCCAAAGAGACAAACCTCAGCTGGCACGTGTGCCATTTTCTCACCTCTCAAATGTTTCACAGAAAATACCAACAAACTAAGAATGACAACACATTGTCTTATGAAAAATACATTGCAGAAACCTCTTCAAATTATTCAGAAATGTCAAAACATAATTCTTGTGGTTGCATGGGGGGGGGAACCAAAGGAATTTGCCTGTTGAACAGCATTTAGTGAAGGAAAACATACAGCACGTGACAGAAAGATAGCCCAAGATAAACAGCAGCAATGAGGGAGCCCTGGGGTTCCAGAGCCAGGGAAAAAGGACAGATTTGAGGCTGACTATGAGGAAATTTCCACAGTCAGGAAATAAGGGGTGTAAATCCCAGCATCCTTTCAGGTAACCAATCTCATGGTAAAGAGACGGACAGGGACAGCCACGGAAACTTCAACAAACAACAGCAAGTCTCATCACACTGTAGATTTTAGCAGTGTGAAAATCAGAGTAAAAAAAACAACTGTAAATTTAACATCCACCTTGTAAGAATCCTTCCCTGGCTCTGTTTGCACAACACAGTAATGAGCTCACAAGCTAGAAACACCATTTTAAAAACTCTAAGATTAATCAATCCATCCAAATAACGCTCAAGAGAAATGAAGTCAACACAGCAGCGTAAGGGAAAGGAACTTATCTACATTTTCCATACGCTTTCTCAAGGATCTGCCTTCTTTGTCCAGAGACTGGAAGAATTTTAGGGCTCAATAATGAATTATTGCTTTTCAGAAGACAATCACAGTCATGATCAACTCTTCATTATGTTCTTCAGCACTATTTGCAGAGTACTTACGTATTTCTAACTGCAGTCGTTACCTCCACTTTTTCAGCACGTTAAGCAGGGACAATAGCTGCACGGCTGGATTTTGAAAATACTGACTGTCAAAAAAATATCTCAGAAGTACTATAAGCTATAAACACAGATACACACTGGCTGTCATATTAGAAGTGATTAGGGCCATAGGCGACTTCCTAAATCTCTGCCTCCTTGGAGCTAACTGCACAAAGAAGATTTCTAAAGACACTGTGCCAGAGCACCAACGATGCTGTTACCTTCCAAAATCCATGGCAAATCTTATCCTGTGCTTCCTTACTTGCAAAAATCCACCGTCATCGTGAAATGAGCCCAAATGAAGAGTTAAAAGACCTTCTTGTGGTCTACACCAAATCATTTATCATTTGTGAGAAAAGCAGCACCCTCCATCCCATTCACCATGGACTTGTACGTTGGCCCTGTACGTGGTTACCGGGCACCTCCAGACCTGCCTGTGTCAGCCCAAGTGCTGACAGAATTCACATTCTGCACCATTTAGAATCTGTGCAATGCCACTGAACAACAAGATTACTTTCAACTTTCTCACAAAGAACAAAATTATTCATTAATGCTACCAACCTCTGATCACTTTTCTAAGAACGTAATAGAATTTTGGCCTTGCATATCTGATAGGAACATTTGCTCCACGGAAAAAAAAACCCTATCACTCAAGATAAAAAGCGCTTACAGCTTTCCCAATCAGAACAGATTCTATTCCTTATCAGCTTAATCCTCATTTCCCTCCAGTTATCATGAAAACGATCCACTGAGAGTTTAGCAGCATGCTGCCAAGACAGGAGAGGGATGGCAAGGGATGGTTCTGTGGAACATTTCTCCACGCAACTCACGATTTACTTACGGACACGAACTCAAGCTTTCCTCAGAGCAGTAGAAGGAGCCAAGTGAGATCTATGCTATTTTATGATTGCATCTTGAGTTTTGTGAGCACTTTTAAATGCTTCACGTATTTGTGTGACCTGGATGGACATCATGCTTCAGTGCCATTTGCAGATATATCAGGAACAGCTGGTAAAACAGCTGTGATGTTAACCTAGAGGTTTCAACTCCACTAAAGTGTATTATCTGAAAGAGAAAAATGCTACAAACTTGCTTAATCCAACAGTAGTGCCATATCAGCACACTCAGTCTGCTTCCACACTTGCACATCAATATATTTAACTTACGTTCTCCAAAAAGTATATTCTAAACAACAGTCAAGCACACACACTTCTGACACACCAAATCTCATGCACTCTGCAGTGAGGAGCACCCACCCGATTCCCTTCTGGTGCTGCCCTGCAACTGCCTCTACCTCCCCCACCCTCCCGCTCTGGCTCAGCCCGTTAGCTGGTGGGCAGCCGCAGCTGGCTGCACCACTCACACTGCTCTGTGCAGCTGCAGCCACTGCATCAGATCACCACATTAAAGAGAGGCCCTGGAGCTGCAGAAAAGCCTGGGACTCAAATCAGAGCGACACACACTGCAGCCAGAAATTATCCTCCTCAACTGTGGAGGATGAGCCCTGCGGTCACCTGCCACGCGCCTCTGGTCCTGCGGGCAGGCAGTGCCCTGCAGCTGGAGAGCCAAAACATCAAGACTGCATGGAAGTGCTCTTCATTCAGGCATCCGAATGATTTAAATCTTCAAAATACTGCAATCTCTTGGGAAGCAGGATTATTTTGTCAGTCATCCACATCTGGGGTAACCCTGCAGCTGCTGACGATTCAGCTTTCAGAAAGCAGCCAGTGTTGGGTTAAAGAAACAGTAAAATGCAGGGAAGTCATGACGCCCATGCCAACCTTGGACATGCTGCCTTTTGAAGGTGATTTCTGAGTGGATGGTTCCACACCATCAGCTGGGGTTCAAACGCTGGCTGCAAAGCACTCCAGCGTCAGTTACAGAAGCATTGCTGGAATACTATTCTCTTCTATACGGATGCTTGAATGTCTCACACAGGATCTGGTGATGTCATTTTAGAAGCGGACTGAAGCCATTCCTGGTTAGGAAGAGATTAAATGCGTATCATCTGTTGCTGGACATCTGTTTAGGTTAAGGCCCCCAATATTCCTGGTGCTCCTCAGGAAAGGGAAATAAAGAGCTTTAAATAGCAAAAAAAGGAGTGGAACAAAAATACTATATTTAATTAGCAGGAGGTGCTGTCAAATAAAATTTATTTGAATTGCAAACCTAATAAATCAACTGGAAATGGAGGCAATCACCGTTTAGAATAAAAAGGGAAAACAACCAGTTTGTTTCTGCCATCCCAGAAGTGACTGATTACCGCCCAGCATTATAACGACGTTCCTTCAGAGTAAATTACAGACTGGTTTCTCCTTTCTCGAATCTAAAGAAATGACTGTATTCCTTCCCAGCACTCCAGAAATGAGTTTTCAGTAAACCTGAACAGCAGATTAACAGATTTTTTTAAAATAAAGTCATCACTAAATGAGTGCAACAAATGGCACATAAATGCTACCTGCAGAGCTTCCCGTTAGGAGACAAAGCACACAGAGCAACCACGGCGACGCGTGCTACCGAGAGCTCTCCTGCACCAGCTGTGCGGAAAAGGATTGGGAAAAAAAACCCGACATTGTATTTAGACCTAGTTTTCTAAATATGTTATAAATGGTGGGGGAAGAACAGTTGGAACACCCAAAGCCACGGTTCATCTCAGAGAATTACGATTACCAGTAAAAACCTGGACAGCTGCCATATTTTTGAGGCGATCATAGAATTACGATGCTTACTTCAAATGGCTTAATCCACGTTTGCAATAGGCTCTGCTTGGACAGCCCTACACTGATAAGGTAGCTGAACAGTTTCAGTCCTGGACCCATTTTTTGGTGAAAAAACATTTTTTTCTGGCACTGAAATCCAGTGCAGCTCCCCAGGTTTCCCCCACTGCTTCTGAGAAAAGAAAGAGAAATCCGCTGCAATCCTCATGAGTTATGGGAAACTGAAGAACAATATATTTCTCCATAGTTTAAGAGCTGACATACTTTTCCACCTTCTTCCATTTAATGGCTGAACTTTGAAACTTGGCATATACTTTATTACTCCTTTTGGACCGCGTCCAAGACCAAGTTCAAATAAAAATAGGCTGAATAATGGAGTTGTAAGTGAAAGAAAAATCCCTGGAAAGCGTGCAAGAACCCACTATCTTAAAAATATAATTCTGCCTTTCCCAGTTGTAATGAACAACCCACACATCCACCAGAGCATCTCCTCACTCTCAGCCACAGACATGCAGTCATTTATACGTAGCCTCAGATCGACACCAGGGCAGGACACGCTGCTGAGGAGACTGACCTACCAATGCAAAGCAGCTGGGACACGGCGGCAGGACTGTTTTAGAAGAGATTAACACAAAGTTTTAGATTAGCATATCTTACCTCATGACTGTAACACACTGAGGGCAAAGGCAGTACAAATTATCTGTCAATGGCATTGCTATAGCTCATTGAAGCGTCAGATGCTCAACCACATGGTACCTCCAAAAAGCACCACCCATCCCTCAGCACTCAGGAAAACCAGCGTGCTACATATACAGACGATCATTCATTCCACCAAAAGGAGGTATAAGCCTTAGGCTTTCTCACGCCACAGACACAGTACAGCTAAAGAAACAGCTGCAGCCAGCACTCTAAATGCAACCTCCTCATCTCCACAACTTCTTGTTCTTGAAACTGGAAAGACTCCTCCACAGAGTAATTTATTAAAGAAGATGCAGACACTGACCTGTAATTAGCTCTCTGACTTCCATGTCATTTGTTTTCCGCAAGAGTCTGATCAAAGCAGGGATCCCGTCACAGTTCTTTATAGCCACCTTGTTTTCGTTATCTTTGCCATAGGAGATGTTCCTGAGTGCCCCGCAGGCTTTGCGATGGACCTCTGGCTTCGGATGATCGAGCAGGCCCACCAAGATGGGGATCCCCTTAAGGTGCCTCACGTCCTTTTTGATTTTATCATTCTCGTAGCACAAGTGCTGCAAGTAGGCAGCGGCGTTAGACTTGACCGGGTCGATCGGGTGGCTCAGCATGGCAATGACTTCAGGGAGGTCAGGGTCCCTCCACCTGGGGTCCTTGCGAATGCTGTCAATGGAGGGTGAGCGCTTCCCCAGGCGGTCGATGCTGGCCATGCTGCCTCGCTCTGGCTGTGCCAGCGGTGCCGCGTAGCCGCCGTGGAGGTACGGGATCCTCTCTTCCACCATCTCGGCCTCAATGGGGTCATCGTAGCCCCTGTAAGAAGCGACAGTCCCGAGAGAAAGAAAGGAAAAATATATGTAATTTAAACATTCTGAGCCTCCAAGTCAATATGGAGATTTCAGCTGTGATCAAACCCTTTAATACCACAAACATCATCAGGGACAACATATTTACATTTTCAAATAATTTATTTCTAGTAACTTGAAAATTAATGAGAGCTGAGCACTCAGCAGCGAAGGGACCACAGCACGGGGTTTGTTTGGCTAGCGGTGAGACGACGGCAGGAGCTGCACATCAAGCAGGTTGCTTTCATTTTGGTCACTTAGCAAAGCAATTATGTTAGCACTGGATTACATTTAGTAGCAAACACCGAGCTTCATTAAGGCACCACTTCTGCAACAAACCAAAACACTAATGGAAGGAGATCCAGGCTGGGCAGAAGGAGACCACGGCTCTCCGGAAGTAAGAGAAGATCCACCGCACCCATTAAGACTCAGTGCTCACACAAATACAGTGCGTGTGAGGCGCACCCACCGTGAGCTGACACCCAGGAGCTGGAGCAGAGGAAGCCCACAGCTCACTTACAGCGGCCGCCTGGTCCTGAGGAAGGTTTGCTTGTTCCTCGCTGTTAGGAGCGACCGCGGCTGGCAGTGAGGGGCAGCCCCATCCCGTGCCCTCAGGCCTGGCCTAGAGGCTCAGCCCTGCCTGAGGGGGAACACTGACGGCAGCTATGGATCGGAGTCAAACCTCCCATTCACTCAATTGTTTTTAACCTCAAGCCCAGAAAATTCTTATTTTCATCCTGCCATCCCACTCATTGCACGTTAAGGTAAACTGCCTTCTCGCGTGTTAGGTTCATGTCTTCTTTTGCTGCTCAGTAAAGCCAACAGATGGGAAGAATTAAAAAAAAAATTAAGGTTACTCTTTGGAAAAGCCCTACAGAATTGAGAACAGCTCATCCTTTCCAACACGTCTCAAACATAAGCGCAGCACACGTACTCCCAGCTGCAAGCAGTTGTTTGCCTTCCTCCCAACCAGCAGCAGCCCGCGCCTTCCTCCTTCTGCCCCTCCTGGACAGATGTCAGCTCCCACTCCAGCACTGCAGGTACGTAGTTCTAATTGCTACAAAATGATCCTCTAAGCAGACTTCTAAGCACTGGCTGATGTTACTGAAGTTGTGGATGTCATGCATAAGGAAATACAGAGCACTAGAACTCAAACAAAACGGAGCCCACTGTTCCCCTAAAGGGACTGCTAATCAAAGCAGAGAAGAGCAACTGGAGGCGGAGACTGAACTTAGCATTGGACAATTAATGCTTTTGATGTTAAAAGCACCTCCAGTGACTTCACGTTGCTTTAGCTGCTGTTCTAAGCAATGAGCTGAACGACGGGATAAAATGGGCCAGCATCCAGAACTCAGAATGCATCTGGAGAAGTCCTCGTATTGATGCAGTTACCTGTGCACGCATAATTCATTTCTTGCTCTGCAGTGCTTTAGCATGTCTGGACAGAGCAGAACAAAGCTGCTTTCGTCATTCCAAGAAAAAAGTAACAACTTGAAAATATTTACTTTTGTGCACGCACACAGGGCAGAGGTAATAACAAAGCCCCTAAGCTATATGCTGTTTATACATGTGCAGATTTGGGACAACCAGCATTAAAACTAACAAAAGCAAACTTTTTTCTCATGCTCTGCCTCATATTAAATTCTTAGTGGCTACATAAAAGTAGAAGATTAATAACTGCCCTGTGCACAGCTGTTGCTTGATTTGGTACCCTGCAGTTCTGCACTTCTCAGCCCTCGGAGCTGCCTACACGGTAACCATGCGCTACCTCAATTACACCTGCGTAATTAACTTTCTCTCTCCTTCAAACCCCTGCAATACACAACGATAATTATCATCTGGGGATGCAGTTCTCTTCCATTACTGCCGTATGAAGCCTTACAAACAGAACTGCACAGCTGATCCCGACTCCGTTGTGCTGTTCTCCCCTACGCCACACAAAGCTCTCCGGTTCCATTACATTTGCTAAAGTAAAACTTCACAATCAGGACTTTAAATGCTGCCAGGACCAGAGAGAGCACCACATAACTCCTGTAGCAGCAGTAACAAGGTTTTCATCCAGTTCCACGCCCCCCACGAACCGCTCACTTACACAGCTCTTCCTGCCCATCTCAGCAGGGCCATGCAGCACTAAGAACCAGCACACAGGTCTAACGGGAGCTTTTCAGCTCACCAAGACAGTCACACTCAAACAGGATGAGCAGTGTCTCTCAGGCATTTTTAGAGAAAGGACGAACGTAGGAAACACTACGGCTAAGACACTGCTGCACAGGTCAGGTTCCACATATCTCTGTATGAAAACTGTGTTAAGAGCTCACCAACCACTGGTGAAAGCACAAGCTGCAAACCCAACAGCTTTATGAGGCAACAAAGCAAACAGCTGGATCCTTGGCCCTTCAACACCAGGAATGAGTATCTAGAAACTCCAAGGTTCTGGCATGAACTGAAGGGCTGCACAGGAAAGCTTGGTGGAAGCAAGTACCACACCAGTTCAGATTCATGCGACTAAACAGAGCAAACAGAGAGAGTAAAACACCACCACCACCCAATCCACACTGAAATCATGACAAAAAATAATCCTGAAGCATTTTGCAAGAGAAGGTCTAAACATCAACTCTGCCATCGCTCAGTAGCCTCCAAGGGAAGGAAGCAGGGTACCCACAAAGACTGTCTGCCAAGAAGAAAGCAACTTGCACAGTGGCACGCAGAACGAGCACAAAGCCCTGGGCTGACCTGGCACCAAGGGATCCCTGCTCCCAGTGCTGATGAGATGCTCTGGCCCACGTTAAGCCTCATCTCCTCTCCCTTAACAGAGGAGCAGGGGCCAGAGAAGCGCACACCAGGCAAGGGGCAAGAAGCCATACACAAGTATTATCAGGAGTGAAACACATCCCGTTTCTGAAAGAGAACGAGTAAAATAGGAAACACATTTACAGCCAAGCAGTGAAGAAATCATCTGAGCCAGGCTGGGAGGGCCAAGTGAGGTTTTTCACCTGCACCCCAGCTGAGGGCCCTCAGAAAGGCAGGCTGCTTGGCACAGGAGGAGGAGTGACGAGAACTTCACCAGGAACAGCCCACCGTGCTCAGGAGCCCAGGAGCTCTTCACTCTCAGACTGGTGGTGTGCCAGGGTTGCTGACTGCGAGCATCTTGCCTTCCATCTGCTGCAGCACGTCAGCTGAGGTTCCGGGATGCTGCAGGTCTCACTAATCACCTGTCTCAGGGAATTGATCAAATCGTATCCTAGCACAGATAAAATCTGGGAAAGTGCTTGCGGATTTATCTTCTTACTTGTGGCTTCAGCACAGGCACGTCTGAGTAAACAGGTGAAGGATTTCCACATTTAATCCCCATCAACTTATACAACAACTACACTCATCACAGCTTGCAGCTGGTGTCTGCTTAGGATACAAGACCAGAAAGGCTTGGGATTTCAGAAGGGAGCTCTGTGCAAACAAAGCGGAGATGCTAAGACTTTGCAGAACAAGGTCCTACTTTGGCCAGCCTCTGCTCCCTGACGGGAGGATGTGTAAGGGGATTCAAAAGCCAGACTGAATTCTCTGTTCAGGCAAGTCTGAGTCAGCGGCCGTGTGGCTAAAACACTTGAAATCACCTCGTCTGGAACCACCTAACAGCTACTAATGGATGAGCTGACCCAGGCTGCAGACTGACACAAAAAACTCAGCCATACATCAGTCTTCTGCTGTCTGCATCCACATCAACTAACCCACATCAAGCAAATTCACTCTACAGAGAAAACAACAAACAACGCTTTCCAAACAGATTGCGTTTTGGCCTCGCTGCATTGTGCCCAGGCACGTCTGTACACTCCTGCCCTGAACTCCCCAGCATCCCAGTGCTAAGCTACACTGTGGCACGGCATTTACATTTGGCTGCTAAACCAAAGGGGCTTATTTCCAGGTGCAGACCTTTCCCCAGCTTTAAGGATGCCAGCCTAGATGCAAGCAGAGCTAGGCCAGAAGCACCGACTGAAGGTCAGTCTGCAAACATACGACAAACTGAAGTAAACGTGAATAAGAAACATGATACCAATATTTCTGTGCTGTTTCTGCATAACAAAGCAAGAGAGACCTAATTTTACAGCTACTTCACCTAAAACCCAGCCCATTTTCCAGTGACAGCTGCTTAGATCATGAAATAACCAGCAACATGTACCATCGGCCTCTTAAATCAGGCTTCTGCCATAGAAAACTGAGCAGCAGAAAGCTTTTTTACTCTTAATTCCATTAAAATTAAAAATTCACATCCTGTCTGGTCTGGAGTACACAGCAGCAATGGCTGCTCCTGAGTTCTTAGGGAAAAACAAATCCCGTGGCTGCTAGTACAAGTACAAACCATAGAGCTGCGCCATGGAAACCAGTCATTACAAAAGCAAAGGACTTGGTGTTGAGCAGAAGATGATTTAACAAAAGGATTGGTTATGACTGGCCATTTTCTCCTGCTCGTTTATGTGAAGTTCAATGTAATGATCAAAAATATTCAAATGATACTTGGGATGTCTTTTGTAAATGAAAAATACCCAGTAATTCCTGCTTCTCTTTTAAAAAGGGCTATACACAAAAAGCCCAGCAACACCGTAAGACTACATATATTTAGAAACTATAATAAAAATAACCATTATTTAATGAAGACAACCTACTCAGTGAAGAGAAAGGGACATAAAGCTAATTAAAGCTATGTAAAAACCATCACGAATAAATCTGAGTGCTATAAGATCAATATAATACACCCACATGCCTTTTCCTCACCATGATTTGTCGTCCTCTTTCAGAAGAAAATGTCTGTTACAGCAGAGACTCGTGCAAAAGAAAACAAGAAGGAAACCCATCCACGTGCATGGAAGAGCAAACACGCAGCACTTGCACTTGTCTGGTCTGCAGATGCACGGGGAGATGACGATCCTTCCCAATTAAAATTTAAACATAGGTAGCTTAAACAGAGGCTGGGGGTGAGATGAGCACAACAGATAGGCATAGAGGGAAGAGCAAGAAGGAATAACGTTTGATCCATAGGTCAGGTCAGCGAGGGCTCCGTTTGCTGCAGCTCTGTGTGAGGGAGATGCCCGCACTGCACAGCACCGTGAGGCAGAGGCCTTCCAGCAGCAGTACCAGGCCTGCCCCACACGTAACAACGTTCTGAAAGCAAAGGTGCCATCAATTTACCATGTCAATTTCATCACTTCCTCAAGTAATAACCTCATTCAAAAACAAAAAAACCAAGAAATGATGAAGTAGTAATTACCCTCATCTAGTACAAAGCACTATTTGTTATCATTAGTTTCTGGCAGATCAGCAGCACGTCTGAAATACAGGTCTACTGAAGTGCTCGAGTGTTTCTTTGAAATGTCAGAAAGCAGCCACATCTGAAGAGGCCCTCACACAATCTTACGTTCTCACAAGCTAAGGTTTGCCGCCACAGTCAGGCTAATTACTTGTCAAATCCTCTTGATCATATTAAATATGGAAAAACTCGCAACAAAAGGAATGTAAAACAAAAATTGTAAATTGGCCCTACCCAAACTGCAAGGAACAATAAATCAAAGGGATGCTTAAAAATACACTTTAAGCATGCAAATGGGCAGGTTCTGAGAATGCATTCAATTATTTATCATGAGTATAGTTTGAAGAACATCCATAAAACTTCACAAGCACTGCTGCCTGCCTGCTCTAACTAGAACTGCAAACCTTGCTCAGATGCACAGAAGCAGGAGCTGCAGTCTGATAAACAGATCAGTGTCTCGGCACACGCTGGCATTCACTTCAGCCCCATAAAACCCTGACGTGGTCCCAATGGCTGTAAGCTGTCAGGAAAAGATGCCAGAAAGGGACCTCAAGAGGGTTCTGGCAGATACGCCTCGTCATTCTGTTCTTTATTTTGATTTTTTCAATTATTTTTTTTCTAAAATATAGATTGAAATTTGTAGGTGCTTGTTTCCTTTTGAAATGAACTTGCAGAAACATGAAAGGAGACAGAGCTCCAGGAGGATGAACGAAACCACAAGCAATGCCACTTCTCCAAGCAGCAGAGCTCCCTCTGAACCTGTTCCCACCCTCCACATCCCTCCTGCACAGGAGGCCCAGACACACCTCCAACAGCAGAGCTGACAGCAGAGCACAACTAACGGCATAGAACAGCACATCTCTTGGGAAGGGGCCTGAACCAGAAGTAATTTGTGATTGGTCTCTCCAGTTACGTTTAGTTCAACACAGATGCTCTTATCTCCCCTTCATTTAGACTGACAGGACAAAATAACAATCTGATCTTATAAACGCCAAAGTACTTCACTGAGGTTCAGCACAACCTTGTCACACAGCTGAGGGCATACGATAAGCACAGGCCCAGGAGCTGAGGCTGTCAGGCACCTCACCAGGCAGCTTCTTGATAATGAGGCATCCCTTCATCGCCAGCTATCAGCTCATCTGCAACTAACCAGCTGTTCAAAATTGTTTGGCATACGTGCACGTAACCAGACCCACCTGAAATCTCGAAGATTACAAGACCCCTTTTCACCTTGCCAGGGTGAGATAGAACAGGGAAATTTCAGTGCAGTCACACTTCTTGGGGAAGAAAAAAAAAAACTACCCCTCTTCCAGGAAATAGTTTTTTTCTTGCTAAATTCAGCCTCAATGAAGTGGCCCAGAAACGCACCGAGAGGGACTCTGAACACCAGAATCACTCTTTTGTATTTCATGTGCATTTTGCAGTTATTTATTGGCTAATGAAACGATGCATTCTGCCTTGTTCACAGCACAGTAGGGCAGCCCCCCTCTTCTCCACGTAGGTCAGCTTCCTCTTCCCACTACATTTAGGACATGCTGGTTTTGCATACAGTTGTTTTTGAGAAACACTGTTGTTTCTCTAGCCAAAATCACAAGTGCGCTGCAATCCCAAACTGGTTTATTTTTCGTCTCTTGTCTAAGACCATTCTCCTTCCATCCCTCCGTTTTCCCATTTATGACATTTTAAGATGTTTATTTCATTCTAACAATTACATTAACCACAATCCAACCACTGCATTTTTTTTTTCTGCCAAGTAATCGTGACCTTAACAGACCATTAAGAGTTCAAACGTTCAACTGAGCAAAACAGCTGCAGATAACACCGTAAGAAACAAACGGATTTTTACCTTCCTTTGTGAGGTCTTCCTCTCTCTGGCACACCTGCAGACGTCCTTCGGTTCACAGTAGAATAATCAGGATCCAGTTCATATCCTTCATCATCTACTCCAAGGCTGCGGTTATCATCCTCTAGTCCATAGGGCTCTGGCTGGAAACGTTCTGGCTGAGAGCGGTTCAAGTCAACACTGCTGCCCACTGGCACCTGAGGCTGGGCAACAGGGCCGTAGTTATCCCTCCTGCTTGGCAAAGTGAAGCTCCCGTCATCTGGCCGGTAACTGTTTCCTGGCACGTAGGCATAGCGAGGACGGTAGTTGACGCCACGTGACAAGCTGCCATAGTTCTCTGCTAGATCTCCATAACCGTCATGACTGATATAAGGACGATACTGGCCTTCGTGGCTGTCAGGGTAGGAATCATTGTAGCTGTTGTAAGACCTGGTTAATGTGGACGATGCCTGTGGGGTGATGTACCGCTCCCCGTTCTTCATATACCTTCTGTCTATTGAATCTGTGTAGCTGCCCATGGGAGATGAGCCATCCATTGACGGCAGGCCGTCGGGCCCAAGCGGGACCTGACGCACTGTTCTGGTGGTGACTGTTTTGACCATTTTGGTAACCTGTGAAGTAGTAAATAAATATGTTACTTCTCTATTAACAATGTAATGAGACTTAAGGGAGCTAGAACAGTAAATGAATACACGTAAGTGGATTACACGCTGGGAAGAACACACAACAAAACCGATGGCAATTTTGGGTTTCCAGTGCAAGTATGAAAGAGAAACAGGCACATGTAAATAACGCTCGTCTTCACAGAAACTGCAGTGAAACATATGCACCAAGAGCACCTGCAGCCCAAGCAGATACTGTGACCTGTAGCCTCCCATTTAAACACTGAGATTGGCACCAAATTGGACAAGCTGTTACTAAACAAAACCATCAGAGCACACCTCTTGAAGCAGCTCCAGGTGTGTCCTCTCCACGTCTTCACAGAGATAACTCCAAACGGGGGAAATTAATCCAAACAGTATTTCTTTTCCTAGAGACATCAGTGAGCAAATGATACTCCAGGCTAATGAGTTAATGAAATCCTGCGAGATGGCAAGCAGCACAAATGGCTCTCCACCAACAGCATAATTAAGTACCATCACAATGCTGAAAAAAGCATAGCCAGGTACCAACACAACCTCAGTGTCTAATTTGGGCCACAGCTGAAAATTTTCCTCCTGATCTCAAAGGGATTTCCTTAGGAAATAAGCTTCAGGAAAGATGCTACTTTCCACCCCCACCATTTTTTAATTAAAAATATGCATTGTAATATCTAAAATAAAGGAATTAAGAGCTATAAACTAATCAGTTTTTGACACAGAAACCAACAATGGCTTCTGGTCACTACCTGAGCACAATACTCCAACTCTCCCTTCAGCACCAGCACAACTGCTGCCATGGCATTTATGAAACCGGACAACATTTCGGGATGAAAAAGATTTGGGGCAGCTCACAGTAGCCCTTTGTAATGAGGACATAAACAAGTGGAACACAGCTCAGCATTCTCCTACTGAGTTTGAAACAGAAGTTTTATTCAAAGCACTATGCTCATAAGTGCTCTTCTAACAGGAGAAAATGCAGCATTTTCAGGCCTGAAAGGTGAGTTCTGCAAAAGAGTGACACAGCTGGATCAAAAGCGCTGGGCTTCACCATTCCTGAGGTTGCAAACTATTAAGGTGAGTAGCAGGAAGTAAGGCAGCATTTCAACAGTCGGACGCATCAGAAACTGATACTTCTGCACAGCAAGGAACAGAAGAGCAGCTTTCTGGATGCCAAGAAGAGTGCTCATGTAACCACACAGAGCCCTTTCTTTCAGCACTACTCAACAGAAGCCAGCCACACTAAACTGAATTCCAAGTTCTCCTCCTCAAGGCACACGCTGCAATGCAGGCACCGTTTGTCACGTGCCATTTCCACAAGATTTTCCAGACCAGACAATGCAAGATGCTCAATACCCCATGAACGCCTGCAGCAACAGTGCAAAAGGAGGAGCAAGCTTTGACCTTTCAGACCCCCAGAGAAGAGCTTTGCAGGGAGCTGCCACTACGGCACACCTTCAGCCACCACCGCTGCCAGTTTGGACATTTGCTTGTTTCCTCCTGCTGCATTTTTCTGGAGAGTCCTTGCTGTCATCAGGCAGGACGGGGTAACGCAGCACAGCCGTGTCAGAGCAAGGACAACTGCCTACACACACTCAGTGCGCACATACAGAAGAGACTAAGCAGAGGATCAGAACATTTGGAAAAACCAATTCCTACGTGATTTATGACTTCTCATTTACATTTAATTAAACTGAGAGTTTTTCCACCGTGCTCCTGTACTCCACAGAGTACAGAGAACACAGAAAGCAGGATTCAGTTGCAATTCTCCCTAGTTTGCCTCCTTTTTGTTTATTTGAGCGCAGACAAGTTTCCAGTGGCTGTGCTAGTAAAAAAGACACGCCTGGCATCAGCCAGCACACAGAACAAGATGACAAAGTCAGCACAGCATCACCTGTATCATTTACTGAACGTTCCCACTATTAACAGCAGAAGGAATCAGCACATTCAAGAAACCCTCGTCAGAAACATGAAAAGGTACATTTCACCCTAGCAGCGAAGCACACATTTCTCGTCACATAAAAGCATTCAATAATGCCAAAGGTATTGTGGGAGAGGGGGGTCAAATCAAGTCTGTTCATAGTTTGAGAGAGGGAGTGTTTGCACTACGCCTCGTTTGTCAGGGTTGGGCACTGAAACAGAAGATTTATCAAGTGATGAACAGACGTTGCTGCCTACAGGACAATAAAGGGAAGCTTTTTGGAAGCAATTAGCCAGCACACACAGGAAGGTCCATTTATTAGGCTTCCAAGCAAAAGCAAACAATAAACCTTTATTTCAGGAAATCCAGCTCAAGGGAATGTTTCAATTATATTTCTTAAAAGGAGAGGCAGTCTTGGATAGCTGACAGCACAGTAATCTTCTCTCCCAACATTTCTGTGGTTTCCTTAATGCCAATACATTAGCTGGAGAAAACAAAGCAATTCCAAATGGGAGACCCAGCAGATTGTCTTATCTGCCACCTGATCCTCCAAATGCATCCAATTTATTAGCAGGAACTCTGCTCTGTAGGTACAAGTAGGCACAGAGCAGAGGCTGTAGTGAACAATGTAGAGACACAAGTTACTTTGAGATACTGCAATCTGACTTCCTCCATTTATCTACAGAAAATCCATCCTAAGAGTTCTTCTGACTGATTACAAATCAAAGGGCGCTCCAGTGCTGCAGCCCCCCAGCCTGCCAGACAAGAGCTTCGGATCGCCTCTCTACCAAAAGGTTATTCGAGTTTGCTCAAAATACACATCTGCAATTCTGTATTTCCTGCAAGCTAAATAAAAGTTTCAACCACAGGAAAACAAAACAGAACAATATTCCAACTTACTCAAGCCCTCTGGAGCCCAAATCCTACAGCAACCGCCCCTATTCTTAAAGTGACAGCAAGTGGGTGCCTTCAGTGCTTTCCTCTGCCCCCACACAGGAATACAAGCGCCCTGCAAGTTCACTGGCCTTGTCGCTGCTCCCCCACAGCCCCACACGGCAATAATCTTGTTCATCAAATAATTCCCCTACAAGCCTCATGATAAGGTTGTCATTAGTTATGTTTCTGGAAAGACATTTGTCTAAATGATACAAAGGAAATGTCCATACATTTGAACATCTAGAATTAAATGGGGAGGTTGGTGGCCCTGCCTGTGGCACAGGGGGATTCATGATCCCCGAGGTCCCTTCTAACCTGGGCCATTCTGTGATTCTGTGAAACAGCTTCCGTACTTTTCTGCCCCTTGTCCTTTCATTTGTCTTAAAGCGAACGGGAAGCAGGCCTGAAGAAGCAGCCCAGGACTGGGCTCACTGGTCGCGTTCAGGCGGTACACGCAGACTCCTCCAAGTGCACAGCGCTCACACAGAGGGAAGGACAGTGCTGAGATTTCAGTGGAACTGTGCTGTCACCACCAAATGCCGTCATCTTAGCAAGTAATTATAATTCCCACCTTCCATCTCATTATGGAGGGCTTTTGTTTTTCACTTTTGTACCCCCTCCCTGCGCCTCCCCCCTTTCTGTGATGAATTAAGTACTTTGTAAAAGCTGACAGGGCTAAAAATTTTGTTCAAACTCTGCCATAAAGCAAAAACAGATGAGAAGGAATGTGCAAGGATAAAGGTGTTCTGACGTTTCCGAGAGCTCGTTTTTCAACTACGGACTGTAAAAATTCATCAGCCCAAGCAGGCCGAAGGTATTACCTTTCTATTAAATGCTGTGTAAGAACTCACCCCATGAGTTTTCAAAACAACAGCTCAAGTTTTTCCTCTTCAATTTGAAGCTTAGCGTTTCACTTTTTCAAAGGACCCTCAGCTGTGGCAGAAATCCATCCCAGCTCTGTTACCTGATTCCTCTCAAACCTTCTGCAAAGTTTCAGACAACTGCATCTCGGTGTAGCTGGCGCCAACACAGCTGAAGATTTCAAGTCACGAGCACCTTCCAGTCACCGCTGCTAGGAAAGGAGAGCAGCAGTAATCGCTGCTGGGAAGGACCTGCCCTTCTTCTGTGTTAGAGAAGACAAGGCAAATGGATGGCCTGGAAATGAAACAACTCTGTACACTGATTGATTTTACAGTTTGTCACCATAAAACATCTTTTTCAATGAATAAAAGTGACCCAGAGCTCTCAAATCTTTTTGCATTTCAAAGAAGATAAAAATAAAAGGTGCCTAAAGAAAGAAAAAAGCAAGCATTAACAGGAGCACACAAATCCTGTTTGCTTTACTCCATTTCTCTTCAGCTGCTTCCAAACCAGCTCCTCTGACACGGCAGCCTCCCAGCTGCCCTCTCCCCAAGGTGACTTTCACTGTTGGAGCATGATAGGTATTTGGCTTCCAGAGAGATTACAGAGCTGAAATGAAGCATTATGTGATACATCTTTTGTGCAGCGAATGTTATGAAGGGACTTAGCCTGCACAGTAGTAAGATAATAACAGTTTGGGGAAAATTACTCAGATATCTCATTTTTGAGAAGGCAGATGTTCTCTATTTAAAATATGTCAAATATTAAATTCTACTACGCTTCTTCCTGCTTCCCTGCTGCAGGCATCTTCAGAGATACGGGGGGAAAGCACAAACTGTCGATGCTTCTGCACTGAAGTGGTTTACTTCATGTATTATCAGAGAGAGGAACCTCTGTAAATCATGGTTTTCAAACAACACAGGGGGATAATGCACGGTACATAAATGAACAACCCTTATGCAAGTCTTAAAAGGCAGAACTGTAACAGCATTGGCCTGTTCTACTGGGCAGATACTAAACGAGGAAGGATGATGTTTCTGCCTTGAGGACATATTTTACTGACATAATACAGTGGCAACCTGACAGCCAAACTTCAAGGTCATCAAACTGGGCAGGTCCCAACCCAGAGACAGTGGGGGTGCCCTGACTGCTGTGCTGGTTCAGAGAGGAAGCAGAGTCCCCAGGAGATGGAAACTGCTCAGGTACCCACGTGTGCAGCAGAGCACAGCACTGACCAGGCTGAGCACCTCAGCCCTTTCCTCACCTCTACCCCTCAGAGGAGGGACGCTGCTCCTGCAGCACTCTGCGTGCCCAGGGGATGGGTTTGCACCTCACGCTGCACAGGAACTCTCCTTCACTGTCCTCACCTGAACAGCAAGGTCAGAATTTTGTCACCTCACAGAAGGTGCGAAGAAGTTTCGTTTTCCCTGCAAGGCACTAACACATCATAGCGTGACCTATAAAACCACCACGATGATACCTATTAAAAGTGATAGGAAGTCAATGCCAATTAACTCCAGGACACTTAACTGATGCTACGGACTTCCAACAACAGTTTGCACCTTCACATTCACTACCAACACTATAAACACACACTGAAAACAATGCGAGCAAATAAAAATACGAAGAAAATCTGATCTTGTTTTCATATCTAAGAGCTGTTAAACCTGAGCTATATTATCACAGCAAGGAGAACTCAAAACAAAACCATTCAGAGACAGCACCAACTTCAGCAAAGACTCACTGCCCCTTTCAATAGTTAGGGCTAAGCCAACCCCATTCTGTGTTTTGACATTGCAGAGGCACTTTCTCAGCAGCTGGATATGTAGATATACAAATCTGTATTTATATAAAGAGTTGGTCTTTTTAGCAACAAAACACTGGGAAGCAGCTCCAGATAGCATGTAGGCTGCTCTGAAAGTAATGCCTCCTGTTCCTTTCCATGAAAAGTACAACAGATGCAAAGAGTACAATAACACTGTTTGATAGAGCAAATTCTCAGCTCCAGAACGCTACTTCTCTGCACTATCACCACCATCAGCTGTGCAATGAACAAGAGCTGCATGCCACACTCCTAAAAATCTGCACCAGTGGAGACGACCCAGTGTCACCGCTGCTGAAACGCGCCACCCACTGCTCACTGTGCTCACAGCCACTGCTTGGCCTCCATCTAAGTTCAGTAAGTGCTGGTGAATGCCTCTGACAATGTGGAACCACATAAATAGGAGGCAATACTTTCGGAGCAGTCTTCATATGTAAGCAGAGGTCAGTAGAATTATTTGAAACAACATAAAACCAGAGTAAGACTACTACGCACCCTCCCTCTGCTCTTAACACACTTCAGTGTCAGGAACGAACTACAGTTAAGAGGAGAAAATGCAGCTCTTTGAAATGGAAAGGCACTTGTAGGGATGTCATTTTTCCATTTTTCCCCATATGCAGACATAATGGCTTGTTTTGGAGCCATCACTCAACTTTTCTCTGGGAAGATGGAAAAACAGCAGGTATACTGCGCAGGAGAAAATTGCACCTTTTCTGTTATGACACAGATTTATCAGTGGCATAACTATTTCAAACTATTTCTTGTGGTTCTGTTATCTAGGGAACACTACATGGCCTCCACTCTATTTTTATGGCCGTGGCTATTTTATCCCTTTGCATAGCTGCACAAACAGCTTCCTAAAAATATGCACTACTATTAGACCATATGAAAAGGTGTCCATCACCACTGTAATTTTACCTCTTTCTTCCTGCAAACAACAGCTGCTGTTGCCACTAAAAAGAAAGCAGACTTTCTTTCAAATGAGTTACATCTGAAAAATGTCAGATTACAGGAAGGACTAATTAAAATGTGATATTTTTTGGTTGGTTGTTTTTTAAGACCATCATTTCCTTCTGACAAGCAGAAAACAGGCCAGTTACATCGTTTAGCTAACAACTTTTTAAACAGATGCTCAACGTACGCCAATGAGTGCAAACCCACTGATCTCAGAACCCCAATGTTCAATCACTCTAACCTGAGACTCCAACAACCTCAACAGATACCTCAGACAGCCACAATTCTGGAATGCCAGAAAAATAAACACCGATTTATGCAGCAGCCTCTGTTCACCTCCTGTCGTAAAAAGCAGATGGAAAGCCTTTTTTTAAATCACTGCTGTTCAGAAGCTTTTCAATAAGCAGTCACCCTTGATCTTTCAGGAGACCGAAACCTAATGAACACGTCAGCTCAACTTCCAAGGCCCAAATGTCAAGTCGTATTACTGTTGCAGAAATACCAAAAGCATGCGAGGCGACCACGAACGTACAGCATCTGCTCAGCAGAGATGGAGAATTTATCTGATGTGAAGGCTAGAAAAGGGAGCATGAGGAAAAGAAGATACGCCGCATCTCTGAACCTGAGGTACAGAGGTCCCTTGAGAACATACCTAGCTTTCCCTATGCTCCAGGAGTAACATTCCATTCACAAGAACGTTGCAGTAGGTAAATACTGTAGTCTTATTTAAATATGATATTTATGGTTCTAGAGCATAAAGAATAATTGCGTACTACTATTACAAATCATAATTAATTTGAAGTCACGTTTCCAAGCCCATTTCCCCCAGCTGCAAAAATCATTTTCTCCATGCCCTTCCATTTCATCTAAGTCTCAAACTTCCATATGTGTTTGCAGGGCAATGCCATGAGCGGTACCAGTAAAATAAAGTGAACCTTAAAATAATTAACAGTCTGGGAATGGGTGCTGGTGTTTTTGTTTGGTTAACCTGGGTAACTTCTACTGCTCAGCTCACAGCTCCGTGAGCAGCTGTATCAGCACAGCTGACTGAGAACAAACCAGACACAAACTGACAAAAACAACTTAGCTTTGCTGGCAAAGAGAACGCACTCAGAATCACAGAGGATCACAATAGCACGACTCTCACCGCTCAGTCTACTTTCTTTTACTCCCTGAGTAGATGGTATTCTCCCATTTTCTTTGCTGGTTATTAACCTCTCACCTTGGTTTCAGTTCTCCTTGTTGTTCCATCCTCAGAAGTGACAATAGACACATGGGAAGTGGGGGTGCCTGGATCTTCCTCCACAGTAACTGTTTCTTCCACCATCTCCTGAGGTTCTTGCATCATTGCTATAGATGTCTGGTTACTGGGGCTTTGTTCCTAAAGAAGCAAGCAAAAATATATATATATATATATATAAATATAGCTTTTCCTTTCTACCATCATGGCATACATATCTTACTGATTTCATCTTTTTCAACTAACAACACGTTTTACCTAACAACTCGCAAATAGAGATTCAGAAAAAGAAGAGTCCGGTGTCCCAAAAAACACCAACCATGCAACTATGCTAGTATGGCTGAGCTCAACTTCCTAAATGGAAATCATGTGAGCGCGCTGTAATGAACTTTGTATTTATAGGCAACCCACTATGGGCTAACAGACGGCTGCCTTATATTTAAGCCTATCTTAAGCTTCCTCTCCAATGCCCAGTGTAGGAGGAGTGGAATTTTTGTACATAAAACATTCTTTCTGTTCTGCACTGAATGAGACCATTGGGTTTCGGAGCAGTTTATCTTACACAACATTCAAAGTTTAATTCCATTTGATAAAATACACCCGGTTTCAGACGACAGAAGGCTATAAAACATCAAGACCTACTATCAAACTGCCACCTGTCTCAAATTGTCCAAAGCAATGATAATCTACAATGGGTAGCTGAAAATTAACTGCTGGATTACATGGAATGTTGCTCTTCTGGCACCTTCCCTTTGCTGAGTGCAGAAGATCTACATGGCTAAAAGCTCACTGAAAGGTGTTAACAGATAGACATACAGAAACACTGCACAGAGAGAAACGAGAGCACAGGTCAGCTGCTGCAAGAACGCTGCCCAAAGAGAGCGCGTCTGCTTCTCGCCAGCACTAACATCTGATCTTTCCTTTCTCTTATGCAATTGCGTCTCAGCACAGCAATCACAGAAGCTCTCCTTTGGTACGTGAACATATTTTAGAAGTTTCACAGCAAGTGGCCAATAAAGAATTGGCTTACATACTGAGAAATAAGCCTTTTCTCCAGCATGATGAACCCTCAGCTATGCGAGACAGAACGGCAGACTATTCATTTCATTGTAATCCCTGAAGCTATCATGGAACACAGGCCTCAAAGCCAAAGCAGAGCTTTGCACATCCTGTCAAACAGGCACACACAGAAAAGCTCTTACTAAGGAATAAATGCATATATATACATTTACATACATACGCACACATATATCTTTCTTTTAATAATGGAAAGGAATGACAGAGGACCTTAATTTACAAAGTTAATGTTTTTTTTCTAAAGAAAGCGCCATGGGCAAATCCCATACACCTTTTCACATCACAAGGAAACAAAATGATTGGGAAGAAACCATTGCCATGCAGGAGCCAAGTCTAATTACATCAATGTAATATTCTCTATTTGAGAAAGCCTCCCCACCAGAGAACTGTAACATTCTACTTTCTACATATAATGTCACAAAGCTGTACTTTGTCCCGGCCACGGATTCTGGACCGCCCTCTGCTGCGCTGTGCTCAATGTAAGCCACAAAGGATGGCATCCTTCTCTGCTGAGCAGGAGCAATGTACTGAGGTCTCACTGAGCTCCACTGGGAAAACGTACCATTTAATCCTTGTGCAATCAGTAATTCCCTCTGAAACAAGCCAAGACACCCTTGATCAGTTTCTGTTATTTACAGCTATGTTCTTGCATTCTGAAATTTGGACTTGGGTAAGGCAGCTGTCTTCATTTCCACTTGGAAATGACAACAACCAAGACCGTGGCAATAATCTTCAGGCAGCCATCTCAGTCAAAATGCAGAACAGACAACCTTCAAAGGAGCCTGTGCTGCACCACCAGGGATGAGGTAAGCGGGCACCGCTCCCATTTCTATCGAAATCGAGAAATACCTCAGGCAATAGGAATAGCCAGCCAGAGTGAGGCTTCTGAAACCCTACAGAAAATCTCCCCATTCAACATCCAGCAACTCAGGACACAAACCTCACACGTTATGGTAGAGCTCAGATGCCCGATTCTGTCTTCTGCCTACAGCTTCAGGAGGGAAACGAACTCCTGGGACAAATACACAAATCCGCTCTTTATCCTGAAGCTCTGAAATTACAGCTGCAGTTCAGCTTTCTCCAACACACTGGGGGTTTCCCTCCAGACAGGAGAACTTACACAGCACTGCAGCACAGTGGAGACTTAAAACTTCTGTTATCTTTGTGCAATCCAAGTCTGACCACGACCAAAACCACTTTGCCCTGGTAAACCTCCTCGCCATTTATGTGGCATCAAATGCCAAAACTGATTCAAGAAGCGAGACTTACTCCTTTTGCACAGGTATGTGCATAGGCATATCCATCTTGTTCATTTCCAGCCTCACACGGAGGCGTTGTCATGAATTCATCCATTTTCCTTCTCCTCTAGACTCTTCAGAAGAAAATTCTGCTTTGTGATAATAAATCTGAGGAGATTTCTGCCTACCTTCCATATTTTGCTCCTTCTGCTTCTGCAAAACCTTTTCTTTATAAAAAACAAAGTCTCCCTTTGTATTCAGACTGCCTGTGGGCAAAGAAAAGCTTTAAAGCTGGGCACTTAAACATGAGTGAATTGCAAACTAGGGCATATTGACTTTAAATGAACACCAAGCCAGTTTTCATCCCATGGCTGCTTCTAAAATGAAGTTTCAGGTACAGATCTGCATTCCTACAGGAGAAAGGCAGTGTTAGCGAGAGACTGTCCTAAGCATCAGAAATAAAAGCTTCCAAAGTTCAAGGTAGATTTCCTAGCACAGATAACTCAGCAGACTGCGTTTCCCTGTACTTTCCTCCTTAGTACGTGAGCTACTGAAAAAAGCAGTGAGCAAAGAGGACAGAACACCATCCAACTTGCTCTTCTCTGAATTAGCTGAAGGAGGCGGCTCTTTGATCTCTACAACCAGTATTTGTTCCACATCACTAACGTGCAGTTGTCACAAGCTAGCATTAACACAGAAAAGACGCAGTGACTTTCTCTGTATTTAGTTTCCTCCATCATGGATTTTAGGTCATCACAAATTGCAAAAACTGGGACACATACCCCCTCTCAACCACCTTCTTCAGTGCTCAGCTTCTAAGCCAGTATCTAGGGCGCTCTTGTTAAACACATCTCAGCATCTCAGATTCCAAACATTTGGCAGCTAAGCCTAATTATTCAAAGTAAAACATAAATCACCAACTAGAACTGGAATACAACACTCCTAATGAATAATCCTGCCAGTAATTCCCTGCCTGTTGAAGGCACGTAATTCCAGCTTAGAAAACCCTTTCCTTCGTGCAGCTCGCTGGGGCTTACAAAGCAAAAGCAGGACGGCGATCCCCTTTCCGTCCCACAGCAACAACCCCGCAGCCCATCCCCAGAGGGGGTTGGTTCCCCAGCCCAGAAGGGTCAGCAACCACCGTGCTGCTCCCAGCAGAGCATCTGGGAAGATGAAATCCAAGGGAAACTTCTTTCCACTCCTCTTCAATGAGGGCCTGTCAGGATTCGTGACTCTTCCTGCAGCCAACACATCACCCATGAGGTCCTCTTCAAACAATGGCGTTTGGCTCCTTCCATGAAAATTATGAAACATTAAGTTATAAGATCAGATTCTAACCCAGTTAGAGCACTGGGTGCCAGCAGTCACGGCTTTTCTCCCTGCTTTTTGGAGTGCCAAATGAATCCCATCCTTCGCTTGCATCTCCGGTATGCTTTAAAAATGCCAAGCTATTTAAATAGCAAAACAACATCACCCGTCAATTTATCCCCAGCTTGTAAAAGTTAAGTGCAGATGAAACAGCTAAAGACCTTGTAAAATAAGCAAGAAACAAAATAATAGTAATTCTTGCTTTGTTAAAAAACAGAGTGATTTACCATTTAGGGCACATATCTCCTAGGGCTTATTTTGCATTAGAATACTGAGGCTTCTGTAATCATCACCATCTCAATTCCTGGAGTTACATTTCCATCAAAGCAGCTACTTTCTATCTTTTTTTAATAAAAGAATAACCTCCCCTAGGAGGAACAGACATTCTACTTTAAAACAGTAAACAAAGTTCTTTATTCACTGCCTATGAAATGATTTTAAAGAGTCTGGAAATAATATTAAATTGCAGAAGATTATTACTTCCACTAAAACAGCCCCTCTTCAAAAACAGGGCAAACATGTACATCGAATCATCATTCTCCCAGACGTATCCTTTGTTCAGCAGACTGCAATGCAGACTATTCAGGCTGCTGCTTACTCCAGGCTACTGCTAGATACCGAATTGAAGGGTTTTGCAGAGCACAAAAGCTGGATTCTACATCAGTGGACAAACTTGTCCTCAGTTGGCCCTGGCACAGACAAAGCTCAAGTGTATCGACTCCTGCGAAAAACATCAGAAGGCTGCTCATAATTAATGGCGTTGGACACCAGTGCTAATTGAATCAAATAGGGATTCTCTCTTCTAACCCCTCTTACACTTTGCTTGAAATACTTACACAAGCTTCAGTTTCTGCAAAGCGTGAGACAACTTAGAGTGCAAAGCAGGCAAACATCGATTTGGTCAGAACTGAGTCTCAGACCAGTGGTGTGTCCCACGGCTCTCCTTCCAACTCAGGTCTGCAATTCTAGCTCTGATGTTCTCGGGCTGTTATTTGCCAAAGGAATGTGGAGGAAAAAAAGGAGAGGGGAAAAAGGCAACCGAGATCACCGTGTTCCTGGATCGAGAATATACATCGGATCAGCATCCCAGTAGGGCATCAAAGAAGTACAAACAAGTCAGTGGTGGAACTAGCTTGCTGTATCTGTGGCAGACCTTTTTCCAGCACAGGATCTGGCTCCCCAGCTGCCGAAAACTCCTAAATCTGATTATCATCACATTCTCCTGTTCTGTCAAGCTCTGTTGTTGTTTTTTCCACCCAAACATCCCTGCTGTGCCCTCAGCCCTGATTTCTCCAGGGAGCTTTCAGTGCACTGCAGCAGTTCAACAGCTGAAATCCAAGCAGGAGGCAGGGCACCTTCCCGAAGAATGCAAAGGCCTTATATTAAAGGGCCGCCATGCCCTGCGTTCTTCCAGTTCCATCAGCCCCAAGCACAGCTGCACAGTCACAGCTCTCAGGACTCTTCACAACCAAAGGAACTACTGCTGTGCAGGTAGGACCTACTGATAATATGTTATTCAAGCTCCAGAACAACGAAAGGCACATGGACTGGGCCATACTAAAACCCCAGCAGTGTAAGACACTGAAAAGAGTTTGCAAGACAGGCAATGGTTTCAAAATGAGAATACTTAAGTATTTACTTTGCTGCTAATCTGCTCTTGGTACACATACTTCTCTGCTTAAACACAGTGTGAAACAAAATGGTATGTATGTATCTGTTTACCGCAACCTGCTCCCAAGCACATCAACCTGTAACAAGCTTCAAGTGCTCCGCTGGAGCTCTCACACAGCTGTACCCCGGGGCTGGGCAGATCCAACCGAAGGAAAACACCAGCTCTACATGAAAGCAGGCTGCCCTGGCACAGGGCACCAGAGTGAGCTCAGCCGCGCATCGCAACGCCCGAGCTGTCTCCTGAACGCTTACACACTTCCTTTGTCCTTCAGAAAGGCTCATGACAAGCAACTAACAAATAACGCCAAGAGCTTTTTAAGCACCAAGGTTAAAGAGGAACTTTTCACCAGCTGCAAAACACCTCCCTCTACTACAGCAGTTGTGAAAAGCCACAATGCAGCTTTCTTTCGCAAGTGGGTCTGGCAATTCACCATCTGAAGGCATCGCACCTTTCAGGGAAGGCAAGAGGCAGAGGTGAAGGAGAAGGAATCAAACCCAAACAAGGCCTGCAGTAGTAACATTCATCCCCCAAACAGTGCCCGACACACTGGGGTTCTGTTCAGCCACACGGTAACTGCCCGTCCGCAGGGCGCTAGCCCAACGGTCAACAAAGACAGCTTTTATGCTATTTTAAACAATCTGAAGTGTCTCAGTTAATGGAAGACCGGGCAATTGGCCCTCAACTATTTCTAATTGACTGGAATGATGGATGAAGCTAAAGGGAAAGTTGACCCACTGAACTTTTCCATACAAAGCTAGAAAATGGAGGGAGATTGTAAACAGTTTATGAGAATGAGAAGTGGGAGAGGCAGAGTCCCAGGGGCCTTGCTCCTCTCAACCTGCTGAGAAGTTGTTTTAGACTGAGGAAAACAAAGACCTTCAACTCAGCAACATACAACAAAAAAAACACGCTGGGGAAGACCTAAACTAGCAGGGTATTTTTCCCATGCTCCCCTCCCCTTTCCCCTGTAGCTACATGGCTCTGAAATGCAAGCTGGGCCTTTGAGTCAGAGAGGGCAATTTGTCACTTTGACAAGTAAGGCATCTCTCAGGGCTCTGTACTGCTTGGCCCTGCTTTTCAGATTGACTGGGTGTTAACCAAAGATGTCAACCTCAACAGATGTGATAATATATACTTAAAAATCACACGTTAACAATCCCACTACCACGAAAGTAATGCTCAGCAAATCGAGCACTCCAACTGATTTTCAGAACCAAAGCAATCACTAACAGCTCACACACTGCAAAAGGACAGTCCTACCTCGTCCTGACAGAGCAGCCTGCTGACCTAAACCTTCCCAGGAAGGAACAGCGAGGACATCTTGCAGGCAGGCAAAGGGACGCACAATAGGCTCAAACTGGCAGCAGCTATCTTCAGGCGGCTTAACAAGGTACTGAAATGCACAGTAACTGAATTCTTCCTCTCCAGTCAAAAAGATCTGGAGTTTCAGAGAACAATTTGGTTCCTACAGACTGAGTCATCTCCTGGTACAAACCCAGCTCTTGACACTCATTACCTGTTGAATTACATCAAACTTGGGGTCTTCTGAAAAGCACTAAAGCCGGGGGATGAACCCAGGCCTCAGAGCATGGGAAGTAACACCCAGAACTGGGTGAGAGTACCCCTGATTGCTTGGCAAGATCATGCAGTAAAACAGAAGCATAAGCCATACTTTTAGTATGAGCAGGTCAAAGAAAAAGAAAATAAATAAAAACACACCTGGAACACACAGTGTTGGGGGTACCCTTATTTCTCCTAGCTGTCAACGCTGCTCATCTGGAAAGCCTTCCCAGCAGGAAACCAGACTAAATGAGGGAATAATGACTGCTGCTCACCAAGAGAGAGTTCAATGCAATTTGCTGTAATTCAGATGTGCAGTTTTTTAGGTCAATCCTCCCCTCAAAGACAAACAAAATGTAAATCTATGTGTCTAATCTTTGACCAAACCCAGAACAGCTCCGACCTGCTTCCTCTCTGGAGTTTTTCAGATGAACTAACCAAGGCTAAATCAGGGAGATTTTTAGTGGGATGAGGTTACATCATGGATTACAATTTTCCAGCAAGCTTTTTCCTCCATCTCCACCTGCTGCCTCTACAATGCTGGCATTAACAGTGGTGTGGGATGACTCATTTGCACATTCCTTTCTGCAAGACAGGCGTTCAGCTCTCATTTCTCCCTGACCCCACACAGTTTTGGTCATAAATTAAACTGATGCATGTATTACTAGATATCAAGTCCACAAACTTACATGCACATAGGAGTCAGAAGTACAAGCTAGGTCCTTCATCTAAAACAGAAAAAAGAACTGTCAGTTCAGCAGAGTACAGCAGTAAGTTTCTCTACGCACTCCGTGTGCCCCAGACTTTACCCCAGCCACCTAAACACCCCACTGCTGTGTTAAACCAAGATCTGCCAAACCCTGCCTGTCCGTTCCAGGCTAACACATGCACACCTCCTTGCACAGCTACAGCAGTACCTTTGAGAACTGCATTTTGACCCAAGGCAGACATAAGCTGTCTCTTCATTCTTCAAATTATGACCAGGACTGGAACACTATTTTAGTGCCCTAGCTGCTATATCTCAGTGTTAAACTTAACTAATCTCCTCATCTAACCACAGTTTTGCCTGTAGAACTGAACTACACAACATGAAAGCTGCTTTTGTGGCAAAACACACGGGCCACAACACAAAAAAACAAAACCGCTTTCATAAACTTAAGGGAGACAGAAATAACACATGGGTCAGTGATGACTTTCAAAGCTTGAATTCCAAGGAAGTCACTTCTTAAATAAATTATTCCTTATTCTAGGGAATACAAAGGGACTGACAATAAATCTCATCACCTGTCTCATAAGGGATGTGCTTGCCAACATCTCCCACTACGAAGCACCAAAGCAGGTTTGCTTGGCATCAAGACTGCTTCAGTCCAAATAGCTCCCCAAGAGGTTCATCTCTTCCCTCTGCATCTCACCCCCTCCCTCCCAGCCCCACACAAAAGCTGTGGTCTGACCAGAAGGCAGCAGGAATCCTGCACACCGCTCCTGGCACAGGTCTCAGCGTTATGTATCCCCAGGGACCAAAGATGTGACAGCAGGAAAGAAACTCTGCAGGAGGTCTCGTTATGACTGCGAGTCCATTTGAACACAGAGAGACACAAACAAACCAACAAAGCCATAGGCCGATCCATCTGCTGTAAATCTTCTAAATGGAAGAGATTCCAGCAGAAAGGCAAGCCTTCCCAAGCGCAGTGCATTACTGTGTTATTTCAACTGCCCAGGACTTTTTTCAGTAGCCCGTTCACTTCACACATTCTCTGTATTTCTTAGGACTGAGCTTACAGCCCTACTTGTGCACGGACAGCCTTCACACAGACTGAATAGGCGGCAGAGGGACTTGCTAAGTCAGTGATAAACTAGCAATAGACAGTAGGTAGAGAAAGGAAAAAGAAAATAAGGGGTGTAAGGGGGGGAGAATGCTGAGTAAGAGCATTTCATCATTTCCATTTGGCATCTATTTGCATAGGCAATGCTGGAAAGGGCTGTTCAGCTTCTGCATCCACAGCCTGGCAAGGACGCAGACAGCGCAGGGGCTCCAGAACGCAGCTGACAGAAGAGCTCTAAGATCAGAAAAGGCTCTTGTCCAGCCCTACAGTCCGAGCAATTCACCACACAGAGAAGGTCAAGGGTTGACCTGAGAACAGTTCAAGTGCCTAAAGGAGTGTCTTAGCTTCAGCTGGGACCTGCCAGGTTAAACCACAACAAGGAGTAAGAGAAAGCTCAAAGAGAACCCTTCAGTCTCACAGGTAAAGGATCAATTAACCCAAATGTCAGGAAGCTGAGGGCTTACAGGGTAATTTTTGTTTCAAGTTGTAGAAAGCGAGTAGCGCAAATAAGAGATATTTTCATGCCAGAATTATCTTCACTACTTAAAGATTAATTGGTCCAACCTATTAAAAAACACGTTCCTATTTAACCAAAAACTTGACAATGGAGAGGTGCTCAGGTGAATGCACACACTCACACCCTTCTGAACACTTTTCAGTCTTAGAGCAAATTATTTGCAGCTTGTCAAGGATTCCTCCCCCAGAAAATCATACTCAAATGTAATAAAGAGACAGCTATCTGCCAGCAAAGCAGCTCAGCAGAGGGCCCCAGTCAACACTGGTTTTCCTTATGGATTTCCCTCTCCTCTCACCAGTGACACCGGGAACCACCATCTCAGCCACGCCAGCAGTGCTGCAAATAAGGTCAAGCTCCAAACCAGAGCAGTGTGAAAACTCAGCTGAGAAATGGCCAACCACCCAAATGTATGCACTATGTATTATTTTTAAGTATTATTTCTGTTCTGTGTACATTTGGCTCTTCACAATGGAATTCAAATATGACAAAGATCAGGACAAAACACAGCCCGAGAGCTAGTGATGTAAGTCACTGCTTTCAAGCAGGTGTTCAGAAGCCATTTCTCCATGAAACACACAGATAACAACAACAGATGACACGAGATGAAATTAAGGACTTGCTAATAAGTGACATCAGAAAGCCAGACTCGCTCTGCGGGCTGCAATTCCCTTGGCCAGACAAGCTGCAGCACTGCTGTTCCAAGCTGAGAACAAGCCAGCCGCACTTCACTCCCACTCCTTCTTGCGTTTTATGCCAGAAAAGGGAATCTTTAATTTACCAGAGCAACCCTGCAAAGCTGAGGCTGCAAATAGGATACAGCGCGTTAGCATCCTAGCCAGCCTGCTCATATGCTGGCCAGAACTGTTCAAAGTACATAATTCCCTATGTACGGGATGGCAGCAGGGACTGCTGTGCTTTGATGCCAACAAGCCTCCTCTGTTGGTCTCTTCTGTTACTCAGGATGGTACAGGATACACCGTTTTCATCTGTTCTGGCGGTATATGCAGCATCCACACACCTTGCCTTCTCTGCTTTAAATAAAAGGATCTGCCCTTGCAGCCCACCTCCACCACTACTATTTTGGCAAAAAGAAGCTGGCTCTTCCAGCAGTCCTCCTGTAAGTGTATCACAGAGCAAAAGCCTCTGGAAAGCGTTAGCACTTCTTACCCCAGCTATACACACAGCTGTCTCTCCTGAGTTAAACCAAGTTGTTTCACTTTCCTTCCAACTCTTTACAGGCAATTAAAAAATAAACAGCCATCCCACGCACCCCTACAGGACAGCTGGACAGATCCAGTCAGGACCAATTCAGTGATGAGCCCAGAGCCAGTGATGAACACCTGGACAAAGATGCTGTTCCTGCCTCCCAGACTCACTCCGAGCCACAAAGCTCCTCACAAACACACACTAACATGGTTCATTCCCATTTTTTCTACCTTCTGGATTTGCACCAAGAGCAGAGCAGTGCCTTTCAGCGCCTTCCTGGAGTCCCCAGCAGGACAAAGATATCTCCAATAGGTACTGCTGAACCAATGAGCCAGCTCTGTTCATTTGTACTAACCCCCTGTTCCTAACTATGATCTTAAAAAACTAAGACATTCTCAGTCTGACACAAATCCATAATATTTCACAGCTTGAGCCGTTCAATCAGGGGCAGCACAGTTACCAACAGATAAAACAAGCACGTAAGCGGGAACAGGTTTGGCAGGAAATAGATTCAACAGCAATGCTGGGAGCCAGAGGCACCCCAGGAAAAGAGGACAGAGAGAGGCTTTACAAAAGGTCCATCTCTAACCAGGGAGGGGAAAAACCAAACCAAAATGCACGGCAGGGATGGAGCAGGGCAACGGCAGGAAAAAAGGAGAGAAGACAGAACCTGTGCACCAGAGAAATAATTCAGTCCTTAATGCCATGGTGTTAACAGTGCTTTAGTTCACCATATAAATCTCTCGACACAGTTGGTCTCTCTGCACGCTACAGCAAAAAGTTTCCTTTCTAAGACTTCCCAAACAACTCCATGTCATTCCTTGGCTTTTTACTTGGCTTGCCTAGACTGGTTTTGCTGCTAAGGACTCGTAAGATGTGTAACTTGTCCAGCTTCTTACAGACAGGGAAGAGGATATGAAACACAGGAAACTTAAATGAAATCTCAGCATGCAATTTTATGCAAGCGTAGACATAAACACAATGGCAGAATGCCTTACTTGTGACTTACTGATACTTACAGCTGTGTTAATGTGATGGCGTAACAGCAGCAGCCACTGCCAAAAAAGGACTAAAAGAGCTGCATGGAAAGCATACAGGTGAATGAGAAAACAGGAACTGCACCTTTACATGGCTTAGTGCTGCCTAAAAGTCTCAACTGAATTCCTAACCTTCCATGAGCACACTCCTGTTGCATGGCTGTACAACAACTGCTTCCACACCGCTAAGCCAGAGCATATCCGCTGTGTGTTGCTGCTGCCTGCAATGACAGCTCGTTCTGCTGCTGAGCAGTAGCAGTAAGTCAGGGGGGCTTTCACAGAGGCCGAACCGACTGCGCCTGAAGTGCTAAATACCACCATGTGAGCAATTCATTTAGCAGAGGCCTACTGGAGCCCCTACGAACAGAGCAGCGGCCCAGATGCACCTCCCACACCCGAGGCCGTGTGCCAGGCACTGCTTCCAGCCTTCAGCCGACCCTCACTGTGCCTGACACACACTGCGGAGCGGGAAGAACACTGCCCCGAGCCACCAGCACCAGGGGAGTGCGAAAGCAGCCCAGCACAGATGGAGACAATCACCTAAATCCTGCTTAAAGCCAGTGGCGGTTAGCAAGTCAGTAAGACAAAAGGTAACCATCCACTGTTTGTGTGGATGACACAGATACCCGTATCCCGAACTGCAAATTCTGTAAAACAGCCAACTGGCACGCCGTGCGTGAAAGACAAACCCGATTCTACGCTTAATTCAGTCACTCAGGTCAGCAGTGACCAAACACATCGGTATTCACAACTTCCCATCTGTTATCAGTTCATACACGCCTAAATTAAATCAACTAGCTCTGAAGGAAAAGTTAATTGGCAGTAGCTCAGATCATGCAAAACAAATCTAACGGTACAAACGCCAAGAAATTTAAACTGAGTACAGCTCCATTTAGAACACGACAACCTAAGGATAACTGCATCATTCACTGAACCAGTCACTCAACGTATACTGAGAGCCTGCTAAAACACATCTAAAATGTGTTTGGAGACCCACAGAACACATCAGACAGCCTGCTGTATATACACTCAGCAGTAGCTGTTACAGCTATTCTTAATTCTGGCTTTGTAAACCTTGTAGACACAACTCACTGTGCTTTTGAATTCATAATATTCTGCAAAGCGCTGCAGTTTGCTGGCTTATAAACATGCCCTGCTGGCTCGCTGGGTAGAAAGATTTCTGCTGACTTCATGTATCGTTTCAGCTGCGTTCATCGGGGCTTAATGATTTTCCCTGCTAAGGATCCAGGCTGCAGATATTAAGTAGAAGAGGTTATACATGTGTCTGACAGACTGGCGATATTTTCATAGGTGATATCTGACTATATCCATAAAGACACTCTAAATAAATGGTATTAATGAAAACCAGGGTCCTTCATTAAAAAGTGAGAAGCAGAAGAACAAGCCAGAAGTGACTGAACATTGCACAGCGCTGCTCAGAATCATGTTCTGAAATAACCAAATCATTCTTTATTTATTTACTATTCACTATTTATAAATGCATTCGGAGCTTTTGCTTGAGAAATGGGACATGCAGCAGCTGTTCTACCATAGTTATTTACACACAAATGCAGATATTCAAACATTAATAAAAGATGTTTTATTCTCAACTAATGAATTTCACAGATTTCAAACTTTTTGACAAGCTGCTGAAGTAAGCCCTTCTCCCCCCCCGACGCCCGCTGCTCCTCAGAAGATTTAACTCAGAGCTCCCTGCCTTCTCCAACCCACTGCTCAGGTCACACGGCAGCTCAGAACACGCTGGAGCAGGCACAGCGCCAGGCTGCTCCTGGGAATCGGCCTCTTCCCATCTGCCTCCAGCCCCACTGCCTCCATCCGCCCTGCCAGTCATTGGCCATAGAGGAGAACAGTCAGAATCACAACTCATTGGACCTGTGGCAGGAGACCAGGCTGTCCAGTGCTAACAACGTTCTGGAAGTTCCAAAAGAAAAGCTTACAAGGTTTCCATCTTTATACTCAGCAGAAATTCAGTAAATATCAATACAAATCCACCTAATCATTTCAATAGAATTTTACACGGTTAAAGAACACCTTCAGAACAAACCACTGAAGGAATTGCTTCAAGAACACTAACTGCAGCTGCAGCAACATCAGGACAAAGAGAAAACCACTGCTCGTAGCATTAAGCACTATTTGCAGGATCAGCAAGCAAGTTCAAATGGTCAGTAGTAAACAGTTTTTGTATACCATTTACATCTTGTTACTGCTAAGATTCACAGGAGAACTAATTAGCTGCCAGGACCAGGTGGGGAGATTTTAAGATCTTCACTGCCAGTCACCACACTACAACACAACCATTTCTCTACTGTCCTCTCTAGTGGAGCTGCATGATCTCCATGACAGATAAATGCACTTCTTTCCTAAAAGACGTTAAATTAAACGGAGGTTTGTAACTCAGCTGAATTGCCCTGCGTGTCTGTTACCCACTCAGTCTGCAATGCTCAAGTCAGTACGGAACCACATCAAGATGCAAACAACACTGCGTGATATCAACAGGAAGGCACACTTACATGGAGGAGATCCTTTGTGCAAGCATATGTGCACGTTTTAACCCATAAAACAGTTCCATTCAGAGTAATTCCACGTGCAGAGATTAAACGTACTCCACAAAGAGGCCACAGACTGCCAGGAAGAGGTCAGCCTCAGCTTAAGCAGTCCACAGGGCAATGGTGAAAAACCAGCATGCCTTAACATCAGTTACATGCAACAAAGCTGGTGCCTGAGCCAGCTTCTGCACTCGGGGCAGCCCACTCCTCCAGGAGCTGGCAGCAGCTGTCCAGACCAGGCAATCCCAGTCTGTGTGAGAAACAAGTGACGGCTCAGGAAGGCACGTTTGCCATCCATTCACACATGCAGGCGGCCTTGGGCCAAGCAGCAGACGTGCTAAAAGGCTTTTCCCCACAGGACAAGCAATTATTAATTAATATCTGCTGCATTAGTGGGTTCCCATATGCTCTGCCGTGTTTCTAAGACCGCAGCCCTGTGGGTGCTACTGAAAGCAGCCAGGTGTGGGGATGGCCTGAGAAGTTCTTTGAGGCGCACTTGGTTAATCCAAAACCTAACTTACGCTTTTCATTTCGGCAAATTCAAAGCGTGTTCATCTAAAATGAATGTAAAAATGCATTTAAAATACGCAACTCGGTCATTTAGAACAAAAAAACCCACGTGTGCTCTTCAACGTGGCATACAACAGAAGGACAAGGAAAGGCAACGCTGAGCTGAGCCCACCCCGCTCACCCGCCGGCCCAGGCGCTCCAGCTGGAGGCACTCAAAAACAGCAGTATGTTTTGTTTGCAGTACAACAAATGGAAACAACAAAAACCATGGGTGAGGATGAATGATTCCGAGTACACAAAGCGCGTGCCAGCTCCAATGACTGAAGGTGGTTCCTTCCAACTTCTCGTCTTCTATCATACAAGTTTACCACCATACAGCGGATTAAACTGCAAACACGCCTTTACCTGGGTTTTATACAAACCAGGGTAGGTGAAAAGATGAGAAGCAGTGATTTGTACCACCAAGCTCACCGCAGAAGCACAGGAGGAGGGAGTGCAGGGCCTCGAGGTCTGTGCCGAAGGACCAACCAGGTGGCGGCGAAAGACGACATCCAACGCGACTCCCTGCCCAGTGCTTCACCAAATGTCACATTCATTCTCTCATGTCTGCAACGCAGCTCCAGGGAACTGCTAAATATAGTGCAAAAAGCAACCGACAGCAGAAGTAAAGCACGCTCACTGCGTGAGGAGCCAGCGCAGCCCTCACAGACAGCTCTTGCTCTAAAGGAATTCCAGAGAAACTAACGCATCTCAACCGCCAAAGCATGAAAGCATCCAACAAAGCGGGTGGGGGTGGGGGAGGAATTCCAATTAGGGACTGGTGAAAAAGGAGACAGCCACGGTTATAATTTCCCTACAAATCCATGATTTGTGCAGTCAGCGGAACTGAGACATTTGATCCAGATTTACCTCCCCTATCTGCCTCTGCTCTTAAGAAGGAAAATACCGGTCAGACTTCTCAAGACAGAGTTAAAAAGAACTTCCCTTAGAGATCTTCCCAGACTAAAAGTAACTGACTTACTGCAGATATAAATAAACCAACACCTCTCACAAAGCTTCTGACTCCAGCTTTTGCCTTTGCAGCACAGGTTGTCAGAAGATTGATTTCTTTTGTAGTTGTGCATTACCTGGAAGCTGTCTGTAAGGAGAGAAACAGCTACAGATTCTCAGAGTAACTCCCGAGGCAAACGCTCTGTTCTGAAGGAAAAACAAAGCTCTTCTGCAATCAGCTGGAACTGCTGGTAAAGCAGAGCAGTGACTCTGGAATGAAGCCACTTTTAATAACAGTAAAATTGATGCAAGGACACCTGTAACGTGTAACGTTCATTCTGATGCATACAACACAGATCAGCACAGCCATCCCAACGTTTGTCAAATTCACTGAATACTGCCTTAGTATAAATGCAACAACAGCAGGACAAAGCTTGCAGAGAAAGGCTTGCAATAGGAATTCCAGAGCAGATACAAGAAATCCTCCCACAGCTGGGTGTTTTGGGTTCTACCTGAGAAAACACTGACTTATAGGAAAACGGATGTCATTAACATCAAAATCTGCATAAAAAGAAAGATCAGGAAGCAATGCCACTGATTGTGCTTCAATGCTTTGTCTCCTGCCTGAAGTTTGCCCCCTGATGGAACAACTCACAGGGATAAGTGACAGAGTTACTCTCCTGCTACTGCCATTCCAGTTTCCCAACACGTTCTGGGAACAGTGCACACAGATCTTGCACGGCTAGGATGCTGTACTGCAGCAGATAAAGAGAAAAGCTGCAGAACTGGGGTCAGATCAGAGGTTTTCACCACTGCTATTCTTTCGCATTGGGAAAGGCAGTGGGCTACAAGTGGTGCATGTAGAAGAATGAAAGTCAAGCCAAGTGGCTTGCAAGTACTATCTGTGCTAAGAATTATAAAAGTTACTTAGTGCACAAAAGGGCTGACTATTAGGTTTGGTTACGCCAACCAATACTGACCTGATGAGGGAGAGCCATTCAGACACTGCCCTGGTCCCAGCACAAAGACTCCCAGCTCAGCAGCCAGTCCCCAGGTGCACTCAGGTGTAAGCAGCTCTGCTGACTGACAGCTCTGGCCTCAGAACCACTTGGGGAATTATGGACAGCAGCTCAGAGAATGGCAGAACACAGCCACATACCTACACAAGTACTCTCAAGCAGCACTTAGATAACCCCTTTTATTGGCATCAACTACCTAGATGGTTACATACCAACGTGTGATAAATCTCTGCTGCTCTACCAAGGACCTAGAAAATGTTCTGCATCTATAAAACCAAGAATTCCACAAATTGCACACAAGTCACCAAAGAGTCTCTGGTGCTCCCTGCCCAAGGGAACCAAAACACTGTGCTGTCTTTCCAGTGAATGCCACTCTGTTTTTCCGCATTGGTGGCGTTTGTTCATTTAAAATAAATAAGTGACCCTTTTTGCTAGGGCATAGCCAATAGTAGAATTAACTACCTCATCCATTTCAATAACATCAGCTCTAAAACCTGCAATAACCGTTTAAGTGTCTGCTTTGTTAATTATTTCACTGTTCATCTAATTCACTACAACCACCTCAACAAACTCGCTCACTGTACGCCGGATCAGAGGCACTGAGGGCACCTGCCCTGCCAAGACTGCCTGCCCACTGCAGCCTCACCGCTGTCTGCCCCGGGTCTGCTCGTCCGGGCTGCAGCCCCACACCGCCTGGCATTAGGAAGATTGCTCTTTCTGCTCTCACGTCAGCTCCTCCACAGCCTGTGTGTGCGCTTTTGGGTTGGTTACTCTGATATCCCAATTTCATTTCAGAGTAACACACAGCCTTCTACCATGAAAGACAGCGTTACCCGAAGGAGAAAACATGTCAGTTACCACTCTGCTCTCCTTTTCCTCATCTATTGCTTTTGAGCTCGGTATTTTGCATATAGCCACAACAACAATTCCCCTGAAAAACAGGATTTCTAAATATACACCATCATAGAGCTCAGTTGGGAACAAGTGCAGAACACCTTCAAGAGCGCACAATGAATTGCTATGGCACTCCCGCCTACCCTCGGCTGCACCCACCATCCAAAGGTGCCCTTCCAAAGGACAACAGAACTTGTGATTTCCTCCAGAAAAACAACAAGGGTTCCTTTCACCTTCCTGTGCTTCACTTCAGTTTGGCATTCACACAGCCTCAGAAGATAACTACTTATTTTCTGGGTGTTTTAACATATGGGAAAGCGCTCCAGTCTGAAGGGCACTTATTCCTTCCTTGGAGATGGAAGTTCAAGCTTACAAACTCTGTGCTGTCAAGAGGCTGCACGAGCAGCTCGCCATCCCCTGCCACTGTTGAGCAGCACCCTAACCTTCAGGTAAAGTGCAGCACCCGGACCTCGGACTAAAATCCAAGTGAAGCGACCGCGAGCCTTTCTGCGGACAAATCCACACCAGCTTTCACTCTGAATGGGAAAACACAACTGAAACTAATGGGAACAAAGCCCCAGCCACACTTGAGTTCCTGCTAAGGGAGTGGTGTTTTCCTGAAGCCACTCCAAGCAGCAGTCAGTGCAGGGCAGGGGCAGCCCAAGCCTTTGGTACAGGCTGTTCATTTAAACAGACTCCTTCTAATTGTCCTTCCTCACACAGCAGGTTTAAGGCATGGAATCACTCGAGCTCTAAGAGCTGAATACGCACCACTGGGATCCAACTGCACAGCGCATGCCAGTTCTATCCGCAACAGTGCTCTCCCCTAAGGAACTACAGGCATTTGGGTGTGGGAGAGAAAAAAAGCCTTGAATCTGGCCAAACATTGGCAGGACAAACAGGGAGAACTTACACCAAAACAAAAGTACATCTCTGCCTCCCAACTTCTTTTCAGGTGCAGCCCAGAGGAGCTATTAAAAAAGCAGCCCTTGTATGTAGACACAGCTCTATGCAGGCCTCTGAGCCAGCAGAACCAACCTGACCAGGGTCCCACCTTCAGCACTGAGAGGGAAATTCATCGACAGCATAACTCCACCCAGGGAACACATCCTCACTGAAGTCAAGAGCCACGTCTGGTTCGTGCAGCCGTTCACAATTAAATGACAAGAAGGCGGAACGTCGGAAGGACAAGAATGCTCCAGATTCAACCTTATAAGCTGGGACAAACAACCTCAGTGACAAAGGGCATTTCTGAACTACTGAAGTCGTGCATTCTGGTGCATTTCACAGAACTGAGGAGGCAGACGACCGCTTCCATCCCGCAGACAGCCTGCTGCACACCCACAGCCCAGCTCCTCCAGCCCGGCCCACTCCCATACCCCACACACCTTTCCCCCATTCCAAAAAACTAGGCCTTCAGGTAGCCAAGGGATTTACATTCAATGCACTTCTGAGCACTTCTACCTAAAACGGTCCTTTAGCAACCTCAAACAACTCAACTAAGGCCAATATCACCGCAGACGTCCTGCTACAAAAAGCCTGAGCAGAAAGCAGAGTTCAAAGGAAGCCTCATTCAGCATTTACACACAGCAGGCTGCAGCGGGCACAGCTCCACTAAATCCATATCGTCACAACAGTACAGCTGCATTGTTTCTGCTGGGATAAAAGTCATCAGAAGGAAATAAAAATTGGGAAAAAAAGAGCCCAACAAATCTGGCTGGATGCTTTTATAATTTCTCCTTTAGCGTTGCACTTCTTTCTAATCCTGCAATGGTTCAGGAACTCCAGCTTGGTTCAGGAACTCACACAAACACACTGAAAAACATATTTGAAAAGACAGAAGCACATAAGAGTTTGTCCTGGAGGCACAAAACAGAACTGGGTCAGAAAATTGGGTAACATTTGACTTGCTCGGGCCAACACAATCAGGCAAAAAAAATGAAGTTTTGATTGGATTATGTCCACGCTGGCTTGAAGCAGTTATCTCCTGCGCTGACTTCAGTACCAACTGCCTTCAGCAATGACACTATCGCGCTCCACATTCTGCAGGGGATGTGCTTGCTTTCATCCCTTCGCGCTTGCACATGCACAGCATCCTTGACTCGCCCATCAGCAAAGAAGAAATCTTTCATAACCTTTTCCTGAGCGTGGCTAGAAATCACCTGGTAGCTGTCAAAGAGGAGCAGGAGCAGAACAGAGCAATGCCACCTCAGAGCAAGCACGTGCCCGACCTGACTCCGATCCCCTCTCCTGCACCACAAGAGAGTCCTATACGAGGAATGGAGAGAAGACTTACTACCCCCCCAAACTTCTTAAGACAGCTGAAGAGAGGAAAAAATCCAGAAAGCAGCGGGGGGGGGGCAGCAGAAGTGGATAAACATGGAGGTGAAAGCAGGAGGGCGGGACCCCGCTGGCAGGCAGCGTAAGAGCTATTAACGCCATGCAGCGAAAACCATGTTTAGACAAACCCTGAGGATACACATCTGGATGGTATTGACAGAAGTGACCTTGCTATAAAGCAGGGACAGCAACAGCTCTCCAGTACTGCAGGAGACATCCCAGGCAAACAAAGGCCTTGTTTTTATTCATCTTGTGTAACTCGTACTAATTCAACAACTTGCCAGTGCTTCACAGTCCGCAATCACCACCTCCTCTGTATTTTCAATTCCAAAATTTCAGAAAGGATTCTCTTCAAAGGCTACGTGCTTCACAGAGAGGAAGCTGAGGCACCTCCTGGTGATGGATTCTCCCCCAGTTCCAGGACCTCACACGACACACAGCCCTGCAGCGGGGCTCACGCGCCGCAGTGCCCAGCTGGAGCCACCTCTGCCCTCCCCTGTCTTCCAAATCAAGACTCCAGTTCTTCAGCTCCTCAGGTCACTGAAGAGTTAGGTTGGTTAACATTCTTCTCGTACAGCAGATTTTGCAAAATACCCCACAATTGGAAGGTTGCCTCTGGAACTCATTTAGTAGGAATTTCAGCAATGCTGTACACAGATGTTGCACATCACTTTAGGCTGCTGCTATAATGCAAAACGTTGCTGGACTAAAATACAAAGGATTAACAAGGCAGGGCTTTAAGCTGCAGAACTCCCGTGAGCACTGACCACAGTTCCCTCTCACGGCAATGAGACTGCAACAGCGTATAACAGCAACACCCAAAGCACAGAACTGTACAGTGCTCTGAAGTTTGCTGTCAGGACATGAGTTCCTAGGGCTCCCAAGCCTTTCTGATATCTTGTCCTCTTCCCCTCATACCATTCCTCCTTCTAATTAGCAACAATTCAGGCAGTTTTGCTACTTCTCCTAAGCATTCCCTATGCCAAAGCACTTGCTGTCCCTAATACTGAGCTGATTTTCTTTAATTCCCCATGTACTAGCCTTTCTGTGGAACAGCACTTTTAATCTCCTTCCATGTTTTCAAACACCACTCTCTCTTTGCTTCTTTATTGCCCATCCTACCTTAGCAACTGATGCTCAGCATTCATCTCCTACAGGACGTGCCTGAAGCACTCAGCTTCCTATTTAGTATCTCTGGGAAGCCAGCTGCTCGACTACACATCAGCACGAGCCGTTCCTTCTTCCCCTTTCACAACAACCTTTTACAAACATCAGATACAACTCAAAAGGAGCTCTGCTGCACAGTGGTTATTACAGTCCCATTCGATCTATGACACCAGGCTAAAGTAAACCATGGCACGTACTTCTACAGAACTGCTGTCCATCACAACCATTCTTAACATACCCAGGTCTTCTTTCCAGTGCACTGTAGCTACTGCTCATTTTAAGAGCCACACAGAACAGGATGCTGATGCAGGACACCAGACTCAACCAGTAGCAAAAAGGAGAGCCTGGGGAAAAGGGATGTCATCCATTTACGAAGGACAGTGTATATGCCTACCTTCTTTGCAAGTTTAAGTTCAGGTTATTTGCAGAATCTTACTTCCACAAAGCCCCAACCTCAATTTTTGCTAAAACTCATTTCTATTAATAACAGCTTCTTTCCTCCTGGGAAGCATCAACACAATCATCTCTTAAGATGCTTTAGTATGATCTAACAACAAAGCAAGGCAAATAAACAACAAAGGAAACAACAGTGTAATTCAGAGAAGTTTTGGAGAAGTTCTCAACTTTTAGCTGGCAATCAAATGAAAACTGCTTCTACAAAGGTAGACACTGCACTTCAGAGACACTCCCTGTCCCCATTTCCTTATCCCCATGTACCAAGAGGAACCTCTTCCACTGGATCAAAATCCTGCAGTTCAATCTCCACACCTTTATGAACTTTCAAAGTATTTTCTCCTCTTGCAGATCCATCCGTGTGCACTTACAAAAATCTTTTCCTCCAAGACCACAAACAGTTCTCTAGTCTCCAAACTGAAGCCAGCTCTACACTCTCCCATAGGTCAAATCTCAAATGCAATTTCTTCACACTGATGTGAAGACAAGTGGGGCTGTCATAACAAATACCAAGCCTGGATAATTCCTCCAGTCACACGAACCCTGCTCAGACAAACAGCTGGAAAACACAGCACTACTTGAGGTTTTTCTTGCCTCAGAGTCAAATTTGCCTGCAACAAATTTGCAGCAGTGTACACAGCACTCACGCACTGCTCCTAGGAAGACTCTTGTAGCTAATTTTGTAGCTCGCCAGCTCACTGTTTCCTTTACAGTAATACTTCTGGGGGAAGCTGTTTTTTCCTCCTTGCATCCTCACTGCTGATTTCTGTATTCATTAATCAACAGCCGGGGCTCACCAGGAGCAATTGCTCTTATTAAGCATCTCACCACAGTGCTGGTGTTGCCATCTGCTGTGCCGGTGGGGCTGGCTCATGCATGGACCCTGCTGGCAGGCTGCAGGGTGGGCAGCCAAGGAGCTGCTGGCCCATCATCAGCCCTCCATTAAAGACACCACCTCCTTCTCCCACAAAAACAGGGCAGCTGTTGCCAACTGAGCCATTCAAATCACTCTGTTACTTTAGCATGAAGATATGAACACGCACACAAAACTCCTCTGATTTGTTACTAACGCGACGCAGATGTAACAGTCACCAGGTAGCTCTGGTTTACCCGCTGGTCTTTTAAAAGCTTATCGTTTTTCTAATCTGTCAGGCAGTACTTTCAAAGGTACCTAAAAGTCCTGCTGATGCCCAGTGTTTCTCCCACATCTGTGTAGATGCACATCTGGAACACAATTCCTCACAATACAAAAGGGTCAGTCTGCTTGCAACAAGCAACCAAAGAAACCTTACAGGAACAAGAGATTCTGTCTCTTACACACAGGATACAGGGCATGAACAGGGCAACCATGGTCTGAGGAAGTGATAAGAGATGGAGCGGAGTTTTGGAACCAGCTTTCACAGCAGCAGCCTGCAGCCACTTACACGCACAAGCGAATGTGGCCGGTACCCAGGAGCAGCAGTATAAGGATGGCTTCTGCTTCAGGCAGCTTGTGTGAGCACATCCAACAGCAAAGCACTTGCTAAACATAATCAGCTTTTGTTGCAGTCAGCTCTGCGGCGGCCAGATTCCTCAATATGATCACGCAAAAACAGTAGAGAGGACGATGACTTCAACGTGGTTGCACGAACATGACACAGCATGAAAATCACACCCCCAGGCCACTTTGTTCTATGTTTGTGTTAACAAAGTCCTTCCTCCACATCGGGACAGGACAGCCTTTTAGCAGTACAGCAAGATTTCAAAGGAAAACACAAATTAGTTTACAAATAGGTAAAAAAAAAAAGCCCACACTTTCACGTCTATACTTATGAAAAAAGAGAGTTGAAAGCAATTCCACTGTCTACTTCAGAGACCTTAAAAGAGCATTTTGTGATTTCAAGTCAAACCATATTACAGGGAGGGAAGTAGGGAAAAACAGTTTAATTTCCTCTGCTCATCTGAGTGTGCATCAAATGAGCCCTTCAATAACCTTATAAAAATGTGCAAGATAGAAAATAATTGAGGAGTCATTTAGAATGTATTGCCTTGGCCTGGGCACACAGGTAGATAAGAGATCTTGCTGCTGGCACGGCAAGTGGGAAAAATTAAATTAAAGCTGATCAGTAAAAACTGGCAGGTTTACCTTTAAATGGAGCTTAAAAACAAACTAAATCCCCGATCTCTCTTTGAAAAACACACTCTGAAACTCCGCCAAATCAGCTATGCTTACTTCAAAAGAATTTCTTAAACAAGAACTGGGCTCCAAACCACGACCAATGGTAGGCACGAGGAGGAGCACCAGACAGCTGGGCCTTTGCTCTTTTCTCCGACATCTCAAGGTGACCAGCAAAAGCCTCGTTTACAGGAGAAGGACTCAAAACCACCCAGTGACAGAACTGTACTGCCTCCCATGTCAGTCTGCCTCATTTATTGGCTCCTTCTCGCACAAAGCCATGATGTGGTGACAGGGATCGAGAGGGCAGATGCTAATTTATTTGCAGGGTGGGCACACGTAAGCCAAAAGAAGTCAGTTCAAATCCTGGATGCACAACCACTGGCTTTCTATGGTGCAGCTATCTGTGCTCTCCCCAATCCTTCCCATCACACAGCCTGGAAGCCAGCAGCTTTTCCACAAGGACAACTTGTGCAATGAGGGTTTTGCATGGTCAGAGCTCAACTGGTCAGAGCTCAACTGTGCAACTGGAAGGTCATATATTCACTTGAATTATCTGAAACTCTGTTGCTTCAGCGGAAGAGCTTCAAAAACAAACAAACAAAATGTATGAGCTCTCAAAGGCTTAAGCACATAACATTTCTGATGTACTCCTCTGGACCTGGGGCATTTCTGAACTCTCAAGGCACGTGAATCAACACACACCAAGAGATCTCAGCATGGAGAGGAGGGATGGCACAAGAAAACCCAGACACGCTGCTCTCCAGCTTATGTCTGGAATACGTCCTCTGAAACCGACTGCGTGTCAAGAGAAACAAATGAGAACGGCCAGTGTTCTTTGTTTTTATTTAATTGTGAATACACTTGCTGGAAAGAGATGGGGAAGAAGGCCTGTGTTGCAATAGGAAGCTCTTTGCCCTACAGCTAGAGAGAAAGCAATCAAATCACTTACAAAAAATATACACAGCAGAGTACAAAAATAGCCAAAAGCTCTTGAAAACTACCAGGCATGTTTCCTAGCTCCCTCCTGATTAAGGAAGAGGTTTGGGATGCTTCAAATGGCACAGCACGTTATTGCAGAAGGCACCACCTCAGCACTCACAGCAGGACCAGCAAAGCCTGCCCTGGGCTCAGCACTGAGAGCACCAACCCCAGCAACCCGACCCAGGGGCTCATGGCAGCCTCCCATTCAACGCTGTTTAACGCACTACAGCACGCACTGTAGTTGGTAATTCAAGTCTTCAGTCAAAATAAGCAAGGGAAACAAATGGATCATTTATCCCTAGACTTTGATTTCAGACCTACAATCATTCATTTACACACATTAGCGTTTATACACTCGTCCCCAGCAGCCTCTGAAGCGTAATGCTCAGAAATCCAACAAGGCCAGTGCAAACCCAGATGCAGAGACTGAAGGAGAGGCCACTAAAATAAGGGGAAAAAAAAGCAATAAACTACAAGGCACATGAGGTTTCAAGGCAGGTAGCAGGGCTCTAAGTGAGCACTTTGCTAGTGTTTCAACCAAGCCACAACTGAGAAACCCATTTATCAACTGGGATGGGATCCCAGAGCACCCCATGAAATGTTGCACCCCAGCAGAAAAATAATGCTGTGACGGCTGGGTGACTATGGCTGTGGGATTGGTTGACAATTACAGTAACAATGAAAAGAGCAATTTATACTGCAACACACTGATGTACTGCCAAACTCCTGTCCAAAGAGATTTAAAGAAAAGGCTGACATGGGCAACAGACAAAAATGTCTTCTGCAGAAGGTTTACTAACTAGATACTCACATTTCTGTGCAATTCCCTTAAAGACAGTACTCTGCAAATAAACCTGTTTTAGATAACAGAGGTCCAATGCACAAATAAGAAGCAATGAGCACTTAAGAAGTTCTCTGACCTAAGGGAAAAAGAAAGGAGACTCCCCATTGCTCCAGAAGGCCAAAAGATGGCTTCACTTTGAGGCTAAGAGCGGTCAAGGAGTCCCCAGGTAATGTCTGGAGGAGTTCCTGCTGCAGCAGTGGCTTCGATACAAGGAGACCTCATAGGGCCTTAACAGGAAGCATCACACAGCAATGACAGGAGAGGACAGCTCAACAGAAGCACTGATGGATGGAGAGGAGGGGTCACAGAATGCCATGTTGCTGAAGCTACAGCCCCTGGTGCCCTCTGAAATGGATCTGCGGAACAGAAACAACCTCCATGGGTGGCTCAGGCAGGAAGGCACCCTTATGGAACAGGCAAAACCCAAGTGAGGGGAGGGAAAAAAAAAAGGAGCTTCTGAAGAGAAATTCAGATAGTTCACAGGCAGGGCAGATGAACATTTTTACAAACCACAGAGCTTTTAGCTCTGGTTGATTTATTAAATGGGTCGTCCTCTTTTTACTATCACTTCAGGCAACAGTTGAATTATTCAATGAACTCCACTTGACTATGTTGTTTCTAAAACACTTGGGCCACCTCTGGGAGAGGAAGACAGAAAGCAAAAGGGAATAAAAACACGTTTAAAAGTTAAAGAGTTTAACAGAAGTGGGTCCTATCCCTTTACAAGAAGCCTCAGAAGCAGAGGGCAACACTTCTACAAGCTGTCTGCTGAAGGAAGTTGTATCACACAGGCACAGCACTGAGCTGCAGATGTGCAGCTTAGCTACAACATCAGAAAACAAAGACAGCCTTGTCTCCCTACTACCAGGGCACAGAGGTGAGAGCCCTTCTGCTGCTCCAGCAGAGTAGGACACATTGCTTCAGCCCTGGAGATACCAAGACGTCTTTGGAAAGAAACCCATACCTTCCCCTGGGAAGTTCTGCGCCCCTAACCAAACGGTCAGAATTCTTCCTGCAGTCCCGTGGGGTGCTGAGTGGTTTTCCAACAGTCTTCTGGAGCTCACAGGAGCGAAGAACTCCCTCACCAGCCCAGTCCTCACTTGATCCGTGAGAACGAGAACAGAGCCAGGCCTCCAAGTGAGGCAAGCACCAAACCATCAAGCTAATGAAGACATCAATACCCGGAATACATAATTTCTGATGGGTCACCAATTCCAGGGCTCAGCTTCACTGTTGCCTGAATTGTGAAATTCATAATGGCATCCGAATTCGTGAAAACACTGTGTGATGCTCATGTGACCAGTGGCTGGCTTCCAGACTTCAGCAGCACAAGGGCTTGGGCAAAGTAGCAGAAGAGGTCTTGCAGAGCTTTCCTTGACCCAGCAAAGAAGATGCATCTGCTCCAGAAAAAAAGCAACTTGCTGGAAGAAAGCCTCTTGGCAGCAGGGAATCCCGCTGTCCTTTGTGCCTGCTCAGTAATGAGAGCTAGATGCAGGAAAACACAAGAATCAATCAGCGTGTCAAGAGAACGGGAAACAAACCAAATTAAAACACACATACAGAAATTAACGTCATCAAAAACGTGGAGGGCCTGGCAGCAGCTCACCGAGGCCCCAAACAAACACAGTTCTTCATTATGCTAAGAAACAAAAACAAAACAAAATAAGCCCCAACACACAAACCATAAACTGTTGATAGTTCACATTCTTGAGGCTCAGCACGCTGCTGCTGCTCTCCAAGGACAGTTCTCTTGCAAACCACGCATGTATACTTCAAAACCCAAGTTATTTATGGCCTCTTTCCTCTCCAAAGACCGCAAGCGGCTAACATGGACCTATACATAAAAATGTGAACAGAACATTCCAACCTGAGCAAGCTACGGGACTGCACACACCGACCCATTCTTAACTATGAGGATTAAAACCCGAATGCAGTCAGCTAACAAGCCCTATGGACCTACATGAGGATTTAGCGTTTTAGCATCTGCGAGAGGCTACCGTACATAAAGACTCCCAGACTTTTCCCAATTCTCAACATCACTGTCCCCAAAAACATAGCTTTTATTTACTAAAATGATCTTAGAGAGGAATAAATGAGGAACCAAATCATATAAATTCTGATACTCATCTTCCTGAGATAGAGACAGATGCAAGGCAACAGCCAAGCCTGCTGAAAGAGACTGGGTTCAGATGTTTGCCCCTTTCCATCTCAGCCTTGGTGTTCCACCCAGCAGAGCTACCCAACAAAGCAGCAAGGGCTGACATTTTCAGCCCACCTCATGAAACAAGCCAGGAATTCAAGGCCCGTATAAGACTACCACTCAAATAGAAGGTTTCTGTTTTATTTCTCTGTATAAAACTACAGCCGTATGCAAGAGATGTGACAAAAGAATGCTGAATTTTCAAAACTGCTGATTATTCCGATGAAGGAAAAGCTTCCCTGCTTTCTTTTACAGTCATCCAATCTTTCTGAGAATCATGAGCATGTCTTCAGTCTGCAAACAACTGTAATGTCAAAGACAGATATCTCACAGACAACGAAGGAAGCATTTCTCAGGAACGTATAAAAGCGCTCAGTGATGCCAACAGAACTGGGAGATATTTAACACAGGGAAGGGCCCAGACCCCATAACCTGATGGTCCCATTGAGTACCACAGACATTACTCAAGGCAACAGCCAGAGCGAGGCATACAAACTGCATGCACACTACCCCATGACACCAGCACACAACATTAACACTGCTGTTGCCTACGTTATGATTAAACACACAATACCAGTGCTTCCAAAACAAAGCCTGACAGATACAAGGGTAGGTGGATTCCTGCGACACAACGCCATATCCGGTGGTTTACTATGCTTAAAGCTGATTCAACAACTACATACATACACACAAACATGTCTCTAAAAATGGGCAGGTATCATATATATCTTATTCTCTCAGAGACAGAGCATGCAAACAGCCATCGACTCTTCCACATCAAACACATTTAACTTAGCAGGACTTGCTTTCTGTAACAACGTGCATACCCACACAGTACCCACAGAGACTGGTTATTGAATCGCATCTCTTTGCCCTCGGGTTGGATGGAGAGGTAACGGTTGACATGCGCTGGCATTACTTCCATAAAGTACTCCCATGCCTTTCACCTTTTTTTTTTCCCCCCCCAATTCTTGCACCAACTTCATCCCTTCATCCCGGCTACTCCATTGTCCTGGGATCCTGATTTGCTTCTTCCTTCTACATCCCACACAGTTTTGATCACAACAAACTAAGATTCCCTTCACTCCTTTCCAGAAATCTTCCCGTCATTTCTTCCTGTGTCTCAACTATCTTAAAGGCTCTTCCTACTCTCCTCTGGCAGCCATTTACGTGTTGTACGGATTAAGCCAGCCCATTCCAGCAAATCTGGGCTCTCTCATCACTGCGAAAATAGCACCGATGCAGACATTTCAAAATGCTTTTTACTTCGTGTGCACTCATTGGGATGACTGTGAACAGCACAAGAATCACACACTGCAATGATTTCAGAAAGATGCTTTAATATGTAAAAGTTGTCGTTTCTGAATCAGCTAAGGAAAACGGGCAATTCTACTTCTTATTTTTCACTAAGAATCATGTAACGGTTTGTGTTGGAAGGGACTTTTTGTTGTGTTCCAGTAAAGCAGCTTCACTGCAACCACACATATTGCACAATGCCAATGCTCAGGCTCTGGTGTCATCGGGAAATTCTCACTCGGGTAACTTCCATTCAGTCCCAGCCAAGAGCACTGCAGTGCACACTGTGCTGACGCACCACTGCCCAGAGAGCAGTGCCCTAAGCGGCCCAACAGCCAACAGAGCCTATTACACATACCAGAAATACAACGGTGAGGATGCGTCTTTGAAATAATCTGGAATACCACCACGGGTAGAAAATTACTAACCAAATCCACTTGTTTTCCCTCAAATTAAGTACACAAAAATGACAGAAATTATGCAACAGGAAGAAAAGGGCTCATGTAAAATAAATAATGCCTTCTCTGTCAGCAGCAAGCTGAGAGCATCTCCTAAAATCTTCCCGCTTACCCTCCCTTCTCTTACTTTTAAAATACAACTCTACTAATCTTAGCTAAGACTCCCAGAAACATGACCCCCCTCCCACAGCCCCGGAGTACCCCCCAATAATTAAGCTGCACAGCACCAGACAAGTCTCCTGTTTCATATGGGGTGCCATCAGGTTTTTGGTAGCAAAGAGCATATGGGGCAAGAATCTATCCGAGATGCATAACCTCTCTGATGGTTCCCTCTCTGCTGAGCAGTTCCCTCAACAAGTCACATACTGTCACATTTTTCCCATGCAGCCAGCAGAGAAAGAAGGCTGAGACCCACACAAGACCCTGACAGCAGAAGCAATTGTGTTCAAAGGGGAAGTTGCCTCATATCAGCCTAGCAAGAGAAGCTGCACACGAAAGCTCCTTAAGAACCATGGAGGATCTGTCAGGCTCTGCTTGCCAGGTTCGCTCCTGTCCCCACCGTTTCTGCAGTGTTCCCATTCCTGCCTGCTCTTCCCAACTGTGCCTGTGTGATAACCAGAATTCCAAGCTGCCCAGGGACATAACGTGGAGACATCTGTTCAGGCAAACAAAGCTACACGCATCAGCACTCTCATGTATGTTTACTGCAAAACAAAGTAGGAAAAAGGAGAGGAAGGGTGTGCTACAGAACAGAGCAGCTGCCATCAGTGGAAAGCCATCGCCTCCCTTAACCTATAGTGATGTCTGTTGCTGGCTCAGGTACTTAAGATGTACATGCAAAAGACAAACACACCTGTGACTTGAATCCCCACAGACAGCCTTGGGAAAAATCCCAAGTCTGGGGGAAGAACAGTCAGGAGCAGCAGAACAAGGTGTGGAAGAAAGAGAAACAACTTTGTATTTATTTTTCACACTAGCCAGCAGACAGACCCAGGTCAGACTCCAGCTGCATGTGTCTGCAAAAGCTCCTACGTTGGTGCTTTGTGGGCAATGTTTACTACATACGTTCCACTTGCCATGTCTCTCACTGCCTTCTGATTGCACAAGGATAAGCATCTGGAAGCACTGCTGCTGCTGGCAACCCAGATGCAGCTAAGGGCCCGATCTTCAGCCCTACAGACATGCTTCCTGGCACATCAGCCCAGCCTTCATCTCAACCTGCAGCGAAGGCACGCCGCACTTTGCAAAGCCATTCAGAGATAATTAACTGGCCCAGGGACTGCCTTCTATTTGCTTCCCCCTTTGAGAGGAGGGGCAGCAATGAGCTGAACCTCAGGCTTCCAAATCGCTATGCAAAGAGAACAAGAAGCTCCTAGATCTGCTTTTCCTCTCAGCTCACTGAAGAACCCGCCTGGCTGAGGAGTCCCAGCAGAAGCAGATGTGCTGAGCCTTCAGAGGAGACATGAATGAGAGGTGACGGGGGACAACCCAGCTCCCTGAAGGGGACCTTATGGGATGCCCAAATATACCCTCCCTCTTCATATTTCTCTATGTTACCGAAGGATTCTAGAATGTTATCTGGAATTCAAGCCAGCACATTTAGTACTCAGATCATTTTAGTACTCACATCATTTTGGTCTTTGTTAATGTTTTGAAAACCATGTTGCTTAGGGAAAGAGTGCAATGTTTTCTTAAATTATCCCAAACTCCAGAAGGTAACATCTTCCTGATATTCTCTTTGCATAAAAAACCAGTCAACAAATATACAGCATGCTGAATTTGTCCCCCACTGCCATCTTACGAGACTCTTCTGCAAGCAGCACACCAGTGCAGGGTTCCCCAAGATGAGAGCCAGGATCAAACCCTTCTGCAGCCCAGCTCTCAGCAGCAAAAAGTGCTCTAAAAATAAAAATAAGAAAGAAGACACGCAACACGGAGGGGTGGAAACAGAGAGGGAGAATAAACCAGACTGAATACTTCTGTAGAATAATAAATAAAACCAGGGAGCTCTATGGCACAGAAAGTTCTGAACGTGCTTTGTAGACCTTCCAAGTATAGCAAAGACAACCAAGGACACGAACCTGGGCGGTAACAATGTCAATGACCACATTCCAAAACCATGGTGCACTTATGTTAGCTCACTGACACATCAGCATCACACCGCACCCTCGTCATGTCAGACGCGAAACGTGGAGCTGCAATTATTCATTGCTGCAGGAAGGGAAATCTCACCTCGATTCAAGGGACAAGCAAAAGAAGTCCAACAGCTCCCCAGCCGATCAACACCTGTGACTTTCTTAAGGCAGACAAATCACCTGTTGCTCCCTTAAGCTCTGGAGCTTCCCCCAGCAATGATCCTCCTGCACTTGGCTAACGTATCTGCTGCCATTCCAAATGCCTCTGGAAACAGCAGCAGGATCCACACACAATTAAAAGCTGGCTTGCACTCAGCCACACTGCTCAGCTACCAAATGTTTGTTCTCCAGTTACTGTTCAGCACCTCCCTCTGCACGGATACTCCGCCGCCGCTGCATTCACCAGACGCAAGGGTGGAAGCCTGCAAGAGCTGTAACTCAGCGGATCCCATTATGAACCAAAACAGCTTTTCCAAATGTTGTAAGTTTGCCTCTGTAAACCTACAGCAATTCCAATCCAATTTCAGCATCAATTCATTTAATTGAGACATTTCTGAACACGCATCTAAATCAAACTCTGAAGTCAATAACACTGCTTCAGAGCTGAAAACTCTGGACTCACCTCCTTCTCAGTTCTTGCTGCCGCTAAAAACAGAAGCAGAATTCAGCTGGGATTTCTGCCTTTGCTTCCAACAACACATCACAACCCTGATTTAAAATTCTTTTTATCATCCTCTAAAAGAGTACGTTAAACATTCAACCCTAACCTGACGGGGTGGGAATCCAGACAAATACGCGTGCTGGTTATCTGTAAGCAAGGGGAAAAAAAGTTCCACATGACACTTTAAAGCACTGATGACATCACCTTGATGGAAGGGACATCAACCATAAAACTAACCAATAAAGAAGGCAGCATACGCCCCGCGCAGAACGCAGCTTTACGCGCCATCTGAGTGAAGGAGCTGACACACAAGGATGTCTGCATTCTGCATTTCTACTCACTGGCACCTTTTTCGTGGAAGCCTAAAGCAGCTTCTTTGGTATTCTGCTGGACAAGAAAGAATTCTCAGCTTCCCACGTGAAGTAAGAATTACACCAGTTTAGCAACTGAGCCTTCCTATCTCGCCGCTCTTCCGCACGAAGTTACGGAGGTGGCACTGAGTTAGTTCTATTGGAAACTAGCAACACCCTACAGAAATCAGCACCGTTTGCTCCCAGCGGCATGAAAGAAACCAGCATCCTTCTGAAAAAAACGGCTGATTGCTTCCAACAATGGCAGCCGAGCTTAAAGAACAACGGTCTGCATATTTATTTCTTTTAAATAGGCCACGTCTGAAACTTTTCAGCTGTTTTGGCATGCTCGGGGCATTGTCTTTTTAAACTGGTTCAAACTGAAGAATATTGTTTCCAAACAGTATGCTGAGGAACTTTCACTTGAAGCCCAGCAAGCTTCCCGGCCATCACCAGCTGAGGGGGAAGGCAGCACACACCGCTCTGCAGCAGCAGCGTGCCTTGCAGCTGAGGGAGCTGAGCCTGCTTGGCTTGGAGAAGCCTCACCGAGGAGCTCATCAGTGAGTAGAACTACCTGAAGGGATGGTGTGCGGAGAAGAGGAGCCAGGCTCTTTTCAGAGGTGCCTGGGACACAACAGGAAGCTGTCGGAGCCAGGAAACACTTCCTGACTGCGCGGCCCACAGCACTGGCACAGGGTGCCCCGAGAGGCTGCGGAGCCTCCATCCTCACAGGCATCCCAAAGCCACACGGGCACGGCGCTGAGCTGCCTGCTTGGGGTGGCCCTGCCTGGACTGGGCGCGGAACCGACGAACCCAGAGGTTCCTTCCTGCACCTCTTCCTCCCAGCAATCCTGTTTTAGCCACCAAAACACATCCCACTATTTTTGAAAGTGCAAATCTGCATTTCAGTTCCTCTTGAGACACTCTCCACCCTAAGGCAAAGCAACAGGAAAAAAACACAACCTCAAAGGCTTTCCGAATTGCCTCCCCCACATTCAAACCCGCAGCAGCTATAAATGCTCACGCAGTAATTAGCAACTCTACTGGGGGCTAAATAAGGCAAATGCAGCTTGCTGACTGAGACAGAAAAAGACCCCGAGTCTCCTTTTGCCCACCAGATAGACAGGTACAAGATTTAAAAACCAGGCTGGAACACTTGGTAAAGGTTTGTCTGCTGGACATCTACTCAGCCCACAGCATGCCTGTCCAAATCACTACATTTCTATGCCACAACCTGAAGTGTTACGGACTAAAGCATAGAATTCACCTGAATACGTTTCACATTAAAGCATAATCTTACTCCTTCTATACACTTCCAAGTATGGTCTGAAAGTGCCAGTCCTCAAATGCCAGAAGCACCCAGTTCTCCCTGGGATAATCCCAAAGTTACACTCCTTGATCTTCTCACAGAACAGCACCAGGAACTGCAACGCTGTCAGTAACCAGGTGCAGGCAATCCCTGCACAGTGCGCTCCTCTGGGTCAAACAGCAGGACGATTTCTCCTCACTCTGTCTTCACACAGCTTGCGGCATCTGAGCTGCCTACAGGACCTTTTGGACTGTTATGATGATGCAACATAAAACAAAAAGTGTTTTCAAACCATTTTGCTCCTCAAAAAGCCTTAAACTGCACTACCATGTGTGTCTCCAGCAGTAGCTCTGCCATCCAGCAGCAGCAGCTGCAAAGCACACCAAGCGGCGTTTACCACCAGGCATCCATTTCAAAGTCCAAAAGAACACTAAGGAAACTTCTTCAAATGACTCCCCATTATATTTTACCCCTTAAGAGTGACCCCAGAAACACCTTGCCTCTGCTGCCAATTCTTCTGCTTCCCAAAGACAACACAGAGGGAGATCTCTGACTTTCCCGAAGGGTCACATTACTTCAGCTCATTCCTTAAGCACCACCGCTGAACCTGGGGAAAGCAGAACCTCCAGGCCCCTCAGCTCCCAAGTGCCTGTGTGCTCACCTGGACAACTTCCAGCGCTGGAAAGTATTTACAAAGAAAAATGACACTTTAAACAGCATGCTAGAAGGCAGGAATCCAACAGCTCTCACACGTTACTGACAGCCGACAGTGAACTGCCTGCACTTAGGAAAATCCGGTGAGACAGAAGTAGAAATGTTTGGCTGTTTGTGCCGTGCTGCCCTTCCAAAATATGGAGCACCAGACTGAGAGGTTTGTCTTCTCTAAATCTTAATAGACAGCTAAATATAGTAAAATGGTGATTATTTAGCACATCTTTAAAGCAACAATTTCCCTCTCAATTAATTTCCCATTCCTTGGATTAATTATCTACTCAAATTTTCTTGATGCACCCACTGCAAGAAGCTGAATGCACTTCCTGTAAATTAAATTGCCCTCAGAGATAATGACATTCCTAGAAGAACTTTGACTACGCCAAGAAACAATCCATTCTATTGAATGTGCCTGGATGGGTAGAAAGGAGAAAAGTGACAACCACTGTCCACAGAGACTTGTGGAAGTCTGGAGTTCGAACCTGAACAATGAGCTGCTTTCACTTACCCTCAGAGTGACCCTAACATAATAACAAGGAGTAGTTCTTCATTAGCCCAAATAAGAATGAAGTGCAATGCAGACAAAAAAAATCCAAAGATAATCACTACTAGCAGCAACTTCGGCCACTGTGAGCTTGTACCCAGCAGTCTTAAGGTCCACCAAGCCACAAATGGTCCAGACACACATTTCTGTCATCATTAGTGACAAAGCTCCTACAAATTTCTGTAATACTCAATTGGGAACTTGAAGGGGCAAGCGGAGCATCAGCAGAGATGTCAAATAACTCCCACTCTCTGTCAGACCAGAATATGACACTTCACAACTGCATGCTGCAGCACACAGGAGACGAAGAGAAAGCAAAGGCCTCTGTCTTCCCTGAGACTGGAAGAGATTCAAACAGTTCCTTGTTTTTCCTTGGAATCTCTGCTCTACTGTGAGGGCTGGTCCTAGAGGGGCAGTGATCCCAACTCCCAGGAACATAGCATGAAAGTGACCCAACCTCAGCGCCCGTTAAAAACCCAAACCAGCAGTCGTATTGAAAGCACATCAGGTGGAATGGCAGCCACTGGTTTTACTGCAAGATGAATGGCACTGGAGGTGCTCCTCCTCCCCCGTGCAGAGCAAGCTGCCTGCAGCTCCCCAGCACCTGTTGCCTTCCTGGCTCCACAGCACGCTATAGAGGTGACAGTGCCTTGCTGCCAACTCTGTGCTACTCAAGGAGCAGGTTCCCTTGCCTAATTTCTTACTGTGCTTCTTCCAGTTTGTTATCGTTGAGCACCAGAGTCCTGAGTTCTGGGGTCACATCCCCAAAACATCACCACTGCACCCTGCGCAGACTTGGATTCCCCAAACACCAGGGCTGAGGCACAGCACGCTCCCCACCCAATTCGAGCAGAACTCACGCTGAAGCAGTGTTTAGGATCTGCCCTCATCTTTTATCCCAGCAGCATGAACCAGCATTGCTTCTGCACCATGCTGGAGGTGCGAGGGGACAGGAGGCCGTCCCACAGCTACAAGATGACTTCAGCAGGCAGAACACAAGGAAAGAAGATGTTCTTATTACTCAAAGCTCTGTCATTTGAGCACAGCAAAAGGGAGCTTTCAGAACGAAGCATGGCTGCTAAAAGCTTACATGTTTCAGGCCCACTGACCTTACAAACGGCGTAAGCGGAAACATAAATCGGACTGCAGAAGGAAGGCAGGGTTAGCCTGCTATGCACCCATCTAATAAAATATTTAAGCACGTGACCACTGATAACACGCACCTTCACTGAACAGTAGGCTCCAGAAAAACAAGGGTTTTTTCTTCCCCCAAACGTTTAGCATATTAATATCTGCAGGGGAGAAAGGAAAGGAAAAGTTCTAAAAGAACCAAAAGCCATATACATGGGAACACATTCCAGGTTCTCATAGCACAGCTCCTGAAAAGTGTACTTGGTAATGCTATCTATGCTGTAGTTCAGAAATAGACAGGGGTACACTAATAGATTCTCAATGTACACAAAAGCATACCCAAGTGCAACAACCCTGCTGAGAAGAGAGCTCTCACACTCCTCCAGTTGGAACTTCAGCAGCTGTGGCTCTGCCCCGGCGCTGCGCCCCGAGCCGGGCTGAGCTTTAATAATTGATGCAGCTCCCACCCTAGCTAAGGCAGTCAGTCAGCTGTACGAGAGTATAAACACACAGCGCCTGTACTGCGCACCAGAAGTGAAATTCACTTGCTTACTGGTGATGGAAAGATGCGATGGAGACTACAGGCTCTAGCTAAGAACTCATGAAGCCAACACCAGCCTGGGCAGGAATTAATTTCTGGGATAAACCCAATATGGGACTATCATACAATTTATTTTAAGTATGTCATCAATCCTGAAGATATAAAATATTCAAAAATGTTTCATGGAAGTTTCTCTACTCTCCACAACTATCTAAAGATGGAGCTGCATAGCTCTGCTGCTACCACTGACGTCAGAAATAATTGGATTTTAATTAAACCCAGAAGACGAATGAAAAATTGATGCTACACCAGCACAAGTTTCTGCTTAATTATTTTTTTTTTCCCCTAATAAAGGTGACACATTGATGCCACTTTTACAACCAGCAATAAAATAACTCCATTCCTGTTGCTACCGTTCCACAGGATCCCCCAGCTGAAGGCAGGGCAGCACCCACACAGCAGCATCCCGCTCTGCTGGCTGGTGGCCCAGAGGAGCACACAGGGATGGGACAGGAGGAGCAGCTCCAGGTCACCAAGCCGCAATCCCTGGAGGCGTCCAACATCTTATTCAGGGAAAGACTCATTCAGATTTGATAAACCTTGTGAGTAAGTTAAGTAAAAAGAATGCCAGGACCGAAAGGGAAATTAACGACGGCCTGAATTTAAAGCACTTTATGGACACACTGACTCAAAACCTATTTCCGTACTGTAAGGACTCCTAGGAGCAGGCTGCATTCTGGGACACGTCAATTAAAATTAAGAATGAAATAACTCTGTGCAACGGTGCTGAATGGCATTTTCTTTCAAGGGGCCACAAGTTCAAACAGATCTCAGCCCTGCAATCAGATTATTCTTAACTCTTTCATTCCTAATACAAGTGCCCAGCTCACAACAGGCGGACGGCAGAGCGCTGGGTGCCCAAACCCTGCAGACACAGCTCTGCCAGGAAGGCTGTGCAGCTCAGAGCTACCGCGAGAGCAGAATTCAGCCTACAACTGCAACACAGTAGGAAAAATAAGAGAAATCAGGAAGCGCACAGAACAGCCTGCTGCTACAACCAGTCAAACTAAGCAGAACTTCGAGGACTTTGTTATCAACGTTTGCCATTCTGAGATTATTCTGCCCAACGAAGAAAGCAGCCTTTGCACCTCCTGCCCAACTGTGCCCGCAGCACAGCTCAGCACCAGGCTGCACCACGCGCACTGCTGGTGAAACCAGAGGGCTGCACTCAGCTCCGCATCCCTCCTCCTGCAGCAGGAAATACACCACAACTGCACAACAGCATTTCCACTTGCAGCCTGTTGCATGAAGTGCCCAAAGCTACCTTGCTGCTTCTCCTCAGCGCAACACAAAGTGGAGTTAAGGAAGAGCAGAGGTACCTTTCCTCGCTGTCAGTTACCTACAAGAGAGTCTTTGGTATCCGCATCGAATGTTTAAGAAACACACGTGTATGCGTGGCGCATCTCCAATGTTAATTTTAAAAGGCATTAAAATAAGCATTTATATTCTAATACTCAGGACAAAGTGAATTCGCTCTGTCCCTTTAAAAGAAAAGCAGGGACGTCCATGAATAGAACGGAACACTTCAGGGAGTTCTGAATCCAGGAAGGAGGGGGATAAGAGCACAGGCAAAGAACCCAACAGTCTTTCATAAATATTTTTGTGACTCCACTTGCCAAAACAGCATCCACACGACACAGCTCCGCCAAGTTTCTCTGAAAACAAGAAAATTCGAAGGGCAACAGCTCATGAAACACACCCACACATCCGCAGTGTATTTACACAGGCACACATCACTCCTGCTGCCGTGGATGTGACCCCTCCCTCAGCATCCCACACGTGGCAGATGCAGGTCTCACCAGCAGTCCCCTCATGCAAAGCCTCCAGAACCCACCACCCTGGGCATGGCCGCAGCACAGGGTTTGCCACTCCTCATGCTTGGAAGCAGCACAGGGAGCAAAAAAATCACATTTCGAGCAATGAAAACTTTGTGTTAGCATTATTAAGCTGAGATTGTAATGTGTCAGCGCAGTGAAAGAGCAAAATAAACAGATCCCACGGAATGGAAGCAGAAAGATGATTTTGACCGGAGACTCAAACCCAGGCAGCAGAAAGGCTCAGGAGGTCAGAACGACGTCACACCCAACTTGAAGCACCTTGCAGCCAGGTGTTCCAGCTCCACCAAACAGCGTTATCGTGCTCTCTGCATCTGCTGCCACCGCCATGGAAACATACAGGAGGCATTACTTCTAGAGCAGCTCAGATACTTGAAAATGCAGTCTGTTAGAAAGGGCGAAAACGTTTCCAACAATCAAATCAAACAACACTCCCCTTCTCTCTCTCCGTTTTCACAGAACTGATGGAAAACACTTTCTATAGATTAAAATACAGACGCTGCAGCTGCCAATGCCAAGGCCTTTCTGTCACTGTTACACAAATAACAAATCAGCGCTTCTTTCTGCACCTACTGCCGCGGACAAAAGAGAAGAGCGTAGTGTCACCTCCTGTTTGCTTCTTATTTACTGGATGTTATTCAAAGAAGCCCTTTTTCTCATCACCCGCATCTACAATGAGCGATGGCTGCCATTTCTGATGTAATAACAGACATCTCTTCCCTCCAGAAATACTCTGCTAAGAAGAACATTGTACCTCAGAAGCACAGCATTACGCCTCCAAAGTGCCAAAGGCGCGCACTGCTGTGCAGCCCGGCATCGCTGTGCTGGTGGCATCACTGCAGCCGATGGCTGGAAAGCTGAATAGGAGAAAGAGGAGAAATGGGAAGTGATAAGACCATGTCATAAAATACAAGACAAATGCGCTGCTGTGACCGGGATTCATTCTAACCTCAGGTAACACAACATCATGTCATGAGTGACAGAAAGAGAAAGAATGACCCAGATAAGATGCAATTGCTAAGGACAAATGTGAAATGTTTCTCATCAGGCATACATATGTTTACATAAATTTGCTTATATTTACATACACTAATGCGTGCAATTCAGTTTTTAAGAAGTCTTGTACATACATCACAGTCCACTCCGTTTGGCCAAAGAGCAGCATGAGGAGCCGGGAAGTACGGTTACAACCTTGTTAAATCCACAGCAGACAGGAGTTGAGATGGGGACTGCAGCCCCAGGTTCTGATTCTGCGCTACTGCTAGGGCACAGTCACCTTGCAGAAGTGAATTAATGCCATAACTAGAAGACCTCAGAAGATCCCATACATTTTATTAAATACCTAGCAACTTAGCTGCCAGCTGAGAAAGCAAGGACAAGTTTTCTGCATTGAAATTTCACCCAGAAAGCTCCAGGTACTCAACCCCCACACACCAGCCAGCATTACCCAGAACCTGCTTCCCAACACCTATGCTCAAATAGGTGTTGAAATGCCTCCCTTTCTCCACAGCAAAACAGAACTCCACTTTCTCTCCTACTTCCCTCTATTCCGCTTCTCTGGCTGGGCACCATCCCTCCTGTAACAGCAGGCAAACCGAGCGAGTGCTTCCAACAACCTCACTGTGGCAACCCAGGCTCCATGCACACACAAACCAAGGCATACTAACAGGATGTCTCAAACGTTCAAGTTTTGGGAATGTTTCAAGTACTGCCATGATGCTGCCCCAATGAAGGGGGAAGGCTACAAACTTGCTGCTCTGGAGCAGGTCATTCAGCTACTGCTTTAGGCAGAGTTTTCCCCTGCTCACTTTCTTTACCCAGAAGAGAACACCAACAAGGAAACACCTCACCCATGACATCAAAAAACCTCTCTCATGAGCATTCAAGAACCACAGTGAACCAGGGAGTCACCCAGGTTGGAAGGGACCCATAAGGATCACTGTGCTCAACTCCCAGCTCCGCACAGGACCACCTGAGAATCAGTCTGGGAACACTGTCCAAATGCTGCTTGAACTCCGGCAGCACCTGGGCAGCCCACTCCAGGGCCACACCACCCTCTGGGGAACAACCCCTTCCTAACACCAACCTGATGCTCCCAGTGCAGCTCCACGCTGCTCCCTTGGGTCCTTTCGCTGTCACCAGTGAACACGAATGCTCATAAGATATGAAGACAGTCTCTCCTCCAGTACTGATAGATGGCTCTACTTACAAGGTCTAGTAGCAATTAAAGGAAAAAGCAACTAGGCAGTAAAGAATTTTGTTTGCAGCACACCAGATAATTTCAAAACATTACCAACACAACAGAAAACAACTGAGGCACGATAATGCTCCGGCAGCATTGAGGGGAAGTAATGAAACCACGCAGCTTTTGAGTTACAAGCACAGAAATAACCGTTCCCTTTTAATTAAAGGCAACTATTAATATTATTAGTTACTCTTAAAAATAAAAACAACCAAAAAGCAGAAAGTCTGCCAGCAATCCAGCAGTCCGAAGGGACATCTCACAGCCAAATGCTGTGAAAGCAGGGAGAACCAAATTCCACAACCCTAAGCAGTATCAATATGTAATTTATGAGTAAAAGCTACCACTTACAAAGCCAATCCTGACTTCCAGAGCATTTAGCATTTAAGTTGAAATCTTTCACAACCCAGAAAAAGATTATCGTAAGCACTGCCTCATTAGGGCATCACAACTATGATGTGCAAGGAGCTGCACTCTTAAAGTAACAAAAACCATATCTAGGATCCATCAGAGACTTGAAATGGCAAAGAAATCACCAAACAGCCCAGCTGGGCAATGCTGGTGTCCCAAAACATACTGCCACTATTTCCCAGATGAGCCAACAGCCAGTGTGATGCCAGAAACAGAAAACATCTGCTGGAATAAATTTAAATGACAACACATTCCTCTTAATTTAAACTACGTGAACAGTAAATAGGAGGATTATCCTGGTCAACATTGCTTCCGTTAGGAAGAAGCTTTAAGAAGGACAAACACTAACACAAGTTCTCCCACATACCCACTAACACCAGGACTTGATGCAGGGCCAGAGCAGTTGCTCTACAGAATTCACACCGACAGAGAACAGCAGCCCCAGCCACTGTTTCCACCCGAAGGCCCAGGGTCTGTTTGGCTGGTGTCTAACATGGGTTCAGGGGGTGCTGGTACAAAGCTACTGCCACCTGGATAATCTGTTCTACAAATAAGTCATTTTGTCCATTCAAAACCATTTGTTTTCCATTGTTGCAATGCAGTCCCATGTGAAACACAACATCTAGTCCTATATACTGGTTTTCTTATCTAGCCTACTTTAAACAGCCTGTATTAAACTCCTTCATCAAACAACTCCATCTCATTTAAGCTTGGAAAGCTCCAGTCTTTGTGCAGCTTTCTGGTACAAACACTGATACACTTTGTTGAGTGCATCACAAAACAAAGCAGCTCAGGTCCACACGGCGCTGCGCCTGGAAGCCAAAGGAGCCTTCATTCCCTTAACATTGAATTCCCCCGAGAACCATTTAATCAAAGAGAAACGCAAACGGTTTCAGATGCAAAACTTGCTAAAACAATTTGAAAGAGTTTACAATTCCAACAGCAGAACAATCCCCATCATCCATGGAACCATTTACATCCCAGGGCCCCACCATCCACAAAGGGCCCGCACGGCGTATCTTCTCAGCCCCGGAATGAATGGCAGGTCTGCAAGATGAAAAATCTTCTGAACGTTCAGCACGATTCTGATCACTGTTACACTGCGTGCATTTAAACCCAACTGTGCTGCTGTAGCCACAGCGCTGCAAGCAAATACGTTCCCTATGGTCCAAAAATAAGCCCTCACTTTCTGGTTCCATTTCAGGCTTTCAGGAACAGCTCCTTCTCTGAACAATAGTTTAGCTGTGGAAGTCTTACTAAAAATAAAGTTGAGAGCTGTGCCAAGTGATTTAGCTTGCAGAGGCAGAAATTCCCAAGCTCAAATATTCCCCACGTTGACTCAGAAGAGTTTTCACTTTATTTTCCGAATGCCAAAGAAGAGATCGTGATGTGAAGGATAGCTGCGTGGGATCAGCCGAAAGGGAAAACTCAGGCATTTCAATTTCCTCCTGTAAGCAGGTGTGGGCTTGACTCATCAAAGGGGCAGAGAACACCACTGGAAGTAATGAATTTTGCACGGCGCACAGGGAGCACCAAGCCCATAGAAACACCACCTCAGTAAGACAGAAGTGATCACGCCTGCCCATTTGTAGATGCAAAAGATTATGACTGTCCAGAGAAAGCAAGACTTCAGCTCCTACGTGCTCATAAAGCTTCTCCCAGGTACAGTTACATTCGCTCACCGCTCAGGCATGCAGACAAGTGAATAAAAGAAAAACAAAGCTGGGCCGCAACCTAATGAAATACGTGAGGCACAAAGGACACTGTGAAATCAGAACTATCTGAGTCTGAGTTTCAGTTTTCCTTTAAGCAGTAATTTGAAACACCATCTAATCTCAGGATTTAACGTGGGGGACTCCAGTCACTCTTAATCCACTCCCCTCGCTCTGTATTCCAAGGCTGGGAAGCAGGGAGGAATCAGCAGTTCCTCACAGCCTTAAAAGGCAAAACAAAACCCAAGAAAACCTACGAACACAACTGTACATTCCATTTTTCACTAGAAATAAAACCCCTCATCATAAACCAGGCACCACCTCCTACTGCCCGAACTCTGTCACGACTAAAGGCACCGCAGTGCCCATTTCCTCCTCTGACCTGCTGTGGCAGGAACCAGCAGCGTGCTGCTGTCACAACAAGCCGGTCCAGCAGCCCCGACCCGCTCCATGACACAGGATATGCTCCATGGCACAGCCAGACCCCCAGAGAAGCTCCTGGCACTGCACAAGTTAGAAGCGCCCTGTGCAGGCGGCTTCCAACAGTTACCGCCACCATTTTTTCCCCATTTGATCTGTAACAGGCATTCCTACATTATAAATGACATTTTGTGTGCATACCTTCCTTTTTCTCTTTAGCCTTAATTTTTAGCAGCTGCAGTGCAACTGAAGCAAACTCACGGTCAGCCCAGCGCAGCCCCTCAGCCCACAGCCTTTGGGACAGGTGGTTCTGTGACGGCCCTGTGACCAAGCACTGCTGTTACCAGCTGCATTCACCCCCATACACAAACCTTTGTGTCCCAACAGCTCACAACAGCACTTTAAGAAGAAAGCAGTTCTAGTGACAGCATTTACGGACATGCTAGAAGTTAAGTTCCCATCTCACTTTTTCTGGTAGGATTCGCCCAGCTGACGGGAGAGCGACGATGCTGTCACACACTGCACCCCCAAGAACATGTCTTCCCCAAGACTTCCATGCTGACACAGACCCCAGCAGGTCAGTCGTTAATGCACCGCTCCATTCTTTATCCTGCCAGCTCTAAGCATCCACACTTGCTCACATCAGCATCATCCTCCAGCAGAACGCTCCGGGGACAAGGTGCTGGGGAAGGGCAGCTGACTGGGCTCAGGGCATGAATTAGTCATGTTTGCAAAGTATTTTCTGAAGCAGAAATAGCAGAACTGAACAGTTTTTGCCAAAAGTCGCTGGGTGACTCCTTTCCCCTTCACAGCTTCATAGCCCCGAGGCAAGCCAGCATTTGAAGTTTCAGGACCAGATCAGAGCCATACGTCACACAGTACTCCAAGCATATTTTAGCAGTCACAGACTCCAAGAAAATTCCAGATTTCATGAACTCTGTACAGGCAGACTGAAGAATTTCAAGCGTGCACAGACAAACTTCAGCCGTCTCCATCTGCAGCCACCAGCAGCAGAAGGAAGAGCCAAGGCAGAGCGCAGGACACGCCAACCCTCCCATCACAGCCACAAGAACCGGCTCTCCGTGTGCGTTTGCTCCACCAGTCTTCCAAGGTGCAACGCTGCTCTGGGGCCCAGACCTTGAGGAAGGGTGCCTGTCCTCAGCTGAAGTCCAGAGAGCTGGAGGTCGCCCCTAGTCCTTTTTAATTACAATTCAACAATGGTCTTGGTTCAAGTTTTAGACGCGAGGGGTCTCTAAAGGCATTGAGTCTTCAGCTGACATGACGGAAATCCCTCCAGCCTTTGTATACACGGATTGCGTAGGACTGCCACTCGCCTTAACCATTTATCCGTTTGGCTTAATTTTACTTAATTGCGATTGTTAAAGTTAAAAAATCACTTTCTAAAGGCTCCGTAACTGCACAATAAATTTCTCTGACAACGCAGTTTAGAACTGCTGCCTTTCATTAAGCAAACCATTCTCTAATATGCTGTTGCAGCATCAAGGCGATCAGTTATGCTGCAGAAAGGCCTCGGAATAAATCAAAAGCCCATCCTCCACCAGAAAAGATAAAGTAACGCTTCTCTGTCTCACCCTCAGCTGTGAAAGCATGAAAATTAAAACCACGGGCATTTTTTGTTGTTGTTTTGATGTGGAAGAAGAATTTACAAATTAACTGCAATGCATGACCTAAAGTGATTAACGGTAATCTTCCACTCACTCGAGCTTCTCCTCCTGTGCACACAGAAAGCCCAGAAGGTGAGAACACAGACGGCGCCAAACACACCGTTAGCATTCTGCTCCCTGCTTCACTTGTTTTCTTTTATTCAAAGAAAAAAAATAAAATAAGCTCCATCAAAGCTGCCATCCATGCAGGTCCAGCAGATGAGCAGCTCGCAGCATGGTCCCGTGCAGCCCAGGGAGGCAGCAGGAGCAGGTCCTGCACAGCTCAGAGCCTTCCTCCCCAAAGGACGCAGGGACATGGCATGCAAATGGCACGCAAGGCAGCCGACCAAGCCGGGCCCCCAGCGGACAGGGTGGCCGCCACCATCATATCTACAAGGGAGTGAGAACAGAGGGGCCCATCTGAAAGTGCTGCTTTCCACAGAAGAAACCCAAACCCCGTTTGCATCAAGAAACGACTCAGCCTTCTGCTGCCGGGATGGAAAAGCAGCATGCAGCATGCTTTAAGCAAACTGAAGCACCTCCAACAACTCCAGAGCAGTGAACTTAAATTCAGGGACACACCAGCAGTGCATTTTACACTGCTCTCCCCAAACACACCGTTTTAAACGAAAAAAAGAGAGAAGGAAAAGGATATTTAAATAAGTCTGTAGCTACCACCCCCCACCGACACCTGTGCTCACCGGGCAGCCCTAGGGGTCACCTCGGCAGGCACCCCACACACAGCAGCCTGCTGGCCTTGCTACCTACATGCCACAGCTTCACTCTGCAGTACCCAACGACAACCCAAGGCAAGGAATGACACCTGAAACCTACCACCAAGCTCTAAGTTCATTATTAGCACAGCAGCAAAGAGGACTTTCTGTTTAAAATAACGTTTACAGTAAGAAATTGAAGTTATTCCCCCCGTATGTTCAGCAACGGAATCAAAGAGAGTGCGGCACGCTGTCTGGGAAAAGCAAACACTCTGCACAGCACAATAGCTACGCTTTCCTTTCCAAAAGCTCTATTTCTAGCCGCTCTACGTCAAAGAGTCCCCCAGATCCACCGAGCAGGACGAGAAGGTCAAAGAAAACAACAGTTGGCTTTCTCGAGCGTTTCACCAGTGAGCACAACAGGCAGCAGCAAAACCTCTCCCAACGCTCGGCCGCAAAAAGCAGCCACGGGTTCCCCCGGCCCCCTCAGGACGCGAGTCCCGCACTAACCTGTTCGAGTTCCGCAGGCATGGATGCACGGCGCCGGCTGCGCCGCCCCTCGCAGAGACGCGCCCCGCTCCCCGCGACCCCTCGGAGCGCGCAGCCTCCCGCCCCGGCCGCCTCCGCAGCCCCGCTCCCTCGCGACCCGAGCGGCTGCCTCCCTCCGGCCGGAGCCCATCCGGGGCGAAGAGCCCCGCGGAGAAGCGCCGCCGCCGCCCCGAGGGGAGGAAACCCCGGCTCACATGGCTCCGCTCCCGCCGCCCGGGCCCTGGGGGCGGGACCGACGGGCGGCCGGGGCTGGGCCACGCCCGGCGGCTGCGAGCGCCCGGCCGGGGGGCGCGGGGCGGGGCCGGGCCGTCCCCAGCTGAGCCGCGTCCCCAGGGCCCGCCCCGCCGCCGGGGACCTCCGCTGCTGCGTGCGCGAGACAAAGGGGGAGAGCGAGCAGCGTCCGTACGAGGTAACGTGCCGCCGGGGAGCGCTGCGCCTCTTCCGCGGGGGGGATGGCCGGAGAGAAAGCACGAGAAAGGAAAGTCTCCGGCTTGTTTACTTTTCGTACCCCACTTGGAGACCAACGCCATTCCTAATGCAGCAGCAGCACAGAAAGGTCATCTGCAACCACAGCTTCCTCCCTTTTGGATCTTGCACAGAAGGTGAGGCTGACGGCTGCAAGTACAGCTGGCCTGGTTCGTTTAAAATCATTCACCTGCATGCACACCGCGTTCATTAACAGACCGGCCCGCCGAATTAAGCGGGGTCCGCACGCCCTGCCGGCAGCTCCCAGCCCCGTGCTGCTGCTAGGCTGCCCGCGCCCGGCCCCGAGCCCGGAGATGCAAGAGAGCCTTCCCGAGCGCCCAGCGCAGGGCTGGAACCCTTCCTTCTGCCTTTTCTGAGAAACCGCAGAAAGGAAGGAGGCGTACTGATAAATACACGGAGACATCGAGCGGTGTAAGAACGGGAGCGGGGCAGGCGGGCACAAAGCGACCTCGGCCACTTCTGAACGCTCTGCGCCCCCGGCGCCGTCCCAGCCCAGCTGCAGCCTGCCCGGGCTCACGGACAGCACTGCTGGCGCTGCCCCGCCCACAGGTAGGGGCTGGTTTCGCTCTCCATTATACCGGGCTCCGGCAGCAAACCAAAGCAATCAATAAATCCAAGCCTATCACAGCTGGAGGCTGAACGAGGGTAATTAGGGACCGCAAGCTACTGGAATCAAATTAGAGACTGTCCTGGCAAACAGGGATGGTCGGAGCCAAAAGAACGAAAGGAAGGCGGAGCACAAAGGAGTTTTCTGTAATTCCCAGAATAGGCACCTTAGCACAAAAGGGCCTTTTCATCCTGGCTTCGGGTTCCCTGAGAATTCTAAAACATGCTTCCAGCATCAGTGCAATTAACGCGTCAATTAATACAAATCCCACCAGATAAACATGAAAAAACGGCGTTTAACACAGGCAGGATGCGTCAGACCTATTTAATCCTCATTTCAGCTCTTCTACTGCAGCCCATGTCAGGGTTCCAGCTGAATGCTGGAGCCAAGGTTGGGGAGGAAAGGAGCAGAAGATGGCAGAGCTGCGTTATCCAACCCTGAGCCAAGTTTGTTTCAGTGTTATAAAGGCTGACAAAAGCAATGGTAAACACGCTGCAAGGTTTGGCTGAAATAAAGTATTTGCTGCAGTGGACAGAAAATCAACGGAGTCCATCTAAAAAACAAATAATTCAGAAGCAACTGGTAGCAGCCCTCAATAGAATACTTAAAAGTCAAAGCAAAGCAGAAGGAATGCATTTTGTCCCAGTGCCCTGTACTTGTACAGCCCCCCCCCCCCCCCCCTCGCCCCGCTATTCTTCACTTAACTAACAGAGCTCAACTTTTGTTGAGGCCACACTGGCACAGAAAAGCACCATTCAGTTTAGGCATGTACGTGGACATGTGCCAGGCCTTCTGACACCGTCAAAGAAATAAACACTAAGCCTACATCCATAGGGCGCTGGGGCAGCCATGTGTGAGCGCTGAACTGGACAGACTTGCCAGTTCTCTCAGTGCAAACCCACCGGTACGTCTGCAGTGACCAGCACCGCTGAATGTCGAAGTCCCACCTTCCAGATTCAAGAACGACAACTTCCTCCCAAATACATACTACATGCTGGGAGGCTTCCTGCTTAGAAGGTAAACTTTGAAAATACCCTCACTCAAAACCAAAGATGTATTTATTTATTTATATTGTAAAGCAAAGCACATTTCAAATCCCCCTTATTTCTTAGGAGCTTGCAACAGTTTGGAGCTCAAATGCTTCTGAATGCTGGGATTTGGCAATACTGAAGTAACCAATTGCCTAAATAAGAGCTACGGATCAGACCCCTGAGGTGATACTGAATTCCCAACCAGGCCACCAGCACACCATCCATTCATACCCAGCTGCTGACTACACCCCAAAGTCACCCCTTCCCTCCACACTCCATTTCTTTTTTTTAAAACTGAACTTTAATTTCCTAATCTGTCACATTTTTTCTACCCCCAGAAGCAGGGCGAGAACCGTCTCTTCTTTCTCTGACAAATAAAAGCACACAGGTAGGAAGAGCTTTAATTTTTGGGAAGACGGACAGGCACAGCATCTGGGCCAGCTTCTCCATTTTCTCCCATTACCCTTAAAAAAAACTTAAATCAGATTGATCTGCTCTCAGAGGCACTAAAACCAAAACAGCTTACAGCTCTGCCTGGAAACAGAACGGACGGCCCCAGCGATACGTAACCCCCATAAACCCAGCCGAGCGAGAAGTCACAAGATGAATCAAGAATTCCAGCTAACCGTACAGCAAAAGCGTCCACTGCAGCTCTCAGCATCTGTTCCCATGGGTACCTTCCACACCAAGGTTGTATTTATTGCTGCTCTAGGGATTCCATGCCGCAAATACACAAGGTAAGTGAGAGTACTAAAGAACAGGACACCATGGCGTGTCACTGAGCCACACCGTGATTACTTTAATGTGGGCACGTGAAAACAAGAAATTATACCCCCAACATACATTCTGTAATCTGCGTTACCATTTCCATCATTTTTAAATGTTGGAAAAATTACATTAATCCTTTCAAAGCATCTGTACTTGGTCCCAGTTGTTCCACCACGGCACTCATAACATCTGAAAATGCAATTCTGAGAATCCTTTGCTTTCATACTGCAAGGTTAGAAACAGATGACGCCAGACAGCCTTCATCAGGGAGGAGGCAGTGCTCAGCTGGAGGATGCTCCCATGCATCATTCTGCTTTAGGAAGCTGGTGCTAGAGAAGGTCTGAAGACCAATATGACGAAGAAGCCACAGCCACATTCTGCAAAGGGCAACTTGAGGTACTTCAGTAAGTTCAAAGCACTGTCACTTGTAAACAAACAGCTTCCATCTTGCTACATCTAATATCAGTCAACTCCATTTCATCCACATTGTCATATGACAGGATGAGAACAAGGACGGTCTGGTGACAGCATTGCTTACATTAGAAGTAAAGGACAAAGGGAGCTACATGTCACCACATATAGGTCGCAGTCAAATGAATGCCCTATGTGTGTGCCTAGCAGCTTCACTTAGATAAGAATCAGCTACATCTTACAGGATTGAAAACAGAAAAAACAACCTCCAGTTTTAAGAAAAGAAAGTTAGGATAGCATTACATTTATAAAGGAATGACAACAGCAAGGAAAAAAAGTCAGATTTAAGGTTGGGACTGTGGCCATAATTTCATACCATGGTTACTGGCAAGGAAAACAAAGGCCCTGCAAAGCATGAAAACCCAGCACTGACCATCTTTCATTCCCGAGATTTTTTATTCCTCCCCTGCCTGCCCTCAGATTTTCCAGATGATTTGTGCTGTATTTCAAGCTGAACGTTACAATCACTTGCTCAGAAGATGCAAGACCAGCGTACGGCATTCTCTCATTCAGAGGGGAAAATACCTGGTTTCTCACCGATGTAAAGAACTGATAGATGTCTATGCAATCAAGTCACTTTTATGATCCTTTTCAAACTAATTACTGTCTTCCTCAAACCAAAACCTGAACATGTTTGGGTTGTTTTTTCCTGAGGAGAGAAGCAAGGTCTTTGTGTACGGCATTTTATTCCAGAGGAGCATTCACATTTGAAATACTTGCATATAGACTGCAATGCTGTAAGACAGTAAGACTGCAAAAAGAAAAAAGAGCCAATCAAGCTGCTTCAGAAACAAGCAGAGTGGAGTTCTTCACAGTCTTTTAACTACACAACTCTAAAAAGGCTCCTCCACCAGCAGCTAAAGGCACACATTAGCTTCAGTGCCTAAAATGAGCTCAGGCAGTAACCTATAGCACTCCCAGTCACCACAACTGTGGCTAAAAAAATAACCTCTTCAGCTAGTAATTTGGTAGCTTAGAAACGGGAAGCAGCTTTCATGTATATATAAAATGTAAAATATATAAACTCTGACATTCATTTAGAGGAAGGCTATCATTACAGCTGGCACTCGGCCTCAGGCTGCCCGTGGCCATCTCCGGCCATTCTGCTCTCAGTCACTCTGATGACTTCAGTGAGCAACTCCATGGCCAAGACAAAGAAGACAAAGAAAGCAAAGAAAGCAAAGAAAGCAAGAGCCTCACGGAGCCATGAGCAGCCGGGCCTAAAGAAGTGAAAGGCTCAGCCTTGATCAGCAGCATCGCAATCCAACTGCCATTCTTTTTCAGCATAAATTCTCAGGGGTGTATAGACACCCACCAACAGCAGAAATGCAACTGAAGAAAACTTTTGGTTTTAAAAGCCTTTGGGTCCAAACCCACCGCTTTGCTTACACACCACTCCTATGGTCTGCACAAAGCACTCCTGCTGCAACACAGGGATCTGCGAGGGAATGGCGCCCGGGGACCCACAGCCTCCAGCGTGCTGCATGGTGGGGATGAGGGCACGTGCACAAATCACAGCCTGTACTGACAGCAAAGTCCTGCCAAAGAATTGAGAGAGGGTGCAAAAAGGCTTTGTGAGGATCCGGAGTACACTGCCTGATGGCGCAAGTCACACCCAGCATGCAGAGAATAGGTGCGCACCGCAAGCTGGATTCCTTGTCAACGCATTTCTCTTATATGTAGTTCTAGAAGAAAACATTTATATTGGCAAAGAGAAATGAAGCAATGGAAAATTAAGGGAAATAATGAAACCGTGAATTTCCCATTCAAACAAAATAATTTTAAATTAAATGTGGCAATATTCTAAGCCAAAAAAAGGTTAACAGTTGCAGCAAATTGTTCTCACTTTCGCACATCTTGGCAAACAAAATAATACCCTTGCCTTTCAGTTGCTTCCAAAACCTCATTCAATAAAAAAAGTCTCCCAAAACAAAGGAAGTTGAGATTTTCCAAGTCCAACGAAACCACAAAAATATTTCTGAAGCGATTAGGGAAAACGCAGCCATTGCTTTTTACAGCCCCACTGCTCTCCTGCTGGCAGGCATGAGATGGCACTTTGGAGTTCAGCAGTTACCACACAAAGTTGCAGAGCGCGTACTTCAGAGAAGCGTGAAGCAGGGAGGCGAGGTACTGCTGAAGATAAAGGTGAGATATTCTGCACAGGCATCTTGGTGCTAATAGGTGCATTCCCAGCCTGCCCGCGTGCAAATATAAGGTGGTATGTAATTATGTTTTGAAAAAACACAGCATTTTGCTGGAAAGAGTCAGATAATCCCTTCCTTAGCTGACAGGACCCATCTCAGTCACTCGGTTCCCTTCTTAAATTTTTAAGTGATTCCTCTGAGATGTGCTTTTCAAACTAGATTTGCTGACATAGTTTTAAACATTTCTCAGATAATGCCTCAGATCTTCAGTGGATTCTGTAGCACGCCAAGAGATCTGAGTCTCAAATAGCCCTACTAAGCAGCGGTTACGTGTTCCCCGTCAAATCCCTTCTGGAAGGAACTTCACAGGATCTGATGCATGTGGTCAAATCTTCTTAGTTGTAGCTGAAATTCATGCTGGTGCAGGAAGGAGAGACGGGTACAAAACCCCTGCACAGTCTGAAGGTCTGGCAGCCGCTGACTTCCACAGAGGGCTATGAAAGCAAATTCTTTGCCCGCTCCAGTCTCTAAAAGATTCTCATTAATATTAATAGATGCATTTCAGCATCACTCAGCACCTCTTATTGTGAGGACAGTATCTCACAGGAACCCATCCTCTGGGGAAAAAAAATCTCATTAAAAATAATTATTGCTACTCCTAATTAATACCTGAACAAACCACCTATGATCCACTTAGACTGTCCAAGAAATCAATTTCTCCCATTAAAACAACTTCAAGAAAAACCCCTCCCACCTTCATTTAAAATTAAGAAGTCTATGCACAAACCTCATGGCAATTACAGCACCTCCCTGACCTCCGTTTGAAGATCCAATATTCTTTATGAATGGCCAAAGGACTACGTTGTACATGCAAGTGCCAACAAGCGGACCCAGTTCCCATGCTCCATTCGCATATTCTCAATTCACTCTGAACACACCGAATTCACTCATCAGTAAACAAAGTGAAATTAGTCCCTATGCAGGCTGCCCAGGATGAGGAGCTATTGCTACAGAATAAGCTTAAAGTTGGTATCAGTAATAATAACAACAATAACAGTGATTAGAATCAATGTTGGAGTAAGACCTTGATTTTTACTTCCTGAGGACTTCAGAAAAACCATTACACATTTGGCACATTGCCTACGTACTCTTCTCTCTAATTGTCCAATAAAAAAAGATCTTCTTTCCTAAGAGGAGAAATCTTCAGCTACACAGTGCAAAAAATACCGAGGCTGTTACAAAGCTCTCACTGCAAACCCTTCACTAAAAACCCCTTGGATTCCACTCTGACAACCAAACATGGAAACCGCTGTTCATTTGCAGAGATCATTAAAGGTTATTCAGCATTCTCACACAATGGAAATAACCCTCAATTCTTGCCCAAATTCTACACAGAATAACCAGATTGCATATAATCACTTTGACCACTCCCACATGGAAGAGCTCCCACTTGAGTAATATCATAACACGTCTTACAACATGAAGTTGAGCAGGGTGATAGAGATGAGCGTCTCTGTCGTGGAAGCATCTGACTAATGCACGAGCAATCCCTACAGTCAGCAGAGCATGTTATAGCTTTTAATTTGTGTGCTCTTGACAACGGAGTGCAATAAATAATAATAAAATTGCAATCGCTCTACATTCTGCACAAGCCCGAAGGTTTCGTCCTTCATTTAACGCTATCTGATGAATTCTAGTAAGTTAAGGAAGAATTTGACCCTCAGTGCGCTTCATGAAGATTCCTATAAATAACCTCCCATTAAATATTAACTGTACATATTAGCTGATCGACTGTTTTATGTCATTTAGAAGTTACTCGAAAGACTTCAATACAACAGATGAAGGCTCCCACCCGCTGGCCCCAGATCAGGGACACACAGGTTGGTGTCACTTCCAGGAGCTGTGCTGCCACAGGAGCCACGCAGAGCCCAGCGTAACTTCAACTCTTTCATTAAGTTTCCTAGGAAGTGGTTAGCCTTCAGGCCATAGCTGCAGAAAACTCATGCTTCATCAGTTCTGTGGACAAGGAATTTCATTCTGAAGTTATTAATCGGGCGCTTTGCACAAAGTCACTCAGAAAAAAACAACACGAAGGTGAACTCGTCCTTTCCTATTAAAAAACAGGTAGGCACATCTCCCGCCACCCCCGCTAATCACGAGGATAACGGCCTCTCCAGCTTCTACCCGCTGCTGTCACACTTCTCGCTTAACCAGTGCAGAAGTAGTTCTTTCAAGTGAAGTCCCATACTCAAGCATCTATAAGAACAGAGGCACAGCAGCTATTAATAGGAACATTATGCTAATGTACATTATGTAAATGCTGGCCTGAATGCAGTTCAGTGCAGGTACAATTGTGGAGCAGCCTGGCGCTATTGAGAAACAACCTTTAGAATCCCCATAGCCTGGAGTCTCTGAACTGAACAGTGTTTTCTCAGGAGAGAGACCTTCACAAACGGTACTACTGCTTCTGCATGACTTACCTTGCACGTCAGGGTCATTCGCTAGTTTAAGTTATTTAAAAATGCAAGTAGTTTATCGCTGCAGTTCGAGAACACAAATCGGACAAAACAGTAGCTGGGAATCTAAAGCTACCACAAAGCTTAAGCTTGCATCATTTAAAAAACGTCCATCATTCCAATAAACACAGAAAACAAATTATGAAGTGCTCCTTACACAAACAATAAGACTTCACAGGAGGGAAATTCCTGCTTTTCATGCTGTTCCCCCTATTCAGAGCCCAACTATTTCTAATGGAAATTTTGTTTGCTATTGAGATTATGATTCAGCCGTGTTTTCCAATCACCAGACCATCACCATACTTACAGCAAGGGCACAGACTTAAAGGAAGCTGTGAGGATCTCTCTTTAGGACGCACGCATTTTACCAATATCCCACAAGCTAAGAGGAAGCAGGAGAACCATCTAAAGCCAAGGCTTTGAAATCTGAGCTGCCAAACTAAGCAATGAAACGTATCAGCTCTGGGATAGCAGAAGACAACTTATGGAATGAAATGCTGATGACAAACAAGGTGCACCCGACTTTCCGGAACGGAGAATTCTGCAATAGGTGAACTGTAGCAACAGGTAAAATGAGCAGGCTTTACCTGCAGTACAAGCTGCTGCCAGGCGGTTGCCAGTGGCTGACCACTGCCAATGTTGCAAATGCTCATTCGGTCTGCGGGCTGATTGGCACGCTCAAGTTGCAAGGAGACATTGCGCCGCTCTTCCTCGAGTGCACGGGTAAGCCGCTCGAAACGAGCTTCTTGCTCCTTAACAGATGCTAAAATGCTGGCAGCAGACCTGATATCATAGTCATCCATGATTGTTTTCAAATGCTCCTGCCTGTTAACTGACATGGGCAAACGGAGAGGGGTTAGGTAAAAGGGTGGGGAGGACACAGGTCAGAGGTTAAGAATAAAAATGCACATTGTTAGTCACTGTACCAAAATAGCGTTCATTCTAAGAAGCAAATTCTACTACTCTTTGAAAAGCCTTCCTTTCTTTTTACTGATCTGATTTTCAATCTAAAGTAATTAATCCAGTGCTTCTCTGTGAAGAAAAAAATACACGCTCACCTTGGACAGACTCGATATTTAATTCCTTTGATCTTTTTGCTACAATTGCTCGACGGGGATATTCATCCCTCTTGCAGAACTAATTTCGCTATGCAAATAGTAGCAGACAAAAAGCATTATATAAAAAAGACAGTTGGGAGGGGTGAGGAATACCACCTTTCTCACTACAGACACCTGGCATGTTAGACTTGAACAGCAAATGAGAAGTGTAATGTTTTTAAAGCCAAGCTACATAGTACAAAACACAATTGCTTTCATTTTTCCAAGCGACTGGAATCCCCTCACATTTAGCAGACAGCAGCTGAAAATAGTTTTCCATTTTAAATTACAGGAGTACGCTGTAACATGAAAGATATTTTTAAATACAGACAGTGCAATTGCAGTTGAAATGCGCTTGATGGTTTCAGCATGGGAGCCAATGAAGCAGCCCTTCATGCAGCTGTTCGCTAATAATGTAAATGAAAAAGCCCAAATCGAACATCTTCAATGAAAATCACAGGATTGCTTTTCTCTCAGTGCAGGAAAAAGAATTCAGAGATTAGGGTTATTATTTCTTCAGGTCCTGTAATCCAAGTGAAGATCGTGCTCTGTGCCAAGAGTTACACTATCTTGGAAGGGCCCCTTCACGTGTATCAGAAGCACTACCTCCTCCCACCAGAGAGGTTCTTTGTTTTCCCCATCTATCAGCAGCAGTTAACATGAGCACCGGTGATACCAAAGCTTGGCTTCCAGAAGCTGAGCATTTCATCGCTCTGTGCGTGATTTGAATTGATGCTTTTTTCATGTCCAATACATTTATCAGGTCTTTTTCCTGTGTTGAATCTATAGCAGCTAATAATAACATTCTGCAGTATTCCCAAAAGAGAGGTATTAGTAGATACCACACTGCATGTTATCACATAAGTTTGCTGGAAACTTATTAATAACCTTGAGATCTCTCTTCTCCTGAAGTCATCCAAAAGGCCCACAAGACACCAGAGCAGAAGTAATGGACTAAAAATCCACAGCAGATACCTTGATTTCATAGGAAACAACCTGCCAATAGCTCTGTGGTTTAGTGTTAGCTCCTAAAAAGTTGCTTTTGAAAGGCATCCGAGCATTATGAAATCATGCTGGAAGATGTAAGGACTACCACGTATGAAGTTCACAATGTTCACCATCGTGATTGCAGTTTCTCACACTTTCAGTTCAGTAAGCAAAAGTGTAATATAATAGACTGTTCTTACTTATGCATTGATTTAACTCCTGTTGATATTCTGAAGGAAAACCAAAAACCACCAAAGGGTTTCCAGATGCCACATGCAGGTCAAACACAGACCACGCTGTCAACTTCAGAGATCTTCCACTGCGAATCTTATTTTGCAACGGTAATCTATTGAAAGCCCACAAAACCAGAGGGCATTAAGGTTTCTGCAAGGGAGAATCACCATCCAACAGGACTGTGAACTCGCAGGAAGTCCATGCAAGGCAGGACAGTACTGCAGGACTCACCTGCTACACCTCAGCAAGATTTAGCCCCAGCACAGCCTACACATAAATACAGCCATGCTTCCTGGACCTAAGCTGTATGATATGCAGCCAACTTGCGTATATCTACTTCTGTGCTTCCCTGCTTCGCACAGATGGAGACGGCTCTGCCTCCCAGCAGTACAAACATGCTCACAGATTCCTCAGAGTTTTATCCTGGATGTATTCAAACCAGATGAAACTCAAAAATCCAATGCAGGATGAAAACTTTTCTGTCCTAAGTTCAAAAACCAGCTTATGTGTCATAACGGTAAACCCACATACACATAGCAGAAGGAAGCAGAATCAAACTATAGGAACCCTAAGCATTCCTCCAGGTTTTTCATTAGGAGAAGGTCAGAACTGAGCTCTAGTGGAAATAATCACAGTAGAGCTAATCATACGTGCTGTAACAATCTACTGTGTTTCTTCATGGGGACAAGAGTTTCATCTTATAAGCAAAACAGCGCTAAAAATTATCCAGCCTCAAGTTAAGCTCCATTTTAAAGATTTAGAAGACTTTCTACTTAAAAAAAAACAAACCTGAACCTCACCTGAGAATATATAACTGCAAATCTCCTTTGTAGGACCCTCAGACTACCCAGGGAATTCATTGTCTGCAGTCAAAACCACTTTTTCCTCACATGTGACCATGATATGGGCTAGCCATTCTCTTCTGGGAGCCCCAAGAGCTGGATAGGTCTATGGACTAAGTTCAAAACATGAACCAATTAGGACTGTGGGAAGAAGACAACAGGATTTCAACTGCAGTAACTAAATTCACAAAACACACTCCCTTTAAAATACGTACTGAAAGTTCCTGTTCTAAAGAGAGGCATTAGCAAGAGCAGCATGTGAAACTGAAGCACCTCCTCTGCTACAGATTCTGAAGCAGTAACAGCTTGAATGATTGAAGCTACACCTGATGACTTCGCTGATGTATAACTTTCAAGTCACATTCTGAGAACGTGAGAAAGACCCCACTCTGAAAATTCTTAATGAGCTATAAGAACTTGATGCCACACATGAGAGATCCTAGAAACATTGGGTTCTCTAAGCGGCACGAGTCTCCAGAGAGCTACAGAGATCCCCTTGCAGAAAATGAAACATTAACCTCCTTCCAACAATAAATACGGCGCCTCTTTTCTCTGCACAAAGAAAGACAGAAGGCTGAAAATAAACAATATATTTTCAGATGTACAATTAGTGACCATAAAATTCCTAATTGCTATGCAGAAACTGCAGCAGGACCAGTAACTGCCTTTTAAGAACAGTTGGACAAAGACTGGCTTCTGCATTTCAAATGATTTATTAGCAGATAAATACTTGTTTGCTGTTGATTGCACTCCCAATTATTTACTCGGGGTTTCAACAATTTACATTATCAGCAGTCTAGACTATAGACTAGAGGAGGAAAATAGAAACACTGACTCATGAGTTACTCAGGCTGCCACTTGCAATTTGCTGCAATTTGTGACTAAATTAAAGTGCACTGAAAAGCCTATGACTAAATGAAAATATTAGACCTATAGCAGCCCAGTAAAGTATATTCCTTAGGCTGCACTTCTAAAAACAGCAAACACTTTCCTACAAGGTGTCAAAGGCTACGCTGACAGCAGCAAATCTTCTCCCACCTGCCTATGTGACTCTAAATACATTACTGCGCTGTGTTACAGTTAAAGCCAAGTAAGAGGATCTATTTTTTCTGACTGTTCATGTGAAGAACTAATGCATCAAATGGCCACCTATGGGTCAATACAGCTTAAGCGTTCAATAGGGATGAAAATCACCGCTGTGCAAAGCAGCAAAAAATGGGGGCTCATACACTGCTCATGCCCCAGCTCACGTTCAAGTTTGAAGGGTCTTGGAGATACCGGCATGCCCAGGGGCACTTGGTCCCCTGCACATTAGTTTTGGTAAGACAGAATGTAGCTGATGGTCAGTAATTGTCAAAGAGCCCTTGAGATAGAGGGTATCAGTTTCTCCGAGAGTTGTGCATCTAAATGGAGCAGTCCTGGAAAACCTCAAATCCCAGCACTGTTCAAAATGTTCTACCTTTCCAAAGCAACTGCATACTTGAGCAAGCTGTGCTTGAAGAGAGCAGCCCGCCACAGCACCACAGAACCTTCTCTTGGGGGAAAGGGAAGTACTTCAAGGCACACAGGAAATGCCTCAGCTCTGATAGTCCAAATACTGAGCACAGCTATTGCTCTCTCCCAGCCCAGTTTAAGTCCTCTAGGTCCTGCTAGCAAGAAATGGTACTACAATGAGCAACAAGAAGCTTGTATGTACAGCAAGCTGATAGGTGTAGTAGCAAACATGAAAGCCTGTGAGCATGCATGGAAACAGTTGCTATGTGCTTTTACAGGGAGGAAAACCATCAGCTTAAAAGCAAAAGCGGAGCTAAAATAATTTGTGAAACTGAAGCATAGCGCATGGCAATTATGTTTTCACCCTGAAGTGCTACAAGAGATGAGCAGCACAAAATGACTGTTACCCCCCATGCCATATCACAAAGCATGCAGAGAAAAACCAAGCAAGATACACACCTAGTGGATTACTGGGGCCTGAATGTCAAAGGTGCTGTGACATCACTAAGACTAGGAAAGTACGGACAAAGTAGGACAGCAGCCTCAAGCAGAACCAGCTATAAGAGAGGAAAGAGAAGAAAGTTAGTTAATAAGGTATTACAGCCTAGGTTCTCCTTAGCATGTTGTATAAATTATTTATCATACTGTTTTGCTCCTAACTTGGAAGAAAAAGAAACAAACAGCATTCAAAGGAGGCAACCTTGAGACTGCTGAAGACTACAAAATAGTATAAAAAAAAAGTCTGCGATTTGTTATCAGCAGTCAATACTTGCAATTCCTGAGAGTCTGCTAAACTGGGGCAGACTGAGCTGGGGCACTGAGTTTGAACACTACAGAACTGGATGTTGTAGCCAAACATTTTATAACACAGAAATCTAACGTGACACCCTTTAATTAACAGCAGTTATTTATGCACACAACTCTGGGCCTCGTTTTTGATGATGAGCCCCCAATCAGTGCAGGATTGTTTCATGGATACCTATCAGAGAGGGTAGATTACTTTCTAGAAAATGCACACAGCACAACAGTTTCAAGTCGCTTTCTTTACAGTGTTTGTAACCCAATCCAACAGGAAACCCAAGCGAAAGTAGGCTCTTGGATGTTAGGTCTTCTATTTAACTTGTAAATCTCTGACCTGTTCAGTCATAAAACATTTAGCACCACACTTCTCTGGGTCATTGGTTGCAAATATAGTACCTGTTTTTGCTGGACAACGTAGAGAACAGAATCTATTTCACAAAGGCACGGTTCCATGAAGGAGCACATCCAGTTTCAAGCTACCACCATGCAGAAATGCAGCAACCACACGGCACGAAGTGCAGAGCCAATACAAACTTACTTTGCTGGTTCAAATACTTCAGAACACTTTCAAAGAGTAATTTTGCCCCAGCAGATTTCACGCTTGACCAGGTACCGTCTGCCTTCTTGAAGCCAGCATAAACACTATTTCACGTCTTTCTGCCAAATTACCAGAAAGAGGATCCTTTCTTTGCATTGATTCAGTCTCAAAGGGCAAGGAATTGCCATATGAAAGAGAAACAACTGATTTTCCTTAAACTAAATGCTGTGCTCAGAACTTACCAAGTAGAATAAAACTGGCAAGGATATGCCCAAACATGAAAGTAAAGAGGCAGAGAGAAACACTAATGCTGAAGTAAAGGACCAGGAGGAATAAATCAAGCATAATTCAGTTTCTACAGACAAAAGAGCAATACTTTGCAAAAACAAATGCACACTGCACGTAACAAATGCCAAATAAGCTGCTTCTCAGACCTTACGGTGAAACTCCTCCTGAGCGTGGCTCTTCCCGCTGCTGCTCTGGTTGAGCGAGTTCTAATTTGACCCTTACGTGACAATCTCCACCAATGAATAGCAATGAGGAACTCACAAAGAAAGCTACTGCAATATAGTTCTCTCATAGGCACGGACAGACACGCTGTGTTGGCATCAAAAGAAACAAAAAAGCTGGTCAGAGCTTTTTTTTTTTGGTAATTCTTAGGACAGAAGCAGTCTGTGAAGCAAGGCTTCCACAAGGGAGACGGCAAGAGGAGAGGAAATGCTAGAACTCTTCAAGAAGGAACTTTGGATCTGAAAAGCATAGCAAAGAACACTACAGCTTGCCAGCTCTATCACTGCAGAAAAACGTCTGCGTAAAATATGTGGGCATTCCATCAGTGAGAGATGTCACCCAGGCATCCAGCAGGAACCATTTCACAGAAACAAGCTGCAAACTGAGTTACAGAACAAACTACGCTCCGCGCTTGGCAACACGCACAAAACCACATACACATCACTGCGTGCACTGTGCTCTTCTAAGAGCCTCTGAAGAGGCTCTAAGTAGTACTTCTATACGTATATTTAAGCACATGTATATATACTTACATACACTGAGATATATGAATATTATATTAATATTACGTTATAGATGGTATAAATCATACAAAGATATAAATATATTTAAATACAAGGAAATGTAGGCTACCTATATGAAAGCTATACTAATCAAAGCACTTCTTGCATCATCACAGCCGTACTCACGATCTCATGCAGAAAGAAGTGCACTGAACAAAGTCCTCCCAGCACGGATACAGGCCTGCTGGCAAAGGTGCGTTTTGAGTCCCAACTTCAGTTTGAAAGAACAAAGCAAATTCTACAATTGTACCAATGCCTCCCACTGTCAGCAGAGATCTGCAATGACACTTCCACCTTAATCTGTGTTGAAATGGCACATCTTCCAGCTAATCTCTCCCGATTCACTGGTGCACATTTAAACGACACCAGCCATGGTTTTTCTATGGACTCCCTTGGAAAGCGACTCCTGGCTTCACAGTGACGTTACCTTGAATTCTCCTGGATTTTCTCCCCAAATCCCATGCGGTGTTTTCAGGGCTTGGTGGCACAGCAGGCCCACGTAGCTTTAATTACACTGTCACTCTGTCTCCCTAGTAAGATACACCTCTATTGCTACAGCGTACTCCCAGAGGGGAGGAAAATACATTAGAGCAATACAAAACACATCCATAACTACATGCATATAATAGCACAAATAATACAGAAGAGCATTATACAAAAGCCACCCTTGTAAAGATATTTCAATATGAAGGAAAAGTTATAGCTTTCGAGTAGTTCCATAGCCCAAAGTTCCATTTCACTCTGAAATTTATCATTTACAGACCAGAAGAGCGTGACAGCACCTTTCTGAAGCACAGCCCTTGCTCCTTGGGCCCTAAGAACTTGTCTGCACTGGGTAAGCTTAAGTCTTCAATCACAGAGCATTCGTTATGCCACACTTCCCTCGAAGATCAGCGTGGTGTTAATTAAGCATAAAATAGCACAGCAAAGCGGCGGCGTTTTGCTCACGCTAAGTGTCCACCCTAAGGTTTAACAGAGTACGTGGTGCACTCTAAGGTCACACTGCGCTGTAAATTCCCTGCACAAACACAACCTCCCCCCACATTTCCAGTAAGTATTTAGGTGAACAGTTTTTTAAAATCACATACATATCAAAAGATGGGACAATGCAGAGATGGCTGGATTCTGACTCTGCTACAAGTCTGCAGAACGTGAATGTGACAGCTCAAATCCCCTGCTATTGTTCCACCTCAACGAGTGCTAATTCCAGCAAACTCAGTCAGGACCATGAAAGCACAGGCACCGCTCACTTTTTCACTCCCACCAGACAAAGAATCACTGGTTTGCGGAACTTAATTTCTATTTATCTGCTTTACTCGGGTAGCATTTGGGAGACAGCACTTTTCACCCCCATGTCAAGAAGCCAACTCTGTAACACAAATAGCATACCTGCTACTTCTCAAACCTCTGACTCATTTTCTTTGTGGCTTGAAATTCTGCAAGTCTGATTGCTACTGGCTTGATTAGTTCACAGGGCAATCACTTTAACACCCCGTAACACATGCCAATGCATCCTAAAACTGCTGCACGTCATTGATTTTTCAAAGGTCTCCCCCACTGAAATCAATAAGCAGCTCTACTTAAAAAATGGATTGCACTTTGTGGCCCCTTTCTGATTCGTGTACATCCAGGTTTCAAAGCAACCTCACAGCAGCTGTTAGCAGAAGCTACAGGGATGAGCTGCAGCACTGCCCCTGCCCGCAGTCTGACTCCCGCTGCCGTGGGGTGCGTTGGTCCCTCCGCAGCAAGCAGAACCAACCTGCAGCTGTCTGCATCAACTTCAGCCTAGCAGAAAGCTCCACCAGAAAGCAGAGAATTCCAGTAGAAGATTACCATTTGACTCAAGTGCTGCCTTCCATGCAGCCAGAACAGAACTGTGCAGCAATGCAGCTGACATGAACACAAGATAGCTCCAGGTGTTGCAGTAACTACCAGTGCACCAGCACTGCTGTCTGCACTGGACTGTATTGACGGACCTGGCCTCACCTCATTTTCAACAGAAAGACTTCCTTACCACACTGTGCTGCCCTGCCGGGATACTACTGCAAGCACTGCCACCACTAATCAGTAGGCCTGTTCTCAGACCAGGGCTATTTCAATGAGAAAGAGAGACGTCTAGATCAAAAGCAATGCATTCCATAACTTCACTCTCCAGTCCTTCTGTTAGCATTTTAAGGCCATAAATAAGGTCATAAATAAGTCAATCCCATAAACAAACTGCAATAACATTCTGCAACTCTCTTTTTTTACATGTATATACACAGAATACTTAGATTTCACTATACAATACAATCCCACCCTCATTTCTCCTGGCCTCCAGGCATTTTGCACTTTGGTGAAAGTGCTTCCATTGTAAGAGAAAGGTTATGGACAGCAGCGCAACCTGGAGCTGTTTGCACGCTGCCTACAGCTGAGAACTGCTGCGTTTATAACCATCACATCTCCATTTGCTGAAGTGCAAGTGCAGTGGTAGGCAGCAATTTCCATAGCCAGACCAGTTTCCCACTGATAAAATGGAACACTGAAATATTACAGTAAGGCTGGAAAATCCTGCAGGTGGTTATGATCATTGTTTCATGACAGATATTACTGCGGTATGTTCTAACAAAGAGGCAATAACAAAACGGCAAGCAACAAAGATCGGGACAGCTCTGCAGCTAAGCTGAATAGCAGCCTGCTTTATGTCTTCCAAATGCTGCAGCAGCAGCGGCAGCAGACAGCGTGCTGCAACCAGCTGACACTGGGAAATGGTCCTTTCACTGCAGGTTAAGAGGAAAAAATTCAACACGACCCCACAAAGCAGTGAGCACTTTAAGCTCAGCAACAGATGTGCCAAATGAGTTATCCCAACCGGGAGGAGTTAATTGATGTTATAAATAGTGCTCTGAATTTTAAAAAAAGAACAAAAGGCCAAAGCCACAAAAACGCTCCCAAACAGATAACCTTTGCAGCCAAAGCACACTGTGCAGCTTCACTTAGGAGCTATTTTCCTTTAAAAAGTGGGCTTTGGTGTTTTACATGTAGATGAACACAAAGATAATTTGATTTCAAGCTACTGAGAGATTTCCTTCCTTTCATGTTTCAGAAGAACAGGACTGCAAGCAGCTAAATGAGATCTGTAGATTACAGTAAAAGAAAGGCTAATAGAACTGCACAGCTACATTCCTGGGTAATAACCAACATTCAGTAACCCAGGGCTCCAGTACCAAGGTTTATGAAGGCATTTCCCATTAATGCTTTTAAGATTAATGCAAATAAATGCATCAAAAGGCAACAGATCTTCTAACCCATCTGAATCAAACGCTCAGTATTTTACTCCAACAATCTGCCATTGCTAGGGAAAAAACCAATCACAACTCTTGTGTTCAAAGCAAGCATCTTTCCTGTGGCTTTCAGGAGGAAAACAGAGCAAACCCCTCCTGTCTCCATTCTGGACATGCATCTTCTTTAACTCTCACTGTCATGTCTGGTGGGTTGTGCGGCTTCTGCATCACCCAGAACAAAACTGAAAATATTTGTACGGACAGGAAGGATAAAGTGCCAACATTCATGTTTAATTCTTGAAGCCACTAAATCAAATGAATTTTATTAGCTGCTTACTAATCAATCCTACCGCATTACTCGCTCCTATTTCAAGCTCTCATTAAAACCAGCCAGATTTAGACCCCACAGTGCTTTAAATCAGGACCAGTATCAATGAAAAGGAGATTAAAGCAATATGAAAAGAGGGAAAGAACAGAATGAGGCCCACTAGCTCTAATTCTCTCCAGTAACATCTGTCTCATTCTAAAGCAAGTGGGTTTATTTTTTTTTTTCCACCAAGCTAAATGTGGAAGCCTGAGGCACAAAGCAAACCTACTCAGAGCAGAACTACGGATCTGCTTTCTTTAGTTGTATGTGCAGATAAAGATGGCTCAGATAGACCCTCTGCTGTCTCAGCATCTGTAAATTTAAAATGCAATCTGAGTTCATTTTACCCTCATTGGTTTAGGATGAAATCCAAGTTTGTCATGGTTAACACCACAGCTGTTTTAGAGCTACAAGACAAGCATGCATCTGAGAACTGGTAAATAACATCTGAGCAAAATAGAAGCATTGAGCTCGTCTTATGTCTTGAATGGTCGTTCAGTTAATGCACAAACATATAAGGGCAGGAAAAACAGATACATTTAATGACAGTCTCGAAGAGACTCTCATCATTCCATATGATGGATTTTGGCAAGTAACATCTCTAACACTGCCAACAGAACAGCCTTTGTTACACACTGCAAAACATCCCCCTCCAGAGCCTTGCTGTCTGAGGGGCAGAAACAACGCCACGAGAACTGCCAGTTTACTTCTCTGCATTCACATGCAAGGCACTGTTTCATCTTTAAAGGAGGAATCTTGTGTCACCCAGAAGCATTTTGTGTTCTACTAGCCAAGCACGTTGTCTTCTTCAGGGTTATACTAGCAGCCAAAATAGCCTTCAGAGAATAACATCCAGGACATGACTTGTTCCTATCACTGGGTAAAACAAGAAGCCATAGGAACCCCAACGATTCGTGCACATTCTAATGTTCTGTACTCATTTGGTGCCTTTGCTCGTGTGGAACAGAAATGCAGTTCCGTACTTAGACTGCACAGTGCTTGTTACATTCATCTGCTTAGCAATAAAGATTTTTGACACCACTGCAAGTAACAATTTTCACAACTAAGATTTGATTATTTACTATACGGGTTTTACTTTAAAAAAACAACAACAAAAACCAACACAACACATTGGTTTATAACTACCAACATCTGAACATCCCAAGTTTCCCCTGACAGGCCATTCCCTCAGGCTCACTTCCTCTTTTAGGAAAACTTCAGCAATCATTTGACAGTTTCTCACATCACTAAAAAAAAAAAACAACAAACTCACAACTGTGTGCTTCTTCCAGTAGTGGCCCAGAAGACAGAGCTGAGCAATTTGCTATCAGTCAGCAGCCCCACAGCTACCAGCACAGTGCAGAGGTGTTGGATGCGTTCTCTCTTCAGCTTCGTATGCAGCTCAGAGGCTGCAGAAGTCACCACAGCCTTGCAGGCACCACCATATTAACATCCGTACTGAACCTCATGTTCTGTTCCTGTTCCTCCTTTCCTGCCTATAAAATCTGCTCCAAATTTGCCTTACCATAAGATTCCATCTAGACTCCATTTTGATTACTACTACTATTGTGCTGACTCTCTTCTTGGGTCGGCAGTTCAGAACAACAAAAGGAAACTTCATGCTTTTACCGCTGGCATCCAAGCAAAATGAAAGTGAGTTTCTGAGACATGGAGAAGACGAAAGGTGATGTAATACGTATTTCCCTGAAGGTGAATTAAAAGTCTCACAGATAGCCCTAACTACAGACATATCCTAGCCTTCTCGACACTTAGATTCCAAACACCTTTATCACCAAATTCTATCCCATCATAGCAGAAAAGAACCAAAGAGCCTTAAAAACAGTCGGTGACAGGAAGAAGTGATACAGAGAACTTCCTCGATGGCATGCTGAATAAGTAACGATTTTCTTTCTGTTCTCCTAATTCAAGACAAGAAATTCAGCAGTTACAACTGAACGCTCTGGTACCAGACATAGAAAGATATTGATAGCAGAGGCAGTAGAAATCTCTGCAGTCAATTATTTTCTAAAATAGCAGAAACAGTTGTGCGCCTTGGCCTCAAAGTCTTTCACGTCCTTCAAGTGCTAGAGTTGAAGGTCCTTCTGCTTGCGGCCTGGTGGCACATGGACTCAAGCAAACACACCACTGGTGGCATGAGGTTGACACCGATCCAAAAACCAGTAGGAACTGGGAAAAGTACTGTATTTAGGGACATCAATATCAATCGTCATTTGGAAAGGTTGTTTACTTCCAGATATCTACAGTTAGATGCTGACTTCATTCCTGTCAAGGCAATTCTACTTTAGTATCTTTGACTAAATCTTAATGCTTTTTGTAGTTTATGTTGCCAATCAGTAATATTTCTTCTTTCCAGGAATGCACTTATCACAATTGCCTAATTACAGTTATTTGGATGCAGAAATACTTCTTCTAGATCATTAAGTATCTGCTGCAAGAGACAACTTTCTATTCAAACATCCCTTTTTAATAACCATTCTGCCGATGACTGCTCAGTGGGAAAAATAATAATTTTGCTTTAACCGTCTACCCACTTCAAAAGTTTAAACAAGTTCCTTCTATTATATCGAAATCCTGCACTGTGTAAGAATGCCTTCCAGCTACAACCTTCTAACTTACTTTATGAAGGTTCTGTAAGCAAGAGATAAGTAGCAAACAGTTCAAACAGCAAGTGCAATGTAATCTCTGCTCAGAAACCTTCCCACAGAGGCTAGAAATGGGCCCTATACACACCTTCAGTTTTGACATTTATAAAGATGACAACATTTAATGTGAAAGTAATTAAAAGAGAATAAAAAGAACTTTATTAAAAAGCAGTAGCACGATACTTTTAGTTCAAAGGATTATTTTAAAAGAATGCTTGGCTAAAACCATAATCTACCTACACTGAGAAAAATCAAATGCTACACAGAAGGGAATGATATTTCAGGAAAGCAAACAAAAGAGAACTGCAATATTAAATCCCTTTATTCACCACTGCAGCCCCAGGTTTAAAACAGACACATCAAAGTATAGAGGTGAATTTTCAGCAGCTGAAAATGCTTGTGGTCATCCTGTAAGCAACCAGAGGATGGGCCTTTTGATCTCAAGCAAGGCTTCAACATAGTTGGCAGGGTGTGAATGGAGAGAGGAAGACATCTCATAAGTGTGACCCTCACTGCAAAAAGAGGAGGAGTGCAAACAGTCACAGACATCAGCCTGGCTTGTTCGGATGCAGTAACACCTCAGGAGAACAAGCTGCCAGAGGCAGGTCAGTCGTCCTGCTGTAAAAGCAGCCTCAGGAGGAAGCCCCATAGTGGGAGACACCTCCTGCTCTGTGAGGGTTAGAATGGAGCTAAATGAGAATTTCAACGGTAGAAGAAGAGAAACAAGGATCAGAGATGGTATGAAATCAAACAAACGATTGCTATCCATCTTGTCAGTAATCAGCTAGCACTTGAATTTTACTCTCATCAGTGCCTGAGCTCTGAACACAAAGCGGAATTACAAAGGTTCCGGTTGAAGTTCCACATTTTTAATACTTGCCATCCCACCACTATTTGAAAATCAATGTTAGTTGGCCTTCAGTAGCCTACAAACGAATGTATTTCCAAGAGGTGTAAAAAGAACAAAAAACAGAGCGTAATGTCTTAACATACACAGAAACAAAGCAACAAATTACTGGAGAGACACCTGGTAAGCAACTGAAGAAACACGATACCTTCTATGGTGTTCTTTTCTTGCAGCGGCTTTACAATAGAAATTCTCCCTTGATTTGATGATAACTCTGTCAGAGAAACAAAGAAAGGAAAAAAAGACACTTGTTAAATCTGGAGAGAGTAGAGAGGAGTATATTTAGATAACCAGTACTGTTCACATCGTACAGGGGAAATCCGTTACTTTCGTCTTTACTCGATTTCCATTCCCTGAGTCATGCTGGTGTACAGGACTCTCGTGTTACTTCAGGTATCTATCCCACCATCACCTGAGACCCTCAGATCCCATACAACTGGGGTGCAGAAAGTAAGCTCAATAGGAAGCATTCTTTGGCTAAGGAGCCCTTCTAATCCTCTTGATTTCAGTCCCGGTACCAACATTCCATGCATCAAATAGTTCTAAACATAGAACTTAATTCAAAGTACATTTAATTTGACATTGATTCATAGCAAAAAATGTTTCCTTCATAAGCACATCCCACAGCATTTTCAGTCATTCAGGCCTAAATATCATCTAGTGACTCTAAAAACGTCAACTGCGGATACATAAATACATCCCATATTGCTTGACATTTCCTATTGCTAGAGGAGACACTATGAGAAATCAGGACGGGAAGAAATTCACCAGAAAGAACTCGACACTTCTCAAGACCTCTTTGTTTAGTTTGAGCATCAGGTGCGCCCTATGGCCAGGTAAAGAATGGGAAACTGCACGGGCTGTTCCCTGCCGTACAGTTTGCACAAAGCCACCCATGAAAGGCGTTCTCTGCTCCTGAGCAGATTCCTCTCCCGTGCACAGAAACAAACAGCCTCATGTGAGCCAAGTAGAAAAGTCCAAACTGGATGAGAGATCTGACAGTGTGAGGTGACCGGACAAGCAGACTACTTCTCAGTTCAGTCACAACACTACTTGTAACAGGTATTGCAACGCCTTGCCAGCAGGCATGGCAGGCCTCCATCTTTGGTTCCTTGTCGATTGAGCTTTTCTCTGGCTTTTCTGGCATCGTAATAACTAACATGGTATGAGCTTGACGTGGGTTACACGGTAACAGAAAAACCACTTTCAGAATCATTGTTCCCACCCTCACTGCATGCAAACAGCCCAGAATCTAATATTTCCCTTACTTACAGCAATAATTATGCAGACAGCACAATTCTGGTTAACAACAGAATTACACGGATGGAAACGAGACCAGCAGAAAAGAATTCACTTGGTCCAAAGTTAAACCCATCAGTGTCTTGTCTGTACGGATCACAAGAAGCCCATGCCCTCCAGCTGTGTGCTCGCCTCAGCAAGGACTTCGCCACAGATAAATCACGGTGAGCACAGGCAGAGCTGAGCTGTATTCCTCGTGCTATACTCTACCCCGTTGTGAACTGCTTTTCTTTACCAACAGAAAAGGGAATGAGCAGAAGGAATTTCCTGCCTGATCTCCTCCTTCCTACACCTTATGTCCTCCTTCGCCAACCTGCTGTTCCGTTTCTCTGGGAAATGCAGACGATTCTGACTGACAGCGCAGCTCTGCGTTCATAGAAGTCGCCAGACAGGAACCATGAGGTACCTGCACTGCACAGCTCCGAGCGGGCACTCCCCACAGCTTGCACCAGAGCACATCAGACACCCATGGGAAGCACGAGCACCACAATGAAAGACGTGACACAAACACAGCTACCACGCCATGCTTAACAGCAGCGAAGCTGAACAGGCAGTCTACCACATTCCACCAAGAGACGAAAGACCGGCCGTTTGATATTCCAATATTTACATTCAATTATCTTTAGAAATTCATTTAAAATAGCATTATTTCTGTGTCGCATACGAGCTCGGAGTTCCTTTATAAACTCCTACTCATTCTTAATTATCATGTAAATCAGTGGATCAACATCAAACAAGCAACCATTAACTAAATCAGCTGATAAAAACGCAGACAAAGTTCAGACTGAAGCAGTGGCAAAATGCCCAGAGCATCAGAAAAAGCCTCTTAACAGCTCAGTCAACATGGACAGATACACGGACCTTTCAAGATAGATGCTCTGGGTAATAACAGTCACTGCCAGTACGTGGAATATAAACACCGCAGAAGAGGTAAAAGGCCCACGTACCAATACACAAACACGCCACAATCTGATCTGTGGCTTTTTAAGATGTCAGAACTGAAAACACACCACAGGCTAGGAAATGTCACTCAAGTCATTACATGCAAAACAGTGATATAAATTATTTGTTAGGGTAATGATGGCTGAGCTAACTCTGGCAACCCATCTGCACCTGTTTCCTGCGGTATATTAGCTTGAATGTGCCATGTCTTTATCAACAAAGAAAATCTAACAAATATAGAACAACAGAAGGCAACAGGTGATCACTTCAACATAGTGCGATACGAGCAAGTCACACTTAAGCTAATCCTTTACTGAAGGCAACGCCATAAACTCTTGTGCATTTGGTGCATTACTATTCATAAGAAGCCCGGACAACGTTGAATGTAAGACTAGGATTTTGTACTGAATATCAAAGTTAATTAAAACTGACAATTCTTCATAGCCACACATCTATGAAGGGCAATATTTCCAAGATTTGTTTTTCATCACGTCATATAGATTAGCAAACATGCACAATGGGTGAGATATGCAGAATCCACCAGGTAGCCATGAATTATAATTGCTAACAGTAAAGTTCATAATCTTCCTATTGAGATTCTGCTGACAGCAGGTCGTACCGCTACTGGATGTCTAGGAACTAAAGGACAGGCAGGTGTGCACAGAAACTAAGAGCACACAGGCACATTTAATATATGACGTGCATGGAATGAAGGAGACCTCCCCAGCATGGTCTCTCGAGTATTTAGCAATAACATCACTAAAAATAGCTGAATGCCTTTTATTAAAAAAAAATAATTTAAAATTTTACAGCTTAATATGCATAAGAATTCATCACATCCAATTAAATTAAAATGCAACGCTTGATCGCTTTTTATGCAAATCTGAAAAAGGAAGATTGCATAATATGCTAATACACAGTTAGAATTTACCTATTTCTGTTTTCCAGCATCCTAAGGATAACCCCACTGAACGCAGCTTTTCACAGGGTAACCAAATTCATCTTCGGCAGTGAAAAATCATTCTTCTTTCCAATACGTTTGCTGACGAAAGCTGCGGTCAATGCAGGTTTTGACACAGAGTCGATCGGTAAGATTAATCTACTGTTAGGTAAGATATGAGTTAGGTTTAGTTTCCTTTAACAGCTAACATACTTTGCACCTCTTTTCAGCATTACATTACATTAACCAACTCGTGCAACTCCAGACACGTTTAACATGGAACTTCAGTTTGAATTTCAGGATAAGAATAACTTTGGATTTGAAAAGCAGGTGCTTCACAGAAGATACCTGTTCCATTAATTGTATTTATGCAGTGAATTTACCATGATCGGATTTAATTTTAACATTTCAGAATGATGTAAATACCATTAGAATGGTTACATAGTACAGATGTTCAGTCAGCCCCAACCTAGACATCATGAAAAGCCAAATGATCTTTGCTTACTGAAGGCTTCAGCTTTACACAGCTCTTCCCAACCCATCGAGAGCTCCAGTAAAGGCTTACAGTGAGAGAAAAGGATTCTGAGCTTCATTTCTTAATTCACGGTCATTGCCTTGGCACAGGGGACCAGCAGAATTGCAGGCTAGAGAGAGGGGAGTGATACGATCCCGAAGGAGATCAAGGGATGGGTGGATCTCAGTAAAGAGGGACAAGAGGAAAGCAGGGAAGGGTTTAATTTGTAAGCAGACAAGTTTAACGCAGTCTTCAAGAGAAAAAATTCAGCAGACTCCAGCTGTGAATTTAGCTAAAGGTTTGTACTTACATTTCTTCAGGCAAGCTATTCAATACACTGCTATGTTTAATTGAAAAAGTACTCCAAAACAAAGAGAGAAATGAAGCTCTCCCATCTGGCCCCTATTTGAAAACGTTTTGATGTAAGGAAGAAAGGTGCTGCCTAAAGGAAAAGATAAGTTTACTGCATGTGTATCACAGCTACTCTTAACAGGTTTGAAACTCACTCGCTTCACAGTCCAACCATACAGTTATGAGCATCTTTAATACTGCCTTCAGCAGCCACTTCCTGAAAAAAAAAAGCCTTGAGTTTCCTAAAAAGTCAATCTTTGTGGGCAACTTTAATTCAAAAAAGCAAACTGAAATTTACAATTATTATGGTACCGTACTTGATGGAACAGATTAGCTGCTACAAAGCAGCACAGGCAGTAACAATTTCATTATGATTACAAGAACCAGAAGCACTCCGCAGCCAACATCATCAGATGCCTCTGGGTCCATCAGGCACCCTCCTAGCAGGTGAGCAACGCTGCCCCGGCTGCCGGTGGCTAACATCTCCTGGTTTGGCAATTGAGCCAGCAGGGTCTCAGCTCTGAACAATGGAGTTACCAGATATTCCATCAATAGAGATTCAGGTTTTTCCCCAATTTCCAGGACAAGAAAAAGCAGCTAAAAGGTGGTATTGACTCCCAGACATACACATCTCCATATTCACAAAAAGATTACGCTACTGCCTATAATTTTAGGTTAGCTGGTGCATGCTAAGCACATTTATTAACATCTCTTGTTTCCCGGTGCTTTCAATTCAGTAGGTTTAAGAATGGTGAAGTCATAACAGTCTGCTGAGTATTACCTTGGTTTCAAACACTAAAAAAGGGTTCTGGCTCTTATTGTAAACAGGCTAAGGGGTAACAGCAGTAGGAATCTGGTTGTCCTGGCACTACTTGAGTGGAGTGATTTGCTTTGCTGTACTATTTCCATTTTTATGACTGCTCTCATCTCTCTTTCATGTGCTGCTTTCTCTCTGCCAATATAGAAAAATTTACTATGATCCCGCTGTAAAGAAATGGAAGCAATTTCCTAATACTCACACAGTTTTGTATTTATCATTAAGGTCAATGGAAGGAGATTAAACTAAATCACATTCCTAAAACGATGGCAAGTAATCATCTTTCTAATTGAGAACAGTTTTTCCTGTTGCTTTTTCTAAGAAATATTGTGGTGTGGAATGCTAGAGAAAACCTGAACAGGAAGCATTCAGGGAAAGCGCAAGCCAGTAGAAAAGAAAGGAGAGGAAGGAGAGGGCAGACCGACCACGGGAAGTTTGGCAATTACCATAAACCAGTTAATCTAGTTCAGTGACGGCCTGACCTTACAGAGTCCCAAACAATGCATTTTGTTAATAGCGGAGCCATAAACAAGAGATGAAAGATGTCTCTGAAAGGTCAGTAACCCACTAAATACAGTGGGAGCAAAATGGAAGAGTATACGGCACGCACTAGAAAGCCTGGGGATGAAACATGCTGACACCAAATAAATTGGTGAGTGGGAAGAACACAAGAACAGGCAAAAAAAGACACTTGGGAGATGAACATTTCCAGTGTAAACAGCCACAGCAGTGCCAAGTGCGAACTGGCAGCGTAAGCACATGCCAAAATGTATTTGGAGCTACAACCAGGAGTGTCAGTAAGCGCCTGAGTAATTGCATTTCTCCCTCTCAGTATACTTGTCTTGTGGCTGCTGCGATAGCTTGCTTACATAAATATTAGAAGGCATGGAAGTAATAACGGACATCTGAAATTAATATTTCTGATACATGATTTAGAGACTGCAGAGAACTTTTATAGTTCCTATGCAGGGGGAAAACAAGTAGAAAAACATACACAGAAGCAGGGAAACAAGGAGAGTAAGGGCAGGAGTGAAGGCGAACATATGTCTATACCTGAAATAGACATGGGAAATACGCAATTAATACATACTTATGTAATTAATACATCAATAATATAAGAAATAAACAGATGAACACTTGCAAAAGTGTGAATCATGCTGCATCTGGTTTTGCTCCCAAAACAAAGAGAAATAAGATGAGAACAAAAGTCAGAGGGACAAATGAGCACAGGATGCGATTTAAAATGCAGATGCACAATGCACTCGAGCTTCCTGAGCTCAGATGCCATCGAGATACTGAGACTTGCAGAACCTTGTTGTCGAAGCACACTGCTTGCAGATCAAACTCACCCTCCGCTCACCAGAATGGAGCAGGCAGAAAGGGGAGCAAGACAGCACGGGTAGCCACAAAGCAGGAAGAAAAGCTGGCAGGTCTCCTTTTAGCTCTGCCAGCCTGGACAGCCTTCTCCTAACAAGCAGCAAATGTGATAAAGCCAAGGAACAGGCCTGACTGTCAAAAATACAAAAGCAATAGCTCTACCACACAAGTCTTATTTGCATCGTAAATGTTTATAATCTTCAGATTCAAGAGACAGAGTATGGCTGCACATCTGCTGTTAGTCTGAATGCACGCCTTTTAATACAAGCAGCTAAGTGACTGCAAACACTACAGAGCCACAACAGTTCTGGGGGACTTCAGATGCCAGCTCCCAGTCTGCCTCCGTCATCGGAAGGCTGTGGCAGAGCAGTACTGCTCAGATGCTGGATTACTCCTCTCTAATTTTATTGTTCCTTCCGAACGATTCAGTGACATCTCCGGTTTCTGGGGCACTATAAAAGCAGTGAAAAAGCTGAGGCCAATATTCTAGACCCAAAAATCCTCAGCTTGACTCATTACTTATTAGAAAACAATACATGTCATGAAGGTATCTTGGAAATAAGCAAGATATTTTGATTTCCAGCCACAACAGTGCCACACGGGTTATAGGTGCTTCTCAGACCTGAAAACACACAGATATTAAATGGACCCTATGAATACCATATTGGACACGATACTGTATCAGTCTTGCAAAGTTGCACACAAATCTACTTGTCTGTAACTCAATAGAATTACTGTAATGAAAGAACATTGTTTTGCTTGCTGCCAGAAAGAGGCAATCATCCTTAGCAGGCTGACAGAACTCCGCAAAGCTGCCGAGCATTAAGCTGCCCATATGATGTTAATACAACCCCATGACAAAACCTAACAAGCTGCCATTCCCTCCAGCCCTCCCATGGGTCTTACTCACCGGTCCTCAGAAAGGCAGACAGCCCTTTCCATCTGTCCAAACACTACGAGTCTCCATCCTCCACTGAAACTGTTATTAACATACTTCAATGAATAACACTAAAGTTTGAATACTATTGTCCATACGCTTTGGTAAAGCTATAGCTTTGTGCTGTGTGTTTTCTCAAAGTTGATACAGGCATAATCTTATTATTACAAACCCTGGTAATCTTCCCAGCTGCTAACCAAGCACAAGCTCCACATGAAGGCTTCTGTTCAACCAGAAATCAGACTGTCCAAGAACTGCACGATTTCAGGCTAGATGTTAAAGAAATCAACAATCCTATGAAAGCTTAAATTGCTAACAGATTAAAAGCTTGCATTCAGGATCAAAACCCCAATCAAAACCTATGGCTAAGGTCAGAATCAACTGAAATAGTACTCCACTGCATTCACTGGTGTGAAACCTGTAAATTGCACCGTCGTCACTGGTACAATTCACAATCACATCTTTTTAGGCAAGTTGTTGATATGATTGAGCTTCCATTAGATCTCTGTGATTTACACTTTGAAGGGCAGATTTTAATTGTATGTGTGTCAATCATAAGCTCCATCCAATTGTCATGGAAACGGTCATTCCAATGAAGGGTCAAATGACTAACTTGGCTGCTGGAACACAAGTTTTATTGCTGCAATTCAGCAAAACTGCCTGGTTTGCATATATTATGCTGAATGGAATCACAGCAACGGCCATGCTGCTGGACACAGTGCTCTGCCAAGACTGTAAATGGATTTAATATTTCATAAAAGAACCCATGCATTATTCTCCTTGTATCCAAGAGAGCGTGACGTTGCAGGGCGTGCTCCATTCTGTAACACTCCCATGGTTTTTGCTCTGTTTCCAGCATAATTTCTGCCCACAGACATGACTAGGCAGGTTAATTGAGTTAATTGAGAATTTAAGGCATAAGCAAGACCATTCAGGCTTAATGCACTGCTTTGACAAGTGGTGCAGATTCTTGTAGCAGTAATTACTGTGATAACCCAACACCTTCGAGAGGTGATTTTCAAAAGCAGTCACAATGGTTAGATATCATTGCTTTCCCAAAACAAGGAACACATACTTGGCTGCCATCACCCAAAAAATCCTAATACTCTGTTTTTTAAGCATCCAATCACCAGAAAGAACTCACCGTTAACATCACAACACCAACGTTTCGTATGTAAGCAGCTTTTTCAACTACAGACATCAACGCATTTTACAAGGCAAAGTGAAGCTACCACCAGAAATTGTAACAGACAACACACTGCAATGCATGAAATGCAAAACAGCAAAACTTGGAATTAGAATTTTGGTTTTTTTATTTTGACACCCATGTTCCTGTTCTCCAATGCTCAGGCTGGAGAAGCTCAGGATCCTCAGACCCTAAGAGCCAAAGTAGCTCAAAAGAAAACTGAAAAATTTCCATTAAAATTCAAAACCTGTGGATAATGGAATGTATCAATGATTTACCATTTCCTGCACACACAGTGGGTGCGTCCCCACACCTTTACGGCCATTTTCAAAGTCCCTGTGGAAATTGACTACCTGCAGTTGCAGCCCACTGCAGGTTCGATGCACGTGAGCTCCAGCAGACTGCAGCAGGCCTTCTGCGTGCACTGCGTGAACCACCAGGAGGTTTTAACTTCATTTCTTCAGTAACAACTGCAGTCAAACACACAGGCTTACGTCAATAACTGTACTACAAATTATAACAGGAAAGCTGAAACCTTACGTAATTTTAGAAGAAAAAGATTTTATGTCTACATACCTTTAAATTCAGCTACTTCATTTTAATGTACATAATATTCTTTTCCATTTATACACTCATGTAAAGGAGTGAGATCGCATCAACTCATCCTGCTGAGAAATTAAGACAACAACAACTGGCTATAAAAGAATTAGACTGCAGAAACTACACAGACTAACTCTGGAAAACTGCAGCTGTAAGAAATGGATTAAGGTTCTGTGTACCAAAGCAATATAACACGGCAGCATACAACAAGACTGAACACTGTCTAGTAAAGGAACAGGAACGGGTTGTTGGTGATTTGGGTATGGGTGTATGCCTCCATCTGTTTGCCCCACATTCACATACAGGTAAGGGTCTGAGGACAAACACCACATACAGAACCAAGCGCAGAGGTGAGAACAGGTAGGATGAAACACAGTCACAATCCTAATCAGTTAAAGTGGGAAATTAGAGCAAAACAGAAGCAACCACAACTGCCAAGCTGTACCCAAATCTGCGGGACTTTTAAAAAAATCACAGTGAAATGGAAATAAACTAATTTTAGGGGGTTGAAGAATACTTCTTCCTTGCCTAGAGAAGAATGCCCTCAGTTGGAAATGCAATCATTTTATGTTTCCATTTCATTAGAGAGGAGGTGATTAAATCAAATAGTGTAAACTACACATGGCATTCATCTTGAATAATATTATGGTAATATAAGTTACCAGTGACAACCTTAAGATTTCATTCCCCCACCACAGCTCTACTGAGCCTTTACATCCACTGCACCATTCTGAGGTGCCCACCTGGTTCCTCCCGCACATAAAACTGCTCTTCTGAGTCCAACTGAGAAACAAATCAGATCATTAAAAAAAAAAATCCTCTTCATAGAGAAACACACGAACAAAGCTGAACATGTCACTAAGCGCTGTGTCTTCCTTTCTGTTTATTATACCAATTTACACAGAATCACTCACCATAGATGACTCTATAACTCTATAGGCAGCCCTCTGACTTAAATTTCTCCACTCTACTAATAAACACACTGCCCAGGAACACAGGTACTACACCGCACACTCTTGTCACACAGAGGAAAATTCCTATTTGCATGAAATTTATGCGTAAGTGTATAAACTGCGACGACGTTTACCTTGAAGAACAAGCTGTGATAGTTAATGAGTTTCATTACAGAAAAGAACTGACGCAGAATTGTGCTCTGTATTCACACTGTCAGACCCACAGGAGGAAAGGGAGTTGCCACACCAGCGCTGCTGCCCTCAGGCCACAGCTTGGAGGGCATGAAATTTCATGCTACAGTACCTAAAAATATGTAGAAATTGGAACAAATTCAACTTCAGTGTAGAAGACTGGCCTTAACTACTCCAGCTATTCTAGTACTCTACAATGCTACTTTAACAGAGGCCAGTACCAAAAGCCAAGGAAAAACACAGGCAAAACTGCAGTGCTGCTTTCTCAGGATAACGTTACACACAGAAGGAATGCAGGCTTCTATCCTGAATAACAAATCTAGATGTTTCACTACAGCGGTAGGAAACATCCACAGCACAGCCCAAATACTACAGAACAGCACATCATCCGCTTCCTGAACTCCACGCATTGCAGTTTGCAGAGAGATCCTCGAATGCTGAATCTTTCCACCCAGAGATCTTTTCTGAAAGGGAAGGCAGGGAATTACAGAACTCACAGCGGACTGTAAATTAGGAAACATGGGAATGCTTCTGAGCACCTTTGAGTCCCGAAGGCATTAATTTTCTGCATATTTCCTACAATATATGACAGTAGGTTTCTCACTGAGAAGTTGGCAAAGTGTCTTTGGATTCATCCTTCCTCCATTCCACAACACGGAGCCAAGAGCTCATTTTTTCCTTTGTAATCTCAGTATTGTCATAAGCTTCCATGGCAATGTGAGAAGCACAGAGATTGGGAAGAGGCAGATTTTGAAGTGTACGATATTTTTAAAGAAGCTAAGCAGGCCTAAGCCACATCAGCCTACATTTTAACACGATGCAATCTAAAACTACTCTTTATTTTTATTTCTTTACAACCTAAGACAGCTCTCACCTTTACTGTGGTTTGCACTTCAGATGCATCTCCTAAAACTGTTTTGCCTGCAACTACATTTGTTAATTTGTTCTGGAAGTCCCCCAGGGTACACTGCCATCATCTGCAAACAGCGCTGAGGATTTTCATAAGGCACTACAATCAACATCCTAATCGTAAGCCCAACTGCTGCACGCTTCACCGTGGATAAAATTAATCCAACTCTCCCGTAGCAGTATCTCACTATGGTGAGCCGAGTGAGTCTTGCTTCTGTAAACACGGAAGGATTGAGTTTAATTACACTGACAGATTACATTTGGATCTCAACATTCACAATGACTTTTTAATATTAAGCATTCAGTGGTAAACCCATCTTTAAAACCTAAATGCAGTTCTGGTCCATGACTAGGCATGAGGAGTGCCTATCCATATGAGGGGTTCATACCTATTTTGATAAACAAAATGATGGAGGATTAAAAACCAGAGAAATCACTTATTTTTGTACATTAAATCACCTGTTTCATATATACAAACACACATTTAATACGTCCATCACAGGCAGCATTCAGGCTGGATCGTGCTTGCTTCAGTCTGTGAAGTTCACTTCCATTTGTGCCTCTCGTTTAAAACTGACTGCTAGTTGTTTACTCTCTCTAAAACTGAGATCAAGGTACACAATGCAGCTCTCCCTGCATTACTGGATTGTGCTCTGAAGATATAAATACAGAAGTACTATGTAGTCACTACAATTGTCTTGTAGTCAATGAACCACTGCTACAGAAAGAGGCACCGAACGCCAAAAACAGAGCTGCACTTGTTTGGATTGGTTACTGGACACATTTAATTGACACACCAGCAGGTTATTGTGCTGAACTCACTGTGCGCACTTTGGTTCCGCTCACAGACAAATCAGTGATGTTCAAATCTTGTTACCTGCACCTGTAACTTCCAAATATCTCACTGTGCAAATTACTATTTCATCCCTGTTGATTTAGGAGGCTAGCAGTGCTGCCTCTTCAGGAAAATATTGCACACATCTTTTTTTTTTCCAGCATTTCAGGATAGCTTATAATTAAGAATTATTTCCTAATATCCCTGTACCTGCCAAGCTGTTAGCCCCACACAAAGTAAATGAATTGAACCTGCCAGGAAGCCTGTTAAAACAGAGGAGGATGAAAATTAAACTCTTGCAGCAAATCTTAAGGCTTCACTTCTACCGCAGCCACTTAATGTTCTTTGGGCAAACTGCCACGAGGAACGTTAGCCCTTAAGATCAAACAGCCTACGTTAGAGACCGACACAAACCCCAACCTTCCTTCGAGTTCATGCCCAACATGGCCCCAGCCGCGGCTCCCCAACGGCCGGGCTGCAGGCAGGACAGCCCGGGGAGACCCGTCCCGTCCGGCTGACACGTGCCCCCTCCTGGCAGACCCACGCACTGATCCGCACGCCTGGCGCGTGCCGAGCTGAGGAAACCCAGCCTTTCTGCTGTTAGTGCCGGCACACGTAACTCCAGTGCTTTTACTACAACTTGTTTATTAAGCGTTCATGTACCATCAACATTGCTTGATGCTATAGCAAATACACCGAACACAAATACTCCAAATAACCCCACGTTTTTGTTGCAGGTCTGGCCTTATGGGACAGATGGAACCTCCAAGACAGCTAGAAAGTCTTGGTCATCACATGCATTAGCAACCAAGGAAGGAGAGTGGGGGAACACCCAACACAAAGCCTCGTCTCAGTTCTGATGTTTTTCATTAACAATGGGTGTTATTTCAAAGGGTTCACAGACCTCCCCCACTGCAGTAGCAAAGTAAGATTTCCCACTCTCGAACTCAGTACCCATTACAGCTGAATGGAAGGACTTCTCCGTGAAATTCATGCTACATTTTTTCTTCACCAAATGCTGTCACTCACAAGCAGACTGCAAAAGCAAAAGATGTTAGGGCAGGACAGAAAAGCTGCTGCTTCATACTGAACAGCACAGGCTCGCTGGGTAGTGCCTGGAAGTAGGTTCTACCAGCAGCCTGATACAGCCAGGCAGACTGCTTTGGAACCACCCCCCTTGAGCGCCGGGCTCGGAGTGCCAGCAGAACTGCCATCGTGCTCTTAAACCTTACAGCTGCAGCAGATTTAAAGTCATTGCCAGAAAAATATCTTATATGACTCCTTACGTATTTTTTCCTCAGTAGCTGTCACCGTATTTCTGCTTCCTCAAGTATTCCTGGCAAACAATTCGACCAAGAAAATATTTACAAAACAGATAAATTTGGGGAAAAAAATTAAAATATATTCATAAAAGCATTCAGCCATTAATAAATCGGATTTGATGCATGGAACTTACATCCCATGTACCTCATGTCAAACCCAGACCATCGGGAATTCCAAATATTAAAAAGAAATGTAGCACCTCTGGAATAGAGATAGAAAGACCCTTAGAAAAGGAGGACTGATAATGGCAAATTAGTGTCACTCGATATCAAGAGTGCTATTGCTGCTAACATCTAAAGCAGAGAGATCCAACTGACATGAAGTGCTGGTCCTGGAGACAATAATATGAAGATGTTTCCTAGAAGGAACGAATGAACCGTCAAAGGACAGAGGCCGTTGTGTGTCCTCATCACACTGGTGGATAAATGTGATTCATTGCTAAAAACAGTGCAAGTCTGATCTGATAAGGAAAGCCAAGAATTACAAACACTGTTTGATTCCGGAAGAAAGAGTTCAACAGGAAAAAAAACTGCCTGGACTAACCAGGAACGAATGGCTTTTTGGCTTCTAAGATCTCTCTAAAGAGTAAAGCAGACACTTCAGCAAAGAGATCCAAAGATTTCTGAAGATCTCTGAAAGTGGAATTACAGTGGAAACGGGCAAAATGTGAAACAGATTTTAAGCATATCGCCTCCCCTCCTGGTTGGATTGCTCTGCAGTACTTGAATAAATTTCTTCTTTCAGCTGCAGGAACAGCAACCTGGCACGAGTTCTACCTTCTGTTTAATAGACCCTATACAATCTCAGGCATACTACAGTTTCCCATACTTCCCCTCTCCTACAGCTTTTCTGCATTTTCCTCAAGGACGCTGCTCACGTTTGCACATTGCCCCATATGGAATTACAGCAAGTAAACATAAATGGAAAATGAATCCACTCCTGCGGAGAGACACGCTGCTCTGAGAATCAGCAGGGCAAGAGCTGGTTCCTGGTGGATGCTGGGGCACTATTAACTTGACACGCTGCAAACGCTGCAGTTAACAGGCAGTAATGCATCATTAACTATTACTGAAGTGACACTCCTGCTTCCAACTCGCATGCTGCTTCTTCTGTCCCTCCTTTCCTTCCTCTACTTTCAACAGAGCACAGAACTAGCTCGCTAACATGGTTAGAGATGTCTCATTCTGGACTGTTCTCAGGTTCCATACCACCCATCCATTTCACCAAATCAAGAGAGGATTATAATCCTATTTGCATCTTATTTTCCCCAAGAAAAGGTGAAAATGAAGAAAAGGTTTTCACCTCATCCATTCCACATTGGTGCAGAGCTCTACAGCCAAAATGCTCATCAGAACCAAGAGCCTGGGCATGTCTGAACTCCAAAACAAGTCAGATATCGATAGTTTTGATTTATACCCATAGGAAACTAAGTCAATCTCAAAAGACTAAGCTTAAATTTATTGGCTATTCAGAGCGGTCTATAAGACATGATTAACCTGAAGGATATAAAAAGTGAGCATGAAGCATGAGTACAAAATTGCTTCCACTGAACAAAATGGCTTAAAATTCCATCGTCGTAACAGTCGTACATCCAGAATACCCCTTACTCCATCCTCCATCCAGATTTTTCTGCCACCCGTGTCAAGCACAAAGTATTGAACATTTTTACAGCTGTTGACTTAGAAGAACACTGAACATACAACACCTCAAGCTGCTTCAGCTTTATGACATCTCTATAGCTGGACTGACTATCTCCAGCATCTGCTTGGGAGGCACAGCAAAAGGCAAGTTCACCAGTTCAAACCTTGCCTATAAATAGATTCTGCAGATGCATTTCATGGTAGATACTGTAGACTCTTTATTTTCCATTTGAACAGTTCACATCTTTTAAGGAATGCACGTGCATAAATACGAAACATTAACATAACAGCTTAAGAGATGCAATCTGGTGCATTTTAAGCTACATAACAATTTGCTGTTTTATGATGGTACGAAAATGGTTGTTAGATTCATCTGCAGGTTAATACACAGGATGCAGTTTTCATTTCTGTTTTAAGTTGGGTGTTGCTTCGTGCAGATCAGAAGGTTAACTTCAGAATGAGCAAGCACTGTCAGACTCCATGCACTGCAGCACTACTGGCAACCTCCCCCAGCAAAGCCACCGGGGAAGGGCCGTCTCACCTCATCATATGCCACAGGTATGCAGCTCTCAGCCACTCACACAGCTCCCTACATCTTAAACAACAAATTCACTTCCCAAAGCTAAACTGTCTCAAATTCCAGTCATCCAATATTGTAATTATGTTTCTGTGGCACAGATCATGGCAACATGGAATGAAGCATGCAGGAAGAGAAGGTTAACTGCAGAGTTCCATCTCACACTGTCATCTCTTTCTTATAAATAATGGACCCAGAAAGGAAGGACCACTACCGATGAATGGGAGATGGAACAAAAAACTTCACCATTTGCTGAGGTCATTTAGTCTGTCAATACAAAAAGAAATTGAAACCTTCTAATTTAGTTCTTTGCGTAAGGCCCCTGATGTGAAAAATCCACAATGAATTTTCAGCATTTAACTTCAAATAAAAGTCAGTACTGTAGCTTAATAATTATCTCTCAGGCATTAAGTCAAACAAAGCCCAGATTCCAGACAGACAGCATCACCAGCTTTTTAGAGCTCAGGCAACTTCTTTGTTCACACAGTAAATCACAGCATGCATCCCAACTCGGAAAGTGAAGTCTGACGACCTATGTATTTTAAAGATTGTCTTACAAACTCTGTGGAGTTCTGTTCCAGACAGAGTCTACATCAACCTAAACCAAGCATCCAGTGAATATAATTTTAGGTGTCTTTTGTAACTGTTAGATATCATTGTGATGATTACTAAAAAAGAAAAATCGTACAACTGAATTTCTGCAATGACACAGAACGTTATCACTCTGCTAACACCCTTCAAACCATGATCTAGGGCTCAGACACATGTAAGATCCGTGCCCATAAGATGCATTACTATAAGCATGCATTAGAAATCTCTCTATTCTGGGCTCCTTACTCTCTAAGAAACAGAAGAGCAGAACCACAGCATACAGCACTAAAATAAGATTCCCTACCCTCCGCTGTCCACCTTCGAGTAATGTCTCTCATCTCACACCCTTGTCAAGCCAATTGTTTTATTTATGGAGGTTGCTCTGAAAGTAATGCCTCATTTATTTCCACAGAAACTGCAACAGATACAAAGAGCACAATAACGTTATTTGCTCTAGCAAATTCTCAGCCACAAAACACTATTACTTCTCAACACACTCACCACCATTAGCCGTGCATTTCTGTCCACAATGAAGCAGACATGCATGCCACACTCTGCACCAGCAGATATGACCCACTATCACCACTGCAGAAATGCACCACCCACACCTCACTGTGCTCACAGCCGCTGCTTGGCCTCCATCAACATTCAGCAAGCATCAATGAATGTCAGTGGGTGCAGTTCTTTCCACATGGAGGAGCTCAGTTCCACACCTTCACTCCATCCACACTCCCGTATCAGACACCATTCTGTCAGTGCCCCTCTGCTGCCATCTGTCACACAGCAACAAAACATAACGGGATGTTGGTGGGAAGGTTCAACCTCTGCTGCCGTACCACCAACAGCCGCCTCTGATGTCGTGGGCCAGCATAATGAAATAGGAGGCATTACTTCTGGAGCAGCCCTAGTAGATCCATCCCATCTTAACAGTAGAATTATTAACCCAGAGACATCATTCACTTTACTTTCTCCCACCACTGGGCACCATCCTGTTCTAGTTTCCACACGCCCCACAGGTCCCAGCCTCTTCTCCAGGAACGGCTGTACCCAAAGTGGCTCATGAGAGCTATTCTCTCGCATGAAACACATACAGAGCCAGAATTCTACTGTTTAAAATATTTCATTTTCATCATACCTGCTGGTTTTAATATTCAGAAGTTAAAGCACTGCTGAGATGGCGTGCAGGGGGATTTCAGAGCTGAATGTAAAGAGGAATTACTGGAGGGAAAAAAAAAAAAAAAGCCCTGCAACAACTGAGTCCTGCAGTCAAAAAATACCGCAGTTGGAAGACTTCTCCAATCAAATGCTGAGGGTGGGAGGCAAACAAAAAAGCCCACACACATTCCTGTCTTTTAGGCCTGGCCAGATAACCCCACAAAATGCATGTGTAGAGAACTGACTGTAGTAAGTGGCAGATAAAAACAAATGCAATTACAATCGCTATCAGTAAGACAGACAAATAAAATATGCATGCCCTGTATATGGATGTCCCGCAGCAGATTACTCTGCTGTCTTTTTGTCCTACATGACATTAAGACAATCGCAGAAGAAAACAGGAATAAGAATTGTTTGTACTGCATATTCTCAATAACAGGAGCTGATTTTCTTTTTCAGTTTAATATGCATCCACAGAGACCTAACCACAACCGCCATCACAGCGAGACTTTGTTCAGCTGAGTAGCTTGGGAAAGGACTGACTTAATTCCCCTCGTTTGCACTGTGCCAAGCACTGTATGGTCTCAGTCCCAGCTGAGGCCCGCAGGCACTGTCACAACCCAGTCACCAGATGAGCAAGGTAGGCAATGTGCTCGGTGCTGAACTCCTCAGCTTTAGCAGGCAGCTTGAAAGACGCAAGGATAAATCGCTTCAATGGCAGTAAGCATGACTTGATTAACTTTTAAAATTAAGCTCGACTTTTACTGCTTAATCCTCCATTCTCCCTCCTGCAACCGTTGCCTCCCCTGTGTAACAGTGGGGATAGAATTTACATTTATTATTGGTTCTGACAGGTGCTTAGCACACCCCAGGAATACCATAAAATTAGAACAATATAAAGTGGGTTGGAGGGTTAAAACAGTCTTTTTATTACTATCACTGCTGAAGAAAAAAAAGACAAACATTCCTTTTTCAGCTACTAATGACAAGATAAGTGTCAGGCTTAAAAAATAAAGTTCCACTAGAGCTTCCTGCAGCTTAAAGCCCTGTTAAGTTTATTCATATTTGATTCCACCCTCAGAAAGCCAGTCCTCTTCTGCCTTTTATTGTTTATATTAGATACAGCGAGTCACGGAAATAAAGTGACACGAAACCACATTTATGCTAAAGAAATCATCCTACATCTTCTCAGATTCTCTTGCCTGCTATTTCTGTCACGTACCTCCTATGGAGTGTGAGACTGATTACCCAAGCGAGGGCTAAACACAAATTCTTGACTCCAGTTATTCAGATGCTCACATTCTCTTCTTGGCTGACAATTCAGAGGAAACAGATGCACTATCCATCAGTCACCCAATGAGCTCGCACAGTGCTATCTATCTGACCAGTGCATATAAATAACAAAGTGAAGCTAATGGAATACAAAGATAGGCATCTAAGAGTGCCATTAGTTTCCTTTTCTTTACATTTACATAACTTATGATTTAACCTAGTAGAGATCCCCACCCTTCTGCATGTAAGAGGTCAAGCACAGAATTTCAAGGTGAGATTTTTCCACTCAGTTTACTAGAGCTAAAATGGTTATGGCCTCGGGTTTATGACTGAGTCACACCGAACAAAGCTTCAAACTACCCACACGCACCCACAGTCTTACAAGGATGTCATCAAAGGTTTGAAGACCCTGCTTTGAGCGGAGGTTGAACCAGATGACCTCCAGAAGTCCATTCCAACATAAATTATTCAATGATTCTAAGACTAAAACCACTCTGGTTTCCGACAGCATGCACTACATAGCAAGACAACAACCACCTTCAAAAAAGGATGTACACCCTCAGGCTTTACTCCTCTGAATTTTCAGAAGGTCAAACGCTGTCAGAAACTGGGCATCGGCAAATCCTGTTGGAGTCGAAGGAAATTACAGCCTCGCATCCCTTCAGTGGCTTTACAAACACCACTTTTTATTTATTTACTACTGACAAACAGGATCAGAGCGCAGGAATACAGGTATGCTTAAGGGCTGAGCGCCTCACCTCAACATCGCTCCAAGTCCCTGCCTACCTACAAAGCACCTCACGCAGGAGGAGTCCCTCCTGACACCTTTTAACTGATACACCTATATGTAATTAACTAAATCTTTCACGTGCAGTATGCATTTCTAAGGTGCTTTTGCACTCACAGTGCACAAATGTGTTTCAGTTCAATTTACACTGCCATCCTTTTATCAGGTTCCTGTACAGAAATCCCACCCAGCGTGAGGAACAAATTCTCCACGCCAGCCCCAGCACAACGCCTCCACGGTTAGTGCCGTGTGTAGCTGCAAGGGATGGGGAGCAAGAGCAACTCGGAGGTGTCTGCTCAAAATAATTCTAGCATCAACCCATGTAACAAAGGATCCTCTTCCTGGACTTGCTAGGATCCACGTCACTGAGATGAAGAGTACGCTTCCAGCCTCAGACAAACAGCTCCTGTGAAAGACGCTGCTGCTTTGGAAACTCCTCAGGAGAAAGTCAATCCCTGGCTCCCACTTCGGGGTTGTTTATTTGCTCAGAACCGTACTTCATGTAGCAAGCTTGTTCCTTAGGAAGCGCTGGGACCTGCTAACGCTCCTTTCTCTGAAACATTATGTTCTTTATTACAAAACACCTAAAAATAAGCAAAGGAAGCCCTTCTCTTAACAGCTCCATCAATGGACAAACAAAATGTTACTGTTTGTGTTGTTTCCAGGAAAGGGAGCATAGGAAATAATTGCCAATGATCTCATTAGTCAAGTTTAGTCACAGACCTTCAAATACAGTCCCAAGCAGTATGCAGTGACAGTACATGAGCGTTCTTTTACGGGCACTATTTATGAGACAAAAGTCCTACATACTTACTCTAAATCAAGTTTTCAAAACCTTTTTTTTTTTTTTTTTTTTTTTTTTTTAAACAATCAAGAAAGATGATAAAGAATTGTAAAGCAACACAAGATGCATTCTGGAGAAACGTCAAGTGCTTTTTCTTTGTATTTTCAGGGCATAATTAATGCTGTACAGGACTCCTCCTGTAGCTGGGATATGTTGCGACAACCCTGAAAGGGTGATATAGGAACTGAGGTTTTTATCGTCTTTTAAGGAAGTATTGCAATGAAATGAAGTTGTGAGACTGGAGGACGTGAACATGAATTAACGTTACTGTTGTTTCATATCTGAAATAACGACCTCACTCTTGACTTCAGCTAGCACTGCACAAAAGGTGAATTCCTCCTGTTGTTACTTGGTTTTAAGTCTTAATGCAATAGATATACTTACCTACATAGATCATCTTAGCTTATTAAGCTCCAATATCAACCCATAGTCCTTTCACACAGGCAGCTTATACCAAAGGATGGAGGAAACCGCTCCAGCAGAGCCTCACTCACAGCAGAATGCTTCCCTGAATGCTCCACAACTTCACCGTCTTCAAGTACCCTCACACAGCGACTTCATGCTTTTAAATAAGCAATTGTTTCTCCCAAACACAACCACTCCCATTTCCACTACCAGTGGGAATTACAGCTTGGACCTCCTGACCAGCAGATAAATACCATGGCACATGATTAGGAGTTGTTACGCTGTAACACAAATACCATCGCCAGCATTAACAATATTACTTACTCCACACCATCTGTGCTTAAGTATGTTACACCTGCAACAACTCTTCTGGCCCATTTTTTATCCTCTTTGTATCCCTTTCCAGTTACATAGTTTACTATTTGAGTCAGATTTTCTTTCAGACATGAATAAAGTTCTGTTCTCTGGAAACAACTGAGAGGCACCTCAAGCTTCAGATGCTCTCAGATAGAAGACAGACAAGCACATCACTGGAACCGAAATCCCCTTTTAGAGTATCCCAGAGGAGATTAATAAAGGCCAGCAGAAATCCCATGAGACCTGGATGGTCAGGAGGCTCCATCACATCGACCAGATCTGCAACCTACATGAGATCAATTTATCTGGATAATACACAGCATTTCTAAGACCAGGCATTCATGTTAGAACCTTCACAAATGCCTGCCTTTAAGACTGTAGAATCATGCAACTCATGAAGGAGGAAAGACAAGGACATCGACGGACTCTGTAAGTGACAAGAGGAGAAAGCAGCCAATTATCTTCGTACTGTGATCTAAATTCCAGCTAAGCCTGTGGAGGCTGTAAAGAATGCTATATTACGAGTCATTAATGACTTATGGGGATAGGAAGAAGACGGTCTGGTAAAAATCCTCAGAGGCAACAGCCAGGATGTACTGAGATGATAGCAAATACAGAAGACAAATTGCATAGGCATCTTGCTTCAATAGCCTACTTCTCACCAGAAAAGCCTTTCAGCACTTTAAGTGTCCTACAGCTCTGTAGCCCATTGGGAACCCCATGTTACATGGTTTCCTCCACCACCCCAAGGCGGGCAGCATCCTCCTCATGCATCCAGCAAAACCAGGCCTGCAGGGAAATGCTTCTGAGGGACAGGCAGCACTTCCCAGCTTTTCTTGGAGCTGGCAACTGGCTCTGCAGCAAGAATATAATCTTTCGATTAAGAGAAAAACACCGGGACTGAGCTGACCAGGATTTGATTTGTTTCTCTGGTGTATCATTATACCTGGAGATAGGCAACTATTCTAGGGAGACACAGAATTACTGTGTGCTTGGTATGCAAGTCCTGGAAGCATCTATTGCTGTAATTTTCTTTGTCACACATCAGCTTTTATTGTAATGAAACCTTGAGTTAGAGGAAATAAAAGAGGGAAAAATCAATGTGTCATTTCAACCCTTCTGTGTCCGAGATGAAGTACCAGGTTTCATCAGCAGCAGTTGTCATACCAATTCAAAATTAAAACTCTACATATTAAACCCAATCTTCATTGTTCTGCTTACACTTAATTCCATGAAATTATTCATTTTCTTGTGTGACCCTCAGAATATACATCATACCTGAAATTCAGCAAAGGTGGCTGTGCACACAGGAATGACAATCAGTAGCAGTAAATCACTTGGTACTTGAAGAGTGGAATTACAATTAAAAGTGGGAAAATAAAGCCTACTTGTTGGGATTATTTCCTTCTTGACAAATTCCCTGCATTTTTCAGTAAACCCATTTGGATTCCCTCTGGGTTCTAGATCTTCAATCCAAAAAAAGTTTAGCTGTGGAACTCCTACAACCCTCCAGCAGATGACCGCTTCAAAGTACAATATGCTTAGTGCCCAGGAAGTGCAATTATCCTGATCATGCAAGCTTTTATACACACAGCTGCCTGATAACCCTCCCTCACCCATTACTCTGATCACTGCAGCACCAGTACAATATGACAAGCTTCAATCACACTTCCAGGATACATTTAGCAACAATAAACACATTGGTGTAATACTCCAAAGCTCCACAAGGAGGACTGAGCACTTCCAACAGAAAAGGCTGATTACTCCATGCATCCTGCCAAGAAGAGCAAACGGAGATCCTAAAAATTAGAATGTGGGCAGTTACATTTCACTCCATTAGTAAAAAGACAATAGCAAGAAATCCTGACCAAAACCTCTATCAGTTGAACTCAAGTTGCATTGGCAAGGCTCTGTGCCTTGCAAATCACGGCTGCAAAGATTCTAGCTAGGAACCTGTACCATCCAGCTGCCTTGGCCATTAAAGCACCCTACAGATTTGCCTTCAGACACCTATGCAGCAAGCAGGACTCTACTAATGTTACAGATTATGACCCTGCACAAAGCAAGTAACAGATAAAAGCCACGCTGAGTCCCATGCTTGTTTCAGCAGAATATCAGTACACTAATTTCCAGCTGTACTGCAAATGCAGAAAAGTCACAAGCCCTGCTGACAAGGGGAACAAAGCGGAGGCTTGGCTCTGCAAGGAGGTGCCAAATATCCATATGCCAGGGGGACTGGAGAAGGAAACCGCTTCCCAGAAGAAAGATCCAAAAAGGTGTGGAGTAAAAGTTTGATAATTAAAAATAACAGAGCGTATGGTAACTTAAATGAATGAAAACATTCTCACGTTTGCAATTTCATTCCAGAGGATCCAAACAACCATTCAAGAACAGGCAGCAGCTTTAGCAAATTAGAGGACAGGGTAAATCTTGTTTGAAAGGTTTCCCTACATGTTCAAAATCCGCACCTAGTATCTGTGATGCATTCTTAGCAGTAGCTCTTTTATTAGAGCAGCCGTTCTAAAGGCCGTACACCGGAAAGCAGAGATCATCTTCCAGAGGGGAGTTTCAGCACGCAGCTCATACAGCTGGCATGTTCAGCAGTACCTCATCCTGTAGGACCAAGTGCTGCAGAGCAGAAGAGGAATAGAAAACATCTCTGAAACAAACGCTGTTTTAAAACTCCTGCATGTTCACTTCCTCACGTAACGTCTCCACATATTCACAAAGGATCCTATGTGCCTGTTTCTGAGTACCAGTAGAATTAAAGAAACAAAAAATAAGAAACTGAAGAAAAACCACCTCAGCAGCACATGGACTCAACATCCAAATGTTCCAGGCGTGGTATCAGTCATCTTCAACAATTACATTTAGAAATTGATGCAAAAACCTCACCAAACCGACAAGCACCGTAGCTATAGCAACATGCTTGCTTCCTAGGAGAAAAATTTCTTCAGCTGCTTCAAATCAAATAACCTGCTCTAAAATAGACACAAAATATCTGACATAGCACACGTGCAGTTTCAGACACAGAACACAACCACAGAAAGAGGTTATTTCCAAACGCGCAGTGCCCACCAAACAGGCAGTGGGCGAGAAGCGAGTTTTATTCCATTCCTCTCAGCATTTAAAAAGCTGCATGGTTTATCCCAATGCTCAGCTGTGCCTCCTAACAAATCAGGCTTCATTGAAAAATCATCTTTCTTCTTGAAGGAAGCATCTGTTAAAGAGCAAAAACAAACCATTTTCTCTTCATTACACAAAGAGTAAGGAAGTCATCCCAAGTTCACACTACTTCAGACAGGAATTTCTGTTCATCAGAACGATTTGGTATGCATTCACTCCTCTGCATGCAGCTTTGCAGTCAAATTTCCTCAAATATTTAGACTTATCTTGGCTTGCAGCCATTAATTATGACTGTTACAGAAATTGTAGGTTTCTTTAAGTTGGTATTCTGTGTTAGCACTGCTAAAAATATCCCTTGGGTCACGTATTTGTTACACTGTGTGATCCCATATTCCTCCTAAGGAATTACACCACAAAAGCCAAAATGGCAGAACCCATACATGCCGTGGACCTGACCCACACCCTGGAGCCAAGCAGAAGCCTCCTGCCCTCCCTTCTGCAGGACAAAGAAGGGCAGCTCATCTCTGCCCACTCCTGAAGGTGTTTCAGAGCAGCAGCTTCCATAGGAAGGTACAAGCAGCAACCGCATCCTGGGCCATTACACAGCAGACAATGGCACTCAACATGACACATTTTTACAAGTTAGGAAAACATTAAGACATTCTTCCTAAATACAGGACAATTTAGTACAACGACAGCTTAATTTATGTATTTTTTCATATAGAATACCTAGCCTGATTAAAATCTTTGCAATTAAAAAGGTTATTTTCCACAAGACTTGATCTGTTCATCAGTTAAATGTGATCTCCTGTTAAAAATTTGACAGATAACTAAGCCCCATAATTTCGTAATCTTTATCACCATATTCCACAGCCGGTTACAATTACCATATGCTTTGTGTTAAAAATAATCATACGATTCTAATCTTCTGATTGTGCTACACTGCAGATCTCACCACTGACCTTGCCACTGTTACACAGACATGCCAGTCCTTTGACTTTCTCCCCGCTCAAAGTCCAGTGGTATAAAGCACTTTATCCAAAGCCTTTTGCCGAGCAGAAGCAAGCACTGCTCTTCCCCTCTACAAGCAGAGGAGTGTTCCACAGCAGTTCTGATGTCTGGATGGAATTTCTTCCAGGCATACAGCGCACAGAGTTAAGTTTCCAGGAAATCCACATTGGTTCTACTTTCCCCAGTTCCTGTACAGTTTTTACGCTCACAATAGACAAGCACTCGGCATAGCCTTCTCCTCCTGTTAAGCACTGCCCTCTTCATTAGCCAGGCGGATGCATCTCAGTAAGAAATGGGATTGCCTCCTTAAAGTTGCTTGTTTCATTTTAAACAGACAATATTTTTTCCAGCAAAATGAGAAATGTAATCTTAACACCTTAGATCAAAAGAGCAACTATAAATTCTCTAATCTCTCGTCAAACACCATCTATCTTCATGAAACTTTTCATTAAAAATACTATCGAAAGTATTTTAAAACCATTTCATAGATCATCTCCTTTGGTTTCACAAACAACAAGCTGTTTGTAAGACTCAGCTCAGCAACCACAGCTCTCAGAGCAGCAGCACCACCAGAAAGATTAAGGAAATGACTCCAGGGCCTGGTAAAACAAAGCAGGGTCAGTTTTGGTTTAGATTGCATATCACAGAATCGTAGGGGTTGGAAGGGACCTCCAGCGATTGAGTCCAACCCCCTGCCAAAGCAGGTTCCCTACACCAGGTCGCACATATGGCATTGCCTATTGCAGATTTTAAAAGCCTGACTTAATCAAATCCTTTCCTTAAGGATATGACAACACAAAGCCAAAAAGGTGTTCATACCCTCCTCATATAAGTTGCTTAAAGGAAGGGCTTAAAGTAGCTCTAGGATTCAGCGTGTTCCTCAAGAGAAGTGCTAAAGTGGTGCTGAAGCAATCTGCTACGTCCTGCAGAGCAGATAAAGGTGTTGAACCAATACCATAAATGTCAGTTTAAGGGTACAATGCAAAGCTCAGTCCTTACTACTGCAAATAGTTCTGCTGAAATCACAGAAGTCATTTAGAAGAATAAGCAGAACCCTCAAGGCAAGTATGGAGCTGTACCTCAGATACCAGATACAATGAAACACTGCAATGGAAAGAAAGAATAGCAGCAAAAGCAAAGCACTAGGAAACAAATTGTATTCTCAGGCTGTCCACCACAAACACACACATTTCACAAGTTATACATTCATTGATACAATTCTTTAATAGTTGGATGCTTCACAGGAGTTGTAAGAAAATCCACACTACGTAAATACTTAAAGGTTTAAGGCATTTCTGTGAAGGAAAAGCGAGGAGTATCCTAAGTTTATTCTTTGTCCTTGAAACAGCAAGCCAACAGCTATCATCAAACAAATTTAGCTGACATTAAGCTTCATAAAGCCATACTTCAGGTCAGGAAACTTCTAGTAGTCACAGAGAAGAAGGAATAACCAGCTGTAAGGCACATCTGCTAGGGAATGGAAAATGCTTCTGAAGAAACCAGCTTGAGTTTCTAGCTTCAGATTCACCTTCAGATTACTGAATGTGCCACGAAGATGATGGAGCTGCAGCAAGACATGTAAGTGACCCTGCGAGGGTACAGTCAAATTCAGGCTGGCTTATGACTACATAGAGAGAAAGCTTTTTCATATGTTGTTATCATATACGTATATTCTTAGTATATTTGAAAGGAAACCGGAATGAATATTTCCAGTTACGTTTTCCAAGAACAGCAGGCTGTATCAAGTTCTGTACCTTAAACACAAACATGCTCCATTTTAAATTAATCCATTGCTCAGTGGCATAAGTTGTTTTTCCAGAAACAGAACTATATGGGTAAGAAGCAGAAGAGAGATTAAAAGTTAGAGGTAACTTCTGAGCATTATTAAATACATATGTAGTTAATCGCTATTTTCCACTATGGACGAGCACAGTCAAGCGCTTTGGTAAAATCAGAACCTTTTCTTTTCCTGCCATCTATCCTATAAAAACAAATTACTACTTCACATCTTGTCTTTTTTTTTTCCTACCTAAGAGAATACTCACACTTCCGCTTACTATTGGGTTATCTGCACACTTGTTGAGTTTGGACTTGCAAGCATACCAGCCAACTCCTGCTGCTCAGCTGGGACAGAAGCAAGCACATGACAGCAGAAGCATCATACGGCAGAGACACACTACACAGCATCCTTCTGAGACACGGGAAGGATGCTCTCCTTCAGGAAGGAATGGCTCATCTAGCATCCCATAAACTTACCCAGCAGTCAGGATGGATGGCACAGAAGTGCTCTGCAGGTGGAAGCAGTCACACGGCTTGCTTCTGTTCAGAGGGACGGAAGGTCTAATTGCTGGTGCAAACACACCCTGAGGCTTTATTCCTAGCACCATGCCACAAGCAAGAGCAAGTTTTGTATAGCAAGTAATTAATACCCTAAGGGAAACTGCAGGGGATTCCATGGTAGTTCAGAGCCGCATTTCCCTCATTAGCACTAACTGCCACTGAATTTCAGTGAGCAAAAAAGTAGTCCCAGAATTCCCACACTTGTTTGGAATCAGGAGCAAATGGAAAACGCTCACCCACACCTGGCTGGGTGTAATTACAGTTTGCCCAGATAAGCTACAATTCAGATCATCTAAGCAGCATGAGAAGCCCTAGGACTCCAGCACCACAGAACGGTCTGCACTGAAGAGTTAACAGAAAGCCAGATGTGGCCTCTTTGAATCCAGTTTCACAAAGAACAACCAAACGCTCATACCTGCATTGCATTACAGCGGCTTCCAAAAATTAAGAGACACTTTGACAGGAGTGCAATCATACCAAACCACCAACACTTAACTTGGATGCTGTGCAAGAATGAGAGACAAAATAAATACACTGCATTTAATAGCCAAAACCCATTCTTTATCAATTCAGGAAGTTTTCTTAGAAACCTAAATGCCATTGAGATGAAAACAACTGAAGACCTTTCTCATAGCGCTACGTCCTCAGCATACTCAGCATAACAAATAAGAAACGACTGGCCTGAGGACTCCAACTCACACCGTGAGACTCCACATCTTGAATTCCACAGGCTGCACACCTGCAGGCTGACAGGGCCGTGCTTGGGGTAGACTTGCTCCAGTGGAAGTTAACACAAAGGCTGAAATGGTCTTCAGAAAAAGTTTGGCACCCACTTACAAGGCACAGTCTGTGGATTTCTCAACAACTTACATTTACAGCCTGCTGCTTCAGGTTCAGCATAACCTATAGTTATTACAGATCAAACTGCACATTAAATGCACATGCCCTATGGTCACGTAAGTTATTATGACAGAACTGAAAGATGTAAAGTTACTCTTTTTAAGAAATTCCATATTTAGCTTCATTGATGGTGAGCAATTTTGTCCGGAAGTGATCAACAAACAAAGAAAGAAAATGTGCAATTACGTGTCTTGTTTAAAAATACCACCCCCTCTCCAGCAGTGAGCACACCCGATGCATATATTGCATAACAGATCCAAGTTCTATTACATAACAAATCCCTAAATCCCAATCACATTAGCTACGTGCTACGCATACTTTCCCACATAACTGCACACTTGACATTTACAAAACCTGGCTGAACATTTTTCTTCTTACATGCATATTTATTTAAAACTACATGCTGCCCTTCCACCTTCAAATTATGATTTTTAAATACATTGCTGCTTTTCCTCAAACTCCACTTTCTAAAATACCTGATCTAAGCTTGTTTCTACATCTGATGCGCAATCACCTCATTTACATTTCTAAATGTACACACACTATGTGACTAATGCATTCAGTGAAAAAGACTTCAGCTTTCAGTGACTTACCAAGGCCTGAAGCACGCAGCCAACTATGTTACTTTATGCACAGATAGACAAAGATATGAAATAAGCAAACATGCACACGCTCATACAATGCCAAAGATACTACTGGAAATGACAAGTAGAAAAAACTCAACCGTTCAGCTTTGTGCTATACAGCCAGAACGTGCCTGCCTTCCAAACGGAGTTCTGCCCTTAAACACCAATAAATTTAACACTGCTGAATTTGACTCCAGTTGAGTTTACTCGAAACATGCACATATTCATAAAAATACTGCATTAGATACAAGAAAGTTCCAGATTTATGTGTATACTTCTATTATACATCACACTTGCCAAGGAAACATTCAGGGCATTATTTTTAAGTGGAATAGCCATAGCTTTAGAACAAGAAAGAACAGCAAAAACTGCATTCATCTGACCTCTAAACCTTAGCTGTGTGCACATCTGTCACACACACCGAACAGGACAAGACAAAATGCCTCTTGGTGGCACCCCCTCACACCACACCACTGCATGCACGAGGGGGAGCAACACAGTCCTCAGGTTTGCAGCTGGAATGTCTGCTTCCAGCTCCCACAGTTCTCAGTGCAGCCTAAGTTCAAAGAAAGCTGAGTATAATTACTGTGTATTTTTTTCAAAAGAAAAGTGCCGAATGAGTATTAAGGGCAACAGTAACAACACACGTCACAAACCAATACAGTTACAGTGTAAGGCTTTACTAGAACTTGAAGGTAATTTCACATTATCATAAATCTGCATATCACCCCCAGCAGGACAGTACGTGGCCCTTTTTCTCTGCCCACTTCTTCAGTTGAGTCCATTGCCACTTCAGCTGGACACATCCCTTAAATCCCATTAAATATAGCGGCAGACAACAACCAAGCAACCAGAAGTGGTGTTTGTTCTACGAGGCGTGCAGAGTAGAGACAGACCATCGTACAGACCATGCAATTCATCTAACAGAATCATTCTCACTAATAACCTGGCATTCTCACCGTAGCTCTCAAAAAATTTAATGGCTTAGTTGCAGAAAGGTCTACTATTACGAAGATTCCATTACTTTTATGGAATACTACAGCATACAAGAAGAATCATAAATAATTAAAATTAAATTACACTTGTGAAGATAAATAGCCCATAGAACATTTTGTGATGCTATGGCCTTGAGTATTTATGATATTAGTTCACTTACTAGCAATACAAAACATATGAGACACCCACACGTGGAAAGCTCACACAGTTTGTAAGACCAGAGGTGAGCATCCAGCACAAACCAGCAGTACAGCCCTGTGCCTCACTTGTATTTTCAGAATCTGATGCCTTGATCCCAAAAATCTAAGCTTCAATTTCAGTTTAAGGGCCTCAGTATCAGTCAGGATAAGAGCATACACTGGCAATGTTTTTAGATGATTAAAAATCAGTTTTGGAAGTCATAACAGATAATGCCATTGCCATAGCTTCAGTATCATCACAGGCGCTGCAGAATGGGACCTCATGAATCACTCCAGAGCGTACTGCATAATCATACTGCCATGAATCAAAATCTCCTAATAGAAACTTAGGCCCCAGTTCCGCAGGCAGCAAGCCCTCCCTTCCAGCACACAGCATGACCTTCATCACAGGGTTACAGAACCAGCAGCCAGACACACAAAACAGAACGCTGTAAATCTAGGTAGTGAGCCACGCACAAACAGCAGCTTTACAACATTATTAGGATGACATTTTTACTCGGTAAGACAGATTAATGTTTTGACTTGCTTTCTATTCCTCTGAGATAGAAGAACAAATATGCACATGCATTCTTGAAAATAATTAAAAGGAGATGCGGAAAAATCAGTCTTAATTTCTGAAGTTTTGTAACCGTATATAAATAAGCTACATATTGCAATCTGTAAACTTCAAAACTGTTGCCAAAGTTTCATTCCTTGCACTCTTACATGAACGTAGTCTTAATTAAAGCACCTTATGTTTCTTTGCTGCTGACCCCGTGATGGATGTAACCACTCACCATTTCACAGCAGCTATCAGGGAAGGAGGGCTCAAAGCAGGACACCAGAGCACTTACAAGGGCTGCTCCAAAAGTAATGCCTCCTATTTTGCTAGCCCACATCATTTTTAATGTAAATGCATGCAAAGAACAAAACTAAGCCTTAGGGTACACATAGGGGAAAAGAGGCAAAGACTACTGTAAACCTGAAAACTTTAGAGTGCACGTAACACTTGAGGACTGATCACAGACTCGCTTGTAGTGAGTGAAACAAGAGAAATAATTCAGCAATTGGATGTTCACCTTAAATTCGTATTTATTACAGTGACAATCTTTCCCAATATCTCTGTGGCTAAATATAAATTGCATTCATTCAAATGCGATGTATTTTAGGATGCAAGGATACCGTTAATTGTCCTATTTTCTCTAAAGATGGCATTATAAGCAAAGTTCAAAGAAGGCTGACGCACAGTGACACAGCTAACACCATCCCCTGGCCAAACTCCTCTCCTAGACTCAAGTCTAAGCCATAAGCTCTCTGAAGGAAGTTGTTTAGAAGCTGAACCAATCAGCACAATCCTGCTTGACTTTAAGGGTACCCTGCCTGAAAGGGCAGGAAAAAAATTGCCTGGAACAAATGCTAACAAGATGCAGTTTAAACTCCCTAAGGTAAATATTTTATTTTATATATATATAAAATACATTTAAATATCTAAAGTTATTACAAAGAAAAGACCAACAAGCTTAAGTTGATAATCTACTACATTTAAGAATATCTCACCTACTTTCAAAAAGCAGCCTGTCAAGAGATGGTGATGAGAGGAGACAGGCGTACAACAGCTGCTAAACAGCAAAAAGCAATCATAGCTTTTGGGCACAAGGCAGACACTTTTGAGTTCAAACTCAGAACGTGTAAATTAAAGATAGCACCTGTGTATCAAGTTCCAGCAGGAATTATAACAAGAATGGTATTTATGACATAGCAATTCCACTGATGCGGATTGTCAGTTTTCTAAGAACTTAAAAACACTTTTTAAAAGCCATTATTAATCGTGGCAATTATCTATCACTGCCATCCCTCTGCACCTTCTTCTTTTGTTTAAAAACAACCAAAGTGTCATTAAAGGCTCATACAGCATGAAAACGAATTGTGCAACACTGCAGCATATCAGCCTAAGAGCCAGGCGTAGGAAACATCTCCTAGTAGTAAATCCTTTATCTCACTCATTAAACCATGTCTCTGATTTCAGCAAGTTGCATTTTATACTCCTAGCTAAACAGTAAGCTCTAAATTGAAAACCCAACCCAACCTTTTGTGCATTCTTTGGGCAGTCAGGGTCCTCGGAGGCAAATTCCAAAGTTGTCAGGAGCATCTGACAAGAGCACTGTAAGAACGAAAGGTTACCAGGGAGGACTCGCACTGCAGGAGCTACAGGGTGGACTGAATACAGAAAATGCAGCAATGCAGAATGCCTGGAGAGCAGTTCAGTCACTGGCAAGGGCAACCTCCTTAGAACACTAGAAGAACCACGCCTCCACAGACCCATACTAATCCTTAAAAGAAAGGAAAGAAAATTAAAAATAATCAAACAAGATTTAAGCAGCCCATCCACCGTTTCCTGAAAACACCATCTCAAACTCTTCCAATTACCCCCCTGGTTCTGGGAGACCCTCATACCAACAGTCCCAGCAGCAGCTTCTCTCTATTCTAGCTACTAAGGAGCAGCAGTTCAAGGCATACAAACTAGCATTATAAAATTCATCTGCTTCAACAAAAGCCTTTTCCCTGAGAAGATTTTAACTACTCACATTAGGTAGAAATGGCAGGAGACATGATTTGTCCTTGCACAAAACTAGATAAAACACTCCCACAGTAGATGTGGCTCGATTGTATCTCCAAATAGTTTAAATTAACAAGTTCTGAGCTTATCCCACCTTGTGCATTTGCAACAATCTTGTAGATCCAGCCTTCCTTTCAGGTTCCATTTACACACAGAGGTAGTTTATAATAAATCTTCAGTACAAAAATCTCTGCTCATTTAAACGCTAGTGTGGCTTCTTTTCTCGATAATAACGTGAGAAAAAGCTTGAGACAAACATTAAGTTCCTGGTAGGTTAGGTTTTCTGCTTGTTTGTTTTAAGAGAAAGTCAATTTACTTCAAGAACAAAGATTAGCAGTTCAGCATAAATAACGCTTTGCATTTCCATGTCTTTAACCTGTATATCTTTCTTTGGACTACGAGGTGCATCTCACACACAAAAGAGCTGGAAAGACATTTGATTACTGTCACTTCTCTGGCAGAATCTGTACAACCATCAGAAAATGGCTGCCTTTCTTCTGAGCTGAGGGAAGGTTAAGAAAGGCAAGAGGAGGACTGATCAAATAGCAAAAGGTATTCGAGCAAAAAAAATCCAAACATTCTATGAGAAAAATTAAATACACGCAGTACCACATGGTTCTGGTAGCTTTTGTTTTAGGAAGACCTGTGTAAGAAAACTGAAAGTTTCTCAAGTTTTAGAGCAAGAAAGAGTTATCACTGTCTGAAATTTGAGGATTACTCTCCTTAAGAAACTGTCAATTAGCATAACTTTGAGCCCAGCAAAACTTTTCCTGACTACCAGATGTAACTATGGTAACAAGATCCTGGAACCTACAATAAATATGATACAGTGTCAATAACTGAGCCTTTTTCATGTAAATAGATAAAGCACAAGGAAGACTGAAGACTGTTTCCAGTGCTTTAGATAAAATTTGTAGACCTCTTCCACGCCAGGAATGTTAACGCATTCCAATGAGCAGTAACAGAGAAAACCAAAGTGAAAAGAAAACAGCACTTCTCGTTGGAGCAAAGGGGGAAAACCTCAGAACTTAAGAGAATGAGGCCACACTTAGGAATTTGTTCCCATCAAATCTGTGAAATTTTATGTACAGAAATACGCTCTATTAAATTATTCAGATAGGTTTGAAATCGCTCCAGAAAACCTACTCAGTTTAATGAATAATTGAGATCTTTCTAGTGGAATATTTAAGTCAATCCTCGAAATGAAATAAACAGAACAGAAAGTTTTACAAGGCTCTTATTTGGCTACATCTCCCAGTTGCATCTGTAAAGGAATGTTATTTTCATATACGGCAACGTTAAGTCAGAGCTTTATGCAACAGCACAATTAGCAGCAGAGCATAAAGCCCAGCTTCTAGAGAGGACAATTTTCCCAGCATTTACTACCATGAATCTCTGCTTTAATTAAACTCCCTGCTCCATTCAGGGTAGTTATGGGAGCTTCATGGAAAGGTATCATGCTCTTCCTTCCCCTCCGCTTAGAAATACCAGTGTAGACATTTAGAAGGGATGATGCCAGATGCACAACAAAAGCATCATCACCAGGGGAGAGAATGGCTTGCTGTCACCTAAACCTTCCCTTCCCCCTAAAGGAAGAGAATACACAGACCAACCTAAAGCAAACAAACCGCAGAAAAGCATGCCCTCTGACCAGGAAGATGTTGCATGCGTCAGAGCACAGAGCCTGCAACATGCTGTGCTGTCAAAAAGCCCTGGACCAGAAAACACAGGATGAAGTTGTGGGTCTGAACCAGAAACAGGGATAGGCATAAAGCTAGAAACTAATGAGCAATAAAACAGGCAGGGAGAAAACTCTTGAAGAAAAGTAAAACCAGAACAGAAAATTCACAAAGGAAAGGGACTGCTGACAGAATGACAAATCCCAGACAAGATGCAGAAGTGACACCAGGGAAATGAAAGCCCATTATAAACATGAGCACCGTGAGCAAGAAAGCTATAAAGTCACTGCCTACCAAAAAGATCCTAATCCAAATGCCATTTCTGCCTCCCTATATCTCCCTCCAGTTGTGTTCAACTATGAATAGCTGACTCCCTCCTATCCCACTATAAATAGCTTGAAGCCACAGTCCTAAATCGCTGCAAGAGCTCGACACATGTGCTGGCCTGGGGTTACCAAATGAATACAATAACAACAATTCCATCTCCATACAGATGGGTCTCCGGGAGGACAGAAAGACACTCTGCCTGGGCTGACTGCAAAGATTTACTGTAGCTTCTTTATACCCACTAAAGTCATAACAGGGGCCGTCAGAGTCATATAATGCCTCCAATTATTTGCTGCATTATTTTTCCTATAGGCAAAAAATTCTGCATGCAAGTCAAAGCATGCAGAATAGGATGTCTTAATATTAGGTGTCCATTCATGATGCATGCTTTCAGAGACAGTATAAAAGGAAAGGCAATAAAAAAAAAAAAAAAAAGAAACTTCACAGAATTAAATCAAAAGAGCTTAAGATTAGATCTGAAAAGACTCATTTATTCAAATACATATAGTTAACATTTTAAAGTTTCTTGCTACTCAATGACCTGTTTTCTTATATAACAGATTATCAATAGCTGAAAGCACATCTGTGTTTGTGCCATGCTAAAACACCACAACCCAGACCGTGACCCTGTGACAACTCCCCATGTAAGCTGCTTCAGCTTCACTCCATAGATGGCCAGAGCTGAAATACGTTGACTTGAAGAGTTTTGGCGCTTTCTTCTCCCTCAACAGCAGCTACCCATCCCAAACGCTGCATTTGCTACACTGCATCTAGTCAGAGAACCCACTGCACTATGGGGGTGGGGGAACCACCAATGTATATTCTGCTTGAAACTCCTGAGAAAAAACAACTGGAGATAATACACTATTTCACTCTGTGTCCTAGCTCAGGCTGTGTGAATAACTGATTTCTCAGTGCAGCAGATTGAACCGAGTTTGAAATACCTCCTTTTGCTCAAACCTACTCCAAATTTCATTTTGGCAAAACATGTTCCACTTCACAGCCCTGTAACAAAAGCAGTGGAACAAAGGCCATTCTCACAGAACAGAGAGGAGAAAAAGGTATTCCCCTAATAGAAAAGCACAGGGTACCCTCACCTTGTCCTCAGGTCTCTACAAGACAGCTAAGCTAATGCCACAGCTCCGCAGCACTGAAAGGAGCCATCTGACCTCCCTCCCTGTGCTCCCACTAGGATACACAAGCAGCAGTGACCTTTTGTGCAGCACTACCTACTTATCAAGTTAGCCTAGCTGTACCACAGAACCCCATTCTCCATGATCAAGTACGGCACTCAAAGGGAACCTTCTCCAACAGAAGAGACCAAAGGAGACCTACCTATATAGTAAGCAGCTGAGATATCTTGTGTCCTGTCACTCAAATTCAGCCTTCAGTTAACACAAACATTCCATTTTATGCACGCTGGGAAGTTTCATTTAATTACCTTGTAACAGCAGCCACAGAAGAAACTGAAAGCACCCAGGCCAGAAAAGCCTTTAGTAAGCACTCAGTTGAGAAGCTAGAGGTACGTGTTACAGTATCCTCTGTGCTGAACCATCCTGGGCAGTCAGCATGCTTTTGGACAGAAGGCAGAAGGACGCACCATTTTATATCTTTTGTAAACCTAAATGCGGTATTTTTCTTATCTGAAACTACTCAACTTTTTTTTCCAAGTAGTTTCAGAACTTACTCAATTTTTATTCTTTTTTTAAAGTCTTCCTACTCACCAGAAGCATTCCCTGAGCTGTTGAGTAGCACCATATCGAGGATCATTCCTGCTCAACGCTGCACTTGTGGATAATGAGAGTGCTACAAACAGACTGTGCTCTCAGGAGACGTTCCCAGGAAGAAATGACAAAGCAGGAAAATACTGATGCCGGTCAAAGAAAGTATCAGTTTTCGTAAGAAGGAAGAGGGAAGAACCATGACAAACCAGGAACAGCAAGTGAAAACCTCCTACCCTTACCCAGATGCTAAGCATGGTGACAGCACCCAGCTGTGAGCACAGCTGACAAGCACCCACCATACAGGCAGGCTCAATCACAGGGTTTTGGAATTCCAATTATAAAAATATTTTTGTCACTAAATGAATACAAACACCTCAATGCCACACCAACCATCTCATACTTTTAAACTGACCATTTAAAAACAAAAAGTGCTAACTTTTCTAAGGTAATACCTTCATTACCCAGACAATGTCTCTTTCACATGAGAAAGTGTGATTCATGTGTGGTCACAGTCTACACCTCCTGACATCCCATCATACACAGCAGTACTTGTGACTGTTGCACACCACATTCGAAGGAGAACCACACTAGCAGCAGCTCAGAACACAGGGTTTCAGCCTTCCCAAGATACAGAAGGCAGCAGTCAGAAGCATCATACACATGATGCTGTTATGGCGCTGCAAGTCCCTAGCCCAGAGCTGCCCTGTCCTGTTTGAGATCTGTCTGCTGTAAGATCCAACCTCTGCAGTACATTAAACGTTGCCATTAAGAACTTGCAGATCCCTTCAGATCTGCACAGAAGTGAAGGAGCTGTTTCTAAGGAGCAGTAACAAATAGAAAATTTAAACTAAGAACTACTCCACATTTCTAATTCATGATGCACCAGCTGATTACCTATGCCCCAGCAGCAATGCTCAGGACATCAAGTAGTGCACTTTTCCTTTAATAAACTGCTACTTCTGATTATTATTGTTGTCTTTAATTCCCTCAACAGCCTACTACGTAGCTTATGAACAGTTAACGCCAGTACTATCAGCTTTTGCCAAATTGGATATTGAATTTATTAATAATTTACTGTAACTTTTAGTACCACTGTTAAAAATAGCTGTCCTGTGAGCTTCCAGTTCATACCAGACTCTGGTAATTATCCTCAGCATCTAATCATTACACTAAAAGCAAAATAACTAGATGGTGCAGAAGCCAAATTTTAATCTTTGTGGGTGACATTTCTCACTTGGTGCCAATTCCTGCACATATCCAGGAGGACACTGGAATACACGCAGTTAATTGTGCACTCCTAAGATTAAGAAAGCATGCTGCAAAAAATGAGGAAAGAGCCATCTCTAAGCCCCTCTTTCCACATGAAGGACTTTAAATCACCTCCCTTGCTTTCTTTATAATCCCTTCTGCTCTTTTCTCTGTGCTGCCCCCACCTACATACAATCACTATGGAAAATAAGCTCATTACAGTGCAGCACGGGTAAGCCATTGCCGGTCAGAAACGAATCAATTGATCCAAAGCTTCATATTAGTGCCTGCCATTTGCATCACAAGGCAAGCACGATGGCATTCCTGCACACAGTCACCGACACTGGGATCCACTCTTGGCTGGATGAGTTTATGCTACCACAACAAACCTTGGTTTTCCTCTGTCTTCCAGGTCATCTTGACAGGATTCATTGCTACATGATGCTAAGCTCAGTTACTATGAGTAATAAACCATGTTATTTTATTTTGGCATTAAAGCTAATTATATGCAAAATGTTGTGGATTCTATAATCATAACAGAATCAAACAAATCGATACCTATTCACCTCCGTTTCTCTGCAGTGTCAGTATATTTATCCCCAATTTTGAATTACTTTACTTTGTCTCTACAGACATTAACAACAAGCAGCCTCTTCCCATTCCCTCATATTTAATTTTGCCAGAGAACTTGGACGTGACTCAGCTGAAGTCAAAAGAAGGACACAATTAATAGGATTTTGTCTCAGGTTTGTCACAGGAGATTTATATTGCCATAACCAAGATACATGCAGTAATAGAACTGTTCAATTATTAAACTTCCTACAGTATATCAATAACTGATTACACAAATCATCCCACGTGTGTTGAAGCACAGAAGACGCCTACCTACACAAGCCTTTCTAGATGGCAAGTGATTGAATACAATTCTAATTCTTTTAAACAAACACCCATCTTTTTTTTATTGTTTCCATGCATCATTATGCTTAAAATCGAGAAAATCTGGACCTTCAGTTCTTAACACAATTAACTTATTATTCTTGCATAATACAAAGAGGGAAGCACAAGTAACACTGAAAATGAAAGTAATGTAAATAATTTTTATCTACTAACACCCCATTTATAACAGCTTTTGCAGGTACACTCTTACATCCCAAGGGGTTCCAAAGATGTCCAGAAATTATATTTTTAGTACATTTTCGCATATCTACTCCCATTAAAAACTAAACACTATTTCAGATTGTGGTAAAGCCAAATGGCACAAAGCTTAGGAGATGTTTCAGACTACTGAGAAAGCACCTTTAAGATGATTTGACATCTGCACTCCTTAGGAGTGCCTCTGTACGCAGCCTCATTTCAGTGAGCTCATTATTGAGAATTTTGCTCAAACAAAAGACAGAATCAAGTACAAAGTTATTACTGAGGTTCATGTTTGACCAAATTTGTCTGAGCCATATCCTATTCTGTCAGCTGACTGTGGAGAAAGTTCGCATCTTCTCCTTCTACACTTCTACTGCTGTTGCACAAAAAAACCCCAGCAGCCCTGCCTTCCCCTATCAGACTGTCGCGGTTAAGAGAAATTAAGAAAACAGCTCACTCGATATCTTCTATAAACTTATTGCAGAGATACGGAATTTCAAGGATTTAAAATAACTGCCCTGAACATCCACTGACCCCAAGTGTAGGCAGTGGTTTTTGTGACAGGGTTCAGTATTATCAAAGCATATTTTGGCATCTGGCATGTTTTGCTAGAATTCGCAGGAAGGACTGCAGTCCAGGAAGGGACAAATGTAAGGGGAAAGGGAGACCATATTTAAAATTCCTTCCATTCCCCTGCAGCGGTTACCCAGCCTCTAAAAATTGTTCAAAAAGGGTTCAAACCGAGATTCCTAAAGGGATTAAGAGAAATGGCAGAGGAGCTAGAAAAATGAAAACAAGCTTTACGTACCAAACGTTCTCTCCAATAACTCACAAGGCGCAGAACTGCCTCAGATGTTATTCGGTTTTGTTCTAAAGCAAGTTTAATTTGCCAATTCCAGAGAAAAGAAAAATCAACGTATACTCAAGCAGAAACTGTTCATGGATTTCAGGATTAAAACAGGTAATTGCTTTGTTTAGGAAAACAAACACCATTTTAGCAAGCTTTCTTTCAGGTAGGTATGTAATTCACTCCGTTCCCAGAGCCCTACATAAGACAAGAAGTACTCCTCTTCCCACTTCAACCAGTGCACAATGACTGTGATGATCTTAAAGGTCTTTTCCAAGCCACATTTTCATTAAATTTCTAACTTATTTTCTTGTAAGTCTTTGATCTACTACCTTGAAAACCATGCCTATCTTTGCTTTTAATTTTGGTCAAAATCAGAGATTCTACCCAGAGGTACAGCGTTCTGAAAGCACCTCCAAATCACCTGACAAGACAGTAATCAAAGCACAAACACCAACTATTTTTAGGAGTAAGCTTGAGCATGTAAATACACTAAGCATCATGGTTGTGACTGAAAAGGCTTAGCAACTCTTTCCTAATGAAGTCCAAATTGAAGATACCTACTTTAGAACATAGATGTTCAACTCATTCTCATAATGGGTTACACATTCAAAAAAAGGCACCAAGTGAGGTTATCATGTAGTTCTACATGACTGAAGCTCCTCTACACATGACAGAGTCATTAGAAACATTACACCATAACTGATAACAGAGATGGGGTCCAAAAATGCAGATTCCAGCAAGGGTGAAAAAAAGCAGTAGCTAAGAGGAATGCATTACTTAAGTCCAAGACGTGAAGAGAATGCTAAGAGCAGAAATTACATTGAAATGCAATGAATGCTGTAATTACGACTTCAGAGATAAGTGGAAATATTTTGAGAAGCAATAGTTCAACTACAGCCATATTTAAAATGGGAAGTGTTAAGGTGTTAAGACTCCACTACTACAAAATAATCAGAAATTAACAAGAGCAAATATATTTAACTGTTTATGCCTACCGCATGCTATAAACCAGACTGTGAATCCATGTGTTTGGAACTGGTAGACCGTGCAGACTGCAATTTCAAACAATTCCTGATAAGGGCCACACTAGAACTTTGAGGAAAAAAAATGGAGCAGAAGACAGAATGGTGAAGAATGAAAAGGAAAACAGATTCGTTGTACAGTTCTTGGAAAGGTAGAATAAGCAAAAGCTGGAGAGAAATATTAAAGAAAGGGCAGTCGGCAGCCAGACAAGAAAATAGCGTAAACATCATGCAGGAAAGAGCAGGCAAAGAAATGTCAAGGACTTTCCAGGAGAACAGAAAGAGGAAGGTATGGAATATAGCCACTAGAAACTGTATTTTTGCAGTTGAAAGGGCAGTTTGCATTCCAGAAATAAAAACAAAGCACTATCAGAAATCAAAGAGCACCTGGGTAAAAGGAGCAAGTGAAAAAGCACAATGTTTTGCAACAACAAACACATAAGCCCACACAAAACCCCAAGGATCCTAATTAGAGAGAACAGGGCTGATCCTCAGTCCTATTTTCTTCCACATATTCAACCAACGAACTGCCGAGAATTCCGGCAGCCAGAATTGACAGTGACATTTTAAGTCAATGAGAATCTATTTTACTCTTCCTCCCACTACACAAACGAATAGTAGTGCTAATGAAATTCCTTTCCTATTATAAGTTGACATACACAATCCCACATTTATCCCTTCCAGCAAGAAATGCCTCTCAAACTCATACTCATTTTGAAATACCTTATAGTCACTGTATGACAAAATAAAATGCCACTCTCTCCTGCACTGCTCCTCTTTTGATTAATTTTACTTCAGTGGACCAAGATAAAATTACTTCTACTCTACTTCACACCCACAGTATTAGTTAACATTAAGAATTTACAATTTTGGTCACATTTTAATGTAGTTTGATTACTTATTTCACAATTGATTAACAGTTTCTGATCAAGAATGGTCTTCTAATTCACTACACCAAGATAATTTGCTATTAAAAAATAAATAAATAAATCAAAACCCATTGCCACTGCTATTATTTCCACTGCTGCCTTCTCAGAGAGGCAAGGAGTTACTTTATATGCAGAAATTAGCAAAAGTTTACATAATAAAAAGTTGATTGGCCACAAGACCAAAACATAAAATGTTATCTGTGTACATTACTCAGAAAAACTGCAATAACATTCAATAGCCTTCAGAAAGGCTAAGCAACCTTCTGTCCTGTATCTGTACTAGGAAACAGGCAGTGTCTCTCTCCACCAGCAGAAAGATAAATAAATATAGTGTTACACTGCAAGTCATCTGCTCTCACAGTCTAAGCAGGGAATGAGCAGCCCACAAAGTTAGTGAGACACCAAGCACACCAGGTGAGGCAGCAGCACTCTCTTTTCCATGTTTTACACAAGAAAAAAAGGCAAAAACTCTCCTATCTAAGCTGAGCTGTAAGGAAGTCAATTAGCCATTAACAAGCATGAACAACTCCACAGCACACACGTGTCTGTTTGACAAATTCCATTGTGACCAAAGACATTTTTCTCAGTCTTTAGTTTGCACACAACTCCTTCCATCCATGATAAATTACACACCCCATTGAGTACAGTAACTCGCTCAGCCTGAAAGCCAGCTGACATGACACATCTACTAGCAAGCTCCACCAAATTTGAGAACTCCCACTGGTATATCTGCTGAGATTAAAGACAATAAATGCGTCTTCAGTATTTGTCCTTTTCCAACATGCTTCAATACAAGCTGAATGATGCAAGTATTACAGTTGTCTGACAGCTTCTCCTGCTCTTGACTTTGTCAAGGACCCGCACAGCTTTTATCATCTCACATACATGGCTCTCAGTTGGACTGGAAAACTTGACCTCCATCATGCCTTCTGTACAATAAACAGGAGTAACGGTTTACTATATAATAGTTACACAGTAATGAAGATCACATGAAAACTTCAAATTAAATGGTAGGATCTATTTCTGATCTTTAGCAGACATTGCTTCCATAACCAAAGCCGCCTGCAATTAAATTTGCCCTACTGTGCCAGGAAGGCCTGACTAGTTCTGAATCCAAACCCACAAAAATCTAGGTAAGCTGTTGTTGCAAAGTATTACCTCTCTTTCCAAGAATGAATTTTTCTTAACACCTGACCCAGCACAACTTACAGCAGTTGCCTCTTGTCCAGTCACTTGTCACCTGGGAGAAGAGGACAACCACCACCTCGCTACCACCTTTCAGTGAGCTGTAGTTACCCTAAGTCTCCTCCAGACTGGATGATCCTAGCTCCCTCAGACTCTCCCATTAAGACCTGTGCTCAGGCCCCCCACCAGACTCACTGCTCTTGTCTGAAAACACTCCAGGGCCACAATACCCTTCTTGCAGTGAGGGGCCCAACACTAAGCACAGCCCTCAAGCAGCGGCCTCACCAGAGCTGCCTGTGGAGGGACGATCACCAGGAGTGTTCAACAGGCACTAATTAGTGGGAATGTTCAGTGCTTTGCTCTCCCTTTTGACCTCAGTGATGTCAACACTTCAGATGGAGGGAAAACAGCTTGAAATCTAAAAGGCAAGGGTGACAGTTAAATTTTGAACCAGGCCTCAAAATACATGCATGGTAACGTCAAGAATGCAAAACCAGACACATCAGCTTTTCAAAGGAAGGACCATTTACGTTGTATGAGGAAAAAAAAAAAATCTAGAAAATGCTTGTTGACAGTCTTCAGTGAGGTTCAACTCAAGCTGACAAGTCAGTTTTTGAAGACTTGCTCCAGGAACATCCTTGCTGTTCTAGTCAATGCTTTGTACCCAGCAAATAGCTTTATGGGGAGGAGAGAAAAAACAAGACAACATTCAATCAATATTTAACACAAAGCTTTTTTCTCCAGGATAATTCCAAAACATCTACAATAGGAAAATAATACCACAATCGCAGAACATCAAAACAGCAGCAAAGGCAAATATAACTGCCTGCCACTTTTCGTGAAGTATGCTTTTTAATACCTAGGAAAAAGAAAAAACAATTAAAATCTGCCACGTGGTGCATGGTGCAGCTGGTGAGAAATGGCTGCACCTCAACTGCATCTCTATCAGTTCTGGAATTGAAAGTTAATTGAAGTGGATATGTCTCTAAAGAGGGAAAGATAAGAATCTGATATTTTTCAAAGCCATTTCTAAATAATGCTTTATACTTATTGTTTAATTCTTCTCATCAACTAGATCTCCTTTATCTGCTTGGAAGGGATTTTCATGCAGCTAAGTAAAGAGAAAATTCATCTAGCGTTTATGTCTTGCCAATTCTATTATATGTTGCTGTAAGAAATGCAAATCAAGAGATTGGGTCTTGAAGTTTTACTCATTGTACTTTTAACAGACCGGGCCAATTTGACTCTGGTATTACCAGAGATGTTTCCAACAGCATGGAACAAATACCAAGAAGGACCACCATGACTCCAGCTACAGAAGCATGGATTAAATCCTAAACTTTCAATCTCCCAATTCAATCAACATGATGAAATCTAGCATGGCTACTAAGAATATGGCAGTAAAAGATCTCACAGAGGAGTTAAATTACATGTTTAACCAAAATGAAAGCACGTTCTGTGAGGATGACAAGTGTTTGTTTTCAATACTTGTATGCACAGGTGTGCAACTTTTTGACAGACACATTACTAAGTACCCGCATGCATACAGTGCCTACAGATTGTGTCTTTGGGGTCCAAAATAGCAAATTCCGAATACCAGCACATTCTAAATGAAGCAAGTCTTCTCCGAACCACACAGCAGAAAGCAAGAAGGCACGTTACGAACCATCACATGCAGATTTCAGCACATGAAAGTCCACTTCCAAGACCAACCTTAACTAGATGATTCAATGAAACTCCATTCCACATCGATTAAGTACTTCTGCAAGACATTTTGCTGACAAGCCAGTCAGATGTGCCACTTCAATAAATCAATTAACGACACACAAGTAAAAATAACACCCATCTGTACTGCTAATCACTATTGCAGATTTTGATACTCCCTGATGTTAGTTATGACTCATTAAAACAGTACGTGATCAAACTATAATATTTCTGATAATACAACCTATCTTATGCTATCTCATAGGTAGCCCCACAAACAATGAACTGGAAGAAATAAAATAACCACAGCCTCCTGCCTGTTGCGCCATTGCTGCAGGGTAGCTCTTCCTGCTGTTATCTTTGCTATTAGAATGAAGCACGAAGGGCAGCAACTTCAAACAGGTCCTCAGGGATTTCTGATCACGTAATCTTCCAAGAACTGTAAGCCCAGCTCTCCATGGAGTCTTCCCTAATCCCAGGTCCCCACATTAGGTTTTGATTTTTTTCCCCCCCTTCTGGTGAAAGTGAATGATTGGTACTGAAATAACGCCCAAGAAAACAAATAAGAACTGAAATAGTTCTGACTTCTCAAATTATTGCAGTACCTATTTCCAGCTCTTTTTCCCTTTTAGGGAAAAAGAGAAGCCTGCTGCTATATTTCTGTCTGTAGTAACTCCTTTGTTTGTATGATCTACAGCTGACTGCTTTGACAGATTTCAAAGAACTCTAGTTCCATTTAACAAGAGCATAAATGGACTAATTCATAACCACATGAGTCATAGTGCTCCTGTAGCAATGGGAACTATATGACAGCCTTGGAATTCCCCCCGTGCTCTCTGCTTCACTGGGTCCCAGTCACGACAGCTCACAGCACAAATAAGGTTCAGAGAAGGCACACATGAACCCAGGCATTGTCCCCACAAAAACACAGTGCCTTGTGATTGCCTCATGCAGGTTAACACAAGTTCAGCTCTAAAGCTGTCCACACCACAAAGTCATTGATAAACCATGCCAGGTCATAGGCAGCATCAAGGTAAAGCCCCCTACATTTTCTATCAAGTAACCATTTTTAATTAGGAGTTACAAAATCATTCAAAATAATTCTAACAAAAATAAATGAAATTAAATTAAATGATGTATATTGTATACAAGTATTCAACAGCCCTTAAGACCATTCAACATCAAAGGCACCAGAATCAGGGATAATAATGATGGCAAAATTAGGACTCGGCTGCAAATCTGAGAAGTCATGAGTGCAGTCATTAGCAAGATAATCACGTACAGAGGTAAACTCTCAAGCACCCAACATGGAGTAAGTCAGACTTAATTTGCAAGTTACAGCATGCAGAAACAATAGTACAAGCTTAAATTCAAAATTAATAAACTTGGTGTCAGATATACCAGATAAAAATAGATCCTGAGAGCTACGTATGGAAGGGACTAATTAACATCCACATATGATATACACTACATGAAAGGGAAATTCCTTTCTAAAATTACTCAGCATAGGCTTTTTTTTTTAGCTGCAAACATTTATAGGTTAAAATGCTATTTTTGCGTCATACCTTGCACTTCCCAAAAGATTTCATAATCAAACAGTACAACGGTTACTTAGATTTCACGCAACTCCACCCTAGAGATGATTATAAGCCATTTTAGAGAGAAGGTGAAAATTCTTCCCACTCAGACAGCATAATGCTACTCTCACTAAAAACCACAGAAATTCTTCAGCTGACCTTTGCAAGAATAGGAAGAGTTCCAAACAACTCCAGCTTTTCAGGGATGTCTATGGTTTGTGAAAAACTTGGTTCTATTTTATATTATAAAAACACATACAAGCAATCTGAGCCTACAAGCTGCACTTGTAAAGGAATCACCCGGTGATCTCCACGGCAGATGAGCAATAAATGGAAAGCATCATCATTCTGAAAATGTATGGCACACCTGATTAAGGGTGACATATTGTTTAAAATGAGTACAGAGCACACCTCCCTTCTGAAGCAAGCAGATCAGTCTCAGTCACAAACTCTACAGAAAATGCCTTTGATAATGATAGCACAATTTCTACTGTTTCTTCAGTGTAGAAGGGGCAGAACATTTTCAGAGCAGCACATGCCTTTAATACACAAATATGCTGAAGACTAATCATAATAGGTTGCTCGTGCTTCCACACAAAGCATCTAAATCAACTGCCAGGGGACAGAGCCTGCTACTTTTTTTTCTAGTTTTGAAGAGAGATGCTGTTTGGTTAACTATGTAGTTAGAGTTCATACCACTTCATTCACTTTCACCTCTGCTGTATTTAGAACAAAGGCAAATAACTGCAAATTTCACCTATGAATTACCATTACAGCGAAAAAGCTCTTAATAAATTTTTCACATTTTCTATATTGTTTAGAAAATTCAGAACCAGAGGCTTTCAATATTTCTCGTACTATGTTAACTTAACCCCCATCTTTCAAACAAAACTCTATTTTGTCTAAAGCAAAGTCACAAAGGGACTACATGAAATTAGATTAGAAAATTAAGGCTTGGAAAAGTTTGGATTGATCCCACACACTTAACAAATACAATCATCTTCTGGTTATAGTAATCTTAAAAACTTTTTGAAGTCCTTTCATGCCAATGCAGATGGTTTTTCCATGTATAAACAAAACCTGCCTGGTTTGTTACCTCAGGATGGCATGAGAAGCTGTTCCTGATTAACACAAATTAATACGTTACTTGGTCTTTGACTGTACTGGCTGTACTTTCCTGTCAAGGGCACTTAGTAGGGCAGTAAAAGGGTCCAGCATTGTAGAAAGCATGCCATTGCACAGACAGACATCCAGTGAAGGTATACCTTTGTTAAATTAACATGCCACAGACTACAAGGTGAATCATATTCCTTCAAAAGCTCTAATACACTGTCAAGTCTTTGACTCCAGAAGCCAGAAACCTTTACCACTGCAAGGAGAAATAGCTAACATCTGTCCTACAATGCAGACAGTTCGGAGAACAGCCTCAGATGAAGTCTGATAGTACACATGAACACAAAAGCTTAGAGTGGCTGAAAGCAAGCTGTTAAGACACTGGAAGCCAGATCTCTTGCCTTAAAAGCAGGACAGCAGCAGAACAAAACATTTTGCAAAGGTCCCTTTCTGAAGTTTGGGAGGATATCTTATATACATTTAATTATTTTGCATTTTGGCTACATAGGCAGCTGTTTCCGTATGATAGTTTGCCAAGCAGACTAATTAAAAGTCTTGCATATCTTAGGCACACAGTTCAATAACCCTACTGTTTGACTAAAGCTACTGAAGACTATTATTAAAAAAAATAAAATGAGTCTTTCATCACTTTACTGTATCTTAAGAGTGACAAGTGTGAGACTGTCTAGAACAGTAAGCAGCAAGAAGAATTAAATTAGTAACCAGATTTTTTAGCCATGAGTATATGTTGCTAATAAAAGAAGTCAATGTAATGAAATTCTGGCTCTTACCACTCTTCTCAGTGAGTTGTTAGGTCCCTTCCCTTGTCCATAAAGCAGAAATCAAAGTAACGGATATTTCTGAAAAACAGAAGAAACTGATCAAACTCTGAGTAAAAACTACGTAACCAAGTGACTAACAGCTTGCTGACCTGAACAGTGGGCCACTGCTACAAGCAGCTCACCAACTCCGCACTGCCATCCCTAGGTAGTGACAGCTAACACAAGACATTGTCCCCAGCATTGCTGCTTCTGGGAGACCAAGTTCACATCAGAAGTTTCTTATCCGGTTTCAATGCTCCAGTAAGGGAACACGTTTCTACTGAAATCTCTGGCTCACAAAATCATCTACAGTAACAAGAAGTCAAGCAGCTAAAATGTTTCTCCTGATGATCTCTTTGCTTAAATAAAGTCATTCTGGATCACATGCTTTATTTCAGTAGCTCAGTGGTAAACTGAACACCAAAGCAACGATTCTTAATAACTAGAATCTATTTCTCTGTAGCACATTAGAAGAGTTATGAAATAGCCACAACAACTGAAGGCACTGAAGGCAATATAAAATCTTTTTCATTTGTAAAAGACTGCATGAATACACAGTATATGAACACTGACCAGATCTGCAAAGATCTTAAATTGATAAATATTTAACTTCGTCATATCAGTTATCCATCTTTTTTTATTTAGCTTCACTATATTAAGAGCTATTTATCACAGGAAAGATAAATCGGCATCTCCAAAATAAAAAGCATGAACAAGCCACAAAGAAAATACTGCCAATTGGTTCCATTCATTTTATCACTGACCAATGCCACAATATAGAATGCTACAAGAAAAACACCAGTTAATGCATAGTCTTTAATCACACCTATGTAGTTAAGCAGTTTTTAAGAAGGAAGATAGTCCATAACTTTCCAGTCAACATAAATGAGATGACAACAGTGGTTCAGCTTACTTGCTGCATACGTACAATATTCTCTATGCAAAATATACATTCTGAGATGTTAAAAGTCAGCTGAACGGTTTTTCAATCAAGTCAATAATCACACTAAACAATTTCCAGTGAACATGAACACTGCTTCAGACTATACTTCACAAATTCTTGATCATCTGTTCTTCGTGCACGTTTATTTTAACACCAAAGACCACGCATCTCTAACTACTTTACCTGCCTTTGACTCAGGAATCCACCTGATTTGATACTTATGTTGCAAAGCAGCATTTAAGCCTGCAGCCAACACAGAACATGATAAGTGTGCAGGATTGCGTTTGCACAAGAAAGGAGACTTGATTCACCCCCTGTTCCTGTAAGCCAGTCAGCCCTTGGCTGCCTTACAAGAACTGTGTGACTTCCACGTGCACCTTCACCTTCCAAATTTAAAATGTTATTTCCTAACTTACAAGTCTCAAGGCAGACTCTCTCTCAATACAGCAATTACAGTGCCTTCAAAGAACACCCGATGAAAGCTTATCTAATTAGCTGAAGGTAAATAAAGCATACTGTTTGCTCCAATAACGAAAATGACTTTGAGTACTGCGGGACAAAGGAGAAATCCCATCACAGACACCAAGCGTGCTACCAAGCAGAGCACAGACATGGAAATTCAGCTTGTCACAAAATGAAATTTCAATGAATTTTGCTTGTTGATCCGGAAGCAGCGCAGAGACGGCAGAGTCAGAAGCGCGTTGAACAAGTACCAACCCAACCTCGGGCAGAAGTGAAGCTTTGGGGGGGATCTATTATTAGCAGTGCAGACTTCACCTGCTGACCCACTTAATCAGGAGCTCCAAAGCTGAATTTTGCTGTTGTTTTCCCTGTTTAAAAATATATTTTTTAATTTTGCCTTAACCAAAACCAGAGATAACATTAAGCAGACATAGGGGGCATAATATTACAAAGTTAAGAAAACATCAAGAATTACTTGGATTACCCTTCTAAAATTATTATTTTATAGTTGCACAATAATTCTGTGTGACCCATTTCAATAGATCCTGTTCCTAGAGAGGGGAAAAGAAGTTAAAAATAACGGCCTATTTTTTAAAAAAAGAATCTCACTGATTAAGAAAAATAAAAGCTGAATGGCAAGCCATTTGAATTCATGTTCTCACTATGAAAATCAAGATGTCACTCACGTTACAAATCTGGATACCACAAATGCCTACATCACCTAAGACTTCGGGAAGAATCAATTTTATATAACTCACAACCATACATCTTATAGCTACAGTTTTCTCTCTTTTTTTGAGCAATGTAGCTCAAGAATAACGTTCCACATGCTGGTGATTTCCATGTTATTAAAAAGCAAGCACTACTCAGCATTTTACTGCCAGGAAAAGAAATTCAAGCATATGATGCACACACTGAGACAAGAGCAGTGCAGCTCTTGACAAGGACAGTCACCTGCTGTTCAAACATGCCCCTAACCCTTCCAAACCACATACCCTGCAAGTCGCAAGGGCTGTGGATGCAATGCAATTTTGGACATCCTTGTGCAATGGAGCTGAGCAGAACACCAGGCAAGTCAATCCAGGGAACGCAGCGCCATGGAGCAAGCCTCCTAGCTTTGACTAAACTTTTCTAATGACATCACAAGTGAAATTCCAAGTCTCAAAAGATCCGAACTTACCCAGAACTAAGGCAGCAGTGCAACTATAAAAGTTGCAAGAGCAGAACTTTATTTTGAAATTGCCAAAGAAGTATCATGGCTTAACATACACCACTAAGAAGGAAAAGTCACAGAAAAAGAGCACTTGATCTAGTGGCTTATAATGAGCTTCTGGAAACTTCTTTCTGCCACATCCCATACCAAGAGCCAATGAGTCTACACTCTGACTGCAGAAAGGAGCACCTTAATAAGTCTCTCATGAATATTCAAGAGTCCCACCATATCAGCAGTTCCAAACAAAGGGTGAAGGACTCTTAGAGAACAACTCCAGGCATCACACAGACAGTTCTGACCGGAACATTATGCTGAACCAATGCTGGCTGACAAGGGTATGACCTGCTATTGATGCTGAAAATGATGACCTGGTTCCAAAACTGCTTCATTTTGCTGCCACAGATTTAACAACTCAGGCCTCATCCCCACGGGATGAGTAAAACACGCTCATTGGGTAACCCAGACCCACAGTACAGGATTTTAAGCAAAGGCTAAGCACCTTGATTTCAGCATTACAAACACATCCTTGAGGCACTCTCATGTAGTCCAGCTGTAGAGATGAAAAGCACAGATCTTCAGTTCCAGGACTGTCCCAGCACCACATCCCCTCTAAGAGGATTGCACTTACCAAGTTAAGGGATGGAAACATGAAATACATCAACAAAAAGCAGTGAGTGCCGAGCAAAAAAATACAGGTCCAAACACCATCAGAACAGCTCTGAGGCTATTCAGAAATGTGCACAGATGAAAGGAAATGATTTGTTTGGTTTATACAGCCTAGCAGACAAAATAATGATGAATGATTTTAGCAACTTCTTTCAGCTTGTCCAAAATATTTACTGCCCATTGTTTTCATCTTCCTAGTGATACATGCCAATGCCAGGCAGTATCTGTTAGAATCAACTTGGATTTACTATTCCTAGCATCTGCCTTAAATCTAACTAATAAAAGAACACTGAACAAGAAAAGGGGATGAGTGAAAGAATGGAATCAAAATACTACAAAGATAAGTAGGCAGTTATTTCTTACTCTCAATACAATAACAAGAACCCTAGAGACAAAAACGTTCCAGCTGAGCTAACTGTGGCTTCCTGCTGCTGTTACTAACATGGTTTTGTAGAAAAGCCACTGCGAGTATTACTCACCAAGAACATAATACCAAATAGAAACAAAAAAGTAATCACAGAAGAAATGCACATCTCGTCATAAGGCCCCAACTCATTAGAACATTATATTCAATGGGCTTTGAAGCTAGCTGCGTGCAGTGAGAGCAGAAGCCTTCAAATTTAAATAAACGTTTTAAAATTCTTTAAAATTCCAACTAAAAATTGGAGCTTAAGGTATAATCTCAGCAGATACAACTATACTGGTTAAAAAAGACCAAAATACGTAAAAACAGCAACAGGTAAAATGAGAGAGACAGCTGCATCGGCCCCTGAAATGGGGCTTCATAAATGCAGATGCTAGCGATGCTATGCTATGGTGGAACTGCAGCCACATCCCTACCTGCCTGCAGAGCTCTGCCCATCCTGCTCTCCCCTCGCACTCCTTGCCCTTGCTCAGAGATTCACGGATGGGTTACATTTGCCGCTTAAGAAAGGCAGGTGGAGATTGCCTCTTGCACCATCAGCATCACTGCAACTTTGTTTCTCCTTGCAAAAGTTAAAATAATTTGAAGAAAATTCAATTAATACTTTCCTTAGAAAGAATGATTGATACACAAAGGGTCCTATAGAGACCCTCTAATCCAAGCTCCCTCTTAAAATCTGGGTCAATCTAAGCAAGTTATAATCTTCTCAGTCAGGTTTTGAAAACCTCAAGAATGAGATCTCCACAGACTCTCTGGACAACCTGTTCCAACGTTTGTTCACCCTTAGAGTAACTTTTTTTCTCCTCTCAATGTTCAATTGAAACATGACTCTTCACTTAGTTCCCACTGGCACATCACGGCACGCTGCCTGTTGCGGTATTCGGTATTGGTGGGAGCTACTTAAATCAATGAGCTCTGAAAATGACAATGAGATGTATAACCATGAATTTTATCGAACATGCCTGCATGCATTAGTAATGACACAGTATGGCCTCTGGGTCCAATAATGCAGAGAGCTGGATTCCTTCATCTTCCAGTGACTGCTCTGAATTCCCCAGTCAGCCAAGGACACACAAAACACGCACATATTTTTCTCCTGGATACTACATCTACTCTCAACCAGTTGGATTTGGTCTTGTGTTCCACATGCCTTATAAGTTTCTTTCCAGTTCATACTAGCAAAGACATTTACATACCTAACTTCTCATGAAGAACCTACACTTTGCTTGCCTTGCCTCCAAAACACAAATGAGAGAGCATTCTGAGATGGAACTGGGAGAAATCTATATAAACTCAACCTTGACATTTTTATCAGAAATCAGCCACTTCAGTTCATGTGAAACGACCAGAATACACAAGTTAGGCATTGGGTTTCTTCCTCTTCATTAGAAAAGCCCCAGGTGACATTTGCTGTAATAAGGACTACGTTAGCAGGCAGAGAAATGCCAAATATTTCCCCAAGAACAGTCAACCCGGTTTACAGATCTCTTAAAACACAGTAATTCAGGTATACTGAGTCAAACTGCGCTGGCGTAAAGATAAGACAAAAGAGTACCCAGTGACTAATGACTAACACTAAAATGATGCAACTCGTACATTTATGCATAACTCCTTTCCTATTTTACATTCAACAGAATGAAATATCTTGAGAGAATTTTCCCCATTAGAATTTGCCAACTTGCTGTAAATATTTTTCATCTGTGCAGCCACCAGAGTCACTAAACAATCAATCTCAAACTCTAAGGAAGACGATTCTGGGGTTCTTTTTAAAACCATTATTTTCATTCCATACTCCCCACGCTGTGTGCACCTGTGATATGTATCTGTAGTACAGGATCCTCATAATTACATTTCAGTTCATCAAGTCAGAAAGCAAGTGACAGTCTCAGCCTGACAGCCTTTTGAAGGCTGTGCTAGTAGGTCTAATGGTGTGTATGTAAGGGCTTTGTGATCCCTTTGACACAAGATAAAGTTGGTCAACATTCCAGATGCCTTCAGTAATGAAAAGCAAAGCAAAGGGTACTGATTCCTTTCACAACAACCTCAGAGTGGTAAACAATTTTATTCTGTGTAGCAGCACACACTGCAGCCTACATGCAGATATCCTTAATAGATTTACAGACAGCATAAAGCTCTGATTTAAAGCACACTGAAATTCTTGTTTTCTTAGCTGAGCGACTATACTGACGGTAAAGCTTCTGAAATCTCTACATCATACGTATGACTTTAACCAAAGTCCAAAATTCCTGGAAGATCAGCTTTTCCTACAGACTGCAGCTCAAACTTCACCCTTCTGAAACAACCACTCTGTTCTTTAAAACTCACCTTTGAAGATACCAAGAAACAATTTCGGTTTCAGAAAACAAATCAAAAGAAATCTCTCCTTTGTACAACCAGCTGCTTTCCCACAGATTTCAACAGGAAATAGTTGTGTTCGTTCTGCAGTCCTCATTAGTCTTTCCCCTCCTTCGTGGTACCATGACAAACTACACTCTAAAGACTAAGAAGCTTTTTCCACAAGGCCTAGCTCTCTGCACCATTGGTGGACCCGTGCAGCACAATCACACGGCACACTAAATCTCCAGCCGACAGCCTCCCTTCCCCAGCTGTTTCATTGCAGCAGACAGAACTGCATTTGGCACCTGTAAGCTCTTTCGCTGCCGGGATCAGTAGCCAATTTGTTTAATAAAGTAAAACACAGCACTTTCTAAACAAAGTGGTGGTTATTCATTATTCCACAGGTATTGAGCCTGTACCTCAAAAGCCAGAAACAATAAAAAGCCAATAAACAGTTCTATTTATGCATAAACTGCTCACTTTTTGTGGTTCCTTCAGTACAACTAATGCCCATCTCCTGACAGGGAAAACACCTTCACATTCAGTTCCCAGGTTAGTATGCTAGCATTGCCTAACACTCCCTGTGCCATCTCTTCGTTTGTGTAAATCCTTCCCTTAGACATACGGTCCCGAAGTAGCGTTACTGAGGTCAGTATGAGAGGATTCCAGTGAAACAGAAGTGCCACACAATGTGGCAGAAGCAGCAGTATCCCTTGAGCAAAGTTCAGTTATTCTGAGTATCTGCTGGAATACTCCCAGCATTAACTACTTTTTTAATCTCCTGCGCTTGTTGTTTATACAAGTCCACTTATTTCTGATTAGAAACAAACAGCGTGTTAAAGAAGCAAAGAGATTTCCTTTGAAACACGCACATATTTTTAGAATTTTTCAAAGACTGTAGACCTAGCTTGGATTTCTTCAGCAGAGAAAGAAAAACATTTTAGTCATCTAACTACCTAACAACAGGGAGAACAGCATGTAAGAGAGGACATCGTAATACTAGGACATAACAGTGAACTATAGTCAGCAGAAGGAGGAAATAACATCAGTCTACGTGGCACCAGAAGAACTACAACTGGATTTTAATACAGTATTCTAAAGGCGTATATTGTCAATGGGCTGACTCGGCATATAAATAACTACCGGTGGTAAGGAAGGAGCACATTACCAAGTATTACATTCCTTCATCAACTCAGGAGCAGTTCCTGATAGTCTCCACCTTCAGCGCACTGAAATCTTCAGACATCAGGTACTCAAAAGTGAGGCAAAGAGGAGACTTGGATTACTGTACAACATCCCAGTTTGAAGAGCCTGTACACTATATGGACAAAGCTTACAAAGAATGAACCAAATGACCCAACAGATCTTCACTGCACCATTTAACTTCCTCTGACTTGTCTTCTGTCACTTCTGTTCTGCAGTTTTTCTACTCTGAGCCTTGTCTCTACAAGATTCACTGCAGCAAGAAGTTTTTGCGTCTTATTTTGACATCAGTGAATGATGTGATGAGTTCAACTAAAGATTAATCTCTATAAAACAAAACAACTTCCAGATGAAAACACAAACTGAAGTCCTTCAAGTATCAATGCCTAAAACAAGCTAAGAAGTCGCAGATTCTACAGCTTTGGTTTTCATGAAAAGGAGATTTCCTTGCATCATTCTCTGCCGCGGTTATATTCCTCAGAAATTTCAGAACATTCATCCTGTGAAGCTTTCAAGTTCTTCCTAGACCTCTGCAACACAAAGAGCTGGCCTTACTCATTCTTATATTCGGAAAGGATATGAAGCAAACCTCTTGCTTAGGACATAAAAAGAAACATCTAAAAGGACATCTAAAAGAAATAGAGAGAATACGAGGCCAAAATAACATGGGAAAGTAAAACATACTATAAGACAGGGCTTAAAACACTCACAGTTCCATCAGCCAACGTTAAAGTTACCAACATCGGTACCCTCCTACAGAGAGGGAAATGAGAAGAATTTGCTAAATATAGACAGAACTGTTTAGAGGGATGCCTATCCTTATTTGTGCATTCATCTGTTTAATTGTGGGCAATATAGTCCTCTACACAGCCTGAAGCAAGCGTGGATGTTCAATATTCTCTGAATTATTGAATCTGGAGTGGAGATTGGGCTTCGTTGTGCAGTTTACAATAGCATAAATGGAAACTTTGTATTCTGCAACTCTGACATTCCAAGCACCTCTGAATTACTCTACTCAGGTTGGGAACACACTAAATGCCTTCAAAACAGAGCGCAGTTTTAAACATGCATGCTGAAAAAGGCCACAGAATTTTCATGTTCACCTTATGATCCAAAACGTTCCAAATCCTATGAATTTCAGGAGTTAATGAGATATCACGGAAGTACACAAAGATATTTGGATACCAAAAGTCCTCTAGAACAGACAAAGTAACAATGGCATAAATGGCAAGAAATAAAATCCAGAAGTTAACCAAGAATTAGGACTTGATTTAATAATCTGAATAACAATAAACCTGAAGACACGAATATTTCTTGAGACGACACTGAGATTACACCTGTTGACAAACGGCAGATATATTTGGATATAAAGATGATAACACCACCAGAAATAGAAGGCTGTGTATCCAGGCAGCCAGCACATGCCATATTCACACATTTTACTTTTGTCTGGCATCCAAATCAAGATTTGCAATATACATCAATTTGCATAAGCAATCACATTGGAAGATTTATACAGGCTTCACACGCCAAGATTATTTGTGACGTATTGTTAAAGTTTTATTAGGTTTGAAGTATGATAAAGGTTTCAAATCAACATACGCATACAGTAATGTTCCACTGGACTCACAGCTAGTCACCTAATCAACAAAATGAATAGAGATGTAGCAAGTAAGAGATTCAGCAAGCATCTCCACAAAGCTAGGTATTACTTTTAAGGAATATTCTCATTACCAATTTCCTGATAATAATCTGCACTCTCTCTTCAATTTTTACCAGCTTCAGGCTTAGAAAAATCAGAAGATAGAATCAATCTTTTAAAATACGTGCCTCAGTTAGTGAGAGACAGGAACACATTTCAGTACTAAGAGAAAATCCCATTGCAGTTTAAGAACTGCAGTAAGGATAGCTGCTACTGGTAAAGAACTCCTACTGAGGTTTCAAACTTAGGGATGACAATTCAATAGAACTCCACTGTCAAACCACATGAAAAACATCTTACCTCCACCTCTAAATACTGCCTCGGGAGAAGGAAAATGTTTTTTTTACTTCCATGATCTTCCAGCCTGCAGTAAGGAAGTGCCTTGGTCCTGAATCAGAACCCACAGGAATTCAGCAAGCACTATTTCTGCTTATAGTAAAATCTTCAATATGTAATTTACATCTTGAATTCATCATGTCATCATTTCTTGGTATTTAACTTACTAACGGCTTCTCTAAAGTAGAGATTTTTATTACATAAATTATGGAAGGAGCAAGCTGGGGGTAGTGCAAACAGCATAAATTCCTGAATCAATACGAAATATGTCCCTGGTAGTACTTGTTATTCCATGTAGGTATGTTATTGATTACAGTCATAATGGTCTCACTTCAGCTGCTGTCAATAACCCACTACTTGTATTGTCGCACTAAATTAAAGAACCACCAGGCTGAAAGTATATGGAGAAGTTATACCAGCATGGTATGACCCAGCCTGTGGCACGAAGAAGCAGAATGCTGCCAGTTTAAGTTAGGATTCATGCGTGATACTTCACTTGACATTACTTCGATAAAATAAAGTCAGATGGGATATTTATTCAGGCAGAAGAAGAGATTGTCTTAAACCTACTGGAAAATTCTTAAATTTAGAACCACTACATGTAACAAATCTACGCTTTTCATACCTCAGGACCATTATTGGGTACACTTACAGACAGCCGAAACCAAATCAAAATGTTATAGGTAGTTGTTGTCATTTCACTGATCAACAGGTCCAAAACTTCCCTGCAGACTGCTGCCTGTCCACCTCTTTGCACTGTATTTATTTGCATCTTGAAGCAACTGCCCTCACTATCTAATTGGCACACCTAAAGCTACTGAAACCATCTCAACAAAAGCTGCATATCTCAGAGACAGCCCAAGCTTTAAGAACCGCGTTTGAAGTCATTCTGCAATCCATTGTGCCCTGGGGAATCTCTGTAACCTCCGCTGCTCTGCATACTATCAAATGATTACTATTTTTTAATTTAAAGTCTACAAAAATAAGTTGACCCAACATCATTACATACACTCAGCTCTCCCAAAAGTCGAGTAGTTAATGATCAGGCAGTCAATCCAGCAGACACCATGGATTAAGCACTGCAACGCAGTCCCTTAGCTATGGGAATAACCCAGAGAAAACCTGAGTGAACACTTCCATCTTTGTCCTGAAAAGCAGTTACTTGGCATTTTACCACTCCGTAAATTGAACGCAGCATGTTTGCTATAATGGAGGAGCCAGACTTCAACACTTACGACTCAGGGGTGGAAATCAGACCACCAGAACAGATGAAATATAAGCAATAAATTACTGGCAGGAATAACTCTAGTTTCATTAACTCTGCACTGCAACAAAGGTAGCTCAATTTAGATTTTGTTACAGCAAACAACTGAGATAACTTTTTCTTCAGTATGAGAAGCGGTCATTGTTTTCATGACAGCAGAAATAAAAAAAAAAAAATACAAGCTCAGAAAATAATGATAGCAAGCCCAGATCCTGCCATGGAATGGCAGCTTTTCTGCCCACAAAGAAGCAAAATTGCTTCTAACGGGTTCTTGGCAGTATCAGGTACACTATTCATGAGTAAACCAATAGTTATATACAGAAAGCAGAGCTGAACCCACCCAACTGGTGAAAAGGCTCTCAGTCACACAGCACTCCTCAAGAAACAGCCCAGGTCCAAGAGCTGCTCTCCCTGCTGGCCCTTATAAGAACCCAGGGTGGCTTCACCCCTTCTGCTCAGGCGGCGAGCACAGGTGCAATCAATTTGACTGAGCTCCCTGGGCCAGCCACAGCCCTTCACCAGGTGCTCAATCAGCAGTTCAAGCCCTGACTAACAGCTCCCCTACAGCAGTAATAGGTTTATTTCATGGTTCTGTTTTTTCTAAGCTATTATGGCACACTCTAAATGCAGGGGTTTTTATCTGGAAATGAATTAGTGTCTTAAATAATGCTTAACTTCTATGATGGGAGATTTCCTTTAATCACATCCGTGTGGAAAGAGGGATAGATTCAGGTTTTCCAAATGTATCTTGTATCTAAATTGGAGGAACCATTGCTTATGCTGGAAATCACTTCTTTCACGTGTCAAGACAATTTTGGAGATCTCCAAGATTGAAACGAACGCGAGGAGCTGTCTGGCAGCATCTAGACTACAAGAAACCTATCTTAACAGCCATCAAACAAGTGTGGGGACAAAACGACTTTATTGGGCTACCCAGCCCAGGATCTGTGATCTAACCACTACAACGCTGGTCTTTCTAAATACACTCAACATTCAAAATCAATGTTTTCATTGTAATTAGTATCAGTAGATTGCAGAGGATTAAGACTTGCCAAATCAGACTAATAGATCCTTCACTGAGATAATCAGAGAGATGCAAAACTGCACATGTTCTGGTTCGCAGGTTCATTCCTCAATGCACTATTCCTACTAAGCATTTTCTAGCTTGTGCAAGAAGTCTACACTTGAGAAAACACAGTCAGGTATCTACAGAAGCACCCGCTGGTTCTCCTAAGTTAACTCCTCAGAGGTTTCGAAAAATACAGCTAAGCAGATTCCTTTATATTCATTGTGGGCAACCTCCTAAAACCAACTTCAGACGGCTTTTATTTGCCGTGACATTTCTATCAATTTTATATGGGCTGGATGGCAAAAATACAACTCCATAGCAAAAAGAAAAAAAAAAAGGTAAAAGAACAGAAGAACAGCATCCATTTTTAAAGAATGTGAATAAATAAATTAGTGAAAATAAATAAATCCAGTCATTTCAGGGGTATTATGGTGCCTTGCTGAGTCATAATTCCCACAAAGAGGCTATTTGTTCCAATGGCTGCATGTCCCAGTCATGGCAACTATTCTAGGATGTGCTCAGCCACGTTCTCTGAAGGAGGCAGGCATGAGCTTCATTAACTACATTGAAGTCTTCTCTATAAGAGAATAAAATACTTCATAATACCACCCATACTCATATTTCTAGCGGGTCTCTTGCACATTTGCTATTCCCAAGTTAGTGACGTTCTAGAGAAGCATGTGCTTTGATAGGTCAGAATGTCAGAGTATTCCAAAACACCACGGCAATCAATGAGTTTAATCACTACTTCCAAATGCCATTTTGTTTGATGTAGTGTGTACAAATTAATGATGAATAATAGATGCTGTCCACTTACTATTAAATGATTCCATGTATATATGCCAGAAATGCTAATTCTTGAAAACACGGCTGCAGTAAGCCTGGCTTCCAGCATTTCAAAAGATTGGCTATTACTTAATTGAGTCACCTATTCTTATGGCATCGAAGGGAAAAAAAGAAGAACCATAAAAAGAATTAGGCAACTTACTTCCCTTGCATGCTATCAATGCAGAGAACCAGCAGTGGCCTTACAGCGCGTTTTGGATCACAAGCAAAGTAGGAGAACCACTTTCACCACAGGATGGTGGCCTTGTTTGTTTGACACAAATCAGCCAAGGGAAAACAAAAATATTTCATTAAGCAAGCGTTCATCAAGTCACATGCATATCCTAAGTGTTTTTAGTATGGGAAGAACACTTTTAAAAGAAAAAGTGGGGATTTTAATCCTTAAAAATAAAAAAAAGTGAAAAGAAATCCCCCAGTTTCAGATGACTCATGCAACGTCTAACTAATCTTACTGAATCCTATAAATCCTTTTCCGATCCATATTGATCCAACTCTGGACGTGGCTTTTTTCCTCTCTCTTCCATAGACACCAGCAAGAATGTAAAAAAATTGACCTAACCTTTCACCTTTGACGATTACTTTGGTGGCCATTAAGAAAAGAAACACATTCAGGCTGGCCAAGACAGTGCCACACTTTGGTTCAAATGTAAAGGCTAAAGCTAAATGTAATCTTACACTTGGCTGCTTCAGCATTTGTTTACAACGTTTGTTCCAGTGCTTCGTACTCACATAATAAAATATTCAGAGCGACAAATTATAAACCTGGTACCACAAGTACTCTTCACAGCTTTCCTTCACAACGCATCAATTCTGACAATACCAAAAGCCCACCAAAAACGCTGCAGAAGTCATGTGCTGTATTGCATAAAACCAAATACAGAAGCTTAGTTTTATATAACTAACATGCGTGCAGATGGTCTTCACGATAAGACACCTACTCTAAACTGCAGTTTGTACAAAATATGTTTGTACAAATATACGGCAGGAATTGTGCCCTTTCTATGCAACATCCTGACTGAATATAATGGGAATGGGTCTCCCTTTGCAACTGTTACTGGTTCTTCCTATGCTGAAGAACTTCTGAGACTAAAATCCACTGCAGGGATTTTAAATGAACAGATGAGAATCAGAGAAGGTAAAAAATTGCCATCAATCCTAGCTAAATAGCAGGTCAAATCCGAGAGCAGGTGACATTCATGGAATGTCAGACCCTCACACTGACAGCAACTGTGGCAGAGACAGTAAAATCAAAGCCAACTTCGTAAAGATCACATGTCAAATAAAATACATTCTAAGCACCTTTGGACAATACACGAGGATAAACTACACAGTGAAAGTATGCACTGTGACAGCATTGTTCTTCTAAACCTTGTACTCCTAATACATCCCTTTAGCCAAGCAAAGGGAAGATAAACCCATTTGCCTAATGGAGCATGTAATTTAAATATTTTAGACAAGCGTTTACAGAGAGGTTGCTTAAAATAAATTTAACAGCCATCCATGCAAGCAGCTTGCATGATGAAAGGCACTGCATAGCTCACAACTTATTTTTTCGGAGCTACGCAGCCCTTTCAGTTACTCCAACCACCGGGTATGCCCTGTTCTACTGAATATAACAAAACATCTCTTCCCGAGCAGATTTAACGGGAAGCTGCAGTCTTCTCTATCGCAGTCACATTCCTAAGGCCACCACAGTTTCAGCTCTGAATGCTGCACCATGCAGCCTTCCACTAATTTGTAAACAAAATATGCTGAAAATTATGGATACCTGAAGGAGTGATGTACTTAATGCAGTCTGCAGCACTTTGTCATGGGGAGATACAGTAAGCAACGTCAGTATTCCATCATGTAGAATCACGATTCTTACTATAAAGACTCTCACTAATGCAAACACTGCTGTCACGCACATAAACGTGCACCCGGTATTACCAGCATCGAAGCAGGTCTTCTCTTGACTTAAATTTATCAGCCAAGGATTTTATTACATGCTAGGAATCTCCTGCTGTACTGTGACCTGCCTAAGGCACAGCAGTACTCAGTAAAATGCAAAGGGTGTATAAGAATTACCCCTTCCACACGCACAAAGAAGTGCATACATCCGAAAAAAACAAAAGGATAAAGACAGTCTTTACTATAGGTATGCTTGACGTAAGCATTTTTAAGAGTTGTGTTCAAGTTCTGCAAGCATTAGATTTTAATCATGCACGGCAGTGCTGCAGGGAAACGAAAGAAAGGAAAAAGGAGACAGAAAAGAAGGAAACCACCTAACTTTGGCTCTTAAGTTTGTGACGGATTTCACGTTTGTGAAGGAATAGGTCCGTTCTGTTTGGTCTTTGCCACAGAGCCATCTCGCACGCTCGCCGCCCGAGCGATGCCGTCCCTCCATGACAAGAGCTGCCCGTCACACCGCGGATCACCACAGCGCCGGTTTGGTGAGGGGCTGCTCGGCTGTGCGGCCAGCAGATGCGGTTTTATCCGTTCGCATACATCAACTCCTCCCCGCGCACCTCGCAATTAAGCGAGGCACGCCGTTAAACCCAAAGCGCCAATCTTCGGCGAACAAAGAAGGCTGCCCCGCAATCGCGACGCAAAATCCTCCCCAGACGCGCCGCACCCCCGAGGATCACTCCCGGAGCCCGTCCGCCGCCCAGCCCCGCGATCCGCTCACCATCTCCTCCGCCTTCTCCCGCTTCTCTGCCCTCGGCTGATTTTCCTGGCTGCCGCCGACTTCGCGGTGTGGCCGGGAGGCGGGCGTACAAGGAAAGGAAAAACACAAACAGCGCTCTTCAGCAGAGCGCTCGGCAGGAGCCGGGCAACGCAGCACCCCCGCACCGCCGGCCCCGCAGCGCAGCCCGCACCGCCCCGCGCATTCCCCCGGGACCGCGGGCCTCGCCGCCTCCTCACCCGGCGCGGCGGCTGGGGGCCGGCCTCCCTCCCTCCTGTTCCTGTCTACAAAGGGTACCCGGGACCATCTCTACCCCCGGGGGAGGTGGGAGAGATCCTTAACCCTTTTCTCTCGTGTACCTCTGCCGTGAGTATTTGGGCTGACGTTTGCGGCGCGGGGCGTTTCTGCAGCTCGCTGCCGCCGGGGCCGCTCCGCGCGCAGCTCCGAGGGCGGTGCTGACAGACGCGCGCCCTTCCGAAGCCGCATTGAAAATAAGCGACCGCCTGCGGAGCGCCTCCGGCCGCGGCCCCTCACGCGGGCCCCGGGCCGCGCCGCTGCCGTCCCTCAACTCTTTATTCCCTTAATCGGGGCATTATCATTCCGCGGCGTTCACGCTGAAGGGGGGGGAGGGAAGCGGCACCCCCACCCGCCCCACAGGCGGCGCGGCGACGTGCGCGGCTCTGAGGGGGCGGCCCCGCGCTCGCGCTCCCGCCGCCGGCCCGGCCTCGCGCTGCCTCGCGCTACCCCTCCGCAGCCGCCGCGCGAACCGGCGCGCGCCGCCAGCAGCCGCGAATTTTCCTATTGGCCGCTTTCTCCGCGCTCGCGCTCAGCAACCAAAACCTCATTGGCTCTCTCCGCTCGCTGGCCGGCCGCCGCAAACCGCGTTGGCCAACGGGGCCGTCCGTCCGAGCGGCGCGGCCCGCCCCCTCGGCGGGCGCGCGGGGCGGCTCGCGGCGGAGGGCGGGAGGCTCCGGAGCGGTCGCTGAGGCGCGGCGAGGGGCGCTCACCCCGCGACCTCATCCGAGCGGCGCAGCTCCTCCGCGGGTGCGGAGCGAGGAGCGCGCGCTGTGCGGTGGGACGCGCCGGGTGCTGCCGAGCCGTGAGCTTGACCGCTTTCATTGGGCTGGGGTGATTTAATGCCGCGTCAGGTGGTTCCGTCACGTGAGCTGCCCGTCCAGCCACAGTCCCTGAAGGTCTGGCATCACCACCTACGGGTGGGGGTAGCGACCCGGAGTCGCTGCCCAGGGCGCAGCGCCGTGGTCAGCGGGGTCTGACAAGTTGTTGAAAGTGTGCTCGGTGCGTTCCGCATAACGTATTCCAGCGTTACGAGATAGGACAAAGTTTATAACAAACATCAGAGCTGGTTCTCTTTTAGTTTTTGCGAGGAACTCGGGACAATCGTGCGTGCTGTTCGCCAGGCTCACGGCCTGCAGCTTCCCGACGCTGGCAGCTCTGCCCCGGGCTGGCCGCAGCGGTGCGAGGCCGCCGCCCGCCTGGGGCCTTCCAGCGGCACCGACAGGGGGCTGTGCTCCCAGCCCCCGGACGGCGTCTGAAGGGACATCGCCGCTGGGGCGCGGGGCGCGGAAGGGGCTGGTGAGTGCTCTCGAGTCCTCCCGGTCGTCAGCAGGCCTTCTAAGCCTTTACACGTGCTGTCCCGCTGCTGGCGGTGCGGGGCTGTGGGGACGATGTGCTTAATGCCACGGGACCGAGGGCAAGGCTGACTGCCGACCCCGAGTTTTCTGCTTTCAAGATGAGAGGTTTTGCCTCCAAAGCCACATTGTATACTCATACACCCCTAGGAGGTCTTTTCTTTCCATTAACGTTTAATCTCTTGTGCATGCGGTGTTTATTACTCATAGAGAAGAGCAGTCACGGCCTTTCTGCTCTTCCCTTGGATGAATTATCATCAAGCATTCTTAATTTACAAGTTCCCTGAAGCCGCCCGTTACCACCTGTGAAGGAGTCCGAAATAGGGCGGAGGGAAAAGCGGGAGCACCTGCGCGCCAACGGCCCTCAGCGCCCGCCCTGAGCGGCGTGGGAGCCAGCCAATGGCGGCTCGAGGAGGAGAGGCGGGGGATCCGTTCTCCAATAGCCCGCGGGGGGCGGGGCTCCCTCGGGTAATCCGGGCGGGTGTCGCTTTAAACTCGCCGTGCTCCCGGAAGCGGCGCTGCCGGGCTGTGCTGGTGTCCTCGGCTCCCGCCGGGTGAGTGCGGCGCTCCGCGGCCTCGGGAGGCGCCTTCCCGGAACCCGCTGCCCCCGGGGGCTGCCAGCGCCCCGCTGCAGGAGCTCGTTAGCTGCGGGTGTCCCCGTAGGGCCCGCGTTGGGGCTGTTGGGTGCTGCCCGCACACGGCCGTGCCTCGCGGCTCGGCTCGGCTGTAGTTCTACGCGTTCTGGTGTTTCAGCTGTCGCTGTAGTGAGTGTGCTGTTTTCCTGATCAGTGCTTTTTAATCTAAACCAAGCGGCTAAAAAGTTATCTAGCATGTTTCTCTCGCTGTAAACTGCGTGCACGCTGAAATAGATAGGCCGTGAGCAGGTGGGTATGGTGGGCTCTGCAAAGCAGGAGCTTACTTGGCTGACTGCTTATTTGCGTTTCCCGAGAGTAAGGAATGGAGAATTATTTTCTGCCTCTGGTTCCCCCCTAGGAAGTGAGGAAGCTAAAGTTAATTGGGTTTGTGTAACAGGAGGAAGAAATCCAGACTGGGCCCAGTGCCTGCAGGGGGAGAAAATGGGGATGCAAAAATAAAGATTGGGTTTTAAGTCTGAGGTCATTGAAGTTGGCAGTTGTTCCTTACACGTTATGGTCTTTACTCTCATAACATTCTGGTTTGTACTGCAGTAAAGGTGGTCCCTTCACCACAGTGAGGTTACCAGCCCTACATTCCTCATGAGTAGTCTTTGTACAGAGCAGCCCGAGAGGTGGCATGGCAGCATCCATCTCTTCCCTCTTATCTGTACCTCGCTTCCAGCCCTGCTACCTGTGCTGTGAACCAGCTGTCCCGCTTTCCTGGTTGCGAGTGGGGGCGGAAAAAACCCCACACTTCTTTAAAAAAGCAGTCAACCATCACTTCTTTCCAATGTCTCATAGTTCAGTATGGAAAGCTGATTGTAATACTGAAAGAATATCCATCCAGTTTTCTTCTTTCATGAGCTTTTGAGGAATGTGGTGCTCAGTTTCCTGTGAACAAATTGAAAAGCAGAAAACCAGTTGTAGACACTGACTGTGAGTTATTGTTGTGCTACATAACCTGTCGGAATTAAGTGACTAATGATCTTCAGGCTGTCTTTTAGACTGGGATCAGTTGAGAGGCGTTTGAGATTGCTGTGGTAACTGACATTGTTTATGACACTTCATTTGGGAAAACAAAATACATAACAAATGACTTCATTTTTCAAAGGCTGCTATTGGGAGATCTTAGGGGTAAGGTGGTTTTATGCCAAATTGTGAATTGATTGCTTCTAATCAGCCAGATGATGGTACAGCCCTATGAACAGAACATCCGCAATCTATCACGATTTGGTCTCCTGTTACCTCCTCTAACCACTGCTTTCTCCTGGCGGTCTACGCTCGGGCTTTTAACAGAGCATTAGAGCTGCTAAAACAGCACGCTGTGCTGTCTGACTGAGGACAGCAGCACAGCATAAGAATGGCAGTTATTTCAATGTCATTTCCAAACCAGCAGTGCTGTTTGGAGCAGAATGTTTAATTATGGCATGTTTGTTGGCTTTTGTCAGGCTGGTTTGTGTGCGTTAGGCGTAAGTTAGATAGCTAGAAACAAATAGAGGAGATTGTTGCCATCGTTTCATGCTTGAAAATTGTTGGCCCACTGACTGGGAATAATAAAACTGGGTGTTACGGAAGCCCGTTATTTGGAGGGCAGTAAGCTTTTTGCAGTGATTGCAACACCGTCTTTTATGTGAGTATAGATGTGAAAGAATGACGTGTGTGTGAAGGTGTCCAGTTAAATATCTCTGTAATCATCGTGTCTTACTGCTCTGTCTGCTGTAACTTGCAATAGCAGTAATTTCTTGTCAAACTTGGTATAAAGTGAAACAGTGTTGAGGTAATTGGAATGATATAAGAAAAGAGAACCAGGGTTAAGTGGCTGAGATAATTCACAGAAGTCCTGGAACGGCTCTTCGGCTGCCGTGTTGTGTTTGCTTGGTTTTTTGTATGTTGATGACCAACATGTATTTAAACCAGTTTTTCAGTAAGTGTGGATGTGAGCATTGCAGTCTGTAAGCTTGCCTAGAGGTGAGGTTCTCTTCCTGTGATTTGTGGCATAATAGACGTGCGTTTTCTCCGTAGGCTGTTACAGGATGACCTCGTGCTGAGCTTTTGTAGGAAAAACAAGACTTAATCGTTCTTCAATGTGCATCATTCTATTCAAATTTGATCCTCGGCCGGTTTCAAAAAATGCATACAGGTAAAGATGGCTCAGTGAGAGCTGTTTTGTATTTTGGGTACGATTTCTTATAGCCTATGTTTGAATTGTGAACTCGAGAGTTGTTACTTGGTGTGCAGTTATACTTCTGTAATGTCTAACTTAGATTTTCTCTGTGGGAGTACCTGAAGGTTCTCAAAGGGTCACTTACATATGTTGTTTTGCCCCTTGGTCAGAAGGCTCACCTCTGGTTATGGGCCTCTTGATGGTGATCTGTCATGCGGTGCAGGATGCATCCTTCATAAATTGTAATCTAGAGTTCCAAAACCCGGCTTTCTCTTGTGTCCTAAAAGCTAAGGGGAATCATGTCTGCTGGACCATCAATTGCTTAATTGATCTTAATTTTCTCATTACTTTTTGTTAAGCAGAGCCTTGCTCTCTACCTCTCTAATGAATGATTCTGACCAGCCTTGCGTGTTGGCAATTAGCACTGTGCTGTGTTCTTGGTGGCTGATCTTAATTTTATTTCTTTAATCAAACGCATAACTTCAGTCCCCCTTTTCTTCCTTAACACACCATAGCTAAACGTTTTTCTTTATTTGGAAGGAAGTTGAAGTGCCTTTTTTTCCTAGCTTTTACTATAGTTTCTTCACCTTTGTCTCGGCCTTCTGGAGGACATAAATATCAGCTGGAGATGTTGCCCGGTGTTCCCATTTCTCTGAACCATGTTTAGCTGTGAGACCTCTCTGTACTGGTCTGCTGCTGAGCGTACTTCCCCTGGCAGCTCCTGTGTGTAACGTTGTACTTGAGCTCTGTGTGCTTCACCCTGAGCTCATGGGACACTTCTCCCAACCCAGAGGGGGTTTCTCTGACTGCAGGCTTACGGGTATGTTTGTCCACCTCAAAAAAGACATCTACAATTAACTTTTACTATCCATTACTTTGTTTCTCTTGGTGTCTAACCGTTAAAAGTTGGAAAGACAAGCTGGATTTCTTTGGCTGAACTAAAGAATGTTCTCCATAATGCTTGGGAGTGTTTCCCATCCTACAGACTTTGATTTCCACAGCAGTACATCTGGCCACTTCTTGCGAATGCCTGATTCAGCACAAAGCTTGCAGGTGATCTTCTAAATGCATTAATGAAACCCCGTCTTCCTGTATGTTTGCAGCTTACTATTCTGCCCTTGGTGTTCTCTCTGTGGGCCTATGGGAAGTAAAGCTCAGTGCGGCGTAACAAATGCCCTACTGTAGTCACTATTATTGTCAAAGTTACTGTACTGCCATTATGTTATTCCAAACTATACTGTGTGCACCTTAAGAATAAATACGTTTTAAACTTCAAAGCTATAATTGGAGTCTTTTTATGGAGCTGAATTTCACTGTATGGAATTGCTTTAATGGAATAATTTCCCATGTTTTTATCTCTCAGCATTTAAATCAATCTTAATGAGTAAGCCCTAATGCAGTTAATTTCGGCTATAAAATAGCTGAACGGGCCTTTTGCATTTATTAGATGCCGAGGGTCACTTCAGTAGTGATGCTTTTCAGTGTGATTTTGTTCCACAAATGACTAAATGAAGATGCTTTGAGTGTACCAATCCTGTCTACTAGCCTTGTGCTAAATGCCAAAATCTGTATATGAAATGAGAGATGGACTTTTTCCAGTGTGGTTGAATATTTCCCACTTGATACTATTTAGGAACCACAAACAAATCGTGTTCACTTCACTAGGAAGATCTGATCTTTCTCCTGTGCCACTGGTATACGAACCACCTCACAAACACCGTGCTGAGCTGCGTCTCCCACATTGTGATGCTTCCTAGGATCCCATTTCCAAATAAGGAACAGAGGAAGCCAGACAAAGTGGTGACAGAAAACATTCTGGGAGTTATTTCCTGCTTATGTGTTGTTTAAGAACGGTCTTGTTTTGCTGGTTATACAAAGGGTGCCAAAACACTTTGAGTACGGGGTGACTGCAGAGTGAAGCGTGCTTACTAAGAACTAAATGATGTATTTCATTCAGCAGCAGTTTTCAGTTGCATATTTCTTGTAACGTCTGCCTACCTTCTGACTGAGCAGCCTCCGGGGCTTCCTGCAGCTTGTCTGCTGCAAGGACTCTCATTAGATATTCACATCTTTTTTCCTGCTGTTCTCAGATGATGCAAGCAACCATACCTGCAAAAAGAGGAGAAGGGGAAAAAAAAGTAATTACATGGGGGGGAGGGGAACCCAAAAAACAAAGGGGAATGAACACTCTCCCTCCCCCTAAATACTTCTTGCCTGTTGCAGAAAAGCATGCTTTTCCCTTTGCATCTCTGCATTGTTGAGTGTGCTGTCTTCTCTTCATTAATCAAATGGATTTCAGTCAGGATGGGCCTTGGAGGCTATCAGGTTTATCTCTGTCCTGGGTTCTTTCAGACGAAAGTATTGTATCTTTCTACCGTGTAAATAGTGCTCTAATTGTTCGAGTTAAATTAAAAGTGCTGTGGTTGTGTGACCATAACTAAAGAGAAAAAGCATGTTCTTGTGCTTCTGGTAAGCTTCCTGTAACCTGCGAGTTACCTTTAGAGTTCCTTGGGTTTTGTTTTGTTGTTTTTTAAGCTTAATGTGCTGGACAATTACAAGATCGCTTTTCAGTCTTAACTCAATCTCTTGCTTTGCAAGCATTTTTCTGTTCTTTGACATGGATGCGTGCCTCAATCATGCGGTAAGATGGACTTGTGAAATGTCTCAGGGCAGTGTGAAAGAAGGCTGTGGTTAGCTGTCGTTCAGCTTCTATGCTGATAAAGTGAGATGCTGAGATAAAGGTAGTTTAATACTTACAATTAACTGTTGCTGTGGCAAAAAGTATTCTGTTATTCTCTGTGTTATAAAATTCTTATTTCTAACTACATACCTTGTTACTCTTGTGTCCTGCAGACTTATTCTAGCAGCTAATAGAGATGAATTTTACAGCAGACCATCCAAATCAGCAGATTTTTGGGACAGCAGCAATGAAATCCTGAGCGGTATGTCATGTTCTTGTATTTCATGTTGTCCTGTATAGAAGGTGAGCTGTGCTGTTACCGTCTTGTTTGTGTTTTAATATTGTGCAGTGGTTTTCCTCCCAATTCTCTTTTTAACTGACTTTAGGCTGAGCAGTGCAATGGAGATACAGTAATATGTTTGTCCATCACAAACAATTACTTGAGCTCTGGCAGATACGCTGAAATGCTTTCTTAAATAGATGAAATTAGTTACTCTACAGACTCACTGTCTATACTAGTGACTGGAAGTCATTAAAACTGGCCTCAAGGAAGTGAAATTCTTCTAGTTTCTTATCAGTAATTTATAGGCTACATAGTGGTTTTAGTTATTGATCCATTAGTTTATTAGATTTTGTCTACAATCAGTTCAGTGAAATGCAGTTATTCAATTGTCTGGTTTTCCTTTGTAGGGAGTCTACCGTGCAGCCTTTTTTTTTTATGATCAGTATTTCTCCCTTCTTTTAAGAAACAGCAATGAAGCTTGGGTAGACAAAGCAATGCTTAGATCCAAGATAACCAACAGTGTTTGCGAAGTCACAGATGTTATTGTCACACATTGCATGTTGTTGTCATTGGCAGGGAGAGCTGTGAGGATAAATGACTCCCACTGCACTGCAGCTCCCTTACTTCTCAAGCTCTGCCTGACATTCCACTGCTGTGCCAGACATTCTGGGTGCTGCTTCCCTTGTGATGTAGTAATTTAAAACCAAAGAACTACCCCAAAAACTGAAGAGCCCTGAACTTTCTCTTATGCCTTTGTCATCTCTGACTGTATTTGGCATGAGGACATCAGCAGCAGTTCAGAGGACAAAAGTATTTAATTCATACACAGGATGAATTTGTGAACATTTTTTGCACTCAATATAGGAAACCAGGAATTGCGTATGTTCACGTATCAGTGTTGCTGTATGTTTTATTTTTGTGTACCTTTTAGTTAAGGTGAAGATATGAATGAAGTGTTATGCGAGGGTGTGACAAAACTAAACTTGATACTGAGATTTTGGAGACTGAAGGAAGGAAAGTTTCTGAATAAGCATCCAGGACTTGGTTTTGTCCTCTGATGAAGGATCACATGAGATCTGGAGTTGAATCTTTTCCAACAGTATGCATGTCAGGTTGCACAGAGGAGTCTTGACTGCGGCTGCCTTCTGGTAGCCGCTGACAATTAGCACACCCCACCTCCCAGGCAAGTTACTGTTGCCACAATATAATATTCTGCAATTACCTAAATTGCTCTAAATTGTTCCGGTTACTTCTAAAGTCAAACTTGCAAATAATGTTGATCTTCTGCGATTTTGATTTGAACTAACAAGCATTATACTTAGCTTTTGGTGTATTTTGGCTTACAGGCATAGCTTATAATTTCACTTTTACACCTAATACACCTTTTACACCATTCTCCATCATTTGTTATTGCAGAAACTTGTTTGGAACTGTGGGTGGGTAATAGAAGTTCTCTTACTTGTCCAAAAAGACAGTCCTTGCAGCAATTTATTCAGCCTGATCAAAGCTCGGTATCTGTATTAAGAAATTAATTAACCTTGAGATTTTTGAAGATGAATGTAATAGCCTAATTCTCACTTATTTTATTAGGTCTGGATATGGAGGAGGGGAAAGAAGGTGGGACGTGGCTGGGAATCAGTAAGAAAGGCAGGATGGCAGCCCTGACCAACTATATGCAGCCGACGACTGACAAAAATGCAAAAGGAAGAGGTATGAAGGGATATTATTTATGTTTTTTACTTATCCATTTATGAAGGAATGTTTATTTTTTTTGCTTACTGTTACGTTCTGTTGGTGGAAGATATTTTCTGTAGTATTGTTTGTTTTACCAAGCCTTGTGGATTAGTAAGCTGGTCAAGTTGCTCTGTGTACTTCTTTCTTAGGTGCTCTTGTAACGAACTTCTTGACTTCAGATCTGGACTGTTACTCTTACTTGAAGAAAGTTTCAGTAGAAGGACATCTTTATAACGGATTTAATTTATTAGCAGCTGAATTGAAGTAAGTCTACCAACTTCAGTGTCACAGCAGAAAGGTCATAGCGAAGTACATATATTTGTTAGCACGTGAGTATAATAATACAGAAGCCTGTCACGAGAACAGCTCTCACTTCAGTTTCTTTTGCTAGTTGGCAGATAAGAGCCCAGTGTTACCTCAGTTGTAACTTCCTTTGTTTTTTCATCTTTCAAATGCTGGATGGCTACCTTGCATTGTAACTATTGCTTACTAGCTCATGGTTAGTATTTTCCCTGCAGACTGTGTGTTGTGATTTCGAGAGAGCAAAACCTTGGCTCTGTAATTTCTCAGAGCTGTACACACTTCTGTTTGAGTATAAAATCTCTCATCCTCAAATTTTCAATTTAAAATTTGGTTTGCATTTATATTTTCTACATCCTTCAGGTTTCCTGCCTTGGAAAAATAAACAGGAACAACCAACCAAAAATCCTATACTGGAAAAAGACAAAGGAAATCTCATCCAAAAACTTGGACTTGATGATTTATTGCTTTTCCATGCGCAGTTTATGTACAGCTACTCTAACTCAAGTTTTGGCTGGTGACTTTGGTGGCTTACGAGAGAGATCAGTATTATAGCAGTAGAACAGAAGTTGAAACTGCTGTGTCTCTGTGGGCTAGACAAGCAAGTATCCCCCATCCTACCTTTCATTTTTGCTGCTGGGTGGCATGCTGTGGCAGGATTAGAGCAGCTGGGAGCTGCTAGGCTGATATTACTGTCAAAGTTCCATCCTACCTCCCCTCTTTGATGCAAGTGTAGTTGGTTGCTGCTTCCTTTCTACTGTTTTGTGTGGCTTTGTTGTTTCCTTAAGAAAGGCTTTTATTTCAAATTCTGCCTGACTATATTTCATTTTTAAATTTATGGTGTTATGGTGGGAAAGTGAAATAAAATTCAACGGTAACTGAAGTCTAAACTGAATTATAAAGGCAGATATGCTGCCTGTAGAGATAAGAGCGCATTTCTGGTTTTTTTTTGCTTTGAAACAGGCACGTAGTTGGTGCTTTCAGAATGTTAATGTATAAGCTTGTCAGGCAGCTACTGATTGCTGCTCTCCTTTACAAAGTTTGTTATCCTACCAGAAACTTCACAAGAATTTTTCCTTTTCCATACATTACTTTTTATCATGGTCAGAGGACTTGATTTCTTGTACTTTCTGCCACATACTGCTGCCTGGCTGCCTTTCATAGGTGGGGAGGCCATCTGTAACTTCAGAGATAATGGAAGAATTAGTCTTATTATGTTTTTAAGAAAACATGATGCTCAACATGTTTGATGTAGTAAGCAGTAAGTAGTTTTGATTTTCCTCATTTTCTTTTAGCTATGTTTAATAGTTGTAAAGTCTGTTAGTACAATGATGTTAAAGTAGTTTTGATCGACGTTACTAAAATAATTCATGTGTTACTATTTAGTTTGCTTGATTTTTATTGTTTTGCTTTATTCTAAGGTGATAGGGAATTGTCAGCTCAGCTGAATAGTCATTTTGTGGTGATGTAGGTCATGATTTCATGCTGGGTATCACTTTGAAAGCTGCATGTGTTGATTAATTCTCCATTGTGACATCCTTAGCCTTGGATACTCCGGTGAAATGGGATTCTTGGCGAGTTAATGATGCAAAGCAATTTCTATAAAATATATAAACCTGTCACCTTAGGAAATTAGAAATAGTCCTCAGATGTGGTTTATAAAAGGAGGTTACTTTTCTACATAAATAGAAGAACGTTATGGTAGCTGATGTTATTTTGTTGAACCATGTTACTGTTCAAAGAAGAGACTGAAGCCTATTCTTAACATATCCATCTATTGTGTAACACTGGCCCTGTTACAGTGGTGTAAAACGGGGAGGAAACTCCAATTGGAAGTGTAAATGAAGCAGTGTTGGGAAGGGGTATATCTGAGCGTGTGATACTGCTGTCTGTAGGTGGCATGTTTAATGAGAGGATTTTGGGAAGAGAGTGGACTGAACCTCAGTGTTGCAGGGCCTTGTAAGACTGAAATACCTGAATAGGGCCACCAGACTTCAGCAGTACAAGCCTTCTTCCAGCATGGTTATCGTGAGAGTACATGGGAGGGATTGGTTGCTCTCAAGGTATGGGACAGAGGCACCTTTTCAGTGAAGAGGGAGATGTGCTCAGACTGCTGTGGCACGAAGAATGTAAATGGATAAGTTGTCACACTGTTCTGTAAGCTTGCTTGCATTTCTTCTCATATGTTGTGTCTTAATAATCTTCTGCAGAGTACACGAGTACATCTGTCTTGCCACTTTGGCTTTGTGCTGAGGTGTGTAGATGCTACTTCAGAGCATTCAGAAACTTTTGAAATCTTTCTGCATAGATCCTCAGTTGTTTGCAGGTCTAATGAGATGGACAGTCCAGTGTCTGGAGAAGGATGAAATCTTCTGACAACATTCTCTTCCATCTAGTGTCAGCTTCTGTCTTAAGCACATCAGTTTTAACGTTTATTACATCATAACTGTATTCTACACATTCTTATTTGCATCAAGGCTAGGACGTGTCTTTCTAGCTCATGGAGAAGTAAGGAGCTGGAAATGGTGTCTCTTCTTTATTATGTTTTATGGTACTCAATCCAAATTCAATTTTAAGTGCAAGTTCTGTGATGTTTTCTTTAAGTTCAAAGACTGTTTCTTGTTTCAGGAGGAGGAGTTTGCTCATATTTACAGCGTACCTGCCCGCTTTCCGTGCAGCAGTTCCGGGTTTTACTGAATTGCATTACCACTGTGTTTAAAAATGGTGATGGCAACATTTGACAGTGGTGTGATATTTCAGAGGAGAAAAGTAATTAAATTCATCAGTTAATCTCTGGGCTGTGGTATCAGAGCAGTAACAGACAGAAACATCTTGCTGTGTTTGAAGATTGTGTGAAATTAGCATGTAATCAACTATAGAAGCTGATGGTTTTTCAAGGAGAAATTCTTGTTTGTATTTTTCAGTACCACCAAAGGAGATGTAATTTGCTACTATGGAAACAAGGGAGAACCAGAACCTGTCTTCTTAAATCCTGGTAAGTTTACATCTAGAAGGTTGGAATATTACTCTGTTACTTCAAAGGAATCAGAATATAACCATATTGCTCCAGTATTTTGGCTGGTTAAGCATTGTCTTTGCTAACTCTCCTTGCATTCTTAAAAATAGATGCTTAAATTCATTTAAGTATTTGCTAATACATCTCGGTAAAGAGTCAGTAGTTTGTAACAGCTGTCCTTGTCGGTGTTCCAATCTCTGCTGCAATTACTGGAATGTTACTTGATGATGATCAGGGGACAAAGGTCTGTCTTGAGGAATGGAATTTTCAAAGTCAGAGGTAACTTTTCTTACCTTGCAGATTTAAGAAGGTAATTTGACTGTGCCCTCCTAGGGACAGAGTTGGCTTTAAAACCTAATAGACTTTTATCTTTAAATCAGGTAGAGTGATTTAAAGTATTTAAAATCTAGCCCTTTGCTAGCCGACTATATAGGAGACTCTAGTATTCATCACCAAAAAACAACAGAAATGGATTGAGACGTGCAGAATGCTTTAGCTGGTTGGTAACAGTTGTGAAGAAGGGTGTGTTAATATAGGAAGGCTTATTTTACTTGCTTACAATAGTCAAAGCATTGCTGCCCATAGGCAAATAGTGACTGTACCAGTTATGGCATAAATTGTTGGAAACAGCTATTAGATTTTTATACAACTACAAGCACAAAACAGACTTTAACACAAGCAGAAATCTGGTCACTTCTTTATCGTGTTACCTCTGTACGATATGAGGCTGAATTTCATTAATTTCATAATGTATGAAGCTTGGAGGATTGGAATTGCTTTATAGAAATAAAGCCAACAATGTTTAGTGATTGAGAGTTACTTTGTGTTTAGGCTCTGCAATACCCTAGTGGACTGGGAGTTATTTTGTGTTTAGGCTCTGCAATACCCTCCTGTTTCTGTTAGTGTTGTGCTCTGGGCAGGAAATCTTTGGTGTTTCATAAAAGTCTGGGAAAAGGTTAAGTTGTTTTATACAGTTACATGCCTTTTTTTTTTCCTCCTTTGGTGCATGCACATGTATAGGAATATATGGACTGAGTAATTGTTTGTTGGATACACCATGGAAGAAACTTCAGTATGGGAAACAGCTTTTCACAGAAGTCATCGACAGAAGTCAAGACCTTGCCAAAGAGGACTTGGTGCAGGAGCTCCTTACAGTGATGAATAATCAAGAGCCGTAAGAAAACAATACTGAGAGGCCAGTTGCACAGAGAACAGCTTAGTGCAGGAGATAATATGATGGAGAATTAAAAAAAAATAATAATTTCTTCTACAACTTTTTCAGTCAATTACCTGACCCTGCAATTGAAGACCAAGGGAAGGAATACATACGTCCTATATTGAACAAGTATGCAGCTGTGTGTGTTCGTTGCCCAGGTTATGGAACAAGGTAAAATTTCCTGCTGGACCAAAACATATCTCAATTCAAATGTATGCTGTCATAAGTGTTAACTCTTTACTGAGTGTGTTGTATCTCTTCTACCTTCATGTTATGTCAGGACGAACACAGTCCTCCTCATCGATTCAGAAGGAAATGTTACTTTCACAGAGCGCACCATGATCAACGAGGATGTCAGCCAGTGGAAAACAAGCACCTATGAATTCAAACTGCACATGTAACAAATTTCCATTTGAATGCATTGTAATAAAAGCAATGAAAGCAAGCTGTTAAGCTCCAGGAAATGTTTTCTGCCAGTCTCTGGAAGTCAAAAATAGCAAGAGAGGCAATAGTTGTTTAAATAGGTCGTATTAAGCTATCAATCTCACAAATCCTTTCTGTAAAACCAAGTTTCTCACCGTTTTTACATTAAGTTGCAACTTTAAAACAAATTTCTGACGGTGTGGCTTTGTTTTATCATCTAAGCTTAAGAAACTGTAAAACCCAGTGGGAAGTACCAACGGGATGCTGCGGTTTGCATATAACTGCTTTATTTTTATTTCAGCCAGAGCTGAGAACGTATGCAGCTTCCTGGATCTTCATCAACTTCCACAATCTGCGTTTTCTCTAACAATTAGTTTTTTATCAGTCGCACGTGGGATTGAAAGGAAATCAGCTGCAGCTTCATTTCTTTTCACAGATTCCTCGAATTTCTTTTCGCTCAGATACAGCCGTACTGTACGATGCCTGAAACCACGGTCTAGCAGTCATAGAACTTAAGATCAGAGGGATCGTGAGGCCACCCAGTATAACACCTGCTTCCAGGGCAAGGCAGTCTTTGCCCAACGCACAAGTCATGGCTTTTTTTCTTTTAAGTACGTTTTAAAGAAATACTAAACTTGCATTCAATTCAGAGGAGGAGAAATACAGTAAGCTGATGCCAGTGTGCATGAAATGAATGTATGTTTACTTTGTAGCATTAAGTGCTGTAGCGATATTTAAAATCTTCACCGTGCCATGGTGCATTGTTCTGCCTGGAGAGGGTGGGGAGGGACGAATTCTCTGTTTTGTTTACCTGCAAACAGTACAGCAGATCTAAAATACTCTCAAGTCTAGTTTTAGAACTAAGAAATTAAGTTGTCTCTGCTCAGTTGTGTTCAGTAGTTTAGAGTTTTGTCTCTGAAAGGAATAAAATTCTGTACTGTGACATTTTGTTTCCTGATAATCTCGTTAGCAATATTGCTTTTTTTTCCTTCCCTGCCAGACAGATGAGGACTGATTATGCTTGCAGACTGAAACTGGATGTGAGGTTACACTAACTTCAGACAACCTTAGTGATCTGCATAGCTGGACGTGGCAGTGGAGGTGAAATTTGTAATTATCTATCTATAATTACAAAGAAATCGATGGAGAATGCAGAACCACCTTTAGAATGGAATATCTGTTGTAATGTAACTTGTTTTGACCATGCTGAAAAGGTCACGCTCAGAATTCTTTACGTAATGTCTTGTTTAAGAGCGTATGTCTTTTAAAAGCGGTCATAACACAAGGTATGGGAGGGGAGCAGACAAAAGCCCCAGCAAATAGGGCTGTGAAGTTGGAGGATCCTTGGTAGTGTCTTCAATGGAACTAGTGGGATTAGCAGGCAAGTAAATAAGAATAGCCACCATATTCTGAGTAGCTTTGATTAAATGCCACTTCTTTCAAGGTGCATTTTGTTTCCATCTCATTCTCTGTTTGATATTCCTTGTCTTTACTAAATAAGAGTATGAATTATCACAGCACTTAATAAAACGTTGCTTTATTTGCCCTATTAAATACATAAGTCTCCCAGGAAAAGCTTGATTTATATTCAAGCATTATAGAAGTCTGTGTGAAGCTCTGATCTCTCTCCTGAAGAGTTTAAGCTCGAAGGGGCATTCAGTCATGATGCGTTTTGTGGTTTTTGTTTGCTCTTAAATCTAGAGAAAGGCCTTGGACATGGATTTAAAATCTTCTGCTGAGGATGTGATTGTTAGATATGTGCAGTTTGAACTTCATTAAATTATTTTGGGTAGCATAAAAATAATTGTTATGAAAATAACGTATGCAATATAGATGGTTGTCTACTAAAATTAGTAAGAAATGTAATGACACTATACTTGGTCTCTGCATGATTACGTAACTGACTTACAAAATACTTCAAGCAAATATATAAGCTGGCCTTTAAGTAAGCTCTTAAAAGCATGTTAGTCCTTATTTAATATAATCTGAATTGATGGGACTTCAGCATACATTTGATAACCAGTGTATTCTTAAATATTCTCACTGAAATGTTCTGGACCTACTTTTATGAAAACCTTATTTTTGAGCTTGTTCTTTGTGCCCTCTGAGGAAAGCAGTGCGTACTGATAGCAGTGAGGTGCTTCACAAGCCTGTCCTCTAGTGACAGAGGAAATGTATTCAATGGGTGTCTCATCTGATATTTCAGCCCTGACGGGCACAAAGCCAGTGGCAGTCAGTAACTTATCAGATGGTGTAAACACATTGATTGCTTCTGTTCTGTGAAGAAAACCACATCACTTTTCAGGTGTTAATTGAGATAAATTAAATAATAAGCTGAGAATATGTGGAGCCACTAGTGACACTACTTGTATTACAACGTTTTAACCAGTATGCAATTACTGGGGCTTTTACCTCTCCTTATGAGAATGTATTCTTCCAAGAGAAGTGGGAAAGCAAGCTTTTCTCTTGGTATGCTAGCTCAGGTGTGAACGGCTATTGGAAATAACCACAGAGCCCAGGTCTGGCCCAGTATGTCCAGGTGCCAGGGAAACGGCCTGCTTGGAAGCATCTCCATGCTGAAGTTCAAAGGTTGATTTTTACAGAGCTGCAGGTAGTCTTAATCAATTTGCTTTCCCCTTAATGTCCAATGTAGCTGAAATGTGAATCCTGCGTATGGTCACCTGAGTAGCGCACAGATTAAAAGGTAACACTTAATAGCATCTTAATATCATTTCTGATGTATATATATATATATTAATTATTTGTTCATTTGTTAATTTATTTTTAAAAAGCTCTAGATCTTTGAGTGCAAAACCGCCCGCTGTAGGCTGTAGCTAGAGTGACTGAGCTCCATTAATCTGGTCATTACAGTTTCCATCTGCTTAAAAATACATGTTGTAAAATACCCACATCTGTTTTATACCTTAAATTTCTTTTATGCCTCAGCAGTTAGTGTTTAAAGTGTGTTTTTAAACATAAGCCATACTAATTTTTCTATAATGGATGTCTTTGGAAAGTAAATACCCTTTTTTACTAAAATGAAAGTAATGTAGGCAGAGTCTTACGGTAGATTTAACCACTGGCACGGCACAGCTCGTACTGCAGTTACTGACATTCATTCAGAGAACGGAACATTGACTCCACCTAATTCTCACTGCACCGAGTGCAGCCTATTAACTTTTTAGGCAGCCGGCAGTAATTTTCATTATTGACCTTTCAGTGTTTTGCACTGACAGCAATTGTTTGTCCTGCCTGATCAGGACTGAAATCTCCCTTAGGCGGTTCGGCCATCCCAGAGCAGCAGTAGCTCGGTGTGTTTCAGTTCAGACGCCAGCCTTTCTGTAAGCAGGCAGTTTGGGATTGCAGAACTGTTGGCGGTTTTGGAGGGCGGCTTGCAAAGGCGCAAACCAATGTCAGCATTACCGTGTTGCTATAATACCATGAACTGATCACAGTGAACACTACTGTGCCGACAGACACGTGAGGCCGCTCGAACAGCCCAGCAAGTCATGAACTGTCGGCTCAAAGCAGTAACTGCTTACTGAACGGTACATAAAGCGTAAGGCATGCCCGGAATTGTTTGAACGTAGCTGGGAAGCTTCACGGCTGCGGACCCGGCAGCAGGGCCTCTCACGGCCCGCCCTGGAGCCCCTTCAGCACAGCTCGGTGCTGCCGGCGCTTCTTCCCGCCCTGGTTGCCGTAGAGACGGCGCAGTGGCGCCGCGCGGCTCCTCCTGGCTGCAGACAAAGGAGCCCCGCCGGGCCGCGCCTTCCCGCCGCCTCGGTCCCGCCCCCTGCCCCCTCTCATTGGTCGAGCGTCTTAAGGGCGTGCGCCCCTTGCGTCGTTATTGGCCGAATTATTTAACGTGCTCGCGAATCTGTCAATAGTAACCAGGATTTTAAATTCGAGACGCATGAGACGGGAGACGCCATTGGCTGGCGGAGGGGAGAGCCCCGCCCCCGCGGAACCGCTCGGAGCAGGAGTTTAAAGATGGCGGCGGAGGCAATGGCGGCTCGGAGCGGGGGGCGGCTTTCGTGAGGCGGCCGAGCTCGCCCTCCCACCACCCCCTCGCGGAGGAGAGGCCGGGACGCCGGGGATGGCCCAGGTGGGTGTCGGCCTCGTGGGGAAGGGGGAGGCCGTACAGGAGCGGGCCCCGCCGCCTGGCGGGCTGTAACCCTTCGGTCCTTACAGGCCGCGGGGCGGCCCCGGCCCGGCCCGCCGTCCGTTCAGGCGGGCATCGCCGTCAGGCGCCCCCGCAGCCGCGCGTCAGCGTTTGCTGTCCGCCGCTCGCTCTCGCTGCGGGCAGCGCTCAGAACAGCAGGAGGGAGAGCCGCATCCTCGTCGCGGGGCGGAGGGGCCTCGGCTACGGGCTGAGCGCCGGCGCTCCGAGGCCAAGCGGCCTTCCTGCAGCACGTGCTGCGCGCCCGGCCGCCTCAGGGGGGTTTGTGGGGCGGTGAGTTTGGGGCAGCGCGTCCTAACGGCGCTCTCACGTCTCGGCTTCACGCGTTCCTGCCGTTCCTGCTCTCCGCAATGAAGCACTGTTACGGTTTTCTCTGAATTTCCCTCATTGGGTCTCTGGAAGGTTTAGGCTACGGAACTTCTAAACTTTCTTCTTTCCTCCCTCCTCTCCTGGGAAAACCAGTCTTTCTGTTTTGCACCCCGTTTTTCTTTAAGCTTCAAGTTCGTTTCTGCAGCGTGCAGCTGAGGGGGATGGGCCCCTAATTACGCCTTCCTAAAGCGGGGTGAACGCATCCCGTCCCCTCAGTGTCCTCCGTACCATACAGACGGTGCGGTCAGGTCTTTGACTTCTCCTCTATGAGCTCTTCTTCCTTCTGTTTAGATGATTAAACATAATTGTTCCCGTTTCTAATTCTGGCTGCAAAGTTAGCGCTCTGCTTCTTCTGAGCAGTGTCTTCTCATTATTGTCGGGACTGCTTTTTTAGAGGGTAAGAATTTAGCTCCTAGTTGTGCTATTTTTCTGTACAAGTAGGAAGCCTCTGAGGATGCGATTGGAAGGACATTTTTTTCTTCCTTCCTGGGCCCAAAGTTGCAGGTTTAAGAACAAATGAACTTACCTCTCATACCATTAATTGTAACCATCTACACTCTGCCTGAAAACTGGGCAGGCTATCAAAGCAGCACTCGCTCTGCTGTTTCTGATGGCACCTTTCCCAATTTACGTAATTCTGCTAGCTCTGAAATGGAACGGTACTACAGAGGTTTGTTCTTAGCTGGATTTGGTATTGGTAGTAACTATTGGGCACCCGAGTGACTTTTCTTGCGCTGCTTTGATGACTTGCACAAAATGGCTGGGTTTTTTTTTTCCAGAATCTTTCTGTGCTGAAGCTGGCAGCGTGGAAGGAAACGTTTTCTTGTTATGTGGTAGTACTCCACTGAATATCTTTCTTCAAAGACTTCCTATGCAGGTTTAATGAAAATAATCCACTTTCCTGGTTTTGATTTCTTTTGACAGTTCATAATTAAGGCTTCAATATTTATTGACTGTATGTATCAGAAAGATACAGGTGTAGATAGCAAAAGGGGTCCATGATTGACAGAGATGATAGCTGAGTAGGTTTTCAAGTGGTTGGTGCCTTGTGAGGAGGGGGGCTGTGTATTTCAGAAGCAGATAAGCAGCCACTCTTCCTTTTGGGGTGTCTACAAAACATGGAGGAAGCAGTTTCTGATGATGAAACCGATCTCTTTATCAAATGACCTTTTGAAGATGGAATCTGTGATATGCTGTTCCTTGTTCCCAGGGGCAGCTGCAAGTATTCACGTGTTCTTTGTTGAGCTTGTTTGTGAGTCTCCATACGTGTTGTTGTGGAAGGGAGTTTGCTGGTTACGCATTCTAACACTCTGGTTTTCTCTTTGAAAAGAGATGCTGCTTTCTCTGTGTGTTTCTTTTATGATCCTGCTGTACTGATTGAGAAGATGGGCGTTATTTGGCTTTTTCTTGTTTTTCTTTCTGTCTTCAAAGAACATCTGTAACACAACCGAGCCAAGGGGAGGTCCTCCAGCACTGCTTTACAGTTTGCTGCATAACGTCCACCACGTATCTATCTCTTGGAGTTTACTTCTACTATGAAACCTTTTCAAATGATCCACTAGAACAAGAGTAAGCTTAAGTGAAAAATGAGATGTTTCCATTTGTTGGTGATCTGCAGAACTTCATCTGAAATTCTTATTTTCTGCAGTTCATCCAGAGTTCATTCAGTGCTTTTTACTGCCTTTTGTACTCTCCGTAACGCTCCTTACATCTTTAAGAGGGCTGTATGGGAACTGTTGGTGTATTTCTGTGGAGGCTTGGTGAAAAGGTGGTTTTTCAGGGCAAGTTAGTGGAGCATGGCAATAGGTGAGCTAGCTTGTGTTGTCTTCTAGTGCTATGTAACCTAATATGTTAAGTCTGCTTTCATAAATGGCTTTCCAGTTGTCTTGTCTAAGCCCCATGTGGCTGTTTTTAACCTATAGGCTCATGCAACTCATCCTTTTTCATCAAAAATCCTTACTTTATTTATTTATTTTTTTTTCTTTCTCCAGCCTCTTAACACAAAGGGCACGTTGTAAATATCAGTTTGCAGCAGAGCAGATGGGAATTGGGCCTCTTCTGCTTCTTCCTGTTTTGGAGGGGGCTTTCTTTTGTAGCAGATTGTATTGTAGCCCTCTGTAACAGTAGATTCATGGGCTCTGTTACATTACCCTAGGGATGGGGCAGGTTTGTGGCCAGGAATACAAAAGCAAGTTTAAACCAGCCTTGGTTTGCTGCTTCCTCTGGCTGCAGGGTGCGTATGGGCTGGCAGACGATCCGTGGCAGTGATTTGGTAATGCTATTCATTACTTCAAGGCCAGCAGGAAGGAAAAGACAGTAAGCATTTCATTGTTAATGGTGCTCGAATGTAATAACAAGACACCTTTTCTGCACAGAGCGCAGGGGTGATATCAGAGGGCTGCCAGAGCTGGCTAGGTAGGCAACGATCATTTCCTTGTGTTTTGACATTTGCAGACATTAAAATGCTCCTTGGAGTAGGAGCGGTGCTGGGACGTGCGGACTGTGTGTGATCCTGCCTGCTGGATGGTGGTAGCAGATCTTCCTAGTTGGATGTGGTAGCTCATTTAGGAATTGATCACTCTTGTAATGATTGCATCTTTTAGAACGGAATGGATTTAAATGTATCGAATTGTTTGTCACAGTGGTGAACGAGCTATTTTTCGCTGTGGAAGGTAGAATCTTTTTATCGAGGAAGGTGGGATTATTTTAGAGCTTTTATCAAAACAGTCTTTTTCCTCAGTAATCCTGCGACACATCAAGCTCAATGTTTTAAATGTATCACAGTGTTGAGTCTATTACTCTCCTACCCCTCCAAAAAAGAACAATTCTGCAGCCTCAGCAAAACTCTTCTTATTGGCAAATCCCTAAAATAGACTTTGAGCTCCTGTATGCTTTGTGTTCTTCCAGCTTCCAGGTAGGTGCTTCCTGTACCATGTGGAGTTTCAGTCGGTCTCGTTGTAGCTGCGGTTCCCAGCTGCCCCAGCTGCGTTTGAACTTTGCTGCTGAAGTTTGTTCTGTCTGGGCAGGCACGGAGATATGCTGGAGAATTACCTTTGCCTTCTCTAAGTCCCTCATGGTGCCTTCAGTATTATACAGTAACCCTAAGGACTTGAAGCTTAACTTTCTAGAGTGTTTGGGTAGACTGAACAGGGCAGACTGAGCCACGCGTTTCTGACGGAGCAACTTTACCTTATTCTTAGCCGGTAGGAAGATTTAAGCCCAGATTGGGATGGCTCAGAGGGACTCAGAGAAACCCAAATAGCCGGGTAGGAGAGAGGAATGAAACATCCCCTTCCTTCTCCCAGTCCTGCACAGATGACCGAATTTTAATTGCAGAATCCATCATAGCCATTGTAAAAAGAGCCCACGTAATGAAGAAAAAAAAAATTAACCTAGAAAAATTGATTATTTTTTTGCTAGGATTAATTACGTAAAATGTTGGCTGTTAAATGCCTTCCAGAATTAAACTGTGTTTAACACCATATCTAGGCCCAAATTCCTCGGGCATAACAAACGTACGGTCCCATAATAGCATGGAATATAGGCTCAAATGCTTAATGTCTGGCTATCTAGATACTTTTTGCATGAGTTTTTAGCAGACTAATTCCTGTTAAAACTCCAGTGAGGTATAGACACAGCTGTACGTTTCAAAAGGACACGTGTTCTCAAGAGCCAGAGATGTTAAAAGCATGCCAGTATTGCGTGTGTAAACTCATTGTCTGCTGGGTGGGTAAGTATTGCTTGAATACCAGGTTAGTTTAAGTAATGGAAGAGTGCCCCAAAATCCCCATGCTTAATATCCTGATAGCTAAACGAGCAGGGATAGTCGGTTAATTAAGCAGGTAATTACATGTTAGCAACATACAGACCAAAAAGTTGCAACAACAGCCTAATCTCAGTCTCGTTCAGAACAGTACTGAGATAATCGGTGTTGCTTTTACTGTAAAATGTAGTTCTTTTTTCTACTTGACATGTTGATCGCGTTATTACGGGAAGGAATAACTTAATTTTCTTCGTGCCCGGGATGCCGTTTTCCATTTTTCTTCTGTGACGTACATTTCTTTTTTCTTGTAGATTGAAAGAAGAAAAGGAGCCCTGCTTGTCCAGTGAAGATGCAGTCTTAGTCCTCAGCTACTTAAGCTGAATGCATTGTGATTTCCAATAATTGAGACAGTGATTCTGAAAGCTGTCTACATTAATGAAAAGAACAATGTAGTCAGCTTAACTGAATCATCAGTGTTGCATATTGAATAGGACATGATAACCCAGTCTTGATGGACTTACGCATGTTAGGAATATAGACAAAACATTGATTGAAAGCATTGTGGTGTTTTAGAACAGTAGTTTTACAGTTTAAAAAATGGAGAAATACGAAAATGTACCACCCCTCCCTAAAGAACCTGCGAGAGAAATGAATATGGAGAATCACACTTGTCCCCCACCTCTGCCGCCTAATGAACAGCCTCCACCACCTCCCCTGCAAACGTCCAGTGACGCAGAGGTAATGGACGTTGGCTCTGGTGGTGATGGACAGTCAGATACCCCTGCTGGGGACACGCACAGTATCTGCAGAACACAGCTTCTCACAAAGGGATCTGCCTGCTACAAAAGTCGTCTTATAATAGACCCTAACAGTAGTGACCAAAGCCCAAGAACTGCTCGTCATGCACCTTCAGTTCGAAAGTTCACCCCAGATCTTAAGTTACTTAAAGACGTAAAGATTAGCGTTAGCTTTACTGAAAGCTGCAAAAGCAAAGATAGGAAAGTTCTTTACACTGGAATTGAGCAGGATTATAAGGCAGATACAGATTTCGGTATTAATAATGTCAATGGGGATTTGCATGTTTGTCCTTTTGGTGGTAGTAACGGTAAAGCTGTAGGAATAGGGGGTGAAAATGATGACAAGAAGGATGATGAGAATGATGTTGATCAGGAAAAAAGAGTGGAATATGCAGTTCTGGATGAGCTAGAAGACTTTACCGACAACTTGATGGAAATAGATGAAGAAGGAGGAGGGTTCACATCTAAAGCAATCGTTCAAAGGGATAAAGTGGATGAAGAAACCATGAATTACTCATACGAGGTAAGTAAAGAGTGAGATTCTTGGTGGGCAGTAGGATTCCAAGTAGTTAGAAAAAAACATGCTAGGATGTTTGTTAACGACAGCCTCTTTTAGGAGTGTGCAGTGCTGGGGTTAAAAGTGCAGAGTTTTTGAAGGTGGACTTTGGCTGAAAACTTTCATGATTCTCTTGGTGGATCTGCTGCGTTGTGTGGTGTCTTCTATAATTTAGTTTAAAAATAATGTGGAAAAACGCTTCTTACACAGTAAAGCTCACTTCATCGTGAAAAATGCCAGCGCTCACTTACGAAAACTGTCTTGTTTTTCAGTCATTTTACTGGGATCATTGGACATTTCTAGTTCCTCTCTGTGTGGAAGTACATAGAGACAGTGCATACTTTTTCTTTCCAAGGGGAGAGGGAAGTTAGCAGACCCCAGGAGGGTAGTATCTGATGACATCTCTTTCAGGATGACTTTGATAATGATGTGGATGCTCTTCTGGAAGAGGGTCTTCGTGCACCCAAGACAAGGAGAGTAGAAAATGAGAAATACGGTGGTGAAAGTGATCACCAGTCTGATGGAGAAACAAGCGTGCAGCCAATGATGACCAAAATTAAAACTGTTCTTAAGAGTAAGTGACCGTTTGTTAAGTGTTTATAAACCTTTGTGTGATGTCGGTATGTTGAATGAAAATCGGTGTGTGGTTTGGGGAGCAGTTTGGTCAAATAGTGGATGTGATACAGAATCTTGTTTGAGGGCTTCTTTGTATCAGATGTGGTGTGTTTTTTCATACTGCTAAACACTAAAGGTGATGTTTGAGAGTTCCTTTTGTCTTCATCTGTTGTATGCGATGAAAATGTGTTTTGTTGCATGGATACGTGGAAAATGAGGAAGACTTTTACCTCAGTAGCAGGTAGGAGAACAAGGATCTGTTTTTTCTCTCTGATGCCGTGGAAGGCTGGTTGTGGAATTCTTCCTACTTCCATTAAATCACTTCTTTGGTTGAAATGTATATGTGAAGTCTTAATGCTTGCAATACCAGGCAAACTATTACTAAAGCCCATGACTTGCATTTATCAAGGTGCTCGTAGTGCGTTATGAACAAGTAGTAGTAAAGAGTTTAGAATGCCACCCAGTCCGCAAGAGCATAGCTGCAAACAGCTTGTGTCAGAATCAAGCCTTAAACCTGTTCTAGAAGAGCAAAGCTGTCAAACGCTCTGCTCTGAAGGAAGAAACCAAACACTTCTTCCCTCCAAAGCTTTATACGAACACGGGATCGCCGCAGGGGTCTCAGCTAAAAGGAGTCTATTTTGTTGATGTCTGATGTGGGGAGGAGTGACACTACTCTCCAGTGTCTACAGTAGAAATAAGTAAAACCATATATTGTCTTGAATGTGTTTTGTGGCAGTGTTATTCCTTTTGCCGTGTGTGTCCAAATCCTGGTTTACTGTTAGTAATTTAACTCGTGTTTTGTGGAAGCAGCAGCTTGTTTGATGACTAAGATATTTAAGTATAACGAGTTGTAGACTTGATTCTGGTTTGTATTGTACTCCTGTTGAAAAATGTAATGGAAGGTTTTATTTCAAACTGCTTCTTAAAGTCTATCAGACTTTCTATCAGAGAAAGCTGCACTGAAGTAGAGCAGTGAGAGACCGAAATCACAAGAAATCTTAACCAGCTGTGCAAAACAAAGGAATCGGTGACCACCTATCCCTTGCTTGTCTGTCTGAGAAAGGTAGAAGACAGTGCTGCACATCACCTGGATACAAACAATGCTTGTTGATTTGCAGTTTGGGAATAGGCCACAATTCAGTGTCTTTTGAATAATGACTATTCCAGCTCTAAAGCTGTTCTTTGCTTTAAAGGTCGTGGCCGCCCTCCTACAGAACCCTTACCAGATGGATGGATCATGACATTCCATAACTCAGGCATTCCTGTATATCTGCACAGAGAATCTAGAGTTGTTACCTGGTCTAGACCTTATTTCTTGGGAACAGGAAGCATAAGGGTAAATACTGTCCATTATTTCTGTGCTGATATTTAAAAATTAGATGCATTCCGTTGAATATTTTTCTTCTTGAGCAGGATTATTGCAGTACTTGAGAAATAAACTACTCTATTTCTAAGTACGATATGTTTTTTCTTACAGTGCCTTGTTTTTCAGTTGTTGATAATGAGTTTGGGCAGTTAAAGCATACGAGGTGGCCTTGTTTTGTGCCTTCTTTTTCTAGAATATGACTGCAAACCATTAATTTTATTCCACCATGAAATACATTCAGATTGTTTATTTGTAGCTGTAAACCAGCCTGAGATGTGGTTCGTGGTCCGCATTTACAGAAGTAGATGTGTGGCATTCATAAACCAAAGGAGTCTGTAGAGACTGAGTTTAATATTGTGGACTTTAACCCCAAGAAGGCTCAAGGGATTTTATTAAAGCATGTAGTATTTGCCTGTAATGAGTCAGGATATAGTTTGGACTTAAAATGGGAAACACGCTGTGAGGGTTACTGTCAGTGTTAACGCAGTGCCAGGATGCCATACTAACGAACACACTAAGGTTTGAATAGGGTAAGATTGCTAACCAAAGAGCAACTTGAGATTAGACTAAATAACTATAGCTTCCGTCTGGACTACATCTTGTGAGTTTTGGATTTGCTTTTAGTTACCTCGAGGTACTGAAACTGTATTATTTTATATTTGCAGAAACATGATCCTCCCCTTAGTAGCATTCCCTGCTTGCATTATAAAAAAATGAAGGAAAATGAGGAAAGGGAACAAAATAATGACATAACCCCAAATGGGGAAGTATCACCCATAAAGCATGTAGATAAGTCTTCAGAACTGGACTGCCAAACAGAAGAACCGGATTCCACTGCTGCTGATTCTGGGCCTTTAGATGAAAAAGACACCTCAGGGGGAGATGCAGCACAAGGAGCCTTAGGACAAGTTAAGGCCAAAGTTGAAGTATGTAAAGATGAATCTGTAGGTAGGTATGGGAACCGGGACTCTTCTCTTGGCTGGAGCTGGGTTAGTGGCATTTGGTACGCTTTTCTGTTATTCCTGGCGTGGCAGCTGAGTCATTCCCTGCCTGAGATCATTTGGTAAGTTGTCTTTCTGCGCTATTTTTTCTTACGCACAGATCTGAAATAATAGAACCAATTTTAAACGTGAATTTTGATTATAACAGGAAGGGAAACATAGACTAGGAATTCCTGCTGGAGACATCTGGGAGTTGGCGTGCAAACTTTACACGCAGGAATGTGGAAAATTTGGGGTATTTCATCCAGTAAAGCTGAATATCAGTCTAAGAATCGGTTCTATCAATCTGAGTTGTTATTGCCATGTATTTTTTGTGCATCTTTTTGTATAAGTATTTTTTCTGTATAGTCAGCTATAGTAACCTGCTTGCTTCTTAGATCTGGAAGATTTTAGACGCTACCTTGAGAAGCGTTTTGACTTTGAACAAGTTACTGTAAAAAAATTCAGAACCTGGGCTGAGAGACGGCAGTTCAATCGTGAGATGAAGCGGAAGCAGGCAGAATCTGAGCGGCCTATTCTGCCTGCCAACCAGAAACTCATTACCTTGTCTGTGCAAGACGCACCTACAAAGAAAGGTTAGTTCATGTACTGAGATTAAATGTTTGGTGTGAAAGTTCCAAGTTTGTTTAAGGAAAAAAATAATGAATCCACGTCTTCCTTGTTCCAGGATTGTATGCTCCCAAATTCGCCATGCAGTGCAGTAACGGAGAAATACTAACTAACAAGAATTTCTCTTTAAGGCTTTAGTCCTGGTAGCTGGTTACTGCCATCACCTGTTTGTTACTATTGGGGTTTATGGAAGACCCTCCTAGCCCATCTCTGGTTGCTGCTGCCTTCTTGGTTTTCTACCAGTTCATCCCTGTCCCAAATTAGGGACTGGTTACAAATGCCAGATTGATCCTGATTAAAACCTGTAAGTTAAAATACAGATTTAAACCACTCAGATGGAACTTTTTGTGTGGTTATACATCCTTTGTTAAGGAGATGGGGGAATCCTCTCTTACCTGTATTGGCTGTGTGGATGTGGTAGTGTGTTTAACTGCAGTCCGGTATTCAAAATGCCCATAGTGATGTGTGATCTGGCTTTTATTCTTGTTCTGTTGGTCATCACATCTGTGGGCACCTTTTCTTCAGCACAATTAAAACTTATAAATTGACCATTCCCTCCTATGTGAAAGGTGTAAGTTGAATTTCAAGCAGCGATTGTTCATTAATTGCTTTTGTGGGTTTTTGCTTTGTTTCCAAAGTGTGTATTTTTGAAGTATTCTGTACATACTTGATAGTCTACCCTTACGTTATAAAACCGGCTTCCTTCTGTGCCTGTTAGTGAAAAATGGATGTAAGCTGGTTAAGAGTAATTGTAAAAGACTGGTACAGGAGTGCTTAGAAGTTGATCTACTGGAGTTATTTCTCTCAACTGTTGAGTGAGGAACCAGGTGTAAAAGTGAAGTGTTTTGTCAATTGAGATTAATGACGAGCTGAAAGGTGAGAGCTCTTGCTTCTATTTTTGAAACGCGTAAATGGGATGAGTGGGACGTGATGCTCGTTGTTTATTGCAGGCAATCCTAAAACGCATCGCATGTAATTCGAGCAGCAATTCTCCCTTGCAGTTTGCCACTTAATACTTTGTTTTTCGTAGCAGTTTTCTCTTTAAGACCAAAACTAGCTGCCGTTTTCCCTCCCTTCTCTTTTTTGTAGAATTTGTCATTAATCCCAATGGGAAATCTGAAGTTTGCATACTGCATGAATATATGCAACGAGTCCTAAAGGTTCGCCCTGTTTACAATTTCTTTGAATGTGGTAAGTCTGGCCTGGTTTCAAACGGAGCACAGTGCGGTTGTGCACAGCTTCTCATAGTGAAATAGAATCAAACAATGGATGTTTTTCCTAGGGGTGTCCTGAAAGTTCTGCTGTGAGCCACATTCGAGTTAGGAAATGTTTTCTGCACATCTCAAACAAGGACCTTTTGTATTTAAAATCACGGGATATTTTTTTGCCTGGAAAAATGTGCCTCGGTGGAAATGCACTGGAGTAACTTAGTTGTATTTAAAACGGTACCTGACTGAAATACAGGCAATTATAGTTATACTGGTTATGCACAATTAATATTCTTAATTTTCTTGTCGGTAATGTCCTGAAAATCTGCTTGTAGACAAACGATGGAGTTGTCAGTTGCAGGCACTTGATTAGGGAGCATTTAAAGCTTGAAAGATTTCTGCAGAGATGTACATTCTCTCCTAAAGCTGCAGTATTTCTGTGGGCTTCTGCTGTGGTTTACACAGTGCGCGTTCCTTGTGGGGTCTGCTCTGCAGCAACAGAATTTAAAGTACTAAGGCTCTCCGTTGGCCAATATTCCTTCATTCTCTGGGAAACGATAGACCTGTGGTACTACTACGGGTGTTTGGTGCCCTGCAGTCAGCATCCTAGGTCAGTGCTGTAGGTTAGTGTGGAAGCTGTAGTTTCTGTTCTTATAAATGCATTATGTGATGTAGCTGCGTTCTTAACACCAGCATATCATGTTTGCGCTGTAGTAGTGAAGCGAAAAGCCTTTGGAATTAACGTTTGAATTCTGGCAGATCTTAAACGATCTCTTAAAATGGAGAAATTCTTTGTTTGGGAGAATAAAGTGCACGTGGTGGGAAGCGCGTGTTAGTGGAAACCATTAGGATTTCATGTGCTGGAGTAGTCGGTCTTTCTGAAGAGCACGCAATATTCCATCCTACTTGAAGTTGCAATGGGGAAAACAAACACTGATAATAGAGATATTTATTTCATGTATGTGACTGTTATACGTGGGAACTTCTGGAAAGATTTCCTTTTCTCCTCTCCATTTTCAGAGAACCCAAGTGAGCCTTTTGGAGCCTCAGTGATTATTGATGGAGTAACTTACGGGGCAGGAACTGCCAGCAGCAAAAAGCTTGCCAAGAATAAAGCTGGTAATGATTCTTTCTTTCCTAATGCCAACTGCTGCATTGTTTGTCTGTTTTCATTTCTGTTTTGAAGATGACCGTATTTGCAATAGTAAGTAGGAATAATTTTGGTAATCGTTTATGAAACATGCACCCGTGGAGTCTTACTAAAAGTACTGCTGTAGAGAACTCCCACCTGTACTGGGATAGAAAACCACGAGGAAACTTCAGAAGTTAATTTCTGATTTGTGCTGGTAAAACATCTGCTTCCGGTTATCTCACCAGTGTGTACATGCCAAGTTGTTTATCATTTCATACTTAGAATCACAGAACCCTTAGAGTTGGAAGGGACCTTTGGAGGTCATCCGGTCTGACTCCTCCTGCTCTATGAACAGCAACCTTGTGAATTTTAGTGCAATTTAAGACTTAACCTCTCTCTAAGAACAGCAACCAGCAATCAAAACACCACCAAAACAACTGAAAAAGCAAACAGCAAAACCTCTAAGCTTTTGGTTGAGCTGGTTCTCTTTCTGGTGATAAAACGATTGTGCTGAACTATATTACTACTTACACTGATTTCTAAGTAATTATCTCTATTAATAGATTAAATACGATCAGTCATAGTTCTAACTGTTCGTCTGTTATTAATACGTGCATAGTGAAGAACTAAAGGAGAATATCTTGCATGTTAGAACTCCTTAACATCTGCAGACCGTGGTGTGTTTAGCACAGGGCCCACGTTTGGAGGTGTATCGTGTACCTGTGGTGTGGGGCTTCATGCTTTGGTGAAATGTGTTGATGTGGCTGAAATAGAAGCAGCCATCACACAGTTGTTCGTGCATGAAAAAAGGTGCTTTGTTGGGATAACTGAGGCAGATTGCGAGTGCCCTGGAGGTCCAGTTTTATGGTTCTGCTGTAACAATGAAGGGATGATGACATATCTCTGATTTTAGGTCCTATGCGGACATTGCTTGATGTGACAATGAGATTTTTCTTGCTTCCCTCTTCTATAAGCATGTGCAAAAAGCAGTTTCTTAGTGCAGTTTAGTAGTTGTGAGATGTTTCTTATCAACTCGTGCTTTTTAAAGAAAACAGTCCTATGTTCAAGCGGAGATGCTGTTGCAACAGGATGACTAAGCTTCTCATCTTACATGTCAAGTTGTTCTCTAGGATGCGTGGTGATTTCTACGGGAGGTGGGAGGCTTGCTTAAATTGTCTTCCATTCTGCTACTGTTTACAGTTGTTATTTAAAATAAAGCTAATCACGACATTAAATCATTTTCTGCAGCTCGAGCTACACTGGAAATCCTTATTCCTGACTTTGTTAAGCAAACCTCTGAAGAGAAGCCCAAAGACAGTGAAGAACTTGAGGTACCGACCTCTTGCCCGATGGCTGTGATTACTGCAGTCTCAGTTTTTAAGTATATTATGTTTACAGTGTGGAAAAATTGACTGAAACTCCACAGCCTCGTTTTCTCAGTTGGATGGCAATTTTAATGATGTTGGTAAAGACTTTTTTGCACTTAAGAATACTTTTTGGTGCAGAGTAACAGTGTTTGTTTCATGTTACACAGTAGAGATGACCATTTAGAACAGTATTTGAGCTTGATTTGCACAAAAACTTTTATATCTCTTTTCAATTTCTTTGTAGTATTTTAACCATATCAGTATTGAGGACTCACGGGTATATGAACTGACCAGCAAAGCTGGGCTCTTGTCTCCATATCAGATTCTCCATGAGTGCCTTAAAAGGTAAGGCTGCAGCATGAGGACTGTTTTGTACACGTCTGAGTCAGGGCACAGGGTTTGCTTGGATGCTGCTGCCCAGTGTTCCTCAGTAACCAAAGGACACTTGCAGGCTGGCCAAGCCTACTGCACTCACTGCCTATAAGAGGTGGTGTGGACTGAACTGGCTAACAGCGTGTCTTTCGTTAACTAATATCTTGTGGGTTTGCTTCTCGGAAGAAAATTCTCAGGTTAGGATATAATCATGGCATGTAGATTTGTTTTTCCTTTATGCGGGGCTCTCTTCTCGTTCAAGTCAAGTCACTGATCTAAAAAATAACTCCCTATTAACCAAGTCTTAAAATTGATTATTGCTGTATCTGACACCGCAGCAATTACTGACAAAGATAACTGTTATTACTTTGTTTATTTGCAATTGTACTTAGCGTGTGATGTTGGTTTATTTATTCATTGTGCTCAAGAAACCACGGAATGGGTGACACATCCATAAAATTTGAAGTGATTCCTGGTAAAAATCAGAAGAGTGAATATGTCATGACTTGTGGCAAGCACACAGTGCGAGGCTGGTGTAAGTACGGCACCTAGTGTGACCTCTGATATCTTCCTTTTCTTCCTGTCCTTCCTGTCCTCTGTTATTTGTTTTGCAGGCATTTGTTCAGTTACCTAACTTGTTTTATTATTATTCTACCCTTTTCTGGTGTCTCAGCTTTGAGTAGCACAAGTCAGCTTGGTGTTTAACTGTGTAAAGTACTGGTATGACACGTTTGCATGGTTATTTTTACAGGCAAAAATAAACGAGTGGGCAAACAATTGGCTTCACAGAAAATCCTACAGCTACTGCATCCACACGTGAAAAATTGGGGCTCTCTTTTGCGTATGTATGGTAGAGAGAGTAGCAAGATGGTCAAACAGGTGAAGATGATTTCCTTTAATCGCGATCTACATTGCGGCTGTATTTTTCTGTGTTTTGTTGTTGGTTTTTAATGTAATAAGAAGAAAACCCATGGCGGCATCTGTCTCAGCATCCTCTTTTTCTCGCTGCCGTGGGTAGGGCAGTGTGCGTTTGGTGAGTGAGTCCCAGTTCTTCTGAATTGGTGATCCTCACACCTCGCTCTCGCCAGAGTGCGATGCTTTCATTGGCAATTCTGTTTGTCTTGTATTTGGCAGACAGAAACCATCCAACCTACGTGATATGACACTAGCTCATGTAAACCTGTCTTATTACTTAAGAAAACATAGCTGTCACAGAGCAAACTGGTGTGTGTGTGTGTGTGTGTGTGTGTGTGTACTTTTAAATCAAAACAGCTCACCCGTTGTTGCCTATGGTCTCGTTGAACAGGAGACCTCTGATAAAAGTGTGATAGAGCTCCAGCAGTATGCCAAAAAGAACAAGCCAAATCTGCACATCCTGAACAAGTTACAGGAAGAAATGAAAAAACTGGCACAAGAAAGAGTGAGTATATGCTGCTGGTGGGAATTTGTTTCTCTTCTGTGTTCTGTGATGTACAAACAAGAATGCCACAGGCCGGACTTCTACTAATTGTTTGTTTGTTTCCTGCAGTGTCTCATAGGAGGAGTTGTTCAGAACTTGTTTGTCAGTAGGACTGCTTTTAGAGAGATTTCTGTTCTCCATTTTAAGTGGATTTATTACTTAATTTTACTTTGGTAAACCGATGTTTAACATTAGAACAAATTAACCTTCACAGAGACTGACGCAGATTTGGCTACAGTGGTGCACGGTTATTTTCTCACTGTGATATTCCTTGTGTGGGCGCAAGGCGGGCTTCGTTCCATGGCGTTTTGTGTTTGTTCTCCTCAGGAGGAAACGCGGAAGAAGCCCAAGATGACGATTGTGGAATCTGCGCAGCCTGGCAGCGAACCGCTGTGTACCGTTGACGTCTAATGGGAGGATTTCCGAGTCGGGAGCAATAACACAAACGGAGGAGCCAGATTTCCGACAACTATTTGAGATCTGTTTGCTGCAGAATGCAAGATCACTTTTAAAATCCAAGCTGCTTCAGTTATGCATTGTTCTTTTTGCATCATCAGGGCAATATTACTTTTTCTTTTTTTTATACCTCTGAGATAACGAGTCGTACGTGTCAAGGTTTGACCATGAAGATCTCTGCTTGGGGAAGATGCACAGAGGACAGGCATGTTCACACAGGACACGGTCAGGCAAGCACTTTTTCCTTGAAAATCATCCATGTTGTTTGAAATGGATGTGTTTTAAGGATGAAATTCAGAATATCTATATACAGGTTAGAGCTGATACTATACACACACACACACACGTTTATACAAAAGAAATGTATGTACGCGTCTTGTATGAACATGCCTAAAACTTGTGGTGTAAAGTTGCATTTCAGCACATAATAATATGCACTGATAAGACACTTCGGTGACAGACACCTGAAAATGATGAGCAAGGTTCCTAATGCCATAGGATTAGGCCAGTAATGCTGTTTCTTCTGTTTTATTTTGTCTCCCGCCAGGCTTAGTTATTCAAGATCACAGAATGCCGGCTTTGTTTAGTACTACTTGAAAAGAACAAGTATACCTGGTAGTGTTCAGAGCAACAGGCTGGATATTCCAGATTGCGTTTATGTTAATTGGAAAAGAACCAATGTTAGTTTACAGATAGTCGAAAGGGGAAAATGAGGGCCCTGCTTACCGGATTAAAGAGAAAACAGGAATTTGAAAGGCTGTTTTCAAAGCTTGGAGCCAAACTGCAACTGATGGCCGGCAGTCTGAAAATGTTTTGCCAATGCGGTGTTTAAAGACGCCCCGCTCCCTTCTCCCAGCAAGAAAGAAGTTTCTCATTTGTTTGGAGCCACAATACGTCTGGCCTGACAAGTCTGAACTTGCAGCTTAAAATCAAAAAGTTTTGAAAACAGCAAAGAAAGACTCAAAAAACCCTGAGAAATCTGAACTAACTGCAGCAATGTAGGTTTCTATAAGAAGCTGTTTTTACTTTTTAATGACATTTTTAGCGTTTGAGGAGAAAGTGTAACTTCTGCAATGAAAATTAGAATGTAGATTCAAAAGTGACACAGTAATGAGTAGAATGTGAGACCATAACAGGTTGTACGGATGGGCAGGAAAACCACAGATATGCAACTACTGTCAAGTACAGCCCTGGCACCCAGGCAGCGCTCGCTGTGCCTGCTGAGGTTGGTGATGTTCAGCACAGAGTGGCTGTAGCGCACGTACTGCTGCGTGAGGTTTCTTCCTTTGGTGTTATTTACCGGGTGACTGCAGCACGTCTTCTCTTAGAACCATTTCTGTGGGTTCTTTGGATTGCTCTTGAAGAACAGAAGTGAGCAGGGGTAGGGCTTTGGCCACTTCCCAAGAGCTGCCCTGCTCTATCGTGCACTCCTGCTGGAGTGGAAGAGGTCAGTTTTGTAATCGCTGCAGCTCCTGGTGCTTATCTGGACAGCAGTCTGGGGTGGGCAGGGGCGAAGAGGAATGTTCTTGGATTGTTCAGGGGCTTCTTTATTTTATTGTTTAATACCATGCTGTGTGTAGAATGCTGCAGTGTAATGAATATTGTGCCTACTGGATTTTAACAATATTGGCGTCAGTATTGTCAGACCTCCTTTTAATATCACACCTGTTGTTTTGGAATTGCAAGGATTTGAGGTTTTATCTGAAGCTCTTGCTCTCTGTTTATGTGGCTTACGGTGTCTGAGGTCAAACAGGAGCCTTAGAGCCTCGCCTGTCTGTTCCGATGGCACGCTCAGAGCTGTGCAAATAAATCTGCTCACTGTTCACAATTCTATTTAGCTTCCGTTCCGCAAGCTGTAAACCTGTGCTAACAGGATACGGGTAGTTGGAAGACTATACAGAAACCATGATTTAAAGAAGTGGCCTATCTTAAAAAACAAAAACAAAATACTGCCTCTGCTGCTTTTCTTTTTCTTTTTCTTTTAGCAGCGTAGCTTTAACCGATGTCCATCTTTCTTGGAAGGTATGTCATGTTGGTGCAGTGCTGACAAGCAGGGATTACTGTTTGTCTCTTGATTTATTTTTTTCATGAAGACAGGGCTTATCTCTTCTATGCCTCAGTGTGTTACTGCCGTGGGGAGGTTTTACTTCGGCTTGTACGTTTTCAGCAGAACACCTGTACGTGGACAGCACTGTAACAGACAAATCACCCTCGCAGATCCTTCGTTGTTCTGAAATCAGAATGTCAGTGTCTTTGCAGGTCACCTGCACAATATCCGTAGATGCCTCACTTACAAATTTGATTTTGTTACTTTTGAGAGGATCGCTGTATTACCTCAGTCTGTCACTATCAGATCACAAGGTGACCGTTGCCCTTAATTAAAACATCCACAGATTTCATTGTGAACCAAAGCCTAGAACGTATATTATGCATTCTAAACAAAAAACAAAAAAGATGGTATTAGACCTTGCTGCAGCCTCTAACTGGAGAGATGTCCAGAAAATAGCGCAATAACTGCTGGAACAAACAACTGAACTGCTGTTAATCGTCATTGTGAAGTATTCTTGTGTTTTAATGTTTACTATTGTTTGGAGCGTAACAGTCTTGCATTTGCACATAAGCACGAGCTGCTTCGATAGAGGATAGATCATTGCGTTAACTTCAGCTTCTGCATGAACACTTACAGCGTGATTCAAGATGTATCCTAAATTTGTATTGTAACTTGTGTGTTTCCTAGGCAATTGGCTGTAAAGGTTTAGGTCTTGATTGTACGAATGCATAAAATCAACTGCTGCTTTTGTCACTGATGTTTGTTCTTTATCCCTTCTACACACCGAGGAGGATGGGTATTTTTATAGGAATGGAGCGTATTTTGAAGAACTGTTCCCTCTGGGAGTTACAGTTTTTGCTTTGCATATTATGTGCTTCTCAACAAGCGTGTGGTTTATGGACTGTAAGGGTTAGTGTGCATTCTGCTCATTACGGTACTGATGGAAAACTGACTGTGACTTGTGGTGACCAGACAGATGCTACCTATTTGAACACCAGTCGTTCAGCTCTTTCTTAAGTATTTATTAGAAACAAAACTGACCCAGTAGTTGGGTACTCAGATGTTTGGAAAAACTATTATGCATAGACGTAACTATTGTATGTGAACTTCCACTTTCCTGCGCTGCTGTTAAGCTTTATACAAATATATTTTTAACATCCAAGTATTTAAAAGCATGATTTATCTTAATAATTCTCTAGACTGTGCTTTGGTTCTGGAGCAAAATTCAGGAAGTGGTAGCTGCCTAACCTTCCACAGGAAGAAAGGTGAAGTGCAAGAAGCCATGCTGTTCCTAACCAAATAAAACGTTCAGTTACAGTATTCTGATGTGTATCTGAGAAGGGAAAGGGGAAAAAGAAAATCGTTCTTAATGCCCCGGTAGGTAACAAAGGTTGCTGTATGGATTGTAGTGGGTGCAGTTGCTTGATGCCAGTGCTAAATTGGTACAACTATAAAGCCTCATTTTCACTGAGCCTCTGCTTGCTTTTTTCTGCACAATCATATAAGCCTCTGTGTTTGGTCTTTGAGTACTACATGTGTATTTTTCAGACGATTAGTTTTGAGCAATAAAGTTTGATATTATAAAGTGCTGCAGTGTGATAAGTGTTGTGGTGACCTAAGCACATTCAGGAAAAGGAACATTGCTCCCTTGCTTCCTCAGGGTATTTTAAAATAGAACCAAGATTCTTCAGTCGCTGTTGTTAAGCGGCAGCCACTCCCTCACACAGAGCACAGACTGTTAGCACAGCCTGTCACATCACCATTCCACCCAACTTTCAGCTACTTCCGTGTCACTGTGAACCAGCAACGCTCCATCTCAACGAGAGACCACTCTGTATATTCACCCACCCATATTTCCCCTCGGGCAGGCTGAGAAAAGCCAGACTTAGCCTAAGAGGATATAATTAGGCTGAGTTCAGATTAGTATTATGATTAAATAAGTGGAAGCCTTGCAACCACTCTGTTGTTAAGATTTATTACCTAGGTCTTTCTTACAGCAATAATACTATTGAAGCAGCTAAGACACAGAAGTAGTTTCTGGAAAGTATCTCACAGGCGTTACGTTGATTCCTTCTCTTTGCATGCTGCGTCTACAGCTACAGAAGCCGCCTGGTTTGCATCAGTGTTAGCTGGGTTGGTACCATCTAAGTGCTCTGACTCGTCACCTTCTGCTGTGACTTCAGCAGCATCAGGCTTTGCTTCAGCAGAGCTTCTATTTGCATATTCAACCCTTTCAAAGAGTATCAGTAACTCACAGTGCCTGGTCTGAGGGAAGAGATCCACAGCCATTGCTTTAACAGGACGGAAGGCGGCTCCTTTGACTCGGTTGGAAGGGGCCCGGCAAAGGCTTGGTGGGGAAGATGGAGGAGGAAGAACCGTATTAATATTTTCCTGTGCTGTTTATCACTACTCCCCTTTGTCAGCAACCTTGTACGTACGCTGTTCCCAAAGCAGCGCCCTTTGCTTCAAGGTGAAAAGTAAACTGCAGTGAATAGGACTTAAAAAATAAAAAGCCAATCTCGGCCCTCCTCCCCAGCAGCAAGGACTTTTCTTTTTACCACGTTCACGTAGTCTACTTAATACAAGAACTACTCACTCCACAAAGTTATTCATTGCAGCTCTAGGATTGCAGGACACGTAGATCAGCTTCTTCAGCTGTTCAGCTCTTCTAATTGCAAGGATTACCTTGGAATCTAGACAAAGAAATGAAGAGACTGGATGTGAGTGTCAACAGACTTCTGAAACATTCCAGCATGTACTCCATCATGAACATAACCGGTGTGGTACTCCACCACTTCAAGTTTCAGTTACAGTCTCCCACTTTATTTATTCCATTGGTATTTTCTTGAGCACCCGACTAAAAAACAACTAGGAGAATGCACTTAAAACGCAGAGGAGGTGAACTTACGCAGTCCTGCTCGAGGTGGATCTACAATAGTAATCAAGTTCTGGGGAGCTAATATGTTAATTAAAGAAGGAACGATATCTTCAGCCTTCCCACAATGAAATTCAATATTGCTCAGTTCTATAAAAACAGGTAAATAAATGTTATTAGTTATGGCATCTTTCAATACTCCCAAGTTTAATACTGTCAATATTCAAGCCCTGTGCCTTACAAACAACAAATTACATCTAATCTACCAGCAATTTAAATTATCACTGACTGGTACATCAAAATGTATAAGCAGCAGTAACTTCTGCATGTATCCTTATCTAGACTAAAGCCAAAGCCCACAAAAAATAGTTGCTGTTAATGTTTTGTTTATAAGGGTAACCGTGGCTTCGTTTCACATTTGCATTGAACTTTTATTTTATTTCTGAGAAAAACCAAACATCAATGCTAGCTGTCATTGATCATACAGATTATCATGCAATTTGGTTTTCAGGAGAGATTCTATAGTTAAAATGGACAAGGTTATTATGGACAATACGTAATCACAAGCTTCTTAGATAAGATGAACTGGCCGAGTAACTCCTGTGCTCCCTAGAAAACAAAGATTTTAGCCTTTTAGCGTAACTAACCATTAATCTGGGCATTGGCTTTGGCATCCTGCACAGCTTCTTGGCAGAGTTCAATTCCAATCACTTTCTTCACTTTCTACAGAATGAAGGGGAAAAGATCAGCCCATGATACATAAATGTAGCAGTTATTCATGGCATCAGTAATTAACAGGAACTTGGCGTAATACCCGGCTAGAGAACTCATGCCTTGCAGCCAGAAAAGGTTGAGAAGAAACATGTGCAAATAATGGGGGCTTTTTAAGATTGAAACGGGGGGATGAATACCATTTATCCCAACTCTACTTATGCTGGGTTCTTTATTTTTCTTAAGGGACGCTCCAGACTTCCTCAAACACTCCAGCAAGCTCTACACCAAAAAATGATGCAAATGTAAGAAATGATGGTTATTCATAACCAAAGATTTCTGACAAAACTCAACTAGTTAAGTGGATATACGTCTTTTTTAGTATGTTTTGGCTATCCTACAGAACTGTGGCCTCTTTTGACTTCTAATTTGAAGATAATTTAGGGCACTCAACACAAGAGTGAGCTTTCATAAATAGCTGAAAACAACTTAATTAGAAATCAATTACATATATGTATGGAAACTGCTAAGTCACAGCCTGAACCAATGATTGAGCACCTGGTGAAGGGACACAGCCAGCCCTGAGAGCACAGGTGGAAGCAATTCAGCTGCATAACCAGAAGGGGTGGAGCCTGGTTCCAGCCCTCCCTAAGCATCATAGAAGGGCTGCCAGCCACAAGAGAAGCATCTCTACCTGCAGATCCCTCTGCAGAAGTATCTGGAGAGCTCTGAGCCTTAGGATGGGTAAGCAAATCTTTCTTCCTTCCTTTAACTGTATTATGACCATCACCCTTTCTTGGGTCATTTAGAACTGATTATCTGCTGTTGCCTTTCCCTCCAATGCATATATGTGTATATACACGTATACCAAGTATTCTTTTTTGTCATAACCACTATAAAAGATCTACATCTGACTGTTAAAAGAAGATCATACCCAGGAATAGATGTTACTTACATTAGCCAAGGAAATCCCAATGGTTCCAGTACCACAGCAGATGTCAAGCACGGTGCTTTCTTGGCTCAACTGTGCCCACTCCCTAATGGCAGCATACAGAACTTCTGCAGCCTGTGTGTTTACCTGTGAAATGAATGTCAAACCAGTCTACTTCATAAACAGTAAGTGTGATTGAATGAGTTCTAGGAAAACAGGTTTTCTTTTACCTCATTTCTAAGAAACAAGTCCCGCTTATGTGTAACTTAATGTCACGCATGGCTGACTTCCAAGTCATGACACCAGTACAAAAGTTTCATTTGGTTCTGAAATGCAATGGTTTGATTTCTATGTTCCTTCTGCTTCAGCGCTTAACTCCATTTCAACAGTACGGACTAAATGTTCAGGATTAAAAGCACTGGGAGGGAAGAATCACCTCTTGGAGAAGGAAACAAGAACTACAAAGATTATGGAACTGCTACTGCACGTTCTGTGCAAGGCTGCTCAACAGGAAGCAAATGATATCAAAATGCTGAAGCGGTGAAAGGAACAGCTACCTTTGACATCCCACCAGTCACGTTAATGCTCATTTACTGAGGTTGTTACAGCAGAACACAGTACTCAAATATATTTAATCACAACGAAGGTATAAAAGGTTACATCCCCTAAGTAAATGTTATCTTGTTATGGGGAAGTAGCCAATTTTGAAGGCAAGAATGCAAATCCAGTTAAGGTAGCAGCCCAGTGTCATCCTTACTTGAAAAAATGCATGAGGAGAAATTCTAAATTTTAGGCCAAGAAGTTCTTCATAGATGTATTTGTCACCAGCCACATGCTCCAAAGGCAAGTCTTCCAGACTGGGAGATTTCCTGGGAGAAGGGGAGGAACAAACAAAGCAGACAAGCATGTCTGTTGCCATTTTTCCCAAAGCTGAAGTCATCTTAAAAACGATACTGCTAGATCCTAGATAGGAATCTACAGCGTGCAGCATCAATCGTGTTCTTTTAGAGGATGTCATATTGGAGGTTTTTTCTTATAATTGTTATTCTATTTATACACAGTTGGACCTAAAAAAAGGTAGAACTTAATTGTTGAGAGCAAATAGCCACCTCATGCAGCAAACACTTCCCCAGTGTGACAGCTACCCACTAACAGCAGGCTCACCCACAGGAATGCCAGCTGCCTTTTTCCAGGCACTGCTACAGGAACGTGGAAGTTCCAGTTTTGAACAGTTAGTTACCTTTTGGAAAAGGTAACTAACTGTTCAGCTCATTAGTAATGCTGCCGTTACCTTTAGGAATGAGAAACAGATAAACTAAGGGTATGGAGGTGCCAACTACTTTACTGCTGAAGACAACAAAACTGCCACCACCCGAATTCCCCAAGGCAAAGCTGAGTCCCCTACCTTTGGCCTTCCTCCACAAAGTACAGAGAAGTAACGCCGCTCTCCTTCCCCGCCCCTTCAGTGAAGTGTTTTGCCAGAGCGGCCTTCAGGTCAGCGAGCTCTTCTCTGCTTAATTTCTAAAGGTTTCGTGGGAAAGGAGGGAGAATAATCATCTTTGTGACTTAAAAGAAATGATTTACTACATGCCACCTGTACAGTAGCAGTATATAATAGAGAGATAATTTACTGATATAAATTAATTGCTCATTTACATGTATCGGATAATTTTAAGTAGAAAGTAGTACCGAATAACTATTCCATTTCTCTTTCACGTGCACTATTCAGAAAATCAGATTAATGTAATTTAAAGCAGTGTGTCGTGCATCTCAAATACCTGAGGATTAAAGTAAACGATTGCCATGATGTGGCCGTTCCTGCTGGTACGGACCGTGAGCTGCTTCCAGTGACCTTCGTAGGTTTCTGGGCTGTAAACTGAGTAAGGGGTTGACCTGCAATGTTCAGCAGCTCAGTAATTTAACAAGGAACTGTTGTGGGGGAATAACATTCAATAGTTGATTGAAATAAAAGCAGCTCAGCAGATAGATACTAAGTAAAGCAGAGGCTACATTGATTTGTCAAGAAAAGAATGACTTCCAAATCTTAACTACAGAAAAAAAGAAAGACAGGTGATCTATCTCCTCCTGCAAAACAATCCCTCCTTAGCTCTTCTCAATCCTCCTCCACTTTAATCCATCCAAACTGATAGAGCACAGGCAGCCTCTCGCCGTGGTCAGAAAATGAAACATCTTAAGAACCTTCACAGCCCCGTGGCAAGTTGAAACTGCCCATCTTCACAATTATTCTGAGGTTTCAATTGCTGAGGATTTAACTGCTTTTTAAACAAATCGCTCCCTTTTAAGAAAGCACCGTTGCTCACCAATTAACGTTTTACAGTTGTCTTGCAGGAGGATTCTCCCCCAGATCAGCCAAGCAAGCAGCGGCTTTTTGTTATTCAGATTTAACAAGAATTCTGGGTGAAGCTGTCTTACAACTGTTCATGGTTAATTTTATGAGTACTCCGCAGTATCTGAGACATCAAAACTTTCACAGATACCTCATTTTACTTTTGCTCACCTTATGTAGTCCTGAAAAGCTTTTACTACTTTTTTGGCAACGGCAGGAATGTGAATGGTATCAAACGGCTCCACTACAGCGCAGGTACCGCCCTTATATTTGCCAAGACGACAACCCACAGTTTTGTCTTCTTGATTTACGCCAATCCCAATCAAGAACTCGCATTTGTTGCGATATTCGGTCTAGATTTAAAATAAAGTTATGTAAGAGATTTATACAGCACCTATTTGTACATGCCAAGTTCGTCCTGAAACAACTCTCGTGTGGCTACAGGGACCTGCACACGCCTGCAGGGCACTTCAGTTCCTACAGAAGACAATCCCAGACTTTGGCGGAGGGGAACTATTGGCCATAATGAAAAAGTACAAACAGGACTTGCTATTCCAAGAGCAAACTCAAACTCCTGCACTCTCTGCAGCACGTTTACCTCACCCTACAACATGCTTTTAGGGACAGCACGCTTTTTAAAGGTAGACTATTCTGCTTCTTGCAAACTTTTCCAGGCAGTATTTACATGAAAGGCAACAATGCCTACGGTTCATGATTAACTGTGAGAGGAAGAAAAACCCTCAGTTTCTTCACTGTCCCTTAGGATGGCCGCCTGAAGGCTGAGCTCCCAGAGTCAGCCCAGCCCAGCGTTCCGTTACCTGCAAAGGTGAGGCCTTTACTCCCTCCACCGGGCAACACATTCTGTTGTACTTCTGTTTCTGCAGGAACAGCCAGGGTAGCAGCGCTCTGTTGGTATTTCCAATTTCCCTGCCCAGATCAGAAACAACAATTTAAAAGCATGCATTTGGAACAAGTGAGGTTGACAGTTACACGAGACTTTTTTTTTTAATCCTTTCATGGCCCACAAAAGGCACAACAAGTTATCACTTGGTGAGAGGGAAAACTCTTCTTCTGGAGGAAACCCACAGTTTAACAGGGGAACAGACCTCTCGTGTTACAAGACCTGCAGCCCCAGAAACGAGACTCTCTGCAATTTTGACAGGACGTGCCAGATTTAAGAATGTACCCAACGCACGGGTGGAACTTTATCTACGGGATTAAGGGAAATGATGGAACCAATACTTCGATCCGCAAAGACTAAACTTGAAAACCGAGAGGATAATTTGTAAGAGAAGCCCGGCAGCACCGGGCCGTCCCTGCAGAGGCCCTTTCATGCCGGCCTCCCCAGACGCAGACCTCCGACGCCGGCACAGCTCTACCCGGGATCGGCGGCCCTGCGTGCTGGGCGGGGGCCCCAAGGCCGTGCGGTCCCGGTCCAACTCCCGCAGCTCCCTCAGCCGCTCTTAGTGCCGGCCCCGAGCTGTGGTGCCGCGGGGCAGGGCGGCCCTCCGTGCGTTACGGCGCTGACAGCCCCGCGCTCGCGTTCAGCTCTACGCGCGCCCGACTTCGGGCCGAGGGCGGCGTTACCGGCGGCATTACTTGGCCAGCTTCTGCAGCACCTGCTCGCACTCCCGCCGCTTCTCGGCCAACTGCTGCTCGTAGGGCACGGCCCACAGCGGGGTGACCACGTCGGCGATCCGCTTGCTGAGGGGCTCCGCGGGCTCCGGCCCGGCCCCGGCCCGCTCCTCCTGCCGCCGCTTCCGTGCCATGGGGTCAGCCTTGGGCTTGGCCGCCCGCACGCCGAGGGCGCGGCCCTTCCACGCGGCGCCGTGGAGGACCCTCACGGCCTCATCCCTCTCCTCCTCGCTCTTGAACGTCACGAAGGCGAACGTCTGCTTGCCTAAGAGCTTTATCTTGTGAGGGCTCAGCCCGTACTTGGCGAGGAACTTCTTCACGTCGTTAAAGCCGATGTACTTCGGGAGGTTCTGTATCTCCACTTTATAGATCTCGGAGGTGAAGAGGTCCGCCCGGGTGTATCCGTACACGTCCGGGCCACCCCCGCCGCCCTCGGCTGCCTCCATGGCGCTGCGCCGCGCTCGGCGGGGCGGGATAGGGCGGAGCGGCTACGGAAGGAGAAAGGGAGGGAAACCGATCGCCCGCACTGTACTTCTTTTAAGGGCGCCCCTCAGAACTGCCGCGTTCCGCTCGTAAGACGCGCTGCAGCCGATAAAAAAAAATAAAAAAACAGCGACCGACGCGCCGCCTCAGCGCTCCCTCAGTGCCGCCGCCATCTTGAGCCGGGCCGCCGCGGCGGGGAGCGGCGGGAGGGGAACGGCGCGGCCGAGGGAAGAGGAGAGGAGAGCTGCCGGGCCGGAGCTCCGCGCTGTCGGGCGGGGGCTCGAGGCTCCGCGCTACCCGGCCGCGGCTCAGGGCCCCGCGTGAGGCGGAGGGGCGGGGTGGGCGGCGCGGCGCGAAGGGGAAGGGGGCGTTTCCCATCGTGCCTTGCGGCGGCGCGGGCTGCGGGAATGAGGTAAAGGCGGGAGGGGCGGGGGCGCGCGGCAGGAAGCGCAGCGGCGGCGGCGGACGGAGCGTAGCAGAGCCTGGCCCTATGGCGGACACCAAGGTGAGCGGTCGGCGGGAGGGCGGTGAGCGGTGAGGGCGGCGGGTAGGAGAAGGAAAAAGGCGGCGGCGGAGCGGGCCGGGGTGGGGGATGGGGAGTAACGGAAGCAGGTGGGGGCCGCGCGGGGCCGGGGCTGAGGCCGAGGCCCAGGCCCGGTTGTGGGCCGAGCCGCGCGGAGGCGGCCGGGGCGGCGCTGCCCTCGGGGCCGTACTCAGGTGGAGCTCCGCTCCTCGCGGCCGTTCCCGCTCCCTTCGCCTTTCTTCGCCCCGCGGCCCGGCTCGCAGCAGCCCACGTGTCGCCTGTCGCGATACCGGCCTGCCCGCTCCCGCACGTGGCGGCGGGGCCCGGCGTGCCGGGGGGCGGGACTGCGGTACCGCGCTGAGGCCGCTCCTCTCCCCTCTTCTTACCAACGCGGTCTAACGAGGCTCACTTCAGTCTTAACGTACCGATCTGTCGGGGACGCGCGTGAGCCTTAGCGGAGCGATCGCTGATTAACCGAAAGTTTTTTGCAGCGTTCTTTCTCGTCTTCGTTCTGTGAGAGCAGAACGCTCCGTTCTGCCCTGGCACCACAGTAGGCCCCGCGGGCCGGGAGCACCGTGTCTGCACCGTGCGGATGTGTTCTGCCTTTGTGTTATCCCGGCAACAGCAACAAAAAGACACGAATCGGTTCTCTCCACCTGAGATCGCTGTTTGTGGCCTCGTTAAGTTTGCAGATTGCTCTCCCTTGAAGGCTCCTTTACTGGGCACTCCTACCAGCACAACTGTGTACCATGTAGTCATGGTGCGGTGCCCTCCTCACCAGCTGTGGCTGCAGCCCTCTTGAGCCTAGCAACTGTGTGGGCAGACTCCAAGCAACTGCACAGGAAGCCTTATGTTGGCCATTTACCCTCCATTTAAAAACAAAGCTCCTCAAAGAGCGTAGTGTTGAAGGAAGAAAACTTCCTGAGTGTTGCGACTGTGCTTCAGAAATCTCTCTGACTGTGGGGAGTTCTGACACGTAGGACGAGAACAATGAACTTCTGTTGCCTGTCTGGATGGACTTAGGCTGGTGGAGGTGGTTTCTTTAGTGATGTTTTTTTCCCTCCCATTAACGATGGGTTGTTAGCCACAAAGAAGTAGTGCGTTCGTCAGTAGCATAAAGCGCATCATGCTGGAAAAATGACTGGAGAAATGACTTTTCAGCAGCCAAAGGCCAGGATAGTAGAACAAAACCAGTGCGAGGCTGCTTCTTTCTTAGTCTAAGTGCACATTGACATAAAGCAATTAATTTTTAACTGTGAATTTGGTTTATTTTTAAAGCATGTTTCAGTTGCTGAGATCTAATTGCTGAGTAGTTGTGAATATAAGTATGCAGCGAGTTTATCTTTCTTTTGTGCTTTTCCCTTGTCCAGGAAGCACATGAGGAGCATGATACTTCTACTGAAAATGCAGATGATTCTAACCACGATCCTCAGTTTGAGCCCATAGTTTCCCTTCCTGAGCAGGAAATAAAAACTCTGGAAGAGGATGAGGAAGAGCTCTTTAAGATGTAAGTAGAACACTTGTACACGTTATCTAACCGCTTATTATACTTAAGCTTGAATGTGTTACGAGGAAGTTGGATAACTTGTTAGGAACCTCTGTGTGAAGTGGCAGTGTAAGTTGACTACTGTTTACTGTAATGGCGGAGGTTGAGTTGGAGAAGTCTGACAGCACTGTCCCCTAGGAACTGATTAAGGTCTGGAATGGCATGAGGGAGATGGCATCATGAATCTGGTTCTAGTATTGTCTCATTTAGCCCGAAAGAAAATGGTAACTTGGATAATAACTAAAGGTTTGAAGGTGTATGTGATACTAGTCTAAAACGTATAGCGCAAAAGGTACGGAAGACCAGCGTAGAACCTAGGCACATCCCAGACAAAAATCTATTTGGAATTAGTGTCCCTTGAACAGATGTTTCCTTTCCTTTAGCAGTGTCTTAAGCTCTTCAGGCTAACTCTGATCAGTGTTGACTGATCTCCCAAACTGCTCCTGTTTTTCTCCTTTGGCATACTGGCATCTTAAAAAATTAAACAATGGTGTTGTAAAGCTGGTATGTTGCACTGCAGTGCAACACTAGGCTTCCTTCGTACCTGTCTGAAGAGCAGCAATAACAAGGGTTTGGGAGTTGGAAGGGGGTAATTCTAAATGGTGAGGGACTCTGTTAATGGTGGATCAAACACCAGGCTTGGAATTACATAAGACCCTTAGTTTCAGGCTACTCGTTTTCTGCAATTAAAATTACTGCTTGCTAGCTGTAGCAATTGTATTCCTAACATAGGAATTCTATGAATAACAAAAGCTGTTATTTATGCATTAATTTAAAACGCCAAATACATTCACTTCCCAAAGTGTGTCCAGAATATAACAAACTCTGGTGTAGATGATAAAGGATTCCTCACAGCTTGCAAGTAAACTTGAGTATTAATTTCTAACTCTGCATGTTGAATAAAAGCAGGAGTCACAGAATCACACAGAATCACACAGTATCCCAAGCTGGAAGGGACCCACGAGATTCATGGAGTCCAACTCCTGGCTCCCACAGGACAACCTGAGGTTCTTTCAAAACATTTTCTCTTGCGTGGCTTAAAAAACATCTGCCATACCATACAGGTGGATGCGTTGTTTCAATAAACTGTTACATACAGGCTAACTTCCCACGTTCTTTCTTTTTTAAGGCGAGCAAAGCTGTTCCGATTTGCATCTGAGAATGACCTTCCAGAATGGAAAGAACGAGGAACTGGTGATGTAAAACTCCTAAAGCACAAGGAGAAGGGAACAATTCGCCTCCTCATGAGGAGGGATAAAACTCTAAAAATCTGCGCAAACCATTACAGTATGTTATGCGTTGCTGTACTTGCTATTGTTGTGTGATTTTTTTTTTTAAATTGAGTTTGATGGGGCTTTATACATTGAAAGTTAAGAGCCCAGTGGCTTTTAGCAGTGTAGCTAAAGATATGCTGCCTCTTAAAGCAAGTGTCCAACTTGCAGGAGACTATAAATACTGTCGTTTCTTGCTCTGTCCACAAAAGACATGTATCAAAACACGAGTGCTCATCTTTATGAACAGAAGGAGGCTGTAGTTTTGATGATAGACTGCAGCATTGAGTCTGAAAGTTCTTTGTTTTAAAGAGTGCTGATGTTTGAAGACACTTTGAAATTTAACTGGGATGGACAAACAGTGTCATTGATCCCAACACTCTGTTGTTTTTTAATGATTACAGAAAATGTGGGCCTTAATACTGTTTATTATAAGGAATGTTTGCTGACTTTTTTCATAACAGAATGAGAAAGTAATGCAGAGAGCTAAATAATTATTGCTTACATGGCTGAGTTGTAGAAGTGATTGTTTAACCATTAGAAAGCAGTTACTGTGATGCTAAGCTAGTCTGGCTGCATTTCTCTGCTTCTGGAAAAGAGGCGTATTCAGCTAACTCATTGAAAAAGAGCATGCCTTGAGATCTGCTGGAGCAAGAGGGGGTTGGTACTTTGCTCTTTAAATGAAAATAAACATGAAAAGAGGAGACAAATTTGAAAGTCAGTGTAACTATTAACACGAAGTATTACCAAATTAGTCTACTTGGTGGCTTTGGTAATACTTTGTTATTTATAGAGCATGTAGTATCTTTGGAGTTAAGCTACATTTGAGTAGTTTGAAATAATTGCTTAAAGTAACAATGCAAATCTGAGAACAGAAGCAATGATGTTTGTTTTTCTATGGGCGAACCTTTGCAAAAGGTCAAAGGCAAATACAAAACTAGCACAGTCACCAACCAGTAACAGTAATTAACCTTTTCTTTAGGCAATTGTCCATGTAAACAGATGTTTTCCCTGGGAAAACTGTTTGCAGTACACATTTCTTTACTGAATTTCTGGTGATGGGCAGGCAGACAAAAGGACCCTTTTCATTCTTAGGAGCATTATATGAAACAACGTAATCCCATCTCTAAACTTAATAACAAAAATGCAAAGAAGGGAGTTAGCTATCTTTAGATTTCTCCTGAGCTAGACACAAGAGCTGGGATTTGGAGAGGGAGAAGCAAGGAATACACATGCCTGAACTCTGTGTGCAATGGGAGAGGGCTGAGTGCTGTGAGCAGTAACGTTCAAACTCCCCCAGTCAGTTGGGTTAAGTAATAGTAGCGTCTTGGAGGGAAAGGGCTCCATTTTGTGGGAAGGAACAAAGGGGCTGAAAATATGCTGTATGCCTTCTACAGCAGTGCAGAATTTTGTAATCCCTTGTAGTAAAGCTCTTAATGAGAGAGTAGTGAGCCTGATTAGATGACTAAGTGTAGGAATAATTGTTTTTCTTGTAGTATACCATATTTTCAGTGTGCATAAGAATGGTCTTTTCCTCTTGAGTGCATTTTCTTCCTAAACCATTTGACTGTTCCTTAAGATTGTGCTTAATGCTCGCATCTCTTGGGGTAAGTATAGAAGTCATTTGTTTTGGAACAGAGTTAAGATGCACCCTAGTGAATCTAGCACTCTTTTATACAGTAATGGCCTTGTGCCATTTTATTGGAGGATGCAAAGAAAAATATATTCAGACACTGCTGCTTTTTTATTTATCCATAAGTAATGTTCTATAAAATGCATTATGTAAGCAACAAATCCTTCAGATTAATGAACGCTGGTTGGGAAAACATGTATTATTGTGCTCTGTACCTCTTTTCATGCTTGCTTTTCAGTCACACCCTTAATGGAGCTGAGGCCTAACGCTGGGAGTGACAGGGCATGGGTCTGGAACACACATGCTGACTTTGCAGATGAATGCCCCAAGCCTGAGCTTCTGGCAATCCGGTTTTTAAACGCGGAAAGTGAGTGGACAGCTGCTGAACTTGTTGTATTATACTCTGTCTAAACGCTACTGCAAACCACTGTTAGAAATGCTACCCTGCTGCTGCCTAGAAGCATTAGCTAATTGCTGCTTTCGCTGAGAGAAGTCAGTTACATATTTTACTGTATGTGTTGATGTACGGTATGACAGCTAGGTCTTCAGTAATATTTACAGAGCTTTATGCCCTAGGAACTTTTTAAACTTAAGTTTTTTCATGCAAACGTAATACTGACTAAGCAGATGGCAGGTAAGCAGGTGTATGTTAGCCCTTCAGATATATATTTTCTGGGTTGCTTGAAAAGGAATTAGTATTTCTTGAACTAGTTCACAGTGCCTTCTGAATTTCCTGTGGGGCAACAGTGACCTCGTGTGGTCAGTCCTACCAAGCTGGCATACCAGGTGCTGTTTCTATGGTTCTAGTGTTAAGAAGTACCTTGACTGATCAGACTAGCAATCTATGGTTGCTTGTATTAATTGTGTATGAACATTGTTTATGGCAACTTAGACCAAAACATAAGAACGATCATATTTCCTTAGCTATTGTAGTCAAGATTAACTTGAATTCAAGTCTTTGTCTCACTAGTACAGTATTCAAGCTTTATCTTTAGCACTTGATGCTGAGACCCTAAGTTGTGGTATGGTTGTGAGTTCTTCTGGGGTGTAACGCAGTGGAGAAGGACAGTAGTTCATAGCTAATCTTCAGTCTTCTGTGCGTAGTAATATTAGGATACTGTTGTATTCTAATTTTTGTGGGGTAGGGACAGCTAGGAGTTGTACTGATCGCAGAATAGTTCCTTCTGGAATCTTATCTGAAGTATTTTGAAGCTGTGAAGAGGCTTTCTTAGACTTGCTGCTCAAGATCTGCACAAAGAAGTGGCTGAAAAACTTTGTAGAGCTTTTCGTATGATCTTAAACTCGATAACATTATGAGTACCTTCAAGTTTTGTTTATACAGTGTCTGATTTTGAGGGAAGATACTTGAGAAACATTCAGCGTTGCAAGGAGGTAAAGTTAATGAAAAAATATTCTATCTTTACTGAAACAGATGCACAGAAATTCAAGGCAAAATTTGAAGAATGCAGAAATGAAGTAGACAAGAGAGCAAAAAAAGGTAAGGGTTAAGAGTCATAAATGTTGTGCCTCTTCTGTTTGAGTGGTTATAGCCCCCAGTGTATCGTTGTGCTTGAGCAGACTCACTCTGTACCGAACTGCAGTTTTCAGTTCAGGTGCTTTTTCTGTCTGCAAGAGTAATCACTCACAGGCGTGATGAGTGCCTTCTTTCTTGTGGAAGGCTGTTACAACTGCTATTGGGACATTGCTTTTCTTTTTTCTTTTTTGGAACTGCTGCAGAAGAAGTGCTGTTAGTTTATAGTACCCAAGTGAACTGTGAACACTCTAACCACAGTGATATCTCCTCCTTCCAGTTCCCCATCCCAAATTCCACAAGTACATAATCATGGAAATAGAACATTCAATTCTAATAGTTGTTACTGTATTTAAAGTGGTAGCATTTCCTCACGGGTCTACACTGAATAGCTTAATGCATTGCATTATACAGTTGTCTGTTACAAGATAGCATATCTTGTGAAATAAACACTTCCATCTTCCTAAAGTACAGACTACAAGTAGTTGGCGATCAGTGCTCTGGAGATTCAGATCAGAATCCTTCACTCTTAGGAACTTCCTGTCTGTCCCAGTTTCAGACTGGGGAGGTGGGGCCTTGGGAAGGGTGGTTTTCATTGAGGTAGACAAGAAGCCAGAGACTTGGAAGATTCCTTTGACTGGATGTTGTATGGATTCTGTTAGTGGTAGCATGAAAGCTGACCAAGTGTTACGTGTTTCTCTGTCAGTATGATTAGACACTCATTTAGTGATTAAAATATTCAAGTGGTATTTCTTGAGTTCTGACACTGGAAGGAATTAGCAAAAAAGAAACACAATGAGTCACTCCAGTGCTCAGTGGCGAGTTTCTTTTGCTTTTGCTCTTATTCTAAATACAGTTTGTTTCTCCTCCCTATCCTCTTCACCTTCCACATTACTGTTCCTCCATTACAGGAAAATTGACTACTTCCTGTGTGTAACTTTTTTTTTCCCCTCATCAATCTCTTAGCAGGCACAGACAAAAATGATAGTGCTGATAAAGTTGCTGAAAAACTAGAAGAGCTTTCTGTAAAGGAAGAGAGCAAAGAAGCTGAGAAGAAAGAGACCAAGGAAAAGGAAGAGAAGCAATAAATCATCCTGGGCCTTGCAGTTTTTCTTTATATTTTTTTCTTTTTTTATTTTTACAAGGGACTTTATAAGGAACTGAATTCAATGTTCAGGTTGTTTTTTCTAAGCTTTTGCCCTTTTGAAGATGTCTTCAGAAAATCCATTCCCCAGTCATGAAAATGTACTGTGCTAACTTTCTTTTCCATAGTGGAAACACTTATTTATGGTCATCCAAAAGAGTGAATAAAACAAACTTGAAACAGCATCAGAGGATAGAGCTGAGTTTTGTATTCATAAGCCTTTAAAGTATATAGAATTGTTTCATTGGGTGTTGAGATGCATATCGTCCTACCCAGGCTAACTAGACTAACAGACTTTACGAACAGGGAAGATTAGGATGGCAGACATGTCTTCTGAAACTAATACAGCAATCCTTTCACATTCTTCTCTGCTCTTTGTTCCTGAGCAGGAAACACACCTTGAAATGTAGCAGATCTGTGACATCAGGCAGTAGAGCATTCCTGGTGCACTATCAATGGTGTTCCTTTGGACAGGGAAAATAAAGGTGGGAAGGAAACATATTACATGAGACCTGAGTAGTATTTTCCTTTTAGAAAACAAAGTCCCAGCTCTACTGCTTACGGAAGTCATTAATGTTAGAAATGCTTGAGCCTAGCACAAAGTTGTAGCTGTGGTCCCAGATCTTCCACAATGTGCTTCTTGCTGACTGAAGGCGGTATTGGTCTCTTATATTAAGATGTATGCAAAGGAGTCTTAAATGTTGGAGTACCAGCAGTCAGCATATTAAACAGTTACACTCTAATATTTATAAGCCTTTTTTTTTTCAGGGCCTTGGAGCTTAATTTTGCTTTTAAGATATTGGAGAGGTGAGGACCTCACAGGATGTGTGCTGCGAGTCTGTCCCTCTTGAAGGGAGAAGTTCAGTTATTCTCTTAGGTCAGTTGATCACGTTGTACACACTGAAGGGGCACGATTCTTGCCAGTAATGGGCAAGTTGATCAGATCTCTTTCCTACAAGCATTAATTGCTTGTCTGGTTTCAAGTTACTGCTAGAGAGTAGGAGAAAATATATATTAAGTGATAAAATCAACACAATTTAAGTTGGGTAGATTAATTGAATTTTGTTGTTAACCACTAATACAAGGTTAGTGTTAGATAGCAATGGAATTCTATGTTACTATTCTCAAAGTATGAAAACTGAACAAAACTTGCTAAACTTTGTATGGTGTTAATATTGGGTAGTGAGACCTCTGTCTTCATAAAAAGGCTTTCTAAGTAGATCGGGCTCTGCAATCTACCTGAGGAAAACATACCTTCAAAAAAGAACGACTTGTATTTCTGCTTAGTGCTGCCTGTCAATGCTGCCATGAACCAGTAGTCCTAAATGTGGAACTGTGACTAAGGTACTCACTTCATTTGAACAAAGTAATTCCTGTAGTGTCGTACACGTTCCCCTTCAAGTACAGCAGATACCGAAAGTCTGTTAACTAACAAAGATGGTCAAAAGGCAAAATACGGTGTTCTTCAGTGTTTCTGGTTTGGAAATAACAAAGCTCTTTTGAAGTACGTAGCATTTGAATGTGAAAGCCAAATCGTTATCCATGAGTCACTGTAATTCTCTGATCTGATAATGTCAAACTGTGTCTAAATTGATAGAAATGACATTTAAAAATTTCAAAATAAATGTAAATTTTCATTTAAAGGATTTGCTTTTTATTTAAAGAACTGCTGGGAGTGTGGGGCAGGGCATGGCGAGGGCAGCAACGTGGGTGGATTCGGTTTCACTAACGTGCAGAAGACAGGAGGAAACATCGTTGGTCTTAATGTTTCTCTTCATATTGACAAAGCCTGTTTAACTGTATTTATTACCTTCTTTCTCTTCCCCCTCCCCCCCTTACTTGTGCATACTTAATTGATTTCAAGGCATTTCCCTTCCCGCTTAGGTTAATTGGTCCATGTTTACAGTTCATGGATTGCTAGCACCTTTCATTCAAAGCCTGCAGTTTCCAGAAGCCAAGTGATGAGGGCCCCGGGTGAAGTGGTTTCTCTAGATGGCATTTGGCTGAGGAATGGTCTGGTCTTCTAACCTAACAGCTGGCTACTAAACGGCCTGGTGGGTTTACCTTAAAGTTCTTCCAAATTGGACTTGGCTAAAATTACTCTTGCTTCAAATTAGAAGGAAGGGGAATAATCCAGTGCTTCGCTACTGCTGTCAAAATCTTTGGTGATGTATGGTTTTCAGAGCCGGGAGATAAGGGGAAGAATTGTTTGTGTAACTTCTCAGTATGTGAATTTAAGTACGGAGTACCAACTAGTGGTCTCCTGGTGAACGTGCAGCCTACAGCAGTCCCTCAGTGAGCTGCATTTGTGGAAATGCTTTTTGTTTGTGGTGTACAGTCTGTTACACTTACAGACAAGAACTGGTGTCTTAAGTGGGTCCTGGCCCAGTTCTGCAGCACATGTGGAGTAGCGCTAACCTGCAGGCTCTGCTCGGGAACTTCATTTAGAGCTGACTCGTGGCGTGGGTGGCCAAAATGTGCTCTTAGAACGCGGCTTCTGGTTTAACGCGTACTTCAAGGGTCAGCGACATGCATCCAGCCGCGGCGGGGCAGGTGGTGCTCGAGCACAGCTCTGCTTCGGCTCGGTGCGCCCCTGTAGGTGTGCCGGAAGGCTTTCAGCTTAGCGCCGAGTGGCACTCTGTAAAACAGCCGACCTGTTAGGCGCGGGGCGAAGGACCAGCTGTCTCCGAGCCGGCTCCGCCCGTCGGCTGGCGCGGGGCTGTGCGGCCGGGCGTTCCGTGCCCTGCAGCCCCTCGCGCCGCGCTGCTTCCCGCCCTGCTGCTGCCCCGCGCGCTGCAGCTGAGGCTCGTGGCTGCGGCCTGCACGCCCTGCCCGAGGATGCCGCCGCTTCTCGGTCTGCCGCAGAGCCCTGGAGGATACCGAGGGGCAGAGCCCAGCTCTCGCGTAACTGCGTGCCTTCGGGCTGGTGCTCGCTCTGCTTTTCCACATATTCAGGGCCGATGCTTTCAGTTTTATTGCAAACTCTGCAACGCTGAGAGCCCTCGTTTTATTTTTCTTCCTGAGTTTTTCCTGTTCTGTTCCAAACACCGTGAGGGCCGCAGCGCTCGCCTCCTCTCCTGCGGCACTGCACGGTACCGCTCGGAGCAGCGCGGGGCCGTGGCGCAGCCCGCGGCAGCCGCTGAGCGCGGGCACGGCGCGCTGAGGGCCCACATCGCGCGGCGCGGCGCCGCCGTTGGCTCGGAGCTCCGAGGGGCCCTCGGCGCCACCCCGCGCGGAACCCGAAGAGCGGCCCCGGCACAGGGAGCGGCCCCGCCGCGCCCCTCCCGCGCCGCCTGAAGGGGCGGCCGACATCCGCCGGGTGGGCCGCGCCGGGGGTGGGATTTCCTGTGCCGGAGGTCAGCCGCGGCCCGGCCCTCGCTGCTGCCGCCCGGTCCCGCCGTGCCCGCGTCCTCCCGGCCGCTCCTCCCGGCTCGGACTCACTCAGTGATGTGTAAGCCACAGGATGCCCAGCAGCACCGGCAAGAGGTTTAAACCGACCAAATACATCCCCGTCTCCACAGCGGCCGCCTTATTAGTGGGTTCGACGACTTTATTTTTTGTTTTCACGTAAGTACCGCCGTGGGGGCTGACGGCTCCCCGGCCCCGCTCCCCCCGCCCTTTCCGCCTCTCCTCGGCCGGGTTAGCGGCGCCCGGAACCCTCTGCCGTGCGCTCGGTGCGTTTTTTATGTAACCAACCCCCGGAGCCCGAGGAGCTGACGGGCACGCTGAGATTTGCTGGAGGGAAGGAGCGGGGGTGGGGGCGAAACTTTTTGTTGCCCCCGTTGTCTGTCGCTCCCACGTCCCCTCTTCGCAGAGCGCGGTGCCGGCGGCCGCCCCGCAGCGCCCCGCGTGTGTGGGGCGGTGGTCCGGCCGCGGGTTCCGCTGGTGCGGGGCCGTGCGGGGCTGGCGCGGGTTGTGCGCTGGAGGGGCCGAGGGCTGCGTGTTGGTGTGCGCGTGGCCGTGTTTTTAAGCTCTTTAAGTTGTGCCGTAATGTAATTCTCGGTGTTTCACGGCGCTCCTTACTGGTGTGGTTGCTGTGGCTCAGTATTCGGTGCGAAATGCAGATGTCGTTTTGCCGAACGGTTTCCGCAATCAGAGCGGCGTTTGACACTGAGCAGTGCTCTTGGCTTAGTGTGACGTGATTGCTGACTGCTGGCTTTAATGCCTTTGATGCGAAGGGACTGCTAAATCCTTTCAGGATATCGCACCGGTTCAGCACGAAGAGCTGATACGCGTATAAACCCATCCTTCGTCATCGGGCTCCTCATCATGGCTGGGGCCTTGCGGGCACACACAGCACACAAGTTGCCTTCTGCCACGGACTCGGCTCACGCCGTGCTGCATTTATTTTGTTCACGTGGTTTCACAAACAAAAAGAGGGATCTTAATGCCGGCATTTTCCTGCACCTGGAGAGATGGGTGCGCGCTGAGGTTGTCTCGGGAGCTGCATGTTGCTTTTCATGTGACGCTCCAAACGTGCAGCTGCAGACGGCGTGCTGCTGTGCAGCCCCTGGCTGTGACACCCTGCCCATGGCAGCAGGGCGCCGCGGGGATGTCCCTGCCAGAATTTGTCCCTGTACGGAGGAAGAGTTTGTGGTCTATTACCGAATCTCAAACTTAATTCCGCGCTGTGTTAGCAGTGAATAATGACATGCAAAACGAGATATTTTTAGGATCTCTCCATATTGTAACTTGGCCTGTGCATCTCAGAGTGTTAGTACTGTGTCGGAGACCATCCCAGACACACGCTTCGTGCTGCTGCCAAGCTGTGTCTGTGATGAAAATAACACTTAACTGAGCAACTGCTGTCAGGCGGTCTCTGAAGTCCTGTCCATTCAGAAATACTTGGGCAGATCTGCACGGATTTGCCGTTGTTTTTTTTTTTATCCTGAGCAGTTTTAGTGATGTCTGTCTTTGGGAGCAAAGCGCGCACTGTGTGTACTGGTAGTGTCTTTTTGTGGTGGGTTTTTCCTTTTGTTGTGACCTGTTACTTCAGGCCGTGCAGACTGCACTTTCCTGGGCGCCAGCATGCACTGCTCCTGTTGGTACACATACCAGTGGTGCAGCAGAGGAGGCACTGCCTGCTGCCGCTTCAAGCTCTGCTGCTCGTACAAGCCTGCTTGCTGGTCACAGCACGGGAACTTTACCAGGTGATGATTACTTGAGCTTCTGTTCATTTTTTGTTCGTGGTGTTGAGTTCCGGGGCTGCTCCGTCTGTTGAGGACCTTATCTGTGTGTAAGTGCATGAAACCGGCCAACGGATGGGATGGTTGCAGCAGATTTTGGTGCAGATCAGCCCAGTGGGATGTCAGAGACTCCACCAAGTTCAGCATGTGGAACAGAAGAATGGATGTTAATATATGTGGAAAAAGCGAATAATGATTTCAGAAACTGCTTACCGGAAGGAAACAGCGTGCTTCCTGGGCACTGCACGTGTTCCTCGGTAGCCTTCTGAAATGGCTCTGACCTCGGCATTCTCAGCCTGCCTGTGTGCTCAGCCGCGCACCGTGAGGGCCTTCTGCTGGACAGAAAGATCTCTGAGGCCAGGGGTGGCTTTTAGGCAGCGAAATGTTTATTTTTAGCTGTGGTCCAAACAACTTCGCTAAACAGTAGCACCTGAAGGGTGTTGGAAATACATGGTGTGCACTGTGATGTCGTGGTGGTGTTTGATGGGTGGTACTCATGCATTAATTTGGGAAGGTTCCATGAGAGATGCTTCTCTGTTCTTTTTCCTCGGCTGACTGTTTAGCGTTTGTTGTATCCCTGCGGTGTTCCTTCTGGTTCTGTGGGGGGACACTGAGCTACTTAGCTGTCACCGGGCCGCCTGGAAAAGCGTCTGAGAGCGGGTGTGTTGTGGGCCCTCAGCTCCTGGTGTGCGTTCCTCTAATAATAACAGAGCTGTGTGAGTAGGTGGTCTGGTTTGTCACAGTAGGGGAGGAAATGTGCATTAACTGTAAGCATTGCGAATGAATGTATAAATAGTGCTATATATAATAATTAGGTTAATTTACTTACAGGAACAAATCAAATGGCATAATGAAGGAAGAACAATTCTGCTTAATGTTACCAGTATCCAGAGTGATTCAGCTGCAGCACATCGAGCTTATTTCTTCTAAGACCTTTTTTCCTTTGTATTTTCATTAAGGATAACAGTGTAAACCATTCCAACCCAGTCTGGGCTTTTCTGCCTTGGACTGCTGGCTGCTGTGATGTAAGCATGAGTGTGGTCATCCACAGAACCCAAATCTCGTCAGCTTTCCAGCTTTACTTTCCAACGTTAGGTTGCGTAACTGCAGTGTTAGTAGAGATTGCAACTTAGCTGTCAGTGAGCATTGTGCTGTGAAGCTAAACTTCACCCGATGAACGATGATGCTGGAGCTGGTGGTGCTTTGCACTTTTCAAACTGTGCTACTTACTGCTGTCTCTATTGCCAGCAACCTCTCTGCTTTAGCTTAGCTGAAATACCTGTGTATATAAGTGCCTAAGGTTTTATGGAAAAACTGTGGCTTATTTTAGTCATGAAAATAAAGATAACGAAGTTCTTCAGTCTTTTGCTGAATACAGTAGACTGTGAATTTCTGGTAATGGCCACGTTGTGACTTTTCTGCAGCATGCAGTCAGCTGGGTGCCTTGGAAGCACGGCAGCAACGCAGTGTCTATAATGAAGACCTGGGTGCAATACTTTGATGTGATGGGAGTTGTGCTGCTGTGTGTTGGGTTCTTCACCAGGATGGCAGAGTGGGTCATTTTCCAGGTCAGGGCACCACTGAGTGAAAACTCATTCAGCCAGTACTGAAGATGAGACTTGAACTTTGCATAGAAGTCATAATGAGACGTAATCATAGAGGGCCTCAGACAGAGGCTGGTGCTCTGATGGACTTTCTTACTAAGCCACACCCTGCTGCTTGAAGCCTTAAACTATTTCTGATTATTATTATTACTTTTATTTTTTCATGTGTGAAACCAAGGCTTTGCTGGCACTGGTGGGGAGCAGCTTCACGCAGGGCGTGCGCCGAGCCATGCGGATAGCACTGGAGGGAGGAAAGGAGTGTCCACAAGTGTGCATCGGTTTAATTAGGTGAAAGTCAGCACTGAGTTCCCACTGAAACAAACACTGATTCGGGTATGGTAATTTTCAGTGGAGAAGAGCCTGGTATTTTTGTAAAACCAAGGAGAGGTTTCAGCTTCCCGAGATGTTTTAACTTTGGAAGAGGTCAGGCTTTACTGGCTGGCCTGAGTTCTCAGCTGCCATGTTTGTCAGCTTCTGAAAAGATGTTTATTCCTGCTATGCTGAAGAAAAGGCCTTTCAGACTATGGCAATTTAATCTTGATATATAATTTTATTCTATATCGTATCTAAAACTTGTCATGAAAGAAAAAAAAAACACAAAATCCAGGCAATTTCAACAGGAAAATGCATTTAACTGAAGTGTGAAAAGTCTTTCAGAATCATTCCTAATGCTGGGAGAGAGCTGGGTTTTCTGGCCATGGCTGGCAGGGTCTGTTATCTTTGCTTCCACGGGGAGCAGCAGAGCTGACAATACAGGACGCTTTTGGAAGCTAATAAAATTTGTTCCTCGAGGGAGGAAAAAATGATGTTTATGTTCGGCAGGAATATTCTCTCCTCTTGTAGCTTGGGAGACAGAGGAGCACCATCTCGGGACGTGGCTGGGTGCCTGCGGCGGGGCGGCGCTCTGCTCTGCCTGCAGCCATCGCGGTGCCATTTGAACGCTAAATGCAGATCGAGATTTGAAGCCCAAATGGGTAATGCAGGGAAAGCTGCTCTTGTGCACGGGATGCCCACTGCTGTAGTCAGTGTGAGACTTATGCCAGTAGCAACATCCTGTCTGTTTTTTCTAGTGAGCAGAGGTGGAGGATGTGGGTGTATGGAAATAGGCATGAGAGGCTGCCTCTGTTAGACCAGGGTGGGCCTTTCAGCCTTTGTACGTGAATACACAAACAGGTTTTCTGCTTTTTCTTTAAAGTCCTTTTTGAGATGCTATTTTAAATGCTGCCCATGTTTATCCAAATATGCCTCGTGTGTATCCCTTTATAAACAGAAGCCAGCTCTACAGAATTGTTTGGATGGTATGGGAGCTTACTTGGCTGTGAGCAGTGTAAGCTGAGGGATGCAACTCTTCAAAACACAAAAAGAAATGGAGACAGACGCATTTGGTGCCCTCAGACTTGTGGTTTTTGATGTTTGCTACCTGCAGCAGTTGCTAATTGTACACTTACCTTTTTTGGTTAACAACTTATTCTGTTAGGAAATGCTTCTTAGCTGAAATCGACTGTGGAATCTCTGTGCTTGTTCTCATGGGATGTGTGATGTGCGACCCAGAACAAGACCCACAAAGGGAAACCGCAGATTTTGTTTAGCTTGCAGCGGGAGGTGTCTGGAATCAAGTAATATGGTGGTGTAGACTGGTTAAAGGCATGCAGCAGATGCATGCTGGAGTGGGGAGAAGCATCTTTAAAGCTGAATCAGTGTTACACTTGTGTAAACGCTACGAGAGTGGAACACTGATTTAATGTCCTTTGAGTCGGGCCAGCAGGTTGAGGACTCCTTCCTCACTGAGCCACGGGTAGCGTGCAGTGGTGCCGTGCTGCCAGAGAGCGGCCATCAGTCATCACATGGCAGTGGGAGTGCCAGGGAAGTTGGAAGGAAGAGACACAGGGACTGAAATAGTAATGCTGCTGTTTTTTGTGGAAATCCTGCATTATTCTTTTGCAAAGAATGCCATAGGCTGGAAAACTGTAGTCAGCCTGGATCCTGTTTTGCTTTAGAAAAGGCCGTTTGGGGGATTCTAGCTTGGTGGTTGCTGTCGTTCATTTAAGTGAGTACACCACAGCACAGTGCATGCTGCGTTAATCTTCAGTGAGTAATCTATAGCCAGAAAAAATATGTCTTAATCTCTGACTGTTCTTCTGTAGCTTCTGATGTAATTTAGCTATATTTGTTTCAAAAGTGTCCAAAATTCCTAAACTTCTGAGCCCCGTGGTGGGTATGTGGATATTGCAGAATAAACAGTACAGGAACACAGATAATGCAGTGGTTACCATGGTTTTCTGTTTGTGAACCTGTAAGTGCAGAATTTGTTGTCCTCAAATGTGAAATCATTATGAAATATCTTTCATAAACACGCTGCTGTGTTTTGATATCTTCCAGTAAGAAGGGGCGGCGGAGCCGTGTGCAGAACACCAGAACCCCTGGATTTTAGATCTGAAGCTAACACCAAAGCAGCTGTTTCCAGTGCACCGTTTTTAATGCTCTTTAACCCTGTATGAAGTCACATCGTTTGGAAGTACTGCCCTTTGGGCAACTGGATAGCAAGTTCTATGGAGCAAGGTAGCAGTATTAAGATGGGAATATGAGAAATGGCGATTTTTGTCAAGCTGCGTATGAGATGATGCCATTGTTTTTTGAAGGAAAGAGCTCAGAGAAGCTGACCAGTCAATGAGTGCCATGAAAAGGTCCACATATGCCATTCTAAGTTACTGCTCTCCAGGAAACCTGGGTACAGCCTCAGACTGAATTAATAGCAGATTGCTCTTAAATGAACAAATTAATGTGCCAGTTGGAGCCTAACAAAGCAAACTTGAAACTGCTTATATATATAAGGGCTTTCACAAATGAAGTCAGACAAAGCCTTACTGTCCCAAGATTCTCAAAACTAAATTGGCATTTACATTAACTCTCTTTCATGTCTTCAGGGAAAGAATCCAATGTAATATCTATATCAACGCAACTTAAGTACGGTGCTGGCGATACAGAATGCCTGGACATTTTTATAAACAAGTATCAATTTAAATTCAGATCAATCACAGAAATGCTTTGAAATGGAAAGGTTCAGCTTAAAACTTCTGTAGCTACTCTTGGTGGGAGGCGGCTTTTTTTCTTCTGGAAAAACATTTCCTTTCCTTGGTATCAAAAGTTATTTGGGATTATTTTAATTGCGTATAATCTCCTTTTCAATTTTATTTATTTTCTCGTGAGCGGGATCTCATTTTGCATGCTCAGCTTTCTCCGTTGGTCCCTTGCCCTAGCAGTAGGCCTCTCGGACCAGCAGGTAATGCTGCTCCCTCAGCAGCCAGCCCACGCCGTGCTGGAGCTGTGCTGTAGCAGGGCTCGCAGGCAGCCTTGGGCCAGCAGCTGCTGGGCTGCAGGGCAGGAGGGGGAGGTAGGTGTGGGTGTAAGCTTGTTGGCTGTATGTAAAAGCTTAATGGTTACAACGTCATGCTTAAACTTTTATCCGTATGTCATTCCACACTGGTAATTCCTTTTGCCAAAAAGTATTTCTTGCCCTGTGCTCTGAAGGCAAGTGGGATAGAGCTAAATCTGTGGTTCAAGAACTGAAAAATTAATGATTTCTTTTCTGGCCTGCTGCGTTTGATCTATAATTCATATCTGGTAAAATGAGAAATGGGCTTTTGAGCTAGCTATTGTCTCTCCATTTACTAGCTGGGTGTTTGTGGTGGTGTTGTTTTTAATTCATCCCTCAGAGGATGTCGGAGTGTGAATTTTGGGCCATTGAGCATCACTCAAGGAGGAGGTTGTCCAACCCACATCTTCTTCATCTGTCATTATCTTTAGATTTTTTTATCCCTGTGATATCTGGTTCCAAACTGCACGGCTGTTGTAGCACGCGGCTGCCACGACCCTTGATTTTAACATTATTATAAGAGTAAAGGATTCAGGGTTATGAGATACAATTAAACATCTGATCCTGTCTGTTGAGCTGGGATGGTTTGTGGGGGTTGATGCAACAACTTTTCTGTGTTGAAACTATCCAAAGGGGCTGACCAAGGCTTGTGTCTTCCTGCCCACCAAGTTCTGTGTTCTTAGTCTGAATTCTCTTGATCCAGAAAAGCAAGTGGAATTTGCTTTCTGGTGAATAGAGAAAGAGAGGTCTATCAGTTTGCCAAGTAATTGTCCTTGAATGCAGTGGAGCCCTGTTGAGTGGAATGATGCACTTTTTTTTTCTTTCTCTTTTTTTTTTTAAATGATGAATATGCTTGTTCTTTTGTTTGCTTCTTTCAGACTGGTGTTATTTATTTTTCTTGCTTTAACTGCTTTGGAAATGAGGAAAAGATATTTTAGTGTAAATCAACTTGGCTTGCAAAAAAAGCATCTCATCTTGCCAGCTTTCTTCTTGGTTCCTATAGAATTACTGTTCTGTTGGGCTGCTTCGGCCATGGTGTAGGTTGTAATATGTCTCCAGAACAGTGTACTGTGCATGCACGATGTGTGGATTCCTGCATGTCTGATGAGGCATTGATTCTCTGGGCTTGTGAGTCCTGCCAACGCTTCAGTTAGAAAACTTAAGGTTTTAATGTACATTCTGTCTTTTAGTCCCAGTTTGGCCTCATCTTTTGAAAGACATTTCTCTGGAACAAGTCGTGATGTACCAGGATTTTTATAACATAATAAAAAAGACAGTTTATACTGAGATAGATAGTTAATTAAACAGTCTGCTTCTAATTCATATTTCTCCCTTGATGTCCCTTCTCACTCTTTTCTTACCATTCCTGTTCGGAAACTCAGTGAAGGTGTATTAAAAGAATTAAAAAGATGGGATTAAAACTTGCTTCTGATCTTCCGACGTGCCACTTAAAATCTCACTGCAAGGTGATTATTCCTGGATATTCAGATTACTGCGTGCTTGATTTAAATCTTTGGGAGGGCTGTTGATTGTCCCAGCTGACTGTGTTACTTCAACTGTGTCCATCATCCTGCACCTCCTGGGCTTTACCCTTCTGAAAGAGGACTGAACTCTCCCTCGCCCAAGGTCCAGATCCTGTTCTGTAACAGGATGATGAACCTTTCAACAGAAAATAAAGTTTTTGAACTTTGCTCTTGGAAATAACTGAGTCGTTGTGGTTAAGAGCTTAAAGAGAAAGAAACATTTTGCTTGGAGGAGAGAGCTAGCTGGAAGACTTCAGTCCAATAGTTAATTTAGCAAAGTGATTTAGGATGGAATATATCATACAATACTGCTGCATATCTGCACGCTGTGCCATCAGCAGATGCCTGGACATACTCTCATCCTCTCTTCCAGTGGCTGGTAGTCTTTAGATGCTCCTCTTCAATCCTCGGTTTTCAGTTTGGACTTTGTAATTGTCACGACTTACTCCAGAATGCGGGCACCCTGGAGCAGACTTGTTTGGTGACAGTTTGGCATCGCTCCTTGCCGTGGATGATCACCCCATCAGGAACTGCACCCGCTGCGATGACAGTTTGCTGGAAACTCTCCACAGATTCAGTGGAAGTTGGCTGAGCCCCAGCTCCACAAGTTAGTGGTCAGAAGAGACTGTAGGGCACGAGTCTATGCAATTTGTAGTGTTGACTTGATTCTTTTCTTAATTAAAGCTTTAAAAAGTGTGTCAGCAGAGTGCCAAGGACAAGAAATGATCAGCTCAAACATTTCATTGCAGCAGATGATGCTGTTCCGTATTCTCAGAGGAGTATGGCACTTGAATACAGCAACGTTATTTTTTTTGTCACTTTTGTTCACTTTACGGTCATCGATGCTTTGAAATACTGTAAATAATCTTCATAACAAATTCCAGTTTGGGCTTTTTTTTTTTTCTTCTCAAATCCTTAAGTTTTTGTTCCCCAAATTCTTTTGAAGTGCAGTGTCTGAATGGATTTAAAGCCAGAGAAAAACAATTACACTTTTTTTTTTTTAGCTGCTTTTTTTCTGTAAGGCTGCTTTAAATACGGTTTCTCTAATCTGTAAGGAAGCACAGTAGCCTGCAATTCTTCATAGATCTTGTGAGGACTACTAGAATCTACCTGGCTAACTTCAGGTGAGATCATCTATGTCCTCTTTTTGGTGTTCTTGAGCATCAGGCTTTTGAGCTGCTGCTTCCTCAGTGCTCCGCGTGTTACTGCTCCATCCCGGCCTTCATTATGGCACTGCAAGGGAAGTACATGGCAAGATGAAAGCGTGGAGGGTCAGAGCTGGTGATGACAGCAATCTGAGAACTGTGCCTCTGCTTAGGCTTAAGTGTTTTCTATAGAGTTGCTAGTTTATGGCCTCAGGTTTTGGATGTGTTCTCTATGGCAGGATTGAGCCAGGCGCTGGGGCCATCGGTAGAAAGCAAGTGTCAGAACCTTGTGCTGTTCCTCAAATCCTCCCTTTTTTTTGCACACTCAACTTGATTCCTTCATTCCCAACCCCTCTGCCTCCTCCTGTCCCCCGGAGCAGCACAAGAGGAAGGGGAACAGGGGTTGTAGTCAGTCCACAGCAGTTCCTCTCTGTTGCTTCTCATACCTTCTCTGCTCTGCTGTGGGCTCTCCTGGGCTGCAGTTCCTGTCAGGAGAACTTGCTTCTATGTGGGCATTTTTCCAACATATAGAATAAGGCTGAGAGCCGTTTGTGGAGAAGAATGCGAGGGATGTGAAGTTAGCTGTAGGTAATGCGTTTCTATTTTTTGTAAGAATTCTTATATGCAGAAGGAGACAGCGAGGCAGCGGGAGTGGCAGAACAAAACACAGCCCTTCTGACCTTCATCCTCAGTGGAGCCATCCAGGTCAGTCAAACAAGGAGGAAAACAAGTTTTCTTAATTCCTTCTGTAAATTAACCCTTTTTTATTTTTATTTTTATTTAGTAGCTCTTAACAGCACCCTCTCCAGAGCAATTGTTTAATGTGAGATGTGATTGTGCAGTGATGGCTCACAGCTCTCTGAAATTCCTCAGAACTTCCACTGTGATTCAGTGAGTCATGTAAACGTGACTTCTTCAGATGTGACTCAAGTATCCTCCATGTGCCTGGGCTCCTGAGTTGCTGTTGCGTCGTGGGCTGGGGGCTGCTGGCACCCAAGCTGGCTGTTTCCTTCAGGAACAAGACATAACAAGATGGCCGTTCTCCCTTCTTAGTGCCTGCTGAATGCTGGGTTTGGGTTACAAGACTGAACTCTGTGGAACAAACCTCCCAGAGAACATCTCTGCCCTCTGGGAGCAGAGTTGAAAGCTGGGAGGCTGCATGCAGCGCGGTCCATGTAGGTGGAGGGACAAAATGTGAGATAATTAACACATTTTCTGGGGGTGTGTTTGAGTAGCTTTGGCAGCTCTAACCTGCTGTTGGAGAGTACATAGGACTGGACAAGGAGGGGGAGTAATCAGTTAATGTCAGGAAAACTGGCTAGCTGAAAAATTCTGTGAAAAATTGAGTTTCCGGAGCAGAAATACTAAAGCTTCAGCTTATTATGTAGGGATTTTGTTTTCTTTTTTCCTGCCCTGAGGCACTCCATCGTAATTGCCTTTGCTCATGCTGCACCTGTCAGGAGCTGACACTGTTGGACTCCAAACCAGGTAGGTGTGACAGCGGTGTGTTTCACCCTGCCAGAGTGGAGGTGGCACGTGTCCATTCTCTAGTACTTGTCCCAGCCTGCCAGCTTTTCTTCTTCCCAGTGTAGAGACAATGCCAAGCTGTATTTTAACTGTTTTCCCTTTGGCTGATCTCCCCCGTGATGAAGTTGTAAGTGATTTTTGCATTCCTGGTAGAAGTATGTGAGCAAGTCTTCTTGGTAATTTTTGTCTGATGCCAAGAGACTTGGTGGGACTGCCCAGAGCCTTCTGGTGTGAATGTTCTGCACAGGAGTAGGCATCACTTGGCTGTAAAACATGGTCTGCTTGTAGACACAAGCTGGAACGCTTATTGTAGACAGTTTATCCTTGCTTACTGTGGTTTACTGTGGTACCAAGAGAAAACAAGTACTGGAGAAAGGCATTTGCAGGTTTGCTCTGAACATCTCTTTAATGATAATTACTCAGCTGGTTTTCAGTGGAAGATTTACTTGTTTTAAATCTGACTACTGAGTATAGCCAGATTCACCTTGTGTACCTGTATGCCTCTTGAAAATACCAACTTCTTCACAAATGTTCTGGAAACTAGGGAAAGTCTGCTGTGGCATTCTGGATCTTTTCTGAACACTCTTTTTGCTTTTTTTAACCTGGTTTCTAAGGAAATGAGACTTTGTTATGTTAGTTTGTCTGCCCGTTTCTTCTGTTCTGAATTTGTAAATCCATTGCCTATTTTTTTCAAGTTCAGTAACAGCACTGAAATCATTGAGATGATAAAAAAAATTGATGCCTGAATGTAGGGCAATAATTAATATTAATAATTAATAGTTTCTTTCCTCTTGAGGGAATGACTTTTGTGTAAAATCAGCAGTTGCATCTGGTCATATCTATAACTTTGCCATCCCGGTCAGAAAACTGTTCAGCCAGACCCCAGCTGTGTTTTCCCTTGTTTACTTGCTAGGGGGACATGAAGAGAAACTGGAAGAAGAGTTTCTTCAGGGGTGATAGATAATATTCTGATGGAGGATTTAGTGGAGTTTTCTATATATATCCATACAGAGGAAATATATGAAGGAAGAAGTCATAAAACCATGAGCAGTGATAGCAGTGGGGGTTGGGGTGGTGTTACACAAGGACACAGGATGCGTATCCAGGAGAGACATTTGTTCATCTGTGCATGAAATATGTTGTTTCATCTTAATATAGACAAGTTCACAGATCTCCTGCTTGTATAATGAGAAGAATCGTGTTGGGTGTAAACCCATTTGAGTGTCCTTTTTGGGCTCCTTTAAAAATACAGAAGAACTGGTTTTAATGCCTGTGTTTATTTTGGTACAGTGTACAGACTGCTGGAAATATGTTTATAGCACAGTCTAATGAGCTGAGGCTCATCTCTAATATTCCACTGCCTCATAGCTCGATAAAAAAGCTGATGCTCCCTAAATATGTATCTGTGTCAGACGCTGGCTTCCGCTAACAGTTAATGCTGCAAGGAGCTGCCTATCTAATACCACCTAAACTAAGAGTTTGGGCAACAGTTGTTCCTAAGCACATGATAGAGAATGGTCGCAGTTAATGCAGCATTTGTTGACTCCTGCAGCAGTTAGATTCATCAACGCCTGCCCTGTGTTCTCTGTGTTGTGAACATCACTACTTATATTAGGTCATTGGTATTTAAGCTTGATGACTTCTTGTTGAGAAGACATTTCAATTTGCAGTCTACCTGTGAATTGCTAATTCCACGTCAGCCTTGAGGCTGGTTAATGTTTTAGATGCAAGAAACCTGGTTATATGGAAATAGTGTTTCTTCTATTGGAACACAGGTACAACTCTTCCTGGACCGCGTTTATGTGAGTTGAGAGTGAGCTGCTCTACAGCAGGCCAGTGGGTTTTCTTGCCACTTTAAATGCAGAGATTTTAATTTCTTCCCACTTCTTTTCCAAGAGGAAGGGCATTTTTACTGATGCACGATTACTGATTTCATCAAATGGAAGGCAGTTTTGGAAGCTGTATTTTTTAATAGAAACGTCTTCCATGGTAGGGGGAAATAATATTCAAGTCTGAAATAAAACAGGAGTATATTTGAAACATAACTGTGCTGGTCATTGAACAGAGAATAGTGCTACGTTGGAGTTGTTTGTGTCAAACTTGCTTCCTGAAGTCACAGTTGGTTCCCAAATGTTTGTGAGAGCCGTTCTGCAGCCTCTGCTCTCCCTGCCTGTTGGAACGTCCCCTTGTTCCAGTTGTCCATGGGTTGCCAGGGGTCAGCACTTGCTCTTTCTCTGGGCTCACACCATTGAACTGGGCAGCCTTTCTCCCTGAAATTGGATGATACTGAAAAGTTGGCTGTTGCTGAGCACCTGGCAACCCATGTTCTTTTAGCTCTGTGCCTGTGCTGGACTATCGGGTAAAATTATTCGGGCCAAAGAACTGCACGTTGATACCAATGTGGCAAGCAGTGAAAAATGGCGTTTATTGCGTCGTGTGATTTACCTATATGCCTATCCTCCTTCGTCTACGCCCCTTATGCATATATTAACCCTTTGACACCGAACAAGGGGAGAGTCCTATCACGTCACATCCCGAATCCTCGCTGTCGCCTGCTACAACAGTTGGCACACTCTTTCCTTGCACTTACAAATCTGAAAACCACCACAGAATCCTGACGCTAACTTTTCTTGCTGTTGGTGCAGCTTGTGTAGGCAGAGAAGGAGAAGTGTGCTTCAGTGTGTTTTAGAAGGAACTGAATGTTTGCCAGTGTGCTTCTAAAATCTCATGTTTGCTTTTAAATGTTATGCAGGCAAAAAGCGCTTATTAGTTATGATCTCTTTAGACTTGGTGAAGAAGAGAATTGATTTAGGGTCTGGAACAACTTCTCTGTCTGTATTTTGGCCGCTCTGCTTAATGTGAGTAGTAGCTAAATCCTTCTGAATTTCAACATGGTGTAGGCATTTTAAATGATTCACAGTTTTTGAAAACACTGGTATCGTGCCATGACAGTGTTCTAGAGAACTACTTTTTTGAATTACAACTGGAATTGGAGTAGTAGCTCTTTTAGTACACAGGAAAGCGGCTGCCAGGAACATATTGGATATCTGAAGCCCAAATTGAATATATTTAGTCTAGCTGGCTTACGGAATAATTCGTTAACAAAGCATAAAAGTCCTATCGGAGCAAACACATCTTTTGCTTTCAAAGAGCATTTCAGTTCTTTATTAGCAGGTTGCAGATTGGTTTCATTGGAGAGTGAGTGGGAAAGGTGTCCTTGTTTGCATCTACTGGATTTTTGTAATGGAACAACTGCCTGGTTGGGACTGTTACTCATCTAAGTTGTTTTTGCTGTCTATAGAGCAAACCTGCTTAGGAGGAGAGAGCAAAAAGGGGGATCTGAGCACTTTGGCCACTCTTCTGGGTCTTCATTGTGCATTGGCAGTTCCAGAATGGTGCCCAAGGGGGATTTGGCATCCCAGGGATGATGCCTGAGAGACCTTCCTTTGAAGTTCTTGGTCAGCGAGAGAGGAAACCTTTCCTGTTGCATCCCGTTTTGTTTCTGGGAGGAATACAATCCAGTGTGACCAAGGGCAGGTGGGGTGTATTTCAGACAAATCAAAATCCAGTTCCTCATGCTTAAACATTTTTACACATGTGCTGAGCTATATAAAGAACCTATCTCAGATATTTTAAAACACATTAGAAAAATTAAGTGACTGCCTGGCGTCTGTCACTGACTTCAGTTCTTATTCTTTATAAGCAATTTTATTGATTTAAGGTAGTGCAAAGGAAAACTTGAAAATTTAGTGAAATTGATGTGATTTTTTTTCTCCCTTGGAGTTTTGAATAAATAAACAAAGCAGTGGTCTAAAGTTGTCATGATATTCAATGCAAAGAAGAGGCGTGGTTACAATGTGTTGTTTCTCATACTTGGACCTGCAGTGAGCAGCGCATGGAGAGAGGCAGACCTGGACAGGGGCTTCTGTGTTGTAATCTGCAGTCTCTTCAAACACCGGCGTACAACATAGGACTTCTGTGCTCTAGCTAGGAAATGTGAAAATGCAGTCTCACAAAGTTATTTTCTTAAAGAAAAATGTGATTTGCATGACTGGAAGTTGGTCTGTTCCTGTGTCTGCTTCTTGATGAGCTCTTGTGCCAACTGCTCTTTTGGAGAGGGAAAAAAGCCGGGAAATATTGTGGCCCACACTTACTGTCAGCAGGGCCTTGCTGGGAAAGCAGCTGAGACTTCAGATTAAGTAATTGTTGTCCAGGGATGGAAAACGTGTTTTTTTTCATCCATGCATGAGCCTTTCTTGCTCCTCACAGCTTTCATGGTGTAGTAAAATCTTGAGCGCCAGGATGCTTTTGGTTTAATCAATGAAACTGATTTTAATTGATTGCTGAAAAGAACCAGCTGTTTTAATTAAGCAGGTGCTATGTATACCTAGATGAGTGTCTATTGATCTGTGTGCTTTTTATTAAAATGAAGAGCCTGCAGTTTTCATAACACCTTGGCTCCTTGCTCACCCATTTGGGTAGGACTTCACCAGTCGCCATTGTGCCCTACAGAGCAACGTCATCGGCAGGCACTGAATCAGCAGTACCCGGGGCCTGCTTTAGAACTAACCCCACAAACAGCCTGGCTGGCTGTCAGCTTTCCTGCTCACCACACAGGTGTGCAAAATGCCGGGCTGACGTTTTGGAGATGAAGGGAACAGGGCAGCGGTCTCTCTGTGGCAGTACTGCTTTATGTTGTCTTCAGTTACAAACACACGGTGCTTTGGATGTTGAAAAATGGAATTTTAGTGTTTGAGACGCTTCTCAAGTTTATATCCATTATAACTTAATAACTAGAAATAACTTTTTTATAACAAGAAAAGCTAAATATTCATCTGATCATAGCTTCTGAACTCTGTTGTCTGATCCCTTAGGGACAGCCTCTCCAAAGAAGGTAATTTCTCAGAACCTTGGCTCATGTTATCTCAGAGGTTCAATCAGGGGTTATTACTGCCTGGCAGTGTAGAGAGTTAACCTTGTGAATCGTCTTACTAAGGCAGTGGCATTCTCTGAGTTTTCAGAAATTAAAAAGCTGTTATTTAATTAGTCTCTCCTAACTCTTCCTCAGAGGTCATCATTAAAAGAGCATTCTCAGTGCATGTGACATGCAGACATGATCCAGTCTTCTCTCCACAGCTAAGTATCTGGAGCTGGCACTGGTGACAGCAACAGAGCCCAAGGTAATGGCGTGGAGTACTCCAGTGACTGGCAAAAACTGGGATTACCCTGAGCTGCTTCTGAGAAAGGTAGCAAACCTTTTACGTTGTTGGGGCCCTTTCCTCTGCCAGCACTAGTCCTGCTGTGGCACGGTGGTGCTGGTCTAGGTGTGTTCTCTGATCCGGTTTGCTGTACATCGAGCAACAAAGAGTGCTGCACCACACTCTCTGTAGCTACCACTGGTGTTGGGATCAGGCTTTTGTCAAGCTGTGCCCTGAGCCTCCCTTGTGCAGTATGGCACCATATTTTGTGGTTTAAATTGCAGGTTGCAGTGACAAGTTACCTTAATCACAATTACCTGCAACGTTTCCATTATAAGACCTTACTTTTTAATTCTGTGAAACGAGCCACTTGGGTCAAGCAGTCTGCTTCGTGCTGGGGGATTTCGCCTGGTTAGGTGAAAACACTGATATTAGGGATTACTGTTTTGCTTATGGGAAACTTCAAGTTCAGGGAGAGTACCCCAAGGACTTGAAATGGGATAGCAGATTGGCTTTTGTGCTAGGCTTTATTTGTCCTCCTAAATTTGGCCGTGTTTCAAATCCCTGCGGGGAGCAGCAGGTCTGTGTGCAGCGAGCAGCGCAGTGTGTGAATGCTTCACCCCACCCAGCCGGGCTGTGCGCTGGGGCAGCACTGCGTACCGCATGGCAGCGGGGGCACTTCTCTTGGGCGGTTCACTCGGGCTTTGGATCTTGCCAGCTCCAGAAATGAGAGCAGAAGCATTTTCTCAGTGCGGTTAGGGAGCACGATGGGAAGAAAGTGAAAAGCCAGGAAGGAGCTGGGAAAGCTGTTTTTAGTTCATCTTGTAGCGGTTGCAGTCTTGTTTTTTGGGATGTTGTGTGCTTGGGACTTGTAGCTCTTGGTGCTGTCGGCTTCACAATGTTTGCGCTGCAGCTTGTGCAGGCTGCAAACTGCCAAGATCCCCAGAGTTGGGCTCTAGGAGGCACGTGAAACTTCGGGTTCCTATCTACAAAATCAGACTAACTTGGAGAGATTGTAACTCCTAGGGGTGTCATAGTGATAAATGCTAATGTTAGCAATGCATTCATATGAAGTTAATTATACCAGAACATCCCAGAAGGAAAACAGTTCTATATTGAGAACAGAATGTGCATAGCATGCAACATATATGGCCTGAGGCCACACGCTGTCTGGGCACAATGAAAAGAAACACTTAATAGGTACCTGCTCAGCAAGCATCATCAGTGCTTAAAGCAGCAGCAGCCCTACAGGGGATATAGCAATAAAGGGATTAAATTTGGTCCTCTTGTTATATGCAAGTGACTTTAAAGATTCGCGGACAATTTTATAGTGGCAGACCAATTTTATGAGCAGTTGCCAGGGTTGTCACATTAATATATCGAAAAATATGACAACTATGAACTTTCAGTGTCACGTTGCAGAAAGAAACGTTGCAAAAGCTTGGGGCCGTGCTGCTTATAATTTTTTCTCAGTCAATTATTAGTTTGAGGAGGGTGAAAAATCCAGTGCTATATCTGCAAAATGGAAAAACATAAAGGTTATTCAGCAGTTTGGGCTGCCTTGCACTGATTTAAGTTGTTTCCGTGCATTTTTTCACTTTATTTTCCAAGTCATTACAGCTGATCTCAGTCTGAGTAAGTGATGTTACTGCATGCAGAAATATTAGGAAAAATGCTTGCTTCCCCAGGAATTACAGTGGAGTCTATTCATCTCAGTACACAGCCTATTTTTGCAAATAGAATTATAGGTTTCAATTTGTTGTGGTCACATTTCTGCAAGGCTAACTTGGGCAGTTCCATCTCTTGCATCCAAAAAAGGGGATCATGTGATGTAGAAGCAGTATCATAAATTTACCAGACTTATATTTTAGGAACAGAACCATAGGCTTCCACGCATTCTCTGTGAATGTTTAATATTTTACAAGCTTGACTATTTTTTTAAATCCTTTATGACTTTATAAGTTGTGTTTTTATGGAATGGAGTTCAAAAATTGATGCTGGTTTTTTTATATCTTCAGATGGATTGAGTGAAAGTAATTATTATTCCTTTGAAATAATTACAAGCATAGCAACTATTTGAGACAGAAATAACTGAGATCTCAAATTCTTGCATGCACAGCTATTCATCAGCTAAATAAATCAGTCCCTGATGAGGAGGGGGGAGGAAGCAATCGCAGTGTTCTTGTGGCACAATAAAGCAAGGGAGGGCATCGTGCCTTAAGAGTCATAGCGCACAGATTTCTTTCTCTCCCTTCTAGTCTTTTTAACTAGGATTAGCAAAAACAAAAGAACACCAAAAGAACCCGCCCATACATGTGTGTGTGTATATATATGCATATGTATAGCCAAAGCTGTGTTTCTCTCAGACTGTGAGATAAAATGATATTTCTTGCCTTAATACAATACCTCATGTTTTAAAAATTAACTTCTGGAAAGTTTTTTGAATTAAAAAATGGGCTGTGTTTGAGAAGGCTAAATGGGTTTAAAAATGACCCAGATTTTGTTTTTGGTGAAATTCAGATCTTTTAAAAATGAACCTGGAAGGGTGCATTCCTCCTAAGGAACTGAACTGGGCATTGCTGGCAGCAGTGGGAGCGGAGCAGGAGGGCATGCTGCTCTGCTGGGAAAGTGGTTCCCATGCCCATCTAGAATAGTGTAATCAACATCCCTTTTTTCTGTTGCAAGAAAGAAATCTGGATACCAGGAAGCAGAATTGTTTGGTATTCAGAGCCCCGTATATCCCAGCATCTGTTGGTTTGCATTAAGAGGGTTGTGGGTTTCTGTCTGGATTGATGGTTGTCGCTTCCAAGTCTCCTAGCTGCATGAACAACAAACCATGTGCTTTATTAATTCCCCAGAGAACAGAAGAAAATGCTACGATCATTTGGTTTGAAAGATAATTACTGCTCTAAGGAACTCCTCAAAAATTGACACTATTCCATTGACTTGAGAGTAAACATCTGAAAGTTGTTATGATGCTGAAAAAGAACATTTAGACTAAGAATATCTGTTGTGAAGCAGCCCTGAATTTTAAATCACGCACGCTCTTATGGGGCTCCTCTTTCTGTTCTCTCTGTAAATATGGGTAAAACGTTTGAATTTTGACTCTGAAGTCTTGAAGATGTGCAGCAGGGCAGGATAATTCCACCATGGGACAGCTCTGAAGGTACTGAAATTTGCTTTTGTTTGCTTGGAAAGAGAAATTTGCAAATGAAACACCATAACCGTAACACCATTGTAAGAAGCTGAGGCCACATTCAAATAGATGTGGGATTTTCGGTTGTGCTCATGCATGTCTGGAGCTCAGTCTTCATCCATTCCATACAAACAGTAACAAACTTCAAACCTCTTTTTGCTTCAGCAGGAAAAGCCAAACTAGAATTGGTCACTGTCCTCATCTTCAATATCAAAATGAACTAAACAAAGCACTGCCTTGACTTCAGGAGGGTTTAGAATAGTTTGTCATGTTTATCGCTTGCTCTTCTCCCTCTAATGCAGTTTATACCGTGTAGAAGTCCAGTATCTGTTGTGTCATCTCGTCAAAGACACCTTATTCTAATCTCTTCTGACAAAGAAGAGGAGCAGAAGGGGAAAAAAGGCTGCATGCTTTTTGTTTCAGAGAGGATTCTCTGAGAAGCGTTTGACGTTCTCAGGCACACGCAGGCATGCAGATGAGCCCCTGCCTGCTTCCTTTGCTTCCTGCCTCTGTACGGTACGTGCAGAGCTCTGGTAGAGTTCAGCAACGCTTAAACCTCCCTGACCCCTTTTTAAGCCTTATTTTTAATTATTAGGAGTGGGTTCGGAACAGGATATGATGATGATGTCCGATCTGGCCACACCCGATCTCTGCTGGGACGCACTGACTTCATTCATTTGTAGGTGCGGTGCTGATGAGACAGCTTGCCACCACACCCGGGGTGTCTTATTGCAGTCATCCAGTGGTTCAGCTAAGGGAAGCGTCGCTTTTCTTGAGGAAAGAAATGGCAACTTTCTGCTTTCAAAAAGAACTCGCTCCAGGAGCGTGTAGTGTAAAAATGCCGCAGCCTGGAATAATCATTGGGCTTCTACTGAATATGCAAAGGATGGTGTGGCTTTTTCCACTGAGCAATGGCATGCGCCTGTGTTTTAAAATAACCATCTTGATTTGCATAGTAGCGAACTTTTATTTAATCTTGTGTAGAGTGGCTGAAGGGAGGGCTCATCTTTCTCTTCCTCTGGCATATAGAATGGCTTTTTACTCTGTGAACCTCTTTGTGGGCCATCCAGAAGGGAAACTGTGCAGCTGTGGATGTGGAAATATTTAACTTTTTGGCTGAGAAGTTGTTCATGGCACAGAGCAATGCTGGAGGGTAAGAATAAAAAGAGACTGTGTGTGTTTCTGCTCAAAACAATATGAACTGGGTCTCAGTTACCAGCTTGACGTATAACACTTTTCCGCCTGCTGTTAAAAGAAGCCTCCAACTTAATCAAAAATGATAATAAAAGCTGTCATACTTTGCAAAGGACCCAGAGTGTGGCTGATGAATGCCCAGATTTTGAGCCAAATTATTTTTAAATTCAGACTGGTTGAAGAGAGCTGGGTTTGGAGGCACTTCCAAGTAATGAAGTTAGGAGGAAAGACCTTAAAACAGCGTAAGGGATGAACCAGATTAAGACAGGCCAGATCTTCATTGTGGAGGCCACTGAAATGATTTCCTTTGGTTACAGCTAGGGAAAGAGCCTAATACTAACCAACTTGAAGCTAGCTTGTGAGGAGGTGTTTGTGTTGATTCTGCCACTGTGCCACCACCCTTGGAATGTGCTTTTTCCTGCATCTTTTACTCTGGGCTTCAGCCCACCTGATTGGTGAGCCAGTGCTGAGATCCCAGCAAAGCACAGGGCAGCTGGGCAGCAAGAGAATCTCCCTGAAGAAGGCTTTCCAGATCTCTGCCTTAACTCAGTTTAAACCATGATGGTCAGATAACCCGATGTAGAGCCACATCCGATGGAATTTGACTGACTTGATAGTCCTGTGTTTGTGGAAGAGGAAGGAGGAGAGAATGACAGCGTTGCAGAAAGCTGCATTGTGATGCAGGTCTTCCTGTGACATTTTCTTTCTTTGTAACAATTTTCTTTTTCAAAAGGAGCTGGCAGAGTTGATAAATACCTGTTAGAGCATAGTGTTAGTGGGGAGATCACTCATGATTTATTGTTCTTGCCAAATTTCTGGTTCTATGACTATGCTGAATATCACTTACCAACTCTTTACATCTCTAAAATCCTTCCCCGACAAAATTTGTACGGGGGAGAGAACATGCTAACATGGACTTTCTTGCTGCTCGTTGCGGATCAGCCCCATTTCCTCATTCATTGTAGATAAAATGAAATGTAGAAGCCAACTATGTTTGCTATGCATATTTGGCATTTTTAAAAGGCTATTTTAAGCCTTCTATTATTTTAAGTAGAGAATTAAGAAATCCATGATTGAAAAAGAGAGGCAGCAGCAGTACAGCTGCTTTGGGGTTAAGTGCAATTGTATGGCATTGATGGGACTGCAGTTACCGTCTGTCAACATCAGGATGAAGGGAGTGGGGGTCTCCATTGCTGCGAAGTGCCCATCCTTCCAGTCACTTGTTTCCAGCAGCTGAGCTGTTTCATGCATCCCTGTCCGTGGAAAATCCCATTTTCCATGATGAGAATGTAAAAGAATCCCAGATCTTCTCTTTTGTCTTCCAGCCATAAGGCGACATCCCACTCCCCACCACGCTTGCTCCATTCCGAAGTGGGCAGGCTCCTTCCTGCATCATGGGGGTGCTTGCTGGGCAGAGGCAGTGGCCCTGCTGTGCATCCCCTCCACTTTTCTCTCCAGGAGCTGCGAGCAGCTGGTGATGTAGGCTGGCACTGGAGCGATTAAGCAAAAGTTGCTTGTTCATACCTGGAAGGTAAATTCTGGTGGGCGCTGTGTAGTATTTTGGATGACTGCCACTTTTTGTAATGCTGCACATTCTGTAGGTGCCTAAGCTTAAAGCAGCTTGACTGTAGAATTAATCTTGGCAACAGTGACTCTCTTTGCATTAAGTGTTTGTGCTACCTAACTGTAAATCAAAGAAATTTCCTGAACTATTGCTATTTAAGATAATATGAAGCTTTCAGATTTTTTTTTTTAAAAATTATTATTTTAAAAATCATTTTGTGCTTCTCATTTCACAATCAGTGTAAAAATACTGTCTGTGGAGCAATAAAAAATGCAGAGCCACATAGTGCTTGTATACAGTCAGGCAGGAAATGGACCCCCCAGGTGGGTGTGTAGGTGTGACCATAAAATGCTCAAATGCAGTTCTTCATCTGAAATGAGTTATTCTAGTAAAAACCCCAGAGAACGCAGTATTGTGGAACCAGGGAAAAGTTAAACTTGGCAGGGCTGTGCTTCACGGACCCTCCACCCCTTCTCTAGCTTCTTTCTGCTCTGTAGATTAACTGATGCAACTTTTCCATTTTCTTTTACTGACAGCTCTGTGGGCCAAAGGGAGCTTATCTTTTCCTTCCAATTATGACTTGCCTTACTAGGAGGCAGTCGGACGGTTTTAGAGGAGTGTGTGACAGACTTTGGACCATTTCTTGTAACCCTTTTGTCTAGAGAAACACAGAAGAATTTCTTGGTCAAAAAGAATGCCACGCGGTTTTCTTCCCTTCCTTCCTGCGTGTCTCTAGTAAAGGGCTTGATAAAGGGCCAGAGAATTATGTGACTTGCTTTGCATTGCTGTTCAATAGTGTAAGTGTGGGAAGGGTTTGATTGTGGCTTTTAGAAGCTGGCTGAAGTACACTGGCACAATTGCATTTTGAGCTTGAAGTTAGTGTTGCAGGCACTTCCTTCTATTAGACATGCTTCCTATAGGAGATGCATCAAGTCAGCAGCTTGTTTCACATTGTCCCTGCCTATGGGAGGTGGTTTTGCAGCTGCTCTTGCAGAGCTGTAGCAGTAAGACAGCTTAATGTTCCATTTTTTAAAAGTGAATTTAAAAAAGAAGTTTTCTGGAATGAAACTTTACATTAGTATTTATTTATCTGCTAGGAAAAGGAGCAGAGATTGTGCATTTCTTTGCTGTTCAATATCCACTGGAAGAATGAGCTGAACTTTCATACTGAGGGCTCTGCATTAGTAACACAGTGTCTGTATCCCTCTTTGTCAGCCCGTCAGTAGCAAAGTTCACTCTGCATTCTTAGGGGAGTTAAGTGGTATTTTCTTTTCTGGGAGGATATTTTGTCTAGTCTTTGGCACTTCATTTTGCATTGAAAATATAGCAGTTCCTTCCTAGGGCGCTCACGATCTACAGGATTAGATTATTCTTATTCATTGCTTCAATTTAATGATGAGATTAGAACAAATATGCTTTACGAAAAGGTACACGAAGGTTTTTTGTGTGCTTTGGTTGGTGCTTCTTTGTTAGGAACTCAAAAGCCATTTGGAACGTGTGCCCCTTCCACATAAGGTACGAACTCTCACAACTTGTTGAGCTTTGGCGGTGGTCAGCGAATCGTGAGCTTGCTTTTGGCCCATTAAAGATCTGATCCGAAGCCTGTTGAATTTAATTGAATGGATTCCAGCCATTTTTTAAGAGCTCTGGGTCTGGCCCATATTGTTAGCAAACAGATGCTTGCAGCAGTTAAGCATCTTTTGCGAGCAAGGTTACATCTGGATTCTTGTAGTTTGCCCCTTTCTTCATTTTAGACTTGGGTCTCACTCCTTGTAGCCAGGCTTATGTTGTTTTTCATACTCCCATCCTTCCCTTCTTGAACAGTCGTCATTAAACAAGCAGGACAGAGTACCAGTGTATGTAACAAGGCCTGCCAGAACTTGCCTTTTGTGGATTTCTTTGTATATTTATCTTCTATTAAATTTGTGAAAGGTCTTTGCCAACATCTGCCTCTTGTGTCTCAGATTATTGCTGTTTTTCTGAGATAGCGGAGGAGTGTTTCTAACAAAGAGCACCACAGATGTAGCTGCAAAACTGGCAATTTACTTGCTTGCTGGGAAGAAAGCTATGAAACAGTCTGCCCAGTTGCTATGCTAAGGGAATTATTTATCCTTTTCCTTCATATCGGATTGTTTTGCAAGTATGTCGTAAATGGGAGTGTGTTTTTAGGACATGTTTTAGGAAAATGTTTTCTTATCTGTGTAGGACTGATTAGCCAGGCCAATTTCATACTCCCAGCAGTTTCTTTGCGTTCAAGATGGCTTGGGTCTGAGTTAGCACTTGTCTTCAAAATGCATCTGAAAATTGGAATTTCACAGGGTATCAGAGGCGGTGCTGGAACACCAGTGTCTGTTGCCATACGTGTCACAAAGCTTGATTTTAACAGGCGCGGGTGTAAAACGAGCTTATAGATGTGTTGGACTGGGGAGCCAAGAACTGCTGACAGGCACTGAGTGCTGAGGGTTGGTGAGCGTGGAGTTTATGTAAGGCTCTCAAGAGGGGAAAACTGTTGCATAAGCACCACTGCCCTGTGTGGCTGAAGGTGGTTGCCCTTGTGCCTCTCCCTGTTCTTAATAACTGGCAGGAGTGTCCCTTAGGTAGGCGGAAGAAGCGTGTGGCGTTGTGATCTGCTTGCTGTTCAGATGCTGGGATGTTTGGAGGATGGAGGTGGGAAGGAAGGGAAAAGATTACAGAAAATATCAGAAAATACTGCAGGGAAAAATTACTGCAAAATTTGTAAGCATCAAAACCTTTAAATAGCTTGCTGTGCCAATAAAGCATCAGCTGAAATAAATTGCTGCAGAGCAACCTCGGTATCACTGAGATGAGGACTGATCCTGTCTCTTCATTGTGGAATATTGCTAGATCCATTGGTTAAATGGGCATGCATGAGTAGAATCCAGCTTCTTGCCGTTAGTGTTTCTGGAATCATAGCCCTTGAGAAAATACTATTTTGGGTTTCTGGAGCTTGTAAGACAATTGAGCAAGGGTTTAAGGTGACGGGGATGGGAAGCAGGAAAATCAGTTTCCCTCTCTAGTGTTTTCAGTGGTTTGTGCTGCACTAGCATGTACATACACGTGTGTGTAAACAGAGGCATAGAGGAGCCCCATAGCAAAAGAGGACAATCGTACCTTGTTCAAAAGAGTCTGCAATTTAATATCTCTTCCTCATCTCCTGTGCAGTGTAAGCTCATCATGCATGGAGCTGCTGTTTCTCTCTGCTCTTGCTTTTTCCATGACTGCAGTTAATTCAGCATGGCTTACTGTTCCCTTCTCTCACTGCAGCCAAATGGTCATTTAAGTAACTCAGGGATGTGCCTGAAAGCCATGTCCGAACAGGAGATGTTCTTTGAACTTTATGTTTATTTGACTACAGCACTGAAATTACTCCAGGACTGTGTTTGTTGTGGAAAAGGAAATTGTATTTTTCTCTCTTGTCTGGACCTGGACATCAAGCTTGTGTGTCTGAGATTTATGCCAAGGCAGCTGGAATGCTGTGATTGATTCAGTGGCAGACCTCTGAGTGAGGCCATGCCTGTTCTACAGGTGCATAAAGGACTCTTGCTTTGTACCGTGCTGTTTGACTTTGGTCCAGAGGAGTATAAGATGATGTAGGTTTTGGTGGATGCTGGAACAATATGCAGGGTAAGAAACTCAGCCAAGCAAACAGCTTTCCTTCCAGCAGTCACGATGTTGGGCATAGCCAATAATTGCTTCTAGTATGTTGCTTAATTGTTTTTGTTACAGATCATGCTACCATCAATGTACTCATTCTCTAAGAGTTTAACTAATGGGACCATGAATGAGAACAGTATAGGAAAAAAGGAAAAATAATGTAAAATACAAGTGAGCATGTGCTGCAAACACGCTGTCTGGATGAGGAAAGGTTCAGGGCTGTATGTGCATGGCACTGTCTGCCGGCGGCTGGGAGCTGGTTAACTGCTAATCCAGGGGCTGCAGCAGCTGGCTTGGGAGCTCCAGGCTTTTCTTGGCAACAGGATTTTGAAGCATTTGGAAAAGAATGGGACTTGCTCTTCTTGTGTCCTTGAGGAGTGACGCATGCTGTTTATCGTGGTTGGGCAGCACAAAGACTGAGAAATCACTTTGGAAGGAGGAGGAAAAGTTCCTACACTATGGGAATATTTCATGGTGAGGTGGGGACCTGGCAACAAGACGGTTTGAACTGCTAGGCAATTCTTCCCCTCTTTTGCAAGAATTGAAATTACCTATAAATAACGGAGTAGGGTGGCTTAAATCAGAACATGTTTTTCTGTTCTGACAGTGTACAGCATCTGCTTCTGCTTTAAGCTGGGGCTGAAGAGGCTTGGCAGAAAAACAACCTTTGGCATCATACGCGCGGGGAACTAATGAAAGGCTATAAATTGAGCAAATATAGGGGCCTCTTCACATTGTCGTTTCCCTTCAAGAAAGTTGTTAATAGGGATGGGGATGAAATTTTAAAGAAAACGTGTGTTGGGGGACTTTGAGTGGATCTCAAACAACAGAGGAACAAAAAATGCATGGGTACTTTCTGGCTGGGTCTAAAATATCTCTAAAGCCTAGATATGGAGCTGGAAGTCAGACATTCTGCCCTACACTCTCCCTGCTGATGTGTGGTTTAGCCTGTGTTACGTCTTCCATTTCTGATGAACATTGAAAGATACTGCATTGCTGGATGAAACACACGATATTCATGTTTGGACAGCAAATGATGTAACATATATTTGTGTGCTTGGACATTAATCTTCTGAAGAGAAAAACAAAACCCAAACTCAGCCATGATGAAGTCTTGGCAGCAAAGCAAATGCAGATACAGTACAAAAACGCTTCAGTTTCCTCTTCCCCTGCTCTGGCTGAGTAGCCTTAACACTTCCCAGCAGATAGCTTGCTGCTTCAGGCTGCTTCACAGGCTGCAGTGAGCTTTGTGCCTGCATTCAGTATTCGGTTGGTGACAGAATTCCCCTGCTGCTTGTTAGGAGAGGCCATGCATGTGAGACACTACAGTACAAGTAAGCAAGGGAATGATGAAAGGAATCACTCTTGGCTGAGTTTTGAATTGTTTATAATGAGTCCTAAAACACTTCAGGACTGTGTATGTTTTTACAGTGCCTTTTTCAAAAGAGTATTGCTTTGTGAGTGGTAATTTTAGGTGACACTGCTATGAAAATGGTTATAGCAGGTGAAGTTGTAGCTAGAGAAAAATACTCTGCAAAATTGATGTATCATTTCTGCTTTCACAAGAGTACTTTTATTCAAGCAATATCCAAAACAATTTCAAGCAGATGTGAAGTACTTGAGATCAGTTGGGGAAAAGGCAAATTTAGTTGGAAATAGCTCAGAAACTCTATGTATTCTCTCCTATAAATTCCTGATGTAGCCAAGGCTTTGAACTGAAGTCTTTAATTCTAGTGGTGGGGTTTGAGGCAGATCTTGTTCTGTAGTCAGTGTGCTAAGATTGCCCTGGAAGGCTGATGGCGTCCCAGAAAATCTGCATTATAGAAAGGCCCCTGCAGTACTCATGCTTCTAGTAAACTCTGGTTTCAGTTTGGTCAGGTCTTTGGCATTAGAGCCATTAATTCTGGTGAGATTTAACGAGCTCTTCACTGTAATGGAGCAGGCTTGCTGCCTTTTGGAAGTGGAAGAAGAGTTGAATTAATGCCTTTTCTGGCAGTGTGTGAAGTAGCCAGAGAGTTTGTCAAGGCACTAGGAGCAATGAGTGGCAGTTCCCCGAGCTCCATAACCTCACAGAGATGCTGTGTGCTGTTACTCTGCTCGCTGCTGAACGGAGCAGGAAGGAGCTGGGCTGTGGGGCTGGCTGCGTGGAGCTTGAAACGTATCTCAGTGAGTAGACCAACAGGAGCAGCTGCTGCCTTTGGACAGGGAGAAAAACAAGCTGAGCTGCCTCAATAGCAGGAAGCGTGGTTTTTGTGGAGGTACCACGTAACGCTGCTTCTCCAACAGGTTTCTGTGGAAGTTTGCAGTTTACACTGCATCGTGCTGAAGGACTGCACAAGGCAGAGACGGGATGCCTGTGGTTCAAACAGCTCCGTCCTGGGATGCAAGCACAACCAGAGTGTAAAGCTCCCCAGAATGTATTTTAAAAGGGGCTTTTTTGGAAAATGTCTTCATTCTGGTGACTGAGTTCTGCAGAACAGCACAGGAAGGTGTATTAGGGGGAAGAGTTCCGATTAGCACTGATGAGCAGCTTTCTGATGTTTCACACCGTGTTCTTCAGCAAATGGAAAGGTTTGCTTTATCATCTAACACAACACAATATGTATGTTCATTTTATAATATACCAAGTAATTGAGGAATAAAAGATTTTATGTCCAGGGAGGGCCATACTTAAAATAAGGGCTCTTAGTGAAAATGAGTACTTTGAAATTTAGCCGTGGCTCGTTTTTATATCTAGAAGCTTCACTGCTAGCATTTAGTTTTACTATGCGATTTACTTACTGGCTGGGGAGGAGTGAGTGGTGTTAGCGATCACATTCTAGCTATATGGTGATTTGGCAGTGTTCAGTTCTCACTGCCTGGATGGCTGGAAAGCCAGAGGGGTTATTGGACATCGTGCTGGGATGGGTCGCAGTGCTCGCAGAGGCATGGCAGGCTTTCTGCTGCTGAAGTTGCTAGTAAGTCCTCTTGCACGATTTGGCCAACTCAGAATTAACGCTTGAAAATCTCATCCAAGAAACAGAATAGTGCAGTCTGTTGATTTGTGGGACGGTGGGTGGATTTACAGTGCAGTTGAGCAAACTAAAATCTTGCATAGGCTTCTGAGCCTCCGTGGTGATTCTGGTCCTTTGAGAACTCAGTAATTATTTTGTCCTTGTAAACCATTGCAAACACTACAGATTTAAACATGTTCCTTGAATGGAAATGATCCAGTCTGAACTGCTCGGCCAAGTGGGGTTGGGTTGTTCAGGTCTCTTCCAAGCAGTTGGATCTGGGCGCTGAGCTGCTGTCCTGCAGGAACAGCAGTGCATTCAGACCAAGGGCTCTGACTCTGCTATTTAAGTGCAGTAACAGACCGTGGGGTGAGAGATGGTGATACAGAGAAGAATGGGTAACTCCCAAATTAATGCTTGTTTAGCTAGCTGCATATTTAAAGAGGTTTAAGCTTTGAAAGCACTTCAGAGGGAAGTTTTAGAACGTTTTCCAATGACATTTATCAGGATGGCTGGGCAAGATGCTGTGTAATATTCTTTGTGCATTTGGGCAAAGCTGACCAATAAAAAACTTGTGTTTTGTACTCCCTGCACAATGGACTTCAGCTCCAGAAAAGGGCTAAATAAATGCAGTTGAACATTAATCTTGGGCACTCTGAAGCCATGTCCCAAACTCTGTTCTTCAGTCTTTGGAGGATTCAGAGTATTCACCTGTTTCTCCAGAGAGGATCTATATCTCTGCTCTTCATTTTCCAAAATGACTGTAAATCTGTTTCTGAAAGCCACGCAATGCCCCATGGGCTTTCTTTGACACTAAATATCAATCATATGCATAATTGAATATTCTGCTTTGGGAGTTTATACCTGAACCAATATAGAACAGAGTGCCTTATTTTAGCATTCAAGTATTGAAAACTTGGCCTACATCTTGAACCTGCAGGTCTTGTCTCCCTAATCATGAAATAACGTGATAGTTTTGTTTTTTAAGGAGCACTCGGTTTCAGCTGTGATCAGGTGAAGTCTGCCTAGCTACATCTTACCCCGACTGTTTCCTGTCCAGGACAGCACAGTGGGGCCGTATTGGACCCAATTCCTCATTTCTCTTCCCAAGAAGTTTGCCTGCAAAGTGTAAACCTTTTAGCCTTGGTTGTTATGGTTCACGTCTCTCCCTATAAGAGTAATGTCCGGATGTAAAGGCCAAAGCCATATGATCAGAGTTGGTACTGTTGGGTAACTGGAGTTTCTGTGCAGCTCACAGGTAGGTTGTAGACCCTGTAGTTTAGCTACAGTATCCTCCAATTATTTCATGACACTGACAAGAAGAGAATTTTGCCACCTGTAGGGGGTTTGGCAATTCAGTGAGTCTCTGGAAACCAAGCTCCTGTATGCTTGACCGCAGGTGAAAGGCAGCTCAGAGACTGTTGCAGACAACAGTAATATCTTCGTATGTTTCTAGCTGCCATAAATGGTCTTCAAGTGTGGTAGAACTGGAGGGGATCAGGCTGAAAGGAAGGGATGCTGGCTTTGAGCAAGGCGTAGATTGTTAAGACTTTGGGAAAGATGCTTAGGCTGTGAGGAAAGACAATGTTGTAGTGGCTTGGGTACTTTAAAACCTATGGGGGAAGGAAGCAGCTTTGCAAGTCTTTTGTAATTGTTTAATTAGCAACTGCCTGTAATTATTAGTACCCCTCAGTTGTACTTTGCTTCCCAAAGACTTAAAGCCTATATACCATGGAGCACACATCCTTCTGGGAGTTAAGTGCGAGGGATCCACCGGAAGAGAGCTTTGCAAACCTGCTCAGAAGGAGCAGCTCAGGACCCTCTTGATTGCTCTCTGCATGGTGTATCTAGATGTGATGAGGATGCAGTTGCTGTCTCCGCTGCCTTTTCGGATGGATCCCATCCCTGGGCTGAGCGGCCCAGGGTTGTGTACATTGTGCTTCTCCATTTGTAATTAGGAGAGCAGTGCTCTTTTAAAGCTGGAGGTAGAGATGAGTGAGTGCTGCTCCAGATGGGATCTGACAAGTTTGAAAATATGTCAGCGTGTGTGTATTTTTAATTTCAAAGGCGTCACGCTAGCATTAGAGAGTTGCTTTAATTCTAGATGCAGCTCTGTAAAGCCAGGCAATCCCTGAGCATCTCTACAGTCACACAAGCACATTGTCAAAAATACATACTCCTTTTCGCTACTTAGCTTGTAATCAAGGTGAAACATTCTTACTCCCATCTTTGTACGACTTCATGAGGACATTACTCTTTGAGCTAATTCTGATGTTCTGTACGCTGGCTGCTGAGCTCTAGGAAGGTCTGGTATGGGTGGCTGTGTGATACTGGCTTTTGATGTTCAGTCCGTGGTGTTTGGTGCGGACGAAACCAAAGATTATTCTAAATGGATTCTATTAACATTGCTGCTAGGAGACTGAATCTGAGTTCCCTGCACACCAGGTGATGTGTGTTCTGAAATGCAACTGATGTTGATGCTTGGGAATTCGATTTGGTTGGAGGTGGGAAAGATTATTAATGACAAAGTTTGATCACATGTTGATTATTTCATTTCCTACTTAGCTCTATGAAATGGCTTTGTGGTCCAAGGCTTGCCAGCAGGGATTGTCAGACAGGCTGAGGATGTGCCTCCAGTTTTGCAGTGGGGAACTAAGTACAGAGCTATTTGTGGATGCTTCTCCCTTCCATTATGCAAAACTGATACGACAAGCAGCAGGTCTGGAGGTCACATCTGGTATTTGTTGTCCACCCTCTTGGCAGGAAGGCCGTGAAAGGCAAGACTGAGCGCTCAGTGTCAGTGGGTATTTGAAACCTCTGCAAATTCCTTAAGGATGCCAAAATGTAGGTAACTGTGAGCTACATAAACATGTCAGTGTCTGGCTTCAAACTTCTCTACATACCTGTAACCAATTTGCTGAGCCGTTAGCTGAAGTAGAATATGAGAACCTGGTTCTTTCCTAAATTCTCTCTCCTGAGTGCATCTTTGTGGGGAAAAAAGAAAATGTAGAAATATTCCATAGAGTTAAACAATACCATAAGCGTGCTTCACTAAGAGTGGTTTTTGTTTCTTTGCTGTATCTTGTCAGTGTGTCTGTACTGTGACAAGACCCTGGGCTTATGTGTCTTGAACCTTGGCACGGGGGCCTGTGGTTGTAACAGTGCCATACTAAATGTCGCTAAGCTTTATCAGTGACTCCCATTGCTTCCATCTCAATGAAAAGAGTTCAAATAGCATCTGCTGAAGCAATGAACCAAGGTCCCAAGAGCCATGTGTGTGTGAACTCCTTGCAGTTGCCTTCAAGAGGGCCATTTCCAGACAGCGCTGCACTGTTGCAGGTGTTGGGAGCCAGCAGTGCTTGGTCAGTGGCCTCTGGCAACCAGGGCTGGAGGGCTTGGCCTTGTCTGCTGCGGTCTTTGCGATGCCTTCCTGCCTGCAAACAGTGAGCTTTTAGTTCTGATGCACGGTGAAATCAGACCTTACAGAAAGTGCATTGGAATGATCAAGTTGCCTAATTAGTAGCATACAAAGCAGATGATATAATTGCATCCAAAGGTGAAAACTACAGGTGTGAATACTTGGGCGTGCTGTGTGATGTTAATTTTAACCCAGTGTGGGGTAGGTTTTTTTGTTGTTGTTGTTTTCATGTACTGCATAAATAATGTGAATAAATGTAAGAAACCCACAAAATGTTTCTTGAGCAACTTCTATCATGTGGCTCTGCAGAAGAGATTGAACCAAAGTTCATCTTTGAAAGATGTACAAAGCAGATATGACGTGAGTCTGGGTTTGGGGTAGGTTCGGGTAGGCAGGGTCAGGTTGGCTGCCTGGCGGTAAGGAGCAGCCTGCCAGCGGTCTGCTGCTGATAAACTCCAAACATTATGGGTACAGATTGGGTGCTGCTTGAATGACCGAGGTATTAATGGTTCCCAGCTTCCCAGATATGCACAAATGTTGAACTTCTAGTTGCTGCTTTTTAAAATCCTCTATGCTGGGCAACTTTTTGTCTGTTCTTTATTGCTTTTGGTATTCAAACAAAAGGTACCCAGACTGGATCTGAATACTTTATATCACTATTTGCCCTTTTTAGACTGCTTCCCAAGAAAATGCCAGGCTTCTGTGACTGCTCTGTCAGCTGAATAACTTCTGGATTCATTGATCAGCTTTAACCACGTTTGAAAAGAGAGCTAGAAGCCTGAAAAAGCATTGCTCTATCTGAACTAGGAGGGTGACAAATTAATGTCTCTGCTCAGAAGGAGGCAGTGAGCAGGCAGCATCCAGCTGTTCCACATCACTCGGCAGCAGCTGACCAGTGAGCTGGTCAGTGACCCCAGTGTGGACTGGGGTCATCTCCATCCACGGGGCTCGGGGCTGATTGCAGCACACGCTGTGCTCTGCCTGCTGCAAGTGCTTAGGGGAGAGCACGGCTGTTGAGGGGAACGGGTGGACTCATGAGAGGGTAATGGATGCAAAATAGGAAATTCTTCACGCCAGTGCCTGGGAAGTCATTTTTGGTTTTGTTTGGTTTTTTTTTTCATTTTCCCTATTGCTTGAGTAAATAACTCGGTTCTGTTCTGTGCAATCTACTAGAGTGTGATTATGAAATGAGGTTGCTAACAGAACTCACTTATTTTCCCTTCTCTTGCATGTGGAAGTGATTTTGTGTGTGTGTGTGTGTGTGTGTCATTTTCTGAGTCAGGAGTTGTATCACACTTCTTTCAGTGCTAGCTTTTAGTCAGCTCGCTTCTATCCACCCATGGATAGCTATAGGTATGGTTAATTATTGATTCATTAGCAGCATCTTTTTCTACTTCATACAGCCTCAGCTTGCTAGGGGACTACAGTATCATTTTCCTGCAACCCTTGTCATATTTTCTCTTTATACATGAAATATACACATACACATATATCTCTAAAACAACATATACTAAGAGATATTAGAAGTAACTGAGGATTTCAAGTGGAACTAAGTGATGAAGTCAAAAGGCTACCTCAAATGTGAAGCAAATTTCCTCTGAAATATAGCTCTGACCCTTGGGTTGTTTTTCTTTGGGGCTTGTCCGACTGCTTGAACTTAAAGAAAATGAGGCGCGCTGTGATTTGATATTATTGCATTGAGGAACTTCACGGGTCATCAAATCCAGCCTTATGAAAAAAGTGCATTCAACCAAAAGCACAGCTGATAGATGTACCTGCCCTTCTCCTTATGTCTTGCTTTGAATTTCTTACAGACTTCCTGTGAATGTGAATGGAAATTTTTATCATTGGTGCTAAATTATGATCTTGACAGGTGTCTGCCCTGAGCCTTACCATCAGTGACACAGGAGTGACAGAATAGATAAAATGTGATGAATGAGTAGTCCTTACTTTTCCATAAGCATCTACTGTTTGCCACTGTTAGACAGCAGACTGAGCCTGCTGGACTTGTTCTCTGGTTTAGAACAAATGTTATTTTCTTAGGAATTCTGAAATTCCTCTCCCTTTGGAGCAAAGGGGAGTTAGAAAGGGGAGCCCCACATGGCTGGACTGCTGTAACACATCCTGTATGAGCCAAGGAGAAAGACTGTGACTTCTAAGCAGAGCATTTGTCTTGCTTCTTTTTTCCAAAGGTCAGATGGTTGTCTGCACATCATTTTTGTCTGCCATATACCACTTCTCCTTCTTCTCATTCAGGCAGGCAGCTTTGGCAGATGTTTTCTTCCTGTCATGCTTATGTGTCAAGGAGTATCTGTGAAAATGAGAGGCAAATCAATCAAGTTGTATTTTGAATAAGAAATGGAAACTGTGCAAAAGAAAGGGGTCAGGGGCTCAGAGCACACCTTCTGAAGCAAAATGCTTGTTCTTAACTTTAACTTTGGAAAGCAGTTGCATTAGCCAGAGATGCTGCTGAGCCAGAGACACACGTAACCATGACTGGTTATGGGAGAAGTTTGGATCAAGACTTACACGTACCATATTTAGGACTGTAAACAGCTGATCTACAATCTAAGTTTCTGAAGGGTCTTTCTAAAGAAAAAAGGGATAATCTTAGCGCGCCTGTTTTTAAGTGGATGTTAAGCTCACTTTTGATTTAATAAGGAAATGGACGGAAGAACTGTTCTGCATTGAACATCCAGGGCAAGATGTGAGTGGGATTATCTTTCAATTAAACTTGAATTATTTTCTTCATAAATGTTGGGATTTAGTAGGCTTGAGCTTTAGCCTTCTCTGTTACCCCTCAATGGATCACGTGAATAGACCTTGCACACAGAGGATGTGATGATCTCTGATAGTCACAGGCCTTGAAAACTCCTGAATAGAACAAATGTTTTTTTACCTTTTTTAGAGCTTTGGTCTCATCCAAGGAAAGGCTGGGAATTAGCTCATCCTCAGGTGATGCCAGCTAGTATGTGCTCAGTGCCCTTAGTACGCTTCTCATGGAGCTTCAGAGAACTGCAATTATTTGTCATTGATGTCTTTGTCAGAGCAGCCATGCACAGGGAGAGCCATCTGCTCCCCGCAGGGTTAAGCCAAGCGGTGCCCATGGGCGTGCTGTGCTGTGTGCTGCTCGCTGTGCCTGCCCGTAGCGCTGAGGCAGAGGGAGCACAGCCTGCTGTGCTTCACCGCTGGGGCCTCCGTGGGGGTTCATGCATTTCCTTCACCAGTGACAAAATTAACACTCGTTCAGGGTGTTTTTGCCTACGGATAAAAGAGGGGGGTGGAACTAAGATCCATAGTATCTGAAAATTGAACCATAGATTAAGTATCATTTTGCTTAAGGAAGGTAATAAATATCTATTTGGTGAATTGGAAATGTCAACAGAAAAGATAAATACAAAAAATAGTTGGAGGTTTCCTTTTTTTCCGCCCTTTTGTTTCCTTTGACTTTTCCTTTAGGACTTTATTATTAACAATGAAGTAACAAACTTGCTTAAGGGCAGAATTGCACGCTGAGGATCATAATGGTGGTTATAAAAACAGTGTTTTCCTCCATGTATGCCAGACAGCTTAAATTTTAACCCTGTAAAGCAGAATCCACAAAGTGGGCCATATGCATTTTTGCTGATAAGGTTTTGAATTAATCCCTTTTTGTACAGACCTGTGCTTGCAGAAGCTTAAGGAAATCCATTACAGTTGCAGATTGTTTTCCAAGTAACATCCTCACAGACCACGAAGCCTATCCTTTTATGATAAATGCATAAAGGTTTTTGCTGAACTTCACTTTTAAGCCACTCCATCTCTAATCTCTGTTGCTTGGTTTTTAAGCAGGCTTTGGGTGTCTGGCTGAGCCGCAGCAGCACTGACATGGAGATGGCACAGCTCACGGTGGGGGGAGCGGAGCTGGGGGAGGTTCAGCCTCAACACAGCTTGCATTTCCCTCCTCTTTGGTACCACCGAAGCTCTTATTTCCTGCACTGACAAGCAGGCAGTGTGATTGTGAATATTTGGGTGGAGGATAATATACTGCAAAGTAATTCAGCCGTAATCCCTAAGGATGGGATAACAAATAGCATCCCTTCTGTACAGGCAGTTGGAATTACTTAGAAGGTGTAAAGCAGCTCCGTGTTCTGAGGAGCTGCCTTTATAGCATGCTTTTAAGTAGGCACGTCTGTAACTTTGCAGATGACGCTGCTCTCAGCACAGAGGTGGCTGCAGGCTTGTTGGCTGCGCTGCGGGGGGGACGAAGTGCTGCAGCCGGCCGGCAGTGTGCCTGGAGCTGCAGGCACATTGCAAGGCAGCTCAGGAGGGCAGTCGCTTGCAGTCACCCATACATCGTCGTTGCCTGTCTTTCCCGGCTGCCCTTGAGAAGATCACAGCATTAAGTAAATGTTTTTTCTTGATACCAGTATAATTTTTAATCTGACTGGTTAAGAGGGAACAGCAGTATGTCAAGGAGGAGCTGGCTCTGCATCCACAGGGAAAGCTTTAAGTAAAAATAACTTAAAAAACCACCCTTAAAACTCACCCATGTAGTGAGTGCTTTTAATTTTAATTTATACTCATTGTTACACTCATTGTTAAGTCTTCGGAGAAATTAAAAGTTCCTTTTCCTCCCTAAGAAGGTATAAATGAGAAGTGCACCTTTTAAGCAGATGAATACGTGAATGGTGAAGAGCTGATCTGATCTATTAATATTATTGGAATTTTGTCTACTTAACTGCTTTAGGCCAAACTGCATTAGGTTTAGAAAAGTTTAAAAAGCTCCACTTCAACTTGAAAATAGCTTTACTTCTGAACAGAATATTTAACATTGAGTGACCAAAGAGCAATGTGTGGCTTTATGAGGCTCTTGGTGAGAGCTGCTTTCCACTGCACAGCGCAGGTCTGGAAGCTGGGCATGCTCTGCCTCTGCCCTCATTGCCAACCTTGTGCAGGCCAAAAGGTTCCCAACATGATACTGAAATAAACAAATAAAAGATTCTGTGTTGATTGATACTTCTTTTTGTAGTGCTTTTCTTTAACTGCTACATTGGCTGTACCAGGTCCATGTAGCCCTCTATCCTGTCTCTGCCTGTAGCCAGCAGCAGTTGCCTGGAGAGCATCATTGCAATAAGTCGGAGAGGATGCTGGGCCAAAATATTCTCCATGCTTCCTGTGATTGCAGTCCAGAGTGCTCCTAAATCAGTGGTACATCACCCAAGGATGGCAGACACACAGGGCTGGTGCCAGGGCTGAGTCCGTGGCATCGGGCTGGGAGGAGGTGTGGCCACACAGTGTGGAGCAGCAGTGCAGGCTCCAGGTGGGATCCTTGCTCTGCTCCTTCGTTGTCAGTGTGGTTTGGGTCCTGGGCAGCCATCCTGCTCCAAAGCCAGTTGTTCGGAGCACGGCTGGAAAGAGAATTTGCTTCTCTGAGCTCAAGCAATAGTATGTTTTAGGGTTAATTGAAAGGGGATGACTCTAATGTAAAATAATGATTGTAGTGAGGCTAAAGAAATTAACACCTTTAGTAGCCAGAAAACTATCCAGCTGTGGGGGAGAGCCAAAATCTGCAGAGGAGAGCCCTCCTCCAGAAAAGCGTGGGGGCACCGGGTGCTGTTAGGAGCTGTTTTGCTCTTGGAGGAGTGCTGGTCCCACTTTTCATTGTGTTTTCAGGCTTCCAATTTTCTTCCTGAAGAGCCTTGTACTAGGGCAGGGTGCAGAGGTCATAGGAGTGAACATCCATGCTGCCTTGAACTTAGAAAGCTCTTCAGTTTGCCAGACTCTGGCAAAAGCCTCTGATCTGCCCTGCACAATCGAGCCTCAGTTCGTGCTGGCAGCAGAGGCCTGTAGCTGGTAACGTGGGCAGCTTCAGGCTGTCCTGAAGGGTTTTGTTCAGTGTGTGCCTCTGCTCCGCTCACTGGCCCTTGCCTTTCTCCAAATGTTAAGTATTCTGCTCTGCTCCACTGCATTATCTCACAAATCTCCTTCTGTTTGGCACTTTTCTGAAGTGTGCATTGTGTGCGGTGGCACGAATGGTGGCTGAGCTGCATTTGCAGTGTGCTCGGAGGTGCTGTGTGGCACAGCCCGCTGCGGGCTGCTTCATGCTCCTGCTCCTTGCCTGAAACCTGTGAATGGAAGCACAGAAGTACCACAGCTTTTGTTCGGTGGTGGCTGCGTCATGCTCCTATTCCTGGAGGTGTCAGACGGCAGGGAGCTAATCTGATAACCCGTAATGCTTTGTCTTCTGTGATGTTGCTCAGTAGCTGTGCTTTAATGCCCAGTTTCTTATAGAGTGGGGTGGAGAGGGAAAAAAATGCTTTTCGGGCTCAATTCCCATGCAGCCAGGCTGCTGAGTTTTCATCCAAAGCAGGAAACAGATGGACGGGCACAGCTGCAGGAGCTGCTGCAATACTGAAAAACTCTCCAGGCACGTGCATGCGGGGTCATCAGCACAGCGGTGCTGCTCTGCACGGTGCGGGCAGGCGGCCCCACAGCCCGCAGTGCTGCTTCTGAGAGGGACTGCTGGCACCACATACGGCCCCCAGGGCTCTAAGCCGGCTTGCTGGAGCGGTGTTAAAATCCGGGGAAGACAAATGCATCAAAGACTAAGTCTTATGTTTGTGCAGCATGCTGAGGGCTCTATCCTGGGGAGCTTCCCTTTGTATCCTCTCCACACACACCTTCTTACTCTCTGTTGAGTTCTCCTTTGCAAGCCCAGCAGCTACATAATGAAGGGGTCTTGCGAGCTGATGGGGTCTCAGAGGCAGCTGGAGAGACCTCTGGGATGACCGTTCTTATGTGCTGGGGACAGAAAAGCCAAGAGGGTCCGCAGCCAAGCAGTGCCCCGTGTCTGTGTGCAGCCACTCGCAGTCTGACGCGCAGTCATTGCTCAAGGGATACGCTGTAAAAGTTAGTCTGCGTGTTGTTTGTTGGAGTCCTCCTGTTTGCTTGAAAGGCACAAATATTTAGGTCTCTTCCAGAACAGACCTGAGTTATTTTTCTCATTTGGGAGGTTTATTTTCATAAGCAGTTCTGTATTTTTTCTTCCTTTGTATAGTTTTTTACAGAAAGTAACGATTTTTCTGGGCAAGAAGTCTTCATAAACACAACTGTGTAGAGGGGAGAACGTGTTTCGCTGCCTGCTTTCCCTTTTCTAAAGACAAAAGAGTCTTATTGAAATGTGCTTCCTTTCTGCCTGCTAATGGGTTTGCCTTCCTTCCTCCTCACAACGAGCTCAGCATTCTCCCATCCTGTTGGGTATGAATTTCAGCCTGGGCTGTTTTCCCCGTTGAGGTGTTGAGTCATTGGCCTTGAATGGGAACTGCAGTGGGACAGGGAGAATCTGGGGCTTGGGAAGTAAGAGGTTGTCCAGCCGTGTGGTGCTAAATGGGATGAATTTTAAAGAACAAGTGTAAGGTGCTATTCACTTTTGTCTGGGGCTCCTCATACTCCTTTCCCAGCTTTGTTTCTGGGCACTTTCTTGCGTTGTGGAGCTGGATAAATTCCACAACATTATACATATAATACCTCAAGGAAGGGGTGGTTCCCATCAGTCAATAGAGGTGTTCCATTTTAAGCTGTATCAGGTTGAAGGGGAAAATTCCTGTGCTGTGTCACTGGAATTCCTTTGTGTCTTGGAGGAGTGATTCTGAAAGATCTTCTCCAAAGGCTCTGTGTGGGAATTATGTCCTAAAGTCTGGATATTCTCCTGGGCTTAATTGTGCTAATTCATAGAAACTCTAAACTCAGTAAATTGGACAGCAGAGCTGTAAATTTGGCTGTAACTGCAGGCACTGTATTGCTTTGTGTGCGCTCTGATTACCAACACTGGGCTGAGTTGTACGCTTAGTAAAATGGACAGGAATTAAGGCAGGTTTTGCTATATGCAAAAGAGAAAGGAGCTAAACAAGTCATCTTTCTGTCTGAATGTTCAGTTCAGTAAGGTTTCGTTGGGGTCTGTCCTGCGGGGTGTATCGTATCTTTCCTGCCCCCGCAGAACTGAAGCTCACAGTACTGACCGCGCGCTTCCCCTTTCAAAATGAACCCCAGTGGAAACCTCAGGTTGCACTCCGTGTTTGAACTGCCTTAGACATCAACCCGTGTGATTTCTAATTTATGGAAGAAAGCATGCTGTGTTGCACACTTTTAGTTACACTTGTGGGGAGATTTGGAAGAGTGGATTCTGGAACGTCCTTTAGGCTGATTGTTTGGTTTTCATGGAAGTTCTGTTTTCATGAGCACTCAAACACCCGCTAATGAGGAAAGAGGTGCTCAGAGGTAGACTACAGAATTCTGCGGTATTCCCCTTCTGTGCCCTTTTCAGCACAGTTCTTCAGACAGAAGTAATGAGAATTGCTTCTGGCAAATCTAGGAGGATTTGGGAACTTTTCCCTTCCCTACCCCTCAGCTTAAAGCTGTAGTTCCTCTGGAAATATTCGCAGGAAGAAAATCACGAGCCTCTGTGTTGGGTCACTAATCTGTCCGTAAGGAAATAGTGATGAGAGGGACAAATGTATCACTTGAGCATGCGGTGGGGAGAGGCCTATGAGGTCTCATTGACTGCTTGGTTAATGGCAGCATACTGAACTGCCAGGCAGGCTCATTAGGGACACGCTGCTAATTCAGTCAGGCAAGGGCTGCCAGGCTGCATTGTGTGGATCTGAGCAGCGTGAACAGAGCCCGCAAGCAAAGCTGCTGGAATCTGCTTCTGTGCTCCCTTTGGACAGCTGTCCTCCCTTGTTGGCCCAGTTCTAACTGGCCACGTGGAGTTTTGGCACTGTTTGTGTTGCCCAAAGATTAATTGTAGATTGCACAAGTAATCCAACTAGTGCTAACCTGAGTAACCCTGCTTCTCTTCCCAGCTGATTTAGCATATGTGCGTTTAGTCATAGTGTCAGAGCCAGCATTAATTCACTGCGTCTGGTGACTTAATTGGAAATTGGTTTAAGCTCTTTCTCTTTAAACCCTAATTAGAAATGCTGTAGGTGTTTTCCTTATCTTCACTGCTCACATCTACTTGGCAGCATATGCTAAAGTTTGCATTTCTTTTCTACTGTCAAAAGACAACCTTGGTCTCCTGGCTTGATTTTTCAGTTACATCTCTCGGGAGCGATGCCCAAATGACAAGGCCGATCCTTAGCTCAGTGACCTGGAGACACACGCAGGGCCTCGTGCCTTCTCAGATGTCACTTGAAAATCTTTCCCAAGAATTAGAATTCACCAAAAAAATCCCTGCAGGTTTCAGAGTTACCACAGTATGTGCCTCATAAATCCACCGCAACCCCTGGAAGAACTCGGTACTGAGCTGTAATGCTATGGGCTGGCTTTGGGAGCAGAGAAGAGAGAGCAGTGGTGGGGAAAACCCATCACGTGCAGCCCAGAGGGGCTGGCATCCTACTTTTTGTATGATGGAGCCGAGTGATTCCTTGGGTGATTATCATGGAAGGTTGAACAAGGCTGAGAGATCATTTCTGGCTCATAAAGGGAACAACTAGATTGTCTCGGTGCTGTCTCTTTCTAATGTGCATCAGAATATAAAATTAATTGAGGAGCTGGAACCCAACAGAGGGTTTTCTGATTTTCTACCATCTGTTTGCCTTTATGACTTGAGCTCCTGTCCCGTCCTTGGGGATGATTTTCCCTGACATCTTCAGTCTTATTAGAGCTTATTTTTGTTTCTGCCCAGTCTTCTACCAGAGGAAGGCTGAAATGGATCTGAAATGGATAAGTTTCTGGTAACCGTTTTCTACGTTTCCACCTGATTTGCCTCACTGTCTTAAGGCTGGGTCACGTACTCCATTAAGGATTTCAGATGCGATCAGAAATGAAGCAGAACAAGGTTTCCCAGGAGGTGACTGTGTGTGTTTGTGCGGAACACGCTTCCCGGGGAAACGATCTGCACAATTACCTTGCAGAGTGCTGCACAGCTCCAGCACGTGTGTCACCAAATGTCCATTCACAACTGATGATTTCTCCAGGTAATGCTCTTCTCCAGCTGTGTCACCACACCGGGAGGCTGCTCTCCTTCCCAGAAACAACAATTCCTGCCTCTGCCTGTTCACGTGGAGGGGTATCTGTGTAATGTGGTGCTCCATTTAGGGAAGGGAAATGTATTTTTCAAAGAATGGAAAAACACTTGCTGTGTGGGAGGGAAAACTTCTTGCAAACAAGCGCTGAGTTTCCTCGATTCACTTTGTGGGGGGTTTCTATTAGAGTAAGGCTGGAGGAGGGAGATTTGGGATGATTCTGGGAAGCTTTGACTCAGGAAGGGGAGAGTGATTCATAGAGTTTAGTACTGTTATTTATTAAAGCCATAACAGACCATTGGACCTAATCTTTTTCTTATCTTTCCTTTTGAAAATGTAAAGCACTTGTGCAATGACCCCAAAAGAGTCTGTGGGTTTAAACTAAGGTTCTTCAGTGTTAAAACATAAATCCCAGCAGTGGGAGCCAGCCTACCACCATTTTAAGCTAGATTTTTTGTCAGTTACTTCTGGAGTCATGATGGAAGAGCTCATTCATTCAAGAGTTGGTCTTTAATTTTCACAGGGAAATGTTGATTACCAAGAAAATCAGCTTTTTTAGGAGGAGCCCTTTTCTTCTCCCTGATTTGGAAGCGCACATTTGCTTCTCCATAGCTTCGTTGTTAATACTCAAAATAGATGATCGGTCACAAGACGTGCATCAGAAAAAAAGATTTAAGCTCGTGTTGTCCTTTCAGTTCGCCTTACACCAAAGGCCCACACAGCTCCAGTACATTTGGATATGCTGTTTCAGTGGCTGAGAGTCAGGAAAGCTTCCAAGCTTCCAGCAGTCCACAGTGGATCCTGGAGCAAACAGCTTCATTATCCTCCTGAAAACACTGCTAGTAGGGCGATCCCATCACAGCTAAACTACTGCCTTGAATTCTGTCTGTACTGTTGTCAGTTAAGCTAGGTAATGCCTTAATCTTGGCAGAGGTAAGGAATGCACACAAAGGCTCTTCAGGAGAGAAAAATGATAGGGAAAGGGCAAACATCCATTGTCACAACAAATAGAGGATCTGGGACTTGCAGCTGTGTTTAACTGCATTGGGGTAAACCTTCCAGAACTGTGCATCAGACACTTCTGACAAACGCAACATCTGTCATAGAAGGATTTAATTATGTGAAATAAGCTCAAGATAAACTGATTTATGTCAGTAGCTGTAATAAACACATTCTGCATAGTTAAGAATTCTCCAAGGCTTTGGATAATAAACTGAAATCTTAATTAAGTTTAATCTCTGATAAGCATTTATCAGTAATTATAGACATTTGGTTGACTTGTAAGCAATCCTGTAAGATTACCAAAACCAATTTCTTGACTCACAATTATGACTGCAATTGAAACTTCTTTTGCTTGAAGATCCAGAGCATGGTTACAAAAAATGTTTCCCTGGCAGTGATTTTGCTGCTGGGGAAAAATCTCACACAGGTGCAACCGATTAGAAAGACCAGATTCCTGGTTTTTTTGTAATGTGGAAAGCAAAATAGGATCCAAAGAAGAGGCAGTGGTCTGTTGCCTTGGCGGCCAGGGAAGTCAAGAGAAGACTGCAAACTGTAATGGAAGTAGAATTTTGGAGGGAAAAAGCTATAGTCTGCTGTGAGATGTACACCAGTTTTTCTGGTTTACAGAACCAGTACTTTAAGAAACCAACAGAAATAAGCCAAGAAAAGTCAGGCAACCTAACCTGGTTACTGTGGAACATTGCCCTCTTCTGCGGAGGAGCTCACAGTGAATACAAGTCATCTGCCATGCGAGAGGATTTACTCTGCTATAACCAATTTCAACTGCAGCAGCCAACGCCGGTTCCTCCAATTGAATGATACCAGTGTCACGAGCACAGAGACCTTCTTCAGCTGAGAGGAGGAGTTGGGTGAGTGGTTATTTTGGCAAATTCTCTTAGCAGCACCCCAACCCTCAATCTGACAGTACAACACTGATATATTCCTCTTCTCTTCTAGGAATGAGAATTCAGCATCCCCCAAGAAGGTAAGCAGCTTATTTTGTTATAACAAATTCCACATCCATTCCAAAAAGCTTTTCCTAGAGATCTTTTCAATCTGAATTTGAAGTAAGTCTCAACTAATTTCTCATGCAAAGGTTTCTGCTCAAGTGTTTCTTTTTTGTTTTGTTTCAATTTAGAACCTTATGTACATGCAAAATGTAGTAACTTACTCCTTTGTTGCCCTGGCTAAGAAGAATTCATTGTGTATTTTTGCGTTGCCCCACTATTTTGAGGAATTCATTTCACCTACCAAAATGATTACACGTCCATCAGTCCTACCTCCAACTTTTTGAAGACTCCTTGCCACTGTTATATATACTGGATAAATTGAAGCCATACTATCTCAAACGTATGTTTCTGTGACACATCAAAATGGTCGGTAGGATTGTAGCTGTAGATGATAGAAGTATTTTATAGTTGAGCAAATAGAACAACCAGTCTTCCCCTGCTGCCTCCTCCCCTCACCATTGTTAAATCCACTGCAAACTGTGTATAACCATTATTTGACCTTTTCCTACAGCATCCATAGGAGCCTGCTGAAGCAGCCACCTGAAGCGGTCCTCTCAGCACTTTCAACCTGTAGCCTCGTGTGCCTCATCTCTGCATCACTGCTGCCTTTGGGCTGTCTCCTGGCCCTGAGTCAATCTGCTCACTGTTAAACGTTCTCCCATCTGTTTTTGGCTCCACACTGGATTTCTGCCGGACCCTGAAAGCAGTGAATAGATGTGAAGGAAAATGACGCAACTGAAGCAGAATACAATTTGAAGAGCCCTCCGTGTGGAGTTACTGAATGCTGGAAGCCTCCCTTCAGCATTCGTGGTTCCTTAGTTACTTCAGCGCCCCGGTATGCAGAGCTGGCCTCCTTGGCTCTGGTTTTGTCTCAGTTTATTTTCACTCCTCTTTCCTCAGAGCTGTCATTCCTCCTCAGCTACTCTTCTTCCTCCCTGCCTCAGGTGCCATTGCCCTTCTGTGCAAAAAACTTAACTTTTAAACCATAGTTGCACTTTTTGCTTTTTAGTGTTTAACTTCATTTTATTTTTAATGCAACCACATTGCATATCTTTTTGGGGTCACAGAAGCATGTTTGGTGTGTTTCAGTAGTCACTGTGAGGTTCTTCTCCAAACAGAACTGAAACCATTATGTTGCCCTCTATGCTAGACCCTTCCTAGCAGCTGTGTTTATGCAGCTCCTTGCAAAATGGATCCCTGATTAGGAATTTTGAACAGCTCCATCACTGAAAAACTGGCATTTTGAACAAGCTAGAGCTATTTTTTAAAAATCAGGATAGTGTATGATGAAAAGTTTGGGTCTGAAGAAATGTCAGTGGTAACACCCTTCCGAAATGTAGGCCCAAAACACTGTCAACATCAGTATCATGATAATGAAGTTACTGGAATTTAGTCGACCAAGAAGTATTTTCCTTTTGACTTTTTTTCTTTTTGATACTGGAAAGATTTTTTGACGAAGATTGAAAATCGTGTTCAGAGCAGTCATCCAGAATGGTACAATTTTAGTTAATTTGCATGAGACAGAGGGCAGGTTCTTGGTTTTGGAATTGTCAAGCAGCAAGCTTGGGGCAATTTGATCCTGAATAAGAAATTGAACATCAGAGCACACCTGTCCAGACGACGAGTGAAAAACAAGCCCCATCCTCTGCTCTCACTGACGCTGGTACAAACTACAGTCCTTGTGTGTCAGGCCGGTGGGGTGTGAATAGCCATCCTCTTCCTGCCGTGTTCCCTTGGTGAGGATGCAGAAGCACTAGTTGGTGTGCCACCTGCAGCGCCTTCTGCTGTGCTGGGAGCTCTACAGACTTCAACAGTAGTAAAGTGAAAGGGAAAAGGTACTTCATCTGGGCTATTCTGCATTACAGTGTTAGCAGCTGCATTTTCAGTATTTTGCAAATTTGGCTGCGTGCTTTGTTGCTGCAGCTGCTGGCGCAGAACAAAAAAGATAAGCATACATTAAGGCAAGGAAACAATTGTTGCTTCTGCTCCATTAAACTGGAACACACGATTAAAGTACAAACTCCATGCTTGAATGTTTTCCAAATCGTAAAACAAGAACAAAGATTTATAATTCTGTGTCATGACTCATAAATCTACATCTCCCCTGGTCCTTCTACTCTGGATGGATGGCTGGTGGAGGAAACTGTGGTGGTTTGGTTGAGTCCATGTTTCGCAGTCAGTCCTCTTAGGTCAGACACGTAAGAAACATCTGTAATTGTTTGAGCAGTTTGGTGGTTGATCTTGTACTTAAATCACATTTTCCCCTTTGAAAGTTGGAAATGTCCATTTATAAATGAGACTCACAATGCACATACCTCTGCCCTTGTTGAATGAGACAAGGTATCGCTTGCTGTTACATCATAACTCCTGCTGCAAGATGAGAGCAAGTTGATACCTTGTAGTAAAGGAGAACAGCTTGATGCCTTTCTAAAAGCACATACCTTTTTAGTGTTCTTTTTTAGAGTAAAAGAAAGACATAAGACTCCTGACTGCTCGTTGTAAGAAATTAAGCCCAGCACATTTTGAAATGAGTCTTCTGAAAGCAGAATTTGGCAAACGGGCAGCAGTGGGAGATTGAAACTGATGTCTGGTGACCTTTGTAAATCAAAGCAAATGATTGCTATGTTTGCTAAAATTGTATTAGCGTTGGATGCTTCTGGTATGGTCTGAGTAAACGAAATTTAAAAGGCTGGCTGTCAATCAGCAAACTTTACCTTTTAATTGAGCCTACAAATGCTAAAGTATAGGCCCTCCGGGCAGGAATTTGAGGCGCAGCTTTATTTGATGCCCGCATGATTTAATACTTTCAGAAAGTGATTTTGTTTGTGGTAGAAAAGCATGATGAAAAGAGGCAAAACCCTGAGTAAGGATTTAAGATCAATTCCCCCACGTTCCATTCCGGCATGGCGCATCCTTTGCCACGGTACTTGTTGGAGCATCCTGGGGAAGTGGCTGTCTGCCACAGAGCAAGCGCTGCACCGCCGTGTGCTCCAGCTCAGGAAGGACCAAGCATGGCTGCAGCTGTCACCTTTTGCCTGGCCTTCAGTAGGCAGAGGCTGAAGCAGGGAAGAGGGCCCCACCCCCTTCACTCCCCACCCACCCCCTAAGAAAAGGGAAGCCAAGACTTGCAACCTCTCAATAACTTCTTTTGCATGAATAACCTCTAGCAACTGAAAGCAGTACTGGTGATTTGGAGACTTAGGTGCCATTCTGGCAATTCCACTTAGTTTACATGCAAGATTCACACTAGTGGGAATACAAGTGGAAGACCTGTCTCCCATGGAGCTGCTCCTGGATCAAAAATACCCCCACTGTCCTCATTATGGTACTACTGTAGCACCATGGAAAACAGAAACACTGTTTTCTGGCAGTACTTTCTGTAGCCTCTTTTACTCTTGCTTTCCTCTGTTCCTCTTCCTGTTCTGTATGCTTTTTCCTTGCTGCTCTCTTCTACATTCAGTCACTCCTTCTGATTTCACTTATTGTTCCTTTACACACTTAATCCAAGGCCGTCTGTTTTAAGACTTTTTTTTCCTTTTCTCCCTGGGAAACATTTGCATTCTTATTCTCTTCCCAACGCTTTTTTAGATGGCATCACCAACACATTTTAGCGGGCTGTGAGCCTCCCCGTGCTGCCAGCCAAGCAAGTCACTGCAAGCAGCAGGCCGGCCAGCCTCACCTGCCTGTTTCCCCTTTGAGATGTTCCTGGTGGCTGCTGCCATGTTCAGTGCAGCGTGTCCCAGTTTCTGTGCATGCGCTGGGGTTACAAGAAGGGCTGGCATACAAAGCAATTCGGCATCTTCCGCAGCTCCACTTCTTAGTTTTTTTTCACCCGTGAAAGAATGGAAGTGTCCATTTCAGGAAAATTAACCCATGTGGAACAATTGTTTGTAACATCTTCGGAGGAATACAGCATAACAGCATAGCATTTTTCTTGCAAGTCTGTCTGCACCGCTTCAAGAAGCTGCACAGAGTAAGCTGGGGCTGATTGGCAGCTGTCAGCCACTGGTTATACATGTTCAGTGTTTTCTTAGGCAGGGTGAACTGCCGGCTGCAGCTCTGTGGGGTGTAGCAGGAGGCAGGGCAGCGTTTTCATTTAATTGCTTGTGGAGATAGCTGCAGGATTGCGGTGTCAAAATATTGCTAGGTCTCTGGGGATTTCTTGTCATTTTGTTGCCACAATAAGGTCATAGTTGTCACAGTGGCTTAGTGCAGCCACAGAATATGTGTGCGATTATTTATGCAACCTGAAAATGTAGCTCAGTAATAAAGTGCAGCATTGATGTGTCTGTGATTCTCATTCATTTGCGTCTCCTAATGCTTCATTTGTCCTCTGCTGCATTACTTGAATGCTTATTTTTCATGTTTGAGATTTACGAAGATGTTAAAATGCTATATTCTGTCACTGTGGCTGTGTTTTGCAATATCTTAAATATAATTCTGCATGTGGGTTTGTGTCTTTCAGCCATCTTTATTACCTAGACATTTCAGTTTGATGAATCCATATTTATAAGGAATTTGTTCCACAATAGAACTGCCATTGCATTGTTAATGCCAACATGACAGGCAGCCTGGAAACGAGGTGTCAGGCATATCTAGGCAGTTTCCACTTGAGTTTTCTCAACTGCCTTGAAGCCTGGCCAGTCCGTATTGTGGAACATTTGCAAAGTGATATGAACACAGTGCAGAGGTACTGATGAATTACAGGAAAGCAAACACTGGAGATACAAATGGGGTTGCTCGGTCTCCACTCCTCTCCAGAGCAGGCCCAAAGCTGGTTTTGCTTGAGGACTGAAGGGTTTCTGCCTTTCTGTGTCACAGGAGATCCTATTCAGGTTTGTATTTTCTACATGCATAATGTTAGCCTTTGGCAGGAGTGGATTTTATCAGCAGAAATGAGCTTAGTTGCTCAACGTGCAAAAAATCCTTTCTTTCTATTGCAGTTTTGAAGGTCTTTTACCTACACTATAATCTTTGTGTCTTTCCTCTTGTCTCCTGTGAGGCACTTCAAGCATCACAGTTGAATCGGAAGAGCTCTTACCCTGTGAATAATACGAACAGTGCTCTGATTACTCTCTTGCCTGTATGTGAGGGATTAGACCATGAACTCTTAGCTGAAAACACCCCTGGCACGTTGCAAATATGCACAGACTTGCTGGCCTAAGCAGAACTGCTTACATTAGTAAAAATGTCATTGTGAACTTGCTATACCACTTACCAAAGTCATAGCTCTGCGGCTATTACAGGGTATGGCTGGAGTAGCTTTCCTGATGCTTCTTTGTGCTTTTAGTATTGGCATTCGTCATGGCTTCAGTGCATCTCACTTCTGCCTTCGTTTTTGTTTAGTTTTGTTCATCTGTTACAACATAGTTGAGAAATTCATGATTCTACGATTCTGTAAGTTGCTGCTTTTTCTCCCAGAACTTAAACTGAAGATTTTTCATAGATGTTGCAGAACAGAGGTGAAATCTGAGCTCGTGGAACTAATCTGATAAAACAGGAGTTAATCTAATGCCTATCTGCTGATCCATATAAAGCATGTATGTGCAGCATTTTGTTGTCCGTATGCACCGGAGGAAGCAAACAAGCAAAAAAGATGAAGCCCAAATGGAGGATGGCTGCAATCAGTCACTGCAGCTGCAGAGAATTTCCCAAGAAAGATGAACATGATAATCACGGTCCAGCATGTTAACCTAAATGTTCTAATAAATGGATGCTCACAAAGCTGGCCTCTCTGATAAAGGAGAGATGGAGCTGAAAAACATCCCTGGAAATCTTTAGGACTTTTAAGGTGAATAGGAGAAGGAAGAGAAAAATGTGCTTTTCAGGCTGTAATGAAAGATGGCTTTGGAGGAGGTGTGCGTGCCAGGAGCCTGAGGCAGGAAGCGGAAGGTAGAAAATTCAACGTCTTTGAATACTGACAAATCTCCTGGCTGTGCTGATGCGCTGACAGCATCTCCTCACTGGCTGCATCAACATGAGGGTTATTCATCACTTCTGTGGCTTCATCACATTAGGTAACGCTCACACCCTTTCTATCCTTACGCATTTTTGCCTGCCTGGGGAGCTGAAGAACATCTTCGTACAGTTACTTCATAGGGAAAGTGCACAAACACGCATGTCATGCTCTGTTTCAGACAATGTGATTTATGTCTCAGAATCTGCCGCAACCATTTTAAGCTTGAGTTGTTGATTTCAGAAACTGCTGTTTTGCTATCCATCATCAGAGCTTTGGTCAAAGGTTTCTTCTGATCAAAATATTTGTCTTTGCAACATTCTCAGTGAGACATCTCTGTGCGCCCTTTGATGCAGGTTAGGAATGGCTGGGAGTAATAACACACATGCGAATGGAGAGGTTTTCATGGACTGTGTTTTGGGAAGCGGTTACACCATCACACTTGTTAGGAGACAGCCGAGTACAACAGCTGCACAGAGCCTTTTCTTTCTAAAAGCTGTTTTATAAGAAGCATAATTCGTCATGCTGATCCACTGCTACCACATTTGATGGGCACCCCGTCAGCAACCAAACCAAAATAAGGGATCAGAGGCATTAGAATCTTTGGGTTTGCATTTCTTCATTAAAGATCGTTGTGTGCAGATCTCCTTGGTGGTTCTGCTGGTGATGGTAGTTATGTTGGTCATTCATGTGATCTGCCACAGGCGGTAGCATTTGGGAACGGGGAGGACCATTCAGTGCTTACGCTATTAAGCTCTATGAATATACTTCATATCTAAAGTGATGATATTTTGTGGTTGAACTAAAGAATGTGTGGAAAGAGTGGTGGGATCCATTTGCAGATAATATAAAAAGCAGATCCTCCTCAAGGTACAGCTTTTCTGCCATGCTCCTTTGACAAGCTGTGCACATGATGATAAATAATTTGGAAATGCATTCTGCTTTGACCGTGCTTACCAGCTTTCTTGTTTTAGCTGAGTAGATTTCTGTATCTGAATTTCCCTGAGGGAAACTTTGTAAGCAGAGTTTAATTGAAACTTTAGTATTCAACATTTATAAAAATGGACATTGTGTAACTGATCACAGAAACTACACTTTATGCTAGAGTGCAGGTACCACAGACTTTGGCATAACTAACACAGTCTCCTATGCAAATATTCGTAGTGGAAAAGCAATTAATCCCTTTCCAAAGGGCCAGTGCAAATCTTTCAATGGCACATAAGCCTGCTTTTGAGGGAGCAGCTGCTTAGCAAGCCCTGAGGATTCAGCTTTCAAAACAATCTGTACTCTGAGTTGACATGTGCAAATATCTTGAAATCAAATTTTCTAACTCGTATAAATTTGCAGTAAATTCTATATGCTGTGAATGTAGCCATGTATTACACGGCATGTGAACGTTCTGTACGAGCAGAAATTCTGCACGGTCATCTCTGTCTGGAGCGGGACTGCATCAGCTTTAAGCTGGGGTATCACAAAGCTGTAACTGATGGTTTCCAGGTCTTCTTGCCAAGCTGCCCATTTTGATCAGTCGTGGCAAGAGACCCTCATTGTATAAAAATCTTTTTGTTGAAGACAGCAGACAGGTTCTGTTCTGCCCTCAGAGACAGTGGCACGGTGCCAGCGGCAGCAGCCAGCGATCCAAAGCGTTGTGTTTAATCACAAGATTAATTTTTCTTTTTATTGTCTTTTCCTTTCAATATCACCAAGCATGACATGTTGTAAAACAGTAACACCAGTTGAACAAGGGTTGGCTAGCATCTCTGAGCCCCCTGGCTATGTTGATAGCAGAAATGAACATTTGGCTTGATGCGCAGCCAATAGAGACTCCCAAGAAGCCGAAGTGGGAAAACACAGTTGTCAATGAATGGGCCATGTGCCTGGTGAAGGGGAAGCAAGAGGCACCTGGGTGTAAGATCTGCAGTTAGGGATTGCTTTCTTTCTTTCTTACATATTTTCAATGCTGACTGTTTCAACGGTGTGTCAGATACCTGAGCTTTCCAGTTCTGGATCCAACCTGTTAGTGGTCTGTGGTTCTCTTTGATGTCATTTATTTTAGTACCAGGCTGGCTGTATGCAAGTTAGTTTATAAAAGGAGATGGCCGTTGATCCAGATCGAGTTAAAGATGTGTGCTCATCTTTCTGAACACAGTGACTGCAAGAGGATGTGCTTTGCTCTGAATCATGTAAGAAAAATTGCAGTTGGTTTTTTTTCAGAAGGATGACGATCGATTCAGACAGTCTGCAGCTGTGACTGGGTGAGCATCCCGGTGTGCTCTGCCATTATGCAGAAATTTGATCGTAGGTAGGAGGACTTGTGGGGAAGAAAAATATCAGCAAACAACCATGTTTATTCATCTTTGTTCAAGGGAGTGCTGGCAGTGTTTGTGTATCAGAGTTTGGTCTGGGCGTAAGAATTGATCATTCTTCTTGGCAGGGTAGGATATGTGAACTTCCAGAACCTGCTGTTTGGGGGCTTATTAATGATATTGAAACTTCAGATATGCTCTCTTCTATCTACGATCTGTACTGTAAACTATGAATTTTGTACTCTTTAAGGTCACTGCTGCTAAAGACAAATAATAGAACTTTACAGCGTATGGAGGAAGATAAGTGTACCCTCAGGGCAGTGTTTCTTTAGATTAAGGTTTGTTTGTGAGTTGGAATAGTTTTACTGGTATCTTCACCTTAGAGGTACAGATTTGTGCTTGCTGTTTTCAGCCGAAGTTGCATTTTATCAGCTTTTCACAGTCAGTAGAAGGGGCAAGTAATAATCAGTTAATCTACACTATGAATAATGTGTCTGCTAAAACATCAACAATCATTGCGTGGCATGGCCTGATGCTGGTGCTGGTTTGTCAAGGCTGAATTCCCTTGAAAGCAGTTTCAGGTTGCGGTCTTGGCTTGTAGTTGGCTTTAACACCCATTTTACAGGGGTTGCTTCTGTCATTATTATCTTCTGCTAAAGATCCTTCTGCAGTGAAACTGTTCTGTGATTGATACTCTTGAGAAAAGATTACGGGAGCTCAAAAGTAAAATGCACAAGTGCTTCTCATGCACTGTGGTACCATAGTTGTGTGTCACTTTTCAAACAGACACCCTGTGGCAGCTCCCAAGGGAGCAGCCTCATTGTGTGTCTCAAGTACTGAAATGTAAAGCTGACACTTCTCCCCACCTGCCTGTGCTCGCAGACCTGGGAGGGGTGGGACTGGGTATGGTTATGCATTTATGTAAATGTAAGGTATTGAATAGAGATTGCAGGAAGAAACTGTGAGCAAACAGCTGTCTTTGCAAATTTAGTATTTATAGCAGAGTTAAAATGCCTTATTGTTTAGAGTATTATTTGCCTTGGGCATTGGTCACATTGGCTTAGGCAGTCGCGTTGGCTGAAAAGAATTCCCTCACTGCCTTTTCCACACAAGAGAAGATTAAGTAGATAACAGCAACAATTGGCTTTTCTGATCTGTCCTTGACATGTGTTCCAAACACCTTCTTCAGTGTCCAGCTTAATTCTTTTTCATGGCTGCAGTGCTCCACCCCTGCTTTACTATCACTGCCACTTATGCCCCACAGGGGCTTCCTCCTCAGCTTGATTTCTGGTCAAAAGTGAACAATATTAAAAGATTGCTGTTGGGTAGCATGTACATTCTTTTTACATGGGGAGTGTTTCTTATGCATCAATAGTTTGCAGTCTTCTGGAGTTACTAGACAGCTCCACTGAAGCAGAAGAGTTCAAAGCAAAAGTTACATGAATTACACAAGGAAGTCTTTTTGATATCCAGGAGCCCAAAACCTTGCTTGACACTCTTATTGGTTTCTGGATGGAATTTGTCAGCTGTCCCAGAGCTGCTCTGCAAAAGTGGCTGCAGGGCGGGTGATGCTGGTGACCCACCTGGAGTTCAGGGAGGTGGTGAGGAATCTTCCACACAGCAGAAGGTGTGCAGCAGTTTACTAGAAGGGTTGCTTCAGTGGCTGAAATGAAAATATTTCCGTGCATTTGGCTAAACAGGGGAGCAGCTCTGCACTGCAGATACAGGAAGGTTCTTTCAGCACAGCATAGCAGTGATAACCGATTGACTAAAATGTGATAGTACAGAAACCGAAAATGGAGGGAAGGTACGGTGCTGTTTCTTTGCCTTTCCCTGAATACACAGAGATGCCACCATTATTGAAAGGAAAAAAAAAGAATAGTAAAATATGCCTTTTCTGTTCAGTGGGAAAAAAGTGGTCATTGAAAAATTCAGAAATTTCCCAAACTCAGAATTTGCCAGAGAAATAACGAACAAATGAACGTCATTTCTGATAAACCCTTTAGATCCAGGTGCAGCTCTTATCTTGCCTGTTTGCCTGTGCCAGTTCCTGTGCAGTCACGCTGCGGTTGCAGTGGATGTGAGGGCAGGTGCACCTCTGTGTGATACCGCCTGCGTGCACCACAAGGTGCGGCGTTACAGGGAGCGTCCAGCACGAAACCGAATGGCAGGCGAGAGTTACAAAATGCTCCGTTGGTTTGTTCAGCCGACAAATTCACTACGCTCAAATGCTGGAGCAGCAGATGTCCTTGTCGTACAGAGGTCGTAGAACAAATCTTGCTTTTCTCTGCCTGCAAACCAGCGTGGCTCGGTCACTGATTCTTAAATGCTTGGGGCTGTACCCAGGGGGTCAGGCTGGTTCAGGACCACTGGCACAGCTGCACCGGGATGGCATCGCCGCGCAGTGTGCCTTTGTGGGACGGCTGCAAATCATTTACTCTGCTGCCTGAGTCACAGTTTAGGAACCCTTAATCCAAAATGAATGCTGTAAATCGTCCCCTGTGGACCCAGCGAAGTCAACCGAGCTGAAGACAGATGGGAAATTACAGCAATTTGCAAGAGAGATGTTTCAGAGTGGTTCTGCCTTTCGTGATCTGTGCTCAGGGTGGGAGGCTGAGCTTTTGCTGTGTTGCAGGCTGCTTGGTGTGCTGTTTGTGCATGGTGGGCCAGAAGAAGCACCAGTCACGAGTCCTCTAGCCTCCCAGCGCAGGCTTTCTTCTGTTTGAAGGGAGCTGAGCACTTTATTTCTTTGTCACTGGCTGTGCTGTTGTAACACGAGGTGATACGTAATCTGAACAATTCCATGCCTGCGTGTTTGTGAAGGCATGTCTGGAATCGAGTCAAATGTGTAGGAAACAAAATCCTGGTAGAAAGTGGATCTGTTCTGCTCGGCCCTCCCAGCGGGGCAGCACTGCTGGCAGCACAGCCACAGCCTGCAGAGATGGGTGCTGCCCTGTGCCCAGCCTGAGTGCTGCAGGGCAGTGGGCAGAGCGCTCCCTGCGCAGAGTTGGGGCTGTTTCTGGAGCTGTTACGATGCTCTGGGTTCACATTAACCCCGTGTCGTGCTGCTGCAGTGGTGGAGTTCATGGCAGCGTTCTGCTCTCTTGACATCTGTTGCTGTTCAGAGTGAGAATACTTCTATTTTCTCTGTGGCTATGTGCGCTGTATCTTTAGGATAAGCATCTCATTATCTCAAGCCTTTTTTTCTGTGACTTTCACAAAACATCCTTGAGAAACTAAAGCCATGGTTACATGAATTTGAGAGAAGCAGGAAGCACTGACAGAGGTGCTGCATATCAATTACCAAAGACCACAGGCAGATACATTTCCTCATCTGGCACAACCTGGCACTTCTGCTTTTCTTTTCAGTAACCTTTTGAAGGAGGGCTATTTTCTGTATAGCCTTCGCGAATGGTGAGTTTTGCAATTCAGAAATGCTAACAGGTCTTAAGTGTCTTTTAACTCAGTGGAGATGATGGCTTCTGGTCCTGGCTGGAAGGGGCACGTTGAGACCACAGCCGCCTGGTGGCCCTAGGACTGCGGGCTGCCTGGAGCCACAAGGAGGGAGACGAGGCAGCAGCACCCACGTCATGCTTTAAAGAGGCAATAGAGGGTTAAAGTGCCCGTGTGGGCAACACTCCGTTTTGGGGAGAAAAAGGGAGAATCCAAGCAATTTCAAAAATCAAAGCAAATAATGTGAAAAGTAAACAGGCGTCTTCGTGGCTGCTCCCCTGTGATCTGCAGCTCCACGCTTCCCCTGGCCTGTCTGGTATTGAAGAGGAATGCCGAGGTATCCCAGAGCTGCAGGCATTCTCTAGTGTAAGCCAGAACTGCTTTGTTTGTGGCATGTGATTTTCAGGAAATACTGGAAGGAGAGAGGAAGAGGAGGAGGAATAAGGGGTTAATTCAGAGCAGCTCAAACAGTTCATCATTTCCATTCTGCTGTGTTAGCTGTTTAGCAAGAAGTAAATATTCATATTTTCCTGAAGAGCAAAGCGATGTATCCTACTCTTTAAATTAAATCAAGGGACAAAAAAAAAAAAAAAGAAAGAAAAACCCAAGTGGATGAACTTGAACAAAGTTCTGGAAGAAGGGGGTGTTTTAAAAGTACACATACAAATGCCATTGCTATTGGAAGTGGTGGAAGAACTCCACAGACACAACATCATCCCATAGTTCAGATCTGTATCCAAACCTCTTGCTTGACAGTTTGGCCTGGAAATTTCTCAACAGTTAAATCATAAAATGCTTGATGCTTCTCATCCTGGTCCCAGCTGGGAATCTGGAAAGTATAATGCTTAAGCTGAGTATTCACTTCGATTCTTGGAAACAGGTTATATCTTTTTTTTCCCTTTTTTCTTTTCTTTTCGGAATTGATCTGCCTGCAGCATATTGTTAGCAGATGGTGACACATATGCCATTTACATACTCTTCTATTTTGGTAAAGGAGCTGCTAATTGTCCTATTTTGGCTCAGGAGTATATTAAGTGTATTAAGCATCTCTAATGCATCTCAAGCAATTACAATCCTGACTTCTGTTGCTGAATTACGGCAACACAGTTGGAAGATTTTTAGTGCATTCAGGTCCAGTGCACAATTACACCTCTTTTCTGATAACTTTGGGGTTCTTTCGAATAAACATCTCCCCCCGATCACCAACCCATCGACTTTCAGTGAAGTCTGAGGTATTAATAAGGAAAATAACAAAACAGCTACCCAGTGTCCACTGCAGTATGTGAGCAAGGTGCTCTCTGTCTTTGGGAGATGGTGGGGCTTAGGGAAGAGCAAATAATGCACAGATTATTTTCGCATCTGTGGCTACCACTGAGTTCCCCACCTTGGTGCACTTCAGAATGCATTGGCAAGAAACAAATCTGTATTCCAGGTTGAATCCCATTCCTCTGTCTCTGTAATCAAGATTATATCTCTTAGGATGTTTTCCAAGCCAAGTAATTTTGTTTTCTGTCAACCTGAATGGAATACCTGTGTACCAAACCAAATATTGGAAGGCTCCCTTTATGCGTTTCCCATGCTGCCAGAAATATACAGACCTAAGATGCTGCTGCCGTGTTTCATCATTTAGATAAAAAAGCCAGTTAATATGACAGTCACTCTGTATTTTAGTTTTTTTGTTGCTCCTCCAAAGCATTTTTGTCTTTGTCAGGTGCTGTAATAAGGTTTTACCTGCAGGAGAAGCTGCCTCCAGAAGCATACCCTAATGCTGTCAGGTGAGCAGGGACATTGCTGTGTGTGTAGACAGGAGACGCTTAGGACTCAGGCTCGGCTTGTGCTGCTAAAACTGGAAACCTGTAATCTAAGCTGAGGGACACAGTTGCTCAATCGTTTGTGAAGAGTCTGATTCTGCTGCTATCTTAGTGGCTTTTGGGTTGCTGATTCAGAAGTGCCTGAGGGCTATCCTGCAAGCAGCAGCAGTAGCACCGTTGGCTTTTGCTTCACAAGGACTCGTATTTTGCTGCTCAGCCTCTTAATCAGCTGCAGGATAACAGGAGGGAGACAAGAAGAAATAGCCTGAAAGTTACTTACTGATTTTGTGGGAGACTCAAGGAAGGAGAACAGCTCTATGTAAAGGAAAGACAGACTTCCAATAGAGAGGTGCAGAAGAAGGCTGTTGGACACTGCTGCTCCCTGCCCAAAACTAGAAAGTGGAATAGAGATGAAGATATTACGAGGAAGGGTAAAGATGATGAGAACAGCTGATGTTTTGTGTTTCTTCATCTTGGTGAATGCAGGTAGAAGAATGCATTTAATTTTGTAACAGTTCACTGCAGTGAGCGATGTCACTTTGTTTCATTACTGATATTGAAGCCTTGGTTTTGGTTTTAACCTTTGTTTTATTGGTTTTAACACACATCTCTTGCTTTCAATATAATCCTGTATGTTTGCTTGCTGGCTTGTGTGTCCCACCACCCTCTGCTGGAAGGAGCAAGGATTTTTCAGCTGTGGCCTCGTGCCCCAGGCAGCCTGGGTCCTGCAGCAGGAGTGGGCTGTGCAATGGCGTGGGAGAGGCCCAGTTCTGCCCTGCTGTTACTGGCATCCATCCGGCAGAGAAAAGAGTGGTGTATTGAGGTTTGGTGTATAAAATGCTGTTTAGTTTCAGGGCAGTGCATGGCCGGGTGAGATGGTGAGCACAGGGTCTGTGATAGCAGGGTGCTGATCTAGATGACTTGTCCTATTCTGTTTTGTTACCTTGACCACCGTTGTTAGGTCTGTGGATTTGAGGATTAATAGTGTTGCCAAAATAGGCTGACTCACTGATGGTTCTCCTCTATGTCCTTCCTGGAAAGGTGGCTGGTACCAGCTGCTGCCTTGGGAAGGGGTAAAACGCCCCAAAGCAGGTAGCCACAGGGAGCTTTCTTCCTCAGAACAGTATCTTTTATAGGCTAAAACATAGAGCTTGTCTGTCATTTTTATTTTCTTACATCTCTGCTCAAGTAATTTTTTTTTCTTAAATTCTTCGTATCTTAAGGCCACTTCATACCAGCCATGTAAATACTCTTGTTCAGTGTAAAATGTCATGCTCCCAGTTCACGTTTCCATAAAGCTGCTTTGGGAGGGTATCCCAGAGAGAAGTTAAAGAGGAGATTCTAAGAGAGGCTTTTGTTTTGTTATTATGTGTCTGTTCCTGTATTTGATATATGAGAATGTTTACACTCTTCACCCTATCTATCTTCTTTATCTCTTTGCTGTAGAGATACCTCTGTGTCTTTGTTTTGTTAATCTCTTCTGTGGAATATGAAGTCTCTAATCTTTCTAGTTCATACAGGGAAACCTTTCAATACATGCTGTAATTCTGTCAGTGTCTAGAACTGTTCAGATGAGATCTCAGACAGGGACCGGCTTCCTTCCCTGCACAAGCAAGCTGTTGTACAGATGAAAGAACTTGCACCACAGCTCTGAAACATGTTATTCAGGCCATGGACAGGTGTTGTTTCCAGATTTCAAAGGCAATACATGATCCAGACAAGTCTGCAAGAACCTCTGGTCTTAATTAGCTGTAGATTTCCTGAGCAGCTCTCTCAAGTCTTGGAAGAAACGTAATGGCCTCACAGGATTTTCCTTCCCCTCCTTTGTACGAGGCTCTCTAATGGCCCCAACGTTGCAAAGAGCACCTTTGTGCTGTAAAGTCACTTTGGATGTGGGCCTTGTAAGAACATGTCCAGGCTGCTGGCTGCTGGGTCCATCTGCCTCCACTGTAGGCCTGGAATGACTGGGTGGCTTCCAGACTTGAAGATGATGGTGGTATGGTTGTCCCTATGGTCGTGTCACTCAGTGCTGGTTATTGGTATTATTCCTATTCCATATTTCTCCCTCATGAGACAAAGACAGTAATGTCTTTTCTTAGATATTTGGAGACATTTAAAAAGGGAGAAAAGGAACATGCTCCAGAGCTTTCAAGTAGCTTTGTGGAAAAGATAGAGTGTATTTTATTTTGGGAGTGATGTATAGCCCAGATAAGACTTTTCACCAAGAACCATTGTATCTCAAGTTGAATTCTTAATTGATTTAGCTCCTCTGATTTGTATTTTGCCAGTCGTGAGCCACTTACCTTTGGACTGAGTCCAGGGTGCAGTGGAAAGTTTGCTGAAACCTCATCAGCTTTTGATAAACCTGAGTGAATTTCAGCCCTGCACATTTCTTGAGAATAATTAAACACAGTTAAGCAGCTGATGGATTTGAACCTCTGGCTCCAGTCAGCTATATTTCACAAGGAATGGGCTCATGAAATTCATGGGGTTTTTTATGGATCTTCCTTTGGCCTCCTGTGATGGATAACTGCATCTGGCAACCCAGGGTGGATGTTTTTCCATCTCCCACTCATTACCAGCGTGAGCTGCTCCATGTGGCACTCCTCTCTCATCAGTTTCTGTTTCTCAGTGGTAAATTCCCCGGTATTTATTTCTCCTTTTCCCCTTTTTATGTAACATTCAGAGTTGTTATCCTTTACTTTAATATCACTTTCTATCAGTACAACTGCTGTAGTCACAGCGAGGGTGTAGTGCTATGGCAACAGTGTATTAGCCGCAATCTTGCCAATGAGTAAGACACAGCACAGAAATCAGATGATTTATCAAAATCTGCTGTGGCAGAACTGAGCAATGAGCCGGTGGCCTGAGCTGTCCCAGGACCTGCCCGTCTCTTTCATGTTGGTTGTGACACTCAGATACGTTCTCTGCTGACAGTCTCCAGCGGTGCCATTTCAAACCTGACTTAGCACCTTGCGGAATATTTTCAGATGTGCGGTAATCTCCCGGCTATCTTTGGTAGTGAGCAAAAATGGAAAGCGAGCATTTTTTTTTCTGTGACTTTTCCTCAAAGGTACTTTCTGTGACTTCAGGGAAGGAGAGAACATATAAATGGGAAAAAAAAAATCTCCTGGAGTGGAGCACATGAGAGATGTGTTAGATTTCCACTGCTAAAGGCTGCAAGTGCTGCCCTCCACCATGGGGTACCCTGAGCTCCAGGTGTGGCCCCGCAGGGTGCAGCCGTGCGCCTCTGTCCCACGTACACAGCTGTGATGGGCACTGCGGCACCGTACGTTTGTTAAACCTTTGCCCAGATGTGGCAATGATAAGAAATCCCTGACACAAATTCGATGCGTGCGGATATGTAGATGCTCCTCGCTGTCAGGGTTTGGCCAGAAACTCCTGGAGTGGCATCAAGCAAGAGCAGGCTGCTGCAGACGTAAGGACACGGAAAGCTTTCAGTGAGACTGGTACCAGCGCTTAGACAAATTATGTTTGCTTGTTGCGCCCTCATACCTAATTAGTCTCCACTTCTACTTGCATGCACTGAGTCAGTGAGTTCATATTACTGTTGTCACTACCCTAATAGTACAGGAAGGTGATTTGAGTTAGAAGGTGCTTTGTTTTTCATGCTATAAGCCTGTGCCTTGTGATTTGAGTGGAAATTTTTTTATTGCGTACCAGCATACTGAAGTCAATTATCAGATGCTGCTGAACAGTTAAATGAGCAGTCCTTGGAGTCTTCTTATTAGGTGTAAGTATTCCAAGTTTGAAGATCTGTATGCTTGAGGTTCCCACGTCTTCCTCATCCCCTACACAGGCAGATCACACCATCTCTCTGCTATGAAGAGGAGACCTGTAGACTCCTGCTGCACATTGTGCTCCGTGCCTCTGGCTGCTCAGGAGCACTCAGCACCCTGGAAGCCCTGTGTGCACACATACCTGTGTAAAATGGACTGGTGCCTCGTTCACCATGTGAATCGTGGACACGTCCTCACACAGTGAGCCCTGAGCTGGGCTCACAGGATGCTAACGCAGAGCCAGCAGCTTCACTCTAGAGGAGGCTTTTTGAGGTTTGCAAAATCAGATGTGATCCCTACTCTCTCATGCAGTGGGGAAGATGAGCTGTTGGTGGTTTGTGCCTCATCTGCAAAAGGCTGAACCAGGGTGGAGAGGAGAAGCAAGATGGATTTCAGTCCCTCTGCAAGCCGGTATCAGTGCCAAGGCTGAAAGCCAGTTCTTGAAATCCCAAGCTCCATCCTCTGTGTCCTAATGCTTCTCTGAGCATTTGTAAGGTTTTGACGAAAAAAAAACCCAAACCTTAATTTGCAGCAGGATTCAAGAAGGATGTCCCACTCAATTACTTAATGTTAGGTGAACTGTAATTATAAGGCACAAATGTGTCCTGCTCCAGAGCACCAAGCAAAAGAGCAGAAAAGATTATTTGTTGCTTAATTTAGCAGAGGAAGGCAGTTGACAATGCATGAGTTGGTCTGACACCTATCACGTTTTGTGATCTTATTTGTTAATCTTCTTAACTTTCTGTTTTATTAGGATAGACTTTCAAGAGCAAATAGGATAAATGAGATTAAGTCTGTCACCCCAAATTACTCTCCTCTGAGTTACGAGCAGATTCACTCTGTCGAAGAAGTGTAATTATGAGCAAAATGCTGCCTGTGTAATTGTGTGCTTCATTCAGAAGAATTTGAGATGCCTAATTATCTGCGACGTGCCAGGGCAGCACATGCTGGCTCTTCATTTCAACAATAAACAAAAGCATGGAAGGTTTCTGTCCCGTGTGCTTACAGAAGTAGCACAAAGCAGCACAGCTGGTGCCCCCAGGAATCGCAGTGTTATCCATCAGGGCTTCTGGTTCCAGTGAGGGATCTAAATTAACTTAGAGCAGAGCACCGATGATGCAGTGCCTTTGAGAAGTGCCGGGTTACCTGAAAGGTTGGCTGTGGGGAGAGGAGACCACCCGTGGGGAGCAGAGTGTCTTTTGGAGCTATAGATGCACCAGGTGAGGCAGGTGTAGCTGCTGGGACACAGGCAAGTCCCTGCACAACCCGTCCTGGTCCTACCACTTAACTTTTCTGAGGGCATTGCCTTTGAGTTCTGCAGTGACAGCGGTTCTGCGGCTGCTCCAGCAAGTGCAAAGGGCTGTTTCTTTGGCTGTGTGATTCCATGGTGAGATGAGATGGTGACACAAAGACCATAGCCTCTTGAAAACTTGGATTTGTCAGACAACCAAAGAAAGCTTTGAATCCTTGTGGTGTTTATCTGAATCTGTAACTGTCTGTGAAAAGTTCATTCTGGATTTGCCCTGTGGGCCTGTCTGGACCTTTCTGCAGCTTCCTTCTTGGGACGGAGTACAGAAGGTTGGATGCCAGTTTTGCCTGATGGGTTAGCAATGAAACCAGCCTGCCAGACAGGATTACAGTTTCTGTTACTTTGGCTAAAACTGTGTGCATTAGAGGAGAAGGATAGAAGGGATGCTTCATGTTTTGTGAGTCCTATGAGCAGTTTGATTTTCTCTTTCAGACCATTTTACAGTTATGAGTCAGGACTTGATCTCACATCTGTTTTTATCGATCAGCCCAGTTTACAAACGAGGCCTCTTCTGACCCATCTAAAATCTTATGTAATACCTAATACTGCATAAACATTCTCGGAAGAAAAAATGGAAGGATGGTGCACAGAGCTTCTGGCTAGTACATACAGTGACTCACTCTACCCTTTATTTCAGCTTCCACGAAGTATTTTCAGACATACTATTTACCCATTAAATGAGCTGTTTAGCTCAGCTTATGGCTCAAATTTTTCATAGTATTTTGATGTATTTGCTGGGAACACGACAAAGGAAATAACAGATGAGAACATTAACTCTTCCTTACGTTAATCATCTGAGGGAGTCTCTCATGTAATCTTTCTGTGAATTAGCATCTATCTGTAAGAAAAAAATCTCTTCCTGCCTGCTCACAAAGGAATGGGAGAAAATGTGGTGTCCTTCTGATGCTGGGCACAAGAGCACACGTGTTTAACAGTGTCTCTTCAAGGTCAGTAACACCATTCTCAGCTGTTCAAAACAGCACATCAGTAGCACAAGCAGCATGAATTAGATTTGGGAGAATGTTGGGTGTGCATTGTTGTTGTTTTTTTTCTCTCTGCAGGCTTCAGCCTGGCAGACAGCCCGATTCAGCTGTAGATGTAACTCAGGCAAAATGCGATCCGGAATGCGTGTGATAGTGCTTGGTTTATGCATGTGGTGGCAGGGTGCTGCTGCTGACTGGCTTGAGCAGTTTGCTGGGGTCCCTGCTGGTAGGGCAGGTGGAAACTGAAAGAGAAATAAGTTTGCTGTAGGGCTTAGCAGTGAGCTTTAGAGAGGCTGTGAATGGCTGAGTGAGTAAATGCTGTATTTTATTGGATCCAGTTACCTGTCTTGGTCCTGCCCTCCTCTGCAATGGGAAATGATCTTTGCAGTTAGAGCAACCGTCCTGTAACTAACAGGCATTTCTTCATGCTCTTTCCAAAGTCCCCTTGTTTCTCTCCTTGTCCTTTTGTGCCCCCCAGTTACATGTGCTGGGTATGCCGTGTCTTTCAGTGTTTTGGAAGAGTACTCTCGTGGCAGTTGCCCTTCGCTTGCTTTTCAGCATTCCCAGGTGCTGCAGCCACCTGCAGAGCTCGTGCTCCGCCCAAACTTCCACCAGGGAGAGGTTTTACGGAGTTGTTTTTGCCTGTTATTTAGAGTTGGAAACCACTCAGGAAGATGCTGTGGGATGTGAATGTCCTTTGCGTTGTACCTGCTGTGGTGATCAAGGGTGTAAGAATCCCGTTTTGCTTTCTGCCAGTTGAGAACTGAGCACTGTCTGTAAGCAGGCAGTGTACGCAATAAACAGAAATGCAACAATAGAATGCAGCTTTTACACAGAGAAGCAGAATGCCGGGTTGCAAAGAAAGCAATAGGGTTGCAAAGCCCCACAAGCCATGTGAGCAGCTGGTGCTTTCTGTGCTGTGGAACAAAGCATCCGTACAAAGGGTGGATGCAGCATACTGTAAATTGCTGAAACTGGCAATTGAAATTTCTGGTGTTAAATTGTGAATCCAGCCTTGCTGAATGGCTGGCAGAGAGCAGATGAGACTACTTTTGTGATGGTGGTGAATGGGAAGAAACTGCTCGATGCAGCCAAAAGAGCCCTCACCTATAACTTTTCTCCCCTACAGGTGCCCCTGGCTGACAAAAGCCATCTCCCCAGCCATCCCGGTATACAATGGGCTCGTGTTCTTGTTTGTGCTGGCAAACTTCAGCATGGCAACTTTCATGGACCCTGGAGTTTTTCCACGAGGTAACAGAAAATGGGACTGGTGGGTGCCCTCCCCCCTCCCCCCTTTCTTTTCTTTGATAATCTTTCTTGTAGACTTTTAATTTGTTTATGTATTATCTTTTACCCTCAGCTGGCAGTAAAGGTGATATAGCAGTGAAGAGCTTCTGAGACTTCCTAGCTTCTGAGCTGGGAGGTGTCAGTTGTCCTTGCACTCGCTGGGGCTGGCAGTTGAGGGTACAGCACTGCACAGCATCGTTCTCCTTTGAGCAGCAGTCCTGACTGATGTGATTCCAGTTGCCATCCCTGTGTCATGCTGGCATGTTGGATTTACGTTGCTGTCTTCACAATAGGAAGTTGAATGTAGTGGAGGGGAGAGGCTGAACTTTCTGAAACATCTTCATCAAAGCAGACTTTCCTTCCAAAAAGCCTTAAAACAAATGTGTAAGCATTGAATGCTAAAAAAGGTAATGATTAAGGCTTGCTTTAGAGTGTATAAAAATGTATACATTTAAAAGATATCCCTGCTTAAATTAATATGGATGCACAGCTGATTAAATAGGATAAAGATCACTCTGCTCATGTAATGGGAACCACAGTGGAGCTCTCTCTTTTAACACGAGTTAATGAGAGAATTATCACCTCATTTTATCTGTCTTCCAGTAATTATTCTCATGCAGCTTGCATCAGAGACTGCTCTAAGCAGTCTTGCCAAACCAGCGGATCTGTGCTCTTTGCAAGGTATTCTTGCCCACCTCTATTCTGTGAATATAAAAGGTGTTTTGAATTGCCATTGCACCTGACAAGAGCAAGGTACCTGCCCTGTCAGCTTACCTGAATAGTGAGTGCCAGGTTTCTCCAGGTAGTGGGGCATAATGATGAGCTTCTGCTGCCCTTCCCTCCAGCTGAGCCCTTTGAACCTCTGAGCAATTACTGCAGCACTCCAGTAAAGGAAATAATTGTGTGTAGAGGCAACATTCAGTCATTTGTGCAGGATGATGTGCATGAAGGTACAAATGTGTGCTAGTGAGATTTTCAAAAAGGTAAGCACAGGAGCTTTTATTTAGTTTCCTGCATTTTTCAGCTCCTCCCTCTCATCAGACCTAACCACGCTTGAATATTCTGTGAGCATGAGGTTATTGATGGCATCCATGCTCTTTGCCTTCAGTAGGAGGAGAGCTGAAACAATGTTGTTCAGCTTTGAACATCTTAGTTTGGGAATCTAATATCTTTGTACTGCATGGTTTCCTCAAAGGGGAGCTTGCTGAGGAACATTCACCGTGCCCTAGTGTGATCAGGACTGAGCATTTTGTAAATTCACGCCTTCCTTTAGACTTCTCTAACTTCCTCTTGCCAACAAGCTCTTTAGTTTGGTCTTTGCATTTAAAGGAGAAAAGGATATGGAGATCAAATGGAAACTTTGAAATATTCATAGCATCATTAAGGTTGGGAAAGACTGCTAAGATCATCTAGTCCAACCATCAATTAATTCTTGTCAACTTTTAATTCCCAGTTCCCTTAACACAAAGGAGTCAGGAGCAAAGCGGAGTGCCCTACAGCTCACCTTTCTTCCATCCCTTTCTGTTCACTTGTGGCCGCAGGCTTATCTCCCTGTGCCGTGCACGTACTCGGTCTGGAAGAAGTAGGGAGAATGCAAGAAGAGATGGGAGTCATACTTAAAGAAAATGAGGGGGTAAAAGTGTAAATGTGTGAAGGAAGCAATCTGAGAAGGAAAAGATGGGAAGGACTATAAATACCAGTGCTGGGAGGAAAGGGGAGCAGCTGTTATTTCAGATCACAAGTGTGCATGCTAAAAAAGCTATCACCACCCCACGCCACCCACAGAGCTGCAACCCAAGGAGTTCAAAACCTGTAGGAGTGATTTAAAATGATATATGATGGATCTATTTGCTTTCTGCTGTTGAAATTACAGATTTAATCTTGGTTTTCAAGCTTTTTAGCGCATTTCTGATCGTTACAAATTTACTTTAAAAGCAAAATAATAGAAAAGCAGTGCAAAAACAGAATCTTAAGAAATCAGGATTCCTTTAAGGAAGCTGCCCAGAATCATGAGATGTGTTATAAAACCAGGAGATTTGGTTGCCTTTTGTCAGCAAATAATACTGAGAGAATCTGAGTGGGAAGGTACCACCCTCTACCAATGTCTTCTTGTGCTCAGATCACCAAAAGCTGGTAATAAGGACATCTCTAGCTGTATCATATGAGCTTACAGGTTCTCTGGCATGGAGGAAGTGAACCTACCTTTTTCTTGTATTACTGAACAGGGCCTGAATTGACCCCCCAGATCCGTTACTCATTTACTGATTCTTTTTTTTAATTTGCTGGCTCTCTGAATGATCCTGGTATGAACCAGGACTTGCTCTGTGCAAGTGAGCTACCAGTAATGCACAAAAATGAATGAGAAGAAAGGGAAGTTGCTGAAATTGAGACTGCCCTGACAAATCTGATTTACAGTCTGAATTGAGTTTGCTGATGTTTGTTGCTGGCTAATTATAAATACGAGCTACAAACTGAATTCCAGTATTTTTTATGTGAATATTCTATAAATACTCTTCAATTGTGTGTCAGACTGATGTGTTCATACAACCATATACCACTGTACATAGCTATGTACAACTTACTGACTTTTTGACTGCTTGGTCAGTTTTTTTACAGGTGTTGAAATGGTGTGACCAGTCTTGTGCCTTGTTTTCCTGTGCCCACACATGTATTGTGCAGCATGGACTGATGTGAAGTCTTAAAGAACCCAAGGATTGTATTAATAGAAGTGCCCCAAGGGATTTAGAGTCTGGCTCCCACTGACTGTCACTGATCATTTATGAAGGAAAATTGTAGGGAGCAGTGCCAGTACAGCAGTCTGCTTCCATGCACAAACATTAATCCAGAGAATATTCTTGCAAGGTAAATATTGTAGCTGAGCCAGATCCCAGACTCATCTAAGCGAAGGGAAAAGCTCCATGTGAAGTTGGTGGAAATTTGATCATTTTAGTAGGGCTAACACATTTAGAGAGATTTTATATAGAACAGCGTGACAGTTATTGATGCCCCACCAGGATAATATCATCAATTTCCACCTAATTTGGAGTCTGTCAATGCCAGCTGCACTGCAGTGTTTAACCAGGTGTTAAGTAGAGTTTAACTACTTACCTATTCTCTGTAAGGTAAGAAGAAACAAATAAAGATTATAGGAATCTAGAATAAAAGATGAGCTTTCGTGAACATCATTCTTTCCTTTTCTTCCCAAGATGCATTTGTCCATTCTACACTGGCTTTTATTTTTTGCATTTATTTTTAAATGGCCTCTTTTTTTAAACAGGGCAGCACTTGGCTGAGACAATAAGCCATCCACCCACTGGGTTGTCATTAATAAGATGACTCTGCCGTATTGTCCTCCCCATCTTAGTAATGGCAAAGAGAGGCTAAATAACTTATCCCAAGGTTGCAGAGTGAGAAAATCAGAATACAGGATTTGATGACTTCCAGTCCTTTGCTCACATCACTAGATTGTACTGCCTTTGGGAGAAGTGAGAGCATCCCAGTTATGTACAGCTGCTAAAGTAAGAATATTCAGGGTATGCTATGAAGGAGCGAGCAGGAGATATGCTATAAGGAAGCAGACTGTGGTGCCAGGGCTCACTGCAGGCACACCAATTGCTTCTCACTGTGGCATCAAGCTCTCAGGAGCAAAAGAACTTTGGGATGGTGGTGGGCTGGCACTGGAGTGCTTGACAAATTATCACCTGTGGTCATCTGGGCTGATTTGGAGGTTTGAGCTAACAAAACCTTATTTTAATATCTCTTAATGTAATTTCTTGTGGTTTATGTGCTGGTAAGCTAGCACTGAATTAATCTTAAATGCATGCGGCAGAATGTCTCACAACAGGAGCTTGAATTAGTTCTTGATTTCCGTCTCCTCTTTGACTCTAGTCTGCATCTCATCCCATCCATTCTGCCTGTAACTGCTGGCTAAGATAAGACTCAAACACTTCTTTTTGTCCAGGCTCTGGACTGGCTGCCTGGTGCTCCTATGGGAGTGTTGCCTTGGGTACAGAAACAAGCCCAGATCACTGATGTGTTCAGCAGCCAGGACAACCTGTTCTGACAGTCCATCACTTCCACCACTCTCTGTTTCTATGACAAGCCCAAGAGCACATGCAGTGCCCCTGTATCCAAGGCACTGACTGGATTAGGTATTTTATCATTACTTTCTGTTATTTCCAGTAACTTTTAGTTTTGCATTGAGCAGCAGATGAAGATGAAGACAAAGATGACGACTTCCGAGCTCCACTCTACAAGAATGTGGAGATTAAAGGAATCCAAGTACGGATGAAATGGTGTGCCACCTGCCACTTCTACCGTCCTCCACGCTGCTCTCACTGCAGCGTCTGTGACAACTGTGTTGAGGTAACAGCGCTGTTGATTGTGTTGACTTTGGCCCAGTGATGCAGTTGCACATACAAACTACTGGAAACATGCAGTTGGGTCCTTCCCCCAGTATTTCAGTTCTTGGAAGTTTCCAGCTCTAACCTTGGTGGTGGTCTTCTACTGATCAGTACCGTTTGATCAGTACCATACAGCCTTCTGTTACGATGTATGTTACATATGCAATGTTGTTTGATGTCAGCTTTGTTGCTGATGATAATTAGGTTAAAAAGTTTATAATCCTGGCTGTGTCTTCCTGGAGGTAGCTTAGGGGTCTTGAATGTAGGAAAGAGGTAGATGGGAGCATTTATGGAGAGGCAGAGTTTAGGAGAGCAGAAAGTCCAGGGTGAACTGTTCTCAGTTGTGTGTTTGTCCACCAGAGTAGGCACCAGTTTGTTTGAAATTATGTGATGAGCCATAAGATCATTGGGGATGTGCGGAACTCAAAGTCAGAATTCTGTGTGTAGTTCTACACTCAGAGGGAGGGCTCTACGTTTACATCAACACCTCAGCTTGGAGCACGAACTCAATCATGCTTCTAATGTTAGTCCCTCTGAATTATGGGGCTTTCGTGTTTCTTCATAACCCTGAGGTCTTGGTAATGCACACAGGGTATTTAAAAATAACCCCCAAACAGTAAGGAGTGCTTTTGGGCTATAGACATCTCTGAAAGTTTTAAGTATAGAGTGCTGTATCCACAGTACTTGTGTTGCCTGGGGGCAGTTTCTATTGCTAAGCTAAAAATTCCACTTGTTAAGGATCATTTCTGATGCAAAGTCGTTTTTTTGTTTTGGTTTGGTTTTTTTTCCAGATAAAAATGTGATTTTTTTTAATGTATCTAAAATATATTCAGCTGTGCCATTAAAATGAAAGAGACTGCTAATCATAAAGCAAAAAATGCCAGTATTAGCTAGAATGCTGTGTACACCATCTTTGTCCTAATCCTCTTTGCCAAAAGCAAGGGAATAGTCCCAAGGAAAGCAGCACAGTTGCTTATGTGTGAAAGGCTGACAAGGTTTATCTTGTGTCAGTGATTTTCTCCCTTGGGAGAAAGTCCTTAAGGAGGATGCTGGATATGAGAAGATGGAGGGTAAGGAGTGACTGAAGTCCCTGGGTGGAGGAGAACATCCACAACTATTTGTTTGTTGTCACACAGTTGCGTTAGACTGCTGTATGTTGTTAAATAGAAGTGGATTTTTTGGAGAAAACCTGGCTCGTATATTGCTAGTTTTAAAACAAGTGTTCTCACTATTTCCAGGTTCTAAGGACTGCTTAGATGATGGCCAGTTCTCAGTTATCCCATGGAATTTGTTTCTTCTCCTCTCCCCAGTGGCTTAGCATGAAAATCCATTTTCAAGAAATGACATTTTGTCAGAAAAAGATTGCCCAAAACTCAATGGTACAAACACCGTTTGCTGCCACAGGGCCTCCAGGGGAGGCAGTTCTGCAGCAGAAATGAAACTGAGAGAGAATCCAAAAGTAACCCAAATGAACCAGTGGAATGCAAGGTGACTGCCTACTTCTCAGGAAGATTTATTGACTGTCAGACTGGTTCAATGCTTCTTATTCTTCTGGTGGGCAAGAATGAAACTCTGCTTGTATAATTAAATTATGATTGCTGTGAAGAAATATAGGCAGAAAGCATTAATAACTTCTGAATCGATAAATAGTTATCTTAAACAGCATACTTTATTGATTCTTGTGCTGTTTATTTCTATTCACCTGTCTATTCTACAAGACCTTGAAGACAGTGATAAGAGTGACTCTGCTGGCTTTTCAATGTGGGACCCATTCAGGGTTAGAATTCTCCTCTTTTCTCTTTCGGTCTAGAATGTGCTATGAAAGTTCCTAGCCTGAATATAAAACTTTTGAGCCAGTTTGATAAAAATAACCTAACAACGAAAAAATGACAATGCTTGCAGAAATGGAATCAGTTGAAAGCCGAAGCCTGCTGTGACCAGATGGACTGAAAAATAAATCCATGACAAAAGTAGTCAGATTTTTTTTCTTTACTGAAGTGTTCACAGCGGGTATTTATATAGTTTCATAATCTGTAGATATTTTAGGCAGCGTACAACCAGATTCGCATCGTAGACATATGCTGTGTCAGCATTCCAAGCATAGCCTGAAATGATCCTAATTAAATCACCTCTGGCATTTTCTGATGCGCTTTGAGAAAACTGATTGATTTCTTTTATTTAGTAAAGTTTTGGTACATACATTGGGCAAAACTTACAAATGCGAAAATTTGCGGGGACCTGGTTGGTGGAAAGGTATTTTTCTTGAGGCTCTCTATTGAAAGTCCAGTTACGTATAAATATGGAAATGTTGGGGAGACAATTCTGCAGCCTACATTGCATCTTCAGAATGTTATGGAGTATGGTAGCTTCACTGTAGTTGACTCCCCATGTGATGGATGATTAAAAAGCAATCAGTGCATCTGCTGCCAGTGGATAAATAGCCTGTTTTATGTTGAGATGTGTTCTCTTAACTCTATGAACTCTCAAGTACCTCTCCATTCATATGTAAAGAAACCATTCGGTGCTAAGAAGAGCCTTATAAAGAGAGCGCACCTGGTTTGTAAAGCTTCAGAACTAGCTCGATGTGATTTTACATGACAGCAGTTCAGATTTACCTCTAAGAAATGCTATTTCCTTTCACTGTTTGGATGTTGTTCCCTGTCTCTCCCTTTCTTTACAAGGATTTTGACCATCACTGCCCATGGGTCAACAATTGCATAGGACGGAGGAACTATCGCTATTTTTTTCTCTTCTTGCTGTCCTTAAGTACGCACATGGTTGGAGTATTCACCTTTGGCCTGATTTTCGTATTGAACCACATGGAAAAGCTGGGAGCAGCTCATACCACCATTACGTATCCTTCTTCTTGGTCTTCGGAGACACAAGGTGGCCTAGAGGAAAATATGAAAGAGTGGATATGAAGGTTTGTCTTCCTGGAACTGGTGCAGGTTTACTCCTCTCCTGATTCCTGTTGCCTCTCCCCTGTAAATGCTTAGGACAATTCTTCCTCTCTACTCATTTGACCTGTGGTTACCCCCAGTACTGTGCCTGATCTTTTGTCTATCTCAGTCATTGCTAAGGCACACAGCAGGAAGATGCTGTGCCTCCCTGAATTTTCCTTCCACTTGGGTGTGACTCTACACTGTTCGGTACTCTTTACCGTATTTAAACACATGATGCAGTAGTGTTTGCCCTGGAGGTACTTCATCTTCATGGCAGTGTTGTAATACACTAACCCCTGGCTCTGAGGATTGCTACTCCCTTTGGTAGTTTAGCACAGAATGGACTTTACAAGACGTTTGAAGCCAGGATCAGTGAGTTTATTTTTGAACAATCTCAATGGTAACGACTGTTGGTTGGAATAGATGGACTTAAGGTGAAATTTTATTAACCTAATTGAAGATGATGAACATGCTCCCTATTTCCAAGATTTTTTCTCCTTTTCCTCTCCTTATTCTTCTTAGTTTCATTTTCCCTTCACTCACTCCAGTTTCTTTAACTCCTGGGTACAGAATGGCTGTGATGTGTGTGGCTGGGTTATTCTTTATTCCAGTCATTGGTCTCACTGGTTTCCATATTGTTCTAGTGGCACGAGGACGCACAACCAACGAGCAGGTAAGCAGCAGTCTTTCCTCTGTGTTTGTAGCTAAGATGGTGATTTGGAAAGAAAAGCCAGCAAGTCAGCTTGGACAAATAAGAAAACCTAACGCTCCTCTGGGGGGTTTTGTGAGGATCTAGGAACTTCGCCTCATTTTCATTTTCTTTTTTTTTCTTGAATGCACTACAAGCTCAGATGTCCCCCTTCTCCTACCCACAAAGACTTATTTACCATTTAAAATCTACTCATGTCCTTGAAATCGGTTTTATGTGGTGAGTACTGTCAACTCCAGAAGTTCAAACTTTATGAGTCAGACTGAACAAATCATGAGATTGAACAAAAGAAAGAAAGGAAAAGATTTAATCAAGTCTTTGCCCTATCTCCTGATATTTTGAACTCCCCCAGCCAACCCACATGCTCTTAATAAGGTCTGAGCTAGCTCTTTGTCTCTCTTGTCTTTGTCTCCCTTGTTCTCATGCGTATGTGCATGCACACACACACAGGCTATTTGACCTAACTTGTTTTGCTTCTCGAAACCAAGTGCTGACACAGCATCTTGTGCCAAAAAACCTGTAAAAAAAAACCTTGTTCCCTTGCAGTTACTCACATGTATAATGTTCAGACCCTGTGTGGGGTCTCTGCATGTATACGTGTGCATACACTGATAGCATGCAACAGGTGATAGAGGTTTAGTCATGGGATCCATAGCATGCCTCTGCCATTTGTAAGGAGTAGCTCAGCTCTGGCAGGCAGAGTGCCAGTAAGCTGTCTGAGGCTTTGTACACTGGGATGAGATTGTTTCCTATCCTGCAGGAGACAACAAAACCACGCATAAAACCCATGAATAGTGTGAGAAGTTAACATAGGCAAAGAATCTGAAGTCATCCTGAATTGTTGCCTAACATGGCCTTTGAACAAAGCAGGCTTACTGCAGCTGAAAATCCTTAAATGCTTTGCTGTGCCTGCCTTAGTCTTGCTTGGAGTCAGCTGGTCATAATTTTAAAATTGATTTTGGCCAAGTATGAAGTTTGATAGTGCAAACAATAGTAACATGAAACCCAAGGCATTTTCGTCTCTCATCCCACATCATGTTCTCTCTGAGGCTTGTTTCTGTGCAGGCTCAAAATTGTCCACAAAAATTTGAGGCTGAGGAAGAAGGAAACAAATTTTTTTTTTAATTAGAAAACAAACCAAAAATTACTCTATTTCTAGTTACATTGACGTTTGGACAGGTTAAGAATTTTGCGTTTAATTTAACTGAAATAACTGTTGGAAAAGGCATCCTTGGTTGCTTTGGTTTCTTGAGCTACCAAACCACTTGAGATTAACTCCTCTTTCCACGCTCCTTTCTGAAAATCAGATGCAACACTGTCTTAATTTCTGTGCAGTCCTATGTAGTGCAGAGCTGTAAGCAGACGATGGGTGTTGGCAGCCTTCAGGTACCTCTCTTATCTAAGTAATTAGGACCACAGGCTAACAGTGATAGATAAGAGATCTGCTTCTGGCTTTGCCATTGTTTTAAAACATTCCTTTTTGTCCTGTAGTCTTAGTATTGATTTTCTTTTCTGACACTATTAGTTATCTGCAGGCAAGTCTCTGGTTTCAGTACCCTCAGTGCACTTATCCCCTTTTCCCATTACATCTCTGTAGGCCAGTGGTGCAGACGTGTGGTGTTCTACTGTGCATTCTTGGGGACCGTTCATTCCAGAGCTCGTAGGTTTTGTGCATTCATAGAAGACAGACTGTGATTTAGGAGTGCATGGTGGCTGAACATAGATCTTGTGAGCTTTTTGAATGCCTCTGAAAGTATTTTATGGAACCAAAATAACCAACATCTACTCATAGCCTGGTATTTTTAGTTTCTGGATAGAGTAAATAAATACCTTTCCTTCCAAGGCTGCTTTCCATCTGCATCTCAAACTGTGTTGGTCGCTCTGAAAGTAATGCCTCCTATTTATTTCCATGGAAACTGCAACAGATACAAAGAGCACAGTAACATCATTTGCTCTACCAAATTCTCAGCTACAAAACAGTCTTTTTCAACACAGTCATCAAGATTAGCTGTGTGTTTTTGCCTACAGTGAACAAGAGTCTGCATGCTGCACTCATGAAAGTCTGCACCAGTGGAGGTGACCCACTGTCACCACTACTGAAATTCACCACCCACCCCTCACTGTGCTCACAGCCACTTCTGGGTTTCCATCAACAATCAGCAAGCATCAGTGAATGTCAGTGGGTGCAGTTCTTTCCACACGGAGGAGCTCAGTTCCACACCTTCACTCCATCCACACTCCCGTATCAGACACCATTCTGTCAGTGCCCCTCTGCTGCCATCTGTCACACAGCAACAAAACATAACGGGATGTTGGTGGGAAGGTTCAACCTCTGCTGCCGTACCACCAACAGCCGCCTCTGATGTCGTGGGCCAACATCATAAAATAGGAGGCATCACTTTCAAAGCAGCCCTTCTACTTTGGAAAGCAAATTGCTCTAATTAGTAATGTGTTTTGTAAGTTAGAGAAATTTTATTTTCATGCTGTGTTTGAGAAGCTGAACAGAGAGATATGAAGTGCTTTGCCAGCATCTGGCAGCTAGTTAGCTTAAGCTCAGGAATGAATGCTGATGTGCCAGATGTGCAGGTCTGTGTTTTAGTCATCAGGTTAGTCTTCCAACACTCAGAACTTCTAGCATGTCTCTCTTGGCCTTTTAAAGAGTATTATGTAATATCAAATAGGCCAGCATAATATATTGCAAAATCATTTAATCATTGTTATTTTATGTGCAAGTAATTAAAGTATTTCTGGTACTCTTTAAACTTGGTGCTAGATCAGGACTGTGAGTTGATTAAAATGCATTACTTGCAAAAAGCAACATAATGCTTTTATTGGCAACCACTATTAATCTCTCTGGCTTTATTGGTATTTATCCCCATATGGTTACTTTCAAGTATCTGCCTGCTAAGTACAAACCCTTTATAATGTTTATGAAGCTTTGACTACATCCTGCCAGCCTAATAAGACTTGACTTTTATTAAAGTAGCTAATTTCCAAGTAAGCACGGTAATCACTGGGGAGTTCCTGGCACCCTCCCCCATGAGGCAGTAGTTCAGTGGAGGTTACCAGGGAAGGAAAGAGACCAATACAGGGTGTTTGGCTGACAGCAGGCACAACTCATGCAGGAACAGCATGGAGAGGTGAACATGGCAGCTTTGACGTGCACTCATATTGAGCTCATGGTGCTCATGGAAAGGCTTTCACTGGTGTGCATAGTAGCTGGCGGAGGGGTGTGTTAGAGTGGGGGGAAAAGTGCGGTGTTCAAAGAACAGCGGTCTCCTGTTTGGGCAAGACAGTATTGTTAGAACAAGGCATACCTGCCTTCCTAAGGGTTGGGCAACGACTTTTATGAAACCAGAAGTTGAACACTGACCTGAACGTGTTTCCAGGTGACAGGTAAATTTCGAGGGGGAGTGAATCCTTTTACCCGAGGATGCTGTGGAAATGTGGAACACGTGCTCTGCAGTCCTTTGGCTCCCAGGTAAGAGAAAGGGAGTAAGGGAGGTGGAGAAGTTGCTGGGAAAGAGAGAGCTGTGGTAGCAGCTTCACTGTTGCATAGCTGTAACCTGCCCAAACAGTTGCTTTCTTCATATAATTTGTAATCCTTGTGCCAGAAACGGGTATTTGGAATGAGCAAGTCAGCTTATATCAAGAGCTGGTAGCCTTATCTCATTAACTTGTTCATCCAGTGGCTTTCAGTAACAACTTTCAGTATGTTACCATACTTCCAGCATGACTTTTTGCACTTTCCGGTCAATGTCCAAGTATAGGTGAGGAATTCTAGCCTACTGGACGCAAAAAAGGAATCTAAAATCAGCATTTCCCCTTGAGACTTGAATCTAATTTAAGGCAGCTGTGGTTTTCAATCTCACTGTCACTTTCATTATCATAAAACAGATTTTCAACCAGGTCTACATTGTAGAACCTAGCATTTTATTTATGGCTTTCTATTTTTGCGGAAATTGATTTATCCCTTCACATTTTGAAATCAGGATTTTAATGCAGTAGATCAGATGGAGTATAAATATCCTAGATGCTGAGCTGTCTAGCCTGTGTACGCACTAATAACATCACTACCAGAAGATTTATTTGGGCCTTTTCAGGATGCTGAGCAATCCCAGACCTCAGTACTGTTATCTGTCTATTTTTATTTTATTTATTTTAATTTGCTGTACAACAAATAAGTTCTAAAAGCCCATTACCTTTATTAAAATGGAGACACTGGAATAGCCAAAACTTAAAAATCAGGCCAAGATATTCTAAGTGAGCTGGACTTTAGAAGCTGGGAGATATTCTGGTTAAGAGAGGTGTGTGAGCAACGTCACCATTGCTATTCTCAGACTCTTAGCAAGTCATGTTTTTGTGTTTTGTGAAGGCCTGCTCAAACTGTCCTGCATACTGAAGGACACTGAGCCGTCACTGCTAAAATGTCCTTTTCACTAGATGAAACAGAAAGCTTGTGTATTGTGCTACTGATGTGTTGTGCAGCCATTGCCAAATTGCACTTACAGAGTCACGGTCCACTGGAAAGTAATTAAGTATCTAAAATCATCCATTTCCCTTTAGATTTGTTGCTTGCTACAGGCCTGTTTCTTTTACTTCCATTCATGTTAACACTCCAAACACACTCCAGAAGCAAGTCACCGTGTGGTATGCTATAATTGACAGCACATCTTCTTCACATTAATTCCCCACTCGCTGGGTCTTATTCCCCCAGTCTCCTCCACCTTCCACTGCAGGGAAGCTGTTTCATGATAACTAGGTAAGATCTAGCAACTTGCTTCCTTTGGTGGTAGGCCTCTCCTGCACTCTTCTCATGATTTGTGCTCTTGTCCATCAGTGCTTTCAAAATTAAATTACTTTTTTTTTTTTTTTTTAAATACATCCTTTCCTTTTGCTCACTAAAAAGCCCAATGATCTTTTTGTTGCTTTTTAATTATTACTCGGTCTGACTTCCACTGAAATAAATGGAGTTTACTTATGTGGATTCTATCACATCCTTAAATCAAGCCTCAAGTAGGAAAATTGTCTTGTCTCTATGTCTAATTTTTAGGTTATAGTTTATTTTAATGATATCTATTGAACACTTAACCAGGTATGTAGTTGAGCCCAAGAAGAAGCTGGCTGTGAGCGTGAAGCCTCCTTTCCTCAGACCTGATTTATCTGAACGACAGATCACAGTGAAGATCAGCGACAATGGGATCCAAGCCAACCTCAATCGGAGCAAGGTGAGGCGGTTGTTAGGCACTGCTTCTGAAGAGCACGTCCTGAGCACTGTGGAACTAAAGCCTGGAAATAACTTTGTCATAGAAAATCTCCTTGAGAGGATGCATCTCTCGGAGAAACTGGTGGAGGTTGAGTCCTTGTCTCGTACTTTATCTTCTGAAAGTAACCCAGGTTCAGTAGCAGCAGCTCTTGATCTATTATCAGACCTCCAGGCATCTTTCGGGGGGGGGGGGGGGGTTGTTCTTTGCAGTAGTTCATTATTTTTTGTTCCAAGAATTTCCACCTCTGTGTTCGAATTAATTTTAATTAACTCATATTGTGGGAACCCTTGAACCACCAGATTGGCTGTTGTACTTCGAGGAAAGTTAAGAGCTGCCAGATGACAGGAAGGTTTCTGGTCCAGTGAAAGGACCACAGAAGTTGTGCTTCAGAACTTGTTGAGCTCTAAATTTGAGTTCTTCACTCTCCTCTTTCTTTCTTTTTTTGTCTTGTGGGGCTTTTTTGTGTTTTTGTTGTGGGCAGTAATTGATTCTTTGGTCATTTGCAGTCCAAAATCAGCCTGGAAGGTCTGGAGGATAAAGGTATGGATGTGCAGCCACCGCTGCCACCCAAAGGAGATCAAAGCAAATACTCCGAGTTAAAAGGGCAGCTGGGGACCAGTGAAGGTATAGTTGCACGATCAGTGTTTTATTTTTAATAATATGAAAATGTTTTACCCTCTTTAAAATATTATGGTATTCTTTCAGAACACTATGGGGATCTGGGTGAAGGGGTTTGTTTTTACAAGAGCTGTGAGCTAGAGGAATAAACAGGAATAAGCAGGAAGGGGAAAGAAAATGTGAAGTACCTCATTCAAGCTGGGTATTTCAGTTTTGCAGAGTTTTTAAACTTTTAAATCCCCTCTTGAATTTTTGATCGGTTTAACAATGAAAAATGTCATCTTGAAGTAAGGAATGAGAAATATTAGCATAAAATGCTTAGTCATAAGAAACGAATATTTCATTTATGAGAAGATTAAAGCTTTGAGACTGTTAAAGAAATCTCCTTTCTTCAGACAAAACTATTTGCTGAATTGATCCCAAGTAACCAGTAATTTGAAGTACAGCAAAAATACTACTCACCAAAATACGTCACACCACTTTGTGTAACACCTTTTCTTCTTTCCTTTAGATTATTGCTCTGGACACGGGCACTGTTATTTCCACATGGGGCCCTGTTGATTTTGGTGGAATTCATCACAAAAATAGCACGAGTTCCATTCTTTACGGAATGGAGCTTAGCTTGCAGAGAAGCATGGATAGCAAGAGCTTAGGAATGATAGTGTGCTGTCCACACGTTCCAATATAATGTCTGTGGTTTTTTTTCTTATCCAGAAAGTGGCCTTTCACCCAAATTGATCAGCCCTCCTACACCTGCCATGTACAAATACCGTCCGGCTTTCAGCAACAATCCCAAAGTCCACTACCATGCTGCTGCTGAGCAGGTGAGTGAGCTGCAGTAGCCTGAGATAATCTGTTCCCAAATAATGCCAGACAACTTGAGGCTGAGGAAAAATTCGTTACAGGGGTCTTGTGAATCTCACAGCGTGAAAACAAACAACAACATTTGGCATCGTTGTGCGACAGTGTGGATTTTCACTGTGGATTTTCACTGTCCTTCTTCTGAAAACATGTCCGCTTTTGCAACATTCCTTTGCTGAGCTTGATGCATCTGCCCTGCTGACAAGCATGCACTGCTGCTTTGCCAGTGCTTTGACCTGATCCTGAGCTGCTGAGAGGTGTCACCTCCCGCTGGCTTCTCCTGACATACTGCCAACTCCCATTTGCTTCAGTGGAAGCTAGGCGTGCTTAGTTCTCTTTTGGATCAGACCCTTTAGCCACCGGACTGAACTTCACATCCACTGCACGTTCGGTGGGTCCTTAACGTATTAGCTTTTGAGTGGTGAAGGCTGGTAAGAAATAGGGATCAGAGCACAAGGATAAGAACCACAAATGCACTTACAAGCTGCATCGTTTCTCTCTCCTCCTCCTTTACAGGCTGTCACTTGGTCTCCTTTTTCGAGAGAAAGACAAATTTAGCACCATGCTCCAGAGGTATTGAGCTGTTTTGCATAGTTGCCTATCTCCTAGCTCAAAGACTGAAACCAAAGAAAAACTTGGAATGAAACATAATTTTGCCAGTTATGCTTTTTTTATAATTTGCCTTTTAAAATAAATTAGATAGAGAATAAATTGCATTGACTGCATTTGTGATTAAACATGTGGCTGATAATCACTCTTTGCTGAGCTGATGTAGGCAATTTATTATGCTTCATGAAAAACCCTTCCTTCAAGAAGAAGCAGAAACGGTTTTCTTAGCACGTAATAGTCTTTCAAGTGAACAGAACTGTAGGCAATCTTTCATAGAATATAAACAAAGGGAAGCCCTGTATGTTTTCAATGCAGATGAATAAATACTGGCCTGTGTTTCCTTCTCTGAGGTAAATTATTTTGTTGTCTAAATGGTGGGAGGGAGCCTCTCTGCTCTAATTAATCTTAGATGCTTGATTTTGAAGACCTGTGACCTGATGTTCAGAACTGTTGAATATTTATATCTCTGAGTGGAGTGAATAAGAGTGCACTGGTCCCCAGTGTGCTGAAAGGAAGCCTAAAGGATGTCTGACTCAGCACTCCGAGCCAGACATCACTCAACTCAAGAGCTATTTGTGGAAAAGTTGAAGTGAAGTGCTTTTCCAAGGGCATTATTACCAGATTACAATCTCATTTACCTTGACAGAGTTTCAGTTTAGAAGTTATCTCATTGTGTCCATGCATTGACGTACTTATTAGTCGATACTATTTAGCAGTTGCTGTGACTGACTCCTTGATTCTGAGATGCTGTCCATGTGCTGAGGAGTTAAGAGTTTTCTCATGATGAACCTTTGTCGTAGACTGTGAGTCTGAGAGGTGTCCAACTTTTTTTCCTCCTGTGCAGTCCCACGGAGAGCAAATCTGTACATGTCTATTACAGGCTTTTGTTTCTCATATTCACCTCTGTTTTAGATTACCCTGCAGGAGGGACACAGCCAGGGGGCTCTGATAGAAGAGGATGGCAGGAGCCTTGATTACCAGTCTGAACCCAGCCTGGACATCCCCAGCTACCGGAAGAGCTCCCTTCACAAGACCTACCAGTCTTCCCCACTCCAGATAGATTCCTTTGCCATCAATTCACGATCACTGAGCCTGAAATCTGCTGGCAGGAGGGGGACAGACAAAGTGCCCCTTCATCCAATGAAGTCTGAAGGGGCGGCTTCCACTCCTTACAAAAGTATCTTTTCTCCCAATTCCCTGTCGAACAGAAATGGGAGTCTTTCATATGACAGTTTGCTAAACCCCATGTCGCCCTCGGGGAGGAAATGTGTCACCCATTCTGCAGTCAGCTCTGTTGGGTACCACTCACCATATTTATCAGCCAAAATGTGCCATCTACGAGGGAGTGAGCTGCAACGCCAACCGCCTCAGAGCTTCAGCCCAGTGCTGGGGGGCCCAGCTCCACATCAGCGAGACCCCTCTCCAGTCCGCTATGACAACCTTTCCAAAACCATTATGGCATCCATTCAGGAGAGGAAAGAGATGGAAGAAAGAGAGAAGCTCCTCCACTCGCACCCTGATTCCGTGTTTGCAGACTCAGGTGTCTATGACACCCCTAGCTCTTACAGCCTTCAGCAAGTCAGCACACTCTCTGAAGACCCACGCAGCATGGCGATGAGATACGGATCTAGAGACAATCTGATGGCTGCTACCAGTTTTAGCACAAGGAACCCTATACTGCAGTCCTCAGTGTCTTCGCTCTCAAGTGCAATGACAAGAGCACCAAGGACTTCCACAACCTCTCTGCAAGCTGATTTAGCCAATAACAATGTCCAGACGCATCAAGCACTACAAGGCAGGGTGAGCAACGGCTCCTACAAATCACCAGGCCACCAGGTCCCATTGTCCCCCACAGGAATGCCTAGGTCACCCTCTTACGGAGGCCCAAAGGCTGTCTCATTTGTAAACACTGTGGAAATTACAGAGGTGCAATCAGTGGGAGCACAAAGGTATGTACTGCTTATGGTTCTGCTTAGAAATGAGAGGCTCTTTGTGAGATCCCTCCCTGGAGGCACAGCCCTGGTTACATGTTTGTTGTAGGCCAACAAGGCACGTCTGTGGGTGCTCTTCTGTTCTGTGACAGGGCAGAGCAGAAATGACAAAATACTTTCATGTCTGCAGTAACTTGAACTTGAACTGCAGGTGGTCAGTAAAGCTGTAAAATTCATTGTGATTTAGTATCTTAGGTGGACTTGATAATTATTTGCAAGACACAGAGCGAATTATCCCTCCTGTTACACATGAAAGGGTGAAGCTGTTGTAGTGCACGGCCTAAAGGGAGGCTGGACCCCACCTTTGTCTGGGCACAGAGGCACTAATAGGATCACGGCACATACAAGTCCTGGAAGCTGTGCTTGGCATAGAGCGCTGTGTATTCAGCTGTGCTGTGTGTCCAGTAGTACAGAAGTGGTGATGAAATCAGAGGCCATCCCTCTGTCTTCTTCCTTATCGTTAGAAGTGGTTTCTGCGCATCATCTTCAGCTGCAGCTTCTGCATGCACTTACCGTTCTCTTCCTCCTGCAGACTACTGACTTTGCAGTGGGAAGTCTGAAAAGAGCCACGTGGCTCTGCTGAGGCTGCAGTGTGGGGCCTGGAGGGCTAATTGGAAATATTTAGGTTTTCTTTGCACCTGGTAGTTATGGTGCTATGCTGTCCTCTGGTTAAAGTCCCAGGTTTCTCACTCCAGCATTGTTCAACATTTTGGGGAAAGTTAGTGAAATGAGGGGCAACCATTACTATAATTGCCCCAGAGTTTAGCAGGTTGTTCCCCAATGTTTTGAAGCGAGTGACAGTTGTTGTGGTTTGTGTACTGGTAGAAGAGCTAACATGCAGCAGGCAGACAGCTGTTCACCTCTCCTCACATGAGTTAAGTGAGTTTGTTTCCGTGAAAGAAGACCTGCCAACTTTCTTTTGCCTCCCTGCTCTCTGTTTGAGCCCTGGATGTGTCAGCTGCTGCTACAGGAAAGATGCTAATATGAAAAGCTCTTTACCTTTTCTTAATCTGGGACTTCCAGAACATACATGAGGTCTTTTATCCCATCGCTTGGTGAGTCCTGGGGATGAGACACACTAAGTTTTGGCATAGTGGTTTAGTTTTAAAAGGACTTCTGAGAAAAGCCTGTTGTGGGTTCACCCTGGCAGTAGGTCGTAAGAAAGAAGATTATTTCAAAGAGTTGATCAAGAATATGCTCTTTAATTACAGGCATCATAGTGCGCTTCCTAACTTGATTCGGTTTGTGTCTTCTATGATTAGGAAGTTCTACATGCCACCTTTTGCACGTCTTTCAGAGATGAGCAACATAATTTTGTTTAACTTTGAATATTTATCTAGTAAGTGTTTTTTCAGAGCATTATGTTTCTAACTGCAAGTAAGCATGATTTAGGTTAAAGTCAACAGTGAAAACATTTAAACTTTCCTGCAGATACTTTGCGATTAGTTTGATTCAACAAAGCACCCAAGCAAGTGATTAAATGAGCATTTTAACAAACATTACTGTGGTCTGATCCACTTGTGTAATGGCCAAGTGAATTCTTGCATTTCAGTGGCTTTTCATCAAGTGCATTGGCTTCAACCAACTCGCTTCCATGTTCAAATATTTTGCATCAGTGGGACTCAGTCTGACAGGGGTGGTCGTTCATCCTGAACAAAGCCATTCGGTTATCACACTTTGCTCACTAACATTATGTCTTGGTATTTCTTTTCGTGCAGGGATGACATACAGATGAAGACACCGCAGAGTAAAATAAATGGACAGCCTAAAGGAATATCTAGGCTGGGCTCAACATCAAGTTCCCAAGGAACACCAGTCAGCCCTGCTAGACACTCAAATGTTAAGAAGGTGTCTGGAGTTGGTGGAACAACCTATGAAATTTCAGTGTAAAATAAAACTGTATGAAAACAAAGAGCCATCCACTCAGCCAGCCATGAAGCTAGGAGCACTGTGAAGACTCAATTAACAACAAAGAAGGAGCAGCAGCAGCCGGCCACTCTCCTTTTCTTGTCTTGGATTCGTTCTGTTTTCATCTCTATCTTTTGGCCAAATAAACAGCTGCAGCCTTATTCTTGACGGAATAAAATTGTACAGTCCATCGGATTCGTCTTAACCAACAGACAGGAACTGGCTGCCACCTTCCACCATAACCACAGAGCGGATTTTTTTATGCAAGAGAGTGCTAAAGCCATTGTGCGTCCATCTGTCCAACATTGTGTACCAGTAGTGCAGTGAAAAAATGGTCAGTCCGGGATCGTTCCATTTTCCTGTGCCCCTTCCCAGTTCTTCTGGCCAACCACGTGTCCAGCAGGAGTCAGAGGTCCGGCTGCTGCTTTTCTGCTGGTGAGAAAAGCGTGCTCCCGTGCCGGGCAGTCTGCAGGTGTGAGAGCTGCCCTGCGTCTCCCAGGTGTTGCGGGCCAGGTTCTCCTAGGCAGGAGCAGGGCAGGGCACCCTGCACCGCAAACGCTGTGTCATCTTCCAAAGGCTCTCTGCTTCTCCATCCCAGCTGGGTGCAGGAGAAAGGGCAGCAGCAGCTTCTCCCGGTCTGCTGTTCACCTACTCACATGTGAAAACACGTATGCGCCTGTGCATCTGATGGGAAAGGACCACACCACCAGTGAGGATCTTCCACTCTCGCCTCTCATCCCTGTTTTTTAAAGGCTTCTCTGACTCAGAAATAAAACCATGTGGACACGAAAGGAAGTGTTCAGGTGGGAACACGTTCTAAACAGTCATCAGCTGCTTTCTCTGCGCCCTCCCTCTTGCCTGTTGGATCCAGGCAGTAAGGTGCTTACTGCTGTGCCTGGTGCCCTGTGCAGTCCTGCAGCAGGGTTAGCATGAGCTGTTGAATTTACAGTGTGTGTAACTGAGCCAAGCGTAAGTCTATAGGATATAAATGCGGTGTCTGCCTAATGACTAGCACATTCCCTCTGGTCTTCAGTACTGTTAGACAAAGGATTTCTCTGTTTGGTTTTTGAATTTTATTTCCCTTGGGGAACAACTTTTTAAAATATTATCAGTCAAATGATTTAACATTCTGAGGTTTCCTTTCCCTGCCTGCAGAAAACTACATTTGCTTTGTTGGATTTAAAGACAACTTTGCTGTTTAGAAGCAAACAGAAAACACAAGAAAGAGTTACGATATTTTTTGTCTCAGAACTCTGGTAACTCTAATTTTGGGACAAATGTTTATTTCCTATTCCTCTCCGTTCCTGATCTCCTTTTCCTTCTCATTTGCTATCAAAAGTGCGGAGGTCCGGACCAATGCTAAGCAGCCAGAGTGTGTGTTCTGTTAAGAATATCCCGAGTGACTGTTGGCAGAGTTGGTAAAAATCGTTCTTGATCACTGAGCCAGTCAGCATACGAAACCTCGACTTCCCACCTCATTCTCCTGGTAGTTGTGACTAGAGAGCTGAATTCCCTGTTTTTCAGGATATTGCTTTCAAGGGGCTAAATCCTTTCCAGTCTTTGACTATAATGGAGAACTCTCCAGCTAATTGGTAGCAATTCAGGATGTGTCGATAGCATTTTACTTGTGTTCATCCATGTCGAGATTAATTATTCCAGAAGGCAAATAGGGACCTCAGTTTTGCCTGGTTAGAATTGATCTTTGAATTTGATAGATGTTGACATGTACTGCAATACATGGTTACTATGTGTCCCTTCTGTATCGCATGATTTTTGGAGAGGAAGACTGAAGTGAACATAGTTACATGTAAAGCTCTGTATTGTCTGAAGGGAGAAATCTAGAAAGCCGAGCAGCTGAAATAGGTCAGAGTTATGAGAGAGTGAACTAGACATCAGTGTGCGTTTTATGGCCTCAGTGATATTTTAAATGCCTGCTGTAAGGGCGCTGCAGAGCGGAGAAGCAATCGTCCTTCTGTGTAGATTTGTTTGCTGGCATGTGGAGCGCTGTCTTTAGTTGGAGGCACCGCAGTGCCAGAAGAATGCTGGCAGGCTGGATCGGGTACAGAGGGGGCGATATATGGTCAAAGGCTGGACAAGCTGGCAGATAGGAAGACTCAAGGGGCTGTAAGCATGTCACTGGCCAAGCAATGAATTGGAAACTGAGTATGATAATTTTACAGATATGTTAGTTAAAATAGGTAAAACCAAAGGCAAATCAGAGCGTTGTTCCCAGTAGCCAGTGGCCTGTCTGCATTCAGAGGGAGGAGACAAGGTGATAGGGAAAGAGAAGGGGAGTAGTCTTCCAAGGCAGAATACCAGAGACTACTGACTGAAGACAGGCAGACCTTATTCAGACGTGATGAGAGAAGGTTCTGTTCAAGGTGAAGCTGCAGGGCCAAGGGGCTGCACCCAACGGCCTCAGATTTGTGCCCTCTTGAACTGTTACTAATCTGCAACTCTACCCTGACGTTAGCTCCTCAGGAAGGTGCAGGACTTCCTCAAGGGCTGGAATTCAGTCTGGTGCACAGAATTAACGTGAGACTTACCTGTTTGTCAAACGTCATGTCTGCCACTCGTAAGGCAGAAAGAGGGGATGGTGACACAGAATTCGAGCTCGTCATCTAGATGAGGGCACATATTATCGTGTACCTATGAATATGTGCGTGAAATACATGCAAGCAAAGCTGAGAATCTGCACCAGTGTTGTATTTGAGATTTGCATCCCAGTGATGCTCCACTCCCATCGTTCTTTCTCCTGCATTTGTAAAAGAAAACGCTACTGAGGAGCTGAAAGGGCCGAAGAGCCTCTGAAACTAACTACATTAGGTCGTGAGAGAAGAATCTCTCAGTAAGACTGAGCACAGTGGTGTGCGTGTGAAGCACTCATATCCAGGGTTCTTTTTGAGAGGAGCAAGGGAGGAAAGGATGAATGCACTGTGCCTTTACAGGCTCAGATGTCAGGACGATGTATTTTGTGAGTAGTTTTGGCCACAGTTAAGATGCATTGGATATGGTAACTGGTTTACAATGGTACCAAAGTCTTTTTTTTTTTCTTTTTCTTTTTCTTTTGAGGTTTGCATGTAATTCAGTGCTCATAGCCTGGAGCAAATCATTCAGATCTTCTGGCAGAATAAGCTGAGCAGGACTGTTAACAGGAGATTGCATGCAGCAAATCCAGCCTCCTTCCCAGCCAAGGCACTGAACCTACAGCCGTTCTCTTAAATGTAAGCGCCTGTGTCCATAGCTCCTATTGCAGGACTGGGAACCTACTTACTGCATCTGATTTAGGAGCAGAATCCCCCCTTGCTAAAATATTGTTCTTCAGACAGTTCGCAGATTAACAGCCAAGTTCTTCTGCCCAAATCCTCAGTATTTACAGACACTGCAGCCAAATCTTCAGGTGGTGTAAACTGGTGTGGCTCCACTGAAGCTAAGTAAGTGATGCTGATTTTCGGTAGGTGGGATCAGCTATGAAAATCCAGCACAAGTTAACACATATTATAAAGTAGCTTCTTGATTTTGTCATGTTTATTTCATGTTCAGAAGTCTTAAAGCTTTTCAATGTGTTTTTATTTTTAGCTGTGGATTGTATTACTTTAAAAAAACAAAACAGCAATAGGTTTTGTTTAGTTTTGTGCATCAGTGTTCATCGCATATTGCATTTCATTAGCTGTTCATACACTCCCATTTAGCAGGTTTCCATTGTAGTGCAATCTGCCTTGAAAAGTTGGATCTCTGTATCGTTAATTGTATAATATATTGAGCATTATGAAATTAAATGTACTTTACTATGTGGGTGGGAGAGAGAGGAAATATTTTTACTTGAAGCCTTAATATTTTCTTCTTTTAATGCTTTGTTTGTTGACCTCATAGGAAAGTCTGAATAGCAAAGACTTTGAAACTTTGGGCCAAATACTGCACTGATACGCAACCAGCATTTGGCCCCCATGTCAAAACTGGACGCAGACATAACCTGAAGGTAACAGGGGAGAAAGCCTCAGGGAGGCATGTTTTCCTGGAGGTCATTAGAACAGACTGAGCGCTGTGTCTGTAAGTAAGCACACTAAAGAAGTCCTCAAGTCTTGAATTTTAAAGAAAGGTGATAGCAGGAGCTGCCCAAATATCTTACATTTGCATTTTCTTTTTCAAATGGAAGCCGATGTGATTGCAGTTTGGTTAAAGCTCTAAGGGTTGCACAGAGCTGCGTTGGTAGCCATGTGCAGCAGATGAGCTGTGCTGTGTTGCTGTTCTGAAATTGCTAACGAGGCATAACGTCACAGCAGCTTGGCCTGAGATGATCACCCTGCGGGCGTTACCGTGGTGCTCCTCGGGGAATGCCTACGCTACAGGCCTAACGTGGAAATTGCAACGTGGTTTTCTTTGGACTATATCTGTGGTCCAGACTAGACACATATATATATATACACGTGTGTGTGTATATATATATATACAATTTTTATTTTTATGTGGGGAAGATGAGGTTAAGATTGCTGTCTCTGACAGTCTGGAAAGTTAATGCTGAACCGTTTCTATGGTCTGTATTTCACCTGTTCTGCCACCTTGAGTTGTTGGAATGTATCCGTGCAGGCTTTGTGGAGCTCTGTCTGTAACCTTTTTTGTGGCTCTCGTAATACATATATATATTTTTAAACCTTTGAGTCACTTCAGTATTTTAAAGTGTCCGGTGTCCCTGGTGCGTTATGCCTGACGTGGCCTCGTGTGCTGAGTCGGTTCGTGGGGTGCTGCCCCTTTTCATTTCTGCTTCTGCAAAACGTGAACTGAAACAACTGAACTGGGCAGGCCAGCTCCAGTGCAGAACCCGCAGGTGTCAAAACATTAAACCAAGTGATTGCAGGTGCTCATCTTCAAGGTGCTTTGAGTAGAAAATAAGAACCTTCTAAAAAGTGCCTCCTGGTTGTGACCAATGGATCGATCGTGCTTTTGGGGCCACAGCGGGTAGTGCAGGGACGACACGAAATGGAGCTTTTCCTAGCTTCTGTTGTTAAAGTTGTGGGACTGAATAGGAATCCTGTGGTCCAGCACAATTGGGAATTGTTGCTACAGAGTAGTGTGGAAAAAAATGTTCTATCCAGGATATCTGGATTTATACATCCCAAAGATGTATGACTTTTCATCTATCTTCATCTGTTTCTATTCTTTGGAAATACGTCCATTTGATGTGTAAGATTGGCTTATAATTCACACGATTGCCAAACTCTTCTAACAGCAGCTGCTTCAGGATTTCTGATGCTGTAATTTGCATGCGTAGATGAATTATATTGAGCAAGAACCCATTCAAACTTGTTCGTTATAAATACCAATCGTATCTGTGCACTGTAGAGGCAGAGGTTACCTTATTACGTGTCCAGAAACTTAATCAATCAACAGGCTCCATTCATGTTAACTAAGTCAAACAGATTTATGTAAGGTCATGAACTGTTTTAGTACATTTTATTTAAAGACGTGTTGGCTTACAGAGGTCTTGGCTTTCCTCTCTCTGAGTAATGGATAAATTATCCACATTTATATTCAATTCTCCTTCATTGGTGGGGTTTTTTTTGGTGTTTTTTTTTTATTCTGCAGGATGAGTTTCAGTTCACATTTTGGAACATAATAAGGAGAGACAAAGGAAACTATTTATACAGGTGAATCTATCTTATAAGAGAGAAGCAGTTATGTAATAAATGGATTAGAGTTACTGTCAAAATAGGTTTTGTTCATCTTGTCACAATAACTTGAATTTTAAAGTAAGGCTTATTTGATAGCTGATATCTGTATAACCCTGAAACGTTTGGAAGATTCCTTGGTTAGACATTTCAAATTATATGAGGAAATATGATCTACTTCTGCAAATTAAAGGGTCTCAGAGAAGTGATGGTACATTTTACAGTGCCTTATATATATGTGTATATATATATATGTATATATATATATAATGCCTATGTGTATATAATGTATACATAACTGTACATATATTCAAGTATAACTAGTTCTAGGTGTCCCTTTCTGGTGTATTTTAAATGGAACTGATCTGTGTTGATAGAAAAAGAAATGGTTGTATCAGCAGCTAAATACAAAACCAAAAATACTTATTAAAACGTTAGCAAATAAAACAGACTGAAAACAGTGTTTCTGCCAGTGGTTATGTTCCATGCTGTGGAAGACTGGTAGGTATGCCCACTAATTTAAGGCATATTTGGAGAAGAGAAAGCACTGGTGGAAGCCTGGAGAAAGTGGAGGACATCGGAGGGCTTTCCCTTCGCCCCAGCACGGTGCCCCTGTTTTAATATCTGCACTCACTGTGTTACGAATTTGCCCTCTGTGTGATGAATTCTGCTTTTTCTCCTGAAGCCATGTATGAGTTCGGCTGTGGGACCTGAAGGCCCTGCTGGTCTGACCTGCTGCTGCTAACCCCGCATTCACTGTGTGCCACGTGGCTGCCTCAGCAGCAGATGGTGACCCTGAGCGTTCCTGGAGCCGGGCCTGTCGGTGGGAAGTTGTGAGAGTGTGAGGGATCCCTGAGAGCACCCCTGTGAAAGAGAGCTGAAGTGGGGGGTGGGCTGTCTTCCAGGGGCAGCTGAGAGCTCCGATGAGCTGTCAGAAATTGCCTGAAATGAGTGGCCTTGGGAAACCCAGCTCTGACAGCAGGAATCCTTCAGCCTCACTGGCATTGATCCACCAGTTCCTTCAAGTGGACAAAATGGTTCCTTCCTGCCAAGTGTTTTTTCTCCCAACAGGCATGCAGCATTCCTGATACAGGCTAGATACGGAATGGGAACTTTTGCAAAGCTTCAGACAGTGGATCTTACCTAGGGAGAGAGAGAAGTGTCTTCTGCGGCAAAGATGCATCTCATGATTGTAAGGAGGATTCTTTATGTCTTGCTTTTTTCATACAAATTATTTCATGCTGTGCTGCCATGCTGGTTGCCCTTTAGACATGCATTCTTTTTTCTGTGGAATTTCATACAGTAGTGTGACCATTTATATATGGAAAGGGAACGTAAAGTACTGACATGTCCTACCCGTACAGTATTAGATCATAAAATGCTGGCCTGAGGAGGATGGCATCTGAGTGGTTTGGGCAATGCTGAGCTTTGCCAGGATTTCTTAAACACAATCCAATTTTTTGGCCAACTCTATTTTTAAAGCAGCCTCTCTCCCTGCTAACAGAACCTTGATGTCTTCATGTATGTGCTTTTGAGTGGCAGCCAGCAAAGAGGGATGTGGGTGTGCTAGTGGAGCACCAAAGCGATGCTCTCCTGCTTTCTGACTTGTCCTTTCCCACCACGTGCAGGTAAGTGTCTCCCAGGCAGTGGTTTGTTCCAGGTTTCTTCCTGGGCACATCTTACTGTGCCTCTTTGCTCCGTGTCAGATGGGGATGTGACTTCCCAGCCTCACAAATGTGTTGTGTTTGTGAGGGGCACGAATCCCATTGTTCTGCAGTCTGTGTGGCTGGAGCCAAACCGATCCATCCCACAGGTACACGGGAGTAACAGGGCTGATGGGGGGCATATTTAACCTAAAGTGTCATTTCAGGACGCATTCTTGGGAAGAATTTTCTGGGTGTTTGTGTGATGGGTGTTGCTGACAGTCGTCTCGCTCTTTAGTGCTGACTTTGAAGGGCAGTTTTAGTCAAAATATGATAGAAATGTCTGCCTTGATCATTCCCTTGACCTCTTGCATATTTCCTTATAATCCAATCCTTAACCCCCCCACAGCACTGTCTTCGTTCCAAGGGATCAGGTGCTTGATTGCCTCAAGCAACTCAGCTTTTTCCTGCCTGCTTATTGAAATAGGTGTACATAATACAATACAATAATAATAGTAATATTTAAAGTTGCTGAGCAGAAATACAGTAAAATAGCTGCGGGGCTGTTGCAGTGTGCTTTGATAGCACAGGACACAGAGTGAGAGCTGGAAAAAGAGGTAATGGAAAAGGGAAAAGAAATACCTTCAGCTGACATGAAAGGGAATAGGCAGTGTCAGTAGAGAGCAAAGGGCAGTTGGTTTTATTGCTGGCAAGAAAAGTTTCCTCCGGTTTCTGTCAGCGTGAAGGATTGGCTGGGTCAGGCAGCACGCTGTTAAGTACATAGAAGGTCTCTTCTTCCTCTCCAGATGGATTCCCATCATTATGTTTCGGAATGTCAGAAGGTTATAATGTAGGCAGGGCCTTGACCAGGGCAGGGCTGTCAGGCAGAGCAATAACGTACATCTTCAGAGCCCTTTAAAGGATTTGTCTGGGGGCAGAAAACAGGGGAAGCAGGGGAAAGTTCAGATGAAGATCTGTCCTCACAGGATAGCCGATAGTTTTTGGCAGTTCAGATTGCTCTGCGTTTGTCTCTGAGACTTCTTGTATAAAATGCATGTTTTGATTTTAAGCAGCAACCAGTCCTACAACGCCGTGTGTCTGCCACCTGCGCCGTGAAAATCCCAGAGCAATCCAGTGTGCAAGGAATCCCCCAGGTGAAGTAATCCCAGCAGAGACATTTAGAAACACGATTAGTTTGAAGCCAGATGGCTCCTTCTGCTGGCACTGGCTGTATTTGGCAAATACTGGATAGAATTTCCAAGTCACTGCACACACACATGTGCACGTATTTACATATATATGTGTGTGTGTGCAGATATACATAATAAAAAGCACAGCCTTTTAATTCTGTGCTGTGATTCATCAGCAGCAATAGCTTTTGGCAGGGACGTAATTTCAAATCTCCTGCTGAGGGTGCCTGCCAGAACATTGTTGGACAGAGATAGGATAAGGAAAGTTATTTATAAATGGGGATAATCAGGTCCTGCGTTTTCTTAGTGCTCTGGGAAGGAGGCAGAAGAGCGACACATAGCAGTACTTGTAATACGAGAAGATGCTCCCCATGATTTTCTCCTTGACACAACAAGAACCAAGCACCTCAGCTGAAATTGCATCAATATGTGCTGCTCCCAGGTGGCAGATCTGGGGCTGGGGTGGGGTTGTCATGCTGTAGCACAGACAGATCTTGACTATACTTAGTCAAGTTTGAAATAGTACCACAGGATTCAGCTCCACTACTGCAGGTGCTGAGCTCTTGCAACTGATGTGACTCTCATTACTGACCTTTGTGTTTTGTGTTCAGGCAAAAATAAACCCTGAACAAATAGGAACTGTGTTAAATGCTCTTATTTGGAACTGCTGGCTCTCAGCCACGCTATCAGGAGATGGCCGTAGCTCAATCTGATGTTGTGCTCATCTCTGTCAGCAGAGGAGGGGCTGTGTCTGTGTCACGGCATCGTTCCTCTGCTATTCTCCCTGGAGGTATAAGCCCAATGAACACATAATAAGGTCATGGTTTCTCCTGCAAGTGCAATTTTTTTAAGCATTGGCATGATGGTGAGAAGGTCCGTATTTCAGGGTGATCAGTGTGCTTAATGGCAGATGGCTCTGAGCAAGTGCTTTGCTTTGCCTGGGCCTCCCTGCCTGACACGGGGCTGCTGCTGTGGGGAACGGCTCACAGAAGCCTGGATGCAGCTGCTACTGCTGCCCCATCACCAGCAGAGAATGGCACGGATGTGGGCTCTCCAGACCCGCAGTTAGCACCGCTTCACCTAAAAGTTCTTTCATCTCTTTTTTTCCTTATGCAGCTTTGGTGGGGCCTGCATGTGAACACGCTGCATTAAAAGCTTGCTTCCAAAAGAAGAACAGCAGGGTATAGACAGCCTGTGTCAAGCTCATCCCTAGGGTGATAGTTCTGAAGGAACGCAGGGACGCTGTGAACCAGCTCTGGACAGAGAGGTAGGCAAGAGTGTGGGGATACTAGAGTTTTACCTTTGTAGTTTTTGTTGAGTATTGATGGATTGTTAAAACTAGAAATCCCCTAAATTGTGTAATGCTGTACATCTCAGCACTGAAAACGATTTGCAAGCAGAGTGCTCCCATTACTGCTAACACTGACCGTTTGTCAGCAAAGTCAAAGTTTCCTGATAGCTGAGACAAAAGGGTTGGGAGGGAGCTGTTCTTAAGGCAATAATATCAAATCGCTTTTTGTTTCCCGGATAGCTATTACAGGAAAATACTCCGCTTATGTTTCCATTCCTTAGACCATCTGTTTCCAATGAGACCCTTCTGGCATGATGCATCATTATTTATTAGAGCATTACTTTAGATAATGCAGCGTTAGTATTTTTGTTACAAACCCTTCATTTCATGAGTATGACCTCAGGGGCAGGACTGGATGCCTTTCCGTAATGAAAGAGGTAGTGGCTGTGTTAGTATAATTAGTCAACCAGCTCAGAAATGTTCTTGTTAGTCCTTCACAACGAACACTTTTGTTGCATCTTTTGATTTGTAACTCCGCACGCTCGTGTTTGGTAAACACAGACAGTCTAGTTTTAAATGGCCTTACTCCTTACTGAAGGAGAAAGGAAAGAGACAGCCTCGGTCAGCTGCTCACGGCTGTATTTGAGGTACTTCTCGTTACCAGTGATACCCAGCACTGCTAGAAAATTTCCTTTTGTTCTGCTTCAGCCCTGGAGATGGTGGCTGTGTTAAGGGGTCCAGGTTAAGAAGTGGGTTAGCCTTTCATGATTGACTTCCTCTGCCCTAGATAAGGTGGAATCTCATTTTAAGTATGTTTCTGGAGGGGGTGTCTGGGGAGGAGGGGAAGTCCTTCATCCTCAGTGAGCTCCTCTCATTTTTGTGGCCAAAAGCTGAAGGATCCTTGAGCGCGTGACTCACAGTACCTAGATTGAAGTCAAGATCTGAATCAGTTCCGGCATGGATTTACGTAGACTTCCTTTCGTGCCAGAATCTCCCTGGATTTTACGTTGTATTTCACCAACACAGTACTTGTGTGGCTGTGTAAAACTCTTTGGTGGAGCATTCAGATACGATCAGAAGGCCAATAGCGCAGCTTCCAAATCTTTTTCTTCTGTTTTTTTTTTAAACTTGTCCAGTCATACAAACCAATGATGCTTAAAAGCAGTATTTCTTGCTCTCTGAAACATGTATTCAGTGAGCTCAAGTCGACATTGTTTTATAACCCAATAGTTTAAACTCACGTATCATTTAAATTTTGCTGGGCCTGAAGCAAGCCAGGATGACATCAGTATTTCCTTCACGAGGGCCAGCAGTGAGCCCACAGTGTGTCTGAATGCATTTGGAGCCAATGACCTCATGTTTCCTCTCCTCTCTCTCCTCTTTTGCTGATAGCTTTACAGCTGCATTTTGTATCATGCGAGATGATACATTGAGAGCAAACGTATCCGGGGTTGTGGAAAAGGCTTTTCAAAAGCACAATTTTTTTCACTTCGGATGTCCTTTTACTACTCCAATGGTTTTGTTTTTTAAAATATGCCTGCAAGTTCCTAAGTTCTTCTTGCCAGCTGTAGGCTTGAGACCTACACAGCTAATGGGAAACATCCAAACACTGATTCATCTCTGCAGAGCTCTGGGTCCCATGCAGGAAACAGGAGTTCTTTGTACTCCTTGTGCAGTGAAGCTAACAGCAAGAGCTGCCGTTTCTCCTGCTGTTGCCATCGGGTTTTGCTGCCTGCTAGGAGAAAGCAACATCGTTTGTCAGACAGCATCCGTGCCGGCTTTTCTGACAGCCACACCGGCTCTGTGACTTCTGGTGGTGGTTGTGGCAGCAGCACAGCCCGGTGGGCGGCCGGCCCTCAGCACCCGGCGTAGCTCTGCGCCTCACACAGGTGGGGTGGCCACGCTGCAGCCCGCCCTGATGGGCGCAGGGCAGCTATCAGTAGCAGCAGCGTGCTGTGTTGGACTAACAGGATAATGCAATTAGAGGGTACCATCAGTAGTTGTTATCCTCTTAGGGGGATTTTCTGCTCACAGATGAAACACAACACAATGAAATGGGATTAGAATTGTAGTCATATGAATATTAAAACAAACACACAAGCTGAGCATGGAGCGAAGCAGCCAGTAACGCCGTGCAGGGCGGTATGTTTGAGCTGTGGGTACCGCTGCCACAGGTTGTTTCTTTCAACCTGGTTGACTTCAAGCTTTACAGAACGGTAAACTTAAATTAAAAATAGCATTTTTGGATTTACTGAGCAAAATAATGCTCTCAAAGGTGATCCCAAAAGACTTCTGCACCTTCATGTGCAGAGTGTGGTGGTCCCTAAAGCAACCAGAACTACACTGAGCATCTGCAGAGGAGATTTCTGATGGTGAAGCGTTATCACAGAAGGGTGACATCCGAAGTGCAGCACTGAGGCAAGCAATCACATCCATCTTCCTTTCTAGCACAGTGAGATTTACCAGGTGTTCAGCAATGCTTTTTTTTGCTGAGATAACAGTTCTGATTGCTGCTTATGATGGTCACGGGGCGGTCTGTGGGTTCCTGCTGGACGCTGAGCACAGCCCTGCTGTGAGCTGCTGCCGGCCGCGCTCCGGGCAGAATTCCCTCTGTGGGAATGGGGATTTTGGTCTCGTTTGGACATTTTGTGCAATCAGCACTCCTGTAATAACACCAGGGTTGCACCGAGATGCAGTTTTAGATTTCAGTTCACGCAATCGGGAGATTTTATTTTATTTTTTGGAGGAGTTGCAGTGTTTGTCCCATCTGGCTTCAGCCCAGCCCCAGGCAGGGTTGGGACCACATGCATGGGCACCTCTGCCAGCTGCTGGGGAAAGAGGAGCTCTCTCTGTGGAGAATTGGATGTGACATTCTGTAAACAAGCTTTCTTTCTTCTCAGCTCTTGATGAGAAAGAAGATATACGGTATGAATATAGCAGCTCTGTGATAAGGGCTAATGCTTCCCAGTTAAAGAAAATAACAAAATAGAAACGTTAAAGCTACGTGAGAAGAAACATTTAGCTCAGGTCCTCAGCTATAGAGACAGGGGTGTGCAAGAAGGACCAAAAAAAGCATCAGGTCTGTAGCAAATGTTCCTCAGTGTCTGCTCTGGGAACTGGAAGGATGCATAGTTAAATAGGAAACATCTGAGATGTGGCAAATACTGCACTTGCAAAACTCTGAATGTAATAGGTAGAACTGAATGATGAATTTGGATGCCAGCTCAGAAGGAAAAGCACCCCTTCTGCTTGTCTTTCCCCAAGGGTTCAGCTGGTTTTGACTGGCAAACAGGTTCGTACAAAGCTCCCAGTTGTTGTTCGTGAGGCCATCTGATGCTTAGCACTGTGTGCACAGCGAGCCGCAGCTCCACGGTGCGGGCATGGGAGGAGCACCGGGCCGGCTGGGCATGGGGCGGCAGGGCTGCGGGAGGGGGAGGGGTGTGCGTTGTGGCTCCTGGGGCTGCGCAGCCGTTACTGGGATGCTGGACGTGTCTGTGCAGGGAGGGGCAGGCAGGCTTTGGGCCTACCTGGAGAGCCGCCGTTCTGCTGCTTTGTCAGACAGAGGTCTTTCTGGGGTGGGGCCTAAAGGTGAGATCTGACAGAGTCACGCGCGATGAGCGTATCGCTCAGACCGCAGAAACGACAATTTGTTTTTCTTCTTGAACCGGAAAGCAGAAGGGAGCCTGTATGAAGGAAGCAGTGATTGAAGCAAGGTACGCTGTGCAGAGATGTGCGGTACCGTGGTACCCAAATGCGGTTATTTGGAGGCACGCCGCGCCCAACCGTTAACGAACACCTTTTCCTTCGACCTACACAGGCCGTCTCCTCGGAGCTGTGCGGGACAGGGCTGGTCAGCTGCGGACATCGCCCGCCCGGGCCACGGCGCTCTGCGCAGCGCTGACCGGGCTGCCTGGCGGCTGCCGTGGGCCGGCAATGCCGTGCCGTGCCGTGCCGGGGAATGTTGCCCCACTCGGCGCTCCGTCCGGGGCGGGGCCGCGCGGCGCGGGGCGGGCGGTGCGTGGGAGCGAGGCACGCGGCCGCCGCCCGCGCCATGTCGTTCCGCCGCGCCCTGGCGTTGGCCGCCTGCGGGCTGGCCGGGGGCTCCGTGCTCTTCTCCGCCGTGGCCGTGAGCAAGCAGCCGGCCCGCGGGGACGCCGAGCCGCGCCCGGGGGGCTCCGCCGCCGCTCCCCCCGCTCCCGCCGCGCCGCAGGGCTTGCTGCTGCTGCCGCCCGCCGCCTCCTGCCCGCCGGGCCCGGGTTGGATCGAGCGGCCCGCGGGCAGCGGCGGCTTCTGGGACAGCAACTGGGACCGGTGAGCGCGGCGGCGCGAGGGGCGGCCCGGGGCCGGGCGGAGGGAGGGGAGGGAGCGGGGGCCGCCCCGGGCGGGGGGTGCGGAGGGGGCGGCGGCTGCGATCGCGGCGCGGAGCGCCGTGCGCCCTTCGGTCGGAGCTCGTCGCGGGTGCCGCGCGGCCGGGACGGCGCCTGTTGCGTGGGGGCGGAGCGGGGCCGGGAGCCCTGGGGGCAGCTCCGCGCTGCCGTAACCCCGCCGACATCTTGGAGACGCGCCGCGCAGCCACGCGACCCCGCCGGGCCTCTGAGCCCCGCACGGTGCGGCCCTGCGACGCCGGGCGCTGCGCTGCTCTGGGGGGCTGTGCCGTATCGGGGGGGGCTGTGCCGTGTCGGGGGGGGCTGTGCCGTATCGGGGGGGGGGCTGCGAATTCATTTAGCGGTGGCTGCTGCCGAATTTGTCGGATTTCTCTCTCAGTTATAAGCCGCAATCAGTGGGATTCACGTGGCTTTTTTTAACGCGGGATTTTATCGATAGCTCCACCACGGTGGTTTCAATCCGTTTTGCAACCTAATTGGTTAAATAGCCCGTTTCGGTGCTTCGGATGTGTATAACTGCGGTGGGCTTATTCATCTGTAAAATTCCTGTCTCTGGGTTTTCCACACGCACCCGGCCAGGCGCGAACCGCTGGCTCTCATCAACCTCAAAAAGAAGAACGAGGAGACGGGGGAGGAGGAGCTCAGCTCCCGGCTGGAGCACTGCAGGGCGAGGGCCACCCGCCACATCTTCCTCATCCGCCACTCGCAGTACAACCTGGACGGCCGCGCCGATAAGGACAGGACTCTGACCCCGCTGGGTAGGTAGGCCCGGCCGCCTCAAGCACGGCGATGGATGTGAGCTGCTGGCCCGGCAGTGCAGGTCGGTAGCGCAGCTCTCCTTCGGGTTTTGCTGCCAAAGCTTCACCCGTGTCACGGATCCTTTGTAACAGAAAGGTGTTACAAACGCGGCTTTTCCATTTTTGATCTTCTCAATCCAATCATTGAGACTTGCTTTGCGGCATTCAGAAAACGCTGGCTTGTGAAAAAAGACCATGAAGGAAGTTTGCAGTTACTGTAAGGTTTTTGGGCAGGTCTTCCTGCTGGCCAATGCAGTTGCCCTTGGCTGTGGCTTTTGTCTTAAACCGAGCTCCATAACGACCTTTGAGGTAGAGTTCCCATTAACCACTGGGTCGTGTTTGTTAATTTGCTGCTTTATTTTCTTAAGGTCGAGAGCAGGCTGAGCTGACGGGACACAGACTAGCGAGCCTGGGGCTAAAGTTTAATCAGATCATCCACTCCTCCATGACCAGAGCAACTGAAACAACTGAAATTATAAGCAAACACCTCCCAGGTAAGTGGCTTCTGTTAATTTCTCAGTATCTTCTGATCCTTCAGACTGCTTCCAGTGGGATTCTGAGCTAGTCCTTGGCTTACAGTGTAGTTGAGCTGTGAGTAATTGACTTCTAGACCTATGTGAATGTCCATAAGGAAGCTGGCAGCCCTCCTTGTGCTTGTTGTCAGTTTCTCTTTAAAACATCAAGGGGGAGCTGCCCCTCGGTAAGATGCTGGTACCTTTGTGTGTGCTGCTGTGTGGGACAGCTCTGCTGGTTGCTCTTCCTTTATGCGTTGTGTAAAGCAAAGTCTGTTGCAGGTCAGCAGGAAAAAAATAGGAAAAATGTGTTGGCTGTAGAGTTGTGGGTCTGTTTGCAAGAGCGCGTGAGGTAACAACTCCTTTCTGAAAGCACGTTTAATATTTCAGGTGTCAAAAAAATTAGCACTGATCTGCTGAGAGAGGGAGCACCGATAGAACCGGACCCTCCCGTCTCCCACTGGAAACCAGAAGCTGTGGTAACCTTTTGTTTCATGTATTTTCCCTTTTATATTTTGGAGTATACTTTATATGGACGATGGCAATAACTGGTAGTGAGCTGATGCTTTTCACCGTAGGCCTTAGATAAAAACTTACTTTTTCCTCCTCCGTAAGCGTACGGAACCCCTAAAATAATTAAAAATCTCGGTGTATTAATTGAGCCTCAAGTGTGCATCCGTGTAAAGAAGAGGTCTTTAGAAGATGTAGCCAACGTGCAAACGCTGCTCTGAGCTGTGTTTAAATCTGAACTCTGTGCCATTAGCAGTATTACGAAGATGGAGCTCGAATTGAGGCTGCGTTTCGAAACTTCATTCATCGAGCTGATGTAAAGCAGGAGGAGGACAGCTATGAGATCTTTGTCTGTCATGCCAACGTGATCCGCTATATTGTCTGCAGGTGTGTGTCGGACTGCATGCTCTTTGTGAGGTGGAGTTCTGCTGGGTTAGCGCTGGTGTATTTATTGTGCTGGCTGAGCTGGGAGGTCTTTGTGTGCCCTGTTAGAGATGGCTGAAGGTGGGCGGCTCACGGCAGGAGCAGCTGGTCCTGCAGCTTCGTCACAGGGTGAATTTGGCGATAGAGGGTTTGAAAATTAGAACGCTTTCAAGTGGAATTGGTGAGACTTGATGCCCTGTAGTATGTCTGAACAGCCACTTTAACACCACGTGCCGCTGCTTCTCAAAAACCCGAAGGCCATACCTGTGCAGACTGCTGGAAAAGTCATCAGGCAGAGCATCCACCTTGGTGCCTCTGTTTGGGGAGAGGTGAATTTGATCTTAATGAAAGATGGATTGAGTTTTGGCAGTTCCTTACTAGTTGTTTGTGCGGTATGTACAGGTGGTATCAGCGTGCTTTTTGCAACAACATCGAGTGTAGGATTGGATGGGAGGGGGCATCTTTCAGCTAACGTCAGTGTGGCCCATGAAGGAGGAAATAGTTGTGCATCTTTGCCTGTCTCCATATCCAGTCACCCACGTCCGTTTCTCAACAAAATGCTGTCTGTGAGATAACGTGTTTTGAGCAGGACAGATGTGATTAAGCTTTAATCTGATCAACAGCTACAACAATTTCAGTTACTTTTTTTTTTTTTAGCTGAGCTGGTTATGTGCCAGCCTGCCCGCCCTGCAGACTGCTTAGAGCTCTTTGAAATTGCTGTACTTAAAGTTATTGATCAGGTGCACAGAGTATTCTTTTCTGTGCCAAAAGGGATTTTCCTTCTGCTCCCTAGGCTTCTGAAATACTTGCATGCTTTTTCTCATTGCTTTCTTCCATCTTCTTTTCACCTTACCCTCTGTATCTGCCATTTCAGGCTACCTCATAGCAACTGAATGCAATCCATGGTGTTCCTTTTGAGTCTGGCTTGACTATAGCCGTTTTCTGTTCTTTTAGCCCTTCTAAAAGACTGCTGTAGACTCAAGACCAGGTTATTCCTTGGCACCAGATTGAAACGTTTGAGTCAACTTCATATTTTCTTGAGCTGTTCACTGCCATTGGTTGAACTCCTGAGGCCGTTCAGTTAGGAATGCTGGAATGGCTGGAGACTGGGCAGATCTGCGAGACTGCATTTCTACAGAAAGCACAATGTACTCATTCCTTTCACATCTGGGGAACAGTGTAACTGATGGGAAGCAGTTGTAGCCAGTGGCTTCCATCAGCACACGCTGGTAACTTGAATGAATTATAGATATCGCTGCCTCTTCTCTGGTGGATTTACTTACACTGCTTTAGTCTGAGCAGCAGCAGTAGTGCTGCTTATGCCTTTGGTCTGCTGGAGAAGAGTCTCTACCTGCCCTGAACAGCACTGCTGTGTTTGTTTGGCTCAGTGAGCATGAGCCATAGGTTGCTCGGAGAACTCCCAGCATCCAGACTACGTTACGCCTTCTACCTCCTGTCAATCTGAATTCATCCTGTCTACGTTAATCGCGTCCATCTGCTGGAATCTGCTTAGGAAAGTACATTCTTGGCGCTGGTCCTGTTACCAAAGCTGCACTTCTGTATTAATTAATTGCAGGGGGAAAAAAAAATGCCAAACATGACTGTGTAGGAGCATTTACATGCAAGCTGCAGAACCACCAACAGCTTTTTCCCTGTCTTGAATAGAAAGTGATGCTGTCGATGCAGTATTAACAGTATTTTGATACATAACGATATTTTTCTTTCTTTCTTGTTTCTTTTCGTAACAGAGCACTGCAGTTCCCCCCCGAAGGCTGGCTGCGGATGTCTCTTAACAACGGCAGCATCACTCATTTGGTGATACGGCCGAACGGCAGAGTGGCCCTTCGAACGCTGGGTGACACAGGTTTCATGCCTCCAGATAAAATCACACGCACCTGAGGAGCGAAGGTGCCGGCTGCCCGGGAGCTGCCTCTGGACTCTTTGCACTCGTACGCTCAGCTACAGTACCACTAGATTTTTATCTGTTACCTTGTGATGCTGTCTTAAAATGTCCTTCAGCCCCTTTGCCTCCTTCGTGCGCGCTCATAACTGCCTTCCAGTACAGAAAAGAACTCTGTAAGCCTGAAGCTGTCCTGTCCTCAGGTATTCCCCAGAGCTCGAAGCTGAGCTGCGGAATACAAAAAGAGTGAATGTCTGTGTGCTCAGCAGCCGCAAGAGCACCGACTTTTTATTCCCCTGTGAATTCCTATAACCAAAGCTTGCTCCTGTGGATATTTTTCTTGTGCAGGAAAATAATTGTTACGGGAACTGTGTGAACAGCCCTGTATCGCACACTGCGGCTGAAGATGCGCCAGCTTGTTTCAGCTGTTGCAGAGGAAGTGACAAACGGAGGGGATTCTGCTGTTAAAAGGAGAGAGGGTTAAGGCTTCTGTTTTCATAAGCTGAGGAAGATGTAGGTTTTTGTTGTGTCACTGTTCCACTCTGCCCCAGGAAGCTCATGTAAACCGTGCCTGGAGGTTGTAGGCATAAAGAGGGGAAGAAAACATTTATTTGCCTCAGAGCTGTGGTGCTAGACTTAACTGCTGCTTATAATGAGTGTTCCTCCGTCCTCAGGAAGTACTTTAAGCTATTCTGAACGTTATTTTTTCAGTCTCATAAAGCCTTCAATTAAAACTTGATCTGTAGAAAGATGCAGGGATGGGATTTGTAGCAGTAAGACAGAAGCAATGTAAAGCAGTTTGATCTGCGCGTTCTTCTCGTTACATTTACAAGGAGTAAACTTTTTTCCTTCTGCTTTCTCCCATGGATTTCTATTTGTGGATCCCTTGCTTTTGGTGTAGGGAAATAATAGCAGTGCTGAACTCAGGGCAGTAGTACTTCGGGTCACAGATGATTCTGCAGGGTTGGAGCAAATGGCTGCTTAAAACTGTAGTTGCCCAAGTGGTGACGGGGCATCTCTGGGCTGGCTTCTCTGGGCCAGCGCTTTGTGTAACCACCGGGCAAATGCTTTAAGGTAAGGTAAGGTGCTCCTTTCAGTGGCTTTGGTACAGCTGGACTTGTGTAGGAAGAAGACAGGTGGCTGAGAAGTAGGTAGCATTTTTGAGAGGAGGGCTCAGAAGCATTTCATCTTACCGGTGTTTGTTTGATTAGCTCACAGTGCCTGCAGCACTGAACAGTTCTGTATGCACGGTCTGCTGTGGTGACCACATGGTGTGCACATTGCGGGACGGTGGACATAAATAAGGCGTTGCATTGTCTATGGATTTTTCTTATCTCCAGAAATTTTAGAGGAACCCCAGGCTGGCTCCTGTCAGAGCTGTGTGAGGTGTTTGTGGTACAGCACCCAGCAAGGCAAGGCTTGGAGTCTTGTTTCGTACGGGACTGCTACATCAGAATGACTTTGAGGGAACTGGGGCTAGTGGGGAATAAAATACGGTCGTCGTAGTGCAGCTTGTGGGGGCAGCGGGAAGCCATCGTGGTGTGTCTCATTGATGCAATGGGAATAATTTATCAGTTGTTGGTTTTTTTTTTTGTCTATTAACTTTTTAAAAGTTTTGAATAAAATAACTGGTCTGTCTTTCTTTCTTGTCCCTTCAGTTGAATAGCAAAATGTTGTGTCAGTTCCCACTGCCTGGAACGGGAACACCAAACCTGTAAGATGAAAGTTCCGTGCGCTGTGTAAATATGGCAGAGGTGCTAGAAAGTCTTCTCAAGGTCAGTGCTCAGTAAGTGCACTTGTCTCTCTGCTCCAGCACTGGTGGGACAGGTGTCTGCCCCCCTCCCTTGCAAGCCCTTGGTGGTGTCTGCCCACACTGCACATCCAAAACATGTTTGCACACATACAGAAATTACCTCTGTAGCAGCAATGCTGAGTCACAGCTTGAAGCAGTGATGGAGCACCTGGTGGGCAGGCAGGGCCAACCCAGGGGAGCTCAGGTGCATGCTGTGTACCTGAGTGATTGGGAGGGGTGGAGCCAGGATCCTCCCCAGACCTCTTTTAAGGGTTGGCAGTGGAAAGGAGAGTATCTCACTGGAGATCCCTGCATGCCTGAGGCCTTCTGAAGGTAAGCAGATTCTCTTTTGTTTTTGTGGCTGCTGTGCTGGGGCTTGTTCTATTTGCTGCAGCCTAGGATTGTGCCACCCTGCTGCTATTTGCTGTACTTTCCATCACACTGTAGCCCTACAGCCTCTTTTTTTAGTGGCACAGAAGTTGAGGTGTGGGGGGAGTGTGAAATCTCAGCACGTAATTTTTCATGTATTCAGATTTCCTCCTCCTTATTAAACGTTCTGATCCTACTTGCACAGAGGCACAGTCAGACCACCCCCACCCCCCCATGTTACTGAGTCTTGTACCTGGCCTCGATCCCAGCTGCTTGTCACCATGAATCAAACACAGCCTGACACTTTGAGCACTCGTTTATTTTTGAATAGAAAGCAAGGTAGCTGTAATTGTAACGTGACACTTGGCTAATTGAAACAAGCAAACAAACAACCCTGATCTTTTGCACCTTTAGAAGTGAACTGAAGCAACCCCAATCTGATTCAGTGTCTCCACGAGTTCCATTCTTCACAACTGTGAGTGATCAGTCGCTACATAAACTGCTCCTTTTAAAAAATAGCTGAATTAAATACATTGTCTGTTAGAAAAACTACCTCTTAAAATGCGGTACAACTGGAGTAATGCAAACCGTGTAACCATTAAAAAAATACTCTCTGGGCTGAACCAAACAAAATTACAAAGTGGAAGGCAGGGGTTGGGTGGGAAGTGCTGTGGGGTCGGGTTGTGCCCTGCCTGGCCTGGTGTTACACACGTACATAGCAGTGATAGACATTGCAGTACTAGGAAAAGAAATCTTCGGAAACGTAAAAAGGACCGAAAGGGAAAGGTGTGACTGTGTGTGTTGGTGTCGGTCTGCTGGCTCCGGCAGACTTTACAAAAGCACAACGTTGCCCTATGAGAGATGGAGAGGGGCCGGGTCTGTGCCCGGCTCAGGGCAGGAAGTGGCCGTTATGCTCACCCATGCTGTCAGGTGATTGTTTCCATTCAGCAGCTGGATAATTTCTCTACAGTGGCTGACATGGCTTACGTTGAATTCATTATTAAAAATAACCAGGCCTCTCCCATGCCTTTTAAAACTAAAGCTGTAGGACCGTGAGCCTTGCAAAAGCACCCGGAGAGCAGAGGGACCTCAAACAAAACAACAGAGGGGGGGGGCGGTCAGCTGGCTCACAGAGCAGGGTAGTGGGCTATGTCTTTCTTAAATGTCTGCTCAAGAACGAACCCCACAGCCCAGCTGGGTGCCCGGCGTACCGCAGAACGGCAGCCCTCCATGAATGGCTCTTCCTGATGTCCGGATCATTGGAAAAAGACTTTTACATTGTAAAGAAGAAGCTCAATAAGTGGTTTTGGTTTTTTAAATAATTAATTAATTTCTAAAATATGAATGTTTTTCCACAGTGTAGACCTGTTGCACCAAATAAACTTAGAAAAGAGACGTTAAAATGTCTTCAGTTCAGAAATTCCAGAAGAGAAAACTATTTTGTGTGCTCCACTGTAAGTAAGTGGACGACACAGCTTTGCTTTTAAAAGAACAGAAGTGTAATTAAAAATGTATGTTACAAAAGGCACTGTTAAGCCTGCAAAAGCATTAAGTGCATTTTTTAGGTTTCTACCAAATAAGGACCCTGCTTAAGGGTACGTGGGACAGTCACTGCTGCCATCAAACCCAGCGGGCTGTGGCTCTCCTGCTGCCCTGCCTCTGTGCTCAGCCCCTGTGGCAGAGGGACCCAGCGCTGCGTGATGGCATCGCGCCTGCACTCACCTAAGGAGACAGGGTCGGGTTAGGTTACGAAGTCCAAGAGGGTTACTTTGACTCCGTGGCACCAGTGAATCCTAACCCATCCTTTTAACTAAACCAGCACACCATTGGCAGGTTTTAATTCATTTTTCTGGCTAATTTTATGTTGTGAGGATAAGGCTGGTTGCCTCTTTTATTTCTTTGATACGGAAAGCTCCCTCTGAGTTTTGAAACCTCAGCAGCGTACGGTCAAAACGAGTGACTCTTTCAGGAGGCTAAAGAAGGAATAACAGAAACGGGTTACCACGTCCAGAATGGAGACACGGTGACAGCTTAGGTGTGTAGGCCAGTATCTGTAGTCCTCTCTTAACAGCTGGGAACTGAGGAACCATAGCACGAGTCGCTGGATAGCACTGTGCTGCACTGCAGACCACACCGTTAAGGTACGATGCTGGTAAACTTACTTGCTGAAATTATTGCTGATGTACTTTTAATAACTAATTACTATGTTCTGCAAACGAGAAAAGCTTTTGTGGGGAAAAAGCAACTGAGTTTAAGTTTTTTAATCTTCAAACTACCACTGAAAGGATGACCAGTATTTCTACAGTGCCCTTTTACCAAAACACTCATTACATCATTGTTAACAGTCTCGGGTTAAGTTAAGACTCAAGGTTTGCTGTGTAAACACATGCGTACATCTAGAAGTATGTGTGCATATATGTGTGTGTGTATCCAACTGCCTCCATCAGCCTGCTGGCTGCTACACCTCCTTCCTGGTTATGTGGAAGGGCTCCACATTGGTACCTCAACCTGGAATGCTGTCACCACCTGGGCTCTGTTGTAGGCTTTTTGAGTTGCACATCCCCCCTGTAAGCAGAACATTTTACATCTTTGCCACTAATTTCTTCTAGTAAGGTTTTACTGATGTGCTTCCTTCAGCCTATCCAAGCAAAGCAAAGTTGCTGAGGGCTAATGAGGTCGCTGTGCTAAGGACAGCAGGCGATAGTGAAATACCACCAGCTCTAAGGAAAGGTTCTGCTCACTGCCCTGTGGGCAAGAAGGGAAAATCCACAGCTACCGGAAAACTGCACTGACCTCACTAACTTCTTGCATATCACCAGGAACCTGTCATCTCCTGTATGACGTAAGGACATACATATATTCAGTTTTTGTAACATACATTTGTCCTCAATTGAGGAAAAATAAATAGCCAAGTGCAAACCTCGTGTCACTTGAGTAGTATTGTAATTTTTTTCCTTCACTCTAACAAAGAAAATTCAATTAAAGTGTCAGGAAAATGAATCATAGTTTAGTGGGCAGGAGGCTCTGAAAAATAACGCAGTTTTAACATGGAGTGGTTGACAGAGGCAGGACTGTAGCGGCCAGGGCTCCCAAGGTCTGGAGAGAACGAGGCAGCACTGCCGTGTTTCCCTGGGCTTCCCGTCACGGGACTGTTTCTTCCTGGACTAGAATACACTGAAGCATTTGGTGGGCCAGCAGCTGTGCTTTGGGACCTGAATCTCCCCTTCAGTGCTGGACTTGGCCAACTGCAAGAAAGACAAAGTCATTTTGCATTTCATTACTAACTGCAAAAAGACCAGTAATTTTCCTCAGGATCCCTTGTAGAGATCTTAGAAAATAATGCACAAGCAGAGAAGAATCGTAACGGGTAGTAGCTGGGTTTGAGAAGAAGAAGTGACAGCACAGGATGTGCCATTTATTTAGACATGTTGCTTAACTAATGAGATGATGTAACTTGCTCCAAAATGGCTCTTAAGAAATAGATGTGTGTTTGTGAAGCATCTCAAGAAAAGGGCTTCAGGATCACAGCTGACCATGGCTCAGTCAGTGCTGGAGCTGCCAGCAGGGGTTTGATTCTCTGCCTGCCTCCTTTTGTCAAGTTAAGTTCTCCTTGTGGTGGCTGCCACACAAGTAATGGCCCTGGTCTGTAACGTAAGAGAGAGCCAGATGTCTTCTTAAATGAATGAGAATTGGTTTTTCAAATGTCTTTGAAAGCAGAGCAAAATATTTTCTTTCTCAAATTAAAAACCCCTTTTTCTATCGATTTGTCTTAAGCAGTGAGGCGCTATGACCAAAGACTGATTCCAGCTCTGGTGAATTATTGTTCTTTGGCATGGGGGGCAATTTCTTAAGATAAGATGGATACAGTGCATATAATAAGGATGATAATATGTTTGCACACAGCCAATTTAAAACCTTTTGAATTATTTTTATCTGACAGCTCCGCTGGTCTTTGTGTTGTGCTTTAGGCAGAGGTACCACTGTACAGTGACGGAGCTGACAGAGCAAGCTTTGGCACTGTCAACTAATTAGTTAGTTAAAGGTACAGTTTTTAAACACTGTTATGTGATAGAACAGTGATTACACCTAAAAATCTTGCATGCAGTTTTAGCACTTTGGAGGAACACTCTGAACCTCTCAGACATCAGAGTAAGAATGAAAAGGAAGCCTATTAATCAATCAGCCTCTTTCATAAAATTAATCACAGCGGGTGGGGAACGAGAGAATCTGACTTTGAAAAGTGAAGGAGTGGTACAAGGACAGTGCACCAGCCAGGCATATACCTGTCCATCTCTAGCCCACTGTAAGTCACAGAAGAATCTTAGCGAGCCTGATGGCTTCTTCCCTCCCAGCACTTAACGGCTCTATTTCAGCGCACTGTTTGAAACACAGCCAGAAGCTGCTGCTTGTTTCCAGGTACCTGGCACACAGGCAGCTTCTCCTGCTCCCCATCTGTACTCCAAAGCAACTGCACTCCAAATAAAATGTATGAATGTGCACAGCACCTACTCAGGCACACCAAATATTTTTACCATTTTTTTGTAGCTTAGTGTGACATTCTTTCTTTCCAAAAACCGACCACGTTCTGTAGTTGACATTATTAATTCCTTTGGACTGGGGTCAAAGAACGTAAAATAAGATGAGTGAAAATACTGAATGAACATCCCCCTGCATGGCATCCACAACAGAGAGAATTACCAACACTGTTACTGCATGGATCCTTCCTTGGTCCTAAGTAATAAATCAGCAACTTGGCACCTTGGCCAACTAGAAAACTTGTGCTATTGAAAGCACTGCTTTCTGTCTGCATCGGCTGAACAGAGATGCTGGAGTTCCAAGAAGCTGCAGTGTACTCTGAGGGATTCTGACTGAACCAGTCATCTTTCCTTATTAACAGATACCAGCCAGAATATTTTGGTGACTAATGACTGAAGCACGCTAATAGTTAATGCAGTTGAGTATTCTAAATGAGGTTTTTGGGAGTAGCAAGGCCTGAAATCCTAACTGTTGGAGCTGTTCTGCAGTGAACCCACTGAAAACAATATTTCAGCTCATTTGTTTGACTTTGCAGAAATACCTTTGCCTGTCAGCTGAGGAGTAGGACTGCACCTCGTGTTTCCATCTGTAAATGGCAGGGTACTTCTGAGGATCGATCTGTACCGCTTCGATAGCTGCTAAGACGTCACTGTCCAGCTTGGATGGATGCTCCCTAGAATAACACAAAGCCAGATGAAAGGAGAACTACACATTTGTCCAGGCAGTGACATCCCAATTCCAAAGCACTTCTTATTCCGATAAATGCAAACCAGTCAGCCATGTTCCTCCCTGAACTTCCTTGGTCAGACCCAGATGTAAATGACTGCCCATTATTATGCAGCAGCCTCATTAAAAAAAAACAAGTTTTGAACATGTAATCTGAGGACATCCCAAGAGTGTGGTGAATGCTGTATTAATCTAAGCCAGGCTCACGATGAGGTTCCAAGCCTGTCAGGTGAATGGTAAACACCAGAGCCTGCTGAGATGCTAACTGGGAAAACTGATTTCTTCTGCTCCTCGTGTTTCAGCTAGAGTTAGGTCATTAACTGCTAGAGAATTATATGGCTACTGTACAAACACTGCAGTACTTAATCATTGCTTAGTATCACACCATTTTAACCTTGCTGGTGATGACATTACAATGAGAATCTCATTTTGCATACATGGAACACAGGAAAAAGAAAATACAGTTCATACCCAAGCAGAAATAATTTCTGAGAGCTCTCATTTGCGGGTGAAGTCTTCAAAAGCAATTTCTGGGCAGGAGGTTCTTGACACTGCTGTGCCTCATTCGTCTGGATTCCAGATTCCACGGACAACCTTTCCCTTTCAGACTGCATTTTATGTTCTGTCCTTAACTTGGTCTCTCCAGGTTTCCCTGTGACACTCGGCTCTGAAGAACTTGCCGGTGAAACTGCGTAGCAGGTCTTATCCAGCCAGTCCTTGGGTATTCGAACCTGGCTTGTTCTTTCAGGCACAATTCTCTCATTCTTAATTTTTTCACCGATGGCATTCGACTCTCCTGCGCCTGCTTGTGGTTGGAATGTTAAGCTTTCAAATTCTGACATTAAATTGCAAACAGGCGATACAAGGCAATCTTCTCCACCGTGCACATGCTTTCTGTCACCAATTATCCTTTCACTGGCCACAGGATTACAAAATCCATTTTTGCTGGAAGAAACCCCCTTCTCGTAGTGCCTGGGCTGAGCTGATGTTTCTATGATGCTTCTGGTACGCTCCATTGACAAGATCTCACACTCAGCATCTCCAATAGCATCAATGCTGGGCTCCTTCAGCACAACAGGTGGGCTGTTGTTCCGTGCTGCGTTTTGCCTGTTTTTAATCTCTTCTAAGCTCATGTCATCGTCATCCTCATCCAAAAACGCTCCAACAGAAATAGAATTGCAGCACTTTTTACTCTTGCCTGGAAGTAATTCAATAAGAGTAACGTGTAAGAAGACTTGCAACAGAACCCCCATCAAATAAACTAGGAACAAATGCACACCTTTCACCATGAAGTGTAAAGGATTATTCTGCTTTAAGAAGTTACTCATTCAGTATCTGTAGACTACAAAATTCCATACCCTACCAAGGAATTTCCAAATGCTCTGAGTAAAAATATACTGCAAGTAGAGGCCTTCTTACAGGAATCTCATTCAGGGGCTACAATCACATAAAGGACACCTAAGAGCTGTTCTAATTCTCCTACATCCACGTTGTCGTTCAACAATATCGTCCTTTTTCAACAATATAACCAGACCGTTTGGATAACAGATCAACAACAGCAACCACAACAGGTGAATGCAATTTCCCTGGACACCGTGCTTTTTCCCCTCCCTCTTCTCCCTAGGTACACCCTGTTGTTTCTAACGTTTGCCCTTTCCTTACCAGAAGGATGTGGCGTTTTGTATCTGTTGCAGGTTTCATTTTCCCCTGTTTCTTGCTGAGCCTTTTCGCTCATTTCCCAGTGGCTCAGGTACTCTTCTAATTTTCGCAGCCCCTCCTGGGAAGACAGATCAACAAAACAGCCCAGAAATTCCCAGTATTCAACCCACGGGAACCCCAGTTCATGAGCTAACTCCCTGCAATAAATAAAATAAAACGGATCATTTGTGAAGACATGGATATTATTTTGACAATAACTTTTTCTGAACACACGTTTATCAGTTATTAGCAGGAATACAAATGTGCAAGTAGGCAACACAATTCTGCAACAATCAACAGTCTGCACAAACACCTTGCTGACACACAGACACTGTTACCAAGCATAGCACAATCTATTTTTTCTACTGCATTTTTCCTTTTTTCCTGTTTTTACATTTAGCATAGCGCTATTATGAGTCTGACTGCATTCAGACATCAGACAGAGATGAATCCACACTACTGTAGGCAAAATTTGAACAATACTCCATTCAATAGCTTTTTTTAATTGGGAACAGAAGACGGTGGGAGGAAGCAAGGGCTGAAGTGAAAGGAAGCAATGCAAGGCACTTGCAGCAAGGTGTGCTTTCTGCACCTGCTGCTGATACAAAGTGTTTCAACAGCAAGGACGCTACAGCACAGTTAGGTAAAGCAGAACATTTGTTTTGGGACCTTTCCGTTCAGCTATCTTTTTACAGAGTGCTCCGTGCATAGCTTTAAATTTCCTGGCAAATTAGCTGAATTTGAGAAAAGCATTCTATATGTATCATCAATAGCAATTAAAATAGCCTTTTATTTCCAAAGCCGGACAGCCAGGTCCCACATTTTTACCTGAACTATTTTGTTTAGACAAAAGTGTAGTAAAAATCCAACAGCAATACACTTCATAAAATATTTTCAGCAATATTCGCCTAAAGAGTGTGTTTTCCTATGCAACTCAGCACAATCGTTTTGCTTTCAATTACTCTATCGTTAATTTTCTGGACTGCTACTCTATTAGATACCTTCCAACTCTTTCAACACCTCTTTCCAGATCAGACTTCCTGACGTTGTGAAAGAAGCCAGCTCTCTCTCGGGGTGGAGTCTTCCACAGCCTGCGAAATTCTTCAGCCTTTAAAAAAAGAAATCATTTCAAAAAACCCACCCAACTCCGCCCCAACATGGAAGTGAATCAGTGCTAAAGGTTTCCCTACAGCCCTAGAAAACATTTTGCTGTGCTCGGTCTCTCAGCTTCTGCCACCAGTATTGCTCACCTCGCTACGGAAATCTCACTTGGGATCTGAAGACAGATACTCCTCCCCGTACGGTCACCGATACACCTCACACCTTACTTCTGTCGTCTCCTAACTGCTTATTAAAAGCATGACAGTGGTAAATAACCACCTCGAAGCAACCTGGCTACATATGAAGTCTAACTGGTTTTCATTCGTGTGCAGTGGGAAATAAGAGGCATGTCTTACAACACTGCACTTTCATTTCATGACACATGCTCTCCTGGTCAGTGCTTTCCGAGGCACAAAGGAGGTGTTCTCATGCAGATACTGCTGGTTCCACAGACTGGCATCATAACATATCATAACACATTCCTGCTGTTTGAATCTGAACTCCTAAAGGGAATGAACGAACTGATTTTTGCAAACTCCCAAGCTTTATCTGCCAGCAATCAAAATAATGCATTACTTACACACGACAGAAACATTTTTTCAGAGGATAAAACATGTTTACATTTCTGTCAGGTGAAAACTGACCAAAGAGCATCTTTAGAAGAAAAGAACATAGTAAGCACTGTGGTGAAACTCAGTCCTGGAAGAGCTCAAACATCACACGACATCTCACGCAGCCGCTGTACCCGCAGCTGCCCTACTGCCCGCATGCTCATATTAAGCAAATGAGTCAACAAATCCTACTAATTTATAACACATATAACTGGTATCCCAGTATTCCAGCTAAAAATATAAGGACAGCTTTCTACTACACAAGCACAACTCTTCTAGAACTATCCAATACCTACTATTTGATTGCCACCATTTCCATTCAGGAAAAAAATGTTAACATGAATTCAGCAAGTGAAGTTGCTGAACTGCTTCACGCATTCTAGAAACGAGAGCATTTTTAATCCTGTCCACAGCTCCACCTTCATTAAACAGGCACAGATGTCACACGAAGCTCTCATCAGCTCCTTACCTTGGAGGGACTCATGGGGCCTGCGAAAGCTCGTATGGACAACACTGGATCCTTGGGGCTGCCTGTATATTTGGACAGAGCTGCCTGAGGACTCTCATCTGTCTGATCCGGCGACCACGGCGCACCGATGACAGGAGCTGAGGAGTTATCTTCTGCTCTCAGCAGTGGTACATAGTATCGACCTTGAATAAAGCAATACGAAGCTCTCTTAAGCTGATGTTATATTAGCTTGCTCTTTCCTCCTAAAGCATCAGTACACCTGTACGTTCAACCATCTGACTTGATTTCATCAGTAAAATTATATGATTCAAATTCACTCTTGCAGCGTTTATTGGCTGCTTGCAGATTGTATTTCAAGTCCAGGCTCCCTTCTGTCTCAAATGCAAAAATACACGCACAGATACACACAACGCTTTCTAAGGGATCGTCACCCAGTTTCAAAGCCTGTTTTACAGATGCCCAAACTTGCACGTGACAAAACAGGGAAGACTTTCTTGTCAGGGAAACCACACGGGTGCCAAACGTGACCAAGGAACCTCCTGCCCTGTAGAGGTCTTCTGTTTGCTTTAAGATAAATGTTTTCTGCTGCAGACGTGCTGAATAAAATAATGGCTGTGCTTACGTTATGGAGAGCTATGAGGAAAACCCTGCAATCCATACAGTAAGAGTACCAAGCACACAACGTAAAAGGCACAGCAAGTTTTCTGTTCCTTGTCAGTTATAGAGCTTCTCTTTGATTTTTACAGTACTGTACAGCAGCATCACTTATGGACAGGAATGCTACAGAAAGCCAACAGAAAACTGTGAGAGTCTGACAGAGCGTGTCACATGCCTGCTGCAGTTTGAACACTGACCTTTCAAGTACTCTCTCAGTTTTTCTTTCAATTCTGCAGACTTATTCTTGCTTCTCTCACAAACCACCTGTTAATAAAACATCAGTTTTTTATTAGTAAAATGAAAGACATCGATTTCCAATCAGCTGCAAGGTTGGGCCTCTACCCATCTCACCCAGTTCTTTTAAGTCAGAGTGTAACTGACCACTACAACACACACTCGTCCATGAAAGAGAGACTGTAAGCAAAAAGCAGTGAATCCCAACATCTCGAACTTGGCTCTGGGTATAATCAACACAAAATATTTGTAATGTACCCCGGGATTTTCACTCCAGGCATGGCACTGATAGCTCAGCCTGTGAACTAAGCAGTCTGTGAACGTTCAAAGTTGAAAAACCCTGCCTTGGTGTAACGCCTTTGCTGTGGACACGGGCAGACTTACTTCTGCTGGAGTTTGATCGTACTTGTTCCTTGGGTTTTTCACAATAGCTGGGTGTGAGGTAAGCACGTTCACAACATCCAAATTCCCAAACTTGCAGGCAAAATGCAACGGAGTATCAAATCCCTGCAACATTAAAGAGAGAAAATCCACATGTATTTGGAAACATCATAAAGTCAATCCCGTATGTTTTATTTTGAAGCCAGGATAAGTGAACAAACAGGGCTCCAAACAGATCCTTTCCCATAGCACTGTGGAATAATGACTGTTAAAACACCCCAAACCCATGACCAGCTAGCTTTTGCTTCCCTCTTTCTTTCTCCCTTCTGCTTCCTTAATGTTTTCCAGTGGTTTTCCTAATAATAAGAAACTGTCACACATCCCAGAGCTCACCATTTTATCTGGTGTATTAAGGTAAAGGTCAACAATGTATCGGATGCGATTCTTTAGCATTGTGTTATCATCGTCTGGATACATAAGCCGCATAAATTCAGGGTTTTCCAGGGTGTCCAATAAGATCTGGCAGACAGCAGGCTGGTTCTCCTTGGCAGCGACGTGCATGACGTTGTACCTGCAGCCCTCCTGAAAAATGAATCAGAGCTAACTGAAATCCAACAGCCTGCTTACACCTGTACACTTAAATGACCTAATGGGAAAAAACAGGTTCCCACACTGTCTTACGTGAGGATTTTTATCCCTTAGTATTATCTCAGAAAGATACGTTTACAAAACAGTAAACATCCAGAAATGCAATAAATGAGACAATACTGTAAAGATGTATCTACGCAGTGAGGTTACACTTAAATTTAACTACATCATTCTTATATTCAGCTACAGTCAGGTTTTAGATTTAGGGAAAAATGTAGGGAAAAAAGAAGGTAAAAGTATCAAATAATAAAAGGAGATACCAAGTCTAGTATATAAAAAGAGCAAGAAAAGGGGTGTATTTATACAGTTCAGTTTGCTGCAATACACCTCAACGACCTCACAAAGCTGGTCTGAGAAGTCCCTTTTTGAAATGAGATCGTAGGTGTTTGCTAATGCCAGGTTATGAGTGATGCTCTGACAATGGCAGCCTGGTGCTGCGACAGGCAGTGCTGCACGATCAGCTTCAGCCCAGACACTCCTCTGTTCCATACCACCACTGCAGTGACAAAATCCTGCCATTTGGAGATCAAGGCTCTGTGAAGAGGAGGCTGCTCTTCACTACTGGCTGTAACTACTCCTTTCCTAGAGAACCACACACTCCGTTTCCTCAGCTCTTCTGAAGCAAAGCAAACTCAGCTATCGCGGGTGGGATGCCCCAGGAAAGACAGAGCTGCTGCACTCCTGTTAGCTTCCAGCTGGTGTCAGTCAACACTGAGAAACCGCACCGGTGGGAAGAAGTGGAAAGCAGGGAACCACATCCACTCCAGTTATGCTTATCAGCCCTCAAACTCTCCCCACCAGACCAGAACTTGGAGATATACATATGTATACGTATATATATACATTTTTACCTGTACAACTGTTGGATTGTCCCCAGATCCAATAAGATAGCGAGGATTACTCCAGATAAGTTCTGAAAATGTTGATGTATCTCCTTTCTCCACAGCTTTCCGAAGCTTAGCAGTAAGATCCTGGGTACGTGGACTTTTGTAACTGTTGGCCCTTTCCTTGTTAGCAGTTTCCATCTCAAGTGAGCATAAGCCATCTATTAAAACACAAGCGTCACACTTCTAGCTGCTCTCTTTTCAGTGATCACTATTTTCATACCACCAGCATAAGCTTTTAATCCAAACTATCTATTAACTTTGCATCTTTAATGTAAAGAAATTTCTTTAAAAAAAAAAAGGTTATTGGCATTTTAAGACCCTGGTAGTAATAAGGGGTAGGGAAGGAAATACAACGTAATTGACCTATAAAGCTTTTTGGTCCAAATTAAAGTCTAAAACAGCCTCACAACTACTAATCTGCTTCCTTCCAAGCCTAAAATGAAAGTTCAACAAGAAGTAAGAATTTTCTGAATACCTGAAATGGCTTTTGCAGTTAGGCTGACCTCCGAGTCACCTGAACGTAGCAAATGGGAACGCTGACATTTGATCAGGGCTTATCCTTGTATTTCCAAACTCAAGACCTCAGTTAACAATAAGGTACAGCTTCAATACACTGCGCAATTTTATCCGCGCCTTACCAAACCTAAAGCTCCTGAAGTCTGCCAGTAAAAAACGAAATCCCACCAAACACAGCCAGACGTGACTAAGCAATGTATCCGTGCGGCCTGCTAACATTTCAGCTTCAGAACAGCAGCAGTATTTTTTAGTGTAAACCTCATGTAAAACTGTACGATTACCGTAATGTTTTTAGGGTAATGAATTTATTGTAACGGACCCATTTCAAGTTACTAAGAGGCCTCAAAATCCCGCTCTGAATTTTCTTCCTGTTCTTGGCACATGGCTAATGAAGGGACTCGTTCCTTTCTCTCACAAAATTACCCCTGTGCACTGCGCCTGCTGTACACAGGTGAATGCCCTCCATACCTCTGTTAAGTGATCCTGTTTTCATTGGAGACAAACACAGGGAGGACTTGCTCGGAGATGGGAAGTAATCACAGATTCCTTTAGCAAATTTCTCAGCATCTTCTCTGTTTGAAAACGCTTTGAATCGTGAACCCTTAATCATCTTAACAGCTTGGAGAGCTTCCTTCTTATCTTCATAAACATGGATTCTCTCTGAAACACAGTACAGCCAAAATTAAGCTATTTAAGTAATCTCAAATCTGTTCCTAGAAAGGCATCGAAGTTATCAGACTATCCTTAGTTTGGTCACAGTGTCTCTCCACAAACATGGCAACAGAATCAAAGCCAATTTAAATTTTACCTCTAGAAAACTGAATAGAAGAATATTACACATTGCAGGTAACATCAGGGGATATCTGTACAGTGCTCAGATATTCACATTGATCAGATGCGAGTACCTGTTCTACACGGGTAAGCCAGCATCAACAAGAGAGTATTTCACACCTAGACTGAATAGCCGACCAGGAGCTTATTCACCCTGCATTTCTGTCCATGTTGCTCTGTACAGAACGTTCAACTGCGAAGTGACCCACTGCCATCACTGTAAGACATCTAAAAAGAACCTTTAATATTAATCAAACCCTTCCCCTTCCTCTCCTTTTGCATTTAAGTTACTTTGTTTGGCTAAAGATATCTCCATATCCTTGTAATGAGAACAAATCCCGGTGGCTCAGAGGACCATCCTAATTTTCAAAGTGACTGAAATGAGTCAACGGAGAGCACAGCATTAATTCTAAACTCCAAGTAATGATGCTACTAAAATCAACAAACGTTAATGCTATTGATCACCTCCTGAAACACCTTCTTGAACATCTGTCTCCTCACTGACTGAATTCGCAGTCTGACTACAGAGATTGCTAAGCAAGACTTCATAGCATATCATTACAGCTTAGGTCCTAAATGAGAAAATCTTGAATGAATTGGCTATGGGAAGAAAACCAAAACAACACCACGTTGCTGTCCCGGCTGACAGGGCAAACAGCCACACAGCAACTGCAGCCGAAGGTTAATTGTGCCACACCTGAACTAGCCAAGTTACCGATCACTTGCATAAAATACATTTGTTAATAATTAATAATGCTTAGTCCTTTCAAGTATTAGCCTGACGTTTAGTATCTCAGTACCAAGTCAGGTATGTCCATAATTAATTCCCGTCAATTAAAGCATGCGCAAGAGAAATTCTTTCCATTTTTTTGCAAGGCTGCTGCTATTAGTTCTCTCTCTCCCTTTCTCAAAGAAGAAGAAAGATGGGAGTCATAACGATTTTGATCACTTCAACTCATTTGCATTCATGCTTTTTGCGAATGTTTTTTGCCCATGCTTGGTTTCCACCTGCCTATACTACCTCAGCATATCATGTCAATGATATGCAACTGAATGCTATGGAAAGCATTGCTGAGAAAAGAGTATTTCCTTATACTATCTGATACGAAAAGCACATGCCAGATTTGAGGAGCACACAGATGCTACTTACCATTTCTTGCCAGTATGTCATCGTAGACCGGGCAAACGCCGTAGTATAGCGGAGGATCTCTGGACGGCGTCTGAGCACTGCCTTGTGAACCACCATATCCTGCCCCACAGACTGGAGCTGAACAGTTCATGTGCGCCACAGCTTCTTCTTCTGGAGGGTTCAGACCCACGCAGTACCCAAAGTCGACCTCTTCAGACACACTCCCGTGATGGCTGTGATTTGCTGCTGCAGCTTTCAAAGCCGGGCGGGTGCCATCAGACGGGGCGCTCCCAGCAGCCTCCTCTGACCACGCAGACCCTTCTCCTTCCAACATTCCTCGCTGCTCCAATAAAAACTGAGCCAATTTCTTCTCAAAGATAAACCTGGTAGTCGAGGTGACGGGCCCACACTTCAGCCCCGCTCTGACAACTTCCTCTCTAAGCTCATCGGGGCTGAGCTGCTTCAAGCGGGATAAGATCGCATCCATCGTTATCTCACCTAGAGAAAAAGATGAGATTAACTGCAAAGCCTTTTTCTTTCTATTTTAACGCTGTATTAAAGCAAAGAAAAAAAGCATATCTTAATTTTTCTGACTCCGATGAGATTAATGCAGATACAGAGAAGACAAAATGCTTTCCGACTCATCAATAACGTTTAAGCCATCAGACTTACACTGTTTCCTCTTCCTCTCGTGCCTACCTGAAAGAGTATTTACAACATACATTTTGTGCTCTTCTGCTCCTTTTAAGTTTCGTTAGGACTTCAACTGTGAAAATTTAACCCAGCACACTGATGTCTGAATACCGATGACAGATATTATTTGACCCCTCTCAAGAAACCAACAACCCGTGCATAAAATGGGGCAGAAGGCCACACGGCTGCAGTACAGCTCTGGTTAGACAGCCCCTACAGCCAGAGCATGGCACCGTCTCCCTTGCAGGAAGAACTTCTTGCTGAAAAACATACAACACACACGTGTGAGGCAGCAGCCAGGGCACTCCGCCTCTGGCAGTGACTCAAGGCTGGAACTATTGACACAATTTGGTTTTTCCCAGCTCCTGTTCCGTGATCAAACAGTCAGGAGAGGGGAGCAGCTGACCGTTCCAGGTCTCCCTCCCTAATACAGAGCCAAAATGTAAATATTTCTCAGTTTCTACCGGGAAATCCTTCTCTCCAGTGTGACACTCAGTGCTCCTGCTCACTTCCCTCCATGTTACCCACACACAGCTTCTGCACAAGCAGCAGAGAGACACTGAAAACACCACGACGGCAACAATTCCCTGCTGTGAGAAACTTCTGACCCCAACAAAACACAACCAAAACCAGAGGATTTGGAAAGCTCAATAACATCAGAAGCTTCAATGTTATTTCGTTAGACAGTAAATCCACACAACCAGAAGAGCTGCGCCTCCCTCCTGCTGCACACTGTTAGCAGTGACAGCTTTAGGACCGAGATGCTCACAGCCACAGCCCTCGCAATGCCGGCCTTCCCTCACTGCCCTGCACAACCATGCCTCGTGCTGGCACTCACAGCATTTTTAGGATCAATTCAAGCAAGCTACTGCTTCACAACAAGAAGCAGCAAAAATGATACTCATATGGTTGTACTTGCACACAGAGACACGGATCAGCAAGGACTGCCCCCTTATGTTCAAAGCAAAGGATTTGGCAGAATCATAGAACGGTTTGGGTTGGAAGGGATCTTTAAGATCACCCAGTTCCAACCCCCTGCTACATGCAGGGACACCTCCCTCTAGCCCAGGTTGCTCACAGCCCCATCCAGCCTGGCCTTGAGCGCTTCCAGGGTGGAGGCATCCACAGAACCTCTCTGGGCAACCTGTTCCAGTGTCTCACCACCCACACAGTAAAGCATTTCTTCCTAATATCTAGTCTAAATCTCCCCTCTTCCAGTTTAAAGCCATTAGGGTGGTGTTCGAATGTGGTACGAGAAACACCTCATCGGCTTAAGTGCTCTCCTGCTTTAGCAGCAGTGTTACAAGCAGCCCTCAGCATCAACCAGAAGACGCAGCAAGACATGTAAGGCCCTTTGGGAAACCAACACAGGGCTGAGACAGCAACCACGGCATGGAACAGAGCAGGGCTGCAGCACTGCAAGGACTGCATCCCAGCAGCTGAGCCCTCCTGCCAGCATGCCAGCTCAGAAGAAATTCCAAAATCTCACCTTCCTCACACAACTGCACCGCCAACACTTCTTTTTTCCCCATGCATACTGCCAGCAGTCTGATCACAAAATATACCCACAAGATACACATGACTACCTTGCATATTCAGTTGTCCAAGCTGTAGTTGGTGAAGAACTAAGCCTTTTGACATAAAAAAAGCGCAGCCTGCCCATCTTTTTGCAGCAGCGAATACAGCCACGTGAAATTCTACCAGTTGGAATTCAAAGCTATTATGCTTCTCAAGCTAGGAAATACCATGAAAACAACACTAATGCCAAACTTCAGATTGATTTCCAAGTAGCACAGCATGGCAGGTATAGTTATGTGAGTGTGCATTGTTTTCCATGCAGTTTTAATGTCTGATTTTAAACGTGTGCTTAGAACACCTGGAATAGTTGGAAGTGTGGGAAGCGAGAGCTGGGCAGCTTCAGGAAATGAGCTGCTGCAGAGGCACAGCAGCCGCTGCCCCACAGCATTCCCCATCCCCAGCAGCTCCAGAGCCAGCTGCCTGCCTGCCATCAGCTGCCTGCCTGCCATCAGCTGCCTGCCTGCCTGCCAGCCGAGCCCGCAGACAGGCCTAACACACCTTCTCACTTTCATTTGACAATCTTCTTCAGGTATTTTGGTTGTGGGGTTTTTTTCTGGTAGTTTTATGTTATTGTCCTTTAATTAAAGGATAGAGCCATGAAATCGCATAAGAGAACATGAGAAATTGCTATTCTGTATTGATAGTTTTCTTTTTGAGATTGATCCCAAAACCACAATAATGGTAAAAACGTAGAGCAGGAAAGTTTATGGTAGAAACAACTCAAATTATTTTCATTGAGATAACGTTATACAAAGCCTGAAGACCTAATGCAGGAAATGCTCCTTTTTCAGGGTTCAGAACCAGCAGGGCCATTCCAAACACTGCATGAGAGCAGACACTGGAACCTGTATAACCACAGACACAGAATGTGCAGGCACGCAAAACTCTTCTCCCCACCGTGTGGCTCAGTGAAAAACACAGTACAGGACCGATTCTTTCTGGTACCTCATGTTTTAGTTGAATCAGTGCCTACAATTTATTGTCATCAGCGGAAGAAGTATTTCTCTCATGTGTCCGTTGTAAACTGCACACAACCAAACCTGAGGGGGACGTGACAAAGCAGGCAGCCAGGGAAGCAAACAGCCCTCGGGTTAAGGCTGTGAGCACAGTCAGCGTCGCACAGGTCAGTTCTGTGGATGGCTCTGTCACCCAACAGCCAGGAGCGGCACCCGGCTGAGCCGCCTGCACGCTTACAGCAATGCATTTCCCTGCTGGGAATCAACGGGCAATTTCTTGGAGCAACACTGTCCAGAATCCCCCACGGCAGTTATTTAGTTGAGCAGCAGAGACCAACTTTTCAATCATCAGGGTGATGAACCACACGGATACTCAGTCTTCCACGCAGTGCAGCTGTTTCGTTGCACAATTCACACTCTTCCAAAAAGAATACGGTTTATTTTTAAGAATTCTCAAGTTCACTTAAAAGCGAAACAGAACACCCACGAAATTGAGGAGAATTTATTAATTTATTTCTAAAGGCACCACCTATTTTTACCGGTCCAAACCAGACGCGTGCCTTGCAACCCCACACGGCTGTTTGTTTTCAGGTAATTAAGTGATAGCTTTGCACACACGCGCGGATGGCAGAGGGGATGACCCGAGCCCAGCGATGCTCTGTGCTTTCAGGCACTGCAGGCAGCTGCACACCCGCCTCCCCCCCCAAGGCCGCCCCGCACGGCCCCGCCTCGCACCCCAGCGGTGCCGCCACCGCCCTTTGGAGGCTCTGCCTAACAAAGCACAGCGGGGCAAAAACGCGTTTCTCTTCGCTCACGGCATCAGCACGAAACGACAGAAACTGCTTCCAGAAACTAAGATCAATACCGGGAGAGAATGAGCCATCAGCACCCAAGAACAACAACACAGCCCTGCTGCTGCCCTGCTTATCAAAACGGTCAGCAAACGAGCAGCGCGAACGCACACCCCTGCTGTGCGTGTGCACGTACATACAGCACGTATATATGTTTTCCCCCAGCCCGGGCTCGGGACACGCCCGGCTGCGCGCCCACGGGAGGACGCGGCGCTGCGGAGCGGTCAGAGCCCACCGCACCGCCTGCAGCCGCTCAGCCGGCGGTCCTGCCCTGCGCGGCAGACGCGGGCAAACCGGGAACGAGCCGCGGGAAAGGCGGCACTAAAAGGACGCAGACCGAGACGCGAGGAGCGGCGCCGCGGTCGGAGAAGGGCCGGGCCCGCAGGGAGCCGCGCGCCGCCCGCGACCGAGGGCCGCTAATCGGGCCATCCCCGGCGCGGGCGGCCCGCGCTCGGCTCCCGCCTACGGCCCCGCGGCGCTCAGAGCCCCGGCCCTCCCGCCGCCCCGCGGCCTCTCACCTGGGCGGCTCCCGCCGCGCCGCCCTCTCTCCGCCTCGCCGCGCGGGGTCGGGCGACGGAGGCCCGCCGGCGGCGCCCCGCGCCCGCCCGTCCGCCCGTCCAGCAGCCGCAGCAGCCAGCCCGCGGCGCCGATCAGCGCGCAGGCGGCCAGCAGCTCCCAGACCGGCCAGCGGCCCCAGCCGCCGTCCCACAGCGAGCCCCAGCCGCCGCCGGCCGCCCCGGCCCAGCGCTCCATGCCCCGGCCCGGCCCGCCCGCCGCGCGCAGACGCCGGCCTCCGGGGACGGTACCTCGGCGGCCTCCCGGCTTCCGGTCCTCCGCCCCGCCCCGCGCCTGACAGCAGAGCAGCGCCCGTCGCGCGGCAACGCGGCCGCGTGGCATGGCGGGAGCGCCGCGCCGAGCGCTGCTGGCTGCCCGCGCGTTCCCGCCGCCGCGCGTGAGGCGGGGCGGCCGCAGAGCCCCGCGCGGTACTGCCCGTCTCGCGGCCCCGCCGCTCACCTCCGCGTTTCCTTCCGGACGGAGCGCCCCGCCGCGGCCTCTGCTCCTCCGGCGCTGATCCCCGCGGCCTTCGGCTCCCGCGGCCGGCCCGCTGCGCGGAAGTCCCGTGTGAAACGAAAGTTCGGCGCCTGAAGGGCGGTGGGGCCCCGTGGGAGGCGCCGAGCGCGGCGGGGATTGCTCGGAGCTCGCCGCGGCGAGGGTTTTCCCGCTGGAAAACGCCGCTTCTGCACGCAGCCCTCGCCTCGCGGGGCCGCCGGCGCCCCCTGCTGGCGGCGCTCCGCTCTGCGCCCTGGCCCGGGCCGCCCTCCGCTCTCCCGCTTCGGCCGCCGGCAGCTCGGCGCTCGGTCGCTCCGCTCGCAGCGCTGCTCTCCGGAGGAGCAAACAGCGGCAATGCCATGCAGCTGTAGTAAAAATCAACGGGGGAAAAATCAAGAACAAAGACAAGGTTGTACTCTTTCAAAATGTCTTTTAAAAATTGGCACGTCCTGAATTCTAAACAAAAATTGTCAAAAAAAAAAAAAAAAAAGGTATCGGTTTCTCCTTATAAATAAAGATAGCATGGAGCCCTTTACCCAAAAATAGTTTATTGCACAAAACTTTTAAAGGAATTCCTATGCACATTATTTTAGAACCAACATGCTTTGTGTGATCGTAACGCGAACGGTACAGAGCGTAACTCCTCCATCCCCCAGGTTATCCCCTCAGCACAAATTATTGACCCCATCTTTACACACCCAGCCTATGCAGATATTACATTAACAAGCATCGTGTATAAAACATAACGCTGCTTTTACAACACTGAGAACACCTTTATCTCCTCTAGGGATCTGTGCATGGGCACTGGAAAGCGGGCTGCTCTGCTCTCAGCCTGAAGTGCTACGCAGCAGTGGGAAACCAGTGGGATCAGACTGACTGCTAACGAGCATCAGTAATTTGGACTGGTATCAGTCATAAAGGCTCTGGTCGCAGCAGGTCACATGCAAAGTGCTCACACTTCCCTGGCGGAGTTACTGGAACAAGCTGTGCATCACCAGTAGTGAGCGTGTCAGCCCTGAGTTAACTCGGTACTGATAGCACTGAGTGTACCCAGTGCACCTCTGATGTTGTCACAACCACGCTCGTGCTGCTGCGTTTCACTCCCCTAAGGAGGTAAAGGTAACCCATGAGAATACTAGCAGTCCAACTTTCCCTCTGGGTAATACTCTGCTCTTTATACCTGTGACAATGCCATAGATTTCAGCTAGGATATTGCCTGAATGAGCAGCGTGGGATCAGATCCTCTATTGCATGAGTGGATGCGGGGCTCAGCTGGCCCCTGTACAGTGCACGAGTATTTCCAAGACATCTGGAAGACAACAGAATGGAACATTACAATGTTCAGCAACGTCACAGACAGTAACTAACACTTCTTCCATTGCAGGTTTTTTTGTTGTTGTTTTAATGCAGTTTTTTCAGAGCCTCCAAAAAAAAACAACAAAACCCAACAGCATTTGGAAACCAACAGTACAGCCTTTAACAACTTTCAACATCTGGGAAACATTCTTACTTTACAGCAGCATTTCTGCCTCATCAACAAGCCTTGTTCAGTGGGTAGCAACTGCCGACAAACAGACAGGGAAAATACATTCCCCTCAAAGGGAAAGAAAGGGAAATAAACAATCTTTGAAATCGTATTCTCCAATTTCTGAAAGCACACCAGTGTCAGCGAGGCACCGACACCCTTCTGACACACGTGGCAGCTCTCAGACACGCAGAGGGGACCCACTTCTCATTCCAGTAACTACTCTGTTCGCAGCCCACACAGCAAGAGACCGGAGCCTCTGCAGAGAGAGCGTGTGCAGCCTCAGGGCGAGGCCTCTTAATAAAGCAGCAACTATTTCTCTGGATAATGAAGCTACCTAGCCAATGAACTTGAAAGGAAAGGCCTTGCTTTTGTCACATGCCGAGTGCTCCTTCTAGAAGGCTTTCTAGAGACTCCTCTGACTTCAGCACTTCGTACCACGCCGGATTTAGACCCACAGACCCTATCATGGCACGGTGCTCGTGTCTACAGAAAACCCGACGGTGACAATCAAATAACCCGTGCCCAGGAACTTTTGGAGAGAGACAGGCCGATCAATGCAGAAATCTCATCTCAGGATTTCACAACAGCTCCTTCATCTTTAGGAAGAAAAATATGCATCTAAGTCCACTTGACTGTACCAACTCGGCCGTCTTCATAAGGAGCGCTGCGCGCTTGCACAAGCTGCACCACAACCAGAACGCAGTACTGATCCAGAAAGGAGAACAGACATTCTTAAGACCTATGAAGGTTTCTTACAATTCTGGCTTGTTTGAGGCCAGATAAAAGCTTTATCTACGCAACTGTTGGCAAACTTCAGAGATTAAAACATAACGGATTAACTGTATGCAACCTATTTACCAAAATGAACACCAACATTAACCCTGCACAAGTGGTATTTTATTTAAAATCCTCAACATTTGATAACGTTTTGTACTGAATATATTATTCATTATGTAGTTTTGATCTTGTTATTTAACAACACTGCATATTTTTTTCTTCTTAGAGCTTAATATACAGGCAACGTCAAGAACATGACAGCAGCGGGACAATCAGTACCGTTGACTCTGCAAAGTGGACTGCAGTGGCCTGCAGACAGTAACGTGTTCAAGCTGGTCAGTAAAGTTTCTGACTTCTTTAAATTCGTCAGTAATTCTGTATGTTGGCCACCTAATGTTACACTAAGGCATTTCTCCCTTTGCTAACTTGAAAAGCTTGACTTTCAGCATCACTTGACTCTGACTCCACAAAATGCAACGTTAAGATCCAGGAGCTGAGCAAGGGGCACGACGTCATTCAGTATAGACGCTAAGTACACAGTGTTCAACTGGATTTGAGCTTCAATAGGGAATGATGAGCTCCAAAGCTGGATAAACATGGCTCCCCCCACCCAATCCCCACCCCCTGCTCAGTTAGAAGGAAACTGCAATCATCTCCTCTGAAAACACCCAAACCCATCCAAAAGAAGCCTCCTCCAAGAAGCTACTGCCTCTTGAGAAAAATAAGCCAGACAACTGACAGGGAAACTTTTCCAAACACTGTTATGGCCGACTATGAAAAAGTTACTTGAAGAGATGCTACTTTTAAAACAGCTGATTAGTCTTCTTGTACTTGTTAGATTCATTTTCATACCAGCCTACAGTGAATACAACTGACCTGTTTTCTGTCTGTTTCAAAGACAAAGCCACGCTGGCACAAGTTGCCACTCAATCTTCCACAGAACATCCTGTATATTTGGATCTGTGCCTTAGCACACTGCATGAAGCAGTACCTCTGCAGCAGTTTTCGAATGAAGGCTTTATCGCTGCACTCCGAGCCACGCAGGCCCATGGGACCAAAGGAGAAGGACTGCTTTAATAATAACTTAGCTAAGACGCCATAGTGCCACCACTTCCACTCACAGTGGACACCTTATTATAGAGGATGCAAGGGGGAGGGAGGCTGAAGTGTGTTGGAGAAGATAATCAAAATAATAATTTTATAGGCATTATAATTCTGTCTTTTAAAGTAAAATAATTATATATCTAAAAGCTCTGGCTTTGGGGGCTAACTTCCCTAAGCCATTTGACAGTATGTCAAAACCCAGCAAACTTAAAATGTAATATAACAATGAGAGTAACAGACAACAAAAAAGAAGAACCAACCTCATGTCAGCCTCGACTTACAGTATATATGCATATTAAAACAGTCAGAAAATCATGATTTTTTTCTTTTATATATATATATATATAAATATATATTACAAGCATACCTTTAATCAAGGATGTCTACTTCAAAAGTCGAACTAAAAAGGTGCAAGAAGTGTTTGTGCAGTGAAGCAAAGCTCCCTACTGGCCTGCAACTGTAAGAGAAAAACTGTGACACTTAGGAAAACATCCCAGGCAAAACTGCCAATGTTCTGTCATCTTCATAACTAGATAGGGCTTCAAATGCTTCCTTCTTTCTTTCTTTTTTTAACTTTTAAATACGGATACCTGTAATCTCAAATTTAAAGAATAAGAGATTATAGGTGTGGGGAAGGAGGACGTTCTGGTAGGAGTAGCCATTTTTCAACCGCCGCCTGCAGCTGAACATGAGCAGGACTTCTCTGTTTTCTGTGCTCTGGACACAGCCCACGGGGAGAAAAGCCAACAATCTGACCCCCAACCCAAAGGAAAAAGAACTGAACAGAACAAAAAACAGACGAAGCATAATCAACCGCCATCTGCTAACAAATTCACCCGGATTAAACAAATGCAGACCTGGAAGCAGACGCTCTTCTGGGGCTCAGTGTAAGCCTTCAACTTAACCTCTCATTAAACCCAAAAAAGAGCCAGATTTCTCACCTGGGCGTCCCCAGTATGGTAGAATTATTACAGTAAGGTTTCATTAAAGTAAGGTTTCAAACAAACCCTCAGAGCAGCACATTCTGCACTTACTATTATGCCGGCTTCTCAAAACCGTGCCCTTGAATTCTACAGGCAAAAGCAAAATTCTGAAGACCATTTTAAAAATGAAATAAATAAATAATTCTGATAAAGATTTGTTTACACACTTAAAGCAATAGGAAGAAAGACAACTGCTGAGGAGGTTATAGTGTCAACGCTTCCTTGTCGCTAACATCACAATTCTGTTTCTTTTCAGCCGAAGCAGGATGCTCCTGCTGGTCTGAAGCAGTTGCAGGACTAGTGGAGGTGAAGTCCATTAGCTGCTCCTCAATCTGAGTCCATGAAGACATTGACTCATGCACTGTAATGGTGTGTTCCTCCATCTGACGCTGAAGACTGTCCATTTCTTGCCTTGTGAAAATTTTGGGAACAAAAAAAGAGCAAATATTATCATTATTTTCCGATTTCTGATACCTACTTCAACATTATCTAAGCTATAGCTGTATACACTAGAAAGAAGTCTAAACAAAACTTAGAAACCGTCTTCACTCTAAGAGAAAACCAAATACAATATGCCTAATCCAAAAGTAAGTGCCAGCAACGCAGCAGCTCCTTTACTGCACATACTTGCGGCCAAGCAAGATGCAGCACCATTTCCTCAGGAAAGGCACAGCATTTCCTCAGCATCTGCAACCTGACAGACAGTTCCCTTGCAGATACCGAAGACAACGTGGGAGGTGGAAGTGAGGAAGGCATCAGGGAAAAATAAACAAACAGCGCGACTTGTATTCAGACACCAGCTTTGTAAAAAGATGAGCCTGGTAATACAGCTTCACTGCATAGATATTGCAGGCTCACTCCCCTAAAACATCAGCTAAGGCTGGTATTCATAGCTCAGTTCTCACATTAAGCCCAAATCCTCATATTCCTGAGGTTGCAGCATTCCTCCCCAGAACTCTGCTTACATCCTTGTGAGAGCAGACACAAAAACATCCTCTCGGCAGAATAAAACGTCACTGTAGGGATTCATTAATTCATTGCTCGGGCTCCTATCGCAAGCAGCCCTGCTGACAGTGAGAAGAAACAAACACCAGTTTCTCCACTAGCAAGAGCAACTAAAAATAGCTGTTTCTGGTTTGTTCTGCAGTATATCTACTTGTGTACTGAGAAATTTAGGATGAACGTTTTGTCTACTTGTTCTTTCCTTATTCCACTGCCACATAAGCAAACGCTTAAGTTAACAGACTGCCCTACTGTCCTAAATACAGCCCCAATAAGAGGAAAAGAATTCATTTCACAAATGGTTTTGGGTTTTTTTGGTTTTTTTTGTTGTTGTTTTTTTCTCCTTAGTTGGCCGCTGGCTTCCTGGAAACTTAAAAAAAAAAATATTGAATACAATCTTAAGAACAGGTCATACTTCAATTGCCGCAGGCAGCTGTTCAGATTTTTTAAAGGCTCCTTGCTCACAGCTGTCGATGGCTTTAACAGCTCTTCCAGCAAGGCAGCAGGCACCGGGCAATCCGGAATCTTGACTGGAGTCACAGGATTTGAAGAATTGTTCTCTCCTTTCCTCTGGTTAACGGGAAAAAAGAACAGTCAGAAATAAATTAATCCATTCCACTTGTACCAAATGAAGCCTCACACTATTGGTACATAACACGAACGCGCTTCTGATACAGTTAAACCTCATGGGTCGCAAGTATAAGTTCCTAACCTAAAGTCAACTTTTAGTCATACGTAAAAAGAAAGCACGTAGGGCTACCCAAGAAATCACTCTATGAAAGAAGTAAAATAGGCACTCAATGCAATTTACTTCCATTTTCAAAACAAAAACTTATGTTATTTCAGTACAGAAGTGCTTCTGAAAATCCTGAGGCCTGCAGGATGAAATATAAAGACAGACGTCTAAAAGAACGAAATAGAGAAGCTCTACATGAAACTCCCTTCTCGCTTGAAAGAAGAAAAGAGCAAGAGATCAAAGAACCACTAACAGATAGCTTCTGAAACTGTGAAAGGATTAAAAAACTAGACTGGTCCAGAATGGAGAAAACAGACACATCAGCATTAAGAAATTATTATCTAAATACTTGCCCACTAATCATTATTTAAGCACTTCCTTTTTTGCTTTCTCATAAGGAGTTAAAATGGAAATGTAAAATAATATGCTAAACACAAAGATTTTTAAGGAAAAAGATGTGAAATCGAGATCAGTCAAGTTACTTTTGCCTGGAAACATTGCTGTATTTTTTATTTCAATCTCAGAACATCAGTAAGCCTGTATCACAGGTAGGCATTTCAGCTATGAATTTTCACCATGTTTCCTTGCAGCAAAGTATTTCCCAGTACTGTAATCCAGTGGTACCACTACATATTCCTTCTGCTCAAATACCTTCTTCATCTTGCCATGCTTCAGGTCCATCTTCAGTTGCTGGTTCTGCTGCAGCAGTGACTTCATGCTGTTCTTCAGTTCACTCACTTTAGCCTGCAGCATAAACTTATCCTTTTGAGTCACCGACAGATCTTCTCTCACCATTTCCAACTCAGTCTTGATATTCTAAATAGGAAAATAAGAAAATCAATGCGATACACGAAAAAAGTATAGAATTCCAGCCAACTAATGCCTTCACCACCTTTTTCAATTTCCAGGGGAAACTAGAAAAAGTAGCAAAACCTAACAGTGCTATATGAAACTAATTAACCTTGGCAGAAACCCAGAAATAAGACAGAAAGTCAATAATCTATTTTGTCTAATAAAATAAGAAGCTAACAGCCCAGTGAATTAAGAAGAAAAGCTGGAAAACACAAGGAATATATATATTTTTAAATAAATTTACATCTATTCAAATAATCAGTGCAAGTATGATTTTAAACTATAAAATACTTTTTTAGTTATCCCTCTACACCAATACCAGTTACCCATCAGAATCTCCACTCGCTGGATTAAATACCTGCAGGACAACTTGCATCCCTTCCAGTTCCTTATGGCTGCGCTGCTCACTCATATCCAGCTGCTGCTTAAGTGTTTCAATTTCTCTTTCTTTTTGTTCTACTTCCCACTTGAGGTCTTCCACCTAACAGAAAGGAGTACCTTTAGCATTCTGTACACATCCACTGAATCACAAAATCTGAAGTATTCTTATCTGTGCCTCATGAATCCTTCCTGTCCCTAAGAAAACCTCCTAAACCAAACCATTAAAAATTGCTGAATGAAGGACAAAAGAAATCACACAATGCGTCATAAATAAGGACAAACAGTAAACGTGCAGCTTTTACCTCTTGGCTTACTAAAGGCTGTTCGCTAAGCTTATCATCCAGCTTTTTCTGCAGAAGTTGAAGCTGAGATCTAGCTTCTGCCAGCTCTTGCTGAAACTGTGATACTTCCTGGGAATGCTTCTCATCCTCTGCCCTGCACATCAGAATTAACACAAACACACACAGCAGTTACTCACCCTGCCCAAGTACTTCATTGTGTTAGCTATGTAATCATAAATGACATGACAGTGCATGGCACCAGCTTATAGCTTTGAAGTCTTTGCCAACATAGTCACAGCAAGAGTTAAGCCACAAGCAACAGATGCATGACTACTTTAAGTAACACAAAAAATCTGTATTCCGTGAACACCGGTAACATTCCACTTAGAAACAACACATTATGCAGTGAACAAAACAAAGCAAAAAAACCTGCCAGCAATTCTGCTTTTGTTCTAGGAAGAACAGAGTTAGCCTTATATCCATTCTCACATAGGTCTGGTAGTTTCTTACAGCTTAAGAAAATATGTTCTACACAACAAAACAAACTGAATTTCAGTGTATCGTGGAATACATTCAACCCTCACACTCATCCTCTATGTAATTCTTCAGAGCTGTAAAGAGAGGAGAACGATAGGATAACATCTATTTCATTTGCTAACTTTTACTACTAACAAGAAATAGTAAAAATCCAGGTTGAAAGTGTGGAAAAAAAAAAAGGATGGTGAAACCTATATACAGCACACTTCAAATCTAATTGATTCACTAAGAGATGGAGACACGCAAATATATGCCTAGCACCCAACCATACATTTTATGATCAAACTCAGCTAGGGCACATTTCAACATAATCCACTCCAGGGCAGTGAAATCAAATTTCACTAACATACATGTATGTTTTTCAGAAGGCTACTTTTATTTCCTGTACTCTCAGAACTTAGGCATTTACTACAGCACACTTACTGCAGTTTGTCCACTTCAGCCTGAAGGGCCTGGACAAGCAGTTCTTTGGCATGCAGCTCTTTCTTGACTTCATTGAGCTCAAGGGCAGCAGCTCTGTAATGCCGGCGGTTGTGTGCTGCATCTGCTTTGGCTGCTGCTACCTGTAGGAACAAAAAGATGCCATTTTAATTTGTCATGGTAGGAGAATCACATGGGGATTTAGGCCAAGGGAGTACAGAACAAAGCAAGAAAGTTGTGCAGCAGTATTGGTTTGCTGCTAATACTTATTTTTGTTTACAAAACACTGCTAGTGTTGTCATCCTTATTAGCACTAGTGGTAAACAGGTACGTAACGAAGAACCCTGTCTGCAAGACTTTTTTCAATGCAAATTTTTTGATGAAGTATCCTCACTTCACGATGTGCTCCACACATTGGAAGTTACAATGGAATCTTCTTGGTAGTCAGAGAGCATGGCTAACAAACAGGGCATAACAGAAAAGACATCAATGAATCCTTCAACTATCATCCATCACAACAGAGATCCTACAGGTGGCACAATACCACAAAACATACATTTTCTGTAAAGCCACTTCCCAAACGCTTTAAATCACCTTTTAAATGAATAAAAGATGACTTATTACCTGCTCCTTAAGGTCTTTAACTTTTGACTTTTCTTTCTCCAAGGAAGCCTGTAAAGCTTGAATAAGTTGTTGCATTTGCTGGTCCTCTTCCTCCTTCCGCTTTAGGACTGCCTGAACCTGCATCACATCGCAAAAACAGACGCACGTTTTGTCCAGACTCACTGGAAGATCAGACAGGCTGGTAAATATAAACACTAGCCAAGGCAGCGACTGCAAAGCTTCTCTCTGCTGTTCAGGTCAAACGGAACCACGTTACAGGCAATTCTTTGCCAATATTCCCATTTGCTTATATCCCAGGAAGACATCACTTCTGGCATACAAACCAGCGTTCATCTCAGTGAATCCTTATGTGACACAGTCTGCACGATCCAATCTTACATGAGTCAGACTTTCAGTACTGTAAGTTTTTCTGCATGATTTATTCCACCTCCCCCCAGCAGCTCTGCCTACTGCCAAATCTCACTTCTCATCTGTTGTTGAGTCTGTATGTTACTGCCGTTATGCAACACACAGGAGATCTGGAGCTGAAGAAGATGTGCCAACCTTACATCATACAAGTGACGGCCTCTACGCCTTGTTATCGGAAACACCAGCCAGTTCCTTTCTTAAGATATACCAAAAGTCAAATACCTGTAGATTCAGTTGGACCAAATCCGCTTCTCTTTTTGCTAATGCTGTTTCTAGAACATTGTTGTGCTCTCGCAAAGCAGCATTAGACTGACTAAGGCCTGTGAGCTTTCCACGTTCATGTTCCAGTTCAAGGGCCAATTTCTTGTTAATTTCTTCTAAACGTTTTATCTTCCTCCTGAACCCTCGGGATTCCTGAAGCTACAGTCAAAGAAAAATCCAAAATAAGCAAACAGTTCCAGATTACTACCCCCAAAAAAACGAAGTCATTAAGTTTCTCTGCTTTCACAAGTTATTGTTTTTTTAATGTACAGTTCAAAATAGGCACAGTTACACAGTAGTTGTGGCTTTTTATATTATTTTGGAAGACTAGGATGCTTGCTAGACAGCTGAATCTCTGAATACTGCTCAGATGCAGAAAAGAAGTAGCTGATTTTTTTTTGCCTGACCATTACCACTCTGTGCTTCAAAACCCACTGAGCATCCACGACACCCAAAAGACAGTGATTCACGCACAACCACTACCTTGTGACTTCACATGGCTGGTAACTAACAAAGGAACTTCTCTCTTCTTTTCCTCTATGCTAAAATGATTCATAAACCCAGGAAGAGCCAGAATAGGGCGGCACAACTGGCAAGTGCCACCAACACAGTATCCCCTACCTAACGTTCAGATTTTCTGCACTGTTGGAATAAAGTTACGGTACTAAAACTTCTCTTTTCCTCTAGGTACTTTGCCTGAATTACATGACAGATGGGAAAGTGGCAGTACAATCACCTCATCCTCAAGTTCCAGCACTTTCTCTCTGTATTCCTCAAGCTCCTGGCTGGTAAGTGAAATCACTTCTTGCAACTCTTTTTCCAGCATCAACTTACTGCTTCTAACAGCTTGCAACTCTGTCTCCAGGGCTTGAATCCTTTCCTAAAGACAAAGGCATAAACCAGATTATTGCATTGTTCACCTTCAGAGGCAACTGTTTTGTTCAAAAGTTTATTCCTCTATCAAATATTAAACGAGCTGCTAGTGCTCAATTTAAAGGACTTGCTCAGAGCTTTACTATTTTGGTAAAACGTCAAACTTAAAAAAAAAAAACGAAAAAAAAACGAAAAAAAAAAAAACCTTGGGTTGCAATCAGTAATCAAAAAAATACGGGTGAAATATTAAAAAACAAAGCCTGCCAAATCATCTTTCTCAAATGTAATTAAGGAAATTCCAAGGATTTAGAACATTGATACCACGGTTCTTATCTAGCTTTATATTCCAAGTATTTTCACCACTTCAGTGTAAAATAATATTCTGACACATTTAATAATGTAACAGTGCTATCTTTGCATTAACAACGCTAAAGAGATCCGTATACTTGAGCAATCTGGTTGCTTCCACCGTCAGTGATTTGTGCTTTTAGCTTGCTCAGCTCTGCTTCAGCAGACTCCTTTGCAGTGAGGGATTCCTGCAGGCGCCGACTCAGAATGCTGACTGCATTCTCATAGGCTTTATGCTTTGCTTTCATCTCTTTCTGAGCACTTGTCAGATCTGACCCTAGACGCTTCATTTTCTGCTTCTGCTCAGTAATGGCCCTAGCGCGAAAGCAAAAACAAAACAAGGTTAAGACAAAAGTTGTCTGAAAACACTGCTGAAGGATTAATTTTTCACACGGCTCAAATGAAGAGTTAAATAACTAAATAAAACCTACATATAGTCCACTTACAGCTACCAGCTGAGCTGTAAGTATCCCACAGGAGACAGTGCCAAATGTCTTGCTGTAGTTAAGGCAAACAATGCCCACTTCTCTTTCCTTGCCCAAAGCCACTCATCTCAGAACCAGCTGTCAGGTTTCTAAGGTATGATTTTGGCTTCTCGCAAGGTAATGACTCAGACTTCTGAGAGCAATTAAGACATATTTACCAGAATCTTCATACTGAAGTACATAATATACACTGAATTTAGAGTAAGAATCCAATTTAACGTCTCATCCAATCTGAGATCTTTGGTAAGGATGTTACGTATTGTAAAAAGTTTTCTTCTATGATGACCAGCAAAAAAAAAAAACACCAAACAAACCAACCCAAAGTTGTTCTCATTAAAGCCATCATTCTAGCCAGTTAGGGTTATGAGACACTGAAGAAAAACTAGGATTAACTCCAGCTAACATGTTACACTATTTTAACATAATATACATGCTACACGGCATATATCTTTGGTTAAAAACCATGAGTGAATCAGAGAAGCTGGAACTCCTGCTTAGCACTCAGTCAACGTTTTGCCATGGATGTTATTTCCCAACTAAGACTAAGGAATAGGAAAATCTGACTGCTAGAAGGGCGTTCACAAAAACAAACATTATAGTTCTTTTGTCTGTACTAAAAGGACAGACTTACTTCTTTGCTTCTTCTTGCATTTGTTCTACTTGCAGTTTTAATGTCTGATTTGCCTCAGCAAGAGATGCCATTTGCTCCTTATCAAACTGCAGAGACTTGATAGGGAAGGAGAAAAAAAAATACACATTTGCTTTATGTTGGATTACATGGAAATAGAGGTAAAGTTTGTTGGATTACATGGAAATAGATGTAAAGTTTCAAAATAATTTCCAACTCTAAACAGAAACTGTAGAAAAAAAACAGCTATTTCCAGGTTCTCTGTCTTCTTTCCAACTCTTTTATATTTCTTTTTAAATGAATTCCTCTGTGGCTGCCATCATAACATGTATGCACAGAGCTCTGTTTTGGTCTTCACTCTTACACAGCGCCCACTTTGGACAAAGTTAACTGCTTCCACGTCACTTCTCTGCCACTCCTATAGCATGCTCCTTCCTCCTGACTTACAGGAGATATTAATTACTGATTTGTGGAAGGCATATGTATATACAGCATTAAGTAGGTAATCAAGAACCTTAACTTGCAGGTTGCCACTCTGTTTGTCACCAGAACTAATAAGAATAACAACACATCCCCCTCAATGTCCAAAGCTTAACAGCTCCCATACCTGTAGGCGTGTTTCCATTTCATCTCGTTCTTTCTGCACTGACTGAAGACGATTTTCTATTTCCACCATCTGCTGCTGAACCTCAGTCACTTCCTTCTGTAGTTTTGAATGTTCAGATTCAAGTGACTGTTTTTCTACTTGAATCTGTAGTAGTTCTCGTTTTAACTCTTTCATTTCTGAGTCTAGACGCTTCTTTGTAGCTTTCAGTTCACTAATCAGCTGGTCCTTAGAACTTGCATCTCTTCGATAAGCTTCCACCATTACCTTGTTCACAAGAGTTCAAGAGGAAAAGATCATCCCTGCAACTCTAAAATCTAGAAAGTTGTAATTTACTGTGAAGTATTTACTGATATTATTCAAGTGTTGTTTTTTTTTTTGGGGGGGGGGGGGGATTTAAAACAATACAAACCAACATCATCTTCTGTAACACATTCATGCAAGTTCAAAGACTTATGCAAGCTCAGGTGTCAAATAATCAAGTAATATCAGCAGTTCATTAAAACCTAAGGGAAGAATGCTTGTAGCAGTACGGTACACTTCTCTTCATATTCTTTACGGAATCGTACTTCTTAAATGCTTCTTTTTAAAAACTAAACTAATTGTAAAAAACTATTCCATGTACACAATCAAAAACATGAGAAGGGGGTTTGTTTGCAGCCCACAGTTTAAACAGTCTTCTCAAAGCTAAGCCAAACAAGCTACAACTGCTGGCAGTGGGATAAAAAGTAGATCGATGGTGCCATCATACATATACTTTTGCAAAATCAATAGCATCTCAAATAACTCTTTTAAAGCTATTCAGAATAAAACTCAAGTAGCTACCACTTCTCAAAGCTGCAAGACAACGATGATACTTGAAGAGTTTCCTGAGGGCTTTTGCAAGAGCAAACTTGGTATCAACAAGCCAGAGAAATGTTATACGATGGACCATTTGGCAAAGTTCCTAAAGTCCAATGAAAGCATGAATCGATTGGTGGATCTACATTCATCTTAACTGCAAATAAAAATTCAACTGTACAGAATACACAAACCATATAATTGTGTCACAAAGTTATTTCTATTTGGTACAGAAAACGGATTCCAGTTTCCCCACTAAAGCCCTCAGAAGTACTTAGACTGTAAAAATCTGTTCTCTGTTTCCAATTCCCTGAAATAGCTTGCTTCTGCTTACCTTCTGCTGTAGGAACTGTTCCTTCACTTTCTGAACCTGTTTTTTAAGGCTGCCATTTTCCTGTTGCAGATTTTCTACCTGCCAGAACAAAAACCAAAGATGACGCTTTCCGTGCCACATCACATATTCTACATTACTTCAAGCACTGACAGTACCCTCTGCTATGGTTGAACATACTGCCTAATCTACTGAGGATCCTGTTTCTGACTAGGAATGTCAAGGACACCATTAGATAACCCAACATTTTATACAGAAATAAATTTACGTCTTATAATGAACCACATAGCAAACAAAGGCCCCCTAATCTGACATTAAGATGCTAGTATGTGCCATTAATCTATATACATGGTATCCATACAGCATCAGTTCACACATACATGATCTAATGAAGAAAGCAGATGGTTCTTTGAACGGGAAAAAAGCAACAACAAAAAAAGCAATCCTCATCACATGTGCATCCACAGTTATTTTATACTTCTACTGGTAATACTAACAAGTTCTACTGTTGTCTTCAAAAGTAACCTCTATGGATTACCAGGAACTCATCATAAGCTGTATTCAATAAGCAAGCTCTTCATGGAGCTTTCACGTGGAACTTGGATGCCATAGAAGAGAGAGAACTTACATGATTATGACACTAAGGTGTGAAAAGAAGGGTCACAATACCTCAAAGCAGCCACAAAAAGAGTAAGAACATGCATTAGGCTTAATCTTGTTAACCAGCTCAGTGCCTAGAAAAAAGCCTCAGCTGGTATACAGCAATATCCAAACGTAACCCTGCTGTGCTGTAGCAAGACAAAGGCTCAGTTAAACATGACTAAATTACTGCCTGCGGGACATGTTTGGGTGATGGTGTTAAAGAACAGAAGCACATGAGAAAGTTACTTCCAAACACACGTGATCTGTACTCAAAATTATTTCTATTTTAAAAACTGTTGTATTTTAGAAAGATGCAAACAGAACAAATCAATTAACTTCAGCTTCCCATCTCCTATCAAGAAAATGCATAAATTCATGCAGACACAAAGAGGTATGAAACTGTCAACATTCTAATGATATAAATATAAACAAAATACAAAGCATCAGTCTTCCAACAGAGAAATACAATAGAATCTTAAAACATTCCCAATCAGCTGAATGTTGAAACCACAGACATATGTGAACCTGCCTATGCAAACCTCCTGCCATGTAACTGGCAACATCATGAGCCTGTGGCAGTACTTAATTGCAACAGCTATTTTTAATAAAACACTTTTAGGGATTTATTACCTGGCTTGACTTGATTGCCATTTCTTGCCTCAATTGTTCCAAGATTTCTGATGTTACTTCTGTATCTTCTCCGAGGCGTTTTGTTCCTTCATCAAGTTGCTCTTGGCTTGCTTTTGCTGTCTGCAGAGCTACTTCCAAGACAATCTTCTCATTTTGCAAATACTGTATCATGTCATCTTTAGAAGTAGCATCGCTTTGGAACTCCTCCAATCTGGCCTTCAGTTCATCATACTGAGTTTGAAGGTCATCCAGGGTCTGCTCTTTGGTATGCAAGGTCTCTTGGGTCACGGTGAATTGTTTCATTAGATCTAGGTGCTCTTGCTGTAAGGATTCAAGCTGCAAATCTCTCTGATGCAAAGTCAGTTTGACCTGAGAAAAGTATTTTAAGACTAAGTTCATACGAAATTAATGTTGTATTTGAAAATGCACTCCAATAAAAACAAAATACAGTAAGCACCATTGAGCTTCTAGGAGAAAATAACAGAAGATAGTTTTATTTTTTTTAAATCATAGAATCACCAGGGTTGGAAAAGGCCTTTCAAGATCATCCAGCCCAACCATCCACCTACACCAATATTTCCCCACTAAACCATGTCCCTCGGTACCACATCTACGCTTTTCTTGAACACCGCCAGGGACGGTGACTCCACCACCCCCTGGGCAGCCCATTCCAGCGACTGACCACAATTTCTGAGAAGAAATTCTTCCTAATATCCAACCCAAATTTCCACTGGTGGAACTTGAGGTCATTCCCTCTGCTCGTGTTTCGAGGCTGTTACTTAATTTTGCTTTGCTCATGCATTGACTGCCTTATGCAGCAAGTGTAATCTTACAGGCTAAAGCAATGACCAGAATGACAAACCAAAAATGTTATTAAGTAAAATTCACAGTATTCTAGAGGTATATATATAGAATACATTCATTGTTATCAATAATAATTCCATATAATTACACAGAATACAACACTGAGCTATCACATACTTCATCTCATTTCAGCCCTTGGCATCCCAGCTTTTCAGTGTTACAAGGTTAAAGCAGGACCCTGCAGCAAAGTGCAGATTTATTACATTCCAAGTGTATCTAATGATATCCTCACTGCCTAACAAACTTTGGACACTGATCCATGCTTGTCTATACTTCAAATAATTACATACTGAATTCACTAAGGCAAACAACTTCTAAGAGAGTAGTTCTGAAATTTCACAAAGGTGCTGTTATTGAGATGATCAAAAAAAAAAAGGAGAATGAAGGCTTTTCATCCGAGGCAGAGCAACTTTCACATGCATTTCATTTCCACAGAAATCTTTCACAAGACTTTAAAAAGTTCAGAGCTCAGTATTTACTTATTATTGCCTTTTCAGCCAAGTAACAGTTTCCTTTGCAATCTTTGGAAGTTGTCCAGCAGCCTACCTGATCCAGCTCTTGCTCCAATGTTGCTGCAGAGTCAGCCATTTTCTGAAGCTGTTCTTTCTCATCCTCAAACTCCTCTAGTTTTCTCTGCAAGTCTTCTTCCACCATGGTTTTAGCCTCTTGGATCTGCATGAAGGCAGCTTCTTGGTCCAACATGTCAGCCTGCACAGAAGAAAGCAAGGAGTCAGCATTTATAATTTCAATTGGTAGGGGCTCTCAGCTCACATCAAGAAAAACAGTGTCTTGTATATTTGTGACAATCTGAATTCCTCTTAAATAACTTTGCATACTTTCTAAACTGACAAAACAAGATGTAAATAAAAAGAATCTTTGAAGTACGAGAATTAAGCTGTATAGAAAATCCCGAACCAGAAGATTCATGAGATGCTGTAGCTACTCCATGAAATAAAACTTCCTGTCATTGACACAACTGCTATTAGGAATACCAGAGATGAGGTGCTTCCATTAACATGCTGCCTTGCTGTCCTTTCTAGCTTGAGAGATGCAAGAGCAGCAAAATTCAATGCTCTGATGGAAAATCCCGTTTTCAATTACGACATTTGCAGAACCTAAATACACAAGTTTAACAGAACATAAATCACAAAGACCGTCTACAACCTTACCTCAATATTCTGCAGCTGTGCTGCAATACGTTCCTTTTCTTTAATAGATCTGTGCTGGGTTTCAGTCAACTGCTGAGACAATGCCACATTCTCTAGTTTGAGATGTTCCAACACACCTGCTTGGGTCATTTGCCCAGCCTGAAGAGAAGGGGAAAAAATTACACTGGTTAGAAAGAAAAGCCAAAATTCAGCCAACAAGTGTCATAGTTCTAAGGGAAAAAGAAAAAAAAAAAAGGAAAAACAAAGAAACCACACAATCTGTCTGTGCCTCATCTCAATTATTACATGGCACTACAGTTCTTCACACACATCAGACAAGTGTTTTGGTTGCATTTGTGTTTCAGTAATAATATGATGAAAACCACAATGAAAACAAACCGGCTCCCCCACTCTACTCTCCACCTGAAGTATACAGAGAGCGGCTCTCTTGTCAGAGTTCATAAACAACATCCCCTTGATAAAACCAAAAAACCCCCAACACTCTCAGTCCTATGTGCAAGCAAATAGCAGTACCTGTATATTAGCCATCTCACTCTGCAGCCTGACTCGAGCCTCCTGGGCAAGTACCAGCTGCTGCTGGTACCACTGTCGCACATTTTGGAGAGAAGTGATTTCTGTTTCAGATGCTTTCAGCTTATTGGTCAGCGTGGTCCGTTCCAGCTGCACTTTCTGAAGTTGGTTCTGTAAGGAAGCTAACTGCTGTCGCAGATCATGAACTAGAAAAAGGGAAAGAAAGAAGAGGGATTATCATATATCATCACTCAATTTTCATGCACAAGTTTTCAAGGCTTATTGCTGTATTCACAGCTTATTTGTTTGATCAAAACCACTTGCACTTCGTTACACAAAGATCGGCTATTCCAATTTCAAATTCCAGAATCAAAAAAATAAGGGCCACAAGCAGAACAAAATAAATGAGTAATTTTTAAGTTTTTTAAGAGGCAGAGATATGAAATAATTAAAAAATAAAATTGTAGATCAGAGATTCATCATTACACGTTGGTATCTGTACACTTTGCTAAAAGCCATCAGTCCATTGTCCAACAGCAGAGACCCCAATTTACATCAGCCCACCTGTGCTGTCTCTGGTGAGAACACTTTTTTGCATATCTTCAACTTTCAGCATGAGTCTTTGGTACTGCTCCTCTGCTAGCTGCAAATCATTATTGGAAGAAGCCAAACTAGCATTCTTTGCTTCCAAGGTGTTTTGCAGGTCAGCCATTGCTCGTTCCAGATCCCAGCAAGACTGCTTTAATGTGGCCACTTCGGAGCTCAGCGATTCCTGCTTCTGTTGGCTGCTTTGGCTGCGCTCCACCTGAGCCTGCAGTTTCATGTTCAAAGCTGCAAGTTGGGCCTGTAGCTCAGCCTTCTCTTTCAGAGCCTGAAAAATCAAATACAAAGGTCTTAACAGAAAATACACTAATGGCTGACTACAGAAGATACGTAGCAAAATGGCTGTGCTAAGGCAAACACCACTTTCTTCTAAAAATCATTTTTTGGAGTGACATCTCGCCCACCAAATTTTCAAAGAAAACACAGAGGACAGCACAGACAAACCACACAATGTTTCTGTTACATGTCATGGATTGATAAGATTTGTTTACACACTTTAAGTAAGAATGTTTTGCATTACGTACGTTATACTGTTAACCAGTACAAACTGAAAACACAGCAATACAATCACTGGCACAACTCTGTATTTATCATCTCTAGACTGCTTTTGTCCTTTTTTTTTTAAACCTTTCAACAGCTTTACTGACTTCACCTCCCTAAGCATCCTTGTAATGTAAGTAGTTCAACAATATTTTTACAAAACAGACTTCCATAAGAGTAGGAAGCCCTTGAAAATTAATTAACACATTAACGTAATTTGCTAAATACAGAAATTCATTTTCTACCTGATTAGCTTCCACTGAAAGTGCCTCTAGTTGTCCTTCAAGTCTCATCTTCTCCTTCAGCACCTGCAACATTTCGTCATGAGTTCCTGCGACAGAGCTTTCCATAGATACACTGCAGACAGAGACATCACATACACAGTTAAAGGGTTAGAATACTGCACTCACCCAGCCAAACAAAAGCATTGCAAAATTAAGAGGTATTCAGAGTCCATAAGATAATATGCTTCCCATGTGACCTAGCAATACGCATTCGAACTTCGAAGGATCCAGAAAAGAGCAGGACAAACCTGCTACCATCTGAAGAGAAAGAAACTGCATTCACACTGAAGTTTTACATGTTAGCTTCCTACGTTTGCAGCAACCGGAGTTTATTGTGGTACCCATACTTGTGTTATTCTTACAGAAGTGCGAAGTAACAACAGAAAGTGCAAAAGAGGGAAGAAAAGACATTTGGCGGAAGGGTTTCCTTATTCTCCTTCCACCACACACAGCTGAGGAATCCAGAGAAAGCTGACAAGATCTTCTCTCTCATTACTGTGAGAATTAAGCCCTGATGAGGCAACCAGTGACAACTGATTTTACTCTACTGTCTCAGGGAACTTCATGTTCCTCCCCCCCAAAGCAGGGAGGGGGAAGCAGGAAGAGGTAATCTCTAAACTGCTACACATACAATATTTCAATCACTGCATTTGCAGACAAGTGACTAAAACAAGACAAAACAAACCCACACAAATAACTGCATCACTAAGGGCTTCGGCAGTCAGCCACTTGCTTGCCTATAATCAGTTTAACACCTATCACACACACGTAAGCTTGTTAGACTCAAGGGCTGCAGTGAGTAAGAGTATTAAGGGCAGGACTCTTAGCATTACATATTGACTTGAGGTCTGAAAGATCACATAAATGTTCATAACAGACATCACTGCTTGAGTCAGTTATGTCAACACTTTCAGGCCTTAAAGGCCAATGCCACACCGGGGACTCTATGAATAAACGCTCCACAAGCAAATATAGATGGAAACAATTGCTAGCAGAACTTCTAAAACATCCTACCAGCGTCAAAACTATATTTCTCTAGAACACATTTAGCCTGTAGGTACTGGGTGATCTTTAAGTTTCTTTTAGAATCTCGAAGTTAAAAGCTGATTAGATCGTGATGAATAGAAGTTTCATCCAATGTTAGCAGAAGAGCAATAGACCACCTATTCTAAAAAAGCGTAATGCTTGGTAACCACCTGACTGTGTATCAGTCTCTCTTACCTGCTAGAAATACTGTCTCTCCGGCTCCGTATTTCCCCATTAAATTCTCGCTCTTGGGCTTGGTGCTCCACTGCTGCAGCCTGTAGCACTTCACTGATGGAAGGAAATTGCCCTATCGCATCAGGATGTATCTTCTGACCATTTATTGTATATGGAATTCCCTGTTTGCCTTCTGAATTCGGTAAATTGTTATACAGCCCTTTTCCCGATACGCTGCTGTAGGTAGAGCTGTCGCTTTCATTTCCATCCAGCCTCATTCCAGCTTCGCTTCCATCAATCTCTGAAATGCTATCTCCTGCCAAGGAGGAATTCTCTATCCGATCGTCTGCATCAAAAGGCAGACTAATCTCCGAAACGACTGATGCTGGACCACTTCTGCTTTGCTTCAAAGTCCCGCCAGGTAAATCAGTAGCCACAAGATTCCCTGCAGAACTTCCAGAGCCTGAATCTTCAGTTCTGTAGTCAGCCAAGGACCGGATCTTACTGAACTTTGAAGACTTTGAACTTTTTCGCTCTTTTGAAGATGCTGGAAGTCCCAGGCTTCCCAGTTTTGGCCCCCTGGGGACACTGGTCCGCAAAAAGGAGTATTCTTTTGTCATTGCTACAGTGCTAGCCCTCGGTAAGATCTCTGGATTTAACATCAGCTCAGGATCTAGTGTGCTGGAGGGCCGGCTCTTGGATGTAGACTGATTAGACTAAAAGAAACCAAGAGACTCCAGTGAATTCCAGAATGTTACACTTGAACTACTGTCAAGGATTTATTCTGTTGTAGAACTTTATAAAGCTCTGCACTTTCACATTAATATAAATATTTCTGCACCACCTCATGAACAAGGTGAACTATGTCAGCAATCAATTCTATTAAGTCTCAGGATGAACGTGATCAAGGTAGAGTCTAAAAATGAACAGAAAGATGGTTGTGGCTGAAGTTGGCAGGTGGCTGAGCACCACTGTCCTTCCCCCACTGGGATGGGGGAGAGAACTGAAAAAATAACAAAACAAAGTAGAACTTGTAGGTCAAGATAGAAACTACTAAGAGGCAAAAACGAAGAGGAAAATAGGATAACAGATATATAATAATATAAACACACATGTACACAAAACAAGTGATGTGCAAGCAATTGCTCAGCACCTGCCGACTGACCCCCAGCCAGTGCCCATGCAGCAGCTGCCTGCCCAGCCAGCTCCCTGCCCTTCTCAGGCTTTTGTTTTGGCGTGGTGCCCTATGGCACGGAACATCCCTTTGGCTGGGTTAGCTCGGCTGTCCTGGTTCCACCCCTTCCCAACTCCTGGTGCCCTCCAGCCCCCCTCGCTGGCACAGCAGTGTGAGAAACTCAGACGGCCTTGGCTCTGTGCAGCGCTGCCCAGCAGCAACTAGAAACATTGGTGTGTTATCAGCATGGCTTTTCACTAAAGCCAAAACACAGCATCGTACCAGGCACTGTGAAGGAAAAGCCAACTGAGTCCCAGCTGAAACTAGCAGAAAGATAGAGGAAAAAAATGAAAATTAAATAAATAAGATTTAAAATAACTATTAAACTTTTCTTAAGTTTGAGGTTATGGGAGTTCTTCTTTTTGGTGTTTTTTTTGCAACTCAGAATATGAAAAAAAAAAAAAGAAAAAAAAAAGGCGTGTTAGCAATACAGCAACAGAACCACGCTTTGTACTTCCAGAAGAAAAATAAAAAGAGCATGCTTTTTCACATTTGGAAAAGCTACTGAATTTGTAAAGGAGAGAAAACTTTATTTCAAGCACAGAGAGAATGAAGTCTCCAAGGCTACCAACAACTACTGAAGCTACAAGACCTGCTGTGTGCTACTCACTCTTTCTTGATGTCTCTTCACCCTGTACTGTCTGAGCTGCTCTTCTAGCCGCCTTCTTGCTTGAAGTCGTATTTGTTCTTCATTCTCCAATGGGAGGGAAGACTCTACTGAACCTGTAAGTGAAGGGTATCTTTACAGTTAAAGAAACAAAACTGCAACAGAGGCAAAACTGATGCAAAAGGAAACAGCCCCTTCTACCACCAGCAACATGCTTCATGCTTAAGCAAGGAATGCAAGGAAAGCCCAATAGCATGCACCCCGAAAAGTTCTCTTCTACTAGATCCTTGTGTAAGCATTGATAATGATCGTGTACTTCAGTTTGTCCAGTTTCCAAGTGCTGTAGTTCCTCTGAGTACATATGAAAAGAGAAAGATCCTACAGCAAGTGTTGCTCACCCGTTCTGCACTTTGGGCAGTACTGAAATTGAATAGCTAAGAGAGACCCACACAGTCTACTCATTCCCTAAAGGTCTGAGAAAGACTATTCAACAGAAATATTCTCTTCCTCTGCTAACTCACATTGTCTGTCCAGTAGGAATGCTTTTAAAAAACATTCCACAAAAGTTATGCAGCATTAGATTCCTCACAGTAAAGGCTCCTCCCTTCTCCTCTTCCTCTTCATTGCTTAGCTCAAAATGATCTGCTCTGGTGCTGTTGTCACCTGTTACTCCCCATAATCAGGCAGGAAGATCAGAACAGCTTCAATCCCAGAAAGCACAGATCCCCCTCCAGCATGAGAATAAGTTCTAAATGTTAAGGCACGTGCTTTAGCTGCAGCAGGGGGTGGTATACTGAAAGAAAATGAATTTTAGTTCAAAGTAAAAGCTTACTGCAAAAACGACATTTAGTCCAAGCTGAAATGATAGTAGAGGTTTCCACAGTCAGGCTCAGAGAAAAAAGCTTTATGCAGCAATGGAAAGCAGGGGCACTATCATAAACAGATGCTTACACAATTCTGTTTCTTGCATGGGAAGGCTTAGTTTGAGAGACTGCAAAGCTTCTTTTCTAAGAGCTACGCCCTCAGCACTAGTTCCCTGAGACTTCCTTAGGCTGTCATGGAAACCAGGCACACCTGGGGATGACTCTTGACCCTGAGGACTGCTGGTGGGATCAAAAGATATGGGAGAGCCAGGGAAGAGCAACTCTGGCCCATTCTGGTAGGCGTCCGCTTTGCTGTTTAGCTCCAGGCTTCCCTCTTCATTTGGCACTTCACTGAGGTTAACACTGGTGGCTGGAAAAGAAAGTTTCACTGAGCTGTGCTGTAAACCACTCCATGTATCCTTACAGCCCCATCCACACACAATGCCAATGCTACAGTCTTTGGACAAGAATACAGGAATTGCTAAGACAGTCAGTGGAAAACACAGTGTTATAAGGGGATCTTCATTAAAAAAAAAAATGGAATACCTCCAATTTGCTTGGACACAGTGCCTTCAAGCAGGATCTCAAACGCAATCATAAAATACCTTCAAAACTTCACACAAACACAACACACAGCAGCCCACTGCAAAGCCACTGCAACCATGCTCAGCCGCTGCAGGCCCTGCGTGGTGACTCAGCTGTTGGGCACAGCCCTGGGCACGGGGACAGAGAGCACCACCCGCCCAGCTCCCCACATGGGCCAAGCACAGCTTCCCCATTTCAGATTTTACAATTCCCCCACTTACAATTTTCACATAGCGTATCTTCCACCAAAAGTATGCTAGCAATTCTTATGTGAATCAAAGTAATAAATCTAGCAATTAGAAGGCAGTTCAAGAACCACTTTGGTACCCATTTTATCTCATCTCCTTTCCCATCACAAAGATGCTTCTTCAATGCCAGCACAACATGTTGTAGGTTTGCATTTTGGATTTCTCACACGTTTTTACCTCACTCCATTCAGGGAACTGCTGCTGCAGAACTATACCTCAAACTTCAAATGTGTTACATTAAATCTCTGCAAAACACCTTGTCGGAGCAGAGAAGCAGCAGCCCGTCTTTCTGCTCACACACTGAGTATGACTGGGATAACCAGAACTCATGAGAATAACATGGAAGAAGTCATTGCTGCTTTCCACAAATATGTGTGACAACATTTAGCACGTGTGACCACCAAGCATTCGCAAGCAGAAAGATCAAGTCTCCTCTTTCCGTTTCCCCTCCCTCGAGCTGCAGACCTGTAAACACAGTTTCTTGCCTTTTCTTTTTAAAAAGTTCGATGTGGGGAAAATAAATGAACCAAGAAACATTCAACTAGAAGGATCCTCTCAGAACTGAAGTGTTTCTAAGACCCATACACAGGAAGTTGGTGGCACTGATTAAACACTTCAGTTAGTGATGTAGATAGACATCAGTCCTTCACCATACTGCTGTTGAACTGTTACCCTTACATGATGAATCACTGCAGTCTTCCGAAAGCAAAACAATTAAAAAAATAAAGCTCTGCATGTCTGTGGTGAACACGAAAGCACACCTGAAGTGCAACAAGCCATATGGGACAGACTGAGCGCTAGGAAAGAAAGCAGAGCTTTTTCCACTGCTATTCATCTGTTGCTACGTCCATGGGGCACCCACCCATCCCAGCAGGGATGCTTGCAGGGCACACCAGCACACAGGGCGCTAACCAAGGAAACAGCATGCATCGAAAATCTACAGCTTTTCATGGCAGGTGGCCCAAGCATAGCAGCTCCCCGTGCTTTGAACCAAAATGCTCTCCAGTACCGCCTTTATCACACAGAGAATGTGTGCAGCCCTTCTGAGGTCAAACCAGTTCTCTGATGCAGCTCACCAGACGGAAGGGATGGGTACAACCAGGTCACAAAGGAGCAGAGCGGATGGAGCTGCTTTATAAATGACTAACCGACATAAGGTACGGGTGAAGACATTTTAAAACTGCAGCTTAGGAATGTAAAAAGTTAATTTTAAAGAGACTGAGTGCTATGAGTAACAACACCGTACACGTGCAGAAGTAGCTTCTGCCCACAGTTCTGAAACTGCAGCTATTACCACACCGAGCCTATACTCTATGAATATTTTTTTCCTTCACAGCTGTGAGTGGTACACATGGATTAATAAAAAAGACACTGGAGCAAAATTCTGGAAGAATGGTTTCCTGGCAACTTCCTGGGGTTATGAGACACTCAGCATCTAAATGCTGTCTGGAACTGAAGTAATTTAATGGCAACGGTGTCAATACAACCGTGGTCAGAACAGTGTGGGAAGAGATGGAATTTAACTAAAAACACCGGAGTCACACATTACCTATTTACAAGCCACAATTCAACTGTTTGGATGATGTCCAAGACAAGAGAAGGCAGGAAAGTGTGATCTCCGGCTTCATAAAAGATGAATGAATCAGCACACAGCTACACTGCCACTCTGACAAAGGGCAGAACGATAAGAGCACACAAAGTCTTAGGACTCCACTTTCCTGCCCGTGACAAGGCGACAAGTCTGCGATCCCAGAGGAGGGCCGAAGACTGACAGCTGTGTCACATGATCCCCTCTGTATCAACAGAAAGCTCCTTTTACATAAGCACTCTGTATGCTTTGGTGTACGCATGCAACTGCAGCACACAGACCCCTTTCATATCAACTCGTCCCTCGTTATCTGTAGTGGAAACATGGGAACATCAACACAGTGAAAAGATTTTCACAACGAAAGCAGTTCAGTGACAGCACGGGTAGAGAAACTGTTGATTTGGAGATTTTCTAAAACCCAGCTTGACAAGGGCCTCAAGAGATTTCTCATGTGCAGAGTCATGGCCTTCGCTAAACTTTCTACGTAGTGCTGTACAAGAAATCCCTGACCTCAAGGACAAAGATGTCCCTCAGCACCACCCAAACAATAAAAGCAGCAGGGAAGCCTTGTGAGCCTTGGAAATGAAGCAGTTCACATGAAATAACTTACTGTTAACTTCATCTCCTGTAACACGCAAAGCTGACTTGGCGTTACAATCCCCACGTTCTTGAGAGGTGCCAGGAGCCCCACTGCTGCTCCTGTCGTCCAACAGAACATCCTGCTGCGTGGACGAGGATTCCATGGTAGAAACGATCCAGATCGCAGGAAAGTATTTCTTCTAAATGTGCTGCCAAGCAAACTAACAAGTCCAGTTTCTCTCCATTAGCAACAACAGCATCAAGATGTTATGCGGGGGCACGGTTCTGAGCTCTTCAGCTGTTGGTGAGCAGCAGGCAGCTGATGATTCCAGATCATGAAAACAGCTTACAGCCAAAGCTGTAATCAGCAAGGAGCTGCATTCTCTACAAACAAACGTAGTTTGAAAATAGCAGTTAAAAAGCAAGCAGCGCTCACAGAGTGCCCATCAACTTCAGCAAACAGACCCAGAAGAAGGGATAGTAACAGTGACAATGCAATACAACCAACTATCTAACTTCTCTAAATAGGAAACGATCTATTTAACACCATTTTGTCACCTTCTATTTTTCAGTGGCATTAATAGACCGGCGCAATAAGGCAACAAGATACCATTCAGCAAGAGGACTGATTTAAGATCACTGTCCTCTTTAATGGAAACAACTCTTTCATGTCAGCATTCACAAGCCAGACAGCACTCAGCTGCATTCTGCTCTGTGAGTCACGGTCTGGACTTTCCTAACATATTTCATTCCAAGGACCTACTGCCATCCTGGTTCAAACCCTTTGGTCACAACACAGGAGGGAACCAGGCCTATTTTATACAAATGACATCACTGCTGTTTACTGGCCCGCAGAGCGAGCGGCACACACACAGTGCAGTGCCTGGCCAAAGTCAGCACAGCAGCAGAGCATTGGGGTGTCAGGAGGGGATCCTTAAACACAGAATGTAAATCCCATAACCTCCACTCAGCTCCTGCCTGTACACAGACCTGGACTACTGACACCGTCTGACAAAAGCCATTGCAAGCACTCACTGCAGCTGTCAAAATGCTCAAACAGACGCTGACAGCTAAACTCGTGTTATAATTACCAAAACAGCAGAAGCCCCGATTCTGCGTGGTGGAGAGGACTTCAGGCAAGGCCTACATTTGGTGCATTTCTACACACACACAGTAAGCAACACTGCATCCCCATCTCCAGAGTGTAAGCTACGTAAGCACTGCAGTAGGGAGCCCTCAGGAAGCAGCAGGAGCTGCGAGCACAGAACCGACATCTCCACGGGAGAGGAAGACAACACCTCCGCTGCAATCAGCTCACGGCTTCGAAAGCCGCTCCGTGTCAGGAAGCTTACAGCAGCCGTCTGATGAGCAGCTGCCATGCGGGCACCGCCGAGCGGCGGAGGAGCTGCAGACAAAGGCAGGACGGCTCTCGCTGAGGCCGCGCGGGCGGTACGCGCAGCTCCCGTCCCCCGGGCACGCGATGCCACTGCAAGCGGGGCACCTCTCCGTACTAGGGGTCTTCCGTGCGACCCACCCCCAAACACCGAAAGGCCGATGGCTTCCAAGCCCTTCTGCGTACCCACTCGTAATGCACACGGACGAGCCGCGGGAAGCCGGCTGTGACCCCCGCTCAAACCTGCCCGCTCTGCTCCGGGCACGGGGTGCGGCAGGGAGGCAGGGCCCGGGCCGGAGCGCAGCGCAGCGCAGCCCCTCAGACCGCACGTTGCCCCGCGGGCCCCCGGCCCGGCCAGCCCCCCGCCGCCCCCATCCCCGTCCCCGACCCGGCCGGACCCGCGCAGACCTGAGGCCGCCCGCCCGGCTGCCGCCCGAGACGTGGCGCTGCCTCCGCCGGGAAGTGGCGGGCGGGGCGCGGCGGTGCACCGCGCTTCTCCCTCCCCACCGGCCGCCGCCGCCTCCTCCGCAGGGCCGCAAGAAGCCCGCACCGCGGCCGCGACCCCGCCGCCCCGCCGGGCCCGGCGCTGCTCGGCGGGAACTCGGCGGGAGCGCGGCGGCCCGGGGGAGCCGGCAGAGCGGCCGCTGCCGCCGGGCCCGGTGGAGAGGCGGCGGCTTTTCCGGACGGACCCTTCCGGCAGCGCGGGGAAGGGGAGCGGCCTCTCTCGGCTGGGCCGCCCTCCGGGGCGCGTTCCTGCCGGGCCGGGCGGGGCTGCGCGCGGCCTGCTCTGCGCGAGCTGCCGGGCCGCGTTGGGCCGCGCGCTGCGGGAGCGGCGCCGCTCCGGGCGCTGGGAGGGGCGGCACCGCGCTGCTTTGCCGGGGCAGTTTTGGTTTCGTTTCTCCCGTTTCATTGCTTTCTGCAACGTTTCTGCTCTGGATTTGTTCACGCGCACAGAATTTCGTGAAAGCACGTCCTCCCAAATACACCGTGCTGTGCCTTGTCAGTGGGTATGTGCGCACATCATTCATCTCCCTAAGAGCCTACCTGTTCCATGGATCTGAAGGGAAGAGGTGACTGACTTCCAGCTGCTTCCTACTGTGATGCTAAGAGAAGGCTGTTTGATAAGTAGAAGTCAGGAAGGCAGTAAATCCCAAACCGTCGGAGAGTCTAAATTGTTTAAAGAACTCACAAAGCTGCTAACCGGGCTCCTGCCACAGTGCTAAGGGCACTAGCAAGGCACTCGCCTGCACGCCTCATGCAGCGTTAGCCCATAAGGCAAGGTTTGAAAGAGAACGTTACAAGTGTATTGAGGAAGAGGACCATTGCAAGTAGAAATGCAGGAATGCATGGGTCCAAGTGATGCTGTCAAGGCAGGTGTCCAAAGATAGGGATGGGAGGAGCGTGGTCAAGGAGAGCTGTGCATTGCGCATCTCGACACGGTCTTCCTAGAGAATTTTCTGAGCGAGCTCCCTCAGACCTTAATAGGAATTGTCTTTTTCTGGAACCCACAAGGCTTTGCCCCTAAAAGGGGAAGGCTGTTTTATTTATTTTGGCTCTGACAAAAAGAAAAAAACAACTGGCAGCTATTAGGGTGAGACAGACCACGCGCAGAGTTACCTGTCCATCAGGGTATTTGGGTAACCCACTGCAATAAACTCAGCTGAAAGCATCTGCCTTCTCATTATTCCCCTTCTTAAGGAACTGGTGGAGCAAAGACCAGCAGTTCAGTTAAACTCAGTGAGTCTGTCTGCACAGAGCTGCAGAACACAGCCTATTCCTGGCGTCACGAAGAACGTAATTGTTCCAAGGAAAGGCTGCTGCTTCTGCAAGTACAAATTCTGAGCAGATGTGTCAGAAGTAGCAAAAGAGGGATAGAGGTAGGAGAGAAGGGCTCCGTGCTCTGTAGGAGCAGTGGGTGGCACTCTCTGCACAGCACAAAGCACAAAGCCGCTGTGGAGCTTTCCAGTTACAGCTATTAAAGCCACAAACATGTTTTTCTAAGTATTTCCTTAGCAGAGATCTCACTCCCTAACCACTGACAACAACATGTTCCCATTCCCTCTGCTTATTGCGTGCTTTTCTGCTTACGTCTTTCTATTATTTGGTGTCACTCAGTCTGCAAAATCTTCATTAAAAAAGAAACCTATGCAAACCACACAGAAAGAGCTCTATTACTGGCAGGCTGCAGTCAGGCTCCGGCATCCAGCTCTTCCCTCCCAGGGAAAAATGGCTTTGTGTTAAACACAGAACATGTGACAAGCAGCCAGCTCCTTGGCAATGGGCTTTAGGAAAGGCTGCCTTAATATTTTATTTCTGTACTTTATTTACTGATCTGTTATTTATATGCATGTAATGTTTATACACCGCTCTGCCTAAACAATTTTAGCGTGTCTATTTTAACAGCGATAAGGATTTGAAGTGTTCCTTTCCTTACTCATTCCTATGAACTGAGGAGAGACTCTGGTGTAACTGTGGCACGTCTGATCTAACAGCTTCACTCAGAATTTAGCCAACCTCTATCCTACACAAAGGAAGACTGTGAAAATATAAAAAGCAGTGTTGTGTAACCGGAAGGTTTGCAGATGAGGACTCTTGCAATCAGAATAAACTAAGATTTAAGGCCTTGTTACTGAAAGTCTCTTGCCAATGCCCTCCTCCTGTTTAAAGCTGCATTCCCTTTGGTCGCAGCAGCTGTTCTGAAAAACAGACTTCTAAGAGCTCATTAATTTCCACGGGATATTCCACTCTTGTGTCCCTGGGTCACAAGGCTTAGTTCTGGTGTCAGGATGCCTCATGTATTTAAGGAAACTAATTCAGAATGTTCTCTTTCCATGTTTCAATTCATGTGTAGTGCGTGTGTGGGGGGAGGGGGAGGAAATTACTGGTTTTCAGTGGTTTTAAGCTTAGGTTTTCCACAATAAATGATTTTTCTGTCAGCCTGAAAGAAATAAGTTTCTGTTTTTCTTTCCTGGAAATGACTTTCCCAGCCTGGAGCTCCTGGTTAAGAAAACGTTGAAATTTCACCCGCGAGTTACTTACGAGTAACACTTAGAGTAACACTTAGTTACTGTTCTACTGCACTGTAGTGCTTCCCTCGGGGACTCCAGAGCCCCCGGACGGCACTGCGCAGCAGGCAACATGAGCCAGTCCTTGGAAGGACTCACTAAAGGGGCGTGGAAGCCTGGAGTTCTTTAACAGGATGCTCAACACAAAAAGCGGGACTTGCTCTCTGTAAGATGTCTCAGCAGGTGTGGAAGAAGCTCCATCTTGCCTACTCAGGGACGTGCAGAGTGGCACCTGCACCTCCCCTTCCAATGCATGCTGGAGATGAGTGGCAACACAGCTGGGCTGTGCAGCACCTGTGTGTGAGGTGAGGCTGTAGAAGAAAAGCATCAGACAGGGAATAGTGGGCAGAAAGCAAAGTCCCGTTCACCATTCTGCCCTTTCTTGATCCCTCCAGTAAATCTCTCTGCTCTACCCCAGCTGCCTGTCACAGCTGTCCCCCAGACACTGTGGAAGCCGGCTCAGCAGCCAGATGTTCCCTGGGACGGTGGTGGGAGCGCTGCTGGTGGGCTCTGTGCTCTGCCGTGTGCCTGGCCTCGTGGCCGACACCTTCAGCTGCCAACCAGACATCTTTCAGTCCTGGTCTTGCATGCTGCCTCAAGTGGGAAGTTGTCCACGCCCATGCAGTGTCCCACTGCCTGCCGACCAAAGGAGCTCACAAATATAGAGCAAAATCTCCATAAAAGCTACAGCTTGGGGGGGTGGGAAGGTGGAGGTCACTGCCTTGAGCTGAAAATCCTTCTGAGCAGACTGCTCCCAGTTTGGTCCTTCATTCCGGGTGCTAAGTTACTGCTAAGTCGTAGTGATGGGGTGTTGTGCGGGCAAGTCCTGCTGGCAGAAGGATGTCAGGATCTGCACAGACACACAGACAGAAATGGCTGGGCCAAGAGTAGAGTAAACAAACATGAGAAACCTGCGTACATTTCTGTCTGTGCTGCACTTCAAGGTCTGCAGCTCAGAGCAGCAGCACAGCCCAGAGTGCTGCCTGCTTGCCTCACAAGGATTACGGGCGCCTGCACTCAGATGACCCCTGGAAAAGAATCCAAACAACAGGGATGTAAGATCCTTAAAATGAGTGCTGCACTGCCGGGCTTGAGCACATTCTCCTTCTTTCATTTAGGTATTTCCTATATTGTTGTTCCAGGCTTGTCCAAGTGACAACAAACCCCACTTTTTGAACACCCCTTCCTGCCAGCTAGTCCTTCTGTCCTCAACGACTGCATTGACGTAAGGAAAGAGCAGAATCTCTATATTTACTTCTGTCACACTGAGCCTCATGTGGGAAAAAGTAGATTTCTCGTTTCAGGGAGTTTTCAAAGCTCAGCGTGCATTTATGGTGACATTGCCCTGAGGTTTAACTGCCGGTGTTAAGAACAGCAGCGCAGTGCGGTGCTGTGCCACAGAGCCCAGACTGCCCTTCAGGCAGAAGCGTTCTGCTGGGAAAAATCCCTTCGCTCTCTGCTGTTCAAAGCAGACCTCGTGCGGTTGTAAACGCCGTTTCGGTTGACAGGGAACTCAAAGAAATGTTACACAGGAAGAGCAAAATGTAAATTTGAACACGAGCAATCGCGGCAAATAACTGACAGGGTCACAGCCTGGGAACACCATTTACACAACATTTGCCTTGGGAAGAAAAGAGTAAAATAAGAATTGACGGCACAAAGAATTATTTGCATCTTCTTCTGCCCTCAATACAAGGAGGAAAAACAATCCAATTAAGCTACCGAGATATTGCTCATGTGCCCTTCTTTGAAGGGACGTTTCTCCCCTAGCAAACACAGGTCTGCCTGGGGAGGGGCCGGTGCAGAAGGGAGGGAGCACACACAGCACCAGCATCCCATCCCCGATCCCCTCTGAGCCTTGGGCTCACCTCATCGTTATTTTCTCCCAGTGTCCCCAGTTGTACAGTACGTGCACCTGCTTGGAAACCAGCTGAAGGTGTTATGTGGGGATTTTTCATTATTGTCCCTCGGAAGCCAGAGGAACGCCTGCTTTTGGGAAGCAGGGCTTTGGGACATGCTCCTAGTCCAACCGGGGCGAGCACAGGAGGCTTCTGGGCAAGGTGTGCCAAACTTGCACCCACCTGCTGCTGGCAGTGGGTCTGCATGCTGCTTCAAGGGTGTGCATGCAACTGAGCTCCAGAAGACAGCTCCAAGCATAAGGCCACTGTCCTTTGTAAAACCACAAACTTTTGACCCCAAATGCTATTCCTATAGTAAATTATTGAAACAAATATGAGAACTCACTGCAGCTAGCAATTGGTGTTCACTGCCACCTGTGGGGACAGACCTCTCTGCTCTGGGGCTGTGGGGCTGCATGGTGCTCATTGCAGGACGGGGACAGGACAGCTTTTCAGCTGGCAACCCACAAAATATCACGGAATAAGGAGCGTCCCCTGCCCTCCCACCACCTCCAGAGAGGTTAAGCGGCTGCGGGACGCAGACTGGTGGTTTTTGGGTAGCTCCCTCTTTGGGCTCCCTCGGATGCACGGCGGCACTCCTTCCCTTCCCTCCTTGCTCACGCGAAGCCGGGGTGATTTTTCCTCCCAGGAAAGGCTCGAGCACTTTTCCCCTTTCCCCTTCCTCTGACCCTGCCTGGGGTCCGGGGCACGGCCCTCCCCGCAGCCAGCACGCAGCCCCCATCACCCTCATCTCCCCGCAGGAGGAACTTTCCCCCGGAGCCGCTCCAGCCGCCGCCCGCGGGGCCGCGCAGCCTCCAACCCGGCACTTTCCAAGTACGGAAAGGACAAAGCCCTGCGAGCCCCGCTCCCCTCCAGCCCAGGTCCCCCCGCCCCGCGCCGCAGGTGCCCCCCGGGGGAGGGCAGGGGCCGGGAGCAGCCAGGGGAGGGGGAGAGGGGCGGGGAGGCCGGGCTCGGGGGGTCCCTGGCAGCGGCACCCGCTCAGGGCACGGCTCCGCAAAGCCCCGCTCGGCACAGCACTGCTCGACAGCGCAAAGCTCGGCACGGCACGGCACGGCACGGCTCGGCTCAGCGCCCCGCGCCATGGGCCGGAGCTTCACCGGCGCGGGGCTCGTCCTGGCGGCGGCCGCGGCGCTCTGCCTCGGCGGGGCGGGAGGCAGCAAGGTAACCCCGGGCGGCCCCCGCCCGCCCCCGGCGGCACGCGGGGCACGGCGCGGCACTGCGGGGTCGCGGCGCGGACAGCGGTCGGGGCCGGCACACCCGACGGGCGGGAGGCTGCGCCGGGAGCGAGGCTCGGCGGGCAGCACGATCCGCAGGGACGCGGGGATGCGGCGGGGCTGTCCTCGGCCCCTGCCCGGGGTGGGGTCTGCGGCCGGCTCCCTGAGACCGGCTGCTTAGGGCCGACTGCAGGAGTCCGCCTCGGGTGATTCCGATTCGGTACGGGTGGATCCGGGATCCCGATATATCAGCGTTCGTGGCAGAAATCGGAGCACTTGCTCAAAGGCGGCCAGAACGAGGGGTAGCTTGGCACAGGGAACCCAACCCAAGCACCTCGAGTCGCGTTACCCTCCCTATGCTCTCCTGCCTCGTGCACCTCGTCTATGGTACGGAGAGCAGGTGAGTAGCGGCAGGGACGGGCGCTCCGCAGGACTGGCGCTGGCAGTGAGGAAGCAGAGCGGCGGGGCAGAGCAGCGCCGGGAGCACCGGGCGGCTGCGGAGCGACAACAGCTGGGTGCTGCGAAAAGGGCGAGAGCCCCGACCTGCTGCTCTCATGGGACCCCCGTGGGCTCTGGTTGGAGCAGGATTTCACGCTTCTGGTGGAGGTTCTTAGATCTATGAAATATGAGCCGCTATGCTATAAGAAAACAATATTCTGTTAAGGTCTCTCTTTAGTTATGTATAAATAAGTCAAAAGAAATGCGGGAGATTGCTTTACCGGGGGGAAAGCAGCATGGTATGATTCAGCCTGCCACAGCACCTCCCTGCCACAGCACCTCCCAGCACAGCAGTGACTTCGCGGCCAAAATTAAGATGTTTTATCTCACTCACGTGAAGATAGCTGCTGAGAAGTTCTTACTGAAGCCACGATCTTGGCTCTAAAGTACTGAATACCGACTTCACAAAGGTGCACGCTTTAATCTGTAGAATTGTATGGCTGTGGGATTTTGTCTTTTGTCTGTCTCTTAACTCAGAACTGCAACATGTAATCTGGAAGCTTACCCTCCCTTCAGGCTTGTTGCTGGGGGTGAACAACTCCCGCACCCAGCTGCACACTTACACTGCGTAACTGCACCCTGCCTGAAGTTGTTACATCCTTCCTGTGCTTCGTTCTAATTTTGCCCGGACAGTCATGGGACAGAACAAATGTTTGCTGTCGTGTGCCTTTGGGTGTGAGTTCCAACGGTGTGACACAGTGCATCAGCAAGCCCTATTCGCTTTGTTCGATTTGTCTTTTTCCTGTGTTTCCCAGCCAGCTCCTGTCGATCTCTGGTTCTGAAGCCAGGACTATTTGCCTAGCAGCACCACCAGAACCAGTTAAGCACTGACCACGGGTACCATAGCAGAAGTGCCTCCCTAACAAAGCAGCAGCAGCCTCCCCCTTACTTTCCCAGGCATGACCTATGTCAGCTATTCATGTAGTTGCGCACTGCCTGTAGTCTCTAAACATGCAGGACAATTTCTTTTGCAGAATAAAACTTAGGCATTTTCTATTGCTTATCTGCCAAAATGGGACAGCAAAATTCATGCATGTAGACACGGGCACACATCTCTCGCTCCCTGTTTTTGTTATTCTTTTGATTAAGTTGTACTTGTTCCTCACTCGTCAAGGTCTGCACTACGCTGTGTAGGCTTCATTATTTTTATCTGTTTTGGCTACATTCTGATGGCGTTGCTATGCTAGGAAAAAATCCTCCTCTAAATGGTTGGTTCAAATATGGTTCGATTTAGCAGAAGTGAGAATGAAAACCACAACGAGCTCCTTGGAACAGGCACTGCGTGTGTGAGGGAGGGCCGACTGAGCTGGGCATCCAGGGAGGTGGTCTGTGCCAGTCAGAGCTGGGGGCCATGGGGACGTTCTAGGGTTGTGTGGATGCTGAAACAGGTTTTGTAGCAAAATAGGGCCCTCTCTGGAACCCTCAAACTAAGGACTGCAGCAACGTAAGAATCAGAGTTGGAGCAAACAAGAGACAATTTGAAGATAAGGTGTGTGGTGTTTCCTCCTGTACGTCTGTATCAGATGGAATAAGATGCGTGGAGAAATGGCTTGTTTATCCTGAAGGAAGAATGTAAGCCTGATAAAAGAAACACATAGTCAAAATTCCAGGTCTCTGTATGCCCATAAAATATTATCTGTTTAATCAAATCCCCATGGAAGGGGTCTCTATGCCAGTGCCACCTTTCACCTAGGATTCGCCTGTTCACTTGCTGGCTTAAAGAAACACCAAGTCTGTTGTTTCTTGGAAGAAACCTGCAGTGATCCCAGCCTTCTGGTGAAAGTCTGGGTCCCAGGGAAGACCACGGCAAAATTCCTGCTCGCTTCAGAGGGAGCAGGATCCTTCCCAAGATCAGTGAAGGATTAAACAAAAAAAAATCAACTACTAAAATATGCACCTCAATTAGCAAAGAATGTGGCCTGATTAGTAAAGTGTATGAAATTTCAGCTATTAAATTCTACGGCCCCCATCAACAAAGCACACTGCACAATTGGCAATGTATCCAGAATCTCAACGACTGTCCCAGGCTCCTGCCAGGCCAACCAAGCATGCAGCTGAATCAGGGAATTATGCAACTGGAGCAGCAAAATATGCACTTCTGACTGGGGAGAGAAGGGCATGCAGACGCTCAAGTGTTGAAAGCTGACACACAGTAGGTTTGAGGATGTTCGTGGTCAACCTCTGCCTTAAGAAAAGCAGAGGCAAAAGAGATACATTTGATGAAATCTCTCCAAACAATCGCTGGGCTGGAAAAGTCCATCCCTCAGCCAGCTCAGTGCTGACGGGAGCAGCCCTGCTCCTGCTTGGATGTGCTACACATCTGGTTCTGATCCCAGCTGTCAGGTGTAGGGGTTTTTTCATAGCACATGAGCAGGGTTTGTAGCTCCAGGTAGGTTTTACTTGATAGGTCACTACAGAGCGCTGTGTTTCTGTCCCAAGAATCTAAACCAGTCAAGACAAACAAGAATCTGAAAGTTTTGTTGGCGAGAAGCTCGCTATCTATTAATCTCATCACGGTTTGTAAAAGTACCCTGTGCTTTCGGAGAAGAAAAATGATTGGTCTTTCCTATTTTCTGTAGACCTTGATGAATTGCTGTAGCTGCTTCCTGTTGTGTTTACAGCATACCTTGGCAGCTAGGTACTGCGAGCAGAGCTTGGGAGTTCAGCCAGTGTGGGAAGCAGTTGTGTTCTGATGTCCTGGAAGAGCGGAGTCATTTCTCCCCACCTCGTGCCTGTGTGCTTAAAAACGAAAATCCAGCCACAGGACCTGCTCCTCGTCCTCAGAAGATATTCTTGCTTTAAATGATTGCTTTTGTTTGATACTGAAGAGCTGTAGGTTGTCCTGTTTTGATAAAGATACGGTTTCAGGATTTCTATATACTGCTTTTTTGTTTTATTTTATTTTATTTCTGGAAGTAAACTGTATTACATCACCTGTGCGCAAGGAAGGCATGAGAATTGCTTTGCTTTACTGCACTGTTCATAGTAGTACCCAGAGGTCTGGAACATTACTTGAGTCTAAGAAGTTCCTTTCTTTCTTTTCTACCCCCTTTTCTTTAATTTTTTTCTATCCACTACCATCACTACATGAAACTGGCTTGCACTGAACTTATTTACCAAATTTCTGTCTTATTTCCAGGTCAGTTCAATGAATGATCCCATTTAGTTCTTTTTTCCTGTTTCAAATATTTCCTACTGAGTCCAGAGCAGCGCCCTTAACACATAATTGATCTGGGTCATTGAACCTTAATTTTTCATGCGTGTTCGTTTGTGTCCTGCCACTGGTCTGACTGGTATGTCAATGAGAAAAATGCCGGCGGATTTCTCCTAGAGGCTAAAGTTCATGTGGAGTCTCTGGCAAAATAAGATCCTGGAGTATGCATCCCTGGAACCGGGCAATCATTCGTAACTTTTTTTAATTCTCTGTCTGGCCGGAATGTTGTAAATCTGGCTCTCTTGTTAACTTCACGCTAAGCAGCAATAATGTCCACAGTGTTTCAGTCCTGATAATTCTAATTACTGAAGCGCTGAAGAAGCTGAGAGCAGAGAAGATGGATGAGGCTGGCCTTGTGTCCGGCGCAGCACGTGGGGTTCTCTCTTTGCGTGGCTGAACTGCGGTTCTCTTGTTTGCCAGGGCTGGCGATGGGAGAAGCTGTCGAGGTAAGAGAAGGAAGCCGGTGGCAGAGGACTTCTGGAGGGGTGGGTAAAGTTTGTGCTGAAGGAGGTGAAGGAGTGCTGCACCTCTAGAGACGCTGGCAATCCCTGAGATGAAAATGCTGAAATCATTTTTGTTTCTTTAATATCTAAGTAGCTTGAAGCAAACAAGCCTGTTGTACTGGTTTAAAAAGACCCAGCAAACAATCTTTCCTGTAGTAACCAGCAAACAATTACTCTCCTCCTTCATTTGCTTCTTTGAGTACAGACCAGGAATGGTGGTGGAATGTTCTTCCTACTTCCCCTTCTTAAAGAATGCGTGGTGTGTTTGGTACCAGAGCTGCTACTCAGCAGCAGCAGAGCTAGAGCGATGGTGTGTCTGGTGCAGCAGCTCTGCCCTTTCATCACTGTTATTATTACTGGGTCAGTTTAGATGTCTGCACTGATGTCTCAGGACTATCAATATTAAGTAATCAACATCCAGCCTGATGGCTAAACGTAGGTGACTGTATCAGCTGTGTTTTAAGATGTTTTAGGTCATTCCTTGAGTATGAGGAATACTAAATGTAAAATAGAATCCTCTCATAGAAATTCACGGCAGGAGGAAGGCAGAGTGGGGATGGGGCACTGCAGAGTCCTGCACTGATACATAGAATGATCGTCCAGCAGTCAAGAGAAGTCCTTGGGCTTGGTGTAGGAACATAATTCCTCATACAGGTCTCTGCAGCAAATGGTGTTACACTTCACTTCAAATAGTCCTGCTCCTGTCATTACCAAGGAAAAAGAGGTCCTAATTTTGGGAGAAGAAAAGGCTAATTTGACTTAATTTCCATTCGAGAATTCCTGAGGCCCTACTCAAAACCACAGAACTCATCTTGGACTTCAGGAGGATTTAAATCAGGCCTTAAGTACTGCTGATTTGGATTAGTAATGATGTGCATTGAGGACAACATCTGTATTTCGGGTTGGGTGGAGTCCTTTAATGGCAAAAGAGTTGGTAATAGTTTTACAGCCCCTTTCATCAGAGCATTTCAGTTTCACAAATATCTAATTACAGAAACTATTAAATTATATGAAATTCTTGGTCCTGGGGGAGTACAGGCAGCACCATTACTCTTCGGTATAAGCAGGGGTGGGTGGTGTTCAAAGTGGGTAAAACAAAAGCAAATTTGCCACATGCAAGCCATAACCTGCTGTGCTATCTCAGTTTCATCCACTATTTTATGCTCATTTCTTTAAACTAGCAGCCAGGTTGCAACATCAAACCACCTCAACAAAATGGGCTGGTAAGAGCCTCCATTCAGAACTGCTGTCAGGTCTGAAAAAGAGAATTGTGGAATTTCACTGACGTTTTACTAATCCATTTCCATTGTGCTTGTGTTTCATTATTCTGGGAAGTAGTAGCAGGACTAACAAGGGTCGAGTGTCAAGGATGGCAGTAAGGAAAGCTTCCTGAATACGAGAGATCTGGGATAAAATGTCTCTGAAAGTCCAACCTAATCCAAATCCAAGGAAGACAATTGCTCAGCCTTTCCAAGGTGGGTGTGCCGGCTGGACATCCAACCCATTCATTCTGCTTAAATCCAGGCCTATCCTGGTCTTGGGTAGTTAGTAAGTATACTGCCTGGAATGACTATTTATGATTTTATTAAAGGTTTGTTTTCTTTTCTTTTTCTAATTTTGATTTGAAATATGGAGCCTTTACTGTTAGAACTGAGGCTTGAAGCCCCATCTGCCCATCCCCTCATTATAGATCTGTATGGGTGGGCACTTCAGGTGAATCTCAGACTTCACTATTTGAATACAAGGGCCCCAAGGAGTTCCTCATAAAGGCTAACTTTGAATGTGAGCTCAGTAGGCCGAATGCTTTGATTTGCCTCTAAAATCAACCGTAACTTATTCCAGGTTTCCTGGTTGAAACTTGAATGGGGAAGAAGAAAGGATGTCTGCGAAGCAGATTTATTTGGAAAAATAAACTGCTCACTGGTTGGGACCCTATAACAACAAACCCAGTGCTCAGTTTTCCCTCTGGCTGCAGTATTTGTGATACTTTTCCCTGTGTTCTCCCACACCCTCCCTGCTGTGCCCTCACGATCTCCCAATATGAGTAGGCAGTAAAATAAAATTTACAAGCATCCTGCTTCTGAGATCCTGGCAAACAAGGGCTCTTGGAAATTTCCCTTCACAGAGCACACAAGAGGAGACTAATCTTGAACCAGCAAGGTGGAGAAAGGTGCTGCTGTTTGTATACCGTCCAAAACAGAGTGTGTGTTTGGACCATAACAGACCTCCGAATGGCCAGCCCTAGCTGAAGCAACGGATGATTCAGAAACTTGATTAAAAATATCTTTTTTATATATCTTAAGATTTTGCATGAAAGAGAGAAGGGATTTTTTTTTGCTTTGTTAGTTTTGTAAAGATCACTACCCAAGCCTTCTGTACAAGCCCCCTTCCTGCACTGAGTGAAGAAATGGCCTGGTTCCCACAGAGTTTCAGCTTGCTGGTGATGATCCCAAATATTAGCAGGTTTTGGCTTTCACATCTGGGCCATTTCCTTCTCCATATGTTTGTACAATAGGCTTCCATCATGTGGAACATCAGAAGTGTCTGGATGAAACAATAGGGTCATGCAGCTGGAAATCCAAGCACAAACAGCTCTCTCTTGCAAAGCCAGTTTACAAGTATCTGTGGTTTTTGTTGGCTTTTTAGAGATCAACATTTGTTTGCTGGGAAGTGACCAGCAAAACTTGCTAGAGATCGCTTTCCAGTTTCTTCTTCTCCTGTTTTTGGTACTCCCAAAACAAAACAAAGCATTTTTGAGCACCTAAGCTGCATGTGGATTTCATTATTCAGATCTGTCCCAATTATCTGGGAGGTTTTTATACGTCTATAAAGTTTATATGGGAACACTAGTTTCACAGATTCCTCTGAGCATACACAACTTGCTGAATGGACTTTTTTTACTGAACTCCACAAGCAATCTTTTACTGCAGTGCTGTAGCTTTTGTTTTGTTCTGTATTTTGTCTGGTTACCAAGCAGTTCAGACATAATCTGAGCATGTTTTCTACTCTTTAATTTGAGCTGCTTTGGCCTGTTCAGCTTATAGAAAATGAAAACCAGATTGATCTTCTGGAAACTCCTTTGCCACCCCTATCCGCTCCCACCAGCCCCATCATTCACTGTTAATTTTTCCTACGGTGTGTTGTGTACACTTTATTGATGAGAACTTGCTCTGTAAGAAAAAAAGTCCTCTGCTGACCTAGTAAAACCCTGAAGCAAATGGCCGTGGCATCTTGAACTCTTCATTACACAGCCTTACTTTTATTTACAATGGTCCCCATCATATTCTTGATTATTTGCCTGAGGAGACGCTGTAAATGATTCCTTTGTTTCTTCTTCTAAAGCTTTACATTTTTTTGTATGTCTGAATGAGAGCATTTTCTGAAGACAAACAAGAACGCAGCTTTGTATGGATGTAGGATCTTATTTGATATGGCACCTCGTATCTGTATGGCAGGATCTCTATTTGTCTGTGGAGTGTCCAGTCACACGAGTTAGTTCTTCCAGCCCCCAGGGATTAGCCTGGAAAGTCTTACACGGAAAAGCTGGTTGCTGATGCAAGGCCTAGCACTTGCTGCTGGACGTTATCTCACCTGTGTCATTTGCTTCCTTAGCCAGAAAAGCAGATGTCATGGTTGAAGAGGGAAAACAGCGATCAGACTGCTCTCATGGTACTTCACGTGTGTTTGTTGCATGAACACGCAGCAGTAAACGTCTGAGGTACTGATGATGAACCTGACGCAGTTTCACTTTACAAGTATAATTGTTGCCCCCAACGAAAGATTGCCTATTCAAGCAGGTCTTTCCAAGCAGCTGGATTAGCATGTTTTAAATAGATTTTTCAAACAATGTCACAGAAGAGCAGACCCGAGTGTCTTCTGTTTCAAATGGAGATGAGAAGCACGTGAATGCTGCAGTGTGGGTCTGCAGTGGGGAGTGAAGGAGAGTTCTGAATAAGACCTGCCATTTAGTTTCTAGTAAGAACACCTGGATGTAAGAGTTCCAACAACAGCTTTCACCTGGGAAGCTTTAAGTAGTTCTGCATGCTGTACATAACTACCTGCAGGTTGGCATCTCAGGCCTGATGAGGAGCAACTGCTTTTGCTTCTCACCTGAAAACCTCTCAAAAGAAGCAGAGCATCAACCTTTCTGTGGCGGCTCTGAAGGAAAGTACAAAATGTCAGTTACAGTGTATACACAGACCGTGTATGCTGCTGCTCATACTATGGAAAGCTGTACTGTTCCATGGGTGATTGTTCAGGAAACAGCCCCTCTTTTTGTCTCTGGGAACAAGCATTTTTTTGTAAGCAGAAAAAGGCATTGCATCTCTGGAGTCAAATGAGGAGGTCTGTTGTTCTCCGCAGAAACTGGAGTGCGTCGCTGTGTCTGGTGGTTGCCTGAGTGCCCATGTTTGCTGGTTGGGTTGTTTTTTATTGTGATTTTCCTTTCCCCCACCTCCCATTCTCAGAGAGGATCAAGTAGGAGGGATGGTGACCTCATGGCACAGTTATGCAATCTGTTTGAGGCCAGGTATCAAAACAGGCTGCAGCTGTGAAGCTGGGACCTTGCTGTGGCTAAGGGCCTGGGTCTCCTGGCTCTAATGAGATCACTGACCTTCTCCTGCCACTTACTCTACAGCTGCTTGGATTCATGGAGATTTGTTGTGGCAGTGGCCTGCCTAGCAGTTTGGCACCATGCCGCAGGAGAAGTTGCATCCCCGGGCAGGTGCTGGGATCTGGCCGCTGACACCTGCCAGCAGCTGAGGATGACCCCAGCCTCATCATGCTCCTTCTGTTCTGACAGAGCCTACCTGCCTTTCTCCAAGGTTACACAAACATTTGCAACCTTGTCAACTTTTTTTTTTTCACCCACAAAGCCAAGAATGTTATCTGTTGTCCTGTGAAATAAAGCAGCACCTTCCCAGCAGGCTTATTCAGATTTTCAGGGCTCAGCTGCAGCACACTCACATATGAGAAGAGAAAACAGCATGCCTACAGTGGGAGGCACAGTTGGGCCTCCAACTCCTGAAGCCTTGGTTCAGACATAGCATTCTTTGCTCTAATTGCAGCACTGCATTCCTGCTTTGCTCCTCTGCTCTTATGGCAATATTTTTCTTTCCCTCACCTCACAGGCTTTCATAGTCCCCTTCCCTTCCTACCCGTGCACTGGTTCTCTTCAAATGTCCTGAACCATTAAGAACAATAGAAAACATGGTGATAGGCATGAAAACAGGGCCCTGCAAAACTGCCTGATGTGTGCCAAGTAGGAATGTAAGACAAGATGGGTTCTTTCCTGGAAATGGGATTTGCAGAGTGGAAATGTCACATCCATAATCACCTCCATGTGGTGGAACTGCTGCTACCCACTGCTGAAATAACAGAGCATCTGTTGAAAAATGTAGCCTTGGTTTTGCTTAAATCCTGCAGGTTGCGCTCATTTCAATAAATCCCGGACCCTTGTTTGAAAACATAAGCGTGACTGCTCTGGTACTGTAATTGTATTGAAAGCAAATGTGTGCTCAGCCTGGTTTCAGGGTCCTACTCTCGAGTCCCGTACAGTTCTCATTGCTCTAAGCTTCCCCAGGGCAGAAGGCAAGAACGCTGGCTGGGGGTGCCGCTGTATGGATTTGTGTTGGGATGGGGAGGGAGGAGACCTCTCAGCAGAGGGAATACTCTCCAAATTAAGAATTATTTAAAGGATCAAACTGAAAAGAATCACAGTTAAGAACTGGAAAAAGGTGACAGGGACAACTCTCTCCTTAATTCTTAGCGAGCTTATAGCAGTTTTTGTCAGTCCCACGTCCTGATCTACTGCTGCCAGGCATTCTATTTCTAAGCATCCAAAGATGCTTGAGGAAGTACTGTAATACAGAAGGAGATTCTCCTTTTGCTGCTGTCTCATGCTTTGAAGAGCAAAGGCAATTTAGTGGAGAGGACGGCAATTCCAAGGCATTTCCACAAATTCTTATGCTGCCAAGTGAAAAAATAGGTTAGATTTGCTGCTGCTGTATCTAGTTCATTCTAATGAAAGAAAAGAAACCTTTCATGAAGAGATGACCTGAAAATGCAAAATTAAGTAGAGGGCTAATTTTATAAAGCCTCTGATTAACTTCCTCTTCCAGCTGGAAAGAAAAACCTCTACCAACTTTGATCTCGAGATCAGTCAGCTAGCGAAGTAAATGTGGTCACTTAAACCAACAGACCGGAGTTTTATATCTTACTCTTGGGATAGTCTTTCCTTAGATCCTGTATTTGATGAGCATCCAAAATGCTCAGACTGCTGTAACTTGGAAACATTGTGAGAGGAGAGCTTGGGCCTTCTGCTGGGAACCACAAGAATTGTATTTCTGGTAGTTTGCAGCTATTTCCAGCCACGTCAGCAAGTAAAGGCTTGTCTGTATTTTGTTTCCCCCCTTAAGCTCGAAGAAGGGAATGGCCACTTCCCCTCTTTCCCTCTCTATTTCTTTTTTTCTTTCTAAAGTCTGAAGTTCAGCATTTTCTTCCTGCTGTGCCAAAAGTTCAGGCCACTTGGTATTACATCCCACGTGGCTGGCTCTGTTCAGTCACCCCAGTGAGTCTCTGTGATATTTAACTCAAAATGAACCTCCTCTGTTTGGAGGGGGAAGCAACCAAGATTCCTTACCTCCCTCTGCATGTTACGGGCAATTGCAGAGATTGGTGGATCCAGGGTTTTAAAGAGGTCCCTGGGGCAGAATAAAATGTGAAGGAGCTGGTGAAGTAGTGTTAAAGCATTGCCAGCTGTTTGAAAGAAACACACATGTGCGTGCATGTGTGGACATCAGATGTATTTAATTTTGGAGGGCGAGGGATCCTAAATAAAGCTTGCTGGCTTTTCACTCCACTGATACCACAGTGAGTTCAGATGGCTAAATTTAGACACCTAGACTGAACAGTCTTGGATTCTAAGACCACATCCATCTCTGTCCAGAAGCTAATTGCATATCTTTATGGCTGCTGTAGAGTCAGCTGGAGGCTGACAAGATAAGGCTTCTGTAGAAGGACCATATGCTGCCCAGAGTCCTGCTTTGGCACCAAGTGGCCGCAGGGGATTAGGTTTTTGAAGCAAAGCAGAAAATCTACCTGGAGGACTTCTCTTTTTGCTACCCCCTCAGCACCCCAATTATCAGTAAAGTATCATTTATTTAGTGGATGTGTTTCACCAGAAAAGATGAAACATAAAAGGTTCTTTTAGTCATAAGCACAGGATCATAACCGAGCGTTTTGACTTAAGAGTGATGCCTAAGGTCTGCATAAACAACTTCTATCCCCATCTTCTCTCATTACACTAATATTAAATCTTTCTAGTACAGCCTTCAAGCAAAGACCAAAAAACCCTTCAACTTGGATAAGGAGATAATACACATCTGTTCCCGAAGACACTAATAAATGCAGCAGCTCTTAAATGTTCAGTCAGCTTGAGATGTAGCTGATTATTCCTTCTCTGGCATTTCTAAAGAAGTGGAAGTGACATTTTTAAGTCTGCCTAAAACTGGAAATACATGTGAGAAATGCACAGAAATCGAGATGTGCATAATGCATGAATGAGGGAGAAGTAGGTTATGATCTTTGCACATCTTTTCCCTGTGTGCCTGCAACTTGGTATCTCTGTTAAGTACGTGGGTTGGCCCCTGAGAGTGTCTTGGAAATGGAGTGGCTCTGCTGTATGCCTCCAGCTTGCTCTGCTGAGGCTTTCACTCTGGCTCTGCGTGCACAGTAAGACAGCTTGATATTCCTTGGGTGACTACGCTGTAAAAGAAAACAAACTACATTGGGCAGGACCCAAGGCAGAGAATCTGAGATTGTGCTTGCAGAGGAATGACAAACATCAAAACAGGATGTCCTCCTTTCTCTTCTTTGAAACAAACACTTCAAAAGGAAAATGCCTTTGGGACTGTGCATGGGATACAGGCAGGACGGCAACCTCCAGGGTGCTGCAAACAGCAACTCCTTATGCCAGCGTTAACATGAATGAAGAAAATGTATCAGTACTGCACTCTTTGGGCTGCAGCAAAACCTATGAACACAAATAGTCTGAGGGTTTCCCTAGCCAGTATGTTCCATCACTTTGTCTCCTCTTCAGCAGGGCTTCCATCTTTACAAGACAAACCACACGCCATGTCACCTCCTCTTACCAGCTATGTGCAACAGCACCCTCCCCACCTTCCCTCCAAGCTCCCGCCTCATGCCAGAAGCATTCCATTTTTGGAGGCAGGCCAAACAAGCCTAAAAACTCAGCCCTGTCTACTTCTAGTGATTGGGCAGAGACCAGAACCCATCACTGAAGAGCTCCTGTGGGCCAGCTGCCAGTATATGGCCCCTGCTGCCTGGTGAACACCTAGCCTTTCCTCACACCTTACCGTTTCCTACAGTAGGTCACTGTATTTCACATCTCAGTAAAAAAGTAATTTCTAATCCCACCCCTTTGTGCGCTTGGAAACTGCAGCCCTTGCCACCTTCCAAAACCACCGTGAGATCCCTTCTGAGCCCACAGAATTTTACTGTGCCTCTCATCAACACTCTCAAGGAGTTGTCTCACTAACAGATAAAAACAAAAGAAAGGGAAAAATAAATAAATCCTCACCCTCCTCATAATTGGCCTAATTGGTGTAAAAACTATTGTTTATAAAAAAAACAAACAACCTATAATTTGCAAAGACTAAAATGTGCCAAATTGTTTGTGTGCCTCTGTCAAAAGCCCGTGAACATACCACTTGCTGTGGAAGGGAACATCTCTGTTTAATTGATGAAATTCAGCCTTCAAAATGGATGACATAAATGAACTAAGCAGTGTTGTCAGCCATTCAGTTCTGGATTAGAAATTTATCAGAAATCTTTTTTTCCCCGCCCTCAGATCTACATTGCATTTTCTGTTCCTTGGGTGCTTTTTCCCCTGTTGTCTGAGCAAATCTGGAATGCTTTCAGTCTCCCAGGCCGTAACAAATGAACAATCACCCAGCAGCCATGACCTGTCAGATGCACAGTTGACAGACCTGTCAGTCGCACAACTCCCCCCATCCCCGTGTGTGGGCATGGGTACCTGTTGGGATTCAGCTAAATATTGCAGTGTCTGGCAGGGAGCAAAAGGCCTTTGAGCCTGAACCTGAGGCTCCTCAGGCGCGTGCAGAGTCTGCACAGTATTTTTCTCCAAATAAGGACAGATTTGGGTGGAAGCGAAGACAGGAAAGTGTACCTCATTTGAAAGTTGGGCTGAGAAATGCATAGGAAGGCACTTACCCATTCAGCGCGAGAGCCACTGAGCTGATGGCTGCTTTTAGACATTAGCAGAGTCTTCTGGTAGGAGAGGTGGGGCTGTGAACACCTCCAACTGCCTTCTGGGTATCTGAAAAAAAGAACTCAATCAGTTGGCATGTTCCTCCAAACAAAACCTCAACCCTCGGCGAGCACTAACTAAGGAAGGTTGGGCCCACACAAAATCCTCCTACAGACAGAAGTATCCTTCGACAGCAACAGTTCTGGTGCACATTCTGGCTCCAAAACTGGATGCTTCTTTTAAATGGAAAGTCAGGTGTTACATGCTGCGTCTCACTACATCAGCATCTTAGTTGTGAGTGAGCTCAAGAGACTACCATGAAATGAAGACAAACTGCACGGGCACCCCAGGACAGAGGGAGGTCACAGGGAAGCTCTCTGTGTCACAGAGTAACCCCCTCCTAAGGGAAGAAAGGGTACAATCACTGGAAACCAGCTAGTTATCAGCAACGTTTACAAAGTGACAGCAAATGCATCCATAATTCAGATGTAAATGTGAAAGTTAGGATCCGTATCCTAAACTGACAATGTTTTCCTCTGGATTTCTACTTGAATGAACTGATTTAGACTGCAATAATAGTAACAACAAATTACCTCCCGGAGAAAAGACCTGCAGCATACTGTTTAGCCCTTTTGGCATTACTTGCTGCACAGCACCGATGATTAGAGGGAAAATCTGGGCAGCTGTGCATGGTTTCTTTTTCACTTGAAACTTCAAGCCATGGTCCAGGTGCCTTAAATGAGAAACCTGGAGTTCATTCCCCTATAATTAGCACAACCTGTGATTTAAGAGGCACTTTTAAAAATCAAAGACTGGATTTCAACCTGGAGTACAGAAAACAATTTCTACTTCACCACCGTTTTTGTCCTTTCCTATTGCAGCCCTGTCATCCCCCCTGAAATTACTCTGAATATGAAAAGCACCTGTTGGAAAACAAAGCTAATGCCTTGCAGAACACCCTGCCTTTTTGTTTTTATTTATGGGCTTTTAACATTTGGCATTGCTTTTTTTTTTTTTTTCTTTCCATCTCAATATGAGACAGGGGGAGGGACCAGGAGAAAAAAAATCTGGAGTATTTTGATCTTTGTGGCTTTTTATGGACTTCATAAGCTTTGTTTGTTCTACTGCCAAGCTTCCTTTGTGTTTAAATAGATAACAGACTGAGACAACTAATCATTTCCAATAATAATAATAATAAATAAAAACAAACCCCCGAAGCATTCCCTTTCTTTTCCAATTAATGATAGTAAACACGTGCTCCTAGACAAGGCTCGTGACCTCAGCACTTGTGACTTATTTTTTCTCCTTTTCCAAAGCCGTTGCCCCAGGCACAGGCTGCGCCCTCCACGTTTATGGAAAGCATCTTGAAAAAGGGCTCTGGGAGCATACTTCTGGGAAAGGCTGTTGTAAATGTGATGCGTGAAAACAGCCTCCCTCGCGTACCTTTAAAGAAGCAGAACGGTTGGTAGTGCAACCATTTCTTCCTGTTTGGATTGTGAAGGCTGTTTATGGAGAAGGAAGAAATGAATTTCAAACGGGACTATGACTGTTATGCAAAATGCTTGCAGATTGCTAGCCTACCAGTGGGAGCAGGTATCTGCTGGCACTATTTTCAGAGGCTTTGCATTTAAAGAGAAAATGCACCCAATCAAAACCACCTCTATTACTGAAGTAAATAGGACTGAATGTCTCTGAAGCCAAGAGAAGTTGTTTGGATGATTCGTGGATAATCATCTGTGCAAGGGCCTTTCTGCACTTAAAAAAGTGGTTTTGTAATGAAATTAACATAGAATTCAAGATGCTGTAGTGACACAGTTTTTTTTCAGCCTAAGGTTTTTATCACACTGCGAGCTGTTTAGGATGACACATTTACGCAGCAAAGAGTTGTGTGTCAACAACAACTGTATTCAGGATTCAATAACCTGGGAATGTGCATTAGCCAAAAGCAGAAAGGGACACTATTACAATAGAAATAGGGATAGGAAACGGACATTTCATGAATTGCTCATCTGGATTATATTTCTGCTGAAGCTGTGTGTTCAACTCACACTCAGTCTCTAAGGCTGGCTGCCCATATTAGAGATTAAGGCTCTAAATGTGAAAGCAGAAGATAGCCTCAAGAACTCAGAGTTCATGAAGCCCATAAAAGTCTACTTTACACCAGTCACTAAAGGGAAGGGGTAGGACCTTCCGTGGGTCCAGCATGCTGCGTCCTGTATATTGTCTCTGGTGAGAAGTAAGTGTATTTGTTTTATTTCCCAGGTCTATTATTCCTGTGGTGCGGTGGTGGAGTCAATGGAAAGAGGCCTGATTTTATCACCAGGATTTCCAAACCATTACTACCCGGGGACACACTGTGTTTGGCAGTTTTTCATTCCCATAAGAACACATCTTATCTTGGAAATTTTTGACTTTGACATTTTTGAGAGCTCTAGTGAAACTCCAACCCCCTGGGATGGCTTTCCAGCTGCTGCAATAACAGGAAATAAGGACGTGACTCCTCCCGAGGAAAACTTGGACTTTGTTCTCCAGACTACAAAATCCTCTCTTCAGAGCTGGATGTCAAAGCCAGCTCAGAATCTGAGCGGTGCAGGAGATCAGTCGAAAGGACTTCCTGGTCACCTAGATGAACTTCCAGGAGCAGCCTCAAAGAAAGATGAAGCCAAACAGACGCCCGAACGAAAGCAGTCAAAACAGATGAAGGGACCCAAAGCGATTACGGAGACTCAAACAGAAGAACAGCCATTACCTGATTCTGGTGGTCCCACAACACAGAGACAAAATGTTAGCGGCCAAGAAACAAAAGAAGGTTGGAAAGGCAATATTTTGCTTGCCCACCTAGCTGCTAGTGAGAGAGATGAAAGTCTGGGAGAGAGCTGGACGCTTCCCACAACAATACTGCCAGTGGAAATCTCCAGCCAACAGCCGGCAGTGGATGTCTGTCCCCACGATGTACTGTACGTCTCAGATCTCATCACGTTTTCCTCTCGTTTCTGTGGACCAAATTCACCTTTAAACAAGACCATGGTCTTTGGTTCTTCTCTGGAAATGGTTGAGGTTATCATGGAACTCATTACCACCACCAATCGGGGCAGAGGCTTTGCAATGCTCTTTGAATACAAGAACATCACGGAACCTAACACTGTGGATGCTGTGAGGCAGGAGACGATGGAAAACATAGTGATGCTGGCAATTTTAACAGGGACTATCTTCTTTGCACTTGCTTTGCTCTCTGCCCTCTGCATAGCTTGCAGGTAAGGTGATGGATGTCTGAGCCTCTGAAGCATGTGATATTATCTGTACAGGACAGGAAAGACCAGAAAAGAAACACACATTTTCTTTGCTCTGCTAATGCTTGCTGTCCTTTTGGTGCAGTAGTGCATGGATGTAGAGGAAACCAAAGCCAGTTTCTATTCCAGCCCTGTGCTTCACAGTTTTCTTTCACAGTTCTACAGCTCTGGTACCTCATATTTTCTTTTTTCTTTTTTCCTTTTCCCCTGCAGAAACACCCTAAGGGTGAGGTCTTTCTTAGTCATTATTTGGTTTCAATACTTGTTTCTCAGTTTTGGGCCTATAGTGGCCAATGGACAAATGCAGCATGGAGAGCACCCTTCCCCACATCTCCCAGGCAGGCTGAGCTGATAGTTACTGCATCTTCTCACTTCGAATCTAACCATCACTGATGCTCTGCAGAAAAATGAGGAACTAAAACACTGCCGCTTGGAACTAAGCTGCAGTTACCTACATTAAATAGTGTTTTCCAACCTGAAGCAAGTTTTATCCAAGAGGTTGCGCGGACATTTTAATTCTAATGCACTCACGAGGTGAGCAGGTATCTGCGGAGCCTGCTCCCTGCCTGGGAAAGGCTGAGAGTTGTGCTGTGCTATTTGTGCCCGTTCCCAGACATCACCTGAAGGGACTGGGCCCAGCGAGCTGTTGGTCAGGCCAGGAACTGTCTTACCTAGCTGGACAGCTACAACCAGCCAGTGACAAAAGCATTCCTCTCCACTCAATTGCTTTTATTTGTTTTCTCCTGATGTATCTATCAGGAGAAACCTTCTCCACACCCCAGCTTCTGTTTGCTGTTTTCTTGGTAACTTTAGTGAAAACATTTTTTTCCCTTCCTTCCGACCAATTCATAACAAAGCAGGAGCTCCCTGGGTTTTTGTGGAACGGTGGTTTTCAAAAATTTTGACTGCAATGGGCGCATCAGTGAACTGAGACAAAACCACCATCCCTTGCAGGGCTCTGCTGGGGTGGCTGGCTGTTTGTGACAGACTTATTTCTCAGCGGCACCATTCGACTGGTCTGATCCCTCTTCCTGCATCCTCTGCCCTGTGCATCCTCCAACCCAGAAGGTCTCAGGGTGGCCCAGCAACTCCTCATAGCTGAGGTTGGGTTGAGAAAGGAACTTCATTTTTTGTGTGATTTTGGAGGCTGCGTTACTAGCTGTGCTGAATAAACACAAAATACAGGCCATCGCCGCACTTGGAATAAGAAAACATGAATGAGGTGGTGGAGCCTAAATATAATCTTAATAATCTGACAATCAAAGAAACTCTTGCTGCATAAAGAAATTCCTGCTTTCAGAGTCTGGGCTTTTCTTAGCTATATATGCTACATCTGACTAGCCTTTATAAAGACCTTGCTGAACACTAATTTAGACTACATGTTTTTTTGCTAGTTCTAAAGGAAAACGTCTGGTGGAAAATGTCTTCCAGACACTAAATTATTTTTATGCCCTTGCCAAATTTCCAAAGCGGCAGAAACACTCTGCCTTCGCTATGGCAGCACCCTGGGCTGATGCACATGTTGAGTAGGCAGTTCTTGCCATTTAATTTCACTGCAGCTATCCACAAAGCTGCATGTTATTCAAACCAAAGTATGCAGCAGTCTTGAGCTTCCGCTGCCTGAAAGGTGCTCTGTGCAGACTGCTCAGAAAGTCAGGCCATGCTGCTCACATGTACAATTTGCTTTTTTGCTTCTCGGGTATTTGCAAAGCATAGTAATGTTCTGCTATTGTTGACCAACATAGAAAACTCGATGCCTTTTTCACCCCACACAAAGGTTATGCAGTCGGGTCACTGAGGACATCCTGCCATGGTCACCATGGCACAGCACCAGGGACAGGCTCGCTCGTAACATCTGCATGGCTGAGCTTTCATTGCTCTGTCACTTTTTTTTTGGTAGGGAGATATATTAGATATTGACTATATATAAAGAAGACTGTCCATAGACATTCAGCTCATGAGAGGCCCATTGCAAACCCAGCTGCCTGTATTCCCTCTGCGCTATTCTAGGGAGGCCTTGATTACATTACATTTTTATTTCTTGTCAGATTTAAAAAGCATTTGAGATCTGACACGCTTGGAAGTGTCACACCATGCCCTGTGCTGAGCAGCCTCACTGAGGCTGCACTGGAAGGTTCTTTTTCCATCTTTCCTGCTCTAATATTTTGAGGATATTGCTCTCTGGCCCCAGCACTCTGATGCTGGTTGGAGCTCACCTACGGTTTCCAACTGTGTTCTCCTAAAATGCAGCTTAGAATAAGGCTGCAGAGGCCATTAAGCATATCTAAACAACTTTTAATTTGAGCTCAGCAAGCTCTATTTTATGCTTCTTGCCCTAAATAAAGGCAATCACGTGTCATGTGTGTTTTAGCCACAGCCCATCCTCACTGCTGAAAATGCCAGGACTGCACAGGGTGGGCTGTGGCGAGAAGTGAAGATGCTTTAATAACAGCACACTCAGAAATGGGACCAGCTCTCTGAGGTGTGACAATTCTTGCCCCGGCTGGAATGTGCCGCTGCAAAGGAGACCTCACCAGAAGATGCTAAGAGTAAACTTCAAGCTCTTGGCCTTGTAAACTTGCCTCCCACTTTTTCTTCTGCTTTGCTTGTTCCTCCGGTTCCACACTGGCATTTAGCTGTGTTTTTTTTACCATTTCTATGTGATGCTCTTGCTCAGCTAAAAGTAGCAGGGAGCTATCTTTGCCAGGATTAGAAATGCCCAGGGCCAAGCTTGGCACCTGCTGCCACTCCAATGCACCAAGTTGTCAGCAGTGTCTGCTCAGGCTCATTGCATTCAGCCAGGGCAGAGCTCTCTGGGGAAACTCCAAGTCTCCACCACACTGCAGCTTTTGTTTGCTGTTTGGGGAGGAAATGAAAGCTTCAGTTGTTAGTTGGCCAATAATTCTAATTACTTTTGGCCATGAGGCCTGGCTCAAGCAATGGGGTATTTTTTATTTTCTTTCCCAAGACTCAAGAACAAGAGACACGTCCACCTTATTTAATTTTAATCCCGTCCAATGCAGCCAGACTTTTGGTTGATGGCTGCAACCTGTGGATTGCAACTGCATTTTACATCTGCATTGCCTGCCAGTGACCTGTTTCCAATTACAACCCCTCTACGCATACAGCTATTTCCTCAAGTCGTTGTGTGCCATTTGACTCCATAGAAGCCACCCTGCTAGGCACGGCCTGCAGCCTCATCTTCTCCTTCCTCATTTAATGCTCTCCTAGAAGATTCTAGTCACTTCTGGGCTAAAAACAGAGTTTTTCTCTGCCATCCTCATGGTAGACAAAACCCAGAAGCCTCTACCTGCCTGTTTGTAGCTGTGCTCCACTTCTGTCCATCTATATGAAGGTAGTTTGGTTAGAAACACAGGTGGATAGAGAGGGCTGGGCAGCACAGGGCAATTTTCACAAAGCTTTCGACAGATTTGAATATTTGCTTTACTTGGGAAGGTTTAAGCAAGTTTTGTTTTTAAATTGCTCATTCTTTTAACTGATGGAAACCAAACTACTTGTACACTGGGTGTTTCATATGCACGAGCTATGCACTGATCTATATCACTGCCCTCCTTGGTAACCAGACACTGCAGCACGCTGTGGGAGACAGAGTCTAGTTGGAGAGGGGGCTAAAGAAAGTCCAAGAGCCCAAGTCCCACAAACTAGAGCATCTCCCCTGACACTGTGGCAACAGTTCTGAGTAGAAGGAATCAAATCTCAAGTTGCCACTGAAATTTTTTGGGGGGTGAATCTAGAAAACTTTAGCCTTCCTATGAGTTAGTTTCTGACAGTAAAACTGTTCAGTGGAATCATTACCTGAACTGTGATGAGGGAAGAAAAAGTTAAAAAGAGGCCATTCCAACCAGTTAGCCTTTTCTCATTTAAACTTTGAGAGGTACAGGACTCTCTCCTATCTTTCTTCTACTGTACTTGCGCAGTATTTCCTGCTTGGCTTAATCTTGATTCTCCGATGAGGAAAGACCTCTTCTCCTTGGAAATCTCTCTGCTCCCTCTCCACCAACCTGCGTTAAGGAACGGCTTTCCCTGCTTCGGCCCAGACGATGTGATCTTGCCTCCTACAGTAACAGCTATCCCTCTGGATCCCTTCTGAATTAAATTCTGAAGTGTGAACTTGCTCTCCTCTTTCTGTAGTCTCCTCCATATTCATTAAGAATAGTACTGGAGACACATCAGGGTTTTTTTTCCTCTCTCAATTCAATTGAGAGTCAATAATCATTTGTTAAGCCTTCCAATGATACAGTGAAAGAACGAAACCCACCACAACCAAGATGGAACAGATGCTGTCCCCTGGGCAGACTTACCAGGCAGCCTCTGAGCCCCCATGTCTTCAAGAGAAACAGTAATGAAAAGGTGCCTGAAAACTTGTAATCTTGCCTTCAACACACACCCCTTAGAAGGCACCACCACAAGCTTTGTATGGAAGAGGTTAACTGCCTTAAACCAGCCCGTCCAGCTACAGATATGATTGAAAAATAATAACAGGTCACATAGCACATTAACGCTTGTTTTCTGCACTGTTGCATGAAGAACTGCTGCACACCAAAATATTCTTGCTTCAGTCATGATCATGTCCAGCTGTTCTTCATGACATCTTCACACCATATTCATCCAGTACGTACATAACACTTGTTGTTTCATGGTATCATACTTATTAAAAATAACAAATAAAAAAAGATGAATATGATTGTTTCCCTTCAGTCCAGCAGGCACATTTAGCTGGTAATCATCTGCCCTAGCCACTCCTTTTAATCAAATGGTCATGCAGATGAACATTTTATGTTCTCTGCTTGCTAAGTACAATGTAGATTGCAATACTGACTACAGAGATGAAATAGTCTGTCTAACAGAGTAAGAACAATGTCACTGCTCAGACCAAAGGATTTCAGTCCTATTATTTAGTTACTGATGTGAAACAGCACATCACTATGTGCTGTTCCCTATGGAGGGAAGGCTGGCAAGACCTGGAAGAGATCCGAAATCTGTTCCCACTTTCATGGTGACCATAAGAGACAGACAGGTCCTTCTGCAGCTGACTTCCCACTACATGAGCCAAGACCTTCCCTTCTCTGGGTCTAACTCACTTGTGGGCTTGTTGTTGTTGTTGCTGTCTCTCCTTTTCAGGCAGAGAACGTGCCCCAAAAGGAGCTCATCCAACGTATGCAGTGACCAGGAGGTTAGTGCTAATGGCTTCAGCAATTTCTGTTTCTCTCTTTCATATTGGCTGTTGCACTATTTATCTGACAATGTTTACTGGGGCATGTTCTGAGTTGTAGAATGGGATCCAGAACTCCGCCGTTGATATCAATGAGCTCCAGCTCGTGGTGCCAAGTCGGGAGAATGAAAACAACAACCACTCTGTCAGCCGGGAGCAGGCGGGTAAGCGCGGCGCACCCCGGGAGCAGGTCAGGGCACCCCGTGGCCCCGGCCTGCTAATCAGACCATTTCTCTCCCCACCCTCCTCCCGCCTCGCTCATGCACAGCTGGAGAGCTACTTGACAGCAGAAAGGCTTTGTTGTGGGAATATCCCTTGCTGCCCTCCCCCCTCCCTGGGATGGCAATTCCCCTGGCAAGGAGCACGCGGGCACAGCTTCAGGACACTGCCAGCAGAAGCTGTCACAGTACACAGTGTTGCAGAGACACTGGGTTAGCAAAGCTAATGTGCCTGCTTCAGGCTGCTACAACTGCATCTTATAATAATCCATAAATTGTGGATGGCTCATCTGCCCCATGTCTAACCTTGCCTGGAAAAGGATGAGTTTTATATTGCTTACATTGGCTTTGGACCTGTTTGACTGCTGGAGCCGACTTTCTGAAGGGCTTTTTGAGTGAGACCGCTTTGGATGTGTGCTTTCCAAAACAAGAGCAGGAGTTCCCCAGCCAAGCTGCAGATAACATCACTTGTTGCGATTCTGAGTCACAACCAATGAATTCTGTTAGCACTCCTTTTGGGGGGAAGGCCAACAAGGAGCCACTTCACAATACATTGCTACACACCATCAGTTTCCCACTAGACCACCAGCTTTTACATACAATTCTCACAGCGAGATCTTCCTCAAAAGCTAATTACTTGCTGCCAAAGGTCGTTGAGGAGATCACAGCCAGGAGCCACAGGCAGAGCTATCCTGGCCTGGACCAGAGGGGTAAGCCTTGGGGATGCAAGCAGGTGCACACACCTGCAGCATATGGCTGCCTGCGGGAGCAGCATCACCAGGGTTCAAGCAGAAAATGCTTGCACTTGAGGGAAAAAGCAGAGCTCACCATTAACAGGAATGAGTAAATATGGATTAATAAAAACCAAACAGACAAAACATTCTGCCTGTAGGAAAACCTTGTGCATTTAGTATGGTGGATTTCAGTTTGGGTCTGTCTTTATCAAACAGCAGAGCCAAGGTTGTTCCTTTCTTCCCCTCATCCGCTTCTGTCTTATTTTTAAAAGCTCGTAGGTTCAGGAGAGCAAACTTGGTCTGAGCTTAGATCTGACTTGGTGTGACAGCTCAAAGTGGCTCTAGTTTGTTTGGGGTGAGAGGGAAAGGCGACTGGCATGGAGGAGCCAGGAACAGATGTTTTGGGCTCTCCTCAGTTGTTTTTATATGGATTTTCTCTTCTCAGTCACTTCCTGCAGAGGCAGCACAGAACAGTCTCCTCAGGATACTGACCCAGACGTGCCCTCTTCCACCTCTGCAGTGACCACCGAGACAGGCAGTGATGAAGTGTTTATTATTTCTGCTGGACCCGGAGCCAGTGGGCTGAGCTTTACTACCTACAGAATACAGGTAGGAATGCTCCTGGACATCACTAGAGGCATTGCAAGCCACACAACACCCTTCTTGGACAGCACTTGTCACATTCCTTCACTCATGCTCGCTGCCTAGTTTGCAAGAGTAGCAGTGACCGAGCCAGGCAGTTCTCCCAGCCATCAGGCAGAGCTGCTACAAAAACACCTGGGCTGTGATGCTTCAGCCAGAATCTTCCCAGCTTTGGTAAGATCAGGTCCTCTGGGTTATTATAGGTGAGAATGCAGATATGCCACCAAGCTGAAGCACCAGCTCTCGAGAAATGTCTGTTAATCGGCAAAGACGGCATTCCATTAAATATAATATGTAGTTCAGAGCGTCACAACCAAAGGACCTCGGACCAGACCCATTCCTGCACGCCTCTACCAAGTGGTTAGGGAAGTTCTTCAGCTCCTCAGTTTGTCAGAAAGTTACGTCGCTGTCTCCCCAGCTCACATGAAGAATTAACATTGATTCTAAAAACCAAACCCTTAAAGGGAAAGCATTGGCACCCTTTCAAACATGCGCATACAAACCTAGATCATTTTAGTAACCTTCCTTATTTTAGCTCCTTCCTCTTCACTCCTAACCATTTATTTTGAAGTAGATGATAGATAGCAGCCAGACCTGAGACTTCCGAGCTCTCTCCATCACAAGTTAGCAGCTATCAGTGCAAGTCCTTTCCAAGTCTACATGAAAACCTTTCCAGGCCAACACTGTCCAACATCCTCCCTTTTTTTTTTTTCCTCAGAAGAAGGGAAAGAACCAGTGTAAGGAACTTGCCTATCCCAAGACAGTCCACATAATGTTTCTAATCACAGGTTACAGAGCAACAGCATCCCGTATCCCTGAAGTTGATTATTAAGTTACCCGTGGAGGCAGGCTGATTAGAGATTTCCCTCACTAGTACAAGACATATGCTGAACTCCTCCTCCAATCAACTACACTAATCAACAGAAAAGAAGGAAAAGAACAGGAAAAACAGCTCTATTGCTATGCCTGGCTGAAGCACGTTGCTTTCTGAGGAGCAGGGCACATGCACTGTATCAGCACCCAGTTCAGGCACTCTTGAACCCCGTTACTTCTTGGTCCTTCTTTCCGGTGGAGAGAGCTTCACCTTGTGGCAACTACTTACAAATACAATCTTTGGATAAAGAGAAAACCCATTTTCCTTCCTCTTCCCCCTCACTAGTCAGAAAGAAGAAACTCTTATAGCAAAACATTTCTATTATACCATGCCTCCCTCAAATAAGTATAGCAGATTTATGTGTGTGTATATATACATACACACATATAATACAGCATTCAAGCAATTCTAAGTGCACACAACCAAAGAATTAAAAGTGATTCACCACTGGATCAACTCAGAAAGCTATTCCTTCTCAGTTATGTCTTTGCAAACAAGGAGTCAGAACTAAACCCCTAAAAGGTCAAAAAACATACCTGGGAAGGGTGAAGGCCCACCGTTAGAAGCCCAGGCTCTTTCAGTGCAGCTGCAGGCTATCCCCTCTGAGAAGGGTAGAAATTGGGCCCAGCAGGCCATCTGCACACCTGCGCTCAACCTAGGTTGATTGACGATGACTAAATGTTAGAGGTAAAAATGAGTTCTGTTCACAATTTAGTTTCCAGGTGTGTGAATTTTTAGGGTGTAAGATGCATCTGGCCACCCCACTCCTGAGTTTTGTCCCTGAGCCCTGCAGAAGCCAGGTACGCAGCCCAGTGTTTGTAGGCCAGCACTGGGCAGGCAGGCAGGAGTTACCTGCCAGAGGCAGGAGCTGAGAAGTAATCCTGATATGGAATGATGTGTGAAATCCTGAGTCTGTACAGCACAGTAAATAACCTCTTCAGATTCACACATCCAAAATGCTCATTTAAACAAAGCAAACTACAAAGAGCCGCCATGAGGAGCTGCAGGGCCGTGAGGCCCCCTCAGCCTCCTCTGCTCCAGCTGAACAAACAGAGACACTCCCCACACACCTTGCCCTCAGCCTCCTCGCAACCTTGCAATCCTCCTTTGGATGCTCTTCATTAGTTATACATCCTATTTGTTTTAAAGCATCACTCAGTCTTTGGCTAGATCATAGCTATGACTTCTATCCAGACAAGAGTCAGATGAACAGGTTTTGGGTAAAGAATAAGAGAGTACTTAAGACATGTTTTTTGCTAAAAGATTTTTGAAAATCTAGAAAATACATTATTAATCTCAGTAGCTGTTCCCAGTGCATCTGTCTCAAAACCATCAAAATAATAAACCCTAAGACAGCCTATAGAGGCTTCTCAGGAGAAGGCAGCTGGATTACTGTACATTTATAAAGACTGTTACTTTAATCAAATCTGAGACTAAGAACTTAATATTGAAACAAATTTAACCAGAGCACGTATAGAACCTCTGCCAGCTTCCTGCAGAGAAGCTGATTTCTCGCCTCTCTGCCCATCCTTTTCCACCATGACATTGTAAGGAAACATTTTCTTTGATTTGTGGAAACTTGGGAGATTTTGTTTCTCAGAAATAACAAATGACAAGCTTTGGGTCTCTCGGGCCTTTTAAATCCAGGACACCGTGGAATTTATTCTCTTTAAGAAATGTGTAAACTCTGGGAATGTGGATTTTGCATTCTTCTCATGACAGCCACATTCGCACAGCTGAAAATTAAAAATACATGCAGAGTTATGGAACAAGGAGCTTATGTTAACAACAGGTGAACCGTTAGCAAGCACAGAAGGAGATTCATAGGACAGTGAGGCATTCTTTAGCTTTTCTGCTTCTAAAGCCACGTACGTATTGAGAAGCAGAACTGTGATTTTAAAAATCAACATGAGAACATGTAGAGTAAGCAAGCATGGGATCCTTACAAGCTGACCATAGCTCATTCCTATGTCAGAGCAATTCTCATACATAGAGCTGGTGAGAATGGTTTCATGTGCTCGGCTGCCAACGATGCCAATTTTACACCTGTCTAGACATCTTATGCTCCTGGTAAAGCACGTTTTCCACCTGAAAAAGCATTTCCTATGTGAACTGAAAATCCCCTTGGCTCCACTCTGGGCCTTGTATCTCTTGTTCCTTTTACCACAGACACTGAGAACAGATTACTGCCTTAAAAAACAAAAAAAATCATTATTCCTTTAGTTCTTCCAAAACTGAGACTAAAGAACACCACTTACTTCAGTCTTTCTTCTCGAATCATGCATTTTTTAGACTCCTAAGTCACTTGTTTTTTGCTTCTAGATTCCTTTCAGTCAACCTCATCCCCCCACCCCGGGGTTTTGTTTCCCTATAGAGATGCAGCTAGAGTCTTCCAAGAGCCAAGCACAGAGGAGGAATTATGTTCTGCACAGCAAAGTTTAGTACTGTAATCTGTCAAATATATCCAGTGTAATGAAGCTCTAGCTATTTGATATATGCAGTTATTGGTAGGATTCTGTTTCTTACATAAGTGGAATTTCCCAATTCAATATATAAAACCTGAAATTGATGAAGTGGGGTAAAACTGCTGCCCAGGGAAGCACTGACTCTAAGGCAGAATGTTGAAAGAGAAACAGAAGTTGCATTCCTGAATGTGTCTTATCTTGAGAAAAAGAACCACTGAAGAAATTGGTTGCTTGCATTAAAGGCCACTTTTTAAAGTGTTTTTAAAACCTGTTGACAAAAGACATTGCTAACAATACTTATTTATGATTTTCAGGACAAAAACCTGAAAAGAAGCGTCACAAGCCCAGGCTCTGTGTCTGACTGGATGACTTCTGGTCATGTGGCTGCAGGAGCAGATACTGCTGAGAAGAGGAACGTCCAGATGGAAAATCATTATCCCAGACAACGCACGTGGAGTGCCCGCACTTTCCATGACTTCCTGGCTCCAATACCACAGCTACAAAAAAAGTGGTGTAGTTGGACCACCAATAGTCCCTTCACAAAGCTGGTTGACAACAGTGTAAGTCTTGCTAGGAGAAGAGCATGGGGCGGTCAGCTTCAGTGCCCCTACTTTGCTCCTCTAATCTGCAGGTACAACGTACATCTTGGCCCATCCTGCTTAGCATACTGGAAATTCTTTTGCCTCACTATATTGTAATTTATTCTGCCCTTCCTGAAGTGCTAAGAAGCTGCATTCATTGAGTTTTCTGACATAGTCTTTTTTTTTTTTCTGGTGATACTTTCAATTCGACATATTACTATTACATAGCAAGGAAGCTGTAGGTGTGGGATGCATATCTAGGTCTCACTGACTGTTGTCATCAAAGCAACAGAGCTTATTAAAAAGCTAATGGATGATGCTCCTTGTTTTCTATGGCAATAACAGGCTTCTGCAAAAGAAGATATCCTACCTGTACCGTAACAAGGAATTTTAACTTTTAGTTAGTTCCCTTGGGATGTTTCTTAAGACAGTTGCCTTTCAAAGCATGACTAATTTATTATGATTTTGTGCAGGGTTTTCCTACAGCTGCAAGAACCCAAGGTGTTCCAACCAGAAAGGTGATTTCAGCCACTGACATAGAGGGAGCTTCAGAAACAGTTTACTCTGATTCATCTGTCAGCAATGCCTCGTACCCCCTCACTCTGTCTGCACAAAGGCAGCGGAAGCTAAGCTCCTGCAACTTGAAGAAATCCAGGTTTGGAAATCCTTACTTTGGATTTTTAGCTGGTTCCCCTGACAACAAACGTGTGAGGTCCTTGGATCCCTCAAGACATCTAGGGGCAGCATCTCCAGTTAACAGCCAAAGCCCCAAGAGTACTCTAGAGAGCTCCAACCCCTTGAAAATCAACTTGGCCAATGCTTCAAAAACAAAGGACCTCGGGGGAGAAACAGATAAAAACAAACCAGTTTTTGTCATTTCTGAAGAAGGAGATGATCAGCAGCCTCTGGTCCTAGCCGAACACCTTAGTCAATGTGGAGATCATCTGTCTGAACCAAATGCTGTGTACACAGTAGCAGAGCCAGACAAACAACCAGTGGTTCTGACTGTTGAGGGTAACAGTTCCTCCAGTTTAACATCAAATCTTCCATTTTGGGCAAAATCTCCTGGTTTATACAAAGGTCAGGTGAAGGTCCCTAACTCTTCCAGGGACCAGCAGAGCTCGCCAGTTGTAGATGCTAATAGTAGTGAGGCCTCACAGAACTTTGACACCCTAGCTGCTCCTACACTATGTCAAGCTTCAGTTCAGTGATACTCTCAGAAAGACCAAACACCCAGTTCACAAAAAGAGAGGCAACAGGCACATGAACAGAGCGGAAGCAGTGCCAAACAGTTGTGGGACAGCTATACACGGATACAACTCTGTTCAGAGGGCGGTCTTTGCCTCACCATTGGGATTACAGCTATACCTACTACAGAACTGCACAAATACCATCCTCCCTTTTGGTCATTGATCTCAAACCTATTCTGCATGGAATTTTGATATGCTTTATTCATGAAAGCATCTGAAAAGGTATTTCACACTGCAGGGAATCTTTCCTGGAATGAGATTTGAAAGTCATTTGAGATGGTTACATCATGGTTTATATCTGAAATGTAAGTCAGTCCTCTGTCACTGTGGTACCACTTGAGTCTTTCTCTTAGGCACTATGAGTTACTTTGTGCTCGTAGGTGTGCCTGTACAAGTAAGAATTCATCATGCACGTTTGCATACTGTTTTGTAAACAATTTTAAACATTTCATAACTTCTGCACTCTAGCACAAAGTTTACCAAGCATTAACATCTCTAATATTAAAAATCACGATTATCTCACATACTAACTCATTAAAGAAGAGTGCAGACAAGCTGAGCAAAACTATACTGGATGCTAATTTTATTGAAGTCTCACTTAGCTTTATTTTTGTTAGATCTACATAAGCTTACAATGCCTCAGTCTGCTACATTTTTAAGCAGCTCCTCCTGGCAACAGGAACATGTGTACAAAAACACTGAAATACTCATTAGGAATAGTCTTCAGCATCCGACACTTAGATATTTGCAGCTGCTCTGATCCTATATCCACCAACTATTTATTACTGGTAACGCACACTGACTGGAGAACTATTTCCCTTCCTTTCGCAGGCAAGACTTGAAAGGCAAAATTAAGTGCAGCAAACTTTGAGTGCTCACATTTTTTAGAAAATAAGTAGCTGTGCCAATCTGATTACAAATCCGGGGCATTCAGTGGTGCACAGAACCAAAGGGAAGCTTGCTTGTCCGAATGCCTTTAATAATCCCATCACTGTTGTAATTACCTTCTGGTGATATTTTCCTGTCTTTGCAAAAGAACCTTGCATGTTCAACTCACAACTTAGAATTATTTCGCTTAAAAAAAAAAAAAAATTAAAGAAATTCCCTAGGAAGCCGTATTTTACAGCTGACATAATACATTAAGGCAAATTATACTATACAACAGGTGCCAGGAAGAAATCTCCCATACAAGTCTCCTGTATTAGATGCAGTGGGTGACAAGTGAGTCATCTTAATCCTTCTATGTTAAAGCATTTAAGGCTGATTCCTGGAATATTTAACTGAATTATTTATGATTTCACCTGCTGTTACAGTTTCCATCTGCCACCTATTAATGTCTGAGATACGCAACACAAGATTGTAGGTTTTGCCTAATATTTTGTGTATGTGTCTGCACAGACATAAGCCTTGCACCTAGTAACAGTGGCAGCCAGAACACATGCCTCGTAGCAGTTGACTCAAAGATGAACAGCAGACAAATCTCAGCATTTATTATTACCAGGCTGCGTTGAATCGTTTTGAAGCATAAAGGTGTGTCGTTAAGTTCTTTGCTTTATTTTTAAATTAATGTAACATAATTCAGAGGGATGAATTAATATATTTATGACAAAAAGATATTTAGAAGCCTGCAGTGTTCTAATGATTTCCACTGTGTTAAACTCGTACACATTGTCAAACAGAGTCAATGCTATGTTACTTATATATTTCTAGAGACTGAAGTACTAAAATCTACTCTGGAAAAGAAACTGTGTTCAGTTATTGACAATACCTACAAGCGATGGGCTGGGAAAGTGGCTTTTTTCAATAAAGGTACGTTTAACTATTAATTTCTGCAACGTAATGACAGTTTATTTTACTGAAATACCAAGTTGGATAGGTGTTGCCCCAGAGCACCAGGATGTGCCACGATGCACCCCAGTGCCGCTACTGCAGCATTCAGTTAAACACCCAAGCTTTAGAGTGTGGTTTTCTTCTCAGTAACCTAGCTAGCGGGGTCGTTTACACTGACTTTCTCTACTACGTATCTTTGTAAGCAAAGAGCAGAGTCAACCACGAGCAATCAGAAGTACAGCATATGGGAGACTTAAGCTTAAATTCCTAGCTTGCCTTTTGAAGTTTCTATTCTTTGTAGACAGATCACCAAAGTTAACCGCTAAAGATGTCGATATCTCTGTTTTGTACCTTCAAAGAACTTGAAAGAGATTTTCCTCCATTTTGAAATTCTTCACAACTTGAAAATGGAAGCTCTGAGTGTTATAATAGTTCCACCTGTAAATACCAACTAGGATTAGTTCTTAAAACAAAATACTACTATAGCACTTGATCCTAACAGCTATATTATTTTAAGAGACGTGTCACAATCTTTTCATGACAGAAAACCCCACAGCTCATGGACTCTGGATTCAGTTTTACATTTGTGGTAACACAGACACTTTACTGTGCTCTTTTGCATACTGTAACTAAGCAGCAAATGGGATAAGCATGCTAAACACTTGCTGAAGGAAAGTTTCAATCACAATTACATGGGAAAAATGTCACAAAAATGTTATAAGACCTAACAAAAAGGAGCACTTTTTCAGTGGATTTGAATAATGTACTATTTTAAAAATATAATTATCCTGGAATATGCCGGGCACTCCCTTCAGCGTGTTATGTAGATTGAACAGGACATTAAAAAAAAAGAAACAAAACAAGACTGGGGGCATTCCTTGCTTATTTCATTGTTGGATACAGAGCTTCAAAATAAAAGCTTGAAGCAAAACAAACTGACAAGAATCCTGTGCACCAGGTTTCTAACTGTCAGGTAGTTTACACGGTTGAGCACAGAGCCTCAACGGGAAAACAACCAGAATGATTTAAGGTGCAAACACATCCTAATTTTCAGGATGTAAAGTAGCAATCAGCAAATTTGGTTAAAGCAGGGTACTGCCTTCTAGTTTAGGTAGCAGCTAAAGAACTGTCACTATGTAGATCAGAGAGGGAAAAACCATTCCTACTTTGCTAACATGAACTGAAGTTTCCTTTCAGAAATTAACTTTTTTTTTTAGAGCAGTCGGTTACAACACATCTTATTCTTATCTGTGTGGTTTTTTCCCCCCTCCATGAGAAGGGCACGTGAGTCATAACTAAAAACAGTGGATTCAACGACTCCATACAGTCAACTACCAGATCTTATTCTAAATAATTAAAGATTAATTTAGATTGCAAGGAAAAAAATGCGAGTCCTAAGCCAACACTTACCTAACGAAAGCAAGCAACTGAAACTCAGTAGGACTGAAAAGAATACCCAACAGAAACCAAATATAGCTTCAACGTATATTCATGGTCTGTCTAGAAATGTCTTTGATGTTAAACCTCATATGGCACACTTAGCATTTTTTATAATTCATTTCCTATGGAAACTAATGAGCTTAAGGGTGAAATTACCTCATTGAAAGTCAAAATGGTGAAGTGTGAAGAAAAGAAGAATGACCTGAAAAGCAGATTTAGAAGCAATCTTTGCATATTAAGCATTGCTATGGGAAATAGTATAATTAGTTTCTTCAGAAGTTACTCCTCGGAATTGTGTAAGTGGTATTTGAGTTCCAAACATCCTGCAGAAATAAAGTTAGATAACATAGTTGGAAAAACTGCAAAATCCCCACACATTCTTTCAAAACCAAGAGACCCTTCTGCTAACTTCCAACAGCATGACCACCAATGGCTTATTTTAGAGCAGACTATGCAAAATAAAGCCCCCTCCCAACAGAATTTTGTAAGAGGCCATTAAAAAAAAAAAAACAACAGCATAATTTAAAATGGAGCATTCTCTTCTCAAATTCTTAACTCTTTCATGAATCACTTATTTCCTTAAGCTCTCGCTGTAGGCTAAGCCATCTGTACAACACAGTCCTGCTAAAAGTTAAACATGGATGTAAAATGGATGTATTTTGTTTGCAAGATGAATGAGCTAATGACTGAGCTTTGACGGAACTGATGGGGCATTAAGTCAAAAAATCAACAGCTTCCTGAAACTAATTTAGTTACAGGCAGTTTGGAGACACAATGGTGTATCAAACACTTTAATCCACCGATATTAATGCAAAACAAGCCTTTTTTTTTTTTTTTTTGACTACTATGAGTTCTAAGGCCATTGATGGCATACAGAACAATACAACATTTTCACTTTTGTATTACTGAACCACAAGTTTTTAATCTCCTAAATTTAGTCTGAAGCATAAATGACAGCTGGCTTAAGAACAGCAGTTCAGATAAGACTACAACAGTAATGGATATCCTGCTTCAATTGCAGGAACAGCAGCAGCGCAAAAAATCCTGGAATGCTAAGCTGCAATTTGAAGTTTAACTGTTCCAGCCTCACTGTCTGCAGCATCAGACAGAATGAGGGTACAGAGAAGACTTATTTCCTCTGCAAGGAAAAAATTCTAGGAAAAAGAAAAGTACTATTAATAGTAGTTATTTGAAATCTTATCATTTATACAAATTAGATCATTGAAAATGCAGAAGGTACGAAGATTAACCCAGTATGACATTTTCTCTACCCTGCTCTTAAGCAAGTTGTGTTATATAATGCTGTCAGTTCAGTCTCTACAGTATTGTAGGAATTTCAGTTGTACCCATTAAAAAAAAAAGTGAACTTGTTTTGTACTAACGTCGAGGTGCTGTTTTTAAGCAGGTATTATTAGTTATAAATCCTGCAGACAGACTCATGATCCTTTATGATACAGCGTGACATCTGTAATAAAGTCTGGGGGAGTTTCTGCGAAGGACAAAACAAAAAAAGACCTTATATTTAGTTACGACAGGTTCAAGGATGGTATTTCATTGTAAAATTTCAGCATTCAAGTAACTGATAGCTTGACCAATCAATCATGAGACAAAGCGACATACATCCATGCCTGCGGTGAGACAACAAGCCACAAAAGAAACAGATTACTCCAGTGATTTTTTTATTTCAGTTTTTTTTAATTAATAACTTCTTAGTTCAGCGAAAAAAAAAACAACCCAAAAAACAAACAACCAAAAAAAAAAACCAACCCAAAGAGAACTGGAAGAACTACGCTCCACCTTCTTTATAAAAGAACTCTTTCAACGAGACTATATAGTTTATTCACCACTATGTCAAAGCCTATCATAATCACCCTGGCTTTCACAGCATCTATTCTACCACATTTCATGCTCAGCTTCCAAGTATCTCTTATAAAGGAGGTGGGGGTGTGCTTTAGACAGGTTAAAAAATATGCTGCACCTTTACAGTATTTAAACAATTACACCAAGCATAGTTCATACATTTATCACGTTAACTATCATCTGGTAACCATACATTTAAAAAGGTCTAATGTATAGAGTATGTAATACCCATGAGAGATACTCTTACTTACGTAAGAGCATATAAAGATCAGGATTTATTCACCCTCCCCATCTGCAAGTTAGTTTCCCATCTAGTCCTGGTACAATATAAATGACAAAAGAATCCCTTCATTCCATTGCACTACCGCAACCCTATATGCATAGAAAGGCAGATCAATTATCTGTAACAGCAAAAAAAAGAGTTTTTTTGAAGGGAATTTGAAGAACCTCTACTGCACAGGTAGTTTAGATGTTAAATACGTCAGCTCAGTTTCTTTCTCAGGTTTTTTTTTTGCCACATAATATATCCTTACATAAACATAACTTGAAGTGCAAGTGAGGTTGTACATAGTACTGCAGACATGATTTTTGACCAAAAAAACCCAACTCGGCACAAGAGGCTTGAGCACTAGCACAGTGACAAGTCTGTGCTGAGAGCCCATCTGGGGTGTGGGAAGTGGTGAATGAGAACGCAAAGCACATTTCTGCATATAATGTGCAAAGACTTGATCTCCACAACTGCACTCATTTTGCTACATGCACAGCCAGAGATGAAAAATGAGATAAAAACAGCTGGGAATGGTTGTCCTGAGAAGATAACAATAACCATTAAAAAAAAAATCTAAACATAAAATACAAATACAGAAGCAACAGAACATTGTTAATAATACTAAAAGACAGAAACGCAATGTTGTTAAAAAGTTTCAAGTATTATTCCAGATCCAATTTCAATCCTACTCACAGGAGAAAATGCCCAGAGATTAGGAAGAGAAGTCCACACGAAAGTGTATTTTTAATAGCATATAGGCATGGTCAGCAGACCCATCCTTGCGGCAGCTATTTTAAAAAATAAAAATCTAAACATAAATGCATAATTTTAATTAGCATTCATATTAAGATGTGCGTCACTGGAAATAGTTTAACTCACTGACACCAGTAGACACGATGTGCTGCATCATTTGTGCTCCATTATAACACAAGATAGCTGTGTACACTTTTCAATATTGAAGTATAAATCCTACTCACAAAATAAGGCATACCTAAAAAGAACATGGTATCTACAGAGGTAACGTGGTATGCTTTCTTCTCATTCTGTTTCACTCTTAAGTACGATGAAAGAGAGAAATTGGTCCCTGTTGAGCTTTGTGAACATGAACTACCAAATTGCTTTGAAACAGATTAAATCATATTAATTGGGGGAGGAAGCGGTGTGTGGGGGGGAACAGTGTTGGGATATTTTTTGAAGTGATGCATAGGACGTTTCTGGAACAAGCTCTCCAAAAGGCATGAAAATAAAAGCTATGTTGTTAATGACAGCGATACCAGCGTCCCCCTTCATCATTCCTACCCCAAGCTAGAAATGCCTCCATATTGCTACAATCTGTCAATTGCTTTCTGAAAGATTGTTCTTTCAAGTAAAGCTGCTATATTCTGTTTTAAATTATAGCTTTTTCTACATTTTAACCAGTGTATGCATGCTAGAGAACAGCTGCATGGCAGAGGTACATACTTAGCATACAATATCAAACCAAAAAGAAATATAAAAAATGAACCAGTGTGTCCTACTGGCTGCTGCTCTACATCAAAAGCACTGTTTGGTCTTCTGATATAAAATACTACAGAAGTAATATTAGCAGATATTTGCTCTGCTTCAAGTATTACCCCAACTTTAAATGCAACTTCCAAATTTTTGTGCAATTACTTTTTGTAATTTAATGTGAATAAAACCCATCTATATGACAAAACTAAGATAAGAAATCGTACTACTTCCACTGTAACACTGTACATATGGTACAAGCTTTAAGCTAAAACAGCTGTTCCATGGACGGACTTTTTTTCTTTTAAAGTGAAGATTCATGTATTTCTAGCCCCAAAGCCATGAGCAGTGACAAAATAGCAGACCACCGCAAAATGCAGTTACAAATATACACTGACAATTTCCTTCTTAAATATTAATGGCTCTTGAAATAATCATCAGATACTTATACAAAACATTTCTATTTTTTAAGTCTAAGGATTATTCTTAGTTTCTTCACAAGTAGTGCAAATACACTCCTTATTCTTAGGCCTTCCCAAGATATGGCTGGTTTCTGTGTGAGTGATTTCTGCTTGTGTTCTTCAGTGAAGCGACACAGGGACGTTGTAGTCATGAGAATGGAACACAATGCTTACTGGACTTTCTTGGAAAAAAACAAACCTACCTCATTCATACCCAGTTGTCAAATTCTACAAATTAAGAAGTTTGTTTCAGATTACCTGATGCAGAAGTTATTGGTTCCCTGCTATGGGAGAAATGAGAAGATCCCCTGAAACCTTAAACTGTACAAGCAGTACGACAAGTTTTTGTCCCCTCTCTACAGACTACAAGTATTCAGTTCTTGAATCGCGTTTGTTCACAGATGTGATTGAATTTCCTGAAATTCAAAAAGAAGTATTAATATGTAACAAAGTTCTCGGAAGTCAAGCAACACAAGAGCTGTCATCTTTCACAGGCTATTTTAAATATTAAACAGTTCAAAGGAGAACATTTACATGCTAACTTAGCTGCTTTTCAGAACCTTTTTAGATTGGACTCTACTAACATGTTACCAGCAACAGGATTTTCGGCATCTCCTGCCTAACAATTGGTAGTTCTATTATGCACGCAGAAAACCTGTTATTAAAAGCATTCCTCTGTACTTCGGCATACTTAAAATCCAGAAGGCAAGTAAAACAGGAATCAAGAGAATTAATTTTGTCCTGAGAGACACTAGTTATTTTTATTAAAGCAGCACTACACAGCTCACTAAGAACTAGTATTAACCAGTCTCTCAATACATTTCTACACAATCCTCTTCTGGCAATAAAATAAGTAAGGTTTTTCTCATTCCATATTGCTTAAGTGCAGTGGGAATGGCAAGCCTGTCTGCACACAATCCCGTACAAGGCATTTCTTTCTCATTCTCTAAAATCTCTCACTATTCATTTTGTTTTTCCTCTTCTTGGGTTATGCGTCCCCCAACACATATGTGAAGCACGAGTTGAAGAGCTGAGTGCATTTTCTCCTTACTGAATCAGAGGAAAGATTAGAAAGAAAGCTTGCCTACATACCCAAACTACTTAGCAAAACAATTTAGCTCAACAAAAAAAAAACCCAGCCAAATATCTAGGAGTGGCATATGATAGGTTTTGAGGGTTTTTTTCCTCATTTCCATGGATTTAAACAAAATTTTAAGCAGCAACCAGTAAAGCTCTAGAACAGCTAATGCTGGAAAAACTAGTGGAAAAAAACCCTTCTCATTCTAGATGAAATTATCCACCCAAATATGAACACAGACAACTGGTGAGTGCTTTGATACTGAATTAAATCCCCAGTGCTTCAAAATAAAATCTCCTGTGGGAAAATAGACAGCCTAGTAACACGAAATTACAGATAACAGCGGAGCTTTGAACTAAATCTGCAACTTAAATTCCAAACTATTTTTGAAAGGTATTTGGTAAAACTCTGCATTTGTATGTGGCTGGGGATTAATATTTTAAATCTTTTTAATGATCTGCTTGAGTGAGCCGTACAGGCTGGTTATTTTCAACCCATGGTACCTGAAACGTTAAAGGAATTACGCAAATTGCACATCCTCATTGAAGCATTAGAAGGATGCTGCAGAATCTACTATTCATTATAAGCAATTTCTCAGTAAAGAATAACTGCTCCACTGTCATGAACTGCACTGCGAATTTAGAGAACAATTCCCTGAGCAAGAAGGATTTCTTTACCATTCCTGGAACGAGAACAAATTGTAGGCAGTTTTTGTCTTATTCTTGAAGTTCTTTAATACCTGTCGTAACGCACATGCCTCCTTTTGCAAGAATGACTTGGCATCAGTTATCCTTTTTTAAAAACCAAGGACCTTATTTTGGATGAATAATCCTTGTGAATGACCAGACACCAGGTTTCCAATATCACATTCTAAACTTTTCTTCCTTCCTTTGTCACAAGGTATTCCCAGCAATTTATCCTTTAATGTTTATCCCTTTAATGTTTGTTGTAGTTAGCTAAAAATCGTTTCTCATAGTTCCAAAAGAAATAGCAAAGTGCTAATTATCTGCTCAGCATTTTCAAGAAGCACTCAAGACCAAATGAAAAGCTGGTCAAGACAGAGAAAGATACGAATGAAGGAGGAGTTAGGGGTAGAAAACATCAATTTGAAAGTGCTAGTGGTACCTTCAGATGTGCAAAAAGGGTCCATTTCCAAGCTGTGTTTAAAAACAAACAAAAACCCACAACCCAAAGCTCATTCGTTTTTACTCGTACTGCGGCAGTGTTCCTCGTGCAATTTTTGGTACTTCAAAGGTTTTATTTTTAAGCAAAAACAAACAAAAACCGACTGCTTTCTAAAAGGCATAACTTACATGGCATGATGTGCTTTGACCTGAGTTCGGCAGTTGCGTCCCCAGTAGCAATCAGGACGTGATGTGACAGTCACTGCAAAGAAAAGAAAAAGCTACATTTATTTATTTCTGAAGGCATTCAATAGGGTGACACAGAATACTACGTCACTGCTACTGGTGGTTACTGACCACAGCAGTAGTAAAAGACAGGACTGGCAAGAAACCACAGTAATCTACATTGGTTCACCTTCCCAGAAACTAAGAAAGCAATCAGCGAAGGACTGAAAACACACTTCTGAATTTTAGGCTCATACAGACTTACGATGAAAGGATTTGTTTCTTAGTGCTCTCAATTGCAGCTTTACTATTTAGTTTAACAGATACTGACTTCATGGTTTAGGACACCAGGCATATATCTAGGTATCTTTCAATTAAAAAAAAAATCATTAATTTGGGTAGTTTGTTATTGCCCCTCAGTTTTATGTACATAGTAACTGAGTGGTCCAGCAGGCTGTCATGCTAAATAGAAAAGCAATAATGAGGAGAAACAAGGTGAGCTGTCTCATTATGCACAGAAATAGAAGCAGAATTCTCAGTAGTTAAACATGTGGAAGCTCTTGCTAACAAGAACTGAATGGATAAATTAATACTTAAAAGCGGACTACTGGAAGAGTTTCTGTCCCCAGTCTCAAATCTGACAAAGGAGGCCACAACCCATATCACATTTAAATCTAAGACTTCATATAGAAGATTCAAGAATAAAAGTGATTAACTTTTTAACTGACTCCCTCTGTACTGTGCAAAGTTAACCCCACCTGGCAGTTCAGCAACAGGAATATTTTGCCTGTACTGGTAGGCGAGTTCTCGAAAGCTGCGAAGGCCACAACAGTAGCAAAGCACTGTGTTCCCAGTAATTCTGTAATCTGGAGAAAAATACAGTTTGTACATAATGTCAGTGTAAGGAATAAGAAATCCGATTTAACAAAAACGTCATGACATCATAAGTCATGTATATACAGAACATCAAACCTCTTGATTACTCACTCAGTTCTACACATATACACATACACACACAGAGTTACATGTGGACAAAAGCGAACAAAACACACCTGACAGCATAAAAACTCCTCTTTGAAGAGCTAACAGACTTTCATTTAGCATATTCTTCCATGTCAAACCCCTGGATGCCAGGTAATCCTGAAAAAGAAGAGTTTGTTTCATACTGAAAAATCTCCAAAAGTAAAATGACACCAAGCTCTCATTAGCTCTCAAATCTTTCCAAATCTAGATCTACCTATGCTTTCAGAATGGGATGAGGCTGTTTACAAATAAAAATAGAATAACAGAACACCATTTCTTTTAGCTTTCAAATCACCAATAAAACTGTTAGCTCAGTATCCTTCATTCAGAGTATTCTTTCTTTTGCCAAAAGAATGTACACAGATTCCCATCAGCCACACTATCATTTAACTTACAGCAAGATTTCATCCAACCTACCTAATTTAGATAACCTAGTTATGGTAGAAATATTTTTCTTTTATGCAAGACAAGAGAAGTTTAATTTGCCTGGCATTTAAAAAACAAACAATCAAACAAACATTTGTTTTCCTATTGTATGCTAGTGAATTATTTTTCTCTAATTAACATGTCAGATGTTACAATTCACACTGTAGATACTGGGCTCCCTAACAAATACTTTGTACAAGGAAAATGATTTGATTTAGCAATCAAACATATGTAAGTGACCATAGAACTCACGTAACTAAAATTCATAAACTGTTGCTATAAGTGTGGCCTTCTTGGCAGCTGCCAGACATACATATTTGAGAAATTAAATATCACTATCATTTCGTGAGCAAATCTTAAACAACACGAATATATTATTATGTACCATACATAAACATATGGAAAAAAAAATACCTTTAGGATATCTGACTCATAGTGGTTGTTATTTAGGACTCCATCTAAACACTTGTCTCCAAGGTTTATTTCTAATCAGAAGAAGAAAAGAAGAATTTTTATTTCTTCCCAAACCCTTTGGCCCTCACACATATTCTGAAGGCTCTTTTGTTTCCTAAAGTAATGCACACAGGCTCATGCAAGCACCAAGCACATGGCTGAGTTCAACACCTGCTGAACACATATGCGCAATACATCATTTCTAGTTGCAATCAAAGACAAGATGTTAAGACTTTACAATTTCACCTTCGGTTCACAAACTACTGATCTGCACAAATTAACAGTGTTATTAAAGCATATTCTACAGTCAAGTCCTTTCAACTATTCTTATTTTTCAAAGCATCTAAAACCTTGAGCTTTGGGAGACCAGAAATTCGAGAGAGAAAGCTTATTTTCTAACCTGTTAACATCAGACATTCAATGCTCTTGCAATGATATGCATGGTTCCCCTACTAGGTTGAAATACACCAGATTTTTTTTTATGCTGGAAAGCAATATGCTCAACAAGTGCTGTCCTCCACTCAAAGCTAAGACACGCACATTCAAGAATCATTTATGTTTGCAGTGTGAGGACACAGCCTCTGTTTCCTTTTGCATAACTGTGATAGTCTATTGCATTTCATAAATTCCCCAAAGTTTAAGGCAGACAGAAATTATGGCAAAGAGAGCAGACTCATAAGAAACACATTATTCCAAAATACCACAGAATGGTGCCAAACAGCCAAAACACGCCATCCGAGTGCAGCCCCAGTATAAGTGACAGAAGGGCTGCAGACAAACAGTACCTGTAAAATAGCAAAGAAAAACCCTGTCAGGATTGCACACAACAAAACTCAGTCTGCCATTTTGATAGCAATACAGTCCTGATAGGCTTTGTTTAAAAAAAAAAAAAAAAAGTACAGCTTTCTTATTCAAAAAAGAGGATTAATAAATATATTTTATAAAGGAAGACCATTTCATGCTTTGACAAGAAGACTCCAAATAAAGAATATCAAATAAAATCACTCTTCAAAATAAACTTAATTTTCATTAAAATAAAGAGAAACTTATTTTTCAAAATTTTTCTTAAGTTTGACTACAGAGCTAAGCACATACATTGTTGGGGAGCAACATGAGGATTCTGTTCACGCTCTGCTCTTCGGTCAGGCATTGGCTGAAAGCAGCAGGTGCATATTACGTGACTTCCTTGAGCAGGACACACATATTCCTGGACAGCTACGTGGGTGAGAAAAAAACAAGAAAAATGAAAGACTGAACAATGCAAAGAACTACAAAATGGACTAGGAATCCTAGAGAACAACAGACAAAAGTCTGAAAGCAACAAGCAAGCAATTATGTATAATAGATATAAGCTTCTCCACAAAGACTCTTTAAGAAAGAAGACTTCTAAACTACACGGGGCTGTAAAAACATTCAAATATGCAAAAGAGTTTATGAACTATCAACCATCAGATGTCTATTGTGGATGACCATACTAAAACAATGCTCAATTTTAATTTAATTTTTTTTTGCAAAGATACCTGTGTGAAGAAATGCTACAGTACTATGAGAATGAGCTTCATAAGGGCTACAGCTTATATACCTATTATCTGCACGCTGCCGACAAGACTTCGTGACACTGACCTGCAGGAAAGTTGGCAGACGTGGAAGGTGCATCTCCCAGTGCTTGCGTTCCTCCTGCTTCTGTCTCCTGGCCTGCACCAGGCAGAGCTGGAGCAGAGTGTCTTCGATACCCCGGGCACTGTCTGCATACTATATATGGCTGACTGAGAAAATAAAATAAGGTCATAGGAAATTATACTCAAATGCAGATATAACTCATCGCTATGCTAGATAGGGTTGTTTATACCCTTCAAAGTTTCAAATTGGAATTTCTTCATCCAGTAACATAGGGAAGTCCATGTAACTCAGCACCTCACTGCTATGAAGAATGCTGTAGCTGTAATAAAGAGTACTGCAAAAGAAAGGATTCTTAATAGCTTCCAAAAGAAAACAGCGGATTGAGTGGAAGCAAAATTAACAAAGCTGGAATAATTATCTACCAGAAGACTTTTTATTTTCTCCTCTAGACATACAACAAAAAATGCTTGCTGCTGAAAAAGAAGAGCTATTTTGGTGGCTAGTAATGCCCAGGTCAAACATCAGCTGCTTCGGTAGCACACACCTGGTGAAAGCAGGATCCCAGACACATTAATTGCAGCTATATTTATATGGTCATAGACCGCTGTTTCTCATAACAAAACCTTATCCAGAAATCAGTTTTCTGTAAAGTAACAGCCACAAAAGGTACTTTCACACATCATGAGATGCTGTCGTACTATTCAGGAGAATGTTGTTAGTCATAAACTGAATTTTGCTGGGCTTCAAGGAGTTCATATTCTTTTGTTGACTGCTTAAGGATGGCTAGCAGAATCGCAAAGATAATTACTGGTAAAAATGAACTTGCCTGGAAACAAAAGAAAGGTTCATTCTGGAAATGATTGTGGAAACAGTATCAGCAATAACAATGCTCTCGGTGTCTTTGAAACTAGTTAAGTTTGTACGTTTGGGCACTCAAGCATAGGCAAATTCAATTCAGTGCACAACCTAAACGGACCTACCTGATGTCTGAAGATTCACTATCTACATCTGACAATTCCAGTAAATCTTCTGAGCTTCCTTCCTCGTCTGAAAAAGATCTCCGCACTTTAGGTTGCAACATGTCTTGAGTAATTTTGTTTCTAGCATCCATGCTACGTACATCATCTTCATTACGACATTTATCTGTATGAAAACCAAATTCAGGTTTCAAGAGAAGAGCACAGGGTTCTTCGCATTTGTTATTTCCATTCTACTCTATTTACACAGTTATGGCATTTTTGTTGCCGTAAAATTTATTTTTAGATAACAGTTTGAGAAGATTTTGGTTCTTCTGCAGTCTTGTCAGAGAAAACAGAGTACAGTGAGTATATAATGTACAGATACTTTATTGACGATAGACTTTGTGCATACATCAGCTATACAGTTAATGTGTGAAATACATCAGGTTCTGTTACACACACTTAAACTTGCCTGGATGCTGAATCAGATAAGCTTCAACCAAGTTGTTCAGTATGTGATTTTTACAAATACGTTCTACTGGACAACGACAAGTTGGACACAGAGAAGACCTTTCCATCCATCCTGAGTAGCAGGCAGCACAGAAAGTATGCATACAAGGTTGCAAGCTGGAAAACACAAACAAAACAAGTAAACCCTAAATATTTCATTTTGTTTAATTTACATTCGTAACACTTAAAAAAACATTTAAGATCTGCTTAGATAATAAGAAAGATTCGTTAAAAAAAAAAAAGACTCGAAGGATTTGTAAATATCCCAGATCTCCCGGCCACCTCCCGCTGTTGTCACTGAACCTATATTATCATCACATAAACACAGTTTTTGTCAGTCATACATACCTTACACAGTCATGCAGCAATTCTTGGCAGATAATACAAGTTAATGTTTCCTCCATCTTATCTGGTTTCACATTTGATGTTTTGGCATCTTCAGAGCCGATTTTAATTATACATTCAATTGGAGCTGCTGCTGGAAGATTTGGACAAGCACCTTCATCTACAAAGACAAAAAACTCCACAGCATGTAGATTTTGAAACTTTCTCTTTTTTTGAAGTGTTAAAAAAAGACTGGAAAGGTGCACACAAATTCCTTGTTCACTGACAGTGGCACCACTAAAGGTTCCTGCTTTTCACATAATGGTTTCTGCTAACAAAGTCATCGTTTTCACGGGATCAGAAACCAAGCAATCAAGAAAAAAAAGAATCGAAAAAGGACTGATGACACTGATCTGACTGAATCTGGAAATGGGAAGACGGGCAAATAATATTTCTTTATTTAAAACAATACAACAACATGGAATTACATTATGAGGGGGGTGAAGTTACCTACCCCACACTAACCTAACAGAATCACAGAAATGCAGGGGTTGGAAGGGACTTCAAAAGGCCACTGAGTCCAACCCCCATGCTAAAGCATGTAACCTTTCAATCCCTTCTAAATTTGATGAGTGCCTTTGTATTTATTTCATGTTAACAATCTGCACTTATTTTTCTTAAGTTTCCATTCACCTCACTGGGTTTCTATGAAAAATAAACAGCGTTAAATTTCTAATTTAAACTTTTAAAATTAACTTTCAATAATAACATTAAAGAGTAGGTTGCAGAACACTGAAGCATACTAGCCTCCTTTTAGTTTTTTCTTAGCAGGTTCCAAAACTTCTTCCTCCTCTGTCCTTTGAGAACCCAATTCTGAGTTTTCTTTGTCACTGATTTCTGAAGTGATTGCAGAAATGTCAGCATTCACACCCAGCTTTTCATGTTCATCATGAAGTGCTCTTAGACACATAGATTCTAAGATGGGCAAAGCAGGCACAGGAGTGAAGAGCGAGGATTGTGATCCTGAAAATAAAAACAGAAGTGAACACAATGGCATACAGACATGGGACACACAAAAACAGAGTTACTCAAACACTGATGAGGCACATACATCAATCCAAACATCTGTACAGGAAAAAGGGATGCCAAAGCACAAGTAACGTATGTACGGTTACACTACATGCAATCTGACTCAATCTGACTAAGCAGAGGACCTGGAAAAAAAGGTCTTTAGTTGTGTAACCCTACTTAAAATCACACTCAAAGTGCAGAGCATTTATTCCTAAGACTATTACTCATATCAGTGCTTTATGACAAGGATGCCAGGGAAAGAATTTATACCATATTAATCATACATAACAGATCAGGAGCAGAGGGCCAGAAAATGAAAGCTTCATTTTCATAGAAGCTTGCAGAAAAAGTCCCGATGGACTGTTCTATTGGAGCACTGTACTGCAATATACTTGCCAGTACAACCCAAGACACCAGGCAAGGGATCTGTATAGTATATTTTGGCCTTAGTGCTCTAAAGCAAGAGAAAGCAGAGTGGTGACTGGCAGAAGTAACAGTGATAACCAGAGTAGTTTCTCAGAGTGACTGCATGAGTGCAAGCACATGTATTTACTTGTTTGGTAAATTATCCATATGCATTTGCTAAGCTTTCACCAGATTGTCAGTACAAATTCATAGCATAACAGCAGAACAGCTTGAGATTTACATGGATTTTGTGCCTCTCTGAGCATAAGCAATTCTCATAACTGTTTTACCTATTCACCAGGATTTACCCTGCCTGCTCATAAAGTACACATATCTATCTGGCATTTTAACTACAACTCATAAAGGAAATGCTAAGCACCCTGAAGGGGTAAGGTTAAAATTAAAATCTGGTCTAACAGCTGATGAGACAGCACACAAAATACTTGATATAACTCTTACCGGATGTAGAAGGATTATCCTGTTCAACAGATGCAGACTCAATAAAAGAGGTAGAAGAAGCATTAAAGAGGTTAGATGTAGAAGTAGATGGCTGTGGTTCCTCATAGCAAGACTGAGTAGCTGACGGTGATGAGGTAATTTGGTTCTCATCATTACTTCTTCCTGTACTTGAGGTATCTTTGGTCACATGGCATTGGTTTTCTACATTAGCTTCTACAGCTAGAGGGGGAAAAGGGGAAAGAAAAAGATCTGTGTGACAGTCTTCACATGATGGCTTCAGAATCCCAAGGAATCAAACTCCAAAAAAAAGCACCGTGTTAGTCATTGGAGCTTAGCTACTCTTCTTGAATCTTCAATTACTTCCTTACCTACTGGTTCTTGAGTTGCATCGTGTTTTGCGTTTAAGGATTCATAAAGATAAGCAACATCTGAAAGAGAGAAAAAAATATTAAACAAAATTCTTAAATAAAAATCAACTAACCTCAATCATACACAAACAAGTTCCACAACCAGGTGGATGCATCCCCAAAGTGTCTGACAACACAACAGGCAAATGAGGGACCACCTCTACAGTACCATGTTAATACTCCTACTTAGGAGGCAATTAGGAACAACACAGCAAGATCTTTTCTTCTCAGGAAACCAGGCAGAGAGGCTTTTGTGTGAGGTTTAACTTGTGCCAGCCATGGAACCAGAGGCTCGATCATTTCTTACATGTAAAATCTGCTCTAAATCACAGCAAACCTAGTATTTTTTCCTGATACTTCAGTCAAAGTTATTTGAAGAAGGTTATTATTTCTGAGCTCACCTCAAATTCTTCACTCAATTTTAGATTTCTTTGCAAAGAAACGTAAACTCGAAAACATACAGATTAATAGCATGCTCCAAGTTTTATCCAGAAACTAATTTAGTATCTATGAATACAAAACAACTGAATAATATTCCCCTTCTCACCAACCACTTCAGCCTAATACATTTTGACAGATTCCCCTACCTTGCTACTTTTTACCCAAACTAGAACCAGATTCAAAAAGGACAGAAGCCCTTTTTCTCATTAAGTTAGTCTAAACTCCCTCAGAACTACTCAGACCAGCCAAAACGCCAATTCTAAATTTACTTTCTGTCTTTGAAGGCGGAGAAGCTGAAAGAGCCAAACTGAATGCTTGGTAATTCAAATCCTTGTTAACAAGAAAAGAAATCTGTACTTCAGTTCATTATAAAGTACCTGAAGAATTCATATAAATGAGTTCTTCCAAGTACTATCAACCACAAACAGTGCCATCTTAAAGGGGATTTATGAGGTAAACAAGATAAACAGATGGACAGATATAGCATATTGCTGCTTCTTGTAACTTTCATATCTGACAGCATAAATCAGCCTGATTTGTCTGCACATAAGTTAACAGCAACGCCCTTAAAGGAGATACATACATACCCGTTTATGGACAGCTAATACGTATACTGATGTATGAAAATTGTAAATATGATGTTTAATGGAAAAATAAAAGATCATGTTATAAACGTACATAGGGAAGCTAATAACTTTAGTAATTCCTGAAAAGCACTACAGGCATGTGAGGAATGATTTTACTCTAAGGTTACACAAAGACCTTTCCAGGTTTACTAATTTTACTTTTACTACAGGATCTTTTCCCACTCCCAGTTTGCCCCTCATCTTCAAAAGAACAAAAGGACAACAAAAACATCAAACTCCACTTTGGCAGCAATTCCCTAATCCCCTCCTGGTGCCAAAAACTGCTTAAATGTGATATACAAAGAAAGTATTGCTAACGACCTTGAGAATTTGGGGTTCTGAAAGAAGTATTGGATGTGCGATCAGGACTTTATTAGTTATCACTGCATGCACAATTTCTTTCAAAGCTGCTCCTAGGCAGGCTTCAATGTGACAGTTGCTCAGACCTGTCCTTGTAAAAACTGGCACATCCACAACCCATTCCATGGGAATCTGTTTCTACGCATCAACTAATTATTTGCCTTAAAATGAAGTATCCCTGATTTAATCGTATTGACGTTTATTTCCTCTTGTGACATAAAAAGACTACACAATTTAAAAAAAACCCATCCTTTACTTACTGTTCTCTGGCTCATTTTTTCTGTAAACAACATAGATCACATCTCCAGTTTGTAAAGGGTACGTCTGCTTCTTAACCACTTTTAGTTTATTAATTACTGTTCCATTAGTACTATAAAGAAAAATAAAAGATAACAATATAAATGGTTCCATGATTATCTGGGAGAAGGAAAGGAAAATTCAAGATACTTTTAATGAAGAAAACTGTTGGCTCTGCAAGATATATTAAGCAAGGATAAAGAAAAACGTTCAAAGATAAAACCAAAGAAAAGAGAAAACCTGTTCCAAAGAGAGAAGTGCAGGACTGTTTGTACTTCAAAGCTCGTTTGCAACTCCTAGTAAAGATGCGGTCTTTATAGAGACATGACACTTGGCCACTGCCTCAAAATAATCCACTGACTGTTACTATAGAAAAGTCTCCATCTTTTAAATATGAAAGAAGAAAGGACAATAGGATTTCTACTCAAAAAGTTCTAGGTTATGTTCTCTAATTAACAATGGGAGTCTAAGACATTCTGGCACAAAGGAACTTCTGTACAGTAAGGGATTCATTACTGGTGTTCATTTTGTTTCCTTTTTGCTTCAAATTTAAACTCCAAGGTTACTTAAGCCATCTGCAACTAAAACCCAAGAAGTCAGGTGAGAGAACCACCATGCACAACTTAAAGGAGAGTTGGAAAGAATTATTTTGGTATTTATAAAAGCTCCAAGACTTATGGAAGAAATCAAACCAGGAGAGAAGCAAATACAAAGCACTGCTATATTAACGAAGATATCTTTGCTCTTTCCCTGTGAGTCACATTCAATATCCAAGCTCTTAGCTTTTAATAACTCAGTCATTATTCAAATACTGAAAAATTTCAGCTACCTTGCGATAAGCCTCTTTCAGAGGTGCAGCATTCTAGAACTTCAGATTTCTGCCATTCAATGTCTCATAATTAGTACCAAATATATGAAAGAAAAGAAGATGCTTTTTCCCCCTCAACAGAGCACCTCCTCCAAGAAACGACAGCAAACCTTTGCTGCCACCTCCTGGAAGCCACTACTTGTTCTCAGGACACATTCCAGTCTTCCTCAAATGGCCCAGTTTTTACCTAGAGGAGAGCGATGGTTATTCAGATACAAGCATCTTCCCTTCTCCTCACTGTTTTTCCTTTAAAAAGCAACTTGAACCTGGGAAAATCTCCTGTCGTTTAGCAAGACAAATAGAGAAAGAACTTTGTACTGCTGGCCTTTTCAGAGACAAAGTTGAAAGCGTTACATTAAAAAGCTAAAAGGGCAAGCAAGCCTTTTTGAATAGCCACAGCACATCTTGTTCAAGACATTCCCTCTTCCTTCTCCGTCCGCAACGGCTTTCACTACGTACATACATGAATCAACTAATCCAACACATATTAAAAAGCAACTTTAAGCATCAACAAAGAAAAAAAACTTTGGGTCACATCAATCACTGTTCCACTAACGAATCTTCAGGCTTCTTTTATAAGTAAAGAAACTATTTGGAGCTTGCCTTTTCCCCTTAGGCGTATAGATGCTGCCTAGCTCGAAAGACATGAGAGCCAAAAAGACAGCAGAATGGGAGTGTCACTGAAAGTTAAAAGCACCAGAAGTTCAGCAATTAAGAGGAAGAAAGAACTCTAGTCATTCTGCCAGAAACTATACGTGTTTTTAACTTAACACTGACACCAGTGAGATTAAAAAGACGGCTATGAGAGGCAATAAGCCAAGTATGGCATTCCTGGGAAAAAAATTATCACCACCATGCATCAGAAACCACTCATTTTCGGTCTGACAATAGAAGCTGCAGAAACAGCTACCCCATCCACAAAGTGAGTACAAATATCCAAGTCTCCTCAGTCCTGCAGCTACACTGACTCCAAGGGGAGCACAGCAATGAGTCATGCGGCACCTATGGACACAAAGTAAGTAAAAATAGATACAATTTATAAAGAAGTGTGAAAAAAGAAACTCTTCTTAAATACATAAACAAACTGAAGGAGTTTTATCTCAGTCAATAATCAAAAGAAAAAAAATAATCACCCCAGATAATTGTTATTCCTTCACCTAGCCTTCCCAGTGTCAGTATTGCAGCACAAGACATCCAGCAGACAGTGACATCCTAGAGTAACGCTGTGGCTTCTCTCAATGAGGCACGCATGATAAATAATGGCATTCGTACATCCCTCTGATGTTTCAGACCACCGCAAGGTCCTTATAGGATAAATAACATTTAAAACACGTACCCCAAAGACAAAGGCTCACTGGGGACTTGACACTGAATTGATATTAACTGGCTGTATTATTTTTGATGTGGAGAAGTAAAACTTTGCTATCAGGTACAAATTGCCTGAGTTGTAGAACAATGTCACAAAAGGTCCCACTGCCTCCTCTCTGAAGAGCAGAAGAAATAAAAGTCAGGCGCTGGCCCAGCTCCAGCATGGCTGTTGGCTCTGCAGCCTGATTAATGAACCATAAATTACCTTTACCTCCCAAACCCAGCAGCAGTACAGAATTGATACAGTTTCACTTAGAAGATACTGACTTTCCAAGTAGATAAACGATCTGTGTATTGTAAGGCATTCTGTTATCCTTCCCACCATAATGCCAGTCTGTTACCTTCTAGTGATTACTAGTGCCCATCTAGGAAAAAAATGTGATTTGTGGTAAAACATACGGGTTAACAGTTTCAGAAGTTGTGTAAGTGCACAGTATCCTGAAAGCACTATAAACTGAAATGAATTTTGAGCTTTAATAAGCTTCCACACCGCTAACATCCACAGAAATAGCCTGACTGCAGGGTAAGCAGAACCACGTAGTAGAAAGGACACCACTGTCCCATGAAGATCAATCTCCTGCTCACTCACAGAAAGGGACCATCTGCTAGTTTGTCACCTGAGAACAAGTCCTGCACAAACACGCCTTTCCTGCTCTGAAAAAAAAAAAAAAAATCTCTTAATGTTTAATCAGAATCCTTAAAAAAATTACCTGGAAGACAACCAGAGGAGGTCCTCACAAGTCATCTCAGCTGCTTTTAAAATTCCTATTTCAAAATGCAGAATCTTATAGTTGCTTTTACTTATGGCAGACCAGTATCTGCCTCAACAGTCAGATCAGTTTCCCTGTCTGTCAAGCAGTACCAAGGAACAAGGGCATGGCTTGGAAAATAAAGCAGAAACATCTCCACAAAAAAAAAAGGGGGGGGGGAGAGGGTACAAATCCATGGATATTTTAGCATATTATTTGCTAACCACCGGGTTTTGTTACATTACTACTGGTTGTGTTTACCCAATAATTTCAAGTCCTCTACACGTTTCCTCTCACCTGCAAATTTACGGTAATTCTTTCAGAAGTAGATTCATGAACTCATCATGCTACCATGGAGGTAAATAACAACTTTGACCATCTATATGTATTTAATGAAATTCTTTGATTTAGCTACAATACAAAAACTAAGTAAGTCCACTCAGTCCAGCTATCCCATGCTAGCTGCCTCCTTCAATGCATTCCTTCTCACCAGAAAAATCTGAGCTTAACCACAGTAATGTTTCCAAACTATTTTCCACTTAACAGCAGAAAAAAGCTGATGTTGCAGTATTTTTCTGGGACTCTGGGCACCAGTATTGCCAACTCAAACATTCAGAACTCTTCTTTCAGCCTGCTTGATTCTTTAGAGCTCAGTGGATACTCAGTGCAAACGTCGGAAGACTCAGAGGAGTGGAGTTTTCTGCAAGCAGGCATACTAACTCATTTGGTTTTCATATCCAGCAAGAGGTAGCTACACTTCATACCACCACACAGGCAAGTAGAACACTTGAATGACCCTAATTCTTTTTGACAGCTACATATAACATGCTTAAGCAGCTGATGTTAGTACTCCATAGGCACGCAGCCCATCTATGACATCAGCAGTTTAACAAGTCCCACCTTTTCACAAATGCATCACATGAAAAAATGAGTTTAACTTGGCTTAGCTAGTTTTTTTTTATTATTATTTTTTGCCAGGCAGGAGAGGCAAAGAAGGAAAAGTAGGAAAGTTTCTGCATCATCCACATCATTCACAATTTCTTTAGATTTTATTATCACCGCATTGGTATAAACTAATTCTACCAGCAGCGTGCACTTGAAACAAGGGATGGTTTTTCAAACATAGATTTACAGCTGCCCCCTGAAACTACCATGATCAGCAAACATGGCCTGACCCGTTGCTTGAAATGTCTTGATGCGTGGATTAATGTTGGACAATGACATTTATAACCATTCCCTAGAAATCCCAGGATTTTTTTCCCTATAAGTTAGCATTTCATCCCACAGCTTCTTGGAACACAAAGTTTCCCAACAGCCACAAGCCATTGGGGATTTATTCAGATACCTATCCTTCAGATAACCTACTACCTCTAGTTACAACCTAGATGGGGAGGGGGAACTAAACCTCTATCATGCTTGTGGGTGACACCAAAGTAAGGGCTATATCCAGAACATGTGAGAGTTGGGCTCTTGAGAAGGACCCAGGCAGACTGATGGGAATACAGTGATAAGGTCAAACCCAGCACTCTGCAACCGGGATGGAACAACCACCCACAAAAGTAAAGGCTGGGGACACATCAGCAAGGGATCTTGGTGAATTTTGTGCCTAAACACAAGATCATACACTTTGGATTTATGCCTAGGCATAAGTCAGCAGCATGCCTTGGCAGTGACAAAGCCCTATAGCACACTTGGTTATATTAACAAGGGTGTAGTCAGAAGATCAAGTGAAATGATTAATCTTCCCCTTTGCGTGGAAATCATTTGCCCAGATCTACAATATTTCATCTAGCTTTGGAACACCTGGGACAAGGAGGGTCACAATAGACTTGAGAAAGTCCATTAGAGAGCCACTGAAGTGGCCAGAGGGATGGAGCACAAGACCCATGAGCTAAAGGGATAAAGGAATTGGACCTGTTTTTCCTGAGAAAAGGTGGCTTGGGCAGCATGAGACCTAATAGCAATCATCTAGTACCTACAAGAAAGATTCCAAGACTATGGAGTCAGTCTCTTTATGTAGAGTCAAACAAAATGCAAGGGGGGAAAAAAAAAAATAAATCACTGCAAGTATAATCAAGGTTTAGAATGAGGGCCATGAGATGCTACCGGATGTCTCTGCTTAAAGGACCAGAGAAAACCTAAACAACACAGTTCAAATAGAACGGCAGCCCTTCTTCGACTGAGTTGGAAATAGGTGACCCCCTGAAGCAACTTCCAACATCAGTAATTCCGTGATATTCTGTTTTACTGGAGGAAAATAAAAAAAATAAAAATAAAAACTCAAGTAATTATGCAGAAGAAATGAGCTCCTCTTAACGTCAGCACAGCCACTAATTAACAAAGCAACAAAAATTGTGCAGGAAGACGTCAACTAAATCTCATAGATTGCGCCAGCAGTGCTCCAGAAGATGCACCCACTGTTCAATTAAAGGCTTTTCTGGAATATTCTCAAAGCCTCAGAAAGCATACAACACTAACCTGAACTATCAGAACAAAAGACCTAACTTGCATCCTGGTACATTTGAAAAAGAAACGGCAAAATCAGCATGGTACTCTGTAAAACCTTTCACATTAAATTTCATCCTCGTGTGTATTCATCAATACATTTTGAACTGCCGTCTTCATCTTTGGGTGTAGAGCTTTCTAGACATGAGAAAACGGGGGAGCTGGCAAAAAAGTATTATTTGTTTCTTTATTGACTGCAACAGTGGGGCAGAAAAAGAATGTAGTTTACAGAAACATTTTAAAATGTCACGGATTTCTTGAAATGCAATAAACCAGAAGCTTTCTGTGATCTCAGACAAAAAATCCTGTCAAAAATGAAGCAGATGAAAATGTGAAGGGGGTTACAACCTCCTCCTAAGAAATATCCTTCTACTCAAATTCCTATCTCAGATTTCACAAAGAAAACAAGATAAAATCCAATGAAAACCACCCACAAACCCCTGCAGTGCTATTTGTACTCCCACAGTAACCTTAAAACTCTACAGGAAATAACATGGCTAACATGCCAAGTTCACTGGCCTTCAGTATATGAAGAAGTCCATAATGAACTTTACACATCAAAAGTAACTTCACAAAATTAGCTTATCTTTTTAACAGTAGTTCCAGTGAGGTATGTGCTTATATCTTTTTACATTAAGGACCTTAGTTTCCAAACCCTTAAGGCACCATGGAAATAATCATCCTGGTTAAATAAACCCTAACAAGCCATTTTGCTTTCTCTCATAAGTCCAAAGAAATACCCCTGAGAACTATTACACCATCAGTATTTTCCACGGGTTCCTTTGAAGAGAAAAAAAATACTGGGAAAGTGCAAAAAACAAACAAGAAAAACAACCACTCCACATCTGCAAAAAGAGAAGAAGAAAAATGAAGGAAAAGGATTTGCTATTAATGCCTTGAGCCATACCCAAGATTTTACTTCATGGACTGAAGAAAAGATAACAGTAGAAGCTTAAAGGAGAACCAACCTTGTATCTTCCAATGACACTTGACCAGACTCTTCATCCACTATGATTTTACAGTGATCTCCAGACACCAGCTTGTTGCCAGGGAAAGATAAATCACAACCTTAAAAAGAAAGCAGATTTTCCGGTGTGCTTAAAAATACACATTACACGGACAGCTCAGCATTCCACGTGTCTATAAATGCACAACAAACTGACTCATGTACATCTGCAATAGTTCAAAGATTCTGCTGGCACAGAAGCAGAAACATAGTCCATCTATGTGATGTATAAATACAGTGCAACAGCCCCATGTACCAATACAGGTTTATTTCAACCACTTCAAGATGCTCTAGTCCTCTTCCTTTCCCCAGTTTCAGCCTTTACATTTACTAAATGAAAATCAAACCACAATTACTCCGCTCTAGAGCAGTACAAATTCACACAAATCTGAGATGCACTCAATCCAAATTCTGGAGGTCTTTGTCACAGAGCACCCAGCTCCTTTTCACACCAACGTAGCACCAGAACATACCCGAGGAAGTACTGTGGACCAGTAGTTGATAAATGAGAGTACCACTCCCATACCTTAGAGCCCGGTGACAGAAGCCCACAGAAGTGCAAAGGCCAAAATGTACCAAGCAACTTGCCACTATTTCCATTCTATTCAGTGAAAGCCTCTATGATGACTTCCAAAAACGCAAAAGGAACAGAAATAGGACTAACACAGGCACTCTCTGAATCAACCACCATTTTTTTCTTATTTGCACAAGCTGCCTCAGATGACCTAAAAGGTACATTCATGTGTAAATGCTCCCACGCCACAAACGGGAGAAAAAGAGAAAAGGTCCGAGCAGAATTTTCTCTTCACACAGCTCAGGGGGTACGAGGGACCGCCCAGGCAGTGCTGCCAGCAGCTGAAAGCCCCAGGCCCGCTACTTCCATCCCACCTCCGAAGGCTGTAAGGCCGGACCGGGGACTGCCGCCGTCCCACACAGCGCAGCCCGTCCCACCTTTCTTCCTGCCAATCGTCCACTCTCTCTTCAGCAGCAGGACGTGCGGCTCTGCTTCCTCAGCACCCAGCCGGGTCAGCCTCCCCCAGGGCTGCTGCTGCCTGCTCTGCTCGCCTCCTTCCGAGCGCTCCATTTGCCTTCACATCTGACGAAAACAAACAAAGCGAACCCGAACCCCACATCACACAGCAGCCGGGGGACGAGGGCCCATTGGGAGCCGGCGCCCCCTCCCGCCGCCGCCTCACAGCCCCCCCGGGGCTCCCGGCCCTGCCCGCTTCCTTTTGTGTGGAGCCGCAGAGCCCTCCCCTCGCCCCCCGGCCTCCCGCCGCCAGCCCACCCCCTCCGCTTCCCGCCGCCCCCACCCCGCAGGGCCGCTCCCCGCCTGAGGGGAGAGCGGGCCGGGGCGGCCTCCCTCCTCCCGCTCACTTCTCTCCCCAACTTTCCGCCCTCCACCCCCAGCGAGCTCCGCTCCCTCGGCGCTGCGGGGTAGGCAGGGGGTACCGCGGCCCCTCCGCCGCCTCCACCCGCCCCTTCGGGCGCGGCGCCCCCTCCCCTCGGCCCGGCCCTTACGCCCAGTCCCGCGGCCGAGGCGGCTCCTGTCAACAGACATTGCCACCCTCAGCTGATCAGGGCGGGGCGGGGCCCGGCCTGCCATTGGAGGCGGCGCACGGCGGCCATAGAGAACGCAGCGGCGGCAGAGGCGGATCTTCCGGCGCTCACCACCGAGCCACGCCTGCTAGAGCGTCGCCTCTTCCGCGGACGCCGGAAGGATGATAGAGGGATTAGGGCGCCGGAGACGCCTCGGCAGACATATTGCGTGTGGGCGGGCCTGCAGGTGGAATAACGTGGCGGGCGCCATCTTTGACGCGGGCAGGGTGGGAGCGTCTCGGCAACGTATGAGCGGCGGCACGTGGCTGAGCTGGGTCTCATATAGTAGACAATACCTTTCGCTTAACTCTTCGATATGTAAGAGATGAAAAGATTCTTGAGTTTCTATTACAAAATACTGAAAACAGAAACAAAACACTGGGGAAAAAAAAAACAAACACGGAACAACCAACCAACCTTTGTGCTAATTTGTTTTGATATTGCTACTTGATTCACAGGCTTGTGTGTTCAGATTTTGCCTTCATTTTGACCTTCCCTGGAAACCCCGTGGATCCTTTTGGCCACAAGAGCCTCACAGCAACATCAGCCTGTGTAAGAGAGCCCTTCAGCTCTATGAATACAAGCAAAATTATCTGTTCTACCCGATGCATAAAGCACAGTATTACTTCACAGTTCTCCATCACGCAGGCCTCAGTTCAAGAGAAATCATAAGCTCCCATGTAAGTCAAAATGGATGCGTGTACTCAGAAGCTTTGCATTATTGACCTTCAAGAATTGGTTCTTTAGGGCCTGTCTGTATTCCTTACAAAGTATTTGCCTGTAAAATGCCCTTCTTACTTTTAACTTAGTCCTCACTGAGGACTAGTGCCTTTTACACACTTGAAGAGAAGTTATAAGTGGAGGTTACTATCACTCAAAAGCATTTTAACAGTGCTTCATTCTTATTACTGCTCACAGTTACTAGTCATTGTTATCTCTGAGAGGCAGAGAAAAATACCAGCACATGGGAGATGCAACTGAAAGCCCAACAACCAAATCTTTTGTGTAAACCACAGCATTAGCTGAAGGGGGAAGTTGTTTTGTTACATTGTGGCATTGAGAAAACATTTTCTAAATATTCCTGCCAAGAGGTCCCTTTGCAATCACACCGAGGAATTACTGCACCTTGGTGATAGCACAGTGCAAGCGAACGATTGGTTCAGCTCCTGCAGCTCTCCTGTACTCTCCATGTAAAAAGGCAGCAAGTGAAGCACACAGCTAGCTTAACGAGTCCTGTGTGGATGGGAGACTCAATTAAAATTAAATTATACAACAAAGTAGGTTTTAAATGCTGCACAGCTTAGCCAGCCAGATAAATAATAATTAGAGATATACTGATCTGCTGCTCCGTGCAGTTGAACAGCAGTCTGCTATAGCTGCTTTGGATACACGCTGACACGTCCCTCCCAGCTCAGGGTGGTTTTCATGGCATTCCAAAGAAGCCACCCATGAACAGGCACATTCTGTACCAGACATTGCTCTGAGCTGGGCTGAATAGACAGGAACTTTCTTCTAGAGTCTGTCTTTCCCACCTCTTCCCTCAGTTACTGTTTCTTTAGCAATATATTCCCCCTCTTCCTTCTTTCTACAATCCAAATCATTCTACATGGAATTAATTTTCAGGCTCTGGATCATGCAGGAAGCAGACTCCCTAGTAAATGCAAAAGACTTTCCAGGGAAACAAACAGAAACCAACACACCAAAATCATGCATGCAGGAGCTATTGAAACAACACATTTTCCTGGAAGAAGTCCCTCCCAGCAGGAACCATGCCTAAGCTCTGTTGCTGGGGCAGAAGGAGCCGCTGAGGAGACTGCTGTGTGCCCAGCTGGCAAACACAGACCAAAATAATGCAATTGTCGTTCATTCTTCACAGGTTAGCTTGACTGGATGCTGCACTCATATATGACATTCACAGCTTTCTTTAAAGTTGTTTGTAAATGCAATCAGGTATTTACTGAAGTGAGCTAAATAATAGTAATAATAATAATAATAACAACAACAGCAACCTTGTTTACTTTTGCTTTTGGAAACCGCTAATATCCAGTTACTTTGTTTAAACCCTGTTTGCATTTAAAGCTGTGTAAATACATATTTTTGTTTTGTATATATATATATATATAAACATAAGGACTGGAGGGGCAAAACAAAATCGTTGTCTTTAGCACTTTTTAGTTTCTGAACTTTAAGTCTGCAGCCAATTTGGAAGCCCAGGATGTGGTCATTTCTGTCCAACAAAGAAAGTGATTGTGGCTGGCTCAAGCTGACTCTTTGGCAGTTGCCGTTTATGGGTGCCATTCTGGGTTTCCTTTTTGACTGCTTTATTCTCCAGCACTTCCACAGTAAGAGTCTTAGACTGACACGTTTAGTCTAAGGAAGAAAAAAATTGCATGCATCATCTCAGGATGAAAAACTGCCTACAGATAAAATGACATGAAGATTTCTGCAGAGGCCCCTCTCCATAGATAACTGGGAAAATTTACGGTCTGTTTAAAGCATCAGCCTCAAAGGGGATTTTAATAATGTTTTCTTCCTTTAAGTGTTTTCAAACATATTTCCTCCAGGGGGTGCCAAATTAACACCACTGGAAAGTAAAAACCTATAAACGTAAACACGTATAAATGATCCACACAAAGGACATAACTCTCCACGCTGTGTCACCGTACCTTGCGAGTGATAGACCATTCCAACCAGAGCCAAAGGCACCACTGTTGAGAATGAAACTTCTCAGCTGTTCCCTCATGAACGGTCAGAAGCAGCACTGCCTGGCCCTACAATTAATGTCAAGCGCATTCTCTGCCACGTTCAGTGGGGCCACATCCCTTGGAAAAGAGTTTTCAGAGTGGCTGAGTGGAGAAATACATCCATCTCATCCTCTGAGAGAAAGGGCCTTTGGGGAGAGGAGAAGTTACAGACGTAGTCACAGCTGTATGCAGTTTCAGCCAGCTTATGAGTAAGGGCAGAAGCCTGAAATCGGTAACGAAAAGGACACAGAAAATCTGAAGAGGAGCTGGTCAGGAGCATCGCTGAGTTTTCTATAGGTCTGCAGGGAGTACCAGCCCCAGGTGGGATGCCTGTAAGTGTCATTAAAGCAGAGAAGTTTTGCTGGCTCAGAGAACAGAAATTTTGCTTTGAAGAAGTGGCTGCTGTATACTTACTGTACAAGAACATTGATCTAAACACCACTCCCAGACCGAGGAGTAAGAGAAAAAGAAAACTGAGCAATAATATCATAATACATACTCACATTTTCCACGTTTCACTGCTCACATTTTGCTTTTATCTACACAGCAGTTAAAATAATCACACAGTCCAGATACCGTGAATCCTTCAGGCACTGCGTTAGAAATGTTACTAAAATAGTGCCTGGTTATCTTCTACTTGACAGTAAAATTCTCTACAGGATAATTACTTAAGTAAAAGAATTCTTGAAGACTCCAAAACTGAAAGGCAAAATCCTTAATAGGTATTTATTTTGTCCCATCATTTCAAAGTGCAAGTTTACTTCCTTAAGAACAGCGATGGAGGCTAACACTGTGAACGTCGTTGATCCAGAACTTACAATTATGGACATTGTCAGAACAGAAAAAAAAATCTCCGTATGTTAAACTAATCCGCTGCTGGACAGTGTCAGACTCAGGGCTTTCGTACTGCACTGAGGTGCAGAAGAGATGCTCAGAATGCCAAAAATCACATCACTAAATTCTTAGCTGCGTTTTACTGCTGTGCACCACTGCAGTAGCTGTCAGAAAGCTTCGTATTGGCTGAAAATACTTATGTTGCTCCAAAAGTAATGCCTCCCATTTCTTTCCATGGGAACTACAGCAGACATTTTGTCAGACTGCCCCTCTGCTGCCATTTCTTACACAGCAGTAAAACGTAACAGGATATTGGTGGGAAGGTTCAACCTCTGCTGCCATATTACCACCATCTGCCTCTGGTGACACGGGCCAAAATAATCAGCTAGGAGAGATTACTTTCAGGGCATCCCTCGTATTATTACCTGTCTAGACCAGGCAAGGCTTTGAATTACTACGAAGGCGAAATAAATTCATGAACCAAAACCACGAAAGCTGCAGGTAATTTGGTGACCATGCAGAGAATGATAGCAGCAGGCTCCGGAGGTGAGGTTTTCCTGTGCCTTCCTCCTGGAGAGGAGCAGCTGAAAGATTTCAACTGATCTGAGGGATCAGAAGCACACTTTGGTATGCCAAATATACTTCTGATCCTTCAGAGCAGCTCACCCATGCAGGAACTCTGCCTTGCAGATCTCCTCTCCATTGAGCATCTTTGACATGCACTGTAGTATGGTTGCCATGTAGCAACTGCAGCAAATACTGCTTCACAATACAGAGGGGACAAGTAAATTGTCATGCTGGATATGGAGAAAAAGCATTCAGAGATAGGAAGAGTAACCAAAGGAAATGGAAATGATGGGCTGCAGACAGTTCTTTCCCCCTAGATATTGAGGTGGATCTTTAAATCAAAGTGGGACAGAGCAGCAAGTTAGGCAACATGCAGACTAGATGTTAACTGAGATTTATTTTAATTTTATGCATTATAAAGTAAAATGATCTTTAAATGGACATCAAAACAATGAAAACTACATGAGAATTAGATATAAGCTGCAGTACATGGCTGGAAGTCTAGTCATTGTTTTGGAAAGTGGTAGCATTTCTTAAATTACATCATCTTAAGAACAGAAAATGGGATTAATGGAACATCCAAATCTTTTTCCAGCCTCCTCTCAATACCATATGCTAGGGAAGCCTTATTATTTTTATTTTGCATTACCTTTGGAGACCCAAGCTTACATGCTGGCCTGGTGTAGAATGAGATGCCTCCAGAGAAAGGGAAGAGTCTATCTTCTACCAGCTGTACAAAAACAAAAGGTTCCACAACATCCTGTCTGCCTTATTATTGGCAGGGAGTTAAATCCATCAGCGCTGGAGGATGGGAATAGGCCAGCATTGTTTTTTGCTGTTTTGATTTATTAAAAATCCCTGCTGTGGACATTAAGAGGAAATTGGCCATAATTCAGGAGCAGTGCTTCTGATGGACAGCGAGATGGAAAGTTTCATATTAAAGCCTTAGGAGGCCAAAAAGAAAATTGAAAATCTGGAAGTATCAGCTGATGGGCAGTATCTTTTCATTATAAAGAACACCGAGCTCTATAAAATTCTTGGCAGGAGGGATAAGAGCAGAATCAAAACAATGACCTTGAGATCAGTCCCAGTCTGGGCAACAGCGGGTTTACAGCAGATGCCAAGTAAAGGAGAGAGAATAAATGCAAGTCAGATGTCAGCTTCAACTTGGACCTTGTTCTGGGCCCTCCTGCTCAAAAAGGGGCCACATTTATAGTTTCTTCCAGTATGACAGGTCAGATACAGAATAGTCTCTCCCTGACCACGCAGCTAGAACTCTTAGATATGTTCTCTTCACTTTGCATCACCACTGATGCATTATTCTCACTTCGGTTTTTAATCATTCCGTGCCTCACCCAATCCCTTTTCCTAACCAGAACTCTGCTTAGACCAAGTCACTTCCTATTTACACCCTTCCTTTGATTCAGCATTCTCTATCGCTGCAAAGAAAGCTGACCAACAGCAAAGTGATGGGTGGGAGAAGATGCAGTACTCTGCTGTTGTACAAATACTGGGGCTAGAAAGGATAAGGAGCTCGACCTCCTGCACTGAGGATGATATTTCTTACTAACAGCAGCCTCTCAGCCCTTAGAGAGGTGTTGATGGTCTCTAGAAGCATACCAGTTTTCCTTGGACAGAAGAATTTCATATATGAAACAGTGCAGGGAGAAAGTTGATTTATGTTTGGGCTTTATCCCACATTTCCTTCTAAGCCTGAGCTCAATCCAATGGGGTCTTATTGTAGATCCTTATGTGACTTGATCTAGGCTTAGAGAAACCAAAGAGCGTGTATTACCTGATAGCAAAAGCTCTGGAGGCAACTGGTTACAATTTACGAGGATGCTGGAACGCCCACAGTTCCTCATTCAAAGCCACTGAGGCAGGAGGACAGTGTGGGTTTTGGTTCACCTTCACCACGTATTTCTTGCTTATGTGAACACTGACTCCGTACACACCCTGCATTCAGGTTTGAAACTGTAAAGCACGGAAAGTCACAACAACTGCCAAATATTAGCCTTGATGTTACTCACTTATGGCATTCTCATCTAGTACACCAGTGTGTACATGGAGGATTAATAGCTCAAGAGCTCACCTAAATCACTGGTTTCCAGCTTATGTCCTGCAGAGCCTGGGAAGTCCATGGAAAACTAGAGTCTGCACAAAGCGGTGAAGAAAAAGCAAATTCATTTGTGCCAGACAGCATGCTACGAAGGTGAAATTCCTTAAGGAGTCTGCATTACTGCTGGAAAATTTAGGGGTCCACAAATCACAAAAGAGTGAAAAGCAACTGACCTAAATCTTCTCCTACAAGAGCAAACAGCCTAGAACTGCAGCAATATGAGAACTTGGCAATAAGAAGTAGCATGACAGCTAAGCAGAGCAAAATCTCTGCAGCTTCTTACAGATGAAAATGGAAGTAAGTGGGACAGACATCTGTATAGCTTTTGTAAGTATTTGTTTGGGGATTAGCGTTAAAATAGACTCAAAGAATAAAAAGAGCAGCCCATATCAATGCTAACTAAAGGAATCTCGACAACGAATTACTTATGCAACACGTGTTTGTGTTCCTCATACAGTTTGGCCCTGAACCTTGGGGAAAAAAAAAACAAACCCAAACAACCAGACAAGGACAATCCCTATTAAGGTGTCACAGAGTTATTTTAGTGGATTCTCTGGAAATAAGCTTGTTTCTGTGCTAATTTTTCTTCTGGCAGAACCAATTCATTCTCAGCCTTTACAAGCCAGTCTTTTACATTTGATTGAAAATTGGATTTGGGCCTCTGGGGATATCTCATGTCAGCCTTCCTAATGTAGTGTCAATGTGAAGGCACAAAGAGATAAAAAGTCAGTTTCACTTAGAGTTTCCTTTTTCTAGCGTCTAATCTGAGTTTTCATTCTTCCCCTTTTGCACCTTGGATCTGTGTCTTCTTGTCTTAAGTCATATTAAGCGAGAGGGCAAGAGTGTACTAAGCCAACCTCCTTGGTAGGCAGGGTCACTAGCACAGCTGGAACGCATACTTATGCTTTGTGATATCACCTCATAAAACGATCACATAGCAGACAAATTTTAAGCACATATTTGAAAAGCAGAAACTCTGGGGCCAGGGTGATGGAGAGTGGAGGAAGGGTAAACGTAGGCTACAATGAGAAATAATGAGGCTCACTTTGCTGGAGGAAATGGACGGACATTAGCATTTCAATAGAAGAAGTCAAACCATTTCATCCAATACAGGATGTAGTTCCCTGCAGACCAAGCAAATACAATCCATAACATCTGTGTTCCGTACTGTACCTTTGAAAACACGACATTCAAACTGCAGGCTGCGCCCTACACGATCCCTCCTGCCTCCTTCCCTGGCCCACCACGCTCACTCGGAAGAGATGAACCAACTGGAAATGGAACACAAAGGAAAAAGAGTGAGAACGCAATCTCTCAAAGGTACGAGGGAAAACAGCACGCGGGCAGACAATCTGGGGCTTCCATGAAACACACAGAGGAAGGCCGAATTCAAAATGTCCTTGGACAATAAAATAAGCTCCAGATTTTTCTGACATATGATTTTGCAACGATCAAGGTTACGTCATTTTACAGGGCAATAATACACATTATTTTGTGGAATGCAGGTCTACTAAAGCAAGAGCCACCTTTTGCTTTTGCGTGTGACAGACCGAGTCTGTGTTTTATTCTTACAGAGAACAACTGGGTAGCAAAGTGCTTGCTGCTGCACCTTCTTAAGTGACACAGTCTGTGCGTAGAACTGAGACAGGGCACAGCCAGTCTAGCAAGTAACACAACAGTGAGTAAATGCATGGTACACCAGTTAGCATAAGTACATAACATAGCACCACATGCAGTTTTCATATGATGAAGCTTTCCTATCCATGCAGATTCATTCTGCTTTCTTGGAAGTAGTGAAATGCTATGACCAGGAAAGAAAAATAAAATCTCTTGATAGATATACCAGCATTTCCCAGCCTGCAGTCCTTTCATCCTTCGAGTGTCTCTAGACTCAGCGCTGCAGATCAAAAAGGAAGCTGCTTCATGCCATGGCTCACTCCTGTCTCATTTAGCATATTAGATCTCTCAAAGGTGGAAGAGAAAGTATTTTGTTCCAGGTCCCACGCATAGTGTTTGAGACAGGATTTTATACCACACACAGAACATAACCTTTCTTCCATATTGCCAAGCTTCTTAAAAGATAAAGGAAATCCTCATTTTCACTTCTGCTCAGTTTTGCAGAAGACTGAATCTTCCTAGGTCCCGCTTCCCTCTTCTGCACCTTCTATTCCCATTTTCTCAGCAGCCGCTACCCAACAGCACGTCCTCCCACCAGCTTAACATCCTACACCAGTGGAGTTCATGTTCAGTTGTTGATTGGATTCAGCTGGGTCTGTCTGCATGGTAGGAAGGACTGGCAGCCCTTTGAATACAGTTTCTGGGTGTCAGTCTGGAAATCCAGATCACTCCCTTGCCAGAAAAAGAAGTGTCACATTTTTCCTCGCACTTTTCTTTAATGACATTTCCTTCCTTCCAGAAAGTAAATGTCCAGGGGAGGTAAATGAATTGCTTTGTATATCTAGAGGCTCTTCAATGCCCTTGATCCAGGCTAAGTGTGTGGGAATGAAAAAAAAAAAAAAAATAACAAGGAGAAGAATAGAGGAAGGAGTTTTAAACACACTTTGAGATTGTAGAAAAAAAGAGCTAGAAAATGGGGGGGTGAAAGAAAATAGCCAAGGCATGAGGGTAGTCCAAAATAACGCAACCGCTAACTAGAAAAAAAGAGAACCACAATGCAGAAGAACTTGGTACAGTAAAGAGAGAGCTGATGTTCAGCAAAACTCAGAAATTTCAATACTGATGTGTAAAATTAAACCGTGACAGCAGAACAGGCGAGAGCAGGCTTATCTGCAAGAGTCACGTTACCTCCCCTGGGATCCTTACCTTCCCCCTGGTGCTGCTGTCAGATTCTCCTTCCCCCTCAAATCTCACTTGACCTGAATTCTCGTGATTTGACTCCGTAATCCTCTGGTTTCCACTGTACGCACACAAAAGATTATTGTACAAAAGCGAATTCCCAGAGCCTTGGGCTTTGCTTTCCATTTAGTTGAAGAATTATCCTACAGTAGTTTTGGTGCTGGGAAACTTGTCCTGTAGATTATTGCCTACGGGGCAAATGCTGAGGAGGCTGCTAACAAGAGAACAGATGTTTGCTGGCTTATGAGCCTTGCCTGCATGTAAATGTCTTCAGAACAGTGCTTGTCTATAAGCCTCTGCCTAAGAACCACAAACTGTATGGACAAAATTCATCCCTGGTGTAAATGCATGGGCTTAGGCAGAATTATACTGAGGAGGAAGCTGGTCCTTGATCTGCACCAGAGAGACAGAACTTAACACCTTGTGCAGAAGCTGAGACTGAATGTCAGGAGAAGCCAACACTTCTCAAACAGGACTTGCCTCTTTCTGCGAGAAGCACACAGCTATGATTTCTACTGTGGCACAGTGAGCCTTGAACAAATGGATTTCAATGCCATACTGGTACTGGAGGAAAAAGGTCCTCTAGTAACTGCTTCAAGCTAAAACTTTCCTTGCCTCAGTAAAGGGGTGCTCTGTCTGCAGGGCCACAGCTGCACCCGGTGGATGTTGCAGCAGCAGTTCAATGGGCTGTAGGTGAAACGTTCTTCCAGTCCTCTGGACCCATGCTAACTTCCAGCCACCAAAGCAGCCCATGTTTGCTTCCTGCTGCCTGATGAGCCCAAGCTTCAGAGCATCGTGGGCTGAGGAGCTGACTGCATTGGCTGGTGCTTCTGAGCACCTTTCTTCATGAGCTCTCTTGAGAGAAGTTCAAGATGTGTGAGGAAGACACCTTCAGGCTTTGCCCCTTCCTTCCTGGGGTGTGCAGGGGCTGATGACCTTGCTCTGCGTGGCAAACCTCAGCTGTACCGGGCCAGAAAGACAAGCTCTCTTCGATCAGAGACGGCCACTTCACTGTGCGCGCTTAGCAGCAGCACTGTGTCACCCAGTTGCTTGGTATAGCTTTCAGGATCCAACCGCGAATCCTTTCAGCTGAGAGCGGCAGCTCCACGTCTTCAGCGGAAAGCGAGAGGAAAAGCCGGCTGGGGAGCGGTGCGGGAGGGCTGGGTGCCCGAGGCCGGCCTGCTTCTCTGGCACTAGGTGGCAATGTGGGTCTGCAGCAGCCTCGGAACGCGGCCCTGGGGGAGCCTGTGGGGGGTGGGTACCCGCGGGCACCGCTCAGCATCGCCGCGTCCTTGCACACCCTCTGCATCCCTCCCCGTAACACCCTGCAAGACCTGAGGCGGTCTCCTAGACAAAACGTGGAAAGAAACGCTCCCCAGTGGCTTTGCTGCCGAGTGCCACCACCAGCCGCCTCTCTTCCCAAACTCGATCCCATCCATCTCTGGCAATAACAGAGGAGCTGGCAGCGGGGCTCGCAGAGCATTCCTGTGGATGGGAGCACATGCTGCCGCCTGCCTAACCCACTGCTGGGACACACCGGCACCCACCGGCACCCACGGGAGACCGTGCAGGGCATCAAACCCCATCAGCAAGCTTTGGGTTGTGCCTGTGCTGTGTGCCAGAGCTGTTCAAGCCACGTGCAGCTGTGCTTCCACACACAGCTCTGCTGGGAAAGCACCAGCCTTACCACCACCTGAGCTGCTGCCTTGGGCTATCTACAGCAACCTGGCCACCCAGCAGAGAATAGCGTTACTTTTCCATGCCCCGATTAACATTTCTGAGAGTTTGTACCTGAACATGTCATTAATCACCTTCAATCTAATGGCTTTTTCTTAAGATGATGCATTCTTGAGAAAGTCACTGTCAGACCCTTTTCAGCTGTTGCCTTTGTGTGGAGCTCAGTCTGTCAGTCAGAGGTAGATACTTAAGAGGAAATTTGATAACGAATGATGAAGGATGGCCTTTTGGCACAGCTGACCTTTGTAACCCAAGTGGCCCACTGTTGGTTTTCTGGGTATTTGTTTGGTTTTAAGCATGCCAAGTGATGGAGCACACAGTGCTTCTGTTTCAGTCTTTATGGGCTCATCTGTCCTCACATCTTACTGAGCGGTGGTATGTGCTGGATGAGTTCTTTCCTCCAGGCCTGTCATAACTGGGCTGCACCTCTCAGAGCTGCCTGCACCGTGCGTTATCTCTGTGTGGATCACACTGCCACAAGCAGCATTTTGTGGGGGGCACTGCGGAGCAAGCAGTGTGCTCTGCTGCGCCGGGGACTCACCATCAGCTCTCCTGTCATTCCCGGTCTGCTGTAACACAACTGCTTTCAAGATCTCTCTCTCCAGTGGAACATCTGTGTTTTGGATTAGTTTTCCCCAGACAGATTCACTTTCACTTTTTTCCACATTAAATCTCAGTATTGCGCTGCTTTCTAGTCCATCTAGGTCCTTTTTTGGTATTGTTCCTCTGGGTTCATTTGGAATCTCCCCGTTTAGCACAGTCAGCAAAGTCCTCTGGTATCCCAGTTCGCTCTTTCTATTAGTCTACCGATGAATAATATGTTCCTGGATGTCCCTCTGTAGCACAGTGCATCCATTTCTTGCAGGCCTTTGTTTACAGTTCATGCTTTTCTTCATCTGAGTGACTGTGCTGATATCCAGAAGGATTTCACTCAGTGTTTCCTTCAGACACACATGGAAAAGCTATAAAACCCCAAACAACTCCCCCAGTCACTCTGCTTATCAGTCATAGTTGGATTAACTTCTGAACGTTACGAGACTTCCTATTTGTTTTATTTCACCACATATGAGCTCATGCTAACTTCCAGACCACTCCCGAACCCTGTTTGAAAACTGGTTGGATGGATAATTTCCACCCTATTTTCTGACCATACAAAGCCAGTTTTCCATTTCTTGGTTGTAACCTCTGGAAAGTATTTCTTGTCCTTTAATTCATACACATAACGCTGTAACTACAACCATCCGAGGAAGAGCAGATTTCTAATTGTGAAAGTCATCTCTTGCAACAGGAAGAGGTGAAGCAACGAATGAATTTAAGCAGTTTTGTTTTACCCACATGAATTCACAGTGGAAACACAGCCTGCATCCCCAGAACTCAGCCCTGCGGGGCCCAGGCTGGCTGCCCTTCCCTCGATCATGGCAGGGTGGGCAGTTGTTACCTTTACAATGAGGCAATCCACCAGTGAGGTCCTCACAGCCATCCCAGCAAAGTCTATCCAGTTTGCAGCACTCCTCCCCAAACTCAGGAGTTCTGTTGCTTCACCATCTCTGCAACATGAGTCACATTTTTCCACTCATGCTGTGGTGGAAAGAGAAACTTGCGTATCCCCAGGATCCCTCTGTCCCCAGTTGCTTTTGCGCAGAGAACAGAATCAAGCAGCTCAGCTCCCACCGTGCTTTTTGGGCGGTGTGGCTACACAGCACTGCTCCATGGTCACATCAGCACCTTCCAGTGACTGCAGCCAGCTTCAGATGTGCCCTTCTCATAGAAAGGGACAGAAACGTGAATCTAAAGGCCTTGTTAACTTGATACTGACCTTCAAGGTCAATGTGCTTTAGCACACAGCTGTTCTCCAGATCCTCCCACCCTTATTCCCTTTATCTTTACCGTGGGTGATAGCAAGAGAAGGGCACAGCAGAAATTTAACATTCAGTGTGTTCATTTGCAGCAGCAACTTACAATCACCTGTGCTCTGCTGAACTCTCCAGAAGCCTCTAGGAACCGAGGCAGTGCAGCACACATTCTCCTAACCGCATCTCCACTCCAAGCTGCACTAAGTGCTACAGGATGAGCGCTCCATAGCAGCCCAGCTGCTGGCCGGCTGAAGGTGGGGGTGGGCAGCTCTCCCCTCATCGGCCCCCTCCTGCTGGTAGAGCTGAGCACGCTCAGCTGCCTTCCACCTCCGTCCAGATTTGATAACTGAGAGCAGGGAAGGTATTACTTAAAGAATCTGGGTGGTTGTTAGCAAAATAAACAGGAGATGAAAGATAAGGCAGTCTCCTTGGTGCATAATTACCTTAAAGGAAGGTCTGTTTGCTAATACTGTTGTTTTGATGTGCTAAATAGCTTGGTCTTAACACTTCAGTAGATACTACAGCTGTAATTCCCGGTGATGTCACACCAAGATTAGGAACTGTTGGGAAGCAAGAGGGGAAGGGTATCCACGGAGCAGGGGTGAGCAGGGAACAGGTCTGGCTTCACAGACAGCTCTTCAAAGACCTGCGGGGTGCTGCTGCCAGGCAGGCTCCCTTGGGGGCACCTCCTGCCTGCCCTCCATCTCGGGCCTGGGGAGGTGCTGCAGGCTGTGCCTGCGGTGGTGTCACCTCCCCTGTCCCGCACACAGAGTGGCTGAGCACGAGCAGGGAGCTTCATGCGCACGCCGTCCCAGAGCCCAGCTAATAGAGCCTGACAGGGGGTGCCAGCTTTTTCAAGATGAAGAAGTCTCCTGGGGTGTTACCAATCCCCTGGAGGTGCCATTAGCTCATGGTAACCACACCTTTGAAATTGTTTTATTGCTTTAATAATGTGGTGCTGATGGAAAATGGGGAACACGCCACATTTATTATTTATGCCGGTAAAAGATGAAAGTTAGCAATTAGAAGCTTTAAACCACAGGTTCAGCAGAACTGCATGACTTGCATTTATTCACTTGCAGAGTTACCCACCCCAGCTCGGGAATGCCCGCGCTGCCCGGGTTTGTTCGGTCAGGCCTCCTACAGAAAGCGCTGCAGAGTGGCAGGCCAGCACAATTAATGCCGCAAGGCAGATACGTATCTCGGCTGTGAGGATGGGCGGAGATTTCCTGGTGGGGAGCTGTTGGAAGTGGAACTGTGCTTTGTGCTATCTGAGCTAATCTCGGGCTAGGATAATTCTGTCTTACTAAAGAGCTTGCAGCCCCTCTGTGCACCGCAGTCATGCTGTGGCAGCTGCTGCGTGCATCTGATCCAAACTTGCTTCTTCCCCACACATTTAATTGGTAAAATTTCCTCCTGTTTTTTTTTTTATTTAAAAAAAAGCAAGGAAAGCGAGGAGGGTCCCGGCCCCCAGGACTGCAGCCACAGTGTCCCTGCTGCCATGCAGCTGGAAATTGCTCTCTGTCAGCTCAAAGTGAGGTGGAGAGGAGGCATGCTGTACTGTACGCATGGTGACATCTACACCTGGAGGGAGCAGCTCTGCTGAAATAGAAGCAGCCCATGCAGCTCGTGGTAGAGTGCAACCTCGAGCCTTTCAGAGCTGTGGCATCAAGGGATGATCCCGAGTGCCAGGGAAAGGGACTGCGGCACCACAGTGAATCTGAAGGGGGAAAGTTGGGCTTATTGTGAAAGAAACTTGCCAAGAATGCATATGGCCCCGCTTCAAGCTGTAATAGAAGCTATTTCACTAATCTGCCTGGCAGCCCACTTTCTCATTCTGTGTGATCTGTCAGTGAGGGTGCAAGCTTGTTTGATCGCTTCACCTTAGGATCAAACGAGCACGGGGCTGGCTGGGTGTTTTATCTGCAGCTGGCAGAAATGGGAGGTGAGGGAAAGAGAACGAGTGAATTTTTATTAAAAATAGAGAGATTAATACACCCAAATTTAATTGGAATTGCGCAAGCAGACGAGAGGTGTCAAGATCTGAATTTGTGCATAGATTATGTGGCTGTCCTACGCGCTGCATGCTGAACAACTGTGGCGCGGCTGCCCCAGCCTCGTACTTTGGTCCATGCTAAGAACCTTCACACCGCTTACCGCTACTGTACATCTTTATTTCCTCCCCATTCCTGCCCCTTTGCCTCATTGCACCACTCCCACAGAAAGGCTGCATGGGTTAGAAATGCCGCAGGGATCTCCTGCGCGGCCCGGCTTCCCCTGAGCCCCACCAGCCCCAGCATCACGCCGCCGTTCCATGCCCTCCCTGCAGCCTGGCAGCAGTGCTGTCCCCGATGGAGGCGGCCTGCAGGCCCTGAGCCCGGCGCTGGGAGCAGCGTGCTGTGAAAGGAAAAGGCTTCTGGCTCTTCTCACGTGTGTCTGGGGCAGAAAGGAGGTGTAGTTTAGATTAGAGCACCGTGGCTTTTTCCGTGTTTATCAGTGTAGGAGTTCTGCTCCCTGTAGCGTAACAGCCTCAAGTCCTTTTAAACCCTGACATCAATATGTGGCGATAAGATAACGCTGGTTATCCTGTACCAGTTGCTCCAGATAAGATAAACCCTTTTATGCTTGAAAACAGGACTCAAAGTTTCTCAGTGTTTTCTTTCCCTTTTAATTTAGCAAACTCCAGAAACATTTTATTTCTAAGGGAGCGGTATTTATAGGAGCAGATAAAAATAGTACGTGTCATAAATAAGGCTTTGCAAACTTGCCCAGGGAACATTAAACATTTTCTTCCAAAGATTAAAAAGAAGGGATCTGGTAGGGGGTAGACTTCGAAGTCTTAAAAAAATCAGTGCCTTAATTATGAGCTGCAATTACTCCAAGTAAGTGTCGTGCCTACGCGTATTTGTCAGATATTTCGGCAGCAGTGGACGTTAGTTTTAATTAATATGAAGCCACTTCTGCAGAAGTGTTGTTTGGGAGCGCAGTGTGGGGGATGCGCATTTTGCACGCGGCGTTGGGACCATCTCTCTGCAGGAGCCAGCAGTAGGGAGCGCATCTTCCGAGAACCCAGAGACACGTTTGTTCATTAGCGAGTTACAATTAATAACTGGACCCTTTATGAAATTCAGCACTTTAATCTTGTTTGTCCCAAACGCTTTTGACAATGGAGTAACAGACTCTTCACATTTTCCGTATAATTAAAATTAATTGAAATGATGTGCATTAGTTGCAATTAAGCTATGCAGCTAAGAGCGGTTGTATCTAATTGCCGTGATTACGTAGGCTGCACACAAGCTCAAGTAATGGAGCGGAGTTACTGTGACAGGAAGGCCCGGCTGCGTGCGAGCGAGGGTCTGTGCGGGGACTGGGGCTGCAGGGCTGTGCTGCTGGCTGTGCTGGCTGGGCTGCCCCTGCAGTGTTGTGGGTAATGAGGTGGGGTCGTAAGGGTTGGGCTGAGGTTGCTTTGGATGCCATACCCATGCAATCACCTTTTTTGTGCTCTGCGCATGCTTCCCTGGGTTGCATCTTGAAAGTGCAGCTCTAATTGTGGATTTCCTGCATCTATAATGCATGGTTTGGGGAATAACAAGTCCCTTCTATTATTTTTTGTTTGTTTGTTTCTGCTTTTCAGTACCTTGTGAATATTGAGCTTCATTTCATGGAGACCCAGGCGAGAGTTGTTCGTAGGCTTTTTGGGATGGGAATAAAGCTGAAGATTTCAGCTGATGCTGCTGTCAGCCTCCCTCCCCACCTGCAGCGTGGTGTCCTGTCCTGCCCATGTCAGAGAAATGGCCGCTCCAGCAAGGCTCTCCCTTCGCAGCACAGGGGAGTGGGAGCGATATGGCCTGGCCTTGCCAGCTGCTCACATGCCCACATCACAAATAAAGCAAAATGACCCCACTGAAGCATCTGCGTGGCTCACAAGCAGCAGGGCAAATGTAAAACCCCGTGCTCGATTCACAGCTGGCAACAAAGAATTACAGACCACCTGAACTTCCCTCAGAGTGCACAGGGAATGACTGACAGGGCTTCCCAACAAAGCCCCCAGCATTTACAGCACATGGAAACCCTTCTGTTAATTAACAAGGGATTGTGCTTTGAGCAAGCGACTTCTGGAGTAATCCTTGCACGCTACAGCTCTCCCTATCCTGGGGAAGCTCTGCTGAACAAGCTCTTCTTGTTCCCATGCTCCAAGCAGACCCTGTGGGGACACAACTGCTGGGCACCCAGCTTGGGCAGGGCCTGTTGTGCCTGTGTGCCCTGCAGGACATGGCAGCAATGTACTTTGTGCAGCGACAGCCTCTCAGGGCAGGCTCCTCCAGCTGCCATCAGCATTATAACAGAACTGTGAGAACAAACATATTCTTCACACAAAGCTATCAAAGAGCGCCCCTCTTCTACCCAATCTGTGTGGCTGCCACCCGCTCATCCCTGCCATGCTTTGTGGGTGAGGTCAGGGTAAGGCACTGGGGTGACCACGGGGCCCTGTGTGCCTGCGCTAATGGAGCTGCACTGACGTTCCTGCAGCAGCAAAGCAGAGACTGGAGAACCCACTCCGGACAGACAGACCACGATGTTGGCTGGGGGAGTGCAGGGAAGTGAGAGAAACCATTAACGTGTTGCAATATTAGTCATGAGCCTGGGGACCTGTTACAGCAAATAAAAAACCCACACAATTTAGCCAAGGGAATTCAGCCAAAAAAAGTCTAAGTTTCCTTTTTTTTTTTTTTTTTCCTGACATAATAACTTTTTACTCCATTTAACCTCCAGTTCAACCATCTGAGCAGATAATAGAGAAGTACAGCGAGAGCAGGAATAACCACAACTGAATGGGAAGGAGAAAAACAGCGCTCAGAAGCATGCAGGCATATTCATGAGTGACTCATCCAGACACCGGAGCAGAGGGGAGGCAGGTCGGCCAGGACAGAGCCTGGGCTCTGTTTTCCATGGATTCCACGGACTGGGACATGTGGGGCAGGACAGGATGGGGCTGAAGGCAGCTGCCAGCTGTCAGCAGGCCTCGCTGGCTGGAGGAAGGCTCCCCGGGGCCACCTCCTCTCCTCGCCAGGCATGCTTGGTTTCACGGGGCTGGAGACACGGGCAAGTCTCAGGAAATAAATGTTTTAAGTCTCTCATTTTATTGCCTGCAAAATAGCAGGAGGCTTTCAAAGCAACAGCAAATCTTGCTTTAAAAAAAAAAAAAAAAGTAGAGAAAATTAAAGAAATGTTTTCTGTCTCAGATCCAGCCCTTTTCACCTCAACTTTCCATCATGGCACATAAAACTTCTGTATATTCTGGCACTGCAGAGAAATAGCTTTTCTCCTCTTCTCTCCTTGCGCAGCCCGGGAGCTCCGAGTGAGCTTTAAAAGAGTTTTGCACAAACACGGAATGGCCAAATAATAGAGCAAGAAAACAGCATTAAACTTTGCAGACAATCAACTTTATTCTGCGCACAGCAGCTAGTTTCTCCTGCTCTCAGCAGAAATAAAAATTTACAAGTGCTCTGGGAAAGCATTAAAAACCAAACACGTCCAGACCAAGTCTGGTGTGAACTGCTTGGAAATAGATCCGTGTATCACCTCAAGGCTCATTCCCGGCATGCTGGCGCTGCCCAAAGCAAATGCACCACGAGCGGTCAGGGCAGGGCCTGAGGGCTGCGCTCACCTCCAGCCACACGCGTACCCACAAGAGCCAGGTCTCTTCTGGAAACCTTCTTACCAAGGGGCCTTTTGGCAGCCCTGCCACATGTGGCCACAGGGAGATACCGACATGTTTGGGAGAGTGGATCCTCCCTGCACCGGGAGGAAAAACTCAGCTATTAAAGTGGAGGGATCAAAGACACGAGGATCGGACGCACTCGCAGGCACACGCGCCAGCCCCTTCCGTAGGGAGCGCATTAGGTTTGCAGTGCCCCCTTATTGCACCGACTGCCATCTTCCAAGCATAGCAAATAACATTTTCATAAAGCACCGCTTTTAATCAAGCACAACCTCGCTGTCCCCAGAGGAGCTATCTGGAGCCTCTCTTCTCTCTGCTGCTCCTCTCTGCCCCCTTTTTAACTCCCCTCCCCAGAGGTCGGTGCCTGCAGCGAGGAGGGCTCGATGGGCTCCCTCTGGAGCTCATTAGCACAGCTCCATCACAGGGCATCACGGACCAGGCTGTTGTGTGGCAATGCACCGACAACCCCAGTGCTGATGGGGAGCACGGCGTGATGCCTGCCTGTACAGCCCCTGTGTGCAGAGCCCGTGGGGGCGCTGGGTAGGGTGGGGGTCTGCAGACCCTGTACTTACACAGTGCATGAGAAACAGTCCTGCAGCGATGCAGACCTCTCCCAGCTCCAGCACTGGGTAAGGCTGACCCGGCTGGCTCTGGGCAGAACCTACAGGATCCAAATCTCAGAGCACAAGGGGCGATGGGAAATGCAGAAGGCTCGAGCTCTTAGGTGCAAATGATTCATTACGGCGTTTCTCAGGCTGTGCTGATGAGAGGAATCGCTCCTCGCCGATGAGAAGCGCTGCATTTTCTTGTCAGGGAGAACGCAGCCCCGTTCCCTTCCCCCATTTAATAATGCACAATTTATCAGGCTAAATTGGTGAGCGCAGCAGTGAGCGATTCAAATCAACTTCAGCAGCTACGAGCAATCACACACACTTGAAGAAACCTACTTACACCACCTTCTGCACAACCCGCGGAAAGTCGCTTTGAATGCAGGGCGGCAGCCTGTTAATGCTTGAGAAAACCCATTTAAATGCACCTCTAATGGCTGACTGGGACTTCTCTAATGGAACTGGGAAAGGAGATCCTTCCTTCAGGCTGGGCACCTCCAGCCCCGCTCTCTTGCTGCCTGCGGGAAGGAAAACCTGTTTGGAGCAGCAGGACTCCGACCAGGACATCGCCCCTTACTCTGAGGGCTTTGCAGCCCCCACAGCACCGTTGCTCCGGCTGTGGGCAGTGGCACAGCCGTGGGTGGCCGTAGGGCCAGGAGGGCCGTGGGTGCTCCGGGAGAATGAGGCCTGTCCTCCCATCCCGCTTTGTAGCAGCCACTGCTGCGCGGAGATAAAAGCTTTTGTTTGCCTTTTCTTTCCTACATTCCTAATCTCCCTCCGCGCTGGGCTCCCCCACAGTCCATCAAGCACTTTTAATCTCTAATTGCATATGACGGATGAGCCTGAGCTCCGCACACAGCGTTGCCAAGAACCGCTTTTTCAGAGCCTGCGCTCGCTCCTTAGGCCAGTCATAACACACGGCAGGACCATTAAGGGTTTATAGTTTGTATACATAACACCCTCGGAGTACCAGAGGGTGGTTTATCCAAACAGAAAAGAATTGAGATGAATGAATGCAGAAATGACTTTTGGCCAGGAAATACTTTAATTTTAATTAGGGGGGAAGGGGGCGAGGGAGGAATGAAGAGGCTTTCTTCTCTCACAAAAGACAAGACTAATGAGTTTACAGCTGCAGGCGCTGACCTTGGAGCATCCCGTATAATGCGAGCGCTGAAATGTTTGGAAGTGATGTTAGACCCGATAACCTCGCTTCTCAAAGGAAGAAATAAAGGGAAAGGTCTGAATGGGGAGGGATTCATTGCACGGGGATGTAGGCACGTATTTGTTTATTTTTCCCCTCTCCGTCCCCATTCAGCTGCCTTTGGTGACACAGCCATTCACCCGGCTGCCCCGCTTATTTGCACGGCCACCATCTATTCTGCACAGAACCCAGCCAACCGCTGCAGCGTTCCCACAGCCTGCTTCCCCCACACCCAAGCCTCTCTGGCCCTGCAGCGGGAGGTGTGGGCTCCAGGCAGCACCCCTGGGGAGCCCCGGCCTGACCCCACTGAGGAGCTGCAGCTCACGGCCTGCACTGGGCTCCGTGTGCCGGACAGGGCTGTGCAGCAGCTCAGCATTGCGCCGCACCGCTCGGCAGCCAGGCGGGCTGGAACCACGGTGCACGTTAACGGAGCAAAACAGCATCGGTGTTTCCTATTAGAAGTATTTTGATGATGATGAATATTGTACAGGGGCTGTGATTTTCTCCTGCCTCACTCCAACATCTCACAAAATAAACAGTTGCTGTATTATCCCCTTGTAAATGAGACCACAGGATTGTAAACTTTAATTTGTTGCTTTTGGCTGCTCGCAGGTTTGGCAGACAATTAAACCAATTCATTAGTTCACAGAGGCACATTTTTGGCCATGTCTGGCTGCGTGAAGTCATCCAGTGAGCACACTGGCTGCAGGGCGCACAGAAACCATCCCGGAGAGCTCGGAAGAGTTCGATTGGTGAAACTCCTCAGGTCATGGTAGAAAAAGCCGAGCTCTCGAGCAGACAGAGCTGGCGTGGCGTGACCCCAGAGCCATCCTCACACACGGATTGCCTCCTCGGATGGCTGAGCTGTGTCAATGCTTTCTGACACATGGCCTGCACGGCCCACGAGAGCAGGGCAGGCTTTGGCCTCGTCAGGGCTACCAGCTGAGAATTCAGCTATGCCTTTCTTAATTTAAAATAGAAGCTGTAGCCATTTACTTTATGGTACTGTACCAGCTCTTCTGTCCAAAGGGGCTTAGTGCAAACCAGCAGCAGGTTGGATTCCGTGTCATATGTTTTTCACACCTTGCAGCATCTCAGACATCCATTAAACAAACCAGACATCCAGAGCCATCTTAGTTTTGTTCTTTGTTCTCTCTGCAGTGCATACAGAAGACCTCAGCTCCGCCAGCTGAAAAGCCAACAACATGGCCAGGCACATGGGCAGGTAGGTGGGTGGCAGTGCTGTGCGCTGCAACTTGTGCATTGCCATAGGGCAGGAGATTGGCTCGTGTGCTTCCCTCCTTCCAAGAGCCCTCTGGGGCTGACAGACAGCTCACGGCTTCCTGTGCCCTGATGGGTTTGGTGGGGAGCTGCACACCAGTGGCTGAGTGCATCCCTAAGAGCAGGGGGGAGGTTGGCAGCTTGTGGTTCATTGTGGTGAGATGCTAAGAACGACACAGATTGCAAAAAGGAACCTACCGTGCTTTTGGTCAGTTTTCTTCCATCTTTTCCATTCAGAGAGTCATTAAAGAGACACCAAAATCCTCTCATCCTCCGTGCAGGGCGCTGCATCAACCCCATGTTGGCGGAGGAGCCCTAGGTACCCCTGTGTCAATGCTCTGCTCCTCTAACTCGGGTCACCCACAACTAACCCCAAATACTGATCCGTAAATACAGAAATGGGAATTCCCAGGTGCTTATTTTAGGCAATAAAACCTGCTACTTAGGGAACCACAAGATCCTTTTGTCAAAAACAAAGGAACAAACCAAAACAATACATCTTAACAAATCATCCGAGGATTCGTCACAGACCGTTTCCTGCACCCCACGACCTCCTGGGTATTCCTGCTCCAATGGCCAGTCCGTACCTGGCTGATGAAGGGAGGTGTACAAATCACACCCCCAGCAGCACACTGCTCAGACAACTGCAAGAGCTGCCATCCCTCCCCCAGCTCTCTCCTGAGCATGCTTATAAGCAAAGGCTGCCTGAGGCACCTCGCAAATCCCATCCTTTGTCCCACCATCATTTGCTTGCTACGACCCCCCCAGTTGTCGGTGACTGAGGGAAGTCCCTCAGGAGAAGTCTGAAAGTATAACAAAAATGGTAAGAAGGGCACGGAATGAAAGCCCAACCATGGTAGAAATGCATAAACCTCGGGAAGTTCTGTTACAGTCCTTTTGAACAGAAGAAGGCTCAGCTGGGGTAGCTTAAAGGAATAAGGCTGAATTAATTAGTTTCTCTGTTTAGGTAATAATGCCATTAATCACGATGAACCATTTTGTGAGAAGGCTGATATCCAGCCCGGCGTAATTCCGCAGGAATCCCACTGCAGTGCAGCGTTATTGATGGGTCATCCTCGGGAAGTGTAAGAGCAATGCCTCCTAATACAGCAAACGGCAAACCACCGACGTGCTCTTAATATTCAGGCTGCCACATCATGATGAATTCCTCTGGCATGGCTGTGGCTGCAATAAGCAATCCCTCAGGAATGCCACGGCGGCACGGCACTGATTTAACGCTCGCTTTCCAAACCTTGCCACGGGCCCAACGCTTCCACGGGGCACGGCCCATGCTTGGATTTACTGCAGCGTGCGCTGACAGCCTGCGCTGGGACGAGGCAGCTACGGACTCTTTGTAATAGCGGTTAGGGAGGCTGGTTTGGTCAGGTCTGCCTCAGAGGCGATGTCAAGCATGATGGCGCGTTGGACAATGGCAGAGAGGCTGAGCTACAGCCCCTCAGGCAGCATGACTAATGACTTTATGCCGACTGCAGCACACTTTGCACTTCCACCGTGTGTTGTACGTTCCTCCGATTTCGGCTGGGAGAGCAGGTGCTGATTTTTAATGCCTGTTTTGTCTTAAGCCTCCTTTCATCAGACTCAGGACCCCGCTATTTTATTTCATTTTATTTTTTATGCTCGGTAATTTAGTCACACACAAACTTAAGAACAGAAGCCGTAACACGCTGTTGAAGCGCAGTCGCCCACTGCTGAATCAGCCCCTGAGGGCCGGGGGACTCAGAGCACCTCTCCATGCCCCACAGACGTTTGCTCTCAGCCTATGGGAAGAGCTGGGGGAGCAAACAGAGACACACGTGTGAGCAGCTCCAGGCCACGGCCCTCCTGCAGCCACCGCCCTGTTGGTGAGTGGCTGCACTGAGCCTGGCCCTTCTTTTCCATCCTTCCCCCCCTTTGCAGCAGGGGCAGAGACCCACGGAGACCAAACTCAGCCCCAATCCCAGCACCAACCCTGGCTCCGAGCCGCCACTGCCGACCATCGGCCTCCGTTGGGCAGCGCCGGCCACGGCACACAAACACACCACTGCCTGTTTCATCCAAAATCAATGTTGTATTTATCTTCATTGATCTACAAGGAAACCGAATGTTTAAAATTACAGGGGGTGCAGGGGGGAGGATGGGGAAGGGGGGGGGAAACAAGAGTTACAGAGCCAAGAAAATAGTAGCGGATGGCTGAATTAACTAGAGAGAAAAAGCCCAGGATATATAAAACATGGACACTGAAAAATAAAATAAGGGAGGGGGGATGGTACAGCAAGTAAAACATGGCAAAATTTACATATGGATGAAAAGTAAAATCGGAAATAAAAAATAAATCATGCCAAAAAGCAGTTCAAGGCAGAACCACACTGAAACAAACATTTGCTTATGGTCTTCATGTACTATAGATAATATATCAGAATTGCTTTTTTTTTTTTAATCAACCATTAGACTTTTTTTTTTTGTTTTTTTTTTTTTTGTTTTTTTTTTTTTGCACTCCTAAAATTCTACTTTGTCTTGTATACAGATTCCAATAAGAACACTGCACGATTAGCACAAGGGGTCCACGGAAAATTGTCCTTGCTTGCCAGCGATCCTGCCCACAACACAAAAAAAGAGGGGAAAAAAAAAAAGGAAAAATAAAATAAGGAAAGGGTCTGCCGCATGGTACTGTGCCAGTTCCATCTGCTTCTGCCAGCTTGAAGAGTAGGAAACCAGGATTCCCTTCCAGGAGCGCGCCGTCTCTCCTCCCTCGCCGAACTGTCCCTTGCGTCTGTACAAAAAACCCCAGTCTCTTTCTCTGTGAAACACCACGAGCCGCCCGCGTCCTGCTCACACGCCGCTTCCACCGCTCTCCGTCGTTGCGAGTTGGTTGTTTTTGGGTTGGTTGTTTGTTGAGCCTTCCTCCCCCCAGCATCCACTACGACCTGCCTCCAGGTTCTTGCATAGTTGAAGTATATATGCCGTACGTAGCGCTCTGAGTGTGAATTTCTGACTGTGACGAGAGTATGAGTTGTAACCATGTTAACAAATAACCAGAGTGGTTCTAGAAACCATTTTTATAAAGTCTACCTATGTTAAGAATTTAATATCGGTGTACATTTATATTAACAGAGTATTTACAGTTCGCTTTCTGTTTTTTGTTGTTTTTCTTTTGTTTAAAACAAGAAGTCAAAAAAAATCCTCTTAAATTTCTGCATAATATAATAAGGCAAAAAACAAACAGTTTTGTACATTATTATTATTATTAATATTTTAATATATATCTGTAACTTCGGTTCCAAAGTACCAAGGTAAGCGATCGATGGGCCTCAGAAGGGAACCTCACAGTGGACTGTAAAACTACAGTATTTCCATAAATAATACTTTTAAGAAACCCTGGGTATTTTTTCTTAAGGATCCGAGGCCTTTAAAATGCAAATTCAACTAAAAACAAAAGCAAAATTTCTTCTTTTTTTTTTTTTTCTTTTTTTTCTTTTTTTTTCCCCCCTACGTGAATAAAGAGCACAAAATTAAAAAAAATACAAATCCATTAAAAATGTTTCTCACATTTGGGAAAAAATGTACAAACTTCTTCTTTTTTTAACTCTTTTTTTTTTTCTTTTTTTTTTTTTCTTTTCTTTTTTTTTTTTTTAAGCACAGAAACAAAAAACCAGAACCCAAAAATCAATACCTATATATTAAATTCCCATTCTCAGCAACTTCCTTGTTGGAAAGCCTGCACCCCCGACCCCGTTATTATGGAAATGTGCTTAACTTCTACAAATTTTACATTAAAAAAAAAAAAAAAAAAAGTTTACAGCAGTGCATTTTGTAAAAGGTTTTCTGTGGTTTTTTTTTGTTGCTTTTTTTTCCTGTTTGTTGGGTTTTTTTTCCTTTTTTTTTTTCCTTCTTTTTTTTTTTTTTTTTAAATTTCTTTTTTTTTTTTTCTTTTTCTTTTTTTTCTTTTCCCCCCCGTTCCCCGTTTGCTTTATATACAGGAGGGTTTAAAATCCCGCGTGGGGGACTATCGGGCCTCTACTTCTTTGGGGTTCCTAGAGGGGGAGTAGTCCCTGGACTCTGAGTTAGTGAGCGGAGTAGTCCTGCGGGGGGAGGCAGGCCGGGTGCTGCTCGCTGGCACGAGGGGCGGCGGGGCGCTCAGCGCCGCGGTCGGAGGGTTCCTGTTCAGAATCCCGTTGTGCATGGCAGTGGATGGACTCAGTCTGGGGTAATGCATCCCGCTCAAATGAGGCATGAAGGATGGCACGTGTGCCAGGTGACTTTCGATAGGGGACGAGTGCAAGTGGTGCATTCTGGCACGCTCAAGTTCTTCCCGTAAGTGCAAGCGCTCTCTTTCCTCCACTTGCCGCAACCGCTCCTGCTCTCGGCGCGCTTCCAGAAGGTTCTCGTGGTTGTAGTCGTGTGGCTCCCTGTCTCTGTAAGAACGCTCGTGGTCATAAAACCCGGAGGTGGTAGGGAACCTGTGGATGGGATCCGTCCGGAGCTGGAAGTCCATTCGACGGTGCAGGTCCAAGGTCCGGTGGTAGGCATCTCGCAACGGGTCCCTCATTGGGTCCCAAGAAAATCCGGGATGTGGCAGCCTCTCTCTTCCTGACAAAGGATTCATGCCGATGAGCGGGGTCATCATCCTGCTGCGGTCCAGCACATTCATGTTGTTCATCTGGTGCACGCTGCCCATGGAGATAGGCATGGAGGCTGCCATCGAGGGAGGCAACGATAATCCGTGCAAAGTAGGGGGCGGGGGATGCTCCACTGATCGGGAGTGCTGTGAAGGCTCAGAGCCCACCACCAGCACATCGCTGTCTTCCTTCCTCTCCTCTTTGACCTTGATGTCATTCTTAATCTTCTGGAGGTCACTGGGAAGCTCTGTCTTTCTCTCCACATCCTTGCTCATTAGATTGGTAAGCTTCAAGCTCTCACTTAGTGCAGGTTTGCTGTATGGGGATACAGACTGGATTACTGGCTTTGTGTTGTCCTCAGAGGGTCTCTTATCATGGCTTGGAGTTTCCTTCACTGGGGAACGGCTCTCTTTAATCTTGTGTTCCGCTATGGGCGGCTCTCTCAGCCGGTCAGGGTGCTCTCGCTCGGGCTCTTTGGACCTTTCCCTTTCAGCGAGGCTCACCTGCCTGATGGGATCGCTGGAGGTTTGGCTGTTGCTGCGGATGAGATTGCTTATCTGATGCGTCACTGGAGCTGATGCCGGTGAGGATCTGTTTGAATGTCTGTTTTTATCCATGAGGTCTCTGCAAAAAAAAAAAAAAAGCACAAATACGTCCTTGGGTTTGTGCAAACAAAGATACATGTGATATTAAACACACATAGCGCTGTGCCTACCTGCACCATTTTAGATTGCTCAGAAAACAATTTGAAAAGCTCTGCTAGCATCAGCTACAGCTGTGGAATTCCCTGCAAGGGACGAACCACCTGCCTACAGGTAGTTCACAAGGCTAGTTCACCATTCACTGAGAAATGAAGGAAAGAAGTACAGATGGTTGACTGCTTTTTAAAGAAGGTGGTTATTGTGTGTGCACACCTCCCGCTGCCAGACAATCATTTCCTTGGCTACAACTTCCTTTACTGTATGGATCCTTTCCTAGAGCACGGACCTAGGCACACAAAACAGAGCTGTTCTGGAAACCTATGGAAAAGTATGCAGGTCCTTCATGAGACGGCCTCAACAACCAGAAGCAGCTACAAGAGGATGATCATTTTTCTGTGGAGCTGCAGTGAAGTGTGTGCTGTTGGCATTCTGTCGGTTCAGACAGGTGCTTAAGGAAAACATCCCTGCACAGGCCAAGAAAAGGAATGAGGGCCTGCAACAAGGAGCTAGGGGTTTGAGAGAACGTCCATTGTGTAGAAGAAGCAGTGAGAATGGGATTTATATTTTTGCCTCTGAGCAAGCCAAATAGTTGCACTTATTCCCATGTCCTTAAGAGAATAAATAATGCCACCTTTTAGCAGCACTTTGCTCTGAATGACAGATGCTTTAAATGCAGAGTGTGATGGTGTGATTGAGAGAAGTGTTATGCTGGAGGGGCTCAGTGATGTCTTCCTTTTGTGCTGAGTTTGTGTTTGAGAGCTGCAAGGCGAGAGTGCTGAGAACTGGAGGTGTTTGGGGTAGTTCAGTATTTATCCTTTATGATTACAGTTGCTAACCCAGGTTTCTCTCTCTGTGGTAGTCCTGATTGCTGGTCAGGGATATAGGTTATTAAAACCATGTCCAAACATGGATGCTGGGGACAGCTTAGGCTGAATTAATAGAAACGTAATAGAGATGTTAACCCCTGTGTGAACACTCTTGAGAGTGAAGTAACCTTGGTTTAGAAATGATTTATGCTAAAGCCAACAAGGGAGCTTCCTATCTGAATGACTATTCATACAAGGGTGTCAGACAGTTTAACACTGAAAGCAAGACGATTCTCAGCCTACTGCTTCTATGTAATCTTGTTCACAGGCACTGCCTGAAGAGCTCATTAAAAGCACTCCAGGCAAACTACAAAACCCCGATCAGCAGTCAAATACACACATCTAAGGCTTGCAGGCTTCTACTGCCCACAAAGAAATAGACTGTTGGAGACAGCCAGAGTCTGAAATATAAAGAACTTCAAAATCAAAATGTAAAGCTTCAGAATCATAAAGCTGGAAGCTAATGACGTATCTATAGCTCAGGAGATGCAGTTCTGTCATCGTTAGTAAGGGTTTGCCTACAGTGTAATTTTTTAAAATCACTTTTACTAATGAATTCATGCATACTGCTCCAGATACAGACATTTGCATTTTTATCTTGTTAAAGTCCAGCTAACACTTGAGTTTATCCGTGTACCTGCAACGAGAGCTACGACTGTCTACAAAGGACCCATCACAATACCACTTCCACCCTTGCAGAATCTGCGGCACTGCCAAAGGAGGCTGCAGAAAGTGGCCACGTACCCCTGAAAGCACAGACACGCTCACTTTCCCAACCTGGTGCTTTTTAGTAACCCACTAGCAGGGAAGGAAAGATGAGCCTACTGTACTTCCACAGAGGACAAAACTTAAGAGGCAGAGGTTTCTTTTGTGCCACTAGTACTTACGCTTATCTGGGGGACATGGCTATCAGCTGCTTCAGAGACAATCAATGTTTTGCTCTGAAGGTGATTTTACGATGGGAGCTGACAGCGAAGGAAAAATGAGGAAAAAATACAGAGGAAAAAGAGGACTGGAATAAACGGCTCAAAAGCAGACACTGCTCACCTCTCTTTGTCTCTGTCGTCTTTACTCAGAGAAAGATCCCTCTTCTCGGGCTCCCGCTCCCTGTCTCTGTCATGGTTCGTCACTGAGGAGCTTCGCTCGGAGTCGCTCGGCTTGGGCCACTGTGGAGGTGTTGGGAAGGACGGCGGGGTCCGATGGAGTCTGTTCCATGGCTCATGGGGATTATTGAAATTCTGCAGGTTTGGGCCGTCTTTGTGAGTAAAAATGTTGTTGTGAGCTAAAATAATGGCGGGGGAGGAGGAAGAGTTAAGGATAATTCAAACCAAATCATTACAAATGCATTTTGCACAAGACAAAGCAAAACCAGAGCTGTCCTTTCAAGACTTCTTAATGTGGAGTTCATGGCGAGGGGGAGCTGCTAGCAGGGGGTCAGAGATACCTCCGGCGCTGGCCAAAGACCCACCAGCTCTTTTAAGGCCACTGGCGGAGGAAGCTTTAGCGATGTACGTCTAAATAACTCAGAGATGACTTATGAAAACGCCCAGCTCCTTTTCTGCCCCCCGCCCCTGCAAAGGTTCCAGCATAAAAGCAATACTCTTCCTCAGCTCCCCTCACTGGCAGAACCTTTAATTTCTGGGTAGTTACAAGCAATCAGCCGCCTGCAGCTGAGTATTCAAGGACTTTTTGTTAAAGAAACCAGACTATTTGGTGGTACGTATGTATGTGTATAAAAACAGAGCTTGGCTGTAGGTTTTTTACAACAGTCACATGATCTTCCTCCATCAATCTTCAACTGATTCCTGTCACACCATGAGATGCATAAGCATGCTCTCCTATGTGTGGCTCTCAAGCATGTCTTGCCTACAGGTAACATGTTTTTGAAGTACAATCATTTTATACAGGCAATTTAAACTTCAGATACTGGTTACAGAGAAAGGCTACACTCTGATCAGGAGAAGCATCAGTAGCCGTCCCCCTGTCCATCACCACTGTTGAAGGGTGCTATCTTAGATGTCCATGGTGTGCCAGAGCTCAGCGGGTCAAGCAGCTCCAGCACCCCTAGGAACACACAAGGCAACAGCCTTCAGCAGTGAGGAGACAAAGAGCACAGCTACTGATGTCTGTGACATGCAGAAAAGCTCCCACCGCAGAGACCTGGAAATCTTAGGTGCAGTGTTTTCAGATAGGAGAATGGAGGTTAGGAAATAAACTTCTTTAAAAACTACCACCAGCTGCTGTAAATATTAGCATGTGGCTTTTCTGGAAGGGATGTTTGTCTGCAGTAACCCAGCCAGTACTTACTCAGAGCATGACTGCCTAATCCTCCAAAGGCATTGCTGCCTAAGTTCCCAAGGCCGCTGAAGGTGCTTGACCTGCTAAATGGATCTGGAAAGGCAAACAGGGATTTAGCAGGCATTTAGCCAAGAATGTTGGAGAATGAAATGCACCCCTCCCCTTCTTAACGGTCTGAATCCAAGTAGGATTAGGCCAGACTTTAAGCTGATCCTTCTCATCGCAAGGTTCTTTGCACAGAAAATTCCCAGCATGTTAAAATGGAGAAGGGATTCAGTGCTCACCCTGCAAACAGGTGCTGCAATAAACTTTCGTATGCCAGTCAGAGGGGAGCACGAAATTAAGTTCTATAGCTGCAATTAAGGTGGCTGTTGCTAAATTGCTGACTCCCCTATCAGCAGTAATACCAGAAGCACTGCAATTGCTTTGGAAGAACATCAGCAGGCTCCTAGGTCAGTGAACTGAGGGGGATGCACTGTTTCACTGTCGTTTCTCTATACAACCTTTTGCCCTCTGTAATGGTGACAGAGACAGTCCTAAGCTAAGTGCTATGGACATCCATCCATACACCAACTAAACGCATGGGTCTGTTTGTGCCCAAATCCTCTCCCGTAACTGCTTCCTTCATCACAGCGGTGGTGGAAATGATAGCGCGGCCTTAGCCTTCCTGACACTTGTTTTTTCTTTAAGTCCTGCCTTTTACTTCACCCGAGGCACCCATCACCAAGGGGTTCCTCTCCGAGTGCCCAACTCAGGTTTACACCCTCCAAAGACAGCTGCAGGTTAAGATCTTACTGCTTTCCTCCTGGTCATCTCGAAACAACTCCTACCTTCTGCCCACCAACTTTCTAGCTGTCTCTTTACAGTATTTAACTTGCCATGTTACAGAAGATGAAGTGCTTCCCATTTCCTAATGGACGTTCTTATACCTAACACACCAAGGCAAACAGCACAAACAGCTTGAAGTTTTACACCAACAGCTATTCACTTATTTACTTATTTTGAAATAGCTGTTCTTGCCCCTCCCCTCATATTTTTTGTAGCTGGTGACTCTGCAGGGATACAGTTAGTTTTGACAGGACGTTCAGGAATTGTAAATCTAGGTATTTGCAACGGAAAGAAGTCTACTGGGTCATGTGGCATGCTGCATTTACTGACTGGGTGTTACTACAACATTAATCAACAGAGCTTGATCTTTAATTGGCAATGAGCTGCTTGTGAGCTTTCAGAAGGAGGAAATTTGAAAAAAATCAAGCTCTACTTACTGCCAATTAGGAAACTGAAAGACTGGCAAAATGTGCAGAACAGCTACTTGCCAGGAACCGTTCAGTGAACCTCAGTAAAGAACAAAGCCAAGAACTTTCATAGGTGAGAAAGGGTATGGGAGGAGCCCATGTCAGACTTGAGGTACCTCTGAAGTAAAACCTCCTGTTTCCCTGGGCACATTTCAATAGCACAGAAGGGCTCCAGAGGTCAGGTTTCAGCTTGTGTGCAGTGCTACGCCCTCCCCTCTCAGAGGAGGGGGGTCTGCCAATCCCACTCCTCTCCTTTGGAGAGGACAGAGGGTGTGCTGGGAAGCTGGTGTGGGCAGGACTTCCGAGTGAGCTTCTCATCCCCGGGACAGTTCTATCCTCTCCCTCCACTACTGCTACAGTGCCTCAGGCAGAGCCATGCTGAGAACCAGGACTGGGTCAGAAGTGTAAAGGTGAAGGCAGGGTTTACTTACACTTACCTGCCAAGTGGTTAGTAGGCAGGAAACTGCTGTGATGAGGTGAAGGACCAAAGGGGGTGGTGGCTGGATGCGTCGCACCTGTGAGAACAAGGTCACTTTTTAGTTCAGTGGCAGGTGACAGAGACCCTGGCCATCAAACTCAAGAACCACAGCCAAAGGCGCAGACAGCAGGGGAAAACCTCAAACAGCGGCTGAGTGAAGTAAGGGTGGGATTTCTTTGGGTGCTCTTCAAAGGACCAGGAGACACTGAGAGGCACTGAGTGCTGCTGCTCACCTTCTGTAAGGGGGCAGTGAATCTCCCTGGCTGGTGTTTTCAGTCATCTTGCATTTACACTAAATAGGGTCAGCTCAGGTTATGGGCCCAGACAGAAGGCACTTGGAAGTGACTGTGTCTAAATGAAACAGCAGTTAATGATAGGTATGTAGGGAACATCAATCACAGCTCTCCCTCAAAAGCCCCATCCATGCTCTCACATCTGACCCTGCAGCCACAGGCTCCCCCATGGCATTTCTTCCTCTCCTACACACTGCCCTCCGGGAAAGGAACAGCACAGCTTAGCACAGTGCTTTACGTTAGGTTGAGGTGAGGTGAAAGAATGGGCTGAAACGAGCCAGTCTGTCCTGCATTCCCACTTGGACCAAGCTCATGCTCAGGTGGGTTCAAAAGAAAAGCCAGAGCAGAAAACAAAAGAATTGCTACTGGTGCAGGCAAACACACACTGAGCCAAACAGGTTTGCAACTGTATCATGTGAAAGCACTGGTGTCCCCTGGCACAGGGATACATGCGTTTTGGAGGAAGATGGATTCCCACATATACAGGAACTGACTGTGTTTGGGAATCTCCTGGGCCTGACTTTAGTCCCTTGAGATCAGCACAGATGATCTGCAGGATGCACCTAAAATCTAGTTTTGAATATTTACGCTTCAGACATGCACAAAAACCCTCTGCAAATATTTGGGCCGTGACGTCCATTCAGTGCCTCCTCTGCCTGTACTCTGCAAACAAAGCAGGATTATCAACTATCACAGCTTTCAGCTGCTGCCTGGATGCAACAACCTGTGCCTCCCTTGCAGAAAGCAAAAGTTGCCATACTAACTGTTTCATCTTGTTAGAAACTTGTCATTCCACACAACGACAGAAGCAGCACATTCCCAAGGACGGGATTTTATGGGGGTGCTGGTCAGTCCAGGACCTGGTTTTCCTTGGTGCCAGAATTCAGAGCGCTGAAAAACGCACTTGTGTTCAGATATGAGCAGTCTATAAAGCCTGAGAGGGAGACAGTGCTTCCCATCCCTCACCAGCTTGGGCACCACAAACCTAAGCAGCCAGAAAATGAGTTGAGGCAACTTAAGAGAGACCACGGGTATGAGACCTGAAGTTATCTATAAACATTCTGACTGCTCCAATGCCTCAAGACAGATGGAGACTGTCATCTTTCTAATCCTTTAAGATTTCAGAAGGTGTATAATGGATGGGAGATTTCTTCAAAGGAGACGGCTTACAAACTCAACTACACGGGCTGATAATAAAAAATCCTCTGGAGAAAGCTGGTAGCAGCATTGCAGGCTGTCAGGTAGTTATTAAATATAGTGTCTGCCAGGCAGCCGAACATCCGTCCTGCAGACAGGTGGCCCTAAGATAACTTACGTCTCCCACAGTAACTAGGCAATGCGACAGAAGCCATGATTCACATCGACGACACGCTTGTTCGATAAGGTGAAAAGAAAGCCTCACATATTGCAGAGCGAAAGATTTATTCATCTCTATATTACTGCTGCAATGTTTGCTCACTTTGATAGCACTCTTTACCTAGAGTTAATGTGATGGCTGTTGTGATTAATACACTTGTGAACAAGCTGCTATAAGGTTGTTTCTCTCCAGTAGAAGTTTTTTATTAATTTGCCTTCTTTAATATATGTATTCCACACTGTTCCACTCTTGCTTTTACGAATGGAGAATCAAGCCATTCTTGCACCTTTATAAGAGAAAAAGCTCAAGATACCAATTAGGCCGGTGCTTTGATTCAGCAGACTGTTTCAGCCTGGTAGGGTAAGCTCTGTCCAAGATAGCATTCAGCAGTAAAACCATACAGGAGGCAAGATTCTTGTAATGACAACACTGGACAGCCTGAGCCACTGGTAAGGAAACAGCTGCCACAGGAGAACAGGTGGAGGGTTGTAAATCAGCTGTGCTTGTGCATCCAAGCAGACGCAGTAAGTATCTCAGCTACATACTATCAAAGTATCATGATAAAGACCAAAATATAGGGAAGAGTTCAACAACATGCAGCTAGAATCAGCAGCAACTGTATGCAGTGGAAACCTGCATTGAAGCTTTAAGACTTTTCACCCACAGATATGGTCTGAAGGACACTGAACCACTAACTGGAGTTCCTGAAGGCCACCTGACACACACTCAGATGTCACCTCCCACTGAAGTTTCAGCTCCATTCAGTTCTGCTGCGTTTCGGTCACGCTTGGGCCCAAACTCACGGAGCACTTCTAACCTCATTCACTTCAACAGTAATGATTCAATACTGCATCATAAAAGCATTACATTTGTTGTCAATGAATTACACACATAAGGGGCTGAACTGTACCATATCAATTGTCAGCCCACGGAGAGGTGATTTTAGCATCTCAAACAAAGAAATTCAGCAGAAGCCCAGGGGTAGTTTGAGCCCAGGGAACAGAACAAAGCCAATATCTGGCAAATGGGCACCAACATGAAAAGCACCAGTGACCTCCAAAGAGAAAACGTCATTGCAGCCTCCCGTGGTCGGAAACATCAAGAACAGTGCACTGAGGCTTACTGCACTCCTGTTAATTAATTGTAATTACTTCTCCAACATACTGGAAAGCAATTTATCTACATAAACAGTAGTTACTTAAAAAAAAAAAAAATCCAATGCTATTTTAAGCCTTAGAGATGGCTGCACTTAGAAATATGTAAGGGAATTCTACATTTAAAAAACAAATGCTTAAAAAATACACCTTCTCTGCTATTCTTTGATGCTGTCAGTGAAGTCTTCCACTTTACAAAGCCCCCAGGTCTCCAGAAAACAAACACAACTAGATGAGTAGATGAGCTAAGAAGAACACAGCAAATATATGAGCAAGAAAGAAACCAGGACCACTTCCAATCCTATGCAACGGAAACATTTTCAAGTGTTTTGTCAAAATTGCTTTTTAATATCCCTCCACAGTCTATCAGTGAGGCACATAAGAAGCAGCCGCATAGACACAACTTCAAGAACCAACTGCTGCAGCTCAGTGATGCAGAGAACTCACAGCCCCATCCCCAGTGCCTCCATATCCCCTGGAGCAATCTTGCCCACTTCAATTTTGGAGGCATACACAGCTGTAGAGATACACTTTAAATACAGTGGGTTATTTTTTTTTGGGGGGTAGCGGGGAGAGGAAGCAACAAGTGATGAGCTGCCCCTACCTGTGGTAGAAAACAGAGGCCTGGCAAGGTCCTGTGGATAATGGAAGCCTGGAAACACTCCAGGGGCAGGAGGTCTGCTGAACAGGTCAAGTTTGCCGCCTATCTCGAGCTTGTGGGGATCCAGCTGCATTTGCTGCCAAATGATACAAAAACAGTCTCATTATGCATTACATTACCTTTTTTTTTTTTTTTAATGGGAGAAAAAGCAGGGGAGTTGAAGCTTGTTGCTGCTTAGCACTGCCAGGGAGAGTTAGTAAGAGTGACAGCAGCATCTCTGGTCACGTACCACAGCCATGCTCTGACAGCATCTATAAGGCCATTTCACTCCACAGCCTCTCAGCTGCCTGCCTCATCCACATGAATAAGGTCTGAAGTGAGCGCTCAGCCCCTCAGCACACACTGGAGCATGCAACATGATACACCGAGCGTGCTGCTCCGCGGGAGCAGTCAGCAGTCTCAGCCTGACAAAAAATATTCTGAGGGCAGAAAGCTGCCGACAGAAGCCCTGGGAGCTGGGTGACGGACTCGTCTGGTTTGCTTCTCCAGTTTGGAAAGCGAGAGATGTTTTTAGACTGTGTCTTTCCTCCAGCCAGCATCACTCAGCATGAAGGTATGGGGAGAGGGATGAAGAAAACTGACTACGAGTCTCATCCAGGGGCTATTTTTACCCTTCCCCTACAGAAGCAAGCATGGCCAGCCCAAGGAACTGCACCAAAGTCAAAAACATGCATGCCTCTTGATAAGTACACATCTTCAAAATATATTTAGTTGCTGAGCAAAAGGGATGTAACTCTTAGAAGTACTTATTCAAGCACTTAATATTCCTCATTCATGGGACAAAACCCTACAGCAGGACCTATGAAAAATACCACTCTACAGAAGTCACATTTCTATTCTGTCTGCCAAGGGAGCTCTGAGCCCACAGGAGCACCCCGGTGTACCTGCATCTTGTCACCTGCCGAGGTTCACAGCCACCACATCTTCGCTGCAATGCAGAAAGCCCAACAATCTCTAACACAGGAACTATCAACCTACTCTCCAGCTCTATGTTTGGTAAAACATTCTTCACAGGATCAGTCATTTAATCCTTATTAGGATAATACTCCATATTCCACAGGAGGTACTTGAACAGAAGGGAAATGGCACTGAACATCCATGCTGCGTACAAAGCTGGATTTGGGGCAAAGCAGCCCTCCATTTCTCTTCTCTGTCTCTGAACATTTAGTTTCTCCTGCTCATTTTGTTATCCTTCAACCCAACTCCCTTGCCCTCAGGTATACCATGCAGCTGCTACTACAAATATTAGAAGGACTGAACGTGTTAGTTAATCAATACAGGCTTGCTTCCGCCTCATCTGTCACTACAACACAACGTGTAAGCCAGAAGACTTGGCTTTGTTCCATAAACTGTCTGAATTACCTTTATCTTTTGCTGGTGATGGTAGATCTGCCAGGCGATCTGTACATGAACCGCACACCACTTCCCGGGTTTCTGCAATGGCAAACGCAAGAATTTAGATTAATTTATAAGTTAGCAATCTACATCAGATAGAAAGTTTCATTTCCCCTGCTGTCTAGCAGCTGAGCAATGAGAAAGGCTGATTACTAAAATGGCACAATAGATGACTGACACTTTTTTTCTGTACTGCAGCTGATGGTGTTTAAATTAAGAAGGAAAGAAACAGGAAGAATGTGGGATGTGGGAAATCTTCATCTCATGGAGACCTGAGATCTCTCACTCTCAGGCCTTATTCTCGTACTTATTCTCTCTCCTTCATAAACTCAAATAAATGGCTGCAAAGAACACTACAACATGCTGAAGAGAAAGGAGACAGTACTTAACCATCCTCTTTCTGGAAAGAGCCCTGTTTATTCATCCTCGCTGCACTGGGCCTGCAAGCTAACTCATGTGTGGTCATTAAGACTGCTTGCCTTTGGGGAGGAAAAGTGTATGGACAAAGACTGGCCAGGGATGAGCAGCGCCACAGCTGAATGAGTTACTATTTGTCAGCTGACCTGCAGTACCCACTACAGAGCGTTTTTAGGAAACATGAGAATCCCAGACAAAACACGGTGACCTAAGCCACCATGAATGCGATCATTTGTGAATGTCTGCCCACGCTCACAGTCATTTATTTCTGTGACCCTTACTTCAAACTGTGAACGATTAATGTACAAAAATGGATGCAAAACATGGATGGGATTCAACCTGTAAGTTATTAATCAGAAGTCGCTAAGACCCAACAATGACGCTGTTTTAAATAAAGGATGAGCTTGAATTTTTCTACAGGATACGTTAAATGTCAAAAACACATGCACATAATATATATAAAATCCCCCACAAACCTTACTTACTCTTACTGGTGGCCTGTAAGGGTCTGACACCTATGGAAAAAGCAGAAAGAAAACAATCAGTCATTCTAAAACTAGTAAGTATACAGAAAGGTGGGGAACTTCCTTCCTCCGTGTAAGTAAAAGCATTCAGAAAGCAGTGTTCCAGAGAAGTCCCCAGTGACAAGGGAAACCTAAAAGGCTTAAAGCAAGCTTAAAACTTCACTTTCATTCCTCGCAGCAGACTCAACAGAATTTTATGACAAACAATGCAGCTTCATACTGGTAAATGAACAGTACACATGCTTTTCTGAACCTTATAATTGCTCTGAAACGGAATGCATAAAACTACTCTCCGAGTGATGCTTTGGGGAAGGTCCTTGAAGAAGTTTCCTGCCTCATTTCCCTCTGACTTTGTTTAAAAAAGTCAATGCATCTCTTTGCATTCAAGACTGGTGGAGGCCACAGTTGTCTCATCAATAAAAGAAAATTCAGTCTGGACTGCACTTTCAGAGTCTTGAACGGCCAATTTACTTGTCAGCTGCTCTCTCTCTTTTTTTTTTTTTAATGAGCAATCACTCCGTTTACTGTAAACCCAGAGCTCAAAGGAAGGTGATATAGCATTGCCTACCCCCGGAGTCTTCTGCAGCAGCGTATGGTGGACTGTGCCTGGTCTACCAGCTACGTCGATAGGGTTTGAAGTCTGAAAGACAAGAGCAGTGAGTGAATAAAAGTGTGTCATATCAACAGCTCATTTAACATCTCTATTAGATGTTAACAGCATTTATTATTCCATGTTTGTACTGTGCTTCAAACACGCATATCGCTACATTAGTGCTAAATGTTATCTCTTACTGACAGCCAACAGCATTTAATCACTGTGTCATCAATTATTTAGCAGCAGAATTACAGCAGCACCCCTAAGCCCCAGTTGGAATACCAACCCCACTGTGCTAGGCAGTATGCAAGTGGATGGGAAGAGACAGTCCCTGCCCCCAGAAGCTTATTCTTTAGACAAAACAGGCAGCCAATAGGAGAGGAAACAAGAGAGGCAGATTGATTCCCTCAGTGTTTCAGGCAGCAGCCAGTACCACAGTCAGAACAACTCAAGCATTCTAATCCTGCATTCCACCTATTGGGCCGTGGCCTCTTTCCATCCAGGGCAAGACCATACAATGGTTACAAAGGCAACAGCCCATCTATTTGCTTTGACAAGGCAAAATGAGAAACCTTAGAAGGTGCTTGTGGGTCTTTTATAGCTTTGCATTGTTTATCCCATTATTTTCCAGCAAGAATTGAACACCTCATTGAATGAATCCCTGTTCCTCCTCCTCCTCTGGTTCCCACCTGTTGCCCTGTTCTAGTCAATCCCGTAGAACTCGTTTGTCTTCTCACTCTGGAATTCATCCATCTCCCACTCCCAGATCAACTGCACCTGGTGCCTCCACACAGCTGAGTGCAAAGGGGTTAAACCTCATTCCCCGAGCAATTATTTGACTCACACTGTAGGTCAAATTATAGTAGATTTCAACTGTGCAAGGAACAAGTAAAATTACGGGGGTGGAAGGTTTTCATTTGTCTAGGGCTATGTAACTTCCAAATTCATTAAAAACAGAATTCTGGTGTGTGTGGAGGTAAGTCATCAAGCTCCCCAGGCAGAGCTGAGCTCCCAGGGTCAGTCTGACAGCTGAGGTATATGTAAGGTGGCAAATAAGTTACAGCTATCATACAGGCAAGAGTTTTAAGATCACAACACGTTAACAGCATGGTGTCATCCTGTCCCTTTGTCCCCTGGAGAAAGATGTGAAAGCTTCCTCCAGCAAAGCACACTGAATACTTCTGACCTTTTCAAGTTCTTAGCTTGTGAGAAATGCCTTTGGGAAACTCACTGAGAAGTTTACCGTCAGCCTGGATTTATGTGCAGTGGATTTACACACACAGCTGTAGGCAACTGACATGGGAAGGGGAAAAACAAAACCAAGACCTCTGCTTTGGAAACCAAGAAGTGCAGGATTCAGCATGCCAAAACCAAGTCATCAGCTCTGTAGTGATTAAGAAGGCTTTGGTCAAACAGCTTAGGAGGGAGAGCATGGAAAAATGATGCAGTAACAATGCAACAGACTTGAGTGGCTTTGCTGAGCAGCTCAACTCTGCCTCCTCTACGAAACTAACCTGCCAAACGAAACGAAAACGAAAATAACCTGCCAAAGTGGCAGATCCATTTCTCAACCTTTTTTTCTTTTGGGATGTTAGACTGCAGGCAAATACAGCACGGTCCAGAGATCATGCGCTGTTAGTGACTAACCATCGCACCGGAGTGTGACCCTGAGCTGTTTAAACTCAAACTAGCAAAGATTCTTTTTATCTATCATTAAAATGAATTAAATCTGCATATAATATGGCTCCGTTTAAAGATGCGAAGGGTCTGTGCTCGCTTTTTCCTTCTTGCCATACCATTGCTTCTCTGTGATCCACTGGCATTTCACAGTAAGATGGTATCTACACAACTCTGCAGTGAAGGTGGAAGCCGGAAGAGCATGCTGTCTGCGCAGCAGAAGCTCCTCATTAACAGCAGCCTTACAGCAAAACTCAACTCTCCTTTCATGCGAAAAAAAAATGTCATTTCCACATTATTTGTGCAGCTTTTCTTGGAAAATAAAAGTTCAGATCTCGACGACTTGGGGTCCACAGGGAACCCCTGGCTTCCATGCAAGAATAGCAACAATCTCGCCCAGGGATACCTACGTCCCTTCCCTCTTGCTCCCTCTGCTTAGATGCAACTGCTACTCTCCCAGCTCTGTAGTCATTACATACAGCACTGTTGTAGAACAAAGCCATTTTAGAGGCTTTGCTATTTGCAATTTATCCAGGAAAAAAAGATAATTTAAGAGATTGGGTGGGTACTGAGGAAATACTTGAGGTTCTATCAATAAAATGAAATTAATCAGGAAAGTTGCATGAAACCTGACTTGCAGTGGTTGGTTGCTGACCTCCGCTGACATCAGTGAGAAAAGCACACTGCACAGTCCTAACTGGCACGGCTACAGAAATGACCTTCCAAATGCAATCAGAACAGCACTGGCTACAGTGCTCGTTCTTAAACTCCTCTAAGACAGCAGCAGAGCTCTATGGAGACGCAGTTCAAGATAAGAAATCTCTTATGCAAGGAAGACAAACACACGACATCTTAAAAATGGAATAGATGCTCTATTTTCAAACCAATGCTATATTCACATTTCTTGGTTGGAGGGATGTAACGCTTTAGATAATAAAAAGAACACGTATGGGAGAATAAAAACAGTGCACACCACAGAATTCATCGAAAACGGTGGTTATCATGGCAATACCTCAAAATGCCAGTCAGTGCCAGCTGTAATGATATGTTACATGTGCAGTGCACCTTTCAAACATTATCTCCAAGAAGGTTGCAGGCATTAATCGACCCTTACAAACCCACTGCAAGATAACATTATGGATGAGGAAGCTGAGGAACAGAAGATTCAAGCAACTTGCCCAAGGTCAGACAGCAGTGGAGCTGGGAATAAAAATTCAGATCCTTTGCCCTGCTCTAACCATTTCTAGCTGTCTCTTCCTATTGTTCTCACACTTGTACAGTCAATTTATCCTTCTTTCTGGGAATAAACACAGCCTATCTTTTGCAATCTCAGTCTGTTAAATTTATAAAACGATTTGAGACTCATCGGTCTAACATTAGCTGTAGATACGTCAATCAAATAATGCGTTTGCCTGCATGCTTCTCCTCCAGGTTCAGCTGACCTCCCAAGTGAACCGCTACATCCTTTTCCAAGGAACAATCTGCAGCGCCAAGAGAAAACTTCTGCTCAAGCGTTGGCTGCTTTGTGTAGCGGATGCTCATTGACCTGCGGGGCGAGCGCTTCCAACCCTGCGTTGCACTTCTGCTACTTCAATCATGTGCTACAGAATCACCAGGGACGCAACTCTGAATACAATTTCTCTCCCAGCAAAAGAACAAAGCCTTCAAAGAAGAAGTCTGTACCTTCGGTTGAAATGCTCCCTGAAGTGACCCAAAGGGACCTGAATGTGGAAGCATGGGTGGCATTCCAGGCATTGCTGGAGGATAGGTTGGAAAGAACTACAAAAGAAAAAGAGATGCTTATGTCACAGGACAACTTGAACAGCAGCGGAGCTAGGTGCCAGGCCTGGCACACACAAAAATAGTAAAGTGTCGAACAGGTGCCACAGTGAATATACACACTAAATTTGCTTTCAAAATTTTTAAGAGCAAAGCCAAAACTTGGAAAATGTGATCATCTGATGAGTTTTCTCAATAGTGCTGAACGTGTCTGTCTTTAAAATTTGAGGAACTATCGCAGGAAGCGCAGAGCATTCACCATTCTTGGAGGAAATGGAATAATTTGGCTTCTGTGTTCATTTTTGGTTAACTTTGTGGTTTTCCGGAGTAGTAAACAGATTGATCCTGTTTGGAAATACGATCTGCTTTCATTTTCAAAGCAAAAAAGAACCACAAGATGCTCTACTGCACACTAACCACAGGCAACATGCACACCGCCTTGCGGTTGTGTGGGCTGGGTTAAGTTTTGCTTAGGTCTCTCCTGAGCACGCACAGCAGTTTTTTAAGTCCTAAAACATGACAGTTTTGTGCTTTGGAGCAGTGGGGAGCACCGGGAAAGAAACCACCAGTCTGACTTACTCCTGTGACCTGAGCAAAATCTTGTGAAAGAGCCATGCACCCCGGGCTGCTGCACTGTGAGAAGCACCAGCTGCAAAGACACTGCAACAACCAACGATTCAGCAACCCCTGCGCATTCCCTGCCACACCAGGCACAGCAACACAGAGCCGCAGCAGCAAAAATGCAGTAGACAAAGATTGGGGAAAAAAAAAAAAAGCTCAAAGAAAACTGTGTACCTTAACAAATAAATCAAGATGGAGAAAGAGCTTTAGGAATGAATGAGTCAGAACACTACTGATCAATCAAAACCAAGCAGAAGAGCAAGCAGAACCGTTAACAAAGACACCACCTAGAAACGTTAAGCACTCACGTTGGAATGTCGAAAGTAAGGGTTGTCTAATTTGGGAGCGTACTTGTCAAACTGGAAAGAAAAAACAGAAAGGAAAACAGGTGAGTTTGTTTTTGGCAGTAGTGAACGCATCGGGATTTCAACACAGACAAATCATTACGGCCCATCTGAACAACACTTAACAGAGCAGAACCGACTGATTATTCCATAGTCGCTCATCAGGGAGCTGACTGATTTCCCAGAGCTAACGGGATGGAAAGGCACTAGCCCCCATTGTGCACTGGGTGCTGCCGAGTCCCAATGTGGAATCCTGCTGGCAGGCACTATGTGATGTGTTCCTTCACTATGAAGAGAACAGCCCCGTTATCTGCGCCCCAGCGAAAGGCAGGGGGAGTTCTGCTCCAGGTCCAGCCCTGGGACCTATCCGTGGAGCAGCGCACCAGGCCACTGACTAGATGGAGGGGAATGGGCTCCATTAGACCACAATCTCTGCCATGGGGCAAGTGATATCCGCTATCTGTTTTCTGTGATTCTCCAAGTGTCAAAATTGTTTGGAAAAGGGTTTAATGGCTTTAGATGCACAAATATCTTTTTTCTCCCTCCTCTGTAAAAGAGAGAGCTTCCTGGAGAAAAGCTGATTGTTAACCTCTGCCTTTACAGCATGGGGTTTTAACACCTCCATGTGTGCAGTCTGTGCCCCGTATTTATTTTTATGACCATTAGTCCTGTACCACCTTGGAAGCAAACGCAAAGCATATATACACTGCACTTCAGAACAATATGTACATTCTGCTGGGGAGGAGGGAGCTGGGAAGGAGGCAGGGAAAGGAGCTGTAGGACCCCATGAAAAGCTGCTTATTTGGCAAGTCAGCTGCTGTTTCACACTCCTCTACGTGCAGGAGAGTAGATTTGTAATTTCATTAATTACAGTTATTACTGGAGTCATGTCCCCTCCAGAGTAAATACCAAAAATTACCAAACACATGCAGCTGTAAATTTCAACACTCTTCTCTGGTGTTGGGATTAGCAGACCTGATCTAGTGCAATATAAGAAGATGTGAGTGAAATAGAAGGAAAGAGCCTTGCAAGCTGTTTTTGCTATGAAGGTTGCTATGAAGGCTGACACCAGTGGGACATGGGTGGGAGGGCAGGATCGGGTATCAGCATTCTGAAATAACACAGGAGATTTCTGAGACAAATTCTGAGATTGTTTTACACAGGTCAAGAAAACAGGGGAAGGTGTTTACGCACGAGCAGACTGAGCAAACACCTGGGGCTGCTTTCTGAGTGGAGGATACTACTTTAATTGTCTTGCTGCTAAGCAGATTACAACCGAAGAATGTCATCAGGCAATCAACAATGGGAAAGAAAAGCGTGAAACATTATGTTCAGTTCGTGGTAGTTCTTCCCAAATGCTGCTTTTGCTGTTAGTCCTCTTTTTTGCTTGCCTTAGCAGATGATGGCTGCTTCCACCTTTTACACACAGTGTGAAACTGAGAGGGAAAAAAGCTGAACCTTGTTCTTTCAACCTAACAAAGTAATTGCCAGAAATGGAGGGAGAGCGTGTTTTAAAGCACTGACAAAACCCATTTGTGGCAGATCTCTAACAATTTTATAACAGCTGCAGCAAAGCCTCGTTGTGCCACTTCAGTGGAAAAAGGCTGAGGCTTATTAGGAGGCCAAAAGGATTTCTGCCAAAAGAACCAGACTCGCACAACTTAGTGCCTGTTGAGGTGACCAAATAAAAATGCCAAAACTGATACAGATTTGGGGATTAGAAGGAAGAGGGACAACACTTGCATCAAACAGAAGAGACGCTGAGCTGCGGTGGGAGCGGGTGGCATCGCAGCTGTGGGGATGTGCCCTGTAACGGCGGCCACCAACTTAGTGGTGTCCTTGTCGGTGTGCTTTGGTGGGGGGGGGGAGGGAGAGTGAAGTACCCAGAGGGACAGCAGGAAGGGGAGGTGCAGGGGCTCCAGGCTTCTCATGGGCAGCAGCCAGGGGCACCTGGGGCTTGGGGGGATGGAACGGGGTCCCCTGGGGAGTGCTGGGCCTGTCCCTGGGGCCCCGCGGGAGGGGCAGGGACAGCACGCCTGGCTGAAAGGAAGAGGAACTTGTTTCTTTTTGACAAGAGTGGGTTAGGCTTTTTGACCAGAGATGCTCTACTTATCCTCACATTTTGGGCTGGGGTACGCACCATGGGAGGTGCAGAGGGCGGCATGAGCGGCGTCTGGGGCAAGCTGGATGGAAAAGGAGTGAATGTGTGCTGGTGGGTGTGTTGGTGCTGATGCGTGTGTTGGTGCTGGTGAAACTCCGCTCTCAGCAGCGGCACCGGGCCAAGTGAGGCAGCGGCCCGGTCCGAACTCTGAACCAAAAACCGGTTGTTCAGCTCTTGCCTGAGCAGTTCGTGATCTAGAGGAGAGAGAGAGAGAAAAAAAAAAGACACAGAGGCCCGTGGGCCTGTGAGTACCACAAAGATGGAGGAGAAAGAGTCAATATTCACCTGGCATTCCCTGTTTCTGCAGGTCATGCTGTGGTGGTTTTCTACGTGAGGACTCATTGGTGGAGGTAAGAGAGATGCCTGTGACAAAGTACCAATCAGAATCCCCGAATGAGGCTGGCAATACATGATTGGTTGGTTGAATGATATCAACAGGCTGGTATCTAAAGACAAGAGAGAACACCATGAGTCATCACAGCAGAAAACATCATCTCGGGGCTCAGCAAGCAGCCGCCCGCGTCCCCCCCGCTGCCCGCCCCGGGGCCGCTCAGACCCCACCTCGGCCCTTCCCCTGCGCTCGCTGGGAACGCACCGACCTGTTTCCTGCCAGCTGTCACCATCCAGGGGCGTACAACTGCACCGAGTGGACGGCAGCCCTATGCACAACTCACATTTTGACATGCGTGGAGTTAAAGGACACACTGTCGAGCGGGGCTGGCAGGCAGTGCGGTGCTGATGGACTCGGCCGGCTGCCAACTGCCGGCTCTGACGGCCGCTTCCCTGCAGGCCAACCTCCCCCTGCACACGGCGACCCAGAGCGCCGTCCCACTACCTGAGGCCTTTTTTGCAAATTGTCTTTTTTACCGAGACCTTAAATACTAAGGAGTAAACTTCCTGAGCTTCTAACAGGCTGCATATGTTTCGCCCTGGCCTCCAGGCTTTTTTCCCACTAGAAAATAAAAAAGGTAATCGTCGGGAAGAGGAGAAAGGCTGAGCTGGCACTGAGCTCATGGAAGCTGCCGTGGAACACAGCGCTCCACCCCACAACAAGGGGCCTGTCCTCGCACCTCCCCCTGGAAGAACCACATCACACCAACCCCGAATGCACTGCAGGGTAATGGAGGCACCAGCCCTTCAGAAATGACGTGGCTGAGGAGAATAAAAACAAACGTCCGCTTGCCCAGAAATGTCTGCTGGTGTCAATTAAATCCATCTGTGATCTTGCCTAACAGCTTCAGACAGGTGCCAGCCGGCATCGAGCACGCCAGGTGCTCTGTAAGCTGTGCACAACCTGTGCCACGAGCTGCGGGCGATGAGCACCCATTCCTGACTGACTTCTTGTGACTGAACTTACACTGACCCTCTTTTCTCATGGTCAGACCCTGTCTAAATGGCAGCACTGGGTATAAAGGGGCAAAAGGATACACGTGCTTATTGTTGCATATTCCACAGGCACTTCCTTCACTTCAATATTTTAGAGTACCACTAGAAGTATCTAGATCATTTTCTGAATTGACATCATCAAGGTCTTCAAAAAGAGGCACTCCGATCTAGGATTTCAAGGTCTCTGACTTTCTCTTGGAAGTGTCTATTCCACTGAAAGTCACTTTTGAACGCATTTTTTGGATGCCTAATTCATTTGCTTTTGAGTAATAATGTGCTGCTAAGAGCAGGTACCGTGCACTGCTACATTCTGTATTAATAATATTTATATGTGGACAGAAATGGAGAGCAGAATGTACATATACTTGTGATGCTGAAGACTCAGGCACTGGACCAAATGAGTCTATAATGGGCCCTACTCAAAAAAGGTGAGAGCACTTAGGACTAAAACCTAGCGTCGCTAAAGAATATGAATACAATTTCATATGTGTGTTGTGTTTATGCATTTAAATCTGGCACAACTTAAAGAAACAGAATCCTGTTAGCATCAAGATAATCCACTTCCTATTTTTCTTGAAGGAGAGATAAAAGCAAATTGGCAGTTCTGAGTGCTCTGATACTCAATTTCTTTAAAGAGACTTGAAGTCAGACTGATAGCCTTGTAGCTGGCTCCGGCCCACTGTCCCGCCCCATGGTTTTGGCTTCTGTCGGGACAAAAAGAGGCCCACAGACGTTTGGAGAAGCAGCGTGGCACTTGCAGGAGTGGCTGCTCCATAGTAAAGATGGGACTGCCAAGTAGTAACCCAGCTTCGTGAGACACTCTGAGCAATGTTAAGTCAGAACTCAGTTCTTGTGCCTGGCAGCGATGCCTTGCCCCATGGGCCTGGCTGTGCAGAACACAGCTATGAGTATGCCCTGGAATACTCAAATGGTACTGTTAAGTGTGCACACATGAGCTGGGCATGGAAGCAGACGGTCAGTTCTGCTGATGCTGCTAGATCCCCTCATTCAGCAGAGAAGAGACAAAGACTGATGTTTCCTCTGTGTCATACACTGGAGCCACTCCTGGGGCCTTTGAAAGCAGGCCCACATGATGGCTGCTCCTAAGTTACTCGCATAAGCTATAGATCTCCAGAGGAAGAAGTGCCACCAGAAGTGCATTCTTGCTATTCTGAGATCTGAACTTTCACCATCAGTGAATGCAGGAACGTAGCAATCTGCTTGTCTTCTTGGTAAGGGTGACAAAGCGTGCCAAAGTAACTTTTAAGGAAGAACATTTTTTCCTCCAAAGCAGGTGAAATAAAAAGACAGTACCAGGAGACTTAAAAGCTCCATGCTCTCCTGTAGGCTTTTCTAAGCTGGTGCATTTACTGTGAGCACACACACACTCAAACAGCACAGCAAGGACCATGCTGCAAGCGGTAGTTGGCTCCTACCTCTCTAGACTACTCAACAACATCACTTGCTTTTAAGAAAGTTTTATGTGAATGACAACAGAGGCTCCTGTATATGCAGCTCTCGGTATTGATTTTATGATGTGCCAGTTTGCTAGCATTTCATATAATGCAGACAAGAGGCATTTCATTGTCTGCAGGGTTAGACACTCAGACCTTTCCCTCCACTAACTTAGGCCTCTCCAGCGTCAATTGCAGAAGAAATCCTTTTAGTAGGAACAAGACTGTTACCATTTCCTGGCAAGCTGCTGAATGTGAATAGGTCACTTGATCTTGCACCTCCTGACGTTAATGGTGAAAACACACTTGCTTTCAGTGACTGCAGTATCATGCTTTTAGCGAGCACATTGCTATTTCCTTTTGCAATTCTTTCAACGTCTCCATCACAGCAGTTCTTTGCCTTAAACAAGGGAAGCAATGAATAGGTCTCCCACAGTGCTGCCAACATCTTCCCAGCCAAGTAGTTGAAATTCTAGATAGTGCCAGGGCCTGTGAAAGCCAGCCGCTTTGGCCTATGTGGTCCCGCTCCTGGCTAGGAACCCAGAGCACTCTTGCCTTTCACTGTTCTGAGAGCTCACTTTGGACCAGTTCACATTTCTCCCTCACTTAAGGAAGCAGTTCTAAATAGCAACACCTTATTTAGTTTCTGGAAGGAAAAACAAGGGGATGCAAAACCACCAGAATTTTCAGCAGCAAATCTGCCCTCTCTCTTTTCCTTTAACCGGCTTCATAGGATGCATTTTCCTGCAAAATGCTTGTCCTGTTTAATCCCTGCTGAGTTAGCTGTAGAGTCCAATACCAGATCAAAAGGAGGCCCCAGCAAGTGAAAGTTACAGGGAAGTCTCCTGCTGCCAGGGTCTCTTCCAGGGACAGCTGTAGGCTAATGGATAAGCTATAAAGAGGGCATTTAGGGCAGGCCTGACAATGGAACTGGGGTGGGGTGAACAAAGAAAACATTTTAAAAGGATGCAAAGATAGTGAGTGTTGAACAGCAGAGGTTGACAGCTGAGCTGTCTCTGCCTAACAAAGAAAGGCCAAGCCTCCATGGACACAGAGAGAGCTGGTGCTGCTGCAGGATGCTGCTCTGCTGGCAGGATGCGCTGCTTGTTGCACGATCAGAGCAGGGCATGAGTATGGGGGTCTCCCATGTGTCATCCCAATAGAACAACCTTCTGGGCTGACTAGAAAAAAGTTTGGGTTTTTTTTCCGTCAGTTCTGGCAGCAGTAGCCCTCATTAGAGGTGGGGGGATGGAAAGAGTGAGCTAAATGGAAATCCTCTGCTAATGTACAAACACTCAAGGCAGGTGACTGTGGAATACCACAATGGATAACTCATGCCCCGAAAAGGAGATTTTTTAGGGTAAAAAATCATTCTGAAGAGTAACAGGAAGCTAAACTGCTCTCTCTACAGTCTCCCTAGTGGTAAACCCTGTCCAGGTCTCCTACCTGTTTCACGACCACTCTTAACAGTTCCAGCACGCGCTGCCCGCGGAGGTGTCCGCGTCACTTTATTTAGCTGCCCACCAGCCAGCCCATCTCTCAACACCCTCCAGTGCATGCATGGCAGATCAGCCCTGGAAGAAGAAGGGAACCTACCTGCAGGGTGACCTGGTATCACGAGGCTGTTGGTAGGTAACGCTGGTGGAGGTGGCAGCGTGGGTGGGGTGGCGAACATGGCCGGATGGTGCTGGTGTTGGGTCTGCGATCTGAGAGAGAAGTGCGAGGTAGCAAGATTAGAGATGGAGAGGGGCAGGGCTGGGCCGGAGGAATGGTGCGGAGGAATCTGGGGAGAGAGAGGAAGGTGTTTCGGGATGCTGATGCTCGTTGCACTGCTAGCACTGCTGCTCCGGCTGCAGAGAGAAAAAGACAGGGGCAGAAGGGGAAGAGAGAAAGAGAGAGAAAGCGTGTTACAATGACTCTGAAACAGCACCAGGAATACACTACTTGAAACAATATAACCGTATGCACAACACTGATCTCCCCAGACCTATATTTGGTTGTTTTTTTTTCAATGTCAGTGGAGAGAGAAACAAATATTAGTGAAGCTTTTACTCTCCAGAGCAGCATTTCCTCTGGTGCTTGAGCAGGTTACAACCCTCAAAGCTATCTATCTGTGAGACACTGATACTGCTGGATTTTACACCTCTATTTGGCCTCTGATGAACCTGCAGTGGTCAGTGTGTCCTTGTGATCATACAGTGCAATTCCTCCAAATCCTTCTGTAACTCTGGGTGTACAGAGCTGCACAGTGTATGACTTGGGCACTGAGTTTATCTATCTGCTGTTCATACTGTGCAGCTATACTCACACAAGCATGCAAACACATCGTGTTAATATATTATCCTCATAATAAATTTGTATTTTAAATCTTTTTTTATTAGTATTACTCTGCTGTGAGTGATTTAAATTTTGTGGGCTGAAAGGAATTATCACTGCAGTTATTTACAGTGATTCCCACAATAGCAATATATATGTTGCAGTTTCACATTTCTGATATCTCTTGAAGACTTTGAAATATTATTAATCATTTATACCATGGTGGCATTTACAGGGCTTGACAAAAACAGACCCTAAGTATGCAGGATTCAGCGAAATATAAACTCAACAGCAGCTCTCTGTCATATACTGACCCTTGTGCAGCCAAATGCAACGTTTAAAAACAGTTTTTAAATCTTGTTTAACTAGTCTAGCTCTGGTCTGGGAGGCAAGGCATGTTCTCTGTACCAGCCAAAGTGCCATACAGGTTCCACCTGACTGGATAAACTATTCTCTCCAGAAACTCTTTTTCCTTACCATTTTCATCCTTCTTACTTACTGGATGGAAGCAATTTAAACAGTAAAGCTAAGCCTCCTGCTAGATTTGAGCTTGTCAGATTGAAGAAATTTGTCAGCCTACATGGGAATCCTGTTCTGTGGGGCACAGCATTTTCTGACAGGGTTACCCCACTCTGGATGCTGGTGAACCAACAAAATAGTGATAAGTAAGTGTGAACAAACCACCTGCTTTTACAGGAGTCTTTCTGAATATGAAACAAGGCAGTGCAAACTCAAAGTACTTTAAAATACTAAGGCAAGAACTGGCTGGCCCAGGCAGGACAGTGCAAAACTCCACTACAAACCAGACCTAAAAGAGCTTTACCCCTCAGTTCCACATGCCTTCCTTCCAGACAGGGAGTTATCACCATGTTTCACATGCAGCTATCTACCACGGTGGACAACCCAGCCAGCCCAGCTGGAAAATGCAATATCCCAACCATGGAGCATGGTATCAAGACAGGAAGAGTGCTCTTGGCTCCACTCCCAGCAATTTCTCTCCCATGTGAAACAAGCTCAATCCCGGCAGTAGCGCAGAGGTGACGTGTCCCTTTCCCCTACCTGATATTATTGAGTCCGTTGTGGGCCACCTGGTGATGCACTTGGTAGTTGAGAGGCGGAGGGATGTGACTGGGAGGCTGGGACCGAAGCTCAGGAATCAGCTGAGGCTGCGACTGCGGCCGAGGTTGAGGTTGTGACTGAGGCCGAGGCTGCGGCTGCGGTGTGAGCCTTGGTGGTGCTGGTGCTGAAATCACGGGCTCCTTCTTCAACAGCGGGCTCGCTCTGGCGCTCGACGTGGGCGCTGAGGAAGTAGAAGTCACAACGGCAGCTACTGGCTGGGGGCTGGGGATAGGCAGGGTGAAGGGCACGTCGGTGCTCAGCTCCCGGCTCCGCTCTAGCCCAGACACCTTTGGGACATTGGCTGCTTTTGCTTCTGGCTTGTCATTCAAGGTGGGACCTTATGGAGCAACAAGAAAAAACAAAAGGCACACACTTGAGAGGTCTGCGGTTGTCTCGTTGCAGGGTAGAACATACGTCTGAAAAAAACCAAGACACGTCTCAGCTCGTGGGAGCACCGTGGGAGCAGTGCTGCTGCAGGATGGATGTGTTTGTGAGCCTGTCCTTCCCTGTCCTTGACTGGTTAGCCAGTACTCCTTGGCATGTGTGTAGAAGACTGAGGTGTCATTAAACGAATCCATACTACAAAGAACATATAGCTTGGTGACTTCTACAGAGTCCCAAGGTTACGTACAGTAGGAGTGTGAACATATCTCAAGTTACTGCTACAGGATTTCCTGCTCAATGTCAGATTTAAGGCCAATAATAAACTCATGAACACAAGTCTGATCATGAAGGCACTTCACTTTCTCAGTAGTCTTTCAAGGTAATCTACATTGTGTTGAGGCTCAACCCCAGCCACAAGGCACCATGACCCAAGCACTAACCATCACTGACAAGCCCACCTGGCCTCTGGGGAAGAGGCTTCTCTGGGTATTTGCATCAGAACAGATTAAAAGGGTGGAAAGGAAATGGGAAAAGGGAGGAAGGAACATAGATTTCAGATCAAACAGTGTCCAAACGGCCAAAGAGAACCAAAAGGACCAACATGAATGATATTCAGCTCCTGCAGGAGCCCTTTTCCAATAGAATCTGTCCTTGAGGGCACACATACACACAACCACAAGAAAAGCTTACAGTATGAGAGTTGTGTGTTTGACCTGCCTGGACACGTAGATAGGGTGCATGCTGTCATTGCCCACCAGAAGGTGTTGGGGCTGTCTGCATTTAGCTGGCTTGCAGACACCCAGGAGATGCTACCTACATTCCTTAACACGCTCCCAACACCCTCGCCAACAAATTCCACCTTTGAAATGTTCCTGTCTCATCAAAGGACGGAGTCAGTTCCTGTTGTAGGAGGTGTGGAAATAGCACAGCACACACAGGGAGCTAATTCTGGCAGCACACACGGTCTGCTATGCAGCCTGCATGGAGCAGGACCGTGCTGCCTCAGCGCTGGCCCCTTTGGTGCTGCCGTCAGACAAAGGGACAGTTCGTGCATCACAGGTACTGTTTTATTTAGGGAAATTTCTTTCTAAAATCAAATACTCTTTGCTCTTGCTTGCCAATATTTTTGGTAATGCCACCTACGTTGGTCAATTTGCCTCAGATTTTATTACTGACAACTGAAAAATTGTCATTGCCTAATTAAGCCACGGGTCCACGTGCTGCATTTCAGAGTGAGTGTGCTCACAGCTGCAGATCCCACTGTTTTCCAGGAGCTACCCATTAAAAGCAATCGGGTTTCATCCCTTACCATAGGTTTCCTGAGAGCCTATTAGCTCTTTGCATCCGGTAGTCCTCCTACAGAGTTAAACTTCATCTCCTGTAATTATAGGCAATGCAAACTAATGGTGTATGTTCAAAACACAGTGGCACCACAAACGTTATCTGAGTAAAAAGTCAATTAGATCCAAAACGAATCAATAAAGTCCCACATTAAAAGCAGCTGTTTGACCAGCTTTAGGTATTGATTCCCCACGGTTTCAGGATTAGTTCTCACTTGCAGTTTTCTCTCACTGGCTGAATGGACCCGCTGGCCTGGTTGTATTAGTTAGTGGCAGGGGTACATGCCTAATTCCTGCTGCCAACTTGCTTTTGTGCTCCATTTCCCAGAACAACCAAACACCCAATGAAAGAATACCCAGGTGGGTACTTTTGAGCACTCCCATGCCCAAGCTCCCTGCTGCTGGGCCAGGTTTCATAGAGGTTCTCTCAGCGTTCTGTACCACAGCTCCCAACCCAGTCCCTTCTGCACAGATGCAGCACAACCACCCTGACAAAAGCACGGCCCTACCAGACCATGCCACGAAGCTCTAGAGACAAAAACGTGTTTATTTTAACCAAGTCTTAGAGTAATTTTCATGTTTAATGATAACAGGCTGAGCCAATTTGCCTAAGACTTGACAGTCAGCTCTAATAATTCAACCTTAATTAAACCCGAGCGCATGTCAGTTCAGCTCATCCCTTCACAGGAAATCTGACATTTGCAATGATTCATGCTGCAGCCATGCTACAGGAAGGCCGGATCACATCTGCCATTCTCCACTATGCAGAGCGCTACCCCTTTTCAGCACGCCAACTTTGTTTACTTTCTAACCAAACACTTTGGATTTCTTCCATTGAGAGGTTTTCTTAAGTGAGCAGTCAGTGGGATACGATTTTACCGGGATGAAAGATGACCTGGTGCCAGAGACAGGGCAGGAAGGAGTGAAGCCGCTCCAACAAGAAAATCAAACAAGCCCGAGATGAGGCATTTCTGCCTCCTTTGTCAACTCAGCTGTCCTTTGCAGTGTTGCAAAAATCCAGCCTTCCCGAGTCCTGGGTTACGTCCCAACCCAACTCAACGTGGCAAAGATGAAAACTTCCGAACACTTTTAAAAGCACGGAGTGCTTTAGGGACTGCTGCTGGGAATGGGCAGCGTTAAACTGAAGCCCAAATTCAACTGCGGCTGAATGCGCCGCAAAAAGGATGCTGTGGGAGGATCTGAGTGAACCTTGAAAACCATCAGCATGGGCCCAATACGAAATGTCACTGGGATAAATGCATGCTGGCCATCCCCAGGGCAGCACAGAGTGACACGCTTGCCTGCGCATAACTACAGTGCATTGCAGGCTAAATACCATACAGAAAGCCCCCCACACAAATTAAACCTTTCTGTTACAGGAATTTGCTTTCAAGCTGATTAAGAGTAGCTCAAGTGCAAGGGATTAAACACGTAAAGGCTGCTTTGAGGACTCCAATAAGCAGTTATTGTGTTATACAAACAGCACTTAGGGCAACGGCATTTCCAGCCCTGCCTCTCGCTCTCTGCAAGCTGCCGGTTGTTGCTGAAAGGGGACTGTCAACACACATACAATGTGATTGGAAAAAATCTAATCTTGCCTGCGCGCCTTTCCTTTGTCTCTCAAAGAAAAGAAAGTGGAGTCATTCAGACGTCTTTCTGCAGTCTCCTGCGTTGTATTCAAACAGCAAGGGTGATGGGGCGATGCGAGAAAGAAATTCCTCTCCTACATCCATCAATGACATCTTTACCAATGGCAATTTCCCAAGAAACACAAGCACCGCCATCTGCAGCCTATCTATCCCCCTGTACACATCCCTGCAAACAGACAGAAGCCAGCCTGGCTGTTACCAACCCTGCTCCGTATTAAAATTCCAGCAAGAAAAGCTGCAAAAGCATCACCGCAGGAATTACAGGGACATATGTGGCAAGAAGCTGAGTGTTTTGGAGTTGGCTCATGAGTCTCAGGGATGAGTTTTGAACCATCAGCATTAGGAACCTTTGCAGAACAGCACGACTGTGCAGAGTACAGCAAAACAAAGAAATTACCCAAATAACTTATTCAGTGAGCTTCAGCAAAAGCTTTATTATTATTATTATTTTTAACAGAGCTTTTAGACTGCTGCATAATGCACTGTGGGTGTGCAACACAGATAGGCACAAGTGAAAGCGAAGTATTTTGTGTTGGCAATGATAGCACTGATGCTGGCAGAGCAAAAAATCAGTACTTAAGTGCTAATTCTTTACCCTGAGCAGACTTCAGCATTTACACGGATGGCTTTTTCACTGTGTTTTAGGAAGGCAGTGCTATTTAAGACGCAAGACAATTATCATGGCTTGCTCTGACCCCAGCTCAGCCTCCAACCCGTGCCCCAGCCATGATGTGCAATGGTGGGATGCTCCGTGCAGCCCAGCCGGCTCCATCCCCGCGCTCGGTTCCTTCGTACCAAGCTGTCTGTCAAGTCAAGTCGTCTCACAGCCATCTGAAACACCCTCCCAACAGCTGCCACTATCAATTACTCTCGCAGACAGCCCTGACTATCAGGAAGAGAACTGGAGCAAGCACTTGCCAGTTTTAATAAACTGTGTTGCCCAAGTCATTTAACCTGCTAGATTGCTGTATGCTGGGGCTGTAACAAGCCTTCAGCTTTTCAAACGAGAAGAAAGCAACAGTGGCAAAAAGCTGTCAGCCGGGTCCTCAGAATTAACTTCCAAGCGTGTCCTTTTCCCCTCTTCTTCTCCCTTCTGAAGCACCCAAGTTTAAGAGCAAAATATCTTCAAGCTGCCGTCATAGCGGCACGACAAGAACAGCATCCCACATGTTGAACACGAAGCCAGTGGCTCCTGAGAGCGAAGGGCTGCAGGCTGCCGGCTGTGTGGAGCAGCCCTGGGCCTCCAATGGTGCTGTTCAGGCACAGGCTGCCATCCCCCAGCGATTCCAATGCTGCCAAGGAGCTCCAGGACGCCCTGAGCATCCCCAGGCCCCCAGCCCTGCTTCCTCACACAGCCGGCTCAGGGGCTCACCCAACCGGACGCGTGGCCAGTTGGAACTGCCTCCAGCACTCCGGTGGAGGCATCTGTGCTTTCACTAGAAAGCTTATTGCGCTCCGCAAATTACAAAGAAGGTTAAAAAAAGCCCTGTGCTCAACGTCTGCCTCAGCCAGAGCCGCAGATAAGACCCTTTGTTGTGGCAGCTTGCAGTGCAGGGAAATTTCACTCTCTCCCCAAGAAAGGGAGAGCATAAAGACCCACGGACTTGGCGGCGATTTGCTGCTTTATGGTTCTTTAACGGGACGTTTTATTCCTGAAGATCTGGGAGCTTTCCATGCTCTATCCAGGCATGTTAGCTGTAAGCATGCGTGACGACACTGCAAAGCTGCAGGAGCTGAATGGAGATGGGTGCCAAACACAAGGATTGGGGCCAGTGCATAAAGGAGGAGGATCACCATTCTAATCCCCCAAAGTAAGTCACACTGCATTTTCCTAGCAATGCTGCTTCTGGCACCATTTCAATGCAAAGCTGAAACTGGATTTGCAGCTAAAGCACCTACTGTGGATGCTGGCGTTGTAATGAGATTGAAAGTTTCATGCAGGCTGTTAATCTAGGGCTATAATGGCGGATCACACACTGCAGGGTTAAATCCCTTCAGTGCTGCTCCTAAGCAGACGACCAGAAATGTGTGATGTAGGGGCTGCTCCCCGGCCCTGGGCACAGGCTGTTACTAAACCTGGCAGTTACGTACTGGGGGTGTTTTTGTCTTGTTTTGCTGCTCTTGCCATGTGTGACTGGAGTGACAGACAAGCAGCAAGGTAAATAAGCTATTAGGAAGGCAAAAAGGCCTCAAGCATATGAAAGCAAGCAAGTACAAAAACCCAAATCCAGAGCAAGCTTTAAACAAGCTTATGATTTTGCAGCAAGCAAGCTTATGATTTTAATTAGTCAAACCAGCACAAATAATAAACTATCAACTACATTACAGGAGAAAAAGTACTACTTTTGCTGTTTCAAATCCTCATCGATTCCCATCCAGCCTGCGAGTGCGTTATTAATCACTCCAATTAAAACACAAACACAGGTCTTTACGCTGAAATTGAACCTCCCACCAATAGATCAATAGCTCAAACCTCCAGGAGCAATTACTGCTCAGCACAATGGAGCAGCTCGTTACAGAGCTCCATGCAGGCCACAACTCCCTGTCATATCCTTCCCAGGCAGTGCAAACAAACTGGGAAAAAAAGATTTTATAACTATTATTTTCAAAATAAACAGACATCTGCTCAGAGTTACCTAATCTCTCTCACATCACAGAGGCAGATCTGCCAAGGTCACATTGGAGACACGATTACATTTTTTCACAATTTGTTATTCTAGCAAAGCCCTGATAAGATTGAACTATTGAAGTTCACACTCTGGTTTAATTTCAAGAGGTTAAATGCCAAATCCTTTTCTTATTGCTACAAGGAAGGGATCTGCCAGGCTGCATAATACCCTGTGTGGGCTAAGACAACAATTTTTGTTTCATCTGCACAGTCTTACAAAGGTTTTGATTTTTTTTTTTTTTTGGATGACATCAGAGAACTCCAAACACCCAAAGAATCATTTAAAGTAAAATCTGTCAGGCAGACTGCTCTGAAGGAGTGGGAATGACCCTTCCGACCCCCAGCCTGGAGAAGTTAAATCAGCGGCTGGCTGAGAAAGCACGTTTGCTAACCAAAACCAGAACAAGGCACGGCGGAACATTCTCCAGCACCAGATCATCTCTGCTGGGAGCGGCAGATGATTACCCTAAGCAGCCAAGCATACACAGGGCTGCAGAAATTCCCATCCCTGCCTTGGAAGATCACCGATGCCTGCCCCGATGCAATGCAGAGGGGAACCGCTCGCGCCCTTTTTCCAGGTGAGAGCCGTATTTCCGCACGCATCCTTGCTTCCAACCACTGCCCCTTCGAGCAGGTCCCTGAGCGCCGTCCATCACCCCTCGTTAGGGAAGCTATTGGCATCCAATTAAGTTGGGATGGACTCATGCCAGGGAGCTAATCCAGATGAGTTCAGTTCAGGCTGCAGGCACGGGCCCCATCCGCAGGGCACCGCACTTCTGCTTTGTTCCCTCACCGGCTCCGTGTGGATATGCCCAGCAGCCCTGCACGACACTGAGCATTCCCATGGAGGAATGGCACCAAGCTGGGACAGGGACCTCACCACCCAACTCCCACCACAGCTCCCTATCACCACACCCACACAAAAGGAGGGGGGGGAGGCTGGCTGTTCTCCACTGCAGCAGAAATGGCCTGGAGAACATTGTTCCTCCTCTCTACAGGTCGGCAGCTGTAAGCGGAGTTCGAAAGATCAATCCACGCTGGGATTTCTTTTCCGGAATGTGGTATGCACAGCTGATACAAAAAGCACCAGCTCAAAATCCAGCGTCCTACTTGTCTCCTGAACCGAGCTTCTCTGTGGGCTCTAGATGACCAAAGACCACCCCCATCCATCACATTTTGGGCTCTTGGTTGGCTTTCCTATCATTTCATAGAGCACACAACAGACCCGTTAATACACACATCCAAGTTCAGCCCCCAGATAGATTCAGGATTCAAACTGGCTGTTAAGGGCAGAGGAGAGCCCCGCACAGACCAACGTTTCCAAGGCAAGAGCCCTCTTCCCAAGCCCACACACTGCAGGCCTGCCAGACCCCTGCATCAGTGCATGCTCTACTCTGGTTAGGAAGCTCTGTGCTAAACTCTGCCATTCAGGTGTTCAAGGAAAACACGCACAGCAGTAATCGCTTCTAATGGATGTAAGCCTGCAGTGGTCTGTGCTGGATGTCAGAAGACTGCAGAAAAAGACCTATTGTGTCTGTGTGCAATCAGCATTTGAAGTGCCAAGGCTGTTTTTCTGGCTCAGGAAAGCCAGCAGTGAAAGATGTAAAAGGGCAGCAAACAGAGCTGTTAAGGAAACATCTCGGTAACTCGACCAACTCCCATGCCCAGTGTAATGGTGGGAGCTGTGAAAATGGAAAGTTTTGCTCCAAGGTGACTTTGTCTTTGCTAAACAGGAACTGAAAGGAGTGACTGACCACACACAAATCAGCAAAATCCTATCTTATTTATTTGCTAAGTCCAGCTCTCACAGTTCGGTAGCTGCTGTCACGTTAGTGCTAATGCACCAATAATGTGGGCAAACAAGGCTTGAGGTTCCGTGCCTGTCAAGCGAGGCCAATGCTTTCCATGCTCCCTGTCTCTGCAGCCCCATCTCTGCCCCGTACCACACTGCTCCCATCTCCCTGGTGCTGAGGAAGCAGCGCCTTTTCTCCACTGATGGTACTGAAGATCTACAATCACGATGAAGAGAAGCTGAAGAACAGATCATCCTGCAAGGCAGTAAGGTCTCCCTCCCCACTTTTATTCACGTGGTCATAATTTTCAGCTACTGCAATGGCAGCTTAAGAAAAATGAAGATACCGAAATGAACAGATAGATAATGCATTCAACAGCATTTCAAGTTGCATCGTGGATAATTAAAATATTTAAGGGACATGCTGCAAGTTGTTAATCAGGGAACATTTATGTGAATGGTGTATGCCCTTTGGATTCAGTCCCTATGGCAACCAAATACTCCAAAAGGATGCGCTGGAAGAAGCATGTCAGGAGCTGCCTCAACATTTTAATTCACAGAGAGAGCAATGCATAAATACAGCTACTGACAAGCACAGCACCAGCAAAAAAAGGTTTGCCAACAGCATTCAGAAAGCCACAAATGGCCCTTTGCTTTTTAAGACTGAAAAAGGTCCATTCTTCCTTTAAGAACATTGACTACAAACGTCAAGAAAACTGGATGGTGTTGCACATGCGGCGTTGAATCGTGTGTACAAACTGTTTCTGCTCCTCGTGTTGGAAGATTTTGCATCTCAATGTTCAGAAAAATTGTTTCCATCTCCCCCAGCTCAACAGGGGACAAACTATGAGAATGCAACAGCATGAGGACAGCACACTGGCTGTGCTTGGGGTGGAAGATGCGAGGAATGATGGTCTCCTTCAAAGCGGGAAGAGCGGCTTGGTACGCAGCGAGGAAAGGAACGAGTGTGCTCATTTATGACCTGCACTGCAGAAGGCAGACTGCTCTGCCATGATCTCAGCGTGAGCAAAATGCAGCTGTGAAGCTCCTTCCAGCCTTCTCCCTTGATGAAGTGTGAATTCTTCAATGGGCAGCAGAAATTTTGGAAATACTCTGGTGCTGGAAATGCTCGAGGATAATGTCAGATCTGGCATCTAATAAGGTCTAGCAGAGGAACTCTGCGCTCTGCTCTGCAGCGGAGTCACACCCTACATGAAAAGGAACACTTGAATCTCTTCTTTCATCCAGAATTATGACTGCGGAAAGAAACCTCCCCAGTGGAGGGTGCTGGGTGGTGCAACGCTGCAATTCCAGCCCGGCTGTGCACAAAGCCTGAAAGACTCACTTGAGCCTTGTAAACCCAAACGCTTCCGCTCCACTCCTCTTCCTGCAGCCTCCGGAGCCCCACGTCACTGCAGAGGCCCCGCCACGATCACTGGATGCTGTGGAAGCCACACCTTCAGCTCCTACCAGGTGGGCTCTCAAGGCCACCCGTGATTCTGACATCTGCATACTTTTATTTCAGCGCTGGGTGAAAGACAGAGAGAAGTACCTGGCCTCAGCCTGCAGGTACTTTTCTAAGCCAGTAATTGCTGCACAGTTTGTGTTCCTGTTTTCACATCTGCCATGTGTACAAGCAACTCTACTGAGTTCACAGTAAGTTTTTCCTTCCAGTCCTCTCCATGTCACATTTTTTTCCAAACAGCAAAAGCCCAGTGAAGAGCAGCAACTTGGGTTTGGCAAAGCTCCTGTAATCCAGGCCTCCTGCATTTTAGGAGGGCAAAGTGGGGCCCGTGCAAATTCTTGAGAGCTTCCCATTCCTGTTGGCACAGCAGACAACAGCTTCCACTCACTGTACCTGTATTTTCTGGCAAGCAGGTTGCTGTCTTCATCTCTCTGCCCAAAGCCACCTGCTCCCCATCCGGTCCCAATCCTACAGGCTGGAGGAGTGCTGCCCTCTACATGAGGAAAAGCTCAAAAATAACCATCTGTGACCAGCAGGAAATCCCAGCAGTGTCAGAACAATGTACAGCTTCCACACCAAAGAGGCTCAACGGAGAGCCAAAATGTCAGGAGGAGGCAGCCCGCTACTCACGCGTTCAGCCATGCTTTGAGGCATGCTGGCTCATATCAAGCAAAATGGAGCTCACACACCAGGTCCCTGCAGGGGCTGGTTCCTCCTTTTAACTAATGCATTGTTATGGATGGACCCCAAATGGTTAATCAATCCCATGATTACAAATTCAATGGCTCATCTCTCCGAGTGCAGAATGGAAGTTCTGGTGGCACCGTTCCTGTTTTTGAGGACCCAATATGGTTTTAGTTTTGAGGACAACACCCCAAACTGCCAGCGGTTTGTTTTAGGGAACCATCTCCTCCCACATTCATATAACCATCTGCAAATGGATCGCATATGTTGTGTGCAGAGAGTTTGATTCAGCTCTGACAGCACGAGAGCCTCTAGCCCAAATATCTGAAAGTAATAAAACCCATCCCATCCTCCTGATGCCTCATGCTAGCAGCAAATTGACCTATATTCACTTTGCATTAGAACGCCTGTCAATAGTAAGCAACCTGCACGGATACGTAAACAGTGAAAGACACAACGAAAGAGCTATTGGTTTCTGGCACGGCTCTCAGCCTCCTCCTGCCTTGGCTTGCAGTAAGGATACGGACCCTTCTTGCTCCCAGAAGATGAGGAATGGTAATGCTGGTCCACACATGGCTGCTTTGCGCTGTTTCAGGCCATGCTGACGGCTGCTGGAAGTGTCTGGAATACCCTGCTCTGCCTTATGATCACTCCACAGACAAACAAGGCCAGGAAGGACAGAGCACCCACTATTTCACAGGTAGAGATGGGAAGCAAATCAAATTATGGAAGGACCCAGTGCAGGCAGCAGGCACAGAGGCAGCAGGCAGCTTCTCCTTCGGCGCCTGTGTCCCCATGCCCACAGCCCTGCTGCAGCCACAGGGCACAGCCTCCCCCCAGCAGCACAGAGCACATCCCGCAGTGCCACATGGGGAGCTCGGCGTGCTGCTAAAGGGCTCCCTCTCCTTCCTCGCATCAGGAATTTCCCACCCCTTCATTTTATAAATTACCAGAACAGACATTTAAATGTTCAAGAGTAATCTGAACAGAGTATTCATGCCTTGGGCATTTTTGTGCTCTACAAGGAGAGAAACAAAAGGGCCTCATTTAATATCTCCCTGTAGCATTCTCTGCTCTTGCTCTTCCATCGCCAATCTCCAAAGGCAAACTCGCAGTGGTTCGATGCTCCTGCAACGCTCCAGCCCTCCCTTCCTCCTCTTTAAGAGAGAGATGTGCTTTTAAAGCAAACCTCACAGGCAGCCCGGAACAGGTGGTGGGAATCCTTTCAAGGAGAAAAAATCAATTGTAACCAATAAAAAAAGAATATTCTGATTCCTGGGGTTTGATCAAGCACCCAAGGGAGTCACTGGATAGCACATCTGCTGCTGCTGCAGCTCTGAGCACCTGCACCCAGCCCCTCCAGGGGAGCCTGGGGGTCTCTGCTCCATGGGGGATTTACGAGCTCTGTGTCAGCCCCTCCTGGAAGGCACAAGGAGGAAGAATGGCAGCCCCAGACAGGCAGTTTGAGCACAACCCCTCCAGCCCCACTGCCTGCCCTTCTTCCTCCCTGACTGCCAAAACTGAAGGGAGCAGAAATGTGAAAAGTGAAAAGCGTGGCTGAGGTTTGAGAATGGAGAGACCTCACAGCTGTGCTCCCATGTGCTGCCACGGCACCAGGCACTGACACATCCACGGCTGAAAGTGCAGGCTGGAATCCAGGCTTATCTGGATGTGGTTTAAGGGATGCTCCGCTATGATGTGGCTAGTGCAGTTGTTTGTTCAAGAGTTAAAAGAAGTGACGCTTCTTCCTATGGAGAAGGACCAGGAAATTAAACCTGGATTGGTCTCAGATCTCCCACCTCACTCTTAGGCGTTTCTCCGCACAAAGAAGGGGTGGCGGTGGGCTCGAATATTCACCAAATGTGACTTCCCTTTCCTGCACAAGTCACTTTTAGAGAAAAGGGTTGAAAGGAAACCAGCCCCTCAAGCCTTGTATGAACACCCGTTCCCTCAACTCCCCACATCAATTCAACCCTTCCACAACCAGCACAAAGGTCACTTTGAGCCATGCGTGCCCACCACTCCCAGGCACCGGAGCTGTGAGCTCTACACACACGCTGAATGACACCCCATCACTCAACAGCTTTGCAGAAGCCAGCCCTACAGCAGTACCAGAAAGTACTCTCTTTAGTTTGCAAGGCTACAAAAACTGCCCAAAGCCTTCACACAGCCTGAGACACAGCGGCAGTGTTTACATCTCTCCCCGAGAACCACACAGACATTTATCACTGTATGGCAATGCTCCCCCAGCCACAGGCCAGCCCTGGCATCTGGGGAAGGACTGTATCCCAAACAAGCCCCCACCCCAAGTACCCCTGGGGTATGCAGCATGTTGTGGCTGCCCAGAATTGGCTTCTGACCAGAAAAGGGAACGCTTTCTCCAGTCACTCTCAGAAAATGTTTTCATTAAAAGCCAAACTTCAGCCATATTCACCATCCCATACTGAGGGTGGTTTTTCTAAGAGCTAAGGATCACAAGGAAGCCACGTGGTCAAACCAGAGGTCATTATCCACGAGCTCCAGGGTGCAGGGGGAGCTGCTAAGCAATCAGCAGTTTGAGAATGGAGCCGCTAAAGCCCTACCGGCAGTTTAAGTACTGATTTTTCTGGCTAAGATTCATAGGGATATCAAGTGAGCACGAGGATATCTTGTCAAGGGTGGTAAAGTCAATACCGTAATAGGCTGTGTCGTTTCTCTTTAGTGCCACAACTGTATGACTTCATCGATACTCAGACCTGGAGGCAAAGGACATGAGGACGCCGCTCTGCGCCAGCCCCTGCTTTGTGCCACACAGCCACAGCAGCTCAGTCCAACAGATGACGTTTGCAAAATGGGAATCATATGGAACTGCTTCTACTTAAGATGCCTTAATACCCGGGGTTTAATGTTAACTTATTGGTTCCTGACACAATTACATGATGGGAGATTTTTCAAAGGCACAAAGTCAGCTGGAATTAAGTGAGGCTCTGACCCAAACCTTTAAAATCCCCGTAACCACACAGTTCACCTCCACAACCTGGATGCTTTCAGGACCAACACCAACAGCAAACAACCTTTGTCATTTAACCGAATGTGCTCCAAGAGCTCTGTGGAGCGACCTGCCCTCCTGGTGCCGAGCTGCGAAGCCCCCCCCAGCTCCATGCACCCGCAGTGGGCAGCAGTGCGGTTCCGCCATCCCCTGCTCCCTGCAGACTTTCCATTGCCACCTCTGGAAGGCAGCAGATGCTGAAGGAAAGGCCCTGAAGATTCCCCCAGCTCCCTTTGAAACCTAAGGAGAACAGATGAGCAGCAGATTTGAAATTAATTACAGCAAAACCTACTGCATTGTTCTCTCCTCCCCTTTCTTTTTCTCCCGACCCCCGATCGCAGAGTTTTCACTGAAGCCTCTGTGTGGTGTGTATATTTTCCTAAAGTCGCCAGGGCCAAAACAGTACAGCTGAGACATTCACAGAAGTCAAAGAGAGTGCAGAGCCAGGTTAGCACGGGGGTACAATAGTTCCTTAAGAGCGAGCGTCTCCCCCGCCCGCCGGCCCCCTCCTCCCAAACCTTCCGTCTCTAATGAACCTTTGGTGTCCGTCCACCAAAAACAAACATCAATCAGGCAACAGGCTGTTCCTTTTCCCCTGTTGCTGGTCTGAAATAACAGCCATCCCCCGCTGGGCTGGGAACGCCACTTCCCCGTCCAGCACACATACAGGATAATAAGGGGGAGGCGAAGGAGGGAGGAAAACCCGCTCCAAGGTGCCAGAATACACAGCGAGCTGTGCCTGTCGGAGCCAGGGAAAACTTGGGAACACAACAGCTTTTGATTCCTTCTGTCCCACTGGGCACGTTAATTATTTAAGGGCTGGCTTGTGAGCTGCTGGTGGTGGTAGGAAAGGGGTGGAAGGGAAATCAGGCTTTTCCCCACTGCCCCAGCCCCATCCTTGTGCTGGCACAACTGTGTGTGCACCTATGTGTGCACGCAAGCAAGTGGCTTCAAGGCTGCTCAGAGCTGTGTCCTCCCACCCCTGCACCAAGACCTTCCTTGCTGGCTCGTCACCACAGACACAACAGGACAGCATCTGGATCCAATGAGTGACAGCAGAGCAACGCGCCCGGACTCCTCTCCGCAGTTCCTCGTGTGTTATGACAGGGGGAAGAGGGAGTTTATACTGGATTTCGACAGAGCTGGAAATGGAGCTGCAAATCAGAGTTCGGCTCATGATTTGCTAGCAGGGCTTTCTAGGTGTCTGAAGCAACACTTTGGAAGGAGTGCGGGGAAAAGGAGAATGTAACTACATCTCATTTGGATGGAGAGGACTCACAGATGTTAGGAGTATTTTTGATCAACAGCTTTCCTGGCACTGCTCTTGGTGGAATCCACAACCTTGACGGCTAGCTGAGTAAGAAAGTGCTGGCAAGCTCCCGCCTGCATGCAGGCAATTTGCAATGCTGCCAGTCAATATTTCAGTGAAAACAAAATTGCAGGGATCACATTCAAAGAGGGGAAACGGCAAAATAAAACAAAGCAGAACAAAAAGAAAACAAACCAAAAAACCCCAAGACTTCCATTTTAGAAGAAACTCTGATAGGATCTGTTGGGAAAACCCTCCCAAATTATAACACAACCTTTGTTTGCTTAGCATTAACGCCCTGCGATGCTAAGGAGAGCCCACCAACAGCATGAGCAGCTCAGCAAGGAGCGGCTTTACCCAGGGGCACCTGGGCAGCATGTTAAGTATAGGCTGCAGGAAATGATGCAGAACGAGGTTTACAGCAGTCCTTTTGGTGGAGGAAATGGATGCAGCAGGCAGGGCCTGAGCCACAATCCCAGACCCAATCCACAAGAAGCATTTTGCCCAGAGTTTGTCTGCTGCTCCATTGAGATGCACAAAATAATTGGCTCTACTTTGATCATTAGGCCGGTCAGTACAGAACGAAATGGAAGAATTCTCGTTGGCTTTGTGTTTTGAGCTCAATTTTTAAGATTCATTCAATAATAAAAACGATGCTAATGTTCTTTATTGGGTAAGCACTCAATGCTAAGGTTGTCCGATTTCTTTCCCAGCCGTTATGCCCACGCCAGGCCAGGCTGTCCCTGCAGGGCTGGCACTGGCAGCCCTTTGCTGTGCCATGCAGGAGAGCCACATGCAGGGGCTGCGCAGCTCTTGGGAAGCTCTTTGGAAGACATCGGATCACTGATAAATACAGAAATACAGAACAAACCGAGCCAACAGCAGCAGCAGATGCAGGTTTGTAGATGTCTGCTTATTACCAAAAGCCACCCCAGCTGAGACTTAAATAGTCTCTGTTATGCAAAACAGGAGAGGGAGTGGAGTTGAGGGAAACTGGCAATTACCTAATTTTATTTCCCTCCTTGCCCATTTGCTTTTCATCAGGTGGCTCTGTGCTTGCATATGAGAGGTGCTTGTGAGTACTAAGTTAAGCACAAAGCCAGCTTGGTACTTTCCTTTCACTGGGAGGAAGACTACATGTGATTTTCTGGTTGCAGAGGGCAAGCACAGCCAGCACATTATTTGATGTTATTCTGCAAGTGCCCCGTGCTGCCTGGGAAGCAGCAACAGTCGGGCTGCACTGTCCCTCATTCCAAGCTGCACTTCTGAATGTGACCCAGCTCGCAGCCCAGCACTGTGACCCACAGCAGGGAGATGCACACAGCCATCTGCAGTCTTCTCTCTCACCTTCTAAAAACCTGATTCTTGCTTAAATCACCCAGCCCCAGCGGGCTGCCTGCTGAAGGACTCCCCTTGCTGGCAGACCTCTCTGTGCTGCCAGGCTTTGCTGCTCACCTTGCAACCACGTACCTGCAACGGTGCAAGAAGTTAACGTCCATTTCACTGGAGGGAGATCTGGAAGTATGACTATTCCCTTAGGGCAAGCCTTGAAGAATTTATTAGTGATGAAACCAATATATTTCTTCAGCAACGTAATAGGGCCCCATAAAAATTACTTCAATAACTTTTACAGTTTAATGGCAAACGAGAACCCTTCCACAGGCGTTCTGAACTGTCCATCAGAATCCTACAGCTGAGATGTAATTCTACCATAAATTTTTCTGGATAGTTAAAAATTTATATATATATATATATATATAAAGACTTTTAATTTCCTATTACTTGCAAGACTTTGCCATCCATTCGAATCAAATAAACGAAGTAAAGCACTGCAGTCACTTGTCTGTCCCAGCAGTTTACAAGAAAATATTTACTGTTTGGAAAAAAGCCACCCCAGAACAAGTATCCTTTTCAAAAGCACAGAGACACAAACAGCGTGCCAAGCGCTGCGCTCCTGCCCTGCACACCCACAGCCAGGGGAAGTGAATGGGGTCAGCGCGGCCCCAGGGGGGAAGTGGCAGGCAGGCATGGCTGTCCTGGAGCTCCCCGCTCACAGCCCTGCTGCCAGCCGGGATGAGCGGCGCATCAGGCTCATGCCATGCGTTTCATTTGCTCAGGAACTGAAGCTTTACGGAATCTTACATGAATAAAACATGTCCCCGAGGCCCAGGACAGAGGAGAAGAGGTGGTTTGAGGGACTGATAGCTGCGCGGGGGCTGCAGCTGCTGCTGTGCCATGGCTGCCCGCCCGTGGCACCGGCTGCAGGCCGCCTCGGCCCCGCTCCGCAGGAAGCAGATAAGCCAGCTATAAACAGGGAGCACAAAACACGGTATCTTGCAAATGTCCTTTAAGAGCCTGGCTAATGTAAACTCCTGCGCACATTTGGAAGGAATTCTCTTTCTGGTTTACAGTTTGATGGTCCTTTTATCTCCTTTCACATGAACTGAGGAAAGCTAAAATTGGCCTCCTCGATCAATACGAGTTTGAGCCGGCGCGCTCAGGATACGCACTATTTTGCTTTTATAGTTTATTTTAAATAAAAAGCATAATTAAAGATAATAAACCGCTCACTTCATAACATTTATACAACGAAGACTTTGTTTATTTTATTTACGTTTCGGTGGGCAAGGCACAGCATGCAGTTGGCTTTCTGTGCCACTTAACAAAGCCGCGTTTGAAATCCCAAATCTTAAAGGAAATGAACAAATTCTGTGGAGGAAAGGCAGTTGAGCAGAGACTTCTTACATTACCCCGGGTAATCGTGCATGCATGCGCTCCTGCGTGCCTCTCCCCACTCCAAAAACATACCCATGGCTTGGATGCTTTAAATCAAAAAGCAATTTCAGTCCGTAATACGCAAATAAATAATTAAACGCGCTTTATCTCCTCCAGTATTGCCTCTATTCATTCTAATCCCGCCGACGGGAATGCAGCAACGTACCCCACATCCTTAAAATAACAAAACAAAACACAAGGCACCAAACAGAAGGCCTGGAAATGTTTATGATTCAACTTTTCAACTCTCTTGGCTGCAGCCTGAAGCTACAAAGCAAGCTCTATGCTGGCTCACTTGGGGGAGGCGCACCGGGAGATAGCAGTGCAAACTGCACAGCAAATGGTGCAAGCCAAAGCCGCCCGCCGGCATGAGGCCATTCCAACCCTGCAGGCATACTGCACTCAGCTCCAAGTCAATAAATTATCCACTTCTGCATTCCGAACAGTACCATGATAGCTGGACAGTGTGGTTATGGCGAATGGCCTCTCCCACTCGCCCACCGTATGTGTTTTCCAGACGGCTGCTATGGCTATGGGTGCTCGTGTCCTGAATTACTGTGAAATGCATGTAGCTCACAGGCGAGACATCGATGCCAGTGCATATTCCCACTCCTAAAGAGAAGGCTGAGAGCTTTCCAGAGCCTGAAAGATGACAAAACTGCAAGAAGACTAAAAAGACTGCACTCACCGCAGTTTTCTGCACTTGCTTTTGTTCCGAGACGTGCCTAACTGGCTGTGACTTGCGTGATTATCTCGGTTACTCACGCTGGTAGAAAATCAAAAAGTCCTCCTCTTTCCCTGGCCACTGTGTAATTATATATCTGCATATGCAGGAAAGCCAGACAGCTAATATGCTCATGCAGGCAGTGACAAAATTAGATGGATCTTTTCAAAACGATGCTGGGATGGATTCACATGCTGGATTTCACAGTACTTCATGGTATCCAGCACTGCCAACCCCAAGCACTCACAAATCACAAGCCATCTTTAAAATGACGTTAAGAACAAGGTATTTGGGCTTCTTTTCAACTACCTGCTGGCTGGAAAGCACAGAAGAACCACAGTTCCAAGCTTTCCTCTGTGGCCAGGAAGACTAAAATCTCACTTAAAAATGAAATTAAAGCTTCAATTCTCATACGGTCCTCTGGGGGCTTGGGCTTCATGAAAAACACGGAATATTGTACAGTTGTGCTAAAATCACAAGAGATGCAACACAGGGAGTAGAGCAGCTGCAGAGCATCCTGAGAACGGCATCAATCACAGCAATGTGGCTGCTGTCTACGTAGATGCGTTGCTTTATTTATTATTACAGATGCTGCTGTGCAAGTCTTCGCATGCCTGTAATTATGGAGGACTGTTGTCCCAAGATTTCAGCTGCAAATTAACATCCCCCCCACAAGTTCACACACACTGGCCAGGTGACTGCAAACAGGTTGGTGACCTCATCCAAATGTAACCAAAACCTGGGGATAAAGCTGAGGTCAGTGGACTGGAGACGCCACTGCTTTTCCTGCATTTCAAACCCTGCTGTGGACCCCACGCAGCAAACTGGAAAAACATTATGATACCACTCCTGACCTCCATTCATGCCAAACAGAGCCCAGTGCCTGACAGGGTGTTTGCTCTGCACCTGCACAGACCTTCTTGCAACGCCAAGCTTGGCATCAAGCGGCACAGCTCTCAGCTGCCTGCCAGCACCGAGCCACCAGGAAGCTGCGCTGCCACAAACCCATGCCCAGCACCTTGTTCTCAGCTCAGCTGCGTTCATGTTTCCTGCTTTGCTGGCTGTCACAGGTTCCTCCTCGACAGAGAACTCGCTGCCTGCCCTGCCCTTGCCCTGCTTTCCACTCTCACCCCAGCTTGCTGTAACAGCCATCGGTTTTACAGCACGTCCTACACTGGAGGTTTTGTGTTCTCATCTTTTAAAATGATTTAGTGTGACAGTTTAGAACTGAATTTAGAAAAGAAAAAAAAAAGAAAAAAAGAAAAAAAAAGAAAGAGAAGAGAGAAAAAAGGAGAGACAGTCCCCTTAAGGCAACAGAATTATGGAGCAGTGATCTCAGAGGAACAAGGGTTCCTCTCTGGTTCAGATGCGCTTGTCAGGGCTCGGTGTCGTCTCTGAACAAGAAATCTCTCTTGCTGGCCCAAGGCACACTTTTGTGGTCAAGAGGACAGAAAATACAAGAAGGGAACTTCAAAGGCCCATAAGCTGCACTAGCCCGCTGGGGCGGGTGGCTGCGGAACATCCCATGGCTGACAATTACGACCCGCGCGCTGGGAAGGCTTGCCTCCCTCTTGTCAGAGGGATGAGACACAGGCTGTGAGCTTTAGAGCTTTGAGGATGTGTACAGTTCATGATGAAAGATAGCACTTCAAAGCCCTCTGCCTCGAAACCAGGGAGCAGTGAGTGGAGGGTAAGCAATCTTTTTGTCCTGGGGGGCAGCATGCGGGGGAAGGATAAGAATTATTTTCACTGCCATTTATTACTGCCGTGAAAGAGAAGCCTCGTGCTGTTTATGGAATCTCTCATTAAATAGATCTCTAGATAAAACGCTTGATAAACATTCATTAACTGGGTCTCCCAGCACACTTGGCTGACGAGCCCTGGTCTCTGCCTCACACAGGGGGAAGCAAGGCACGGAGCTTGGCGAGCACCCCAGTGCAGGGCACCTCCAGTGACACCCGTGAGGTCAACCCACTGCAGGAGCACAGCTCTAAGGTCCACAGAACACAGCCTAACCCCAGCACACCCATCAGCATCACCAAGGAAGGCAGCCAGGCCTTCCAGCCAGCCCTGGGCACCCCCATCTGCCCACAGACGCACAGAGAGATGGCTGGGCTCAGCCTACGCTCCCACCTCCCTGTGCTGTGCCTGCCCTTCAGAGAAGGCAAAGGACTGCCTGGCAGATTCCTGTGAGAAAGGAACCTGTAAGAGAGCGAACAGACCTTTATTATTTGTTGATTGATTCATGCACCCAGAGGAGGTTAACACCTGGACCTGAGCAGCAAATGTCCCTACGACTGCCCCGCCACAATGAGCGCTCAACAACTGCTTTCCTACCTCAGACACAAGGACAGGGCAGGCCGGGGACCCTCTGCTTTTGTTCTGAGTTGCTGTTTCCTCCTGAGGGGCACTTTGCCTCCGGAGCCCTGGTTGCTCAGCCCACATCCCAGCTGCAGGTCTGTGTTCGAGGGCCAGACAAAAGGCATTGCTCCTCGGCCACTCTGCGGAGCTGCCACACGTGGTCAAAGGTGACATTTTACAGCTGTTCCAGCCTCCAACAGGTGAGAACCATCTATATTAGCACTAATTGCATTGCTAAGCCGCTGACAAACTAGGACAGCATAAAGCAAATACACTAGGTCAAACGCATCCCCGGGGGAAAGCCTGTGGAGAACAGGGAGAGCTGTGCCAGATGATGAGTCCGCCTTGCTGTGCTGCAGAGCATGCCTGTCTGCACTGACAACAGCCCTGCTGCGGCTGTGCTGGGTGCAATCTCTACAGGAAGCCCCAACTAATTTACAACGGAGCACCACACAAGAGCCCTCGGTGGCCGAGCAGTGTGTGCCCACCATGACTGGGAGCGCCGGCCCCGCCGCCATGGCTCCAACACGTGCCTGAAGTCAATGCCATTATCTTGCAAAAGGCATTCCAGTGAAACGCTTTGAAAATCACTTTCTCCCAGCCATATGGCATTGCCAAGCCCGGCCCTGTCGGCATGGTGTGCATTTGCATGTGTGAGAGACAAGTTCTGGCTCCTGCATCGCAGAGTGACAACAGGGCGAGGGTAGAATTTAGCGCTGTTTGAGTCTCTGCACGAAATCTCAATGAGACAAATTAATCTCACCTCTCAGCAGGAGCGGAGGCAGCGCCTGACGGACCTGCCTGCATCACAGCCCATGCATCTCAGCAAGGTCCGCCAGCACTGCTGAGCGCAGGGGACAAGACCAAGGCAAAAATTACCATTCCAACCCAACGCTGCACCATCTACTTCCACAGCAAACCAAACACGAACAGCCGTCAGCTACAGGGATATAAACAGCAGTGAACAGACTTCAAGACAGCAAATTCGCAGCATTCACACATTTAGCTTCCCGACGGAGAGGTATTTTGAAAACTCGTGTTGCTGAGCTGCTCTGTGATGCAAAGGGGTGGGGGACGTCGGGCTTCAACACAAGGAGGAGCCAACAAAGCTGCTCACACTTCAACACAAGCCTCTGCAGCAGATCTCTGTGCCACGCGTTTATTCAGGATGGCAAGAGTTTTGTTTTGCTGAGGCAGTACCTTATGGGCAATCTGGCTTGCCTTATCAGCGAGCCAAGGCCGACAGAAGATAAACGCTCTTCCCCATTTGTTTAAACTTCTCTCCTTCCCCCACATCAAGCCGCATACTTTCACAAAAATATCTGCAAATGTAATAACACAATAGGCTTGTCATCAGTTTCCACATTTGGAATTGATAATTTGCAAAGCTTGGAAAGAAAGAGAATTCCTAATACTTCGCACTGCTGAAGAGCCCAGCTATAACCTGGGCCTGTATCCAGGTGATGCAGCACAACACCACAAGGCCTGTCCATGGCCAGCGCACACTCCTACACAACTGCAAACTCCTCCTTTTTCTTGGCCCTCTTGCAATAACGCAAGGCAGTTATTTCACCACTTCTTATTAATTGTGCTCATCTCCCCTCTTCAGGGTATTCGTACGTCCCTCCTACTTGTTATGCCGTAACACAATGCTGGGAATGCTGCACAACAGCTGCACGCCCTGCCTGTTCATTCGGAGCCACATCACAGAATCACAGAACGGTTTGGGTTGGAAGGGCCCTTAAAGCCCACCCAGTGCCACCCGCTGCGCCACGGGCTGTGTGCCCCCCAGCTCAGGCTGCCCAGGGCACAGCCATGACCTCCAGGAATGGGGCACCACAGCTCCGGGCAGTGCTGGGGCCTCACCACCCTCTGAGTACAAAACCTTGCTTGATAGAGTGGAACCATTCCCAACACAATGCTTTCTATCATATTCCACACTTTGCCCTTCAATCTGCTTCAGGATTTTTACCTACAGCGTGCAGCTAAGCAAGCCTGTCCCTGGGAACAGCAGGAATTGGAGTAGCCCCACTTCGCAGCTGCTCTGAGCCCTCGAAGGATGGCCTGGCATATTTAGAAATATGTCACTGTCACTCCCGGTGCGAATCCTAACTGGCTCAGTCTCTTAGCAACACCCAGTGAGTATCACAGGTAACTCTCAATTAATAGTAATAGCTGGAGCTGAAACCCTGCGACACGCCAAGCGCATTCCACCGCATTTGGAGAGCTGAGACAGACACAAATGCTCTGTACCCATCGGCAGGAGACGGAGGGGCAAGGCCTTCTAAGAATAATACTTAGATATGAAACAAACAATGAAATATTTCCTTGTTTGGAAGAAATGAGGATTTGATTGTATTGGAGGGAACCAGCATATGCCCTATACCAAGGGCTGACTTCTCCTTCGCCAGTAGTCCCTTTCTGTAAGACATCTGCTATGGCTCTGACTTTGCAGGGAAGAAGTCTCACCCCACATTGAGACAACGTAGCTCTTCATTTTAACTTAACACAAACCTGCAAAGCTGATCTTTATGACAACGGGTGCGGCAAAAGTACAGGTGCTGGCAAAACAAATATTCTGCCATTTGCATGAAGTTCTCTACAGCCTCGCACACAAATCACTTGCTGTAAGGTAAGAAAGAATTTCTCCAAATCACTTACCTTTATTTGCTGCAGGGGAGAACAGCTTCTCAGAGCCTACAGAAGCCTGAAAAGGAAAGAGAAAGGGAGGGTGAGTAATGTTCCAGGAGAATTTGGGAAGGCTTGCTCCCAAAAACACAGCTGATAAAACAAGTCTGTTATCTGTGGGCCTGCAATTACACGCTGCACCTGGAGGGTGCAATGTTGTGCCATTAAAGAACAAGCGTGCATTCTAAGAAGATGAAAGCAAAGCATGTAGAAGCACTGTCCTGATCTCACCCAGCTATATCCTCCTGCCTCGTTTATTTAGGCAGCCATGCAATGCATAGCTATTTTATCCACAATTCTTCATATAAAAACAAACCCAGTGAAACTGCTTTCAAGCTGAAGAAAAAAACCAAACATTTCCAAGCCTGTCTCATTGAAAATAAGCTCATTTCTTGCCGAACATGTAAAACTCAGTTGGTGTACTGAAACACAAGTTGCAAACGAAGCCATCCATACAAAAGGGGGTGTTGTACAACGTTATACCAAACGACGGGTCCATGCTGCTATGCACTTAGTTGGACATGAAATAAAATGACTTCTTCTTGGAAGAAGCCCGTCTCCTTGCAGACTGGGTTGCACTATGCTGTCTGAACTCCACGGCTGTGCATTCGTGCTCCTCACAGCTCTGGGAAATAGTTAAAGAAATCCAATTAACCTAAACCTTGTAAACAGCTTCATGATAATCAGAGTCACTGGGTTACAAACAAGATGATAATGGCAGACAGGAAAAAAAGTCCATCCATTGTAAATAAAGCTTTTATGAGTTAATTTGATGGCTTCCCCCACCCCCACTTCCCGCATTCAAACAGCCAACCTATTGCAGCATAAGCTCTTCCTCCTCGCTACCTGATAAAACAGCAAGCAGCCTCTACAGAATGAAAGCTGGTCTGAGAGCAGGGAGCACCATCAACATTACCACCACCCACGAGACAGCTAACACTACTGCCAGCATTTTGGCACATGGGGCGAGGTACAGAGCGGAAGGGCAAAAGACACCAAACGTAAGAGGAGGCTTTCTCCCTTGGCTCTGCTTTACAAAAAAAAGAAGAATTAATTCAACACACGGCTGAACTAAGTTGATTTTCTTTTTGATTTCACTGATTTCATTGTAAGGTGCCTTGGGAGATCTGCATGAGTAAGAGCACCATGAATTGTACACTGTTATATATTTTAAGTGACGACTCAGGAGGAAAAGAAAACAAATAGCAAAATGCAAAACCTGCATCGGATACAGACAGGGGCAAGGAAAAGTGATCCATTAATGTGACTTCTCCAGAAATCGGCACTGCAAGCACTGAGCATCTTACTGGATGCAAATGGATAAAAAAAGTGAGAAATCTACATAAAAATGACATTAAGGCTGAGGTGCATACGAAAGAAATTCTCAATCATTTCCAGGACAAAGCTGCACGTGTGGCTGTGACATGCATGGCCGCCACACAGCTCTGCAGAAGGAGCCTAAAATGTCAGGGGAAAGCAGCCGGCTGCAGCACGCCGTCAGTGCCCCGACCAAACAGAGGACAAACCAGGATTCAACGGGGCTTTGTCTAGGCTGGGTTGCAAAGAAAGTGTAACGGCGTTACGCAGCAGCAAGAGCAGTGCACAAAATGACAGCCGGCGCTGAATTTACTACCCATTGTTCACATTTTTCATGTCCAATCAGCACTATGTCGTGATGGATCCCAAAGAGATCCACGGGCTCTGGGAACGCAGGCCGGGGACACCGAGCGATGCTAACGCTAAGGCAGGCTCTGCTGGAGCCCTCGGTGAGCACCAGGGCACCTGGCAGGTGGATAAAGCAGGCTACCCAGCTCACAGGCAATGCAACATGGCACCCAGGGTGCAGCCGAGACCGCTGCTGTGTGACCGTGAGGAGCACATCTCATTGCTCCGGGTCCGAGTGATACGAAAACAACGTTCAAGGAAGTCGAGCAAGAAAAATCACTTTAAAGAGAAAGTAAAACACATGGATTATTGCTCAGTCTGCTGATAGCAAAACCGCACATGTGGCACCGCCCTCAGCAATCAGAGCCAACATTTACAGAGCGCAGCTTTCAACATCGCAGCCTCGGTTTGCAGACACAAACTTTCACACCTAGAGTTTACAGTAACTTTTGCTCTCGTTTCTGGTGATTTCCAGCTCCAGATCTGAACCGTTTTTGGCATAAGCACTGCTCTGAAACAGTGAATGCCTGTGCTATAGCATATTCTGCAAGCTGCTGGAAAGGCAGGAGGGGAGCTGGGGGAGGAAGAGCCTGAATACATCATTCAATTTCAGCAGTCACCCTTTAAAGAAAGCATACAATAAAACCTATGTGTCTGAGGGAGCCCACTAATGAGTGAAAAAATCCAGCAAACCAACGCATCTGCTAGAACAAGTCCCCTCCCAAGTTTTTCTGCTGTTTCAAGCAAATCATTTGCATATGATTAAGCGGGGATTGAAAAAAATTAAAAGTGGAATTCTTCCCTTGTGAGCAAAGCCAGGCACTGGGAGTCCTTTATGCGGACGGGTTCAAGCCATCCCAGGAAATCCCTCTTCTTTTTGGATCAGAAAGTGAAAGGAGGCATTTCCCCTTCCCTCTCGCTGGGAGCTTCCAGGAGCACAGCCCGCACCCCGCGGCTCCTTCTGCTGCTGCACGAGGCAGGGAGATGGCTGCAGCCCCAGGCGGGCAGACAAAAGACACCCCACGGCCCTCCTGTACATCTGCTGTTCGTCTCCGTTCCCCACACAGCTCTTCTGCTCTATCTGCATCACAGCCGAGCCCCAGACGGGCATGTTCTAATAAAAGCTGCTGCTTGCAAAGTCCCACCCTCATCCACAGTACCGACCTTTGTATCACAAGCATAAAGGCTGCAGCATGTGTCCCAGCAGACACGCACACTGCCGTTTCACAGACAGGCAGCTTCCGAGGCAGTCTCGCTGCTGCAACTCAGGAACCAGCACCATTCCCTCACCATTCCCCCCCTGGATCCCAGCAAACATAAGCACTGGTTCAGCACGAGAAGCCTCACCCCGGCGGCGCTCCCTCAGACTGCAAGCTGCCAGCCACAGAGGATGCAGCACAGGCTCCTGGGCAGGCGGCCGGTGCCGCCATGGGCCTCATTCACCACGGCTCCTGCCTCCCCAGGGCAGCTGAAAGGTGCAAGAGCTCTTACAGATTAATCATTTAATGATTATGTAGAACAGAACAATATCATCTGACAGAGCTGGCATTATAAGCTATGTCAGGCCCTGCGGTAATTACTATTCTTCCCCCCTCTCTTTCTTTGTAGCCTATAAAATTGCTTGCAGGGAATAAACAGTTCCTTATCGCTGCGAGCAGAAGTGCTGCAGATCCCCACGCAGCGTCCCCCAGCACGGAGCAGCAGATCCAACCCGATACCCCGCACTGCTCACACAACACTGCCAGTGCGGCTGCAGCTCGGGCTCACAAAGAGAGAAAGCGTGTGCTGGTGGTCGGGACCTGGTGCAAAGGTCCTGTCAGGGCAAAAGCTGAGCATCCCTCCAAATCCGAGTGCAGGGTGGTAGGCAAGAAGAAGAGCAGGCAGTAACACAGCTTATATGTCACTTCTGGATAGCTGCTTATCTTTTAGACAGTCAAGAGCTGGTCTCGAGTGAGACTGTCTGCACAATGCTACTGAACTTAGCAAGTACTGAAAAGCTCTCAAGGAACCTTTCTCCAGGAGATTTTCAAGCCAGAAGTGTTGGATATGCTTAGAGAGACTTTCAGAACAAAGCACGGACACCACTTGAGAATTCTGAACCAACTTTCATTCCTCCCTTTGATCCGTTCCCCTGCCTTCACCTACCAATCCGATGCCACTTGATCGCTTGTCTAGCAAAGCATTTCAGCACACCAGTATCCCAGCTGATTCCGTGAGCCCTTAATAGCAGAGCCCTTTGAGAAGCAACACCAGAACAGTAACGAGCACCAGAAGGTACTTGTTCAGTTTGTGATTCTCCTATAGGAAACAGAGCCCGGTACACGTGGAAGTGCAAGAGCAGCTTAGAAATCACACACATGCACAAAAACAAACTGAAATTCACCCTGAAGACCAAGAAAGTATTCAGCACATTCCAGGATCCAGAAGCAATGCAGCGACTTGTGAGTAACAGTGCCTGCTTTGTGAGGGGTGTGCTGGGACTTCTGGGAACCTGTGGCCTTTTTCAGAAGCGGCACTATTTTTGGAGGGAAATCCCAGTTTGACTGAGAAGACAAAAGAAAACCAGATCTCCACGTTGGTCATTTCATGCACCACCTCAGGCAAAATGCCGAAGTATGTGTAAGACATTTTGTGACACCTTCTAGGAAAATTCAGCTCTGGGGTACGCGGCTGGCTGAGAGCGACCCAGCTGTGCTAGGGCACAAAGCAGGAGGGAGCCGGATACTTGCTGGACTACATACCCACTTTTCAGCCGGTGATTCCCCCTCAATAGTAAAGGGTTTCACCTGTCCCTTTTCCTCTGGTGACCCCTGCACAGGATTTACAGCCACTGCTCTCCAAAGGGACCAGCGCTCAGCAGCTGCCCGGGGCACCAACCTGGCAGGGGCTGCTGGGCACACTGTGCTTCTGGAAACCCCCTTAGGTACTTGGATGGTGACTAAACTGCCCAGAAAAACCCAGTTCCAGCTGCTCAGGAGCACTTCTCAACTATGGCTGTTGATGCCCAATGCAAATAAGGACTAATGATTAAACAAGAATGAATTCCAGATGGACCTCAAGCCTCCTAGCAACATCCCTAAAATCTCAGCTACGCTTTTCACTACACCCTAACAAAACGCAGCAAAACGTGCAGGACAAACACCTCGACCAGGCAACCATGTGCTCAAACAGCAATGCCTCAAGTGCTCCCAAACACTTTGGGATCAATTCTAATTCAAGACCATCTCTGGGAGGGAGTGGGTTTTCCACATCTTGTGCAGAAGTTCGCTTTGCAGAGGGTCCATGAGAAAAAAAATGCTTCTGGGGCCACTCTTTTGTACAGAACATACCTGTTTAGGTTCCCACCTCGTACTGATTTAACACATGCATATGCAGTGCTGCTCAGTCCTGGAAAGGGCCTTTCACAACTCACACAGATCTCTCTCTCTTCATCACTTTTTCTTCTGCGAGCGCTGATTTCTTTCAGTGCTTAATATAACTGTGCCTATTTTTTGCAACAGCCCCTTTGAGAAGCTAGCACAAGTCTGGGAACAGAGAATGAAATTAGGCCAGAGAGAGCCTAGAAGCAGAGATCAGAGGTCCCAATCCGCTCTTGAATTGCACCAGATTCACACGATGGCAAGGTGGAAGCAGAGCAATGTAAAACACATGCTGACTGGAAGGCACAGCGAGGAGATGCTGGTGGATTCAGCCAGCGCTGGGCAGCGAGCAGCAGAGCCCACTGCTGCTCTGCAGTGCTGTGCTGCGCTTCTGCCCCTGGACCTTCTCTTTCAGCAACACAGCATGAAGTTGAAAGCATTTGGGGATGGATCAAGCCAGTCTACATGAAGCAGCAAATGCAATTTCTGAACACTGCTGTTCTGCTCTGTCCTTCCCTGCCCAGTGTGCTCCTTGCCACGACAGAGCGGAGCCCACTGAGTGCCCTAATGCAGGCAGCTCAGGCACAGCCTGCCAACTCTGCTCCCCCTCCTCTCCATCCACCCTGCAGCCCCGGGGGGACAGCTGCAGCCTGGAGCTTTGCCGCTCCTATTCCCTCCATTAGCCATGCTTTATGATTCACCTTCCTTTGAGCAGTCGCTGTCTCCCAAAGGAAAAGATCAAACTCCCCCTCCTTCCCAGCTCAGCTCCAATAAATAAATAAATACACGCACTGCAAAAAATCTGAGCGAGGGAGGAGAAAGGAGGAAGCTGGGGAGTTCCTGGGCCTCCCTGCGGCTGGTCACACAGCTGCAGAAGGTCCCTCAGCTGTTTGCAGAGACACTGACCAGAAAAAGACATTTTCCAGCTGTCCCTCATTAATCCCAGCCAAAAAGCCTTTCCCTAACAGCACTGTGCCTGCATGGCCTAATTTAAATGAAAGCGTGCTCTGTGCTTACCTCACTAACCCCAACCGCAGTTCCCAAACTGCGACCAAAACTTATCTTGATTTTACATTCCTGGCTATTTTCCATTCAAATCAGCACTGATTTTCCCCTTATTCCACGTTCATATGCTCCAACCACCGCAAACAAAAGGAAAAGCAGAACGTAAAGGGAGACATTGCTGCCCCAGTCCTACAGCAGGCTGTTCTCACCTCTCCGCTCACAAGGAACAGCACTGCCTTTGCTGCTGGGAAGTCTGGTCTGTGGGCAGCACCCAAACACCAGTCCTCCCCCTTCATCACCAGGGCAGGTCGCGTCTTTCACCGCAGATCAGAGGCAGCAGCACATCGATGCCAAAAGCAACCGATATCTGCCCCAGTCAGTGGAAAACAATTCTCCACCATGCGTTTAGAGAAGGGCTTTGCGCAATCTGATTTTACACATCTCAACCAGTAGAGATCTCATGCCTCTTCCCTAGGGCCGATCCCACCCCCGAACAGGCAGGCTTTTCAGCCTAGGCTTCCACATTTGAATTGTTTCCATTACCTAGACATTGACTTAGGCAACCGCAGACTTGATTACTGATTTAGCTTTTGCTACAAAATATAGGGGAAAGCCTGTCTACGAGGAGTAAAGGTTGAGAACGCTGCACAACATACTACTATAGGAGTTTGTATTATTGTCATTACAGCTTGAAACTATCTAGCCAGACTATCTATTTGGCCAGGATACGGATTTTTATTTGCACTAAATCAAACAGAATGGAAAGCACTCTTTGCAGAACTACCCAAGACTCCTTATAATTCAAAGGCTGCATTGTAGGAAGAGTGATGGGCGAGAGCAGGGACTGCACTGCAAATGACAGGTGGCAGACTGTTGTTTGGTACCTACCAAATTACTCTGCTGCTCCCAGGGCTGCCTTGGCATTTCATTATCCCAACTCTCTCCTGGAAGGATGCGGACATAAATTCACACTTCATGTCCTGGTTTCCGTCAAACTGAGTAAGAGTGCAAATGCTGGCACCAACGGGGAATGCCAAGCAGGGCTTGGCATGCTAGAACAAACTCTCAACTGTGGTCCTTGCCAGCTACCTGCATTTATCATTGTAATGGCCTGCCAGACAGGGCTTGGCAGCCAGCAGAGGAGGGCGGGAGGAGGAGGGCCAGGCTCCGCACTGCCAAGCAATTCATTCCTGCAGCTCCTGCCATCGCCGTACCAGCAGGGCAACCTTCCTTTCATTTTATCTTTTAACCAATTACGTGTCACCCAAATCCCACCTGCAGCCTCCTCCAACACAAATGGCCATAAATCACCGTTCAGAGACCAAGAGGGCTTTGCAAGACGTTTGATTTCATCAAAAGGTCACTGTCTGCCTGAGAATTGCTGCGGTTCAAAAAGGTACCAAATAACAGCCTACGCTGGCAGCCAGGGAAGGAACAGCTTCCACGGTCTGTTGCCTGTTGTCAGATAGCATTAGAACAATTAGGGAGGCCAACGATGGCAGAATCATTAGGATTCAGCTGAACTGAGGAGTTGATACAAATTCAGTAAAATATCTCTTCCTTTCAATTGCTAAAGAAACCATAATTGATTCAATAGAAAAGAAAAAATTGCATGGGCAAATGAGAAACATTCGACATTGCCACCTTGAATAGGTAAGCAGAAGAAAAGCCTGTTGTCAGCGCCACTTGTTTCCATTTGCCTGTGTGTTTCAGAGCACACCAGATGCACTGCTGCTTCTCAGGCTGCTGCAACACTTGGGCTCGGACCACTCAGGATGACCTGCTGCTCTGGGGAAGCGCTGCCTTCCTGCTCTTACTGCCCATGCTGGATAGGCAGCGCTGAGCATTTTCCATGAATCCCAACGCACAGTGAATGCTCGGTGCCACTTCAAACCATCCGACACCGATGCTGTTCTGGCAGCCCTTACAGTCCATTCCCTCGCCGGTGACATGATGAACCAATTTTCTGCAATGAGCAGGCTACCCGCAGCGAGCACAAGAGGTGCAGAGCAAACCGTGCTCCCCTCCTGCCTCTGGCTGTGCCACCTGCCCGGGGCAACCCGCTGGTACAGCAGCTCTGGGCTACAGACTCCATCCTGACATGGCCTTCCCCGGGCTGGGGGGGTCAGAGAGCTTATCAGGAAACAGGCTCTTGTCCGCTGCTATTGAGACTCACTGCATTACCCGCAGCAACCTCGAAGGAGTGCCTCTGCAGAAGGCTCTTTTGTTGTTGTTGTTTCTAATTCACTGCTCCAAAATATTTCTTGGCTGCGTCCCAGGGCTGAAGCCTTATCTGCCCCCCCCCGCCCCCCCGGCAGACATGCAGCAGCTGCAGAGGCTTATCACGGCTGCCTGTCCACTGAGTTTACAAATTAACACCCTATCGAGGCTGCACGAGGGCTGATTAATTGGCGAGAGGCAGGCTGAGGGCCTTTATCACTGCCGGCGGCTGCCGGGGGAGAAGTCACAAATCCCGCTGGGGGCTGAATGCCTTAAAACAGGAGAGCAGGAGGACGGACCGGGGAGCAGCGGTTCGGGAGGCAGATATTTTGGAGACAGTGGTGGTGGGGGTAACGGATCGGTGGGAGGGGGTGAGCTGCAGGCAAACGCCAGTACATTATGACAGCTAAAGAAAAAGATAATTAACAGCCTATACCTCATGATTCTAGCTTTCCCTCCCCGGGCTATAATTTAGCCTATTGCTCCTTTGCTCCAGAGGACAATAAACATTTATTATGTTAAACACATAACTGAGCTGCACAAAAGCACCGTTCTTTCGCAGGTCCACTCCTTCCACAGCTGTGCAAGCCAGGGGGAGGGTGATGGGGCTGCTGCAGTGGGCTGCCCTTCCTCGCAGAACGCGGCTCGGTCTGAACACTGAGTGCAGCCCCGGCTTTGCCCGAAGGGGCAGCATGCAGGGTGGATTCCTGAAGAAAGCAAACCCAGGGGAAAGCACACGAGACCTTGTCTGAGCCCAGCAGCCTCGCTTGGATATTCTGGGGGGAATTTTCAACCCCACCAGAATGACGTGTGGGAGGGATTCCTACTGCAACGCGAAGATTACCGCTGCGTGAATCACACAGGGGCAGCACTGGCTCTGCATCCTCCAAGCACTCGATCCATTGCAACTGTGCAGTGATTGAGGAGATGTGCCTATTATAGCGGGCTGCGGATTGGGGACTGCTCTTCCTTGGCTTCAGCGCGAGCACTTGCTGCAGCTCCCCAGCATCGTGTCTGCGTCACAACACTGCAAAGTAATTATCAAGACCAAGGGAACTCACTTGAAAAATATTGCAAAACTTAGTACACCTTTAAAGGAAGCCAAGTAGGACATCCATCTACGTCTGTCAACATTCATTTGGTGTTTTTAAGTTGTCAAGTTTAATCCTTGCAACCAAGACAAGTGGAATTTTTCCAAAAAAAATGTGATAAATGTAAACCGGGTCTCCCATGGAGCAATACGACTCCAGAAGGTAAAAATTTAAGCAAAGCATTGCAACCATGAAGAAATACTGCAATCACCCCCTTCCTAGTCCCTCCTATGAACACACTGGTAAAAAATTCAAAATGAGGAAATTACTTCCTGAACCACCTGGAGGTTTTTGGGTCCATGAACCAGTTCTGGGCTCCTCAGTTCAAGAAATACAGGGAACTCATAGAGAGTCCAGTGAAGGGCCACAAAGATGGCTGGGGCCTGGAGCATCTCCCATACGAGGAAAGGCTGAGAGCCCTGGGACTGCCTAGCCTGGAGAACAGAAGGCTGAGTGGGGATCTTATCAATGCTTGTCTAAAGGGCAGGTGATAGGTGGATGTGGCCAGGCTCTTCTTGGTGGTGCCCCATGACAGAACAAGGGCCAAAGGGCACAAACTGGAACACAGCAAGTTCCACGTGAACAGGACAAAAAACTTTAGTTTGAGGGTGGCACGGAGCTGGAACAGGCTGCCAGGGAGGTGGTGGGGTGTCCCCTGGAAACATTCAGAACCTGGCCGGACGCCGTCCTGCAAAAACCAGTGCTGGGAACCTGCCAGAGCAGGGGCTGGATGTGACGATCAGCATCCAATCCTTCCAACCAGCTGCCCAGGGTTTAACATTGGCCATTAGGTTAATCTGAAACGGGCAAGTACACTCTGAACATTAGCCCAGGAAAAGAACATCAGCTTGGTTATTTAAAACCTTGCTCTGACAGACTCTGTGAAGAACACTGCTGTGGAAGGTCTTCTCACAGCTCTCCTCCCCAAAGAGAAACCTGGATCAGCTTGAACTGGGCCAGACCACTGCATGCTATGAGCAGCTGACCCACGGCTAATCAGGCTATCAGCAACAACACCTCCCGGCACCACAACCAGGTAACAGCGACTGTATACACGAAGGAAACATCAAATATTCATCAGGTAAACAACACAAATGTAATCTCAAAACGTGGTGAAACCGGTCTCTTAGGCGCTTATCAGACTGACTCGATAACTTCATTAACGACTCTGCCCATCGATCTTCACGTCTTATGTTTCTGCCTCTTAGGGAAAACCATTTTTGCTGTCCTGATGGCTGCTCATGGCTCCATGCCCACACACAGACAGCCTCACAATCATCAGAAGGCTGCAGTGTTTAAGGACCTGACAGAGGGGATGAGGAGCTCCAAAGGAAAGGAGTCAGGGCAGCGTATAAAGTTCCCCAGGTACAGAAGTTGTGAGGGAAACGGTATGGAAGGAACACAATGGCTCACGTCCGGAAAGCATCTAGCAACCCGCAGTGCCTGGGAGCAGGCTTCCAGCCCCAGGGTGCCGCCGACTTGGGGCATTGCCTGCTGCATTGCCCATCCGCCAGCCTAGGCTCACTGCTCGCCCACACTTCTCCCACACCAAGCACTAAGCCAAGAAAGCAGCTCTCATCATTGCGTTTTGATTAAATACGGCATTCACTGACCTCCTCTTCTGGGTAAGAAGGCAGTGGAGGGGCCAGCCTGCCCTTTGCAGCCGACATATAATCTGTCTTCTCCAATTAGATATGCTTTGCAACAAGTGTGGTGGATCCATTTATTTCCGTACTGCAATAACGCAGATAAATCCAACTTTGGCTCCAGTCCCGCTGCTTTCAAAGCTGGGGCTCCACATTTCCAATTCCTGTCCTGATTTTTTTTTTTTTCCCCTTTCTGCTGCAAAATGTCACCAATTTACTTTAGCCTGGGGGCCCATTTCGAGTTTTACCGCTAATATAGGAGAAATGCATTTTTCAAGCTGTTACCACTTAACTGTACTGATATCAGCCACTCAGGGGACACAATATTGTTTACACATCCTGCTCTATGGAATAAGCACGGATGCCAAAACTCTGCCTGGGTTGTGAAGGAGACGTTTACTCTCTGTTTTATGAGATTTCCTCGATTTGTGGCTGTCTCAATGGTCGTAAAAACAGCTGTAAATCAAAAGAGCACCACAAAATTGCAATAACAACTGTCGAACTCGGCTCTAAAGAGCATAACTCCCAGCAACAGAAGGTGGAAGGCTTTTTCCTGATTTAATACCAGGTGTGGGGAGCCTACAGATCTGCACACCAGCTCAGCTGAAACACTTCTTGGCTGCTCCCCTATCGCTTGCCCCTATTCCACCCCACATAGTCCCTTCCCACCTCTTTCCTCCTCTCCTCTGGAAAACAGAAGTCTTTTTCAAACGTCCGGAGAACGCTTATACAAATAACTGCTGAATGCATAGCCCTGCTTAAAGCATTAAGAGAGGCAGAGAAGTCAGCCCAGTGTTCAAACACGGCTGTGCTTTGAATTGTGGCAATCGCTTTAGCAGATGACCTCAGCAAGAGCGCGCTGCCTCACTCCCGGCCTACCCGAGAGAGCCCACATTCCTGCGCCTCCCGGCCCAGACTGCAGGGAGTGGAGCGAAGGAGGAGAGGGCTGGTGAGACATGAGTTATTAACAGCAGTCTTCTGGGAGCTGATTCTAGCTAAAATGGTTCCAGAACAGGCAGCTCCATTTGCTCTGACAGTCTCTAGTGAGGGCTGGCCAAGAAGCAGATGCACGAACTCCAAAGTTTCTGCTGCTCTGTGCCACTGGATACGGTCCAAACCAAAGAGAGCTTCACCCTGTGGGTAAAACAGGCTTCCTGGATTTTTCCATGCCCCATTCCAGTTGCTTTCACAAACAACCTTCTCATCCTCGTCTCCAGAAACCTAAAAGATTCTCAGTTCCTGCATCTCGCTGCCCTTTCCAACCCAAGGCTGACCCAGCCAACAACAACCCTCCCGTTCCACTTCAGCTCCTTGAGGAATCGGTGGTGGCACTGCCAGCCATGCTGCAAACCCGGGGCCAGAAGCTTTGCCTAGCCTCTTTGTGCCCCCCATCCAAAGCACAAAGGTCTTTCCTGACTTCATCAGCCAGGTCTTCATCCCTCCTTCTCAAGTTTGCTCTTAAATCAAACTCCTTCCACGGGATTTAAATAACTTCCTCCTTTACAGAAGGTTTGTGTGTGCATAAGCCAAAGTACGTGAAGAAAGTGAGAGGGAAAGCTCACGGGAAGTAAGCTTTGATGCTGTTTGTTTCAGTCTTTTTCCTGTCAGCCCCAGCAGACCAAAGTACAGTTGAGATCTAGCATTTTTACTGCCAGATGCATTTCCTAATTGTGCTCTTCAAGCAAATGCCCCACAGAGCAAGGTAGTAGAAGGGAAGAATTCTTTACAGTGGCCATCCTGCTGTGATCCATTCGGGACAGGAACTCCCCCCTGCATTAAGAGGACAATTTAATCTCCATGGACTGCTTGATGCAAGGGGAAAAGAACCTAGGTTCTTTTGTCAGAACCCCACAAAGTGTCAGCCCTTCTTTTTCCCTTCTTCTGCTGGACATGTACATTCACGTTCTTGAGAAAAGCCACAATACACTGGATTGGTCTTTCACTTTCAATACATTATGCATCCCTGCTATAACCTTTTCCTGCTTGTACAATGCCTCTTGGCTTTCCTTTGGCTCTCTTCTTTTGCAATTTTTCTTTCATAAATACAATTGGAGAGAAAACAAAAATTGCCCAAACTCAAATGAACAAAAAATGTCATTCAAAGCCCTTGCTGATGATGTGACTGGCAACTCCAGTTGAGAAACCATCTGTACAAACAAGAGCTGATCTGAAATAGGGAACAGCCAGTTTTATTTCAAAAAGCTCTGCCTTCTCAGTGCTCTGGGTACAGGAACTCCACAAGACAGCTGAAGCTAATGGGGTGAATGTGATCAGCTACACCCATGCAGCTCTTCCAAATTTCTTTCTTTTGCACTATACTCACAGTGACCATCTGGGTGGGGATGCAAAAACATTAAAGCAGTCAAATATATATTGTGCCAACTGTGGCCCACAAAAGCAGGCCGTTTTCTCATGCACAAACCATAAGCAACTTCTGCCAGTTATTGACTTCTACCGGCAAGCAACTCTGTTCAACAGAAGCATGATTCTGTGTGCTCAAAGTTACTGGGTTTGAAGCCTGAAGAGTCTCAAGAAGGCTGAAATCCAGATGCACACCTCATACCTGGAAGGTGCTGTACTCCAGCAGGTCAGGACAACTAACAGCAGCTGTAGCAAAATGGCATAATTTCATGGCAATTGCTAGGTTTCTTTTCCCTGTGTGCTGATGTGACTTTGCACGTAAAGTTTTGCTTGCTTGCAGTGAATGGTGGATGTCTGCCTGAGGTTCAGCATTAGCACGTGGACCTATGATTCAGCAAAGCCCCACCGAACCAGCTTTGTCCTTCCCCTGCATGCAGATACAAGGCAAACATTTTTTAGAGGCTGCGGCTATTGCTTGTGGTGCTCAGGAAAATGCAAAGCTTTCACTCAGCTTGTGCGTGTGGCTTGCCAAAGAGACAACGTGGCCCTGGGCAGAAGCAAGATGACCCAGTCAGAAAATGGGGAACATCACTGGTGCACGCATCCGGCCACCACTTCTGCTCTGGAGGTAAGGAACAGGAGATGCTGTACTTGACCTTTCTTTGGCTACACACTCCTCTGCCAAGAAAGCAACAGCTCTGCTCAGCTTCAACTCCCCAGACTACCCGCCTTCAGAAGCCAAGTGCTGAGCTCCTGAAGCCCAGTCCTGGCCAACCTCTCCAAGACTCTCTTGGTGCAAACAGCCGAGGCTGGTGCCTCTCCCATACCTCTCACCCACAGCCACACAGCAGCTAACAACTCAATTCACTGCAGCTTACTGCTTGAACCAGAAGCACAAACGTGGCGTTACAAGAAGGCTTTGTGATTTAAGCACAGATGTGACTGTGCCTGCTCAGTAAGGAGATGAAAAGCCTACAGTGAAAAAAGGCATAATAATCCTGCATGTTAATACACAGTGACTAACACCTTCCTGGTGACAATCTTCTTGTACTCGCTGCAGAGGGATGTGTATAATGATCCTCTGGAGACACTATCTTGAAAATGCACAAAAGGCTCTGATCAGACCCTGGCATCTTCTGATTAGCTTAGCAAGAGCACTAAAAGGGACATCAATTTTCTAGAAAGTGTATCCCGAAAAGCACTTGATCAAACGCTCGGCTCCATGGATGTGCTTAATCTCACTGCAGCCGAAGCACTCCCCTACACCAACGTCTTGTTTATTTCTTCTGTGAAAAATAAAACGAAGGAAAGGCCTCCACAACTAAAAATGTAGAACCGAACAGTCAACAGCACAGGAAAATTCTGAGGAGGGCCTGAATTGCTGCGGCTTTCAGCTCAGCTGCGAAACAAACTGAAGTGCTGACTGGCAAACAAGGGGAGGAAAGAAATAGAAAATAAATAACCACAGCGGATGAAGCTGCTAACTTATCACAAAGACAGCCTAGATTAGTGCAATACAGATGTGTAGACCTTTTGTTGGTTGTACCCTGATGCTTTAAATTTTTTCTTCTATTCCAGTGGACCTGAGGAAGACCTACCCAAGAGGCCCAGCACAACCCCTTGGCAGACTCATAGATCTCAGTTCCAAAAAGGAGAGTGACTACTAACACACAGAATGACTTATTTGCAAAGCAATGCTCTCCATCACTTGACAGCTCCTTCTGAAAGTGCTGATAGCACTAGCTAATAATCAAAACCCATTTTAACTTTCATCAAACAGCAGTAGATACACCTCGATGATTCTGGCATGTTGCAGTCAACCCATCTGTTTCTCTGCATCGGGCAGACTGCAGAAAACACAATTTTCTTTTCCCATTTGCCTCCCAGACTCGTTGCCTGCTCCCCACCAGCACTTGCAGCTCCTTCCCCTGCTCCCCCGGCTGAGGCTGACGGTGGGACCCGCAGCAGATGGCCGATAGAGCCGGGCTGCTGTTTCCTACACACTTGGTATTTGCAATCCAACCTCAGCGCCTCCTGCCCAGCTCTGCAAGAATACAAAGCTAAAAGTGCGGCAGTTCTGTACGACGAGCCAAAGCTTCCTTTAAAGCTCATTTAAGATACATATTTTAATAGGTATTTCTCAAAACAGGAACTTGCAAGTGTACAAGCTGAGTAAGAAGAGCAAAAAATAATGTAGGGAATCCCAAATCATTTTTATTTTTACCACCTTCCCCCATGCCCATTATGACTTCTTCACTTTGTGGAAGAGCACAAGCACAGGACTGACTGAGCTGCCTCTTAACACAACTGGGGAAATGGCCAGTTTCCCCGGTCCAATTCAAGCTTTCAGGCTGCTGTGCTTGTGCAGGAAAACCCGAAGGCTTTTGTGGTCTAAACCACTTCCAGCACACACAGGCAAAAATAATGTCACCCTGCCTCCGTACCCCCACCCATCCGAGGCAATGCTAACCGTAACTTTGCTTCTGCTCTCTGTTCATGTTTCTGTGCATTACAAGTAAGAATACTATTCAGAAATCTCTCCCCAATTTATTTCACTCCAAAGAAGGAGACAGATGGTGGAAGACAGAGGGTTTTACAGTAAGGGGTTGGATTTTTTTTCCTCTTCATTTGTTCCCTACGTTGTCTCCTATCCTCGGGGACCTGGAGTTTCTTTTGATAGCACTGTGCTGCCTAATAAACACACATACAAGCATAGTCACTAGTATACATCTATCATCAAAGAGCCCTTCTTGTCTCCACTCCCCACAAAGTTGATTAATGATTACGTGTTTAACACATACATTATACATGGGAGGGGGAGATGAAGAGGGTAAATCCAAGCCCCTGTATACATTTACATATATTTACATACTCACATAAAGAAAGCAGAGGAAAGCAAAAGAGGGCCATTCCCATCGGGACAAAAATCCATTTTGACAAGGATAACTCCTAATTCCTCCTTTAGGAAACAGAAATAAAATGAAGGCTGTACCTGGCCCGTGGAAGGAACCAGAGAGTGAACAAGCCATCTTTGGTTCCTGATGTGAACCAGCAATCACAGCACTTTCAGCTTGTCAGTGGGATCTAACAGTTCATGAGAAAGGAAAGGAGCTCCAGTTTTAACAGCGCTCTTAGTTTGTACTGTTCTTACTTGCAGCTAAAATTGCAGCTAAGCAGGTAATACATTAGGTAATCAGCTCAATTAAATGAGTCCTTGATGTAGAAAGAAAAAGAAATAAATCAATCAATACCCAGAGATGCTGGCATGTTTCATGGACTGCAACCCGGGGGGACAGCAGATCAAGTACAACCTGCCCTGACCCTGAGATGCAGGCAGACAAGAGACGTGGTGTGGAAGGGAACAATATGGCAAACTTCCTTTTCCATCCTCCCAGGCTGAGCCCATCCACAGACCTGGATAACTGCCCATGCACAATGAAGCAGCCTAAAGGCTGCTTTAATCACGCTGACTGCCAGTGGTGTTGAGCATTGTTCCAGCAGCTGGGGGACCAGTGCCATGCTGAAGGACTCCCCTGACACAGTCCCTTCTGGCAGCTGGGACAAAGCTGGCACTGGAACCGCTATTGTGGCTCTCTGCTCTCCAAAGCATCCTCGTGCAGAGTTAATCTTAGAGCCTCCCGCTCTGCTGGCTTTCAGACTCTTTGCAAGGTTCAGACCGAACGCTGCTCCATTTGTAGGGGTCTGCTGTAGGATGCCAGTGGCAAACAATTGCATTTGGCACTACTGTGTGCTGAACCAACCCACACCAGCCCTCTGTACACGCTGACCTACCAGCCGCAGCCATGGCACAGCGCTGGCCAGGACAAGGCTCAGAGCAGAGGCTGCCAACACAATGGTTAAAGTCAGCAGTGTAAAGCCCAACAGCAGCCAGAGGGGTGGCACGGCTACACTGGGGCAGCAACATGAAGAACTGTTTGAGAAGGAAACCTTCCGCACACAGCACTGCTCACAGTGCTGAGGATGTGGGAGCTGTGTGGCCACAGAGCTCCCGTACCTGCAAGGCACACATCAGGAACTCTTTTTTCCCCCCTTCCCTTCGTCTCGTGACCTTTTGACTCTGAGTCACGCTGGCTGACCTTACGACTTCACACTTTCTCTCTCCATAAAGCACAAGGCAGAGTTAAAGAAAAGTCACATTCTTCCACTTGATCTTTCTTCCACCACAAGATTCTCTTTAGCATTAGAAGAGCGGAGAAGATTTGCCTTGGATTTTTCAAACAGGAAAATCCAAACCTCCTCAGGAAGTGGCAGCAAAGAGGCCCCACTTACGCTGAGACAAGCAGCAGCAGTGCCTCCTGCTCTGCACCCTGCCCTGTGCACAGACAGGGCAGCTGCAGCGGCCTTTGCCACGCCATGAACTGAAGCAAATGTGGACCACTGCCACAAACACATCCTAACATAAATCTGCAGCAGCCATTGTAAAGCATTAAGTTAATCTGCACTGAGATGAAGCAGTCCAGGGTGGAATCAGTGCCACGATGCATGGCAGCACATCCTTCTGCATGCGAGGTCACCAGCCTGCAGCACCCTGCTGCCCACCTCCTGGGCACGGCTTTATCATTGCTTCAGCTAACCGCGGGCACTCTTTTTCCACTGGTACTGCATTGTGATGGATATTTCAGGCCTACCCGGGCTACAGCTGGAAGATCTCGCTGTAAATCTAAGGTAACCCATGAGCACAGATGGGGTGTCTGATCCACGAGCTGCGAGCAGTGAGTCCCCTCACCCCCTCTTAGTGGTGGGCTGGAGTTGCAGTGGAAGCACCCGCTCACGCCCTGCATTTACTGACTCAATGGAAAGGGTTAAGGCATCCAAACCTTCTGCTAAGCACGCTCTGGCTGAATGTGCTGGCTGCTTCATGGGCTTGTACATGTCCAGGGGTTTGAGAGTGCCATAATGAGATCTGCTTTGATCTGTGCTACTTCTGGATTTCAAGTTCTCTTCTTTCCAAGCTGATAAAATGAGCAAGACAGTGGCTCTGGAGACTGTTCAGCAACATGTGCTGAGGCCTCAGGACTCTGCCATCTGAGTAATGCCTCCGCTCGAGCCTGTGCCAGCAGAAAAATGACTCAATGTGCAGGCTCTGGGGACTTGGGTTGAAGAAACCGACACACCACGTATACAGAAAGCTGCGATCACTCCTCCTACTTTTTAAGGAGGAGAAAACAGGAAAGCCAACGTGAGACCCCGGTGAAGGCAAGAGCAAAAAGGCATGGGAGGGAACCAAGACTCAGGGAGCATACAATGGCACGCTACCACTGAGATGTTCTTGAGGCTGAGCAAGGATTAACGCTTTCAGACTCCAGGAGAGTCCAACACGGCCGAATCTGCAAGCTTCCCCAGCGCAGAAATGACTCAAACTTTGATGTTTTGGCTTTTCTCTGCAGCTACAAAAACAATGAAAAAGCCCCATAGCCACATCTCAAAAAACCCCTTCTGCAGTACAGAATCGATTCCCCTGCGCACTGAAATCCCGGCCCGCCGCTCAGGCTTTCAGGTATCACTGCAATGCAAATCATAGAGAGAAAACACTCTCAAAATAACAATCCTGAAAAACGTTACCCTTGGTACCACGGACACCCCTGTAATAACCTCCACTGCAAATTGAAAACGTTACCATCGCCCCGAGAAGCTCTGGAAATACTTAGTGCTATCGATGTGGGTTTAGTTTCATTAGTAGTCCAGACATGTGGTAATGAAGAACCCATTCAATTCCCTATCTCTGTGAGAGGTACACTTCCCGGGCTCGCGGAGAGCACACACAGAGCTGTTATCTCTGACAGGGATGGACACACGTGTGCATGTCCCAGATTTGGAAACGGCACTGCAGCGAGCGCAGCTCTCGCGTCACTCAACTGCACTGCTTAGAATTTTACATTTTAATTTTTTTGATGTCTGGGGAGATTAAAATGAGAACTGGCAGCATGTGCAAGGGATACTGCACTTTGAATGCGTTATCTACAGCGATTCAGGCTTCCCGGAGCTCCAGCTGAAGCGGGTTTTCCACGATGGAAGAAACTACATTACATTGCTCCCTAGGAAGTGAAACAAAACAATAAAGGATGGTTAATCTCTTCTCTAATTCTGCTCGGTGGGACAGCTCCTTCAGCAAGCAGCGCCTGGCTGTATCTACCTGGGAGGGGGTCATTTCACTTCGGCTTCCTCTTCTGCTTCCCTCCGTCCCTGGGAGCGCTCTGTCTCCCCGCTGCATCTTTCAATGGCTTTATCAGAGCTCGCACCAACTCAAGCGTGAAAAGTAGCTCTAGGCCCAGCGGGGAGAGGTGGGGGAGTGCGTGTCTGTGCGTGGTGCGGGGGGAGACAGGGGAAGACGAGGGAGGAAATGTTATTCTGTCCTTTGTCTTTTCAACAATTTCTTTTTAATGCAACTTGCAGAGCAGCATATAATTAGGGGTCTTGTGGAGCAGGCTTAAACTCAGGAGTAACCCTTCTAACGACCTCAGCAACGGATAATCAGGTACGCGGCTGTGGGGCTCAGCACGTCTCCCCACCCGCCGCGCCGCTCGGCCTCGTAATTAGAAGCCTCCACACTCCGCTGCATAAAGGCAGATTGCAAGGACAGCGTGAAGCCCTTGTTTGAAGCTGGGGGCACAAAGATTGCAGTGCCTCTGATGGATGGAGACAAAGACTCCAGTGCTGGAACGCTTCCAGCAGCCTCGCAATACTCACAGCATTTCTGATGGACATTTTCAGGATTTCTTACAGCAGCGAGGGTTGTTCTGCTGCACCCCCTCTGGATTCCTTCACAGCTCCTCAGCAAGGGCTGCGGTGCCCCCACGCACAGGCACAAGGCTCCAGCGATGGTCTTCCCATCAGAGAGGATGTGCCCTTCCCTTTTCCCCACGTTCCTCGCATGAAGGAATGCCTTTGCACTTGGACAAAGAGCGGTGGGGACACGGGGCTCAGCCCCCTAAAACAATCCCTGAGCCAGAGGGGTCTTTCAGCTGATCTGAAACGGTGGTAGCAAGAGTTGGGCTGAAGTTGCAGCTGATGTTAGCACGACTCCCCTGAACCCAATACCACAAATTTGAAAAAATTCCCTATTTAAGAAGGCACCAAACCCTCTCTCTCTTTGCTGATCAAAACTTGCCTTTCTTTAACTATTTACATAACTTTAAGTACAGGAATATCGACACTGAATTGTATCCCAGCTGGAGGAGAGAGAGCAGAAAGAAGAATGGAGGGCAGGATTTTTGGGCAAGAAAAAGCCAAGAGAGAGAGGGGAGGCCGGCTTGTGTCACATAGCCCCTCACAAAGCAGGTGCTGGCTTCTGTTCCACTCCAATTCCATCCCCTTATTTTCATCTTCTGGCTGTTGCTGGGGCTTGCTTGTCAGTACCTCCACGCCTGACCCCTTCCCGTCCCACCTTGGCCTTGCAGCAAAGCAAGGAGCAGAAAACCAAACAGCTCAGGCAACCTGCACAGTGCAGCAACAGACTGAAAAGAAAGCAGCAAAGGCAAAAGGGCTTGAATAATAAGGAGGAAGAAAAACCGGTGGAGCCTTTCAGAGGCTGTCAATCGCCAGACAGACAAGCTTGTGTGGAAAGAGCAGAGGAGGCAGGCTGAGGGATGAGCGGTTCCCTTATGGCAACAATCCCAGCGTCACCTCCCTCCCTTCCTAACACCGGGTTAGCAGGGACTGTAAGAGCACAGAACACAGGAGATACCCACAGCAGAAATCAGGACACCCTGCCAAGGATGGCTGCCCTGAACTCGAGTTATCTGAGAACTCACGTCGGTAAACACTGAAAACCCAGGAAGATCATTAACAAGCTAATAAGAACCACCAATGTAAGGAGTGTAACCTGGACTCACTAACGTGCTTCATTCTGAATAATGAAAGGGCAGGAGTATTCAGACACCGAGTCACTGCAGCTAAAACCACTGTCACAGAAGATGCTGCGATCCACACTTTGTCTCCCACCCCAGGCTCTCCTTAGAGAGATGCTCTGCTGCACAAGAGCATTCTCCACCATGCCCCATTCTGCCTTTCTTTTGTTCTCCCCACTGCTCCAAAGCACCAAGATTTCATTCAACACCCTCCAGAAGAAGCAGACTGCAGCCTCAGAGGTACATACAGTGTAAAGCCCAGCCTCAGAATCCCCACCAGCTCGGCACAGAGCTCCTCAGAACTGCAGGCTCCAAGGCCACACCTCTGTCCTTGGGAGGCAGGATACAACTGCTCAATGGGAGCAAAGCAGCCCTACATGGTGGGGCCTCACAACCACAAGGCAGCTCCAGACATCGCCCATTCACCAGAGTTCTTTACACCAGAGCTCCTCCCCAAGTCTCCGGGCCGCTTGTTTGCAAAGAACAGGACCGCAGCCGGTGTCCGGCACGACATTTTCCCAACGCTGTGGCACAGTGGGAGGCTTCCCACAAAGTCTGGGGTTGTCTCCCTCCTTCTTGTACTGCTTTTCAGCGGTGCTGAAAATAATCAATGCTCATTATGCAGAAGCTTTGTTACACTGCTGCTCCTTCCTGCTGCACCTACCCAAGGCCATGTCATCACTACAGAACAGAGAGGCAGGAGTGATGCTCTCACACAGGTAACGCAGCGCTAGGCCTCCTCGTGACAAACCTCTGTTTGTGACCTCATGACAAACCTCTGAGGACACACCACACAGGTCGTCCCAATTTGCTGGTCTGCACCAGCCTGAACTCTGCAGCCCTGCCTCACTTTGCCAGCTGCATCCAGGGGAAGAACTGCTTATACCCTGACTCTGGTATGATTTCACAGGCTTCAAATCTACTTTCATGTTGTGTTTCAGCACAAAGGAGCACGGCTTCATCACACAGCAGAGCTGCTCCACTTCTGCCGCAAGACATGTATTTACCTGAACAAAATCTCTTCACCAGATCTCTTCGGGAAACACGTTGAATACAAATTTGGGGAACTATAAAGAAGGAAGCTGCAGAGAGCTTCTGAACGTTTAAGAGCTGATCCAGGTCTGTGACATTCAGAAACAACGCCAAATAAAACCACCTTCCCTTCTTTCAACTTCCCATGCGCGCACTTGCTGCAAATAGTTTCCACAAACTACTTCATACATCTTGAATTGACCTCTGCCAGCATCTTTCTTCCAGCCCAATTAACTCCCCGCAGCTCCCCCCAAGAGGACACGTGCTGAATCCCATTAAGGCAGCGAGAGCGCAGCCCGTGTCTCCACGGCAGCAGGAAGGCTCCAGAGAGCCGTGACCCCTCATGCTTGTGGCTGCCCAGCCCCTCCAGACTGACCTCCCCTCTCTGCTGGCAGTGAAGGGATGGGGACAGAAGCTGGCATGGCCCCAGGAGGTGCTGCGGGGGCTGTGTGGGGTTCGACAGGGAGTGGACCAGCAAGGAAGCTGAAAATCTGAGGGCTCCTCTGCCATGGAAGTCGTGCTACTGTTGACTCCTTCACTGTGATTAACTCCTTGACATCCTCCTCCCGTGACAAGTGGGGGAGGACAGGCTGAACGCGGCGATCCATTTGTCAGGGAATTGCCTCCTTCCCTTCCCAGCCTCACTCCCACCCATGATCTTTATGGCTCAGCTCCACGTTACGGATGGTTCGCAGCCAGATGCGGATTTGACAGCTGACATTTTCTATCTGAAAAATTCTGTTTGGGGGCATCCCAAGCTCCTTTGCCAGACCTGGTGGTAATAACATTTGCAAGCTTAAGCCCACCCCACGGGCTCTGTATGAGGGAAAGAAATCCTCTCCTCCCCAGCCTCTCGTTCAAATGACAGTAATTAAAGAATCTCATCACTCTAGACCTGGAGAGGGAGGGGACTTTCGCGGTAATTGGAGACATTACACGAAGCCACACTGTGCTTATAAAAATAAAAAAAAAAAATTAAAAAAGGAAGGGGAAAAAAAAAGGAAAAACCACACACAAAAAAACCAACCTCCTTCCTCCCAGCCAGGCTGGCATTTCCTGAATACACTGCCTTTCTTTGAGGCACATTTTTAATACTGGCGACTATTGGAAGGGCTCCTGCAGCCCGATTAAGTGTAATGCAGCGTTAAGAAAAATAGGAGGGAGGGGGGAAGCCCTCAGAAAGGCAATCGAAGAGAAAAATCTATCCCTGGTGCTTTGGCTCGGTTAGAGCCAGGAGCCCTGCTCCAAACACACTCCCACTTCCCAGCCATTTGCTCTGCCGGACACTCTGGGGACCCCAGCACAGCAAACTACAATTTCTAGTAAATATATCCCAGGGACACAATTAGTTTTTCAGCTGGGGGCATGATAAATTGGTCATGCATAATTCAAGGCTGGAGCAGGCTATTGCACAGACCGCTCGGTGGCAGCTCCCTGGCAGAATGCAGATGGGCTGCCGGGCGCTCCGGTGGCCATCTATGTGCACAGCAACCCCCGCTGGAGCCTTTCCTTCTTATTAATGTACATTTCACCATCCAAATGCCTTTTGGGATTGAAGGTGCTTCATCATCATTTCAAACCTGCTTCAGCGCTCCCATCCCTTCCACGGGTGCAGTTCCAACCACACACTTGCAATGACGAGACATGTAATTTTGGGTCCGCTGAAGGTCTGAGAGGCAGCCGAGGACAAAAAGCCTACCTGGAGGAACAGCCTGAAGCTCTCTGAGCTTTTTTTAGTACTTATATGAATGAAGTTAGCTGCTCAGAGTCATTCCTTAGGAGAACAAGAAGCGCTGCTGCTCAGCAGAACTCAGTCTTGTGAGGAGTGAAATGAAACCTCAAAGGAAACCGCGGGAGCGCTTCAAAATGCTGTGCTCAAATTGCAGTTTCTCAGTGCACGCTCTGCAGCCTTCCAGCCGGTGAGGGACACGCTGCTGGCGTGCTGGAAGAAGCCACTAGAAATATTTTTGCTATTAGTCTGATTGCAAGAGAAATGAGCATTGTAGCCTCAGATGCAGCCTTAGGAGCGATGGCCGGCAGCTCTCCTCCAGCAGCCGCAGTCCCAGCAGCCCACACAGCACTCACATCTCCTCCCAGGATGCGCTGCCACTGCTCAGCTCTTCAGGAACCAAGGAAGCATTCTAACACCTGTCTGTGGGAAATATTCCTAGGAAGTAAGTTGTACTGAATCATTCCCAGGGTCAGGAAAAAAGCTGCTGTGGAGGGGGGTATTAGTAAGGAAAAATTTGTTTCCTTTCGGCAGCCAATCTGTAGATACAGATTAAAGTATTAATTTCATGGCCAGTCTCACGTACCCGAACAGGCGACCTTGGTTTCTGCCTAGTAGTTAGTGAGAACAATACAGGCTTCCCTGTTTTAATAGGGATGCTATTTTTTTTTTCCTCCCTGAGCATGACTGCCTTTGTTGGATGGAGCTGGGTTTCCTTAGACTGGAAACAAATGAAATCCCAGTAGAGATATACAGGGCATAAATCCAGGGAGCATCAACGTTAGCCTTGGGGAACATCCTCATCACCTTCAAGTGGCACAATTCTGCCAATACTTAAGCAGTACTGACTGTCACCACATCCGGAGAAGTAAACCCAACTGTTCTCAGCATGATAACACTGTCATCTGAACAACTCTTCACACTGCCCCTTGGTGTACCTGGCAGAGCTTTCTCAGGACCCCCACATACGGCCCCCTTCCATCCTCCAGGTATGCCCTTCACACTTTGGTTCAAATGCAGTCACTTCCAGGGAAGGTTTTTAGTATGGTGCTAATTTGTTTCACTTAACTGCCTAATAAAACAAACGAAAAAGCACTTTGTTCATGAATTGTTTAAAGGCGTGACCATGGGCACAGCTGGGATACCAAAGCAGACACACAACCGAGGACACTGCAGGGCACCAAAAGAGGTCAGAAATAAAGTCAAAAAGGGAATCAGACTGAGAAAACAGTGAATGGTCACACGTTAGAGTCACAGGTCTGAACTTCCCAGGGAACATTTCAAGGTGTGAAGCGAAACACAGAGAAACCACAACCATAACCACAAATCACCAGCACCAGGAAACACATCAAGAACGCTTCACACACTGTCCGCTAAAGACAAAAAGGGCCTCCTGTCTGCATGCAGGAGGAAAGGATGCAAAAACCTGCTGTGGACTTGGGGCACAGCCTGAAGGACCCTCTGGGCAGGGGTGGCGGCACCCCGCGGGCACAGCACAGGGACCCCGCGGGCAGCACACAGCTTCCTGTGAACCCCACCGCACTTCCACATCCCGGTAACCCCACGCAGCCACCGCTGGTCAGACAAAACCCCGCTCATATTCACGCAGCTCATCTCCAAAGCACCACCAGCGGAGCCTCCCGGGCATTCACAGCGCTCAGAAATTACAACTGCGGTTCAGTCAGAAATACAGAAAAGCCCCAGTGGTCCCACAAGGCCAGCGGGCCCCGGAGTGGGCCGAACCAGCGACTGCTTCCTGAGTTTTCACCGGAATAAAGACCAGAAGCACAGGAGATATAACACAGCCACGCGCTTTGTCTTGCCTTCAAGAGAAAAAGCGGAGCGAAATAGAAACTTCCCCGCTAGAATCTTAAAAGTAACCAATTTTTAGAAATTATTAACAAACACTAACCTCAGATCATTAGCCACCCTGGCAGCGGGCCAGAGAAAATTTATAGCCGACGTGCAACATCAGCTTTCATCCAGAAATGCTAATTTCAGTAAAATGAATAGTGTGTGGGCTTTTCATACTGCTTTGCATTTGGCTCCTCACAGCCCTGTTTAAAGCCTGGGAACCGGCCATATAGTTAAACTGCACAGATGTTCAACAATCTGTACTTGTGTTAATTACCCTAATGTGAGCAGAAACTCAACAGATCCCTGCTAATGAAGGAGAAAGTTTTCCAGTGTGACTACCGTATGTTTCATTGTCACTGTATTACCAAGCTTCTCCCCCTCCTTCCTCCGCCCCCCAGCTCCTATTCTCTCCATCTCCTTTGCATTCACATCACCCTCCTACCTCAGCATGCATGAATTGGACCAACTAATGACTGTGTATTCGCAACATGGCAGACACCATTAGGCTGATCGGAGGTGCGGCTGCTGAATTTTAACAGGCAATTTTAAACAAGGTAAGAAAAACAGATTCATCATGCTCCCGATTCTCCCATCCCCACCCATCTGCCACACTGCTGCCCTTGCCACAGCTAAAAAACACCGGTGAAGTGCAAATACAGCCCCCCTATAAAACGCAGGAGTGCACAAAGCAATGCAAATAGATGTTGCTGGGTGATTGCCGGGGATGGAGCCGGAAGCACAGGCTGAGCAGACAGCACGGAGCAGCACGGGCACCACTCTGGCTGAAATGTGCCGTGGGCAACCTGCTGCTGCTCCCTGGAGCAGGGAGGGCTGCCCATGGCTGCGAGCACAGCACACTGTGTTGAGCTGCACACAGGAGCTACGATGGGGTTTCTCGAGGGCACGCTATGAAAGAGGAAGGCAACGCTCAAGTGATCAGCGCTGCCAGCAGCAATGAACCAACACTGCTTCTCAACTTAACCCAGCATTAAAACACACTCGACCTCTGCAGAACTGCTTCTCCCACCAAGGATCTTGCCTTCTCCTCCCGTCCCATGCATGTGCCTGGCTCCGGTGCCGATCACACCTCCAGCTGCTGCTCCCCGGCCGGCTGCATGCCGCCCAGGGCAGCCTGCTCTCACCATGAGCCCCAGGTGACCTCTGGCTGATACCGGCCCAGCCAAAGCCACAGTGAGCATCTCCCTGCTGCCGCCGCTCCGCAGCCAGGCCAGCCCACACCAGCACACCGCATGACAATGGCCCCCGTGGGAACAAACACGCTTGCCATGCTCGACTTGACTGGCAGATTCCCCCCCTACGGTGGAAGAGGGGGAAAAGGCCAACTTTGCTCATTTATTGCCACTATCCTGCTAGCTCAGGCTCCTTTGTGTCCGCAGAGCAGCAGCAGAAGGCCGCGGCATGCTGCAGGGCGCCATCTTGTCGCCTCCCAGGACAGGCCGCTGGCCGCCCCTCCTCGCCCGCAGTCTGCCGGCTCCTCCTCACAAACCTTGCCCTTGGCAGCGTGGGGGGGTCTGGTGTCACCCACAAAAGGCTGGGAATTACTTAGAGAGCTCTTGGCTCTTTTCTCCTTCCTCTTCATCGTTAGTACTGGAAGCAACACAGCTGTCTAATGGCAACTTCAGGCACCCATGGGCCAGCGAAGCGACGTTTTCCACACTTAAATAACACTGAGCTGATTTAATTACTGCACTTAATACTAACAAAAGATGTCTCAATTTAATCTTCAAACGGCCCTCCAAGATCAAAACACAGCTGGCTGGATAACAAGATGGCCTAGGCCAGCAAACAAGTAGGTCCAATTTGTTCAAGAGCTGAATCCACTCCTCGGTATGAAAGGCCAAGGAACACTTGTGTGTCAAGCCAATCAAAGAAAGCTGTGCTCCTTCTCCCCCCTCCCTTCCTGCCCAACTTTTGTTATGCAGAAGAAAAAACAGAAAGGCAGCTGATTCATGGGTAAAGAAATGCAACATGATAAAAGAACAAACGATGTTTGGGAGAGAAAGAAAAGAAGTAAGAACTAAGATTTAACAGGTTTTGTTTTTATAATTCTTTCTAGATGATTAAGAATGAATGAATCAGATTAAAATCACATGGGGACAAAGGAAGGTCTCTAACTCTTTTGTTTTTCTTTCCATACTGGACAGAAGGAGACAGCTCATTAAGGAAAGCCCTCAAGACAAAGCTACAGCGAGGAACAACCAAGCATTTTTTTTTTTTTTAAGCATCCAAAAGCTGTGTTTGGGCAAGAAAACGTAGGGGAAAATTAACCATTTGCTTCTAACATTTTCTAATTGTCCATACTGAGCTGTTACTGTTACTTTTTGCCAACTATTCGGAAAAACTTCTCTCGTTTCAGCAGCTTTCAATGCACATTCCCGCTGACACCATGCTTGGGTCTCTCCAGACACCTTCAAGGAATTTTTAAGTTTTTGCACATTCCATTACAGCTACAAGCAGAAAAGTTAAAGCCAACCTTCCAGCCACTGCAACATTTCTGCAATTCCCTGAGCAACAGAGAAGCCTCAATAAACGTTTGTGTTGTACAGAGGATGTAGCTCTACCAACTACCGATAGTAACTACGGGCACGCAGCCCACTTTTTGATCTCAGTTCTACTGGAATTAGTTACAAACAAGTTCACTAGAAAACAGTTTACTGGGCTTCATGGTAATACTTTGGATTGACAACAGTCTGTGGGATATCACTGCTGAAAGCTTTCTCTGCAAGAAGTTTTCCTAAACTTTCTCTCTCGATGGAGAGCTGCAATTAGGTAACTCATATGTTCCAATTTTCCTTGGAGCCTGTGCATGCCCTGGATCATGTTTTTTCGGGATTACAATGCCTTTTTCTTTTCTCCCTCAACATATACAGAGCTCACTCCAGGTTTCACAATACTAGTTGCCAAAAGCAGTTCTTAAACAACAGATGATGTCACTAGCCAGTGCACCATGAATTTGGAAGACAGCACAAAGGGGAATTCGCTACAACTCTATGGCCTGTCCTCTCTTCTCTTTGGACTGGGACACAACAGAGGAAGAAGGCATTACATTTAAAATGCTCAGGCAATTTGGTGGTTTGCTCCAATCCTCTGGAAGGCATGAGGCATTTAATACACAACCAAGGAGCCACTTAAATGAAAGGGACTTCGAGAGGCCATCTGGCTCAAACAGGGTCAGCTTCTATGCTCCAGCAGATTTAGCTGAATCTGCATCCAAATATTGAACTCATTACCCCACCGTTCACTTAAGTACCTTCTTCTCCTCGTGTCTTGACTTCAACACCTGGTTTTGCAACTGGTGAAGCACACACTGTTTCAGCTTACAATGCAGCCTCCATGCTGCTCATAGAACACTTCCCTTGTGCTTCAAACTAGCTGGGCTCAGAAATCTGAATGGCAACAGGGAATTGAATTTTCCAACTTCTTGTCCAAATGGTTTTGTTTAAATGGGGCTGAACTTCAGCTTAAAACCACTTTCCCAACCAATTGCAGTCCTAGACCACTAACAAGAGCTCTCGAGGAGGCACTCGCTGCTCAATTTCAAACAAGTGACTGTTTCCAGATTGCCTGGTTAAGTTACAAAGACGAGGGACCAAGACCAATTCTCCAAACTAGAATACACAAACACAACCAGCTAGAAAACCTCCTCCTGCTGTCTCACACTGAAAGTGGGCTCTGCTCTATGGCCAGCACTACACACACAGCTTCGAGTGCAGAATCCTGACCTACAGATTCCCTTGGGGCCAGAATGTTCAAACCTGCTCAGACAATCATACACCACCGTTTCAAAGGCACACCTTTGCATGAGATTCCCAAGGGCCCTTGGAGTTTTGACTTAAATGCCTGGATTATTTTTACAATTCCAGTTATGGGTTCTTTGTTCGCAGGGAGTTAAGCAATACAAAGAACGTAGCATGAGAACAATGGGCGTATTACCATGCATGATTTCTCCTAAAAAAAAAAAAAAAAAAAAAAGAAAAAAGAAATCTTTCTTTTCATTAAGTTACAGATCCAATTTCAGTCTTTATTATCACTTTGCCATGAGAGAAAGTGGTTCTTAATTCTAATAAAGGAAGGGAGCGTCATATTTCAACAAGAGTTAAAATGCTTCCTGCAATACGGGAGGTGGAAAGCTCTTTTGCTCGCAGCTACTGCGGGCCAGACTCAAAGAATGAAGGGGAAATAATCCTTCCACACCGAGTAAATAAATCTCTTCTAGGACATACCTAATGGTGGGCAGTAGCCCAAAGGCAGCTTTGTCTCATGAGATCATTGCTGCCCCCTCCACTTGAAGGGAAATTAAGAGAATGCTCTGCCAAGCACATATTAACGTTTCACTTATCACCAAACCTGGGGTCCAAGCGAGTATGAATACTGCTGCAGCCTATGGAGCACCACTGGACTAATAAAAACCTTTCCACCACGTTAACCAAGCTGGATAAACAGCCACAGCCACTGTGTCAGAACCTTTCACTGAGATTTCTAAGTCATTTTCACCCTGAAATCTACTTGACCCTTAAAAAGGAGTCTGCAGTACATTTAATGAGGCAGCCATACAAAACTTGACTGTATCCCACGTTCTCCGAGAAAGACAAGCGTAACCCAACCCAGCAAACAAAAGCAGGTACTGCCCGTTCACACAGGCTCGTGCGATTCACCTCTGAAGAAACAACATTAGAGACCCAATGTTCGCATTTCATGTTACTGTATACATTTTGAAACGGAAATTCTGATTGTGCTTGGTCAGCCGAAGCTTCTGATCTATTCCGCTTAAAAAGGCCTTATGGAAATTCTTTTTTTCCTGAAGATGACCAATAGCCCTATTATTTCACAGCCTTTCCCATTAGATCCTGTTTACACCAGCGCTGGAGCCATATTAGCAAAATCCATCTTCAAAACATAGTTCTCACTGGCAAGAACTAAACATACTTTTGTGAAATTATTTTCAATACTGTTCCATCTCTGCCCATTCTGGTGAAGGAAATGAAATTAGTTGCAACCTGAGTACCAGGAGCGTGGTTTAAACATGGCCCAAGGGGGCAAGCAAGACAAAGAGCGAATGCAACATGCATGGAATAGGCCCCACGCCGATGCACAGTGCACCCCTGGCTCATACCAGTTCCTCTGGTCACGAAACCAACACGCTCCTTTCAGCTATGTGTGGTCTCCTCAGCCTCAGCAAGTACAGAAAGAATAAAGCAAATGCAGAGCGTTCCATAAAAGACCTGCAAGGCCCATAAGCGACGTATTCGCCCAACAACCAGGGATATGTGCGGCGCTAATATTCCCATTTCCCTGTTGGAAAACCTCGTGCACAGGCAGGTAGGTGCCTCGCACAGCAAGGCTGCGGCACAGGAGCACACAGGACAAGGCTCCAGCCCAGGGACAGGCTTTCAAGATCTTTAGCAGCGTTAAGAGGGATTATATGCCACTCATTGCATGCATTATTCATTGTTATTCCTTCTACACTCCAGCTCTCAGCACAAGGAATAAAGTGACTCCAAGAACCTGTGAACCATGCACGGAAGACATTTCTACTGAAATATCACTAACCAGAAAATCAGCAAGACGCTGCTGGACTGATTTCAAGCCAGATCCAAAATGAGAAACGGAGAATGCAAAAGAGCAGAAGCAACTAGTGTTCCTCTCCTCCAGTCTTCTCGCATACAATTCCTAGCCAAGGGATTTAGCTGTGAGATACAGAAGCCAGATATGGTGTGTGCTTATGATTCCTTCCAGGTAGCAGAGCACAGAACCCCTGCCCTTCCCTCTGCCTGGGCCATTCGTCTTGCCCAGGTGATGGAAAACCCCGTTCCCAGCGGGTGGTCCTGCTCTCGCAGCCCTTAACGCCTAATTGTCACAAATCAACTCCGACCTCGATGCTCAGGCTGCTGCTACCCAACCCCCCCCTTCCAGCCCATTCTCTTCCAACCGGCGGCAGCGCAGGATCCTCTCACGTTACCCAATCAATCTTCGGACACAGCGCCTCGAAAAAACAAAGAGGCAGCAGCGATGTGAGCGCGGCCGGGGCGACGTCACGCGCAGCAGCCCAAGAGCCGCCAGCCCGGCGTGCCTGCGCGCACGCGTGCACACACACATGCCTCCTATTTTATTTTTTTGTTCAACTGGAATTAATCAGGAACGATAAACACTGCTTGTCTCCTGAAAGCAGCGGTGGGGGGATGAAATATGCCTCTTAAGCTTATCAGCCTCGGTGCCACCGAGGAGAAAGCTGGCTGCTAAGCCCGGGGATAATGGGCTGTCCTTTCAGGAAGGTATCAGAAGTCTCAGGAGAGGGAAGCAGCACAATGGTGTGACCTTCAGCTAATAAAGCCCACCCTAGAGTCCAAAGAAGCTTGGGGAATATTGACAAAAGTTCATATTTACAACAGCCTGGACTCTTTCCAGATACCATTACCAGTTTAGAGAGCTGCAGCCTCTGTACATACGCTCACAGAGGCTTTTATTCTGCCTCCTCCTTTCTTTCTTTGTTCCCATGCTGGCAAAAAAAAAGAAAAAAAAAAGAAGAAAAAATTTAGTTGGAAAACGGCAATTCTTCCGCTAACAAGGCCCCACCAGCACCTTTTTAAATGAAGAGAAGTTATTTAAAATTTCAATTCCAACCTCAGCGTTATCCTCTACTTGAAGGAGATTCAAGGCCTCTTGCAAGGATTCTCAGTGCGTCATCAGGCTCATCAGGAAGAAAGCATATGTGTTTTTGTGGAAAATCTGCTGATGTATTTATAATTCTTTAAACAAAAAGGCAGCCAACATATTGTAAAATGAGAAGGTTTTTTTCTTTCTTAGTTTTTTTTTCAATAGGCACTGGCAATCAATGCAGTCCCCGTCAGAAACGCTGAACTGAAGCTGTTTTCAGGCAGAAACTGATCCCCCCCGGTCTGTGTTGCGGTTAGCAAAGGGAGGCTTAGCCCACAACTGGGGAACATAGGCATGACTGGAATACAAATAATAAATAATATTTTTTAAACTATTCATACAGCGAGAAAAGCCAATTCCAGAACATCAAAACTGTTTGAAGCAAAAGTTTCAGTTTTCTGCCTCCTAAAGTGGTTCCAAAACAAACACAAAAAAGAAAGGTTCTGAGGAAATCTGTTTTCGAGGGTAACCTCAATGAAATCAACATTAGAACTGAAAACATTTAATGGAAATAAGCATCTTCGGTGACAGAACTGTTCTGAACACCGTGGATCCCGCCATGCCAGTCTGCCATCTCCATGTAACTGCCCGTGCCTCAGCCCCGCCATCCTGAAAGCCATCATGCTGGGCCTCAAAAGGGATCCAACAATTGGAAGAGGTTACGACTTCCCCCACAGAGCTTCTTCTCAGAGGTGCCCCCGTATCCTGGTGGTCTCATTTACCACACTGCAATTTCAGCAGTTGCCTTCCAGCACAAAACCCATTTCCAACCACAGCTATGGGGGTACGTCAGTAGGCAGGCCCACAAGCAGCTTTCCAAGCTCTCCATTTCAGCCCAAGCATGCATTTTATCCCTTCTCTTTATCTTATCCAGGCATATTAACAATCAAGAGAGCTCAGGTGATTGATTACAGCCTGCCTGAATTCCAAGTAGTCAAATTAGACACTAATGTTGTGCTTAATTAATGCTTTCACACAAACAAGGTCATTGGTTGCATCAGGACTAATAGGAGATGACACACGCTGGGACTGCGGGGCCCAGGGGACTGGCAATGAGACAGAAAGTCCAGCCTATGGCCACTTACTGCATCCAGACCTGATCCCACGGACACCCTGCACCTCACCTGACGCATCCCAACACTCACACCTCCGCCTCAGTGCTGCTCAGCTGTGAGCCTGCGGCCATCCCAGGCACACTGCCCTACCTCATCTCACAAGGAAACTCAACGCTTTCCCTTTGTTGAGTCAAGAGATACAGTAATTCAGGGCTTGAAACAGCCACAAACTAACACTTTGTATCAACCGAGACCACCCCGAGTCCCTGCCAACTCCTCCTTGCTGCCATTGCTGCCTCCTTGCGCACACCAAACGCCTCCTGAGCCTGCCTAAAATACAGCACAGCCCTACCATAAAGCCCTTTGTTCAGACACTCTCACCATAAAGCTGCAAAACCTTGGCTCCCAAGTACATTAAATCCTTATAAACCTGCCTTCATCTTAACCACGCAGTATTTCACGACACAAAGCGCTTCTTCTGAGGGAGAGCACTTTAATGAGGAAAAGGGCAAAATATATAAACCAAACCTCATTACAGCATAATTTTTAGGAGACAAGCACGCTGTTATAAAAACGAAGCCATGGCAATTGCATTTCACAGGTCCTGATGATTTAGTATTTTTAAAGAGCCACCGCTACTTTCAGCCATGGGCGCTGTTTCGTTGTGAATTCAACAGGAAGCAACCAGAATTGCAGGCCTGCTGTCTGCTGTGCATTTTATACTCTGCAAACTGTCGCAAATGGCAGATTGGGATCTGCTGCACTCTCACAGAACTGCTGTGAGTCAGACAGCAAGAGACTGACTACAAGTCAGCCCAGAGTTTTATCTTTAAAACCCCTGCCTTCTCACAGGCTTCTGCTTTAAACGTGATGATGTGGCACGGACATGGCAAATTACTCAAATCAGAGCCAATTCATACAGAAATGAGCAGCGATGTCAAAGAAAATAACAAAAAAAATAAAATAAAATACAAGAAAAATCTTCGGTACAGTCATAGAAATAGATGTAACACCACTTCACGCCAGCTGTCAGATAAGCCAGGGTAATAACAAGCACATCAGAGGGGCTGTAACTGGTTTCAAACAATTAATGGACCAGATTTTTTAGAGACTGACACTCCGTTACTTTCCACAAAGCGCCACACGGAACAGAACCCCCAGCCAAGCAGAAAAACCTGACTGGAAAAAAAGCACAGCCCTCAGGAACGAACCATCTATCTTCCTCCGGAGCATCCTGACTTACATTGCTCTGGAAGACTTTTAAACTTAATCTAATCAAGAAGCCATTATTGATTACAGTTCTTCCATATCAGTATTCCGGCTGTGACTTCTGAAATGAAAGCTCAGCAGTGGTTAGGTATTTACCACAATTGGTAGAGAAAACAGTGGAAAAAGATGAGTGCAAAGGTCACCAGAGAGACAACACACCTGACCCTCCCCCCCACCAACAGCCCCCAGCCCTTCCCCACACAGCCCCACCCAAAGCCAGCAGCAGGGCAGTGCACTTCACAGCAGCTTTGACTCCAAGCACACGTAACACTGATTGATGGATACTGATAGCGAAGACATTGGTGGAAAATCAAACCCGACAAAGCAACAAGACTGAGAGAGTTTCTTACGTGTCTTGGTATTACCTCAGAAAATTGTGTAAGAAGGGTCCGAATTTCAGCAAACCATCATTTTAGCTACTGACACACATCTGACACGCTCAACAGGAGTGCAAGAACTGGCATGCAACTGATGCCTGTATCCTGGTTGGGTTAGTCTTCCCTCTTAGCTCTTTGTAGCTTTTAATGACTGAAATGTTGGAGTGAATGGTGCTTGCCTTCCCCAGTTAACATGCACCATAACCAGCTACATGGTTACGGTGACAGAACAGCACTTCTAACTGAGTTCTCAGGAAATCTGAGGAGAACATAACCCACCAACACTTCTCCCAAACACACAATCAATAACCTTGCTGTTGGGTCCTGCTCCTGAGATACCTCCACCATTTCCATTTCTACTAATGTGACTCTTTCCAAGCTTAAAGCGAAAGGACAAAGGATTCCTCCCCCACCATCACCATTCCCTCACAAATCACAGCGGACTTTTCCAGCTCTTATCAGCTCTGCCACAGAAGACAGCAGGCTGGGCAAGCCTATATGGGTATGAGAGCACACCCCCAGCACAGGACGGCTGGCACTACGCTAACCCAGCCTAGCATGTGCCTTCCCTTAGCTCAGCTTTAATACTCTTCTGCTTAGCTGTGCAATTAAGGATGAAGACAACTGCAAGCAAGTGCACATGCGGCTGGTTCTGTTGGACAACCTGCTTGGCTCCTCCCCGAATAACAGCGCATTTGGGGTGCTAGAAATGAGAAGCCTTATCACAAATGTAGAATGAGACCCCGAGTTCACAGGTTAGCTGATGTGGAACTGTTAACAGTGAATTGGCTCGGAGACAGCAAAAGGAAAAAATAATAACAAAAAAAAAATACGGGGAGACAGAGTGAGCGAGAGAGACAGAGACAGCAACCAATTCAGCTGCAAGAATCAAGCCAAGTCAGTCCCAAGTGCCCGTGTTGGAGAGACTTGATCTCATACCTTGCTTGTTATCAAGGCACTCCTGATACGAGTCAGCTCCAGTTCCGTTGAAGTCTACAGACAAAACAAAAAGTTTCATTCATATCAAACGTAAATATTAGGAACTTCTCAAATGGCAGCCTTGCTGGAGCAGTATGCTACGTGCAAACAGCGCGAGGTCTTTAGAAGGCCATGCTGGTTCGCTGACATAAAATGTGATTTGTTATGAGCAAGGGGCAATGAGCTGACACCAAGCCAACATGGAAACTGCATCTGGTCCTCAGCAGGAGGTACTGGGAGCTGCCTCCAACCCTGCCCAGCTGCCACCGTGCTGAGGAGGGGATCCGAGCTGCAGCTGTGCTGAGCCGCCTCGCAGCAAGCATGAAAGATGCAGTATCTGCATCTGAATATGTTATTAACAGAGCTCACCACAGGCCCTACAGAACCACTGGTTGAAACCAACAGCAGAAACCAAAGGATCCCAACCTACAGGCTGGAATACACTTCCCTGTGTCTTGTGACAGACAGCGCACCCCCTTTTAGCTTTCAGCTGCTACACCATATTAAAGAGAACCAAAAATACAAGAGCGTACTTTCCAAACATGACTCTCCTACGGAAGCAGTGCAGCTATCACTAGGGCTGTGTGTGATACTGGTCTGTGCCAGGAAAATGGGGGAGCAGGCAAGACTCCTGCACCTGCGGGTGCTCCACTCCACAAAGAAACCCAACTGTCCCACAGCCAGCTTCCAACTGCTGCACTCACAGAGTGGCACCTCACAACCAGTGCCCACGTCACCTAACAAACCCCTTCATCTTCACTACAGGCCCCACTGGATTGCATCGGCTGCCCGTAGGAACGGTCTGAACTGTGGGGTGGCAGAACTGGGTTACAGCATGGCTTGGACCTCAGAAGCAAATCAAAGAATGTTCCAGCATGGCTTCTCCTCCTGCCTTACAGTCCAGTTCAACTGCAAGAAAAAGTTGTGATAGTCCCTGAGAAAGAATATTAAACACATCTACAAACTCCGCACCAACGGATGCTCTTTCAGTGGCTTTCATGCAACTCACATCCTGGGCTAAGCATGCAGAACAAAGCCAAACCTGCACAGCAGGTGCTGGTACACAAAGGGTCCACACAGAGCGAACATTCCGTACATCTCAACTGTGAGAACGCTAACAGTGCTGAACCCTCCTGGTCCAAAGTGAGGGATCCCAACCCACTCAAGTGGTTCCTCAGGGCACCAATGGCCTGGGGCTGCCCCTGCCCCCTCCTGCAATACAGCACCTTATTCCGCAAGGCAACCCCAACCGACCAGCACTATAGATGGGGACAGACAAGGCGGCCATCCAGGCTGCTGCCTCAGGCGCACGGCCAAGAGGATCATCAGCACCATGCCAACGGGTTCGTTTCTTTCTGAAGATTCTCTCCAGGGCCATAAGATTAGAAATACCGTTCCCAGAGGCGCGCTGCAGCCAGCAGCTCCCTCGCAGCTCCCTGAAGACAAGGAGCGGGCCGGCCCTGCATGCAGCAGCTCACTGCCATTTCCTGCACACGGTGAACACGCTCCTGCACCAGCAGCCCTTCCCTTTGCTCAGCCAACAGCTGGCGATGGCTGCCTGCACGCACAAAGAGATCCCAATCGAGTTCACAGCCTTCGCGTTCAGCAATAGCGTTTAATGAAGAAAAAAGCAAAAATTAAAGTTGCCCCACCATTTGTGTTGTGTAAATCCCAGATAACAGATCTTCTCCCTAATCCTAATGAGGCCTTCCTATTAAAATCTTTATTAGCTTTCAGCTCTGCAGATTGCCCAAAGGCTCATCAGTTTCCCTATCTCTCAGTACCAAGATCTGCTTTAACTTTTACAAATAGCTCTAAGATATTTCTCAGCTTATCAGCATTGCCAAGCAGCCTGTCTTATCATTACTACTGCAGATAAAATAAATGAGCTCAGGATGATATGAATAATGGCATTTTCTGTAGGCTGGTTTCCCATTACATTTTCAACAGATTGTAGATTTAAACTTCGGCACAAAAGGAAAAAAAAAAAGCCAGGAACGCAGCGGAGGGGGAAGGGCGGCATCCTCCCTTTCCATTTACCTGCCCTGTCCTGGAGCACAGGCTGCATTTTAGGCACACCTTACGCCAGCCCATGATTAATGTTGAAATGGAGCAGAAACATTCTCCAAAGACCAGAAGCACAGTTACTTCTGGGATGTTTTTTCAGCTGCATTTGTTGCGGAGAGGAGAAACTGCACACTGCCTAATGAAGCCATCTTCATTAGCCTGCTCCTTCCCCGAGCAGCCTAGGAATACCGCTCAGATTGGGAATTGAAACCATGGAAAGCAACAGAACTGCGCGTGAATCACCAGCCGGGGCTGCGGGGTGTCCTGGCCGGGCAGCGAGGCCGTGTGTGCGGCCAGCAGGGAGGTCACGTCCTGGCAACCATTTTCTGCCTGCTCCCTGCAGCAGCCCCTACAGGGTTAAACGCTTTTCCATTCCCCAAATTCCTAGCCCTGTCACTGTATCAAGGTTATCTATTATTGGCAGTGACAGGTGAAAATTAATCTCCTAATTATTTCTTGCTGCGTAATCTGCACTGAAGAAGTAACATAAAAGGATTACAGTACACCCTCTACGGAAGGCTTTGCTAGAGAGCCAATCATCCAGGGAGATACAAGGTATGTGCTAAAGAGATATTTATGAAGGATTTCCAACCATTTTGAAGGCAGGCTATGCCGTGGCTTACACCCCGCAGCTTTGGAGCACGGGTTTTAATAGCATACACGTTTTTTGCTCTTGATTATTCCACGGAAAGAAAAAGAAAAATGATTTAATGCCATTATGTCCCCGATTTTCCTGTGGTACAGCAGCGACTGCAGTTACGGCATCCATCTGTGTACAGACATCTTCCCCCCAGAGCCACCACAGCAACAACTCACCCGCCTGCTTTAACTGGAGATTAAGGGTCCTGTGATTACCTCCAGGGCAGTGTAACCCTAACATTCTTCCACGAGAACACAAGCGAGGCTGAGCACCTTCCAAATTCAAAATATTTTGTTCAATTCTCATTTTATAAGCAAGCCAGAAATATCTTTGGTAACAACATAAACAGCCACCACAGACATGGTGCCTGATGAAAACCCTAACTCCTCGCTTCCCACCCACCACAAAGCAAGGCTTATTTTTACAGGATTCAAGTGACACCTTTTGTTTATCTCCGGCCCTTCCAACACAGCTCTGTGAGCCAAGCAGATGCCTTGAGGAACCTGTTTCCCCACGCCCACGTCAGCAGCAGTGCTGGTCGAAGTCTACAAGAGCCAACAATGGCAGGTCGCTGTTCCTCCTGCTCACAAGGAGCTGGGAAGCTCTCGTGTTGCCACCCCGGTGCCCCGCTTGCAGTCGAGCCCTTCCACCAGTATAGGTGAGGTGCTTCCAGCTTTTCTGACATCTTGCCGTGGATGCAGAAATGCCAGCAGTTCCCCTACGCAACGTTTGCGTGCTCCGACCCAGCACCATTTTGCACCGGAAAGCCAACCCTGGGGCAAACCGGAAGCCCCCCACAGCATCCCACAGCCCAGTCAACCAGCACAGAGCAGGCACTGAGCTGACGCCAAACCAAATCAACAGCAAACACCAAACCCGAGTCTGTCTGGAGAAACTGAGCCGTACCTCTATAACTGCACTGCGCCTCAGCAGCCACACGGTGGCACACAGCATACTACAAAATATTATCAATGAAGCTCTGGAATAGGGGCTCCACAACAGCCATTGCACCCTTAACTCCCCAGAAATAGCTGCAGCTGTGCAGAGCTGCCCGCGACTGCATCCTCCACCGCCAGCTCCAGGGCTGCAGGTCACCATGCTGGGCCACATCAGTGGCCCTGGGGAGAGGAGCAGGACGCACCATGGGATGCATGGATTTTAAATGAGCGGCTCCAATTAGGCCGTTCCCCAGCTGTGACAGAGGTGTGAAGATTTCTCGCCTTCTCCCTCTGCTGCTTTCACACCTCCGGCCACGCAGGGCAGCCAGCTCCCAGCCAGCTCCTGGACGTAACCCCTCTGTATGCCGAGCACACAAGTGCTCCAGTGGGAAGGGCAAGTGCGTGGAAATTACTTTCTTCCAGAAGGCAACTGCTACTGGAAGAGCAAGGATTTGCTGCAGCACTCTTTGCCAAGCACCTTCATTGCTGGAAGTCAGCCCGGCAGCGAGGGCCCAGCGCACCACACAGCCCTGCAGCACACGGAGCCCACAGCATCGCATCTCACACTGCTGCCGTTTTGCCAACAGATCGCTGTTTACACCGCCACGGCCAGAGATCTTCTGTTCGTTAGGATCTTCTGTTCGTTAGGATCTTCTGGAGATAAACACAAGTAAGGTAACGAAGCCCGGAACAGAACACAGCCCTTAAGGCTTTATCCCCAGTGCTACAAAGGTAAGGAACCTATTGCCTTGCACCTCCTATTTTGTGCAAGTTTTAATCGCACCGTTACTTAATCTCTTACACAGCAATTATCAGAACAAAAGAAGTGCGTGCAGAGGCGAAGCACCACCTCCTACCTAGCAGTGCTACTCTTCACAAGCCTATTTTTCAGTAATATGTTTTGCTTATGGAAATCTGAAGAACAAATTCTTATCCATAGGCATTTCCCCAAATGCTCCATCAGCGGCCTCATTACGCGACGCAGAAACTCTCCCAAGGGATATTATGTAATGGCAATTCCTCCCTCCTCTCCCCGAGGAGTGCATTTCTCATTACATCTCCTAGTAATTGATCGGCCTAGGAAATAATTTCTGGTAAAACCACGCGTTCCTTTACCTGGTTCTGAATCTCCATCTTTATTCAGAAGGAAAAAAGACCGCAAGAAACCCCAACGTTCCCATCTCTGATGCAGAACGCCAGCCTCTGCCCAAACGTGCTATTAAGGCATCCTTGTACCTGCTCGGCTTCAGATCTTGTAAATTCACCAAGTCGTTAAAATTAACCAGCCTGCGTTTCCTATTCTGATGACACAAATAATTTTCCTTGACTGAATCTCCTCTAATTGCTTTAAAAAGAGTGCTTCAGTGCTTCATATTCAAGTCCATCCGGACACCACAACCCCCAGCAATTACGGGTCAATCCACACAAAGATGCTGGGAGCCAGAAAAAGAACGTACAAAAAACATAAGGCAGAAAATGACATCTACATCTGCGCTCTCCAGAAGCACCACGCAGCACAGAGCAGCTCGCTGAACGCAGCCCTTTGCACAGCGCTTCCGTCAACACACGCGCCGTTAAATATCCTAACAGCTCTGAGTTGGAAGAGCAACAACAGCAGAAACCCGTGTTTGGACCTCCGCGGGAAGTTGGTGCAAAATCAGAGCAAAATAAATCCCAACAGCTGCTCTGTGCCTGTCGTTTGTCAGCAGGACTCACAGCACACCCTGTCCCTTTCTTAACCTACAGGTCCCAGGGCCGCTGCAGGCGCTGCCATCCTCGGCTGGCCAATGGCCCCGCGTCCCATAGAACAACACAGGGATCTGTTCCGCACGTTGGCAGGCGGTTGCTGGGGAGTACGGGGCGGCTCTCTGGTACACGAGGCTTAGGGCTTCCCTTGGTGTAACGCACCTTCCTCACGGAGGGAAAGAGGAACATCAGCCTCAGTTCGAACAAACCCGAATGCCCGCTGTGCCTGCCAGCAGCGGTCCTGTAGGAAGCGCCGTGCCGTGGGGCAGGCAGCACAGCGCTGTGTCGCTAAGGGACGGCATTCCTGGAGAGAGCAATTCCAAGTCCCCACTTGTGGAAGTTAATGCTGTGCATGTGCACCGAGCAGCTCGTCCTGGTAAGTCTGTATGCAGGGACAATCCCCTTTAGACATCACCATAACCCTCTGAGGCAGGTTCTGATCAGGGATGGCCGCAGGTTGAGCTCCTGATGTGCGAGCGGGCAGCACCTGCAGCTCCACTGCAGCCCCGCATGGTCTCTTCCAGGAACGGATCGCCAGGAGAGCCGCCGGCTGCACGGTGTAGGGGAACGGGACCAGAGCACCCGCTCGGAGCAGCGCCTTACGTAACGGGAAATTATCGTCGTTACAAAACGAGGTTAAAAGGCCCTCAGATCCCGGAGTATCACCAAAAGCCAGGCCAGCAGCAGCAGCCCGGGCAGCACGCAGCTTCGAGAAATGGATGCGCAACTTCACCAACATTTCCCGGTCGGGAAGACGCTCCGTTCCGCAGCGCCGCGGCAGCCGCTGCCATTCAGACGGTCCCGTGCCCTCGCCCGTCCCTGAGCCCCTTCCCCACACCGCCCCGGGAGCCGCACTTCGTCGCTCACCCCCCGGGACGCGGCGCTCGGCCGCTCCGTTTCGCAGCGGGACGCCGCCTCTCCTCCCCGCCCGGCGCTCGGGGCTCTGCGGGGCGACTCCTCGGACCGAGAACGGACAAAACCCGCGCAGCCCTTTTCCCAACGGTGGCTCGGGCCGCCCGCAGGGCTGAGCTCCGCGACTCGCAGCCGCGCCAGCCGGGCCGGGCAGAGCCCCGGGGCCGCTCCCGTGGGCGAGGGGCGCTCGGAGGGCTGCGGCCGCCCCTGGGGAACGCGCGGAGCGGGCGGAGAGCGGCGGCCTCGGGAGGAGTCCCGCAGCGCAGCGCACAGCTCCGCCCGGGGACCCGCGGCCGCGGGACGGGGCCGCGCCGCACCTCAGCACCGCTCGGAGCCTGAAAAATCCCCCCCCCCCCTTCCGCACCCAGACAGGCATAAAGGCACGGCAGCGAGAGGCCGAGGCCGCCCCGCCGCACTCACCGCATGGCCCCGCCGGGCGCTGCAGGGGGCGCGGAGCCGCCCGGGGCCGCCGCAGGGCTCAGCGCTCCCGGCCCGGGCTGCCCGCGGCCCCGCCGCTCCTCGGCTCCTCCGGGCGTCCTCGCTTTCTGTATCTGATCGCAGCCTTCGGGTTTGTTCTCGTCTCGCCGCTGAAGTTCGCGCCCCCGCCGCTCAGCCCCGGAGCCGCCGCTCGGACGCCGCTACGGGTCCATGGCCGCGGGGCGCGTCGGGGAGGGGGGGGGGACGGCAGGAAAAAAAGAAACCACCCCAAAAAAAGGGTTCAAAAGGAAAAAGAAACAAAAAACCACCACAATCACAACAACAGCCCAAAAGCGACACAGGCGGCTCCGGCCGGCATCCGACGAGGGGAAAAAAAAACAACACAAAAAACACCACAGCCACGGCGCGGCCCCACCGAGGGGCTCCTGGGCGGCGCTGCTCCGGCCCCGCGCCCTCACGCCGCGGCAGCCATTATTCCAAGCACGGACCGCGCCGCGCTGCCGCTCCTCGGGCGCTCCGCGGCGACTGCCCCGCGCCCCCCGCCCCGCGGCCGCCCGGCTCCGCCGCCGCCAGGCGCGACCAATCCAGCCACGAGCCGCGAGCCGCCGCGCGCCCCCGAGCGAGAGCGCGCGCCCGCCCGCCCCGCCCCGCCGAGCGCGCCGAGCTGCTCCGGTACGCGGGAGCGCGCCGCGAGTGCGTGCGTGCACGCGGTGCTGGAGCGAGTGGGGGCTGTGCTTGTGTGTGTGCAGCGTGCGTGGCGTGTGCGAGCGTGCACAGCGGGTGAGTGCGTGCACATCGCGTGTGCACAAGTGTGTGTGCGCAGTGTGGGTGTGTGTGCTGTCAGAGCGCACGCAGGTGTGCGAGAAAAGTGCACGCAGCCTGCGCGTGTGTGCAAGGTGCACGTGTAGCCCCGCGCACAGCCTGTACGTGCACGGTTTGTGCTCGGGCTGCAGCACTGTGCAGTCTGTGCTGGTGTGAGCTGTCACAGTGTGCACAGCCGCCGTGTGCAGTGCATGCACAGCATGTGCCGTGTGTGTGTGTGTGTGTGTGTGTGTGTGTGTGTGTGCCATGGAGCCCCGCAGCCCCGCACCCCACACGGGGAGCACAGGGAGCAACGCAGTTGCCCCATGAGCTCCAGGAACTGCCCGTGAGCCTTCGGGAGGAGGGCGGTAAGCATCTGTATGCTGCTAGAGCTGTGCGATGTGCTCATTACCTTCCATCGAGCGGCATATCGCTGCACAAAGGTAATATGTTGTGATTATTAGTATATTGTTAAATCATTAAATACGACAGCAGATGCAATAAATAATTTCCAGGGGATATCTGCTGACATTTAAGAATTGAGGGGGACGCTTTCCTCCTGCAGGAAGCGACGCTCAGGCAGTGGGGGCAAAGCACGTGGGCTGAAGGGTGTGGCCACCCGCAGGCACTGCAGGACGGGGCTGTGCAGTGATTGAACCACACTGCAGCACCCCTGCAGCACCCCGCAGGCCCCGGTGTGGGGCTGCCCCTGGCTGTGCACTGCAGGCCGCTGCGTGCCGCGGGCCCGGGGGTTCTATGCGGATGTTACAGGAAGGCAAGGGGACAGGAGAGGGAGGAGAGGCTGCGTCAGAAATAACATCCAGATGTGGACACACTGTAAATACAAACATCAAAAGGCTCACCCCTCTGCGTTTTGCAGACAGCCCAGCGGAAAGGACTTGCTGCACTCAGACAAATGCTCCTGCTAGGGAAGGAAGGACCCCGAGGCCGCTGCGCATGGCACCCCGCACCCATCTCATGTGGAAGCCCTCTGTGGGCTGGGGCAGCGCCTGGGGCTGCACCGAGGGCTCTCCCCTTGCCAACAGCCAGATCACACTTCTCGTTTGGGAGCTAAAAGCTTTGAGCAGCACCGACAACAGAAGGAGGAAGCACTCGGTCAGTGTGTGGCACGAAGATGTCATGAGGAAATCATGGTTTTACAGTGGAGAGGAGAAAAAAACACGCAGGAAGAGCTGGGATAAAGAGCTGGGCCAGATTTCATAGGAGCAGTGGCTGCCCCAGCTCAGAGCCTCCCTGGCTTGTGCTGGGAGGGAGCTGAAGTGGTAGTGAGTCTTTGGCTGAATCTGTCTCTAAGCTGGGAAATGCGCAGGGTACACTCAGCCAGCGCATAAAAATAGAAGGGAAGCAACATGGGGATTTGCAGTGAAACTGTTAAAGTACGCTCTGATTTGCTTGGAAGGAAGGTGCATGCGGGGAGAGGGGACGGCTGGCACAGGAGCTCAACGGCCACAGGGGTACGCGCCACGTGCACAGCCTATAGCAGCCCCAGAGCTTCACTGTGACATGTCATTTCCATGTGCTAAACAGAAAAGGGGAGGGAAAGGCTGCAACTGTCTAAACAAAAGGACGTTCTTTTCCCACCGCGCTTTCAGACGTTATAAGCAGAGCAGGACGCAGCCAGAGCCGCCCGGGGCAGCCGGGCTGGGCCTCCCGTCAGGGCTGGGATCGGAGGTGGCACCTCCGTCTGGTCGCTGCGCTGCGGGCGGCGGAGCCTCGTGTGCAAACGATGTTGACTCCGACTCTCAACAAAACAATTACGCATTTGTTTTTTGAATACATTTTCTTAGCCTTGCCACTCACAATCCTGCTACTACAAACTAGCCGGGACAAGAATAAATACCTTTGTGATTCTCTAAGCATCCTCATAATTGCAGCACTTCACTCGTGAATGCGTATTTCAACAGCAGAAAAGATCCCAAGTGATGTGAAGACACGTTTCTCTGAAGTAACCTTTCGGAATCAGACGGAAATGTTTACGGCTAATTCTCACTGCAGTAACTCCTGCACACCCCGGCAGCTGCAGGAGGGGAAGCGCACAGCACAGCCCTCTGCCCCGCCACGCACCCTACGCCCTGCTGCCCGCAGAGGGAAGGTGGTGGTGGAAGGAGCAGAATGATCTGCTTGGTTTTTCAAAGGCTTTTCCCTAGAAAACAAACCTACTGCTGTGGAGCTGGGCAGCCGAGCGTCATTCACCATTTCATCGCATCGAGGCCCAACCTGCAGCTTCTCTTCTCGGCACGAAAGACTTTGGCCAAAAACCACACTTTTTCTTAGGAGTGCTCCCCAGCTGCACCATCCAGAACAGGAGAGCTCGCTAACCTGGCAGAGATGTGGCTGCAGATTGGGGTGGCTGAGGCACGCATGGACGCTTCTTGTCCCACACCCCGAGTCAGAAGGCAAGCGGTGCTGCCTGCTCCCATTCGTTATTTATCTGTTATGTTAAGCAACGACGTGCAAATGAGCCCGAGTACAAAGTATCGGCCCGGCAAGATGTTACAGCGCAGCACTACACAGCACAGCAGAGATAAGTGACTCTCGGTATGGGGCCCTGCATCCTACCACTGTTTATATTTGACTGTATAATCGGGACCGCAGCCAGATCGTCCTAAAATATACAGCGAGAGTACGGTTAGGCATTGCATCTGTAACATATACAACTTTAGATGTCAAAGCATCTTTGTTTGAAGTCAACAGCAATAAAAACTGCATTTGTACGAGGGCTTAGCATGTGGGAATACATATTGCTAAACCAGGATGTTAACACATGGCCCTCCTCGGTTTGCTGCTGCCAAAAGTATGCCTTTCAAAAGTGAACGGAGCGTGCCAATAATCTGCGGGATATTTTAGAATGTGGAGAAATCTGTGGCAATCACCCAGTGGTGGAGAAAACTCTTTTTGGGAGTATTTCCCTTTGGTAGTAACTAACTGGCATCGCTCCTCCCGCTCGAAAAGATTCGGGTTCTTCTCCAATACGGCTGTGTCATGCACATGTTAGGAACCCATGTAAGGGCATTTCCGTCACGTTTCATTGTTCAGAACTTTAGATGTTAGTCATTTAGTGACTAACACATTTATTTAGAAGAAAACGAACTTTCGAATGTATACAAATCCAGCTCATTAGGGTCACTATCTCGATATCATTTCATTAAGACACATTTGAAATCTTATCAGAATTGTCTTAAGCTCCTGGGATTTCTACGAGCTCCCTTTCTGGGTATTAAACTTTAAACAAATATTATGATTGTATTCCAAAGGCTTGAATGGGCTGATGATTTTGAAAGTGCTGCTTTGGCATCATTGCACGGCTCCATTCTTTTATGCGTGTTTTGTTAAAACACAAAGAAACTCTATTTATGAAAAGCCAGCCTTAAATCTATAGTTTGTGAAGCCATAATTTGTGGTTGCGATTGTGGTTAATTTAACAAAGAAAGTCTTTTGGTTCACAGTGCACCATACTTAGTATTTTTCATAAACTATCAGAGCAAAACCCCCTTCAACATGTCAGATAGATGATGATCCAGCAATGCTGCAATTTCCCAGCTCCTATTTTGCGGTATACCATATTATATGCACAGGAATGCTACATCATTTATTCTGGAGCGCAGCCCTGTAATTATTGCTGGCAAACTACTAATTACATACCGCCATCAAATCTAACAATTTTCCCAATAAAAAAAAAAAAAAAGAAAAAAAAAAGCAACAAGAAACATCTACTTTAGTGTGGAATAAGGCAAATACACGAGCACACTCGTGTTTATTTTAACACGTGTGCCACGGGGCACTGATCCTCCACTCCCGTGCCCTTCACCTACACCACCCACAGCAGCAGTGGGATGGGGTGCGAAGGTCTCAGCTGTGCCCTGGCTCTGAGCTGGAGCTCCTCCCTGCGATGGGCTGGAACTCCGCTCACGTGGCTTCTTCCAGGAAGCAGCCATGACTCCGGCAGCTCGGAGTGCCCCATCGCATTTCAATCTGTGCATGCTTCCATTTGAGGCCAACCACGTTCCGTGTCCCACGCCCAGGGCTGGGGCAGGAAGGGCACTGCTCCTGACCTGATGGCAGTCAGCAGGGAACAGCACGTGGGCTGCTCCCCTTACCTGGCCGCCAGCAACTCACCCCTGTGAGCAATGTTTGTGCCTTGGCAGTGCCAACGCCTGCGAGCCTCGCTCCTTTGTAAAACACGACAAACAGCGTCAGTATACGAGACAATTTTCTTCATCTTTCTCAATTTTTCTCCAATTTCAAAACTGTAGTGGAAATTGACTGTGGAGCAAAACCCTCTCCCACTTGTGTGAAGGCAGGGAGCGAGGTGCAGTGCTGGCGGCACGCTGCTAATAACGTGGGAAATGAGGCAGGCAGCAACATGTGGTAAGATGGTAGGAAAATCCCAGCAGAGCACAGTTCCCCAGCCCTCCAGTGCACGCAGGCACAGCCACCAGCACCACGCTGCCTGTGCAGCTCTGCCAGCACAATGCCACCAACACAGCGCTGCCTGCAGCTGCAGCTCTGGCACAGTGCTGCTAAGGCACGGGCTGCACACTTCACTTCCTGGCATTCACTCCTCGGTGTCCTCAGCAGCTTCAAGAGAAGCAAACATGTTCTGCATGCCAAGCAAGTTGGCTGGTCTCAGCCACGGCCTCGGTTAAACACAAGTTGTTGCTTGACAAGAGAGAATTACAACCGAGGACATTAAAGAACATCAGCAGAAGTCACAGCTCTCCAGGTGAGTGCTGTACCCAGAGCCCGACGGCCCGTGGGATCCACCTCCAGCAGGAGTTCTATGGCACCAACATTCCTTCTGTATCTCTGCCTTATTTACTTTGCAACTGCAGAAAAGGGCCGATTTAAAGAGGGAAGTGACGGGTGTGTAGGACTCAGCTCATATGGATAACTCTGGAAAAAAAGAGATTTTCTTCCATGAGCCTACTTTCGGGTTTGCTGCTATCAGAGGAGGATTACCAGCTAACATGGCATCTCTGCTGACATTCATTTCCTCCCCATGGCTAAGACAGCTTAACTGCTTTATACGGCAGAATATGCAATGGTTAACCAGATACGTTCATAAAGAAACATATCTCCTACTTAACTCATTTATAATTCTGCTTTTAGTATCAAACTGGAATCCACAGACAAAGAAATAAGCACCCAAAACCCTCGTGCCTCTAAAATATGCTTACACCGAAAGCCGGACTTATGGCTAGATAAATAAACGAACGGAAGAAGTCACTTGGCTGGTCCTGCAAATGCACAGCATCCATTCCAAATCTTGCATATGTTTTCTTCCTCGGCAAATACACATTACAAGGATTAAACAGAAAGGGAACCTTACAGCTTTAGCCGCACTTTGTGTCTCAATACCAAGTGCAGAGCTATCTCTGCTGCAAGGATTACCGAGGCTACACCCCCATGCAGCTGTCAGTCCCTGCAGGCTGTAATTCAGCTATCCTTCTCTCACTCTATCCATCACATTTACACAAATCCCCAAGGTGGACTGCCTTCTAAATGTCTTTACCTTGTGCATTATCCTGGGGCTTAACAATCCAATATTGGTGCAGCCAAGGATAATTACTCTCCATTGATGATAAAACACCCGGAATCCTGTCAGGCATGGCAATTTGCATCTTACAGTGCTGAGGATCAATAGATACAACAAAGGAGTGAAACCTGATTAGATACCGCGGCCTCTCCCCGGGAAGGGGAGGGCTGATTGTTTTGCAGGGTTGAAGTCCTGGTTAAAAGGGAAATGGAGGTTTCCCATTACAGTGCAGTCCCCAGACCTGCTGTTTGCCTGCAAACTGCTGCGGGGAGTTCAAGGCTGCAGGGGAAGGTAGGCGAGCAAACTGCCACGTCTCAGCTCCTGGTGAAGGAATGACTTGTGCTTGCAGCAACGCAGAACACAGCAGGCACGGCTTGTCGGGAACTCCAGAGGATCTGCTTTCTTCCCATTTTTACAGATGGGCAGATTAATGCTATAAGGAGGTCTAGTAACAAGTTTGCAGCCACACGTCGCCTCAGTAGCTCACCTGGAAGCCGGCTAAAGGCTCGCTGAGTCTGTTCCTCAAGTGTCCTCTACGAACAGAGAGCTCCTGCCCTGCTAGCAAGGCTGTCAAAACGTCTTATGTATCTGAAATAAGGACCGCAGGATATTTCAACCACAACCAACCAGGTAAGCAGACATATGAAGGCGGAGGTGGAATAGCAAATTATCCTAACTCATCCAGCAGTCTGCTAGCGCCAATCTAACGCTGAATCTGATGGAAGATAAGAAGAGCAGTGGGTGAATTTGAGTTCCCACATTTAATCTGGAGAGACACCACACGCTTCCGCCTCTCCAGGTCCTTCCTTGAGGTCGGCACACATTGATGGATGGAGCGGTTTGAGGTTCTCATCGGGCACAGCTGTGCCCATCCCCGCAGCGCTCCCAGGCGAGCGGTACCAGAGCTCAGCCCTGGGCTGCTGACCAGAGGCCCCCAGCGTGGATGTAGCTGTTACATCTGGCTTTTCTGTGGGCTGCTGGTGGCACAGTTACACTGAGCAGGGATTACGTCTCTCTGTGCTTTTGCCAGGCTGCAAGAAACGCAGACTGTTCTTCTGCGGAAATTCACTAGTGAGGGAAAAGCTGAAACCGGGGGATTCCAAACCACGTGAAGAACAACTTTTTAAAAAAAGCTTTGAAATATGAACGATACAGAAATAAAACAGCACCAAGAGAAGAGTTGGGCACACACTTTCAGACCGTGTGCTCCAAGCATGATGAAGAGGGGCTCAAAGCACGACAGGAGGAAACCAGAGGAAAGGAGAAAAACTCTTTAGAAACCAGCTGGGAATGGTCTGTTCTTATCAAAACACATTGCTGACACAGAGCTGTCATGGAGCCAACATCTGCTCCCAACTCACGAGTCAGCGCGAGGCGTGCTGAGCAGCTCTGCACACTCAGACACAGGAACCCGCCGCCGGCCTGGCATGTTGGACGTCGATGAGGAGAGCTTCTGAAAGCACCAGCGAGCTCAAAGGGAAGGAAACCTGCTCCTTTGATGGAAAACTTCATTTTGACCTACTTGCAGATTTTCTCCACAAAGGAGGACATCTTCCATCCGGGGAAATTAAAAAAATGCCTGATCCTGGACTCTAACACATATGGTAGTGTCTGCTAAAGCCAACAGGGGGGTTGCATATGGCAAGCCTGAAAAACTCAAGCTCGTTAACATTACAGCATAGTATTATCACTATTTTGTGATCATAAGGATCTGTCTCTTTCATCCTGATGATTTATTCAGTTGTCCCATCTCAACTCCTAGGAGTAAATTTAATGTTACTGGGAAGTACCAACCTCAGGAAAACCTCTGTCTCCTTCACTGTGCAATAGGAGGGATGCACTCCTGCTTACCCGCTCCTCCTGAAAACCTGAAATCTGCCCAAGACCTTTAATTCTAAAGGCTTTCACTGCCTTTTCCTGCTTCAATCTCCAGCATTTTCAGGGTAGCAGAAAACTGTGAACAGGCCGAGACACAATCACTATGGAACAGATTTGCTATCTGCAACTCTCCCACCTAGGGCAAGACATCAAACATCTGTCTGAATTGCTCTAATCCAGACTCAAAAAAATGGAAAAGCCTGGTGTCAGTTTAGTAACAGTGCTGCGCAAACCGGAGGACTGATTTCACCCCACATTTCTCCCCATCGCTGCGACGTGCTGCTGACCTTGCAGCAGCTCCTGACCCCGCAGCAAACAGAGAGCAGCCGGAGCAATCCTCCCAGTTCTCCTGGAAGTGCCCCGTGCCCCTGCAGCGCTGCTCCTGCACAGGGGGAGCCCAGCGCTCACTGGGAAGAAAGGGCCACTACTGTGGCTTTCCATCAGTCAGCGCAAAGTGGACTGTAACTCTGCACTGGGCTCTCCACCCTACGCTCAGACGTGGAAGATTTTGAGCTTGCTGCTCTAGTTCCAAAATGGGAAGTGGGAAGGAAGCTGCTGAGTCAGGGGCCAAGATGGCCAGGTGCTTCTCCTGGGGCAATGCCACTCATCCCCCGCGCTGCACCTGCATGCCATTGATTCCTCGGGATTCCCGTGCTTGTACAGTCTCAGGCTGTCTGGGCCGCATCGATCTGTTTGGCAGTGGAGAACAAAATGGATATAATGGAGGCGATCCTTAAGGTGCTGGTTGCTACGGGTGGGTGAAGATAAAAGTGTATGAAATAAGCAGCCCTTGAAACTTGAACTGGAGAGCTCAGCCCCCCACCCCTGCCCCCATAAGAGGATGGTAACGCTGCCGTGTGCAGCTAACGCAGGTGAGCAGAAAGATAATGAATTCACAGGGTGTAATAAACCTGATGGAAACTGGCTTAAAATAGATGCGTGGCAATAACGAGTCCTCTTGCAACACGGCATGCCGAAGGATGTTGTCCTCATCAAACTGACATTATGTACGGCGGAGGAAAACAGAAGGAGGACATAAATGTAGACACCTCATAAACACCCACAACTAAGTCCCAAACAAGAGCATCCTATTAAAGACAATGATGCCGAACACTTGAAAACAAATGTAAATTAGCAAAACTGCTGGTCACGGTTTGCCAGGCAAGCTTCTGGTCATTGTTAAGCTCTCCACGCAGCTGGATAACAGAGGGAAAGGGTCAGGATAGAGACCGATTTCCCTATCATTTCAGCACATCACTCTCCATGGAAGCACCCTGCTGACCGGCCTTCTCCCAGAACTTCGCAGCGATTAGCACCATGCTGTTTCTTACTGTGAATTTGAACAAGAGTAGCACAAAGCTATCAGCGGGGACTTCAGTGATCAGAAACTGCTCAGCCAATTTCCCCTATCATTTTTCTCTTGTCAAACAAATGCCTATTGTCACAGGGCCTGCTCCCGTGGCATGGGGAGAGCTTCTGCAAATTGCTGAGACCCCTGCCTCGCGATTTTAAATCCCGAAAATGTTAGCTCTCACCTAAAGACTAGCAGATGAGCAAAGGACAGGGAGCCAGGATCCGCCAGCAGTAATCCTGGCTATTGATGTGCAGCACCAGTGCCCTGGGTTCCCTGCTCCTGCCCCGCTCCTCCTTGCTTGCCGCATAAGGATGGAAAATAGCAGCGTCTCTCCTGCCACAGGATGAAGGGAAGCTCAGATTTTTCAGGATGCAAAGTGCTAACTTGTTATTCAAACTGCAGGTCTCAGTACTGAAATTAGAGGTAAAAAAAGGTATGCAAACTGCTACTGCCGCCACCAAGAACAAGAGGCTGGCAATGGAGAGTTCCCAGTTAAAACAAGGAGGAACTTATCTAGGTGCTTCATAGGAAGATTCCCCTTCACCTCTACAACACATACTGCACCATTGCTGGTAGGTTTTTTTCTTTGAACGGAAACCTGTTCTGCCTGCAGCCCACTCTGCCCTGCGATGGCAATGCCATGCAGCAGTGTGATGCCGTGGCTCAGCCACACGGCTCTGCTGGAAGAGGAGAGAGGAGCAGCAGATGGGCTACGAAGCGTACAGCCCTGATTTAATTACAAATATATTTGATAATTAGCAGAAATAATATAGGTTCTACGTGAAAACATGGAAAGATGAGTGCATTTGGGCAAATATATATATATATCTGAGCTCCTTCCAGCCTGCAAATTTCTTTTCACCACCACACATATTGTGTTTTTTCTTAAAGCAGCCACTGTAGGGGCCAGGGTATTGTGTAACAAGAATGGTCAAACACCATTTTACCATGTCTAGCAAGGCAGAGTGCAATACTTATATATATCAGAACAAGCAATGTGCCCAAGTGCCTGATGATAAGGAAGAAATGTGTCCTCGATCAAGAAAAACCAGTTTAATGTGCACACTGGGAGCAGAGTATTACACAGATAGCGCTTTCTCCCGGCCATGTGAATTTAAGGAACCCCTGCTGGTAACTGAGATTCTTCGCAGACAATCAGACCAGAAACGAAACGTTATAAATTCTTGAGGTGCTGTACGACGTGAGATACATCCTCACATTTTGCACAAAACCAAGAAGGGAAAGATACCATGTAAGCATCTCAGCTCCCATACAACAAATGCCATTTCAAGCATCATTTATTATGCTGCCTTTCACAGACTTTTACAGTCCTCAATATGGTTAGCAATTCCAGCTGACTCGTAAAGCGGTTTTAAAATTCATCACTGAAAAGAATGTTTATCTCCGTGTTTTCTCCAGTTCGGGAGTAAAATTAGAGTCTTAAAACCTGGGGATGGCGTGTCTTTAATTTTGTTTAGAACAGAAAATAACTGTGATATGAAAGGTTTAATGAGGTTAGAAATCTAAAAGGAAATGGAGTGGGAATAGATTATCAAGAGAAATAAAGCCAACCGCTGGAGAGTACACTAATATTAAATATTAGGTTTCTAAACCAAATATATATAATCCATTTAGGGACTTAATGGTGGTTCTCAGAAGCGCATTTATCTACAGCTTATGGTTCAACAACCAATATTATAACTCCATTTGTCATTGTTAGGTGAGGGGAATGGAAGTCGGGGAGGCGAGGGTCAGCGGGTGCGGAGGAGCTCAGCGGAGAGCGGCCATCGCGCGGCACAAACGGCACTCAGAGGGGATGCGCTCAGTGCCCATCTCCGGTGCTGCATCCAGGTCTGCTGGCTGCCTGGGAACACCTCCTTACACTCTTGTTTTCCTCACGAAGAACTAAGGCAACGTATTCAAGCAAGGACTTTCCTTAAATTAGGCATTATACCCATTTTTCATTCAGCAAGATACTTAAACGTGTGCCTGACTAAATGTGGGATTATGCACTTGATTAAAATTAGCTACATGCTTAAACTACTTGATGAATTGGGTCATTAGATACCTAAGTCAATACGAGGTAAGGAGCTCAGAAAATCAAGACAAATTGAAAACGCAGAAATGGATGTTGGTGCTTAGCTTTGGGTGCCCACAGGAACACGTCTCCAGGCCCAGCGGTGGCTTCCCCAGACGTGTGGATACAAACACCCCTCCCCTCTCCTGCATGAATCCCCTGCAGCTGCAGGCACAACTTCCACTGTGAAGTGGAAGAAGAGGAGACTGGGAGGCGCAATGTTTAAGAAACATCTGTGGGAAGATACACGGGATTTTTTTTTTCCTGAAGACGGCACGGCACTGGCCTATTTGTAAGGGCTGTGTGCTGAAATCTTGTCCTTCTGCCCCAGTTCCATGTGCTGGCCACACCACCGCATGCTCCTGCTCCCTTCAGCCCCTGCCTGGCTGTCGTCAAACCAGAGGAGGAGCTAACTTTGCGCTTCAGATCACTGCATTACTTTGGTTACCCTTAGGGCCAGCCCCCAAGTTCCTCCTGGGCCATTCTTGGTCGACTGCAATCTCAAAACATCAGCAAGGACTGCAGCAAGCCAACCCGCCGTGCTGGTCTGAAGGGGTCAAAATAAAGCAAGAGCACTCTGCTCCCAGTAACACTGCTACTTGCAGCACAAATGCTTCTTGCTGTCAATGAAATTTTGAGGAAAGTCGGGGCCTTCACGTACTGCCATATGTTGGCTATCACTCTGCTCCTAGACTCAGTATTTAGTGGATTTTTACTACTAACACCATCAATAACTGCAAATGGAATTAACTGCAAGAGCCACGAATCCATCCCCTGAGTGGTATGACCAAATTCTTTCACATAATTTGCCTGAGTGACAGAAAAATATGTTGCTGGAATCAAACAAGTCTGGAGACTAAACATGCTTTTGATTCTACAAAAAATAACACGGAATTTCTTCCTGATTTCAGTGAGCTTTGAGTCAAGACCTCAGCTCAGAGAAGCACTTCGTTCCGATGCTCCACGTGAACTGGAATCTGTTGTGCTGAACGAGACCTGTAAACTTTTTACGGCGAACCCAAGGAAGCAGTTTTTCCACACGACATGTCATTAAATGGTGGAATTCACTACCACAGGATGTTGTGGAGGCCAAAAATATAAATGAGTTCAAAAAAAGATTAGACAAATTCACGGGGGATAAGTCCACCAGCGGCAATTGAACACAATGGTCTGGATACGACCTCTGGCTCAGGAAGTTCCTAAGCTGGGGATGGCCAGACGTGGGCTGGATGAGGCTCGCCCCGTGCACGCCTGCTCCACGCAGTCCCTCCCAGACAGGTCCTGCAGAGCGCTGCTAGCGCAGGCGTTTCGGGACCAGGCAGGCCGACCCCAGCTCCACTTCCTATGGCCTTTGGGCCATTTGGATCCGAACACAGCTCTAAAGCTCGTAGCGAAGCAGGGAGTTTGGGGACATGTGGAACGCTGCTTTTTTCACATCTCGAGAAGTTTGCTGTGACCTTCAAAAAGGAACAAGCCTGAGCAATCACTTCGATGACAAAACAACTCACGCTTCTTGCCACCTCCATTTAAAAAAGAGCTCCAAAAGGGATATTAAAATGTAACAGAATAAATTGTTTACTCCTACTGCTATAACGCAGCTGTACTACTACTGTTTTACTCTTTCAATCAAATTTTGATGAAACAGCTGAACACATTCACCAGTTACTTAACTCATATTCCTCCAAGTCATTTAAACAAGGCTGTGTCCCAGTGCCTCGCTAAAGCAGAATCACTGCCACATTTTATGCAGGAGGGATTTGCCACAGTAGAGTGCAGACTTACAGAGACATAACTCTGGACTCCGGAGCTCCTTCCCAGACTTATTTACAGTGTAATTCTTAAGTCTTATGATAGTTGGTGCTTTTCCTGGAGCCCATCTCTAAGGGTAATTCTGTGAGAATCTTTTTGTTCGATGAAACAGAAAATGATAAATTTCTAGCACTATGAAGCTTAAAAATGTGATCTAAATGCGTTCTCTCATCCCTCAAAGGCTGCGGTAAGGCAGAGAGAAAGACCTCATTTAAAAACTACACCTCCTCCTCCCCCTGCAAAAACAAAATGCTTTCTGAGACCCATTGCTATTCAGTGATGTGGGTCAAATCCACTTAGTAGCCAAAACCAAGCCCCAGACCACGAGTACTCAGATGTAACTTGAATTTCACATTCTCTGAGCCCCAAAACAGCACATGCTTTGCATCAAGTTCCTTGGCTTAATATCCCCATCACAGAGCATGACGGAGATTTGGAATTAATCTGTATGAATTTGTCACAAGATATAATGAAAGCATCAAAGCCATAATTCCTTGTTTTACTGTTCTGGAGCAGTCTCATTAATTAGCCAGCCTAAATTCCCAATAACATCCTGTCTAGCTGCAAATTCCCACTGGTTTAAAAAAAAATAAATTGTCCGCTCAGGGCAAACTTTAGTCGTTCCAAATTCAATTTGATTTAAACCTGGACAAATGTAAATTAAGACCAAGATAAATCTATACAATCCCAGTTTAAGAAGAAAGAAGAATGTCCATGCCAGGTTCTGCCTAAGTTCAGTCATTAAGTCACTCCCTAGTGTGCCAGCTTGTACAACTGTGCACACAAACGATGCTGAGGTCAGAAGTTTTCACCTCTTAATACTCTTGAAAGCAACTCTTAGAAAATATACTTTGTACCTTCTGCATTACCTTGTGCTGTACAAAGAACTTCCAAATGTTGTTTAAATTTTGTATGCATGTATACCTAATGTGACACTAATCCCTTGTATGTCTAATGTAAGAAAATTTAGCAAGAGACAGCCTGGTTTGTCCTTGGTGCTATGCCGTAAGTTCTGGAGGTGTGCCCTGTGAAGTTCTGTATCTTAATAAAACTATCATTACTATCAGCAGCACTAAAAATCATTTCAGTGAATGATCTTCTCTCAAGCCTTCCATCTGACGATCCCCCGCAGAAGTGTGAGCTCATGGGTTCCTCAGGTCCCCAAGAGCCAGCTGGACAACACACAACAGGACGTCTAGCAGAAAATCACCAAGATTAGGGAACAAACCAACCCCCTGCCTTCCCCACCCAGCCTCCACATTGCTTAATAAATCACACTCAAGTACAGAAGACTCTTCTTTAACTTTTTAAAGCTACCACCTATAGGCAGCAAACACTTCTGTTTCTCAGTGGCAACTGAGCAGGGCCTGAGCTTTGATGACATTTTGAATGCAGCCATAGTGATGAATGCTAACACAGCATGAAGTTCTACACCATTGGCACGTTTTTTAAGCAGATCCAAGTTATTTTTCAGTGTTTTATTCCATTTATTGCATCAGAGTTTGTTGTTTTCAGGTCAGATACCAGCACAGCCATTCAGGAGTTGAACACGTCCTTAATTTCAATCAGAGCTATGGTAATGTACTGCAGGGCTGGAACTGCAGCCCCTTCTGTTTCTGTTGCCTTTCCATAATATGCTTTTTGTCTTTAAGTCCCATGAAAATTCAGTGACTGACAGCAACATCACTTAGACTCACGCCCATCAGTTGCAGTATACTGATAAACTATGACAAGCTATCCACACCGAGCTCCGAAGTATCCAAAATGAGTGCAGCGAACCCAGAAAAGTTGAAGTGGTGATGGTGTTCCCCACTTCCCTGCTTGGTTTCCCAAGCATACTTTTCTCCAGTCTATTGAGGGGCAGTGGGAAGGCAGTAAGAGGGCTCTTGGGTGACTTAAGAAAGGTTTTGTTTCCAACTTATGACAACTTCTCTCAGGGCCAAAACAGAGAAGGAGCGGATCCTGCTGTGGTGGAGTAAAGCCAAAGAGATACGTCAGGGTCACCAGCTATGTGACAGAGGCAGCAGCTGGCCAAAGCATCCAGCAGCAATCTGTATACCAGCCCCAGGAAGCACTGGTACACGGTGCTGAAACGGCCGGAGAAAACAACAGTAAAAAGTCCTTTTTTTGTCAAGATGGAGAAAGTGACACATCCACAAACAGTGGTGGAGACCGGCCGGCGCAGGCAGTGATCGATGAGCACTTTTGCTTGCTCTCAAATGCACGGGAGAGAATAGTTTTTTGTGTTAGGAGTTCATTACTGCTTCGGCCCTCCTACCGCACCGCTTCCTCTGAAATCAGAGGCGAGATTAAATCTGCTGTAGCGCGGCGCTCCGTAATGGCTCTGACAGACGTTGTTTTTCCTCGGCCGCACATCTGGGAGTTCCCCAGCAGAGCACTTGAAACCGAGCAGGTCAGCTCCTTAGCTGAGGTTCGTGTCTAATCAGCCAGGAAGGCTGAGGCCTCGGGTCACACATGGAAATCACTAGAGCTATTTAAGTCGCCAGAGGTTATTAATAAATCTCCCACTATTTCCTTAAGTAAATAATTGGAGGCCCATCTTTCAAACAAGTTATGTCTGGCCATGTTATGGTACCAATTTTATCCTTCCTTTTTTCCCCTCACCAAGCAGGAAGAACAAATCTCTGGTGACAACAATGGCAAAACTGTGAATTATAAACATCCATGTGTCTCTCATTTGAATGCCTCCTCGAGTTTCCTTGACAGCTGGGGGAGAGAGAGGCTCCCAGGCCTTCCAGCAGAGCCCGAGCCACCGACACGGCTCTCGCACCGATGCAGCCTTTGTGGGAACACTGCTCTGCTGGCTCTGCTGACCTCCGCGAGGTGATGGCAAACAGCAGGGCTGCAAGGAGCAAGCACAGAGGCCTGGCCGTGAGACACAGCCGGGGGAACGCTGGGGGTGGGACAGGGGCTGCTCCATCAGGAGGTCGTGCACCGGTGTGGGGCTGAGCTGAGCGCATCCAGGCCTGGCATGAGGGGAAGGTCTGAGAAGCACCAAGCATCCCTGCGTCCCACATCCCTCCTGCTTGCCCTGCTCATCCGAGCCAGAGCACCTGGCTATTTCTGGTGGACACGATAATGCTGCGCATCCTCCCACCGCCAGGGCCCTCCCACCCCTGTGCTGAGTTACGAGGTGCCGCTGCTTGGACTTTGTTCGAGGTGATGCAGTCTCTGGCATCAGGAACACAGAATGCATGCTTGGAATGGAGCAAAAAGTGTGCACACCAACATCTCTCTGGTGCACAGAGGTGTGCACTCAGGCTGCAGGCGCCCGAGAGGGCAGGCAGACCCCTCAGCCCCAGCAATGCAGCTCTGCCCTGACAGACACAGTGAGCTGCTGCCGGGAGGTGCAGGCAGGACGACGTGGGCACCAGGGGAGCTGCTGCCAATCGTTCTGGCAGAAAAGAAGCTGCTACAGATGGCAGCTGCCAGCAGGGAACGACCAGCAAAAACAGAGGAATCCACGACAGAAATCATGGAAAGGGAGAAAAAAAAGCATTTCCTATGTTCTCATTTCATCTTTTCAGTTAAAGGAAAACCTGTTATCAAGTGACCAAAGGAACAGCTCTGCTAAAGCTTGTGGTGAACACCCCTGTGGTGCCATCAGAGACGGGGAGTTCCTTCAATTAAAAATTACTGCATGGCATGCTGAGACACGGCACAGTGCACCACATGCACACCAGTTAGTGAGGGTCTGGGTGCACTAAAAGAGTGACATCATTTCTGTATCTGCGTGTTTCTGTGGCTGGACACGCAAGGAAACAAAATCTGTGCAGTGTGCGCATCTTCCCTTCCCGCGTGGCTGAGGGTGCCGGCGAGCTGCATGCCATCCCTACTGCCAAAGGGAGCACGGTGCGAGTGGGAATGAAGGGAAAAGAACACAGCAAGCAGGAACGCTTAAAATGAGTTACTGTGTCTGGTCACTCAATCCTTTAAGCCTTGCCAACACTTTCCCGTGATTAGTTAGTAAATCTGACAAGGCCTGCGTTTGTTCACAGCTTATTGACAGAACCGTATTGATAAAGCAATATCCAAGCCTGGGGAAAGAAAGACCGCAATCTCATCTTACTTTCTCCGGTCTTTATTGCACAAAGGTGTTTTTTACTGGATGAATTCATTTTCTTGAAACTAAAGTTTGAATTTTCCGAGAGCGCAGCTCTGACATAATTGCTTAATAATTATTTATCGACTGGGTAGACATTACACATGGGAGAGGAAAAGCACGCCCCACGAATTTATTCGTGCGGACTCCTGACCTGAGGACGCAAGGACATTTGCTCCGAGATCACCAGAGGCAGAACAACGGGGGCGGCGGGTCTGTAATTCTTGTGTCCCCCAGAGACAGCCCCTGCTTTTCTGCTCCCGCTGCCCCGCTCCTCCCCAGCTTCCTCCCAGAACCACCGCCTCCCCTAGAGGCCTGTGTCACAGCCTGGAGGGCAGCGTGACGGGGTCCCCTGGGGGGCCATTAGTGCCGCTCATAAATCAGCCAGATGGGGCTGGCTCGCACTGCAGCCACAGAGGGCTGGCTCTGCAGGGAACCAGGGCTCCCGAGCTGCGCCCAGGGACCCGACCGCCACACGAGCGCACAGGATAAATATGCAAAGATTAGGAAAAAGTAGGAAGGGACAGGATTAAAAATAGAGATGATTTCACATCAAAAACCCACATGCTACTGAAGCCTAATGGCAGCATTTCACATCCAGCTGAATTTCACAAGCTTGACCAAGCCACAGCACCAATAAAAAAAAGTGTGGTATTGTTCAGTATTGTCAAACCGAAATGAGGAGAACGGGGTTCGGCAGCGGGCTGTGGATGCAGACACGGGTAGAAAGCACACAGCAGTGCAACAGCTCTGCTCCGTGCCGCAGGGGAAGGCGCCGGCCGCCTCCTTCGTGTGCTCCCACTCCGCAGTGCTCATTTGGAAAGATCTAACAACTGCCCCGACGCTGAAAGAAACTGTTGAAGAAAAGGATGTGCTGGTGTCTCAGTGACTGTTTTTCTCTTCTGTGTAGTGGGGAACGGCAGCTATAAGCCAGTAAAGGAGTGGAACCTCATCACCAAAACACAGAGTGATAAGGAAAATCCCTTTATCATTTCAGTTAAGCCATCATCAGATATAAATGAATTGTACCTCAAAAACCTATCAAGGCTTCCCTAGAGTTACAAATCCAGAGAGGCCTGTGGGCCCTTCTGCCATTGCTATTGATTATGACTTGAAAAGCGAAAAAGTCCACCCTTCTAACAACCGAAAATCACTTGTTCTAAACGCAACGTTTTTCAAAAATGGGCAGAAAAATGGCACACGTGTGCCATTAATGGCTATTTCCACTGCTGCAGGCACACGTGCACTGTCTTCTAAAATTTATGAAGGAAAGAATTAGTGGGAGAAATTACAACTAACTGAGAACTTGGGAGTGCTTGGAAGAGGCTCATGAAGTATATATAGGAGTAATGCACTTATTGCTAATAATCTATAACAACTTCATTATGTATAGACACTTCATTATGCAACTACTGAAAAAAAAAACCAAACAAAAAAAAAAGAAAAAAAAGACTGCAAATGCTCTTGCTGTACAGGAAAGATGTCTCAGGGGACTGCTGCTGATCTTGGTGGGTTGACCACAGAACCCGGGCCCAGGAAATCCTGAGGTCGAGGTCTCACCCTCACAGGGCCCCACGTCTCACGTGGCAGAGTGCATTGCAGCAACTCTTGCTTATTCCCCAGCGCTGTACTGATGAGGAAACCAGTAAGAACTTACGGATGCTGGAGGTGTTTTGGAAGGCTTGGTTCATGTAGCGATGCCTCAGCCAGCTGGGGCTGCAGGCTCACGGTTCTCATTCTGACTGTAAATAAAGAGCCCAGCTCTCTGTGGTGAGGATCCGGGATGACTTATTGTTAGAGTTGGATGTTGGAAGTCATTGCTGTGGCAACACTTTGTTCTGCATCGAATGCCACTTCTTAGCATAATCGTTGCAACCCCACTGCAATCAAGGACGGTGCTCCATTCGGGGGAGTTTTTAACGGATTGTCAAATGACATTTTAGAATAATCTCCAGTCTTGTCTGCTGATTCACACACTGTTGGGTGGGACAGAAAAGAACAAAACACAGCTGGTATATAAGTGGCACTACCAGCAGTGTGTGCCTTCTCCATCACAGCTGCTTCTGGACAATGTAAAGCAGAACTCCCTCAATCCCAGCTTGTCAAAATCCCTCCGTGTTTGGGACTGAGTTCTTTTCCTGAAGGAACTGAAGTAACTCATTACTATGGTACAAGATCCAGTATTCTTGCTCTTTAGAAAATTCCAAGAATGTAGGCTCTTGGAAGTGGAAGGTTTGGTTTCATCAAAGACTGGCCATGACTCTGGACACAAATCTTTGACCACAATTTCCAAGAACAAAATAAAAAGGGCAAAGCAACTTAGTGTCCCTGAATTTCTGGATATACTTCTTGAAATCTCTCTGGCCCCATTTCCAGAGGAGCTGAGCATTTGCAAGCTCTCTTACAGTCACAGCAGTATTGAATGCTCAACAGTTTTTGCACTGGGTGTTTCAGAAGACGCTCCTCCACACTTAATCTCTGCACCTCACTTGTGTCACTGTCTCTTGGTGATGCTCATACAGATAACACCAGAAATAAGAGATTTACTACTTTATTAATACGTGTGGAATTCTTTGCAGCTGTGGAAGAAGTTCTGTGCTTCAAAAATCAGCTGCTGAATGGTGCTGTGCTTGCATTGCTTCCAGCTGATACAAAACCATCTCCACGGATGATGGTCTGCTCTGCAGGCAGTCACAAATCCCTCTCTACAACCTGTGGCTATAAGTACAGTTTTGTGGAGTGACAACTAAGGTGAGATGTTCCTTTTAAGTGCATGGATGATGGAAGCAAGAAAAGAAGGAATAAAGAACAGGACAGCTTAGGGTCAGGTGATCTTATTGGTATTTAGGCTCAGGCCACCCAGTGCTGCCCTGCCTGCACAGGCAGACATTAACGTGAGTAAAACTACAGTTGCTGTTATAAATTCTCTCATAATGCCACAGTAAGTATGAAATGGCCTTTAGTTCAAGTGAGAAACAGACTGCAAACAAAAGACCTGTCTTGTTGATCAAGACAACTATAGGGCTCTGGAAGAGTTTCCTGGAGGGGGGCGGGGGGAGAGGAGAGGGCAGAAGAAAACTGTTACTCACTACAATTAAGGCTGAAATGGTGGAAAAGCGTGAGAAAATATAGCGAAACAGACAATACTATCTTGTTGGATGAAGTGACCTAGCACATGTCCTCCAACTCCCATTTCTGTTAATACCTGCAGCTCTGACCTTACATGTGCTGAACGAGTCTAGCACAGAAGCTTTTGCTGAAGACAGAGGCTCAGCTTCTGCTGCTGAGAGAATGCCAGCCTCCTGAAAAAGAACACGCTGATCCAATGACAGGATTTCTAACTGATAACGTTGTACCTGTTCTGGTGTTTGCTCTTCCATTTTTATTTATTTTTTAAATCCCTACCTTTTCCTATACTGACACAACAGTGCCATTCTAAAAGTGAAAGACTTTAATCTCCAGCTGGGCTGTACCTCCACACCAGACCAAACAGACACGGGCAGTGCATACCCACTGCCGCAAAGCAGGTCTGAGTGTGAAGTGTGCCACCAGAAGCAGCACCACAGCTCTGCTCATTCACTAATCAGGAACATGGTGACTACTCAGAATGCCAGGAGGAGGAGAGCTGCAGAGGGGAGAAACGTGCCCCTTTTATTTCCCTGGTTTCTCTGAAGCCGTGACATATCTATGCAGAACACGTCTTCCTACTGCACGTGCTGATCTAGAACTAAGCAGGAGATGGATGCCAAAGAGAGCCATTTTCATCATCCCTGGAGAGATTTGTAAAACAAGAGAGAGGGTTTTTCATTCCCCTTGCTCTGAAAGAGGCATTGGCCCCTTTCCACTTCCAATTTCACCATGGCTGCACACGACTAAACATCCATTCTGACACTAATGCGGAGCGGTGCTCTCTGCTAGGCTGGGTCAGCCAGCTCTCCTGCCTGACTGGCCAAGTGATTGTAAAATCATTAATGGTGTATTTTACACCCCATATTTCTTAAAAAACATAATTACCAGGGAAATTATTCTTCTTTTACTCCAGACTTTTTTTTATTATTATTTTTTTTCCCAAAGACACATGTGCTCACTCTCTCGTAACAGTCAAAATGAGGTCAGAAACTTGAACATATGTGGCTGTGTGTGCTTTCTCCTCCAACCAGAAATGACAAAGCAGAGTTTGGCAAGGCAATAAAGGAATGGCCACAAATCAGCCAGGATTATCTGACTTCCTTTAAGAAAGCCATAAATTGTTTACAGCAGCATTGGTCTTTAATGGCAGAATGGGGGGCGATGGAGGGGAAAGCTTTAATCTAACAGTTTCAACACATTGCCAAAGTCCTTTCCTGTAGTTTACATTAAAAGAACCTCCAAAGCATCTAACATGTTGGCTGGACTTTTTATTTTCAGGGAAGAGATCCTTCCCATGCTCCCTTCTCCCCCACTACAGAAATAGACCGGAGCGTAATGAGGTTAAGTTTTAAAGCATTTAAGTATTTGACAAAAATGCTTGCAAAGATTTTAGCACCAGAAAACCTCTAGAGAAACCGGACAGAGCCTGGGATAATACACAGCAGACTCCTCCAGCTTAATGCACTGGGAATTGGAAGTGCATTAGGATTTTGGCTGCAGCTGGGCTTTTTACGGCCACTGGATTCTCGGCACCACTGTCTCTAATAATACCCAGGTGAGGGACGTGGCAGGCAACAATGATTGCTACTCGCTGTACACTGCAAAGCAGCTCCAAACAGGAAAAGGCAGCAGTTAAAAAAAAAACACCTCCGGAAACAGAGCCAACCTGCACAACCCCTATATGAATTTTCAGCAGGGAACGCTCCCTTCTCCTTCAGCGCAGCTCTACATTCAAAGCTGTTCGGATTTATCCTTTTGTTCTTGCTTGTCCTAGAGGGCAGTTGTGCAACTCAGAATCATCGCTGGAATTCAGACGAGGAGTATTTGCAAAGTCTGAGGGCGGCCATAGTGAGGTTATTAGGTTATTAGGTCTGTGCCTCCTGCATTTCTTTGTATATTTTGCCCTTCAGTACCAATTCCCAGATGGCACCATCGTGCACCACACATCTAACAGACAGCGCAAGTGCCTCCACTGCCCGGAGTGGAAATCCCCGAAACCCCTTCCTGCACCTCCTCAGAATACTGGGATCCTTCCTGCTTCTGCATGGCACCTGTGTGGTCACACATCACATTTGGATAACGCACTTTCCTACAGGAATGATGTAAATAAATACAGCACGGCTCACATGGCTCGGAGGGTTCATCAACAAAACCCATCCATCTCAGGCTACTGGCTTCTGAGAGCTGGAATGTTTCCAAATCTATTTATCTCATCACTTTGTAGAAGCTCTTTACTCCCTCCTCTTGATATTTCAGAAATTTATTTGCTTCCCATTATAAAAATAAATACGAGTGCTCTCCCTCCCCATTGCCCAAACAGTAATTAGTTATAATGATTGTTATTTATGTTGTGGCAGTGCCTCGGAGCCCCAGACATAGGCTGGGACCTGATATGTTTATATGTTTATAATCTCTCCTCCACATGTTACTTAACAGCATATAGCTAGAAAGCCAGTAAAAGCAAATTGTTGAAGTGTCGTGAAGGAGGCTGCCAGCAAAGGCTCCCAAAGCTCCGGGCAACAACCCTGCCTTGAGAGGTTCCCATGCTGCAACTGGAGCTCCAGCAAGAGCTGCTCATCCTCGCTGCTCCTCTGTCCCTTCGACTGGAGACGAACCCAGAAGGGCTGACATACAAGAAAGGAAATGCACAACGTTTGGAGGGCAGGAAGTAAACTATTCCTTTTTTTTTTTTTTTTTTTTAGAAGCTTTTCTTTAATTATTAAGGCTGAAAAATGCCTTGCATTTTCCCTCACGCTGATGGGAAAGTTATAGGAAGGAAGGAAACACAGGAAGACGTGAGCAGCACAGAAGCACAGGATGAAGTGCTTGTATGGATAATTGCTGTGTAACTCTCTATTTTGTCTCTGGTGCCTAGATATTATCGAGTAAAACTAATTAGAAATGCAATAGATAAATGTATTCAGAATTCTTCATATCCTCGGAGCGGTTCCAACGCCACCCATCAGGGACTCTGCGTTTGCTGGGCAGGCAAATGATTTTCTCATAAAAACCGGACAGCCCTTATCACGGCTCATTTTCTCCTTTAACATATACTGTTACTGCTCCTCCTCCTCCAAAGTGAAATGTAACACCCGTCAGCATTGTAATGATTCCTTCACCAGAGACGCAGGAGAAAAGCAAAGCGAAACCCCCAAAGCCTCAACGCAGAAGGCAAGATGAGCACAGCTAGTTAGCCCTGCCTCTAATTAACGGCTTTTGCAGTTCTGCCAGGTGTGGTCCCCATGTCTCACTCGCTGCTTCCCCTCCCCAACCATTTATTTTTCAAAAGCAGAGGCACGGAAACAGATCCTGCAAAATACAAATAACGAAGCAAATCAGCGCTGTTGTTTTTTCTGTCTGCTCAAGAACTTTAAAGACGTTTGGGGGAAAAAAACCAACAACACCCAACCGACAAAAAAACCCCAACCAAAACAAAAACCTTCCCACTAAGTAATTGAGTCTGTACTCCCGTATCAGACATTCAATGCTAATTTGGAGTCCTGTCTTATCGCATTACAGACAAACACAAGGCCCCTTACATCAAGTGCAACAAAATAGCTACACTCGGCATTATTAATGAAGTAGATGGATTAATTTCCTATTTATGAGAAGCTAACCAACTGGCTAGCTTGCTGACAGCACTATTAATGATCCTTAATGCCCCACAGGCGGTAATGGGTCCCGCTGGGAGATCTAGGAGCGCTGCAATTTGTATTGAGGATTTAGACATAACAAAAAAAAAAACAAAAAAACGCCCTCCTGGGAGCAGGCAGTTGATCAGCGGGCGCCCCAGCGGAACACAGCAGACAAATAATAAATGACAGCCTTGCGATTAAATCAAACCTTCTACTTTAAGTGTTAAAGTGTCTGACTGTCACTAACAATCTAGTGGTTGTTAAAGCCTCCCGGGGCCTCCAGGAACAGACGCAGTGAGCTGGAAGGTAAAGGGGGGGAGCGGCTGCGGCAGCAGCGGGAGCCGCACTGTCTCGAGCCGGGAAGCTGCAGTACGGCTGGAATTCAGACACAGCCCAATCCAGACCTGCTTTTTAAGGCACCACAGACCTGTGGCACAGGATCCTCGACAGCCTACACGAACCTCAAAAATGAGTTTTTAGCTGTGAAGGAAATAGGCTGCCCTGAGTCCCACCCGCTAGCCCTGCTGCCAGGACTCAGCCCGGAGCTGGGGGCACTCGGTTCACCACGTCTCCGAGAAGCGAATGGCCTTGTCCACTGCTATCTAGGAGTTCTGGCTTCCATCTGTATGTCAGTGCCTTTGGGATAGAAACCAGAGGGCTGTGCTTTTAAACTCAAAGGGGGGACAGGTCGAGGTGTGAACAGAAGTCCTGGAGGTAGCATGCATTTCATTCACTTAATTTTCTTGACAAATACAGCCATCTACACTCTGCCTTCGTTATATCTAATTTCCTCGCTGCCTTGGACCGATCACATCCCGGGGTCGGCTGACAGCTTGGAGAAATCCCAAAGCTTTCTCTTCCAGAGATTGCTGCTCAGAGATAGAGATGAAATGGGTAAGTAGGTGAGATGAACACAAGCACTGAAATGGTCCTCTGCCTGTCACCCTCTATCGAAACACCACAGTGGAATGAGCTGAGAAGGCACAAGGCCAGCGTTTTGTTCTGGTTGGGAAAATCCCCCTCCTCCTTGTCATGCTCTCTCCCGGCCACGATCAAGAGCACGCTTCTGTCTTCTTCTGTCTTCTCCCAGCCTATTTTAAAAAGCCCAGTGCTACAAATCATTATAGTTAAATAACAGGAAGTTTTGGAAGAGAGTTAATTCATCTGCAAAGAAATCTCTGAAAAATCAAGGGGCTTTGGTTGTTGTGTACCTGTCACCTGCAATAATAAATATGCATTCTCGTAACCCAGCTCAGGTAGTGCCATATTCACCCAAGGGCCCCTCAGGGCAGATGCCCAAACCAGAGGATAACAGATGCCCGTACCTGCTGGGTGGGTTCGCTCCACCAGTGCTTTCCCAGAGCACAGCCAGCGCTAGAGGGACCAGAACACTCCAGCGTTCACCTCTGCCATCCCATGCCAACTTCCCTGCACTCATGGATTATAGGAACAGTTCTCCTCCTCCTCTTCTATTTCCATAACTCAGAGAAGGGAGCCTTTTCCTTCTGGATGGCTTGCAAAACCCACACCATAGACTCCCTGAGAGCATCCCTACAACTGATCACAGGTGAGAGGTGGTATCTGCTGTGCTGCCTTGTGAGAAGCTGTCACACGATTCATGGCACCAGTGCACCTTGGTACTGCAGCCTGGGAAGAGAGCCATAAATAATCATCTCAGCTCATATGTACCAATTTATTCTATTATCAATCTGTGTGTGTTTTCTGGCAGAATTAGGCTTTGCTCTTTTTAATCATACAACTGAACAACAGGCCACTGAAGAAAACCCACAGGAGAACGTGGCAACCAGCTGGACTTTCTACACCTCACAAGAGCTCCACTAAAGAGCACATCATGGGAAAAGCACCGCATCGGATGGGGAGCTGCGACGAGCGCTGATGGGCAGGAAGGTGGCACCTACAGAACTACACCTCTTTAACCATCCTCCAGCTCATACAAGCTGCTGCCTTATAGCCTCTGGTGGGGAAGCATCGATTTTCAAACATCACAAGCTAAAGAATAAGCGATCTGACAAAACACCGGCACAGAACAGGGCCCTCCCAATGCACGAAGGCAGTCTCAGCAGAGCAGGGACAGGGGCCGGGCCTGGGGGGCTGCTGCCAGGCTTTGGGAAGGGGGTGGCCATTTCTGCAGCAGCCAGGCTCCCCAGCAGGTACCGCCTGAATTAATGGCAAGGCCCAATTGGCACAGGCAGGGCCAGGTGATGTTGAGTGGGAGGGAAACCATGGATGCAGTGGGTCCGTAGCCTCTGCATGGATGCAGCAGGAACCAGACTTTGGATGAGGGGCAGCACTGTGCATCCCCTGCCCAAGCCTATCTAGGAGCTCCCATTTCTTCCGAAAAAGACTGCTCAGGCTGCTGCTCTATTGCCTGCGACCCTTTGCTCAAGGGGACCACAAGAAGTGGGGCTGTACGTCTGTCCGATGACAACAAAAAGTCACCATGCACAGAAAAAAAGCTCTTCCCAAAGCATCTTTCTCCTTCATCGCGTGAAGAGTTAAGGCACACCGCTAATTTCCTGAACCCATCTTCTGCCATCTTCCCAGCTGGCGCAAAGCTGGCTCCTGAGCCCTGTTTGCTCCATCACGCCTCTCCTCCTCCTGCTGCCCTCAGCCCGGCACCTCCCCGCTGCTTCGCCCCCGCCGGCCCCGCTCGCGTGGGGAAGGCAGAAATAACAGTGACAGCCCCCCTGGGGAAGCCGAGGGGCCCTCGCAAAGTGCACTGCGAAAACGAGCGCGCCTGCTCACTCATCACATTTCGCATTCGTTCTGCCACTCGCTGTCAAATTAAAACGTGGCCAACAACTCATTTCTCCTGCTCTCACAGTTACAAATTAGTCCATTAAGCTGTCTGCAGCAAGCCTTTTTTCCTCGTCCCAGTAATGGCCTCCGAGAATTCCTTCATAATCGCCAAGTCCTCCTGGGATGCCCACCGAAAGCAGATGGAGGAGCTCCCGGGTAATACAAGGCACTTTTTAATGACACAACACGCTGTGGTTTTTTTTTAATTTTTTTTTTTTTAATGTCCCTGTTCTCCCTTCATCATCCTTCCTCCTTCCCTGCTTTCTTCCACCAGGATGATTAGGAATGAAAAAAAATAAATGAAAGCGGAGCGAGGAGACAGAGTGGGGGGCATCGGCGCTTCTGCGCAGAGGCTGACAGCTCCAGGAAGGGCTGGGGTGGGGAAATCGGCTTCAGCTCCCTAATTAGAGCCTTCTAATTGAATTATCTTTATTGAAAAATTAGATCTTGCCCTGGAAGCTTGAAGGTCTGGGAGACAGCCGAGCAGGTCCTGCTGTAGGTGACTGATGGGCCTCACGGTGGCAGCCCTGTGGGCTGGCTGCGGGCGCATTGCTTGGAGTCACTTAGTGCAGAATCCCCTCTTAAGGGACATTCTGGAGGGCCAAAGGGACTCGAGTGTTATTAGTGGGTGAAGGGCTGCCATCAGCTGGGAGGGGTCCTTATTTATTTAAAAGAGCATCTTATCAAGTGAGGCTGCTCCAGCACAGGTGGTGTGGGGAGGGGGCTGCCGGCGCCAGCAGCGCTTTGGGCCCTGCAGCCCCCACAAAGCTGCTGTGTATAGAAACAAGGCATTTAAAGCAAGGCAAACATTTTCTGTACGTTGGTGATGCACAGAAAGAAATGCTACTGAGTAGATAGAGCCAGCTGGTCTCCATGCTGCGCTTTAAATAAACCAATTACAGCCAAATCCCCTGTTGGTCTGTACAGAGAGGTCCCCAGCTCTGAGGATGCTGCTGGGAGGTGAGTGCCTGGATGGAGCCCTCTACTGCGCCCTGCCAGCGGGCATGGCCTGGGACTGCCACGCAGCAGCGCTCTGTGGGCAGCAGAGCACCTGGCCTGGCATTGTGGAGCTTGGTCCTTCCCTCCCAAGCTCTTGACCACACTGAGCTCAGCCCCTCCCTTCTATGGGTGCCTGCTTGGTGGCTAAGAGAAAGGAGCATCAGCCCCAATTGTTCACCTCACAGATCCCAGCTGGCCTTTCCTGGAGATGGAGCTGAGATTAGAGGCGCGTGGGAAGACCCTGTTTCATTCCAGTTTCTTCACTTGCTCAAAAAGGAGAAAGTTCTTCCCAGTGGGAAGTACAGAAGTCACAAACACTGGCAATTCTCATTGTCAGCAAATCTCCAAAGCATGGAAGGCCCATGTCAGTGCGCCCCTCTGCTTCTCTCTCTTTCCTCACCCAATCACAGTATCTGCTTTGAAGCAGTAAGATGGAAAGCTAACTAACTAAATACAGTCTGCGGCCTTTCAATCTGCTTACTGACTTTGCGGTAGAGTGGCTCCTACTGCCAAATCTCCAAAGCAACTGCACAGGTTCGTTTTTCCTTGACACCAAAGTCAAGATTTGTTTTTCTCTTGTGCGGAATGCCAGGGGCTGCGCCTTGAGGAAACACTTTGCAGCAGAACTCCTGGATTTGGTGGCAGGACAGCAGCCCCCCCCTCGGCCCTCTCCCCCCACAGCCGTCACATCCCAGGGCTCGCTGTGATGGCACGCAGAGTGGTGCCAATGGGTCCCACCGTGAGCAGAGCCCTCTGCACCTCGAAGCGATGCTGTGCGGCTGGGATCAGCTTTGGGGAGGAGCCATGCTATGGATGGATGTATTTCAAGGCGGGGAGGGGAAGGAATCAGCCCATTTCCTGGAAGTGAAGAAAAATTGGCTGTCTTTGCAGAGTCTGACTCCGGCTGGGAAGACAGAGGCGCGATTCAACTTTCTGTTTAAAGAAAACCCACTCCAAGTGGCAGAAATGTCCAGAAAAAACCCCACACTGCCCAGCGCCAACCCTGAACGCTAAGCCCTGTATTAGGAGAAGAAAAACAGCTCTGAACACGGGCAAGCCAACGTGGATAAAATGTGGCTTCCGCGTATCATAAATTATCACTTTGGGAAGAAAACAGCCCGTTTTTCTTTGAGCATTAGTACACAAATATTCACACTGGTGGAACAGAATGGAAGGAAGACTTGAGGCAGACCACTGCACTCCTGGATTTGGTTATCAGTATCTGCTTGCTAATCCCCTTCCCACAACACAGAGACTTCGTATTATGTTTAAAGAAAATAGGAGGCAACCCCCTTAGGCTTTTTCATACCATTCCTTACAGTGAATTCTGAGAGAGGAAAAGAAACTACCTTTTATCTTCCCCATTCACACGTGTGCTCCAGACAAAGGTAAGAGCCCGAAGAAATCAGCTACCGGCTAGTGATGGTGCAGTGCTGGACAGGAGGGGGATGTGGGCAGGGACACGGACTTGGGCATGGCTGGGGCACATCCCCTGTGTGGGCTCTGAGTTTGGCGCCCTCGGCTGAAGGCGCCTGCCTGGTGTCAGCCAGGGAGACCTTAAAACAGACCAAATGGCATTTGCAAAGAGCTCTGCTAACTCTTCTCTATTTCTGCTCCTCCATTGTCTGAAAATGTAACGAGGAGGGACATGCTCTTGGAAATGCTAGTTCACATAAAAAGAAACCTAAATCACTGAAACTTGGCTTCTACAGATGCTGTAATTTCTTTACAATGTACCTGCTAGATTCAAAATTGCAGATAAAATCACAGCCAACCACCTCCAGTCTCTTTCATTTTCTGCAGGATTCGGCACCTTCACCTTGACCGTGCAGAAAGATTTGGGTTGGTGACAGCCATCCAACTTGCATGCAGCCCTACTGCAGTCGTGCATGCAAATCTATCTGCACACACACGTCTGAAACTGGATCACTGCTCCGTTTCAAACACCTCCTTGAAATAACCTTGAGCCGACAGCATATATACAGCATGCATGCACGCCTATAAATGCACGAGCAAGTTCAGCAGTGCCATTATAAAAATGTTGCTATATAGGAATGCTTCAGTTAAGAATCAAAACTCCATGGCTTATAATTTTACTTCACTACTTGGGGCAATTTCTGAGAAATACCATAGTATTTTTAACAGCACATATGCGAGAGACCATATATACGGCTGCTGGCCGCTGCTTTCCATAAATCTTTCAAACCCAATATTTATGCTCCTGCGAAGGAGTGCTGGCTGCTTATTTTCCATCTCCGTAAAAGTGGTCAGATCAATAGTTCTGTGTATGTTACTTGGAAACATGTCACAGCAGCCTCGAAAACCTCTTTTTCCTTTGTCTGAAATTGATTTCTGTAACATGCAAATACGCAGAAAAAGGAAGCATTAAGTTCCCTCTTAGGATCCTTTGTGAGCCCTTCAGAATCCAGACATGGCCACGATGGAAAATGGGACCCTGCCAGCAGCTCGCCAGCCCCGGGCACCAGCACTGCGGGCACAGCACTCGGCTCTGAGCTACGAAACCCCAACATCTGCATATCCCTCACTGCAAAACCCCAACATCTGCATATCCCTCACTATGAAACCCCAACATCTGCATATCCCTGACTCCCGGACTGCTTTAGCACAAAGGTGAGCGCTGTGGAGCAGAAGCAGCCCTCCCTGCGCCAGCCCTGCTCTTCCGAAGACGACAGAAGAGGAAGGGGAAGATTTCCACTGCTCTTCAGTGCCAATGGGAAGACAACACCACGTGCTCCCTTGCTCCAGATGTTGCTGCACCCCAATTTTTTAGTTCATATGCAGCAGGATCAGAAAACTAAGCTCGTGTTCCAGAGTCTTACTTCAAGAAGGAGCAGAGACGTGCCATTCACTGCAGCTTTTTGTGAGAGACTTTATTCTCCCCCCACTTTTTTTTTTTCCAGCACAGCTTGAGCCCTGCAGCTTTCATTTAGAAAAAAAAAAAAAAAGAAAAAAAAGAGAAAGAAAAAAAGGAAAAAAAAAAAACAAAAAACCCAAACCAAGCCATGTACAAAAGTGGGGGGAGTAGAGAAGGTTTAACAAGCTCCAAGTCATAGATTATAAGCCGCTGCTAAAAATTTATGGCTGTTTGGATCTTTGCCACGCTGAACAGATTGGCAAGCTGATCAGAATCGCAGCAGGCTGCCTAATGAGTCCCACACAATTTTTCACCCCATATTTTTCCAATAAAAAAGCAGTTAAATACCAACCGCAGCCACAGCAGAGCCTGCCATCTGGCTGCTTTTTTCTCCAGCCATCATTAAAATGGTTCTTGGCAGTTTACACCTCACTTTTTTCTGTACAGATGTGGAACGAATTTTCTGACAACCCTGGGATGAAACAGGGGGCTTTATTGAGCTTTACAGATTAACTGCCTAACTTCTGGTCCTAATTGTAAGTGTCTTAGCGCCGGAGGCATCATTTTAAGTGAGCTAATTGTAGGTATCGGAGCCCACCGGCGACATTTGGTTAAGTTAACCTGAGGGTCCAACCAGCACCACGGCCACCAGTGCCCACCCCGTGCGGAGTTCAGAGGGATGCGCGTTCATAGCTGTGAGGACAGCACTCCGACCTATCCACAGAGGAGAGCAAAGATCAAAATACAGCTAACTAGCCCATTTAAAAGCCATTCGTGGGACAAAGAAAGGCAAGCAGGTCCGAGAGGAATACAGTTGGCTGGTGTCTACCGACAGCTCGGATGGCAGCACTCGAGAGGCAGCTCCCACTGGTGCCTTGGCCGAACCCCCCCGACCTGCCACAGCCCCAAAGGCAGTGGGGGGAGCTGGGGGTCAGCCTGGCCCTCCGAGGGCACGGCGAGCTCTGCCGGCACTGCTTTCTCTCCCAGAAGATGACAAACAGCAGCAGTACATCAAGGAGGCTTTTCATCATTTCGCTTCCCTTCACATCCCTAACACAGATTATTACTTATGCCAATCATCTTATAATGACCAGTGGATTTCAGAAATGAATAATTTATAGGAATGTTGATAACGTTTATTTGTTTTCAGCGAGGACTTTACAGAATCATAGAAATACAGTACGGAAGGGAACCTTAAAAGGTCATTCTAGACCCCCTGCTCTGAAAGAGATGATGGTGGAGATTATGTGCATAATAATGGAAATGACCCTATAACTGTACTCCAGAATCAACATTTTCATTAGGAGATATATTGCTCTCGTAATCCTGCAGGCTGGTAGATAACCTTCAGAGAAAGCAATGCAGCCACAGCTACGAGGTGTGGGCTTGGGCAAGGCAGTGCTGGTGGGGCAGCTGCGCTCTGCAGGCGGCCGTGCACCCAAGTTAGCACTGTCACCCTCAGGCCCCAAACCCTGATATCCCTGCGACTGGAAACGGCTGTGCAAATTGCTGGCAAAACCAGGGACAGAACTACCTCTGCCTCTTCAGTGGGTGCTGAAAGCTCCAATTTATCTCCCACCGCTTGACCTAAAACACCCCTTCACCCTAAAAGCATTGACGTAGTGTCAGCGCACAGTCCTGCAGACCTCACGGCAGTAACAAAGAGAACCCTGAGCACGGGCAGCCAGGTCAGCTTGTCCTGAGCTCCCAACTCTGCCATCAGGGCCCAACGTGCAGTGCAGGGTAAAGGACGCCATTCGACAGCAAAGTAAATTAAAAAACAAACAAATGTGCCAGACCAACTTTTTGTCCCGTTACATTTCTGGTAAATTTTGTTTCTAAGAACTACGATTGTATGAGAGGTATTCACATATACACACACTGCCTTGACATTTGCACTTTTTTATATAAACATTTTTACAATATTCCATTACCACAGAAAGCACCAGCTAATAGCCAAATCCCTAAAGCTGCTAACAATCAAGTCTGGCTCGGAGTCGCCTCTGAATAACTTCCATTTCTTCAATGCTTTTGCACAGCAGGATTGCTAATAAACAACCGGGCAGTAAAACTACAGCCAGTCAGCACTGCCTCGGCCCTCTCCAGTTCAGGGAATTGCTCTAATACAATGTGGAAATATATCCTGTGACCAAGCAGCCCCTGGGAATTCTAACATTTCAGGTTGAGTTGTCTTCATTTGGGTTATTTTGGGATATCCACAAAAATGAGTCCCAATTCCCTTTCCCTCGCTCTCCGCCCCCCACAGTCACACACTCCACCAAGCAAAACATTCAAGCTACTTAAATGTGGTCGGGGAATAAACTGGTTCAAGAGAAAAAAAAATAGCCTCATCTCAAATGGTTTCCATCCAATCTAGTGATCTACCCCAAAGGCTGCAAGGACGCAGCCCTTACACAAGCCTCACACAATAGCGTTTGCATAACTTACCAAGCTCTCTCCCTCTGCCCCACCGAGAGTTCCCAGCTTAGAGGGAAGGCACAAAGATACCAGGCATCTGATCCACGGCGGGGCCCCATCTTACCCAAGGAAAGCTGTGGGCATGGCTCTGGGTACCTGCGTGGGGCTGTCTGCAGCCACGGCACAGCTGAGATCCCGGCCAGCAGCTGCGGTGCCTCGGGCTGCCCCATGGTGCCGCAGAGCACCCTCGAGCCACGCTCTGGGCTTCTGCTCTCCTTTGGGCCCTGAAGTGCTCCTTATTTTTATCGATTATCCCTGCTAAGCTGGTGGAACCGACTCATTGCCTTCACAGATCATGTTTTTACGGTGAGTCTTCGAACCAGTCCTGCTCGTTTTACGTTTATTAATGATCTTTTCCTCCTCACTCGTCTTAAGGGCTTACAGTTCAGATTTGAGATTTCAGCTGCAGGCAGAAATAGGGCGCAAGGTGATCCTACAATTTCCCCCCTCGATCCCATTAAAAATAAATTCCTTTTATTGTAAAGGTGAAAGAAAATTCACGATGAAAAAGCTAACACGTGGCTTAGGGCTATCTGCAACTATTCATTTTCATTAGGAAAAAAACCCAACATCAAAACACATTTGTTCCTGAGAATAAGGCTCCGCTCTTATAATTAATAAAGCTCAACACTTAAAATCCACAGAATGCATGCAGAAAATGGGATAGAAAATAAGCAGAGCGGCTCTGGACTTATAAACAGAAGATCTGGACTGAGAGAGGTAATCATGCAGCCAGCCTTTTGGAAGTCCTGGGGTTATGCAGTTTGAATTCTGCCTTTATAGGCACCAGCAGGAACTTTGCCAATGCCTTAGCTGACTTCTATGCTATAAAGCTAGAATGATCCGTTTTGATTAACTGCTCTGACCTCCCGCACAACGCAGGCTTACAGCACGGGGCCAAGACTTCATCCCAAATCTGGACAGAAGAGAGACGCACAACGTGTGAGTCAGCAGGACAAGCACAACAACTTTAATTTTAAAATGCCAAATCGTTCTGGCAGGGGAAAACAGGAGGGATGATGGACAGTTCTGGATAGCGAGCGGTTTCTTGGATTATTGGGAGATACTTGGCTCTGTCAAATGAGCTGACTGAGCTAGCTTTCATCTCTTGTTTTTAATTATCTTTACTCTTTCAGAATTTCATTGTTGTGCTTAAAGTTGTCCTGGTGCGAGCCTCCTCCCCAGATCTAATCTTTTTGCTCCAAGCAATCGGGGCAGGGTTATTTTGACATGCAAACGAAGAGGACATATGTTGCATGCAAATAAGAGGGCCAGAGCTCAGAGCAAACAGATTTTTCCCCTGCCCGGGGCATTCCCGTCATCCCTTTACAGGCTCCCCCCGGGACCCAGCGGGTCCCTCAGCCCCGGCTGCCCACGCAGCCCCCAGGGGTGCGGGCAGTGTTGGTGCTGCTGGGGCTGCGGCCCTCTGTGCTCTTTGTTGTTCTCAGGTATTAACGCTGGAAAATTGGCTACTGCGTACAGGCAGTAACTTCTTAATGCTATTTAATACACGTTATTGTATTCCCATTGTAAAGGGCCCACACCCTGTTCTGATTCAAGACCTAGATACAGGCTCATTACGGTGCTATAAACACCGCTTTAAAAGCCTGACTGTGTATTGACACAGTTTTTTATAAGTACATAACAGACTCTCAAAACCACTCTCGACCATCGATGACGTTTTACATGGGGCTCATGTGTCCCCTGGATGGCATTAATTGAAATAGTACCATGAACGCAGAAGGAAACATGAAACAGCGAGCTCCGAGCAGAACAATTCTGCTGCAGGGACACCAAAGCATGGCGGATCCTGTGCTTGATCCTCCATCTCTGCTTGCCAAGATTGTGACAGTCACCCGGGAGCGAACGCTGCCATGGGAAGCATTTGAGAACTTGCCTTAGCTGCTAAGAAAGGTGCTTAAATTTCAAAATACCCTCAGGGCAGGCTAAGCCACCCCAGACAAGAGCACCGGGGATCTTACTGGCAGGCCTTGAATATAAAAAAAAAAAAAAACAACAACCCAACTCTTGGCACAAACCACACCATTCATTGCAAGAAATCACTTCTGGCCAGCCTATCCCCATGGGCCTGCCGGGCTGTCAGCAAGCAGCACAACCAGAAAGAACTCGCAGGTCCCTCCCTGCAGCGGCTCTGCTCCAGCCGGGATGGGGCTGCCGACCCGGGGGCAGGGCTTGCTTTCTCAGGATAAACTAATTATCCCGACATACTTGCCCACCGCCCTGAATAAGGCAGATTTGGAACAGCAGCAGAGGAAGAAAGCCTTACAGATGGTACCGCCACTCGGCAGCCTGCAACAAGGCTGGGGTGCCCTCCTGACCCGTGCCGGCTCTCCCCAGAGAGCAGCCCCACCGGCACAGGCAGAGCGAGTCAGATGGGGTCAACAGATGGCTGAGAATATGGTGCACATTAACACACATTCTTTATGTGCCTGTCTCTGGCCCAGAATAAGCAGGAGAGGGATTTGGCCCCGGTACCTTCAGTGAAACCGTGGTCACAGCACACCAAGACCTTTGCTGGCATCCACGAGCTACGCAAACTCTGCCAGAGCTGAATATTGCACTCTTAACTCACTGTTGCTTTGATTATGTGGTTTTGAGAAAGGCACTGCACATTTTCCCAGAGCACGTTAGGAAACACTCAGGCACGATGGGAGCACCAGGAGGTACAGTTGTGCTGCACACATCAAACCGTGCTCAGGGGTAACCTGACCACCACCGAATTTGCCTTGACGCCTCCCTAACGAGGTATCTGTCCCTCTAATTTTGAGTCCTTGTAAATAATCAATCAATCAATTAGCTAATCTGCTCAAATGATCCCCCCTCCCCTTTCTGTTTTCAATTAAAAGTGTACCGGGCAAGTGCAGACAGATTTACGCCGTGTCCCAGAGCAATGGGTGTTTTCTCACTGATCTTATCAGGTGCCCTTTGGGCAGATCTGGGGTTTCTTGTGATCCTGACTGCTAAGCAATTCTGAGTGTTCACTGTGTTCCTGGAGGAAGGCCTGTCCTTACTGGACTGCCTTCTGGGAAACTGCTCATTTAGAAGACCTAGCAATCTCCTTAGGAAATAGTACTTCCCTTTCATAAGACTACCACTGCAAGCACGAGGACTCTGCTCTTCTGAAATCTGGGGAATGTGCAAACTGATACTTCCAGGAGCATTCAGCTTGGCTCCATTTGATGCAACTTATACAGAGATAGCAAAAGGCATCTGTCTTACCCGAGGCTCAGCCCCTGCCAGATTTCACATCCTTGCTCCAAAGCATGGAGGTGGGCAGATCTCTCAGCGAATTACTTGCGAGTGCTTATAACATGACCAAAACCATTTATTCACCCCCATCATGTTTTTTGAGGGAGCCAAATCTTTGAACTTTCAAAGGAGAGGAAATCAGCTGCAGGCAGACAGACCACATGGCAAGGTTCGGCTCTAGGACTGCTCTACGGCACTTGAAAGCATTGCCCACTGTTCGCAGAGATTTGGAGCCTGCTGTAGGCATTTACTGCAATATGGACTTTGCATCCAATGCTGGATGACAGCTTTTGAAAGGAAATGGAAGTTCCTCAAAGTAAAAAAAAAAAAAATAGCATGTCAAGACCTAGCTGAGACAAAAATCCATGAAAATGAAGCAGAACAGCACAAATCTGAGCAGCAGCTGGAAGGACAGCACTTTTCCCCAGGCTGAAGCCTTACTCACGTACATGGTTGAAAACACGACTTCAGGAACTTGCTGCTGATCTATATAAATATTTTTAAATGGAGACAATCAAGCTTATTCTTAGATTTTATATTTCGGTAAATAACAGGAATGTATTTCATAGCACAAAGAAGTGCCCTCTGTTTTCCAGACGGGAGGAGGCACTGCCCATGGGAACGGATGGCACTGCAGGTGAGCTGCACCCAAATCCCACTTTGGTTATTATCTCCCACGAGCACCGGGGCAATGCCACCCTTACTCCATCTGTGCTACAGAACTACCAGAACGTCCCTTCCGTGGCACAGCCATTTCACCAGAATTACAGTGAAAATCTCTCTGCGCCGGAGCCTGCAAGAATTTTGCAGTCAATTTTAACGCACCAGGGTATCACCTTTGGTATCAAACGGGGATGATCACACTTGCAGATCTGTTAAGAGTGGGACAAGGACAAGTTAATGTGCATTCTGCATGCCGAATGTGTAGCGTAATAAGCGCATGAATTATTTATGTGCGTGAATTTAAAACTCTTTGATTGAAATGTAAGACTGGATGATTAGAGGAAAAAAAAACTTCCTCCATCTCTGATACCCAGACACCGTGCCATAGGAGCCTCCTCCGACGGTTCAGCTGGAGGGCTGGGGGACAGGCTGGCTGCACACAGCCCCGTGAGGCTGGCGCTGAGCTGCCCTGAGGCCTGGGCTCGCATCTGCCTCGCTTGCCCCTGAACCTGAGCCCAGGCTGCACCACTCACCGCTAAATCTAGCTGCTAGAAATGGTTTGCTCTTGAAAACATATGTGCACCAATGGATCTGTAGGTGTCTCTCCCAGCAGTGCAATTCTTAGAGGCCCATCAGCGCTATCCTTTACTTAAGGTTTTAACCACCTCAGTTAATCGGCGAAAAGAAAAACAAAAGAAGCTGAGACCATTAACCAAGGTGGTGCACTGTTATCAGTGAGTCCCATTGGCAGAGCCGCAAGAATTAGAAACGGGCCTTGAGAAAGCAAAGTCACAGAGCCAGCAATACTCCGCGCAGTGGAGGCCACGCAGCCAGGTGTCTTTTCCTCTTGCTCACTGCTTTCTGAGCAACACAGGTGGCCTTTGTCCGCAAGTATGCCAGATTGGGCTTCTAATGCACCCCAAATCCTTCTAAACATCCCCACAGCACACCCAGCACCACGCTGAGTGCTGGCTGCCTGTGAAGCAGAAATACTCATTTTTGGAAAGCATTTCTTTTTTTTTTTTTTGAAATTACGGTTTCCACACTTTCCTCCGTGCAAGGTAAGGCAGGCTGGCCTTCCCCCAGGGCAGCCTTCCCTCCCAGCCGCTGCTCAGCAGCCCGTGTGCACAGGGCCAGCGTTGCCGGATGAAGGCTCTCTCTGCTGGAAGAGGCATTAATTATAAGCAGGCAAGGCGAAACTCCTGCAGCACTGATGGCTGCTCTGCTGGATGCTTTTCCTTGTACTGAGCTTGTTTTCATTAACTTTCCAAATAAACGATAAAAGGCACAGGCATGGGCAAGAGAAAGGCACAACCATAATCGCTGGAGGAGCTGGCTGGCTTCCTATGTGCATACGAGGACGCACTGCTCAGATCTGTGCAAGTGCACACACACATGCATACACAGACAGGCTTTCCTGCCGAGCAGTGTAACTAACCCAACCATCAGTACCAAACATCAGTCCATGGTGAGCCTCAACACTTGGCCGCCTTTGTGTTAGCAGGACTTCAAGCTCGAACCAAACACAGCCAAGGTAAGAAGTTCTGTACTCTGCCTACAGATGTGGACAAGAGGAGTCAAGGAGGCGATGAATCGATAGTGCTCTGCTCTCACTGACACAGTGCAGACACCACTCGGGATTTTAATAAGAAATATCGATGCCTCGCATATATCCATGACTATGCTGATTATAATTGTGCTCATTGATTGCACTGATATGATAAGTTAAATACACAAAGGCCCTCGGAGTCTGTGCCACAGATCAGCCCTCTCTCTCTCTGCTGCCCAGACGGACAGCTGTAAAAGTCCCCTGCAAAGTTCTCACTTCAGAGTTCCACCTCTTGGGGTTCTGTGCTTTCCGGGAGTCTGCAGCCCTCACTGACGAATGTAACCTTCCAGATCTTGCTGATACAATTAAAAGAGCTTGAAAAGCACTCATCAGCAGAAACACTGGAAGGCAGATTAGAAAAACATATCCTGTTTGAAATAATGATTTTTAAGAAAAATCACGTTATTTTCCTGGAGCCTGACTCATGACTTTTCAAACACGAGGGGCTTGCCAAACCGCTGGTATAAATCTGGAACTGCTCCACTGACGTCACTGAACAGCGCTGATGTAAAAATGGCATTGGGGAGAACAGAAACAGGCAGAGAGAACTGGATAGCTGTGATCACCGACACAGCCTGTGCCTTAGGAGAGATCAAAGACCAGTTCTTACAAAACATTCTGGTTTGGTCTTTATTTGGCTGAATTAGGGTAAAACACAGCCCACGTTTGCTCTCAGTAGCTCAATGGGCTGAAAAGTCTTCCTAACAAGGGTAACACCAATGGGTATCTCATTGACTGCTCTTTGGAGAGGGACTCCTGCTGCTGTGCTTTGCTCCCTCCAAGCACAGGATGAGCCTTCCCAACCGCACAGCACTGGCGAGGATGCTGCAGCAGACAAACACACCCTTCTGCTCCCGTCCCACCCTCCCCTCAGGCTTCACAAACAGCCCCAGCTCCCAGCAGGGGAAACAGGACCAGCAGGAAGGCCATGGAAGGTTCAGCATACGAACCTTTTGTCACGTTAAAAAGCAAGAAAAAGAGGAGGGAGAAAAGCAGATGGACAGACAAGAACACTGCACATCAGGCCAACTGAGGGGGCAAGGGTGTGCGCCCAGCTGCCCCAGGGGTGTGCTGCCCAGGGCTGCCCTTCACCATGGGCCTGCAGGGAGCACAGCAGCAGTAAGCACGGAGCCCTTGGAGCCAGCGATGCTTGAGCATTGGCTTTGTGTTCGGGAAATGCTGGATCCTGGCAGCAAGGGTATGGTATGAATGTTAAAACAGCAGGGTTATATGAACATGTCTATCCGCAAGGCCAGAAGAAAAGCTAAAGTCTCCAAGGCCCTTTTCGGAGAAGAATCATAAAGGCTACAGACTGCATTTCTCAGGTATTTTGTATTGTGATTAAATCTGTTTCTAGCCTTACACCTTTAAGAAAGATCAAAGATAGCCAGTGAGGAAGGAGGCACATGCTGACTTCCACTAATTGAAGCAAGCTGATGCCTCCAGCACCTTCTGGGCTCTCCAAAGTTTCTATCATCTCAGCATTTCCCCTGCCCTCCCCTGCCCCAACCCTTGCAAAGCGAATGCGGCCAGATGACTGACACCACCGAGACGCCTTTTGTGGCTGCCTGTGTACAGCAGCAGGAATGAAAACATCCCAAATCTCAGTACAATCACTGACAAACTCACCGCAGTTGTGTCACCATGAAATTTCTGCGCCTCATTTTTTCCGTTGTTAAGAAAGGACATCAAAGAACACTGGGGTTTAGGAGCCGTTAACAACACATGTCTATCAATACCAACATCAGCAAAACACTGCATGCAACTCATCCCAGTAACAAAACCTATCAAAGCAACGCTGTACTGGGAAAAACTAGTTTCTCAGCATAACCGTATGTGCAGCAGAGGTTTTTGCCAATCTCCTCCTACCCCAGACAAACCTAATTAAGCAGCTCGAACCTGTAGCATACAGATAACCACGGCATCCCACGCGGGGCTTTGTAACAACTCGGCTGACTCAAGCGCGTGGATGCTGCACGCAGCTGAACCAGCACACTCAGGGACCTCTCTTCTTACCATTTACCGTCTCTGTCGTCAGTGCTGCCTTCTCACACACCCTGCTGTGGCTGCGTGCTCGGCGGAGGTTACGGCTCCCATCCACTCGTACCCCGCGCTGCAGTATTTGCAAGGAAGAGAGATCCTTGTAAATGCCTCCAAGGGTCAAGCACAGCGCTGCCTTTGATGCTTAATAAAGTTTTAAAATCAAAAGCACTATGTAAATGTTGTTCTTATTATCAGGTAGGCGTGCTCTGGTTTTCTTCCAGGAGAGCTCAGCTGCTGAAAGTGGCTGGTATTGGAAGCAGGTCTTGGATGCTCAACATTCGGCTTTGCAGGCAGAAGACTGACATACAAGCTTGGCACGAAGCTATGAAAGAGGACGCAATCAGATTTGGCAAATTAGCCCCTGGGATGATGCAGTTGCCATATGTACCTAGGTGCCAAATTTCAAATGGAGCAGAGTGACCTGACCCTGACCTTTGGCTCAGAGCGCTAAATTCCCTCTCCGGGGAGCCTCTCTAGCCTGAAGCGTGTTTCAAAGCTGTGAAGAGAATAAACGTATTCACCTGGGGGATATTTACGGCAGAACATTTGTTTTCACTTACGCTGAAATCTAAGGAGAGTTTTGGTAGAGTCCCCGCATGTCATTCATTCCAACAACAGGTTTTGCAACTCCTCTGATGCAGGTGTCTGAGGCCTGTGCAAATCTCCCCGGCTGCCCACAAACATCTGATGAACTCTCTGTTCCAGCCAACAATCTGCCCAACCTGGGACTTTCTGAACAAAAGCAAACACCATCTTCTTTCACACCGCTTACCAAAGGCATTACGCTACAAGACAGGCAGGCTTCCATTCGCAGAACTTCTCTTCTAGTAAGTGTACTTGAGAAGTTTACAAGCAGCACTGTAAACAATTTAACCCAGCCTTTCCAGAAGCTGTTTTGTTTTTGTTTTTTAATCCTCGCACTGCAAACTAGTAGTTAGTTTGCTAACTAAAAACAATGGCTCAGCGGGTCACCAGACAGCGAGTTAGGCAGGTCAGACGGAGGAATTAGTGTTAGCTGCAGGCAACAGCCAGAGCTTCCTGAGCTTCAGACTTGTACCTCTGAAAACACTGCTCCCTACGCAGGAACAGTAAATAAACTTAAGAGAAGGAAGTAAAGGTTCAAAGATGAGGCAGATTAGGTAAAACAGTTCTGTGATATAAAACAACACTGTATGGTTACAGCCCGACTCAGCAATGGAATGCCGCTCATGCCCCAGAGGCGCCCTGCACATGGATGTGCTTTCACTTCAGTTGAGTCCCCTTAATGTCTTCCCAAGTACCCTGGCTATAGAGACGAGACCAGAGCTCCACTCAAGTGCTCTACACTCACCTGCTCGCCTGCAAAGCAGCATCAGCCCAAGATAAAACCGCTTTCCTCTTTCCTAACCCACCCAGACGTCCGTGGTTTGAAAGCTTCTCTGCACATTTTCTCAGATTCAGGTTCTGCTTAGAAAAGATTGTGGAAGTGGTCAGAGGAGAGCTGAGAGCAGCGCAGCACGACAGGCCAGGCGGCAGGCCTCGGGAAAGGCAGCGCTGCGGGTAACCCAGGCCTCCATTCAGCCGGCCCGCTGAAACACATCTTTATTTTAAGGAACTGAGTCACTTCTGAGATGTATCATTTGTTTAAATTACAGGAAATAAAGGTTTACAGCCAGAGACGGGCTTGGCAAACCTTGGTAACAAAAAACAATGGCTTGTAAGAGCTGCAGGACCTGATCTCTGAAAGGCTGATATATCTCTGAGAACAGCAGCAAAAGGGGAGGGAAGGCTTTGCTAAACACTACTTCCATCCAAGTTTCACAAAGAGAACAGCTGTTTGCACCCTAAAATATAAACAGGCATTTGATAAACACTTTCATTTTTCTCTCCTTAGCGCAGCTCTTTGGCTCACACAAAGCCTAACACTTTCTACCGTCTCACCCATCTCGACCGCCACGTAACCAGGCATGAGAAAAGGAATGCTCCAAGGTGTAATCCACCCAAATAACTCCGCGTGAAGAAGATGCTGTACAAGACATCCATGACAGCAGTTGGCTGGGCAGTGAGCATGTGAAGGCAGAGCCTCATGGTGTGCCCTGCAGGACAGCCAGATGCTGGGCTTGAAAGACCTCTGCGTTCCACGACTTTGAGAAGAACGAAGAGAAATCATCTCTCAACTGCCCCCAGAGAAACAAGGACATCTGTGCACTCAGGACGACAGGAAAGCTGCTCGGGGAGAAGCTTCTAGCAGGGAGCGGAGGCAGCTGCACATGACAGAGACAAACGCCGTTTCAAGGAAAAAAATTGTGCTGAGATTGGACAAGATTTTCCATACTCATCTTGCCTTTAGAAAATAACCCTGAACTTTACACTTACAAAATCACACAAGACAAGCATCTTTTACCTTGTCTTGGCAACCTGAGAAGAACGCCAGGAATAAATCATAAGAACAAACAAAATACTCATAAAAAAGCTCTCACTGCCTGCCACGGACTGGAGCAGAGGATGCACTGAAACACTGATTCATGAACAGTACCTCTGAACCTGCTATTGTCAATGTCATTTCCCAGCACCTCCCCATTCCTACCAGCCGGCTGAAGCTGCAGTTAAGAAAGTGGGAGTGCTCTGCAGGCCTTCCCTGTCTGTAACAGACCCACATCCAGCTATTTATTAGATAATCCAATTACTGTGATGTGACCTTATTCCAAGCATTTCTGTCTACTCAGACTGCAGGGACAGCCTATCAGCCAGGGTGTTTTTCTTACAGTAATTCCTCGATGCAAACCCGTTCCTCTAGCAGCAGAGGTTATTACAGAACACAGCCACCGCACAGAACAGCACTGCTTTGCACCTCCCCGCCTCTGATCGCTCCCTCCTGCAGGTATGGCCTTGGCTGGAGCTCCTGGGGGCTTTAACACGTCAAATAACATGAGAGTGATTTCCAGCATCACCCAGCACAGCTTTCTATGGAAACCAGTGACAAACTTGTGAGACCAACCTCCAGAGCATCTAAACCACAATGGGGTTCAAAAATCTCATTTGCAAATACATCCACAAAAGAAACTTTTAAGAACTTGGATTCCTAGGCGATGTGTGAGGCAAACCCCAGCGTATGCTTCCTCTGAAACAGGCTCTGTCAAAGTGTGTGGGGCTTCTGCTTGGAAATATGCTGAGGCAGGACCTTGGCCTCTATCCATTGACCTCTGATGACAGAGATTAGATAACAAGAGAATGGAAGTGCTTTCAGCAGCGCTGTTGTGTGCTGAGAGACATAATAAAGAGCATGTATCATGGCAGTACCCAGCATTTAAAATTCCCTGGAGAGATTACCCAGTGAGAGGCCAGTCTCTGGTGCACTCCTGTGTGCTACACTGATTTTCCTGACTCACCTGGAGTAAAGCCTCCAGCTCTCTCCTACTCTGAAGCATGCCACAGCCTCTGCAGACTCGTGATGAAAGTTGCGGTTCCTGATTCTCAAGGGTCATTTCTATCACCCCTTGCTCCTCTTCAAGGCTTTTCACACCACAATTCAACATTAAGTGTCTGACAAAATGAGACCCAAAAGCTAGGAGAGGAAGGCGTGCAGGTGTAGAAGCAGGCACATCTACAGCCACGTGAGAGCTACATATCAAACCAAAACCAGAAAGGGAGTTTCCATTTGCAAAGGGTCACTGCTGCCTAGAGTTTCATCAGGCAAGAGTCCACAGGCAAGATTTCTCTCTGAAACTACTGGCTCTTCCCATTTCTTTGGCACTGTTGTGTGACACAGCCCAAGAAACTGGTGTTGATTCAAATTGTTGAGGGACCCTCTGTCAGTCTGTGCTGCCCAAAGCACTTTGGGCCCTCCCGCAGCCATGTCAGTAATTCAGTAATCCCTGATGCCTACTGCCCCAGCGAAGTCTGCAAACAGGGAAACTGCACTGGATTGGTAAGAAAGATGTACCTGAGGCAGAGTTAGTTTCAGATAGGCACAATTCCCTGTGCTAAGTACAAAGCTGTGCTAAATGTAAGAGGCTTGCTTCATTAGCTACAGCTTCTGATCAGCCACAGGTAGGGGAAGCAACAAAGTGCTTGTAAAACACAGCTCTCGTCCGGCTTCTGACCAAGTCAGGCCGGTTTCACACTCCTTCCTTCTCACTGAACACAAATAAGATTACACAGATAAGCTTGGGATTATTTCTAGTTGCATAAGTTTACACCTCTCACCTCGCTGCATCCTTGTGTCTCGCTTCCAACCTTTGCCCAGGTCAAAGATGCACATACACTATGCCTATGAGGCAGCCCATCCCAGGCAGCTTCTCCAGCAGCAGCAAGGATTGCCTCCCACCTCCGTGCCCGGCAGTGCTGCTGGGCTGAATGCTGATCCAGGTGTCACTGAGCCCAGAGCTCCTTTCCCCTGCACGTCCCCTTCACCAGGGACGGCTGCCATGAGAAGAGGTTCTCTCCTGAGCCCTGGGAACATCACAGCTGCCTTTGTGGGGCAGCTGATCTGCACAGGAATCCTGGTAATGGACTCACGTTGGTGGCTTCAGTGCTACTCCCCCAGAAGTGTATGAAAGGCCACCAGGCAAGGATTACCTAAGACGATTTAATTACGTGTGAAAACAGCTGCAGAGCTTTATGGGGCTTTAGGGTTGTTGCTCTTTGGATAGGAGGGGAAAGAGGAGATGGAATTAGACACGGAGGAGCTGGCAGGGGATGACCTGTGATGGCAGAGGAGCACTCTGTTGTACAATCAAGCAAAAGCTTAGGGACTGGAGCACACAAAGCCCTTTTATCTCAAAGGGGCTGTTTTTCATGACTCGTCACCTGGAACCAGGTCGCTGTGACCCGCGGCATCTCTCGTGCTACCAGCACTAGGAGGGCCGAGCGTTTCTTCCTGCACCCGCTCTGTTTATCGAGCAAAAAAGGCTGTTTTGTCACTATTTACCTGTACCTACACCTTAAACCACGGTGGCCTAAGGGGAAGCAGGGTGTATACCTGATGATATGACCTGAAATCTTGGACACGTTTAAATTAAAGTTTTATTACTGCCTTCCGAGAGTCCAGAACTTCACCCCTGAGAATGCAGTGTCTGGAGAACAGCAGGCAGCAAAGTGCAAGGAAAAACTCTGCATTATCATTTACAACACCTTGTCGGAGGTATTTTGCCCTTCTCAATTCCACAAAAAGGTCTCCATGCCTTAAAAAACATCTTCAGAGGAAAACGAGCCAGCACAGAGAATACTTCTCTCAGTGTTGGCTTTCATAAGGCACAAGGAGAGCTGATGAATGCAGTCTGGGAGCTGGTTGATTTAAGGACTCCTCCAAACACGTCTTGCACAGGAATTACAATGCATGTGGTATTTGCTTGTTTTTGTTTTTATTTCCATTTTATTTCTGGATTCTGCTTTGCTTTGTAAGTTATTTTTCTTGCATGACAAGCAATATCCAATTATTCGTGCACTGCCTTTTTTGTTTTGTTTCACATTGACATTTTGCCCAGCCTTAAGACCACAAGACACTTACTAGAGCAGTCCTTCTGGCTTCAACAAAGTCTTCTGTGTTGCTGGCTCTTGAAAACTAGTACACAGAGACCCTAACACACACAAAAAGACACGCAGGCGGTGACATCAGCCATGGCTTCCCCTCCATATGTGTGTCTACATTTTCTCTATCTACGCACAATGGTGTTTTTAACCTGAAAACAATGCATACAAGGAATAAAATATGGTTTTGTGTGATAGGATTTCCAACGGAGCCCGAAGGACTTTGGTATCCCAAGACTATAAAGGAAGCCCGAAGAACACAATGCTTAACATCTTCAGCCTCCTTTGAATTCCCAGCCTTATTGAACCAAGAATAAAGAAAGCCTGGGCCGTAAGCAGGAATTCACTAATTAAAGAGAAATGGGGCTTATTTGTCTTGGTTTCTGAAGTCACAGCTCTCTACTTCTGAAAACACAAGTTTCTCACCAGCTCTTTTCCGCCCTAGGGCTGTGACCTAAGCAGCTTAAATGATACACAGATTTTGGTCGAAATCTGCTCCTTATTTACTGGACTTCAAATGTGCAAGCAATTACCGAATGGCTCTCGTTTATTGAATAGAAGTATTTAGGCATTATGTTTACAAAGGCCTAGAAACATTAAAATCGAGTGAAAAACAATTATTTTTACAGAATACATCTGCAAGCAATATGAAGTCATTTTGTTTTTGCAAATTTCTCTGTAATAGACTTATTGTTGATGTGGAAAATGTTCGCATCGCAGCAGTGAATTATTTTGAAATGCCAAACTTAATAAAGGAGAAATTATTGCAAATCATATCGCAACCCTTAAGGAAAAAAGAAGAAGAAAAAAAAAGCAGCCAAAATACCAGTGGTTTCCTGACTAGTCAATCCTCTTCAGCTTGGCAGACCTCTTCAGACTAATCAGGAAGAGTTAGACAAATAGTTACTTTATTACGGAGGCTGTCAAATAAATCAGGATCTGGCGAGCAACTGTTTGGGAGCCCTGCAGCCTGGCTGGCTTTTCTTCCTGTGAAAGCAAGGCGGTCACAGCAGAGCCATGGATGTGTGCATCTGTCCGCAGAGCAACGTGCAGGCTTCAAGCCTCTGTGTGCAACCCAGTCCACGTTTTCCGGCTTTGCTGAGGACCATGGCTTAGAGAAAAAATCTTTCCCAACCAATTAATTCAAGTCACTGCTGTTATTTTTAAGGGAGAGCCCTGAAGATCAGCGCACAAAGAGTAACGAGGAAATAATGTTTTATACAACATCATCCGAGGAATTAGGTCACGCATTTCAAGTGTGTTACCTGGTTCTTGCCGTAGGGTTACTCTGCCTACAAGTGTTTGCTCTTGACGGAGGCGAGAGGAATGGGAATCCTGCAAGTCTGAGATGTGGCCACAGCCCAAGACCACAGAACAGCGAAACCCAGAGAGCAGCCCCGAGAAATGGCCGTGCCGCTGTGCGGGAGCTGCTGCAGTGCTATTCTTAATATGAATTAACTTTTAACACAGATCTGCTTTAGTTCTCATTGACTTTACAGCACAACTGAAAACAACAGCTCCCGCAGCCACAGGCTCACTCCTCCCCTCCGCGGCTGGTGCTGCTGGGATGCAGGATGCCCTCCTCCCACCCTGTGCTGCAGGGATGAGCACGTGTGGATGCCCTGCTCTGGGAAGGGCAGCCGCTCTCCTCCTCCCTACTCCTTCCTCCTCAGCCCACAGCCCGTTTCCTTTCCAATTTTTCTATACGTTGCATTTATTTCAGTTTTAGGCGGAAATGAGTTTTTACTCATCTGTTTAAGGCAATTCGTCCTCCCATCTGGTTTGTGCTGTACATCATCACCTGCTGTCCTGCCATGAGCCAATTTCTGAACGTTTAAGCTGTTGATGGCTGCTGGTGGTGATGTATGAAGCAAATACAACGCCAGAGTTGCAAAGACTTCAAAAGGCTGAAGATAACCAAGAACGCTGTTTTGACTAAACACAGACATATGCACCAAGAAGCTGTCGCTCCTTCCAACCTTCTCCAGAACCACCTTTTAATGTGCTGCAGTTGCACGAATGATCTCGGTGTGCAAAGAGTTCAAAGGAAACAGCCATCCTCAAACCATCCTGATAACACCACCACCTTAAAAGACTTTTTTTTTCACATGAAGTTAAGAAAACAAGCTCTAATGCCTCAGAAAGAATGTGACTTTCAATGTATGACTTTACGTGTTACCCGGAACTTATTCCAGTTCAGCTAATTATTTTCTTCAGGAGTTGTCTATCTCCAGCAGGGCGCAGAAGGGATAAACCCACGAGCTCTCAGGTGCTGCACACATCATACAGTGACAAATACACACCAGTCACTTCAGCCACCGTTGCGGCAATCAATAAAAAGAAGAGACGCCTTAACATCATTGCTGGCTATCACACGTCACCCTGCGCTTTTATCCTCTCGCAATACCTTCAGCCAACTTTATGTATGAATGGGATCCCTTTCAATTTTAGACTAATGCTCTTTCATATTTATAATATTCAGGATAGCTACACATGCTTGATTACCTTTAAAACACTTATCATTATTCCATTTAAAAATAAATGAATCCCATTTAAAAGTGACTTGTCCCCGTCTTCCAGTATTTATGGACAAGGACATATGGGGCCGATTTCTCTCATTATTAACCGGCACGTCTAAGGCTTAAATCATTTAAATTATTCATTGACAGCAATTGGGCCACTCATGCAAACTCCCACTTGCAGAGTGAGTCCCAGTGATAGGACCGGTTGAGTGGATGAAGATGAGTGAACAGATTTTGGGATGCCCTGAGCATCCGCAGATAATGCTGACTTCAGTTAGGGTGAGGAGTACTTTAGATAATCAGGTGCCATCTTCGCAAACAAATATCACTTCACTGGCACTTACAACAAAGTTATTCTGAATGCCGTTTTCTTCAAAGGTTCTCATGACTGCAGGTCTGAGTGGCGACCTCCAGCAGCTGAAGGAAATCTGAGATACCGTGCAGCGATTACAACAAAGCCCAAGCCTGCTGCAAGACATTTCTAGAGCACTGAATGATGTGGGACTTTCCATTTTGGCGTGGGTTCTGCACGAAGCAGGCAAGGCACGAGGTGGGCATCTCTGCAGAATCTCCGTGCTGTGAAAGCTTTCGTGAAGAACAAAGCTGACTCTAAGCCAAGCAAGAAAAGCATCTCCAAGTCAGTAGCAGAAACTGCCCACCTCTGGTATGAATACCACTGTTCCAGCAACACTGAAATCTGAGGCAGGAGGTGGATAAATCAAGTGCGCCGCTGAGCTGGGACGTTAATAGTCCACACGACAAAGGCAGTAAACATTTAACTCTCTGCTATAAAGAGACCTTCCAGCCTATGGCAGACTGCTCTGCTCTCTGACCAGCTCAGCGGCGGCAGACCTTGAGCTACTGCTGGTGCATTCTGAGTAAGTGGAGTCAGAGGGAGAGAGTGGGAATCATCTTTCATGGGAAAAATGCTTATGGTTGTTCTTTGCAACGTTTTATTTTTAATTAAAAAGACGCGTTCCTCATTCTCTTCAGAACGAGCCCAAGGAACGTTTGTAATCATTTTCAGGTCACATTAAATTGTACATACTGCAGCTGCTTTCACAGCTACGTGGGCAAATTACTGTTTTTCTGCACAACTAAATCATTATCAAGGTAAGAGCAGACAGGAGGTGCCACCAACACCCAGAGGTTACAGTACATCTTAGAAAACACGGCCTGGCCCTTGGAAGAAGCAGCTTCCCGATTGCAGTCTCCCTTCCCTGCCCGAGCCGAGTCCCAGCATCGACTGGACTTTGTCCCTGGAGGTGAACTTGATAGTAAAAAGCCTTGTCTTGTTTCTTTCCTCCCTAAGAAAGGCAAGAAGGTTAGTAAGTCTTTAAACTCTCCGCTCTTACGGCTGTTAATATTTCACATTGCCAGCAGGGAAAGGAATTAAAACTGCCAGTAGCTATCCAGATAGATTTTAAAATCCCCTTCCCTCCCCCTCCTCTCTGCCTCCCTCAGCTTCAGAGGATATTTTCCCCGCAAATTGGTTTTAAATTAAGGAAGGTGATGAAGGCAATGTGCCGTCTCAGCATTTTCCCAGGTGCACTTAATCTAATTTCATTACGGAGATCAGGACAGATGATCGCTACAGTCGAAACATTAAGTCTGTCCATTTTTGTATAAAAAATCATTAAGTCTGTCAAAGTGTCGGCGGGTGGGCTGTTTATTATTGGAGATGAAGGCGCGCTTTGCTTCCCCAATAAACTGTCAGGAGTAGTAAACCACAAATTAAGTCAGCTGCTGCCAAAGATTTAGGCAAAGATCTCCAACTAATTTTGACACAGGTGTGGGAAAGGCCAAGGAATCAGGGGCCGTAAGGCAGGCTGTGTGCTCTGCAAACCAAGTGAGCATATCTGACGTATTTCAATTGGACCCACCGAAGGGAGGAGGGCTGGACATCACTGGGTACGGCCAAGCACAACTGCTGGTGCTTTTGACACTGCAGATGCAGCACCGGAGGGAGGTGCACCACGGCAAGCACTGCTTTAACCTACCGGGACCATCGGTTTGTCTTCCGCAGATGAGAGCTCATAAAAGGTTCATTTAGCTGCTGCTCTGTTTTGAATGTACGCACAGCTTTAATGAAAGCATAAGATCCTATTCCTCAGATAATCATACAGATATCGTACAAAACTAGAGGAAAGCCGTCAGAACACAGAAACTGTGGCACACTATTGAAAAGCCAAAAAAGAAATCCAGTGAAGCTTTCAGGCTGCATCTTCAGGCATTACAAAATTGAATGTGAGCCATTTGCCGAGCAGAACACCTTCCTGCTCGTGGAAAATGCAGATGGGCAGAACTTGGCATTTGAGACTGTCAAGAGATGTTAAAAAGTATAACGTCCTAACAGGGATTAGAGTCTTTCTAATACATACAGAGAAATTAATAATACCCAAGATGGAATCAGGAGTGATATTCTAGCTGGAGCTTCAAGGTGAAGGAAAACTCCCACGTTTGCAGTTGATGTATGCTGGATACTGCTCTGAGGATCAAAACGTCTGGAAATCTCCTGCAGTGAAAACTAGTTTGGATCTTATTGCAAATTGGACTCAAAAGCAGGAACTACTAGGAAGCTACAAAACCCAAAGGTGACTCTTTGGCCATCCTTAAGTTTTATCCTTTACGCCTGCACAGAGCACCCCGTGCTGCATGCTGGGCTCTTCTGAGCTATTTAACCTGCTAAAACAATTTCGGAATACGGTCACAAGAAGCTGTAAGCCAAACGAGGGACTGCAATTGCAGCAATTACAGTATGCATCCTCCAAAATCTTCTCATCTTCTTGGCATCCTTACGGTTAATTAAATCATTAAATTATAATGCCAATTCCTATCTGCTGCCTACTATGTCACGCTCATCACCAGAATACCTGATCACCTTCCGGGGAGTTCCTACTATTGCACAGGCAGCCCTTTGCATTTGTGCCTGTGCTGTAATGGGGTTTCTTGGTGTGGGCAGACAGCTTTATAAGCTTGCTCTCTTCCCTGCTGTCTCAGATGTTAGAAGTGTCCTCACAAGGTCCCTGGGAAGATAAGGAAATGCTCATGGATGGGGAACTGGAACTGGGAGATGCTGAACAATAGAAAAACCAGAGAGCTTGGGAGCTGCCAACTGCCAGCAACAGAACTGGTATTATCCTGTCTTGCCCAAGAGCTCTCCATAAGATCTAAGCCCTTTTATGCGAGTTAATGACGGACTTTTGTCAGCAAACTACAAGGCCCTTCCCATTGTTTGCTCCGAAAAAGAAAATTCTACATTTTCAAGAACGAGGATGGACACCACAGACTGAGATGACTCAGCTTGCTATATACAGACTAACGTTCTTAGAATCTGCCTTTTTTGTCTGGATAAAGCAAAAGCATAAAATCTCAGTAGGAGGGGAGAACATTGGTTAATTTTTTCAATTGCATTTTTGCTTTACTTAAATTCTAGGAATACCAAGGTCAAAGAGGGACATTATTCCTAAGGCTTTTTCCTAGAGATGCAGGCACTCTTGCTGGGAGGACAATGTGAAGGGCCCCCTAACCTCTGCAAGGGCTCGGTGGGAACCTTCCCACCCACTCTCCCTTGGCCACCACCTACCTGCCACCGCTCTTCCCTCCCTGGCCTTCAGCATGTCCCCCCTCCCCGCCCCACCTGTGTAACGACTCCTGCCATTTTGTTCATTAAGAACATCCTTAACATGGCGCTACGGGGCTTTTCTCTTTTTTTTCTGGGTAACTTCATATACATACACAGACACCGTAACCGCTTCTGTTAGAGCAACTATTAGATTCTTTGTCTTGATCACATCCACTTTGTGTGCTGTCTAAACTATGCCTCTTTCCTGTGGGCTTGCAGATGCCCTTTCAAGGTCAACACAGAACCGATAATTTCATTCCCCAGATCTTCCACAGAGTTTATTCTCCTCACTGCTGCCACCCTTATCACTTCCACCTCTCACTCAAGCCTGTAGTTCTCAGTACTCTCTTTGACTCACACTGCTCTCTAAATCTTAACATCCAACCAATGGTTAAGTCCTGTGCATCCTTTTTCTTTACAACTAAGCTCTCCTTCAAGCTCTCACTACCTCACCTTCCATTTATCATTTCATCCTTTCCTCTGGTATTGGCAGAAGTAACGGTGTCCTTGTGCCTATGGATCCTATATATATATGCAGAGGTCCTTTTCCCAGTCTGACGTTTTGCACCCTGCACAACTTCCCACTGCCCGAATCGCAAGCTTTTAGTTTTCACGTTTTGACCCCTTCGCAGCTCACCTCTGTTTCCCAGCACTGACACCCAGTACTGATGTCAGCACTCATCTCTCACTGGCCAGACTCAGTCAACCCATTGTTAAACTTTCAAATAAGCACCTTCCCATTATGTTCCACTGCAGAGAACAACTTTCCCTTCACAGCCACAAATGTACCCTATTTTCCCTCTCAGACGCCTCCCTAAAGCCTTCCCCTTTACTTCAGCACGTAGCAGGATGGGACCCAGCGGTGCTGCTCCTCTCCCATGCATCAAGTGCTAACTCACCCCTGCCCATGCACTGCTGCCTGCTTCCAGCACCTGCTGGGACTCAGGAATTAGCACAGCACACAGCTTGGCAGGGCTGAATTCACGCCGCCCGGAGCTGGGCCTGATGAATTTACTGTGCCACTGCAAGAAGCTGCATGAAAGCACTGTTTTAGAAATCTGACCTGACTTCGTGTGACAAGCAGCAATTTCCCATGCAGCAGACAGAAGTCCAAGGCTGAAAGAACACGAGCGCTGAATTGCTCTGAAACACACCAGCTTTTTTTTAATGCCGCCTTGAACACTGTTATTAAAAAATGGGAACTGCATTTTGGAGTAACGAGCAGAGATTACTCATTCCCTTGTTTTACACAAGTTGACTTTTGGCTTTCTGCAGAACACCACTTAACAGAGCCCATTACCAAGCTGCTAGCCACTTTTCATAGTGATGCTAGAGCAGGTAAGAGACAATAAGTGGAACTGTTGATGGTTTATATTACTCTATTATGTTAATGTTCACTAAAGTATGCCATAAGCTCTCTCATTACATGTGTATAAACCAATTCTCTGTGGTGTTATTCCTGTGCTAAATGCTATAACTACATAAATCTTGAATTAATGGAGACTTTATAGTTCCTGAAAATGAAGGGTAATTGCTGTCTGTTAATGCTGTTGTTGCTATTAAAGGAAGTATATATTTTCAGTAACAATGTTTATGGACCGTGAGCCTCACACCGCAGCTATTGCACAGTGCAGAGACGGTGCAATACGATTATCAGACTAACTCCCTTTCTCTCTCTCCTCCCTCACAAAAAGCACAATATCATTTCCACAGCTTTGACAAACTACCCTGCAATTCTCTTAACAGTTGCAAAGTCCAAAACTCCGCCCTTCAACGAACATACAGTCAGAGAAACAGGATTTGCATTTCCATCTCTGGGAACGCATGATTTGCTAAGTTTCTCGCTTGGTTAAATGGCTGGACAGCTTGGTTTATTGGTTTGGGTATTTCAAACAGTTCTTGGAGAAGAGCGTGGTGACAGAATGATAGGAGTGGGAAAGCATCATCCCACTTACTTCCTTCGAGACTTCAGCAGTGATGCAGAAGTGAAAGGCTATACTTGGCCAGAGACAGCTCTCAGAAAGGAGATGGGATGGACAGGTCCCCAGGGCCGAGATCCCGCTCTCCCATTATGAAAAGCAGCAGCACACAGTTTGGAAACACGCTCACAACCTGCTGCAGAGCTGCACCTTGCACTAAAATAACGACTGCTCCACTCTGATATACTGTATGTGTGACTGACTACGCTCAATTACTTTTCTCCCCTGGAGTCCTTCAGAACAGTGCAAAAACCAAAAATCCACCACGAGCGTACTTCTATTTTTCCAGTGTAGTGACGGCAAAGCCTTAATTATGCTACAACGTCTGCGTTTTGAAACTTAACGAGCTCAACGGCCCGTAGAGCTATGAAATAAATAAATAGTGAATAATTAGTAGCGTGGTAGAGAGGGAGAGGTGTAGGAGGTGGAAAATTTCAGTTTTACTTCTATCGCTGTCACTGAGTCAGCCTGCACTGGGACGTGAGCATCTCTGTCATCTTCCCTCACGAGGTACAGACAGATGACAGTGATCTGCTCCCGATGACTAACAAAAAGTGTTATGCAAATCAAAGCACATTAGTAATTCCTGCCCTGCCCTTCATTAGCGCCAGCGCGTAGGTGTACCTAGAGGAAGCTGCTTCTTGCTGACTGAGCAGCAGAGCAGGATTGTTCTGCAGCACTGCAGAACGAAGCCGACCCCTCGTGTAGTCTGGGAAGCCTGATGCTGGTGAGACAGCGCGTCCAACACTCCATCTGCCCGCAGGAGCCACACAGCGGTATCAGAGGACACATTTTCGCCACCAAATGGAAAGGGGAAAAACCATTCCTCGGTGCAGTCCCTCGGGACAGTCGTGCCAACATGTTTATCGCTCCCTTTTGCATCCAGCCAGGTTAAGTTTTAGACAAATGCCGAATGGCTTTCCGGGAGAGTACAGCATGCGAGGGACTAATGCAGACGGCCAGGTTGTGCTCCCCAGCTGCGAGGCAACGTTGCATTTACATCATCCCCATGAAGTCTCTTCACTTCAGCCTTGGTGAGCTTACACGCATTTGCGCACATCTTTGCTGACAAGCAAAGGAACCCTACTTAATCCCAGAGACCTATTTAATAGAACCAGTGTCATGTCTCACGTCTCTGCAGGTCAGGTAAGGGATAGAAAGATGATGATCTCGCGCTGCTCCCCTTATGAAGAAAAGGAACGTTACTAAAAAGGTGGAGTCACCTTAAAGAGAAGGTAGTTGGGAAATACAGGAGCCCATGAGGTCAAGTTACTGTTATAGATATGTAAAGAAATGCCACATTAATGGTAAGGAGCGCTGTAATAGCCTTTCATTTGCTGTAAAGGACAGCGAGCGACCAGCCGAACGCACTGCAGCTTCCTCTGAAGGTAACCTCAGATCCCACATTCTGAAAGCTAATCAATGTTGTTCAGATTTCAATTTCTTCTCTACAAGGTGAAGTCAAACCTAATCTAACAAATGTCAGTCTCAGATGTAATGCTGCTAGCTGGGTCTACCAGTGTAATTTAGATAATCATTAATAGCATAGCTGTATAATAAAACTACATGTCACTTACAACTTCATCTGAGGTTTGACTGGCAGATCTTTAAACAGTTTTCTAAGTGATTGCTTTTACTTTCTTTGATTGGGCAGTCTAAGAAATGGTTTAACCCCACGGTACCTGAGCTTTTAGGGAATAATTTCTCACCCTCCCCATCCCAGCCGTCAGATCTGCTGTGTAACTCTGGGACAAACAAAACTTGAGTGGTAGTTTCTGGGAGTGACTTTATACATATACAGGCATAAAATAAAATAAGCACGGCATCTTTCATTAAACGTAAACAGCTTAGATGTTTCCTGTCCATCAAGGTTTCATCTCATGACACACGCTTTGCCATATTCCAGGGATATTTTGGGTATCTGGAGGGATTTCTCAAAGAGGCTCAAGAAACAATAAAGCTTCCAAATATTTAAAAAAAAAAAAAAAAAAAAAAGAAAGGACTCAACCAGAAGCTGCTTTCAGCACAGCCTCTTGAACTCATGGTAACCTCCAAGGTATGGCTGCAGCCAAGGGTGCTGCCAAGGAGATGGGGCTATCTGAAGTCAGCCTTTACTTCTGTAATGCTGATCCAGTAGAAACCTACGTGCCACAGCTTCTCATGAATGAATGCAAGAGACTGGACAGCCAAAATATAATGAAAGTTTGATGAAGAGCTAACCTGAGATGCCAGGTTTGATCTGCCAGAACAGAAGTCGGCAAGGAATACTGAAGTCCTTCATATGTTTGATGCTTAAGAGCACGGTGCAACTGCGGCTATGTTGTCAGACCTCTCTGTTTTCCTTGCAAAGGTGAAACAAGAAATCCCTACAGAAAACCACACCACTACCACTTTTCAATGACCAACCTCTGTATTAAAAGAAAAGGTCAGAAAAATCACTGCTCTGTGATAAATATGCATGCAACATGACAAAACGCCCCTTGGCAGACAGCATGCTGCCTTTGGAGGTGGGTGCCACCGTCCCACCTTCTGGGCTGATTACAAAACTGACGTCTGCAAAGGTTACTGTAAATAAAACACGGGCTCCTGGCAGGTGATCAGAGGAGGCTTCCTCTGAAACAGCACTAGCACTGTGATTTGGGTCTCACCGAACGCTCACACGCTAATTGAGACACTATTCCGTTAACAAGAGTTTCTCTTCTGTAAACCAGAGAAAACCATAAAGTGTCTGATCCAATGTTTGCTTCGTTCTATTGTAAACAATTTTATACCTGACATGAAGCCTGGAGGAAAAATATGACTTGTAAATTCGTTCTTATTTTGACTGCGAGGGAATTTCCAAGCTAGTAAAGCACATGAAAGAAGAAAATTCAGTCTTACCTTATCGTCAACATCACTCTCGCTGTCACACTGTGGGTTAGAGAGAGAAAAAGATAATGTGAAAAACCTTTATGTAGTGAGATTTTTTGCATCATCTGCTTAAATCTTTAGGATAGCTGTTTATGATGTTCTCAGTTCAATGAAACACGCACTTTTGATGTCTGCAGTAATGCCTTTTAGATTGCCAGCATAAACCAAAGCCAATTTCTCTCTTTTTATACAAAAATACGGTGCACTCATACTTTAATGGGTGACAACAAACTTTAAACAAAAAAGACAATCAGCTACGCATTATAAAAACAACTGTACCACGAACCCCACAACAGAAAGCGTGCCCCTGTATCAGCCCAAACTGCACAACACATCCTAACGGTCCTGCACTGCTCCACCTTGATCAGCACTTTGTCACCGAACAAGGAAACTGCAAAACCAGCAATCAATTTCTAATTTAATGAGTGGTACCAAGAATAGTAATTACAAGACATCATAAATTCTGGTCCATTTTTTAGTTTGAATCAGATGACGATCCCAGGAGGAAATGGTTGCTCATAAAGAGTTTTAGAGCAAAATCTCTTTCAGCCTCTGAAAATGAAACGCACAGCACAGGCAGCTGTGCAGAAAGGGAAGTGGAGCACTGAATGTACCAGGACATGCACTGGGGAAGACTGGGGAACGTGAATGAACCCCTGGTTGTCTGTTACGCAAAGTTAGCAACGCATTCTGCAGCTTTGGTGCCCAATGGGCATTTCCTCCTGCAGGTCAGGCTGCGTTTCGGCAGCCCTGGCTCTCTGCAGCTGTACTGTTCAGCAGGACAGAGCAGGGCCCAGCCACGCTGTGGGGATGGTCCACAGGAATGCACGTGCTTCAGTGGCATTCGCGTAAAAGCAGGAGTTGAACTCTGGGTCATTTTGCCCATTCCCGCTCCTCCCATTGGCCCTGTCATGTCTTCTTATCCAGAAGTCACAAAGCAGAAAATTCAGCTGTGACATTCTCCGCTTTCCGCAGATTTCTGAGAGACTATTTAATCTGTTTTTCCTGTGCTTGGCACACGAAATGATTGACCCCAAACACTTGAGGAACATTTTACTCTTAAATTCTCTGAAACACAAAAGCACACGAAGGACAGTGACAGAGCGGAGGGGTCTCCCGCAGAGATTCTGCAGCAAAGACTGCTCAGCTTTCCAATTTACTCCTTATTTCCATCTAGCTTCAGAGGAAACGCTTGGTTTAAAGGAGCTGTTTTTCTACAGCCTTGACTAAGCAGAACTCCCTTCCTTTTGAAATGAAACCGTGCTTCACACCGCCCCACCTGATCTATGGCGCAGTTTCCAGAGAAATCCAAGTGTTTCGAGCACTGCATGCAGCTCTAACCTCGTATGGAGCCATTCTGGAACCATAAGAGCCCAAAGCAAAGAGGGACGGTGGGACAGCAGGGTGCTGCTCTGTGGGGCTGCAGGCGGTGCTGGCCAAGTCCCATGGGAACAGCAGCACTAATGCCTGCAGACTGCATTAAGTCCTGGCCAATTGCTTTGTGCACGGAAGCAAGAGCATCAGAGAGCCGCGTCTTTAGCAAGTGCTTTCCTGTGAGCTGCCCATACCTCCTCCAAGACTTTTATTTTCATCATTGAGCTTTATGAAAATTACTGTAGGAAACACAGTTTTGCAGACCAGACATTCAGAGGGAAGTACAATCAGTCCTGATAAATTATCAGCAGCAGCCATTCGCCACTCGCCCAAACCCACGCAGTGCAACCACAATGAGAGGTCTCTGCTCTGAGGAGCTCCAGGCCTGGAAGGACATGGGCTGTCCATCATCCCTGAGCTGGGACATGCCTGCGGGGCAGAGGCTGCCCCAGTACTCACTGCACTTCTGTTTGCTAAGACGGCGCTAATTTGTGCTGACAAAGCAACGCAGTCATCAAAAACAAGGGGGTGGGGAGGAAGATGCAGTCGCAGCGCTGCACTCCGTATTTCTGACACACCCCTGAGAAACGCCGGCTGCCTGGGGAGGCCTTTCTCCAACAGCCAGGCTGAGCCCAGCCAGAAGCATGCAGCTGCTGGGGGCTGTGTGCGCTCCCCACTGCCAACCCAGCCACGAGCATCACAAACACAGCATTATTTTAGGCTCTGAACCCACTATCAGCTAAGGTAACCTGTCCTGCCCAAAGCACCCATTCCACCTGCATGCTGACAGAGGCAGTGGATTTCAATGACCAGGCTTCAGACTGAAGCATATTGCAGTGGATTTACTCTTACTGCAAAAATGGAATAGAAATTAATAACTAAGAAATACGATGTCTAGAAAACATTCAAAGTTATCGTTTGAACTTGGATGCTGTTGCCCATCAACCCGAGTAAACAGGTTACTAATGCAAGAGCACTGTAAACCGTACTAAACCTAGGTTTAAAATATTTGAGAGCAGATGTAGGAAGTTTGGGGGAAACTTAGTAACCATTACCATTCCAACAGGCCGCAGTGTTTCAGTTGTCTCTCTGCCTTTTTGTACCACAATCTGTCTCTGCCTTTCCTGCTGTATTACGACATTAAGAGAACAGGCTTTTTCTGGCTGTTAAGAGAAGATTCTTGCTGAAAACAGATTCGGCCTCAGAAATTCTTACATCTATAATGAGCATAAAACCCCACTGCAGATGGTTTGCGTTTCTAAAAGGTGCAGAACTGCCTTACTTAGATGCCTAATTTTGCTTTGTACCAACATGCAACTTTGTCTCATGTAGATAAGCGCAAGTTGTAAAACGCAAGTGAACCATCAAATCCACATGCTAAGTTTTATAAACAGACATACGAAGGAAGCAAACATCTGCTCTCTGAGGACACATTTTTTCCTCATTCGGCATCGGAAAATACTCCATAATTAATTGTTTTTAAAATGAAAAAGCAAAGGATTTTGTTTCATTTTAGCTTACATCTGCCTTAGCTTTATCGACAGCGCTGCAGTCCTGCAGCTGAAGAAGCCAATGGGGCCCATGGATGCAAACATGGCTCTGCACAGACACAGATCCCAGCCGTGCAGTTGTGACTGCACGATGGGTGCTTTTAGGAACCGTCCTTCTGGCAGCAAGTTGCACAACTTCTCGTTCATCCCCTGAAACAGCCGCCCTCTGGCAGTGTGCTCAGCCTGACTTCCGCACGCCGACCCTTGCAGAGCAGGAGCAGATTCCTCTGCTGTGGCTTCCAGAACACCAGCGTACCACATCTCAATGCACGTAAGGATGAAGTCTTTAACTGAACCAAAGCTACCAAGTGGTACACATGAGGAGAGAACACGGGGGGAGATGAGCACGAGTATTCGTACCATTTGGACTTCTGCTCAACGTACAGGGTCCTGGGAAGTGGGGAGCTGACCACAGCCCCATACACACGGCTGCCCACTCACATTAGCTCCCACCAGCTCCAACAGGGAACAAACAGCCTGCTTTGGTGGAAAAAGCCCAAGCTTCACCATTCATTTAGGCTTCCTTCTCTTTAATTTGGAGAAATGTGCTCCCACACTGGCACACAGAAACAGGAACCCGCGGGCTGCTGAACACACACCGCACTGAGAAAACAGCGACAGCAAAACCAGACCTGCCCGGGACACTGAGAAAAACAGAACCGCAGCTGACCCCATTCCCCTTGGGGGGAGGAAGGGGGGGGTAAAAAACACCGCAGATGGCAACTGGCTGGTGCAGTTTCTGTGGCAACGGCCTGACTTATCTTTGCACTCTCTATTCCCCAGCCTCCACCTCCCTCCCTGGGTCAACAAAGAGCGACTGCCACTGGTGTGGTGTAAGACGGGCAGGGAGTGTAAGGGAATAATGAAGTCAAAGGAGAAACTTGGGGTTGACCTGGAGGATTTTGTGCACGTCTGAAGAGTTGAGTGGCTCCGAGCGGAGGAGCAGAGGGCTGAAGCCCAGCAGTGCTGGCGGTGCTCCCCCGGAATGCATCCACCTCCCATGCAGCTGCAGGGGGACAGCAGCCCTTGTCAAAACAGAAGGTTAAAGAAAATGAGGAGAATGGCAACTGTTGACAGCTACGGGGCTCATTGAAAGACAAAAGCTTCAATTACCTGGATTTTTCTAAAGGCCTGTTAACACTCCTGGTCTATAAGCGAAACTGTAAACAGGCATTGTGCTGGGTTCATAAAGGCTTGTAAAAGGGTTATTCACTGCCTTGTGCCAATTGCCTCTCAGTGCCACCAAGAATGTTTGCAAAGCCAAACCCTAATTGTGTCGCTTTTTGGAAACGTTTCCTTGCAGTGCACACTCAAGTCAGAAACAAGCCTCCTTTGCCCGGATGTTCAGCAGAAACAACGCAGAATTTGGGCCGAGCTGGCCCAGTGTGCAGCAGAAAGGCCATGCAATGCCCCTCCCCTGCCTCCTTCCCCTTCTGCCCCGTGGAGGAGCAATGCAGCTCTGTGCTGGGGACACCCCAATGGCACAGGGCAATGGCACAGGGCTCTTCCCACTCAGGGAAGTGACAAGATCTGTGTTACGGTTTGTTTGTACTGAGATTACACATCTTCTTTTCTGGTAAGTTCAGGAACCAACAAAATAACCGTCAGCACTTTTTATTTGCCCTCAACATTTAAACTTTCAGATCACCCCATTTTTGTTCGCGTAATAGGAGTCCTCCATTTATTGCTGTGAAACCGGGCTGTCACGTAGCCGCCTCACGCCAGGAACCAGAGCTCTAAGATTAAACAAAAACAACCCAAATTTTGCAAGGCTGCAACAAGATCGGCAGCGCCTCAGTGTTATGTCATCGGGTGCAGAAACACACAGCGTTATCTGAAATGGGGCCACATCCTCCACGTTTTAGAGAGAGGCACAGAATTCACCTCGGCTTACTCATGTAAATGTGGCATCTCCCACTCAGCCCAAGCCTGGAGGTGTAAGATCTGCACCGCGCCTGTGCAGCCCCAAGGCTGCTGGTTCCTGTTGTGCAAGCACTGTACAGCACTGAAGTTACAGGCTCCTGCCCAAGCAACTTACAGAAAGGCTCGCTTTTCTTTACTCAGAAACGCACATACCCACAGGTATTATTTATACTATGCTTATGAAAATGGTGATAGACATCTGAGCTGGCTGTGTGAACAAGCAGGTTCCAGCCCTGAGGGACATGTATCCTAACCAGGCTACCTGCCAAAAAAATGGCGTGGGGAAGCATAAGGCAGAAAGAAGAGGAGCCCAAAATATTACGTAAACAATCTATAATATTACAATGCACGCTGACAGGTTAGAATACACGTTTGAAAAGTTGGCATGAGATACACAAACCGTGCAGATAACCACAGGGCTTACACACCCACTCAGTCCCAGAGGATGGCCGCGTTTCTGCTCTCTCATTATTTCCAACTGTATTTAGTTACTGAGCTTCCTTTTAATAATGAGGTTCGAGGAAGCATCAGGCCCAAAACCTGGTTTGTTATTGCTTCTTTAAAGGAGGAGGTACAACGGAGTGTATTTTGATGAGCCTTTCCCCCCGGTCCCATCCGCCACGCTGCCGGGAGCTGCTCACAGCAGCAGCGCACACGGATGCGCGCCCGGGTGTGCAGGGGGAGGGTGTTGTTTCCTATTAAGTCTGGCATCAGATTCATGTCTGCAGGGGCTTGCTTAAGATGATAGGAAGAGAGAGTTTTATCATGAGCCAGACTGACAGAAAAGCCTGCTAATGGGACTTGAGGCATATACAGGAAAGAAAGTGCCAAAACATTAAGCTACCGCCAAGTGTCAGAGGGCCACTGATTTATTGCAGCAATTTTGCCACTGTGTCCTTTATAAGGTCCCACAAGTCCTTCCTCCTGGCAAGAAGCTGTGAGCTGCTGCAGCTCGGGGAGAAGCTGCGATGCAGAGAGCAGAAAGTGTCCAAGCGCGAGGCGGGGGCTGGGGGGGGGGGACGGAAATCGAATGTTGACTTGAACTTGCCCCAGGCAGCAGAGCCCTCTTAGCTCCACTGCCTCCCTGACAGTTTGATGAAATGAGTCAGGGCCTCCCTATGGCTAGACCAGCTCAGGCTTCCAAGCGCTGGGGTAGAGCTGTAAGAAACAGATTGAGCCTCAGGGCAGCAATCTTTTTTTTCTTTTTCTCTCTCTCTCTCTCTTTTTTTTTTTTTTTTCCCTTTCTCTCCTCAGCATTTGGCTGGGGGAAGGGGGAGGTTATGAGCACTACAGATGTATAGGCTGAGCCTTTGTCTGCGGAGGGGGAGGGAGAAGAACAGCAAGAGAGTATTAGCTATGGCAGCCGAGAATAGCCCTGAGCACTATAACTAATTTTGAGGGGCAGTGATGCATTGTACAGGCTGTGTGCTGTTTGGTCTGAGGGGGCCCCTGTTGTGAAGCAGCAATCAAGAGGACATTTTGTTAAGTGACCAACAGCTGTCATCTGCAAGCCCCGCGCAGGGAAGAAGGGAGCGAGGGGGAGGGAGAGAAAGAAGGGGGGGGAAAAAAAAAGAGCATTTGTCCCTCGCAGGCAGAGTGCATTAATCCACCAATCTGGCACGGCTTTCACTCCAGCAGCGCTCGGTGCCTCCGAAGAGCTGCCTGCCACCCAGAGCTGGGTGCCTCTGCCCGCCCAGCACAGCCAGCCTCCGGCCTCCGCGGGCCTGCCAACCCACGCTAAAAATACTGTTTAAGTCTCTTTTCATTCCATAAAATTGAGTTGATCTGCTGCAGCTTAGGGTCAATCCCTCAAGGACTGTTTTTTCCCCCCTTCCCTTTTCCTTAGCACTCATAAATTAATCAGGAAGACCCTGACTAAGTCATTTCATGCTGTACAACATAAAAGAAAGTCCCCGATGATCCAGGCGAGCATCTATTAAAAGCGGGAGGGGGGGGAGGTGGGAGGAAGGGCTGGGAAGGAGGGAGGAGAGGGAGGGGGGAAAGGAGAAAATCTCAACCTTTTTTGATTTTTTAGGATAAAAGCTGGAGGACTTTGTTACAAATTCTAGCCAACATCAAAACACCTTAAATAATTCAAGGAACATGTTAAAGGGAAGGAGCTGAACGTTGCTCTGATGTTCAGTTGATGCAACGCAGAATATTACCCCAAACAGCACAGCCTGTTAAGGGAGGCAGCAGCCTTGAGCATTTCAGTTCTTTAGAAAAACGTCAGAACCTGTAAAAATCATAATTTCCAGCAACTTTTTTTTTTTTTCTTCTTCTTCTTCTTTTTTTTTTTTGCATGATATAAACTCGGCGAGACTGAAATGTAGGTTTCTGACAAGCTGTTAACAAGACAACTTTAGAAATCTGTCTGGAGCTCTCAGGGAGATGGGCTGCCATTTCACTGCTTCGAAGAAGTTCATGACATGACAAGCAAAAATCAGGGAACACAGACCTAAAAACCACGGTGTAATTTTCATTTGCTTCTGTCGTGAAAGAATTCAAGCAGAAATATTAGAAGGTTGCACAACTAAAAAAGCCTGCAACTGGAAAATCATTGCTGTGGTTTGACAAGCGCATCTTCTGTGCTGAAAATGGTTTCTTTATGATTACACCTATATGCAGGAAAGCATTTCTGGGGAAAAAACAACGAGGGTAATCACAAATGATTCCGAGATCTGCAAAGTAAGATCTAGAGTTGCCCGCTTTAAGCCAGGCCTAGGATCGACCTCCTTCTTTAGGCCTTAATACACCCACACAATGTTCTCCCATAATTTCTGGATGATTTAATGATTTCTTTTCCAGAATCAATCTATTCTATTATACCGTTAGAAAGAACAGAACTATCTGTCTTCATACAACGTATCTCCATGTATAATCTCTCCCTCTATTTTTTAAGCATTTAATGGTGGGTTGATAGAGCTGCCTTGAAGTCAATTTACTAATTGTGAGCGAGTCATTATATCCACACTTACAGCATTTTGGTACCCTGGGATGGATGATTCAGGAAACTCACAGGCAGCTCCACAAACACAATCCTATGGTAAATTTCAGTCCACGTTCAACAAGAGAGAGACTGCACAATGCGGGTCTTTTTCACTTGTAACACCTGCAGTTATACCAACAGGTAATGTGAATTACAGGCAAAATGTAGCCCAACCTTTGCAAGGACCAAGCAAATAATGAACTGAAGCTTTTTCACCCCGTTTCTCTCTCAACTCATTTCCACACAGCTCCAGTGGTGCGATCCCACAGCCCTGCTTGGGTAATTGAAAGGACGGCGCACGCAGAGCTGAACGGCTGACACTGCATTTCACCAATTTACGAAATGGAGGAGACTCCGACAAGAAAAGAGACGCAGTTTGCCCCTCTTCTGAAGCACTCACAAGTTCCTTTCATTCTCCCCTTGGCTGGGCATTGTGTAACCTGTCACTCATTTTCTTTTCATTAGACAGACGCGCTAGGAGACATTACAGCCTCAGTGCTGGATATAGATTTTCACTAAGAAACTAGAGAAACAACCATTACTTTCTTATTCTGCGGTTCTAAGCTCTGACTAACCCCATTTGCCCGCAGAAGACCTCCTGCCTTGCCGCCTCCTTTTACCACCAGCTGGGTTGGAGTTACCTGGCCCTGCTGCCCTGGCTGCTCTGGTGCAAGAGAATTCACAGTGACGCACAGCGCAGAGCCACTCGACTTGTGTTTAATGCGAGGACACCTGGACAGGACGCACCCAGCAGGAGAAAAGTGGCTTAAAGCCTTTATTTACAACACCGAGAGGCTGCTGCAGTTCGGAGGGGGAGTCAACCTTCAAAATGACGGAGTTTAGGACTTGATATGGATACAGCCAAAAGCCACTTTGACGATAATGATCTGTCTAGTAATTTCCCACTTACTATGAACATCAGTTTTCTTCTTCTATTTGGACTGTAAATCTAGTCCACTTGTGTGCCATGCCCACGCCATTACGGAGCCACAAAAAAGTACTCTGCCACTCGGCCACTAGAAGAGGATTTGTTAAAGTACCCCAGCTCTAATGGCAAACATTTAGTTGTTCTCAGCTCTCTGGCTCCATGGCACGGAACTCTGTTTGGAAGTTTCATTTACATATTTATTTAGAGGAGAACATGCACGGCTGTCTTCCCTCGCTGCAGAACCACCATTAGCTGCAGGAAGCTCTTAGAGGAAATTTCAGCGTGGAACTCAGCAGGGACAGCACTTCTTAATACCTGAGTATCCCGCTTAATAACAGCCACCCTCCAGAAGGAGGGCGATGGGTTTGTGGTGAGGAAACCTGCTGTGATTTTTAACAGCTGATTCACATGAATGGTTACTGCATTTGATTTATACATTTCATTTTGTATACACGCGCACACTTTCTCTTTTTCTCATGCTGTCAGCTTCCTTCCTCCTTCCTGCTTCTCCCTGCAGCTCCAAGTGGTGTAGTGAGGACATTTCAGGCACTGCATGAAGACATCCACCTGATGACTCTACAGTTTCCCTCAAGATACTGTGCAGATCTTTGCATTCAAATACAGGCTGGCCTCCCAAACATTTCTGAGATGAAATCACGGAGGTGGTGATTCATTACAGAGTCTGACACCTTTAGGGATGAAAGAAGATCTCCACCGTGCCTTGCAACCACTTGTTCTGGACCTGGCAGGATGACTCTGCTGAAGTCGATTTGAATTCAGCTGTGGTGAAGCTGAGCTGATGGGTTACACATCTTGAAACACATCCGTATGATGCTATGTGTGATATTATTTTTTGCTGACTACTCGGTTAGTAACTTCAGACCTGGAAAGCAATTGAAAGGATCTACTGTGTTCTTAACACACGTTAACCTGGCAAAATGAAGCATGGTTCATTTTTAATTTAGTGGAAATAGGAATCTTGTGTGAATCAGATGCTTTGTTTTGTAACACCTTTCGCTATTAAGAAAGGAAGTTGCCATCAGGGACAAGGTTTGCAATATTCATAGATAATTAATATAATTGCATGATTGAACATTCATATTCAGGTCTGGGAAAAGACAGCACAACGTTTGAGATATCCATGGAAGGCCTGTTCTTCCAAGGAAGTGCTCAGATGAGGTGCTTGAAAAATTCAACCACTGCTTTTAAAATAAACCGTGAGGGGTGGATGACCCACAGACCCAGAGGCGAGCTACCCTGCAACAAAGGAATTCACCAAGAAGGACATTAAAAAAAGAGTAAAACCAAGCAAACAAACAAAAAGCCCACAACAACAAAACTCCCCAAAACAATAACAGAGATCTAATCGCCAGCAAGAGTCGTTAAGAATACATAGGAAGTCTTTTTCTTCCTTTTGTTCCACCTAGATCTTAAAAAATATGGAAGTAGGTGATTCATGGGGGTGGAGGACAACCATTGCCTAGGGGTGTACATTTGGGTGTCTTCAATATCGTCTGAGGAATGTAACAGAGGGTGCGAGCTAATCCGGTTAGCAAATATCACAGTGGGTTATTCATTTTCACAGAATTACAGCAGGACAAAGCTACACATTAAAGTTTCAAGGCCTATGCCATTACGTGGAAAATAGTCCTTCAGCGCACCGAGCAAACCCTAAGCAATTTAAAAACATATATATTTGCTATTTCAGGAGAAATTGTAAGGGCTTCCCATTACAGCAGTACATCTGCTCCTTTCTTCTGACCCCCATAGTTACTCATTTGTTCTTGTCAGCTCTCCAGATGTCAATGATTGATGCAAGTGCAATGATTTACAAGAAGGAGCCCGCTACCTTGCTGTTCTGCTTTCAGACTGGGAAGATTTGACCAGCAGTGACCTCAAAGATCAAGACAAGGGCTGGAAGTACACGTTCAAGGACAGCAATGCAAGTATTCTTCGCTGAACTATCCCGAAACTCTCCCAACAGGCTTTAGGTGAGGACATCTGCCCTTTCTGTTGGCTCTACAGAATTTTTAAAGAGCATTTTTCTTCCGCGACTATTGTGGCAATGCCCAGATGTGTGGATAGCCATCATTCAGGAGTAGAAGCTCCATCGTGTCAAAAGTCTTTGCTCAGTAGTGACAGCCCCCTGTATAGCTAATCCAGACTGCAGTGATTAGAGGATAAAAGAAAGAGGAAAACATCTCAACGGGAGGGGAAATTGGAGAAAAAGAACAGAAGACTGAAGAGTCAGAGTGGAGAAAACAACTTCCTGTGCTGCAGGACCAATAATGAGATGGGACTACAAGCGCTGTCTGTTTGGGTATGAGCTCTATCGCCTTTAATCAGTAACCGGCACTGTTAGCACAACGATAAAATTGCTCATAATTAGATGGAACAAACCAGTGTGTATTTGTCATGGAGCGAGAGTACATTCAATTATGTAAACTTTTCATTTTTCAGTAGGTAATTGTAAACACAGCTGAACGCAAAGTCTGTTTGAATAAATGGAAAATACCTTGACTACGTATGAAGTAATCGGCTCCTCTCACAGCCAGAAGTCCTTTTTTGAACCTGTTGTGATTCTTGCTGTATCAGCTGAGTGATGCTGACCAATGCACACGCATGCTTTGCAGCCATGCATAGCAATAAAACACCAGAATAGCAACTCGTGGTAACGTCATTAATAGTGTGTGTCACCACTGCATGTGATATAAGGAGGGGTTTTCAGGGGCTGTGGAGTGCTGAGGTGCCCTAAAGTGTGCTTTAAAGCCTTCCATGGAGCTGGACTGTGGGGAGGCTCTCCCCAGAGTTACGCAAAGCACAGATAATGAGAAGCCCAGCTCCGAGCAGCAATGCTGAGAATGGCAGGTCCCATGCTAACCGACGTCCATTATAGAAAAAATCCTTTTCAATTCACACCTAACACACATTTGTTTCTGAAGCAGAACTAGCATTCAAAACAAGCCACTTTGTTAGCTCAGCTGGCTCATGAAAAATTGCCACAATTACAAAAACAAATCTTTGTTTCCAATTTTCAGTAAGCAGAGCTTTAAAAGAACAAGCTGCTCATGAAAGCATGATTGGTTTTTTTTTTTCCCTAAAAAAGAGAAGAAAGAAATCTTTCCTAGCAACTGCAATTATGATACTTTCATGTCAAATGAATTATATTACTGAAAATAAATCTTTCTAAGATGCACAAGAGGGTTATCTGGCTCCAGTCAGACTTATGCATTACTGGTTTTATATGTTGTACTCTACTTGATTAATATAGGTAATCAAATTATATTGCCTTCCACTGTGCTCTCAAATTCAAGGCTATAATGTTTTCAATGACAAAGTTCATAGAGTTGTATAAAAATGTACCTCATGCTGTACCAGCCCTTTATTGCTGTAGTAAAACACCATTTTCAATTTAGTAATAAGTGATATAAAACAGAGTGTCTTGATTGGCAGGGTCGTATTCATTATGCAGTGCCCTACGATACAGCACAGTTCAGAATGGAAATTTAGGGGCAGAATCTGCCACAGCCTCAGGTGCTGATGCTACAGGGGATAAAAGGATTCCTCCTCTGCGAGTACTCCAAAGAAAGGACGGGCAGTTGGACACAAAGACAAACATGCACTATATGTGTATACACACAAATATGGATGAAAGGGAGAAAGGGACAGGAAGGGACTCCTTACAGCATTCTACTGCTAGGTACAGGTTTTGTTGCACCGGAGCCACTTCTACACAACTGCATCCCATGTGCAATTAGAAATGAAAACAAAAGAAAAAAGAAGAATCAAGACAGCATGGAAAGCAGCAAACACTGGGGAGCTCTTTCTGGCTCTGCCGCTGACTTACGACCAGAAAGAAAATTCAGGGCCCTGTGATCCTGAGTGTTAAACTTGAGGTGACTTAATGAAGCTGTGTTATCAAGTGCTCTTCACTTTATGAACATCAGCATTCTCTAAAGAGCAGTAAATTAGACGGTTGGAACGGTAATATCTTAAGTTTACAGCTACCTTTGAGTATGCAATTCCTTACCCTTCTCTTCCTTATTTCCCTTCTATAAATGAGGAATAATGTTTACCATATCCGTAAACTATCAAGCCAATCTGTCCGTGGGTTATACAGAAGCAAAGTACTCAGTACTTATCACCGCTGTGAACGCTATCTAGGAGACAAAGAGTGATAAAGCCATTTTCTGTGGAGCTGAATGGCAGAGATACTGTTAACTGGTTTCTTTTCTAAGCGTGTATGTTGAGCAAATGATATGATCAGGAAAGACAACTCTTGGACTCAGGAATTAGTAATGTTATCTTAGTTTTGTTTCCTTGGCAACTTGACCTTTCATAATTTGCCCAAAGGCAAAATATGGGCAGCATATCCCTTTCAAATCATACCTCAATAATCTTGTGATTAAAAGCATCACCAGAATGTGGCCTTGCCATAAGATGGAGAATTAACGACTCTCTACTAAATGATCCACTGATGTTGAATCTAATTTAAGTAGCCTTGCAAGAATATTTAACACTTAATGATAGGCTCTGTATTAGAGTAGGTTTAATCTAGGATGCAGCCACAGATGTCATAAGAAGGAATTAATCAGCATTGCTTCCACTAAAACAGAAATGCAAAATTGCTGAACAGAATGTATTAGAAACAGATTAAAGAACTGGGACTTAAACATAAAAGAAACAGAGCTGATGCCACCCTCAGAGAGCTAATTTGAAATACACGAAAACTTAATTCGCCTTTAACTGAAGAATCGGGGTGTTTGAAGTTCCTAAAGAGAAGCCTGCATCATCAAGAAGGGAAAAAAGGCAGATAGTCTTTTCCCTCATCAATTAAAAATGAAAGCCCAACCCAAATATTAATGCCTGCCTCAAAATCCCAACAAAATGAAGTTACGGATGCTCTTGGGACTGCTGCAGTACCCCACGCGAAGCTCTGCGCTCACTGAAGTGTGGTGGAAGTTCCACTGGAGAACTCCTGCCCAATTGAGATAAGTTACCTTTCAGAAAAGGCTTTTTAAAATTATTTTTAATTCTTATTTTTTAAATTTGAGATCACGGTACTGGAGCACAAAGCCAGGAGGGACCTCAGATCATCTGTTCAGACGTTAGCAAAATACCTCCTATTTATTTTATTATGAAAATTAATGCTCAAATCAGCTTTTGCTTTTTCTCTGCTCCTCATACAACCGAAGTTTTGACAGCAGTGAAGCAAATGAAAGATGAGAGTGCAAGCAATGCCCGACTTCACTCTCTAACTCAACAATCTTCTACATAATTCTGAACCTCAATCTTCCTGACTACGGGATCTGGAAGGCTAGCAGTGACACATCTTCCATCACACAGTCCTGTTTTGCAAATACTCTGTTAGGAACTGATGATGGAAATGTGTGGTAATACTCACTTTTCATTAAAAACTTGCTTAAGTGAGTTCTCTCTATTTCGATGACTTTCTGGTTAGCTAAAGACCTTTCATTAAACCTCTACTCTTCTTCTTTTGTAATAAAGGACACTAAACGAGTAATGACGCGTAATACGCTTCCCCATTACTAGTAATTACTCACTGAAAATAAGAAATGAGAAATCACTTTCTTATTTGCTTATCTGATGATCTCTAAGGACAATGATGTGCATGATGAATGCACAGCGCGGTGTAGCTCCTCATCTACGTTACTGATCTGATTCAATGCAATGGAATGTCATGCCTGGAGGTGCGGTGCCAAGCCATCACAAGCCCCCCAAAATGTACTTTTCTCTAAGATGTGAGTGTATTTGTGTCTTTAGTGCACTCAGATGTCTGTATACTTTCTGCAATTAGTTCAGAGAGGTTTGGAGCACAGTGTGTCCCTTCTACAAACATGACAAAGAAATGAAATCTAAGCAGGAACCACCATCCTAATGTGTTTCAAACAAGTAACCAAGGCTGACTGACCCAACTCCTACAGCAACATCACAGTGTACTAATTTTGGTTATTAGGAAGGTACGCAGGGCGCTCCAAAAGTAATGCTTTATATTTGCTTTGTGTTTCCATGGAAACGACAACAGATCCATGCTCTTTCACTGTATGAACTGTAAATCCTTTTTTTCTTTTCTTTTCTTTTTTTCTGAATACAGTATTTTCCCCTGGGAGGTACAGTACATGGTGAGTATGGAAAGTTAACATGTAATTAGCATGGTAATGTCTAAGCAAATTACATCATGCTAGAGTTAATAGAGGTTCGTATCAGAAATAATCTGCTGAGCACAGCCAGCACGAATGGCAAGCTTCTAAAATGCTCAGCATCCTGGAAACTTCAGAGGCTCCCGGAACATCTTCCAAACCCCTCACGTCTCAGCTGTGATACTGCTCCATGCAGACCCATTGTTCAGCTGTGCTCCATGCAGGCCAGACTGAAGCTTGCAAATCTCTGTGCTCAGCTCCTGCAATGAGCCGTAGATGGTGGGAGATGATGGAGCTCACATCCCGTAGGACCGGGCTCTTTATGTTGCAGCGTGAGAGCAGAAGACATTATTAGATACTCTCTTGCTAATTTTCCTCACAATTAAATTTGCTTATTTCCCTCAAGGAGCAGCTATTAAAAAGAAACCTACTGCGGTTTAGTTTTCGGTAGATCTCCTGCAGTTAGGTCATACCTGACAAGATGCGAATTGGAACCACTGTGCCAGCAAGCAGCATGCATTTATGACAGGCAGCCTGAGCACAGAGTCAATGCTTTCTTTACAGGATCCACTGCTGGTATCCTAACAACTTCTTCCTTTTTTATTTAGAATCAGATGACAAGGGGAGAGAGGGAGATTCCAAAATAATTAAACAAGCTTAGCAAAGAAGAATCAATTTTGGCACAAACACTATGCATCGTTTTCTAAATTAAACCAAGACTACCCGCTATTTAGCAATTCCAGAACCTACAGAATGACAGAACACAGTTAAGTGAATCGACAATAAGAGTAAGCAGAAATCAGTGTAAACAGGGCAATCATCGTTGGACAATCCATAGAAATAAGGACAGTAATTTTCAAATGACAGTACCAAGTGTTAAGGACAATGGATAAAGGAGTGGTAGTTATTTTTAGACAACTGCCTTTCTTCCAAAGAACACAAAGCTGAAGAGCTTGGATTTATCTCTCAAATACTACAGCTCATAATGTGACAGGTTGTAATGCACAGCACATAAGAGAGAATACATAAGCCAACATAAAATTCAGCATGATTAATGTATGATTAGTTCACGTTTGTACAATGCTTTGAAGATGTGAAGTGCTAATTAGAATTTCTGGATTAGGCTGGTTGGTGCCCCAATGCAATCCAGATCAGTAAATAAAAAACTGTGCGCAAGTTTAAACTAACTGCCCGAAGAGCAAGGAGCCCATGAGACACAAGGAAAGGCTTTACATTTCGAGTGGATAAACAAATGTACAAAAGAGAGAGAAGGAGAATTCAAGGCCCCAGCAAAGATATGTAAGGCAGATAGAGCTGGTAATTATCTGAAAGACACCGGTTTGCCCCCTCCACCATCACCAGCAACAGTCCCATGGCCTTGTGAGATACAGGCTATCTCAGCTCAGGAGATAAGATCTAAACATAAGCAACTCTCTTCCCAAGAGTAGTTCTACGGTAACAAGAATGAGCAAAATGCTGAGTGTGAGGCACGCAAGGGAAAAAAAAAAGATGTAGCATCAAGAAATTCCTCCCTGCTTTCATTGCAAATTTTGAAGCTGGACTTCAGAGCAAGGGGGAAGAGTGAAACGAAGAGATGAACAACATGGGCCTCACAGTATCAGATTTTTTTTATTATTATAATTTGAAAATAGAATATGTAAAATCATTTGCAGCGAAAACGCCATCCCAATGCATCACCTGCACGGGAGCAACAAAGAGCCCAGGATCAGAACAGAACGCTGCCCAGCAGAGATGCTGACCCTGCTACTGATCTGGCCTTTTCCTGATTAATTAAGCGACTGCATACTTGAGCTGGAAAACTGTAATCCCCACTGAAGTGTCGTTTTAGCTGTAGGTGATCAGACCTTTCAAGCTACACTAAGTAATTATGCTAGCAGGAACCACGTGTTGCATGAGCACAGCCCTAGGAAGCAACGTACGTGCAGCCAGGAGCGCCATGAATGCAGCATGCGGCAACCAGCTAAGGCCTACCAGCTACACCAGTGGCCTCAGCTCTGCCCGTGTCTGAATCAAGACCAGCACAGCAGCACACAGCCAAGCCTGGTGCCACACACAGAAGGCAGGGCTCTGCTTCCACGGGTAACTCATCTGTGGGAGCAGAGCCTGCACGTGATGGCTGTTTGCCCTCTGGTTCCAAACAATGGCAAAGATGAAATGTACCAAGAGAGTGGGCACAACACAACAAAATCCTCAGCACATGAATGCCTGCTTTTGATCTTCATCAAGATGCAGAAGTACATGCGGAGGCCTAAAGAAAGAAAATTGGTTTTGTACTACTCTGTGCTTTATGGAATAAGAAACTTGACCAAGGCAAAGTCCCAGTAATACAAAAAACATGTAGACGTAAAGCCTCTACAGATGCAATGCAGTCGTGCTTCAGGTTTAGCACAGTCTTTGTGAGCCGACTTCAAACAGAGTATTTGGGGGACAGGAGAGCAGGGCCCCACAGGAGATGCCTACTGCCACGGCACAGAGAGCGCCGAGCCGCCTGGCCTACAGTGCCCGAGTGACTGGGAAGAACTGAAAGAGAAGAAATCCAAAACAAAGCAAACCTCCTAATTAGCGCTGAAATGAGACAAAGGCACTTTCCTATTAAGCAGGATGCACATTTTGCTGCAGTGTGCTCTCACAGAGGTCCAGGACTATTACTCACGCGATGTACGAGAAGATGCAATCCCTAGGTATATACAAATCCTTTCCAAGTGTTTTTAAAGCCGGCATCTGTAGCAATACATGTTTGGCAGCAAATATTTAGAATGAAATATTTCGTAAAGTACTTCAGCACTTCTTTGAGTGTTTAATTTATCTGACATAAAAGAACAAGGGTGTATAGCATTTTCCTGTAAGTGGATGTAAAATACGCATTGCATGGATCCCTATAATTAAAAAAACAGCAAATCATTGTCATTAATGCACAAGCAAGATCATAAATGAATACATTATTAAGTCCTACTGAATTAATGTTTAACTGCAATAGAGTTGAAATTGAATGAGGCAATTAATCAGAGTAAGAACTAAAAAAAAGCCACATCTGTCTCACTTCGAATACATTGAGCAAAACGACCTTCAAACCGGCGCTGCCAATCACGCCGTGCCGCCCACCGCTTTGACAGCCTGGCTGCCACCACAGAGAGAAAGTTTAGGCACTGTAACAGACACAGGCTTTCCATCTGAGTCACTTGGTGGGTACATGGCACCCCGAAGGAATAAAACATGATGTCCCACGGGCCTTATTTCATAAAGTCACGAGCGTTCAGATGGCGAAGATCACGCTGGTTATAAATGTGAACTGCATCTGCTCGGTATCACTAGAAAATGAAACTGGGGGAGTTGACGTACATTAATGATCATTTTTAGAGGCTTAATGCTCCTCAACATCTTGGGGAGGCTAAAAAAAATACGACGCTCAGAAGCTTTCGTACCACGGATTGTGCTTTGATCAACCACGATACATTAAGTTACATTTTTCCTCGTCAGTCATAAACTCTGCAGTGGAGCTTTCTTTAATGGGTTAATTAAACTCCCTCAGGTTCTTAACTGTTGAGAAAGTCTGAGTTCAATCTATTTCAGAATTTAAGGAGGAATAAAATGATAATACTAATGACGATAACGACCCTTATCCCAGCGAAGGCTTTTTGCACTTCCCGTGTAGAACAGCAGCTATTGTTCACGAGTCCAACTTTGACAGATAGGTATATGTACTTCTCCTCGGTGTAACATATTATGAATATTAAACAATATTTAAAAAGAACAAATCCATTGGTATTTTTGTAGCAAATTCTTAGGCAGTAATTATCTTTGAATAAAGATATTTTTTTCCCCCTCTTAATGCAAATGAACTGCAAATTTTCCAAACTGTAATTGTTTTCCTACGCTGAATTGATGGAACAACTGGTGTGTAGGCAATCAGCGTACGCATTGCCCTTTCAGCAGCAATAAGGACGAGATTCAGGACTTTCCATTAAAGAAAAATAACAAAAAAAGGATTGCTCGGATATTCATTGATAAAGCAGCTAACAATTAGGGGTTAGGAAAGTTTGCCAGAGAGCTGAATAGTGGTTAACCTGTTCCTACTGCTGTTGTAACGACGGATGTGTTCTAGCCATTGTGTTACTTTACAATGTGCAATAATTTGTCCTCTGTACACAATTCATAGCTTTTTGTACCAAAAAAGTCAAGTCAACCTATCGAGGTACCGTTCCATTAACACCTGCAATTACACATTTGGCCACACTGTGTTAAAACAGGATCACCAAAGCACTTTGGACATTGGCTTGAGCGTAGCTGCACCTCCTGCACCAGGCAGAAGATGTTGGGAAACAGAAGCCCCGTGTGGGGAATGGAGCTGGGGAAGGGGATGGTGATGATGGTTCTCAGTCAGTGGGGAAGGCTCCCGCTAGCTCAGGACTGAAATCTACAGATTCATCATGGACATTTCCTTGCTTCCTATGGACATGAAGTTCCAGCAGCGAGCAGGGATCTTCTTTCCTAAGAAAACCAACGCCTGCAGTGTAGCAGGGCTCGTGTTCAATAAAGGCGATTTCCCTTTAAGGACAGGGAAATACTTTCCATATTGTAAGAGCTTTAGACAAACTTTAGACAGTTCCCCAGGATGTATTTTCAGGCTGTCACTATTTTATTGGGATAACAGCGTGAGATCTAGGCACTTTTGGATATATGCCAGTGTGTACCTATCCATCCTACCCTACTCTGACACGCTATTTGTTCTACTGTAACATCAAATATGAAGATTTTAACAGAGCTGTGACACAGGGTATCAATTTGATGCAAACTCCAAATGGAAGAGCACAGCAGGATGGAGATGTTGCTGAATGGGAGCATTCCAGACTGAGCTGCCAAGTGTAAGATGATAGGTTGTATTAAACTGATCATAGCAAACTAGCTCATCAGCAGCTAAACACCAACGGGAGCATTGGTAGTACACCTAGCTGTAGGGTTAATTAAGGGATCCTGTTTTATGGGAAGATGTAGGTCTCAGGGCTCAATCCTGACCTGACCACAGCCAACAGTCTGCATTTGGCTTGCTTCCACAAGAACTGGGACGGGAGCTGTAATGGAAAGGGAGGAAGAAAGGAAAGAGCACTAGTGGTGGCAATTCAGTCACACACAAACCCAGAAGATAAAATCAACAAAGCAATTAAGCTTCAATAGAAACAAGACAGGTTTTTTGTTTTGTTTCATTTTTTTTTTTTCCCAGTGTGAATGTTAATTACTGTGTCTTACAGGAGAGATAACGAGAGGGTTTTACTGCCTAGCATTTCTCAAACAAAGACATGAAAAATTCATGAGCAGAGAAGACCTTGGTGTTGAGCTCCAGTTTTCCTGTCAAATATTTCAGCTCTGGAGGTCCTTAGGAAGGTTACACAGCAATATTCAAGTCTAAAGGATGCCTGTCAGCTGGATCTAAAAGCAACCAGAATTTTATAGGCTACATGTGACCTTGTCAATGTATTTTCACTGGCCAGCGGTGTCTTCCAGCATCATTCACCCAGCTTACAATAAAAGCTGAACATTAAAATGTCTGTCCTCCTGAGGACGCGCCACTCACTGCATCCATTTGCCCGTAAGGTAGGAACTAAGATTCTCGGTGGTTTGTCCGATGCTGAGAAATGCTGATGTTGGCACAGCACTCTGAAAATGGTCCAACTGTAGCCAGGTGCTGATGAGCTGAGAGCAGGCGCTGGGGGAACTTTCCCAGCCACACGAGTTTTATCAAGACTCTGTGCCATCTGAAATGCCACTCTTTAACTGGGGAGAGAGATCCCACTAATTCTGGCATGGTTTCTAATAAGATCTAAAACTTTCTTTCAAGCAACTGGCTTCAGACACACGGCTATTTGCGAGTTAGCAGTCCCTCATTAAAGCCTGGTTGAGGCTTTCACAAAGGCTCTGAAAACGAGTTGCTGTTCGCTGACACGGAGGTCAGGCACAGATCAAGTGTGCAGAGAACAGGGCCTCGGAGCGGGCTGACAAGGAACAAGTACAGCACAAAAGCTTTGGGGATCATCTCAATCTCCTTCCCTCAGCTAATCAAACTCACCATAGCAGAAGCAGGAATTTGAAGTCTTCACAGTCTGAACTGGTCAATTTTTTTTCTTCCTGTGTTACTTTAATAACGAGAAATCCTGCAGGTGAGTCACTAAGAATCATCTTTCAAACCCCAAGCTTCCCCAGTCCGTGGCTTCAAGCTTTTAAACACTATTCTGCATCAAAATTCTCAGCATACCACCTTCTAGAATACAAACTGCTACATGAAGGCAACACAACCACTGCGTGCATTGCCTGCGCGCTCTGCCTGCAGGGGCTGCACACAAACACAACTCAGTTGCACAGAACGTGCTGGCAGATCAGAAGCCCAAATTGTGAATTTGAGGCAATCTTTGAATGAATCTCCCTTGCCACGATGATTTTTAGCAAAAAGATTGAACACTTTTAAATGTCCGAAGCTGGGAAAGAACGGTCAGCTAAAGATAATGGCAAACAAGGAAAAAACGCTGGTAATGGCGTTGAAGATCTCAGCATGGCCAAAAGTTCACGTAGGTTCACTGCTTTCTCCCAAAGTATTGTTTGAAATTCTCCTCCAGAAGTTCTCGACAGCGATGAGCCCTTCCAGCAGCAAACTGCCAGTCAGAAGGCTTTTTCCTGCATGCCTGCTGAGGCTTTACTGGATGACGCTGCACCACCCTGCCTACAAGAGCAATGGGCTTCCACTCCTCTAAAAGCAAATTCTTATTAAGAATATCAAGTCTTTGTTTTACAGCAAAGTGACAGAAAAGACTGCTAGCAGCTTCTTTCTCTTCTTTTGTAAGCTGTTGCTGACAAATGCCAGCCTGGAGTTTGAGAGGTATCTGCTGATGTTTAGAGGAACCGTGGTAAACAAGAGAGGGAAAAGTCAAAGGAGAAGTAAATAAGCACGTTGGTTTCATCAGCTCTGTATCTCAGCCTGGCGATAAGGGATGATGGAGTGCATTTAACCTCCACACACTTCTCTTAAGTACCTGCAGTGTGTGTGACGTTCTGCTAACCATGCAGCTCTCACATCACGGCTCTCACATCACAGCTCTGAGGCACCCAGAGCCCAAACGCTGCTGTCTCAGCTGACCCCTCAGCTCTGTCCCTCTGCAGTATCTCTGACTGTGCATTTGGGAACACCGGGGCTGAGCTCGGAGTCACACCTATGCTGATTCCCATCTGCTGGTGCCGACCCCGCGGGGTTGGTGGGACCCTGACCAGCTTCCTCCCGCAGCGAGGCCAAGGTCCCACCGCCCTCATAGCCAGCTGGCACTGGTCCTTCACAAACCTTTTCTTCAAGGTGCCAAATGCCTTCTCTTCTTGTTTGTTTCAAATCAAACAAAGCTGTCTCTTCCCCTGCCTCTTCCCTGGCAGTGCTTTTTGTTCCTGCCGTGCTAGGAAGAGCTGTCTTTCACTTCAGATCACTGCAAAGCTGCGGCTGAAGTCTGTTTGACCACACGGCAGCTAAGGCACCCGGAGGGAAGTTCTGACTCAAGAAAAGTGCCCTGCAGCTCTGCACGTCAGTGTCTGGGGCTGACCAACCTGCAGCCTGCAGCTCCTTGCTGGGAACTTCATGGGGTACGTCTGGCAGCTGTCGCCCATTTATCGCACTGGAGATGCAGACACAGCAAACCGCACCGCTCTGCTGCAGTTTCAAGTACGAAAGTGTCTGCATGTGAGTCACCATTACTACCAGTATGACCCATCTGCTTTCTACTTTACCAGAAGTCCGGTAAGTAAACCTCCAAGGGGAGAACTCAGGCCTAATTACTGTGCATAGCTTACATACTCATGCAGGCGCTCCCTCCTGGCTCTCCCAGGTACTTGTGGAACTAAAAGAGTGCTGGGAATGGCTTTGCAAGAAATTTGAAAGTCCCAAAACGTGAAAAATAAACAGGGAACTTAAAGCTGGTGTAACATTTGCTGCTAAAAAGCATATTTATGTATGCTATAAAGGGAAAACTGATGTGGTCCCGAACTGCAGACTCCCTTTCTCCTTACACCTTAAGACATTTTGCTTGTATATCTTTGAATTATCACCAAACATATTTATTGTTCAGCTTTGTGTCCAGCTCACAAGACCCAGTCAGAATGAGGAGCTACAGCTTCGAAAGGAAAAGTGCTTTGCCAACGAAGAAAACAGCTCAGGCATGCCTGTTCCTAGAATTCATTCATTTAAGAGGTTTATTTCTGCGTATTACTTGCTAATATGTTTAAATTGCCCTAATATCTACTCCTGACATTTTAAAGCTCTGGGCTCGTAAAGCGATCTGCCTCCACTTGTCACGCAATGACTGGTGGTCTCAGCCATGCCTCAGCTGGAAGCTGTCCCACAACAGGCTCGGCCCTGCAGGCTCCCCAGAGCGGGGTGGTTTTGGCCCGGCCCGACCACGGGGTGCAGTTATGACTGGGCGGCCACGCAGCACCTGCACACGCCATGCGTGGCGGCCGCTCGCTCTCTCGCTTTCATGAGAACCAACATTCAGCCTCCCACACACCCACCTCAAAGAGGAAATTCGATGGGTACGGCCGAGTTCCTCGTGGCCAACGGTAAGTGGAGGAGAGCGGCGGGACCCACAGTGGTGGCAGCACCCCGGCACCCCGGCACAGCGCCCCGCAGCCGCCGCAGCTCCTGGCCGTGCTGGTTCACCCACAACGCACACGGCTGCACGGGACTGCAGCTCTTTCCTGCGGCGCTTTATAAAAGATGGGGAGTACTCAAGTGATTGAACCGTGTCTTACAGTGGGTTAGTGACTCATCTGGGGTTAGAAAAAATTCAGGGTTTTTCCTTGCTCACAGGCCTGTATTTCAAACACGGAGTTTTCTTTTGACTGTTCCCGTTTTCATTTCATCTGGTTTCCATTGAGCAAAATTAGAAGCATAAAGTTTAAACTACATTGTGGACTGCCGAACCATTCAAACACACACAGAGGGGTTTCGATTGAATGCAGGCCATTTGCTGAGCCTTGTTATCTGCCGAGCAGCGACTAATGAAGGCTGCCGGAGCAGCTGCCCTCAGCACACACAGCAGAACGTGTCCCCGTGCTGCTCCTTCACTGGCGGGGCAGCTCCTGGTGCAGGGCAGCGGAGCCAGGCGGGCTGTGCGGGGCAGCAGCCTGGAGCAGCTCGGTGATGCCTGCCACTGCACCAGCAGCATCGCATGGCACGGGTAACACAGAAAGGAAGTTGTATCTTGGTGATCAGATGAAAGAAAAAAAGAATAAGAACAAAGTAGACGTATTTTCAAAGTGCTGCACAGTAAAGCGACCTAAGAGAATTTAGACGCATTTCCTTTAAAATTCAGCTGCCAGCTCGGCTTCATAGGAGGTTAAATGGTTTCAGTTCACCCACGCATTCAGATGCTAGATCCTACATACAGGTTATTCTCTGGGTTAAGAATACAGGAAAAGACAGGAACAAAGGCTTAAACTGCAGAGACTACCCAGTATAACCGCCTTATTCATGTCAAGCAAGACTTCGTAAGGCAGGAAAACAAACTTTCAAAGCAAACTTCTTTGAGGGTTTACTTCAAAATAAAGCAAGCTGTTGAAAGTCTGTACTTGCACGCATCCTACTTAATTACAACAGCTTTGCATCAATGGAAAACTGGCTGCAAATTGGATTCATTAAGCATCACGGTGCTTAGAAAACTGGTCTTTGAGAACTCAGTGCTGCTGCAGGTAACCACGGATCTGCCTGAGAAAACAAAACTCAGCCAAAGGAAGAAACCAAACACGACTGCTCAGGCGCCATCTCAGCTATAGCAATACCCTGCAGGATCCGACCCGCAGCCTGCAGCCTCACCGTGTGTGAGGGAAGCCGTGTGAGAGCGCAGCTGGGACGTGGATGCTTCCAGCAGCCAATGGTGGCGGGTATTCCAAAGCCCAAGCCCATCTGTTAAGCTTCTACTAAATACACACGTATAGCAGATAAATGCCCTCGGCTTGTGAAGAGGAGTGAAAGTTCACTCGGAAAAGCATTTCTAGCCACGTCTGAACTATGAACTGAAATTCAAAATGAAGGGCTTTCTCGTGCGTGTTTGTTTTATGCTATAATTGGCAACACGACCCCGGAACTGCTGCTGGTGGAAGTAGCTCTTTTACAAAACCGTGGTATCATTTCTGACATTGGCAGTGTGGGAATTTGCTGTAATGGTGATCTTATATTCCCACGCTGCTTTCAGATTGGTTCAGCGCACAGAATGCATAAATGCTGAGCTATTACACCCGTACAGATCTACCTCTCTTCTGAGGACAAGAAAAAAGATTGATGCACTCGCGCAGGCAAATCCTATGTTTTCCATACAAAAAGGAAAAGCCTGGCATGAAAAAGTACTGCTTTTTTTTCTTTTTTGTATTGCTGGATTAAGTCCCCTTTATGAAACAGGTCTATCTACGCAGTATAAAAATCCCTGTGGGTTAGGAGTAAGTTCTCTATCGGAAGACAACTGAGACTGTCCTCCATATTATCTCACAACTAAGGATTTGACACTACGATTTCCATGCGGGAATGCATTTTTAAGAGCACCATGGCACTGCTTCGAGGTGGTGTGACAGGAGCTGAGCCTCTTATGGACACTTGGACATGTCACCACCCAGCTTTTCACGCTGGGCCTGGCACCAGCAGCTCCCGAGGCAAACAGGGCTGCCAAGTGAGCACAGTGCTGCGGCCGGCTCCGTCCTGGTGCCACCCCTTCCCAATGCAGGAGGCAGGAGGAGGGCTGCTGTTCCTGGGAGCGGGCTGGAATGGGACGTGCGTAGGGCTCAGCTCATCACTGTGTTTCAAATGTTTCAGAAACCTCAGAAACAGATTAAGTAATGCAATAATAAAACTCTCAGTGAACCTGTGCAATAAAATCCATCAACAGAGGAGATGGGTAATATAATCTCTTTAGAAAAAAAAATCCTCTGCTCTATGCCTGAATTACCTTGTGCACCACAAGATAGAGGATTTAGACTATGGCAACGGATTGAAATCTCTCTTCGGGGACATCCTTCTCATAATTGCACATTCATGCCTCTCTCCCCAGTAGTAGCCTAAATACAATTTACCGTTGCACACATTTTTATAGGGTTTCTGCAAATCCGCCACTTTATTACCACCCCGGTTATAAGGGGCCACACGGCAATTCCTAAGGGTTCACTAACTGAGCAAGATATTAAGCTTGAATGAAAAGAATCAAAAACGTCTATCGACAATTTATAGTTCTCTATAAAGGACCTTGGGGAACCGCAATTTGAAGGTGAAAAGTAAATGGAAAGCAGATTTCAGCTGAAAAATTCCATATGATCGATGGAGAAGACTTACAGAGAATTATCCAGAGAGGATTTTAAGGTGTGCTAGAGTTAAAAACATACAACTCCAAATTACACACCAGGCACACAAACATGCCGACGTGGATACATCTGATTAATCAGGCCTATTCAGAGCCTGTAACAGCTGCCTTCTTTATGCACATCTCGCGAAAGCCATCCTATTTTATACCTTTCTTCAGAGGAAAGAAAGGTAAAAAGAGATGGGAAACTCCCAGGGGGTCCATAGTACCTCACAGCTTCCCAGTTTGCCTGAGAGATCCCAAGTCTGCTCCCCACCAAACCGCCGACCGCCCGGGGTTTGGGCAAATCCCCGCATCCATCTGTGCCTCAGTGTCCCCTCGGTGCAGCGAGGGAGCTGCAGCTCATTGATAACTGGTATGGTTTCAGAAACAAAAGCTCTCATTCCAGAGTTATTCATCCTCCTCAAGTTGTAAGAGCGAGAGTATAATTACAGGCACAGCAGCCTCTAATTCTAACCAGCAAAAACGGACAGAACGGTCTCACAATTCTTTGTTAGTACCTACAGAAATTAAGGAAAAAAAAAAAATCATTTCCCACCATGAGCAATACCTTGAAACACTTCAAAATCCTGATTGGTGCTCAGGTGGAGGACAAACCATCCCTGGTGCCTCAGCAACCCCCGGTCTGCCAAGCCCTAACAGCCCGGGCAATGGAGTCATGGAAACGATTTGTACTGCGGAAGAGAACGTGCCCACAGGAATGACCTTGTTCCCAAATGCTTTCATCCCCAGCCCAGCGGGTACGCTGTAAGGTATGGCCACTGATGTCTGCAGCATCGGACGTGCTGGGGGGCAGTGAACTCCCCAGCTGATGAGAAGCAAAATATTTATCTCCGAATCTTCCGCAGCTCTTGAATAGCACCATAATTCCCCGAATCTGCGGTATCTCGCTGGAATCTGAAACACTGACATGTGGTAATTAACCTTCTTTTCATCTCTCGCTGATCCAACTGCACAGGATAACTACAGAAATGCATAACAGGTGGGAGAATCTGTATTTTATTTATTTATTTTTACTTGGAGAGATGTAGATAAAACTTGCAGGCCATATTTGATGCTGAATTAAAGGAAGATGCGGTGCATTTGGGCTGCTCTATGTCCATTACTGCCACGATGTATTTAGCTGCACTCCTGTGCCTGCTGCTAAGTGCAGAAATGGTGGCCGGAACCCAAGCTGTGAAGGTGATGCTCCTCTGCACGTGTTATGACCTTCTTTGTGCCGGAGGCTCCACCAAACAAGATCCCTTTGTTATGGCATTTCTGAGCCTTAATCAGTCACAGTCAGAGACAGTGTGACTTCCCAGCTATGGACGTATGCACAAGGAAGAAGCTGGTGCAATCTAAGCTTTTAAGAGTCCACTGATGACAGCCTGTCTGTGGAAGATAACCCCAGGCAAATCCATGCGGTGAGACAACCTTGGTTTTATCCTCGTTGGTGCTCCTTTGTCCCCCAGCCTCCCTTCTTCCTCCCCCTCTCCCACGGCCCCTCCCCACATCAGCTTTCTGGAGGGCTCTTGGCAAAGACTGTAAGAGGTGCTTGCATATGGCAGAACATCTATCTTGATGGAAGCAACGAGGCATTAATGTATAACACAAATAAAGAACAGTGATTCATTCGAGCGGGCTTAATACGAAGGGCTGCTTTTTTTTTTTTTGAATCCAGGCCTCGGTAAAGCTTTAAAGGATAATTTCTACTAAAAATTGGATCAACTCCATCGAGAAGAACACAAATCCCTGTTTCCTCCAGATTGTTTCACTCGATTTGCTAAAATGTTTATTCTACACTCAGAAAAAAAAGTTGCTGGAATTTCTAAACTGCATTAAAATTAATCCTTTGCTTCTTTACAGTTGCTTTTTTCAGTGCTTCCTTTGTTCCAAGCTGGCGCTTACAGGAGCTTTCATAACCAGCAGGCAATCACACACATCCTTCCTGTTTGCAGTTTTTACTGTACTTTACACAAACAAAAAAAAGAAAAAAGAAAAAAAAGAGGAACAGTCCAAAGTACATCCCAGACATCTGAGAAAGGAGGAGGTAAATGTCGCAAACAGTTCCAAGCAGAAGGCAAGGAGTGGATAAAGACACCCAAGCTGTGAAATGGAGCTACCTCCTCAACTCCTCAACCGGGCAGTCCAGCAAAGAGGAAAGGAGGGGGCATGCCCTGCAGAGCTGCCAGCAAACCACCCTGCAGCACAGCGGGACCCACCCTCCCCACACTGCTGTACAGCAGGGCGGCTCCAGAGAGGCTCTATTTCTGAATGATTTTTAATGAAAGGCTCTTTCCAGCTCCTAACTAACTTAGGGAAAGGTCTGCCATGAGAAATGCTTGGTGGCCACTTATATTTTTGTCTCCCTGTGTGGAACAGATGCAACAAGCAAGTCAAGAGCCCCAGTCCCAGCTGACGAGCATCCTCCATCAGCTGATGCTGAAAGCAGGCACAGCAAGCCCTCCAGGATGGCTAACAAACCCTCTCTGCCTTTTGTGAAGCTGTGTCTCACCAAAATCCAAGCGGGCGTGTTGTCACACATCAGAAACATTCTATTTCCTGCCAATGAAACAGCGAATTGCTGCTTAATGTTCTCCAGCAGCATTTGTTATAGAACGAGAAGCCATCTCTGGTACACTACAAAACACTCATCTTTCAACAGCCGTGTATCTGAAAACAGACAGGGCTCAGGTGTTTTCACTGTGACATCATGAAAAAAACACCTGCTTCAGTGTGCTGACAAAATGAGCCTCGCCTACATGAGCGTCTGAGTTTTGTGGCCCCGGAACCACTACTGACAGCAGCACAAAATATCCGAGTGCACGCAGGACTTTGAGGAAAAAAGGAAGCTCTACGGTTTCGTGCATCTAGCTGATAGGCATCAGTGGGGAAGCACAGTCTAATTGTTACAGTGTGACACAGAGCAAATATTTTTAGTTGCATCCTTATCTCCCTCCCTCCCTCCCTATGTGCTATTGCAGCCGCTGCCCTTCCCTGCGCCATGGCTGGGTGCCCACCCAGTGCAGCACGGACCTCTGCTGCTGCTCCAGAGCTGCAGGAGCACGTTCCTCCCCCACAGCTGTGGGTAACACACTTTGCCCTCTTTGCTGAAGGGAACAATGCTTTGAATAGGGAAAGTAATGCATGTCTTTGCAACGACTGGGGAGTAATAATAACGAATATATGTATGAAACTTTAAAATGTCGCAGTGGATTAGGGGCATTCCCCTTTGCCAACTACGTCTGCAACTAGAACAAAATACAGCCTAGATACTTCTTTAGTGTTTATTGCTTGAATGAGTAATGCCCATAAAGCTTCCCAAAGCTGCACAATGTACTGACTGATATCAGTGCTACGCTACACAGGTCAATAAAGTAGAGAATTTCTCTGTTACCTCAATGATTCATGAAAGTGATTACTCTCCTACTTTGACTTGCATTCCAAAACAAATCTGCATGCAGTGATAATCCTGCCAAATGCTCCCGGTGTGCTCCTGGGCAACATCTTGAAACTGCTGCAGACTGACTTTTGTGGAGCAGGACTGGCAATCCTGGGAAACACAGTGCAGACAGCAGACCCATGCAGCAGGGCAGGCCCGCTTCTCTGCTGCTCCCCATACCCGAGGAGTGCCAGCACTGGGACAAAGGCAGGTGTCAATGGAGTTCCCAGCTCCACCAGCCCTGAGCCAGGATCTCCTTAGAAGAACCATCTGCAGCCGTATTCCAGATCCTGCCCATCTCACCCCGCATCTCTCCATCCGTCCCGCACTCACACACTTGCTCTTACTTTCCTTTTTTCCTGTTGGCAGGAGACACCTTATCGGGATGGTGATGTATTGCTGTGATACATTTGCTTTTGAAGTGCGGAGTGGCTTTTAGGCTCTGGCATTTTGAACTTTTGGGGAGGAAGAATGTTACACTCACAACAAACTTTGAAGTCTGCTTCCTGAATGCAGTAACTGTTTACTCTCTTCTTCTCTTTCTTGGCCACTTTAAGCTCCTCTAAAGTAAACACAGTTCTCACATCCCAAAACTCTTATCGCCCAGGTATCCCATTACAGCCCAAACACAAGAAATCAACGCAACTATCTCATGAACAGAGGCCTGAGAGGGGAACGAGCCTACAGCTCCAACACACACTGCAGCCTACTCCTCACACACGTTGGTTTACACTCCATGAACGTGGCAGCTTTTGCCATGCAGATACGTATGTCCAAGCAGCAACAGCAGTCACCAAACATCACCTTTTTTTTCCAAGCAAACACAAGCAAATCCAGGCCTCAAATATTCTTTAAAATGCAAGTATTTTGGCTAGCAAGCCTCACCTTTGCTTCGGATTTTCAGCAAAAGCTTGACTGAGTGTTTAAAAACTACGACTGCAAAAAAGGACCACATCAAAGAAGTCTTTGGGTGTATTTGTAAACTCGACTACTCCTAAAAAACTGGGTCATAATTTCATATTCGGTTTCACAATCACCAAATTCAGCAGCAACTAAAGAAGAACAGGATCCTGTAATTTACTCTACTCTAAACACAAGTTTAGGATAACAGAGATTCAGGCCGATAACTTTCCCTATTTAATGCAATTCTGTGTCACGAAAACAGAAACAAAGGCGAGCCCTTTGTGTTACACCATGCTGTCAATTTAAATACCTTTGAACAGCCCTGTGTGGTTGGGTGACCTGGGAAGGCTACGTGCTCAAAACAACCAGCCCTCCACTTCAGAACAAAGAAAAGTGTGTTTTCTTTTAATCTGATAAACTTACATCCTGATCTTAATAGCTACGGTAGCTGCTCTGCAGAATTTGTCTTCTCCTCCATTAAAGAAGCAAAGTTCCTGGCTAGTGCCAGAACGTTGGATTCAAACTGGCAATTTGTAAGATGTTAATTCCAACAAACACAGCCCCCAGTGCTCAGCCACTGACAGCGGGGTTCTGTCACTCAGTCACCTGCACCTCCATGGCTGCAATTAAAGCACAGGCTGATTCTTGAGCTTCTCGCATTCAAAGCAAGCGTTCAGAAGCATTTCTCGGTTCCTGCTTCAACCTGACTGCCTGCTTCTTGTTATCCTTCTAAGAAAAAAAAGGAGAAAACTTCTCGGCATGCTGAAAAGAAATGGGCTTTGTGTTATCTGAGCTTCATGAGAGAAAGGGCTGCGCAACCCCTGCGTGGGCACCTGGATGAGGACGGACAGCAGCAGCTCCAACGCAGTGCTTCCAACGCCAGAGTGAGGGCTGTGCTGTGGAACCCAGCGTGTGTGGTGCGCCAGGAGAGCATGGCACAGACACGAGCACGCCTTGCTCAGAGCCACTGCCCTTCCTCTTTCACAAGTGCACCCAATGCACAGCCACCGGGCAAACACACCTGCTATCCAAGGGTATATTCCTTCCCAGCTCTTTTCATCTTAAAGGGTATATTTCTTTCATGTGCATTTGCCCAATGTTTCTATAATATTTTCCACAGGATAGCTTATGAGTCTGTCTTTTTTTTATTCCTTCTTCCCAGGAAAAGAGAGATCCGAGATACCCACACCTTTGTGTCCATACTTGCAAACCATGTCTGGGTGGAATCATACCAATGGTTCAGGAGTATCAGAAGAAAAAGACTACAGTTACATACCCTTCCATATGCTGCCCCAAGGGCTTCTCTGCTTTAAGCCCCAGCTAGGACCATTCCAGCTAGGACAATTCCAAGCTAGTATCTGTTGTTTCAAAATTTCTTTTGCTGGGTTTGAAGGGATTTATTGGTAATATAATTGTTTTTATTCCAAGGCACGACTTGAGAACAGGAAGCAGCGGTAGGATGTTAAAGACAGACAAATCCAGAGATATGGAGCAAGATAAGCTTGAGTCCCCACTGTGGATAAAAACACAAAAAAGAGGAAGAAGAAATATGGTGGATTTGCCCCATTCTGAAGCAGGGCTGGCTTCAGCTGTGATACACAGGCTGTGTGGGAAGGGAGGCAGGGACGTCTGAGAAGCAGCTCCCCACAGCTGCCACCCAGAGCACTCACTGCCCCAACTGTTACGGCAAATCACTGCTCCAGGGCTCCTTCTGCCACCCATTCCCAGCAGCTTGCTGGGAGACACGAACTGGCAAATGCAAGCTGCTGGGCTCACAGGACAGGTAGAATAAAATTGCCTGGCTCGTGTTGTACAGGTGGTGCCACTGAAGGCACTGGTTCCACCTCGCACCAAAAACTCATTTTTCTGAAATAATACTGCATACTTCATCACATTGTCTGGGCCATCCCTTCTGCCCTGTGTGTGTGCTTTAGCTGGAAGGAAACCTGGAAGGCTCTTCCCCTTTGGACACCCCCGCTGCACTTTGCACAGCAATGGACTCGCCCCATAAGAACCCACTGCTGCCTGTCAGATGCTGCTGTGCTTGAGCTGCTGGCTGGTGGCCTAGAAGCTGTGCTCTGCTTCCCGGCTGCCATTTGACACGTGGTCACTATTTTTCTTTTACCTCTTTTCCTTTCTTAGAAGATTTTCCAGACTGGGAAATCCAACCTGAGGCCATCCCCAGCGGCTTGGCTGCCAGCACCGGCACCTGCCTGCCTGGAGCTCACCATGTGCAGAGCGAGGACCAGGAGCTCTTCCTGCCATCCCTGGAAGGTGATGAGGAGCTGGCAGGTTCCTGCTCTTGCCTGAAGAGGCAGCTGAACCATCAGCTCTGCTGAAAGAGCCGAGCGAGCTTCAAAAAGGTGGAAAAAAAGAAAAAGTCCCCAAAATGTCACAAGCTACCATCGCTTGACCTTCAAAAGTTGCCAGCACCACCAAAACTTGGATGTTTCCTCTGACACTGAAAGTTTGGAAACTTCTCGTACATGAATGACTTTTTCGGTACAAAAGATAAAAGTCTGCCATGCAACTGAGGCAGTACCAAAGGAAACAGCCAGAAGTGAAGGGAACTCGGCTGCAATGCTGTTGTGTAGGTTGCAGAGACGATGGGAGCTAGGCTTGAAACGTACAGCACTCAAAAAACTCTAAAGTAATATAAAATACTGGAATTGATCCCTTTGGCAAGGGAACTTACTGCATGAACATCAAAACCTTCATGTTTGACACCAAGTTTCCATATAATTTTGAATCGAGTTCAAAGCTTCGGACCTTATTGCTACGGCACTGCCCGGCTTACAGCCAAGACATCTAAAAGATTATTGAGTGTTTTGGGATGACAAAGAGAATGTTGACATATTTACAGTTAGCTCTTCTATAATTTGTGAGTGACAGAGTCGATGTCTGGTGTCTGCAGACAGCGTGCGCCATACGGACACTGCAGAAAGAAGGCATTTGCTCATTGGCTCCTTAGACCTTTTGAGGCACACGCTGGTAATATAAATACGAGCTACAAATATGATCTCAGTCCCAGTACAATTATTTACATTCCCTATACAGCCTAATAACAAACATATTTCTTTTCTGGGAAGAGAGATCTCAGGTGGTTTAAGGACTGTGCTGCTTTTATCAGAGTGGCAAAATGAACAGCCACGTTGCAGCACAGGCCTGGCCCAGGTAACCCTAAGGGTTATTGGAGGAGTTACAAATGCATTCAGACCACAGATAAGCCATGTGTGGGGGGAAAGAGAGAAATCTGACAATGAGCTTCCAAGGTCCAAGATCAGAGCTGAACTTTCCTTCCTGCCACCAAGCCAACACAGGAGAGCACATTTCTTCATGTACCCACATGTGAAGGATTTCCACTGGAAAACCCTGGGGCAGCACTGCTGGTCCCCGTGCCCACCACCCCATGGGCAGGGTTGCCTCCTCCAGAACAGAAGACAACATTTCCCCCTCCTGCAAGCACGGCAGGAGGTCTGGAGCACCCTATGGCACGGCCATGTGGCACCTTGTGTCCATCCCCACACATGGTGCCAGCAGAAAGCAAGCACAGCAACGTGCAGCTCCTTGAAGCTCAGCAGGGTGCTACAAGCCAAGGCTGGCTAACAAGTGCAAGACAGGAAGCAAATGCTGCGCTTTTTCTGCCCAAGCCATGATCTGTCTGCAATCTTGTTTTAACAACCTGCGTGGGATGCGGGAGAATTTAAAACAAATGATTTAAAGTTTTTTTTCTTTCCTCAAAGAAGAACTCAGCGGTTTGACAGTCAAGAGCAACCCTCCAGTTCAGAGCAAGAGCTAATGGAAGAGAAAACCTAAGTAAACATTTTCATTTTTGAGCTCCCAAGGGACTCCAGCAAACAATAGCAAGAAAAAGCATTTCAGAAGTGCCAGAAGTCAGGGGAGCGCTCCATTTACTTGTTTTTACAGTCAGCCACTGATCATGCTGCTATCCGACTTCGGCTCCGAAATCTCAGCTGTGTTTCAACACAGACAGCGCGCAGCTCGCGCGGGGTCAGCCTGCAGCCAGACTGAGACGAGCGCAGAGCTACAGACTGCCGTCATCTCAAGTGCGGTCAGAAACCTGCATTTCGTTTTTTGCATTTCCACCGTACGGATTTCTGGGACAGGGATATCCTTCTGTGTTACATTCCTTGCAGAAAACAATGTGCGCCTTTATTTATTTAAGCTACCATGATGCTTATCTTGAATATTAACGCTGTCAATGACATCAAAGGGCTTTCAGTGAAAGCTATACACAAAATAAAGACAAGGGGCCAAACGAAGACCCCCAGCCCTCCACGTGCTCCTTCAGACCACGGCAGTGATCTTCAAACATTGGTCAGCACAGAAATCACCGCTCAATTACAAGGTCTGACTCTCTGCCTCCGAAGCACTCCACCTGCACGGTGCCAGGAGCAGAATGGTGCCAGAACTGTGCCCAAACCCCGCGGGCCCAACAGATTGCAGAGGCGAGAGCTGTCACAGCAAATGTGCTCCCCCTTAGCACCTGGCCATGTGTTATAGAAAATCACAATTTCTGCTGCGTTTTCGTCCCTTGGCGCAAAGGGGAGAAACTACCAATTCTCAGATTAGTTACCTCCCACTGAACAAAACACTCAAGGTTGCAGACTTCTCACGGATGAATTCAACGCTTGAGCTCTGTTCCAATTTAACAACATTCCTCAGATGAAGCACCTCCCTGTATCTCAGTGACTCTACCCAGGTTCCTCTGATGCAGCCAAATTTTCTCCTCCAATCCCGTCTGCCTGCTTTCCTATTGGTCTGTGCACGAACGGGACTGTGCTAACAGATTGTGCCGTGCCAACACACGGAGCTGACATCCTGCTGCACCCTCTGTGCCTGTCTGACTTTTCAGCTTTTTCTTGCTTTTTCCCTTCTGGATTCTGTGTAACACGCACTTGTAGCCCAGGAATGCCTCTGGTTCTGGCTGCTTTGTCTCTCTTTTTGGCACGCTTGTGGAGCCGAAGGGAATCTTGCTGAGGCTGGCAAAGCCACATATTTGCCCTTCAATGAATGTTAAAAAGAAAGCAGAATCTATGCCATTTTGATGTTTCTATTAATACAGGCCACAAGAAAGCTCAGGTTCCTGCTACGATGACAGAAAACAAAGGCATTTCTAGCAGTCCACGCACACACAGCACATGCAGAAGGGTTTGACCACACAGCAAGGAAAAGAGCAGTATGGCACATGTGCATGTTGCTTAAATTCCTTTGCACCCGAGTTGGGTAAATTTGCAGTCACGCTCTTGCATTCCTGAACTTCCCTCTGAATGACTGAGCCCTGTGCTTTCACTCGCTGCACTACAGATGGGCGCCTGGTGGAACACATCCCTGAAGTCACATCCTGAGGCCAGGAGCTGAAACAGCACTATTCTTCCAAACCCCTTTCCTCCTCAGACACGGAGAGGGAAACAGCATCCACAGTGCTACCTATTTCAAGACCAGCTACAAGAATTTCTGGGAAGCTAAATCCCAGGTTCTCAGAGGCTGATTTGCCGTGTCAAAAAAACCCGACGACTGAACCGAAAGCATGAACATGTCCAACTGGAGTGACCTTTGCAAGAGAACCAGGGAAAAAGAAAAGAGCAGGATCTTCCCTTCCTAGGAGGGATTGTGAACCGTCTCCCAACTGCACTCCTGAGCGTGAATCAATTTTCTTCCAGTCGATAACTAGCGCAAAGGTTCTAACCTTCATTTGTGCTCCAAATACTCAATCGGGGATGTAGAACACATACCAATTAAGCAATTCAGCTAAAATAAGAAGGCCGTGAACCAACATCGTTGCAGCAGCTGCCCCTGAGGGATCGAGGGTTAGCAGCTTGGGGAAAAGGTAATTTATTGAGCTTAATACTCTGCGAAATGTTCTCATGATAATAAGATTGTAAGATCGTTTTAATATCTGAAGTCATGTTGAAAAGGTCATTTCTCATCTTTTACGCCTACCTAAGTCATGTAAATTAGAGCTACTCAAACAGAGTTGAGGATGTTTGCAGCCTAAGTTTTTCTTATATTTTTGGATGACAGAGAAAAACATCAGGAATCCCCAAAGGGGACTCAATCAGGAAGTGCCCGTGGGTTTCGGAGCAGCAGCGCTAATAGCTGGAGCTACTTTCGCTGTGCGTTAGGCCAGAATTCCATCTTTCACCTACTAGATTTTATTCAGACTGTTTTCCCCTCCTTTTTAATGTTGTGATTTGGAGAATGTTAAAAAAAAAATAATAAAAATTAATTGCACTACATAGAATCAAAAGGGAGCAGGGAATACAGCTGATGTATCTGCCGGAAGCTTTATAACCAAGGTGGATGGGGCACCAGCAATTTTACAAAGTACTTGCCTCTTCTCCAGCACGCTTTTTTTTTTCCACAAAAGAGCATTCATTTAGTGATTTCTTTCTTTCCTTTTTCCCCTTTCATGTTCTCTAGGCAGAAATGTTGTAGACTTTGCCTCTGCAGCTCACAGCCAACATTCCTCAGCCACGGCTCATGCTGCCTGTGCTAGCACAGCCCTGCAGCCTCCGTGCGGCAGCGCAGCAGAGCCGTGCCAGGATGTGATGTTTCTGTGATGTGCTCCAGTACCCACCAGGATGGAGCCGAGATCCCCAAATGCATTTCACTAAGGCCTCTGAATCACATTTGAAACTAGGTCTTCAAAATTTATAACAGCATTAGGCTATCCAGGCCCTTAGTTTCATTTATGTTTTGAAGCTTCAAATCCATCAACCAACAGAGCTAAATGAGGGCATTATTCAGAGTAGTAATGCACTTGATCCCATACAGTCTAAAAGATGGAAATCCCCTCCTGTTCTCTTTTTTTTTCTTAATAGCATCTTCCCGGTTCCAGCATCTTCTTCCCTCTCCATCCTCCTGTGGCTCCAGCTCCCGCCTCCCACCCCTGCCATCCCCAAGCACTCACCCCCAGGACAGCCTCCCCCGGGCCCCTCCCCACCCATGCTGGTCAGGCTGTAAGCTTTTTGGAGAAGTCACTTTTTCCTGCTTGGCTCCAGAGGTGTGATGCAAACGATTTATTGTAACAGATTGCAGCCTAGAGTAATTTAATACACTGTAAACCAAAGCTCAGGAGAGCTGGATATCCTGCATTTACAAAGCATGCCACGCTTGTATTTTTCAATACATAATACATAAATCTTTCTGTTGCTGTGGCTCTGTTTTCAGATTTGCTGGGATTCGTATGTGAAGATTTTCTGACTATTTATCAGCTTGATCTTCTCCATCAGCCTTTATCACCCCTCACCGTTGTACTGTTTCCCTGAAACCAAGCAACCGAGGCAATGCTGAGCCACCGCACGGCTCTGCCTGCCTGGGCGTGGGGCTGGGGGCAGCTGCAATCCTTCTGTGCCAAGGCTGTCACCCTTGATATCACACCAGCAACAATAACAGCAACACTGAGCTGAACCACACCATTGCACCACAAGTGGGAGAGCGCACCGCTTGCCCAACCCTACACACCCCATGCACCCTCAGCATGGAACAACCACAGCATCACAGAATCACTGGACTACTAAAGTTGAAAAGACCACTAAGATCATCTAGTTCAACCATCAACCCATAACCACCCTACTCCTAATCCACACTGCTCAGCACGACATCCACCCTTTTCCTGAACACCTCCAGGGATGGTGAATCCATCACGTCCCTGGGCCGCCCGTTTCAAGGTATTATCACTCTTTCTGAGAAGAAATTTTTTCTAATATCCAACCTGAACCTCCCAACCAGTCAGCTCTGCCTGCCTTGGAAGCTCCAGGCCCACACCGTGCCCCAGGCACAGCCACACACACCTCACTACGGTGAGTAAATAGTGATAAATCACTGCCGGGTAATATACTACCTAAGTCCTCTTTTGAAATTGTTCATAGAGCATGGATAAATACAAAATAATGTGCATCCACTCCTTTCTCTCTTGGTCTTCCTCCTCCTGTGGAGTTATCAGACCCAATCAAAGCACCATTAAGCAGCCAGGCCCAGCAATGAGCACCATGGAGCACCTACAGCACTGTGCAGTGGCTCGCTGAAGCAAAGGCCATAATCCCAATTAGGGACACTATTTAAGCAGTGCAAACAATTGCAACTCATGTGGTGTCCATAACTCCATGTGTCACTGGCAGGGATGAGGGGGCTGCAATCCTGTTTGTGAGTGCAAATTAAGCCTCCAGTTGCTGGGTGCAAACAGGCTTTCTATTTACTTTTTTTCTCTTCTAATATTTAGTTTAACTCCCTGTTACAGCTTGGAGAAACACTTGCTGCTAAGTGCACTCATTTGCAGGCCCATCTCTTGCCCAAATACCTAAGTAGTACAGCAATAGTTTCACGTTAATGCTCATCTTGGTTAAATAAACCAGTTTTCCAGGCTACTGTGTTCTCATTTACATTTCGGATAGGCAGGGTGGTGGAGGAGGTCAATCAGCCCTTTCTGTGCCCGCCCAGCCACACCAGCTCCCGGCCACTGGGTGCTCCCGCCCTGGGGAGCAACAGCATCCATCCCCCATGCGGGGCAGAGGCAGCAGCCTGAGCTGGATGGATGCCGTGGGGTGCCTGGCTGGGCTGGGGGCACCCACCTACCTGCGGAGCCACCGGGAAAAGACACACAAAAAGGGGATGATAATAAAAGCTTGATTAATTATGTGCAATAACTGGGACGGCATATCATGAAAATTCCATTCTTGTTTACTCAGCTAATTCACTTTTTATGAGTGTTTAGGCTTTAAAGCAAAACAAAGCACTAATTACCCAATTAACGAGCAATTAAGTTACTGCAGCCTAATAGCCTGTACAGTGGCTGCCTTTATGAGTCTGATGGTGAGTTAGAGACCCATTAAACAAATTTATACACAGCTGTAGCAAACATTACATTTCCAGAGATGTTACATTACATGCTAATACTTTCACAGCCCTGAATCATCACTCAGGGTTTAGCGAGCAGAGTTTGCCAGTTTGCTCAGCAGAGCTCTGACAAGGGGAAGGCCTCACACTTTCCCAACAGCTATACCCACAGGTAGGGAGGGCTCTGCACCTTCACGTCTTCAGGAAAAGGCTTTAAAATATTTACTTATTTGCAGGAGTCTAAGATGCTCTCTGCAGCAGGCAACACTGCACCAGAAGTGTTAGGTTTGCAATCAAATAAGGACGTTTCGCTGTGTGAGAGGAGACAAGATGCTTCCGTAAGCTCCTCTAGTGGATGGGACTGCCTGTGACAAAGCGTGACAACCCTGAATTACGGTCTGGAATTAGAAGAGCTCTCCCCTCCCACGCAGTCAGCAGTGCCCAGACACAGTGCCACGAATGCTAACAGCAGATGGGACTCAGCTCCCGCGCTGCCTTCTCTCCGGTGATGCCCAACCCGTGTCATTATAACTGCATTCCACCATGGTTCCACTTTCACATCAATGATGGACGCATCTTTCGGTGTGACTTTGCATGAAGAGAAGCTTTGTTCTTCCAGGAGCACAGCCCTGCACACACCGTATTTCCCGAGCAACATCACGGAGAGGCGCAGGCAGCAGCAGGGACGGGTGGGTGCACTGCTGGCTGACTGTACCTGGATAGTAAAGGTCACAGCTGACACGTGTACATGTGGGGGTCTCTGTTTTCAAGCAGCATTTCAACCTTCAAGCTGAGACGTTTATCACACTATCTAATTTTATGGACGGATGGGCTTAAAAACGCTTCTAATGAGGAAAGCACAGGCAGATAGTGAGGGCTGTTTCTGCAAAAATCTGGTTTTCTTGGGCTACCAGGCTAAAGAGGAAAGGTAACAATCATCTCCTTTTGGTCTAGGCTGTGTATCAAGGCAGTTTGGCCAGGTTTTTCTAAAGCAGCATGGCATGGCAAAGGCATGGAAAAACATCAGACAACAACAGAACAAAGCCACAGGGATCCTCATCTGTAAACAGTGTAGGAAGTTAATGGTCAGCCAAGACAAAACACGTGGAAAACAAACCCGAAGGCAACAAACAAGATTCAAAGCAACTCACCTAAAAAGGGAGATCTTTTAATCATGTCTGTATCAATGCTTTCTTGGAAACTTCATCGCTCGACCGCTACTCAAACTCAGCACCAGTGGCTGGCTTTGATTGAATAGCGTCTCCCAACTCTATCTTCAGTTTTGCATTTTTTCTTCTACCTATTTTTTTTTTCCCTTCTTATTATTAAAGAAAAGGTCTTACCTGGCCTGTTTTGTATTGTTCTCTCCTCTGTCTCTTTTTTTTTTAATCTAAAGTCATTTCAAAGAGTGAGCGTCAGATATCAAACCCAATATCCTTTTTCTCATTAGCACTTTTCCCGTGCAGACCTTCAAATGCGGTAATAATTAATGAGTCTGTGTCAGAAAATGAATAAAAGATGGCTCAGATGCTTCACTGTTCAGGGCTGACCTTTAGCTGAGTCTACTGTATTAATATATTCTTGTGTTGTCAGACTCAAAGAGCTAACTGCCTTATGAATTATTTATCAACACAAAAAGTCTTAACCAGAAACAGTGTTAACATTAATTTCTAACCCTCTGTGTCACAGCAAAGCCTGCCTGCACTGCATAATTGAATTTTAGTTTTAGACAAGCAATCAAAGCACAAGTCGCTGTTGTTGTAAGTGTGGCTGCCTATGATAGCAAGAGGAACGGCTGCTCTTTTTGCACATCTGGCGCATTACAGGCAGTTCAGGTTTCTGTGAGCAATAAGCCTGACTGGAGACAAATGTGGAACGTGTTTGCAGCAATTAAAGGCACTGGGGCTCCCCCCCCCCCCCAGAACAATTCTAGATGCAGAACTACTTGGAATCCTGTAACTGGCATTTCTATGTGGAGCTGCTATGGATGTATGTCATGCCTCCCCTGCTTTCAGCATGCCAAGGGGTTGCCTGATGCAGCTCCACCAGCGGGGATGAGGCTGGCAAGCCTGCCCAGAGGCTCTGGTACTTGTTTCTGCTCTTCCACCCACCTCTCACAGACAAGAGCCCACTGACCTCTTGCTCTGCCATGGGTGCTTCCCAAAGACACAAGCTCATGCAAATCCACCACTCACAGCTTCGCAGAAGCAGGTTTCAACTGCTGTTCCCAGTCAATTTCGAACAATTATCACAAGTTAGGCTTGATTTGCTCACATCAGCCTCATGAGGACCTAAGACAAGGGTTCAGTAGAGGTCAAGGGTTGTATTCACAACTGCTACCTCCAGAAGGCTTGGGAAATTACACAAGAGATAACTCCGGCTGGACCCTGAGATGTAACTCTACCTTTGCAAGAGGGAAGCATCTGTAACAGCCTGGGAGGGTACAGCTGCCTCTGTTCTTGGCCCCAGCACAGTCAGTACCAACTTGATAATCTACCTTCAGTTCACACTCAGTGGCTGAGGTCTGTTCACCCCTGAAGAAACAGCCCAGAGATTATCATCAGAGCATAAGAGGGCCGTATAGAAATGAGAAGTGGCTTTAGGCTCTAAATCCTGGAACGACTCAGCCCAACAGCAGCAGCTTTGGTAGCTTTCTCCCTCTGTTCTCAGAATCAACAAGGGCAGAGAGAGAAGGATTAAATCCCCTTGGTCCTTACCCGTCTAAGGGAAGGAAGGAGATGGAAACAGTCTAGTCTTACAAAGAGATTTTCTCTCTTTTCCTGGGAGCTTTAACCCAGAGGCTGGGTGAGAACCAAGAGAGCCCAGAATGGGGAAGGGCTCCAGAAACACTCAGGTCTGAGCAGAGGCGATGGAGAAAAGCTCAGGCGTAGGACTGCTGCCAAGGAGAGAAGGACAGAGCCTGTGGAGGACAAAAGCTGTAGCTCCTTCAATTACTTCAAGGCAGAGTAACCTCACCAAAAAGCTGCAGCCGCTGGGAAGCAAGAGCTTAGGTGAGCGATGGCCTGAAGGCATGCTAAACGTCCTGACCCCAGAGCCACAAATCCTGCTGGGAACATGGTGTCCGAGCCCAGATGTACAGACACCCATGGTGTCTGAGCTGCATGTACATCCAGAGCGAGACATACAAGCTGTGCTCTTACAGAGCTGCCAGCAGGACCGGGATGCTTCCTTCAGATTAATGGAAACTGGGTGTCTTAATTCCCAGAAGGCTCTAAAAACTTGTAATAAAACAGACTGCCACCATCTCCAAAGCGAGGAATGATGTTACCCCTTACTAATGACTGGCTCGGGAATCAAGAGGTCCGCCCTTCTGGGAGCTGTGTGTATCACACCTTTGCTACAAGAGAGCAGATGACTGCGAATGTTTCAATGCGAGCTGAAAAGTGCTGAGCTTTGCGGGTGTTAGGCTCTGTGATTCTGGGTTTTCCATTCAAGACTGCCAGCCAACTTGCAGTGGAAAACAAGACACGACATTTTTCAACACTCTGCTAACTCTTCTTAAGGCTAATCTTTCATAGGCACTGGGATCTTCAGAACAGATTTTTTTCTGTAGTTGTTTTTATTTTTACTCTGGAGCCCATGATGGAATATATCAGTCTTTGCCAAACCAGATACTTTTCTTTGGCAGCCGTTTGCATATTAAATCTAAAATTGTTTGCCGTGACACAGTGAAAAGCAATTCTTGAAAGCCACTTCACATCCTTCCTGCAAGATCTCACCAGCACCTCTGTAAGTCACACCAACCTGGTTTTTGGAGCCCTGATAACCTGGCGCGTTCGGCTCTTCCTCATGCTGTTAGTGCTCAGAGCAGCAGCGATGATGAAAGGTCTGGAAGATACACACTTCTGCAGTAAATCCGTATGACAGCTCAGGTCTCCCTTCAATTTGGTATTTATTAGATTTTTTCCCCAAACGCAGCAGAAGATGGTGACAGCTCGTTCCCAACTGTGCACGCCTGCTCCCGAGCTATGGAAAATGACTCCACAGGCCAACTGGAAGCCAAAGAGCCTACACATAAGCCAAAGAAATGAGGCTGGAGGATGACTGATGCGCTGGGACCGAGTCCTGGCCCTGCCGAGAGGACATCCACCCATGGCAAATGGATAAACCCATCTCCTTGGGTTACGGCCGCTCCCCAGCTGCGCCCCGTCCCCGTCCCACGCGTCCCACGCTCAGTCAGTCGCGTAAAGCATCTTACAATTGTGTTGTTGTTGTTGTTGTTTTAATCTTCCACTTCAATATACCAGACTAAGCTAGTAAAAAAATGAGACGGTCATGCTCTTTTAAAATAACAAAACACCCACCCTGGCAGCTATGACATAACCCGGCAGATTTTTCTTGTTACTTTGCTGTTTTAAGTGCCTCCCTCAATGTGAATCCAATTACCCAGGCCTTTGTTTTCTCTAACAAAGGGACTGTGTTTTGGGCTCTGTCTCATCTGGCTTTAATCACCTCTCGCGAGGGGAGCCCGCTAACAGCCACCTTGGGATACCTTTTATGACAGATTTGGGAAGGCGCATGAAAGCAGGACTGGGCTGAAGAAAGAGCAGACGAGGTGGAACCCCCCCCCCTTTTTTTGGTTGGTTTTTGACAAGTGCATACGCTTTCCACAGCGCTCCAGTAAACCTGAGTCTGACTTACCCCTACGCACGGATGGAAATGATTTTCTAGCGGCTATTTTGTTGGACTGAACCATGGCCTATTTTAGAAGTCTCCAAAGTCTTCTGAAAGAAGGAAGGAAAAAAGCCCAGCTCTGGATCTTCGCTGGCCCGTGTGGCTGCAAATTACCAGCTTTACTACTCCGCACGCCTCTTCCAGTTGGCCGACGCGCACGGCCGTGTTTTCTTTTCCCTTTCAGGCCCTACTCCATAACAGATTTTTCCTCATAAAACTTACAACTGGCGCAGCTCTTCTCGAGTTTGAAAAGAAATGGTTTTAGAAATCAGTGGGACTCAATTAATGTGACCAAGCACAACAGATCCTTCGAGCAACGCAAGGAAAGAGAATTTCCTCTGCGAGAGACAGGAATTCTATTCTCTCCCTTTCATCGCAGGAGGCTGCAGCGATTGCTCAAGTCACGCTTTAAAAGTAATCATTTCAATACCAGACTAGTAAACAAAGTCTTATTCCGTTCTGAAAAGTCGTGTTTAAAAGGGAAAACCCTTCCCCAAAGCATTCTTTCCCTCTTAATTGCAGCGTAAAAGACCATCAAACATACTGTTAGCATTATTTTCTCACTGTTGCATGTAAAATTTACAGTGCAATTCCCATTGTATTCAACAACCAGCAGAAGGACTAGAGCTAAGCCCGGAGAAGTTTGTTTCAATCACATATTAATCTCAGTTGTTCTGTTTTTCTTTGGTTTATTAATTTTTCACAGGACCATGAGCAGGCTACAATGGTTCCCAAATACCCGATGGCAAAAAGTACTGAAGGGTTCTGGGCTAAGCTGTTTCCCTGCATGGGACAAGGACAGAAACCTGCTGGTTTTCTCCCTCAGCATGTTGGTAACCCACAGAAAAAGCCCCACAGCCATAAGCAGCCTTCTGAAGATGGATCAGATGGGTCAAAGGCTCCTGGCTGCTGAAGCACTGGCTCTCCAGTAGAAATCTGTCCAGTCTTTATAGCAGTCACAGGTGCTTCCAAAAGCCACAGGAAGTTGTGAAATGAGGCCAATGCTCAATGACGAGCACCAGTCTCATCACCCTGCCTCGCTCCCAGCATGGCAGCCCAGCCAGGACCCTCCCGTCCCTCCAGCCCCCCAGCAGGGTGGCTGCATGCTGCTCCTTGCAGCGATCTACCCAGCCCTACCTTCAGAGAGCTCTTCACACTGACCTTACAGCAGGTCTGTGCCCTGGTTTGCCTCTGGGTTGGCACAGTCATTTTAGATCAATACAATCACTCGTAAAACATGGGGGATTTTTTTGCTTTGGGACAGCCTATTCGTGGTTCCTTTTTTGGTCTGAAAACAATGCACAGACCTCTACCAGACACAGCACTACACTGACAACCCCACACAAATCACAAGAGCTACTGTGTTAGGCTAATGTGGGCAATGACCCAGGCAACATGATTTACCAGTACAGTAACTATCATACATTTCATGTTGATTTACTAAGTCCTTGCATGAGCGCCGTGACTACAACTTGCCCTGGATGTTGCAGGAGAGCTCAAGACAGAACTGGTGTGATCTGCTAGGCGTATGCAGGCTACAGCATGGGGCACGAGCACAGACAGGCTCAGCCATAGGAACCCCCCTCCTTTCGACCCAAACGTTTACCCCAGAGCATGCAAAAACACAGACTGTAGGAACGGAATCAAATGCGGAAACAGGACTGCTCCGTTGGCTGGCAGAAACGTACAGGAGCTGTGGTACATCCGGAACACCGTGATCAAAACCATAAATGTGCAAAGGTTGAAATCAGTACTGAAGACTTCTGTAGCTGAGAAGCATTCACTTGCTGACGGCGGATGAGTGCTGCCAATGGCTGCAGCAGCCGCGATGCTTCAGCCAAGGCTTCAGGAGAGACTAAGCTGCTGGGGCCTATTATTATTATTATTTACTATGACAAAAGCTGATCCCCTAAGCCTCAATGGATCAGCTTGAATTTTAAAAGTTTTAGCCTCTATTCTTTATAAATATACCATCAGGGGAAGGGGAAATAATACCAATCCACAGGACGAAGCCACTGGGATCCCAAGGCTTCGCTGGCTGCAGGGACCTGTAAGACTGTTGCAAATGTTCCTGCATATCACAGATTTCTGGTTTTGCCCTAACCCCTTGTGCTTACAGAGCACTTGTAGGTAGTGGTATTTCTATTTTCCCTCACAGCCTGTACGTCCCTTCCATTAATTGCTATATAAAGAGCAGACTGCTAGTCCCAAAATATCAGCTTCTCTGAAGAACTCTATACTTGGTACTAAAACCAATCTCTTACATCAGTTGGACAGTAAAATCAAAGAAGTTACGGGTTTTTTTCTCCTTAGAATACAGAAAGATCAATGCATTTTTTCTGTAAAGCAATAATCGTACTAACTCTCACCATGAGAAATTAAGAACATTAATCATATTTCAGGCAAATATTTCCATACAGTCTATTAATATACCCCAGTCAGATTGGGAAGGCACAAGACCAGCAATAACTGAGACTCCCAGCTCAGCTAAAAGCAGCCTTTTAAGACTTACTGTGGTTCCAGATGTTTTGCACAGCTATTTATTTAGCTTGTAAACAAGCCACCAAAAACATTCCACATAATGATGGGAGAACCGCAATTACATTGTTGTGGGGATTTACAAAGAGCTCGGCATACTTTTGTGATTTAGAGAAGAGAAATCTCTCATTCTTTCTGAGAGCTGATTTCCAGATTTATGTCTGTGCTGCGAAGCGCCCTGGGAATCATTAGGATGGTGACAAAGAAAAGTGATTTTCTTTATTAAAGAAGGAACGAGGGAGGGGAGGGTGACATAAGAGAAGCCTCCTAGCTCTCCTCCCTGCAACAGATTTCTTTTGTCCTTGTAGGGGACTTTATCTTAAGTCAAATGATGATCAGGTAGCACTGACACTCTTTTGTTTCCTTTTTTTGCCATCTATTCCCACTGAAGTGCTGGAGCACTCCGACATCCCAGCGCCAAGCCCCACGTTCTGCCATACCGAGCACTGCTGGAGCATGGGCACATCCATGCTCTGGGGGATTCTGGGATGGTGGGAAGTGGGATGGAAGCCCCAGAGCCTTTCCTTGTACGTGCCCACCAAGCAGCAGGTAGCCACACGTTTCACAGCTGATCAGCGGTGGAGTCACGCTGGAGGGGATGGACTGGAGGACCTCAGAGGTCTTTCATGACATGAATGACTCTGTGATCCCATGAATACAAGCTAACCAGCCCAAGCTAACTGGGCTCAGCCTTCACCTCCAAGTGTGGCCTTCAGTCCTGCAAGGAGGCACTCCAGTTAATTTTAAGGCCTTATGTTGCTTCTGTGGCACAAAAGCAGCCATAAATTCTACTAGGAAGAAAGAACACCCGAGAACCAACCCCACATTTTCAGGACTCCGTGTATCTGCTGCTTTCATTCACAGTCAACCCAATGGCAGGATGTGCAACTAGCAGTGAGCTGAGGAATCAGATGGTCCCCATGCAGGGCACTGCCAGCCCCATGCTGCCAGGGACTGCGAGGACAGAGCCCTGCTCTCAGCACACGCCATGCGAGTTGACCCTGAGCCTGCACTGGGAGATCCTGAGCCCACCATAAATTCATCGGGAGATGACATCACCGCTGTAATGCCTTGGGAGAGAGCAATAAGAGGCCCTAAACCTGATTGCTTTTCATCTGTATATGTGCTTAAAGACTGTAAAATAAATTAATGGGGAAATCTAAAGCATAATGATAAGGATCCCCCACTGAACAGGTGTTTTTTCCATCCGTGAAATTACAAGTTGCCAGAAAAAGACACGGGCCCAGCTCAGCTTTATTTCAGTCTCAGCTCCTTCCATTAAAATAATAACAGGCTTTATGTTTGTGAAGCTGTAATTAAACAAGTGCTTTGGAAGGAAGACCCAGGGCTTGTGGTACTGGGAATCAAAGGCAAGCCACAGCAACTGGCTCACATTGACCGTGCCCGCTCCTCCTCCCTCGCTCTGCCTCCTGGTGGGACTGCCTAGCCCAGGCTCTCATTTCACACTGCCGGGTCTATTGTCTTTTTTCCCCAGCTTTTTTAATGGAGAATGTGTAACTTCTGGAGTACATTTAAATTCTAGTCAGACAGTATAATCTAGAAATAAACTAGAAGTCAAGTAGATCTTCCAGAGGCTCCACAGACAGCCTGTTCCTCCGTCCTGCCCAGACATTTGCCACCCGTATCTGACAGGGACAACTCACACCACCAACCATCCTTCCAGCCACCCTGAGTGTCAGCGACGAATTCTGCTCCAAAACATGTAACATAATGTATGGTGTGAAAAAAGAGAAAACCCACGGGTGCTGTCGCTGCATATTTATGATATAAAATAAGCATTAGCATATGGGAGAACTCTAAAGGGAAAACAGAGCACAGTTTCATCCAAATTTAGAACAATTGAATCAGCTTTAGAATCTAGGACTTCCAAGAGAAATATGCATTTTTACTATGTCACAAGTCAGTTAACCTGTCTGTAACCCCTTCAAATAAAAGATCTATCTCCAGCATGCACGACAGGGTGACAGTAAAGCTAAGGACGCAGCCTAACTTATGACTTCTAGTTTTAAAACAGCATCTAGGAAGGAAGGTAAGGAAGATTTTCTCACTCCTCTGTCCATCCACTTTTCTAAGCAGTGGAATATAATTCTGGAGCACCAATATAACGCTGAGAAAGAACACAGGACGCTGAGCGCACTGCAGCCCTGCCTATGGGGAGCCATTGGTGACTGATAACCCAGCAGCATGAACAGGCTTTTCCAGCCACTTGGTCCACAGAGGCTGATTTCTTCCCAGATGCTGCCAAGTAGACACCAAAGTTCTTTTTAATCCAAAGCACACAATGGCTGGCCAGAGCAGGAGCGCAAAGAAAGGCAGAAGTGGCCCAGACTTCAGTGGGATGTGAGCCCCAGCTACTGCCCCATCTCTTTGATGGTACAGCCACAGCGTGCCCAGAGAATTACTGCGTGCTAGAAATAAACTATCTGCTGGTATTTCCTCAAAGATATGCTGCATGAATAATTCCCCCCTCTCACTGTATCTTAACTGTTGTCCAAAGTGTTTCATAACAGATATCTACATGCAAATGTAATGTTTTGGTTTTATCTTTCAGCTTCAAGATTAGGCTTCAAATTCAAATGGAAGGGTTGTGTTCCAGACTTCAAGAAGTGAGGTATAAATAGTGGGGAGTTAATTAGCAGTGTGCTGATAGGTGCCGGCACCACAAAGACAGCGTTCCTGTGTTTGTGCCTTAGCATAAAAACTCTTCTACTGCAACACAGCACAATTGCTACCAGCCCTTCAGAGCAAGGCGGGCCATCTTTATGAGAACAGCAACAGGACACGTGAAGTGACAGTCCCAAGTGTTGATAAATGCTCAATATCATGAGAGAAAAGGCCACCTCAGGAGACTGGCTTTGAGTGCAGCAGAAACACGGGGCACAGCATTTCTGGGAGCAGAGAAGGAGAGCTGCACCCGCTCTGCCATTAACGTTGTCTTTTTCAATAAAAAGCTGAAGATAGCTGGAAGCTCAGGGTACACACATGCTGGAATTTATAGGTGTCTCGGAGACAGCTGCGTGATATACAGTTCAAGGGGAAGGCCACAATTAGCTTATCTTCCCGGATTACTTTATTGAAGGAAGGAGGTGATAAGTGGTGTTTAGAAAGTGGGAAGCAACAAAGCCTGTCTTTGGAACCATGAGATAAGCACAGGTGAGTGTAGCTACACAGACAGACCTGTTTGTGGAGGGAGGGTCCCCTTGAGAGCCTGGCTCCAGGGTCTGGCAGGGACTGATGGCATTCACCTTCTGCCATCGCGTCTCACAGCTGCAGGAGGACCGCAATTTGTGCTGTCCATGACATTGCCTTACTCTCCTGGGAGGGTGACACAGAGCACAGAAACATGCTGCTGTACTGGTGCCCACCCAGGGAATCTGTAGGAGCCTTAATACAATGATAACAGCACAACGTACAAACAAAAGCACATCAGTCACACCATATAATTACTATAAAGTTGCTCACGTATCGCTCCCAACAAGAACCAAAACACATTCTGCAGACAGCGGCAGCGTCCAGCCGTGCTTTATCGACTCCATCACTGCATTACATTGAAATGCTGTCTATCTATCTACGTATGTAAGTGCACTGTAATGCAGGGCTACTGGCAGTGGGGTTAGGGCAGCAGTCCAGATCCCACACCACAAACACAGGGAGGAAGTCGCTCTGATGGCTTGGGAGTACAGAAGGGAGGAATCTTTGTGGGGAAATACACTTCAGCATGCAAAGCAGGTATTTCTGTGTTGCTTAACGCTAAGCCACTTCCCTGTCCACACGAAGATAATTATTCTGCTTTCATGAAGAGCTGATCCCTCAAAGACCGAGCCTGAGTTTAGAGAGCTTTGAACAATGTGGCACGTTTTGCCTGGAGTTTGCCTGGAACACCTAATGCCTTATGAGAGCCTTTAACCACCTAGCAAGAGAAAAGCATGCTGTATCGTCGGCCTCCACACGATGGATTAAACTGGATTTGCTTTTGCTTCCCCATACCTTGCTTCTCTTTCAAACAAGACTGCAGGTGCTGGAAGAACACAACGAGCTCATCCCATTTATCTGTTCCCAAGCTGCGCTCAGCGGGAAGCCCGACACCGCCGCTCCAAACCCACAGAAGGACCTGGATGTTTGCTCCAGCTCCATCACTCTGTGCAATAACAAACTGTCTGGGTACCTCACCTCTTCCATAACCTTTCCTGAGAAAGCTTTTTACTGAGATCTCAATGGTAGATAAAGTGAGAAAAGGATAAAGCTAACAGCCACTAACTTTTCGAGAAAATCATTGTACCATCATTTTCAGCACAGGAAAGGTCAGGATTAAGCTGGCAGGGCTTCGAATGCAAGAGCTGATGTGGTTAAACATTATCATCAAGGGACGATGGCAGGGAGGAAGGTCCGTGCCCTGAGCAGGGCAGTATCTTATTCCTGACCTCATCCCCAGCTGCACCCAGGTTGCCCCTGTTGTGCTGAGCATCTCCCTTAGGGTAAAGGGGCAAAAGTAAGGCAACTCCACATCTCTTCATTTAACCCTACCTTCCTAACAACAGACCACATGAATGAACAACTCCACACGTCCCTACAACAGGATTAATCTTACCATCCCTCCTCTGAACCTGATTCAATATTGTTTGTACCACACTTTGTCTCATTACCTAGGAAGGTGAGAAAGGGAATAGGATTCTTCAGACCTACTCCCAGCACCGATGATTTTGGGTTTTTTTTCCACAGCAGCAGCACTGGCAGAAATCTCACTCCACTCATGTGAAACTTAGGGGAGGAGTAAATGAATTGCTCTTTTATCATGTCTTATTAAGAATGCTCAGTATATAACCCATTCTTCAAATTACGCTCTGTAAAACAGTCAGATAATCATATTACAAGGTGAATGGAAGAGGAGAGCAGCACCATTAGTACCTGTCACTGCAGTGCAAGCAGATGTGTGCACTCATAATATGTTTGTTTCTCAACCAGTACTTTACAACTGTATTTTAGAGCTTCATATTTCACTAAGTAACACTGTGAGCTGCAATGATACACTGTGACGTTATTCATATTGCTGTCACAAATGAAAACTACAGTTCTTAAATATTTTAAGAAAAATTCAGCTACAACATTGCTGTAGTATTTCTTCAGCCTCCTGCCTCGTTTACTACAATGCAAGGGAGGCAGCAGGGCAGTGGGGAAGAAAGGAACCCCAAAGGTCGCACGGAGGCAGCGGTATCACAGAAGAAAGCACATCCAGACTTATGAAAAAGGAATTCTAGAAGCTGGAATAAAATATCCTCACCTTTCACTGATAAACAAGCATCAAGCACATCTACATAATATGTATTAGGCAGCTTTATTTTTGTCACAGGGCTCTTCAAGCTGAATGCACAAACCACTTCCACTCTGCTGTCATGATTTATTTTCTCACCCCGAGACTCCCAGTGAAAGGGAGTCCCGTATCTGGAGGCTGGCAAGCTGCATCCCTTCTTATTTCCTGCTACAGCTCACTGCAGGGGTGTTGCTTTGCCTCTCCATGCAGGAGATCCAGAATGAGCTTTGCAACTCTGCAGTCTCTTTTATCACCCTTACCTCCGGATTCCTCCACTGGAACAGCCATGGCTGCACCACCTGCTCTCGGGCTCTCCGTGGGGAGGAGGGAGGATGGCCACACAGGGATGTCCCCTGCTGGTCTTTCTCCTGTGGCTGTGAGGAGCTCAGCCACGCACAGCCTGGCTCTCACAGAGCCACGTTACCCTGAGGCGTGGTGAGGGGACGCAGGCAGACCTCACGTGTTGGCAGGGAGCTTTGCTGAGCGTGTGACGGCACAGCCCGCAGTGTGTAAGCAAAGAACTTGATGATGTGATTTCTCACCTGGGTGCTGACAACACCTGGAATCGACTGGATGGGCAAGTACACCAGTGTGAATGCGCACACACACACAGACAGGCTGGGGATGGAGTTCGGCTGTTTTTCTAAATCACTGCCAAACCTCCTTAAGAAGTAGCCGGTAAGGCAAGTCAGCTAATCAGTCCGCAGCTAGTATTAAGTCTAAAACAATCTCCAGCTGAAATGTGATTAATCCATGCATGACAGCTTAAAGGTCAAAGCTAGAATGCGGAGCTTCTTGACTGCAAAGAAAGAACTGACTTATTTTTATCTCTTCTTTAAAAATTACAGCAGCCATGAAGTGGCTCAAGGAGCAGAGTAATGAACGTCATAAACCTGCCTCATAAAAATGGCATTCATGCAGTAATACAGCAGGTCAGATGAGCAGGGAACATTTCATTAAAAATTCCCCTTCTTGCCTACCCAAGAGAGACTTAAAACTAATCATATAAAATGGCTGAGTGACACCATTAACGAGCATTAATATTTTAAAGCTTTAATAGTACAACAGAGCTAGGCTGTTATATCAAAATTATACAACCTTATTAGACAGTGCACTTGGTTGCATTGTACTTGAATTGTCAGCACCCTGGGCTGGAGATGCGGAGGTGGCTGGGAAGCAGAGCTGCTGCTGGTCTGCACTGAGCAGTCCTGGAGGAACCAGCACCTACACTGCAGCAGGGGACAGAATGCTTCACAGCGAGAAAAAAGGAAAGGCTGCTTTCAGGAAGATACTGATGGGAGAAGATACTGACTGGAGTTTGAATGCTTGCAATCTGCATTACAATTTCGTATAAAATCAGCCCATCTGTGCGGGTAGGAGAACATGTTTTGGGTTTACTTACAGCAGCAAGATGTGACAGAAGTGGACAGAACAGAGCCATTAGGATATGCACATCTCCACAGGCGTAACGGCAAAAGGAAATGCTGCCCACGTTCCATTCCCAGCACAGCTACAGATCTGGTCGAACAGCTCAGCTCAGAGCTTTGCTGAGGGCGACCAGCAGCAGTCCTGCACAGCACAGCCCTGCACTTCACAAACAGCCTCCAGCCTCACCTTATCTCCTTGTGGCAAAACGAACCCTCAGCCACAGCTCCCGGTGAAGTGCGTGGACTGGAGGAGGAGATACCGACAAACGCAAGCCACAAAGCCACTTGTCCATCACTCCCTACATGAGCAGCGTGGGTCCCATCCAAACCCCAACGCATACAAAACGTTTGCTGCCTTGCAACCCTTTGAGAATTGGAATGGTCGCTGCTCTTCGCACGGTGCTGTGCCTCTCAGTACGCACAGAACCAGTGACGAGCAGCACTCCTCCCCTTTTAAACTTTAATGATTTGTAGGACAGTAATTAACCGACTCTGACAATAATGTCGACTGTAGACTGCAACCTTAGCAGGCATCCTACCCCAGGAACATCTGAAAGCTCAGCAAAGTTATCATTTAAGAGAACCTCTTAATTACTCTAGCATTATAATGAATGTTTCTCATAGGCATCCAGCTGTTTTGTTTCCTCTTGTACAGAGGCAGAGAAATGAATTGCTCAACAACAGGCTGAGTGATAAGACACTGGAATTCTTAAGATTGAAGAGATAATGTTGATAACTGTGAGCTATTTCCCTCTCCCTAAATGCTGTAATTTTAGTGAGCAATTTAGGAAGGGATTTCTCAACCAAGAGAGGAGTGGTAGGAGTTGGCTCAGTATTGGTTACTTAGACAGTGTTTACAGCAAATTGATGCTATGATTTTCAAGAAGAAAAGAGATGCAAGGAAACTGCAGTAACCCAGTACTTGACAGTCTCGTCTTCGTTAAACACCGCACGAAACTCTCATCAGCACTGCTTTCTGTGTTTCATAAATAAGGAAGGAGAAAGAGCATCCAGAAACCCATCCACAAGGAGAAAGAACATCCACCAGCCCCCATCCACAAACACCATCCGGTGCAGCGGAGCAGTCCCCCTGGCGCTGCGCAGCAGCTGAGATTACCAGCTCTGCAGTTTGTTGAAGGGATCGCACCGAATGCACCGGTGCCTGGGGTTGTGCATCACAGCAGCGCAAAGCAGCCAAAGGGCTGTGCCAGGCACACCTCCAGAAGAGAGAAGGCAATCAAAGCATGAAATGGACAGCAGTGAAGGTTGGTTGGAACACGGAAGGGAGTGCGTTTGGTCTCGTGTTATCAGAGGACACCTGCGGGAGCCTCGTTCCATTCTGCTCCTTCACTCACTCAGAACAAACAAGTGGTATGACAGACGCATATCATGCTGCAAAACGGCCGTGTGCTGTTCTCAGATCACAAGCATTAATATCAGTCTTAAGACCAGCTGGCTGGGTTATACGTTTTCAGTTCGATACACCGATTTTAAAACATTACAGTAGTGATGCATCACTGTGACGTACGAGCAGGCACTGCAGGGAGAGAAGAGCAGAATCCATCACTGTGTGCCTAACAAGTCTGACACTGCACAAAGACCGTGGGCAGCAACAGCCCTTCCCGAATCCCAATGACATTACCCAACTGGAGAGAGTCTAACAGCAAAAACAATGAGGGAGCTGAAGCAAGCTGCCCATGCCTCTCTGTGGAATGAGGTGAAGAAGATGGCCTTGACAGCAAAAGCCATGCCAGAACGCAGTGCTGGACTGGAGGCCAGTTGCCATTGAAACACGCTGGGAATAGCTACAACTACCAACATGCTGACTGCTGCAGACAACATAAAAGGGGAAATATTAAGGCTGCTATATTAAGGCTTGCATAAAATGGAAAAAATAAGGAAGTTTGCTAAGCAAATGAAAGTTCAGAGTGACTGTTAGTGACTGCAAGAGTGCAGCACCCTTCGCAGGGATGCAGCTGCATGGGTGCTGCTTTGGCTGTTGGCAGCCAGGCTGCACACACACTGCACAGCGAACCCGGCGTCTGCAAAGGGAAGAACTTAACAATCTGTTTCTTCCGTCTCTATTTTCCTCGATCATTTGAAATTTAGATCCGACCTGCCTGTAAATAACCTTCCTTACAGTTAGAAAACAAAGTATCGGGTAAAACAGAACTTTCCATTTATGCCTGTTTTAGGATTCAGACTCTCCTGGGATTCTCATACTTGGTTACACAAGCAAGCTGCAAAAGCAAAGAGAAATCACTGCAAAGCAAGCTGACAGCAGTTCCACTCAGACGTCAAAAGAAACATAATTGATAGGACTGTTTGGAAGCACACAGGCTGAGAAGTATCTCTGACAACTGAAACTGTGCTAGAAATACGCCGTAATTTGCCAGATAGGGTTTACAACCCCATAATCATGGCAGAAGTTCCTCTCTCTCAATAGTGTAGGCTTGATTGAAAATTAATACGAGACCTGCAGGGAGCAAACATGCATTATTAGCAGCATGTAAGTGTAGGGTAATTGCCACAAAGTAGGTGCACGGTGGCTCTGAACTGCGAGAGGGTATGAGAGAGGTGGGACACCTGAACTCAGCCTGCCTGCAGCAGGGCCGTGCCAGGCTCACCCTGTGTTACCGATGCACTTGGGAAGCAGCTGGTCCCCACCCTTCTCTATACCTCCACCCCTCAAACAGGATACAGACGAAATGGCAAGTAAGAAAGGGAGAAAAGGGGTGTAATCGTTACGGATGGAACTGTTGAAAGAAATCAGCACTGAGCTGCTCACTTGCCTGGATAATTACTGAGGATGCAGAAGCCCCTTCCTGGCTGGTTCCTACAAGGCAGCAGCACTATATCAATCAAGCCAGACAGAACGAGCCTGTCCTTCCCACTCAGAAAGGATTTTGCATTTCCAAGTGTGTTGCTCCAGTTTAATGAAACCAGCGACTGCAAGCTCCCATGGAGCACTCCAGCTCTGTGCAAGGACACACAGAGCCTTCCAGCCTTTTACACAATGTATTTCTTTATCTAATAAATCAAGTCAGGCCTTTTTGAGTGAAGCATCGCTCCTCGTGAAGGAGTGAGGAACCGCCTCATTTGACAGCGCAGGGAAGGGGAAAAAACCTAATGGGGGAGCAGGCTTCATTTCAAGGTGACACTAAGCAGAGGAGAGGAGAGGCAGCGGATTGGTATGCTGTGAGATCCACGCAGGCGTTGGACATGAGATTCCTCTGAATTGAGGGAGTCTCACTCCATTAATTCAAAAACCGATTGAGGTGGAGGGAAAGTAGAGCAATATGCATTATGTATTTGTTACAAAACTATTGTGTCAAAGCAATATTTAGTGGTAAATTATGGCGCTATCAGGAGGAGGATGCCACATACATAAATCAATTTGTCTCCTCTGCTGGCAGGAGTGTGACAAAAAGATAAGAGCTCATCAGTGCCATTACTTCACCGGGCGGCAGGAGAAGGGACGAGGGGGTGGGAAGAGCTGCGGGGAGAGCCCGGCGCTGCCGGCAGGAGGGGAAGGCAGCAGCGAGACGTTATCTCCAAGTTAAAACAAAGAAACCCAACCCCTGCTAGGGAGAGGCTGCTCGGTCCAAACAAAGTTGTCTCTTCCCTGCAGGGAGGGAAGGGGAGGATGGGGACCGACTACTCACTTGTACTCGTTTATTTTTCTAAAGACGGCTTGAAAAATTGATAAAGGTTGGAACAATAATATTTTCTGTGGCAGAGAAGTATTAAAAAAAAAAAAAGAAGTAAGAGTTTAGCAGAATAAAGGGAAGTACAAATAGTGCCGTGCTAAACGGTAATTACGCCTTTATGGAAATATCCTGTTAATTACTAGGTCATTTTTTGTTTTACAATTGAGTTGTCAATTTGCAGTTAATTCAGGCCATGCCAGTCTAATAGCTATTTACAGATCACACAATTGCCTAGATGGGAGGAGCACGTGGCCCCCGGGCACCAGATGCCATTTTGGGAGTGCTGGAGGTAAAGAATCACTGAACAAACGCAGCCACCAGCAGGAAGGCATCTCCGGCAGCGGGCTGTGCAGTAACAATAACCACAGTGAGCAGAACAGGGCAGAAGCTCTTCCCCCAGCTCAGTGCTCGCTGCATTGTAATAGGATGGAACAGCGTGCTAGAGGCACTATTAAATAAAATCATAATTATCCCTCTCTTCTAACAACACCAAGCAGTTCTGTTGGCCCTTCCCAGGCTGTAAGACATCTGAACTCAGAAACTTCAAAAGCACTCAAAACTACCAGCACCATCAATGCCGTTGGGTTTGGGGTGCCTCCATTTAGCCCCTCTCCATGCAGGAGGGCACAGGGGTCCTCACGTGAGCCTGTCCTGGGAGGGGTGACAGCATCCTTACTCTGGTGCAGGTGCTTTGCAGTGGGGCAAGGGGCACAGTGTGGAACAGGGACATGAAAGATGAAGCCAGAGCAGCCTTCACCAAACATCTGGGTGAACATGACTGGCAATACAAGGGACCGGACACATCTTGGCTCATACAGGCACCTCTTCAGACCTCATGAGGCGCTGCAATATGTAGTACAAGTTCATGCTCTGTCTTTGCTTGGCTAAATGAAGGAAGGCAACCTGTTCTTAGCAACGCATCGAGACCGTGACATGACATGTCTTGCAAACTGTTCCAGTCTCAGCTTAGTCCAAAGCCTGATATCAGCTGCCCATGATAACTACAAACGGAAGCAATGAAGGGCAAAGAGGGAAAATACAAAATACACAAAATAACATATAAGAAACAACTCAAACACATTAGGAGGCACTTTATGAAATTATCAGTTTGCAACAGTATAAACAATTTTAAGTCAATTTATAAAAAAAAATTCCCAGAAGGCAATCAAGTAAATCAGGTAATTATATCCTGTAAAGGGAGATAACATCAGGAAAATTAGAAACACTTCTTCACATAAATCAGAGGAAGGAAAGCCTTCACACTTCATTTACTCATTATCACATGCGATGTGTTTCTTTGCAGGAGATGGGGAGCTGGCACAGTTAGCTGCCAGGTGCCCTGGATATCGTCTGTGCTTGTGGAGTGGCTGGAGGTCAGCTTACACAACGCTGTCAGTCAGCAAAACACAGAAAATGTGGCAAACAGATGATGGAGCAAAGTGACAGGACTGAATCACGGGGCTAATGCTGTGACTGCTGGCATTGGGAGAGGTCAGAACGGAGCCTTTCTCAGATGGGACTGAAGATGCCCACAGCTTTGGAGGAGGTTGGGATCTCATGCCCGGGTTGGGTTTCAATGAGCTCATCCACGTGTCACTGCAGCAATCCTAGTGACTACTTCCAGCAAAACCAGAAGTTGCGTCTCTAAAGGAAGGAGGAACCCTACAACTTTCTCTGCTTTCCTGTCCAGAAGCTTAGGCTGCTCACTGCCACAGCTAAAGGCATCCCAATGTCTTGCCCTGTAGTAGCCAACAAAGGATGGACCACTGACTGACTTTTAGGCAACCCGTTTCCAGCACAGATCTATTTTTTGATGAGTGTTTGGCATCATATTTTGTATCATAACCTCCTCTGCCTTAGGATGGGATCCTCACAAGCAGATTTCTGATTTCGCTCCAGCTGCTGCCAGTAACACCTGCGGTGTGCCATTTTGCTCCCTCTATATGTAGTCAATCACGGCACGCGTCAGTGTCTTTTAGTAATAGTAGCTGTGGGGAATTACTGTTTCTCTTTTCACCAGAAAAAAAAAGAACACCACCAATGTCACAGAGCTAAAGCACAGCACTCCACTCAGACAAGCTGCTAAGTATCTATTTAAAGTTAGGCACGTGCTTAAATTTCATTAAAATTAACAGGACTTAAAGAAAATGCCTTGAGCTAAGCATGCTTTAAGTGCTTTGTTGAACAAGAATGTACTTAAGCAAATGCTTAAATGCTTTCCTGAATTGGTGTCAGACTTATATTAAATCAGGGTCCTCACTGCTTTTCATTCCAGCGGGCCACGAGGCATACGGAAGAGATGGTGTTTAACCAAACCTTCCATCCTTTCCTTAGGATACACACGAGCTGTCCTATTTCCACTGCAAGCAGAATACATATCGAATGTCAGTGTGGAACCGCTGGTTGCCAAAGCATCCCTAAGACATGGCAGATAAGCCTTTTAGTAGTTAATATTCGTCCCCAGCCGCATCCCTACTTTATAGATTATCATTTCTCTTTAATAAAGGAAAACCCTAAATCCCGCAGCTTCAGCTGGAGACAGATTTTCATTTATTTGGTTGCAAGAAACCAAATTAAGAAAATTACTTTCTAACTAATTTTATAGTGCTAAAGAACATCTGATGATATGCTGGGGAAAAGCTTCAAGCTTTCTGGATGAAGCCATTAAGACATGAGTAATAATTGGAAATTTACTGTGAATAAATCTTGATGAAATTAAACTGCATTTAAGTATGTTCTATAAAAACCAGGTCAAATGGCAAATGACGAATGCCCTCTGTCACTCAGTGCAAGGAAAGGTATTGCATAGAAGCAGAATAATTACTTCCTCCCAGCACTAAGCACAGGTAAGTCTTCTTTTTCCTGTGCATAAGAAACCCCGGCGTAAAAGAGCCAACTCCAGTCTGCTGTACAAAGAAACCCAAATTCACATGCATTCCCACATCGCTGTGCATTAATAGCAACCATACTTTCAGATAATGGGTACCTGCAGTACAAATCATAACCCAGTCGCTTTGGGGTTTAAAGTGGTATTTATAAAGGTGAAAGTCTATATACTGGAATCACGGGTAAAATCCCTGCCCGACTTCCGCAGAGCGAAGATTTCACCGGCACTGTCGAAGAATTAATACTGTGAAACAAACACCCTGAGCTCCAGAGGAAGATCTCTCTCTACTTACGAGAACAAAAAATTAAAAATCAAAGGGACAAAAAGATAATTCAGTTCATCATCCTTCTACAGCCTTTGTCACAGTACATTAAAACAATAGAAAGTTACAAATGTGATAATCAAGTGTTTTTCTAAGTTAATCATTTCGGCTCGCGGGGCAGATTTTTCACTGGTGACAGATGACATACTCTGCTGAAATCAATAAAGCTGTGACAATTTACTCCAGCCGAAGGTCTGACCCGTTGGTTTCTGACATTCAAGCAGAATTGGAGGAAGAAGGCATAAATTTACAAGCAAAAAAAGACAGAGAGGAAATGAACCGTCCTGACCTTCGCGCTTCCCAAGTCACAGACCAGAGCACAGCCCAGAGTAAGGCAGCAGGCAAGAAACTGTGCTCTTCACTTACTTTGCTGCTAATTCCCAATGGGAGTGGTAGGAGAATAAGCAAACCAGGATGAGACTTGCCATGTAGAGATACAGTCAAGGCAACAAATTTGGACCAAGTCATCTTGGCAAGGCAGTGCTGGAGCCAGAAGCACAGGGCACAGCCCGCACTGCCAGCCAGTGCTTCTGAGCTCTCCTCTGGCTGCTTCCCCTTCTCAACAGGCGTGAGGCATCTACAGAACTCACCCCACCGTCACCTCACGCATCATGAAACAAAAATATTGTAATTCAGGATGAAAGGCAATGGTACTTCCTGAGGAAAGCACTGGGAAGAAGGAAGGTTTCTTTTGTGCAGCTCCGAACAGAAGCATATCATCCTTTTATGAGATTATGAAGCAAATATCTGCTAACAGGTATGTATTAACTACAGCTCGTTTTTCCTTCACAATATGTTGCATTTACCACCGTGTGGTTAAAAACAAAAACCCCGCTGATCTAAACCCTTTCAAGTAAGGTTTGCGATGCTGCCTGCTGCTCCTATTTGCCCCGTCACACCTTGCCACACAAGACAGGGAGATGTGCCTCGGGAGGCGTTCAGCAGCCCCATGGATGCTGCATCAAAGCCTTCCTGCCCCACAAGCTCAGGGCTGCCCAAAGCCTCAACGTTTTGTTGTAATCCAGAGAAAAGCAGACAGGACTTGACGTTACCGACCAGCCCAACAGACCGTCAGGACTTACCAGATGTCTCTGCTACTGACCTACGCTTTCTGGTTCGCAGGAAGGTAACTGTACCTGACATCTGCACAATTCATCTCTGATAATGCACAGAGTAATTGGCTCACGATGTTTCTTTCTCCGTATCTTTCTATCTCTGCCCATCTCTAGTTCCTTCTCTGAGCCACGCTGTCAGACCATTGTATTTCTTGTGTTTATTTGCCATGAGTACGCCATCGGCAGGCACTGTTAATTTTAAGGCACCGAAAGAGCTCTCTGCTGCTTGAATTATCAGTAGGATTTCTCGGCTGAATGTGGATGTTTAAAAAATGTATTTCAGAGCATCAAATGCTAGAAGAGAGAAAAACGAGTTACCTGAAAAGACTTTGCAGAGGGCTCCGAGCAGATCAATTTAGTAACATCTGCTCATGAGGAGACTGCAGCTCTTTTAGGAAAAGGCAGAGAGCAGCAGCCAAGCCTGCAAGCTGCACATTATACCCCTCTGAATACAGACAGGTTTGTGGAAACAAAACGTGCTGTTAGTGCAGCTACTTGACAGCCTCTGAGACCACCTGCTAACGAGGGTGAACTTTATTTATTTGTTTTTAAAGAAACGTGCCTTTATGACTGCTTCTATCCAAAGTGGGATTTTGGGATTCAGTTTGAGGACTATTAACAAGTGCTGCACACATGCTGGGGCTCTCCCTGGAAGGTCGTATCTCAGCAAAGTTGGGAACCAGCTATACCACTGCTCCCACTGCTTATGCTCGAGCTACTCCAAAGTACAATGTGCGTACTTCTTGGAAGGACTGTGTATCAATCAGGTCTTGGAACAGAAATCACCATCCCACTAGACAAACAGGGCTGCTGCTCCCTGGACTGAACTACCCAACTCTTGCTTTGCCTCCTGTAAAGGCTGAGGCTTGCAGCATCCTGGAATACACAGCTCCAGCAGAAAATGGCTCCTGCTTCAGAGTGCAGCATGCCTCGGTGGCATCAAACAGCAGTGCTCGCTTCCTTCTGCCCAAGCATTCATCAGCACCTACCACCAACAGAGCCGGTCACAGTCTGTTTGTTGTCTTCCAAGGAGTCAGCAGCAGGACGTCACCTTTACTCTCCAGGTTAAGTTTCCTCTCCCATCTGGCCTCTGCTACATCTTCAGAGAGAAGATTTCATTTACAGGCTGTTTGCCACAAAGGAAGGAAGCTGTCTGCTCCTTCTCTTCTCTGCAGGGATGATGATGCAGCACGCTTCCTCTGCTAACTATCTGCTGCTGCTTTGCAGTCTACAAGAAAAATGCCCACTGACTGCTGTCATACTCAAGAGGAAGACTTCTTTTTTACTTTTTTTCCCATGAATATGCTGCTCTCGAGTCCTCACTTGGATTGAAATTGGTACCTTCAGGGCAGCACAGTGGGACGAGCAATTAGAACAGAGAGGTGAGACTCTCCATTGCATTTCAGCTTTGTACAGAAGAGAAGAACTCTAGTTTTCCTCCTGTCCTCGCCAGCCATAAGGCCCATCGTGTTCAGACAGCAAATGGTGCTGCTCTTCCATACCCTTGCCTGGTTCTTGTTTCCTCTCAAAAACACGTTTTTTCATTGCAGCCTGCCAATGTGCCCTTCCTACAACACACAGTGAGGCTGTGTGCTGCACGTGCCAGGGATGGGGCGTGTTGGGACAATGAGGGACGCAAATGGGGGGAACCAGACCCAGAGCAGGTGCTGATGTCACCGTCCTGCCCGCTGTGCCCAGCCAGCCCACGCACACCAACATCCAGGAGCAGTGTAGCAAACAGGGATGGCGGGGGAGCACTCTCAGGACCAAAATTTTCTCTCTTCCCCAGACTCTGATTTAGAGAGCCAGAATCACCCAACACATCCTGCTCACGATCAAGGCAAAGGCAATCTAATGATTAAAGTCACCAGAATGTAACAAAGAAACTATTAATTATTTTCCCAAGAACCTGAGATGGAAAACAAGACCTAACATTTGCAGATCGAGTTCAGGTTCAGGCTTGTGGGTTTTCGCAGCCCGCAGCCCCTGAGCAGTCCTGCTGTTCTCAGTTCTGGTGCTGGCGATAGCCCACCAGCACTCCCTTCCACCCTCACCACCTCCTTTTAACCGCACCAGATTCCTTTGGCAGTCATCTGGGGTAGCGCAGAGCTCCGCAGGAACTCCACTGTCACGTAGCATTAATTCAACGTCCACTTATTACAAAGTGTTACGAAGAAATAATATGCTGTTCTCGGATGAAAAGATCGCATTAGAATAACGTATAATGAAGACGCAATTGTGAGAGGTGCTGCCTATTGTTCAGCATCTTATGGCATGAAAGGCAAAGCACGGCTTGTTTTGACAAGCGACTGAAATCTCCCCTTGCTGCTTTAACAGCCATGTTTTAACTGCCATTCCACAGGCATGGAAACGTTTGGTCATTCAAAACACGCTACTCAAGGATGGATTTGGACATACCTACATGCCTGTTTACGTATATTTTTAAACGTCAAATTAGTGTGGAAGGCTCATTTTCCTGTCTGGGCTGATGGGGGATTTCAGGGCTCAGTACCCAGCGGCCCTTCAGAGCAGACCTGCTGGATGAATAATGGGCAACCTGCACAGATCGCTTTTATGTTAGTGCAGAAGTCAGTCCAGACTGGTGGCTGGAGTCAAGCAGGACTGAACAGGAGGACACAGCCCTGAAGAACACCGGACCGCATTCAATACAAACTTGCTCCTTACGCGTTACCACAATAAACACAATCACTAAAACCAACAGGAACTAAGAAATAATGAAATTCACAAAAAAGAGGAATCGAACAACCATCTCCTCCCAGGCTTGAAAAAGTCATAAGATAATAATTACAAATGACCAGAGGAAAAAATGTCTACGTTACGTTTAGATGAAACTCTGACAGTGAAGGGCTGGGCAGGGCAGGCCGGTGGCTGCAGGTGGCCCTGGGCAGCCCCTCCACAACTGCTCCTGAACAATCGCAGGAAGCACTGGAAACGAAGTGCCTGTAACTTCCCTGACACCATGACAGTGACAAAAAGCATATGTCTGCTTAGCTTCAAAGAATGCTCTGTAAATGCTGCTGGTAAATAGACAGTTGTCTGAACAATTAAATCAAGGAAATCGCTCCCGAACCCACTGCCAAAGTTAGCACACAGTGATGCAGACACAGCGCCCGCTCGCAGCACTCCGATCCCCGGCACTGCAGCAACGGGAAGTGTGGGGCAGCCCCTCAGCCAGGGGGGCGAGCACATGGGGCGCAGCCCTCTGCTCACAGCCAGCGATGCTGCTCTCACTGCCCACCAGCTTCATCCTAAAGGAGGTGCCAGGCCTGGAAGCACTGATGCCAGCTCCCTGCCAGCAGCACCCCAGCGGGATGCGCAGCCTGAGCAGAGCCCCGGGGCAGTGTGCCAGCACAGCTCACTGCCACCTGCACACCGCAGTGCTGGGGAGACGTGCATTATCTGATGGCTTCATGTGCTCCCCGGCTGCACAGATGTGCTCCTGTAAGTTACCGAGAGCATGTAAAGGTGAGTGGCAGCTAGGAGAGCTCACAGCAGAAGGGATGAGGTAAGGGAAATGCTGACAGTAAGAGAAAAAACGTAAGATGGGGAAACGGAAAACAAGAAACTACTCCAGTCTGCCTCCTCCGTTAGGACTGATATCTCCTTTCAAAAAGGCAGCTGGCTGTCAGAGGCTTCAGCTCAGAATTTATCTGCTCAGGTGAAACTGAGGGGGATGCTGTGCCTGCTGCCAGCCACAAGGGCACGTGCTGAGCGGAGCGCACGGATCCCACGCTGCTACCCAGCCCAGCCCCGGCCGCACGGGGCTCTTGGCAATGTGCAAGAACCTGTGCTTTATATTAAGACACTAATCGCTTGAATCCTCCAGGATATCGTGAGAATTCCAATTATCTTTTACAATAAATGGTCGTGGTAAAAAAAAAAAAATAGCAAGGTGCTCTACTGCTGAAGGAAAGAATTTCTGTTTTATTTGAATGTCATCTGACCTCACTGATAGCATGGGATGTGTGAGAAGGAGCACTGGGGCCCTACACTCTCACCACCTCCCTTTGGAGCTGACAGGCCAGGCACTGCAGGGAGCCGGGTGTCCCACCTCACCTTGCTGCTGTTCTCCGTGACTGTACGTCCATACCCAACGTGCGCTTTTTGCTCTTCCAGCTGTACCTTGGCAACATGCAACTCAAACTGTCTTTAAAGGTCAGTCTTAAACCACGCAGCTGTGCACTTGGAACTGTAATGGTGCGCAGAAGGTCCACAACGTTCTCCAATGCAAATAAATAGCAGCCCAAGCTAAGGATTTAACACAGAAATTACCCCCTTGCATACCCACCGGGCTATAGCCCAGTGAAGTTGGTTTCAGCCTGAACTTTACGCAGGACTCCCACAGCAGCTTCTCGAGTGTGTCCTTATTAAACACAAGGGTCCCGGCCAGCACAGACTGCTCGCCTGCATTTCCCACATGATAATTTCCAACGAGCAGAGATCACTCCATAAATGTATTCCAGTGCATTCAGGCAAGATTCCAAACTGAGTCATGCTGGTGTAGATCTATTATAATTTCATAATCTAGCCTTTAGCATTTTCCATTTGTAAGAATACCACGGGGGTATATTTACTTCATATTTTCTACAGCCCGTTAGGTGAGAGTTACAGCTGCGTTGTCCAAAGCACACTCTAATCTTTGATGCATCCATTAGTGGCTTAAGAAGAATCGGACTGTTCCATCAGCCTAGCAGATAACGCACAAGCTATCATTTACACGTTATCCCTTTTGGCAATATTGTGATTTCCACTTGGCCCTGGAGTAATACACTATCGGTATTAGCAATTTTCCTTGTAAATTAATCAGAACCACCTAGCAAATAATTACAAACTTCTCTTCCAAATCTATTATCTTCAAGTTTAAATGTGGGCAGATGGCAGGCCTTAGGGCATGCTTTATTCCAGGTATGGAATTAATTGATGATTTCTCACATTATAAACAGAGAACTTTGTATTATTGTTGAACTCCATTTTTTTTTTCCCTCTCATCCTATTAGCGTTCGTGTTAGGCAAATGTCTGGCAGCAATGAAATGTGAATTTTAAATACTTGGCCAATTTCGACTCCAGTGCAAGTACCACAAGCTTCCTTCTCACGAGCACACGGATACTCCAAGCTCTTCTGTGATGCTCATCCTCTGATGGGTAAGAATTAATTTACTCCTCAGGCTGCCTGTCCTTGAGTGGAGTTGGACACTTCTCTAAATAGGACTGTGATACGCACAGCAGTTTCAGAATATAAATAGTCTAAGACATTTGGGTATGAAAATCAATTTTTGCTTCAAATTGATACCCTAGAGCTGAGAACTGATTACTCATTAATTAATTAAGCTTTCAGCAAGCACAGGATCTTTGGAAGCCCAGACAAGGGGGGAGGAGAGCTCCCGGAATACCTGGTCCTATGCATACATGCTATATTAGTCTTTATGATTTGAATTTCTCAATAAGCCAATGAACTGAGATACTATCACTCTTAAAAACAGTATGTAGAGACAGGCTCACACAAACTGCTCCCACCGCCTGTTTGAAGGGCTCCAAATCTCAGACTCAAGCATCCAGGGACTTGGGAAGTCTCCATTCAATTTGAACACCCACCTACCACGGGACTTATGCACGCACCAAGGTTTGCCTCAAAGGCGATAGGGTTGTCTGCATCATTTAAACCCATCAGATCAATTAAAACAATTTTGTAATTAAGAATGTATTTCATGCTCAATACCTTTTCCTCGGAACAATGTGGTACCTGCTGTTCTTTATTCCTCATAAAATGAGGATAGATCAAAAGTAAACCCACCACCTATTGCTTAGGCTTCGAGCATCAGCGCTGCGATGAGCTTAAAAATATCTACCTTATCTTAAATAAAATGAATGTGAGCAATTAGAGGCAGCAAGGGTCCACTATGAACACAGTAACACCTTAAATTAAACCATTATTATTTGTGTTACTCTATGCAGAGATGAAGTTCCTTCTGTAAGAAATAAATACCTCCTCATAAATCACAGCCCTACAACAAAGCACTGAGTGTTTAATTCATTGCTTCCTTCCTTTATTATTTTTCTTTATGACTTCCTCATTTGGAACTTCTCCTATTCCATCACTCACACAAGTAAAAACAAGCTTATGCAATTACACATCGCATTTCCCTCTTCTGGACGGAGGGGGAGGAAACCAGCTCAAAACAATTGAAAACATCAGAGAGATTGTCCTGGTTGAGACCAGTGACAGTCAGCACAGCGTGCCTCGAGCTGCTGCCTCCCTAGGACAACCCTTCAGCACTGCACAAGGAGATCTGAAATTCATATCCAACCAAGGGAAAACCCCAATGAAACAGAACTATTACAGAACATTTCTTCTTAGACATGCTCAAGAATTATGTAGGTATTAATATGAAACCTGGGTGACAGAGATGGTACGAACAGAAAGCTTTGTTCTTGCTTTTCATCTGAGGAAGCTCTGCTCTTTGTCAGCAATTCATAACCAACAAAACGAAATCAGAACTTCACCGGGTAAAAGACAGAAAAAGACAAACAGCTTTTAATAATGTATAAAGTTGATCACAGCGCATTGCTGAGACTAAGATCCAGTGCTGGTGTCAAGCAAACAAACCGTTATGATTGCACAGAAGATGCCTGATGCACAAGGAATAGGATTAATTTCAAACAAGCAATTTCACAGGCCAAGGTTCTCAGAAGTAATTAATCACATTGAACACCCAACCTTTCCCCCAGCCCATCTACTCAAGACACTCTTCAGAGAAGCCTTGCTTTCACAATATGATGACTTTACCCCCACTCTGAAAATCCAATCAGCTCTAAAAGCAGAGCAACTGACACTAAAAGCTGCTGAGGATGGAAAGCTTCTGATTTTCAGAACTGGAGCAGAATGCTTCCAGCTACCAGAGCCTAGAAGCTCAAGAAATAAGCAAGCAAGAACGCAGGGTTCTGTGGGCCAAATTCAGCCTCCTTGAGCAGGAGAATGCTGATTTTTATCTAAGTAAGGAAGCTCCTATCATCTCTGAGGCTCTTCAATGATCAGAAAGCTTCAGGAGATGTTTGGAAAGGGACAAAGACTTGTTATAACCAGAAATCGTGAACTACATTCTCTCAACAATGCGTTAAGCCCTTTGAAGACAAACAGGAATATATAACAATATGGTTTTAAATAAAAAAGGAGGGTAGATGCAACTCAATTCCATAATTAAAGGGTTAATTATAGGCATGATAAAAATAAGTTTTATGTTTTACAGTGCTCACCCAATCCCTATAATCTGGTCATAAATAAAAGGGCTGATGATAAGGAATGCTGCAGGCAGGAGTGCAACTCACCATCTTTAATGGGCAGTTATATGACATGCTGCTAGTACATTGGCAGTAAATCAGCTGAAACATCTTTTATAGAGTTCTAGTTTTTATGATGTCATTAACTTTCCTCCTTATACTTAAGGGATAATGAAATAAAGTCATGAGGAGGGATCAAAGGATGAGCCCGAACTGTGTAGTTTGAAATGGCCACAGGGGAATCAATTCTGCCCACACTTTCTTGCAGACGTTTTGATGGCAGAAAGGAGCAAAGAGTGGAGGAGGCAAGACAGACCGCGGCACTTTTGGCAAACCTTGACTAGCACAAATATTAATGAGTTGTTTTATGTGCAGAGTTCTTCAAGCAGTGCTACAGAGGCTTCAAAATAGTGCAGTTTTACAATAATTTAAACACACAAGGTGGTGGGATCAACACTACGTTGAAAGGAACTGAAAGACTGGGTGCAAAGTTAGCCCACATTACTGGAAAAACGCCAGGTACAGCAGGGTCGTCTCATCCCCTCTTGTAATTAGAAACACTGAGCAGGATGGAGATCAATAGGGTAATGCACAGCATACAATAACCAGCAGGCACCATTAAACTAAGGCAGTAACACTGGAAAGTTGTAGCAGTTATGATCCATTTAGGTCAAGTCAGGCATCAATCTAACATAAATGGAAGAAAATGCTGCCAGCAGACCTGGATCTAATTAAAAAAAAAACACAAAAAAACCCAACCCACCTTAAATCTAAGTAAGCCTCCCCCTGCCAAGATGCAGTCACTGAGATTAAAATTATTCCCATGGTGTTCCTATCAGACAAGCCCTATAAAGTAGGTTGAAGCTTCTTGCTTTTGTTGGGGTCTGGAAGCAGATTCCAGTGTGATCCCCAAGGGAGAATGGCTCTGGGCTCCCTTCCGACAGAGCCCAAGAAGAAACCTCTGATGCCAAAGGTTCATTTCTCAGGATTACCTTCACTGGAGGATGGGGGAACCAGAGCTGTTCTCACTTCTGGCACATCGTAACTAGAAATTGGTAGATCTAACGTTCAGATCGATACTTTGAATGTCTCAAATGGGAGAAAACAGAACTTTGTCTTTTTATGAGCAAGAACGTTTCTTACTGAGCCAGGACTGAAGTCAGAGAGACTGCGGCATTGCCTGGAGTAGCCCTCAGCTCCACTAATGCCACCAGCATTACTGCTGTGTTTTGCAAGAACGTTCCTGAGGAGGGTGGGGAGTCAGCTCCAGAAAATGAACAGTATTGCGGGGGAAAAAAGGAAACAGCAAAAAAATCCCCAAACCAACCTTATATCTAAATAATGTAGCAGCCTGTGTGTGTGTTTGTACATGCACAGACTCCTTAAGGAGCAGACACACATCTTGTTACTGTAAATGAGCTGTTACTTGGATGCTTCTCTACTTTGGAAAAGCTCCCCTTAACAACCAGAACCAACGTGGGGTGGGTGTGGGAGCACAGTTCTGAGCAACACGTAGAACAGGTCTGTGGGTAACAGGCTACATCAACACATATCCATCGCAGTTTAGAATCCACAGCCTTGTTTAAAAGATGCTGCCTAGTTTGCACAGAGGATGTATCCATTTTTCTAGGATGATCCCTAGAAAAAAGCACGCTTTTTCCATTCTAAGGAACGGTGTCCAACTGAGACACAGCGGGGAGGTGGGGTTTCTTCCCCATTATCACAGAGCATTTGTCTTACACATTAGCTTAGACTTGAAAAGGAAACGCCGTTTGTTCAGCACCTCCTGATTGCTCACAATTACAGACCTCAGACGTGATCCAAAACCCTGCGAGGTGAAGATCCTGCTCTGCCTGCAAAGAGGTGCGTTCTGATGGCAGTGTGCGACAGCATCCTGTGCTGGGGAGAGCCTTACTCCATTTGCTCACCTGAGCGATTCGTTCAACTTCAGAGGATCTATTTCCAAGATTAACATCTGCTAGATTTGGCTCAAACAAGATGCCGTGCTCAATCTAGGATACATCTACTGCTGCCGGCTTGCTGAGGGCAAGTAAAATCAAAACACGCCATTACTGCTACAGAATTGAGAGCCTTGCTTCCAGAAAACTGGATCCTCTAAAAACTGGGAGGCTGAACCTGCACTTATGGATCTTTCCTTACTGCTGATTGCTCTCTCACCCACCCATTCAATTGGAAATTCTGCGTCTCCCATTGAAGGAAGACACGCAGTACAGGCTGTTTCTTAACACACAAATTGTATGCAGCCCGGCTCTCCTCCTCCTTGCAGCCCAGCACTTTCTTTCACCCACTTTGCATAACTGTTCAGGAGATCTTGCCACGAAGATGGAGAAGTTAATTAGCCCATCTTAGGGATTTGCACGAGTATGTGGGAAGCTCGAGGTCTGTGCATCAGTCTGCAAACACAGCGGTCAATTAGCAAGAAGAATGTTTATCAACAAGTGCCGTTCCATTTTAAGCAACTCCTCAGCACAATACTAGATGTGCTCTACGGCAAGGATCAGACGTGTTAGTTAAGATGCTGCGGGTTGCTCTGCCCAAGTACCATGCAGCTTGCAGCAAAGTACTGACTCCACTCATCTTCCCATTCAAACTGAAACTGCCTTTCGTCTGATAAATGCACGCAGCAGTGCCATGGAAGGGTAACCATCTCCTGCAGACCTGCCTCTGGCTGCCCATCCTCCTCCCAGCTGCGTGCTGCTGCAAGTGCCAACCCGACAGCCGGTGCTGGAGGTGGAGGGAAGCTCTGCTGCTGCTACTGAAAGAAGGGAGGCGAGCGAACGGAGCAGCTAATTGTATGCATGGCAACTCTCCCTAAAAACACGAAACTGAGCTATCGCAGTGTTTCTTATAGGGCTTTATGCATTCAAACTTCTCTAAATGAGGGACTGCGCCATGCACTGCGCATTGCCATAGAGATGATTGTACACCATTACCTAAAATTGAACTGAGCCCGTTCAACCTACCCTGCGCTCCAATTTGTCACAGAAACTGTTTCCCTGGCCCATTCACATAATGAATGTGGATATGAAGCTAATGCTGAGGAAAATAAGCACCCTCAGGGTTATTTAAGCCTACCCTTCTCTGTCATTCCCTGTGTTAATTCTCTGGCAGTATCATACAGAAGTATTTATATATATATACAAAATTGAAGAGGAAAACGGGGTAGTGGCACATCAGTAAGGTGGGACACAAGCAATCTGCAGTCACCTTGCTGGATGGAAAATATTTTATTGCTACCTACGTCAGTATCTAGCAGGATCAATGATAAAACTTGCTTTGCTTTCAAAGAAGGCAGTGAAGGACATACTGGACAGGTATATTTTGTCAAGCTAATGTGTCATTTTTACAGAAAATTTCTCAAATTCACCATATATCTCATTTAGTGAAGTAGGAAACACACATCACGTTCCACATATCTCAGAAGCTCAGCACATCCAGCAGCACTCTGGATGAAGTCCTGTCCTACCAAAATGAAAGGCTCAGCTCTCGTTAATGGCAATCAAGTCAGAACTTAACTCCTAGCAAAGTCCCTTTTAGCTTAAAACACAGCCATAGGAATGAAGCTCTGCTACTTTCTTGCGCATACTTCCCAACTTCGCTCTAGTTTGGATTTAGCCATGCATGTTCCTGATTTGCAAGCATCCTACATGCATTCCTTCGTGCTGGAAAGCATATATTGCCTTGAAATTGTACAGGTCCTTGAACATTTATCCTACCTTAGCTACACTGCATGTTTCCAACTGTATTTGTAAACTAAGATAACAAATATTATGAAGCATTTCTCTCTAAAGAGCATCACGTGCTCAAAGCAAAGCAAACCAGCCTCTGTTCAGGACTCCCAACAACTGCAGAGGACTTGCTGTTCCGCATACCTGCCCACTGCTGTGCAGCTGGAGTCTGCAGCTGTACCTGACCCACAAGCCTGCTGGACCTGCACAACTGGGAGAGACTCATCACCACCCAACGGCAGCAGTGCACACATACTGGATCAAGCCTGTACTTAGCAGATACCAGCAGGACCAACGTGCCTTGAAAGGCTTGTAAAGTGAGAGGTTAAAAGCAGCATTAGTGAATTAGCGTCCAATTCCCACTGAGAACTAGTGGTAACTAGCATCCGCAATAAATACAAAGGGCCCGTGCAATTAGCATGCAGAGACAAGTGTGCAGAGGGTGATGTGATCGAGATTTAATTTTTAGGGTTTCCACAGAGATTGTGCCTATGACCCAATGCTGGATTTTGCCTTGGGTATTCTGCATCCTACCTACACGCACGGCAGAAGCCAGCCAGACTGCAGAAGGGGCCTGTCTGAAGATAGCATTTCCCCACCGCCGAGACTGCGATGCTCCTCCACACAAACTGCAGCGGTTTCTTCTTTGAAGGATTGCTAAGCGATAAGGACAAAACCTGGGACTGCCAGGCTCGAAGCATCACAATTCCTTACGGCTTTACAGCAGAACGTTAAAGACAGGATGAAGAATTAGCGGTGTCAAGGAGAGAATTTGCTACTGTCACATTTGTTTAGTTATTTGTAGTTACAAATATGATTTGCTGCTACCAAAAATCAACTAGGCTGTGTTAAAAGTGTAATTTGATGCCTGGCTATAAATCTCCTTAATAAAGGTGTGGCGGAGATGATGTTACCCATATATAAAGATTAATCTCCATTTAAATGTATCTAAATTCAGGAAGCCGAAGGACGCCGGCGCAGAGCGAGGCTTCCCATGGAGCTCCCCTCGCTTTGTGGCTCCCAGTCAATGCTCATTCTTCCTGCTGCCCGCGTGGTTGTACTTTACATTTAGCCACACAGTTCTATTTATTATTCTCACTCTGAACTTTCACGGCATCCCTTTCATCAGCTAAACTCCCCCTTTCGAAACAAACATCTATTTGAACAAAAACAGTCTTTACTCAGAAAAAAAAAAAAAGAAGAAGAAAAAAAAAAAAAAAAAGGGAGAAATCAAAGCATTTTTAGTGAAATGAAGTTTTCTGGACTGAATTACCCAGCCTACACCATAGCATGCTCAGCCACTGGAAATTATTTAGAAACAACCGAGGGATGGGGCCAAAGGCCTGGGGCCTTTATCTGAGCCGGATGATTGATGTGCTGCGGCCCCGCTGCGGGGAACAGCGATGTTATCTGTTGCTAGCAGCAACAGTCAGGGGCGCAGCGTGGGGCCAGCAGCGGCCGCGGAGCTGCGGCAGGCCCGCACACAGGGACAGACAAATGGGCTTTTCAGCCGGACAGGTCTCGTGGGGGGCTGTGACATAAAGGGCCCTTTGGAAAGGCTGGAATTGTCAGCCCTTTGATGGCCGCATGCTGGGCCATTAGCTTCTGTTACTAATTTGTGGTGCATGTGAGAGGGCAGAGCGGAGGAACACCTGCGTGCGGCTCGGCGCTGCGGGACGGAGCGGGGATAAAGGCTGCGGCGTAACCCCGCCGTCCAAGGGATGACGACAGCAGCCGTTCCTGCTGCCAGCCAGAGAAGGGCCGCTCCGGTGGAGCACCAAACTGTCTCAGACCTGGAGACGCAGAGAAACTGGGGAAATGCAGAGCTAACAAGGGGCCACCTGAGCACAGCACGCCGGGTCCTGCAGGATCCTCCTGGGCAGAGGCAATGTACTGCGGTGGGACACGCAGGAGGGTCTGGCAGGAACTGGCGTGACCCACCAGTGACGTGTGCTGAGTCTGCCATCCCTCCTTCTCTTCCATCCTTGCGTGCAGAACACAGAAACATGATGAGGGAAAATAACACTGCGGGTCACAGAACGGCTTAGGTTGGAAGAGACCTTCCAAGCCTTGCTGTGGGCTGGCTGCCCCCACCAGTTCAGGCTGCCCAGGGCCCATCCACGGCCTCCAGCACCTTCAGGGATGGGACCGCTTGTGGCTGGCTCATGGGCAGAAGCAGGAGGCCGCTGGGACCGGCGGTAACGTCCCAACCCCAACACGTGCACTCCTCACAGTGCTTTGCACGTCCACCAGCCCTCTCACCACGACACCCCAAGGTCTCCCCGCCCTGTGTCGGGCTGAGCAGCTCAGCAAACGGCGTGCCCAGACCGCCGGCAAGATCAAGGCGTGCTGGGAGCACGGTGCAGACCTGCCGCCTCCTCGCCCTGCGCTTTGAACGCAAAACCGCGCTTCCTTTGTTGGTTAGCATTCAGGATGCTGAAATTATAAGCATTCACGACTGCAACTTTAAAGATTAATATGAAGGCAACCTGTGTGCAACCAACCGGAGGAGGACACGTTGTGAAATAATCTGCAGTTTGTACTGCTGTCTGTGAGCCGCTCCAGTGACTAATGAACACGTTAACTTCCAGGATGGTTTTCACTAAAAAGCAGTTTTTCCAACCAAATGGCAAACTCTCCTTGAGCAAGGGGATCGCTTACAACTCTCACAGCACCACAGCATCACAAAAACACCGCTCGAGTGAAATTAAAGAGGCATCAGTGACCAAGGCAACATCCAAACCAACGGGATCCCAGCTCCAGTGAGGACAAGGAGAGCCCACCGTGGTAGGTACAGAGCCCAAAGGGACACTTCAAGCGCAACCTCTGCAGGTCTGCTCGCCATCAACACTTGTGCTGCACTGTGCAAAGCTGCCTGTCAGCCTTGGGACACCAGACCTCCAGCTCTGCCTCGTGCTTCTACATTAGCTGTAAGAACGTGGCTAAGAAAAGCAAGCCTGTGGTCAAGACGGCCTTATGTTCAAAATAAGGGGCTCCACCACTTTTGTGGTGGTTCTTTTAGAGTTGGTCACGAACTGAAAAGGTTGAAAGCCACCAAATAGACTCCTTAAGTGAGGAATGAGATATACCTACCATTAAGAAGGAGATTTCGGTAAAAGGAAAACAGATTCTGACCAAAATGAAACACAGTGTTATTAGAAGCATATCACTACAAATCTCAAATCAGAGAATGCCAACAGTAAGGCTCCGTGAAGCTCTGAATCTGGCTGCTCACTGCATCTTTAAGCAGGCGTCCTTCCTACATGTGCTTCCAGCTTGGTAGCAATTGAACATGTTTAAATATCTCAAAACCTCAACTCACGAGATCTCGATAAAGCCACTGTAAGCTGATTCTCAATGACATGTTTGCCTTAGATTTCACTACTGCTGATAAGAACTCATTTCTTTTAAAGCAAATTCTGACAAAATCGATCAACTTGAGAAGCTCTGGTGAGTGAAAAACACCATGCAAAGTAAAGCTGCAGCCATGATCTGATCCCATGCAGCCTGCAAAGCCCCTCTGCCTCATGTGCTGAACTCTCCTGGGACTGCTGCAACGTCCCACCACTGCCACAGAGGTGAAGAAAGCCCTGCTGCTCTCCTACTCACTGTCCAAGGCCAGCGAGGGAAAGAGCTACCTGAACAGAACGGCACAAGGATGTTTGCCCAAGGCACAGATGGACCAGAGATAAGGTTCTGATCAGATCAGGTGCAAAGCATGAAGCAGACATTAGGTCTTACTGCGGATCTTGCACTCTCCGCCCCTCCAGTAAAAAAAACCCACAAAAAGACCCCTCACCCTCAAACGCTCAAGAAAAAACCCATCCTGTGCCAAACACACTGTTCAGACACCGAACCATTTGCACACCTCATGCCCGAGGTTACAACCCATCCTGCCTGCCCCCTGCAGCCCACAACAAAGATCTGGCAGGCAGCCCCACAGCTTTGTTTCTGCACATTTCAACGCTACTCAGCCCCTTCCTGCAATCATCTTCTCCTCATTTTCCCTGGCTGTCCAGTATAGCAATGAAGAAAATTAATGTGAAACTGCAAACTGCCCTGCTAATTTTTCTTCCTCCTTTGTGAACCTGCCCTTCTCTTTGATCCTCCCAACGAGCCCATCTGATTGCTGATCCAACCACCTGAACAGAAACTTGAAAGCGTTAGTCGCCGATGCACGATGCATCACAGCACTCTGGGCCAACAAGATGGGTAATGTGTGGACACTTCAGCTGAACACATGCCAAAGCCCTTCTTCCTAAACACCAGACTGGTCTGAAGTTCATTTGCATACCACTTCATGCATGTTCAAACACTGAGACTTCTATTAACGCTACATTGCCCCAAACGACTTCCACTGCTATTCAGAACAGCAGTACTGCTGGAAGCTTTTGAGGAACCGACTTCCTTTCCTTTTGCCAGATTTTAGCATTTATTTCTGAAAGGCAGCTACCACATCAATCCTGCCAACCCACCAGCTCAGAGGCCATCATTCAGCTGAGGAAATCAATAGAAGCCCTTTCCAAAATCCCCAGATTTGTGTTCTGCCTTCCCCCACGATACTTTAAAACCCACCAAATCTGTGGATGAAGTGGGGCCCGCCAGGCTCTGCTGCCCAGACTTCCGCCCTGTGTGCCAAGCTCAGTGCCGCCAACCAGCAGTGCAGAGTACTAATTGCCAGCCTGCAGTTCAGCATCCCTCAGATAAAACGATTAACTTCACATCAATCGCTGCCCATTATACAAACAAAGTCACTGGGATAAAATTCTGCTGTAGAATCAATTTCTTTTGGTTTTGATAACAAATGCCTTGGCTTTTATTTCCCACATAAATATCTATTCTTTTCATTTATGTATCACGAGCCCATTGTACTGCAGCAATGGGAGAAGCCTCTGGCTCATCTTGTTTAGTGCCTGCTAGGGGTTTCTACACGGTGCCCCTCATCCAGCAGACGCAGCCCAGCTCCCCAGGCCTTCTGCCCTTCTGGTCAGGTCCTCAGCCTCTGCTCCAGTGTCTGACAAAGGAAAAAACACGCAGAACTTAAGAAGAAACGCTGACAAAACAGACAGACCGACAGACCACTCCTGTACGGACCTGCTGTAATACCTCCTCACATAGCCCCAGAAAGAGTGTTTGTGGCAACAGTCCCTTTAATTCCCTCCCCTCCCTGCTCTAAATAGGAGCCATAAATAGGATTTATATAATGAAGCTGATTCTGGCATGCCTGAAAAAGTTCTGTTTGCTAAGAAAAGTACTTGAACAAAGATGCACTGTGAAACATATCATTGTTTGTTTGTTCTGAAATACAAATATGCAAACGAAGACACAATATGTTTAAAAAATAATAAAGCCTTAAATAGCTGTCCAAAAGTAACGCAGCCAAGCTTGAGGAAAAGACGTGAATATAAAAGTCGTGATTATCTAGCAGTAGGATTAATCCAAAGAGATCGGTTGGAAATAAATACAAAGACAGAAAAGAAGGGCAATGCTAACCACACCAGAGTGCAGCACTGGTTCCAAGGCGGGCAGGTGGCTCCCCTGGCACCCCGGCAGCACACAGCACTCCGACTGGCAGCACACTCTGAAGCCCTGCTGCGGGCTGCTGGCTCACTGCACACCCAGGGGTCACGCTTACTGTCCAGAAAAGCAGCTGCCCCTTCCCCCCTTCAGAAACCTGCTCGTGGTTAGATTGAGATGCTGCTGCAAATATCACCGTGCTACCATGCTTCCTCGCAGATCCAGGCAATGGATAATGCCGCTGCAGGCTGCAGGTTAATCTAAATGAGCTGACACTCCAGTTCAATTCCTCCAGTCATCACTCAATGTGCAGGTGGGCGATGCTCCTCTGAGCTGGGGCATGCTGCTGGTGGGAGCGTGCCGAGGCCGGCACCTTGCCTGTGCCACCAGGGCACCTGACACCAGGGCACATGGGACATGCCATGTGGCACTCACTCTACAGCTTGCCGGTGGTGCACTCTGTTGGTGCTGGAGCTGTGGGCTCCTCGTGCTCCCTAATATCATCCCTCCATTGCTTTGAGTTCCAGTTCCGGCTGTACACGATCACGTCCCCCACCCTGGGCTGCAGGCTCCCCTGGACTAGCGGACTGTTTTGGATACGGTCAGACCCTGTTGCTTCCAGGTGACAGAAACATGAAAAGTCACTGCTTCGGTCTTATCGAAGACAAAGGGCTAGGAAGAAGAGGGCAAAAGAGAACATAAGAATAAAAACTACAAATGGCTGCAGTTGTCCAGTCCATGGGTAACATTTTAAGAGCAAAATATATCCTCCTGGTCCCTTCGGGTGTTCTCCATCCCACACCCTCCAAACAGGCATGCGATGACGCAGGGGTGACCCTCACAAGGCCTGGCATTCGAGGAAAGGCAGCAGTTTAGCCACCTCCTCAGTGCTCTGCACAACAATTAAAAGGAGCCTCATTTTTATTACATTATACTTCAAAGATGCGGTCTTGCCTTGGCTAAGATTTCACAGGAACTCTTGAAAGGGATGTGCTAAAATCATCTCTTGGGAAAAACAGCTCAGCAACAATAAAACCTGCAAAAAAAACCTAAAGCACCAGAACCCAACCACACACACGCACACACACACTTCCAGGCATTTAATTACAAAATATATGTGTATGACAGACATCAACAAGCCTACAGGAAGATTTCTGCTTCAGTATTCAATGCAGCTGCAATAAATATTTCAAGGTTTCAAATGGATGCTTTGCAACAGCACAGTTTTCATTTGCACAAGTGCCAGAAGGGAGAATTCAACACAGGCTCAAAGCAAAACCAGAGTATTTTCCTGTAAAACTTTAATTGGGAAACTGACAATATATAATCTGTACATCACTGCCTCCGAGCTGTTGTTAAAAAATTAAAGCTGTATCAAAAGAACTGCTTTGTTAAATTAACACGTTATGCATACCAGACAATCTGCACCAGGAAAGGAAATAGCTTTGAGTCAAAAAGCACTGATTGTTATGGCTGTCACTGCATATGCAGACAAAAGCATCTCCTACCTTGTACGCAGACACATGCCCCCACAAACATGTCCTCTTTATTTCAAACGCTGAGCAAAACCGAGTGCAGCACTTCCTATCTGTCCATCTCCACGTGCAATGGTGCTGGCCACCGCTGCCCATTCGAACAATGAGGACCTCAGGGACTGAGGCTCGTAGCATCTTGCCCAAGGCCACCTTTAAAATACTAATTTAAAACCTCGTTTGCCCACAGTCTCTCTCTAAATCTTGTCCAATATAATCCTGCAGTTTGCTCAGCAAATATACCAGGAAAATAAACCAGGTGCCCTAAGTAGTCTGGAGAATATGATGAGTACCCCTGCTCTAACCTTTGCAAGCCCATGGCACTGCCACCATATCTTTGGCTTCAGGCTCATCAGGCAGGCCGTGCTCTGAAGGGTGACTCACCACTCCATGCCCAAACTCCAGGCAACTGACAGCCTCAGGGAGACTGAGCCGCCTGCAAACACGGAGCACCATCCCTCAGACAAGACCGGCTCCTCTCATCTGTTTCAAGTTGTTCACCTCCAATTTGAAGTGCCAAAGTACTTTTTGAAGATGTGATCGATAGCACTTCCCCAGTATAACTTTACAGCCTTTGCACATGACGGTCTCTGCCGGCTCCATCGCGCACACTGAGAGTCGAAGGCACGGCTGTGGTCTGCAGTGGTTAAGACGGGTTAACAGTTTTGAGGCTTTTAAGATAAGAAAAATTTCCCTTGACGTTACAAACTCTTCAGGTGGTTACAGACAACAGTTTCTGCTTTTTTGATGTCTTCTCAGAAAAGAGCTCACCGAATTTTATCAGTCTCTGGGGTGACCATCAGATAACCAAGCTATTCCTGTCTGAACCACTCAATGCATCTCCACCTTCCTGTCACTGGCAATCCACAAGACAACCGGGGGACTCGAGCTAACCGCATGGCTCGCAGCGTACATGATTAAGTAGGTGGGAACTGATGCCAGCTCAGCTCGAAGTGTCTTTCTCTGCTAACCAGAAGCTCGCCGCAAGCTGCGGAGGGGAATGACCACAGATAACACACTGATACCGAAACCGTTTGGTGAAGCTGCAGCTTCCTGTTCGAGTGCTCTCACAATCTCTCAGAAATGAACCTTCAGCAGGAAACTGCCTGCACTTACATAGGCTATGTGGCACGTATTACTGACTCTTGTTTTCAAGGGACCATTTATTACTCTCTCCCGCCCTCTCCCTTGGCTCCCTAGAAATGATCTGAATCAGGGCTCTTAGAGAACAGCAAGTCCTTAGTGGGAGGGAAAGACGCTTAAAACAAATCTGTGACCGCCCTCCACCCATCACAGCTTGATGCCTGCCAGTTACACAGCACTTATTGGCCTCAGGCTTCTTTGCTGTCATTTCCTAATCTTCATGCTTCAAACTCTTTTCCTCTTAAACCAGCCTGCTACTTGGCGTAGATGCTATTAAGCAGCTTTGGAAGAACAGTGTGAACACCGTGGGGAAAATTTGTTTTGCAAACTGGAAGAGAAGGTTTGATTTAACTTTGATCATGAGCCTTATAATCACGCTTGTGTCAACATCTGCTTGTATTTTGCTATGAAAAACGCTTACAGAGAAGAGCCTTGTAAACATGAACCATTTCTGAGAACAAGTTCTGAATCTTTGACTCATCACAATAAGAATATCCCTCTGCATGTAACTTCTCAGCTGCTCGGGCTGCTGCCCAGGATCTGCGGGTCAGTCCTCACCTAGTGATGGCAGCAGGAAATTTCTCCCACTGACTTAACTTGATTTTCTTAACCAGGACACAAAAAAGAGGGCACACGGCTTTGGTGACTCACCAGATCACTTTGGGAGTTTTAACCACTGAAGCTGACAGCACTGGTTCATCAGCCTTTTAAAAATGATGCAAGCTTTACCCTCCTCAGTGTTACCATTTTCTCCCCTTGGGATTGTCCAGCGCCCAGCCAACAGCATTCAGGCACACTGGCTGTGCCAGGCACACCAGCCATACTGGGCACACCGGCCATACTGGGCACACCGCCTGGAGCTGCACTGCAGGGACCAGCCAGCCCATGCTCCAGCACAGAGCACTGCAGACAGGGCCTCCACGAGGACACAGGATACCAATTTCCCACCATTCTGGTTGCAAAACTTGGAATACTCACAATTAGTGGTACAGGACCATACCTAGAAAGAATCTATAAATAAAACCATTGATTCCCTTAAAATCTACATGTGGCATTTCTTGAGTGTGCAACTTCACTGTAAGGACCATGAGCTCTTGCTAGATTTTTGATTTTATTTTTTTGAGCTATATACTAACACCATAATCAAAAGCAATTTTCAGCTCAAAACTGACCTCAGGGTCACCAGACTCTATGGCAAACCGTTCCCTTTCGTTGGAAATACACTGCACAGCCAAGATGTTAGCACATACACCCCGGATGGGCCACAGGGCTAATTAAAAAGTATCTTTGGTTCTTGTGCCTGTTCCAAGAACTGTGCAGTAAAGCAAACTTTAAAAAAGTCATGAAACAAAGTGCCACAGAAGCAGACAATTCACACAAAACCAAAGCAGAGCTCAGAGCGACAAACAATTTTACTCAGCCTCAGTGCCTTTGAGCTCCTGACCTGTGATGAGCTGATAAATGAAAGACCAGCTGCAGTCACTGGGAGCTAAGCTGAACACTGGGTATTTCAAGGAAGTTAAACATTTCTCTTGTAGCACTAAGCCCATCAACCAACAGGTTTTAAAGCAAGATGGACAATGACCAACTTCTGGTTACAGCAACGACCGAGCTTTTGAATTACACCACTGCCTCCAAAAAGGTTTTACTCAAACAAATAGTCTGGTATGAATCTAGCACCTGGCCTTGCTGGCTGCTGAACAGCATCGAAAGGCCTCCCATCCCTTTGCAACTCATCTCTCACACACAGGTTGCACACTGTGGATTCCTTCACACCGTCTCCCTTGTGCTGCATTCCCTGGCTTTCTTGCCATTGGTCCTTTTGCATCACGTAAGCAGGACTGCTACACTTCCATTGACTTACTTGCCATAAGAAGGAGAAAGGGCACCTGGCTGTTATTTCACTTTCTAAAATGCCACCCAGCAAGTCATGGTGACTGGGGCCAGACCCAACAAGGAACAGCGACGCTGAAATGCTGAGGAGATAGGAAGTGAAAACTCTGACAGTGCCCAGAATTCCTTCACACAGCTGGGCAGGTCTTCAGCTGCAGACTCCTCTCCCAGCTGAGCGGCACTGCAGATATGGAGCCATCTCTCCAGCACCCACCCGACCCCTGCTCCCCAACCTGCCCGCCCCATTGCCCTGCCAGGCTCTCTCCCTTACACAAGTGGACGTGGTGCCATTCCTCCACTCTCCCACCTATTGCAAGCACAGGAGTGCTGCCTTTCTGCTGCACACCCAGCTACGTTCCCCAGTACGTTTGCATCTTATCATCCTGCTACACTGCAGCCAGGCTGAAACACCGAGTGAGAACGAGAAACCTCAACCTGCAGCACACAACAGATTTTCTTCCATTTGCAGTTTTTGCAGCAGAGCCACCACACCTCAGTATGCTACCAGAGCCCTTCTATGGTGTGAGATCTCACTTAGGATTGTAACTGTTTTGCTAAATTACAGTTGCATCTCTGTTTTCTGTTAAGGCAATGAAGATTTGTCTCTAGCCCTTAACAATGAATCACAGTTTAAAAAAGGAGACAGAGATGTGATTCAATTGAGTAAAGGCTGCTAACCTACAGGAAACCCTCCCTAACCCAGGGGTACGTAGGTAGCTTTATCATCGGTCCAAGTAACTCACCCTCTGTAGATCTGCTTATTTCCAAGCAGTTCAATACAGGGAAAACCATTTTAGGACATGATAAAAATCAGTTCCTGAGCACGAGGACAAAATGTTATTCCACAGAAGAGTGCAATTAAATATTTGAAATTGTACAGTGCAATAAAATGGCAGCGTTCTCCAATGCCAATAGCACCCACAAAGTTAATTCACTCCATCTCTTTTCCTTGTTCTCTCTTGTTCACCTACTGTTAAGGTCACCAGAACGTGTCATTCGTCTCATTTCTACAATAGCATTATGAGTTAATGCCACTGTTATTTCCTCTGCTGCTCCCCTTACACGCCGTGGTTTTGGGTGTAGGTTTCAGCAAGGGCATATTGAGATACGAGATAAAACAAGAAAGCGTGAACTCCCCCACCACGTGAATTTCCTCTGAGGAACCTACAGCCACACGCAGCACAGCAAACCCCAGCACCCTGCAGCCCTCAGCAGCGGGCTCCGTCAGCCCCTCCTCCAGGCACAAGGCCCCAGCACTGCCGATTCCCACTGCACCAGACTAACAGAGAATTAAAACACGAAACCCAAATCCCCGCAGAGGCCCTGCACTTACCCCCTGGTCACTGCCAGCTGCCCCGGCCCCGACCCACTGTCTGTTTGCATTGTCTTTCTGTTGGTTTTGGTAGAGGGAATGGAGAGAAAGGGAGAACAAGGCATGGTCTTGTAAGGAAAGGGAGCTGGGAGTAGACATAGTGATGTGAAAACCACTGAGACGGATGAGCCCAGTTATGCAAGGAAAGCTATAGCATATATATGACAAAACCTTAGTCAAAAAGGTCCAGAAATAAAGACCTGATACTCTCAAACTCTTTTGCCTTTTCTCTTCAGTAAGATGCAATCCTTTCTGGGCCGGTGAATTCAAGATGGATTTAGGACAGCTCTTCATTTCAGTGTGTAAGGCCACTGACAGCAAGGTTATCCTGCCCCAAAAGCCGAGGAGCACAGGGAATTTGGGGGACGAGTTTGTATAATCGCATCCTTCTGGACGGATTAGAGATCTGATCGCCCCAGCACTCCCAGACAAGCTGGAGGTGATGGCAGGGAGATTAAAAACATGGGCAAAACTCACACAGAAGTCATCTGCCCCCCTCCCTCCAGGGGCTCACGGCACCAGCTGGCTGCAGCCGCCCTGTGCTGGGGCTGCACGGAAAGGAGCAGGCAGCAGCCTGAGCTGCCGCAGGAACAAAGCTGCTCGGGAGCCTCAGGGGCAGCCCAGTGCCAGTGCCACTGGTTCAGGCGGACTGAAACTTCGCCACACAGGGCCCTTTGTGCTTATTTATGGCCGAGCAGATGAGTGAAAATTTATGGGACTTTTCATCCTAATTAAAAGCAGAAGTCATCTAAGAAGAAACAGATTTTCAGAAAAGGGAACTTCTAAAGGAAATGTGTTGTAAGGATGTTCATGGGCTTCAGTATTTGTGAAGCTGAAGTACGCAGTTCATTTGTGTTTGTACTTCTGCTTACGCTTTTCACAGGACATTTCAAAAACCCTCAAGAGCCCGCACAAATCTGGAATAATATATGCTCTAATTACTCAACAGCACTGAGCTCATGGGTTACAGCCAGATGCAGGGGCTGGCTGAGCTCGGCGGGCTCACAGCAGCCTGGCCCTGCCTAACGCAGCTCTCAGAGCAAACGATCGTGGTCTGTCCATCCGGGAAACGCCGTCTGTCCGTGTGAACTCAAACCTGGGGATGGCTCTTGTGAAGTGAGGCTACTGCGGAACACACACATACAGAACAACAGCAGAAGTCAATTGCTTTAGATTGACACCCACAGTTTTGTTCTCGGCTCTCAACTATTCCAGCTGTCTTACAGAGAGAAGCCCTTTAAAAAGCCTTCATATTTCCGTAATATATTCTCATTTTTCTATCTTTTTTCATTCCCTGCATTGCTATTGCTCTTACAGACCACACACCTCACGGCCTCTTTTTCTTTCCTCTTTCTGAGCATCTGTCTTCTAAGACAGAGCGTTGCTCCACCCGAAGGGAACCTACCTGCCATTCCTCTTGCCCAGAAAAGGCGGACAGTTACAGTCCCTCTTTTACACTTGGCATCACGGCAAAACAAGACTGATCCTTATTTTAGAATGACTGGGCCCTTATTCGTAAATCTTGTCCAGAAAGTCTTGCTCGTTTTGCCGGTCCACAGGCACACCATTGTAGGAAGTGCATACTAAATTCACTTCTTTGATCATTTAACTTTGGCTCCAGCTCAAGGAGTTTTAGATTCATAACAAGAGCCCTGTTTCCAATATTGATTTTTGGCACGGGAAAATGCTAATTTATCAAAGGTCCGAAAGAGCAATGATTTTTCCAGCCCAGCTACAAAATTTTACCTACCTACAAGGAGAGATTTTTCATCGGTGTGACAGATCAGCAAGCAGAGGAAGCCCATTAGTTACAAGCCGAGTTTGGCTCTGGTCACTGAGCACGCCTCCGCACCCATGAGCTGCAGCCACAAGAACTCCCAAGCAGGAGCAATACATGCTTCAGTGCAACAGTGCTGTTGATCTTAATGTAGACACCGATCTTTCTAAGGATGCTGGTCACGAAGGCAGCTTTGGACACAGGGATCTCTGTGCTTTTTGCACAGCTTGCATCACCCTGCAGAAGGGCAGCGGGTTGCGGGGCAGCGCTGACCTGGCCTTCCTGGGTTCTTTGTATGGTTCCTCACATCCACGAGCTGCAGGCTGAGCTATCTGAGACACCAGTTTCCTGTGCTTAACAAGGAAGATGTAAAATCAACAGAATTTGATGAACTGCCAGGGATGCGAGCGGGCCACAAAGACTTTGATATTTTGCAGAAGCTCAGAATAAAAATCAGCTGCCGCTGTTGCCAAGTGCATGTTACTGGTTTGGTTTAAAAGACATCTTCCAAGAACAAACACAACCAAACAAAGCTGCCTCGTCCTCCTGCACTTCTGCTCTGAGGAACGCAGGTTGCTTCACTGGCTGTCCATCCGCCAGATGTTTTCAAGCTTACTCGGATATTCGCTCCTGCATTTTATTCCTTTCCATTTCAGAAGAGGAACAGCTGCACAGACGCTTTATAAATAAACTACATAATTTTTTGGAAAAGGTTTTCTGTTTATTTTTTTAAGCTACTACAAACTCCCACTTCCATCCTTTACTGTACCCTGTTAAAGTTAGTCAAGTTCACCTGCAGCTTGGCTTTGCATGATGAGCTCAGCTGCAAACAGCTGCGATGCTGCAGCCATGAGCAACAAACTGCATGGGCTGATCTTATGTTCATTGTAGATACTTTCTAAGCATTTTAGATCCTAAATTGACTTAGGTATCAGAAATAAACTCGATAGATGGTCCAACCTCTGCAATGCAGCCCATCTGTAACCCTAGTTTCAAACTAATCAGTGCATTTTGGGGTAGGCAGGCCTCTCGTACTGTTACCAGAATGAAAACCCGTTCTGGCTGCTCAAGAGGACAGACAGACCTTCCTGACTCAAATCACATATCTCATCTGTGCGCGCAGGAAGTGCATGCACATACATGTAACCACCAAGTCATAAAGGGAATAAGATATGAACCTCTATAAACAAACCGGTATTCTATTTCTCAGCACAGCGGAAGCACATATGAAACACATGCTGCTGATGAGATAAGGAGCTTGCAGAAACAGTACAGGCATCGACATGTCTCGTGTTATCCACACAACTACACATCATTCAAAACTTTATTTTGGGAAACAGTTTTGTAAGGAATTTTGCCTGTGACATCTTCAGATAGACTGAGAAGCGATGTGCCACACCGCTGTTAGCACTACTTTCATGGCTCCAAATGCCAAAATGAAACCTAGGTGCAGCTGAGGGTAACCGGGGCTTTTGTTGACTTTGGTGAGACCCGAATTTCAGAGCTGTGCTAAGCATGGCCCTTGTTCAGGCAGCGCTGCTCTCCTGGCCTGCTCAGGACTCCCAGTTGGATGGCTGAAACTTGAGCTGAGACTTCTCATACGAGGTATCTACTACAGGCTCTAAGTATTCCTTCTGTGAACGCATCTCCTTAACATTTCTACCCCTGCTTCTGAAAACAAACTGGTCTGCAAGGTTAAGGGAGCAAATGGCAAAGCAAGTAGATTTTAAACAAGTTCATTAAAAAAGGAATGCACACAAAATAGTTTGTGGTGTTCACACAGCTGCTTATGGAAGCAGTACTAGCACTTCACAGTGACAACATATCATTGTACCAGTGGCAGTCTCCAGTGACACCAGCAGTACCAGGAGGGCAGCAGGCGTGTGCTCCCCACTTAGCACCACCAGCAACATGCTTTCCCCACAGCCGACAAACAACCTGTCTGCTGCAAACAGGGGCAGAGCCAAACCACTGACTTTGAGTTTTGCAGGCAGTTGCTTTCGTGAGAATAAGAAAACTGTTACCGATATATTATGGACAACGCCTGGGTTGGGGCCAGTCTTCTTGAGGCCACGGTTTGAACATCTCTCTGCCACCTGGGAGGATCTGCTTCCAGAGCGGGTTTGGGCCAGCGAGGTCTGGCAGGGTTGGAAGAGATAGGCTCTGCCTTATGCTAAATCAATTTAGAGCAGCACAGGAGTCTTAAGGGAAATGGCCAGCCTCAGCAGCTGGTACGTGGTGAGGCAGAAGGCGATTTAATAAGGAAAATGACAACCCATAAAGAAAAGCAACCCTGGCTTACACAGCTCACAATCTCAAAACACTGCCTTGGCACGTGGAAAGCTCCTACCTCCCTTAGCAAGTGATGGGTTAGGCTAAATAAAAGAAACTTGTCCCCACACGTGCATAGAGGAGGAGCTATAAATTTTCTCAAAATCATTTATCTGAGAGAAAAGTAAATTTCTTAACATTCAGCAGTGCTGGAAAATGGTCCTATGATTTACAGGCTTAGAGATCCTAAAAAAGAACTCTTTGGGCCTTTTCCATTAAGATTCAGAAAGCTGTGCTACAGCCAGTGGGAAACTGCTTCATTCCCAAGCCAGGCCCTCAGTCTTGCAATCTGCGAAGATGATTCATTATTATGTATGTGGTGCCACGGGCGTGCACGGCATTTTTCAGATAAACAGAAGATGCAGCATCTGCCTTTAGAAGCTTAGGTGAGTCCAGCTGTTCATGTGAGGGGAAGGCAGTGCTCAGCAAGTCTGCCAGCATAGATTTCAATCCCCATCCCAGAGCAAATGTTCCTCATCACCCAGTGAATTCAGCACTGATACTCACCTGGGATGCTGGAAAGCTTTTGATGGAAGGATACTTAGGAGATAAGTGTCATTACTGTCTAAAAATTTGTGACATCATTCACAATACTTCAGGACTTTTCAAGTCATGTTATTCTGTAAAGTGTCTGTGATTCAGTTGTGCTTAGCTTTGCATCACGTGCTTCTGATAACACACATCATAGCATGCACCAGCGTTACCCTTATCGTAACAGATATCTACACACCACACGTTTGTTATGAGAGGCAAACACAGTGTGATTCCAGGAATTTTCATACTGACATTGCTAAGTCACTCAGACCCCCTCCCATTTTGCCATTAATATATACACTAACATCTCTGTGCCTGCCTTTTTGGGCACCTGAGCAGCAAAGGTACCCAAATAAGCAAACAGCTGTACCACCTCTACAGGAGTAAACTGCGACTGCACATAGAAATAAGGGACATGTGAACAGAAATGGTCAATTCAATACTGCTGTTCCACTGCACACATATGACTGTATCACCAGCCCTGTACCCAGGACTCTCCTGTGAGAAGACCAGAAAACCCTCCTCTGATAACAAGGGATTTTGGTTTTCTGCTATACTCTCTTGTAACTTAGAGCTTGTAAACAAAGAGGGTATTGACTCTTTTTTTGTCCAGAGTGTGAAGGACACAATACTTAAAGCGCAATAATTTTCTCTTTGATTCTTGTATTTAATGCATAAATGGCAACCTGTATGGGGGTGAGTGGGAGAGAGGAGGGAAGCATCTCCCACCGATGTTGAAAACTCTCCACACACCTTTCAATCCTCAGGAGCTGACTCCCTAGCCCAAATGCACTATCCAACAACAAAAGAACACTCTCCAGAGGCATAAAATTAAATTCAAGGATCCCCAGACCCTTCATGCTCTCTCACATGTCAGACTGGTCCCTTGCCAAGTGCATGATAGGCCCGTTCTCTAAGCCTACTTCCTCTACTCTGCATTTCTTTCATGGCAGTGGATACGCAATAGGTGGTGTAGACCTCTGCAATCAACATCAACAGAAGTGAAAGAATTAGCTGTAAAATGACTTACGGAGTAGCCTCTTCCTGAAAGCGATTGAGCAGAACTCTGTGGGAGGAAACAATATGCCACAGTAAGTAATGCAAGAGATTCCGTGTAATGTAAGATCAGATCATTTTGTGATTCCCTCCCCCAGCCCAGTGTTACTTAGGGGAAAACTTCACAAGCAGAGCACCTTGAATTCTCTCCTGACATCCTGCGTGCTGCCACGGGAGCGACAGCAAAAGAGCATTTCCAGGGGAGGGCTCCAGAGCTATTTCAGACACGGGTTTCATAAGCTATAGCGGTGCTTCAGCAGCATCTTCTAACTGAGGTAAAGGCTCTCGGTGTGGGATACATCTTCACAGAAGCAGGGACTCAAGGATGCACTGGAGAATTTGTTTAAGCTGTCTCTCTTCAGGAGGCAACGACCACTTCCACACAGCACATGGGCATACAGATGTCCCTGGCTCAGCCAGCACATCTTGCCTCGCCAGCTCCAGCTCTGCCACGTTAACCACACGGCCCACTTCCATTCCCCTCCACGAATTCATGAGCCTGCAGCCTTCATCGCTGCAGTATTACCATATGACAGCTCTATCTGAAACAATAGCACTGAAGCACTAATTTATCATCTCTCCGAGCTTTAATAAGCATTCTGTCCCTTTTGAATAAGTTAAATTATATTGTTTACTTCTGCTTTTCATTCCAGCTCCTCCTGCTCCTTTCTCTACCACATCCTTACCTCTTTCACACGCTGCCAAATCACTCGGTGCTTTTCCTTTCTATTATACCACCTCCAGCCGCTTGGCTCTCCTTCCCCTCACCACAGCCCAAGGCCACCGAGCTGCTGCTTGTCACTGGCAGTGGCCTCCCTGAAGCAGCTAAATGAATTCCACCTCTATCTGCAGCTGCTGCTCTATGCCTTCTTTTTGGAAATTAAAAAGGAGCCTGGAACAGCGCGGCATGTGACACGGAGGGAACAGCAGCACATGACCCAGCAAGCACTCTGCAGGCCCATTTCCAAGTGTGATTTATAATCACGACGCCCTCGCTACGTGACTGTATTAAACCAGATTCAGGGAGCCTCAGCAGTCCCATTTCCAAGACTGACATTGCAGTGGGTACACCAAAGGCTGAACAAGAACACTGACGCACTGCAGGCGGACTTCAAAGACTGCCTCTCTTCCTGCAGCAGCACCACGTGTTACTGTGGTACTCAACAACCAAAACAGCAAAGCACCTCCAAAAAGACTGATGCAAACTGACCACGGGCTACTGCAAACACCTGCAACTCCTCACCTGTACAACAGGACCCTTCCTCGCTGCCATTCTCAGAGCCCTGCCTGGCACACAGGTCTCCGGAGATCTCTGCTCTGTGGGAAAAGGGCAGCTCCAGGGCAGGTCCAAGATGCCAGTAACATACGCTTTATGGGGGCAAACCTTTGGCCTTTTGTGCATCACACATGGATTTGGCCTCCGCCTTCAAGCCGTAAAAAGCTACAGAGGTATTTATAAAACATCTTCCATCTAAACTGCCCAGAAACTGCTACAGATCGATGAAACGAAGGGAAGCAACACTTCTTTCTTTCTGAGAACCTGAAAGGAACCTATCGCTCCTCCTAAATACATAAAAAAAATGACGGCTGCTCCACCACTCACCCTGAGCACACAGATGGGAGAGGTGGGAGGTGGAAAGCAGGACGGACGGCGCTTCCTCCTCTGCCCCTCACTCAGCTCGCTTCTAACAGACCAACAGAGTCTAACAAATTGGAAATAATAACCCAAACCAGAAACAGGAGGTTTCATTCAAAGCCTCTCCCCTGGGAGGCAGCCCCTCCGAGCAGCCTCGCTGTAACGCAGTCTTTTTCAATCTCAGTGACTTGCGGACTCCCCAGATACTTTCCAGGCACAGAGCAGACCCCCGGCTGGCAGACCCAGGCACGCCAACCGCAGAGCCACGTTGCTGAGATAACGGCCCGGCATCCCAGGCTGCCCAAGAGCCCCAGGAATCTGCAGGCCAATGATTTAAAACCACCCAGCAGAAAAGAATAAACAATTGCTGAATAAAGGGTTACATCAGAAATAATTAAAACAGAATGGCAATTCGCGCTGGCATTTCTCACATCTAAGGACCGCCTCCTCCCTTGCAAGTTTTAACATTGCATTTCCTGGAAATCCAAGGGAAAAAGTTGGGGTTTTTTTTCCTCCCTCAGAACTTGTATTATGCATATAAAGTCAGAAGCTGGTGAATACTTGGGATTCAACTTGTAAAATTCTTTCCAACAATCAGAGCTGTTTGCTCACATTTTTCTGCACATCTAACAAACCGCTGTTGCCTTCTTGGTTAGCTGGGAACGCTGGGGGCTCTTTTGGAGGATCCATACCAAACTGCCACATGGAGAAGCTCTGAAGTCCCCAGTGAACATCAGCTATGAGTGCCAAAGCAGAACAGTTTGCATGCAACTGCGGCGGATGTTCCTAAAGAGAATATCTTTTGGGGTTGATATAAACATAGCTCAATCCATATGCCTCAATATCCACATCAAATAAGAGGGAAAATGATCAATAGTAGCTGCAAATGTAAGAAATCTTAGTGGAAGTTTAACTTGGACTCTACCCAAGCTGGGAGAAACCTGTGGTGGTGAATGCAGGCCTGTCTGGCAGGAGCAGTTACTGGGCAGCCTGCAGCTGCAGCCTTGCGTGGCTGCTGCCATGCCAGCACTGGTGGCCCTCATGCCTCTCTCTGCACTGTCCAGAATACCTGGAGCTTCCAAGGGAGCCTGGTACACTAGTTAGGGGCAAAATGAGGCTGGTCTGTGCATTTAATGATGTATAAGTGGAACTACAGTGCCAGGTGGCATTTGTGCATAAAGACAAATGGCTTATAACGTTTTGCAGATGATGTGCTCTTTTGCAGCTAAAGATTTTTAGCTGCAAGGTTAAAAACAAAACCAGACAGCATAGACAAGACATTTCAGTTATGTCACAGAGTGAATTATTTCTACTCTGGGATAGCTCTCCTGTTAATTACATTGGTTGTAAAAAAAAAAATGCACCTTTCTGGCAGCAAAGACAAAATCCCACTGTTGAAAAACTCAACTATTCCCACACCAGCGTCCTTCAGAGTTGGAGATGTGCTGCAATTTTATTTAAGAGGTCTCTTCTTCATTCATTACAAATACCACAATTGCAATCTAGAAGAGAAAATCATGACAAAACCTCACTGACAACCTTCAGCAAGTTTTTCCAAGCTAGTCTACCAAACTGATGGGAAGTGTTATTTCCCTTGCATACATGGCCTTCCCCTGCTCTTATGATGCAAAACAGATCAAGACTCATGGTTTGATGGGGAGTCTTACAACGATCCTCTTGCTGCCTTTACTTCACCAAGCTCTAAATCCCTTACTCTACTTTTCTAACCAGGGATCAGATTCTAGCATGGTACGTACAGGGGCAGCCACTGTCCATCGTTTCCCAAAAGTTTGCAGATGACAGTTCACTAGTGGGGATCTCCAGGCTCCATTTTAATGACTTGGATGTAGGACTAAAGGGTTTTTTGAGCAAGTTTGCTGATGATAAGCAACTGGGAGGAGCTGCTGACTCCACCAAGAGTGGAGAGGACTTGTGGAGAGATTTAGACAATGAGAGCTGGGCAATCACCAACAGCACAAAGTTTTATGCAGTCGGTCTTACGAAGAGTGGCTGAGGGGAACTGGGACTGTTTAGCATGGTAAAGAGGAGGCTCAAGGCAGAACTCATCTGCGCTCTCCTCCAAAACGAGGTTGTAGCGAGGTTGGGGTCAGCCAGCTCCACCTTCCCCAGATAACAGTGACAGTACAAGAGGTAATGGCCTTAAGTCACGCCAGGGGAAGGTCTCTTTTCTCTTGTGACAGCGATAGGACCTGAGGGAATGGCATGAAGCTGTGATATAAGAGGGTAAGGCCAGATACCTGGAAAAGGTTCTTCACCACAGGGTGGCTGGGCACTGGCACAGGCTCCCTTGAGCAGCTCTGAGCTGCCCAAGCTCAAGAAGAGTCTGGAGAACGCTCTCAGTCCTGTGGTTTGATTCTTGGGTGCTTCTGCACAGAGCCATGAGTTGCACTCCATCCTTACAGATCCCTTCCAACTCGAGATATTCTGAGGCTCTATAACATATCGCCATTCCAGGCCTTCAAAGAGCTCCTTCAGGGTGCGACCCTCTGCAGCATCCCTGTGCTCAGCCTTTCCTGGTCTGAATCACATTCTTCTGTCCCGTCGCACCTTGCCCAGAGCTGAGACCAGGCATCTCACCGTTTGTAAAGAGGATAAATGTGGACCTGCGGTGCCACCGTGGTCCAATTCTCACTTCAGTGGATCTTTCGATCATGCTTCTGGCAAGGTACTTCAGCCTTAGGCGCACGTAATGGACCTGCAGCTTTGTGCCCTGCCGCTGCTTTAATCCCATTGCCCCAGGAGGGGAAGCATGGTACAGAAAGTAGGAGGGAAGGGGGAGATAGTGACTGATGGCACACAAAGAAAAGCAGATCACAGCAAACCGTTTGAATTAGAAACCACAGAAATTATTTTGTATTCAACTACCAGAGAGAGAATTTTATATCTAGTCTCTACAATATGCTAGGCACTTATCAAAGAGCATTCACAGAGAGGAAAATCTCTCGATTTCCTAAAAGACTGCTGCCTGTTAATACATTTAAAGAAAAACAAACAAACATACAAAGATAGGATGATGGAAAATCTGAACAGACAGCCTGGGGGATGGGAGATGAGAGGAAAAAGCTCTGAACAACTTAGTAGCAGGGCTTGCTTTTTTTTTGTTTTGGTTTTTTTTTTGCCTTTTTTTGTTCAGCTGAAGTCAATCCCTTGAAAAGGAGAGTTTTGACTCGTAAGTGGCCAGCACCTCTTGCAACATATTTCCTAATCAGTGAGTATTTACGGTCGATATTTTATATTTCCAATTTCCCCCTAAGGGCTCGTGAGAAAGCAGCACACCTGCCAACCTTTTCAGCTGGGCCAATAATTGCCAATTTGCTCTTTGCCTTAGTATATCACTCAATTTAGCCCTGGCTGTGCCCTGCATACATCCTCATTCATCTCTGTGCCCCCATGACAATTAGAGTGTTAGCTTCAGCTAACTAGGGCAACTATTCTACTAGGGTTGGAAGACAATTATTAGTCTATTTTCCCATCTTGTGGCAACAAAATTGAGAATCCATGACAATTATATTCAGCAATTCTGCACTCTGCCGCCTGCTCCCCCTCCTTGCCCCCACCTTCCGAATATTTCAAATTACCACAGCTCTACTACCACATTCAAATTTTCCATGTTCACAGGGAGTGAGGCTTCTATTTAAATGATAATGAGGGACGATCCATTCAATTTAGCGAGGGAGAAAATCCATTAAAAAGCAGGCAGTTCTTAAGCTGATGGGTCAAGGAAAAGATAAAACCCTTTTTTTTTTTTTTTTTAAAGCCATTATACAAGGCTCCGTGTGGATTTTTGGACTGCTCGGGACATCAGAAAAGACCAGGACAATTATGGAACACGGGGAAAGCCAAAACAAAATGCCCAAGCCTTCCACTTTGACTTGGGTCAACACAACAAAATAGCGGTATGGCTTATCTGGCTCTTAATTCTCCGGTAACTTCCAATTACCGCACTATGAAAGACAGCAGAGGAAAATCCCATTCTGGAAAAGGGCTGTTGACTCTGAGCTGGTTGTAGAGGACTCGAGAGTACACGAGCAGCAGGGATGTCAGCTTAGTAACAGGTTTTAAGGGAATTTTACATCAACACTGGGAACACAGACAAGCGGCAAATTCCCACCCCCTGCCCCCCGCACCACCGTATCAGCTGTGCAGACCTGGGTTAAAACTTGTCTGCTATCCTGCTCAGAAGTTTCATCATCCCAAGGACAAGATCAGCCCCAACAAATCACACCTCTGCAGCCAAAGATGACTTCACCAGATGATGGTAAGCATTTGTTCCCGGTGACCCATAATAAACGGCACTCAGCGTAACGTCTGGAAAGCAGGGGCTGCGGAGCACTACTGCTGTTTTTCCCCGAAGTTGCAGCGCCGTCCCCTCGTGGAAGTTGCACTGTGTCAAAGCGGCGGCAGAACGCTCCCATTCTGTGGCTGACGGCGGTGTGAGCGTGCCCGTGTGTGCAAGACACAATCAATCACTGGCTTTGGTTTTCTTTAGAGTGCAATTACTTCACGACAGACCAGGCCACCTCTTGACTTCACGGTCCATTAGAGACTAATGACATGCATTAATGTAAATAAAGAACAACTTACTGGCATCCCATTGAACAAGTCACCGCTAGAAACAAATCACACGGAGGAGCTAAAGCTGTTCATAATAGCACCTTCCCAATGGAGCCCACAGTGCGGCGCGGGGAGGACTGCGGTGCTCCAAAGGCGGCAGTGCTGAGCGTGCAAACTGGCACTTTCAGACACGCATTTCCCACCACACCTGCTGCGTGCTGCCGCGCAGCAGCCAAACCTGCTGCCTCCCGCCTCATTTACCACATTGTTCGCCCAAGTTAATGGGGACAGGGATGGGAGGGAAAGGCAGCATGAAAACCAGTCCTGCAGGCCAAATGCACCAAGGAACAGCAGGAGAGCCACTCGGCGAAGAGCAATAACGAGCCCAGGTGCCTCCTGGCACAGCACATCCGTCTGCAAGGAGTGCAGCCACACCTCTGCAACCGCATCCTAAGAGCTCCATGCATAACCCCTAACCACGAGGAGTACCGCCCTGCCTTCCCTGCACAGCCCTCCTTCCCGGCAGCTTCCCCACACAGTGCCACGCAGAAGGCCTTGCACCACTTCAGCTGCCCACCACTCACAGAAGCCACGTGCCGGGTTACACAGCTTCACAGCAGCACGAGGACCGGGGTCACAGCACAGATCCTGCGCAAACTGAATCTCTGCAGCACGGCATCCTCTGCTCGCCCTTCCCTGCTCCCTCGCACCAACAACCCGCTGCCGTGCTCCTTGGCACGCACATGGGGAAAACTGCCCGACTGCACCCGTGGGACTTTCTGAGACTTTCTGACAGTCACTAAATAGACTACAGAACATTTACTGGTATGCAAGGAAGCGTTGTACGTAATTAAAGCTAAATTGCACTCGTCATGTAATGAACGAAGAGCATTCTGTGATTCACGAACCTTACTTTTCAAACTGTTTAATTACTAATTTGAAAAATTCTCATTTGCAATGGGTCGTCGGGTCACGAGAGCGACTCCAGCAAAGCTCAGAAGCGTGCCCTGGCCTCCAGGCACTGCCCAGACATCCCCACTGACCAAGAAGAAAAAGAGGGCACCTATTTCCCACTGAATTTCACTGGCTGATTATCTGCCTTAGAAGGTTTGGAGGGAATTAGGCGCTCACGCTCCATTCCTACAGGCGCTGCCCGTAACTCTGGGGGCGAAGGGAAAAGAGGAGAAAGAACTGCAAGTGCGCTGGCTTAACAAGGAGAGGCTCCAAGACCGCTTAATGCTTTGACCTGCGCTCATGGTGGGGTCTGGCCGCCTTATTCCTCTCCCACACCCCCACATCGCCGTGCTGCCAGGCTCTGCGCTCACACACCTGTCGAGAGCGGCCACGGGGAGGAGAAGGAGGGGATCGCATCGAAACATAGATGTACGTACACAATGGGGATCGCTGCTGCCTGCCAGCCCCACTGAAGGTGCCCCTCAAGGGGGGGTGACGTGCCCCAGGGCCCCCCGCCCACCCCCAGGAGAAGGGGCTGCCGCTGCGGGGCACAGCTCACAGGATGGGGCCGCGTCGCTCCTCCTCCCACTGCGGGGGCTGTTTACAGTCCCCATTCACACTCCAAACATGTAGAGAGAATTTTCCCCCGTCACATTTCCCTGTCAGAGCTGTCAAGCTGAATCCCGCTTTAATCTGCCAAAAGCACTTTTCTGCTGACATTTTTAATAAATACTTTCAGCTTTTAAACACATTTGTGGGAGCCATTTTTCCCCCTTTTTCTCCCTTCTCCTGCTATAGAATGGGCTCTGAAAGCCTTAATAGCAAATACATTACACTTATCAAAGGCTTCCCCCCCCCTTCCTTTTGCATCCTGAAGCGGAGGTAGTGTTTTCAATTTTAAAGCTAAATTAACTGTCCAATTGAATTTAGCTGGTGTGAGCCGTTTTCTGTGACAGGTTTTAGTTATGAAGCATATTTTACATTAATAGAACTCAACATGAAAACCACTCGCTCTGGGATTTCTGTGGCTTGCCATTGAAATGGCAAATTTAATATTTCAGACATGCTCGTGCCAGCGTTTGATTATTGTTCTTCATTTAAATCTCTCCTAACGGGAAAGGTCCTAATTAGTAAAAAATCATGTTTTAATGAAGGCGAAATGCTAATTGCTAACACAAAAAGCCTTCATATAAAATTATCCCAGCACTGCCATTGATTTCTCGGTGACTCAAAAGCCCATTTGTGTGTTTACACACGAAGGCACCGTTTGCTTTTGTTTTATCATAACATTTCACTCAACATACCATCAAATTTCCTGAGAGAATGACAGCTCTCCCCCCAGAACCTCCCATATCTTGGAGGCAGGAGGCGTAAAATTAGACGAACTGACTTCGCACCCAAACTACGCAATTACGCGCAGGAGCTAAAACCAAAAATACTGTAAAAAGCTTTTTAACGCAACTTCGTGGAGAAAACACAACAAAACATCAAGCCGCTTTTCCCCGAGGAATAACAATTCCATTTTGTTTTCCCATCTCTGATCTTTCGCTTATCATATTATTTGCACCGTGATTATAGTGTTTGCGAGGCAGCTCAACCACTTATGCCATAACACTCAATCATGACATAAAAAAAAAAGTTATTACACAGTGACCTCTGGATGCCAACATTTGTTCAGCAAGATTTATGAAAAGCCGTGTCAGCAGCGGGAATTGCTGCAGCCAAGCGGTGCTTTCTCCTGAACGGTACTTACATCACTGAGGCGGTCCCTGGAGCTGCTCCGCTGAGAGCTTGTGGCCTCCCTGATGCTGTCCTCCTCGCTATTTCTGCCACTTCTGCTTGTGGGGACCTTCATCTAGAGGGAGAAGAAGGAGGGGGAAAAAGGAGATTTTTTTCAAGCACTGCCACCCGTTCCTGAGGTCACCGACAGCGCTTCGCAGAGTGCCGCTCCTAAGCCCGTGGCAGCGCGGAGGGGACGCTTCCCAGCTCACGGGGCCCCTCCGAAGTTGGCCTTCACCATAAGTGCCCACGGGCAACTCCTGCCGCCAGGGCAGGACCTCTGACCACCGAACTGCCCCTCCTGAAGTTTGCTTCTGTTCGCACATCACCTGCTAAGCGAGAGGCGACAGCGTGGGACACCACCTAACTTCCCACTGCCATCCGCATAGCGCGTTGCCGGGCAGGAGGAGGATGGGATGGATATGTCATTCACGGCTTCCTTCCTGGGCTCATTTACTAACAAATTATTCTGTTAATTCCCTTGTGAAATATTGGGTGGAAAGAAGTGTTTAATTTGTTAATAGGTTCTATTCATATCAGTTTGGTTCAATTTAAATTACACTATTTAAAATGTCGGCTGTATAAATTGGTACTTCTAATGGCAATAAAATCCCCTTGTTTCTCTCTGTCCTATCTCACTGCAGCCTGCAGCCCTGGTAGAAGGCTTTCCCTGGTGAACCCCACCACACCCCAACCTTTACCAACAGGGATTTTAACATCTGAAACAACAAGGAGAGGCAAACCCTGCTGGGATGTCCTAGAAGCTCTTCCACCAGTGGCAACTCTGCATTTGCATCTAGTAATAAGGCAGGGAATTGACCACTTGAAACTCATCACGTTGAACCCACCCTGTTGTATTTCCTTAATAAAAAGGCCAACGATGACATCAAGCACTGAAATCAAACCACATTACAGCAGTGCTGTGGCTATCATCAATCACAATGTTCCTCCCACATAAAATAAGTACGTTCAAAAAGATTTTTTTTTTTCAAAATACCTAAAATTACTGGCATTCACTTATTTTATTCTCTTTTAGGTCTTTATTAAGGAATTCTGATTTCAGTTATCACATTATCTTGGCTAGGATTCATGCCAAGCTAATCGGGCAAAGGGCAACACCCCATTAATCGCTGCCTTTCAAGCTGCTGGCACTACAGCTCTCCTCAGCCTCTGGACGTCCGCTTGCTCAAAGCACAGCTCTCCTGCTTCCCACTCATCCTCCACTTCTTCTGCAGCTCTTGGATTTGAAGACGCTCACCTTCCAATTTCAACATATCCAGACACAACAAGCACATTTGTTTCTCCTGAAATGGAAACTATTTAACTATTACAGGAAAGAACTACAATCTCCCTAAATGCAGTAGGGAAACACCTGCTGAATTCCCTGGCTTTCCGATCCGCAACCTGACTGCTCTCATCCAGCAACACATCAAAGCCTGTGACCATTACTGTGCTTTCAACATAAACAACTGGACAGCTGCAACTTAAAGGAGAAATAAATTACTCCATTCCAAATCCCTTAACCTTCCTAAGCGCCAGCGCACACTACAGGGTTATTCAAAGGGACTAAGCTGTCAGCTGCTCAAAGTTAGCACAGACTTGCCCAACCTGTTCCCAGGCTTCAATCCTGGCTGTTTTTCTCGAGTTACAGTATGCTCCCAACACCACCTGCTTCTTTTCTCCAGATTTCATTAAAGGAGAACTACACCTACACACGAGGTAACAAATTGAGACAATTTGACCCGACAAGGTCTTGCGCGGGCAAGCAAATTAGAAGCATCACTGCTGCCATTAACCTTTCCAAGTAAATATCAATTATTAAACTTGCTGCACTACCTCTGTCCCCAGTTTGCTGCTGTGAAGTAAGAGGGTCATCAGCCTTTTTGACAGATGTTGTTCATTTACACCTGCTGCCTGCCAGCAGGGGAGCCTGCACACCCGCAGCCCCAGCGCTGAGCCAAGCTGCCTTAATTCATCAGTAATTACCCTAATGAGCCACATACAGGACCCAGCTAGGCGGACAAGTTGTTCTGCTAAGTGGATGCATTGGCTTCATGGGCACTCTCAGCAGCCCAGGGTATCACAGCAAGCCAGTCAGAAGCTTCTTTTCCAATTGCTGGTTGCTCGACTTCCAGTCATTTTCTGTGGCTGTTTTTGCCTCAGCTCCAGAAATTCTTCCTGACTTGTACCCCCAAACCAAGCTTTACAATAAAACCTGCCGCTCTGCCTCCAGAAAGGTTTCTCCTTCTCCTTACCCTGCACAGCAGCAAGCTGCCCAAGCCTGGGAAGCAGAGGTGAGGAGGCAGCAGCACAGCCCTGCCGCAGGACCCCCTGGGGCCAGGCACAGACCTGCGGCACACGGCCCAGCAAGCAGTGCCACAGCAGCACAGGAGAAACACACTGCACCCTCCTGCGTAACACAGCGCTGGGAATTCACGCAGACATTACAGCAACATCAGTAGCAATCGTTACATATTTGAAATATAGCAGCCAAATAATCTAGAGGTCCACACGAGAAGGAGACAAGGCAACGCAGTGCAGAGAAAAGCTGGAGTGGGCAGTCCCAGCTGTCTGCCATGGCTCTGGGCTGGTTTGCAGCAGAAAGCACTGACCTGCTGGCTGGGAATGCAGCAGAGCCCAGCAGCGCCGCATGGCAGGCTGGCTTGGCAGGAGCGAGGGGAAGGCCTGGGAGGACCTGCACGGCTGCGGTCCATTTGCATGCTGCAGGTGCTCGTGGACAATCCCCAGCCGTATCTGAGCCAAGAATTATGAACCTTGCGCTGTTGGACATCATGTAGCATGATTAAATACCATAACTCACTCCAGTAATAACTCCGGCTCTCATTAAAGTCCAGCTCTGCTTCCTGAACTGCTGCTGCCTTTTCGATCCTGCCATCAAACCTGCGCCCTCCCTAGTTCTCTTTAGGGGGCGTGGGCAGAGGGAGGTATGAATGGGCAGAACGGGGTCTCAAATCCCTAAAAGGGCTTTCCCATTATCACCACGCTGGCTCTCAGCACCAGCTTTTCAATCATAACAGATCAGTCCATTCTCCATTTACTTACATTCCGTCCATGTCAGAGGAAAGCACGTTTTTATTTGGCGCACCTATTCTCCAATCACGAGCCCGCTGCCCCCGCTCGTTATTAATAAACACACTTGGATTTATCACAAGCTCCGCTGGAGTGCTGCGGGGAGCCAGGGGCAAAAGGAGACAAATTCTTCTCTTAAGTTGTTCTGAAAGGTGCTGGGCTCCCCGACCCTCACCCCCATTAACCCAGCACAGCTAGTTTGCTCCTGCTGGGAGCTCCCCGGCTTGCGCGGCGGCGAGCCTGGACTGATCTTGTGCCATCTCAATATATTTGTTCATTATCTTGCGCACACACAGAAGCATTTGGAAATGTACTCGGGGCACAGGCCAAATTGAATCATCTGCCTTCATTTTCCACACGATCTGAAGCTACAGCTGCTACAACAGGCTGTGGGATTTTTATTTTCCTTCCTTAGCGGTTTTTCCTCTCTCTTAAAGTCACAGCGGTCGGATTTCAAACCTCTCCCACTGCTTGGGTGCGTGTCTGCTTTTTACAAAATGGGTCACGTGGACACACACAGCGAGGGGGGGAAAAATTCCCATCAACCCATTTCTGTGCTGTTCTGAAGGCAACACAGGAGGCAACGCCCTGGAGGAGAGACATAATTACAGCACTGGGCTCAGGAATGCCCGTTCTGGTGGCTCCCCTGGGTCTGTTTGTCCATCCGTTCTCCTGACTCGGCCAGGCACCGCCACCTCTGCGCTGCACCCTGGGAGCATTTCCATGGGCACAAGTGTGCCACGCAGGTCAGAAGGGGACAAGGAGGTCCACGCAGCTCCGTGCCCATTCGTGGTCTTCCAGGAATGCATTAACTGCTTGAGAAAAAAGTTTAATTCCTTTAAGAGGAACTTAAGTTCCTCTTAAGTGAACAAGATCAACTTTCATGTGTGCTGAGAGAAAGGAAAAGACCCAACGCAACCATCAGATTCAGGATTTCACTGACTTCAAGGCAGATCTATTTTGGCATAAGCTGCCTGGAGATAAGTAGGTACAGCTGAGAGGCGTCCAAGTTGCAGAGCTTAGGTCCAAGCTTTCAGATCACCGGGGGTAGGGATGAATCCACCTTATCGTGTTCATCCATCTCAACTAATGCTGCATCTCATCAGTGCACAACAGCATTACCGCCGCTCTGCCAGAGCACTCCTTCCTGCAGGGTCCGCCGGAGGAAGAAAACTTTCCTGCAGATAGCATCTCAGAATAACAAAGAAGATGATTCCCTAGGGCTGCAAGAATCATGATGAGCAACCGTTCCAAAAACTTATCTAATTGTAAGGCCTGTTCCCTTCCCAGCAAACAAGAAAACGATGCTTAAACCATGTTTCAGGAAGACTTTTTTTTTTTGCTAACATATGCTTGGCATTTTATTATCAACTCCCAGATAAGCTTGTGTTTCTATTGGTAGACTATCGGCAGCAGCAGCCTTCTGCAGCAAGAGACAGTAAACGGCCTTAATAAATACAAATGGACAATTTAATTAAGATATATTGGAGACTTGGAAAAACTACTATTTGTGGACGAAACAGTCTGTTAAGGGATCGCGCTCGAGACCAGCTCAGTGTATTTTAAGCAGGCAACAATAAGTGGCAGTGAAACAAACTGCACAGTGCTCTGCCCCAGTGATTAAAGAGCACACTGAAATTATAAACGTCAGTTTTCCAGAAGGGGGGCAAAAAAAAAAAAATAGCCACTGCGTTGCCTCCGGCTTTAATGCCTGAAACAAAACAAACCATTTGGCTTTAAAAATGTACTTCTTTAAACCTGAAAAGACCCATGTATCAAAACAAGGTGGATTCAGCTAAATGCATTACTTCTGACTTGTTTCCTTGAAAATCCGGCCTTAATGCATTCTAACAAAATTTATCTATCCCAAGCATACCTCGTAATGAGATCAACTGGGAAAAATATCAGGCTTGTTTGTATATTTTATACTTGCTCTAACTTGGCAGTTTGGAGATTATGTATTCCCCAGGTCCCTCCTTAAATCGTTTCACACGCTGCAATTTGATTTTCTTTGCTTGCCCTTTTCCACAATTTTTTTGATACATTTTATTGAGTTCTGGCTCAGAGGGAAACGTTCCCTTTGAATTAAGGGTGCAATCATTTTTTCCCTCTAAATAAGGACATATGGCGTAGAAAGCAATGTTATGGTCTGAGGATTTTATGATTGAAGTAGGACTCATTTTAAAAAATGACAGTAACATCAGGTTAGATCAGAGCAGCTTTTCTAATTGGGTGGTGCTGCCGTGGATGCTGTGATCAGCTATCACAGCCATAACTCACCGCCAACACGACACGTCCATCTTTACTCACTGCGATAAAGAGCAAAACAAAGCCCATCATCGTGGCACACAAAGGCATTTCCCCTTCCTCATTTTTATGTAACTTTCTGGATTGATGTAAAAAGGTTATATCATTTTTAGAAGCTCAGAGTTTATACGTTTGACTGGCAGACAGACAACTGGTTTCTAATGCTGGCTTAGCTATTTTCCCTGGAAAAGTTATTTGCACTGCTGGCACTGCAGCTCACCAGCCCGTAACCTGCTGGTTAATTTTAGCCTTTCTCTCTGTGATGCAAGGAGGGCAAGTTCCTGTTAGAGAAGGCTTTCTGCCTCCAGGGTGCCAGTCAGCTGCAGCAGAAGGGCGGGCAGCAGCGCACCACAGCAAAACACAGTGCCAGGGAAAAGTCAAAATACTCAACCAAAGGCATTGTTGGTTTCTCTGCTACTTGAGTAACACGAATTACTCCTGAATAACCGGACTTTGCATCAATCTGGACAGCTGACGGGAGAGGCATCTTCAGGTTTTAAAAACAAGTGAAAACCGATGCCATGTGGTGTGGTCCTTTGGTTTTGCAGTTTTTGGAGGAGCTGCTAAAATGGTTCTCCTGTTTGCCAGAGCAACACCTGCAACAAGCTCAGCTTTGGCTCTCTGAGAGAAGCACCTCCAGGGCTGCTGTCCAACCTGCATACAGTACAGAGCAGTTCTCAGGTCAGGACTTGGGGGCTGCAGCCCCACACCCCCTGCAGTGCCTGTGCAGGCAGCAGGGGACCCCCACTCGTTCTGCACTTCTAAATGCCCAACCCAGGAGCAACTGCTGCATTTCACCCTTTTGACTGAGAGTGTGCCAGTGCCCCAGGGGGCTGGAGGGGCACTTTCCAGCAGTGCCCCGCACCCACAGGCCTCAGGAGCAGCAGGGTCAGCGGTTCTGCACCCAGCCGAGGTGCTGGGACAGCAGCACACATTCTCCCCAGCACACGGGCTGTCAGGCAGCCTGGGCCATGGAGAAGAGCCACACTGCTGCCCCGTGCTGCCAGGATGGCCAGGTGTGCCGCAAAGCAACAGCTCCTACTTGTTTTGAAAGAGAGCTGGTGCTTCAGCGGGCAAAACTGCTTGATTTTCCAGCTGCCATCAGGCCTGCATAGCAAACTGCACTCTGCGTGCCCCCAGCCGTACTTGGCAGATGGTAGGAGACAGCTGGGAAAATCTGGGTTTGACATACGTCAGTGATAAACTGTGCGGGCACAGACCTGCTGGGGTTACAGCGAGCTGTGTGCAAGGAGCGAGGTGCTGCACGGGGCTCAGCCACAGCCCGTGCTCACCCCAGAGACCCAGGAGCAATGGGGCTGGCTGGCAGGGCAGCACGGCTCTGAGGTGAGCAGGCACAGCACGAGGCAGCCCGGCACAACATGGAGCCCACCACACTGATGGTGCTCCTCCCTGCAGGCCCTCAGCAGAAAGAGCTGAGCAACCACACGTGGGCACCTGTGTTGGGTCTATGCATAAGGGGAGGCACCTGTAGGCACAAAACAGACAGGTGTTACTAGGTGACTAAAGAGCCAGTCTGCATGAGGTTGGTGTGTATCACCCCTGACAAGCCAGCAGCACCTAATAATTAATACGTAGGTGTAACGCTATGCCAGACGCTGGATGCCCTATCTGTCCTTTAATTTAGACACAGGTCCAAAGGAATAGCACACAATAAATACTCTCGGGGAGAGCTGAAAGCCTCAGAGAAAATTACTAAGTAAGATTTGCGGCTTCAGGTTTCACACTGAGGCGATTTGGACCTATGGCTCTCGGTGATAAAGCGCCATCCAATCTGCACGCAACAAGAAGTTGATTTTGCACTTCTCTGGGGCAATGTGAAAGAAAGGGATACAGTAAGCATCAGCTGAGGGCTCGTACTGGAGATGCAGTGAGTGCTACTGGTGCCGGGGCAGGACCTGGGTACCCATCATACAACATCACCTGAGCAAGGCCTGAGCTGTGTTCAGCTGGAGCCAACACACTGCATTAGGCTGAGTCTACACAATGCTTTTAAACACCATGTAGGAGGCAATCAGAACTGACAGCTCTAACATTGCTGCCATCTACGCATACAGATACCATCTATTAAAGGCTAATATCAACAGCTGTGATGTTCAAAGCAGAAGTAGATTTAATATACATATTAAATTGTCCAAAGCTGCAGGAGATGTTTCAAAATATGTTAGGAAATTCAACCAAGAAAAATCTCTCTGTATATCACAGCATTTCTCTGCTAGTAAAACTATCCATTAAAAGTAACAGGTCTGAATCAAAGACAAAAGAGATGATAATCTTCAAAGGTGATTTTAGTCAGAGTAAATCCCCAAGGGGTAAACATGTTCCTAATGATGTCATATGGGCAAAACCATTCAATGCAGTTGTGCTTTGCTCTTGGGAAAAAAGCGGACTCATTCCCCAGCATTTGCTAAGAACAAACTCATGTAAAAACAAAGCACAGGCCTGTTGCACAAGCCCTAGAAGAATGGGAGTTCATGTGCACACGGATGGCGTGTGTCAGCAGATCTGGAATAGCTGCTGAAGGAGGCAAGTGTTGGGGAAAGAGTGAAAAAGGAGCTATTGGGATTGGCTGAGCAGCTACGGCCAGCTATGGGCACGCTACCCTGACACCAGGGTTGAACAAGAGAAGAAACGCAAAACTTCCTTCAATTGATTGACTGAAGTCACATTTCAGACAGCAAGGCTTTCTGGAAAATTAATCTATCTGAGTAAGTCTGGTTTCATTTCTTTGGTAAGTCTAGTTGAAAAGGGAACTGGAAAAATACGATATATTTAATCCTTGATGCCCACATACTGGCTGATATTCTGATTAAATTACCATGATATAAATATCAAGAAAGCATGCATGAAATGGGGCCCATATCGGGTAAGATCTCAGAACACAGTGTCAATAAATAACCATCAATGTTTATTGCAGAAGATGAAAAGATTAAAACACGGCTTGCTGTTATTCAATAGTTTCATCAATATTTTTGTGGGAAATATACTATCAAAGCCACTGCTGATAAAATTCAGATGCTAACAATATTTCTTAAAAATTAAGTAAGGATGAGGAGGGGAAGGCAATTGCAGGCAGCAGCTTGGACTCCTTGAAAAACCCCTCATGACAAAGAGCACATCCAGAAGCAAAGCTACACCGCGCTATGAGCAACAACAGCAGCTGCTGGCAGCTACGAGAGACCTGACACTGCCAAACTGAGCTGCTTGGGGAAGAGCTGAACTGATGGGGAAAGAGGACTTTTCATAGCCATCTGCAAACACCAAACGCTGTAGGTTCTCTCCCATAGTTGAAGGCAGGGCCAAAAGCATCCCTGTCCCTCCCAGTGATTCACCCAAACGCCTCCAAGTGTCCCATGTGAAGAACCCTCTATTCAGCACTGTAGGGTTTCACAGTCACTGCTAGGACTCCAAGGAACCACAACAGCACAATTAAAGCACCGCCAGATGTGTGTCATATAATACATGTTAAAGAAAGAAGAGACATACTGTGTGCAGATACAACAACAATTTGCTGTTTGAATTAACCCAGAAATCACTACAATCCCTATAAACCCAGTATACAAAACATATGCTACTGTAGGCATGCACAAGCTGCATGCACGTCTTTCCAGATAAGGCCACAGATGCAACTAATAAGCTAAAGTCAAAAACAAAAACAAAAGCAGAAGAAACAAAGTAAGTAAATATGTGCAAAGGCTGCCCAGGGAGTACCCTGAGGGCTACCCTCAGGAGCACCCTGAGCTCCTCCATCTGAGCAGGGCACTCGTGTGTGGCTGCAAGGAATCCAGCTAGAGACCTGCCAGCTGTGAGGCCCAGCACCGGCAGAAGACTAAACTGCACGGCACAGCTGAAATTGCAGTAGGTAGCAGGTGGTCTTTCACCTATATGGGAACATGCCTCAAACTGTGTGCTTTCAGCCATCCCACAAACCAGCCCACAGTCACACCTCTGCAATGATCCTTAGTCCCTTCCTCTGCTATTTCTGGAGCCCCCCCTACAACGTAGAAGCACGGCTCCAGCACAGCAGCAGCTGCTGTAAACACCAGTGTTCAAGGCAGGAGAACCACCTCTTGAGTGCAGATGGCTGGTACGAGCTATGGTATAACTCGGATTTTGAAAAGCAAATACGGCCCCCAACTATAAGAACATTTTTCCTTTAACTTCATCTACCTTGTTCTAGCCAGACCCATGATTTGCTTTTCCTCATCACACCCTCCCAAACTCCTGCTTTCTAGGCTTCTCAGGACATGTCCTTCCGCTGACAGTTCTCCCTCCTGCAGCTGCCCATCCATTGGCACCCCAAGCAATGGAAAGCTTCCCGAGAAACCACAGCTGCTTCTGCAAATCCCAGCAGCAGCAGGACCTGCTCCTGCAGGCTCCCAGCACGGAGGTCAGGATGGGAGGGCCCTGGGGCTCCGCACTGCAGAAGCAATCCATCTGCTTACGGTCACCTGCAGAGACCAGCCAAGATATTGGTGTTGTCAAGGAAACTTTCAGTAAGGCCATCAGATCCTACATCACCACTGCAAGTTTTCTGATTTGAGAAAGCACTGTTATAACTGCCTGAGCAAGCACAGCCAGCTCCACAAAGAAGCTCAGAAGCAATTTCCTCTCAGTGCCCATGGGACATCCTGTTTGCTGTTCGACATCCTGAAAAAAAATAAACAAAAATCTCAGAATAATTACAGCCAAAGCAGCTAAGGTGAAGCCCTTTGGAAGTTGTCCACCATGAGTAAACGCAAAAGGGGTGGCGATTACTTTAGCTAACAATCACTGAGCTGTGAGTCACTGCTGAGGAATGGGAAGCAGCTCTGTAGGAAACTAAGCACAGTGCCCTATGAAATAATGTCTGAGCGCTGCCCAAGGGCTGGGGGCTTCAGAGCACCTCGGATACACATTTTGGAAATGGCCAAGGGTATCTTTTGCAGGCAGCAGTGGAGAACAAAACCTCCATAACCAGGGAGGAATGAAACTGAAAGCTCAAGCTAGAGACCAAAAGCCACCAAACTGACTTCTCTGACTTCAGTGAACTGCAGCTCTTTGTAAGAGCAAACAGGATGAAGGAACAAAGCCTACAGCTCCGCAATTCAGCAAGGCACAAGTATGGCTGGAGCTCAGTCACTGCTTAGATCTTCAATGTGCCTGTTTTGTTACCGGTGGATGAGCAGCAAGAGTACATGAGAAGTAGGAAATGGCAATGGAACAGCCTCCGAAATTACAACGCAGGAACTGAACACGTCTACTGGAGATGTAAAATTGGTCTCACATGGAGCTTTCATGCTTATAGCTGTCTCATTTGATACTCAAATTTCATACAAGAGCACATGTCAAGATACCATTGCACACATACTATAAATACTCTTGCTCAGAACTCTCTACCTAATGCAATTCACAACGTACCTGACAGTTTCCTATTACTGCTAAAGGAAACCATTAACAGAGGGCTAAAGGAAACAATCTTATGCACTGAACCAACACAGTTGCCTCAGCAAAACAAAGCAATTAACATCTGAGTTCACAGGAAAATACATTAGCACAACAGATGCATGTGCATGTATTTTGGCCCTTTGGTAAAACGCACTGTTCTGGGGCCAGATGTTTCTGCTCATGCCAAAGAAGAATCCAGCTGCATCAAGCTGTGAATATTTCTTCTGATCTGTCAAAAGCTGCTATGAACTACAAGAGAAAAAAACAGAGCTGAAGTTTGAAATAGAAGCCTGTTTTCCACTGGGGATTCCAGCACCATCTGTATTTTAGAAGCTTTAGTGCAACTTGACAGAGTCTGAAAAAGTTTGCAGCACAACAGGTAAAGTGCATTGAAACACCATCCGAATCAGGTATCGGGGAGAGCTGAAGCATATGGTAAAAGACTCATTTTGCACGTATTATTTCCCCTACAATCAATTTACACATATTAGTTGGATTTACAACACATTTAAATTGTACAGCCTTTGTTGCTATCATGCTGCTGTCTAAAGGGAAGTCCTGTGGCTGAGATTTTCTGACATGCCCCAAAAGTCTCCTGGCTCCTACAGGGGCTGAGATTCCCATCTCCCATCCTCTACGTTGGAAAATTTGGCTTAAAAATAAGTAAATAAACAACAAAACAAGGCTTCACCAGCAGACAAATACCTCTGGTATAGCTCCAAGACATGGAACACACCAAACTAGAGGTGAACTGAACTCCCTGCCTACATCCTGCTCTGCACATTTGTATGCTCAGCAGCTGGGCTGCCTTCCAGGTGTGCCGCACAGCTCTTCCACTGACAGGGTTATCTATTTTACAGAGAATTATGCGAGCAGTGGAAACCACAGCAGAATTGTTTTGAAAGAAGCAGGCCTCAGATGGACAATTTAGATTTCACATAGTTGATAGAGGATTTGCAGGTTCAAATTATTAATCAACACCCTGCCAGGCAGGGGCCAATAGCAATCTGCCAGCGCTGAGATTTCCTGGACTCAAACTGTAAAATCTGGATTTTAGATTGACTCGGTGGGGAGAGGGGTTTCTGTGCCTACCGCCCCTTCCTTCCGAAGCATCCAGGGAAAGCAGGCCCTGCATTACAGGGGCAGACACAAGGGTAAGGATGGCAGGGGAAGTTCCTCCTCCTGGCTACTGGGGATGGGCTCCCATGAGCCGGCACTGCAGCTCTCGGGTTGCCATGCTGAGCGCTGCCTGGGGCGCACTGCACCCAATGCTCAGCACAGTGCACGGTTGGGCACGGGGCAGCATCCCCCAAGCAGGGGGAAGAGGTGTGAGCAGCAGAAGAGGAATGTGCCGGCCTGAGTGTGAGCAGATGTGTGTGTGCCCACACGCACAAATGAGACAGGACTGCTCAACTCGAGCCAGACAGCTTCCCTTCCAGGTCTCTTCTCTCCAGTGTACGTCTTTATTACGAAGAAGTGTTGCGAGATGAAATTTGGGAGCTTGGGGCTAAAAGCAAAAGAGAAAGAACAGGATGTGCTCTCACAGACGTTGATTGAAAATGGTGATTTTTTTTTATTTATTCTTACTTCTTTTAGGCTAACTGTCTCTCCGAGGAGCTGCCCACAGAAGCATCAGCCTGCTTCCCCTGTTGCGTCACATCACAACGCGGCTTGTTTTCCTCTTGCCAGCGGCTCATCAAGGAGCACCCCCAGCACAGCCCTCTCATCTCTCAGATCTAGTCAGAAGGCAAATTAGTAGCAGCCTGATGGGGGACTGCTAAATTTTTCATTACAATGTTCCTCCGGAGGTTTGGTGTTTAATAATTTGTACTGTATAAAATTTCACATATGGGAAAACACGGCACCACACAGCCTCTCCAGATGCCTTTTTTTTTTCCTTGCTAATCATGTGAGCCCCCCAGCTAAAGCAGTGGATTTAGGGCATAATTAAAGCTTTATACTTTAATAGTAATATGGGTAGAGCCCAATTTTATTTTTGAGAAGAACACGCCACATTTGTAAATTCCCATTCCACTGCGGATCAGTTTTCAAACAGGCTCTGGACCCGGGCTGCTTTGTTCCCAACACACCACGGGAATGCAAAGCACAGAGGCAGGCAGCTGGTGGCACTGGGGCAGACGCACATCCCTGATTCACCACCGCAGCCCTAAATGCCCTATGATCCAGCTGGGGTGGGGGGCGGGAGGTGGGCAGTGGCGGACATCCATCAGCTCCTTAGCATTATCTGCTCTGTGCAGAACGACCTGGAGCACTCAGGCGTAACTACTGCTGCGTGCAGAGCTTTACACACCAGTTATGACCACTGAAAACCTTATTTTAAAGCTTGAAGTAGGACTTAAGCAGGCAGCAAATTCTGCAGTAGGAGCTCCACAGCCAGTGGCCTGCTTATTACCAAGCCTCATCCCCAGGCATCCTTCCCTGGGTCTCCCTCAATCCCCTTACCTCCTGAGCAACGTACTGGCACTGCAGTGATGCCACATCACCACAGAGCAGGACAGGGAGGAAGGAGAAGTGAAATGGAAGAAGGTGCTGGCAGCAAAGGCAGGATACAGAGTCCTGGTATGGCACAGACAGGAATAGTTACATGATGGTCAGCGTTCTGAGAACTAATTTAAATGATTCCATGAACTCCGGAGTAGAGCTCCTGTAAGGAACGAAGCATCCAAGCGATTACATTCCCAGGACAGCTTACCATATCAAGACCTTCTCTTCTCCTCCTCCTAAATTTCCCTGTAGGTAAATTCTAGAAGCGCACACAGAGAAGGACGACCACCGTTTACAATACGGTTTTAATTAGTTTCCCCCATCTGCTCAAGAGGCTACAGACTGCCTTAAAATGAAGTGCCTTACTGCTATGATGGATTTGTGATTTCCCATAGAAAACCAGGTGATAAAGAGCCAGTATGAGCTAGTGTGGTAAAAGTTTACAGTATTCTTTGACAAACTGCACTGTTCAACAGAAGGGAGCGGTTCCAGCTTTGCCATTAAGTGTCCCTGTGCTCTTACCACATGGGGGAAGCCAGGTTTTACTATGCCAATCACCAACAACACCAGGTAGGGTAAAGCAAACTGTTTCCATGCATAAGCATCTACTCAGCTCTTATAGCCTGCAATACATTGGCAAACAGATCAAATGACCTAGAACGGAGAAACAATGACCTTGAAAGTGAGAGCTTATTTCTGCTTTTATCCATCTTTAATATCTGAGCTTAAACTAAATCGACCATGCATTTTAAGATCCATATTGTATCCTTCCAAATTTATTTGAGAATGCTGAAGTCTTGAAAAATTATTTGTTGAAGTGCAGAGCTTATTACAGGTCAAAATTCGACTTGCCTCCTAAGTGATGACATGTGTTACTTAAGTCAGTACAATCAACACAGGACGGAGCTCCCCAGACACAGGCAGCCTTCTCCCCACCCCACCACTTATTTCCTTCTGAAATAGAAGCCAGCTATACTTAACATCATTACGATCAGTTTGTGAGGCTCAGTTTATCTGTAGCTGCCCAAAGTGTGGTAATCTCCAGCATGGGGTATGACTGCCCTGCCATCGCGCATCTCTGCCGACAGCGATGCTCGCGTTATCCCTTCAATGGGAAGAGGTCAAAGCGCTGATGTTAAACCTGGGAGCCCAGGAGCTAAAGGATGAGCTGTGGTATCAGGTTTTTTTTTGCCAGAGGAAACTCATCCATGTTCTGGCTTGGTGGGAAAAGGATCAGTATTAGCTTACACCAGATAAAGAACACGGGATAAATACCTAAGTCAGAACCCACCAATGGGTATCATTTCTTAGATAGTAGCAAGTTAATGCCATATAGCTAGGCAACAAAGCCATTCCATCCTTGATAAAGGCATAAACACATTAAAGGCATAATCCCTGTGTGACATGGGGTTATTTCTACATTCATAAAACTCCCACTGCTTCTGCCAGCACTGCTGTTTGAAAACCACCGCTCTGTCCCAGCTTGATCCACCCCTGCAGCCCGTGCTCTGCTTCTCCCTCAGCACACACAAACAGGCAGAAATCCACTCCAAGACCCCTTTTAAAGGGCAGACAAAAGCCTGCCACATCACAGGCAAAACTGTAGCCTGAGCGCATTTTGGATAAGACAGCATCTTATCTCTGCCCCCGGTATTTATCACCATTCCACCAGTCTGGATGGGGTCTGCAGGTATTTTGATAAATGGATCGATCCGTCACTTTCACTTTGCACAAAGACAATTAGGGAACTCTTTACTAATCATCCTGGATTTCCCTGCACAGACGGGACATGACAGAATGCCAAGTAACAGAACCAGCCAGCCAACAGAAACCTTCCTTCATCCCTGAAGGACACTGAGAAAACTTGTGGTAAGATCCAAATTGGAGGTGAAAATTCTCATTAGAGAAAAACATGCTTAAATTATTCTTTTTAAAAGGAGAATTGAACTCCTAACTATCTTTTCATTACAGAAATGCATAGCATGGCACAAGCTGACCACTAAGAGAGACAGGATCTTTCCTAAGCATGAGTGTACCAAGACATGGCTTAAAAACTGTTTCCAGGACTTGGCCTCTCTCCAGATACGCTCATCAGTTATTGCAACATATAGGATTGCTTCATTAGGGGCATGCACTTCTGAAAACAAACACTCTTCTCCTCTAGAACTTCAAGTGGGCCACACTGAAGTAACAAGCCAACATTCACACCTACGAATCCACGTTGCCAGAGCTCACAGCTCTGCTTCATGCAGGCTGGTTCCATCATACGGAGGGACAGCAGGGAGAGGAGAAGCCAAGCCAAGCAGCCACCCCGGAGTACTGAGCATGAAATCACAACATGCAAAATTACACTGAAGGACGCTATTTTTGAAGCACCTTTTTCTTCTGGGAAGCCAAAGCAGAAGAAACAGATGGCAGTATTTCTAAGTAACATTTAAGAGAAAAACAGACAGATGCAGCATTAGTTTATTAGTAAAATAGAGGTGGGGGAAGGAGGGGTATTTTTGAGGAAACCTCGACTGTTCCCATCCCCACCTGTGATTGCTGACATCCCTCAGGCAAAACAGTGAGCTTTGCCATCCTCACTGAGATTTCACAGCAAATGGTTTTGCAGCTCCGTGTTGCTGTATCAGCCATTAGCACATCGCCTTAACTAGAAAATTCAGCTCAGCTTGGAGGAACTGCCACATTTTCGTCGAGCTACGAGTGCAGTTGTTTTAACAACCAGAAAATAGAAATGACGTAATGCTGGATGTGCCTCTCTTTTTCAACAAGCTTCTAAGAACACAATGTGGATGCTAATTTGTAAGAGGTAATGAATACGCGCACGGTGAAATGATCAGACCGTGCCCCAGAGCTGCTCACCGAGGTTACCGGCGCTGTAACAAAATTAGCTAAGTGTCCAATGAAAGCTAAGGACACTGGGCTGGTGCCATCTAATTTGAAGTTTACAACTTCATTGGAGATTCCTCGCATCCCACACTCATTGGCTTTGCAGAGTTCAATAGCTGGTGGCCTTGGTCCTAACTTAATTACAAACGGGATGGGAAGGTCGTGTCAGCACGGTAACACCTGGCTAAGAAGAAGTCTCTCTTCCAGGCGTATTTCACCTGTTCTCATCTTAATTTGACAGGACTAATTGTTCCTAATCCCACAGAACAAATGAGTCATTAGAGACAAACCGTAAGAGTGCTGCATGTCCTCTGTGGACAGTGGGAGTGGTCAACCCAGACCAGCAGCTTCCATTAGCCGAGCAGCCACTGGCGAGGTAAGGAATGAGCCCTGCTTTCAGGCTTGTAACAAGTGTGGGGTTAGGGCTGGGAGACACCCCGAAGGGGAAAATGGCTGTGTTTTCCTGGAAGATGTGTGTGTGAATGAAGCCAGAGGTGATGCGGTTACCTGCATGCGGCTGAGCAGCCACTGTGTGGGCCGACCAGCCCCAGGAGCTTAGGAAGGAGAAGGGATCTGCTGCACCGGGATGAGAGGTGGAGCCTCTGGGCAGACCCAGAGTCAGCGCACACAGGCTTTTCTTCCTCAACAGCACCACAATAACTGAAGGAAAGAGCTGATTGGCAGATGCCAAGTAAAACACTTCGGGGGGATTAAAAAAAAAGCCATGAGAAAGCAATACTATCTCACTTTCTGGGAGATAAGGGGGAGTGCGTTCTCCACAAAGTCCGCGTCCCACAGCCGTGGCTGTGCAGCGATCCATTAACACTCAGCGTGTCCCACGGATTGAAAAGAACATTTAATACATCTGGCGGAACACAGAGTAAATAACCTTATCGTTCCACTTACTGTAAATAATACTTAAGTGCAAGTCAAATATTAGCCGTATTCAGCACAGCATCATAACAAAACAGCCACTGCTAACATTATGGTCCCAAACTGTGTTATTCTTAATTAACATCTGACACATATCTGCTTTTGCAATCACCCATTACTGATTAAATGACAAGGCACAATGTCAGATGCGTAATCTGATTGGGTAGTATTCAGTTACCAAGGTGTTACATTTTGAAATTGCCTGTGAATTGATTTCTTTTATTGAATTAATAAGTGTTATCATACTGTACAGAAGGTAAAATTGCTACTGAATGTGAGCGATAACATATAATTACAGAAAATCAAATCCTAATCTGCAGAGCCAAGCCAGGTGTCAACATTTTAATTGTAGTTAGGGAAGCGCGGTGGCACCGGTGAGTGGGGGAAGGGCAGAGCTCACGTGTAGGACGCAGGGAGAGAGGGGAAGCAGCTCCGAGTTTGGAGTGAGGAATGTCAAGCACTCAGGGATGCAAAAGTACTGTCCTTAGTTTTTCATTGTGGATGACCTCGCACACCAGGACAACCAACCGCCATCCAGAGCCAAGCCTCTCTGCACCTTAGCTTTGCATTTTTGGGAAGACCTTTCTGAAAAATGTTAGGATGCAGAAGCATAAGATACATGAATTATGCACTCCGCTGGTTCTTTCCTTAGAAAAATAAAGACCCCTCTTTTCTCCAGCGCTATCGAGTCCCTGCTAGGTGACAGCGCAGCCTCTTGCTGTAAAATAAAACCTCAGAATTTTCTGAATTTCAGCAGCTTTATGCACTGCTCCAACGAAAAACATCTTTTCCCGCAGCCTCCTGGCTGCTCTCCCTGTTGGTTTGCATTCAAACACTGCTCCTCCACTGACGGCGCTGAGTTGCCGTGACCCCTCACGCAGACACTCTTACACCCCCCAGTTCCAATGGATTTCCTCCATATCAGCCGCTGTTAAACCAATTTGAGCGTTCACGCTGACGGCTCACACCGGTTTAGCTACGTGTACTCAGAGAATGATGGAGCTAAACTGGAGCAACGACTTTGGATTCAGGAGGCTGGGAGAGCCCCGGCTCATGAGGAGGAGCTCCCCAGCCCCAACCCCACCCAGATGCGGATCCCCACACGTGGGCCATCCCCACAGCCCGGCTGTGCCACCCCTGCCCAGGCACCTCTGCCTTCCAAGTGCCTGCACCTCCACCTCCTGCCAACTGCTCCTTCCCAGGTTTGTGCTCCCCAGGCTGCTCCTCTCTCCCTCCTGAGCTGCTCCCTTCATGATGTTCTCTTGTTTTGGATCCTCTCTTTGGAAAAGGGACGCACCTCACAGCTCCGTGCAGTAGGGAAGCACCAAAGCACGTACACGGAGCTTTCAAAGACCATGCTAATTCCCTGCCACACCACAAGCCAGCTACCAATTTGCAGAACATCTGCTCACACCATCAGCTTTTCTTTTGTTTAGGGATAAAGAGGATAAAGAAGGTAAGTCATCCTGCTTGTACTCAGAGAAGTTACAAACCACGCTATCACCGTGCTGCTGGCCAGATAGCCCGGCAGCGGGACAGTATGTAAGGACACGTGAGCCAAGCATGCACCCCACACACACAGTGCTCCAGGGTGGTGAGGAGCAAGCTGGGCAGATTGTGCTGCATGCTGAGCTCTGGCTGCACAGAGCAGCCACTGCTGCACAGAGAGCAGGCAGAGCAGCACACCTGCAGTGTGAGTGCTGCCGAGCTCTGCACGCTGCCTCCATGGCTCCCTTCCTGAGACACACTGCAAAAAGCGTGCTGCCGGCACTGATGCCATGGCTCGATGCGTCCCTTGCTCCTTTATGTCAAATACTGTTTGAGGGTTTTTGTTTTTGTTTCTTTTCTAATTCCCTTCAATTCCACTTCCACTTACTGTTCAATTCTACACCCCGCACCTTGTTGTTCAGGGGTGGGGGGGAAGATTCCCAGGATGCATTTTCCTTCAGTAATCTCCTGTATATTGCTGCAGCTGACTTGGGTACCTACTTAATCTGTGACCTTACAGCTCCTGTCAAGCACGCTGTGACCCCCTCTAGACTCATCCTATCCATTACTGAATTTTCATTTTTATTAAGCTCAGCAGAGACTTCTTTCCCTCTTCTCCAGGAAGCATGAATTCTCTGGTGTCATTTATTCCACAAATGATTTATACCAAGAGCCTGTCAACTACAGGAGGCACTTGCTTGTGCTTACTATACCTGCAAGTAGCTCTGTCCTTTCCGGGTCATTACTAATAAAGCACTTATCCCTCATACAAGCACCAGTGCCTCCCTGTGCTCTCGCAGGTATTTATCTGAGCACTTCAGAGCCCTCAGCGGATTTATCCTCGCAGTGCTCAGCCGGGCTGGGCATTGCCATGATTTCTGCTCTGCAGATAAACAGACTCAGGCTAAGCTCCGTGCTGCCTGCAGGAGGCTCAGCACCCTGCAACCCCCAAGCCCACTATCCTTCCTGCTACATCCCCACAACTCATCCCAAGTTCTCAGCGGTCCCCCACAGCCCCATATGGGCAGCCCCAGACAGCAGAAGGCTTCAGTCCATGGCTGTTCCTCACTCATGAAGTGCTTAGGGAAAAGCGTTGGGAACCCAGAGGCCCCAGTTTTTCCCCCAGCCTCGTCCCTGCTCACTGATGACTCCTGGGATGAAGGCTCCTCTGGCTCAGCACTGCTCATCCTGCAGCCAGCCAGGTTCCATGAACAACGGCAGAACAAACAGATTTGTCTCGCAGATAGAGCGCCAAGACAAGCAAAGAACAAAGCTGGGGGCCAACTGTAACACCACCGACTGGCAGCCGGCCCTCTTTCCAGCTCCATACAAGTACTGGTCCCAGCTTTCCGCTCTCTTTGCATTTCTGGGCAGACCACAACGCCCAGAACACTGATGTGTGGCTGCACAGCCCAGTGCATGCCCTGCTCAGCTGGGGACCTCAGCACTGCTCCTCTTCCCTTCATCACAGGCAGGGCTGAGAAACCTGTTGCTGCTGCTTCTCTTGCAAGCCCTAAAGCCAACTGGCAAGCCAGAGTTTAACCTCACAGCTGCTGAATATAGTTGGATTAAAACACACTGGCCAAGCAAAATATTGCTTTTAAAATGTAATTTATGTTTGGCACTGAACGCATTGGGAGAATTCAGAGCAATTTGCACTACAGACCAGCCAGCAACCCGGTGCAAAAAGCACTTTGATGCCCCTGATTTACATCCGAGAGCTTTAATGCGTTTTGGAAACAGGCAGCAGAGTAAGAAGCCCCTGTGCTAATCCTAACTGGTGTAAGGACACTGAAAAACTTAATTGCTTCTAATTCGTTGTAAAATTCTGCTTGTGTGCAGACTCTCTTCAAAATCCAAGAAGTTACAATGAGATGATGGAAAAAATGAGGACATTGCCTGAAAGGGTCATCATAACTTGCCAGAATCAATCTGAACACCCTCCTTATTGGTCCCACTACATGCCCAGACGTTTACTCCCCGCAGGGTGGGAAGAAAACAAAGGCATGACGGAGGATAGGCCTCTGCTTTCACCTCTGATGGTCGTGCCTGAATCTCGCACAGCTTCACACTTCTCTACCAGGCTGCACGTGCATTCATTCACACATACATCCATGCTCAAACTCTTGCAACCAAAACACTGTTTTCCCCACCACAACAAAGCCACTTCAAAGCACTCTGCTCCCACTGAAGTCAATGGGAGATTCTCCACCTGCATCACTTTTACCAGGAGCTGGTCTGCTTCAGGACAAGGCTCACTTGTTGATCAGGGCTCAGCAGGAAAAAGCAGAACAGCTCACTTCTACTGATCATGCCCATTCCCCAAATAATTTGAAAGTAACCCTGCAATTAAATTCCAAGCTGCCTTGCTGATGGAAGGAGGAAAGGTTCCTGTGGAAGAGACACAGGTGAATTACATTTGCTCAACAGTTTCAGCATTAAATAATCTGCACATAACTCAGCTCACTCGAAAGGTACGCCGCGGCGATCCGACATAAAATACGGCTCTGCTAAGCCAAAAAAGATAAAACAGGGATTCCTTCATACTTAAAGGAGAAACAGGGAAGGATTTCATATTTTAATGAGATACAGATGCCGACCACTGAATAAATCATTCTGCCCATAATTAAAGAGTCCTCTGATGTCTGAAGACTCTTCCTGTCATGAAAACTCCTGGATGCTATTTCATCTCCTTCCTAAGCCTGATTTCAGACTGAAAGAAGGGGGATCCAAATGTTGATGTCACCCCAGACACCACTTACAGTCTCCATTTCCCTTCTGGAGAACTTGGTATTCATTTGTCTTTTTTCTCTTTTTTTCTTTCTAGTAAGTCTTCAAGCACCCGGACTGGAAGGCGGGTATGAAGAGTCACCAAGGGACCGTGGTCCTTCCCAGCCCCATACATCAGCACTTCACACAGAACAGCAATATTTCAATTAGAGACGGCTGCAATGTTAGTGAGATGCAAAGGATGAAGACAGAAAGCTTCACATTCAAGAAAGAAAACAAAAATATCTTACAGGGGGGTCCCTGGGCAGACGGGTGCAAGGAAAGCTCTCAGGGGCACTGAGACTTCACAAGATGCCCAAAGGCTCCTGCTCACCTGCCTGCTGACATGGCCAAAACAACTCTGCTGTCTGCCACACTTCAACCTATTCTACAATTTCTTTACGCCGCTTTTGAATTTCAGGTCATTACGGAGCCCATGATTTAGCTAAAGTAATCTCTTCCTGTATTTCCCATCTGTACTCTCCATTAAGAGCTCATACGTGTACTATTACGTCTATTCTCTCAAACTTCCAACTCTTCCCTCTTCCTTTTCACAACTCCCAGGCAAGGGCTGAATTCCAGTTACAGGCGGGTGCGTGTTTGTTTTGGGAGCTTCGGGTTCTGGAGATGAGCATGGAGACTTTGAGCATTAGGAAGAAATTTCCCTGACCAAATACCTCAGCCAAACCTGCCCCGCCACTAAACATCACTACAAAAATAGAGGAATACACAAGGAATTATGGGGGGGGAGGGGGGGGGGAAGGAGAGGGGGAAGGAAGAATCTTTCAGACTCTTCTGGAAGGACATGCATGCTCCAGAGCATCCACATTTCTGGTTTAGCGCCCTTTGGAAAGGCTGCAGAATCCTTCTCACTGCAAGCACAAGACACAATGAAGGATCCTAATGCAGGCTGTAAAATTCTGTGTGCTGTCCCAGGCAATTCACACCTTTCCAAATGATGCTTCTCCACTCCTTGAATACAGGAAATCCAGCCTGAAGAGGCAGCCCTGCCCCCAGTGCTCCACCAAACACCTTCAGCTGGCTGTATTGATCCACATTTCAGTTCCTGCTTTATTTTTGCTTTCTAGTTTCTTTCCATTTGCGCCGTGCTTCTCCATGTAGTATTAAATCGACAGTGACAGACTGTCACCCTCTCTCCAAATTCACTAAACTGTTTAATAATATAATTTTTAGAAGCAGATCTGTGACTCACACACACGCACACACCAAGGCAAAATAAAGATGACAGCACATTTGAACAAGGCAGCAATAAAACACCGAGAGTAATAAAGAATAAAAATGCTATATCAGGTTGTCATGGGAACCAGCATCCAAGGACTCCAGGTAACATTGTAAAACATGCCACTGAGCATAAAGCAGCTAAGCAGGTTAAGGGGTTATTTATTAGGCTGCAACATGCTGCGCAGTGCCCTCTGGTGAGAGTGCAGCAGTCAGAAGGGTCCGAGCCCCAGGCAGGGGACACAAGTTGCACTGCCACCAAGGGCACCGAGGGCACCAAGGGCAGGGCTGCACGTGGGCTGACAATGGGACACGTGCATGTGCCAGCTGCCAGCTCTGTGCTGGGTGAGTCAGGAGCATGCAAACCGACCTGCGTGGGGCTGCAGGGCATGCCTGAGCAGCTGAGCCCTGCTGGCCTCCGTCACACACTGCTTTTCCTGCTGAGGACAATGGGACTCACTGAATGAAAGATGGCGCAGGGATGGGTAAAACCAGTAAGCCCTTCCTTGGTTGGGGTATGTTTTCTTAAGGACTGAATGCGTAACAGTTCCACGACTAGAAATTTCACTAGGATTAGGAGCAGCTCCCCACACAGAGCAGCTGCAAAATCAGGCTCACGTTCAGCATACCCACAAGGAACACCAAGAAGGAACTTGATGAGGGGAGCAGCCCACAAGCAAAGCAAGCAGCTGGTAAGGTCATCCCAAGAACCCTTTCCTACCAGAGGCAAAAGCACAGACACCTGCCATGGGATGTTCACCCTGACAGAGCAGAACACCCACCCGCTGCCACACAGCTGCACGTGCAATGTGAGGTTGCTGTGAGGTGTCTGAAGCACCTTGCAGTGAGGCTCTGCTTTACCTGGAAGTCGATGGCTGCTTTGTCATCCCAGCCCCAGCTGCCTCTCTCTAACGCATACATCCCATGTTGTTATAACAAAGCATGATGCTCAACTATCAACCCCTGCCAAGCAAACACCACACTGCTAGGATGGCCAGCGCCTTCTGCCAGTTGCACTCAGCAAGCAGCAGACACCTGTGTCTCTTTCCAGGTGCCATTACCTAACCACAAGCATTTATTTTGGGCAGATGGGTTACGTCCAAATACCACAGCTCAGGTCTTCTTTCTTTCTTCCCCAAAATGCTGCTAATATTCCACATAGACTAGCTGGGATCAGAGCTGACACCATCTTACTCCACAATCCTCCCCCTTACATCTACAACAACAGAAATCATAACACAGAGATCGAGCAGTTTTTAAGGCCCCCAAAGCCTTGCCTAGCACAAAGCATGGTCGGATTACTGTTTCCTATATCAACAAAGCCAGCCAATTCAGCCCCATACTCAGCAGTGCTTGCAGCACAGCTCGGTGCCGCCAGGGCTGTGGTCCCCGCAGGGCTCTGCTGACAGCCATGTCCCATCCCTGTAGCTGCTGTGTGCCTGGCACAGGTTGGGTCTGGCAGCTGGACTGCAGAACAAACGGCAGGAGTGGGGGCTGGAACCCACAGCCCCGCCTCTCCTCATTTTCCCCTGCACTGTTCAAGCTGTCAATTCAATTCTCCCCCCACTAAGTGGCACCAATGCACCGCAAACCACAATGAAAACATCTGTACAGACGACTTCTAAATAAATACTCCCCATCTCCTGAGCCCAGCCCTCAGTGGGGGAATCAGATGCAGCCAGAGCGCTGTGCCAGCCCCAGCCCCCGCCTCAGCTCCATCCCAGCCCTGGGCACTGGCCCTGCCCTGCGCCCACCCAGCAACTGATAACAGGAGAGAGCACAGCTTGCAAGAGAAGGGAGAAAAGGCAAACAGGTGTCACAGCACCCGACTCCTGCTCTGGATGATACAGGGACAGCAGGAGGAACACAGGGCAGGGCAGGGCCAGTTGCTGTACACTCAGCCCTCTGTACATTTCAGAGAGCTCCAGTCGGGAAAGGGCCACGCCAACGACAACATCCACTTGTGTTTTATCATGATGCAAGAGCAGAAGCTAACAGGGAGAAATGACTGGGTAATATCTTCCACACCAGTGCTCACTGTGAGTAGTGACAACCAAAACCATTACAGAACACATACATCGCTATGGAAAAAAAGTACTTTACTTATACCAATACAACCTCAACACTCTGAATTCAAACCAGGGAATAAAACAACCCTGTTGGCCTCAAAACATCATGTCACTATGGATGCTGCCATGCTCCTCCATGCTCCCTCCCCCTTCCCCCATGCAGTCCCAGCAGCTGATCACAGTGCTGCTTGTAGCAGGCTGAAGTAATTAAGCTTAACCCAAGTCTGGTGGGAGTCCCAGGGAAAGCCAGTGATCCACAGGCACGACACGCTGTTATTTATAGCTGATTAAGTTCTATTTATCTACATTTAAATGGTGCAGGAGATGGGAGAGATCCCAATACACATCTGTGTCTTATTAGAAACACCAGCTGTGTGTGGTAGCTTGAAGTTTGCCTTCTTTTTTCTTTTTCTTTTTTTTTTTTTTTTAACCTCCTCTTTACTAAAGCAGAATGTCAGGAAGGAAATGCTAAGCTGATGTCCCCTTCTCTAAGTTCTGAGTCAAAACATCCAGATAGCAGCAGTGGGACATCCAGGCCATGTTGCTGAAGCACCACTACTCAGATGATTCTCAACACCCAGGAGAACTATCTATCATCTATCTTCCTTACCCCACTGCTTTGCACGTGAAGTATTCAAGACCTGAGACATGTTCTTTTGGCAACTGTTCCAGCCCAGACGAGTAAGCTGAGTTTCACTTTCAGCACCATCTGAAATGGAGCTCAGATTCAAAATGAAACCTGAGGGTAAAAAGCAAAACCTCTGAGTTCTGCACATCCTCCTGCGAATGCCCTACAGGAGCCTTGATCATCTTACCCAGCAACCAGCGAGCCTGCAGCCCCAGGCAACCTGCAAAGCCACGCAGCAGGGGGAGGACGGGCACAGACACCTCTCAGCCCCCAGCAGTGAGCTCCCACGGGGCACTGAGCTGCCTACTGCCCATAACTGCTCCTGCACTGCAGCACCTCCAGCTCCTCGCCAGCCCCAGCCCGTGCTGCTAAGAGATACTGGTGTGGTGACAGACAGAGCGTTAAACCTCTGGATGGAGTGTGGCTGGAGGGAACCTGGGATATTTCCACACTCTCCCCGAGGAAAGCAATGCAGGCACCTCTTTGTTTTGCTGTGAGGCACGTGGTAATTTGGCATCACCTCTGAGCTCTGAAATTGGCTGGAGCAAAACAAACATTGAACTTTCACTAGGAAGGAAAATACAAAGCGTATTGTCTCAGATGTGAAAATACAGCCCACGAGAGCCTGAACACAATTAAGAAGAATCTAATCCAGTGCTCATTAAGTATCTCGGTTGCCGGGTAGCCTATTTGTTCATTCGATTATATTTGATAACTGGAATAGTTTAGATTTGTGTTTCTGCAGTGGTTGATCTTTCGCTTACCAGCTCTGTTGCAGGGCTCCTGCATGACCCCATGGAAGTCACACAGTGACCCCATGCCTCGCTCCAGTATTCCCAAAAACAGCCTGATCCTTTTTAACATTGCCCTATTTTAACCACTACGCCATCTCACTGAGGTCTAACCATGGTTTACATCACGACTCTGAGAACCTCTCCACCAGAGCACCTAAGTAACACACAAACCCAACAAGCTGTCATCACATCAGAAAGCTAATCTCCACTATCTCAGAGTTAATCTGTTCCTGGACAGGAACCAGAGCCCCAGACACTGCCCCAGTAAAACCTTGCCATGGATAGGCTATCATCCACATTTAAACAACACCATTTTAGCTCACAGTGATCTCATAAAACTGACATGTTGGGATATGACCAACGCACAGAACTATCAGCCTTTAACTGCTCGTTTGTCTTACTGATGCTTTTAGACGATGCCTTTCGTCAGCTGCAAGCATACACTAACATGCACACAGCGAGACAACTAACAAAAACATTTCCTCCCATGTTACAGGAAAAACAAAGCATTTCAGGTTAAAAACAGGGGAAAAAGAACCAAAACAACCTCCAGCAAAGCAAAGTCTGGTTATTCCAGAGTACAGCCTACCCGGTACTTTGTGTTGCAATTATTTACATATCCCACATAGGCAAACTGACGTGGTTCAAAGTTTTGTCATGGGCTCTGTAGAACATACAGGCACTTGTGCCAACTGGAGCACACAACCACTCCGACATCCTGAGTCCCTGTGAATATCGGATGTTATATCAGATACTGCATTCTGTAAATATAATCAGTACACAAGACATGTAATTATGGCAACAGGCACTTCTTCCCCATGCTTATTTCCTAGCACTTGAAGCCCACCCTTCTGGACAGCCTAAAGGCAGCCTAAAAGCAGCTCTGCTGCTGGCTACTTTTCATCTGGCTGTTATGAAAACACCCCCCAGTGTCCATAGCCCCGCTTGTGTCCCAGCCACTGCAGCACAGCGGGAGGTGCTCCCCAGGCGCCTGCTATTGCCTCTGTCTGCACAAAACAAACTCAGCAACACAAATCCAACAGCAGAATGAGTATAAGCGACACAAAGCCCCTCAGACAAACAGTCAGAAGATATTTAGGGGTTGATATCATACATCCCCATGAAGCAGACCAGCGTTAAGCTAGCACTCCTACAGGCGCCCTGTGCCAGGAAGCACCGTGGCACTGCACCCTGCGTGCCCAGCTCTGCACCGCCACTGCTGGGAAGGGTGTGTGGGTACCTCACTGCTGCTCTTCCCCTGGGCAGCACGGTCTGTGTGCCAACATCGATCCCAGAGGGATGGGAGGAAGCGAAAGAAGTGAACAAAAAATCACAGCGGCGTAAATTCAGCCGCAGCTCCTCGGCAGCTCACTGAGCCCCAGCAAGTGCCAGCAGTTTCAAAAGAGCTCTAATCTCTCAACTGTTATCGAGGTTTTATCACACTCCACTTCTTATCTAAACCAAACAATCACTAGAACAGCAGCTGATAAGGCATCCCGACAAGGTAATTTCAGCAATTAAAATCCCCAGCTACAGCCATCCCCACGGAGAACATTTCAGCGCTCTCTGCAGCGTAAGCTCCCATCTCACCCAGCTCTCCCAGCCACGGCCCCGCAGTGCCAGAGCAGTTCTGTGCAGAGCAGCACTGCCGGGACAGCCCTGGGGTTCCCACCCATGTGTCCCAAGGCGGGATGGGCTCAGGAGCTTCGTAGCCTCACATCTCCTTCTCCAGAAACAAAACCCCAAAGCCATCTCAGCTGGATGGAAGCACTGGCTGACCCAACGCAACTCCTTCCTGCCACTGGCCACCGCCTCGACCCGATTCCACATTCTTCCACTCCCTGCGCTGGAGCAGAGAAGCGGTGCTCGCACCAGTGCAATATGCACACAGGGGAAAGGAAAGAAAAAAAAGTGAGCCAGACACCGCGGAAAGCAAGCAAGAAATGCCTTCACTCAGGATGGGAAAAGCTTTTACATCCTATTTCAAAAAACTTTCTTCAACCAAAATTTAATGAATCAAGAGACAAAACAGATGCAAAAGCCCATTTTGCTCTATAAATCACCACGTCTGGCGTGCAAAATGAAAACTAATTTGTTCAAACTGCAAGACTTAAACGTGGTTATAGAAACAACAGAGCTCCTTCCGATTTTAATCAGAAAGAATATATCTCAAGTTTCAGAACAAACTGCTCCACAAAAGCAGGAACAGAACATCCATAAATACAACATCATTCTCTTGGTTAGTGCAAAGAGTAAATGAGTTATTTCCGTTCTGCCACAGTGTGAAGACAGAGGGCTTTCTCTTCCACAGACCTCGGGCCGGGCAGTGCTGTGTTTCCAGCACAGGGCACACCGCACAGCTGCCATTACCTGCCCACAGGGCCGGGGCCCCAGCGGGTGAGCGCTGCTCTGGGGGCACAGTGCAGCTACAGGCAGCACAGAAAGGAAGAAAGCCGTCACCTCACCTGAAAGAGATGTGCAGCTTAAACCCAAGTGCTCCGGTAACTGGGGCTGGCCATTGTACTCAGACAGATCTCACTGTCTGACGTTTGGCAAGGACGCTGCTCTTACCCGGCTCCTGCAGGACAGACGGACGCCGCAGCTCCGCAGCAGCCAGAAGCGCACAGCCACACCCACCCCAACAGTCACAGAGGGCCTTTATGGCAGATGCTAAGCACGCTTATCGCAGAGCAACTGTGCCCTGGAAGCTCAATCAATGGAGCAGCACTGCTTATCAAAGGGACAGCTTATCAGGAAACCTAACAAAAATAAAGGTTACACCACACAGTCTCCTCCTTTTTACCTCTGCTCCATCAAGGTGTGTGACTCCAGTTAAAGCTGCACTGCTCACACTTTCTGACTCGCTTCCTCCTTGCCTGCCCCTGGAAGCAAAGCCCCAGCTCTGGAGCCGTGCCCACAACCCAGAGCTTGTCACCCAACCTAAGAACGTGCAGCTCTATCATCCGTTGTTGACAATGCTTCATTCTGAGCTGGATAATCTCGAAGAAGCAGCATCCACTTGTATTCAGAGATGGGGACTGATGGTAATCAGCCTTGCCCTAATCGCTGCAGTGGCATTTGTGAGGTTTTCAGAGCACAGAGCTCACTTCTGTGCCATCACAAACGTAGTCAGCATTTTTCTTAGAAGCTGAAAACACGCCTTCCCTCCCTGCTGTGCTGCTGCACACAGCCGAGCACCCATTCCTCAGGGCAAAGCAGGAATCCGGCCTGGCCACTCCTTGTCACAATTCTTACAGCAGGACTGCATGCGGAAATTACTCCAAATTGGGGCAGGACGTGAATTTAAAAAGAGCAATATTATTCCTTTCTGACAAGAAGACCTCCCCGGCCCAGCTCAACACACGTGCTGCGGCTTCCCAGGCCATCCCTCCTTATAACCAGGCCCCTGCCCTGCAGCCTGCCCCCTCGGCCGCGCTCCCAGCCCTGCTCTGGCACCTGGAACAACTCCTCTATTGATCAGCTGCCTTTTTTTTCTTTTTATATCCCAGTATTAAAATCTTTTTTTTTTTTTTTAAAGCTACTCATCTGCTCTCTCAATGCTATCGACAGCTCCTCTGCTGAGAAGAACTACGAAAGCATTTCTTTATTTTTTTCCTTAACTCACTGCCATATAAGTGTGCGCTGTCCTCACGCATGATCTATGTAAGCTGTTGCTACCCAGCCATGGTAAATTTAGTTCTAAGGCAATGCACTCACGACTCAGCAAACTCATAAACACCAACCCTCCATGATAAGCAAGCAATAAAGCCTGTCCTTTATTACCACCCAGGTAATTCATACTTTAATATATCTATTATTTCAGCACTAAGATTATTTTACGGCAGCAAATGAATTTATCATGAAGGAAATAAAAGCAGAAAACGCATGAGAAATTCTGCAGCAAAATTCAGAATAAACTGAATAATAAAATTCAGAATAAACTGATTCCCAGGTCCTGAAGCACAAAAATGCCACAAATGCAGGCAAAGAGCTGCAGTCAGAAGCCAAGGTCTTATTTCTGATCACAGCTTCTCATGACTGTGGAACATTTCCCTTGCACAGCCTGCCATGGATCCACAGACTACCTTTCTTCTCACACTCAAAAGAAGATCTCAGGTAGTTATGAGAATGTAACCACGTACGCACAGGACTGGAGGGCAAGTCAGCCATCTGCACAATGCTGCAACAGCTGAGCATCAGAACTCGTTCCCATCCCTTACCTCAGCATTCTGGAACCTGCAATACTCCCATTAGCACTGCTGATGTTCAGCACTGCACAGCACAGCCGTCGCCCAACACCCCCAGCAACATTCTGTATCACACGGCATTTCTTCACCAATACTGACGCGATTCCCAAATCGGCAGAGCACTCAGAAACACGGTTTATATGTTATTCTTCTGGAAGTCTCTCAGACCTTAATTACAGGGAAGCAAATCCCTTTTTCAAGGAGGAGAACGTTCATTCCTACCGGCTCTCAGTAAGATGGAGCTGGCATGTCAGTAACGTGGGCTTACCAGACTTGAAAGCAGTCCGGATGGCCCCGCACTGCCTGCTGTCCCCAGCCCACCTGCACGGCCACGCTGTGCCCGCAGCCCCACGCCTTCCTCTGGCTAACACAGCCCTGCGCTTCCTGCTGCACAACACGCTTTGTGCTTTGGTACAACAAGACCAAGAAACGATCAAAGGCAAGAAAAGCAAGAAATGTATAAAAACCGGGTAAGTGAAAGCTGCAGTACGGGACAGTTGCTGAGACAGGTTAATCATTAACAGGCAGTTCTTGCCATCCCCTAGATCTTTAAAAATGTTTAACTAGGAGATAGAAGGAAAGCACATGGCTGAGTCTTCTTCCCCTTTAGCAGAGGAGGAAGCAGAGGTAAGGAGCGAGCTCTTAAAGCAGCAGGGACAGGAGCCAGACCCTGCACAACTTGCTTCTCATTCCTCCTGTGAGAAGCAAGTCCTCTAGCATACTCTCTTATAAATTCTGATCAGGAAGGCAAAAATCAGCCTCTTTTAAGAGGTAATGCTCTTACTCGAGATCCAAAAAGCCCTCGTGCTACAGGGGACAAAACAAATGACTGACCTTTGACGTTTTGCAAAGCTCAGTAAGTGACAACAAATAGGAAGCAAAATTGTATCGCGCACCAATAAACTGTAAATTATTTTATGATATGAGAGGTTATTTAATTTAAAACTATAACTATTAAGAAGAGTGATAAGAGATAAGGAAGGTAAAGACTCAGAGACTTTTCAGCCTCGTATCTTATCACTTCTGGTGTAATATTAACCCACTTGATCCACAGTATCCCAGTTACTTTGTGGTCTCTCCACAGTTGAAAACAATTAGCAAATGTGAAGTATCCAGAACTTTGTTCAGTTGTACCACAAAAGCAACACTATCTTGGGTCTGATCATGTATTCAAACTACAGTAGCACCAATGTCAGCACGACGTTAATCCTTTCGACTGTCGCTGTTGAACTCATGCGGACTTTGACTTTACTCAGACATGGAAATATCAACTCTTTCTCCTCCTATACAGTCCGCCCATTCTTTTAATTCACTTGGCACACATTAGTAAACTGCTTTCTAATATATTGCTCGGACACCTCCCTAACCAATTACCCGAATCTTTCCAGCAGCCACAGGCTGATGTTAGAAGTCCACAGTCATCCTAAGAAAGGTGACAGCATCTCTCATAGAACGACTGAATGGTTTGGGTTGGAAGAGACCTTTACAAATCATCTAGTTCCAACCCTCTGCTATAGGCAGGGACACCTCCCTCTGGACCAGGTTGCTCACAGCCCCATCCAGCCCTCACACAGATTATTCAGGGATGGAGTTACTGCCACGTACCCCAAAGATAACCAATTTACCAACTAGAACACCCACTCACTGTTAAAGCTTTTCTTTAACTTGCATCACTATTGATTTTACTCGAAGAAGTCATGACTTGACTTAGCTTGCAGGACCTTAAGTCTAAAACCTATTTAATTTGCATAATAAGTTTCATCCATAAACAACACAGCAGAGGAGCACTGCTTAACTAATCCCCCAACCACAACCCTGCAGTGGGCTCAGCTCTCAGGAACAGCTATGGCTGGGTAGGAGCTCCAGGCAGCACCCAGGGGCACGCGGGTTGGACACACGTAGTCACCATCTTCTCCTCTAAATCCCCTGTTCTGCAGAGGTTTGTTCCTATCAGTAACCCCATCAAGTCCCTCCTACACCCCACAAAGTGGCTGTGCACACCTGGGGGCTGATGGGGAGAGAACCAGCCTGGCCAAAATAAAAGCACTACAACAAACGCAGCTCACTGCCATCCTAACGCACACTTGTCCAGCTGTACGGGAGCAGCAGGCAGAAAGCCAGCTGGAAAGGGGCAGGAGTGCTTGTCTGTAGCAGTGCCAGCCCAGGGCTTGCACAAAACCAGGCTCAAAGCATGCAATAAACGCGCCCTGCAGAGCAATAGGGAGCAAACTCTTTTAGGAGGTGGCTGCTCGGTGGTGATTTTTTGCCAACAAAGCGAGAACATTATTTTCCCTGATGGCAAGAGTTACATTAAAGAAAAAAGCAAGGCAAATAAAATGCAATTTGCACTCACACATGCTCTTCTCTCCCTGCAGAAAGCTGTCTTCAGCCATTTTAAGCTCTAAAAGCTGCTTGGCTGGGCCTCACTGGTGCTGCCCAAAATGAGGCGTTTCAACACACGCTTATGTTGCAAACAACATTCAAAAGTTTTTCCTTTTGTTGCAACACTGAACCAAAACAAACTTGGAAATCTCAGAAGCTGCAACAAAAGAGATTTGTCGCTCTCCCAGGCAGCTCTAATCCTTGCGCTGCGGGAGCCCATGCTGGAGCCAGCTCCGTTCTGCTCGGGGCTGCGGGAGCTGCATTTCAGGGCTCCTCTTGGAAGCCCACCGTGCAGCTCCTTCACACAGCGCACCCAGAGCCTCTGCAATGAGGAGGTGGGCGAGGATCAAACACCCGCTATTTCCCAAGGAAAAAAAAATATCCTGCTTTTTTTACCCAGTGCAGGGTGGATGGGGAAAAACAAGGCGGTGCGCAGCTACCATGACACCACACAGTGAGTTATCTCATTAGGCTGAGAAGAGTTACTTCATTAGCAATGCTGCAGCTGCAGAGCACAGAGCCCCGTGCTGGCCCTGCTGCCAGAGCCCTGCCCTACGATAGCAATGGTGACCACTTCTGGTTCAAACACCCATCTGAGTCCAAAGCTGGGTTGGCTTGAGCTGCTGAGCAGCTTCTCATCAACACAGCTCACCCAAGAGGATCTCTTGGCGAGGGCTCCGAGCAGCCTGCAGCAGCATTGCAGGACAGTGTTTCTGTATTCCTCCCTACCAACTCTGATGAAGAAGATATGGAGACAGCAGCCCTCTGAAAACCACCAACGCTAAGGATTTGCTCAAGAGCATTCAGGTTATGAAATGTGACCATTTCTTAAGTATTTACCAAGCCCACCTAGCAAGGGAAGCAGAACGCCCAGAAGCAAACACAAAGGGCACATGGGGATGGAAGATTCCCTTTCCCACACCTTCCTAAAGCGTGTGCCTCCTGCCCCCTGGCCTGGGTTTCCACAGATCCCTCCCTCCCCAGGCTGCACATGGCATCACTGAGCTCGTAGCTGGTACTCCTCCCTTCCACCTTTGAAGAAGAGACCAACCCTGGGCACAAAGCCCGTGGCCATTCCAATGTGACACAGGGCATGCAGAGGGACCAACAGTGCTCCCAGGTAGGCTGTGATCACACACAGCCACCAGCATGAGAGCTGGAGGGCTGAAGTTTCCTAGCCTACCTCCGAGCTTCCCCACCTACCCACAGCAGCTCTGCCGAGGGCCATGCTTCAGCCTCGTTCCCACTGCTGAATTCACCACTGCTTTCTGAATGAGGACTGCCAAAAAAAAGGAGCTAATGCGTGCAGATGTCAACGCTTGGGCTGGACTGCTTACACCCCCATCTAGTTGGTCCCTGAACAGCTAGCAAACCCAATGTGCAGCCCAGCACTGCACAGCCTGCGGGCCGGGCAGCTCCAGCTGAGCAGCAGCCGCAGAACAACGCACTCATTTCATTTATCCGAGTTCAACACAGATACGGCAGGAGCTGAGAGAAAAGACAGTTGAGAAAATGACTCTGCACACATTTAAAAACCTTCTGAACTCTCTTTCTTTCCATGCAATCAGCCTAATTACACTTATGTAGAAGTCTAATTACACCTCTGCATTAGCTACCAGTGAAGTGTTTCTTGGGTTATTTCTGAGCAGCCTACAATTAAATGAGCCTCATCCATTAAGTGACACTTTGTGTGTGTAGTCTTAGTGCTCCAATTATGTACCTCAAATCAGCCCCTGAAAATCCTCCTTGCTGCCAAAGATATCCCTGTGAAAAACGAGGGATCTCGGAGGTGGCTCGAAAAGCACCGCTGACACGCAGAACAAACGCTGTTATGCAAAACCCTGCGCTGTATTTAAATTTGTGCTGCTTGAGATGCAAACCAGGCTCATTTCACTACACGGCTCTGCTTTCCGTTTATTAACTATCCTGCATGAAATCCATTTCTAGATGATTTCACTAAAGTTCATAAACCATTTTAAAACTCAGAAACGGATGAGAAGGGAAATGATCCAGTAGTTACAAACCTCAAACTAAAGGCCTGATGGAAATAATTTTATTTCTCCATTTAAACAGAAAATCAGATTCAATCCCAAAATCATTACGGGTACGTTTTAATTAAAACTTATGACAGTTGTAGAAAGTGATATTTTTTTTTAACTTTTGGAGGGAAGGAAACCTTTCTGGAGCTCGGTGCTGTAGTAAGCTGGGACTCAACGTCTGGCATCAGCCACTGACAGCATCCCGCGGGGCAGCCTGAGCCCTCTGCGAGCAGAACACACCACAGCGAACTCCTGAGCACTGAAAGAACAGGTGCCACGGGAAAACAAAAACGTATGCTGAAAACAGAGCACGCAACTGCAGAAACTCAGCGCTACTGCCACGGCTGCCATGGCCCAGCAGAGCTGGCAGCGCACAGGAATGTTTGCCATCCCTAAGTCGCCATGTTCCCATTGCTCTATTGAAAAATGACAAGTCTTACTCGCTTGGGTCAATAAGACAGCTGTTTAAAATCATATCACGCTCACATCAAGACGGATTCTTTTCAAGACCTACTTCCCATTCATCTATGGCTGTCGGTAAGGTATGGAACACGGAACAGGGGAACTCCACATCGAAACGCTGCTAAAAGAGCAACCTTATGATGTTACCTCCCAGCCAACGGGACACGAGGCTGTTCTTCCATGCAGAGACGAGAAATACAATTGGGACTGCTGCCTTTGAAAGTTGTACGCAGGGAGTTTCGTTTCTTCTATTTAGAAACTACCAACGAGGGGAACGACAGAAAGGAACTCTGCATCACGGACAGCCCCCCGTCCTGCTAATGAGGCAAATTAACGAGAGGAGTCACTTTACAGATCTCGCTTCACGTTTCAGAGCCGTGCCGAGATTGCAAGTCAGCTCTCTCAGCTGGGTTTCCTTTGATTTGTCAACTAACCACGTCCTCAGAGCTAATGGCTCAATCCCCTGAAATGTATCCCCTTTCACTAAGGTGTTAAGAAAGCAATGCGCTGCTTTTCCAGATGAGAAGTCTGCAGGAACCAAATCCATGGTTAAAAACCTTCAGATCGTGCGTTCCCATCACGGGGTGCCAACCTCCACCTGGGTTCCAGCACTGCCAGCAGAAGTGCTGCCTGCACCAGCAGCCCCAGCTCGGCTGCTGCTCTGCTCTCTGCTGCTCTGCTCTCTGCTGAGGTAGAGCTGCCCGCAGTGCCGTGCCCCCCTGCTGCACACACAGCACCCCAGCACGCTGTGCCAGCAGGGCAGGTCCCAGCACATGCTATCCAGCCCGGAGCAACTCCACCATGCAGCACTGGTGTGTCCTGGCTCTGGACAAAGTATCCCACCCCTCTGACCACATTCTCAGCACCCTGCCTTCCCAATGCACCAAACAGTACTAAGAAATAAACCTCATGTTATTATGAAACAGGGCTGCTTAGTTTTGTTTTTCATCTCACTTTTTGGATTCACATTCGCTGCCCGGAAGGGCTGGAATTATACCAGCTTGACTTGAATCTCTAAGTCCTATGTCAGAAGTAAAAGCCCGCAGGAAAGCGTGCTTGGATGGCAAGGCAGGAAGAAACCACCAAGGATTAAAAGGCATCTCCAAAAAAGTATCACTTCGACTGTCCACTTCAAAAGGAAGGCAGTTACAGAAATCCTACATTCACGACATCTCAACCTGTGCTTTGTCTGCAGCACATTTCTCTATTCCTACAATGACCAGACGGGCACCTGGTGCATTTCTGGATTCAAAACCAAAACCGTTATGCCTAAATACAAACAGAGGTCCCAGTACACAACCAGTATCCCACTGATGACACGCTGAGAAGCCTCCAGGAACATACATGTGATGAAAACGTGACCACTGCTGTACCCAGCCCTCCCCCCCCCCCCCCCCCCACCGCTGCCTTGCCAAGCGCACCCTGCACTCTAACAGTCAATCCAACATTTAACCATCATTAGGTTTCAGGGGTAACAGCTCTCTGCACTGACCAGAGTCTTTGCCCATCACGCAGGCCTACTGTTTCCAGCTGTAAATAGGAGCAGGTAGGGATGTCCCTGTCAGTTCAATAGATTATTTGAATTAGGCACCAAAAACCTGCATCTAAATTCACATAGATTGCAGAGGATGTGATTGAGCTCTGCAGTTTGCTCAAAATCACATCTGAAGACAGGTCCAAGGATTGCTCCTGAAATGACAGCCAGATTTACTAAGAAATCTGCTCAGGGCGCAGGGCAGGAGGCTGGGTGGTAATTTCACAGCACTAGGAGAAATAAATGAATAATTCATGAATTTAGACAGCCCAAACTTACCGCTTTTGGTGAACTCCACCTCTGAGATTTTAGATTCATCCCAACCCAAACCACAGCCCAGGAGGTGCAAGTCATAAAAGCACCATGTTTGCAGGACACGCTTCTAACTGAAACCACCGCCTTCCTGCAAAGCAGCAGCTGTGGCAAAGGCTCAAAGAGAACAAATATTTGTTCCACCTTAACTAAAACTGCCTTCCCACCCATGAGCGCAAGCAGAACAAGCAAAGGGATCTCGAGGACAATTAGAGGAAAAAGCGCCTGCCCAAGAGGAGCAGTGCCAGCATGGCAAAGCCCAGGCCACCAGCTCGATGGCTCCTTTGGGATTTCAGGCTTATTTCACAGTCACAAGGATTATTTCCTTCCTGTCCTGCCAGCTTTTCCTTCAGGATTCATTGATACTGCTCCTTGCTGCTACACAGCATCAGCACCTCCTGCTCCCACGGGGCACACACAGCACATGGCACCGCCTGCACTTCTCGAGGCCGGTTATCTACTTGCTCTGACTTCCACAACTCTTCTATCTGCCTGTTTGGCCTTTAAAGCACTATTTTGTGATGACAGCCAACAAGGCGCATCAAACTCCTTTTTGCTCCAGATGTACAGATATGTTATTTTAATTAGGTAAGCAGTCCTTGTTGCTGAAATTGCTGAAGATGCACAGAGCAGATAAGCACACAGCCGAAGCTGATGCGTTTACTCGGATTTTACTGCTCCGTGAGAGGTTTTCCCACTGGTGCCTTCGAGTGCAACCCGGCCCGCAGCACTGAGGTGCTGTGAGGTGCAGCTCTGCAGTCCCAGCTCGGATCACAAGAAAGGACGGCGCCGCTCCGCTGCCCTCACACCAACCGGGTAAATCCCGACTCCCGCAGGCTCCTTCCTCACCCCATCTCCTCGTTACCACTTCTTTCCACGCCAAGCACGACGTTACCGTGCACCATACTCACACCCGGATTCTTACCCTCCATGTGCCAACACCGCAAACGCACGTTGTCCCCTGGGAGCACACAGAGAGGCGGCCGAACGCCACGGCCGCGTGCAACCCAACTCAGCCCCGCGTGCAACCCAACTCAGCCCCGCGTGCAACCCAACTCAGCCCCGCAGCGCCGCGCTCCAGCAGAGGGCGCTGCACCACGCACGGCGCGCGCCGCCAGCTCCAGCGCCGGAGCAGAGGTGGTGCTGTCTGCTTAAAAATAGAGACGTCGCCGCTCCGGCTCTCCTCGCCTTCCCGCCTCTCCCCTCCAACGACTTTTATTAAGTTCTCATCTTTAATTCATGCCTGCAGCAGAGCTGATGTCACTTTTTTCTTTTTTTTTTTTTTTCCTATTAAAAAAAGATCCACGAAGCTCAAGCTGAGCTTGCAGCGTATCACACCTGCCTTGCTTCCTGACTTTTTATTTCCAGTCCCAGCAACCTGCTAACATCCATTACCCTCAGAACCCAAAAAGCTCTTCCAGCAGAAACATGAGAGTAGCGCTCGGAGAGGAAAGGAAACGCAGTGCCGGCTGGGTTACAGCATGTCCCCTGTGAGGGCATCAGCAGCTCGCCCCAAGGGGAGCCCAGCCGCAGCAAAGTGGGGCTGCCAGCATCAACCGCTGTGCAAGCGTGGAGGTGATGCTGTGGTGTTGCAGTGGATGCAAAGTGAGAAGGAGGGAGGAAGTGTGATCAATGTGTGTGGGGGAGAGGTTTCCAGCCAGAGCCCTGGGAACCGAGGTGCTTTTTAAGTGCTAAAATAAAAGTAATGCAAAAGATGTCTTAACCAACTCATTCACACATCTGCCCTTGAGTCAGACACTGGGGAGCCCAAGCACTGCTTGGCTTTGCCATAACTCTGTTTGCACACGTGGGGATGTTGGTCCCTGTAACTGTCGGCCAGGCAGCTCAGGGTGAGGACAGGTGCTGACAGAGCTGTCCCCACGTTCCCTCCTGACATCCCACACCCGTGTCTAGCACAGCACCAGCCTGCAGGCCAACCCCTGCACCCAGCTGCCACATCACTTGTCCCAGCAGCCCGGGAACACCCACTGGTATCAGCCATCTCCATCCTGGCACGCTGCAGGCCCAGAGAAGCTCATTTGGAATCACGCAGCCCAACAGAACAAGTCATTTCCTCTACAAATTGTACCGTTCGGAATCATCCTGGTTCCTCTTGGCTCATGGATGCACAGTGCCGTTTTTTTTTTCAAAAGCCGTAGCAGCGGGTGGTGTGGTTGTGTTGTGCAAGATAATACAAAGAGCCAAACAATTACTGTCAAAGGAAAAGACACTACATTGTGGCCTTTCCTTTCTTTCTTTCTTTTTTTTTTTTTACTGTGTCTTTTGAGCAAGACTTCTTGCAGAATCTCTTGTTTGTGTCAAGTTTTTACCAGGGTGTGTTGTTACCAACCTTCCTCCCGGACCAGGAGAAGCTGTCATAAACACGCTTAAACAGCACGCACAAAAATCACCGACGCTGACTGGGATTGTGCAACGTTTGTGCAATAGCACATTAGGAAGGAGAGTTATGGAAAAAAATAAAATAAAATCAAACTCCACATCCCAGAGATGGCTGCTTTGGAGACAAGTGGGCCCCAAACTCTTCAATGGTTGCACTGTAGTCAACACAGCTTGGTCAGTGCACACAGGATTTCCCTGATCGCCTCGCCCACCTGCTGCAAGGCGGGCAGGGGAGCCCTGCAGAGCAGCGCGTGCACCGAGTTAAGTCAGGACCTAAAAGCCAAGAAGGTGAGATTAGGTCACAGAATCACACAACCCTTGCTGGGCTTCTCTGCTTTGCCTTCAGGGCTTGTAATGGGGTTTTAATTACACGATTTTGTAACACCCTTGCTAATATTTTACAAAAGCCATATCTTTTGATACAAGATACTTGAAGTTAGCACCACGCGACCAAACCCATCCTGTTTAAAGCCCCAGATCAGCACTAGCTTGTAAATCATTAAAGAATATGGGGAAAAGGGGATATTTCCCTGTTGGCTGTTAGCAAGCCTGAACATACATTGCAAGAGCTGTGATTTTAAGGAAAATAGATGAAATCCGCACTGAAGTGATGCTTGGCCTGATTCCAAACCCACTAAATCAACAGGCACTGTCCTACCCACCTCAGCACGTTCTGAAGTGCAGTGCTCGACAGCCTGAGCTGTAACCCACCCTGAGAACCCTCAGAGCCACATTCAGGTGCGCCCACGCAGCAGGGGACTGAATATCTACCTGCCATTCTTCAGCTGTGGCCTCACGGAAACTACAAAGACTCGTGGCAAAAGCTGTGTGTTTTCATGCAGAATGCACAGCCCCAGAAATTGCTCTGCCATCCCTGCCGGGGGGCAGCAGGGCCTGCCAACATCAGCACTACTGTCAGAGGGGACTTTTATTGCACTGTAGGCTTCTGCAATTAAAAACAGAACAAAACAGCACCCCTCCACAAACCAGCACGCAGACTTGGTGCAAGAATCAGCAGACAGTTCTGAGCAGAGCTTCTAACACAACGTCCTGCCCCAAGCCAGCCTTCCAGCTTCCACCTCCCTGCCAGCATAGGTTTCCCAGCACGCTGCTGCCAACTCACCGCCAGAGGAATACATCCAGCTTCCCCCTCCTGCAGGGCTGCAGCAGCCCCACAGCAGCCCTGCCTGCCCAGCGCCTCCCCAGCCCCACTCAGCCCCACGCAGCCCCCAGCCACCCGCAGCTGCCGCTGGGCAGTGCCAGGAAGGCAGCACCACGAGCTGCTGCCAGCATGCAGGGCTGGCAGTGATGGATTACGTACAAGCACGAGCTGGGCACAAACCAGCTGTCTATCTGTCTCCTCCAAACATCTTGCTTCACTTTCTGTATTATAAAGGTGCCAGTGCCTTGTTTCAGATGCCTGTTGCATAACGAGAGCACATTTCTCTGAATATTTTACTGTCACACACAGGGACCAGGCTTCCTCTTTTTTTTAAACGCTGTTTCTCCCTGCACAACACATTCCCTATGACCAAGGCCTTTGTGCTCCCAGAGGCCTGAGGCTGCGCTGGCAGACTGCAGTGCAGCTTTTCTCTGTGCAGAAACCCATGCACACCAACCCTGTTGTGTCCTACCAAACCCACGTGCTGCGTGCACACCTGTCTATGCCCACTCCTACCCCACTCAACACCTCTGCATTTCACCTTCCCACTGCATTTCCACTGTCAACCAAGGCGGAAATGGAGAAAATCCTTCCCTTCCTGCCTTATGTAGATGCCAAGGGCTAAGCAGCACTACGGCTCTACCAGGAGTCTGAACCTGCCACGTCCAAGGCTGTGTGTGCTCACATACCCATACACTGCGTGTACAGACACATACACAGATCTGTGTGGGATTCAGCTGCTCCGAAGGGTGTCTGGGGGAAAGGGCTGTGAACAACACCTATCCAAGGCAGCTAACTTGGCGGTGGGGGGGTGGGGTGGGGGGGGGGGGGGGTTGGGAAAGAAGATCGAAATATTAGTTTTGCATTTGGTTCTGTCAACCACCAGAATTAAGCAGCAAGCACCATTGCAGACGTCTTCCGTGATAACACAGCCATGCTGTCCTGCCCAGTGCAAGCAATTCCCAGGGAGCGGCCTGGATCTGACTGCAGCATCGCCACACGGCAAAACCAAAGCACAGATAAAAGACATTTCCCTCCTCTCCCAGGAGAATAAAAAAAAAAAAGAGAGAGAGAGACTTCCTAGGTTGAGAAAGAGATCACAGGGTGGAAAACACGTAGGAGTCCAGATAGAGCTGCAGACCAGGCAGCGCTGCATCAGCTCCAGCTACACAGTTCTAAAAAAGCATGATGAATTTTTCTCTCTCTTTAGATGTCTTGCCTGGATGCTTTAAAGCAGTCTCAGAGGAATGTGCTCTTGGGTCTGAATCCCGTAGGAAATTATCCTTTGTGGTGGATGGTCTCCCCTTGGGGCCTGTCTGTGTGTTTTGCTTTCATGTAATCCTCCCACCTTGGTTTTCTAATGTAATGCTATCCACATTATTATAGCTCTTTGATACTCTCAAATGGCACTTACTCATGCTGTCGTATTTTCAGCTCTTCCAGACGAGGCCTGACTGGCTTGGTCGGCTTGTGGCTTGCACCATAAATATTTATTTAAGTCACCAACAGATATTATGAAGCAACTGCATGCCAATGGCAGACAGTGCTTACGGTGTGCCTGGGCTGTTTGCTCACTCCAAGAGGGACATGTTGGTGATGTGCCCTGCAACACAGCACAGTCTAAAACATAACCACAAGGTTTATTGACAGCTGCTAGTTTTGTGTTTGGGGCTTTGCTGTTTTGTTTTATGCACCGGTTCCCCTTTCTTTCTGCAAGTTCTGTCCCAAGTAGATTAGTAGACTACATGCGAATTTTTAACACAACTCATGTGTTTTGGATCAGCTTTACCACCAGCATGGCATGTCCAGTGCCCTGACCTGCAGACAGAGCCCCTCCGCACACCTACGGCTGAGGCCTTCTTCAAGACACGAATCTTCACTGCTGCTACTGCTCTCATCTGCAGCGAGAGCAGCCTTTGTGGTTTCCTTTCTAGTTCCCCTCCATCACACAACCTCAGCGCTAGGTTTGCATCATCTCTGCTGTCCCACCAACGCACCACGGGAACTGAACCATAACACGAGCCTCCACTTCGGGTGTTCTTTGCATTCCGGCAGGAATTTACACCCTGACAAGTTGGCTCCTTAATATCCCTCCTACACGCAGCAGAACTTCGGTACCTCCTCCACTCCCCGCAGCAGATACCCTTAAAACCATGAATCAACGTTTACCCGCAGTTTTCCTGCCGTGCTATCTAACTACCAGCAGTTATCGCCAACGTGTAGGAACAAACTCAGATACTGCTGTGTGGCTGACTGCTCTCCCGTGGTTTCCCTCTTGAAAGTTATCTCCAAATTGTAATGCAGGCTTCAACAGCAGCGAGGAGACGCATCCTCTCCATTAGGGTAGCAGAACAGTGCAGAGCTGGGCTCTGTTTCTAACCCTCCCTAGCTTGCTGAATGCCTGCAATTAATCGGCGTTCACAACGAGCCCTCCTTCAGCTTTCCCATCCGTAACAATACAAAAATAACCCTCAACTTTCCTGCAGAAAACTAGGAAATCAGTGACAAAAGTTGAATTCTGTGCAAGTTGGTTATTACCAATAACCTGCGCTGCACTCAGCAGTTCCTCTAAGGCGTGGAAATATGTTGTGCACACAGAGCAGAGAAAGCTCACAGCACACATGAAGAAGCGAGAACAGGCACACTCATTAATGGCACTTTCTCTTGAATTGTCAAGGTTTCTCCGAGCAAGAAATTCGATCCTTGGAAGAGGTTTTGCTTCATTCTCTGCCACGCAGCAATAAGTGGGCAGAGCGCAGCTGCAGCCTGCTCAGGCTTAGGGAAGGAGAAGCAAGTCAGGGCTCACATCTGTTCGGCGACTATTAAGGGAACCTACCCATTTCCATGCCACCAAAAACGGACCGAGCTACGCAGTTCCCTTTTGCTGATGACATTTGCTTTAGGAAACTCTCAGCACGTTTATTTTGCAAACAGCGTTTTGCTTGAAAATTACAAAGGAATCAGAAGTGCCACTTGCTGTTAGACAACATTATAATGCAAAATGAAGCACAACTATTGTGATGGGAGAACACATTCATTAACTCAAGAGAGTTGGCAGTCTTCTGATATTCAGAAGATTTTTCTCAAATTCAACCCCCCGGAGCCATGTGATGAAAAATCTAGATTTTCCTCCTCTAAAAAAGCGTTTTTAAGCAGCCGTCGTAACTGCAGGAATGGAAGGCATTGAAAGCTACTGACCCAGGGGGCAAGCACAAAAATGCAATGCTGAAGCATAATCTATTTTCAGGGCAATATTGTGAATCTCAGCGTTAGGTTTAGTAACTGAATAAGCAGCATACATGACTTCTGTTCTCGTCTCTACACCAAAAGCGAAGTTATTCATCGGTTTATCTTTTTAAGACAGTTTGTGACTGCTTAAAAATGAAGATACTGGGTCTAATTCCCGTTTTGTGTTACAGCTCCGTAATTGTGCTGACTTGCAAATGGTTGTGATTAACATTAGAATAATGTAGGATGTTCAGAAGATGTGCTTTGCTGTAGAAGTACCCAGCAATCTGGGTGCTTGAAAAATTGCCTTTCTACAAGATGTGTTTTCCAAACAAGGGCTCTTAAAAGAGCACAAATGGATCTATGCAAAGTCTATTACTTCTGTGAGGAGCGAAATTGGACGTGTCAAGTTGCACAGGAACAAAAGGAGATGGCCGCATCCTTTGAAGATACATTAAGGGGGGGCGGGGGGGGAAGACAAACCAAGTTTAGCTATCAGGTATTTTCTTCATGCACCACTTATCCATTAGCTCAGCAGAGGCCATAAGGAAAAAAGGGAAAAGTCAGGCTGCACTTCCTTGAAGCAAATTTGAATTCGGAGGGCCCACCCTTCCTACCGGCACCCCCGTTTCTGAAGCACACAGAATGAAGCACTTGTGCTCCTTCAGGACCTGACATCAGCAGGCAGACAGGACTCAGATGAATGAAGCTTAATGACAAAATGGGGAAAAGAACAGAACAACGTGCAATGTGGTTTCCCTCTGCCTTCTGTGCTTTGCCTGAACAACCGGCAGAGCCCCACTCCTTTCAGCGGCACTACAGCTAATGAGATCTGCAAAGCCAGAATGGAATACATTAAGGTGAACAAAAATTACCCTCTGAACCCACTAGTACACATCCACAGGAACTATTCATTTAAACTTCAACTTAAATACGTATTTATCTTCATGTTTTGAAGTCCAATATACTTCATTTGCAACTTAACCTCTCTTCCTTGAAGAAGCTGTACAGGATCACTTAAGCAGAAATCTAATTCATATTAAAAACTCAAACAATTGGAAGAGCCCAACATGTGGAAGGGCCGCAGATCACACAACCCCAGCAGCCCCGGGAGCAGCCAGGAATTGCTCTGTGCTGTGCAGACAGCGGGGGGGTCTCACCCAGCATAAATCTGGGAAGAAACACTTCTTTCCAGTGGACAGACCACAAAGCCACAACTACACACAAATAACAACTTTCAGTCATTTGAAAAAGCCTTGTTTGGGGTCATCACCTTTACCACGTATTTACAGCAGCTCTACTATGCAGGAGAGCAAAATGAATTTAATTTTAAAGAGGCATTTGGCACATGGCATTTGGAACACCTGCCTCAAGATTAGCTATAAAGTCATTTCAGTTTGGAAAACCGAATTTCGAAGCCATTGTTTAGCAGAAACTTCCTTAATTCCTTTGGACGAGGTCAGATTTTATCCCTCCTTCACTTCTAATCCTTCACACACAACCCCAAGTGAGTTTCCCATGCTCTGTCCCCAGAGCACAGCACATTCGCAGCAAAAGGCCAACAAAAATGGGAGCAAATATTCCGTGAGACATCAAATGCTAATTCTAAATAATACGTAGCACTTCTTTCTTGTTTGGATTTACATTGAGTTTCTATCCATTCTCATTCCTGAAGGCTTTACTGCCCCAAGGAGGCTTATAACGTAGTAGGTGACAGCAAACAGAAGTTAATGAAAGACAGTAACTTTACAGCAATTGTGCAAACACAAAATATTCTGGCAGTATAACTAACATGGATGTCTCTCCCCATAGAAAGTGCTCTTTCAAAACAGGGTTTGGACACGTGCCCCAGGCTGGCTCTCAAGAACCCAACCCTGCTCTGCTTTTAGAGGCTTGAACTCGTTTTAGCACTCAAGTACAGCTCACAAGGAGTGACCTGTAAGGGCGAGCAAACACAACACCCTACCAACACCTATTAGCTTCTTGCTCATACAAAACATGTTCTACATGTACGTGTCTGGCACGAACAGAGAGTATCACCTTCACCTTCAAAGTAAAAGCATACGCCTGCTTTGCCTCTAAGTTCCCACCTGTAAAGCTCCCAGGCAGCACTGCAGCCGCCAGGCAGAGCATGCGCAGCCCAGCGCTCATTGAGGCTTCAGAGATAAGAGATAAGCAATACTTTACATTTCACTCAGATTTAGATTACGAGCCAGGGAAAAGCAAGCTTAAAAGGTGAACGGCTTCTTTTGGTATTAGCTGAAATCTCTGTGTAGTCTCCAATGAAAACCAACAGCGAGGTCAAGCAACGGTATGGGAATTCTATAGTCAATAAAATAACTGTTTTTTAAGCCCTGAGACAGAAAAATTCAATGTGGATGACCACTTACTGAAAGGGTCATCATCCAACAGAGAGGAAATTGCTAGAGCAACAAAGAGCCCAGAAGTATTCCTCAGTTTATAGAAACCACAGAGAAGGGCAAATTCTAAATCCGTCTCCTCCTAGTATTAATCTAGTTGGCCCCTGAGGATCGATCTATCCAGCAGAAACCACACAGTGACAGTGCAGGCAAGTTCTTTCTTCCCTGAAATCCGAGCTTCAATTGTAAAACAAAACTGTTGTTTCACAGCAACACACTGACATTTAAATATTCACAGGGGGACGAGGGATGGATCCAGCGCTGCGCTAACCCTGCCTGCTGCCCCACACCGGGCACAGCAAGGCCAAGCTCCAGCAGCTCCTGCAGGAGCCCTGCAGCAGGACCTGCACACGCAGCACCCCGCCTGTCATAGGACAACGTCCCACTGTAGCAAAATAAAAGTCAAGAGATATCTAAACACAAACGTCCCTCCCCCACAACCCCAGCTTGCCGCAACTGTTCCGCTTCCTGGTAGTCATTCTTCAAACATCTGAAGCTGAGCTCTTCTCCCCACTTGCTCGCTTTGGTGCTCCCAAAGCAAAGAATTTGGTTTGCTAATTACTGCAGTCAGGGGAGGTGGGGAGGATGAGGCGCAGATTTAACAGACCGCTCGGGCTGGATTCTCCCTCAGCACTTTACCCTTCAGATACACCCATGTGTAAGCCCAACACCGAGCGGTACTTGACTCAGCCTCAGTTTGGAGTAGGCAGAAATTAATTGCTATCTAATAGGATTCAAATTGGTACAAGGGATCCCATCATTATAGGACAAGAAAGAGTAGGACCGCAGTCCATTAGCTGGCTAGCAAAGGGCTTCGGTCAATGCAGTGGAACAGGCAACACCGCTGTCGAGACATGATGAATTGATACCTCAATAATTGTAATTTATTAGTCACTGGTGCTGAACTACCAGGTGGGAAAGGATTAAACCGAAGTGGCGTTTATGGAGGGAACGACATTCCCTTTGCAAGGTCTACCTTGAAATAATTTTACATCGGAGTGAAGACGTGTCACAGCTTAATTCAAGCAGCAGTTATGTGTACTGGAGGATGAAAGTGTAAATCAGCAGCAGACTGGGACACAGACAGCTCCTGGTATCACACGGCAGCGGGGCTGCTCTCGCTGTGCAACCTCTGTCAAGTCAGGGGCACCCTGTGCTGGGGTGGCCAGTGCAAGGTCCCCAGCACAAGGCACAGCCTCCTGCTGCCCTGAGACACGCAGTGAGCTGCAGCCCCTGCCTCGCCGTGCTTGGAAACAGACATTTGAACTACTAAACGAGACTGGCCTGTGGATATTTAAAGTCATGTGTGACAAACAGGCTTTATGTAATGAATTATGGTTAAGCTGAGAGAGTAAACTTGACAGACATGCACACGCATTCGCATTCACACAAAGCCTGGCTGTCCCACTTCCACATGAGCAGCTCTAAGGGAACATCTCCAAAGCTCAGCGGACGCAGCACGGCTGAGTGCACCTGCACTGCTTCCCTCGCAGGTAGGGCTGTGAGCCTACAGCAGTGGGGAGCGAGCGGCCCCGGGGGCTTACATTCCTGTTCCTCCGCTCTGCAGAAGCCTATGCCTCTGAATATTCATAACTTGTTGCTAAATTAAGCAACCATTCACATGGTTATTAATGCTACGCTTCCCTCTTATTTTGCTGGGCAGACAGAATTTTAGGAATTTGGAATATTCTGCAGTTGGTTTCAGAAAACTGAATGCAACCCAACTACGCCCGCTGTGCCAGCACAACTTGCCGGAGGCGGCTGCCCTCCTCTGCTCGTGGGCATCTTTGGGGTGAGAGGCCCCATGGCTGGAGCCCACCAGCTCAGCTCCTGCTGCCTCATCCCACCTGTGCTCAGGGAGGACGAGGCGATGGTTCCCCATGTGTTTGTTTCAGGGGACCACAAGGCTCTGCTGGAGGTGAAGGCATGGGGCTGAGCTAAGGGCAGCACAGAGACAAACCCCACTGCTGGGAGGAGGGATAACTCCATACTGAACTGGAGAAAATGTTTTTCTAGGCAAGCCAGGGCTATGGCAGCCCTTTGTAGCCCACCGCACTTGGCCTTCTGCACATCTCCTGCCTGATGTTACACAGCCACATAGCGCTACTTCAGGGCAACGGATACCTGAGTCCTTCCTCAGGCATACAGAAGTGGATCTACTCCTTCCTAAAGCTTCCTGAGAAGCCAGCTACTAAAGAGAGAAAGCTACAAAATTATATGCTTCATATTTCTAACTCACTCTTCACCCTGGAAGACCTTTGGAAGCTTTAGCATCAAGAAAATGTTTAGGCTAGAAAACAGGCCCAGTGAGTTAGTTGCCAAGATCCTTCCCTAGGTTTGAACTGGGAAACTTCCTCAGCGCTCACATCCAGCCCCACCACAGGATGCTGATGAATACCACCATTAGATCACCCCCAGCAGATGCCAGAGCTTTCTGCAAGGTTTGCTGGCTTCAGTTATTGGAGGATGCTCAGACCCCAGGGCAAGCCCTTGGAAACTGCTAAGGGATTTTTGCCATTGCCAGTAATAGAGTGGCCACATGTGGCAGAATACATCTTTCAACCTCAACAAATCTACCAATTAGCACTGCAAAGGAGAATAGCGCTGAGCCTCCCCTCTCAGATTGAGTTATTTTCTGAAGGAGGAGGAAAATGAGGCTTAAAATTGCTATCTGGAAACAGGAGGAAAAAAAACCCAAAGATCTCACAATAGTTCCTACCACTGTGCTATTGATTAAGATTCCTATTCAATTCAAAGACAAAATGATCAGACAAAAGTTAGCTCCTTATAGAGTTCTACCAGGTGAAAACCAGCTTCTCATAGTGAAAAGGCTGTATCATGTTTAGATTTTTCTTTTAATGTATGTAACTAACATTGGAAGCACCTTAGCTCTGGGGTAGAAAGGAGAAGATGGGCTTTTGTTGACTACATCCTAGACCCTTCAGCACAAGCTATTGTTAAAGCTTACTGGGAGTTAACTAAGGGCTCTGCTTTTTGTAGCTGTATTAACAGCCTTTGTTTCATTTAAGGACTAATAAACCTTTTCACACTGAGCCATTTTAGCAGATACATCTCAATAGGTCTTTAAACCGCAGGAAATACCTGATCGATGCAAGGCACATGGGCTGCTGAACAGTGCAAAAAGTTGCCCTTTTCTGCTTCTGGAAATGAATGCAGCTGAAGCAGTAGAAATTCCTGTCATTACCAAGGCGAGTTAAAGACAGCCTGCCAAAATAAATACATAACCCTCCGACGATGCCACACGAGGAAACCTCTCCAATGATTAGAAATTATGTTCTGATTCCCATTTATGGAGCACAGCATACATCTTGCAAAAGCTTGCACGTTTACTAGCTGTAATCTGTTAAAGGAACCCATTTGTTCCTGTAAGAGGCACCAGAACAGAAAAATGGAGATACACAAAGACTGGTTATTGGGATATATGTAAACACCTATGTGACAAAGGAGCATGAAATCTCTGGGATTTAGGTTCTCAGCTGCCCGAGTACTCATGGTGGTAGTTTCTTATCGGAGCATTTTTGTTGGGTTTCTTATTGTGTGTTTCCAAGTTACGAGCAGCAGAGAGAAGCACGTTTTCTCAAAGCTGGCTCTGGCCAACCCAACTTCCACGCACCCCCCTGCGTTCCCACTTTGCCCCCCAGCCCAGCCCTGCAGCACGGCAGCCCCACGGACACCCCGCAGCTGCTGTCCAAGGCGGCCTGGGACCAAACAACAAGCATGCTGGAACGCTTCCCTTGCAACTAAAGGCAGAGCAAACAAAGTGCAAGAAGCCTCGAGGAACTTCAGCACCACCCATTTCTCGACATCTCATGCTTTTTTTTTTTTTTCCATTTTCCAACTGAAATAACCTTTCACAAACCCAATTCTTCCCAGTGCTCTCAGTTTCAATAAACAATAACAAGCAGGTATTTGTCAAGATCCCGTACAACTTATTCTGCAACGCTTCTGCCTGTGGCTTTGCCTTAGGCTTACACCTATGTGAGGCGGCCCAAGGCTGTCAGACACTTCACTTCCCACCAGAGAACACAGGGAAAAAAAAAAACCACACAACCTACTTTTTCTTTCTCCTCCTTGTCTGGGACAATGCAGACTACTTATTACATCTGCTGTGACATGCCCCTAACAATGTCCTCTAACAAGCAGCCCTACAGGGTCACACATGTCCCTTGATCCATTTACCAGAGGCCCCAGTGCAGCTGGGACAGACTGGCTGGGGCAGGGGTGGATCCCTTTGTTCCTTCGCTTCACTGGAAGTTATGGGGAAAAAAAGAAAAGAAAAAACTACCACAAATACATTCTTCTTCTCCCTCTGCTTCCCACAAGGCAGGTAAACAGGGGGGAACATCGGGCAGCAAAAGGCTAACGGAAGAGCTGGCATTTGTATGGGCATATAAAAGTACAACCTGTTTGACCCAGCTACTTGCTGCATGAAGATGATTCAGAACAAGGCCAAGGGGACAGCAAAGATGTCTTAATGGATCGCCTGCAAAGTGTGAGGCCAAACCAAAGACTCACGCTGTGGGTGCCACATGGTGTTCTTTAACCAAGGCTTGAACAATTCAGCACCTTGCCACAGTCGCAGCACTCCAACAAGCAGTGGCACCAACTCAGAGGCGCTCCCACCAGTTCTGCCATTGTGCAACCAGCTCCTGGGATTGAAGCTGGGAACTCCTGCAAACACGGGGCGAGCGGCCCCTTTAAGAGATCGCCCCAGATGACAGAGTGCCCTTTGCAAGGGCACACACCTCGGTGGTGTCCAAAACCAACACTGGCACAAGGGATGAGCGTGGTCCAACAGAAACAGTCATAGGCTGCTTTGCACAAATGCATCCCCCATGCCCATGTCAAACCCCAACACAACCTCGGGCCGCCTTTCCCTTTAAGCACAGACGGCACCGCCGCCGCTGATGGCACGGCACTGACAAAGAAGGGCTGAAATTCAGACCCAAATTGTTATTCCCCTCAGCTAGGCAGCTATGCACAAGAAACACAGCTTGTAAACACTTCTTTGTCAAACACTCAATTACGAGCTGCTTTATGAACAAAATGAGGCAGTCGCAAGGAAACAAGAGATGGAAATGGGGAAGCAACACGAAATGGCACGCAGCCATCAGGCCACCACGGCCTGCTGGCAGAGGTCGTTCCCCAGCAAGGACACGTGCTGGGGGATCACTGGGTTCAGCTTCTGGGAACGGGGTTTGGGTTTCGTGGATACAGACTCCGTGCTCTGCTGTATGGACTATTTACTGTGTTGTAAGCAAAGAATGACTTCTTTACTTTTACATGATTGGTTTTGGCACTATTGCATCTGGAAGAAAAGTAACACGTACAAATGAGATACAAGTTATAAAACCCAACTCAGGTAACACTTCTAATATGGCCGTGTTCCTTCATGCCACCCTCATTCACCTCTATACACCAAAATTGCTTTGTATGAGCTGATAATGTTCAGAAAGTACATTTTCGTCCTAAATTAAAGCTGCAAATGCTCTTCAGAGCAGACCCATCTGCCCAGCTGAACCATCTCCATCTCCCATGCTAAAGGATGGAGACAAACTCCAAAAAGATACCTCTGATCAACTCTACAGCCAATAACGCCACGTTGAGCTACAAAATACTGCCCTCCAGCCACTCAAAAGTTTCGAGTAGGAGCAGAATGAGCGCTTGATGGGACCCAGCGAGGTGCAGCACTGCAGCACCAGAAGGCTGCTCAGCACTGTGCTGTGATGCCAGCCATGCTGGGCAGCCCCCCCAGCTCCATCCCTTACTTTGCCCTTGGATTCTTTATCACCATTATTCCAGCGGTTAGGGTTTCCCCTTGAAAAGTTTTTTTCCTTGTTCTTACTATTGGGTGACAACAAGCATGAAATGCTGTAGGAGACATCAGAGAGTGCAATATGAAAACCATTGCTGCCTTAAATGCTAACTTGCACTGGATTTGCAGCAGCCGAAGGAAGAATCATGCCTGTGCACCCTTCCCTAGTGCCTAAATCAAAGCCTTTTACTGGAAGACTGTGAGATGTGGAGGGAAAGGTGAAGCCAAAAGATTCGTTTTTAAATTAAATAATCTGCATGTATTTACACAACCAACATTAAACACCAGCCCTCAGAATCCAGCAGCCACCCAAGTAATACTTGGCTTTGTAACCTGAGCAATTCCAAGCACAAGGAACCAGAACAGAGAGGAAGCCACCAGGGCCGGGGGAGGGAACAATCTTGCATATAACGGGATTAATTTGTCTAATTCCTCAAAGTTAATATATTCTCCTTGCTGGAAGTTTTCCTTGGTTTTTTTTTTGGGAATAAATTAATTTCAAGGCTCAACTTCAGGAAAAAAAAAAAAAAAAACACCTGAGAATCAACGTACAATGCTAATGCCTGAAAAAAACCTACAGACGTGGCATATTTCCACTTGAGTTCAAAAAGCACACACATGCCTGTGTGCCCCTTCGGATCCCCTCATCCCGCAGGCTTGGGAGAGCTTTACATCTATCACAAACCTCCGCTGGCTTTATTGAATTCTTTGATTTTTTAGAAGCAGTACTGGTGAAAACAGCCCAGGTTCCACGTACTGACTTCATCAAATAACTACTGCAATGCCATTGACCTGAACAGCTACCAGTAACCTAGCTTGAAGGCCTAAGGAAAAAAGAGCAAGCACTTATGTTACCTAAGCGACGTCTCCAAACCAAAGGCGTGTTTGCTCAAGCTGTGCACATTCTCAGCAGCTCGTGTAAACCACCCAGCAGGCAGAAGCATGAAAATGAGCTCCTTAAGAACCCACACGGCAAAGAGAGGCTGAGGGATGCGGTAACGCTGCCTGAAGCTGCCGATGGGGTGAGAGCTCCCTGCGGCCGGCCGGGAGAGCTGGGCCAGCACCACGGCACAGCCCAGCAGCCCCCAAGCAGCTGTGCTGTGGCTGTTGCCACACTGCCTCTTGCACGACTGGAGACCACAGCCAACAGCAAGCACGGGCACATCCCGCATTGGCTGTGCTTGGTTCTCACAGACATATTTGAGCATCCCCAAAATCGCGGGATGATCACAAGGCAAGGAACCATGCCCGTACCTGCTGCCACTCAGAGACTGTGCTTTATCGCAGACAGTTGGTGTATGCCTAGGAATGCAGGATACATGTAGGTAACAGATGCCAAACTCTCACATCAAACTCAGTGGCTAAATCATGATGGAATAACTTTTTGGATGCTTCTTGCCCAAACCAGAAAAACAACTCATAAAAAGGCTGTGATGCTCCAGCTGCTCATGCCTGAGCCCCTTCCGCAGCAGCTCCTTGACAGCCAGCACAAGGGCTCTACAGCTCATGCCAGACCGTGCCCACCCGTGCCACAAAGGCACAGAGCAGAGAAGCCAACCTGCCTCCTCCCGGCTCTGGGCTCCTTCACACAGCGTGACGAGCCATTGACAGTGCACCAAAGGCCCCGCTCTGCTCTTTTCCATTGCTCCAAAAACAAGATATAACAGCAGCACTCTTGGACTGAGTCCCCCTTTTCCCCAGTAACAAATACATTGTACCAAAAACGAAAAGTGAGAAGAGGGAAGAATGATAAAGAAAGGGGACTTTGTGCATTGTGTCAGCCAATTAAATTCAACAGAGGAAGAGATACAAGCAGTTATAGCTGCTTGTAAATTACTTCATCTAATTAAATTCCCTCCTCTAAATTGCAAACCATTTAGCTCTTCTTTTACAACAATGCCACCAATGACCACCAACAACCGTTTTTATAGTCTGATGGCCACCTAAGTTGTTAGCAATGAAATTTCCTTTTGGTTTCTTCCTTTCCAAAGGAGCCACTGTAACGAGACTCACTCACAGCTGCTTTGAGAAGATCCAGGTGGCTTTGCTTCCTCTTATACTGCCCAAAGTCTGAGGCTGTATTTCAGCAACATGACCTACCTGAGGAAGCCGTGCTGCATCGCAAAGCCTGCCTGTGACCCAAGGTACCTTTGTCACAGCTCTAACACGTTTCTGCACTCCGTATGGCACTTTAAAGGGCCTCCGAGCCAAGAAAGCACACCACCAGGTTCTCCTGCAGCAAAGTGAGCCTTCCAGTGACTTCAGGAATGGCTGTGAATTCTTGGATATGCTTAGCCAAAACAACAGCGCTTCTTGGTAACAGCAGGGTTTCACTAGGGACACAAAGGCCCTCTATTTATTTACAGAGGATTTTCCTCCTGCCCCTGTTGTGCTATGCCCACTGCTCCCCTTGTGCTTCGATGCAGCAAACACAACACCAAGTGCCTAACCAGGACTTAAAGCAGATTTTTAAATTAGTTCCTGACAGTGCAAACAGATTGCTATCGACTGAAACGAGGCTGATTTTAGGCCCTGGATTAGCAAACCTAATGACTAAACACTATATGCCGTTGCAGTACTTTGCGCAGTGCCTCCCCAGCGGTTTCCCAGGCAGCTGTGCAGGCTCAGTGCGGGCAGATTAGCGCACAGGAGCAGGGGAAGGCCATCTGTGCCTGCCCTGCAGCTCCGCTCAGGAAACAGGGCCCTGCTCCGACCCCCCTGGGCAGGCCCCCGGCACTGCGGCCTCATTAGGGGCTTTGAAGTCAGCAGAGTGCCGGGGGGGTGCAGCAGGTGCTGGGGCACTGCCGAGCGTGGCGTGCAGCGCAGCCTGCCCTGTGCCTGGCTGAGGCTGAAGCAGAGCCCCACCAGCCCAACCTCCCAGCCAACACAAACACACGCTTAAAGCTAACTGGTTCGGAGCTTGTATGTCCTAACTGCAAAGTCTCGTACTTACGAAAGTAGAAATGGATGCTGCTTTTAAGCAATACATAAAGCAACGTTTTCCTGATTAAAAGAAAATGGACACGCTTCATTGTTGTGTTTTTTTTTCCCCTCTTGTGCTTTGTTGTTTAGATTCAAAGAACATTTAAATAATATTTGCTAACACAAAGGGTAACATCAATTAGAAACAAAAAGAAACCGGTTTGTGTAATTTCAGCATTCAAAAGCAGCAAAATGCAAACACCGAAAAAGCACAAACCAAACCAATCCCCAAAACCCACATGAAAGGCAAGGTTTTTTTTCCCCTCCAGTTAGCTCTCTAGAGTTGGTTTGCTCTTAACATCTTGAGATACTTCAGGTAACAGAGTAAGACGCTGTTATATTTAGACCCTTTCAGATGCCCTTCAGCTTCTGAGCACTGAGATGTGAGGGACACAAACACCTCTCCAAACCCCAGAGGCTGTTTTCAGACTCCTACCTGGCTGCTGAGCCTGGGCTGAGAAGTGCACCTTTTGGTCTCCAGACTCCCACAAACACTGCCTCCAGCCCACCAGGGCTTTCAAAAGCACATTACTGTTCCAGAATTACCGTTTATCATTATCTGGAAACACGCAAATAAAAATCAAGCAGCTACATGCTCCTATTGGCCATCAGCACGAGCAGCGTGACACCAATGGGATTATTCTGTTAGCCCAGCAAGTTCCAGGCTGCTTCTCTCTGACTTGAGAAGAGTCCCGAAGTCCTTCCATGCCACCACCACCACACAAGATGTGGCCAATGGTACTCGACTGGTTTGAAGATCAGCTGCTTTCAACGTGGACATGAAAAGAAACGATCTGCACCTGGGATGGAACATGACCTGGCACCAAGCCTTTAGCTCCAACCAGCGCTAACCTGGCACAGTGTTCATCTGGGGGTGTTATGTTCATCAACAAATGTCAGATAACGAGCTGATAAGCACCATGGAAAAAGCATATGAGTAGGTAATCAAACATGTTAATGTAATTTAGTGGTTCCAGTCCAACGTTACACATTAATCATCAATAACAGTCAGCAGCATGACGAAGGCTGGGGAGTGAATGAGATACAGGAATTAGCTCTGCTTTCCCTCCCCCTAGGACATCACAGAGATGTCACACCTCCAGAGCAACGTGACAGCATTAGCTGTCGTGCCCTTTCCTCCCGTGCTCCCAGCCCAGCACACTATTTATAAGCACGAATATGTGTTACAGCACCCTATTCTCATCTGCTTCTCTGAGGCTCTTCTCATCTTGGGTGACCTAAACGGTGGGTGAGAAAAGGAAGGAGGAGGTGTAAGACAGTCATCTTCATGACAAATGACTATTTGCAGAACAGAGTGTTATTCCAACCACATTTAACATCTAAACACATTCAGCACGCAGTGAGGCCTCCCAGGCTGACTAACCACACAGCTCACTTCAAGCATCAGCAACTCCTCCCTGCTAGCACTGATTCTGTTCAGAATGAGACCAGCCCACTTTCAGACAGCACACAAAGTGCCTACAGGTCCTGAACTCAAGGAGAAATCACTGTTCTACTTGCAAAGTAGAAAAAAAATCAGCGACTCCAAACACAAACTCTACACCCAAGAGAGCAAAGCAGCGCAGCTAAGACTCAATGAAAGACACACAAAGCTCAAAGGACGGCTCTCTGAAAACTAGAAGAGCAGCACAGCATAACACAAGAAAGTGACCCCACCTTGCAGCTCAGTTGCCTTTTGCCAGACAGCAGCAGCTGCAGTCAGCACCTTTCCAAGCAAAGAGGATGAGAACAGACCCAAATCCCGACGCACATCTGTCCAAAAGACCTACAGCTATTTGGAACGCCCTCTGTTCCCTCCGCTTGGCTGGAGCAGGAATAGGGGGGATGAGATTTCCATGTGCAGCTGGAGCAGGAGGCCGGGAGGGCAGATGAACTCCTGCAGTTCTCTCCCTGTAACCCGAGGTACAGAGAAGCGAATATTCAGAAGCAAACAGGAATCCGGATGTTTTGTCAGAAGGAGTGAAGTATTAATCTAATTTTCCAAACAAAGCAGACAACCTGGCACTCAAAGCAGCTTACCACTTTGCACCTCTGTACAAGGATTAGCAGAGCGCTGTAATTATAATGCCCAATTTGATTTATTAGAGGCTGCTCGGAAAGGATGACAATTCTGTTGAATTGTGAAAAGAAGTGATGAGAGTATAAGGAAAGCTGCAAATTGATCAGTAATTTCTAAGCAATGTCTCAATATAATTAGCATTAATTACAGTAAGCTGTTCAAATTAGTTATAAAACTATGTTTAATAACCCTGAGATGCAAAAATCACCCCCCAACTTCCAGAAAACTCTGTATTACAGCCAATTTGTCTAGACAGTTTGGCAGGAAATGCCAGAATCCTAGGTGTGAAGCTGTGGTTATTAAAAATATATTTAAGTTGCCTATATCATTTGCATAATTAGTTTGAACTAAGAATACCTTCGTTTGTCTACCTTGGATGTTGCCGCTACTTCCAGCAGCCTTACAGGCCTGAAAACTTGCCTGGTTTCCACAGCTATATCAGCTAGCATAATACGAGCTATTTCCAAAAGCTTCATTTGCAATAAAAGACGAATTCAAAGTGGGACTTGTTCAAAGAGGTGCAGTGTATTAATGAGTGAATCATCACAGGTTTTATTTTATACTCTTTGTGCAAACTCCTCGTTCTTTTGGGGGTTCGATACTTAACCCACCAGGAGAACAACAGAAAAAAAAAGGTTAAGCCATGGATGAAAGTGAGATGGACTCAGGGACTTGTAAATGAGGTAGCCAATGTCTGGTCTTGCTGCCCATGGCAGCCCAATGCTAGGCAGAAGGAACACCTGGCAGCCATACCCGTGGCAGCATTCTCATTTCTCAGAGCAGAAATAAAAAGTACCCAAATATTTGGTCAACAAAGGCTGCAGAATATAATTGCAGAAACTGGAACCTGGCCAGCATGCCAAAGCCTCCTGCCCCAGAGGAAGGTAAGGCAGCATCACAACATCCTTAGTGAACACAACTACCAAGACTCAGTTATGTATTCCATGCAGAAGCTGTCCATCTAACAGCCCTTCCCTCCCGTGCAGCAGTGAGGAGCTGGCTCACCCAGACTTCGGGAAGACCTTGCCCCCAGACATCTGCAACAAGCAGCTAAGCTGCACTGAACTTGCTGCAGAGTGAGTTTAGACCGGAGGGAACAACCCTAACCCTTCAGCTTCAGAGAGCAGCATTTACTGAAGCCAAGCTTTCATGCTGCAGAGATTTTGAAGGCAATCTAGTGCTAATGACCTCCTGCAGTGCTCCTGGTCTCCACACTCACAACCAGCTGTATCCACATGGCAATCCGTAGGGTTCCTCCAGGAACAAGCACTGGAACAGCAGCTAGCTTTATCTGCACTTTGCAAGGGTTGATGGCCCACTGGTGGGGCTTCTTCACATAAATGAAAAGACCTGACACAACAGCTTCACAAGGCAGAAACCAGAGGAACTAATGAAGTATACCACCATAATCCCAGTCTAAGAAGCAGCTAAGAATACCATAAAGCATTACTGCTTCTAAACATTTTGTATCAGACCCAGGGCCTTCTGGAGAAATGCATGCTTACCGCTTCTGGTTTTTGATGTCAAGAAAGGACCTTAATTGCAAGTTTTAGTTTCACTGAAAGATTGAGCATCTATTTACCCCTATAAAAAGTAATTTTAATTTGCACAGGCTGTATATTTGTGCACAAAGCCATTGCACCTGTAACTAGAGGGGGGAACTGAAACCCAATCACTTGACTACTAGCAACAGCAAACAAGAAACTTGATCTATTTCAGCTATATATACAGAGGCAATTATAAAAAAAAAAAAACATTTGGTACCACTTTGGGGAGCTAAAAAGAAAATAAACCTGGCAAGTACTTTACTAGAAGTGCCTGATTACATGATTTGCTACCTGTTTCCAAGCAGAAAAGTAGTCACATATCAACATCAGTTATTTGCAGTAAATTATTTCCATTATTTTTCTTTAAATTAAAATGAAGAAGCCTGAATTTAATGAGAACAATCAGCCACTAGAAGAGTGAGGTCATACGCTGACCCACAGAGCTTCTAATGTAAAACATAACGAGCCCTTCTGAATGAGCATCTTACAATGGAATCACAAATGACTGGAAGGGTGGAGAAGTTACACAGAGGGTTGTGTTAGATGACCATATTGATCCTTTCAGATCCCAAAACATTGAAAGCCTTTGGAAAGAAAACACCTCCAATAATATGGTGAATTCGATCTTCTGTTGTTCGGCACACATACAGAACCGATTATCGCAGAGCAAAAGGTGCACTTGGGTTAAGCTGCTCTTTTTTCTGCATTATGAAGAATTCAAAATAGGTGGTGTTTTTTTTTTTTTTTGTCATAGTATACTTTTCAGCTTGGAACAAATACTGGAGGTTCAAATACACCAATCTTCCCACCAGCCGCCATTTGGCACTGTGCTAATGGACGCCTGGGAAGGCGTCCATAAATGATGGCTGCTGTGCCGTGTCCATTTCAAACTGATGGACGAGCACTGAGTCACCAACAGATCTCCAGGCTGAGCAGCAGCAAGCACTCAGCAGCCTGCTAACCACAGAGCCTCTCTGCTGCTGCCTGGGTAGGTACACACTGGTCTGGTGGACGTCACTAGAACCATCCTCTCCAGCATCACAACTGTGAGTGAATTAATGCTCTACCATACTTTAGAAGGGCACAAAGACTCCCCAAAGCACAACTTCCTCCAAACCGATTTCCAACTTCTGAAATACTTGGATATTCCCTCCTTCTCAGCATACTCCTTTGGGGGCACGTGAACTTAACACACGAGATGCAGACATCCACACATTTGCAGCACCCAGGAGCACATTCACAAAGCAGGACTACTCAAAGGAGGCTGTGATCTGCCTGAGAGCCACAAACTCACAGTGCAAATTAACGCACTATCTCTAAGGATACAATCTCTAAGGGAGCTCTGATCCTTCCTACCCACGTTACTCAGAACACCTGGGCTTCCATTTCAGTTTGTGAAACCTGCTCGCAACACTGACTATTCCCACTTTCCAGCAATCCTGTGAGAGATCCTGTTTTCAGCAGCACAGTTACATTAACACCCCAGCCTAGGAGCAGGGCAGTACCTCAGTGGCCAAGACTACCACGCGGTTACTTCAGACGAGAAATCTCTCTCCTACCTGTTTGGTTAACTTCAGTGGGAGTTTCTTCTTCACGCGTTCTTTGCCTCTTTCTGCCTCTCTCTCTGAGCTCCCCGCATCGTTATTATGGCCATTTTCACTTGGCTCAGCAGACACGCAGTTTTCAGATTCTCTAGGTTTCTTGCCTGGATGCCTCTCCCATTTTTCTTTCCGCTCCTGAGGCTTTAGTGACATGTCCTTCTGTAAAGGAAAAAGAATACAGTCAACCCTTTAGATTCTTTAAGACTGCTTTTAAGCATTCAGCAATTTAAATATTAAATAAAAACACAGACAAGACAGCACGCTCTTTCCAGAGATGACTTAAGATGAATAATTAGGCATGCACAATGCAAACAGTAATTTTAGATTAGATTAGGATGAACACTCTCCAGGCTATGTGTTTGATTAATTTCAGAGATGCTGGAACTGGTTATGAAAATGAGTTTGCTTCAGATTAATTCGGGAACCATATGTCAACAGCACCTAAACAAATCAGCATCCTGAAGAAAAGCATTTAACTCCATTCATCTGAACAGGGATGGGTTTTACTGTTTTGTCTGATCTCAGAAAGGAACACATCAGATCCCCCCCCCCCCCCTCCTTGTGCCTGATGGTCTCTGGCTCACAGCAGCACTCGCATGGGGAAATGCACTTTGAAAGCCAATGCGCATTCAATAAGAGAGCCGAGATCAATGAAAACTGCACAAATCACAGTGGCCAAATACCTCCAAGCATTCCGTGTCTGCCATGAATCAGAGCCACAGCGTACAGGCTAAACACAAGGTGAGAGCTGCTCTGCTACGTCACAGTGACTAATGCTGGGAGGTAAGGTCGCAAAAGGGCATTCCCACTGCTGTCCCTGGCATCCTAGAGAACTGAAAGCACAACCCTGGAGGCAACGGATCGAGTCCTCCCTCCAACCACACAGTACTGAAAGAGCACAAGAAACAATACACCAAATCACTAAGGCAGTAGTTCATTACAGCCAGTTATGTTTTTCCCTACGCTTTGACTGCTGAAACATCAAATTAAGCTTTCTGGAAGACCTTGATGACTCTCTAGCCCAGTTAATACTTTTATGCAACCTAACTGTATCATACTAAGGAACACCTCAAAAGGCGCTGCTAACCGTGCCAAAACATGCCAACCTCGGCCTGAGAAATACTTCTAAATGCCTCATCCCACACTTCTGCCTCAGTCGCATCAGCAGCATTTGCATCCCGGACGAACAGAGCGCACGGCACAACTCACACACCTCACTGCTACGAAAGAGCAACGTGGAATCCCCACAGACCCTGCACAGAGGTCCTCTGTGGGGCTGCCAAGCTCCTCTTACACACTGCAAGAAAAACAAAGACATCACCTCCCACCTCCACCCCCAAATTAAAATAAGTAGCGCTGCCTCAGAACAACAACACAGCTCAGCTTGCCAAATCCATAACTAGTGAAAGAGCAAAGAAAAGGATTATCTGGCATTATTCGCTGCGAATGATGAAATGAAGAATACAAATTAGTGTTTAGTTGCTCACTTTGGTTTCTAGCTTTGAGATAACACTCTACAGCAGCAGTTTGATGCTGCTTAAAGAAGGTCACGTCATCCTATTTGCTGGGAAGCGGCAGAGATAGAAATCAAAATGCTAAGCTTTAGTAACTAATCAGAAACCAGTGCAATGGAAATGACATCTGCTAACTGATACTCAGCAAAACATTAGAAACAGAAATCATCAAAAGTGTGTGCTTCTTGATAAAGCCAGCTGCAGCGTGCCAGTGAGCTCAGAGACGCTGCATGGGAGGGCACAGGCACCACTGGGGGAGAAAGGAGCAGCGCTAAGGGAATGCCACCAACTGTAGGCATCAAGAATGATGGCACTGAGGCTCTATCAGGCTTCACGTGGGGACCGGAGCCCCGGGAATACCTTACTGAGAACCCTCCCCCTGTGCCACCCACAGCAAATTCACTGCAGGTTTCAGGAGGTTCGCTTTCCCACACAGCTAGTCAAGAAAGCTGCGTTTTCCCCTTTACTGACACATACAAAAATTGCCCACTTAAACATTTGGCTTTTTATCCCCGTTTTGCTTTGAGCTGTAGCACTGCCTCGTCACTGAGCTACCAGCAGAATTAATTCCATGAGCGCGCTCTGGGCCGGCTGGACACCAAGGCAATGAGGCGTTCACTTGCAGCACCGCTTGTATCCACAGACCTCCAACACCTTCCAAGCAGCCCTGAAGGCAGACCCAGGCCCTGGCGGCCACTTGCCGTGGCAGGTGGGAAGCTCAGGGAGCTCCCCAGGCTCTGCAGCACACTCAGGGCAGTAGCCAAGGTTCTCTGCCCTGCAACAAGCTTATCCCATGGCTCTGTTCCTGCCCGCTCTCAGGACTTCACTTTTGCTGGGGATGCAGAACACAGAGCCCAGCAGCTGCTGGTGGAGGGGAGGGTGTCAGTGGGGCTGTTTTCTGCACTACCCAGAACACCCTCACAGCAGCGGCTGTGGAGACGCACCAACACGCCTTGGCGTGGGCTGGCAGCCCCACTCTGTTAAAACAGACCTTGCTACTTTACTACCATCAAATCTTAGTAAATGCTTCTTCACCACTATTTTGGCCCGAGCTAAAGGAGTGCACTGCACCTGTGCAGTGAAGCTAGTGGCATCCTCCATCACAAGAACTGCTCCTTCCCAAAAGGCCCATTCCTCCTGCCTGCCAACACGGCTGCACTCTCCAAAGACGCTCTGTGCACAGGCCTCGGCTGATAAATAAAGCTATGAATAATGCGGGCACACCGCCATGGGTTTGGAACGAGGTTGTCCTCACCCCTGAAATGCCACGGCAAGCAATTTCTGCACAGTGGTGTCCGTGTCATCTGTTTGATCAGGAAGCAAGCAGCAGCCCTCGGGGAGCCCTCTGGCTGCAGCCACCCTGCGTGCCTGCAGTGCGCAGCTCCAGCTCTGCCCTAATCCTCCCAGCCTGCACAACCCATGGAGTGCAGGGAGAGAGCAGGGGAAGGCCTGGTTCCTAAGTGCCTTCCAGGAAGAAGCAGCGCTTCAAGGACCTGAAAAAGTGCAAAACCACACAGCTAGAAGAAAAACCTCAAGCGTGTTGCTGTAGGGTGCAGAGGACAAGAATAACTCCCAGCACTGCTAAAACAGCTTGCCTCAGCCCTCCAGCACCAGGCAGATTGCAGCCCTAGTGCGAAACCAAGCCGGTCACAGTCCCTGTCCCCAGGGCCTGTCCGACACTGCACAGTCAGAGCAGCAGCCAAGGGCTGGTGGTGACACTGCACCGCTGCCAGACTGCCTCTGCTGACTTCAAAAGAGTATACAGGCTGATTTCCCAGCAGGGGAACAGCCTCCAACTCCTCTCTCACAGGCTGTTCATTCCAGCACTTATTCCTTAAGCTGGAGAGCATAAAACATCCCACTTTCATACAATGGAAATAGAAGGGAACTGCCGTCCCTAAAACTGACCCTGCTTGTCCCGGTTCTGCCTTCCCCTGCTCTCAGCAGAAGTGCAGCAGGAAGGCCCCTGAGGACCTGAGCACCATCTATCCTTACATTACCTTTACCCTGCAATTAGCAGGAGGTTTTCTCAAATACCACAGGGAGTGATCCTGGCTCAGAGATGAGCTGAAACAGATTTTCTTTTAATTAGGTTAATTTTTAAATATTCCTATTGACCTCATATCCAGTTTATAGAACGGTAACGCAGAAGCCAGGGCTGACTTGATTCTCTTGTGCCTTCTGAGCACAAAAAGCACTGTGCAGATCCAGCCACGACCTCTGCCATGAGATACCTGCTGTCCATTTCGTTACACAGAGGTGACACAAGAGACAGTAATTCAGAAGGAAAGATAACGTTGGAGATACATATCAGAGAGTGAGGAAAGAAATGAACTCCAGAGAGAAACGACTCTGAGACCTGCACAGAAGGGGAGCAGCCAACAGGCAAACACAGCGCGGTGAGCAAGGAGAAAATGGAGATGTAGGATGGCAAGAAGCAGCCACCGCCACACAGGAGCACTAAGCTGATGGAAATGGCACTGATTGTGGGGATAAGGCAGAAGTCACAAGCAGTGCTTTCACCGAGGGGAAGCTCGCACTGTTCCTGTAACTCAGCACATGCTTATTTGTTTTACTTTCCTGCCTCTTGGCCCCCCACAAGCTTCACTAAAGCACAACCCAAGCCTTTCAGCCTGTACCACTAAGCTTTTCTTTTCTTTCTTCCTTTTTTTTTTTTTTCTTTTTTTTTTTCTTTTTAAGACAAAATAAGCCTTGGCTGGAAGTAACTCTCTTGCTTTGACCCCACATTCAAGCAATACAATCAATATCAATTAAAATGATTGCAAATGAAATCCTTGCTTGTTTAACCTTAGACTGCAATTCTCCTTTCCTAGCTGACATGTTGCAGATGAGTTTGGGGCATGCTTTTTAGAATGCATCACACTTGCTCTGACCCTGTCAAGCACTGAGCTCCGGCCTAAGACAGCTTTTTGACGAGCCAGCTTTGGAAATGTTAAAACATTTGAAGCTGCCACCGGTTTGCAGGTTTATGATACGCAATTCAACTTTAAAATAAAGGCGTGTGAACCAATAAACTCAGTGTAATTGAAACAGCCAAATTTATTAGCAGAGGCCGCACTCCTGTCACCTGTAAAGAGCTGAAGAGCAAGCTGCAGGGACTGCCCAGTGAGCGCTCACTGCTGTCCTGTGGGAACAGAGCCCTTTGCTGTGAGGCTGGGCAGGCTCCAAGCAGCGCTGCCTCGGGCAGACATTACCCCCAGGCAGTGCCACCAAAAAGCACAAGAGGGAATGTCAGCGCCACTCTGCTTCGAAACGCATTTCACCCGCAGTCCTTTTACAGAGCTCCGGCCTCTCCTTTTCTTGCAGAACATTGTTTAACAGTAATGTAGGGGACAGTAAAAGTCAAGAGGCATGCAGCAAATGTCTTGCGTAAGCAGCCAAGGAAACCTGCCTCAATGTGAGCACACGGCTGTCCACATTTTTGGTAAAGACCTTTCTCCAGCATCACCCGCCAGGAGACAGATAAAGCACTGGCACCGTTCTGCCACTCGGCAGCTCCCCGGGAAGCAAGCCGCTGCTTTGCTCCTTCCTCCGACCCCCTCTCTGGAGCCCGTGGGTGCCTCCCTGCAGAGAATTGCACACATCTTCCTCACTACCTGCTAGCAGACAGACTGCACGGCTATTAAAACTCCCACAGGTGCTTGCTGTCCATCAGAGAGGAAATGATCCCATTTCAAGCCATCAGTATTTCCTCTGGTGATGGCAGTAAATGCCCGCCGAGCTCTCGCAGAATTACTGTCAGTAGAAAGTGTGTCAGAGAGCAAGGGAGCTTAAATGATGGAGGGGGAGCTGGGGCACCATTTGCAGGTAGATGAAATGAGGCATAGTGCGGGCCCAGCCTGCAGGAGCACTGCAAGCACTGCAAGGCCAGCCTGCCCAGTGCACACAGCACTGATGTGTTTGGGCTGAAGCTGCTTTCAGCTGGGGCCGCCCACTCGATTTGTGCAGCGTGTGAAGGATTTGGAAAAGAGCTCATGCTTATCTGGCAGCACCCAGTTCAGCTGATTTCAGCTGCACTGCAAGTGGGAATGCTGCGGAGCAATTGCAGGGGGAAGCGCTGCTTCTGCAGACTGCGGCCACCTGGGTGAGCATTCTCCAGGCAGGGCAGCATTAGGATGGCAGCAGCACTGTAGTTTTAAAGAAAGCCAATCCGAGGACATCGCTCCCAACTTCCCAAAGCCATCCATCCAGCAGCAAGGTCAGGCGTGCGATCCAGGTGCAGCGTTTTGGGGAACACTCGGTGGCACTGCTGGGCCCACACTGCTGCCAGGCAGTAATCAGAAGCTTGTGTAAAGAGCACCACATAAACACTTAATCTGAATTAATTCCCCCTTTCCCCGGATTACTGAAACAGGCACCATATCAAATTCCAGCCTCTCCCTTCGAGTGACAGAATCAGGACTCGAGGCAGCCGCTCCTCACTGACACCAGATGTGGTTTTTCATCACTCATTTCCAGCCCTTCAGGAAGGCAGCACTATCCCAGCTCCAGCTGCACAGGCCAGCGTTGAGCTGCCATGGGAAAAGGCATTAGGGATCTATCAGCACAGACTAGTATAGACGCTGGACACATTGTCAGTACCAATTTTCAGCTAAACTACTCAGAAAAAACAAGAAGTCACCACTGAGAAAAAGATACCTCTGACCTATCTGTCACTGATGGACAGGGATGCTAGAAAGTCTGGCTCTCTAAAATTAAACTAAAATAACAACTATTTCAATATTTCAACTCCTGCAGAGCACGGAGCCGGGCAGCAGGAGTGCCAGCACTGCTCCCCTCCGGCTGCACCTGGGTGCCATCCCCCCATGCCCAGCAGAGCAGAGCAATGAGCACCCCTGGCTGCAGCTCAGCCTGCACTGCCGCTGGACACTGCTTGCACAAAGCCAACGCACGCTGCTCTGAGGGAGATGAATGCTCACAAATGCACTTCAGCCAGCTCCTCCGAAGGGGCGAATCTGCAGAAGAAAACGCAGCCATATCTGGAATCCCCCGTGCCACACGAGAAATTAATTCGTCTTCAAACACTACGACACAAGAGGCATTTTTACCAACGCTGCAGCTGCCCTCAGTGGTAGGCAACAATCTGCAGTTCCGCTGCCACGAGGTCTAGCATGCGCACTACATAATTAGTCCTCTGGTAGCTTCTTTTGGCTGGGAAACAAATGAGAAGAAATATAAATGATCCAACAACGAGGACTACACAGAAGCCAGCCATCTCGAGAAACAGCTGCCCGCGGTGTATCACTTCAACCTAATGGGAAATCTCTGAGTGAGGTGACTTCTAGCATGAGAGGAATGCCTTGCTGAACGTCTAAATGTCACACCCGCTAATGAGAAGTCCAGCACCGTGCATCTGTGCCGCTCTCACCATCCTCGCTCTTCCCCAAAAAACACATCACTGGAGAAGTGCTTTTTGCAGCAGAGGTCTGCAGCTGTCAGTCTGGCCAGCAGCGCTGCTCTCCCGCGCCGGGCGGCTGAGCACACCACGTGCCTGTGAGCAGCTAATCTATAACTGGTTCGCTAGAACAAACAATCAGCAACCAAATGTTTCCATATATCCTTAGGGCTTCAGAGAACAGTTCAACTATTCCGATATCTGTGTCAGGAGCGGGGCGCTCGTTTATATCCTAGGCAATCACAGCGACAAGGGAAACGCGCAGTATAGCAACGGGCAATTTTGATGTATTCTATCTTATAAAACATTTTTCAGTCGGAGAGCTCAAAGGTCATTAATAGATTTTCATATGTTTACAGACAGCAGCAATTTCAAGCTCTGTAATTTTAAAACTGCATGTCAGTCTCTCAACTTCCAGCTGTTATTTCAACATTAGATAATGAACACAATGCAAAGGTTACACAACCACTTGAACCAGCTTACGCTGGAGAACCAGTCAGACAAATCATTATTAAATTCTAATTACACATATATTATTTTACAACTCTTATTAGAATAGCAAGACAAATCCTCCCTTTATAAAGAGATCAACAGTTTAGAAGAAGAGGCCAGAAAGGTTATTCTATTACCATGGCCGAGCTGCTCTTCTCTCTCGTGCCATCGCCACTGACTGCTGAGTCACACAAACAAAGCAGCACCTGGTCAGCACTGCACCGCTCGGTGCCCAGCTAAGTACTGCTGCTCCAACTAAGCCAGCTCTGCTCTCACCCACTGCTTCATTCTCAGAGCCAGAAACCTCTGCCTGCACTTCTGCTTCCTCAGAGCAGAACCCAGGGCCCGTTTACAGGACCCTGAACAACTGGGGCTCTGACACCAATTCTCAACGTGACCGTATCTCAGGTACCTGGTTAAAAAAATTGTTTTACAGTGCTCGTAAGATCAGCTAATGCTAACAGCTGCAGCACATCCCTCTCCGAGGTGTTAGGATACAAAGAACTTGCCAGACAAAAGAGCCACAGAAGCACCTCACAAGCACTGTTGATTAGCAAAGCCCAATTCCCATCGCAACTGCTGCCCCCGGCGCCCCCATTTTACAGGATGAGGAATGAACAAATGCAAAGCAACTTGCCCCAAAGCAACCGGAAATCCTCTGGTAAATTTTGAGGGAGAAACTACTTGTCTCAGGTCTTGACCACACTGTGGTCCAGGAGAACCAACAGCCAAAGGACAGAAACCTCCTCCTGACACCACAAAGGGCCTAATCCTGGAGGAGGTATCACACCTTTTCTTGGACACACACCATGCAAATACAGATATTTGCTACAAAGGAAGGCAACAGGTGGAATTTGTCCAGCTTTGACTTTGCATCCTTTTGAGTGTCTGAGATAAAAATCAGCTCGAGAACAGCATAGAAAATATGCTCAATACATTAAGTCCAGCTGTTTGTTACTAAAAGAGTAGATCTGGCAGCTCTTCTCAGCTTCTGAAAGCTGACACACAGCCTGGCCTTGCTAAGGCGCTGCTCTGGATGGCACCCAAAGCCAGTGCCATCTGGCCAGCACGCCTGGGCACAGAGGGGCAGGAGAGGCTCCCAGCTGCCAGATGTGATGACATCAGTACAGCAGTTCAGGCGTTCCAGCTCTGCGTCCTGCGAGTGCCACCGCATTAAGTGACTGCAGGGCACCACGGGCTGAGAGCTGCTTGTACGTGAGAGCCAGGTAAACACTTATTTTGTTTGTAGAAACCATCACCAATGCCACAAAAATAAACAAAATGATTTTCCTGGTGTACATTTGAAGCAGAGCGTATCGCATTCCTGCTCGAGAGCTAATCCCCACATTCAGAACTCTGATTTTTACACCTCTGTTTTTGCATTCACTCTTGCATGACGCTCTCCCAGCGGTCAAAACCAACGTGTTATTCTATGGCTTACAGCTTCTTAAAGCTCAGCCTCCCAGCTATGGCACAGGCGACTCCTTCCTCCTCTCCTGCTACCAGGATGCAGGACACAGACTCTTCCAATTCAGTTTCTAGCACTTAAGTGATGATTTGGCATTAAGAAAATGAGAACAGCTCAGTAACAGTACGGCTAGCCCGATGTCAGACAGCAAGTGGGATGTCTCACAGGGCAGCTAACATCCCATTCTGCCTTCACCTATCTGGCTCTGTTCAGATGTTAACTCCACTGAGATACGGAGAGTCACAGGGGTGGAAAAGAGGGAACATTAACTCAGTTTATATCAACTCAAAAAACAGGGATCACTGAAGAACCCGACAAAACAGCTATTGCAGTTTAAAACATACCCACCTGTCCACCTTGTCTTCTCCCTAAAGGTTAGCATGCCCAAGTCAGAAGACAAGGAAAGGCATGTTAGCCTGGTACAATCACACTACAGAGCCAATAGGAAAGACCATTCAACACCAAAAGCCTGGCTGTGTCAAGGTGGGGGGACTTAAAATTTGTAGCTGTCATATGGGAGGAAAGCATCCCCAGGAATCTGATCAAAGGCTTCCCAAATCATCCTGTTTCAGATTTAAAGACACCGAGGTTGAAATCTAAACAGTTCTCTAATTAAACGAGTTCAAAGGGATCTCTCAGCCATCCGTGCCCCCAAGTCCTCTCATTGATTTGGGTCCCACACCCATGTATCTCCCACAGTTAATGCCTTATTTGTGGCATACTGAAGAGCTGCATCAGAAATCCAAGGGAAACACAAGCAACTGTCAATACACGAACAGAGGGAATTTCTCCTCCTCAGATAGCCAAAATTTCAGAGCCACAGAGGCAGGACACATCCTTGAAGACAACAAGCAGGGTGTCTCAGAGCTACAGGCTGCACGGTCATTACATCTCCTCCAAGATGCCACCAGGAAAACCTTTTATCCTTTTTTTCAGTTCCCTTACAAGCTCATCATGAAAACTGTGTGCGCATGTTAAAATACTGGACGTTCATTAGGCACCAATCCCGATTATTTCTGTTACAGACCACAAAGAAATGACAATTTTCTTTTTGTCGAACTACAGCAGTTTAGGTGTGCAAATAAATAAGCAAACACACAGTCAGCAAAGAGGAACAAGTTCTTATTAAAACGGTCTTATGCTTCATAGGTCAAACTTCAAGGGGTTGGGAGCTTTGGAATCTTACACCAAGACCAGAACAAAGGGTTAAATGGAGTTTGATGAGAATTAAGGCGTTGATTGCCCCATCCTGCTTCAGGCCGCAGAGTGCCTTCAGCATGGCTGGGACTGACCTGGGAGAAGGGGAACTATAAAAGACACACAAAGCCTCTTCTCTCCACAGCACACCAAAACAAAAATAATGAAGACATCAATTAGCATACTAAGAGATGTGGGGCATCTACGGGGGAAAAAACAACACTAAGCCCTATTCCAGACTTGCGCTTCCACAAGTCGGTAGATAGCAGATTATAACTGCTGCACATTGCTCAGGCTCAGCTGCACGTGTGATCTCCTGATAAATTCAGCTCACAGGACAAGCACAAGGCCCAACCTGCTGCAAAGCAGCCCTTCCTGCCTGCTTTAATTCTGTGCAGCAACAGCAACGTACCTCAGTAAGAACAGCATTTTACAACGGTGTTATCAATGAGACAGCAGTTGCCAGGACCCAGCTGGATGTGGAGTTTCTGTAGAACCACCGGTCCTTCTGGGCTCTCCCGTTCCCTCATACCCTCCCCTCAGCTGTCCTTCCCAACCGACAGGGTTACAACATTTTGGAGGTTTGGGAAGCACAGTGTTTAACATTTTATAGAAACATCTGCCAGCAGAGCTGCTATACGCTCTGGTAAGAGAGACAGAGATGTTTATTTAGACATGCTGCTGACGTTTCCTGCTGCATTTTGTTCCTCAGGCATATGTAGTCCTTCCAAACGATTTAGCGAGTGCTGTGGAAGCACAGCTCCCAGAAAAGCGCGTCTAAAAGTACAGAGAATGAAATTACAGACTGTCACAGGAGCTATCTCACCAAAGCTCCTGCCAAGCTCCGGGCAGAACAAGCACCTGCAGAACGGCAGGACATACAATGTCTGAGGAGCAGCACTGGAGAGGCACAAAGCGGCAGTGTGGGGCTCTCTGGGGGCAGCTTCAGCAGCGGCTGCAGTGGTGCTGGTGATGCTGGCAGCCCCCACAGGGCTGCAGTGCTCGGGGCCTCGGTTTGAGCCGGTTGCTGCAGAAGCCTTCCTGAGAGATGAGGCAAAACAGGCAGGAAAATGGGTGCATGCTTCTGGGGCATGCAGCAGTCGCACAGCTGCATTGGGTGCTACGGTACCAGCTGAGTTACCCATGGAGTTACCACCCGTGAGCCTCAGCAGCGCATGATGCAGAGGTGTGTCCTTAATGCTCTGCATCTGTGATCTCTGTCGGGTTTAACTACAGCAGCCAGCTGAGCCATCATCCGCTCCTCCTGCCCTTCTGCTGCAATTTACCGCTCCGAGTACAGCTGACAGAAGAGAGCTTATCCAGCCCGCAGCCCCTGCGGTTCATAACCTGATGGATTACTATAAACTATAAATTGATCGCAGTTAAATCACCTTCAGCTGCTGCAAAATCCCATCAATCTGCATCCCTAAGCCTCTCTGCCTTTGTTTCTTCGCTGTTAAAAAAAAAAGGGTAACCCTTCATTACTAAGTTAAAAGCACTACATTGGGCTGCAGAGTTTTCAGACACAGCATGAAAGTACTCAAAGGAAGAGTGTGATTTATCCCACCCCAAAGGAGAACTGCCCCATATCAACCAGCACTGAACAACCCAATGCAGTCTGGAGAGAAAGGGGGGTCCCAAACTCCACTCTGTGCTTCCGCCATTGATCCCCAGAAGCAAAGGACAGTACTTCAACAACAGATTATCAATCTGCGTGTACAGAAAGGATCAACGCGGCTCATTGGTTACTGAGATGAAGGAAATACATAAAAATAAAAAAGGAGAACTGTGAATTAAAGCTAACCACACAAAAACTCAAGGGTTTATTAAGGGCTATAGACTTGAACCAAGCAAACAAACTGCATGTGTGCAGCAGAGGAAGAGGAAATCATCTACTTTGGTTGAAAGTACCCGGTATGGATTTCACTCCCCTCCTCAAAGAATGCCTTTGCAGAAGCAGCTGCTTTACCTCATAGCTGGGTCTAGAAAACTGAAACAGGATTTCACTGCTCTAAGAGTCTTGTAACCTTGTCACGGGGGAATTAATGGATCTTTGCCTGTAAAGCATGGTCCTGCACAGCAGTGGGTGTGCCACAGACTGCTTTTTCCTTTATATGCATGCTTTAAGTTATTTGTGTAAATAAGCATGCTGGTTACCCCCATCTGGTTTCCACTGGGAAGCACTTGAACTGTGAAGACAATAGAAGACAAAAACTGGTTTATGGTGAAAAATGTGTTTTTGCAACTACTTGAATTTTCTTTCACTTGAGCCCATTTTAATAATGGTGAGAAACTGCAGATGTTTGGGTAAAGTACACTATTCCAATTAAAAAAAGAAAGGGTGCTGCTATCTCTCTCTGCATGCTCATAATTACTCTGAAAGAAGGAGGTTCTCAGGACTCTTCTGTAGGGTCGAGAGGTTTAATTCCTGATAAAGGTCAAATCATCTCATTCAGAAGCGACGATGAAGCTCCATCAGAGTCTGACTGAAAAAGGTCACCAAATCCAAATTCTCTCATATTCTTTAAATAAACTCATACGCCTTTGCTCAAGCACTGAGGATATTTAAGGACACTGCAGTGAAACGTATATACTTATTTCCAGTTGCTCTTACCAGGGATAGCTTGCATGAAGTGGCTATACATTTGAATAAGAAACTTCTATCAATGTGACTTCTTCCAAGCACCTCTTACGAAGGGAAAGGGGGTGTACTGACAAAAGGAGCAGACCCCGAGGCTCATCCCCACGTCACCTCTGCAACACGAGGCAGCATCACCCCACAGCTTTGGATGCAAACATTTCTGTGGTCCCAAAAGCTCTCTGGTACAAATTATTTCAGCCACAACCCAAACACGTTCCTCGGAAATCCCTTCCAAGAGCTCAGGACAGAAATCCCCAAGCAGCACCAGACAGCAGATGCATTTTGTGGAGCAGGAGAAGCACCAGCTACCTGCCAGCATCCTGCACTGCTGCTGGTACAGCCCCGGCACCTCTGGGACAGCCAGCTCAGTGTCTGGCTCGGACAGACATAGAAACAAAAAGATCCCTTTGTGCCCGAACAGAGGCTCTCTCATGTGGCAAAACTCATGAGCTAAAGAGCAGAAATACAATACTATATACAAAAGGCAAGGTTGCACCAACACCATTACAGACTCGTGATGAGAGACTGTGACTCCTTCCACAGCAAACTGTAACTACAGCCCCTAACAACAGTTCAATTCCTCTTCCACTCCCTGTCTTTATTTTTATTTAATTTCTGGCAAACTTACTGCTTATAAAGACAAGTGACCCAGAATTGGTCAGAGCTTCATCCAGACAGACAAATTTCCCCATAAGCCCTATTAAAACACACACTCTAATTCAGCCTTCACTTAAGGAAGGTCCCTGGCTGCCAGATAAGCCACACACCATCTCGGTAACCTGGACAAAAATCCCCTAGGAATTAGTATAAAACCAAACTCATTTCCTCTTCTGTTTTGGGCCAAGATTTGAATCGAGGTCATGGGAGGCAAAGACTGCAGCGTTATAAATCTCTACCAGCTCCCTGTTTGCCTTACTTGCATATCTAAACACTTAATTTGAAACCCAGGTAGGCAAAGCATTAAAAAGCTTTGGCGGAATATTTCAGATTATAACTCAGGAGGCAACAGCAACTGGTCACTTTGAAGGTCAATGAATGGAATTGTTTGCAGCACTTCCATTCATCGGTGAATTTGTTACAAGAAACTGAAATTAATTCCAAGCCATTGAATCAGAGCAACCCTGATTCACCTCAAAGCTGCGTAACACAAAGGTTCTGTACTCCCAGGACTTAAACACCTGGAAATCCCCAAGTAAGAGTTAACACCCTTTGGTTTCCATAAGCGAACTAGTAATGCCACTTGGAAAATAGTTACAGATGTATTTTGACATTCATAGATGCGATGTTAATGGCGGTGAGGGCACAGCAACCATCAGCCCTCTCTGTTCGGCAGCGCTTCGAACAGCTCTGTTGCCTTGCACACAAAGCTCACGCCTTTCCTTTAGCAGTTCTCATGGAAAACTGCACCAAACATGGTTGGATTTCTAAGTTAGTAGCAAAGTCAAAAATGAAATCACGGTTCCCAACGATCCCAGCGTTAAGCATTGTTTCCTGGTGCTACTGTCTTTCAAAAAGGCAACTCATTCAATAGCCACAGCCTCAGGACAGGGCAGAGCTGCCGGCAAGGGAACACACCTCTGCAACCGTTCACCTGGAGGAAGCCACCAGGGCCAACCAAAAGTGTAAAATACTGCTTTGAGGATGCAAGAAAAGGCCCCAGCCCTGGAACAGACACTTCCCATGGAAGACGGCAGCAGCGATGCGCTCCATGCGACAGGGTGGCAAAGGAAAAATCAAATATCGGCACAGGTCGGAGCTCTCCCTGCCATCTCAGTGATTCCCAAGCTGTCAGCAGTGAGGCTGCTGCTGTCACTTCCCCACTCGCTCACTCTCCCCATCAGACACTGATAGCACGCCTGTCACAGCCGCGGCGCTGCCGGAGTCAGGGATGACAAATCGCAGGGAAGACGTGTCAACACAATCAACTGGCCTGAAGACAGACAGCTGGTGCGCGAATTCCACCACAGACAATATCGCCTGTGAAATCACTCCGAGGCATTTTTAGCAATCGTGAGCTCTCAACAACAGCTCTGGCTGCTAAAAATAGCCTGCCGAAGGCTTGCTCCAGCATTAACGGCAGCGCTGGCTAAATTTGAGTCATGACCCCACTCGGTGACATATAAGCAAAACAAGCACAAGCCTCAAAGCAGCAGCTATACACGCTTAGAGCTCCAGCAGTGTTAATGCACCACCTATATTACAAAGCTTTCTCCACAACATTAATGTCAGTTACTGCAGTATTCCCCTGAAACACTCCACCTGGAGCCAGGCAGCTGAGAAGGGAAGGCTCAGATAACTCATCAGTACAAATACGCATCGGTGTGCTTCAATACAAACCTTCCTCTCGGCGAACAAAAGGGACCAATGCATCAAAGGTGCTAAGCGTCTCCATCTCTCACATTTCAAAAGCTCCTACTGAGCATCCATCAGCTCGCAGAATGGAACTGCAACAGCCCAGAAAATAGAGCAAACCCGGCTTCCCTGGTGGTTTTGACTCTTGAAAAGTAGCATGACAGAAAGAGATCCACTTCCCCTCGGCACACAACCAACCACAGAAATGCACTTTCCCCAGCGAGAGCAGCAGCAGCACCTGCAAGTTTCGGCTGCTCCGAGATCCCTGAGAGCAAAGCAGAAAACCAGGGAGGGCAGGAGGCATCTCACATTCAGACACCAAGCACTGGCTGTTCAAGAGTGGACAACAACAGAATTCATCTCCAGAGCTTTTTTTTTTTTTTTTTTTTTTTTTTTAAATTTTTGTATATATATATATATATATATTTACAGAAAAATATGCCAGCTCTGAACTCCTCATTGCAGGTGTGCTACCAAAGCAACACAGAGCACCAGACCTGTCTGAATTAATCCCAGACTGGAGCACAGCCTCTTGTTTAAAAAGGTTCGATTTGGAGATATCAAGAGATGGAGTCATCACAATCCATGATAAACTGCTCCAGTAGTTAATTATTCATCCTGGTCAAGTTCTGTACCTTATCTCTAGCTCAAACATAGCACTGCTGCGGCCTCCCAGCCACTGGATCTAGTTACAAGTTTGACTGCCAGAAGGAAGAGCCCTCCCTTATCACCTTGCTCTTCCCTATGCAGGCTGCTATAAATCGTAACCATGCCATCCCTCCGCCTCCTCTGATAAAGCAGACAGAGCTCCGGGAGCCCCTCCCTGCGAGACCAATTTTCCCCTTCTCCAGCAATCCTTGTGACACTTTCCTGAAGCCAATCCAATTTACCAGACTGGCTGACCAGCAGGTACCAGGGCATGGCACCCGGCTTACACTCGTGCCAATGCCAAACGCAGGGCTGTGTCGCCGCCTTATTCCTGCTGAGCATTTCCTTTGCTGTGCGTTCAAGGATTACACGCTCAGTCTCAGGCACAGCTGGGCTCCCATGCAGATGGCTGCCTATCTTGACACCCGAGCCCCTGTCAGGGTAAAGGCCCTTTCTTGGGGGACAGCTACCCCTCTGCCATCTCCTTGCACACGGAGGGCCCTCGCTTTGTGCCTAGTGCAGGGCGCTTTATTGCATCAGAACATACCGTTCATGAAGCAATCCCAGTCACTCCAGTTCTGTTCCTTATCTTGCACTCCACCTAATCTGTGCGTTATCTGAGGACTTTGAGTAATGGTTTTATTTTTTTTTCCCTTGGGTCACTGATTAAAAGAAGTTAAATAGTGCTATGCCAAGGACCCAGTACAAACATACCTCCTGAAAGCTGTTTCTTTCTTGCCTGCCCTACTGTGAAACCTTCCAGCCAGATAGCTTAGAATTCAGTTCTCAGGCCGCTTCTATTAAATATCTGCATTAGCAAAATAATAAAGCTGGGACAAAACCACTCGACTTCAAAATATATTGAACCAAATATCTGGGGCTTTCACAGCTGACTGCAGGAGATCTCAGAAAAATACAGCTACCAACTACCACGCCATTAGCAAATAGCTTCGAGCTCATTTTAAGCATCCAAGGGCCCGCATGCAGCCACCTGCTTTGCTGCCTTCAATGCAGAGACTCTCTGGGCAGGGAGGGAGAGCTCCAGCCCCAGAAGGAGCTCCTCCAGCATACCTAGCGCAGACTTCCCCAGACCAGAGCCAGGGCTGTGCCCACGAAGCTCAGAGCAGCTGGTCCTCTTAGTTCTTCTCAGTGGGGTCCACTAATCCCTACGTGACAGAGTAACTTCCACCTCCTCCTGCTGATCCGCAGCCTCTCAGAAAAGCCACAGCCAACTTGTAGAAAAGCTCTGCCACAGACACGTCCCAAAGAACGAGGAAAGGGATGCAGGGAGCTTCTTGAAGAAAAACCCAATAGCCGAATGCACACAGCTGAGTCCTCCGGACCCTACCCTCAGCGTTTGCCCTCTGAGATGAGGACCTGCCCCTACCCCACCAGCAGACAGCGCACCGCTCTCAGGCCCACCAACGCTTCCATGCTGAGGGGCACCGTCTGCCTCTCAGATTGCTGCCAGCCCCCAATCAAAGCAAGCCTCGATCTTTTAAGAAGTGCTCCTGATGGCATAAAATCGCATGCAGCTTAATCTTCAAAATAACACTGATCTTGAGCCACTCCAAGCCTAAGATCTGGAAACCACATACTCTAAATGCTGCTCAGGGGTCCGAACAGCCAGCATGAGCAAAACGGCGGAGCAAAATGTGGTTTTTGCGGCCACAGTGCACTACAAAGAAAGATGCCTATTTTCTGTGGTACTGAGACCTTTTTAAAGGGACTTCTGGTCTGCTGCAAGGTCTCACCTCCCCACAAAGACACGGATGGCTCAGGAGCAAGGCATGCTTCTTCCCTGTCCTTTGTCTGAGGGACGCTTGTCCTTCCTGGTGAAGACCAATGCCCTCAGCTGGGGTCCCACAAAACTTACGGTTAATAACCCCATCTTCAACAAGTTTATACCACCATATGTAAAAACCAACCTGATACAGATTCCAGCTGAGAAACGTCATGCCTTTAACATAAGAAGTACTGCATCATCCACTTCACATTAAAATAACATAAACAGATCAATGGCACCGAAGAAAATAAAAGCAACTCCACCTACAAAACAGCAGGAACGTGGCTGACTGCTTGTCAGTGCAGGGATCCCATGCTAAGGATGGAAGCAAAGGCATACAGTTTAAGCTGAAGGACCATTTATCATAAGCTGAACAACAGTTTTCTCTAATTGCCTCAAACTCAGAGAGAAATTAAATCCCTACTTAGATTCCCCTTCCCACTTCCCCAGACTTTATGAAGGCAGTACTGGCTGAACTTCCCAGGGCAGCCCCGGGGATTTCTCACGAGAACAGCACAATAAAGCTGCTGGAAGACCCACGCAGTGGTGTAGGAAACCAATATGAAATGGCACTTTCACAGACACACTGCAGACCGCCCAGCAGAGAGAGCTGAACAGCACCCCATCCCCAGCATCCAGCGTACCCTGGGGTTGAGGTGGAGTTTGCTTTTCTCTGCCTTTGGCAGCAGCAGCTCAGCATAAGCCAGCTGGCTGCGAGCTCTACAACATCCAGCCCCTAAATGTCGGCAGCCCTCTCCTGTCAGTCCCACACGGCTCCACAATTGTTCTTCTTTTCTACACTGCTTCTGTCTGGGAACGCCAAGGAAAGTATTAGGCAAATCTGGCCGTGTCACTGCTCAGTGGCTTTGGTGTCACAGGAACTGACAGGCACCTGCTCCTGTTTGACAGTGCAGCCACAGAGCCTTCCAGCAGTGCTCTCGAGCAGGCAGGCGCTCTCCTTTTCCCTTCAGCTCCAGCGAAGGTTTGGCTTAAGCACTCCTACAGCATTGATTTGACTCATCCCTGCAAAAGGCATTTTTTTAGTATCCTCATAAGAGGACCAATCATAAAAGTGATATAAACGAACTGTCCTGATGCTTGCCCGTGTTTTTAGCCACATCAGTGCAAAGCCTTTATCTCGTCTAGCAAAAGTTGGCAAGTCAAATGCAACTTAGATGCTTAAGACTGTATAGACTTCTGCCAGTCAAGAAGCCAAAGCATCAAATCACTTCAAGTGGAGGCACATTCTCTCCCACACCCGTTTCATACTTCAAGGCAAACAATAAACGTGCTTCACTTCCCTGCTGCCTTTGCCCAGGTATCTCCCTGGAAGTCTGCTGGAATACGGACTACTGCTACTGCAGCGTTTTCAAAGAGTCTCCCTTTCATCTGCATCCCCTCGGTGCCTCCAAGCCCTCTCACCTTGTACTACTTATTCCATTAGTATCTACACAATAAATCTGAAAATACACCGTGCAGTGGAGGCAGCACCATTATACACATGCCATGGGGAATATCCACGAATAGAAAATCCACTCTGAAGAAAAGCAAGGGGAAGGAATAGCAAAAGCGTACCAAGTACAGCTCAGCCAAGAAATACAATCTTTTCCAATTTCAGAAGAGAACTGGAATGGCCATAAATACCTGGCTAATTAGGGCTTGAATGGGATCTGGGCTCCTCACCCCTTCAAACTGCTAAAAAAATCTCTGAAAGTCAATAGCGCCAAAATCTTCAAGAATTTTGTATTTGCTCTGCTTATACAAACCGCAGACATTCTTACCATCATCCATTCCCTTCGCTCATAAATATTTATCTAGTTGGAGCCAAGTGCATAAATGAACCTTCCATCCCGCTTATGGCTGCTCTCCCTTTAATCCTTAATCCCTTCGCACTATCTTTCTTGTCTCTAACCTGCAGAGGACTCTGACTGTTTGCATTTAATTCTTCTTACACATGCCCTGGAGCACAAATGGCTTGTCAGGTTAAAGATAAAGCAAACATGTACGGCCACCAGTAGAGTAACCAGCCTTTCAGACAGCAGAGAACCTGCAGCCAAGGCAGGCTGGGTAATGGAAGAACCAGTAAGTGCTTTGGCTGGGATCTCCACACCCAGCAAACCCAGGGACTTTTCTAGGACAAACTTCTTGCCCCCTATGCATACATAGTAACTCTGAGGATGGTTCCGTTCTCCTCGTTGTAATCAAATGCAGTAATTTCAGGGATGGCACGGCCGGAGATGAGAGATTACATCTCAGCTGCATCTGGAACAAGACTGCTAACTGGAAGTACGATACCTGATCCCAAGGGCTTGGCAACGCGAGACCTGAAGTAACATAACAGAAGGGCCCAGGAAGTCTTTCATCTGTGAGCACAGAAAGTTAGAAGGAAACAGCACCGGTATCTGGGTTTGGGGAGGGTCAGTGGAACAAAAAGATGAGCATGTGCCAGAGTCAAGAGCTTCAGTTCCTGAGTGAGTTCTTTCCATCTTCCTCCCAGCTCCACACTGCCAGACACACAGCCTCATGCTTCTCAGGAGCTGCGCGAGTCAGTTCTCAACATTAGACCAAAGGCACAAATGAAATCCCAACGTTCCATTTTCTTCAGTAAAAAGCTCCTCTATCTCTCATTACCGCTGAGGACTTCAAGACTTCCCACCTTCTCTCTCTGAAAAACCTTCCCTTCATTTGAAGCAGTGCATTCTGCCAGCAGGAGCTGCTGCTGGGGAACTAGACAGCCCACTGCCCAAAGCAGCTCGCTGCTGCCAAGGCCGGGAGCAGCCAAGTCCCTGCTCCTGGGACTCAGAGATCACGGATTTTCTTAATGGGTGTTTCTTTCTGTTCTTTCCAATCAATGTGTTATTACTGTTCCTTTAGAACAGAAAAATTGAAGGCTTTGGAAAATGTATCTAAGCATGCAACTGCATCATCTGGCAGATGAGGCATCTAACTGCAAGGATAACATTACATAAATCACCGCGGTGAGCCTGTCCAAGCACAATGTTTCCATCCTACCTCTACCCCGAAATGTCAGATCGCTGAAAAACCTACCTGATTTTGACATGATTTGGAAAATATTTATCCTCACTCCTTTCTAAAATCCTCCCTCAAATTCCATCCCCACCCCCATTTTGGCCACAACAGTAACAAAACAAAACAGAAAGGGGGAAGAGAGCAATCAAAAGAGAATAAGTGAAACCTCTCAAACTGCAGCAGATCCTGGCACCAAACAAAGAGTTTGGATGGACAGCCGTGCCGTATTTGCAAACAATGCCCCCACAATCACATGAGAGCTCTCAAATGGAGATTTGGAGTAAATGTATGCTGTTGATTCTTTGATGCAATTAACATTGTTTGTCTCAGCATCAGTAAAAACAGGCTTTTGCCTGCTAGCAAAATTTTTGGCTATGCACACTATTGTTTACTTGAATGAAAGGCTAAAGAGCTAACTGAAGCTGTTTTCATTGCAAAAATAGCATGGAAGAGCATCAGGTCAGGAGCAAACCTTGCTAGTTAGTGCATCCAAAGCACATCCCTAAAAACAGCAGGGGGAAAGCCCTTGGAAAAACAAACCTGGCCTGTTTGCTTCCAACATTTCTCCAACTCTTTCCAGGAAGCACACTGCTGCCATCCCAATTCTACCTAAAAAAGTCTTTTTTAAAGTCTTACGAAAACATATCAGTGCATCTGCATCCATTATCCTACCATTACACGACTTCTTGAAAACCTTAGCGCAGAATGAAGAAATGCTTGAAAATGCCTCATTTTGGCACACATGCTTCATGCTGTTTTGGCTGCTATGGGAAGACTAAGCTGTGATCACCTGCTAGCAGGTAGAGAGAAAGGTGATGCACAGAGCAGGTGAGGCAAGGCTCCGGGGAGCCCTGCTGCCTGCCTGATCCATGTGGCAGCAGGAGGGAGTATGCTGTTTTGATAGCTGAACAAATGCACTGCATGCTGCTGGAGGTGACCCCAATACTCTAGCATTTGAGGGAAGACCTAGCGTGGGAGACAGCCAGGATCAATAGGGAGAACCCCAGGTTTATTCATAAAGGCAGGACCTGCATGGAGAGAGATTCTGACGGTTTGTGAGCGAAGAAAGAGTAATACCTATAAGACTGGTTTATTGGGATTCTGGAAACAGCCTTCCTTCTTTTTCAACACAACATTTAAAGTTACCCGTCACAACTTCAGAAAATGGAGGAGTACCCAAACCCCATAATAATCCCTGACCTCACACGATTTAGCAGCTGCTAAATCCTCCAATACTCTCGAACACAAAGCACGAGCTGTGCTCCATCCCTCACACCCCGGCTGGCAGACTGCACAGCGTGCCAAGTTCAGGCATGCTCTCAAGAACTACAGAGAAAGTGGTTGGTGGTTTTTTTTGGTTTGTTTGCCCGGTTCTTTTCCAGATAGAGGCACTTCTGGAAAACACACCTGCAATAACCCACCGAGCATCCTCTCATCGGCACTTCGTTCTGAGCAGAATCAACCCGAGCAGCCGCCGGGTCACAGCACAACGCGCCCACTGCTTTCACTGCTCCGCCAAAGTGCTTATTGAAACTTCCTAAAGCAGAGCACACAAAGGTCCCAAGACACCGCCTGCCCACAGGAGCAGCCAGTCCTCACATCTTTAAGCACCGCGCTTTCCCCTCTGTGCCTCCACCAGCTGCTTTCATTTAGATGCAGGTCACATTCACACAGGCTGGAAAGCATCGCAAACGCGTACAAATTGCTAACGTGGGAACTCGGGTCCTTGAAGCTCACGCACCGCACCCAATGGGCAGTCCATCATTTCTCCATTCGGTCTCCAAATACTAATACTGGTATTAACAAACAGTTACCTTCCTTTTTCCTTCGTACGGGTTCCTGATGCCTAAAATAACTTGGCTACCGATTTTATTTATTTTGGACAGATCGACAAAACCATTTAAGTGGCCATAAACTACAAAAGTTCAGTGGTCTGAGACATGAATTTTCTTGTCAACCCACCTATCATCCTTAATGCAACGCCTGCAGCAGTGCAGGAGTAGGGGAAGGAAACGCAAGAGAGAGCATCGCTTGGAATTGGTTTCCAGTGGCGGATCAGGGAGAGCACAGGCAGCAGCAGAGAAACATATGTTTGAACCCAAGCCAAAAATCTGGCTTCCTTAAGAAGTGTAGGATGACAAGCCTCTTGTAGCAATAATAGTAGGCTGGAAAGTGGGGGTGGAAAAATTCCCTCTGCTCACGCAGAAGGCAAATTCTCTAATATCTACCTACCAGCATTTAATTCGGAACAGCTGGCGTTTGGAGAAAGCCACCAAGATGACCCACTGAAGACAGCGACGGGCTCAGCACTGCTTTATGCTGCGATGGCATCATCTGCTCACTCACCACTGACATGCTTTGGAAAATGGCAACTAACACCTCGGTGTCAAAAGCATAAAGCACTTTGCAGGACACACACCTATACATTACTTGGCTGGGAGCTGAAAAAAAATCTCTATGCCTTTGCTATCTTACATTAACATTTCCTTGGAACCCGGCGCATGAAAATTGATGGTAAGTAAAAGTTAATTACAGTGTTTATGTCAAAAAGCAAAAAGGGCAGAAAGATGACTTTTAATTTGGGTCTTCACTAAGCTCAGCTTCTTCTAACAACAGAGAAACCCAGAGAATAGCATTTCTCCTATCAGCAGGACTGACAAGCTGTTCTGTTCTAGCTGCTGTTCACAGCAGATAATAGCACAAGCCTAGCGCTGAAAATATTGCTATGATAGCAGTCCCTCTGTTGCCACCCACAGAAACTCTGTGAGCACCTTAGCTCTAGAAATCAGCACGGAGAGAACCCAAAATATCCCAGGCAAACAGCTACAAAACAAAGCACGGAAGAATGCCACACATGAAATTCTGATGTTTCAAACAGCAGAAATGGTAATTCCTTGTTTACAGAGGGCCAACACCATCTCCAAGGAAGAGTCCCCAGTTTAGACCTGCTGAAGGCCAGCGCTCTGCTTTGCTGCTCTATGCCATCCTCCTCCTTGAAACAGATCACGCCGATTAACAGTCTTATGCCATTTGATGAAAAGCTACTCCAGAAACTGGCTTGTGTGGCTGCTCATGCAGCAGCAGATGACACATTTGTGGAGTACAAGTGAGCAGAAAGACATCTGCTTGCTTGATTTCAGAAGGTACAAACGTACAAGCAGCTCATTCTGCAGGACACGCTCGCTTTCTCTGCTTGAGCGTGCGCTGCCGGAGCTGGCGGCCCGTCTCAGCTGGCTGCATCCAATCCCTCTCCTCTTTGCATATCAAAGGGTGAATGAGGAGGATTGCAGTGATGTACAGGGGCTGCTGCCCAAGGGTTCTAAGATGCTCCTTCGCACCTGCACACAGTTTATAAGCATCAGCTCAGACACAACTGAATAAGAATACATTCTGTATTTTTTAGCTGCTTGCCGGCTTTTGTTCCATTCCCACATTCACCCAGCACTGCAAGGGATTTCAGAGCAAAAAAGTCACGTTTCCTTTTTAAGATAAATTAGTGGATTACAGCCACCCCTCCAGTACGGCATTCAGCTACAGCTGTTGAGGATCAGCATCCCATGGACACAAGGCAGCCCCGCAGGCCGGGGGCAGAGCACTGCTCTGTGCATGGAGGGCTCAGTGCAGGGGAGCTGGCTCAGCTGCTGAGAGGGCCCCCGCTGCCTGTGGGCAGCATGACCTGCCTCAAGTAGGAAGATGCGCTTTGTTGGAGAGGAACAAGGCTGCAGCCCTATCACAGCCCACTGCTGCTCTGTGCTGGCTAAAGAGTGAGTGGCGCCAATGGCTTCTGCTGCTCAGGCTCTCCGGAGAGGTCCTGTTTTCACGTCAGCACTCATGGAAGCAAATAAAGAGAAATGCAGGATTGATATCATTTCTAGGCTGCCAAGCTGCCTGTGAAGTGTCAGCAGTTGCTTTTCCAGGTTGCTTAAAACAAAAAGCAATGGAGAAAAAGGAAGTCTAAGTGTGTTTCTGCTTGTCTTGGGGAGAATATGTGCAAAATGAGACCAGAGCTATGCCTGACATTGGCATTTCTCTATCTAAAAGGCTGACCAGATTGAAGCTGAAAAATTAAGTCTTCATGAAGATGCTTTTCCCAAACTTAGCAATTCCCACTACTTCTCAAATGACGGCAGCTTGGATAAAGAGAACGCTATTCTATGTTCCTCATAGAAACAGCTGCTGCCAAGAATTGAAAGAAACCTTCTCTCTTAAACCAAAACTCTCCAGGTTCTTCACTGTTTGTCCAAAACCTGAAGGGACTGCAAGGAGAACGTGGTTGAGGAGTAAGACAGCTACATTATATCGGAAAGGTTTTTGCTTTAGTTTTTCCTGACAAGAAGGAAATAGCTGTGGGCCCGACATACACATCAACTGCTTCTTGGAGAGTCCACCTGCCCGAGATCACCGCAAGGCAAAGCTAATTTACTCCTGCTCTGGTATGTTTTTATTTTTAGAGACAAGTATTTCATCTCAATCTCAGCTTGCAAAGATAATGCACGTGCTCTACTGCGGAATAACCCATGCGTTTCAGCATCCCTAAATACACAGTGAAAAGATGAGCTACCCATTAGGGTAAAATAATATACACAAGCCCCTAAATACACATGTACACTGTAATACACGTTTTAAATAGTTTGAGTGTGAAGTTCAAAGATAATACGCATGCTAAAAAGTTTCAAAAGACATCTTTCCAAGGAGCCATTAGCACTGTGTAAATAATCACTTCAAATAAATTCTCTGAACTCCCACAAAGGGCTCTTTGGTCAGCAGAAAAGGAATAGAGAAAACAATGCACGTATAAGAAAGAAATGGTATGAAGGGTTCAGCTACAAATCGTAACAAAAGTACTTGCATAAGCGGGGATTATTTAGCTCCTAACACAGACTATTTCATGTTCCTTTGCTTCCGTCCAGACATCTTGGAAAAAAAAATAACCCGCGGGATTAATAAACTAATGAGTCACCATCTTTGCAAACTGTAGCATCTCACCACCCTATGATACATCTGCTGCTCTACAGCTATCGCAAACTTGATTTTCTTAATCAACCTTTCACCTCGCCAGCCTTGGCAATAACCCCAGGTCCAGATGGAAAGGGCTGCGACCCAAGTGGGAGAGCACGGCCCCACCAGCACCCAGAAGTGCTGCGGTCAAGCAGGCTGGGAAGGCACACCGTCAGAGAGACCAGGCCGGGGAGGCTGTTCAGTGGCACAGCCAAGCCTTAAACACACATGATCAGGTTTTACAGCTTTTTAAACTTTGATTTTCAACAAAGTGAAAATGAAAAGCAAACACGCTCTTAACTCTTTCCAGCAAGTCTGTGTTTGAAAGGACAACAATACACGACATCAAGTTCGCCTTTATGACAAAGTCATTGCTATGCACCAAACACAGGCAGGAAAGGGAAAATCCACTTTCATTCACTCTGCAGCAAGTGGCTGCAATTGTTTACATCCCGGGGAGTGACAGACAGAGGGGCACAGCTCCCAGATAAGCAGCTCTTCCTGGGCAGCATGCTCCCTTTTGCTGCTTTGTACAACAGCACATACCAAGCTCTTTCCTCCCGACCCAGCTGTCTCCCACACAGCCCTATCCTTCCCTGTTCTTCCAAACATACAAGAGGAAGAGCCAGGTTTCCCCCTCTGCGGGACAGAAGTGAAATCGAACAGCACCGCAGGGAATGCAGCAGCCAGAGCTGCTACCACGATCCTGCTCCTGGGAATGCCTGCAGGGTTCAGAGCAGAGGTCTGGTGCCGGGACCCTGAGCATTAGTGCTGTCACCTGCCTGCACACGTGCAGCATGAGCTGCCAAAAGCTTAAGCTTGAAACTGCTTTGCTTCACATCCTGGTTGCTTTTGTCAGTTCTGCCTTTTGAGAAGGGGGTTGAAGGAGAATAAAAACAAGAAAAGCACTTAGCAGCTGGTAAACCTTCCTCCGTGTGAAGCTGAAGAGTGGAGGCACAAGCTCTTCATCTCCGGCAATCCCTGTCACAACCCGTGCCCTAACCCCGCAGTCGGCACAGGCTGCTGTCCCGCTGTGCCTGGCAGCCCTGCTTGCTACCAGCAGCCCCCACTCCCTCCTTGCTCTGAAGTTGACCCGACATCCATCCTCAGCCAGGGGAAGCCTTGTATTCTCAGAATGTAATGTTTAAAAAAAAAAAAACCAAAAAAAAACAACAAAAAAAGCACCAAACCCTACACACCCAGAAACCCAGGGAATGTGTGGTGTGGCAATAGGAAAAACTGAGGCACTGCATCTGCTCTGCAAATGATTTTCCGTGTGACATTTCCCTGCCCCTCCCCAAGGACTCCCACCACTCTGCCGGCTGCCAGCAGGCTTGTGGGGAAGCCAGGAACCCCCCTCCCAAGGACCTGGTCCCCCCAGCACTGCTACACAGCTGTGACAGCTGAATGGGCTCCTGCGCCCACCGACACGAGGACAGAAAAACCTTTTACTTATAAAAAGCACATATTTACAGCCCTAAGCAAACTCTTAAACAGAATCTGTTCGCCTACAGGGTGCTGCTAAGAGGCACAAGGAAGCCATTTTAAGAGCTCTTGATGCCGGAATGCAGCCATACCAAAGGTGAGCTCGGGGTTTAGATTAAACAAGCTGCCGCTCCACTCCTCGCTTCTGACAGCTTGGCCCGAAACAGTCCCAGCAGTTCTCCTGAGCCAAGCTCCTTTACTTGATGACTTGACTCCCTCTATAACTTCATACGGCCCTTCAGTTCACATTTGTGCAGGTGGATCTGAAGAACTCACCTGAAGCCATCCAGCAGATGACAGCAGTTCCATCAGGGGAGCACAGTCTCATAACTGAGGACACTGCAGAATGCCATATGGCCACTTCTGGTCACCAGCCTTCATTAAGTGACAACTCCAACCCGTAGCCCTTCAGCTACAGCGTGATTCCTGCTGGAACTCAATGGAAGCACCTCTTACACATGGGGAACGATGAGTCAAAGGATAAAACCAGAACTAACTGCTTGCTGTGTTTTAAAACAAAGGCAACTTTTAATCATGGCACACTTCTGTTCTGCAAAGCTCAGGAGTCAGTTTCTGCATCCAGAGCTGGTGAGCTGATAACATTAACAAATCATTCATTGGAAGAGCTCACAGCCAAGGAGAGAAACTGTGACGTTCACATTTTCCACAAGGGCAGGAATTTGCCATTTTCCCTCTCCAACAATATTCACTTGTTAGGCATGTGGAAAAGACTCGCTCCATACCCTACAGTCAGCACCAAGAATTCACCTGCTGGTTTTGCTTTCTTAGATCAAGCGTTTCAGTGAACGCTTTTCTCTCCTGAGATAGAAAGCACAAACTCTCTTAACTCTCTTGATACAAAGAGTGTCTTGTGCTGCTTCTCTTTATCCTTAGCGTAAGAGATGTTTTTCAGCAGAGTAAACAGACAGGATTTAGTGGAATACAATTTCCTTTGGTTTAGTGCTCCATTAGCTTTATTTATGTTCAAAGACGTTGCTTTCATCCATTTGGTATTAGGGCAAGAGATGCATCAGGAGGAAGAAACATGATGGTACTTTGAAACGAGGCGCTGGGCAAAACAGGAACGGGAGATGTCTGAGCCACCTTAAGCCATCAGACATTAACACAATGAAGTTTTGATAGGGTAGCAATTACAGCTGATAGACAGGCAAAGCATTATTCAGAGGTCTACTGCAACCATACATTTAGCACCATGCCTTTATGTTCCTTGCTGCAGATGCATATGCAGGCTATCATTATATAAGAGGGTAAGAACAACATCCTTTTTAGTGGTGTGTTTTGGATTTTCTACTTGGAGACTACTAGACATGTAGCATACAGAGGTGCACAGCACCCTGCCCAAACCTCCTGCTTCCTCTCCCGTATGCTACTTGTCACCCCATGGATCTGTCACCAAAAAAATCAACTTCCTCTTCCTGTAGGGTAGAAGCAGACAAAAGCTTGAACAGATGGAGAGAGGTGATCAGCACTAAGACCACATTTTAACGCTTCTACAAAAAGCTAGAGCTAGTTACTAACCTGAACCGTCAGATTTTTATTCAGAGATAGATTTTTTTTTTAATTATCTGAATAATTAATTCACTTTAACCTTAAAAATGCATCCTTTTCTTTCTTGCATTCACGACTGACTGAACAAGGAAGTTTGCAGTCCCTTGGCACGAGATTCAGATTGCCAAATGAATGCCCAGCCCTGCCTTTCTGCCTCGCCTCCAAGTGCTGTGGGAAGCCAGCTCAGCAGGCAGCTCCCTGACAGGCCCGCAGGACGGACAGGCCAGGGGCTGAGAGCACTGCACTGCTATTCCTGGTTTGGCTGCAAAATCCCAGACCCAGCTGTGCCTCGGGTTCTTGTTGGTAGAAGAGTCTGCTTTTTTTTCCTCCTCTGCTCTCCTTCCGCTAAGAACAGGAAGAAGGAACACATAAAAGAGGGTCCCAGTGCTTAAGCACTACAGGTGAAATGATGCAGGAGGGCTGAAGAACAGATGTGTGACTTAAGATACACACGATGACAGTAATCGCTGGAAAACGTTTGCACACAAACAGTCAGTGAAGAAAAGGGAAAGTGCCTTTTTCTACCCAGCTGCAGAAGAAGTGACCAGTTTCCCCTGATTTCTTTCTTAAAGTGCTGTTTTGATTACTTACCTGTACCTCATTCAGCAAAGCAGTAAGTTCTCATCTAAAGGAACTGCAATGGTAACACCTTGCCGGAACCTCACGGCTATGAAGCAGCTGCTCTTGCTAACTGAAGTCAGTACCTGGGACACTTCTGGGTTAATGTGAAGCCAGAGACATTTTCCCTCTGTGATACAGAAGACAAGCCACGGTTTTCTGGCTGTTCTTTTTTGTTTGTTTTCCTTTGTTCTGTTTCTCTTTAAGGCAGCATTCTTGACAGCATGAATCAGATGGAAAAAGGAGAAAAAGCAAAGCACCTAGCTACAAGAAATGAATGATGATAGAGACCCAGCAAAAGCCTTTTCTAACGACAAGATATTACTACACAGGTTAATGAAAACCAAATACCAATTTAACGTGCTAACCTTTGAGCAAATTGAGTTCAACTAATCAAGAGCCCTCCAAAAGGGTATTTTGAACTAAGAGAAAAGACTGGAAAAATCATTTACATAAGATGGCTGGTAATGGTGCATTTAATGGCACTGGTGATAGGGAATTAGAAGGAAACAGACACGTCGTGTGCAACCTGTTCACTAAAGCACTTCAGTAGGACATCTCCATAGAGGCAGATTGTCCCACCGGTACTCAAGCCAAGTCCCCATAACAAGCAGGGCAGTATCAGGCTCTCCCTCAGGACACTCTTCTCACAGAATTTTAAGCAGAAGTAACGTGCAAGGTTTGTCTCCTCCCTCCAGCCCTTACCCCCAGCACAGCCCTGTGTTCCACAGCTGCCCCCACCCCCAAAAGGTTCCTGATCCTCACTCCCCATTCACAGTGTGGCAACTGCCAGCAACAAGCCCTGTTTGTCAAACACAACAGCACCGAGTTACAGGGTTGGGAATGCGGCCAGCATCCCCCAACCAGCCCCTGTCTCAGTGAATGCCAGATGTTAAAAGCACAATAATGTCTGGGTGCACCATCTTCAGGAAATACATTTTAGAAGAACACTGAGCACTGCAATATATTAGCTCTGGTATTATCAGGTAACACAGCCCCGACAGCAGTGTTTTGGGGGAGCACAGGACAGGGGGCTTTCTGATCTACAGTGCATAGCTGCTGAGTGCTGCCTTTGGCAAAGCACATCATGCTGCCAATGTGCACATGTGCTTTTGCTCCCAACCCCCTACAAGTGATGTACCACACAAGGCAGCTCACGCTCTGCCAGCACAGCAGCGTCTTCTGCAAGCACTCTGGCCAGGTAGCTGCCCGATGCACAGTGAGACTGTCACCTGAAGCTCTACAATTGCTGGAGTTAATGAGTACAAGAATACGGGAGGCACCCGGACTGGAGCGTATCATTACGGCAGCACAAGGCCCTCATCCCACCGCCACACTGAGGCTCTGCCACAGGGGCCACTGACTGCCACCACTGCCAAGCACGGTGGTTTAAAGCCTTCAGCAAATTGGATTTTTCTATTTCTAATATATCATCTGCTGACTCTCACTGCGGAAAAGCACTGAACAATTCTAACAGTCACCTCAAGGACGCACTTGAGTGCTTTCTGAAGTTGAAGAAAGATATCCGGAAGAGAGATTTAGAATAAATAAATAAATAACCATGCTATTCATGGTTACATTCAGCTGCTCACATCTCCTACTTGTGTTTCAATATGCCACACTGGGATTTTATGACTCAGATACTCTCCTCCTTTTCAGCTCAGATACGGTTTGGGAAGCGCGGTCCTTATGGTGAGAACCCTAACTGACCCACCCTAAGGCTTCTGGCTAACGGCTGCCCTCCAGTCCTTCCTTTCTCCTTGCCATCACTCATCCCCATTTCATCGTCTGAACAATAACATTATACACCTAAAGTCCTCCAGCATTGGGATCCCTTAAATTCATTTGAACGCATCCCGTGGAAACGTGCTACAATTTAATAAAAGACCCAAACTGTTTCGTCAAACTATACCTTGCAGTTAAGGGATTCTGTAATTAGAACATAATTACTCAGCCATATAATGTGTCAAATTATGGAGAATGATTATTTGTTAAACTACAGATAAAGAGCAAAATGAATAAATCTGGAGCCACAGATAAAACCAATTAAATGGAAGTCCTTCCCTTCAGCATTCTTCTAATGCTGTGGAGATCAACTCTATCCAGCAGCTGGTTTACATGCGCAATTGCTGAGATAAAACCTCTATGCTACACACACAGCATAAATCCCACAAGTCAATAATTCAGAACAAGAAAGGGCTGCAGAGGACAGGTGGTGCTGACATCACTATCGGCATCTTCCTTACATCATGGCAGGCAGGTAGAAGTGCAGTAAGGTTATGGAGAAGATGACAAAATTCCAGGTTAAGCTCGAGATGCCAAGGGATTTCACCTATTACTTGAGTAAGAGCCAGCATCCTTTAAAGTAGTGTTCAAAAGAAACTACCACTTTTCAAAAGACACGGAAGAAGAATTTCAAAGCACGCTAACAGAACATCCAAAACACACAGCAGAGAAACACAACACCCCTCTTTGTTTGGTGCACGTCCTACAATTATATCTTCTAAAATATAATGGGCTTGACTCATCAGTTGGCACTTGATGATTGTTGGGGTCTCTTCCAGCCCAAGCCATTCGATGAATTCAGCCAAGCCTGCCAAATAATGCATGGATGAACACAGCTGAGGAGAGGGCAGGCAGGCAGCCCTGCTGCTTGCCTGAGGGCTGCTGCTGCAGCCAGCCCTGCAGGGCTCAGCGTGGTGCCATCCAGGAAAGCTTAGCACAAACAGTAAGGAACGATGAGAGCAAAACATTTAAAAACAGTCCCAGAGGAAGCACTTACTTCAAATTAAAAGCCACGCATGCTGTCTCTGGCACATGGATTAAACCATCACCTGCAAATTGTTGTTCTTTCCCAGCTCAGTTTCACTCCAGAAGAGAGCCTTCCCAGCGGTGCCTCTAGAATTAGAGTTTGTATTGGAGTTCCTCGTGCTACATCTTGATTTTTCCTTTTTTTTTCCCCTCACCTACAGTGAGTCACCAGGCTCCCTGCAACTAAAAACAACCTCAGAGCTCATCTGCTTTCCTCCGCCCCTTCATTTACACATCAGCACAACTCCTGCTTTGATAGAACTTCAGCAGCGCGTAATGCAGCCATAAATTACAGTGACCTATAAGAACAGCCTTGTTATCCTGTAGGCATAGATAAAAGTCAAGAAAGGAAATAGGGAAGCTACAGTGAGAACACCGCTAGTGATAAATTAGGGATCCGCTATCTTAATTAGTACCAATAATTACACTCTCTTTCAAGGAAACTGAGGCGTAATAGACACTAATGTCATCTTTCCCTGCACAATAATATAATATTGACTTTCTACCAAAAGAAAGCACAAGGCCTGAGCCAAGTCAGAAGATGAATTATGGTCATTCTGGAGGCCCTGAAAATACCTTTCAGGGAATATAATGTCAGAGCACACTACTCACAGTGTCACACATTTAAATAGGAAAAAGCCCAGACAAAAACCGAAGGACACAATGCAGAGCTCCTCCCTTCAGTCACTGCCACAGGACCACAGTCAGCAGGGCAATGTCCATAGCAGTGTGCAGCTCCAGGCCAGGCAGCCCCTGCAGGGCCAGCACACCGCCACCACCACGACTACTGCCAGTGGAAAGCACTGCCTTTAAACCCCCTGCATTCCAGAAAAGGCTGAATTATTGCTGGTTTTTGTACTTAGAGATACTGAATAAAGACATCTGTACCTCACAAGCTCGCTTAACTGAGTTCACCCGTTATCTCCACGACACGACAAGTGTAGGAACCATCAGATACATTACTGCTGCAACTCACATGACATTCCAATGTTCTACTAATGTGAGAAAAGCAGCCCTACAAGCTAAAACAGTTAAATGTCTATTACACAACTTGTGCCATAATATACTATCAAATCCAACAGCACCGAGCGCCCCATCCAGGCTTGATTTATTGCAGCTAATTGCTAATTAGGGTTATTTTTGAAGCACTGCTGTTTGCGTTGCACCAGATTTGCACTTGGGGAGAAAACAGGATTTACAAGGTCAGAATGAAGTTTAAACATTTGTATACAGACTGCTTCACTCCGCTCGGTATTGCTGAAAGGTCTTTGCAGAGTGCAGACAGCCGCATTCACACGCGGCGTTACCAGAAGCAGGCGCTCCCAACTTCCTACAAAGCAGTTATTAACATGTAAAAATTCAAAGCAGGATTCCAACGGTTACTGAGACAACTTTCTAATTAAATAATGGCGGTAATATCACGATGCTTCATGTAGTACATTAAAAATTGAACACTGCCTCACTAATAATGCATTGGTCATTTGCATAATCTAAAGATGTGTGCTGCCAGCGTTCGCTCCAGCCATCACACCACGAACCACCAGCACTCACACCTCACCCCTCCCGTTACCAAGAGAAGTACAAAGAGGAATTCGGGGGCTCCTGTTCCAAGCTCCTGCCTATTAAGATGCATTTAAGCAGCGCTGGGAGGAGGATGATCCCCAGTACCAAAACTTGGCCGTTTCTTTCAGAAATCAAACCCCACTGCAGGCCGCGCTATTCCCGCTTCTAGCATCAACCCTCTCGCTCCCCCGGCAGAATTCTCCCTGCTGTGTCATTCACTGTGGCAGCACGTCTGCCACGGCAGAGCTATAATGCCAACTGGGCAGGCTGGGTTTGCTGCGTTGGGCTCGTGTTTCCCTGTGATGTGCCACAGCCAATGCAGCTGCACACATCTGTCCTGTGGCTGAGCTAGGCCAAGGCAATGTATAAAGACAAGGAAAGGACTAATCCACCTGCAAGGACCAAAATTCAGCTACGGACATTGCTTACTCTCAAAGTAGACAACAAAAGAGCTGGAAAATATAATCTCTTAAAAAAAAACATTTTGTTTAGATTAGACTGGATTACAGGATGCTTACACAGGCAGCGCCGAATTAACCGCCTGGAGCAAGGAAGCATGAAGGCTGAGCGACCTCTAATTAAGAAAACATGACGTGACTCAACTTACCAGGGCTCCTCTTGAGTTATCAGCTCAGTTCAGATTTATTTTCATGCCTTGCTATCACTCCTTCTACATTTTCTCTAACCATTAGCTGTATCAGCAGTACGAGAGCCATACGAAAGATAGTGCACTGTTATTTTTAATTTCAAGAGACTGACTGCACTTGCAAATACACTGCTAGCATCGCCCAGTCAGGCTGCGGCTTCGTAAATCCAGTAAACTTTTTTGGCACATTATCCCAGAGATGAAGAAAGCTAGGAGAAAACAGCAGGAGTCAGTTCGGAGAGCTTGCTTTTGGTAGGGGTGAGGAAGTTCAGCCTTCCCTCCGCTCCTAGAAATACATTTGTATTTTGGCAGCATGCAGGAGGCTGAATGAAGGAGCTCCCGAACAGGAGCGCTATGGAAACAGGACAAAGACGCTTTTCCAGCCCCAAAGCATGTATACTATGGCCCTGGTTCTTCCCTTAGCGTGGGTACACGGTTCCCAATTGTGCCTTAATGGAAAATATATTTGCATCAATAGAAGGCGGCTTGCAGACCAGCTGCTCCTTCCTGTTCCCTGCTTTGTTTTTAAAGGAAAGCCACACTACTCCTTCCTATTCCCCCCACCAGGCTTCTCCCAGCACAAAAGGACTCCAGCACACGCCGCAGGTCAGCCCTCTTCACACCAGTCAGCGGGAAGGGGCTGGATGCCACAGCGGCTGGTCTTTTCCTCTGTTTTACACCACATATAACACAGCCACTTCATTATTTTCAGTAAGCGTCCCCAGCCAACCGGCGCCCTCAGAAGATCTGCAGAAGAACATATTAGGCCCCCGCAGCATTCGCGTGTCTTGGGATCCCTCACTGCCACCAGAAAGGTGAGCTCCATGCCCCCAGCAGCACACTGCCGGTGAGGGCTGCTCGGCCCCTCGTGTCCCAGGAAGCACAGAGCGCGGCGCGGTGCCAGACCACACACTGCAGACACTGGATAAAGTCTGACCTCAGATCGCTCAGGGAAAAGTCACAGTGTCACAGGGGTTGGAAGGGACCTCTGGAGATCATCCACTGTGACTCACTGCAGGCTGGGAGGAAGTACCAGGAGGTGGCGAGGGGTAGAGAAATCCGTTGGAGGAAATAGTTATTCTCTCGACTGAAGGAAAACCCAGCTCTGTTTGGAAATTCTGAACGGAGCCCTTAAACCCATACGCTTTTGCTGGCTCCACCCTGTTATCACGCACTGTTTTACCACTGCAAATGTTGTTCCAGAGGCAGGCTGCAGTGCTTGTACAGCATCCAGCAGCACGGACCTTCCAAAAACTGCTACATGAACCTTCAGACCCAGAGCAACTACTCCCAGCTGCACCGGGACAGGCACGCTGCTTTCATACTACAGGTACACATATTACACACGAATCTCATTTAACAGGCATCTTGGCTGTGATGCGAACCCTTCCTTAATTTGCGTTTGAGCAGATTTGGACCAAAAATTAATATTCAAATCAACAGAAAGCTATAAGAAACAGCAGAGCGCCGGCTCCGCTCTGTGAACGCTCAAGAAGGCGAGGAGAACAAGCTGAATTCCCCCCATCAGCCAGGCACAGCCCGCAGATTCCCAATTACCAAGCAGCCGTGTCAGACACACGCATTGACTCGGGCATGGGGGAGGAGGGGGGCAAGGAGCGGAGGAATGTCCCCCATTCATCGGGCAGCCTTCCCCTCTCAGCGCAGAGTGGGCGCTAATGCACGTAAATCCCTGCTTCATCAAGGGGTGAATAGCCCTTTTGTTGCAGTCTATTACAGTTATAAAGATTCTGGCCACGCTTCTCTTACCGCCACCATCCCCTGCACCCAAAAGAAAGGTAGGGCTTAAAAACACAGCCCGGATCAGGATTCAGCACACGGCGGAGCAGGCGGGCTGCGCCGAGGGGAGCCTGCCGGCCCCTAGCGGACCGCTCGGAGCCGTGCCCGGGCAGCTGCCAGCCGGCCTGCCCTGCTGCAGATGTGCGGCTCCGGCACAATGGGCGCCCGCAGCCCTGGCTCTCCTCCACGTCCCGCTGTGTGACAGAAACAAAAGGCGAAGCTGGAAGCTCTCAGCTACAGCACAGCTCTGAATGATTTAGTGACCACGGCATCCAGACCTTGGCAGCAGCTGCTGCGCTAAAGGGACGTCACCCAAGGAGTCAGGAAACCACAGTGGCAGGCTTTTTTCACGCTGGATTTGAGAAGTGCTGCTCCAACTTGAAAAGGGTCCTGCCACACCTCCTTAGGAGCCAGACACGGAGAAGGGGAAAGAGCCGCATAGCAGGACATCCTCAGGGCTGGCAGCGCAGCACCTCCAGGCCCAGGAGGCCATCCACCCGGGTACCCTCCACGCATGGATTTCCCCGCACTCGGCAAGCACCAGTGAGCAGAACTGCCCCAGCCACGTGCTACATCCACCTCATAATGACAGAAATAAAGTGCTGAGATGAAGGCAGCCACAAAGGACCAGGACAACCAAAGCCCGGGATGACACCGCAGCACCGTTACGGCCAGGAGAGCCAGGCTGCTTTTTACACAGTACAGGACCCAAATGAATCCATGAATCTCTTCAAACCCCATAAGATATCTTCCTTCCTCTCCAAGCTGCAGAACAGCTGAGCTTTCATTACAGAACTTATATGTACCAGAGGATTAATGAGCCGAGGTAGCACAATCTCCCAAAGAAAACAGAGAGCAAGGAGTGCCTTTGCTCAGCATTCAAGTCCTTCTGCCCATCTCACACCTTTTTCCCTGCTGGCAGCACGCAGGGTTGGGCACTGTGAACATGCCCTGGGACCTCCTTCATCCGAAGCCCCTGCAGCCCCGGAGTGCCGCCTCACTGCACCACAGCCACAGGCAGCAGCGGCTCCAAGCAGAGCCGGCACAGCTCCTCTCAAAGCCCAGCCACCCCACATTGTGCCTCCACAGCCTGTGCTGCAACGGGAACCCTGTGGGCAAACAGAGGGCAAACGACTGACCAAAGAATCACCACGTGTCTGTCTGTAAGGACAAGCAGCAGCCAGCTGCGTTACGTGCACCGAGAACTCAGCAGGAGAAATGAACCTGTCAATTCAAGTAAGGAAAAGAAAGATTTACACGAACAGTAACTACAGTGCAGCAAATACTTGGAATAATTTCTGTCAACAGAGCACTCATTAAGACAGATAAATATTCGCTTTGCTAATCTTCCTCCTCCTCCTCCCGCCACAGTAATTTAGTTGCCCACAGGGAGAACCACACAAGGGACTGATAAAGAAGACAGATCAGAAAGGTGTGTGCATTTCTGCCTGCCACAAGCAGGTAACGCAGCGCGGCCACAGCTCTGCCGGGAGGGGAAAAGTACAGTTTTATATTTCTCTGCAGAGTCTGAAAGTAATTTAAGAAGGACGTTTTAAAGCCATCCTTGACCACCTGCAGTCAAGTGGTCATTAAGAAAGTACTGTAATCAAAGCATCCACTAACTGCTGGGAAACGCTATTAATCCACTGAGCTGCGCTGCTCCATCCACTCCCCCCGCAGCCATCCCAAGCAAGGAAAACAAACCAACGCTCACACAATTGGATTTTCAGCTCCTGGGAGAGCAGTGTGGGCAAGAGGGGGCAAGCAGTGTCAGCAGGGACACTTCTGTGTCAACCCACAGGCAGCAGCAGGTCAAACAGGATGGCTCACGTGGTTACACACCTTCAGCCTGCTGCCCTGCTCCAGATTTTGGGTTCGCCTCCCTCAAGAGCAATGCATGAGAGGGCTCAGGTCTGCACCCAAGCTCTAGCAGTTTCCAGCCCGCTGAACCGAAGTGGTTTCTTTCACTGACTTTAATAAGCAGGGAAGAGAAACGAGCAGGAGCTGTTACATGGCCTGTTAGGCCTTTCCTGCTCTGAACAGAGGGGAGGAGAAGAAGAAGCCTTTGCAAAACATATGGTTTGAACAAGTAGGGGCAGCGAGTGCTTTGCTCCACCAGCATGCTGCTACACACAAGAAGACATCAGTGAGAGGCGGGCAGCACAGCAGCAAATCTGGTACGAGGAAACGTTGTGTAATGTCAAACACAGAGAACAAAAGAATGATTTCTTACTCCCCCAATGGAATATGTCATATCTAGCCTTATAGTGCACTCTAAAACACAGCTGCTGCCTGCTCAACTCTAACAACATACTTGGTGGGATTGGAGTTGATTTTTTCCACCTCATCGAAACCAAGCTCAGGTAAATCAGAGCAGAAAGCCCAGGGCTCCAGAGCACCCAGCTGCAGATCAGAAACCAGTGCATCTTCCAAACTCCTGGGGAATGGAAGGAAGGGGAGAGTGAAAGAGAAGGAGTGGCAGTCATGGTTTGTTAGGCAACAATTTGTCTTTTAGCAGTCCTGGATGTGGTGCTGCCTGCTTTAAGAAGGTGCTCCCCTAAGCTGGAGGAGCACTGCCCCTTTAAAACAAGGCAACAAATCAAATGCCGGGGGGGGGGGGGGGGGGGAACAACAGCCAACAGGGCCATGGAAGGATTCTAGGTGTATGCACAGCATGAAGAGCAATTCTTCGCTGCTACAGGAAATAACGTTTGTTGGAAGCCTGTGACTTCAGATCTGGGGGAGCCAGGCAGCCCCATCCACTCCGATGCTCTCAAGAGGCAGCGCTTTCAACACAGGCTTGTGGGAACAGCCTCGGGCTGTGCCTGGGAACACTGCTGGCCCATCTGGGTCGGGGACACTGCCTGTCTGCCGCCAGACACCGCTGCTATGTGACAGGCAATGTGGAACGGCGCAGCAATTGCTGGGATTCCTGCACGACGTGGGACAAGAGACAGGTTTATCTCAGATCATTTCACAGCATTCTCTCTCTGGATTTCCTGGTTGTTTTCCAGGTCCGTTTTGTTACGCTGTAAAAGCGTTACGTGCCTGTGATCGTGGTGACAAGACACACCACGACGCTGGAGCAGCTCGACACAGCAGGCTCTGCACAAACAAGCAGACAGGCCGGCATTGTTCTGTTGTCAGTATATGAGTCCAAGGCATGGAGAAACGAAAGCGGGGTTTTCCAGGACAGAGGCCTGGGTGCCAGGTGTCCCACCTACTGCCACTGTCCAGCTCTGTAGAAGGAGGTGAGCCAGTAGATGCGCTGCACAGCATATACCCTGATTCTGAGGCTCCTTCATGTTTACAAGGGGAGAGATAGAACAGGCTTATTTCCAAAGGCTTTAAGCTTTTTCAGGAGAAGGACCGCATCAGTTCCTGGCACACACCAGGATTTCTAGCATCTTCCAGGATCCCAGAATGACTGCAGCAGCTCAAGCCCAGCCTGAAACACGCAGACACTCTCAGCTCAGCACCCACTCCCAGAGCTGAAAGGAGCGAGGATTCCAAGAGGTTGAACTGTAACAGGCAAATGTATTTTTAACAAATTCTGTTTCTATAAATATTACAAAGCTTTCTGCTCTTCGGAGGCTGCTCTGCTCCCAGTGCTGCTGACATTACGGTGACATTTAAGAGGCCTTCACTTTGCCTTCCTGCCTTTCGTATGCTGGTTTTGTTCAGCGGATCAGAGAGACACACGAAGACACAAGGGCTGCTTATTCAGACTGCTCACTGGCTGACCTGCTGCTCACACGGGACTCAGGAGCACAAAGGGGCTCTCCATGTCAAGAGCATCATCTTTTTAAATGCTGCAACTATTGAAATCCAGTTAAAAAAAAATAGAGCAACAATAACTTCCTTATTTATCTTCAGAATTCATCTATCAGTTTACATGTTCATTTCAGTTTAAGACTACATGTTCTCCACATCAGCATCAAAGACCACACGCACACTGGTCTGTTGCCTTCTGGTTATTTCCAACAGAAATGACCTGGGGTGCAGAATCCCTCCTCTCACTTAAGCAGGGGAGATGAAAAAGCCCCAAAGTAATACAACCAGCCCAGAATTAACTGCTCTTTGGGCAATGCTTTATTTTGCAGGTACCTGGGGTTCTTAGCAGGAAGCTTTCACAGACTTTTTCCTCTTGTCATAGGATACAAAAGCCTTAACAATGGTTGTGTCACAGCTCCAGCAGAATTCTCCCACTGCAGACCCGAAGGAGAAATAACGCATCTCACTTTGCTTGGAGCCAGCAAAAACGGTTTGAAAGTCAATCGCAAGACTTAACGAGGAGGTGGTTTGGGCCTCACCTGGCCTTTAATGCAAGTATTATCATGCTGAGAGGATCGTGATGAATGAGATCTGCATACTTCCATGGGATCACTCCACAAAAAATTCAGTCTCCCCTAGAAAAATGCCCATCATGTTTTGTAATTCAGTGACAAAGCAGAGCACGAGAACTGCAGGTATTTAACCCCTCATCAAAAGACCTGAATATCTGATAATAATAAATACAATCTATAAAGGCTTCAAGTCAACACTTTTTATAAGCAGATTTGTAAGGTAATAAATTTTCCATGACTTAACGATCAGCTTTGCCTATGAAAGCCAATGTTGTAATTCCCAATTGATTGTAGATGTTAATCTTGCAAGACTCTTGTTCTTATGCTGTGATTTATTAGCTGAATTAATGACAGATTGCGCCGTTTAAAACAAGCTGCTGTTTTACACAATAACGCAGGAAGATCTGTCCAACTGAGTCACTGCAAGGGTGGGAGGAGGGTGGCATGCAAGGTGAAACTGCTCGCATACCTGAGCTCATTTGTCTTATTGCCTTTGAAATGCAGCACTAATTGTTTAACAATTAACCCTATGACTGAACACCGGGAGAGCCGAATGGCAACAGCTATTCAGGCAACAGCTATTCAGGCTCTCTGCAGCTCGGGACTCCTAACTAGCCTCGTGCAATCCATTTACACGGAGACATTCTGCTTTCTCATGGAGAATGATACGAGATTCGCCCCCATCACCACACACACACACACACACACACACACACACACACACACACACACACTCTCCCTGGAGATGAAGGATAGAAAAAAAATTCCATGCACTTTCTGTATGTATGTGACTAGAAAAAGAAAACCGCAGAACAAGGACAGATCTGATTCCTCAGCCCTTATCTCATTGCTACCACAAAGCAAGTGCCATTATGTGCAATAAAAGTTACAACCTTCACTCCAGATTATTCATTCTCTATCTCTTCAGCAACGATTCTAGTGCAGGAGAGAATGTGCCACAAACATGCTCTAACAATGCAGTAAAATAGAGGGCCAACACTGTAGTGGAAACAATGACAGTTCCTCGGTTCGTCTTAGTCTGCAGGTTTTATGAATTGCAGTGCTGTAATAAATGCAGACCTTTTCCTGTCAGCTCTGCCAGTGAGACACAATGCAGGAGCTGTGAATTTCAGAGTAGGGGAAGCAATCACAGCGTAAGCACTCCTGATGCAGTTCTGACACAGGAGCCCCACGTTCTGCAGCCAGCGGCTCCCCCCGTTGTGCATTCTGCAAGAGTTTGTCTCTGAAGGGACCCCTCTGTCCAGCAGTGAATTTGAACTCGCTTCTGTGCTTTTTCTCAGGCACTTCAGTGAGCAGAGGCCCTCCCTGTGCAGCAGAGCAGCAGCTGTTAGCGACCCACAGGCCCTCCCTGGCAGCCCCAGCTTTGCCCTTCTCCTTCCTGCCTGGTGGGAATGACAGCACTGCTGTGCCCTGGTACTGTTTCGGAGTTGAGCACAGACTTCAAAATACATAATCAAACTCAAATAAAGGGAGCAAAACGATGGAGCCTTGCACGGCTGCCTCTGAACAGGTGTAATTCACATCCACCTCGGAAGAGTCACACCGAATCCCCCGGACCACTGCTGTGATCGGTTCTTAAAAGCTGGCCCCAGCCATCTGCTGGTGGTCAAGCTCCATGATGTGGCAATCAATTACAGCTGTTATCTTGTCCCGGCTTTGACAGATGTTCCTCTTTCATTGTACAGTAATTACCAGTTAGCTGCCAGCAGGCTTCACACTTTAATTGTGGCGCTAATTTGAGACAATGAGAGGAAAAAAGTATGGAGAGACAGACAGGGAAAGGCAAAAGCTAAGACAGCTGCGGCAACTGGAGCACCCATGCATTAAGCACTTCTTTACAAACAATAGGTGAAGGCAACCAGTTATCCAACATGAGCATAAACAGCAACAGCTGAGAACCGTCCAGCTACACATGGCCTGCAGCTCTTGATCCTTTCAGTGGGGAAAAGGGGTACTTTCCTTTTTTATTGCCCAGCAGGCTATGCTAAAAATACCTGCCAGTCTATCTGGCAACACGTGGCTTCATACTGCCAAGAAGCACGGTGTCAATTGCATCAGAGCAGCGAAACCCCTGCAGATAAAGGTGAGGTGGGGAACTGCCGGTTTTCCCGAGGCTCAGAGAACAAACAACTTACACTGTAACAGAGAGGAACTAATGCAGCAAAACACAAGAGCAACCGCCCTCCCCCTCCTTGCTCTAGGGGGAGGACACGAAGGGTCTGCAGGGGTGAGGAGCGCCCGACTGCATGACACAGCAAGGAAGGAAGGAAGCCTGGCGACTCATTGCTTACACAGCCCAGGCTCTAATGGCTCTTCAAAGAAGGAACCCGACAGGGTCTATCCTCTTCTTGGTTGAAGGAAATGCAGCATCTTAACTTCATTTCTATAGCCACGACTGGCCTCAGTTTCTGTCCTGTAGTTAATGACGCACAAGGTTTGTACAATGACCATAACAACATGCAGAGGCATAATAAAATCATCATCAACCACCATCTACTGACATTCGGTGGTTAAAGATTTGAGCAGAACCACAGACCTGACTGAAATCCATCTTTTTTCTTTTTGAGGCATTTAATGGTCAAAAGAGCCTGCCTTTAAAGACATTTCAGAAGCCAAGTATCAGACTTACACTGGAAATCTGAACATGAAGCAGAAAAATATTCTGTTCTCAGGGGCAATTCTCCAGCAAGCTATAGACCCCCTCTGACTGGGCATCCAAAGCTGCACCACTTGCTTTTTTATTTAATTAATGATGGGCACATTTCTCCTGCTGGATATTTCCCAGATCTTTCAGTTGCACTTAAGCTGCGTTTCAGTGATGTGGCACATTTGGCAGCCCCAACGGCTTACAGCACTTCCTGTCATGCTCTCTCCCTCTCCTCTACTGCCCACCCCATGCCCAGCCTCATGCCACTGCACGCTCGTGCTGCAAGTTGTGGCAGCGTAACTATTTCAACATCCATTCAGATCAGGAAATGAAGGATGGCAGAAGGAATTGACATCCCCATTTTATGCCAAAAAAAAAAAAAAAACCAACCAAAAAAAGGCTATTGTGCTGGCACAGCACACACGGGGTTCCATAGAACAGCTCACTGCCTCCGAAGGATTAGCCAGTTGCCTGAACTGGCAAGGGAAGGGGAACCAGACACTTCCACCGGCGTGGCACAGCTCGGCCATCTTAGAAACCTTACACTGGTACAGCACACCACGTGTGTGGGAATGAGAAACACAAAACCGCTCATACCAGTATTACTGAGAGCTGCTTACCCAGGAGACATGCCTCTGGTTTAATTGGACACACTCAACTGCAGGCATTTGGACCCAAGCTCATATTGCTGGTGTACACACATCCACCAATGTTTTCTGTCCTAGAACTTGTTTGTTTTTCTGTGCTCTCGGATTTTACGTTTTAGTGTCACTGACTGACCTTTCCGTTATTTTATTTGTTGTTGGGAGCGCTTCTGAAATCATATTGTTGAAAAAATGGATGATGTTTTGGTGGTTGCTGAGCACAACCAACCAGCTCCCGCTGACAACGGCGGCATAAGTTAACAGCCCGGGATCACCGCGTAGCAGCTGCCAAAGGGAAAAGGGTGGGGAGGGAAAAGGGACAAAGCCACACATTTTTAACGTGTTTCTAGCATTGCAACTAGCAGAAGTCGTGGTTTTACAGAAGCAGAACTACGTGGTTCACTGGCCAGTGATTTGAAACGGCTTCTCTGCAGGAACTGTCACTTATCTGAATTATCACTTTTTGAAATAGGTCTTTAGGACAGCGTTGTAAGCTTCTGCCAGATAGCCAGATGTTATGCAGACAGACAAGAAAAGAAGGCTAAGCAAATCATTCCAGGGTCTTGCTACCTGACACAGCAAAGTCAATAGCTTTGAAAATATTATTAAGAAGCATAACTGTAACCCAGCAAGTTTCATCTTCACAGCCTGCTTACCAACTGATTCTACTACTTGACTTCCAGGTGTCCTACAAGCAAGCTGTTCTTTCCATTTGTTTCAGCACATCGGATCTCCTCTTCAGAGCGAGATTCTCAAGAGATTTTGCAAAGCTTGTTCCCTGTCAGCTGAAGTTCTGGATGACATCCCCTGTGCTATCTTGCCAAAGATGAACAAATAACACCTTTAAATCTCTGAGTAACCTGAGAGATCATTTGACCATGAATCCACTAGGATGTTTCCTGGAAATATTTCCTGCTGCGACAGGTCCAGCAGCCAGCTCTGGTCCCACAAAGATCTAAGACCACCATTCTTCTCAAAGATACCGCACCGGTACAGCCGGCAGTACAAGTTGAACCACACAGCTGCCTCTGGCCAAAAAGAGAGCCACATATCCCCCAGGGACTGCATCCCTGGAGTCAGAAGGTGCTGACCTCTGATCTCTGCCTCCACCAGAAAGAAGACTTGTTAAATGCAAAGCAATCTCTCGGCTGTCGTCAATGCTAAACAGGCAATTACCATGCTGATTGATTGATTACATTTTCCTGTCTAAATTATATCAGGAAAGAGGCAAATCACTCTGAAAATGAGAAAATCACAGCCTGACTTCAGGCAAAAGCACAGAGGATGGTTTTTGACGGTATGAATCACAAGCTGGAGGAACAGAGTCAAACAGAGACCCTGAGCAAACAGACCCCAAAATGGATGACTTCATTGCCTTCCTGTCCAAGGTACGGTAAGGCAGAGGTATACAAATCAGCCATGACCACATCAGACCACAACCCTTTCATGTTAAATTACCAGAGAAGGGGATGGAGAGGAAAAAAAAAAAAAAAAAAAAAAAAAAGGAAGAAGATGAGTGGAGGAAGAGAACCACAGGTCCCCAGAGAGTGCAGATCCCAACGTGCATCAATTTCCGGCATGTGCTACAAAATCGGCGCCATTCCAACACAAACAACACATCTCTTCCCTCCCACTTTATACCAGCTGACTTCACCCTCCTTATTGTACTTTTGTTTTCAGTGACAGTTCCTTAATGCCCACGGTCTGCAGCTGGCATAGCATGCAGAAGCATCCTGCAGACACAACAGTGATGGTTTGAAAACCACTTCATTCTGCAGAGCATTTGACTTACTTGCAACAGCACGGCTTGCTGCACCACAGAGAGCCCCACAAACTCTGGGGCAAACTGCCCTGCTGCTATCCTCAAACAGGCACTGTAGCTACTCAGCATTTTCAGCAGATCTATCACAGTGTTTCCAGCAGCCCGGCTGCGTCCTGCCCAGCTGGGTCTCTGGCCTGGTCTTCCACTCCAGCTTCCCCCTGCTATTTTCCATCTCCCAGCACGGCCTTTCCCCGCTGCTGCAGACACATCCGTGCTCCAAGTTGCATTTGCAAATACAATGCTGCTAGCTTTTCCTCACAAATGCTGCATTTTGTTCCTGTGTGAAGCTCTTAGGGCACACTGTGGCATCAGGTCCAGGCAAGGCAGGGATGGAGACCCACACAGGGCCTGGCAGGCAGCCTTAGGGCACAGCATCCTGCCAAGGGGCAGGATGGGTCCCAGGCCCCCTCCCTGACAGGCTTCTGCAGGCTGAGGGGCTGCAGGCCTCGCTTTGGTGCAGGTGAGGGCAGCCTCCAGGCTAGGCTCAGCTTGGAGGGCTCAGCTGCACGTCACAGCACTGCCCTCCCCACACAAACATGCAGCGTCCCACTCTTCAGCACCTTCCTAACCCTTTCCTCATTGCAAAAGATGGCTGAAGGGACATGGCTCCCAGCACCTCCTGCCACACAGCACCATGCTCCACTACAACCTGCAGCACGTTCTGCAGTGACAGCAGCCTTCATTCTCAATAAGGCCTCCCCCACCCGCTAGGGACACACACACAGCCACCTCACCACAGGGCACTGCCATTCCTACACTGACGGCACCCAGCCCTGCCCAACCCACACCCCTCACGGCGCTGGGAGCAGCGATGGAGGCCTCAGCTCCACCGGGAGCATTTTGACGGAAGGGAGGGGAGGTGGATGAAGCCCAGCTGCCAAAGCTTTTAATTCCTCCTCACAGGATCAGGGCTGGGATGTTTGAAATAATTTCTTTAAAAAAAAAAAAAAAAAGGCTGCTGAAAAGAATAACATTATGACAGCTGCTGGGAAAGCCACCAGTGGGTGAAACCTGGTCACCGCACGGTCCCTGGCTGCTGCATGCAGGAAGGAAGGGATTTTTATATCCTGAGCTGCAGTCCGCACTTTTATTTACTTTCCCCTTTCTCCCAAAGCAACCCTGGCTCACTCCCGCTGCTCTCCTCTCTCCAGCCTTCAGGAAAGGACACGAATCCGACAGAGGCCATGCTACATTCGCATTCAGCCGTGACAGTTTGGGACTGACCTGCATAGGCTCTGGCAGCAAAGACGAGCCAGACACTCCATTTAAATTCCATATAATGCTCCTACCTCAACTAACACCTGGATGGGATGCTCGGCTGGATCAGCCTGACAGGAACAAATCACGTTATCTAGAGGAACGTTTCTTCAGAAATCTTCACCCTCTTTTCAAGGCCAAAAGCTTTGCTGTTCTTTTGTTTTTTTGCTGTTTTTTTTTTTGTAAGGACCACATCACTTGCTGTGAGCTCGTTCCTAAAGAAAGTTTTCCCACAGAAAAGAAAACCTGCCTGTGCAGCCATCATAAGGAATCAAACCAATTTTCAAATGAACTTAAATGTAATTATGCGTACTTAATGACAGGTATGCCTTCTTAGAACAACAGCTGTTGTGCAGATGCAGTTCAAGGTAAAGACAACAACAAAAGCAAACTGATCTTTAGAAAATGTTCCTATGGAGCACACAAACAACCCAGCACTTCAGTGCCTCTGTTTCAAAACAAGGGATTAAGCCCCTCTCCCCTCTACAGACACAACAATTGGTTGGTTGGGTTTGTTTGCTTTTGTGGCAGAGGGGGACACAGCACAGGTGTTTGTTTTTGAAGTATCCAACATGCACTTAAAGATTTTCAAATGATTTCCTGATGACCCCCAGTGCTGCAGCTGCCTCTCAGGCTGCCCCACAAGCTCCTCTGACCTAGCTTGGGTGCAGAACGCATCAGAAATCTCTGCCCTGCCTTGCATTTCCCCTTGGTCAAATATTTTTCAGGAAGTAGTTGATCTGGCCTGCAGGATATGAAAACCAAGGTCGACCACATCACTAGATGGCTGGTAAGAAAAGAAAATAACAGCATGTCTGAAGGGAGGCCAAGAGAATTAATTTGAAGGGGAAGTTATTTAAGAAGAAGCTCTGCAAAATGGGAAAAATATTGCTATTACATTTCACAAGGCTATTGTCAGAATCAAAGATACCGCGACTCTACCATACACAGTAACAAGTGACACACGCATCCTTAATAAACACATTTACATACCATTGCATGTGATAATTGCTTTTATTCTACAGTCGCTGGCTGCGTTTCCAGATCCTTTGATTCCTGTCCAACACAAAAACCTAGCTTGCCCTTGCGCACGAATTCTGGAAGCCAGCATGAAAATATTCCAACATGCAGAACAGGAGCTTGTAAGAATGTGCCAGCAAAAAGTAACTGTGTGATCTTACATATTATGAACATAATGCTTGCATTTTTTTCATGCGCAAGAGCACAGGGTCGCTATTAATCACAGGAGATGTAGAAAGAGGAGAAAACATTGGGGGGAAAAAAGTACCTTAGAAATCCATAGTTACAAGAAAAGGCATTGGGAAACGTTCTGACATTTTAACTTACTTTTGGCAAGATCAAATCTGATTGCAATTTATAGCAGCTCTGAACAGTACATTGGGAAAAAACAGAGCCAGCCGCCAGTAGGTGAAGAGGAGCAAAAGAAGAATCTTCCAGGACTGCATCTCTCCTCACTGCTTCACAAGTCTTCTCTGCCTTCCACTGCTGGCATTCCCAGCTCTGACCTATGGGATGCACACGCTAATCGTGCGATGGGTCCAGGCCCCCTCTCATACTCTCCCCAAGTCCCCAGACCACAGACAGCACCATGCATGGAAAGGCAAGCTGGAAGGTGAGTGGGAAGGAGCTGCATCTCTGCTCCGTCTCCCACTCCAAAGAGAACAAGTCTCTCAGACCCTGGCTGAAATTTGGCACCTTTGTCTCTACGCATGCAGTACAGATGGCAGGATAGACGCGCCTGCTGGTGCAGGAAAGCTGTGCCAGCTCTCAGGAGGAGGCAGGGAGAAGGCATTAGTAGAGAAGGGTCACCAAGCTTAGTGCTTTCTTCATCCCTGCCTCTCTTCCAGAAACTGCCAGAAAAGTATTTTTGGGGGGCAGGGAAGGGAGTCTCGCTACTGGAAACCACCCAATATTTAAAGGATCTCTTTCTTCCCCGTAAATCATGTTGCCCAATTGAATTTTTTTTTCCCTTCTCTGAACAGCTGCTTATCTACCATTCTCTTCTCTGTCTATTCCTGTTGATTTAATTAACGCTCCTCTCAATATTCTCCAAGGAAACCAATGGCTTCAGTGGTCACTGAAAGGTGCCAAGTAATTTGCATGACCATTTCCAGTTAAGATTCCTTAGAATACTGATGTCAGCCAGCCTTATTTTACAACAAATTAGTTTAGGCACATGAGAACGTCCAACTACTAGGAAGCAGAGGCTAAACGTGCAACCAGAAAAAGGTAATTCCTGTCCATTTCTCCTCCAGCACCGTATGCACCACATTCACTGCAGTCTTGCACCATACCCCTGTTCCACCAGAACCCAAACAAAGCAACAGTAAAATAAACAGAAAAGCTCCACAGACTTGTTTGTTTACAGCCTGCAATGTCTGCCAGAGCCAAGCAGAAAGATCGCGCTTTGGTTTTGAGGTATCAAAAGTTCTCCTGAGGCTGAAAATCACACAAGGGAAAATTGGATTTTAAGGCACAGCAAACACATCTTCACGACACACTAAAAACCTTTACAAAATAAAAATAAATGTTTATGTAAAGCAAGCACCTGACATCACATACCTCTTCAGCAGTAGTTTTGCATACCCAGCAGAAAAAAACATAGGCAGTATTAGAGAGTATAAGACTGGGTTTTCAGGCAATGCAATTGCTATTTGCGCCTCCATTCCCCAGGCCTTCTGGAAAAGGATTATTCCTTTTCTTTCCCCACTCCCACAGATTAACAACTACCTTCCAGTTCCCATTCCCTACTCTTATCTGCTAAATGAAGAAGATGAAACCAGCTCCTCAACAAGCCTCAAGACGCAGAGACAAAAGGCACTGTGTAAGACCCAGATATGATCATAAGAAGTAAGCTTGCTTAAGGGCTCAGGGATTTTTTTGTGGATACGGTCACATATCAAAAGCAGCCTTGAGAGAGCCCCATGTACACAGTACACACACACACACACACACACACACGCAGTGAATCTGTAAACTTTTTGGTGGCCATTTGCACATTAAAAAAAAAAAAAAAAGGAAAGCATTTTTTAAAAATCCTCAAAGATCAAAGCACATCAGAAGAGAGTTTTAGATAAAAGGCAAGACAACACAGTGCGGAGATCCCTGGAGTCAACCCAGTGGTTTTCATGACATTTTAGTCACATCTTTACTCCTCTCTCAAAACCCCCCAAAGGTCAATTTATTTAAATTGGTCAAAGATCAGAGAGAGACTAGAAATAAATAGAAATTGACACACAGAGCACCTGAAAGATGCTTTTTTGAAGAAAACACTTTTTCCTGGGTTTGGTAAGAGCACTTGGGGGTACTCATTTCTATTTCAAATAACTACCTGAGTAGGTTTGTAAAGTCAGCTCAGACATGTCTGTGATGAACTACTGCAAATGAACCTCGCTTGCTCTTCGTGCATGCCATCGCCCACATGAAGCCAGAAGCCAGCAAGGAGGCTGTCAGAGGAGGAGGATGCTGCTCACCAGCCCCGGGCCGGAGCACAACACACCATCTCTAGAGAAACCAGGCGAAGAGCAACCCTTGCCAAAAAGCACTTGAAAGAACAGAGCGTTCTCCCTTGCAAAGGCAGTCCATCCACGTCACATTGTATAGCCGTCACTTTCCAAATTCTGAAGAGTGGTCAAAATCTGGAGCTGAACCACGGTCAGGAGTGAAAAATGCCCCCTAGCTCATTAACGTACAACCCCACATTCAAGTCGGAGAGTTCACGGACAGCTACAAACAATCAGCCAGACAACATTGTATTAATCAAGCCCGTGTTGACACTTGACAGCAGCGAACAGAAGATTTGTCTAATTTGTTTTCATAGGGAATACTGTCAATTTACCAAAAATTATTGTATTAAGCTTTTGAGAAAACTTTGATGTCCCTTAGAAAGCCAGACCTCCTGGTTCCTTAACAATTACCTTGGCTGCACTGTAAACAGAATAGTTACCTTAATCCAGTAAAACAGAGACAGATTCCTCGCAATTTGAAACAAATTTGGCCAAGATACAAAAGAAAGCATCAGGAAAGTTCATGGACACAAAATGAAAGCCAGAACTAAATAGACATCAGCTGGGGGTGCAGTGCTTGTTACAAAAGGTATTTTAACACCAGATGGCTACTTGCATCGTTTTTAAAGTTATCTTTGGCCCTTTTACCGTCGGAGGCCCAACGTTCTGAATTTTTTTTCTATGACAAGCAACTTCCTAAAAGGCAACCCAAATGAAATACGTGTTTATGAACGCATCTGCCATGGTCACTGGTCACTTCGAAGTGCTGGTTAAGATCTGCAGAAGCAGATGGCTGACGGTTCAGAGAATAGCTGCGAAACACTGAAGGGGAAAGCACAAGGCATGGCAGTAGGTAACTTGGTGCCATTTGCACTACATACAGGTTTGCATCTCTCACTGAGCAGGAAAAGCTGGAGAGAGACCTCCATACAGTTTGCACCTCGCTTTGCTTTTTTCTTTAAATTAGTGCAGTAAGTAACTCTTAATTTTTACCAGACGCTAATTCACCACTATCCCCAGAGGTTGCTTCAAACCCATTCACTTCCCCCTTTCCAAACTGGTGAAGTCTCTCCCAGCAGCTCCGAGATCCCCCTCAGCCTCTCCCTAAAGTCAACAACAGGACGGATGGAAAGGCAGCAAGGAGCACCTACTCCTTCCTGAGGGGATGCAGGCCATGTGATTGCAGCTAAGTTTCCACAGCATTGGTTTTCAGATTGCTGCACTTTGAGTACTTCAAAAGAATCCACCAAAGCTGACTCCCAAACACCACAAGCCCACCTTCAGGTATGGTTAAATTCACCTCACTGGGATGAGCACCTCAGTGGTTTCACTTTATTAAGGGAACTCAAGAAGAAAAACGTTCAATGCCACTCTTGCAGCAGTAAAAGAAATTTCAGGAGGGCAGTGGTATAGCACTATGGGAGAGACCATAAAACATGAGCCATATGAATCCTCTCTCTTTTGTTTAAAGGTAAAGTGGGTGAACATGCAGTGTTTCTCTTGGAAGTGGGACCAATTGGCTCAAACTCTCCAAACATAAAATTACTGAGCTTGCTTGGGAAAGCTATGAAAGCTGTATGATTACTTCAAATGCTTACAAGATGGCTGGGGTAGTGCTAGCCAAGAGTGCGGGTCATGTGGTGCTTTCATTTGCTAATGAAAGTTGGGGGTGGGTTGGCCCTGGGAACAAAAACCCCCAAAACACCATAACTTGGCTCTGATAACTGTTGGAAATACGGATTGGAAATACGTGCTGCAAAAATCCACCCTGAAGGAAGTTCCCTCTGATACCAGCAGTTCAAGCAAGAATTTCTCCCACTCACAGACCCTTTAAACTGGGATACAGTGCTCATTTGCAGGCTGTTTCAGAACCTGCCTCCCTTGCCACATGTGCAAGACCCCAGCAACCAACAGGAAGCTGGGATGCACCAAGATGTGCAGGCAGGCACCAATCTTAACCGGAGCCATTTAGCTGCCATGGTTACACCTGAAAGCTCTGCCTTGCCAGGGCAGGAGGAACAGCATTTCCAACCTGCCCTGGGCAGCCAGACTGCTGCATCTGTGCTGCTGAATTCACACTTCTGCCCTCTATCTTCACCCTTTACCATCACCATCCCCCTCCCCTTGTTCAACCAGAAGTTGGGGTTTTGTTTGTTTTTTAAGCTACAACTGTTTGCTTAGACAAAATGGCATTCTTGGCTCCGTGTGTTATTTCTTCTCTCATTCCTTTCCGTGCCCCTTCCCCAGAAACCAGGCTCTCTCAATGCAGGTTGTTCCACACAGAGGAAGTTCCCTTTGCCCCCGCTCACCTCTCCCCACCAAACTACAGGCTTTATTTGGCCCCTCACACTCCAGCTGGGGCTGAAGGAAGAAGGATCAGTGCAGCTGTGAAGTGCTAATACTAATGGCGATGTTACGAACATTAACTATTAATACACCTCATTTCTAAACTACGACAGTCTGAACCACCTGGCAAAAGAAGAGCTATGTCTGTTACACACTTGCTTCCACAAAAGCAGCTTTAGGAGCTGGTGGATCTGAGGTTTGCAGTGCCAGGGCAGCCCTCAGCTCCCTGCCCGCAGGGGTTAACAGCCCAGCAGCACAGAGCAGCCTGCAGATAGCACAGGGCAGAGTCCGCCAGGTCCCAGAGCTCCATGCAAAACGTGCAGCTTCCTTCCCTGTGCAACACAGTAATTCTGCCAGAATTAAAATTAAGGCTGGAGATGACACTAGCCAAGTATTGCTCCGCTGCCACATAAAAAGGCATGTTTCTACAGTTACAGTTTAAGTATCACTTGAAAATACACAAGTGTTATGTTTCAGAGCTTTAAAATACTACCATAAGCAGAACAGTCATAAAGGTGACAAGAGGCAGGGAAGTATCACGATGACAAGATCATCGATTTTAAGGCTTAAGATCACAGCTCTGTGGACAAGGTGTTAAATGCAGAGAAGGCTCAGCACCTCAGCTTACCCCCATCACGCTCCCGCTGCCATGGCTGCAGCCCCACAGAGGGACCCGCATGGTGGCAAAACGGCAAAACCCAGCCGAGCCCTGACACACATTCTGCAAGTTACCTGAGCCTGCATCAAAGCCAAAAAGAAACAAGCAGGTGACCTTCTGCTGGGCTCCAGACATGCCCATCATGGCACCACAGGCCCCAGCAGGATCTGCATGCCGGAGGTTCAGCTTCCACTCCTCGCTTTCAGCACTTGCATCTCTCCCATTAATAACCACCATGTGGGTGCAATTACAGACCCGAGGAAAATTGCTAGTCTGCATTTCGCATTTCAGTGCCAGAGCCTGCCTACTCCATTTGGTACTCCAGAACAGGACTTAATGGCCCTGGATCTCCATAAGCTATATCTGTCCTTGAAGAACAGAAGGAAGGAAGCAACCCTGTCCTTCCCTTCAGATTTGGGCAGATCTGGGCTTCAGTCTCACACAGACACACCCAAAAGGGGGGGGGGGGGGGGGAGGGGGAAGGAATTAAAAGGAAAACGAAGGAGATCCACATGGATTTGATGGGAAAATTACGATTTGGAAGACAACGCGTTGTATGATCCCATGAGCCTTCCACTAATGAATTCCCCGAAAGGACTGTTTCCCAGCTAGTTTGTTTTATTTATTTATTTTCCAAATGAAGGCCCTAGGAAGATTCCAGTGTGTAAGCTGTTGGGTAAAGCCGTGATGTTAGTCATTGCTTCACTCTTCACGTTATAAAAAAGCAAACTGATGTTTAAAAACAAGCCTACGAGCAGACAACAAGCATCCTAAGCCCTGTTTAGACTGAACGTTAACACAAATGTTTTTCATCACCATTTTAGAAATACCCCTCCTATTAAAGGAAAGCAATTCGGTCGCATCCTCCCTTTCCACAACGCAAAGTTAAAGACTGCTAAATTGATTCTCCTGCATTTTGTTGATCCGTGACTCCTCAGTCTTGTCAGTTACCAGCAGGGATGCTGAAAACGAAGCGGTGTCTGAGTGACGAGATGCCTTTTCTGAAGTACCAGAACAGATAGAAGCAAAGAACCTGCTGCTCTGCCCAGAGAGCTGCGGGCTGTAACCCAGGCCGGACACAGAGGGCCTCAGCAGGGATAATTATAAGCTGTGAGGTTCCAAATGCTGACACGGAAAGGTGTGATTTTAAAATAACGTAGTAAGTAGGTGCAGTCTCCTGTGGACCAGCTCTAAACACACTTCAAATGGTTCGAGCTTAAGCAGCCTTATAATTAGGAGCTAAGCTGGTTTAGAAGACCTGTGTTTGAAAAGAAGAATTTCCGCGTGTGACTAAACTGGCTGCGTACGTGCAATGCAGGCCACAGGAATGCCAAAAATACGGCACTGTCCTGCAGCAGCTCTCAGCTTCTAAGCGAGGAAAACAAGAGGGGTTAAGATTAACTTTTAGCAGTTTGCTGCAATACGCCATGCCAGCGTTGTCCTTCTAAGTCTCATTTTGAACAACACACTTTCACCAAAAGGAAAAATTTAAGAAGAGAACAGCGATGGAAACAGTTTTGAATCCCTTTTTAGGGAACCTTCCAACTTATTTTTTAATTATGAATTTTGAGCTATCGCTGGAAGTCCCACCTAAAGTCAGAGCTCACGCTGTGAGACGCAGGGCTCTGTACTCTGCGCAGGCATCGCTCACGTCACCGGGTGCCTGAGCGTGATCTTACCTGGGCTCAGCTGCGCACCAGTAAGTAGTGAAGATAAGGCAGCTCAGCCAGTTCAATGCTCACATGCTTCTGACCGTGCAAAAATAATCCACTCTACCAGAGCATTGCCACGGCTCGTGCTTCTGGCCAGCTCAGTAGCTGCCTTTAATCATCCCCCCCTTACTCCTCCAAGCAGTCCTACGCTAACTCAAAGCACACCATCTTTTTCCCTTCCTTTTTTGAGGACAGCTAAAGGGATCAGGACGAGAGTAGCTAAAATATAAACCAGATGCTTTCATGTTTGTGATCTTTCATGTTTCCTGAGCTTTTACTACCATGCAATTTTAAGGACTAATTATGAAAATTACTGTTATGTTCAAAAGAATTGTCATCCAAACCAACTTGCAAATTCCCTACCGGCCTCCGAGCCATCGGCACAGGCGGCTCAGGAGGGGAAGCAGTTCTGTGCTGAGAGGGCTGGACTAACCTTCCCTCTTATATTATCTGACTGGGACTCAAAAGCAAGTTATTTTTTTGGTAATTCTCAAACATTCGAGCTGAAACAAAACAGATGCCAGTCTGTGTTAGTCTTACAGTAAGCTTTATAACCCTAAACACAACACAGCAATAATGTGGTACGATGCCATTGGCTTGCCATTCTGATGTTTGCTTGTTTAAAAAAAAAAGCCCAAACTAAATAAAAATCTTCTTTCTTTAGATTGAACTTGACAACCTAGGTTTGTGGACTGGCCTGAACTGGCACTTTGAAGAGGCACAGTTTGCAGGTTCGTGCCAAGAGAGATGCGGTATCGCTCCCAGACGGGCCGTGGGACACGAACTGGAAGGTCTACCTACCAGAAACGTGGGATCTGGAGAAGCCTGGGGGTGGTGGAATGACCAAAAATAACTGGCTGCAGATCCACATGGGGCAAAAAGGCAACAATTCATTTAACCAGCAAGCTTCCGCTCACTGCCTCCCTATTAACTCCGACACACTCAAGGCTTTACATGGAGGTTTCTCCATCTGCACTTACAGATGTATGATCGCTATAGGAAATGCTCAAAACCCAACTATTATGATTAGAGATATATTTAGCACTCCCCTACCCGGCACAGTCGGCTTTCAGAACCAGTTTGCTATCTGTAATTGCAGTATTCAGCTCAAAGATCTCTCTCTGAAAATATTTCTAACGCTTCTGTTTTGACCAATACAGCTACAGAGCAGACCGCTTATTTGCTATCAGGATCTTCAAATTTCTAATGGCTGAACCCAAGATGCACTTAACACAAGTACAGACCAAACATAATAATTTCAGAATGCACAAACAAGGATACTGTAGGGGTGCATTAGCAGCCTGCTGCTTGCATTCAGCTGACTATTGTGTTGCCTTGCTGCCAATACATGCTTGCCAAATCCAGTAACCACATTTTATAAACCAGTTGTTATTAATAGGAATCACAAGCTGCATGCACACACTCAAAGGATTCCAGAGCTTCAACATACAGAAAAGGAAGCCCAGCTTTTCTAAACCAGCTCCATGAAGATGATGACAAATTTCAGCTGCACTTGGAGCTTGCAAGGCAGCACAGCTCAGGCGGTAGCACCGTGCTCAAGGAAGGCCCCCACTCCATGCCCTGCACTTCAGCCCCAGCTGCTTTACTCAGCGTCAAGGGCAGAAGTGGACAGCACCAAGAGAAAGGCAACAGTACCAATGGTTTTGTACGTTCATGCAAGTGAGAGAAGCACTGGGAATGTCCCACCCACCCCCACAGCAATCATGATTCTTTGGTCATTCTCACTCCTCTGATGGTCTTTGGTGATCTGTTATTGCTCTGTCACTGCGTTCCACCAGACCTGCATGCAGCCGCCGTCTTGCTTGCACTGTGAACCAACTAACTGTGTCAACAGAGGTGAAGCTCACTCAGCCCTGGGAGCTCTGAGTGGCAGCCGATGGAAGGGTGAGCGGAGGCGTGCTCTGGAAGCTCAGAAAGGATCTAACTTTATGGGAAGCACGCTCTCCAATCTCAGGGAACCTACAAAAATGCGTTTTAAAATTCAGCCCAACACACTGAGCGGGGAGCAAAACTCACTCAGGTAAGGTAACGTGTCATAAAATGACTAATGGTACCACTAAGACTCAATTGACAGCAAGAAGACAACAAAGCAAATACATTGCTTCGTTTCATTTTCCTCTCATGCTCCCTCAATAAATCCGAGGCAGGGAAACTGAGCTTTCACAGCACACAACAGCAGCAGGGAACGGTGAAAACCAGTAGAATCAGAGAGAGGAGAAAAAAAAAATAAAACCACAGCAGAGTGATAGGAATAGATGTTACTTTTATCTCTGCAGAACCCTGGCCGCCTTCAGAACCACGCTTCTCTTTTCCCACTGAAACAAATATCTCAATTATTACAGTGCTGCGGAATGTCCTTCCCAACCCAAGACCACCCGACAGCCATGGTGTGGGGCAGACCCTGCCTGCAGCAGCACACCGGGTACCACGCACGGATGTTCTGCCACGGGTGCCCCACACCATCCCCACCGTGGCACTCCCAGGGCCTCTCCTTCCCTCCTCAGCCCTCAGAGACAGCACCGCCTGTTTGCTGTCCTGTGGCAACTTCAAGGAGCAGACAGCACTGTGTGAAAGACACCGCCATGACGGGATCGCATCTCTCTTTGCCTCCCCTGGAACTTTCAAATATTAAAAACGCTGCTCTTGCACATTTGGCCATTCAGAACAGGGATGAAAAACGCATTCAGCTTTTCAATGGCAATTGTTTCTGAGGATTTGGTTTTTGAAAGGATCACAGAACAAAGCAAATCCATTGGTTTCAACTTTGGTCTAAGTGTTTCTGCAATAAACAAACTGTGGTTGGAATCCACCATGAATTGAGAAGTCAGGAGGTGCAAACTGTAGAGACCCCACAGCCATTTACATCTGTGCCACGCGGGAGGACGTCGTGCATCCTCTCACGCCTTGGAAAGAAGGAGCCAAAATGCTGATGACGTTTCCCTGCAAGCAGCTAACTGGAAAGCCCTGCGTTCCTCTGTTTCCTCACAGCCCCTAGCAGCAAGACAAATAAATCTGACTTTTTACCTACTCATCAATTTAATAAAACACCCAAAACACACAGGATCGCTTGAGCATGTGGATTTGCCTCCATTACTATACCATATAATTTCAACAGCCTGTGGTTTTATCGCCCTCAAAAAGCAGCAACTTACTGAAGTGAGAACACCAGCAGTACTGCAGCTGTGGTGTAACAGCACACAGTGCTCACGGCCAGAACAACAAAACCTGCCTGCATCTCCTCGCTGCACAGGTCACCTCAGCCATGCACCACTGCTGTGCATGGGCAGCCTGCTGATGGACACGGGGCTATGACTTACCCAGCATCAATAAGACACGTTAATGTGGAATTGCAGATTTTTAGCAAGTAGGTAACAGTAGGTGATGGGTAATGCTATGCACCTGAAGAAAGAAACATTGCTGTGTCGCAACTGCAGTTCATTCTAGTGAGTAGACTTGAGCTCAATCATTTATAAATGCCTGCCTTGCTTATGCTTTCCATTTTAATTTCCTTGTACTCCTTTCGCACTCCTTGTACTAAATCTTGCCATGCATAGGAAGACGGTTTGGATGCCCTACATTATAACCTGCAACCAAAGGAAAAGCATGGCTGATGCCCATTGGTGTTGGTCCAATGTGGGAGCCCCACGTACCATAAGGCCACAGGCTGCCAATCTCATCACTTCCTCACCCAGCTCCAGGCCCCGGGCGTTTCGCTCATCCCCCACACCACCAGCAGACCCTTCCCCAAAAGACATGGTGGTTTTTTTTCCCCTCTCCGGCAATGCCAGAGGTAGAAAATCTCACTGATTTTCACCCAGGGATTTCCCACAGCACTGTCCTTGGGGAGATGCAGAATCAGACAGGCAGGACACAACAAGCCTGCAGTTATCAGAGAGATTCATGTAGCAATCCCATACATTTACTGCATTTTACTCAGTCTGAAGGGCCTTCAAAATGTGAGACTGCCACACTGCTACGTGCATAGAGACAACCGAGCTGAGGTCTGCAGAGAGAGCTCATAGGAACAGGTGGGCGGCAAGGAGTTATATTTAAAGCATCGTGATGATGAGCAAAAGGCGACACAAATTCTGAACAACATCCATTGGATTTTTCATTCAGGTCTGCACGCCCTCCGCCCAGTCGTGCTCGTGATTAACAGCAGCCCTTCAGCTCCTGCTCATTCACAGCACGCTCATTTATTCTCCGCGTGCACGATGTGATCTTGGCACGCACGGAGACACTTGAGAAGGGATTATTTCCATCTGCCAATACAGTTACAACTTTGCTAACATGTCTTCCTTGTCTAGGATATTTTTTAAGCAATCGGAAGACTGATGAATCATGTGGGAGAAGAATGTTACTGGGCAGAACATGGGAGGAATGAAGGCAGACAGCTGACCAATTAATTTTCAATTACCACAAAGTGAGCGTTTTCTGAGAACATCTACTCAGAAAAGACATTGCTGAGCCTTCGCCACCTCCTTTTGCTAAACAAGGAAGATTGCAAACAGAAGCACTGAGCAACGTGCGCAGACTAAACAACAGGTTCGCATTTCACTTAAATAAGAACACTCCAAGAAGAAAACTTGATTCTTACAAACGAATTAATTCCAGACCTGAACCAGACTGGCTGGTGACTTTTCTCACCAAATGAGCCTGTTCTGCTGAGGTGTGACTTGTTACACACCACCATCTCCCGGATTGCCCTGAGATGCTCCCCAAGTGGTCAGATGAACTCTGGCTGCGCTAAATTACTTTCAAACCAGTGTTACTCTTACTTCTCATAGAGCAGAATGAATAACTTATCTACTGGGAGGGGGTATGCTTAGTGGGTGCATGTGGCAATTTCTCACTTTACTTTGATTCACCAAACACAGAAAAAAGGGGAATTCATAAATGAACTTAAAGCTTAAAGAAAACAAAAACTGGATTACACCCACCAGATATTAGAAGACAACATGCAACTTTAAGCTCAGAATTGCAACACTGAAAGAAAAGCAGGCCGCAACAGACAACATCAGCCATGCATGATGCTATGAGCTATTAAATCAGCAGCAGGACAGGAAAAAAACGTGCTTCAGAGAGCTTTTTAATTACTTGACCAGTATTAATCTTTAGTAAGTACTAATTAGGGATGTTGTGTGTGTGTTGTTCTTTTTTTCCTCTTTCTGAAGTGTAAAACAGTGTATAAAATATGGTCCAACAAGGCTATTCCTTGGGGGAGGGGGGCGGTTTGAAGTTTTGCATGCATGTGGTTCCTTTGCTTTTTCAATCTGTCACGTTATTCAGGACTTTCATGGTGGTTCCATCACCAGCTATGGTGTGAGTGTCAACGTTACAACGAGAGGAAAGGAAAAACCAAGTGGCTCCGATAAGAAGTGTATGCAGAAGAATAAAGCATTACAGAAGAGTAATCTTCTAGCTGTAAATAAGTTCCTGATAAACAAAAGAACTGCTAACTTGGGACGAGCAGTTAACTACCTATGGGTTCCTACCCCTACCCCCTCCAGTAACCTCTAAGGACATCACCATCTTCAGATCTACTCAAATGTGCCAATAATGAGACAAGGAAGAAAGGGACAGTGGGGCAAACGAGCACTGCATTATCTAGCAGAACACTTTACAAGGCCATGCGTACATGAGGATAAGCTCTAAGGACACACCGATAGAAATCTTAATTGTACAAACTGGAGGTTAAAGACACTCCACGTAATAAAAAAAGGCAAAGATCCATAGGAGAAGGAGCATTATAATATTTCTATTATAACAAGAGGCTTTCAGTAGCTGATAAATTCACCTCCTTTACGCATTCAGTTTCTCCGCACACACATTCGCTCTTCACACCACTCGTTCCAACCAGACACACACACAGAGTTCATCCAGAGCCTGAAAAGAAGCCAACACCTCTGTGCAGATGCAAGTCTTGTAAAAGATTAATAGACCCGACAAGCAATCGCGGCTGCAGGGGGGAAAATATCCTAGTTAAATATTTCAGTGCTTCCACCCAACATCTGTCCTCTGCACGGCTTGATAGAACAGCAAGGTAGAGTCTCACAGAGACTGGCAGACACCTGCTCAGCTGCAGAGGAAGCCCTCACCCCACACCAGCTGGGGTGCTCCTGCATCGGCTGCCGGCATCCCTTAGCAGGGAAGGTAACAGCACGGCCGTGCCGTTCTGCTACCTGCCCTGACACCATCAGTGTGTCACACTGGGACTCTGCTTCCTAGCAAGGGAGGCCAAGGGCAGCAGCAACCCAGAGCTGCACACTGCATGGCTCGCTTTCTGCTTTCACAGCTGTTGTACAGGCAGCAGAAAGCCTCAGTGACGGATGAATAAGGTTGCTTGGTAAACAAGGCATGGTTTCATCACCTTCACTCTCAATCCTTTCATAAAGTCAGAAATGGCAAACTTTGAAACACCCAATGCACGTGCAAGTAGAAGGGAGACGTAGCAGGGCACTCTGCATTTTACACCCGGAACAGGCAGCAAGGATCAGCCCCCGAGCAGCTCCCCATCCTGGGGCACCCCCAGTGCCGCTTAGAGCAACCTGGGAGGGAAATGCAGAAGAGCCATGGGAATGCTCTAATCTCTTCCACTTGAAAGGCAATTCATGCTGCACTGTCGATGTCAAGCAGCCTGGGATCTGACGGGCTGCCAGGCCTCCTCAAAGGAACTGCTGCAGACGGACTTGGTGTTTCCAGCACATCTCCCTTGGTATCCAGCAGAGTGCCAAGGAGAGGCAAAATGCCCCTCGCTTCTGCTGCAAACAGGCTGAGGTCAGGCTCTGGGCCACCACAAGCGCACAAGGAGGGAACTGAACCTGCAGCACCTGGGGGTGGGGGCTGCGGCACTGGTGTTGGGGTCCAGCTTTGTTTTTGGAGGGTTATCAAGGTAAGCCTTCACCAGCAGGTGCCTTTCACCAAGAACAGGCTGGAGACATTGCCCGGAAGCTGTGCACAGCACCCAAACACAACCACCCGATCAGCAGCCTTCCCAAATGACTGTACCCAGCTTCCAGCAGGCACTAGAAATAAGAACAACTTGAACCAAGGCACCCAAAGAACAAGCTGACTTCTTTCTATAATGAGAGCAATAAAGTGCTTCAGTATTTAGTATTTAATAATATTTAAAATATAGTGGCAATAGCCAGGCTTTAATGGCTCAGAACTGCCATTAAAATTAATAGGGCTACCTACTAATTACCTCTGAGCATCAGACCACTGGGTTCCTCGAGGATTTGCACTCCTCCACTTTAAAAAACACTGGCTTAGCCTCTGCCCCTACCTCCTCACCTAATTTTAAACAACCCTACAACACAATGGCCTTTTTTGCTTTTCTTTTCCCTAAAGCAGCTGTGTATTTCAGATTGCCACCCACAGATGGGAAAAAGCAGAACCACAACTGCACACCATGGCTGGACAGGGGCAATGTCTGATGCAGAGACCAGCAGCAAAGTAATGCAAAGTTAGGAGATCCCCGCTTCACCAGAATGCTTCTTCCCAAATACATTAAGAGCTCCCCAGCCACTTGTCCCAGATGTGCATTAACAGCCAGGAAAGCACAGGTTAGCTGTTAGCCATTTCAACAAGCAATAATGGTTTTTTCCCCCCATTTTTTCTTTTAAAGAATCAAGACACAATTATGCCAAAGGATAGGAAGCAAACAAGATCCCTCCCAGCCTCCAAAGCAACTCTGCATTACTCCTTCACCACGTGCATGTCTGTGCTGGGAACCGGAGGTTTCCCCTGCCAGCTGGCCTCAGCTGAAAAGGTCAGAGCAGAACTCAGCCTCTCCTGTACTACCTAGCTTTGATTTGAAACAAGATACCAGGGATTATGCCGTGCTCTGCAATAAAGGTAGGGTTTGTTGTGTTGTTGTTGTTTTTTTTTTTTTTTTTTTTTAAGATCTATCACACACAGCTCCCCTGGTTGACCAAGTTCTATATTACGTGCTTCCTCTCTCCCCCACCTACATGAGGCCATCCTGCCCATGGGAAGCCTCACAGCAGCCAGCACGTTGGTGCCGAGTCCTGCACGCTTCTGCAAACTCACAGCTCCTGGCTGAAGCCCGCCCCGTGCACCAAGCAGCTGGTGCCAGCTCTGCCCCTCGGAGTGCCCACGGACACCTCTGTGGGCATTTTCAAAACAGAACACATGCTTCGTTCTGTGATCTCACTGCAAGTTTTGTTGTGTCCTTGCCTGCTCAAGGCCTGGCACTTCACCTACATGGAACCCATGTCAAAGTACCTTGCTGAAAGTTCCCACACAAATGGTATGCAAAACGAGTTGCTTTCACGTCTGAGCAACTCCCCTCCCGTTCAGAAGTGGGCTATCATGTTTTCCATAACGTGCTTATTGTCTGCAGTCAGACAGCACTGCTACCATTGTCAATGCCAAGTAAACCATGATATTATTATTCTCCTGAGACTTAATCCACAACCCGCTGTAGACAATAGGAAGCATCCCCTTCCTGTCGGCGGGCTGCACACAGCTCGCCTCGCAGCACTGCCGCTCAAGGACAGAACAGGACACAGTGATGCACTGCAAGGTGTGCAGCAGCCCAGCACACACACCCAGCTTCCTGGCTTCCACAGCCAGCCCTGCGCTGGGCACACAGACTGCCCTCCCTGCACCAGCAGCTTCTGCACACCCAGCCCCAGCCCCGCACCTTTCCACAAGCAGCACCTGACAGGTTGTTCCACCCGACCCAGCGCTGCAGCAGGGTGAGCGTGGGGAGAGCAGGCTGTTGTGCTCCCACAGCACCCGAGCCTCTCGAGTGAGGAAAGATTTTAAAACAAACTAAAGACTGATTGAGGGGAAAAAAAAAAAAAAAATAATCACATAGCGTAAAGCCCACCAGACTTGATTGGGTGCCCACAAAGCTTAGCAAAATTCTTTAAAAGACAGAATATTTAGATCAGCAAGAGCATCCAGATTTATAGCAGCAGCAAGAAAAAAGAAAAGAGGGGAACAGTATGCAGAAAGTGTTGGAAGGGACATAAATCTGCCTGCTCTGAGAGCCATTTCAGCTCTGCACTGTTACATAAATACAACAGTTGGAAACTTTCTGTGTCAGCGTGGGCTCCTCCCAGCTCCCATCACGTTGCTCCCCCGCCACCACGCAGCCCAGCTGCACTCCTGTGGTCCCAGCTCAGGGCAGGGGCAAAACCCACTGCAATTAACACACAGACACACTGCAGCCAAGGACCCACAACTCCGTGCGGCACAGCAGAGCAAAGGAGGCGTCACATCCGAGCTCAGCAGCAACTTGCTAGTGCTAAGGGGGCTCCTTCTCTGGATGGTGATGCCCAACCCGCAGCCTGACGTGGTGGCACCAGGTTCCATGCGCCATGGCCGGTTACAGGCACGTGGCTGCAACCTTCCAGAAAATTCAGGAACTCTGCGCTGAAAGGATCATTTTCAAAGCTCCCAATCCAGGTGCTTAGAGCTAATTAACTCCATTATTACACTTCAAAGGGGGAAAAAAAAATAAAAAATAAAATCAAAACGAAAATCATTTTCTTTCCACGGCTATAAAGCGCTGCAAAATCCATTTTATCTCTACCTATCCCATATCCCCCTTACAATGCTTTTGAATGCTGTGCTTGAAATCCTATTAATTTATAGGCATTATAAAAGGCATCTGAAATTAATATTCAAATAGGCAAGGCTTCTTTTTTCCAATCTTGGCAAAACGCCGAAGTCCCGCTCTGCATCCCGCAGGCACCTGCGGCACAGACTGCATCTCTCGTGCCCCAGAAGCCCCCACCTGCTCTCCTCATCCTCCTCCTGCCCCAAGCTGTGGGGCTGGCCCTCCCTGGCCCTGAAGCCAAGTAGCTCCCTGATGCCAGCAGCTCCCCCCCCCCCCCCCCCTCAGGAGAAGCCGCATCACTGCCTCCCAGCTGATCAGCGCAGCTGGATTCCCTCTGTCCCACGGATCCTACATTCCTGCACTATCCTGTGACTACATAATTGTTGAGAGAAGATCAGATGGTAAAGGCAACCCACACATTTTTCATTTCATAATTCATTTTTCTCTGAAAAAATGAAAAACCACAGCAGGCAAACTTTTCACTGTTGTTCTGATTGCTTCATTGAAAGCAACTGTGCATTTTGCTCCAATGACGGCCTTGCATGATTCATTGCAAGGCCAACAGAAGTCCTATATTGTTACCTTTCATGATTATACATGCTACAGCACATAACATTTCCATTATTCCCCCTCCTCAGCACCAGCAGCCCTTTACCCTCCTGTTCTCTCATCAGCATATAAGAAACTCATGAAGGAGAGAAGTGCCCACCCTGCCCCTACCCTGGCAGGATACAGTTCTCCCTTATGGGGGAGGGAGAAGAAAATTCAGCCCTTGGCAAATTTTCAGCAGCCAATATTCCTTAGAAACATATAGATTTGATTAAAAACGTTTGCTTTCTGTCCAGATCTGGTAGGAGAAAATGAATGGTGCTCTTTGTTAACCATCAATCTTCCCCACTTGTCCATTTGCCAGATGGCACCGCACTTCACAGGAGGAGGAACAATAAGCAAAGAGTCAGTTGTGCAGTGAGTTTGCTTATAATCATTTAATCTCAAACAAGCAAAAGGACAATAAGGATGGAAAGGGGGAAAGAATATTAACTCAGTGATCATATACCCTTTTTTGTTTCTTTTTTTTAATAGAAACCACTCTCGACAACGCTAATTGTTTGTTGACATTTCTGTTCTTATTTTGCATTCCTTACGAGAGCTACAAATTGAGCATGACCGGCTTGCTATTAAACAGCAAAACAGCAACATTTATGAGGTACCACAGCAGGCCGAGAGCTGTGCCCACTGACAGACATCCCCTCCTTGGACCAGAGCATGCATTGGGCTGAGCCCTGCACACTGCAGCACTGCTGTGGGGACTTCCCTCCATCCAAGCCCCACCACTTTGGTGGGGTCCGCTTTGTCGGGAGGGCTGTTAAAAACAATCAACACCGTTTGCTTTTGAAGAGAGGACTTAACGCGCAAGGCACCAAGGCACAGGCAAGGAACCCTACGGTGCCATTTTCACAGAGTCACACTTCAGAACATATCTGCACTTTAAGATTTGATGCCGCTTAACAGCATCTGCTGGTACGGCGCCAACAGCATATGCTGGGAGCAGATAGGGGTTGGAATGCCAGCAACGATGTATATTTTAGACCCAGCTAAAGAACAACAGAGCCGGGGTGCAGTGAGCACTGCAGAGTGAGGAGCAGTGCCTGCAGGAGCACAGCGCCATGGGGCTCAGCAGCACCGGGACCAGCAAGCAGCCCGGCCCGGGGCTTGGGAAGCACTGGGCATCTGCACTGCCTGAGGATCTCATTCGCAGAACACCCACGCATTAAAAGAAAAAAAGTTCAAAAAACAGACAAAGAAGCTTTGAGAATCTTGGCCCCATCAGTGCTGGCAGAGGAAATAATCCTAGGGGGAACATCGTTGCCTGTGCTCCAGGGGATGGGAGGTAGGCGACAGCAATTCTTCCTTCTGGCTGTGCTGCTGACCTGCTGCTCGAGTCTATTCGTTCCCCTCCGTCCTTCTGTTTGCTCATCTGCAAAACGAGCAAGATACCAATCTCCTGCTCAGAGCATTTTACAACGGCGGCACAACAGCTAAGTGCTGCTGGTGTGAAGAATCGCATCGCTCACGATCTCTTTTCCAGCTGTTAAGTAGTTAATTGCTCAATCTGAAGCCATCAGATGGTTTCCTCCTCTAACCAGTACTTCCTATCAAATTGACATCTTGAAGTATCGCTAAAAACATCTTGCGGAATTAATTGTCTAATTTCTCTACCAACTGCATTCACTCCTCATCCGACCGCTGGGGAAGGCATGAAGGCAGGCAGCAACAAAACTCTACGATGGAACGAAGCAGCAGACACAAACCACAAGCCTCCAGAACCAACAGTAACCAGCTCACCTGGGCTCCAAACTACCAAGATAAATTCTATCTGCCTAACAGGCTGCAGCTACCAGCACCAGCCCCGTGGTTAAGGTCTTACCCAGCACAGAACCAATTCATGCTCTTGAAGTCCTTCATGGGGGGGAAAAAAAAGTTGCAGTGAGTGTTGGCAGCGCTGAAGTGGAACCAGGTGAAATGCAGCCCAAGTTGCATACAGCACAGGTACCGTGTGCTGGTGGGGCAGAGCGGTAGGAGCAGGACTGCAGCTTGGCACTGAGCAGGCTGCTCCCATTGGGCAGCACGGCAGCTGCAGGGCAGAGCAGCACGCAGTACTGAAGTTTCCATTTTATCAGGTGTCTTTTTTTTTTTTTTAAATATTTAAGCTGGGGAGATGTAGGGAGAAGAACTGTCTCACTTTTAATAAGGATACCATTTCAACAGCTAGAGAAGCATTGCAGTTGTCTGATGAGTCTCAGAGCAGCCCTCAGCTGCCCTGCCCTTCCTGACAGTGATGGATTGCATAATTCCAGGAAGTAAAATATAATTATGGAGACAGATGAACAGACACCCAAGAAACAGAGTAAAAAGATAACGCATGGCCATAAAAAGCAATATTTCATATATAACATTATTGAAACTGAGAAAATATTATCTAAGAAAATGTTATCTGCATAAAGACTCTTTGCCCAGCCTGCTGAAATTCATACGGAACGGGTGGGATTTTGTTCTATGTACGGTGCACTCCATTTATTTGTGCAGCTGTTTTGCAGTGATGCTTTCAGATATCCGCACCATCCTGCAGTGCATGGTGTGAGCATAACAAAGCTACAGGAATGTATTTCTTCCCCCTCAACATACACCACATCCCTCCCAGCTTTCCTCACCTGGCTCACACAGCTCTTCCTGCATCCAGCCTCCTACAGCACAGCCCTACACACTGCATCCCCAAGGTCACTACAAGACCTGCTTGGGCAAAAGGAGGGACAAACGTGAAGGCACAGGCTGAGCACTTTGGCCTCATCACATCACATCCCAGGGAGGGGATCTCAAGAGCAGAGCTTCCCAGAGGTGATTCCTGAGGCTGCTGCAGAGCGCTGGTGCAGCACAGGCACTCCGATAGAGTTCATCCAACAAGCTGAACTACAAAGTGCATTTCTCTCTATTTTCAAAAGAGTGCAACAATAACAGAACTAGTGGAAGGAAGAGCTCTGACGGCAAAGAAAAAAAAAAAAAACGTTAAACAAAAAAACCCAAGCAGCTAAACAAGCACCATGTACATTTATTTCATATGCAGCCTTCCCCCTTCAAGCCACTTAAGAAAAAAACGTTCTCTAGACAGATGGTGTTTTCCCTGTCTTGACTCCAGTTCAAATCTCCTTTTTGGAGAGACCAAGTTTTCCACTGAACTGCACATTATACACCAACAAAGAATAAATAGGCTAAATATAGCTTGCAGCCAAATTGCTGCAGCCTTGTGGTGCAGTATATCCAGAAGTCCTTTAAGGACAGCCAGCATGCCAGCAGCACACCCTGCACCAGGTTGAGGTTCTCCACTTTATACATCAGCAGCAGCCCTCCCAGAGCTCTCCGAAGCATACTTATTCTCAGACCATGCAAGCTGCCTCACCCACACTGAAGAATGCTGAGGAGCAGAGCGTCATGAGAGTGTCTGCCCTCGTATCTCACACAGGACTGCTAGCTTATGGGACTGAATGGCTCCATGGGGCACTGCTCCTCCCGCCCAGCAACCGGGAAGTTGAGGCTGAGGCTGTCAGACACATCAGCACTGCTGCTCAAAACTGGAGAAAACCCCAAAACAACCACTGCATACCTGCAGGAGCCTTGTTTGGGGAGATGCTGAGCACCTTACATGATGCTTTGTGCTGGTTCCCAAGAGGGGAGAGGAGAGAAGCAAAGCCCTCAGGAAGGGCTGGGGAGTCCGCAGCCTTCCAGCCTCTGCTTTGGAGGCAGCCTGTCCGAAGCACAGACACGACAGACCTCTAGCAGCCACATGGCAAACGGCACACTGTACAACTGGGCACCTGTGCTCAGGGCAGGAGCTGCAATGGGGGCTCTGCCACCTGTGTGGTGCAGAGCATTGGGGCACATGGTCAAAACTGCTCTCCTGGCACCAGAAATCCCTTTTTACAAGGAAGTAATCAGGGCCAGTGAAAGCCCTATCGATGTTGGTCAGGAAATCCCTGAGCAAAACTTGCTCTGCTTTACACACCCACCGCCACCCGGGCTGCAAGGTGTGTGCACCCAGCAGGAGGAGAGCCAAAGCCCGGAGGAAAGATGCACTGCTCCACAATCAGACACCTTCAACATCAGCTTCCCCTCGTCCTGGAGGCACAGTGAGAGGGGCTCACTAGGTTTACAACGCACACCCAAACCAGCACCAAATCCACAGAGCGCCAAGCAGCTCACGAAGCAGAAACAAACCCACAGCCGGGCTGACGGTGATAAGCATTGGGCATCTCCGTGGAGCTGGGAAGGTAAGCAGGCAGCACTCCGAGTCCAGCACCATGCAGCCCACAGGCACAGCATCCCCCACAGAGTGCTTCTGGCTTTTTTGCTGGGGCTGCTTTTTGGAGGCGGGTTTTTTAATACTTTTTATTTTGCTAGCAGCCTGATCCTCTGAGAGCCAGCCGGCCCCAGGTGAGCTGCTCCCCATGTATGTACCATGCTGCATTTCAACAAGACAGCCCTGTCACGGCAGCGACGCAGGAAACGCTTATTGTTTTACATGTTTACAAACAGCCCCTTCAGATCTCCCTTTCCTCTCTGTCCCCTGAGGTAATACGTATTGTAATAAATTCCTAACTCGCATTACGATGATTTAAACAGCTTTGGAGTGGCATGTTTTAGTGCCGTGATTCAATTGTCTGCCTCTCAAACTGACAGCCCGCTCACTGCAGCGCCCCGGCGGAGCGGAGCTGCTCCCGCACACACCAATAAATATGCAGGAGAGCCACACTTCCAGAGAAGGAATTAGCAACAACGTCATCTCAGCTCCTCACCAAGGAGATGGAATAAATACTGCTGGCTGGCCCCGAGCACATCGCTAGGCTGCAAAATCTTCATGTTCGGGGTTAGCTGTGAACGACGCTGCCAGCAGAAGCTTTTTGTGCCATTTCTGACGAATTCCTGCCATCCAAGCAGAGATCCCGGTGGGCTCCCTGCCATCACACTGCCCAAGACGCATGGACAGAGTGCCCCATGCTGGGGGGAGATGCACAGAAGCCCGCATCTCTGCGCCAGCGCTGAGTGACGACGGCCCACTGACCGACACCACTGCTGTGCTTCTGCTGTCCTCACCACAAAGAAATCATCCAACAACAACATGGCAGCGAAAACTAGCTTTTGAATACGGTAACAGCCTCCTTAAAAGGTAGGCAGCACATAATAGATCTCGGGTAATTGCTTCATGTTTTCACCTTGCACTAACCCCAAACCATTTGCAAGTGTATTCACAACTTATTAGTCACTACCTGCTTCTCAGCACTACCCTGGTGACAGAAAACAACAGCATGAAAGGACTGCGCTGTGATTATAGCACACTTAGCTGTTACAGTCTACATCCTTGCCTGTTTGTTGTTTTCTTTCAATTAGGCATAACTTATTTTCATCTTAGCTAAGATGACTTATTTTCTTTCTTTCTCGCTCCTACCAGAAATTCTTTCATTTCTTTCCTACCAAACATGATGCTGTTACACTGCTGATTAATCTACTCCATACTGCTATACCTACTTCAAGAATAAGCCAGAATCTTTGACACTTAGGCTTCGAAGAGCTTTCCTTCTTTTTCCCTGTAACAGTAACTTAATACAGACCACGAGGCAAGCAATTCACAGCACGCTTTCACAAGAGGCTCAGATGGGGCTGGCCCTTGCAGAATCCAACCCCAGGTACCCGAGCTTCACCCAGCAGTCCCAGCACTGCCCTCACCCTCACCGTGTCTTCAAGCACCACAGACACATCACTATTTCTTCAACAAGCACAGAAGAAGGTACCATCCCAGAACAGCGCATGCGCTGGCTCTCGGTCTGGTGAGCAAACAAAAACGTCTTCAGAACGGAGACAAACTTTTCCTCCTCCTATCTCAGGAAAAATACAAGAGCTCAGACAGGATCGAAGCTGCATTTCAGCACAATCCTCCTCCAAACGCTGCAGCGAGCTGTCAAGCCATATTAGCACAGATCTGCCTCATAACTCACTCGGGATGCACTTTTCAAAACCGCAAACCTCGGAACATATGTACCCATTGAGATAGGGCATAAAATAAAAAATCCCACAGAAAAGTCAACAACAGTTTATAGGGAAGGATTACGGATGCAAAGAGATTTGCATTTGATATATAAGTAAATCCCAGTGATCTGGATTAAAGCAGGAAAGCCTACTCCAGACATCCAGAAAGGCTGGAGAAAAAAAAAGAACGAGTAAGAAGTCTACAGGGCGGTAATTCAGCCTGTAGGGCAAACAAAGCCATTACTCCAGCAGTCATAAGGAACGGAGTAGCACAAAAAGAGGTGTCTGGAAATATCAGAAATGGAAGAATGGTCTTTTCCGAAGAAATTCAAGGCCGTAACAAGGGAGGTCGGCGAGGAGAGGCCCGGTGGGATGCTCGCCACCAGCAGCTCCTACAGTAAAAGGATGTTTTAATTAACACAGTGTCAGGCGATGGAGGAAAAACATATTTAGACCAGGATCAGCATATGCTTCCCTTAGCGATAACCGCCGTGTTGACAAAGGGCTTGACAGCTGAAGTCACGCCGGTCCAGGTCTAACCAGGCTTTTCTGTAAAGCTTTGTACGGCAACAGAAAAAAAGGTAGGAATTAAGAAAAGGCCTTCAGCCTCCCTCAGCACCTGCCCCACTGCCTAACCACTGAAAGCAAATGGAGAACCGACAGAAAGGAAATACCCTGATTTGGTACTTGATCAAATCACAGAAGAATTAGAAGTTGTTAGATAATGGCAGCAACCAATGCAGTGCTCAACTGCTGTCAGTAAAAGGGAACTAAGTCAGCATCTCACGCAGGGAAAACCCCAATTCTTTGACAAGAGGAGGGGGGGAGGAAAAAAAAAAAGCATCAATCACAAGCTGTCATGATATCCCATTGTTCAGCACTGTTAGCATTAGAAAACAGTCACCAAGGATTAAGCCAGCAGAGTCTGTATAGCAGTTACTGACTGTTAAGCAAACGCGTGCTGCCCAGTAACACTGGGTGCAAGGCTGTGATTAATCATTACGATGCAACAGAAGGCGTACTACTGTGCAACAGCGTCAGGAGCTGAACTGTGCCCTGCCTCTAATGACAACCTGCTTATCCGGACGTGCTCCACGCTTGTATGACTTGCTCATTTGCTGGTGGCTGAAGCCTGAAGGACACAGGTGCAGCGTTCAGGGTTTGATCCCCAACACCAAAAAGCATCTTTGAGAGAGGCTGGAGTTGAGCGTTTCTTCAGGAAGCCACCTAAAAGCACCCTCCTCCCTCCTACACCGCACTGCTGCAGGTGCTGCTCCGGAGTTACAGCAACAATATTTGTAAGACGGACTGCAGAGGGTGGGAGGCTGCGCTGACAGCAATCCTGGCATCATTACTGTACAGTATTTACATAGAAAGTAGCAAGGAACCCAAGTTTCAGACTTCAGTGAGTCCACCTTCATCAAGTACCTTCACAAACAAAATCCTATTCTCTTTACCTTCCCCGATGCCCACCGAAACTGAGTTTCAAATGGTTTCTATAAAGCCAGGCAGGTGGTTATGAGTTCAGCTCCCATCTATAACCAGAATTGATTTCTTTTTTTGTTTGGGGCTTCAAAATGGAAGGAAAAAAATTCAATAGCTCCGTACTGTCAACAAAGGAAGAAAGCAGCACCTCTTACCTCCTCTGTTTTGCCCACTGCAAGGGGCAACTAGTGAAGTTCTGCACTGCACCCAGCAGCATTTCACGGGAGCAATTATTTATCAAGGGCACGGACAATAGCATCGATTGTTACAAGTTTGATTGATTAAACAGACAAATTGGCAGAGTCTCTCCTTCCCCGCCTGCCATATGTTTCTTCTTAAACATCTGGTAAAGTCTTTGTGTTTCCTTGAGTAACCTAACAGGTGTTGAATCAAATCCTTAATGCTTCAGTTTTCCCCATTGGAAGCAGATGGGTGAAGGAGACAGAAGAATATTGCATTTCCAAGCTCTCTCCCTCCTTCCTCCTCCTCTGCGGTGGCCTCACTAATGGCCTCAGGTAAAAGTAGCAAAGGAGGCTCCGGTCAACCGTGTCTTTTAATGGGGAGAAGATTCGGTGTCGAGGCAAGGAAGCCAGACCTTACCCTACACCAATGTAATTTTGCCTTCTTTTGCACAGCGCAAAGATTGTGAAACAAAGACCTCTCCATTAGCACTGGTGCACATCGGGAGGACAAGAGCTGAGAGCTCCGCCTGCCCAAGGAGGGCACCATCCCCCACCCCCAGCACAGGGCAGCAGTCCGTGCTGAAGGAGCACAAACACAGGTGCCTAGCATCGAGAGGGCACTCCATTTTGAAAACACGCACCACCACTTTAGCTAATTAAGTCTTATCTGTTTAAAGCCACAGGATAGTTTGATAACAATTAGGAAGGGCTCCCAACAGGCTGTTGGGATCAAAGGCCCTTTCTGCTACAACGTTTAACAAGGAAATCAACACTTTTGCCAAGTAATTTGCACATGCAGCCAAAGTTGTTTCAACTTGCTGTAACATCTGAGTTCTAAACACGTACCTGCAGAGATGCAGCTTTAATTCCAGCACCCCACATGCTCCCAACCCCAACGCACACTGCCCTGCATGCAGGAGGGGAGCTTCCACAAGCGGCCTAACAGAAGGGCACAATTGCTCGCTGCTATCCACTTTAAAAAAAAAGAAGTTCAGAGGCACAAAAATCCCTCCCTGCTTTTTTGTTCGTGGAAACAAAATCTTTCCAAAAGGCCATCCGTGGGACCTGAACCCTGCATGTCACAAAAATTAATGAGAGCTGTGATGCTGAGATACCACGCATGCTTGGAAAATCCCAACCGGACTTTTCTGATGAGTTTTTAATACTAGAGCTGGGGAGCAATCATGACTCCGGAGAGCTGTAATGATGAATGGCTGGGGGACAGTGAATCTAACAAGGGAAAACACAAATTCAACAGCTGTATTTCATAAAGAAACAATAAAACCACGCAAAGCCATTTTTCTTTTTTAATTCAGTGCTGTGTTTAAAGACGCATTCTGATACCCAGTAAATTATGCTCGCATATCCACCACTGATTACTCTTTAATAAAAGAAAGCTTCCAGCAGTACAGGGTACTTTTTTGTACCTGGATCCCTGGGATCCAGGGCAGAGCCAAGCATGAGCCCGACTCTTACGTTCCCTTTAGCACAGCTTGTTGTGCTCCAAGGGAGATCCGTGCTCATGCACCCAGAGCCACCCTCCTGCCACAGCTGCCGCCCTTTTGGGATCTGAAACAAATTGATCCCGAAAGGAGAGTCCTTCCCCATGCTGCAGGTAAATGGAGTCAATGCAGACAGTGTTACTGAGCCATGTTTAATGCCTGAGAAGCCAGAGTTTATCAGATGTGCTCGGCGCATTTCTTTGCAGCCAGGAGCTTGTGCACCAACCTGGAGTTGTGTTTGCTCCTTGCACTAAGTTGGGAGTAGAGAACAACCACATCCCGCCCCTGCACCAGAATCCATCTGATGTGACAGTGGGACAACACTCCTCCTCTGCTGCCAGGACCCAACCCCCAAAGCCACCTTTCAATTTTCACAGCCCTTCAAAGGGAGCTTTGAGTTTCCATGATGCATAATTAGAGCACAGAGCGCACCAGGTTCTCAAGTTTTTAATCATATAAGCTTTGAGAATTTATTAACAAGCCAGCAGACAGCACGAGAACAGGAATTAAGAGTATTTGCAATCCTTTCGCTACTTCTGTCCAAATGACGATCGTTACATGCCGAGAGACTCCAAGGGCTCACAATTACTGTGTTGCAGCAGCTCCCGCATGCTTAAATCAAAGGCTCAAGGCTTAAATCAAAATTACACTGCTATGTGCTGTAAAAAGGTAAGGAAAAGAAAAAAAGCAAAAAAAAAAAAGCAAACAGCTTCTGAGAAATACTGAGCAGCCTGGCGACCAAAGAACACAGAGACACCAGTAACTGTCACACGTGCCTTATCTGACCTCAAGCAAGTTGCTTGCTTTTTGCCCAGGTCTCATACCTGTAAAATCTAGCTGTAGGGGAACTGTTATGTCACAGCCTGAACCTATGCCTGAGCACCTGGTAAAGAAGTATGCAGGGAGGAGCCCAGGTGCAAGCAATTCACCTGTGCTCCCCACGTGACCACAGCAAACCCAGGTTCCACCCCCCTGCCCCCATACCCCACCTGGGCTCATTAAAGGGCTGTCCTCCAAAGAGAGAACATCTCCTGGCTGAAGGTTGCCTCTTTGGAAAGAGTGTTCCACAGCCAGAGAGCCCCAGTCAGCCTTTTGTCCAGTATACAACTGCTGGTATCACCAACAGTGCTTGGCCTGGTATTGCAAAGAACTCAGCAGCAGCAGTCTCACTGCCTCATGGCACAAACACTACAGATAAAGCTGCTGCAGGACAGACAGAGCCATCACCCATTGCAGTGGCCACAGGGCTCCTTGGAGCAAAGATTAAAGTCAGTCAGTCACAGGAGGACAAAGGTTGCCTGAAGGCAGTTTGACTGACGCTCTCCTTAAACATCCTCACTTAATACTGTTGTCAAAAATAGCTGGGATTAATACAACAGAACAGTCAGGTCCACCGAAGGGACCAAAAAAAGTCACAGTGAACGTTAACGGAGAACAAAAAGATAATATTATAGGAAATACATCAAAACCATAAGGTTCATTTCCATTTCTAACAAAATAATTTAAGGCTCAAACATAACCGGATAAGGAGCACCCAGGTAAAGTTCTACTGGCTTCCCCAGTCTGCTTGCAGAGATGAAGGAACTGGTCTGATCCCTCCAGTTTTGGCAGCAGGACTTTGATCCTCCCTTCTGCAGCCATGAGAAGGGGAAAGCAGTCCTTTAGAAGAGCAAGAAAGGCACTGGGCATTCTTCTTCCTGCACCCAGCACCTCCACTTCCTTTGCTAGAAGCAGCCACCCTCACCTTGGCCAGGTAAACCCTTCCCTCCCACATTACTACACCACTTAGATAAGCACCCTGTTATCACTCCAAGAAACGCAGGAAAGTTTCGCAAATACCAGAGTGGTGGCAGGCAATGCAGCTAAGTGCAAAGCTGCTGTCATGAGGCCTGCCAGACCCCTCTGCCTTCCAGTCTGTGCGTGGGTGCCGGAAGAAAGAGGAATGTAGACAACCGTGCTTGGGGAAGTCATTAACCACAGTCGCGAGACGAGCAGGTTCCACACAGAGGGATGAGCAGCAGAGCAGATGGGTTGGAAAGAAAGGGGCAGCCATACATCCAGCAGCAAGGCTGCAGACACTGAAGAACAGCAGCATCTCGCTTCCTGCTCAATGCAGACACACGCAGCCCATCCACGTGCCTGACCCAGGCATTAGTGCTGCAGAACAGCTCCCACAAGTTAATTCCTCTGCCAAAACCTCACCAGCCAGTTCTAATCCTTTTAAATGGTGGGGGATTTCTGCTGATCTTCTATATCTAGGGATCAAACCAGCAATGCAGAAACAGGAAAAAAAAAAAAAAAAAAAAAACCACGAGTTTAGGTTGATTTAGCACTGGGTGGATTTTCAGTTGAGCAATGAAGTTAAATGATGCATAGGTTTGAAATAAAATCCATCACACTTTCTGCTGTGAGCATCTCAGGAGGCCTTCTCTGAACAGCACCAGGAGCAGACAGATCCCATCGGCCAGCCCTCCCCTTCACAGCTTCCTTACTCACACTCACACATGCTTAGGAAATCCCCCATGTTGACTTGGATAAGAGATTCCCTTCTCGCACCGTTTTCCACTTAGTAATAGCGTTAGCATGCAAGCAAGGCCGTTCTGCTTGGACACTGCAACATCAGAAACAGCCCCAGCTCCTCCCATTACAAAGCAGTCCAATCTGTCAGTGACTCCTGGAGTGACTGAGCTTTCTCACACCGCTCTCCAGTGCGCTGAAATACCAGAATTACAAAGAACCAATACCACGTCAACTAAGCTGCATTTAATAACAACTGTCAAGAGAATGAGATTAATAGTCTCCCATTTCCACACTTCTACAATAAAAGCTTTAATTTCTGGAAGAAGCGCCGCATCCCCAGTGTATTTGATCCGCTTCTTTAGTTGCCAATTTGGAATCAATGCTATCAGCACACAGCGGGCTGGCTCATTTGAAGATGCGAACCAAGATGGCACAGGATGGCCCCAGGCGGGCTGCGGGCCATCAGGGAGCTGGGCACGCCAGCACCCACAGCTCTGTGATGTTGCTGTCGCTGTACTTTGCCCATGAGTGGTTCAAGAGCCAACTGCCAAGTCATTCCCCAGGTTTATTGACACTGCAAACTTTATTGAAATCTGATTTATAAACACTGTTCAGCAAGTCCGCGATAAACTCTTAAGTAATTACACAAACAACCCAGCAGGCTCAACCTAAAGCTCAGCTCTGGTCTGAACTTTTCTTTTTAAAAGCACAGTTCCAAGAGCATGAGTAGTTCAATGCAATTCAGCTGTGCGGGACAGCATGCCAACAAAATACATCTGTCACTAATAAAAATAACAAAATGGAGCCTGCATAGGGCCTATCTGTACTTCTGCACCAACTTCCACTCATTCCTACCAACTTAGACTATTAATAACACCATCCATGCAGCAATAAAGCAAACACTTTAAATAGCTGTATGAGAAGGTTTACCAGGCAGACGAGCAATGCATGCAGTGTGCAAAAGCAGCCACGTGTTTCAATACAGAGGAGCTACAAAACAAAGGCGTGCAATGCACACACATCGCTGTGCTACCAACTCATGCACTCCTTGCAACTGAGTCTCAGTCATTCCCGACATCATCCCGGTGACGGCTCAGGGAGCTCCCGCAAGCTGCCTTGGGGAGGAGCGCGGGTATGGAGGCTGCAGAAAGGCAGCGGGGAGTAAAGGAGGAGAAGGGACAGCAGGTGAGCTGTCAGCTCCCCAATGGGGTTCTGCTGCACAGCCCCACTCACACATTTACGACTAGCACAAACACTGAGGATGCTCCTAAGCAGCAAACCTTTGGGCTATGAGCTTTGCCAAGGCTGGATTCAGGAGACCATGGCTTCCCCAACCTTCAGGAACAAGACTGAATTCCCCACTCTCTGCTCAGACCCCAAGCACTATGAGTCAGGAGCCAAACACACCTGACAGCAGCACAGGTCTGTGACAGGGCTGCTTGGCAGCGCAGAGCAGCAAGATGAGGGCTTCCTTCCCCTTATTTCTCATTTGCAGATTTCCTCTGCCTTTTCAAATTCTTAGCTCTTCAACATGTAAAAAAGGCCGGTAATTGCATAAGGCAAACTACTCCAGCACTACGAACATGTCCAGGAAATCAATTGAAACGTTCTACTTTCCTAGAGGGGAAAAAGGTTATTCTGCTTTAACAACCTTATCTCAGCAAAGAATACAGGAACTTCAGAGGATGGAGAGCCCACTGCCTTCAGGAAGCACTGGCAGCAGAGCACAGCCGGCCACCCAATGCGTTCCTCCTTGCCTTTTGTTTGCTGGGTGACCACTGTCTCATAAAGTAGCCACTTGGTTAGCACACTGATTGCCAAAGCATCACTTTGCAGCCATAAGAAGCCCTTTTTCACTGTCAGCCTGTGTTCCTGAGCCCACCTCTCTGATGGACTAATCTACTGGGAAGCACAGAGTAAGTGCCCTTGGCCTCCAGGCTCCTATTTCTTATAGTAGCCTTAATGCTCTCAAAACACCCCATCCCTCACTCATGTGCACTTCCACCAATTTAGTTTCCTTACCACAAATTGCAAGCAAAGAAGTACACTCACTATCACCAGAAAACAAAAATGCTGCAAGTTTATTATTCAAATTATTTACATCAAGTTCCCTCAAAGCCTTTGAGACTGCTTTAGCAAACTGCTACTCATAGCATGAAGTCAGCATTCTCTCTTGTATCTTCTTCTCTTTTTGGTCAGCCACCTTTGCTCCACAGACCTTTGAGACGCAGCTCTCAGGGCAGTCCCATGCAGCACAGCATGGACCCCACTGGGATCTCAGCAAGTTTCTGCAGCAGGGAAACATTTCTGTATTTACCCACCCACGGGTAGGCTTGGAGCATGCTTTACAAGGTACGTATTTAACTCAGTGATTGGAAATGGGGCCCTCAGGGGGTTCAGCATCTCAGCACCCGCAGGGAACCAGCCCTTTGGGGACAGCACAGGCTCCTGGAGCACCAGGATGCTCCATTCCAGGTGCACAACTGCTCTGTGCCACGCACCTCCCGCATGCAGGGAACCAGACCTGGGATTCTGCATCTGAGCACAGCTCCCTTCTCCCCCACTGTTTTGGATACAGGAACTGACTCATCCATATGTTTTTGCCCCCCTCATTCCAAGAAAGATATGAAAGATAATACTCTTCATTTCAACATTTAATCATATGCTTCATTTAATAATGAGTCCAAGAATAATTTAATCCTGGCTACCAACATAAAAGAGAGATTGTTCCTTTCGCTTGACTACGCAAGAAAATAAAAAGCCTCTGCTGTTTCTGGCTGCTCTCAGGCCTGGGTGCTGCTCGCCCTGACTCATGACGTAAATGCCAGCGCTCCGATCAGAAGCAGACCCGGCCATGTGGGGGCTGGGGGGGCTCAGGATGCTCCTGGGAGCAGCTCCACCTGCCCGCCTTCCAGCACTGCCGGCACCCTTGGACCGCACAGCCTCGCTTATGAAAGGGGAAACTGACATCTCATGGCACGTCGCCTCATGCTTCAGTGCAGAAAAACACGTCACGTGCCACAGATCTCTGGAAGCATCACCGCTCCCTTATGGTACGCCAGCTCTTGCCAAGAATAAGTAGGACAGAGTCCAGCATAGGAATCACATAACATTTGGCTCACAGATAATTCTTCTGCTATTGTATGTTATTATACTAAATGCACTGTTCAGGTACTGTCCACTCTGGAAAAATCTCATTAGCTATGAAAAACTTGGACTTGAATAGAAGGTGATTAATAATCCAGAATGCCTTGCTTAGATGCTCAGTTCTTAACTTGAAAGGAGTCCAAACCTCTGAAGACTGCGAGCACTCACTTCTTGCATACTGCATTTACGTGGTTAAGCGATCCCCCCAGACAAGCACTCCTTGTTCTCCTTGCACTTGGGAGTGCTGTCAGAGCTGGACAAGGGGCAGACAAGTCCCAACAGTTTGCCCATTTATAAAACACAACAACACCTATTTTACAGGAGGATATTTTAAATAAAACCTACTTTTAACTCGGCAATATTTGTGCACTTAAATGCTCTGCTTTGTTTTTCCACTTAAAAAGTTTATTTCCAGCTCACCCATCTTTTTCCTTTTAAAACATTTCTGCTCATTATTACACAGGTGCACTCCCACACTTCAATCCCTCTTCCTCCTCTCTTTCTCATTCTGCATACTTTACCTTGGAAATGCTAAGCAGAATTTATCACTTCTTTCTGGAAAAAGAGTGTTTCAAATGTGAATAAGAGTCCTTCAGAGATAAAGCATCCCAGGTTAAACCTAATGATGTCCAGGGGAATTCTATGCAAGCGATGAGCTGCCTGCTAATATGCCAATGCTTTAGGGAAGAAAAATATCAATTAAATTTCATAGCGTGCACCCACATATTGACCTTGAAAGCTATCTGTAACTTAGTTTAAACTCGAAAACTCAACGTCTAAGTCAGAACTTCTGCCCTAATTGGTTTTAGCTTCACTAAGAATGGCACAGCTCTGTAGAGACCATAGAAAAATTAACAGAATACATCTGGAAAAAAAAAAATATTCCCTAAATCCTATTAAGTGTTTAACTACGGCATTTGTGTGTGCCTCTCATCTCCTTCCCTTGGGTTTTGGGCACTGCCTCCGGAGATATCAGGAGGCTGCAAGAGAAAAGGAGGACTGATAACACCGAAAAAGAGCTAAGAGCCAGGACAGCACAGCAGCCTTGCACCAACACCGCATGAAGCTGTCCAAGGAGAGCTTCCTTACTGGGACAGCTGCATGCCAGCACCATCCCATACGCACACACAGCCAGAGAGGGCAAGTCAGAAAGGAAATCAACTGCTGGTAACTGCTTGGCAGATCAGACGAAGCCCAGGAGGTAAATCTCACACCTGGAACCAGACTCGATTTTAAAGCCTCTCCCACTGCAATGACCTTCGCTAAGCAAGCTGGAATTCACACTGTGCCAGATCTTCAACAGGTAGGGCTTTCTTATAATTACCATTTTTATCTGTGCCAATCTAGCTTCTCAGTCTGAGAAGAGAGCACTCCTGTGTTCGCTTAGTTAGCACTGTTTTCTGCAGCAGGAAGAAAGGAATGTAGGAGTCACAACAGATTCTCTACACTGCAGAATTCAACCATAGAGTTCTCAACTTAATACTCTGGATTCTCAGGATTCAAAAAGAATGTGATATGCAACACTAATGGCAACAGACCCAAGCCATCACACCCAGAAGGGGGAAGGAAGCCCTTTTCTTTAGCCATGCTCTAGAACCAGAGCAGCCCAGCTCTCTCCTGCAATGCAGCTTGCCTTCCACAGGCAGTCACAGCTGGGAAGCAGAGCTGCAAGGGCCGCTGCTCTCCTTGCTGCTGGAGGGTGACCAAGCCTGCCTGCTCCCCAAGCACTTCCTGCGCTGTGGAACAAACGTATCAAAACCCCTCCGACGTTCCTAGGAGGTTGGATTAAAATTCGTGATGCCCAAGCTGACAAAAGGGTGCAATGTCACAGCAGCACAGCTAGGTCCCAGCCAGCAGGTGCCTGGGGATCAGGCAGGAGGAGGGACGCTTGTCGCCCTGGAAGTGTGAGGACTGCACACAAGAACTGTCACTGCACAGCGACTGGCAGCAGCCAGGACTCCCAGGTCAAGTGCGCTGGTGGTCAAAACTATTAGCTCTAGCAAACAATTCCCCTTATAAACAGCAGCTTCCTTCCCCTTGCAGGACACCAACATACACCCAAGTTTGGATTTCTGCGCAGACGAGTTCTCTACGAAAGCCAGCACACCTCATTTTAAAATGAAGAAAACAGTACAGCTGGAAACTCAACCCACGGCTCAGCAGGTCTCCCAGAAGCCACCCAGGCCCAGCACCACCACAGCACTCAACTGCTGCATCTTCCTAAGTCTCTGTATAAGGGGATAAAACGAGATGCTGCGGTTCAATGACACAGCCCGGAGGGAATTAAGGTCTGACACTTCCCTGCTTAGAGGGGATAGAGATAAGCCCAGAGCGAGCTGTTACCTACAGCAATGCCAACATGCGAAGCCTACTGCGCACACCTTGGGATTGCAGCAACATTCCAGAAATGGGCATAATTTAACCACGGGGCAGGGAAGGGGCAGACAGGGCCCTGCAGCACTTGTCTGTGCCACCACCACTGCCGCAGCATGCCCAAGCCGTGGCTCTTCCTGGAACTTGCCCAGTTCTGAGCCGTTCCCCAACTTCTCCGGTCACATCAGCACTTTTACCACATCAGTGGGGAAAAAAAAAAAAAACAACAACAAAAAACACAACAATACAAAAACCCCATTGAGCACTTAATATCTGGGTGGGGGTTTAGTATCACTAAAGCCTCTTGCTGGTTTTCAGTACAGCTTTATTTTAAGAAAGCATCTATTATACGAAGCCTGGCTTTGGCAGGCACAGCAGAAGCCGGGCCAGTGCGGAGAAGGAGGTCACTGCTCAAAGTGCACCATTATTTTGTCATTTTTTCACATTCTTTAATAAGAACTTAGTGAAAAAGTTTACTGCTTACTGGAAGTTACTTATCTTATGATTTCTGCATTATTCCACAGTCAGGATACAGCCTCTCCCTTTCTATCCTCCTACACAGATTGAGCAGAAACATTTTCTAGCAGTTAATTCAAGCCAGCTATTTAGTTCTTGCTTGGCAATGTTTTCAACAAGAGGCACGTCCAGCCTCCAGGAAAACAAGTTATGCAGCAAGAGGGTGGGACACTATCAGAGAACACATAATAAAGTAAATACCAAGCATGACCCACGAAAGGACAGGGTAACTAAGAGAGATTGTTTTCATAATAGTGTACATTAAGTCATTAATGCCGAAGTGAAATGCAAAATTCCTCTTGGGCTGTTTATCATTCTTCGGCCGTAGAGGTGGAAGGCCAGATTTGTGTCCAGACAAATCCATGTCCCAGAAGGCCAACAAGTGGAAGACCTAGCCAGCCATAATCCAGCACCCAAACAAGCCGACCAGAAAGCTTAAGCACAACGCCATCAACTCAGCTCAGAAACTTTGTACCAAGTGTGTGAGGAAGAAGAACTTCACAGCAGTTTTTCCTCTGTTGCACTCGTTGAGTTTGATGGACCCTAAAGCTGCTCCTTGATCAGCCGGGATCCTGCTGGTACTGTGGAGGGAGACCGCTGTGCATCTATTGATTTACCTCAACCTAGCATTTCCCAGTTGCCCGAGAATCAATTTAATATCATTGCTGAAAGCAATAAGGATAAAAAAGCCAGACGGATACCTTTGATCTATGCAGTCCTACCTGGCACCAGCAGCTAAAGCACTGCTGAGAATCTCCTGAAGATTTTTTCCCTTCCTTAGGATTATTTTGCAGTTCATTCAATAAAGCAGCAAAACAATTTCCTGACAAACTAGGAAACGAGCACTGGACCCAATTCAAGAACCTCAGAAAATATTAGAAACAGAGATTTAACAGAAAGTGCTTGGAAGCCACTGACCTTACAGACAAGTCAGACTGTCATTTCCTCCACCATCAGCACGTTCAAAGGCAGGGGGGAGAGAAAGAATCCTTGCAACGAGATGCATTTTAGTGCCTTTCACCTCAGACTTCCAAATGTGAGTCTGAAAGAGTCGCACACATGGCAAGCCTCCTTTACTAAGCCTCTGCCATAATATCCTGCTGCAAAAATGCTGCAATTGGAAAAAAAAAATACATTTGAAGTCTAAGCCCCCTTTAACTGCACAGGAAATTCCCCTACACAATAGCTGGGCAAGGAAATGACAGCATCACGTTCAACTTGCAGTGACAGACGAGTTACTTCAATGAGCCGAGCCCTCTGTTCTCCTGAAGGTAAGGTACCAACACCCGCTCGGCTGTGTGGACCACAGGCTCCCTGCAGGATGAGCTGCCCCCCATCCCCATCAGCACAGCTGGCACCAGCTTACTGCAGCCCAGATAACTGCTGTGCTCTTCTGCATTAGTTCAACTGCCTTTGCTTCCAAAAATACGTTATATTATTTTTGTCTCGTATGATGCCTTTCATAAACAGCCCAGTTGAAAGCAAAGCTAGTGAAGCTCCTCAGTAATTAATGCTCCCGCTCCATTCTCCAGAAAACGTGATGCTTCCACCAAAAGACACCACCAAAAATACCAATAAAAAACAACAAAAACACAACAACCAAATGAGAGTTCTTGAAGATCTATTTTACCTCCTGCAAATTAACAATGACTGCTCCTACTTAGCTCTGAAAGTTCACCGTCAGTCCACTTTTGACTCAGAGCAGTGCCTAAACAAAGTATTTCCGTGCAACAACTGTTTTGAATTTAATGCCCAATGACCAAATTGGTGTTTTGCTCCTGGAGCAGCTGTCAGACACCTCCGTCTCTACAGTTACGGCATGCAACCCTACAACCCAGGACCAGGAGACAGCTCACGTTCATTAGGGTTCACTGCTCACCGACTGGAGTCTGCTGCAGGAATGAGGTAAGGTGCTCACAGAAAATAAAATACGTCATGGTGTTTCCTGCCAACAAACTGCACCATTTCTTAAGGTCTTAATTCTATTTTCAAAAGGCCCAGAAGTGCTTTGAGCTGTGGCCAGCACCAGCCCTCGCCGGGACGTGGCAGTCTCCCATCTGCTCCAAAGAGAGGGTGCTGCCCACTGAAGGGAGCAAAAAGGTGATGTTGGCTCACTTACAGGACATAACACCACAGCACAGCTTATTCCTCTCCATAGGATAAATGCAATATACAGCCAATTGACATGCTTGTTCGTTTTTGTTGTTTTTTTTTTTAACAAATCAATCAAACACCATTCAAATGCAGCAGCTCCTCAGGCAGTGCCATGGGCAGGACAGAGCCCTCCTGACCCAGCCCAGCTGCAGCAGGATGCACACACGCCAGGAGGCTGAGCAAGCAGGGCTCAGCACAGCGCTGCTTCACCCCGGCTCAGGGTAACGCAGATTGGCGCTTCTCGCTTTGTCTCACTAACAAGGTTCATATTAGCAGCAGGGAAACCAGAGTCATTTCAACAGCTTACCAGAAAATCTAGGAATTGCTCCAGGACTTTGTGAATAAGAAATCAAGTAGAAGTGCTGCCACACAGTTTTCATGCACTGTTCTTTTTGTTTTGGCTAACAAGATATTAGTGGAAGGTAAAAAGAGACGAAGGCGTTAGCCTCAATCCAGGAGGGAGCTGTGGGAGGTTTCCAAGTCCTTCCACTGGCATCCCATGGGACTCCCCATTTCCTTAGCTGTAAACAGGCAGAGTTGTCTCTGCAGGACTGAGCTGGAAGCAGCACATCTGCTATTACTGACAGCAACACTTGCTCTTTAAATTCTTAACTTGTCTCTCTAGCAAACAAGCAGGCACACGGAGGGGTACACACCAGGTTCCCTTGCACCAATGGAGCAAGGCACGTCCTCCTCCCAGCAGGCACCCTGATGGGAAGAAGCTGCTTATGGCTCAGTGCACAGTTTTTTCCAGAAACAGACACCAACCATTTCCATCCAGAGCTTTCACACATTTCCTTTCAAGAACCACTCTGGTTTTTTCCAGTATTAAAAGGCAGTTGTTTAAGCACTTAAAATCTGAAGTTATCTGCCAGTCCCATCACTTACAGGGGGCACTGCCAATGTGTTTGAACAAAGTGGATCAACTCAGTGAGCAGCTGCCCTGCATACGTGCACTGAAAGGAAAACCCAGCAGCATACCAGGATATTCGTTGATTCTCTGTCCTTCCTTCCCCCAGTTTACAACCTGAGCACATTAAGTCAGTAACACACATTAAACAGCTCCCTCTATAAACACCTATGTGACCACCACCACTTTCAGGCTGATTTTGAAGCACAAGAGGCATCCACTGTTTATAGGGCACCACAAAAAAAGGACAGAAACCTAAAGCAGAGCTACACAAACTCTTCTGAAAACACAGCCCTTTATGCCTACAGAAAACCAAAATCTTTCTAACAGCCACAGTAAAAGGTGGCCTGAGAGTAACCCCCGGCAGCAACAGCAAAGCTCCGCTGGTGCAAGGCTGTGGGCAGAGCAGGAACACCAGCAGCACAGCAAGGCCACGCAGGCAAACAACAGCCATCCAGCAAGCCTGGGCTCCACTCGGTTGCTCAAACCCAAAGGCACTGATTGCAGTTTCTAAAATGCCAACGTCAGTGACGCATTCCAGGGTTTTGTCAAAGCCAACGGCTCTCATCGGCTCTGCTAAGCACACAGCAGCCATCCCAGCAACGCAAGCGGGCGCCCAAGGAGGGCTGGAGAGAATTTCCTCACGCGCCAGTTCTGCACCAAGACAGTCATTGATTCTCATCAGCCACAGCTAGGCAGACAAAGGGAATAACTCGAGCCAAATAAACCCTTAATTTTTTCCCCACTGAGATAAGACTACAATAGCCTTCCAATCTTTAGCTGTTTTCCTCTGTGAGAGTCACACATATGTGCTTTTTATTACTTTTTGGCCCAGCACTTCGATGATTTCCAGTTACTTCCAGAGACGTTGCAGGATGACTGAACTGCAGCTAATTTTTTGCTTCTCACTAAGACGGGTGCAGGAAAAACACAGCAGGGTTCCCCAGCACCACACACAACGCATCTCAAGCCTGCACTTTTACAGAGGCTCACACGCTGTACTTCATTTATGAGCTCCTTCCAAGAAGGGAGTTCTAAGTAGAAAAATTTATATCTAATCACCGATTCGAGAGGAGAAAAAGCAGCCCAGGCATTCCCTTCCAGGAGATGACCAATCTTCCAGCAGCTCTGCCGCTCAAAAAGCAGCTTGAAGATCTGGATTTCCTTTTAAAGCCACTAAAGCAAATCAAAAGATTACAGCTGCAACAAGCTATCCATGAGCTCTAATGAGCAAGTACTTGTTACCTGGCTTTAAAGCTGCCCAACTTGTTGGCAACAAACCGCAACGCCGTAGCAAAAAGTATCAATAAGCACAGAGGACAGAGGGCTGAACACCTCGCAGTGGAGGCTGCGAGGGAATTTTTCTTCGCTGCTTCCACTCCACGCTCCCAGCTCTGGAGCTGAGCTGCAGACACAGCTACACCACATTAGACATTCACTGTGTTGTTCATGAACATTCATTTATTTCAAAACAGTGTTTGGAAATCACAAACGTTGAAATTCCCTGAGCACTGTGACCATGCCCACAGTGAAAACACGGCTGGCATCAGCAATACCTGCATACGTTTGGGGCTGTAATCCCTAAAAGGTTGTGCAATTCCCAGCATGCAGACAACTGCAAAAGCCCCAAACCAGCACGTTCAGGCCAGCCGCACGAGTGGGAAAAACCATTCCCCAGTGCAGAAAAGGCATCCCGGTGCGAGGAAGGAAGTCTGAGCTCCCACAGGCTGCCCCTCCTGCTCCAGCCAGAGATGCAAGCTTTCACCTTCCCTGCTTTACTTCTGCCTCTCAGAAAGCAGGAGGCACCCAACCTGCAGAGGGGCTGACAGAGCAGGGAAGGCAAAGGGCTCTTCTCCCACCCATCCTGCTAAGGCTTTTCTACCTTCAAGGCAACCCTCCAGTTGTTTTCTTAAAAAAGTCCCCTATTTCTCTTCCCACGTGGTATTACGTACCAGAGTGCTCATTTCTGAGCACTGCTGTGCCCAAACCCAGCATTGGAATGCACGACCTATTCAGTGCCATACCCGTGCAATTTCACACCCGCTCACCCCGCACCCAGACAGCCCCCAGAGCTCAGCAGCCATCCCAACACAGAGCCACTCAGAAGCCCCTGGCCCCAGCATCCAGCTTGGCCCTCCTGCAGGTTTCACAACACCCAGGGAAGAACAGAGCACCCAAAGAAGAGGAGGAAGGGCCAGGGAGAAAGACAGCAGTTCTCCAAATAGTCTGTGCAAAAGGAGAAGAGTAGAGAGGGAAAAGCAAAACCATTTGCTGGACACTGAATCAGAGCTGTAACCCGACCCTGGCTGCACATTGCCACCAACAACACTAGCTACAAGCAGCTTCCATTCAGCAGCTCCGGCCAAAAATAAACAGAGCCGGCTTTCCTGGCTGCTTGCTTGGGTTTTCTCTCAGTGTTTTTCTTCTTGCCTCTTCTGGCTAATTGGAATATGCTCTGCTTCCTCCAACCAAGTTCCTCACTTTGTTTCTGCCCACTGCCTCACTAGAACTGGAGCAGTTTCCCACAGTGCACAGTCAGCATAAAAGCTGTTTGTTCCAAGATGGCCATTGCATGCTCCTCAGCATTTCTGTGGAGCAACCAGAGGATGGATAAGAGGATTAAAGCAGGTACACAGCAGCAACATCACTGCCCTGTAAGCACCTCCGCTGCCACTGTCCCACCAGTGCTTTCCTCTTTCACCTTCTTCCAAACAACTTTGGCAGCAGCTATTTTAACGCGGGCAAAAATACCAATGCTGTCCCTACTCATCAGACACCGAGCATTTGGTCTGCTGGGGTTGGTTTTTTAATTAAATTCATTTATTACACAATCCACACAGACATAGGAGAACCTCAAACCACCTCCAGCCTACAGATGCAAACAGCCACGCTTCCTCACTTCCAGAGACTCCAGCCCAGCAAATTACAGAGTATCACCCTGCTTCCTGTGCAGGCTGCCAGAGCAGCAGCCCACCTGCATCCCCTCCTTTGCTCAACCCTCCTCCCTCTGGCCGCCTGGGCCAGCAGTTGCATACAGATACCAGCAGACAGAGGCAAAACTGGGTATCTTATCCATTACTCACAAGTAAAGACAGCTTATCCCAATAACGAACCAAACTGCTCACCAGGATGACGATGCTCTAAAGACGTCACACAAATACATTTACTTCTGGAAGAAACTTCCATGGCCGCAGCATGCCCTGGAACAGAGGTGTTTTGAGGTGTTGCAAGCAAAAGAATTTAATAACCACTGCAGCACAGCAACCATTATGAAATACGCGACCTCATGGTGCTGAAAGAGCAATTAAGAAACCCGAAAACAAACCAACTCATTTAAGGTTTGGGGCAAGTCTGCTTGTATAAGATGCCATTTCTTGCTTCCCCTCTATTCTGCAATGCAAGCAAACAAAAGGGGAAGGAGCAGTTGTACCGAGCTGAACAGGACGGTTCTGACCCAGCTGCTGGAAAGTACGTTCAAAGGCCCTTTAAAGCTGAGCTATTTTAATATGCTCTCTTTGCTCTTTAATTTGCTCATTTCTTTGAAACACCTAATTTCCCCTGCACTGTCACCGCATGGCACTCCAGAGCCTGATGGAGCCCTGCCACTCCATCCAGCACCAATAGGCACATTTCAATAGGCAATGCCACTTGAAAGGCTACAGAAGGGGGGAAAAAAAAATCTTCAAACCAGAGGATGAAATGCAACGCTGTTTATTTCTATCCAAGTCCTCATTTCTGCGGCCGCTACTGTAGGCAGGAGCCAAAGAAGGGAAGGTTTGAAGCCTCTGTAATTAATTCTAAGTGGTTTTAAAACAGCTAGAGATTTAAGTAGACAAGATGCAGCACTGGAATGAGAAGCAAACTGCTGGGCTCCTTGCTCTGCTCTGGAACACACTATTCACTCTGGCATCCCATATTTATAATTGATTTCTTAAGGAAACAGAAAAGAAAGGAAAAAACCCATCCCCATATGCCTCATTAATCTATAGAACAAAACTAAACAGGTGCGTTGGGCCAAATCACAGCTGTATTCCAGTAGGGCAGAGGAAGTGCAACAGAACCCTAATTTTGTAGTAAATGAATTTTAATAAATACAACTGCCATCAACAGGACCACAGGGCTGTTAACAAGAGCCTCCCTAGAGTCAGAAGCATCACCTTCTACAAGCATACACAGATTTAAAGAATAATTACAGATAAATTTAACATTACTTTTGAGAACATTTACCATTCTTGTGTGGGGTGTTTTTTTTTTCCCCCCCCTTCCCTTCCCAAACTTCCTTATTAAGATCTTGTGAAGTTATAATGAAACTTGACAATAAAGCACACCTCCAAACCAGTAAGCGAGTGCTTCCAGAGGCTGCGCAGCCTCCCTTCTGTGTCCTCATACTGCAAATGCTCCCCTTGCTTGCAGGGCCTCAGGAAGCTCAGTGCATCTCCCCAAGGAAGGGCAAAGCACTGGCAGCTCCCCAGCTCTACCAGCGGGCTCAGCAGAACATTTCTTACTCCTCATGAGCTAGGCCAACAGCATTAAGATGCTCATCAGGTGACACACTACAGAGAAGGAGAGAAAAATCAGCACTGAAACTGTTCTGATTGGAGGAAAAAAAGCAGAGATCCAGAAAACAAATCTCAAAAGGATGATTAACCTCCACCTTGATGTCCTCTGATAACAGCAATTCGTTCTCCAAGTTCTGTAAGAACAGAACTCACTTCAGGCTGCGTTTAGGCATCTCCTCATTCCCTCCCTTTGCCTTTGGACTGTTATTAACTCCACATGCTGCCCTCATACCCCAAGCTGTCCTCTTGCTTGTGAAAACAGCAGTGCAAATCTGCAAAATCCCAGGGGAGCTGCACTCCAGGTGAGCTAGCAGCTGAGTGACAGGGCAGCCAGAAACACCCACCAGCCTGCTCCATCAATCAAAGAGCTCAGCCATCCCAGACGCACAGATGAGGAGCAGAGTGTCATCTCTAGCCATTGAAGTACACTAAATCTTTGCCATCTTTTGTCAGTCAAGCAAACACAGGAAAAATAAACACTCTGGGGCAAGAACTGCTCTGCTCTCTTTAATTCTGGACCAAAAGAGCAAATAGCTGGTGGCACTCACAGGCAGGATCCCTTCCTGGTGCAGCATGCCTGGCACACTGCTCACGTCTGTGCAGCCGCAGCAGAAGCTGCAGACACTGGTTCCTCATCACAAGGAGCTGGAGCCCCAGGCCATCACAAGCACAGCCTGCAGAGCCTGATGTCACAGATGTACTGCTCAGCAGCACACGCACTGCACTGTGCCCCCAGAGTGCCTCAGCAGCCTGTGGGCAGCCAGCCTGGCCTGCCATGCCTTGTGCTGAGGGCTGCAGAGAGCAACCCGCTGCTCTCCAGGGGCTGCACAAAGCAGCTGGCACCAAGCACCTCTGTCCCCAGATTTTCCATTGTAAGGAAATCCCAATGCCAAGTGTTGCTTTCTCCTTCCTACAAGCAAGGAAACGACACGAGGACTGCTGAAGCCACGGGCCCAGCTCACAGCAGGAAGGCAGCCCCCCGCGGCGCACACCGCAGGGGATGGCGGGGCTCAACAGAGGCCTCTGAACAGTTAAACAGCACTGTCAAAATGCAACCCCAGAACGCCACAAAAACCTCCACTATAGTAAATTTAAAAACAAAAGAACAAACGTAAGTGCTGACGAAACAGAGTTGCTACAGTGCTAGGATGGGGGGTGGCAGGAAGGAGAGGAACTTCTCACCAATTCCTTTTAAGGAGGATGGTAGCTTTTGGTTTTGTTATTTTATAAAACCAGCAATCACTCAAGGCAGAACACAAGTATATCCAATTGGTCACACAACACCTGCAATCAGCTGAGTCAAAAGCCCCAAAACATACAAACGAAACTCCAAACCAAGAACCCTGCTGTTCAGCTCCCTCGCTGCAAAGTATATTTCATGACTGTTTAATTAAAGTCATTTTTAGCTTTGCACGACTGCAATCACCAAACATTGTCTCCCTGTCAGCATTTGAGGGACTAACATACTGTTGCCAACAATTAGTACAAATCTGGCTGACATTGTTTTCTCTAAAAATAAACCGTGCATGTTAAGAAGCTCGAGAACAAACATGCAAACAAGATTTTAGGATAACATTTTCCTTCTCAGTGGAAACACAGGGTCTACCAGGCACCTTCTCCTGGAGAAGTACCATCAGGACATAAACTAGAAGTTCTGGACAGCCTTGATTATGAAGCCTTCTCTCTTTCTGCTCTACCTCTTTCTGAGCAAAGAGAAGATGTTAAATGGCCAAAACCCATTTGGGAAAATTCTTGCCCCTTCTGCAACAGTCTGAGGAGTGTGCAAAAAAACAGCCTTGAAAGTCCTATCCCCTTGGAAAACTGACTTTTCTCTAATATAAACCATCACAGAAAACAGCAACAGAATTGAAATAACACCACAAACACACAAGCCACTTGGCTTGGTATAACACAACAGAAAGTGCAGCAAATGACAGCAGAGCAGCATGGCCCTAGCCTGCAGCAAGTGAGGCTTTACTCACACACAACAGCCGTGGGAACAGAAATAAAGGAAAGAAGCTACTTACCTTCAGAAGGCCTCAGGCATACAGGGATCTCCAGCAAGGTACCCTCACCTCCACTGCCAACCCTTAAAAGAGGTCTGGGAAAGGCTGGATCCTGGCTCCACCCCTTCCAATCACTCTGGTATACAGCATGCACCTGAACTCCCCTGGGTTGGCCCTGCCTGCCCACCAGGTGCTCCATCACTGCTTCAAGCTGTGACTCAGCAATCCACTGAATTAAGAATATCTGAGCAGCAAGCACACGCTTCTACTTGACCCTCTGCTCACCATCCATCTTCAGCTTCAAGACTAAGCCATTAGCCCACGGGTTCCATCCCGGGTGTGGTGGATGCCCTACAAAGAGGGTTAAACATGACTTGCAGGGAGCAGAAATGACTGTTCAGTTCTCCCAAGGAAATAGCTTTTTTAATTTTTTTTTTTAATATACACTGAAACATCCAAAGAGAAGAAAGCGAGCTTGCTGCTGCCATTTACAAGTAACAACAGGAAACTGAGAGGCTCATGGATCTAACTGGAAGATGAGGAGCAGATACATTCTCCAGTTTGGGAGCCAGGATGTCCCCTGCCAGCACTCACCCAACACACCGCATGGAGGTTCCTTTGCCAGGCAGAGACCAGGCAGGCACTGAACATTCCCCCTTACACTACAGCGTGTCGTTACAAAACCGAATGGAAATCTTTACCAGACCTGAGAAGTTAACATTTTCTACTCAGCAGATAGGAAGTCTATAGCTGCTTGTTTTATACCCTGTTCTCATCTCTGAAGGCTTTTATTCTCTAGAGCAAATTAATCAGGCAGCCTGCGTTCTATGTTCTTTTTCCAGGTCTGGCTCCTCTCTCAGCATCTCTATTGATCTTCACTCAGTAATCCATTAGCAAAAGGTTTTGGAAATTTGCTGCTTTTATAGTTCCCAGAGAAAGCCAAGTCCAATTTAGGGGGATTGCCAGATTCAAGTTTGAGAGAGCAATTCATCAGGTGAAAGATCACCATTTTTCAAAACCCAGCAATCTACAAATCCCATTCCCTGCTCACTCACATATGCCTGTGCATCTACTACTGAGTGCTCCTTCCTGCAAAGGAAAGCTTTAAATGACCAGCAGGGAGAACTAGATTGAGAGAGAATGGATGAGAAAGCATCATGTGCCTACAGCCAACAAAAAAGAAATATTCACTGATGGATGCAAAGGCAACAGGAAAAAGATATGAAGAGAAGGATTGAAGGGTGACAGTAACTCTAACAAGTAACTGCACATTCTTTGACAAATTATTTTTTCCCCAAGGCTTCACAAGGTCATTGCTCTGATACACATCTGGCAGGGTCTCACTTCCTCCCTAGCCCAATGAAGCCATGGCAGTGAAGAATATCGGTATAACTTCAATGCATTTTTATCAGACATTTAGGTGTGTGTATGTAGGAGTCGCCAGGCACCCCAGCTTGCAGAGCCAAGGGATAAACCCGTACTTGGGAGGAAGCTCTCTCCACTACAGAGACGACACAGATTGCATAACAAGGTGCTTCCTTGCCCACACCACCACCACAAACACAAGCCGCCTGCATATAGGAAGAAAAGTATATATAGTTTTCTTTAAATCCACCACCCATTCCACCTCCCCCTCACTGCAAGCAGTGAAAACAGCTTCTGTCCAACTGTCACGTGAGATTTGAGCAGATATGACAAGAAAGGAGGCTTTGTGCAACTCCCTGCCATTCCCCCAGCTACGATGCGCAGGGAACGCAGACAGAACGTGACGAGGCAGACGAAGCAAACCAGCAACACAACAAACGCTGCACACGCTGACCACGTTACCCACCCCTCATGCTGTACACCCACCTGCTTGGCATGGATGCTTATTGAAAAGGCTTCGGCTAAACAGCAGGAATAAAGTCCCAGCAGAGCATTTTTCCCATGGCAGGATTCTCTCTCAGCAGTGCCCAAGTGGTCAGCAGGCACCGGAGGTTACGCAGCCCATGAGAAAAAGAACAGCACTGCACCGCAACTGCACATCCCCCACTCAAACGTGGGGTCCCCCCCATGTTTGGGACCCAAGAGACCTGCAGATTCCCAGCAGCTCAGTGTTCATAATGCTTTCCCAAAGCCTTGGAGAGGTACTGACTCAAAACCAGGAAGGAACGACTCAGCACAACAAAGCCGATGAGCTGTTTCTGTGGCAGGGGCTGCAGAAACAAACAGCCCATAAACAAATCTCCAGAAACACTCCAGAACACAGCCTGGAAGAGGGGCTGCCTTCAGCATTCCATTTTTCTTCTCAAGACTAAAAATAAATTCTGAATCTTGTCACCAGAAGCTTTAAGGCAGCAGACCCATCAGAGAGGAGACATCTTCAACAGTTACAAAACCACACTCCAAGGCCACCAAACCACCTTTCCCTTCCAAAATCCTTCAGCATCCACACAAAACTCATCCCCCCAAATCCTCCAGTATTTACTCAATAACCAGAAGAGCTGTGGGGCAGAGAAGAAAACTCCTGTGCCTGCAGAGAAGTGTTAGTTGGCAGCCCTCTGGCATGTGAGATGCAGAAATCCCAAGGGCAGCACACGCCGATAGGAATCTGCTCCGGGCAGAGCTCTCACGCTGCAGGGATTCCCAATGCTGCAGCACAGCCCGAGCCAGGTAGGCTGGAAGAATTCAATAGGATTTTACAGAACCAAGCAGAAGAAAGAAAGGGTTAGCAGGGAAAGCAATAATCACGAGCAACCCATTGCCTGCTGTCTGCACCGTCTTACTGATTCAGCTAAAGGATTGGAGAGGGCAAGGAGGAAGGAATTTTGCTAACTAAACCCTAAGAATATAGAAGAGAGTGGGGGAGGAGAGAACGGTGACAGCATTGATGTTTAGCAGCAAAAGACACTTGCTTACTCTTACAGCAACAAAAATTTACAGTTACTAAACAGGTGGAGGGAAGACCCTCTTAAAAGGAACAGCTGAGAGATTGATTTGAGAATGAGAAAAAGCTCATTCTGAAGGAGTGAAAAGCTCTACCCCTTGTAGCTATTTGTAGCTAGCAGAATACACTGGATTTCTTGCCTTTATCACCACAAACAAGAGCCTGTTTGTAATGTAAAGCTGCAAGTTACACGGCCAGTACCAGTGTCTGTTCCTTTATACTTCATCTCCCAATTTTATCATAAACAAACACACAGCTTACGGTTGCCTATAAATTTCATCCTCAAACTCTTCAGAACAAAACACCATGTACTTTAATCTTAATGTACTTCCTATCAAAAAAGATCCTGCATGCCGGGCTTACAACTACTCAGCAGTAGAAGTGCCGTGAGATAAGTTATCCTTGTTACACAGAAGAAACAGAGGAACAGAGATTATATAACTTATCTAGAGAAGGGGGGGGGGGAGGGTGGAAAAAGCGTGACCTGCCCCATTTTCAACTCTGATTTTTCCAGTCCCCCAAGCTGTACTGAAACTGTTTGGAGGGGCTCCTCAGCAGCTACTGGAAGAAAAATCTGCTGAAATGAAGCTTGACAGCCAGTTTTAATACAACTCCTCGCATGCTGATTCCAGCATTTGAAACGTAAAAAGCCTCACAAGTTAGAACAGGTCAGATAACTTAAAACGAGGTGCTTGTGCACCTGTAATCGTTCGTATAATAAGTTTTACACAAAACCAGGAGACTTCACAGGTGTTCTGTTTGAAAACCATACGGTGCGACCAGGGGTCAGTCCCAAAGGAACAGGCAAAGGAACCAACAGGAGTTTGCAAAAAAAAATAAATCTAAGACAAGCCCAGTTGTTTTATGTACATGGCAGAGAGGAAATCCATCTGCTCATGCATGTACATGCACGCACATACACTGTTACAGCCAGAATATGATGCAAACCAAGGAACGCCTTCAGCTCCCTGCCAAGGCTGGTCACGCCATGCAGACAGGTGGATACAGCAGCCTCCCCAGAACCTGACTTCTAATGCACGAGTTTATTATCAGTCTACGATCACGCTGCCACTTACAAGAAAATAAAGATATGATTTCCTTAAAGGTACATCTCAACTTATCATCTGTATTCCCTGAACACACCAGAAGGATGCTACAGGCTGGACGAGGCATTGTTTTGCCGATCCTTAACAGGGTTACATTTCTAATAGCCTCTTTTTCTCATCCAAAGAGCAAAGGCTTAAAGAGTTTAAATTTGGCATAGCAAACTACTTGCATACGCATTAAATAATTTATTTGCCACAATGTTGCAAGATACTGTTTTATTAGCTTAATTTGTCTTTAACAGCACTGGAGACCGAAGTAACTACAGCTGAGTAGCTGGAGCCCATATGAAAAAAATGGCTTTTTTTAAAGAGTATCTTGTTATTCTTGCACTTGCAAACTGCTTTTTATTTGTTTTTAAAAAGGCTTGCTGATTTGAAGCAAATGGAGCTTTAAAAAGCTAGCTGACTGTTGGAAAATATTTTAGACCATTTCTCCACATCAAAGAGCATCCATATCAGAGATTCTGCAAAGTCCACAGCATGCTAAATTGACGCAAATCCCAGACAGAAACAGAGCTTATATTTAACCTAATAGCAAAATACAGCTATCTGAATTATTAATATTGTTCAAATTAAGATTTCACTTAGCTCTCTAGGTGTACAGTATTAAATCAAATAACCATTTTGTTAATTTGCAGCACACCCGTGTAGCCGAGATCAAAATCAGGCAGGACAGGGAAACTCGGCGCCAGCGAAGGCAGAGTTATGACACCAACTTCAAGGAGGCAGGACTTCACCCTCGGTCACTCCGTGCTGCTTTGGTTTATTTTTCCTTCTCTCCCCCAGCTCTTTTTCCCTTCCTATCTCTTATGAAACGCACTGATGCTCCAGCGAGTTCCCAGCCCTCGAACAGCATGTTCTCCAGCTATGCAGCAGAGAACTCCAATACAAATGAAACCTGTGTTGCAGGTTCCACAGAGCTGGGACCACTTTACATGGCCCTGTCACACATGTAAAAAAAGAAGAAAAGACTAAAATAAAGTGAGCCATCTTGTCCCCTGCAAGAGTGAAAAGGCTTTGAGAGTGAAGAATACCAAGAAGCTCATCGTAATCTTTAATGCTGAATCTCTCATCCATGTATTTCGCTTCCTGCTCCCAAGCAGACCAGACCGAAACTCGACATCAGATCTACACGAAATGCTGTGCCTAATCTGCAAACCAGTTACCATGACTGCACATGCAAATTGGTCAGATAAAAGCCAGTCAGAGGAATAATTGGCTATTTGGAGGTACAAAATGACTAATCTATCACAGCCACCACATAAGTGTTTTTCCCTCCGCTTCATAATTGCGCCACTTAATTCCCCAAGTCCAGCCTAATATTTGGGATGCAATCGGGAGCAGCGGATGCCCCAATGTAGAGGGAGCAGCCAGGCTCTGCTCACAGCCCCACTAGCACAGCCACCCTTCCTGCGTCTGGGGACAAATGATTCCCTTACTGGCAAGCACAAAGACTGGCCAGCTTCAGCTTTAAGGCCACTCTAACTCAGCTCCAACCATTTCACTGCTAGAAGGACTCAATTTATAATACTTTCTTTGTGAGATGTGGAATTAAATCAACTAAGGCAGACTTTTAAAAGCATATACATGTATTATGGAGGGAAACAATTCACACAACATTATCTGAGTCTTTAATAAAAACAGGCAACTCTATTCATTGGTTTTGTAGAACAGAAAGAAACCTAACTCAGCTCCCTTAAGGCATCAGGCTTACCTCTATGGACATCAATGAGCCATCACACAGCCATGCTCTGCTACCAGGGTAACTCTGCTTGGGGCAGTGGGTCGCAGGTCTAACACCAAAGCACGGCCTTGGCAGCTCTGAATACACATTACACATGCAGCTATAACAGAGAACGTGATTTTCCATCCTGCACAGAACCTGCTTTAAGCACACAGGCAGCACTTGCTTTCCTGATTGAGCCGTAAGCTATTGCCTGTCAGCTAATAAACAGAAAGCCACGCTGTGGGCCTGCCTACCAGCCCAGGGCAGCGCAGAGCAGGGCTGTACAAAGCCTCACACTCGACTGCTTAGGCTTCAAGGATGCCATGCCAACAAGCTTTCCATTAAACACTTCAACAATGCAGGAAAGTTCAAGCCTTCCATGTTTTCCTTTCTAGGCACAGAGAAATCAGATCAGTTGCTAGCGGTGAATTGCTTCCCTATGCTTCAGGCATTCCTATCTGTATCTTCATTTATATCTAGACCATTTGTATTCAACCTGCTAGTTTTCCATTCTTGCTGTCCTCCCTAACTGTGGCAAAAAGGCAGTGGTGAGCCCACACCACCAAAACCTGAGATGGTCGAGGACAGCTCACAGCTCCTTACAGCCAAGCTCCAGGCACATCCCACCAGCAAGCTGGGGCCCAAACCAGCCATCCCCTGCACACAGGGCTGCAGCTCAGCCCCAGCAGCTCTCTCCCACACCAGGTGATCTCCTCTCCTTGGGTTTTCTGATGAATCCATATGCGCCGCTGGAGATGAGATTTGGCATGTGTGCTCTGATTTAAAACCCCTCTGCCCACATGTGCTAATCCCCTGTGGCAACCCACTATGCCACACATGACCTCCAGTGCCATGATTTGACAAGGTCAATGACTACCGTGCCGCAGAGGTTATGTGTGCTCACTGAAGTTTCCAACGTGCACACAAGAGGGTTCCTTCCTCTCTGTTCATGCAATTGAATGCTTTTTATTTAGAAATTTGCACAATTCCTGTGCAATTTTCTCACCCTCCCCACACAACCAGCTTCCATTAAAACCATTTTCCACAGTGGAGTCATCTTTTCGCTGGGCTCAAACACAGATCTTATCCTCCCAACACTTTCTTCAATCCCTCTGTGGGATTAGAGCAAGGAAAAGTGACACTGATGAGAAGAGCTGCTCCTCCCCCCACTCTCTGGATTTAATATTCAGAATGCACTTCTCCTTCATACAGCACAAGCACCAGAAACAAGTTGAGGAGGAAAGAAAGGAGAAGAAAAGAAGGCTAAAAAGAGAGAATTCTCGTGTAAACCGAGCTGTAAAAGCCATGTACAGACTGAACTAATTTTAACCCTTTTGATGGTTAGATACCTCATTCACACAAAGCACCTGGCCAAGCACAAACAAGAGACTCTTTCTCCCCATCATATTGAAATTAATCAGCAAAAGCAAGGTGGAAACCAGGTTTCCAGAGCAATTGAATTGCTTTGAGCTTTCTTCTTCTTTCCTAGTAACCCATTCCCATTGGTGCCCACATTTGACTGCCTCTATCCAACTCCACAGGCTGAACTGAAAGCAGTACAGAAAGCACTGGCACAGCATTACTGCCATTCTACACTGTCTGTCCCTGGCTGTGGATCCACCACCCAGGTGACCCAAAGCATGGGGTGAACCCGGCCACAGCCCCGCTGCAGAGGCTCAAGCCACAACAGCAGAGTGGTTTCTTTCATCCTCTCCCCCTGTGCCAGCCTAAATACAGGTGCTGGCATTCAGGAGGAAACAGGACCAGGCAGGAAAGGACCGTCCCCTGCAGCAAAGGCAGACAGCAATGTCAGAGCACAGCTACTGCTGTGCCTCCTTGCTACTGCGCGGTGGGAATTCCCAGGCAGCACGGACACCCAACAGGGCAGCTCTGCACAAGGCTACCTGCCAACAGCACGGGGACGGAGCCACGGAACAAAAGGGAAAATAAGGTCAAAGCAACAACAAAAAAGAAAACACGAAACGAGAAGCAGCCGAGATGAGAGAGATGACAGATACAGACACGGACATGAAAACCCCAACAGGCTGCTCGTTAGCGCTGAAGTCGAGCACATGGAAAATGAGAAGAATTTACTTCTTCCTCAGCCGGAATGTTTGCATAATTGTCACTTTCAATTTTACATAATTCCTTTTTCTACACATTTGTTTCATGTCTAGGCCACCATGCATGAAATAAATCCCTGTATTGGAGCACGGCCTGTCTGCATGATGTGCAGCACCGAGCAGCTCGGGTTTCCCATTTATTCCCCTATTACATTCCAGGCAGGTGTGAACAATGCTTTATTGGGCCTAAAACAGAATCAGCCACACAGCTATCTGCCCAGCTGGGACATGTTTGCCTAGGCAGATTTTTCCTCAAACCATAAAGCGAAGTGACTAATTACTTCAGCATTAGTCAGATGCCATTTCCCCCTTCACTCCAAAGGGCACACTGAACCCGGGATAAGCACTGCACCAACAGGTAACTCAGCCTGAACTTGTGGGGCATTTGTTTTTGTTCAAAATCACACACATTGCTTTGGGTATAGGCTCAATTTTCTTCATATTTAGTGCCGATGCCCTGGTGTCCTATTATAAAAGCTACATTACAAACCCAGATACAGAAATATCAACCCTAATTAGGTCTTTTAGAAACACATTTTTAAAACACTTTGGAGAAAAATCTACATCAAAAAGTGGGGGCAAAGGACGAACGTTCAACGTTAAGAGGAGCAGCGCTAAGTAACTGGGCACTCCATCTCACTCTTTAATTAATGAGACAAACCATTTCCGTGGCCATAATCTAAAGGGAATACAACACTGCCTTTATTCAGGCTAAATAAAACAGAAAACAAAGATTAAACACTGTTAAACACAGATGATATTTGAAGTTCATTCAGCTTTAAAACTTGACAACGCATTATTAGAGGAACTAGATAGCCTGGAAAAAAAAATAAATCTGTGCAGCACTGCAAGGACTTTACTTTATAATTCAGCTGTAAGCCAAACCTGCCCGGAAGGTACCTGCATCCCCCAGAAGATGTGGATGTTGCTAGCTGGCAGCCACCAAGGAAGCACGAGCCATGGGATGTCAATTCACTGATCAGGAAGATGTCTGATCCGTTTCTCTTCCCTTCACTAGCTCAGAAACACGTAGCATGGCAGCTGCACTGGCTCTTTTTGACATGCCTCCATCACCAGGAAGACGTAGCCAGCTGCATGCCCAGCCCAGGGGCAGTGCCAGCCAGACTGCCATCAGCAGAGCAGCCTAACGCCACGGCTGACCCTTCTCAGCCCCAAAACACAGGCAACGATGCTCCAGTACAGTTGCTAAAACACACCACGCTATCTCTTCCCCCAGGCTTGTATTCTTATTGGCATGCTTTTTGTGTCTCGGTTTGTGCTGTAGGCACAGACTCATTATTCCTACAGTATTCAGCTGAGACCGAGTGAAGAATCACATTTTGCTTATGTTCTCAACCTCGCGAAGGTACTACTTTGAAAAACACCAGTGACTTCAGCTGCTAAACATTTATAAACAGGGAACGGGAATTTTAACATGCACATGCACAGAGGGAGGGAGATGTAAAAGAACAAAAAGAATTCATGTATCGCTTGAGACAAAAATCTATTCCTCCATCTCAGCACTTGCTCCTTTTTTTCCCAGGCAAGTGCACTGAAACAGTGAAAATTCACTTGCTGTAATGAGCAGAAAATCAGAATTACATAAAAATCAAAGTGCGAATAAAAAAAACAATGCTGGAAAGGTGCATTTGCTTGCAAGATGCGTTCCAGGAGAAGCTGCTCGCTGCTAGCCCTGACACCGGAGCAACACAGCACATTCCAGTGCTCAAAACAAACAACCCCGAGGAAGCCCTTAGAGCCCACAGCACAGGGGAGGCAGCCAGAGGGCTGCAGCACGGAGCCTGGCACCTGCAGCCCTGTGCACAGAGGTGCACCCTCAGCCCCCCCTCCCAGGTGGGAATCCATGCTCAGCCACCCCAGCACCATCACTGTGCTCCTCGGGGCACTGCGTGGGTAAGGCTAAGAACCCAAAGACGTACACTCTGAAAACAGTTGCTTTCCCTCCCCCCGCAACTTCAGAAATAATTCCTGGGAAGCATTTATGAAAACAAACTACCCATAGCTGTTTATCTGAGCTCATGATCTGGGAACATACTTTACACATAGGCCCTTGTTGCACCAGATCACAACCTCTGCTTTGGAAATGGCACATTCTCTATCTGCCAAAATATGAGCTCGTTTCTCAGAGTTGAAGGCCTGGTGCTAACATAAGGCTCTAGAAAACCTCATCTCCAACAGCTGCTGAAAAGATCGCCTTTCCCACAAACAGACCCAGTGACAAGGACTTCAGGGCCCTGCTCTGTGCTCTCAGGGCCAGCACCCACCAGGGCAATGGTAATCAGGCTGGCGTGGGTTTATCAGCACGTTCGATGTAATCAGCAGCATTACCACACGCCCATTATAATGAATGTACAGACATCTGTGGAGTGTGATGGACGAGCTGATAGCAGGCATGATATAGAATCCATCTGGTTGGAAAACCATTGTCATTTTCAGCTAAAAATCACATTAGCAAACTTACATCACAACTTGGTGCTATTTAGCTTCGGACTAGATTCCCAGAGCAAATGCTATTCTTTTTCCTGTAGAGAATCTTGCAAAATATTCAGTAATGCAACACTAATAGCAGCGTGATTTTTTTTCCTCCTCTTTTTAATGCACCAAATGCTTTAGTAATTCTGAGAAGAAAAAGGAAGGAGATTTTTGCCTATCTTGCAAGAAAACCTCTCTTGAGATATAGGTCTGTTCTGCATCAGGAGAGTTCCCTTGTAACCACATGAATTAGTGCTTCTATGAGCAGCAAGACTATAAATCCAGGGTACCAGCGAGGAGAAGCTGAAGCCTGGGAGAGTTTTGGCTCCTCAACTCCAGACCTGTGCTTCAGGGGTAACGGAAACATGGGAAAAATCTAACGCTGAGTTTCCATGTGCCACGGGCTAAACGTGAGCCAAGGGCTGCCCAGGGCAGGGGACAGCATGCCCACAGCTCTGAGCACTACAGGGACAGGACCTGCCCAAACTCCAGCAGGAAGCCTGTGGCAGAGTCAGAAAGAAAACCCCATTATCTCGCCTTCCGGACCCCTCTGCTAACCACCAGACCACAGAACACTTACATTGTAGGATAACGTTACAACAAATAGCTATTTTCTGTTAGCAGAAAACCCACTCTGTAGTTTTACTTTTAACATTCATTTATACTCTGACTCCATAGGAATGCAAGCCAGTCCTGTGACACAGCATAAACAACGTCTCCCTCCTTTCCATGCCCCAGTTTTATTAAGTAATCCCCATAAAAGCAATTACTGAGCTTTGCACTGAAAAATAACCAGAAAAAAAGCGACAGCAAATTCTGTGTATCTTCATTTGCATATGGATTCCCTCCCTCCCCCTTTCTAAGGTTTTTGCCATGAGGTCTTTTATGTCTCTTTCAATAATCATATAATTATATGATTCCTAAAGTACATGCTGGCAACACTTCAGGGGATTTTAGTCATTACAGGTGACAAGACTTCTCCTGTGTCTAATGCTTGCTCGAATTTCCTTCCACTCCATTCAGACGAGACGAAGAACCGAGCGACACCCACCACTCTCAGATGGGTTTTGGGGTCTCTTCCCTCTCCACAACGGACTCAGGCAGCCAGATAGAAACAAACTGCAATGAACTCCAACTGGAATGAAGCATTTTTTCAATTAAGCGGCCCATCATTTTTCCCAGGCACTACGTCCAACTATTTTAATGGCTTTCATATTTTTTCTTTAATTTTTACAATCTGAAAGAAATGCCAAGGTTCCACCAAAGACCAAGAATGCTGTAATTCCATTTCTTCCATTGGTTGCAAGTTATTAACAAGCTGTCAAAACACCATAATAATTTTATGTAAGTTTGGCTGATTCCATAAACGTCTCCTAGCTGCACAGAACCCTGATTCCTGCTCCCCCTGTGTGCAGCATGTACTGGGCTGGAGGGGATAAAGAGGCTGCACGTCCTCAGACAGCAGCACGAGAGACATTTATGAGCCCAAAAACATCATCAGCAATAGTGTATTTATTAGCTGATGCACTTGGCACCACTGTAAGGTTTAACAAGACGTTTCTTGCCCTAAAATTCTTTTCTTTTTTTTTTTTTTTTTTTTTTTAAGCTCTTCAGTAGATAAAAGAGTTACCAGTGAGCAGAGCAGTCTCACTGCCCAACAGGAGGAGGTCAGGATGTGACCTGGATGTCCAGCAGCATGCCCCAGCCAGCAGTCCCAAACCTGAGCTGTATGCTTCCTCCAGCCCAAGCACATCCTCACCGAGCAGAGCCCAGACCAGGGATCTGGCTGCAAAGCAAATCCATGTACATTTAAACGTGAAACAAAGAAAACACCGAACAACTACAGGTGTTGTTACAGACCTAGAATGAACATCTGTTGGAAGGGAAAACAATGCAGTGAAACTCAACAGCAAACACCACAAGCACTGCATTTAGATGACAGGCGAAAGCACAGCAGAGAGACATTCACAAACATGTACTTCTCATAGCACACTCAGAAGAGAGCCCCAACACCATCCTGCTCCATCAGCAGCACCCCAGGCCCAGTGACAGAGCCCGAGAGCCCCTGCAATAGAGCATTTCACTTTCAATTGCCACATCCATGTGGCACAGCTATACATAGGCAGCACAAGATTAAAAAAAGCTTTGCTCTGAGCACAAAGGGAGAAAGAGGAACGGTGCCATAAGCCCATGTTTTGCAGCCAGCAGCACAGGGAAATCATTTTGATCCCTTCAATCCCCTTATCCATGCCAACCACTGACCTTGCAGATGCAACTTTTGTTCAAGTTTAGTCTCTTTTTGGCTTGAAGCAAGACAGTGCTACAAAGGAAATGCTCTCTGTTCATCCTGGAGCACCAAGTGCTACACACAGAGCTGCCTCAATGCCTGCTTTCACCTGATATTTCTGAACTTCAGATCCAGAACAGCAAAGTTACAGACTAAGGCAGGCTGTCCTCAGGGCAGGGCACTCCCCATCCCTGGTGGCTCCAAAGTGCTCATCCCTCTCCTCTTCACACTTACGGGGTCAATAACACGAAGACTGGCTCTCCTTTCAGCATCTCAACAGTGTTCTTAAAATTTCATTAGCTTTGGAGGAGGCCAGTTTTCAAAGAGACAGAACAGAGCTCATGAAATTGCATTCAGAACTTGCAAGGAACGTGACTGGAGCAAAGCTCCCGTGGTGCTGGAACACAGCAAAGCCAGGAGATATTTAAATGGCAAGAGCCACTTCACCTACATAAAACTCTTTTATACCTTTACGGTGATAAACTGGAGGCATTAAAGTGCAGTGAATTGGAAATTGTTCTCACTTACAGCAGGATGTTCACATACAACTGATACTGAGGTGCAAGTCCTCTACACTGTATTTCAAAACTTTATTTTAAAAGAAAAAAGAAATCACTGCATGTGGGAGGACAGGCTGCTTTGGAGATGCTATTCGCTCCCAGAGCTTGCTGCAGCACTGCAGGCACACAGCAGCGGGCTCCCAGCAACCTGCAGACCTTCTCCACCCATTTAGGATCCACACAGGTGGAGGGAAGCAGCCTGCAGTGCCAGACAGCTCAGCACTGCACAGCCAGGAAACAAGAGAGCAGGAGGAGATCAGAATGAAAACACCACCCGCAAACCTCAAGTCGCAGGAAGCAGTGCGAGCACAGTGGGTACTGCTATGCGAGTGCAGCTCTGCAGTCCAGGCATTGCATCTCCATCACTCAATGCATTTTTAAAGAGGTACAGTAGAGCAATCCATCAGCCCAGCAAGCAGGAATCTCAGAGAAACAGCACTGTGCCCGGCTCACCCCATCCCTCCCAGCTCCCCTGTGCTGTTATTTTCCCAGAAAGAAACACTGTAACACTCAGTCCCATTCTGGGAAATAATTGAGATAAAACATAAGAAGTGTGCATCCTTGACACACTGGGAGGACAACAAAGTTCTCACTTCCCATTAGACAAGCAGCCAAGCGCACTGCTTACAAGCAAACACTAACTTGGGTCCAGTATCATCTACTATTTGGATTAAGTGGAACACTAGCTACACTAGGGCCCTTTCATCCAAAAATCTTGCCTGTGCAATACATAATACCCTGTGTTTTTAAATAGTATTATTATTATTATTTAAGAATAATAATTCATCCTCTCAGTGCTTGTTGGTGCACTTCACGCTGCAACAAACTCCATCCCACCTTTCACCCCAGGTTTCAGCCCACTGAAGAAAGGCTGAGCTTTGAAAGGCGTGGGTGTCCCACAGCCCAGCCTCGGGTGAGCTCACCACTTCCTTCCCACGACACCACAGCTATGCTCAATGGCACTGCTGCTTCTAATGGCACGTTGGTGACCTGGGCGAGCAGGCACTGCCCTTGGCAGGGCTGAGTTCACAGCTCTTGTGCAAGTGGCCCCACACCAGGTGACAGTGCCACCAGCTGAGCCAGCCTGCCCTACCCAGCAAGGCTCACTAGTGAGGCAAAGCGCTCCAACAAAAGCCAGACCCCCACCCAGCACCATGTCACCCCGCAGCATGGTGCGGGCACCTGGGTATCTCTGCTCAGGGCTAAGCAGGCACCCTGGCATCCCAGAGCCTCCCTGTTTTAGAACCATAGAATGGGTTGAGATGGAAGGGACCCCAAAGATCATCTCATCCCAGCCCCCAAGCTCTGTACTCAGGACCTCCCACTCCTTTATAGTGACAAAAACACACCGTGAGTACCTGCTTCAGACTGAAAACAAACAGCGTGGAAAGATCAACGCAGACCAACAAGCCTGCAGAAAAACCAGGAGGCATTCAGCACACTGTCTACCAAGTCCCCACCTTGCCTTCAGTTTAAAAACTACTTTCAGGACCAACAGTCCATCAGAAAGACTGACTTCATACCAAAATGACATGGCAATTGAGTAGAAGGAAAATAAACGCTTAAGCCTATGAGCTTGTTTCAAACTTCAGGTTAGCCATGGAGAAGCTACACTGCAAAACACACGGGGAGATCTGATGACCAAGAAGCTGCACAGCCAGGCCAGCAGAGCCAGCACAGAACTCTGGAGCAGGAAGCTGCAGTTACATGCACTGCTTTTCTAATCAGAGGGAGATCGGAGCACCAGCACATACAAGAGCAGCCTTATCAGGAGAGCAGCTGAAGAACCCAAGGACGCCGTCTAGAACCTGCTGGCACCGTGTGGGTTCCCTGAACTCCGTGACACCAACAGGAGAGCAGTCACTGGCGGGGAGGAGGGGGAGTCACCATGCTTGGCCCCTGGGGTCGGGGGCCAGAGGGGACCAGCACCCCAAGGTGGGCACAAGGTCAATGTCTGCCTGCTCCACCCAGAGACCTGCTGCTGCCCAATGCCTGCCTGCAAGTGGGTCCTCCAGGAGATGCTATAAATAGGTTAAGCATTCCTTTAAAAAAAAAAAGAAACACACACAACTCTTACACACACACAGAGAAAGTTAAAATTTCCACACAGTGTTCCAAAGCTTTGCTGGAATTTGTAAAATTGATAAACAAAAGCCAAAAGGAAAACACAACCCCTCATCTTTATGACTACTTTGGGAGAACAATTGCTCTCCAAGATCGCATTCATTAACATGCTGATGAAGTTCCCTTTTAGGGCTGTTTTTTGTACTTGAAAGGAACAGCGATGATCAGAGAGCCCTCAGCCACCACTCACTCATTTCACTTCTCTCGCTCTGATTCACCAATCACCTCCACGAATAATGAGCAGCTTCATCTGAACATAACAAGGCACACACGCTCCCCTCCGTCCCATTCATTTTGGGAGGTGCCCAAAAATTCCCCATCCATCTCCTGGGCTGCAGCACGCTGTGATGACCAGCGCTGGGCAAACCCAATGTCCCAGCTTTTAGCTCCAACCCCGTACACAAGGGAGATGAGCACCCCACACACGTACCAGTGGGGCACAGAGAAGTTTCAGGGGAAGGAAGGGAAAAGAGAAGTCTCTGCTTCCTGGGCTGTGTCTGTGGGCTCTGGTTGTTTTTCCTTCAAATAAATAAATAAATGTCAAATCTGCCTTTACCTGATAGGGGTAGAGGCAGGGAGATGTAGGTCGAACCACGAGTGGGTATCACAGAAGCAAAATGTAGTATTTTCAGATAACAACTGCCACACCAGTTAAATGATACATCCCAAATGCCTGGAATTCACACCAAAGAGCTACAAGAGGCTCCACAGAGCATTCGTCCTAACTGCCCCCATCGCCAGGTCAGCATGCAGGAGCCACAGAGCACCCTGTGCTTACAGGAACACCACTGCTGAGGATTTTCTGAAGTGGGCAAGGGGAATTCACAGCGTTTTGAGATAAAAACAAACAAAAAAACCCTGACGTTTTCCCAACGCTTCTGTCATAAAATTCTGCCTGTGCACTCAGATTTAATTTCCAGGGGGAAACCCAAAGCCCTGCTAGCACAGGTCACCTTACCACCCAGTGACAAACACACCTAGGGGAAGAACGCAAGGAGGGACAGCAATGTTCAATCATAAACACAACAAAGGCTCCATTTAGGGTTAGAAATCAAACAAAGCAGACTTTGGCAGCCCAGTACGGCCCTCAGTCCATTCACTCACTTATATTCTTTCTCCCCCTTCATCAACATGGAGGGTTCCAATTCTCATTTATTTTCAAACTCTCATCAGAGCGGATTTTAAGTACTCCAACAAAAAACACGTATATGAACACAGACTGAAAGGCTAATCCCCAAACCAGAAGAAAACCACCTGTTGCAGCCAAGCACACCGCAGCCCCAGTGCCACAGCATGCAGTGACCCTGCAGCGCCGGCCAACCACACAGGCACACGCCAACCACAACTGCCGACCAGCAGTTGTGCCTCAACAATCCCCTTTGCCTGCTGCTCTGCTGGGCAGCACCCACAGACAAGGAGAAATCCACACCACACTGAACTGTTTCCCCTTCTTTGTGTTGCAAGCACACATGGACATCAGAGAGCTGGAAGCACCTCCTGGCCCCGTACCTGCAGGAAACACTCCTCTGGAGGAACCCACTGCCCAGAGGTGCTGGAGCACGCACACCACCCTGCACGTAGGGAAATAATAGGAATCCATTTATTTCAGCTGCTAGCGTATAATCTTTCAGAGGGGACCGCTCAAAAAGATCCGTATATCATTTTACTAAAGGACAAACCAACACAGCGCTCCCACAGACAGCTGTCTGTAGGGGTGACCAAAGTTTAAGGTCACCTCCCAGCCCCTTATCGAGGTTCCAGCCCTGTCGATGTGATAACAGGGCGCATCCCATTGGAAAAGCACCGAGTTTTCCCTCCAGCCCTAGAGGGACCGCACTGCTCTCATCTGAATTCCATTTCCTGATAATGTGCTCATCGTGGGGGAAAATTTCTGCAAGATGAACGTTACTTTCTGCACTGACAGCTCAGTGGAGGCTGGGGGCTCTAATTGGACCTCTCTGCTGATGCGGATTTGGCGAAGAGCACACCCATGAAGAAAAATAATAATAATACAGTTCTGTGGCATGTTTTAGGCACACAAGCAGATCCCTAGCTTGTCATCAGCCACGTTAGACAAAGTACCGGCCTTCCTGCCAGGACAACACCCCACAAGTGACAACGTGAAGGCCAACCACCAGCACAGCACTGCACACACACGCCTGGTGCTGCCTGGGGACAGCTCAGCTCCACTCAGCGCCAGGGCGAAGGGAGCGTGGGCTCCCCAGGATCTGCCCCCAGCACTGGGGCTGAGGTTTCCCACACAGGACAGCACAGAGGTGACACACAGAATGGGATCCCAAAGCATGGCAGCGCAGATGCCACTGCAACGTTGGGATCATCCAGCAGTCCATGCAACACCCTCCATCAACACACAGCAGCAGGACACCTGCAGCACCCCAAGCTCTGCCCTCACGCGTGTCGGAGGGAGCAGGCAGAGGCATGGGGTGCTCTTGGGATCCATACCCCAGGGCTCCCCAAGCGCCCCAATGGGTGCACAGACAGAGCAAAAACCAAAAGCCAAAGCTGCAGTTTGTCGATGCCCCTCTGAAAATATTGGATTTCCTGCTCTGCTCGGCTCAGCCCAGACAAGGCAGGCAGTATTTGCTCAGCAAATATTGTTTGTAATAAGTTAGACAAGCAATATTTTTTGCCAGCCTATTAACACCAGAAAAATATGTACAGTCAACAAGAGATGAAGAATTTGTTCAATTACTTCAAAAATGGGAATTACAGCCGAGGGATTATTATCCATTTAAACATCTCTTTTCCACAAAATGTCAAACGCTGGCCATTTGCTAACCATCTCGGGATCAAGTCACATTTTGGCACGGGGCAAACACAAACTCTGCGAGCCGGGAGGGCCCCGCACCATGGGACCACCCCAGCACCGCTGCAGCCCTCCTGTCCTGAGCGAGGGCAAGCGGGGGGCACCGCCTGCAGCAAGGTGCCCCCCCAGCAAACATGGGGATTAACACACACAAACGGGCACTGACAACATGCAGCATTCTGAAAGCACAATGCTTTTTTTTTCTTCCCCCCCCCCCCCGAATATTATTTTTTTCCTCCCACCCCCTCCTTCAGACGAGGGGAAGAAACACTCCTTCTCACACCCCCCTCCCCCCACACCGCCCTTTCGGCTCTTACCTCCAGCGCTTCCAGCGTGTTGAAGCTGGCTATGGCAAAGCCATCGATCAGGTCCTCTTCCTGGGAGCTGGACTCGCGGCGGCGGCGGCGCGGGGGCCGCGCGGTGCGGGCGGCAGGCGGGGGGCCGCGCGGGGCCGTGCAGTTCTGGGCGCCGTTCTCCTTGCCGGGGCTCGGCTCCTTTTCGGAGCCCGATGAGGGGCTCTGGTTGCGGGGGTCGCGGGCCGCCGCCTCCCGCCGCCGCACGCGGTCCCGCTGCGACCTCGACCTCCGGCTCTGCCGGATTTTCCCATCCATTTCCGAAGAGGAGGCAAAGCAAAAATAAAATAATATTTAAAAAAAAAAAAAAAAAAAGGAAAAATAAAAGAGGAGAAGGCCGGGCGCGGGGAGGTGGGGGCGAGGGGGGGGGGGGGCGCGGGGGGGGTTAAAAGTGGCCCCCCTCCAACTCTCCGCTTCCCCTCTCCGAACCCCGCAGCCCTTTAAAAATAATAATAATAATAATAATAATAATAATTTAAGAAAAAAAAAAATCAACACCACCAACAACAAAAATCCTGCTGTTCAGCGCCTCGGATCCAGGGCGATGGTAATCCACAGAGCAAGGCTGGGTGGCGGCGGGGCGAGCGGCACACACACACCAAAAATATTAAATCCACGGAATGACCTTGACAAATTTCCACCCCCCTGCCTCCCCCCACCCCCCCCAAAAAAAAAGCAGAGACGGGAAGAGGAGGGGAGAACAGAGAGGAGGGGGGGTCTATCTGGATCAGGACGAGGACACCTCGGCTTCACTCGGCGCGGAAGAGAGAGGCAGATCCAGGAGGCTCCGACCCGGCTCAGGATAATCCAGGCGCGGCGCCCCCTCCCCGGGGGCAGCGCCGCTCCGGGGCCCCGCTCCGCGGCCGGGGGCCCGCCGCCCAACTTTCTTGCCGCGGAGCGAGCGAGACAATCCCTGGGCAGCCCCCGCCGCCGCCCGCTGCCGCCGCCGCCGCCCGCCGCCTCCGCCGACCCCTCCTCGCCGGGCGCCGCCGGCGGCTCGCAGCCCCCTCCGGCGCGGCGCGGCGCCCCCTCCGCCGCCGCCCGCTGCCGGATGCCGCTCGCCCGCCCGCCCCAGCCCGGCCGCCCGCGGCGCGGCGCAGCCCCGGCCCCAGAAGCCGCTCAGTCGGCGCTGCCCGGATGCCGCCCCATTCTCCCCGAGCTGGGACGCGGCGCTAGCACCGCCCGGCCGGCCGCGCATGAGCAGGGCTGCCAGCTGCGCGTCATTCCCCGGCGCAGGCCCGGCCGTGCCCCCGGCCCCCCCTCTTCCTCCTCCTCCTCCTCCTCCTCCTCCTTCTTCCCGCCCAGCCGGCGGCGCGCGGCCGCCTCCCCCCCCCCCTTGGTCGCCTCAGTGGGGGCACCCGCCGCCCGCCCTCACCCCCACCTCCCGGAAAAGTTTCCCCCGGCCGAGCTCCTCCCGCGGCGGGGGGGGCTGCCCGCCGTCCGCCCTCCTTCCTCTGGCCCGGGAAATGGAGGGTGGCAACGCTGGGGAAGTGGTCTGGAGCAGGGGGAGAGCTGAGGGATGGGGTCGGGAAAAGGGATCCCTTGGGAGCTGAAGTGGTGAACCGAGGGCTGACGCAGGAGTTGGGAGTGAAGGGAAGAACTGAGGGACCGGGGACGAGCAGGGGACAGGGTCGAGGCGGGCGTTATGCAGAGTTGCAGAGCTGTAGGGGTTAGAAGGGACCTCTGAGTCCCACTCCGTCCTTCAGCAGGTTCCTGCAGTGGGTGAGGAACTGAGGAACGAGGGAGAAGCCGAGGGACAAGCTGGGTGGGGGTGGCGGCTCAGGGAATAGTTGGGGGTTCTGTGTGGAGCTGAGTTAGTAGGAGTTACGTGATGAGGGATGAGCTGAGGGGGATGAGTTAGGGGTTATGCGATGAACAGAGAGGTGAGGAGCAAGCTTGAGGGGTGATGGGGGGGTCAGGGACAGGCTGAGGAGATCTGCAGGGTGAGGGCAGGACAGGATGTGTGATGGGCTGGTGACGCTGAGCTGCAGGTGGCACCTGGAGCAGCGCAGGGGGCTGAGGATGGAGGCCAGTCATGGAGGAGACCCTTCCCCTTCGTAACACCCTGCTCTGCATCCACCTATCTCACCAAGGCCTCATCTGACCTTTGCCATGCAGGATGAGGCCTCACTTCACTCCTTGTTCCCTGCTTTTACAGCTTCTCCCCTGGGCCTCCTCTGGGCCTGGCCCCAGGCGGGGTCCCTGTACCTACCTGGGAGGTGTGTGTGGACACTGGCCCTGATGCAGGGCACCAGCTGCACTGTGTGTCACAACAGCAGCATAACCTAATCCTCCTGTTATCGTTTTTTATTGCACACGGTTAGATATTGCCACATATTAGCATCACTCCTGGCTGCTCCTTTCCTTGGCTGGCTTTGCTCCATTCTACTGCCTCGGTTTTGTTCCTCACCTGCTCTAGCTTCCCCCTTCCCCGGGGGGTAACCTCGAGTTCAGTGTGCAAGAGGAGTAGAAGCATGTTGTAAAATGAAAACTGAGCTACATAAATAAGCAGATAAATATCTATGAAGGAGACCTGGGGTTAGTGGGAGCTGTGGAAGTGAGGGAAGCCAGAAAAGGCCCCTGCCACCTGTTCAGTCACCGCCAGGGACGATGGCTTCCTTGAAGCAGTGCCCTGCCCAGCAGAGGTGAGCTGGTGGCTGGGCTCTAGCCTGTCAGAAGCTCTGATTAAGCAGTGCCTGCCTTCCCTTGCTTTCCTCACATTCCTCATCCAGTTGTAGTAATGGGGCAGCTAAAAATTAGCGTCATTCTACCTGGCCCTGAGAGACCCTTTTTGGAGGATTTCTGTGTCTGGCAACAGCTTTGCCCTGCCTTACTTAAAGAAGAGCTAAAATAAATATTGCCCTCTTAAAAAGTAGCACAGAAACGTCATTTAAATTTAAAACCAAAGGTAGAAATCCCATGTGTAGTACAAAGCTTCTTAATGCAAATAGTCGTTCATGCGTCGTATACCTCAATCACGCTTGTATTGGTGTCATTTATGTCCTAATAAAATCCTATAATCTTTTGCATGCCAATTAAACAAGGAGATAGCTAAGTCTAACCACTTGCTTTGATATTCCCAGGCTGGCGGGGAGTCACAGTTACCTGCCTTGTGTTTGGCTGGGCTGTGGATTTCCAGTGGAGCATTTTTCTCTCCTGTCTCTTTAAGGACAGCACTGTAGTATTTCAGGTACGCGGTATTTTAAAGCTATAACCAAGTTCTGCAAGATGGTTGTTAATGAAAGATCTGGGGCTTAGATACACCCGGTTAAACAATGGATTGATCTTAACAGCTGCATTTGCTTTACCAATATTTTGAGTCACTTTCTAGAAAGGAGCGTTTATACTGATTCCAATAAGCTTTTCCTTACATTCGTGAGCATCTCTTAACTCACAAGGTAATTTCTGTATTGTTCTGTAATGGTAACCCCTTAACGGAGAGAAACAGTGGAATTTATATCAGGTCCCCTTGGTAGCACTCTCTTCAATCCCATTGTGCTTTAGGTCCTCCATCATTAATATGCATTTCTAGTTCTTGGGTTTTTTTTGTTCACTCCCAAATTTGCTGACCAACAAGGACGATGGAAATTGCCTGTGAGGTTCCTTTCTTTATTTCCTGTCAGCGGGGTCATCAAGATTCTCACCCTGCTTACGGGCTTACGTGCCACTCTGGATGCAAACTGAAGGTGCCTTCCTGGGAAGATGGCGAATATATATAAATATATATCATCAATTAAGTGCACAATTTCAGCAGCGGGAGGTAAAAAACAATAAATACACCTATTGCACTGTGGTTATTGATATGTGTCTGTGGGAAACCCCAAGCTTGTATACATGTATATTTCCCTTGGAAAAAAAAACAGCAGAAGGGTCACCCGAAGGAATTAACAAAATCAAACGGTCCAAATGCGAAAGGATGCTTCTGCTTGAAACAGCGTCTCTGAATCAATCGTGCCTTTCCTTCTACCAAGGCAATTTCACGTTTTCAATAGAAGGCAGACCTACCGTGATTTTTTCCCCCCTAGCATCAAATGGCTTTCCACACAATGATATTCATCATGTTATAACTCTAGGTGAATGATAATGGATCAGAGGGAATGAAAACAGATGGATGTTAAAACAGACAATTCTCTGCCATGAACCTGGGAGCCCTTCGCTGCTGCCGGGTCCGCTCATTCAGTTGATAATTGTATTAGACATTCCAACAATAGAGAGGCCTTCTTCATTAATCCCGAATTTACTGAAAAGAAGCTCTGCAGACTGTAGTTCTTTTGGTGCTCAGTCAACACCAGGCAAAATTTACCAGAGGCTGAAAGAGATAAAACTCAGCTAAATATAAACTAGCACAGAAAATTCCAAAAGCAGGGAGAGAGATGGGCCGGTGGGACAAGTAAGGAGGAGAGCCTCCCAGCAGTACCATGGAAGACAGCAGGCATCCTATTGCTGCTGTAACAGAGCTGCAGCTTTGGTGATATCAGGGACCTTTTTAGAAGGACTCCATGTTGCTGGTGTACAGACAGAGCCAGACTTATCAATATTGCTCCTGCACTTGATCTCATTTTTCCCTTTCAGCCACCAGCCCACAGATAGCTACAGAAGCCAATGCATGCCAATCCCTGCCATGTGATGGGGCACAACCTTTTTGTAACCCTGGTCTGCATCAGATGACTGGGGCTAAGCAATACAGATCAAGTCTCTTACCAGCTGTCCTGTGAGTCAGACCTTGATTACAATATTGACATTAACATTTTAATCGCATGCACGCTGCTGCAGATTTCAATGACCAACTTGCTTTGCCTTTGCTTTCCGAGGATAAGAAATCAGACCCTTGTTCACAGCCGGAGTGAGTATAGCACCTGGAGAGCAGCTTCCCCAGCAGTAAATGTGGCATTGCTCTGCCATGAGCTGCCCCTGAACGTTAACCTTGCTGGCACTGAACACTGCACTGGAACAGGACTTTGTTCTCAATTACTCTGTTCCTGTGTCTGGGGCAGGACTGGGAGTTATAAAGAGAGGAGGAAGGCGGTGCTTTTGTATTCTCTGTAGCCCAAGGCTATGTGAAAATCTAGCCTGTCCCAGTCCTGCTATCATTTTCTTGTTCCCAGGGACTTTACTCGGAGCAGCATAAGCCAGAGCCTTTTCCTTCATTCAGGGCCTCGACTTTATTGTCACTGCCTTGTGCTGTCAGATCTAGGTGAAGTCAGTGCAAACGGGAATCAGGCCCCAGACCTGCATCGTCCCCCTCGCCCTGAACATACCCCGTCATCTGCTGCCAGCAGTGCAGGCTCCTTCTGTGGATCCTCGCTCTGTTAAAGACTGTAAGGTCCAAGGTAGAAGGACAACCGAAAGGTCAGAATAAATAAACCGAATACAAAATTGCTGAAGGCAATAAAGGGAGACCAGGGCCTTTCATTACAGCTCTGACATGAGACAGAGCATACTTCAAGATGTTAAATAAACTGGATATTGTGTCACTAGGCTTCGCTGTTTTATGTTGTTTCTCCCCCTGCTATCCCAGTACTTTGCCAAAAAGATCAGGCCTTAACTGCTTGTTATCCCTTCCGCAAACATGGGCTGCCTTTATCACTTGCTTCATCGCGGTCATTTGCAGTGAAAATACATAATCACTGTCAGAGTACAAAGAATCATTACGAATAATTAGTTACTTCCAATATGGCAAGTCAGTCTCATAAATCTTGAATATTTGGCTTTGGTTTTGGAAAGAGAATCCTTAATGGCTACACTTGTGAGACTCTGTTAATTGATATAAAATTGTGTTCAAAATTAAATTTGTTTTAACAGATCTAAATCACCCCAATAAATCAGCTCCAGCCTATCTGCTTTAAAGGTTCAAGTACACTTTTTTGCCTTAGGGAGAAAGCGTGCACTTGCAATCAATACGTGGATGGCTGGGTCTGACCCTCCCCTGGTCTGCTAACCGCTTCCATATGCTGACACCAGGGTGATTTTGCTGGCTTGCAAGCACAAAGAGGGAAGTGTGTGGTGCAATCCCCCCCAGCCCAGCTGCTGCAGCCCTGGTGCACTCATCCTTGTGCAGGCAGGTGTGGGCACAGCACAGGTGGGCTCTAGCCAGCCTCGGTTACCCTGCAACCAGCACAGCAGGGAGGAATTGTCCACCTCTGGCTGTCCAGATGGGTAAAGGATGCGAAGGACATTTTAAATGTAGAGGGAAAAAAGAAAAAGTCTTTTTACAATCAGAAATTCATATTCTGTGTGCTTGTGGATTGCAGTAGTGTGCATGGTGGCTTGTATAATGCTCTTCTTTTCTCCAAGGAAGACTTTTTCATCTTCTGTCATGGGTAAGAGAAGGCAATAATAGCAGCAGCTTCATTTTGTCTGACCATATGAACTCTACTTAGCTCCTGAAATGGCTTTAGGAAGAACTTATTGTTTAGATCCTTATTTTAGGTTGCAGAAGTACAGAGAAGCAGCATTCCTCTCGTAACTTCTGTAGAGGCAGCCTGCTTCTCACCTACCCATGGTGCTCTCAGATCCTGCGGGGCAAAGCTCTGCTGGAAGAGCTCTGTGTTTGCATCCTGTCTGCTCCTACCGTTTGTTATCTTCAATCTCTCTATAACTTTCTTTTTTTTTTTTTTTTTTTTTCTCTTCCAGAGATTCTTTCCTGCCTACTTCATCTCAGTAAAGCTTTCCCCACCCTTCTGCCAAGGCTGTTGGCTGTATGTTTGCCTGTCTGCTCTCCCCCAGTTGGGGCTGCAGAACTCGTTCTGTGTGGGCAGGCCTTGACTCCTGCCTGCAGCCCTGTGAAGTCTGCTGCTCTCAGCCCAGGGATTTGCATATGCATGGCTCAGATTTCAGGAGGCTGTGAGCATTGCAGAGGATGCACTGCCTCTTGCTTCAGTTGTGTAAAGTCTGGGAAAAAGAAAAAAAAGAAAGCTTGCAGCATGATGTGCAGTAGCTAAATGCTGTGTTTTGCTTGACTAGGTACGCCTAAATCCTGTTGGGCTCAGTGATCTGTTTAATGATTCTTTTACTTGCTTTTAGAACGCTGCTGGTGTATAGCCATCTTCTTCAACATGTAATGTGTAGATGTACTTGTTGGTGAATAAAAGCTAAAATCAGCTCTGCTCGGTGCAGCCATCGCTGCTGTTGGGAACCCGTGGACAGAAGCTGCCTCTCTTTGCAAGCGCGCTGTAGGTTGTGCTCTTTCTAATTGTTTAAAATCTTTTTCCTTAAAAATACCATTTCCTTTTTAATCTCCCTGTTTATAATGTCAATCATCTGATAGAGTAAGAAAAAACTTCCCTTTAAGAAAAAAACAAACCCAAACACCAACACTGGGAAGCCTGAAAATTAAGGTTTCGTACACATTTTTGTGTTCTAAGCCCCAAAACCGGAGGGAAGCTGGCTAAAACCATCCTGGAAAGGGTATATCTGGTGATCCAAGTCCCAGAGATCTCCTAAAAAAGGCTGGCATGGAGGCGAATGTAACTTAACACGTGGTCAGCCACTAATGATAAACAGGTGCTAAAACATTTCTGCGGTGTTCCCTCTGTTCAGGTTTTGTCTCTTTGAAGTGACCATCAGGAAGAGGTGCCATCTTAATTACAGTATCTGGGAGCAGGGAGTTTACCAGCAGCTGGGTAACTTGCTAGTAGGGGCTGTTCTGTGCCAGGGATTGGGCTCTCTGTGTAACAGCAGCAGCAGCAGGATAAAACCCAAAGTAGACCGACAAAATCACGATGATACATAATTTATATTGGGTCAAGTTACCCTTCACAGAAAGTAGGTGAGCTGTGCAAGTGTTAAGCAGGGCTTCACCCTGGCTATTGTCAATAGCTATAATGGGGAATTTATTCCCAGGATGGACAAGGCTTAACAAATTGCTCTGGTTAAATGTTCTGGTGTCTTTAGGAGCTCAGACTGACTTTGCAAGAGCTGAATCAGAAATGGATTCAGAGATATCTAGGAGAGTACAATAGTTTAAATGTTAGATTAGCTGCCTGGAATCATTTTAAAAAGAGAGGTATATTTGGAAGCTAAATAACAGAAGATTCAAATGGGTCACCGTTAGGCTGAATGTGTCATAAGTACTGAATTATTCTTAACACAGAGGGCTATTTTCTGCATGTGCCTCATGCTATTGCTAATCTGTTGTTCTTCATCTGATTCACTGATTTAATTTCACTTCTGCGAAGGAAGGAAAGAGCCTCGATTCGAGAAGACGGATGGCCTTTGGAAGAGGGGCGTATTGCATTGCAGAAAGCATTTTAGAAGAAGGTAGCCCGCCACAATCCTGTGCCATAGGCCTTCCTTTGGAAGCACATATTTCTCCCCCATAAGTCTCTGGAGCAGTTTTATACCACACATGTTTCAAGAGAATTAAATCAATAACAATCTGTACCTTTCTAACCTGAAATGCAAGCTCTGCACGGCAGGAGATCAAGCTATGCAATTAACTGTTGTCCTTTCAAAGGAATTCTGACAGATATTTATAGTTTACTGTATTCCATTTCCCTGCCATTGGAATATAACAGTGCAACCGAATGCAGCTGACTGGAACTATGAAATAATTATAGCAATAACTATTCCCTTCTCTTCTGGGGAAATCTTGTAAAGTGCTGAATGTGGGAACTGCTGATGTTCTCGCACCTCAGAACTCAGCCCTTGCCTTTGGTTTATCATGCGTCTTTATGGCATCCAGGAGAGCTTTTTCAATTACCTACCGCTTTTTCTAATGTCATATTCTAAATCTCACATTCAGCTGGAAGTTGCACGAAGCAACACTGAACAAATAAACACGTTTTTAAGAGCTTTCTAAAATTGGGCACGGTCAGTGCATGAAGCGAAAAGCCCGCTCTGTAGTGAAATAAGTCCTATCTTTGTGTGGGAGTTCAGAGCAGCGTATTAAGAGGAAACTGTGCAATATCACCAAAAGTGAATAGATTGGCATTTGACTGCCAGGCACTTTGCAAATTTCAATACAGTGGCACTTATTTTATACCCTGAGCTGTCACTGTAACTTATGCACTCACGCTGGTGACTTAGTAGCATAATGACAGGCCATTGTTACTAAGCTAATTAATTTTAAGCAATCTTTCCTAACAGTGTGCTTGAGAGTGACATTCATTTGCTGCAGACTTGAGACATTGGAGCTTCAGGAAAATAGTGATGCTGAATCTTACAGCTGTCTCTCTTGCTGGCTCAGTGCAAGTGTCTTATCAGAGGATATTTGCTGCGCTGGGCACTTTAGATCTGAAGCTTGATTTGCCTTTTGCCAATTGCAGTATCCTCAGCTGCTTTGCTTTGTGGCTGTGCTGCGCAGAGGCATGTGGCAGGTTGCAGCCCTCTGGCAGCTCTGCTGCAGGACCTGTTCCCTTCAGGTGTGGTGAAGTTCTGCAGAGGGCTCATGGAATCACACTGCTAACTGAAAGGGATAGAAATGTCCAGATGCCCCAAACCTCTGCCCACATGGATGGGGAGTGAAGTCGAATCCTTCCTCCAACAAGAAAAGAGGGAGAACAGGGAGGAGAAACTATTCTCACTTCATTCTCGCAGGTGGCATGGAGACTGTGTGACTGTTGAGTAATCCTGTGTTGTGTGACTGCCCAGTAGCGATGGCACTGAGTCACCTCACTGCCAGCCCTGCTTTGCCCCCTGCCCCCGCTGCTATTGGGATCGGGTGGGTGGGCAGTGCTGTGGGACCAGAACAAACCCAATGTCCAGCTTCTCACAAATCTGTGTTTCCCAGGAGTGCTGTCAAAAACGCTGAGTCCACTAGTAGGAAAGTAGTTAAGGAAGCAGAATGTCCTCTAAATTAACCAGATCTGGAAACTCCCCATCGTTACTTTTTTCCATATGAGGCTCTTATCCAGAATGCAGCCCAGCACAGATGGCTCGGCTTCTGGAAGCTTGATCTCATTAACAGAGAAGATGGGGCCTTTTGCACAGTGAGCTGTGTGTGCCCAAGGATCAATAACGTATCTGAGCACTCTCCTCCTGAGAGGGCTGCACAAACAGTGCATTATTTATGTGCCCTTCTCACGTTTCTCTGCGTTATGTAAATACTAATCAAGGTGAAATTGGACTCAGCCATGTCTAATTTTGACTTCAGTTTATTTTGGCAATATCCAAGCAGAGGTCAGATGCTAAATGGTCTTCAAGAGGGGCCCTGAGGTTTTGTAGGTCTTTGTGTGGGTTTAAGGCAGAGCCTCCACATGGGTGGACCGCTGGAATCCCAAGAGCTGCTGCTGTTCCCAAGCCTCACACCCTGCTTTGCTCACAGCACAAATGGGAAAATATCAAATCCTATTCAGCATTGCCCTTTGACCACAGCTGATGTTACTCATCCAGATAAGCAGCAGCATGTTTTATTCTGTTCGATCAACCTTCTGAGCCGCTGGCTTCCTGCCCCTGTATCCTTGAGTATTTTACTCTGTGTTTATGGCTCTTCCAGGGTGTTTTCATTTGGGCTCACCGGGGAGCAGCGGCTTTCTTTGGGAAAGCTGCAGAATTTTCAATGTATCCTGCTCTCTCAGGAGTCTAGTTTTGTTTGTGTGTATTTATTTAAGGCATAATTATATTCTTTCACCTGAATGTAGTGCTAGGGAAAAGAAAGTGCCTTCCTGACAGCCCTGCTAACCGAAATCTCTTGTTCCTACTTGGTACAAGCGAGTGCACTGCAAGCTTTTAATGTGCATGGGTGTGCCTGCCAAGCAGGGCAGCTATTAGTTCTGTGCATGATGATGGTTTCTGTGATGAGCATGACTTTTCTATTGGGAAATGAACTGTGAACACCTACTCATTTTTCATAGGCCAAATTACAGTGATCTTCCAGCTCTCTGAATTGCTTACACCTCAAAAAGAAAGTCTGTAGGACCCTTCAGAGTGAAGCTAATGAAATAGCTTTGGCTGAGCAGTTGTTCTGTGACTGAGGACTTCCTCTATGAATTTAGCTATTTGCTTCCTGCCTGGCAGAATCTGCACCTCGTGTATTTCCTCCGTTTTATTTATTTGTTTGCTTCTTCCTTTATTTATTACACTTGGGACTGAGGTAGCTTTGAGGCGCTTCTCGGTCAAGCTTCCCTCACCGTGATTAAACTGAAAGAAGAGGATTTTGCTTACAGTTCCGTGTCTCTCTGAAAACCTGCGGGCAGCAGCTAAGCGGAAGCAAGCTCAAAAAGGCATTGCTGCTCATCACTAATCTTTTTTTTTTTTTTTTTTTTCCCTTGAGAGGAAAGAGTATTACCAATAGATTATTGCTAAAAATGATAAGAGAATTCAGACCTTGGAAACAAAGGAGAGTGACTCTCAAAGAATTTAGTTCTGACACCAGAATTCAGCCACTTCCACACTTAAATTCTTGGATGATCGTTAAATTCCGTTGCTTGTTCTTTCTTAACCCGAGAGTTCCCCAGGGGTAACTCACCAGCTAGCAGGCTTGTGCCTGACAGTCCTTTTTTCCTTCCTCCCACTGCAGTTCTGGGGCTGTTCCTGATTTGGGCTGGGGGAAAAGATGCTTAGTGCAGCTCTTAACTCTCAAGGGAGCAGGACCAGCACTACCTTTGTAATGGACTAAAGCCCACCAGACGGAGTGGACAGGGCCCTTGGTGAAATGGGAGGTGTGGTCTCTGTCTGGTCAAGTGACTGTCACAGCTGTCTGCCACTTGTAGGATGGCCATAGAAAATCTGTGCCAGTGCTGTAACTTTTCCCAGTGAATAGGTGTGTCTCACCTGTGTCTGTGTACAAAAATGACTTTAGTCTTTCTCTGATTTTTCCTAATGTTACATCTTAGCATGTGTGCTCACACAGCTGTTTTTTCTTGTCTCGGGGAAAATATCCATCTTAATGAAGGGCACTTTATATTCTGAGATCTGATCACTGTGGTCAAGACAATGGTACTGTGGTCAAGTAAGGTTTTACTTAAAGCCAAGCTTTCTAATTCAGCAGGACAGGAAGAGTACTATCAGTCAGTCAGACAGAGCTTCAGAGCTCTGCAGGTACTTAGGAGTATAATCCATCAGGTGCTCTGATCTACAAGTCTGCCTGAAATCTTGCAGCTGTCAGCATGATGTTACTCCCAGTCACATCCAGTGTGCTGAGCGGCTAATAGGTGTTTCGAAAGGAGTTAAATTGGCTTCACCATATTCACCTCAAAAATGCAGGCACTGTCTGCAGCTTGGATTCTCAGGCAGGGACTTATTGCAGTGGACTGAAATCACAGTACCTGTTTTTCGTTGTGTTCTGACGCTGCCGTTTTAACTTACATTTACCCAACCATTTAGCAATGCTGTGTTGTTCTACAGCAAACAGTGTGCTGGCAGGTGACTAAGATCAGAAGAAAAAAACAGTTGCATTTTCTTGGTGGATGTGGCTTTCAGTTCAGAGCTAAGGCAGGCCTCTAAGTGTGTAATGAGAATGGTGTAGGATGAGTGCAGATCTCACTTCAACTCTGATTAATTTTGCTTTTACATACGGTTCAAAGTGAACTGCCACACGGTCAGCAAAATGAACGCAACTGTTCAGTATTCCTGTGCTGTAACAAAGAGCATGTTATGATCCGTGCTCTTTGTGAGAAAGTGTAAAGAAGGTTCCTTGCATATTTCCTTAAAGAAGAAAAAAATACAGATGGCATGTGCTGATTGCCAAGTTCTTTGTTGAGAGACAAAGTTGCTTGGCTTTATCCTAGCAAGCTCTCTCTGAAAGACTGGAAAAAGAGTAGTTTCAGTGAGAAGGATGATCCTGCAGTAAGCAGAAAGAGTATGGAAAGCATGTTGTCAGATATGGTGAGTGTAGGGATGCAGTGTGCTGTTGCTGGGTTTGCTGCTGGGCTCTGTCTGGTGCCTACAGCCCGCAACTTGGCTTCCAAGCACAGCCTGTGCCCAAAAGTAAAACATCCATTATATGTCAATCGTCTATTTGCCTCAGATCTCTTTTTCCCCCTTATTTGGGTTGCCAGTTTGGTATAGGGATGGTAGGACTGAGTGCTGGAGCTTGTTTGTAAGTACTTCTTGTAATGCAAGAACAGCTGGATAGGAGGTATAAATTGCTACTAATTGCCAGCCTAAGAGAAAGGTGCTTGCATACATTACTGGAGAGCCCACTTGAACTTGTTGAGCAAAGCTCCCACCAGCATCAAGAGGTTGCTCAGCCCTCTACACAGCTATGCTGTGCGCCGTGCACTGCACAGCTACATCAGTTCCACCGTTTCTCTGCCACCATCAGCCCAGAACTGATGCAAAGCGACATCTGACAGCACAGGCGAAGCAGTGACAGCACTCTGAGACATTAATAATAGCTGCCGAGCTGGAGCAGTTTTCCTCCTTACTCTTTATTACATTCACCCCTCTTTGGTGAGGAAATGTTGTCAGCCCTGGCACAGTTTATCCTTGGAAACCACCTCTGAGCCATTTAATCTCAAGGCTGGCTGCACAGTGGAGTCAATGTGCTAGGAATGCTCCCACCATAATCTCTTTAAAGAACGGCGGATACCTCACTGAGAACTTTGAAAAAACATTCCCCTTTGAAGCAATCCCTCTCAGAAGTCAGGAGGGGAGCTGATGGGGGAGAAGCTGAACTGTTTTTGGAGCAATGTGGCAGCAAACCCCCAGAAAGGCAGCCTCCAGTTCTTTGCAGTCTCCTCTTTCTTTTTTACCTCTTTTCCCTTCCATTTCCTTTGTTACTAAGGAGATTTACATTGCAGCAGGCTCTGCAGGAATCCTCAGGTTCCCAGCAAGGGGATCTTCATATTTCAATTAGTAAAGGAGTGAAGATATTAGAAAAGGTTCCCGCGAGGGGTTCTCAGGGCCAAATTGCTATTAGAGGGGGAGAAATGATGACTAGCTCCTCAAACCTCGAGCTGCACACTCATGGTCAGTCTGGCGGGAGCCTTAAGGTAGCTCCAGGGCCAGCAGTGTCGTGATGTGGTTTGCTAGGACAGGAGTAGATGAGTGTTATTTTTTGGTGGGTTGGCCTTGAGTTCTCCTGCTGTAGCTGCTTGTTCCTTGCCCCCAGCCCACATCTCCAGGACATCATCCTGCTGCACAGCACCCAGCTGACGAACTATGACAAGCGGATGAGGCGGAAGGACGTGCGGATATATTCTGATAGGTATCTTGAACTGTTACTTCATGGACAGAAAAAAAAAGGAGCAGTGATTTTTAAGAGTGCTGGATTTACAGAAAGGAGTAGGTGCCTAAGGAGGAACTTTGAAGAATTTAGGCTCCTAAATCCAAAAGGATAATCCTCGCCGCTCCTGCCTACTTCAGTAAGCGGCTGAGTATCACCACCAAGAGGGTTCCTTAGGTACTTAAAGCTCCTCTCTGTATGTCTAGAATTATCCAAGTCGTGTTGATGCTGAACTGTTCAAATCTGATCTCCCTCCTAAGCCCTGTCAAGATTAGCAGGCCAGGCTTTCTCCTGCCGCCTCCTGAGAGGCCCCACTGACTGTGCATAGAGCATGCCTCCGGCGTGCCTCCGCGCCAGCCAGCACCCAGCCAGCTGCTATTTACATTCCAAAGCAGAGGAAGAGTCAGGGATGTCCTGCTGCTATAAAATGCTGCTGAATATTAAAGGATAAGAGGAGCTGTTGTATGAGCAATGGAGCTCTGGACAATATCTTGCATGCTCCTCCACTGGGGTAATCTCAGCAGCATTTTCGTATTTGCCAGGTTTTTTTGGCCGATGCAGGGGAGCAGCCTGTGATGTGAAAGGGAAGAAAATACCAGAATGGGAGAAATGGTTAAATGCCTATGAAAGAGCAGTTGAAATCTTAGAGCAATGATTCCCTCTCATTTCATTCCTTGTTTCTTCTACTAAAATACGTATTCAGTAAGTGAAGTATATTAGGTCCTCTTTCACCTTGGCAGCGCTGCTGGTGATATTGTTATACAGATCTCTGGTTTCTAACACCTTTTGTCCAACTGTTGTAAACCACGTTTTTTCCCGTGTTGATCATGTAGGTTCTTCTGACCTTTAGAAGCATGGCACTTCTGACTGCTGCGGTGCCGTCTAGCCTTCCTGTTTGCATCTCTTCTCAATTGCCAGCACGCTGCTACGATATAGACTTTTTGCTCCAGTATATTATTTGTTTTGTAGAGTTAGCCCCCAGGAAGTCAGCATCTGGTCCCAATAATTGCTCTTTAGCTGAGGTGGCTGAATCTCCTGCTACTGGAGGTGTACAGTTCCTTTCTCCCAGAGCACATGGACACCAGCAGGGAAGGCTGAAGCTTCTTGTGAGATGAGGAATACTGGCACGCTTCCCAGCACCTGTTGATAGCACAAAGTGTTTGTTACAGGCTGGGCTGTACAGTCCCATGGTAAAGAAACACGGCTGGGCTATTAAACACCCACTTCAGATTGCACCTTTGATCAAATTCCTAACCAAGGGCAGCATTGCCGTGCAGTTCTGCTGTGTGTGTGCTTTGCAAATTACATCCCCAGATGTATGAGATCTCAGGAGACCAGAGGGAAAGGAATGTCATACACACAATAGAGCTGGAAAAACCTCCCGTCTTAATGGTGTCCCATCAATTCTTATCTGATAATCTCCCCTTTTGAAGGTATGTGGAAAGCCAAAAATAAGAACAAAGCAAAACATAGACATAGACTTGCCCTGACCTGTCTTCTAGTCAGTATCTCTCTGGAGCTCTGCTTGCCTGTGACCTCTCTCTCATCTTGCTATCAAGCTCACTTGCTGGTGTGAGTAGCTGCCCCCTCCTTCCCCTCTTACCAGCCTCTCCTTGTTTGTAGCAGCCTCCTTGTACTTGTCTGCCTTATCCACTTTGTCTTATATTTTCAGCAGAGATTAGAAATATCTTTTCTTCTGAGTCTCAAAGTTGTGAATTCCTCTATCTTCCTGCCACTGCTTATCTTGCTGCTGTATTTTTAAACTCTAATATGCTCCAGGATGTGGTTGTCACAGGGGACGCTTGAACAAAGTAAGAGCAGTGTAGCAACCTTCTGAAATTCTCGGGAAAAAAAATGCTTTGTCAGAAGAGGAAAGTTCAAGGCATAAAAATATGTATCTATATTTTTCAGTTGTTGAATAGTGATAACACATGATAGCGGGGTGATATTGGAGCGTGTTAACCGCTCTGTGCCACTCTGTTCTACTCTTCATGCGTTGTGCCTCTTCTAGTTTGAGGGCTCTATGGCATGTGGTAGCTAATTGCAAGGGGCCTGGAAGGCAAAGGATAGCTGTTAGCACAGTAAGTGCACAAGAGATATCAAAGCAGAAAGAGGAAGCATGGCTGGAGCTGGTGGCAGACTGGGAAGTGAACCCTGACTTCCCCAATCCCAGCCAGCAGCAGAGGTAGAGGGCTCCTTCCTCTCCTCCAAATGCATCTTGGAAGGAGTGAGAACAACTTTGCATTGCCTAGCAAAGAGATTTTTATCTGGGTGCTCCAAAGCCACCAGCAGTGAATGTCTTGAACATTTTGAGTTGAATGGACAGACTTTTGAAACACGGTGGTTCACACAGCCAGAGGCAGGCAAGTGCTCAGCTCCTATCCTCTGGGGAGGGCCGGGTGCGAGTTGTCTTCAGGCTCCTGGAGAGCCTCAGCCTAAAACCCTGGGCGGATGTCACTGTGCCTTGGGAAGCTCTTAGCAAATGCAGACAAAGCTGCTTTCCATTGAAGATTTCTGGTTGGTCCTTGAGATGCCTTGGCACATTTTGCCTTGAACGAGGGCACAGTAACTAGCAATCTTCCTCCTCGCTGCTTCCCATGCAGGAATGCTAGCTGCCACATTCCGAGCAAGGAATGGTGCTCTGGGTTTGTTTGTCTTTTCTCTATGGGTTGTTTAATTATACTTGCCCTGAAGACAGCATTAATAAGATACATATCTAGTCTTTTCAAATGATGCCCTCGCAGTCTCTGACATTCATTACTACCTTGCAGTGCCCGCAACTGTTTTCAAGAAACCAGTCTTTTCTCTAGGGATTGGCATTAACAGAGTGTAATATGCCATCTCCCCTGAGTCACTGTGGGTTCGTCTCTTCATTCCGGGAGGTACAGGCATAGTTGCCCTCTTTATGGGAGCAAAACATCTGCAGATGTTAAAGTTGGCAATTAGAGAATCGCAGCAATCCTCTGCCTTTGTGGTGGCTGCACACCAAAAGCTCACTTTCTTTCCATGGGGGAGGAGGATGCCCAGCGTCCTGCCCTAAAACTGGCCCTTCCCATCCCAGCAAAAATTGTGTTTCCACCTGTACGACCAGTGGGACAATTCAACAAATTAGATCTATAGCTGCACGTATCTACTAGGTAATGAAATTATTTTTTTTCTAACCAGTTTTAGTTTAGGGAGAGTAAATTAACTCCTGTTGCTTTGCAATTGGAAGGAAAAGTCAAACTAAAAGGCATGTGATTTCTTCTTCTTCTGCAACCTTTGTGTTGTTAATCGCTGCAAACAACTTGCATTGCAGTGAATCATAAATAAGAGATGCCACCAGCTGAAGGGTAAACTGAGCAAAACCCAGGAGCTCTCAGTGCAACTGAATCCAGGTGGTTTAGGCAAGACTGGACAGAGCTGGCAGGCAGAGGAGAAGGCACGGCTGGGTCTCAGAGAAGCCTTGTGGTCAGCTAATTTTAAGATGCCCAGTTAGTCTTAATTTTCAATATACGTAACATAATATTTGTAGTTTGGATGCCAAAATTGTCAGGCATTGAGGAGGGGAAAATATGAAACCCTTCTGTGGAACAGGATTAGGCAGGATTAAAGTCTGAAGTGATCATGTTGCACTGCGTAGTGGATACTGCCAGAGCCAACTCAATAAAACTCAGTGGGACACTTGACATTGTACATTTTCAAGCAGCAAGTCATAAATCTATATTCATGTGAAATCTTTTGCAGTCAGCCTGTTGGGAACAGAACAACTACACAACTTCAGGTGCTGGTCTGGGGGAATAAAGCACAAGTTGCTGCCTCCCAGGGATAGATCTTTGCTCAGGGAACTGGAAAGCAACTTGAGTGACGTGCATAGTTTTGTTTGAATCATTCTGCTAAATGTGGCTTGATTGTAGGGCAATGTGATTGCTACAAACCCAATAAGAATCCTTAAAACCTGAGATTAAAGCCAGCTATACATATATTTTTAGCAAGTTGTCCAGAGTTAACTATATATAGATGGTAGTTTGTACAACAGTTGCCAATTTGACTGCCCAAAGCACAGAAATACCTGCTTACCTTTTATAAATGAAACCACACACTTAAGTGCTTTACTGAATGGGAAGTACTTAAGCATTCTGCTTAAATATTGGGCTGAGTCAAGTCTAAATTTGTCTCACTGTGAGTTCAGAATTACTTCCCTCGGAGTTAGCACTGAAAGACCAATGTCAAAAAGATGGTATGGAGAATATGCATTCTTGCATCCACCTTGTGTTACGCTGTGTGCATGTGGAGCTGGCTGCAGGTCTGCTGGTGGTGCTGGACACACTCTGGAGTTCCTTACTTGATGGAGTGTTCTTCATGCTCTGTACTGAGCAGATTTCTCAACTGTTGCACACTCAACTCTGCCAGCCCCCAGCCATGAGGTAACCATTTGCTAGATCCAATATGAGTCATAGATGGGGAGGATATTTCTGGTTTCCAATTTAAAAAAAAATATATAATGGTGGCGTAGCTCATAATCATGAGCAAAAGGTCTCTGTGCTGTAATGGGAAACAGCTGGTGTGGTAGGCCATTGCAGACTAAAATCTGTCTTTGTTCAAAACGTGGCCCCACCATTATCACGGTTGGAAACAGTCCTTGGTGCTGACATGGTAATGACAGCTTCATGTTTTAGACACATCTAATGGCACTAAGTCCTGATCTTAGCTGGCATTTATCAAGATAAATAAGGCAGTCAGGCAAAGAGCATGGTGGGCTGACTGTGTTCCTGCAGATAACGACGTGCGTGTTTCCTCTCTTGGAAGAGTAATGAACAGAATATGACTGTCAAAATATTTCCCTCTGGAGAGACTCCAAAATAACCAGCACTTGCATGAGCTTGGTGCCATCAGCAACGTGAGCTTCTTCACAGACCTGGGAGAAACAGAGCTGTGGCCAAGAAAGGTGGGAGGGTTTCTCCTCAAAACAAAGCACGTGTTGGGAGAATTGCTTTCTCACTTGCCATGGGACCTCTTCTGGGAGTAGCTCTGCTAGTGGTCTCTAGATGAGATGCTGTAACGTGTCCTTCAGGCTTTCTGCAGCAGATGGACAAGGTCCTGCCGAGTCAGAGTGGTTCTTACCTAGCACAGTGGTAAACTCACTTTAGCTGAAACTTTCATTACGGTTCTACAGATCAGCAGAGAATCAGCGTTACAGCTCTCAGGTTTTTCTCTTAATCCACGTGGAAAATAGCTGTGCTCATGACTTGTCTGCAAAATGAGTGCATGAACAAACTCATGTGGATCTTAGCATGCTTTTGTGGTATACTCCCTCCTCAGTCTTAGAGAATTGTTGGTAGTGCAAGTAACTGCTTGGAGCTCTCATGGTTACAGGGAGGATCCACTGAAAGGGCATACCTGGGAATCTGAAAGGTAATAGCATTGAGAGCTCTAGTGCAGTGCTCCATGCTGTATCAATGCAGTACACTCCAGCAAGGCTGCAGTGCAGGTCAGAGCTGGGAACAGTACATAAAGGGCTTTCTCTGCATAACAGGTCAGGTCATGCTGCTGGTTAAATGCAGCCTGTGAAGGTGTCATAACTCTCTACAGCCAGAGTGTTATGTCTCTGGTATGAGAGCAGGGTTGTGCGAGACTGGATTAAGGTGAATTTATTCCCCCTTCCTTCTTTCAGCGTAGATTTATCTCTGTTGATTTGAGCTGTGATGAACTTTTTTGTGGTAGGCAAAGGTCTTATTCTTGTACTGACAGAGGGACTTGTACTTCTGCCGAAATACTTCCTTCATGCTATTCACAGGAGATTCCATGATTTTTCTGTATGGGTGGCCAGGAAAAGAGTTTCTTGTAGCTGCGATGGTCTCTGCCAAGGCTACAGCTGCCAAGATCCCTCTTTTGCTGCTTGCTTCTCCCAGGGCAGTCTGGGGGATGCTAGGGGCCATCTGGGCAGATCATCTCTGTTGGACAATCCCTGGAGCATCCAGCTTTGAGGTGGCCCAGAGGCTGGATACCTCCTGGGGTCTGCAGGCTGGAGGCGGGGGTGACAGCTGAAGGAGATGCTTTGGTGCAGGGCACTGTGAGTGTGTGCCATGGGGGCAGCTCAGCAGAGCTTCAGGGGTGATTTTGGGGTGGGAAGCTGCTGGGACCCCCATAACAAGGGCTCTCTGCCATGCACAGCTGCGAGAGAAGCAGCCAGCAGGAGGAAGGCACTGCTTCATTTCTGAGAAGCACTGAGCAGAGAAGGGAAGAAGGCAGTGAAGAGTGTGGGTGGGAACCAACCCCCCACCCTTCTCCTTGTTTGCCTTTTAACAATCAGTATTTACAGCAAAGTTTGACCCCTCCCTGCAGCCACACGTTTCTACATGAGATAGTTTTCCCAAGAAAAGATGGCAAAACATCAGCAGTAAAATAATATTTATAGAGCTTTGTATTTGTGCGAGTGACTGTGGTTTTCTAGGTAAATAGTAGCTGGATTATTCAAAATACTCTGTATGTCAGTCAAAATCCCTGTGTCGTGTGGAATATTTCCCACACAGTTTCACAGAGAGCCTCTTTTAGCTGCTGGTGGTAAACCTGTAATGCTATGGTAGGTTTTGAATAGCTTGCAAAGGTCCCCGATTGATTTTTACACGTTTATTTCCACAGCAAAAGCGTTTTACATACTGAGGTGTGGGAAGGAAAGGGGAAAAAAAATAATCACAGGATGTTGAATGTGTTTCAAAACCTGTGCCTAAATGTCTGCCCTTAAAAGGCTCTCGGAGTGGGGGTGGTTGGAGTGATTACGTTAGCAGTCCTGGAGGAGAGCTGAGAATTTTGTGCTTCTTGAGCAAGGGAGCACCTCAGAGAAGAGGAGATCTGCACAACGAGACAAACCCCCCGCTGAACTGCATGCTGGCTCCTGCAGTAGGGATGGATGGGTGGACCGTGCTGGCTCCTCACTCCCCACCTGGCTGGGGTGTCCCTGCTGTACCCTGCTTGTGTGATGCGTCAGAGGGGAGGAGGCACCTGATGTGACAGCTGTGGTGGTTATGACCCAAAGCCATGCCCCAGAAATGGTCCTTCCTGTTTAAATGTTGAACATCTGCAGAGGTTTGATGAAGTTTAAGGGGATGGTTTTGCTTTTTACGTGGCAGACATCATAACTGGGGATATTTCCTCCCCTACCTCATAGCAGCTTGTCTAAGGGCTGCAGCCCAGCCTAGCTCTTCCAGAGGTTCTGAGTAAACAAATAAGCAAGGATTCTATTTAATAATAATAATAAAAAAAAGACTAGCGATTAAAAAAGACATCTCGCGTTGTACAAACAGGAAGGATTGTAAAACACTTTGCAGGGAGTCGGTGGAAATGCATTCAGCCTAGTTTATAATCACAGCACAATGAAATACCCTGAACATAAATAGCAAGAAATCAATTTTCTTTAGAAAAAGTAAAATAAAGAACATTAAATGATCATTTGACTAGATAACTGCGGTTTACTCGGTGGTATAACTGTCAGCTTGCCTGTGCACAAGAATGGAATTAATGCAGAGGGGGTATGGTTTAGATGTCTCCTTCTTTACAGTGACAATAACTCCCTTGTTTCTCTAGTGAGTAGATGTTTATATTCTAATTTTGTCTCTGCAGGCTACACAGAGCCTTAAACTCGCACAAGGGATTTGTGAGCAGCTTGCTTGTTGAGAACAAATCCTCGTCGAAAGGAACGCATGACTTGCTGACCCTGGGTTCACAGAGCCTTCATCCTGACGCTTCCGCACCGCTGAGGAGTTGGCTGCTCCAAAAACAGAAGTCCCCAGATTAGAATGGAAGCTCCAACAAAGGACCTGTATGGTTTACAAATACGCATCGATTAGGGGACTTTGGGAGAGCTTTGTAAGAACAATGGCATTAGGAAAAGCAAATGTTTCACGGACAAGGAACCAACTGAGGTCAAAGCTGATAAAAAAAAAAACAACAGGCTTCTAAAAATGTGGGATTTCTTATTTTGCATTTTGGCTAAAACCCTGCACTCTTTCTGCATAGCTGCAGGTTGGCTTTTGGCCCTGGTCGTGTTGCTGATGCTCTGCCCGTTGGAAGGGATGCTCATCCTCGTGCAGAGCCACACTGTGGAAATGCACTCCTGCCCCACCAAACACAGTGTTTGTGCACACGGGTAGCTGTGGCACGGATGTCAGTGCCTTTTGTGTGTGTGCATGAAAATCAGATTAACTATTTATTTTACAACATATACATAATAAACTTCCATATACTTTTCACATGCTCGGGGAACATCTGTGTGGGTAGCAGTAATATTCCTTAACCAAGTGACAGCCTTGGTTCCAAGGTTATAACTCCCGTATATCGTACCTGCTTGCCTGTGAAGATGTTTATATCAGGAGAAGCTGGAAAACTGAGAACCTGTTTTGCTTACCCCATAATCTGCAGAGTTCGCTTTGATGATAGGATGTCATAATTGCTCCGGGTGCCAGTCAAAACAAAGCCCTCGCACCGTACACAAGCAGCTCTTGTTTGGATGGTTTTGGCATTTTGAAATGCGGAATAAAATCCAAGACAGATATTATTTCCCTTCCTGTAGCTGAATAAGGATAAGGAGGAAAGTGTGAAGAATTTTTAAGCTTGAGGTAATGGAGGCTTTGATCCCCTTAACACTGAGCTGCTGTGACTCGGCGCTGTATCACGGGCAGTTTAAAAGGAAAAGCAGCAAACGAAAAATTAGAAACCTTTCAAACTGTCATCTTCTGCTGAAAGGGGATTCTTCAGATGTCAGCAATGAAATCTGATGGAAAACATTGCTTTTATGTTCCGAAGCTTCCAGAGAGAGAGCACAATTTAAGTGCATGTTTATTTTCATATATTTTTTTCCTACTTACCCCTTTAACCTATTAATAGGGTATTTTTTGCCAGCTATCAGGTGTCTGCTTTAATGGTGCCGTTGAGTGATGTCACTGAAACTACAGCCATGAAACTTACGTGCACCCATTGATATTCATCTGGACAGAAGGGAGTTACATTTCTATTGAAGCTTGGATGGATGGACAAAACAAGGTATTCCCTGGAATTATCCCTCACAAAAACACAGCAGCCAATAGAGTGAATTATCGTGCCACTTATGCTTGCTCTAGGTCAAGTTTGCTGAAGTAGCTGAATGTTGTCTGTCCCTGTATTGCAGCTGGAGTCAGCTGGGTGGGCCTGAGATGGCCCTTGGGCTAAAAAGCGAGCTGAAGGCTTCTGATTTGGGGTTTCATTTAGGATCTGGGGGAAGAAGGTGTGGAGATGTACAGCCGAGAGCTCTCAGGTGCTGATTTGCCGCATAGCCAAAATCCCACAGCACTGCTCGTGGGCCATCTCCAGTAGTGATGGGAGAGGACTGAGTGGAAGATGATCTTGGTCTTTACGTAGCCTTTCTGTGTTGCCTTGCTGCAGCTTTCCCCCACCAGAAGCTGAAGGTTACATGGCATTCCTTGAGAACAAGTTGCCTCCTTTGTTCTTTTTTGTCTATAAAATGGGAATAGCTTTCCATTTCCTGAATGGTTTTGAGGTCTCAGGATGAAAAGGCTTCATAGTTACCACCAGTAGCTTTCAGTGAGCATTTTAGACCTTGCTGAGTCCAAGCCATCCAATCTCTTGTTCTTGGGTTCTGTAATTGCTGAGAACTCAGCTTTTAGGCTGAGATATGAAGTTTTTCATCTAACTAAGAACCTGAACTGAGGTTATCTGCGGTCTCAGTGAAGACACAACGAAGTTTCCACAACATCCTGAAGTGCCTTGGGAGAGCTCATCACATCCCTGCAGCACCATTTGCTATCAAGCTGCAATTAGCCTGCATTAATGAAAGGACAGCACCCACCACAGGAGCATCACCCCCAGCAGCTCGTGCAGTGCTTTCTGGTGCCCACTTAAGCACCGCTGCACCCAGAGATGTGCAGGTTGCATTGTAACGCAGATTGCTCTAGCTGGAGCTTGGTAGTACAGCAAAAGAGATGCAATTGCAAGCTTATTTAACAATGTGAGCAGAGGGCAAATCCCAGGAGCTGTTCCACATATCAGCACTGTTCTTTTGTCTGTTTTCCTTTGGGAGCATTGTCAGCTCCAGCTCTCCTTTTTTTTTCCCCTGGAGCTGCAGATTGGGTTTCAAGCAGACAACGGCTCTATTTTGGGGACAGAGGTGCCCAGCTGGTTGAAGGTGTGTGCAGGAAGCAGATGTAGCGGGGCTGCTCAGGACCGGGTGCTGCACAGCAGGCTGCTGCTGCCTCCTGATCCAGGCTGGGGTGAGGAAAGGTCGGGGAGGATCTCGTTGTTCCCAGTGTCTGTCAGTAAGTAATCACGCAGATAAACATCTCACCACTCCCTCAGCCCAACAAAATTTTTCTCCATCTATATATCCATATAGCATTACAATACATGCCTCAGGGCATCTCTAGTCCTTATCTAAACAAAAGTCTTCTCTGAAAACCTTAGTCATGCATGTTGTGGCATGAAATCACCCTTTCAGCAGAAAAACGGTAATTTTGCAGCTGGAGTCGAAGGAGGGCTGGCTTGGTGTACAAAACTGATCCAATCAGCCTCAGTAATTTGGGAGCAATTCACATGTCAGTCTATAAGGTTATTTATTCAAAGCGGGTATAAGTTCCACCGGATTTCTTTCCTTTTGGGTCCTGATCCCACATAGCACTAGCCACCTTCCACTTGGAAGGCTACAGAGAAATAAAAGACACAAGAAGTTAAATGGGAATGACCTGCAAATGTAACCCTATGGCACTGGGACACTGTACAGCGATTAAATCAAGGAGGGGAGAGGAGTGCTCTGACCTGCCAATACCTCCAAGCATTCCACTGAGCCTGGGAGTGTTCTGGGAGTGCAGCCCTGTGTCTCCCACCTGGCCCCAGCTGCAGGGTGAATGTGCATCCCTGCACCCTGTGGCCTTTCCATAGAATCATAGAGTCATTCAGGTCAGAATAGACCACCGAGACCCTCCAGTTCAACCCCGACCCACCCCACCTCCCCCACTGACTGTGTCCCTCGGTCTCCACACTTCTTGAACACCTTCAGGGATGATGACCCCACCACCTCCCTGGGCAGCCTGTGCCACTGCCTGACCACTCTTTTGGAGAAGAAAGTCGTGAGGATATTATCCTACTACCCTGGTTTCCTGCTGACGGCAGGTGCTGTGGGTTCAGGGAGGGGAGGGAGCAGCATGCTGTGCTGGGTAGTGTCTGCATGGTGCTGGGTGGGCCTAGTGGATGCATACAGGTGAGTGGGTGCAGCTGACTCCTGGGAAATCTGTGTGAGAATCTCCTTTGCCAGAAGGAGAAACCTCTGTGCAGTCCTCGGGTTGTGTAGTGTTAGCTCACGTGGTTGGCATTGGAAGGAATCCTGAAACAGTCCTTAAAAGTAATTGCGGGTAATGGTCCCTTTCCTTGTTTTCCTGCCTTACCGATGATCTATTTGCCCTTTTTAGTTCAGGCACGGTGTGGGGTGAGCTGAGCCATCCCTACAGCAGGCAGCTCCTGCTCCCAGCCCCACTGCCCTGCTCAGCCATCAGCCTCCCAGCATCGCACCTCAGCCCCATGCCATGAGGGGCTGTGGGACCGAGGAGGGGCCAGGAAACCCAGCCAGGAAGAGGAGGAAACCAATGCATGCATCGTGCCATGCCTTTGGCACTTGTTTCCTCCTCCTGACATTGTGCAGCGTGCACTGTTCTGTGCAGGAGATGCGATGGGGTTGGCTCCCTCCCTGCTGCAGACAGGTGGTGACCCATAAGCCTTGATTTCTTCTCTTAATTAGGGTGTCTCTGTGTAAACCTCCAAGATTGCCTTTAAAATGCTGCTGATCATTAAGAAGTGCACTCTGCTTGCAATACATTTTCATGGCACTACTGCTGCCTTCTTGGAGAGGAGGAAAGCAAGCTCTAACAGTTCTCCTCTAGTCTTTAGATTTTAAGCACTGCCAGGTTCTCTCCGCTTTAGCTTTGAATGTTTACATTTAGATGTTTACATTATTGCCGGGGATCCAATTTCTCCTTTCTTCTGCTCCCCTTGCACCCCCTGTAGGCTGTCCCCCACTGCAGGGGGTTTGAAATGCTGTTAATACCTCTCGCTTTGCTGTTTATGATGCTGGGCAGTGGTGCATTCCGATTATCACAGCACGAGTAAAATAATACCCACTTCTTCACTTACATCCTATTACTGCACCTTGGAGGGCCCTGTCACTTAGATTGCTCAGGGGAATGTCAATGACATGCAGCCCTTTGATTTGAAATACAAACTGGTGTGCAGCAATCTGAAAGGTACCCCAGTTTCTTTGGAAATGGCCAGAGTGTGTCAGTGTTCTTTAATTGCCACGCTCCATCAGGCCGTGATTTTTATCTTATTTTTTCATCTAGCTTCTATTCCCCAAGCCGATGGGAAGATGGTGATTTATTTTGGACATCTGGTAACTTCTGAGCTGTTTGGGGAACAAAGCGAGGGAGCTGCATTGCTAGTGGGAATATCTGGGGGCTGGAACTTGATGATCCTTGAGGTCCCTTGCAATCCAAGCTGCTCTATGGTTCTGTGATTGTAAATCTGAGCTCTCCCCACAACAGGGCAATGTGAGAGACACCCAGTTTTACTGCAGCCCCTCTCTTTTGTATGGTTTTTGCATGCAAATTTAAAAGTACACCCAGTCACGTTGTTATTAACTGCCTTTATAGATATTTATCTTGTTTAAGATAAGATAGCCTTTCCCAGGAGAGCAAGGACTATCAGCTCCATTGCTCCGCTGTGCTCAGCACGGAGAGCAGTGGTGGCAGTGGGGGCCGGTGGGGTTCCCCTCCCACCACCACTGTGACACTTCTGTTCTCAGCTCTGTACTCTCAGTTCTCCTCCCCACCACCCCCAGCTGCCGCCGGTGCTGACGGCTGCTGCATGCTTTCCTCGCAGCTGAAGCAAACCCTGCTGCATTTCTGCTTCCTCCTGCAGGACAGATTTACTCACTGTGGTGACCCTGTGGTTGCCACATGTTAGTTATGTTAAAGGCACGGCTCCTGATCTAATGAAACAGAAATCCATCAGATGCAGATAAACATTCTATTCTTCTCCTAGTTTCAAGAACGCATCCTGTTCTCCCCCTTGCTGGTTCCGTGATCGAAGTCAGCCTGTTGGAAAAGAGCTCTCATGCAGTGTGTCAGGGTGGGCTCTAAAATACATACACCCAGTCTGGGTTTCAGAAGTTTGCAATGGGCTGGAGCACAAAGGGGTGCTCCTGTTTGAAGAAGAAGGAGAGGTACTTGTGCATGGAGTAAGAGCTGGTAGCTGGGGCTCCTGACACCACAAGGTGCTCTCGGATGCCGGCGTATGATGCCATTAAACATAGCCAGAGGTGCAGACATCTGCTCTGAAGCTGAAGAAAGAACTATAGCTTAGGGGAGTAGGGGTTTTTGAGGGAAAAAGTAGTATTTCAGACAGTTTGTAAGTGCATTAAATGTTAATCCTCACAAAGTGGTTAAGCAGCAGCAAATGTTGACTTATTTCAGGCACAAAACAAGCAGGCTGGTGTATCAGAGTAACGGGGGACCTGAAGAAGTCTGTTCTGCTTTGGGGTTTGCAGATTTGGCATTGCATAGCAGAAAGCTGAAGAGCGCAGAGGCAGGAAGAGGATTGCTGTGGTGCTGCAATGGAAGGATCCCTGGTGCCGGGCTCTGGCCATGGCTGCGGAGCTGGGAAGGGGCTGGGGGTGCCGATCCCTCTGCTGCCGTAAGTCCCACAGCCAACACACTCAGATCACGTCGTATCTGGGCTCCGGCATCGTGTTGAGTCAGAGATGACAGCAGCAGATCCACTTCATGAGTCATCTGCTTAATCCCTCTCCAGACAGAGGGCTCTTCCTTTTGTTATTAGTCAGTGTGTCAGCGCACTGCCTTGCTGTTAGATGTGCTGGTTGTTGTTTTCTTGTTGCCTAAATGAGGTCATTTTTTACTGTGCTTTTGACTCTGTGGCAGTGGCATTTCCAGCCACGGTGAGGATTTCTGCCTCTGTAGGTTAGCCAGGTTCATGCCATGCTCCAGCAGACTGCTTCCCCTCCTGGAGGGAGAGCTGGCAAGGAGGTCTCCCACGAAGGAACCGATCAAATCCATTGAGAATGGTAAGAGATGTCTGTGAGCTTTGCAATGTGTTGGGCTGCGCCTTACAAATAACGCACGATCTGTTGCTTTTGTGGCAGGGCAACGTAAGCCAAAGTCAGACCGTTCTCTGGCGGTCGGTAGGGCTGTGACCCAGGGAAGCTGTTCCAGTAGCTGTGAGAGCTGTGTGAAATTTCTGTCCTGAAATCCCATACCCTGTGAGATGCTCCGGGCTTTGCTGCCAGCCTGAAACCTGAGTTCGGCCTGCGGAGGTCTATGAAACTTTCAGGAGAAGCGCAGGCAGTTTTTGTTTCAGCAGAGTTTTGCAGCGGTGCAGTAGGTTCAGTTAAGTGCTGAATATGTGGAAATGAACTCCTTTCCTTCCATGCAAATGTTAATTTAGTTCGCTTTGTTTAGCTGCGATGGCAACACAGTTTTTGGAAGTGTTTTGTGTGCGTGAGTCATCAATATCTGAGTGATGTTTCTATTGTGCTCATATGCCAATGGTCCTAAAAAGCATCAGCAATTCATCTGTTCCAGCTGGGACAAGAAAGGCTGACAAACTGCAGTGCCGCATCTAAAAGCGACTAAAAATGGAATCCTAGGGTATGTTTATTGCATTTTCGTGACTGCGGTGGTTAGGGACCGATTCCCCAGCACGTGGCAGTGCTTGGGATGGCTGCTGTGGGCTGTCTGTCTCAGCTGTGGGGTGGATATGTGCTGCTCCAAAGGCTGTGCTGCAGGACCGGCCTGAGGACTGTGTCCTGCTGTAGGGGGCTGGCAGCTGCTGGCTGCGTGCACAGTGATGTCGGCTGCTTTAGCAATAGGGGTCAGTACCTTAGCTTAGGGACCAGTATATTAGTTTAGCAAAAGGAATCGACGAGTGCTAGTTCTGAAACTTTCCAGGTTAGCTTTCCTTGGTGTGTGAACAGCCTTAATTTTCTCAACGATCCTGCTTTGCGGGAGCACTGGAGTCACAACAAACGGCTTCTATCTCTGCATCCACCAGGTGCAAGGACTTTTCCCTTGCATTTCACATGCATTGTTTTGGGTTATAGGGCGCTAAGATAGAAAGTTGCTCACGTTATGGCATAACAAGAAATGGAAATTTGCCAAACTGGGGAAAACAGACAAAGGTCAGCCAGAAGTCACTGTCATGAAGCTGATGATGGAAAACTGGGGAGGAAGTAAGTGGTCTGCGACCACCAGAGTCCCCACTACGCATGCCCAGAAGGACATTAGCATATATTAATGGGTTATTGGGAGATGATGAATATGCATATCAGTGTATTGCATATGTAAGTCTTGCCTGTTAAAACATAAAACTTGAACTCTGAGGGCACGTTCATGGTGCGTATCATGAGGAATTAAGTGACGTTGGCTTTCTAACACCACACTGGGGTTAGAGGGTTCTCTTCCCGGATTTCGGATGGCAGTAGCACTCACACCTGCAGGCTGAGGTGTTGAGTGAGGAATCCTCAGGATGGAAGTTCTGTCCACCACTACGCACAGTGCTCTGCCCACCATGGGTTGGGTTGCTATTGCAATTTTCACCATTTGTTTTCAACACAGTCATCCTGGGGAGCAGCGATGCCCTGCCTGGTATCCTACACTGGTGCCAGTGCTGCCCAGCACCTGTTGCAGCTGAGCTGAGCTGCCTGCAATTGGTCCAGAGGGAAAGGAGCAGTAAGAACTCTCTGCCCCACACCTTTCCCAGGGAGGTGTGCCCTGGCTGGCCTCTCGTCATCAGCTCCTCCCGCTGACAGGGAAGGAGATTGAGACAGAAAGGTTTTTAAGGTCAGCACCATCTATTCAAAGCAAGACTAGAAGGCCTGACCTTTTTCAAATGGTAAGTGTTGTCAGTGCTCCCATTGGGATTTTTCCCCAGGTGACTGCTTAAATGTCACTAGCGGTAAACCAGGGGACTGGAACCACCATGAACTCCTTTGTTTCCTTCATGAGACATCACTGAGGGCTTCTAATGAGATTATGTATTTTCCTAAAGTTGAAAACATACTGGAGAGGGGGAATATAAATACATTCTTCCTATCGTATCCATTTTGTGCCAACAAAGTTTGCGACGTTGTCTGTCTTTAGCAATGCAAAAGAGACATCTTGTATGGCTGCAATTAACGCTCCGGCAATAACTCAGTGGCGTACATTCCCTGTGTTTATTGATTAGTGAACAAGCCCCCTGGGGTTTACATGGCTTCCAACACATTTGGTTCCAGCTGAATACCTGCAGCGTGCATTGATCTAAGCATGCGATTTCCCCTCAATATCAGCCTTCCTCTCCTACTGCATCGCAGCTGCATGTGCTCATGTAGCTGTGCAAAACCGAGTGGCTGAAAATGAAAAATGGCCATGTGAAAAATGAAAGGGCACCTGTTCCAGTCTCTGCTGGCATCCACGAGCCCTCTGTCATGTCGAAGTTACACCTGCATAATTCACTTCCCTGCAATAGAGTGACTCCTGATTTCTATTTGGGTGTGAGGAGAAGCTCAGGTCCCTCGGGGGCAATGGCAGCTCAGTGCTTCAAAGCATCAGGTCCAGAAAAGGACCTGATAGCAAAGTTCAAAGCGAATGGATACTCACTTCTTTGCAGCTTTGGTTTTCTTTGTGAACGTACCTACAGATCGCTGCACTGGCATTTCCAGTATAGGTGTGGCTGCAGTCATTCCTGCTCATTCTTTTGAAGGTACACATGACTACAAAAGAGCAGGATATGAAAGCCAATGAACGTGTCTGAATGGACACGCAGTGTCCAGCTGAAGGTGGAGGGTGATGAGCAGTGGGAGCAGCTGCTCAGAAGGATGAGGGCTTCAGCTGGGTGAGAGCTGGGAGGTGCACCCTGCTGTGGATGTACGTGTGGCAGGGAATATCCGGGGTGGGGATGAGAGGACAAAAAGGATGGCTGCCAAGGAGGAGGAAGGCTGTAGGAAGAGGGTGCTGCAGCTGTGGGAGTAATGAGCTGCTGCTGTCAGATCCTCGGCCTCTGAGCTATTTAAAAGTTGATATTGGAGTATTGAATGGCGTGTGGCAAGGAGGATGGAGATGCGGGTGAGTTTTCAAGCCGGAGTTATGGTGCAGGTTAATTCTGCAGTTCTATTCATAGCTGCATGGTAGAAGAGCATAGGCTGCGTGTGGAGGAGTGAGAAGAAGCTGATAAGCAAATTAGCAAGCATTAATGCATCCGTGATGGAGAATGTCTTCTCACAGCTGCATGTTGTGCTGCTCCTAACCAAGGATAAAGCACTGGGCATGGTGCTGCCTCTGCTTTCAGCTGCCAGGGCCTCAACCAATCCTTGCTTGGAAGGGTCACACTGTGAGGACTCCTGAAAACAGACTGCGTGGGTCCCAGCAACTCCAGGGCCATTCCTTCAGGGCTCTGGTGCCTGTGCTCTGCTTGCTGTTGCCAGCAGGGATGATCCACTTGCTTAGCAAGGTCTCTCCCAACCCTGCCTTCATACAGCTTGAACAGAGCTCTTCTCTCTGTACCCGTGGAAGCATGGTATCTCCATGACTTCTTTCTGCAAAGATCTGAAGAAGTGTTCCTTCCTAACATTCCTGCCTTCTGCCAACATTTACCCAATCTCTCATGGCAGCAATAGTAAAGAAGGCCGTGGCAGGTCTGAGGGACATGCACAGCAAGAGTGCAGAGAGTGAGGAGGGCTTTGCCCCAAGCCCAGCCAGCCCTTCTTGCTCTGAGCAGCTCCAGTTGTTGCTTTGGATTGCAGACTAAGAGGCTGTCTCCAAGGTTCATTAGGCTCTCGCCTATTAAGGGCTTTAAAAACTCAGGTCAGGACCTTGAAACAGATCTGCAGTCTGCGAGGGAGCAGAGATGTGTGCTATCTGCACAGCGAGGAGAGCAGTTCTGGGTCAGCTCTGCATGGATGGGTGCATGCAGCACAGCAGAGGGAACTGACTGAGGGCATGGAGGTCTGCTAGCCTGGGGCAGGGGGGAGCAAACTGCCCTTAGCCTTGCTTGTGTACGGGGCTACAGGAACACGTGGGAGGATGCTCTGCCACTGCCCACGCTGTGCTTTGTCAGCTGCATTTCCAGGGCTGTCAAGGCAGAGTCGTTGCAATTACAGAAGTGTTTTATTTTCTTGTCTGAAGGTTGCACATGTTTATTTTCACTCAGGCCGTGCTGTCCCTGGAAAGTTGCTGCTAAGAACCAAGACAGTTCCTGATATCCGAATGCTGCCTTTCTGCTCTCGTGTTTCCTTATGTATTCCCATAGGCCATGTGAACAGCAAACTCTGCTCCTCAAAGCCTTGGAAAGGAAGCCCAACAGAAACCAATCTCAGCTTTGACCAGAAAGATTTCAAGGTGAATCCCAAATACCACTGGAAGATGCATCTGTGTCCAAAAGCATCCTTTGCACTGCTCACTCACTGCACTGCACTGCTGGCTCCCAGTGGTCCCACAAGGAGGGCTGCCTGCTCTCTGGTGCAGCAGAGGCTCCAACAAGCTGTCTTGCAGCTTGCAGAACCCACCACAGCTCAGAGGAAGCCCCAGGCACTGCCCGCCGCCATCCTCTCCTGCAGCCACGCAGCCGCTCCCTTCCCAGTGAGTGCAGGATTTCCACCAGTGCTCTGATGTCTGGATGGAAACTGGGACTGCAGCTCATGCATATACAGACGGAGCTGCTGGACCAGTCATTCTTCTGTCTTCTTTTTCTACTTCTAAGATGTAGCGCTGAGTTGAATCTCTGAAAATGGAAGGTCCGGGCCTCAGGAGCAGGGTGGTGATTTGGAATGTGTGTGGCTCTCCCCTCGCTGCAGAGGAGGAAGGGGCTTTGTCCTTCGGGGGGAAATTCCAGTTTGGGGTAATGCAAATGCAAACACCATGTGTGTCTTTTTTCATTCAAATTACATACAAAAAAATTTTGATACGAGTCATGAGCAAAGGCAGAACAGAGCCTAGAGTCTTTAATCTTTAAAATCTATTTTACATGATTAAAAGGATCCTGCCTGGAGAAAAGCAAGACTGGCTATTTATATCTCCATTCTTCTCCCCCCCCCCCCCCCCCTCTTTTTTCCTCAGAAAATACTGTGCAGTCTTTCACATCTGAAAGACCACGGCTGGCTGCCATTAATTTTAATGCTAAATCCTCATCAGCATTTCAAAACATTATGAAAATGTCGAAGAAACTGTCTTCTAGTAGCTTGAAAATATCGCAGGCAGCAACCTAAATAATACTTTAAGTGCCCTGGTAAGTACAAGAGCACATGCTGGAAAGGAAAAGAGAAAAAGAAAAGGCTTTAGACCACCACGCAAACATCACTTCTACAAAGCAGGCGTAAATGGATTGCAGGATTTCATGGATGCTGAGAGTTTGAATTACTGACTGCACCTCTCTTAGAGAGAACGTGGCTTTTTTTTTTTTAGGGAACGCATCAAATATTGAATGCTGCTGTTTGCTGTGCAATCCGCTCTGTGGACAAGTGCATAAATAACCTTACGTGTAGGGTCCTGTTTTGGCCAGCAAATGCAATTAAAGGAATGGAATATGTCACGGACTGTAATATTAGTGCTCTATCCTGCTGCATTTGCAAAGATGATGGATGCCAATTAAACTGAAATCAATGGCCACGGGCTAAGCAAATGATGACTCTGATCAAAGCAGTCCTCCTTAGCAAAGCAGTAAATCGGTTCCTAAACTGAAATACACGTTCTTCATGGCTCTGCTGAAAATTAAGCACGTGCTTAAGAAACTTCCTGTTTAGGGAAGGGTTGGAAAATGCATTTTGGGGTTTAGTTTTTAACTGGGAGTATCCATGCTTACCTGGCGTGGATGGCATTTATAGGGACAGTGACACACGCCAAATGTCAGTGGGGTTTCAGGACACGCTCTTGCTGTCTCATGCTGGGTTGATATTTATAGCACTCCAGCAGGATGGGGAACTGTACCAGGATTTCAGAAGCGTGTGCTATTTCTGCTTTCTTTCAGGATGAGGCTTTTCCTGAAGTTTGCCCTTCGATGGGGCAGAGTACAGGGGAGTAGAGCGCTCCTCCTCCTCTCCCCCCTTGGCAGTATGTGGGATGCTGCCACGTGGGGTGATTCTCATACGGTCAGTTTTGCAGCAGGGATTTCCTTCACCTTGAGAACCAGTTTTTGAGTAACTCCAAGCCAAGAATTCAAGTGCTTTATTTTTTTAACATTTTTTTTTTTATCCTTTTCTTCGTGAAAGAGATTTGGAAACCTACAGCTCCACTTCGGAAATAATTTGAAAATAATTAAAATAATGATGAAATTCTCCAAGGGGGAAAAAAGCTGACTGTTTTTCCCAGCACTAAGTGGGACAATTTCCATCTCCATGCAAATGCCATTAAAAGCTCGACTTTGCTGGGAAATCTCAGGCTTTGCTGGAAAAACGTACCGTCAAAGGCTGAGATGGGAAACTTTCAGCCCCTGTGCTGCTTTCTCTCTTTTTGATTAAATACCAGGTTGAAGTATCATCAACAGCGTGGATTCTGAAGAATACATGAGAATGCACTTGAGGTTAGAAAGCTTGTCTTTTATTCAGTGTTTTTTTAAAAAAGCCACTAGACTGTTCTTGAAATGAATCACTGAGAGGGTGAGATGGAGGCTGGAGGTGCATGCTATGTTTTCATCGCCAGCTCCTCGCAGCCCAGGTATGCTGTCAAGCCTCACCTCCGAGAACCACTTCTCTTCCTGCATGGCTCTCTTTGGTGGCATCATTAACGTTGATGGCTATAATTGACTACAAAGAGCAGACCTTTAGTCCCCGCCTGATCTTTAGGAGTGTTTATACACTGCGAGCCTGACCACACAGCAGACTAATGAGCATTACACTTGACAAATATTGTCATGCCTAAACAGGAGATAACGCTTCTGCTAAGACAAGCAGCGGGCCTGGGGGCACTTCATGCTCAAATAGGAAAGTTAGGAACCAATATTCTCTTCTGCTCTCTGGGTCTGACCCAGATCCCCAGTGCCAGTGAAGGCTTTCAGCTGTGAGCTTTGCATCTTGAAGAAGAAGCCCTTAAGCATGTAGCACAACCAAACAGCAGAAAGGCATCATGAGGCGAAATAGTGTAATGATAAATCCCTCCATAATAACAGACTGTATAGTAACTGCTGAGCCATGGCCTGAAGCACTGATTGAGCACCTTGATTGCCCGGGAAAGGACCCGGTCAGCCCTGAGAGCACAGGTGAAGGTAATTCAACTGCGTGACTGGAAGATGTGGGGCCTGGCTGCACCCGTCTTGGACTTCATTGAAGGGCTGGCTGCCATGGGGGAAGAGTCTCTGGTTGGAGGCCCTTCTGTTGTGGAGTCCTTCCTGCAAGCCTGGGTCTTCAGAGATGGGTGAGCACTTTTCCCTTGTAACACCTTCCTGTCATGCTAGTCCCTTCGGCATTACAGCTCCTGTATTGCCATTCCACCATGTTGATCTTTCTGACTGTTACACAGGTGGTGTAAACTGATTTCTAAGTAGGATTTTTAAATACTGCTCTAGTAGCTGGACAAGGTGCCAATTTGAGATTAAAAGCCAGGTTCTGCCTACCTCTAGATTTAGATGTTTGGAGTCCTGAGACAGGCTGGATATTGCTCCAGATCATGTCAGTGCAAAGCATGACGAGCAACTTGGAAGAAATGAGAGCCTGCAATATGGTTGAGGCAGCCATGCGAAGCTCAGTGTGGCTGTGTGTGTTCTGCACGTAGACTGCTGGGGAGGATCCCCCACTGTCTGACACCAGGGCTGGAGGGAGATCCTGGAAAACCTCAGTATTAGTGTGGGGAACAAGGGTGACCATACTGCCATGAGTGCCTGCTCCTGTTGACAGGAGATGACTGACTGGGATACACATCTGAGGCCAAGTTGAGCTGAGCTGCTGAAACGAGTGGACTTCGGGTGAAGTCAGATCTGAACACAGCCCAGAGCATTTTGTCCTTTTCCTGCAGGTGCTCACCGTACCTATTAATGTCCCCCAAGCCCTCAAAACGCATCCAGAGGTGAGCAGCACAGCAATAGATCTGTGACCTTTTAGGATGGCTGTGATGCATGATGTTGGCTATCAGCAAGGTCCCAGGGAGAACTACAGCAGATGTGTGCTGTTCTGCCTCCTCTGCAGGGAGGCTTTGAGCTGCCAGGGCAGTGTTTTATGTAACTATCACCTAGCTGCTTTCACCTGTGTGCTGTTAAACTGTTAATATATCAGGGGAAACTGCTCCAGGAGAGTGCACCAGGGCTGCCTAAATGAGGTAGTGGTGTTATCCTCAGTAAAAATATTATTATTGTTGTTAAATGTTCCCACCAGATAGTTGGACAGCTTGCATTACAGCAGCAAAGCTAACATTTCATTATAGGAAGATATATATTCATAATGGATTGCAATTTACCAAAATACACAGAGGGCCCCAGATTTGTCAGTGTGCATTTGCTCTGCAAGAAATACATCTCACTAAAAAACAGATGTCAAAATTAACAGTAGAGCTTCTGCAGCACAGGGAAGAAAGCTGACATTTCAGAACTGGCAGTCCAGCTGTGCTAACGGCATCAGGGAGTCTTTGTGCTATTAAGTACCAGCTTTAGCAGTGGAATTGCATTAGGAGTTTCTTTAAATTGTAAGTGGTGGGAAATCACCGCGCTGTGTTGGGGACAACAATTGCAATCAGGTGAGATCCTGGGTCCTTCTCCGCCCTCCACTTTTCTTCTCTTTTTATTCATTTGCTGTTCTCCCCTGTGGCAGAATTGCCATTGGTTGTAAGAACAGCTTTGGCTCTGAGGGAATAGCAGGGGATCGCTGGCAGGTCATGTTTTGCAGAGGGGTGTGGGAGATGGGACTCAAAGCTCCTGTAAGCGTCTGAGTAACCATTCCGAAACACAAAGCGTTGGTTAATCCCTGCCTGCGTTCTGGTGTGCTTCATCTTCCTGGTAATTTCACCATAGGGTGTGGAGGCAGGAGGGCCCACTTGGGAAAGCCTGTGGGAGTTGGGCACGGTGCTGCCATGCAGGGCTGGAGAGAGGGAGGTTCCTGAACTCGAGAGAATCTCTGCTCTGCTTCACACGTGACTGCTCGAGCAGTGTGCACAAAGTGCCCTTTGAAATAGCAGCTGTCTGTCTTATCTTCCTCTGAAAGATAAGTAATTATGAGTGTGTTATAATGATTTCTTTAAAAAAAAAACAAAAAAAACCCTCTAAACAGCAATTGCTTTTTGGTGCAGGAGGTATTTAAACAGCAGTACCTTGAATTGATTAAAAAGAGCTGCAGCGATAACGCAGTTGTGGAGCTCATGATTTGCTCTGGTGATGAAAGGCTGGAGGGGTTTCTGATGGGGACCACACGCTGCACCCGTGGCTCTGAGATGGCGTTCACAGCACAAAGAAGTCTGTGCTGGTTAAAAAAACAAACAAAGCAAAACAAACAAATCTGTTTGTTGCTGGGGGCAGCTGGGATCACTGCTAGGCTGGTTGTAGTGATGTGTGTTTGCTCCATGATGGTGTGTGTGTGTGGGGGGGGGGGGGGCAGTTGGTTGTGCTGGGGTGCCCCATAGGAGAGCCTGCTTCTCACAGATACTCTGCATCTTCTGTGCATTCATGTTGACTGTATTTCTATGCTGACTGAAGGGTTTTTAATGCCATGCTACTGTCAGATTTGCATTTCTTCTGCAGATTGTTTTGTTGGTGTTTTTTTTTTAACTAGCCCAAGTGAAAAATAGATTTCTTCCAGCTGGGCAGGAAATCACTAGAATCTGCTGTTCCAGCCAGCAGGCAATGCTGGCAGGGCCTTGGATCACAGAAGAAGCTGCATCTGACCAGCCAGCCCCTTCCATGCCATTCTCTTCCTTCTTTTTGGCATGGAGACATAGCAGCGGTGCAATGTGCCACCCTGCTGCAATCTGAGTGCCTTTAGTTCCACCTCTGCTCCAAGTCTGCCCTCCTCCTGCCTCCAGGCTGGGGTCTCAGCAGCTGAATCCTTGTCTCCGAGCACGCACTGACAGCCCCCTCGTGTTAAGTTTTGTAAACACTAATTTGTGACATCTCCTGTGGCTGGAATCAAAGCGCTGGAGTAAAAGTAATAATACCACTGCTAAAGTGAACGTCAGAGAAGAGAATGTCTGTCAGCCGATGCTGAATGGAGGCAATAGTGAGCATCTTCTGGGAGAAGTTTCTAATGGGGAGGTGCTGGGGAAGCAGTGATGCCTTCCTGGCCTGGAGCTGTTGGCACCATCACCTGTCTGGCCAGGCAAGAGGAGAGGACATCACTGTGCTCCCTCTGTTTTGTGTTTTGCCCAGTTGCATGCATAAGAAGGGGGATGGCCTGGCTACTGCAGGTGTAACTGTGAGCTGCAGCTGTGTAACCCACTGCCACATCTGCTTATGGCCCAGAGCCTGTGCTCAGTGCTGTGTGGTCACACAGTTCCCCCCATCCCTTAAAGCATGTAGTTTAATAGCCAGGACAAGCTATTTTCTTATAGTATGACTGCAATATACTGCTCTTTCCTATTTGTCTACATTTATCCAGCCTTCTTTGTCTTCCCTTCACATCTGCATTGGTTGAATCAAAGGCATCATTCCTCGTTTTCCTCTGTGATGCCCTCAGCTCTCTTGCTGTACTATGGCAACTTTTTATGCCTGGCAGTAATGGAAACAGCAGCCACAGGTGTTTATTTTCAAAGAAATATCTGTAAACATTTGTAGCCCAGCCATAATGCAAGGTCCTGAGCAGGTAGCTGAGCTGGTTGTACCATCTGCTGTGTCTAAGCACATTGAGGGATAAAGCAAGCCTCTGTCAATATATGAGAAGCCCAAGCAAACTGGGAAAGCAGATAGTATTGCCAACAAGAGAAACATCAAGTGGTGTAAATTCCCAGTCCCATGGAGGGGTAGGCAGCAGGAGAAATGCCTGAAGTGGTGTGAGCATGTGAGCCACAGGCTGGGGGTGAGACTGCAGCCACCAAGGCCTGCTCCTGAAACCTTGTGTGCACTCAAGCAGGTTCGATGCCTACAGAAAACTGGAACCGTGGCTTTCCAAATCACTTACTGCTTTTGTTCCCCTTCATTTAGCTCCTGTCAAGGTGGGATCAGCTGGAGAAACAATAGTTGTGCATGATGCCAGGCTGTTGCAATCTGCATTGCCAAATAGACTGACCTCTTACCTGATCACCTGAGCAGGTGATTACCTGGATGATGCCTTCACTCCTCTTCCTTGAAAATGTCCTGTGCAGCCTGCTGGCATCAAGGCTGCGGTGCTTGGCAGTGGATATCACAGCACAGAAACCCACTGGGTGGGTAGTGGTCTCACACCAAGGTTTTCTGTCTTTCTACAGGCATTTGTCTGAATTCATGCAACCTAGTGGTGCCAAGCACAGAGCTGGAAGGAGAGAGTGAAGAACAAACAGGAAAAGTTGTGATATCAATGGGAAACTCAGCTGGAGCTGGAAGTGGAGATGGGGAGTACAAGAATAATGTGCAGTGCAGATTTTGCTTTATGTGAATTGGGAGTGCACTCGGGCCTCCAAGAAATACTGATGGGTGGTAAAAGACTGCACAGAGGAACATGGCAAGGGAACACACTTCAATCCCAGGAGCCCACTTCTTCTCTTCCTTTCCCCAGCTTGCTCAGCATGTGCTGCAGGAACGCAGCTGTCTGCTGCCCTGCTCAGCCCATGCCTGCTGCTGGCGGAAGCGGCTGCTCTGGAGCTGGTGGAAGTGTGCCAGCTCACCAGCTGGAGCCCTGACCTGCGCTTGGCTTCGGAGAAGCAACATCAAGGTCAGGCTCTGTGGTGCACAGGGATGGGCACAGCTGTCCTGGTGGCACAGTGGCTCCACCAGCAGGGATCAAGAACTTGCCCACATCAGCACAGCTGCACTAATTGCTGGTAGCAGGAGGGGTTGGCAGAGCATAGTTGGTAGAGCTGCTCACACATTCGGGGGTTGAGGTCTACTTTGGATTGGAAAATGCACGTTTGGATCTCTTTATTCCTTGTATGATTAGGAGATATCTGAGAATTCCTACTAAGTCAGGATGCTTCCACTGTGGTAATATTTAGTACCAGTTCTGGCATATTTCTTTTGGCTCCACGATTAGACAGAGTGCCAAGCTGTCCTTTGCGGCCTTAATTATCGCAGCTTCAGGCCAGAGCTGCCTGCTTACTGCATAATCCCATGGCCTAGAGTGAACCCTGGAAATGCTTAATTAAATGACATTCCACAACAGATTAAAGAGTCAGAAGCCCAAGATAAAGGAAAAAGGGAGATGGTGGCTGTAGGAGTAGCAGGTGCTCTTCCCTTTCAGGCTCTTGGCTTTGATTATTTCACCTTGAGTACACTGGAAATAGCAGCGTGAGTTGATAGGTGCTGCATTTCTACACTTGGCTTCTCGTATGTTCTGTGCGAAGGGGCTCTGAAGTCAAGGGCGGTCACCAGCTTGGGCACTGACAAGCCCTTGTCTATTTGTCTTTGATATTAAGAAGAAAACCAAAGGCTCCCTGTGTAACAAACTAGCATGAATTTACTTGGAACAGGGATGATCAAACTGTGCTATGAATTCCCCCAGGAGCCAAAGCCTGCATCTAACCACAGCAGATCAGCATGCAAATACGAATGTTGTAGGTACTGTTGCACTACACCCATTAGGGCTCAAATCTTCAGCAAATCTCTCTGCAGTAAGAAAAAGAAAGCGAGTGGGGAATGCGCAGTACTCTGAGTGCATCTCCTTCGGGAGCCAATCCGTAAAGGCTGTTACCACTAACGTTGTGTTTTTATTATGTTACTCTTCAATTACTTGTTCCAGCAGTTCTCTTGTCTTGGCTGAATGAGTGGGCTGTGCAGAAGCTGACCTGGAGTGATTTTCCCCTTTTGCAAAGAGAAGTGGATCGCAGGGGGACGTCATGATGCTTCTGGGGGTTGATTTGTGTGCTTTGTGTCCTCCTCCAGTCCTGTAATGCAATTTCAGCAATTAAACCACAGGAGGGGGATGACTTAAGTGTTCGTGCTCACACCAGGTAGACATTGGGTAATAAAACATGGAGGGTGAGGATGCTCCTGACCTAATCCCTAGTGTGCGTTTTGCCTGCACCACAAATGGTTTGGCACAACTGGAAGATTTGGGTGAGTGGAGGTGAGGTTTTTATTTTTTTTTTTTCCCATTTGATAGCAGAAGTGAGGTGGATTATTTCTGAACAACGTCAGCAAAGTTGTGCGAGGGACTGTAGCGCATCATTTCTTTCTCTCCACAACAGAGAAGACTGTTCTGCTGAGTGGGGCTATTCAGGTGGTGGTTCAGAGCCGTTAGTGCTAGGGCTGGGCAGCTGCCCATGCTCTGCAGGCGCTGTGCTTCAGCTGCTGCCCCACAGCTGTGCCCAGCGGGCACTTACCAGCATCACACCAACCCCAAGCTTCAGCTTGGCTGGGCTTCATCTGCAGGTTGAGATGCTTCCACAGAGAGCAGTCATCTGCCTGAATGCCCCCCAGCTTTGCTGAGCGCAGCGCACTTATCAACATTAACATCTATCAGCTTCTATCGTAGCGGCTTTTCTTCTTGCAAATGCAAAGCAGAGGAGTTTAAAAGAAACGAGTGATATCTTACAGGAAAGGCTTCCTTTCAGGTATTCCATGGAGGAATAACCTGTGGCAATACATAGAATCACAGAATGGTTTGAGTTGGAAGGGACTTTAATATCACCTAGTTCCAACCCCCTGCTGTGTGGCATTTTTATTTACCTATATGTTCTTTGTGCTCAGAGCCAGTAAGTCTACACTGATTCCTATTCAGAGCCTTATAAGTGATAAAAAGCATCAGTGCTCGTTGGTTTTTTTTTTGGTGGTGGTGTGTTTTTGTGTGTGTGTGTGTGTGTGTGTGTGTGTGTGTACTATTGTTCCTGCAAATAAATGGAATGCCCATCTTGTTCCAGCACCAAGCCTGGTTCTGTGATGTGATGGCATCTTCTGCTTCCTGTGCCACCTCTGAGCTGTCCTGTAGCACGCAGCCCCTCTCACCCTCAGGCTGGGCACAGAACCCAAGCCAAACCCAAGGGGTCTTGCCCTGATTAACCTGCACAAAACTTGTGTGTGTACAAACCAGGACTGCTTTCAGTCACGAGTAAAGCCCCATCCTGTGCACAGTACCACTGCAGACCCCATCCGAAGGCCTCCTTTGCAGCTGGAGCAATATAAAAGCCTTCGGATCAAGTCTTTGTCCTTGAAAGTGCTTCTTTGAAGTTTCAGGCCTTCACATGTCCTCCAGACTTTCGTTTAATGTAGTATTTTGTTTTGGTAGGTTTTTGTGAGATTTCAGGTACAATTTCAATAAGCCGGGGATGTATCGAAGCATAAAATATTTGCTTGAGTCTTAATCAATCCAAACCACGCTCTGAAGAAGGAAGTGTGGAGGCTGCTGAAGCAGGCCAGGCTCTAACAGGGCAGCAGATGTTTCTCTTTATTGTCAGAACAGCCATCTTTATTAAATACCAAAGGAAGCCTTATAAATCTGAGAAGGCTGTGCAGTCCATGTGGAGGACACCTCTTCCCCAGGCCAAGAGGCCTTTCTGTAAGTCCCTGGTTCTTCCTGCTGATCCCTCAATGACGTTGCCGTGACATGAAAGCAGATGGGAAAATGGAATGTTTAACTGTGAAAGCCATGTTTAACCAGTGTTTAACCTGACAACAGGAGAAGCAAAGGAGGGAGCAGAGCCAGGAGAGCAGAGCTCCTTTGGGATGGGCTGGAGAGTGGTAGCGGTGATGGGTCTGGTGCTTTCCAGTAGCGGCATCTTCTGCTTTGAAGAAACAACGACAAGATTTCATGGATTAATAAAGGCAAGATTGTGACTGACTAAGCAGAGGGTGTGCCAGTCTGAGCAGCTGGTCTGTCTGAACCAGGTAACGTCCGTAGATACGGCGTTAATTTAATTCTCAGTTGAAATACTCCAGAGGAAATGTCAGATCGATAACATAGAAAAGGGCAAAGATTTGCTAAGCCTGGCTGACTTGTGTGTTTTAACTACTGTGAGATAGATATGGAGAAATGCTGAACATTAAGGTGAATAAGCACAACTGTCGCGGGGGTCTGAAAAAAATTTCTGCACAAAACAACGGGTGCCTGTGTTGTTCTGCAAGTAGGAGCTTCTCAGATGTCAGATCTGGCAGGGGAGATGCTTCCTTACAACACCAGGCGCCTTACCCTGAAGGCCCCTGGAACCCTGGGTGATGTATTTACAGTAAAGAAGGCAGAGTTGGAAAATGTGTTGAAATCCCCTTTGAGGAAAAAGCCCTTAACTTGCCTTCCCAGAGACTTGCTCAGCTGCTATGTTTATGCCTTTAATAAAAATATGGATCAGTATCATGTTTAAGAACAATTGAAGAAGGCACTCTGTGACTCAGAGCACAAGTAACAGCCTTTCTCCCGGGGCCTTTGCTCTGGAGTAGTGTGCATGCGTGTAGCCACACCAGTGTCACTGCACCATCACAAACCCCTGGTCCTGAGGCATGGCAAAATTGGAAAAGCACTGACATGGTGCAATTTGTCCCCATCCAGGGCTGCGGTGATGTCCAAGTGTTTTGTCGTGGTGGATGTGAGCTAGAATGGACTGAATGCTGCAGCCCTTCAAGTGGGAATGCTCCAAGGGACAAAGCTCCAGCTGGATGCTATGGAGCCAAGGGACTGCCTGGCTCAGCTGCGGTGTGATGCTGGGGTCCCAGCTGGGCAGTGACAGACTGGTAGGGACTGGCCCTGCTGGGATGAGGAGGGTCAATTGGGGATGGGAGCACTGACTGTGGGACTGTGAGGCTCTTGATGCCAGTGGCCTCCAACTGGGCTACTCCCTGGTTTCTTTCTACTGTTTGCAGAGGAAAGAAAAGAGCTGATGGTGCTGGAACTGCCCTACGGTGGAACTGAAACAACAGCTTGTGGTGGTCTGAATCAGTTCCCTTCTTTCATGTATTTGACTCAGAGCTGAGTATTTCAGAGGCTCGGAAAGAGAAGGCTGATTTCAATTTTGGTTCTAATAATGGGCAAAGGTCACGGCAGCTGGAAAGAGAGGGGAAATGAAAGGCATGGGCTTGGCTGTTTTCTCTGAACCAGCTTCACCCGTTCCTGCTTACAGTCTCAGCAGAATAATAACTGATACTAAGCAAAGCCAAGAAATGAAATTAACACATGCAAAATTACATTATGGCCGTGTCAGGAGCCCTGGTGCCATGCGGCGTTAGCAAGGTCTGGCGCACAGGGCAAGGAGTGAGGAGCAGCTGGAGGCCAGGAGCAAAGCATCCCCCTGCTGTCCCCAGGCATGTACCCGTGGGGCCACCTCTGCCCAGCCCTGCTCCATGTCCCAGCATGCTGTAAATCCGAGGGTAAGAGCTTCAGCACCTGTGGCTCTGCTGTCACAAAGAAGGCTTGCACAGAGACAGGAGATTAATAAGGGTATTCCCATGATGTGGTTAACGACATCATTTACTTCAGAGGCTCTTGGGACAGCGCTGACACTCGCTTTAGCAGCTGAAGTGTTTAATGTGTGCTCCAAGACATTCTCTAAACACTGATAGGGCTGAGTGACACAAATGTATTTGCTGAGCATTTTAGGGTTAGCACGCACTGCAGTAATTGGGAATGCTGGAAGCAGTCCTGTACAAGTATCATGACGCTGTGAGCGCTCATAATTATTAAATACATCACAAATTTCCCTCCCTGTGTTTTTCATACCTTCTTTCTCAAAGTATTACTCACATAATTTTCCCACTGAAAGTCATTACGAGTGAATCATCTCCAGCTCGAGAGCACAAACGTGGCCAAGTGTTTGTTCTGCTCACAGATGCGCAATTCTAAGCGCAGGGCTTGACCTTAAGGAAGTCCCCGAGCAAGGCTGGCAGATAAGCCCTGACCGTACACTGCAGGTCCCTGCAGTGTTGTGACTCAGAGGCACATCTCTCATTAACACATCTCTGCTTTTTGCTGGGGGCTGCCATATCATGCTGCCCCAAAGCTCGCTGCAGCTGGGCCGAGAAGTAGGGAAGCACCGATTTGTTCCTATAGGCAGCAAAGCAATGTCACCGTGTGCCATTCCAAGGTGAGAAATAAAAGTGAGCACCCCCGGGGTCAGCTGGAGGATAGGAGCAGGGCTGAGTCTCCTGTGTTGGTAGGATTTGCTCTTTGGATCAAATTCTATTTTTTTCCCTTGGTACTCGAGTTCAGCAAATCCATTCTGCAGCAGCAGCTAATGGAGGGCGGTGTGTGCCGTGGTTGAAAGCTGCTTTGTCCCTGCTGCTAATCGGAGCCGTTTCACAGCCTCTTGGAACGCTTTTGTCTTGAGTTTTGTTTTCAGTTCAGGTCTCACCACCACTCTCACATGGTTTCCTGGCTGGCAGAATAATCTCTGAGCTCAGCAAGAAGGAGGCTTACAGCTTGGGGGTGAGCAGGTGAGGGGAACCACAGGCAGCCCTATCAGCACTCACTATGCTGCTGGGAAGGGGCTTCGTCCTAGCCTGGGAAATGGGAGCCTGAAAGGCTCCGAGCCCTGGAAGTTAGGTTTAATCATTAGCTAATTGGCTGGGCTGCATCTCATTTGTGATGAACAAGAGGAGGAAGGATGGGAGGCTGTGGTTAGCAGAAGAGGATCTGAATTTCCTATTTAAGGCCACGGCAGAGGTTGGGCTCTGTGTTGCTGCAAAGTGAGGGCTCAGCCAGGTGTGTGCCTGCAGGGGTCTTTGCTGGTGGATGAGGCCTCAGCCACTGCCTGCTGTTGTGCTCCTGGCAGGGCAGGGTAAGGTAATGGGTGTTGTGTAGTAGGGGGGTAATAAGTCAGGGCGTTCTCTTTTGAGAGGGTCATGGGGGGAAAAAAGCAGAGTGTCTGCAACTCCAAGCCTGAAGCCCTGTATGGTAACTGCTGAGCCATGGCCTGAAGCACTGATTGAGCACCTGGGGAAAGGACCCGGTCAGCCCTGAGAGCACAGGTGAAGGTAATTCAACTGTGTGACTGGAAGGGGTGCAGCCTGGCTGTACCTCTCTTAGACCTCATTGAAGGGCTGACTGCCACTGGGGAAGGGTCTCTGGTTGGAGATCCTTCTGTTGTGGAGTCCTCCCTGCAAGCCTGGATCTTTGGAGATGGGTGAGTGCTTATCCTTTGTAACACCATTCCATCCACAGTAGTCCCTTTGCTGTTACGCTCTTATATTGCCCTTCTACTGCATTAATCTTTCCAACTGTAACATGACAGGGCTGCTGTAGGGCAAAACACAAGTAGTCCTAATCTCATATTACCTTCTTTTGTAAGCACATCTTTTACATGTATGTTAGCATTATCTGTGTGTGATGTAGCAAGCAGCCTGCAATGTTTGCTCTGAAGGCAGCATTAGTGTGTCCTATCTCTGCTCTGTGGCCACAAGGTCACATCCCAGTGGGTCTCCTGCAGGAGCTGCATGGCAGATGAGTGGGTGTTGGGCTGAGGCTGCAGCTCAGGGTGTTCTCTCATCCCTGTGCTAGAGGTGGTGTGACAGCAGCCAACTGCAGGGCTTTGCCTGGGCTCCTGCCCTCACCTGTGTGAACAGAATAACAGCAGTTTGTTGCAGGTTAGGTCCTCAGAAGGAGCAGTGATGAGATCCACACCACAGTGCAGGGAGTGTCAGGGGAGGGGAGTAATTGATAGGATTGAATTTGGGTATGAAACCCGGGTTTTGGGTTCAGACTCTGTAATATCCCTGAACAAGTCTGATGGAGTGGCTCAGCATTGCGTCTTGTTGAGCAGAAAGACGTAAGTGAGGATAACGAAGTGCCATTAGCCTTCCTGTTCCAGCTGAAGGAGCTCTGCCAGCAGGCTGGGTGGCCAGCCCCTCTCCTCCAGTGCTGGGGTCAGTGTAGGGTGCTGGCATTGCTTGTGCTGCTCTGCCTGGATCCAAGGCAGTCATTAATCTGCCCCCTGGATGATTAGGGTTAATTGAGATCTGTGAGGTACTCAGAGGCTGTGGTGATGAGCACCGTGGTAATTGGAGGCAGTGGAAGTTTTGGTTTTTATGGGAAGTGTGTGTGTGTGTGGGGAGGGGGGGGGAGATAAAAGAGGACTTGTGGGAAAATATTGGAAAATATTTCTTTGTAAATACAAAGAATTCCCGTCTTTTAATAATAAGAGAATTTTAAAACCGATTATTGGCAACAACCTTACATTTTTCTGCACTTTTTAACAAAACCCTTCTCTTTCACTCTGTGTCTGATGGCAAAACAGATCAGAACAAACACTTTCTGATAAGCGCCATGTGTTTGCCAATAGTTTAAACAAACACCTGCGAGCTCTACCTCCAATATTTGCCTTTAGAGGTTGCAGAGGACAGCAGCTGTGGTGCCCACCAGCCATGAAGACCCAGGGGAAGAGGCACGGGGCCTGAATGGGAATGGCAATCTCTTGTGTGGAAGTTGAGGTTGCAGCTCATTTTCTAGCAGTGAAGTGCAAACCATGCAGCAGGGCTGGAGAGAACAGGACTGGTTACCAAGAGGCGCATGGAGAACAGAGCATGGTTAAAATACAGATTTGATGCTCAGGGAGCTTTTCAGGAATGTTCCTGTTGGGTTTGTGAGATGTTCCTCTGGATGGTAGGGGGAAGGGTGTGTGTACATGCTGGTATTTGTCTCTTGTTTGCTTTGTGTGGAAGTGATATGTAATGGAGAGTTGAAGTGGGGACTGGGGAGCTCCAGGTTTGTGTAGTTGAAGTGCAAGTCATTGTGCCATAATCTAATGACTGCTGGTGTTACAGTAGGTGCCAGAAGGTAAAATGCCTCACTCTGGCTTTGCTACAGCTCTGCAGGGTGGGCAGTGGGCATGCCAGCAGGACCAGGTCTGCACGGCCACCACGTGCCCAGCCCTGCTGCGCTGTGAAGTGCCCCATGTCCCCAATGGGCTGCCACCCCACCCCACTGCCTCTCCTTGCCCGGCAGCCACATTGGGCACCGGGAAAACCAATGTGCTTTCCTCTTTGGGCAGAGGGAAGGGGGGGGGGGGGGAAGTCATGAGCTGCTTTCCCTTGGAGCTAAAATAACACACTGAGGATGCAGCTGTGGTTCAGAGGGGGGTTATTTTTATTTCTTTAATACGCCACTGGGAGTTCAAACAATGTGTCAGTGATACGTCACCTTCTGTAGAGAGCGGCTTCCCTCCCCACCCTCTTTGCTTTTCTTTTTTTTGGGGGGGAGAAATATTTTAGTCATTCCATGGCAAACGCAGAGCTCATTTGGATAAAAGCCTCTGCTGTGACATCCACAGCCTGAGTGTGCAAAGTTGTTTGTTCCAAAGCAATAGGCTGGGAGAATTTATCGAGCAGACAGCCCCCCCCGTGCCTCCTGCGTAAATTAATGAAATGGATGTGCTGTGGCACTTGTTAAAAAGCAATAAATCCTCTCCCTCGTGCTTATTGCTTAGCAGGTAAAGGGAAAACATGTTGCAGCTTATCCCAGAGGCAGGGTGGATGGAGGAACTCTGCATCCCCGGCACCTCGAGTGCCAAGAACACGTGGGGGTGGGCTGGGAGCTCTGGAGCAGCCCAGCCCCTCCTGGGATCTCTGGGCATCACAGTGCATTTTGACACGTGGTGGTCAGTGTGTGCTGATGCTGGTCTGTGCTTGTTGGTTCCTGAGCGTCTTGGTGCTGTGCAAATCCTGATTAAACAAATGTGGTGTTCTGGTGGTGTTTTGTTTTTATTTTAATCCCCATATTGCCAGGATGTGGTAAATCTGCTTAATCTCTCGTGCTGAATCAGTAGCTGCAGTGAGAAGCAGGTGCCCTCAAGCTGCTTGGTCCCCTCTGCTGGGCTGCTGACTCGCAGTCAGGGGGTGTTTGTGGGTGTTTATGGCCCCATGGGATGCCTGCAGCCAGGACAGGGGGGGCTGTGGGACGAGGGGCACGGCCGATACCTCTCCTGCAGCATCATCTGCACTGCCATCATGAGCCATGGTTAAAAAAAAAAGGTACCCTCCTCCCTCCCACTTTAACCTGACATGTGGAGCACCTCTACTCTCTCTGCTTGGGACTCAGAATGCTCTGTGGTAAGGCCTTGCTATGAGGGGACTGTGGGATAGTTCAGATGTCGATCTCCAAATGAAGTTCACCCTCTTGGTCCCATCACTGGATAGTGCCCTTCTCCCCCCAGCACTGGGGCAGCTCTGGAGGTCCTGTGTGGCATTTCCTTGGCTATAAAGGAGGAAGGGGAAGAAAGGTTTGATTCTGTTTCCAAAACAGTCCAGCGTTTAATTCGGCAGCTGAAGCAGGAGTCTTGAATCCTTCATTGAAACAAATTATTACCTGGTAACAGAGAAGAGGATTTCCAGGATATCTGGAACATCACAAAGCTCTGCAGATTTACAGCCTGAGACTGAAATCCTGAACCACTTCTGAAAGGCAGGTTTAAAAAACAGCTTAGGAGAAGAGATGCCTAAACGTGCTTATTTTGTAGGTGGATGAGCAGCAACCAAGTGTGGCGTTTTCTGCACCTCAGAGAGATTTTTAGACCCAATATGTGTCTGTCCCCAAGCAGCTGTGGCTGGTGTCTGATGGAGACTTCTGAGCTTTCACTTGATTAAACATTAAAGCCTCATCTCATTTCAAGTCAGAATCCTTATTCCTTCCTTCTTTTTGAGGAGATTTACAGCCCAGCTCTAAGGGCAGCCTATGACGCCATGAAGTCATGGCGTAAGGCAGGACTTGTGAGCACCAAGGAGGGAAAGCACCTCAAGCCTCTTCCCCAGACGTGCAGACCCTTGGATGTTAAACCAACAAAAGGTGTCAAAGCACAACCAAGCTGCTGTGATATACAGTGCCCGGAAACCCTTTCTCACATTACATTTCCTAACCTCAGCCACTTCAATTCTGCTGCAGAATGAACCGTGAAGTGCTGCACCAGTGGATTTATAGTGGGTAAAGCTATCTATGATTCATGAGTTCCCCCCAAGTAAATATTCCAGGGAGAGGAGTAAAATGCAGCTTTTGGATCTGTTTGGCTCAAGCATCTTCTATCTTACTTTGTTTCTTTTAATGCTAAGTTTACACCACAAAAGTACCTTAACCCCAAGGTCTTGGGCTCTCTCCTCAGCTCTTTGGCTTTTGAAGCTGTGGAGACCTTATGTTTTGCCAAGGAAGATGGACACTGGTTGGTGACACTTAACCTTTGGTGTCCTGCCCCTTGGGAGCTATTGATGGAACTTGAATTAATGCCTTTAAGCCATTCAGGGCACAGCTCAGCCCCTAGATTGCATGTTTTAACTAAATTGGTTGCGAAAAAGATCTGTCTAAATTGGCGTGAGCCCCTTTGTGTGAACACTCCTAAATCAGTTTAAGAGTGGCTGGTATTGATTTTAACTTAATGTGGTTTGTTACTGAAGTAAGATGGATCAATAGTGCTAAATAGGTGCAATTCTTGTCTTATGCTTGCCATGTGAAACTTCATAGAGAAGACAAGTTCAAGGGGAAAACCATTTGTCCTACTGTTGCTTCCCAGTGAGCTTTCACCATCTCTGTGCCCAGCTGTGGGATTCTTCCCCAAAAGGCATCTTTGAATTGAACTTCTTACATGAGAACAGAAGAATCCTAAATCCAAATCCAGTGCAGGATTTTTAGGAATGCGACTCTGTTTCACTTACCACCTTTACCTTTAGCTCCAGCAGCTGGTGCAGGGAACAAGCACAAAGAGCAGCCCAGAGGGCAAAGCTGCAGGAGGGACTGCATTGGCTGTGGAGAGTGGCAAGAGCTGACTTGGCCATAGCCCTTCTGCATGGCCTTGGGTGCTTAGCCTCGCTTACCTGGTTGCTCTGGCAATACTGATACACTTAGAGACTTTCTTGCATGGATAGGATGGAGGAGGGCACAGAACTGACTTTGGGGAGTCCCTGGGTGCAAGCTTGAAGCCTTTTTACCACGTGTCCTCTGTGTTGAGTGAGAGGAGTGGGACCTTGGGTCCTATCAGGAAAGAGGGAGTAGAGAATTGCTGTAACGAGAACAAGCTTGGTGTCCTCGTTAGGACTCAGTCTGAGTGCTGTTGAATCCAATGAGGATTTTTGCCTTCATCAACCTCTCTGTGACTGGCTCTTACTGTCAGCGCCGTGGTTTCCCTTCTCATGCATTATGCAGCAAGTTTTGCTTTCTCATTGTCTTTCCAACGCTTAGTTCAGTGCCCTGTTACTATAACTGAGTTTAGCTACTAAATGTTATTTATTATAGCAGCTAACATGAATTATGGATCCACACTGACCATCAGAGCCTTGTATTGATTCCCTTGCCACCCTGCCAGTGCAGAGTAAGGCCCTCCCTGCCCCGTCAGCCTAGCACTGCCTGCTGGCCACAGGGCTGTTCCCTGCCCCAGGGCTGGGCTGCTCTGTGTGCCTCTCTGTGCCACTGCCATTGCAGCAGGCACAGTGCAGCTACTCATACTATAGCACTGCTGGCAGGTTGGCTGCGTGTGAATGTTTGGCTTCCAGCAGGTCTCTGGTGGGTGCTCCCATTTCCGACTCTCCTGAGGACGTGCAGTGGAGGTACCCTTGCATCAGCTCATCACCATGCATGTCTCAACCAAAACCTCATTTTCATTCCAGAAACAGTAAGTCTGTCAATTCACTTAACTGCATAGAAAACACCAAACAAGAAATAAAGCCCAATTAAGAACAAAGAAAAGGAAGAGGCTCAGGATAATAGATTGTTTGGGTAAGTGGTTTTGTCAACTCTGCTCGTGAGCTCTTGCTGTGTGAATCTGCTGGCTCGGAGCTCTTGGATGTTGGAGAAGATGGTGATTGCTTCCCAGGTGCAGCCGTGCCACCAGACCCCAGCTGGCCCTTTCTGTCCAACTGCTGAGCCATGAGGCAGGCTGCTGCTCTGCCTTTGCCATGTCCCAAGGTGGGCGCAGGCTGGGGATGGATGCAGAGCTTGGCTCCCGTGTGCCCAGTGCCACCTCACCCCGTTGGGTGGCCTTCTGCCAGGCTGTCCTGGGGTCAGCTCTGCGCTAACAGATTTCTTGCATGCTTTCCCTTGACTTTTCTCTTCCTTTCAAGAGATGACCACTTCAAACAACGGTTCTGCTTTCTGATGCATTAAGACTTGGAAATTTGCCATTCATCACAGCTGCGCGTTTGAGCTCTCGTGATTATTTTGGGAAGTGAACCATGGTGATTTGTGTGTATGTGTTTTATTGGCGAGCAGGATGTTCCCTATCTACCTCTCCCTGGCTGTCTGCATTTGCATTGGTTAATAAAATGGATAATGTTCAATGACTTTCTGATGGGTGAACAAGATTTGGCATACAGGATGTAGTAGCTTTTCATGAGGGCTAAAATTTCATCCAGGGAGATTGAACCCTCTGCGGCAGCCATACACAATCCATAATAACAGAAGCTTTTAACCCATCCATAATTGCTTTCATATAGAAAATGATTGCTGTAAGTTAACTTCATAATTCCAAATCAGTGGCTCTCAGTAGGATTTCAGATGCTTTAATTTGCCCTGAATTATCTGTAGGACTCATTGCATTTCATCTATGCTCTTTTCTGATTATGCTTCTTGTCACTCTGACCCAAACTTTGCCTATTAAATTCCCCCCCTCCCCCACTGAAAACAGACTAATTTCCAGTGATACCTCAACAGTGATAATGATTCTGACTTGTGAACAGGGTGGACAATGGGCTCTCCGGTTTTCTCCCTTGGCACCCAACCCTTTCTTTCTCCCTGCAATATGCTGCTGACTTGGGGATGAAGGCGTACCAGTGGGGTGAGGTTAACCCAAGCAGGGCAAAGGTAGCAGCGGCTCCTGGGCTGGGTCACAGCATGGCTCCTCCTGCAAGGAGGACCAAAGGACATCACTGCAGGCTTTGCATGTGCCCAGCACGTGGTTTCCTGGGTATGGTGCTAGATGTGTCGTAATGGCATGCGCAGCATGAGTGTGATGCAAGTCTGGGGCATCTCCCTAATGAGGGCAATGTGAGCAGCTGTGCTGTGTGACAACCCCCAAATGAGCAGGGCAGCCACTCCCCACCTTATGGCAGCAGCCAGCTTGTGTGATTGTGAGTGGCAGCAGATGAAGGGATTGCATTACAGCTTGTCTCGAGAACTGTATGTCTGTGTCAGCTCTCTGCTAAATCAATAAACAGGATGCTGAAGGAAAAATACTTTTAGGCTTCTTATGTCTTTATGTATCAAACTGATTGGGCGAGGAGCAGCTTGGATGGTAGCAGGGCTTGCAGTGTGTCTGGCTGCTGGATTTTGTCAAGTCATGGGTAAGGGCTGGGCCTGTGCAATGCTGGGTGTGCTCCATACTGCAGGTTTCCCTGGAGAGGAGGGTGGCTGCGTGGGCTCCTTTTCAGTGGTAGATTTACTGTGCAATTTGGATAGACGTCTTCAACCAAAGAGCCTGAGGTACAGCATCAAGAAGTAGGGAGAGATCACTTTGCATGTTCCAACAGACTAACAAATTACCTATGGAAATGTACTTGAGAATATTCCTTAGTATTTGGATTTCAGCTGTTGTTTCAGTGTATATGCCCCTGGGCTGTGAAGGTAAAAGGACTCCACTGAACTGCTTTGAAATGTTCTCTGGCACCTACAAGAGGCGTTTACCATTTAAAAAGTGAAACTTGCAAGTCAGAACGCTGCTAAGTGCAGTCTGAAAACAAAATTGCACCCCTGCAGCACAGCTTGGAGTGATGGAGTGCCTGGCTTATCCAGACAGTCTCAGCCTAGAAATGTTTCTGTGACTGGAGTGGAAGAAGTCCCATCCATTGTCTATAATGTGGGCATGTCTATGCTGTGCAATGGCACACTGAATGCGCTGGTCCTACCCCTGGACTCAATGTTGCTCCTTCTATGCTTTGAAATCCTTAAAAGTGCTGCTTTAGCAGAGCCTGAGCATTGTGGTTCCTTAATGTATTTGCAGTGCGTTTGATGCAGAACATGGGCACTCTCCAGGAGCTGACCCTGAATGTTTGGCATCCTTTATCTTCCAGTGTGATAGATGATAGCAGCATCTGTAGTCTTGACCTTGATGCCGAAGCCACAGAGGAAATAGGAGGAATAAGCTGTCATTGCACATCACACAGTGACCACTGAGTTTGGTGTGGCAGTGGGGGGGTGACAAGTTGGGTAGGGTTGAGTCTGAGTGCTGAGAAGGTATTCTTGAATTTGAAGCACAAAGCACCCACAAGCAGAGGCAACTGGGAACTGCTGTTTTTTCCCTCTGCGTTTACATCTTGGCTGAAGACAGCAGCCAGCTGTTGGGAAGTGTGTGGCTCTACTGGAGCATCTCAGCTCTCTCTGCCCTTCAGAAGGGGTTGAAAGCAATGAAGGGCCAGGCAAGCGCCCTGGTTTGCTCTGAGGCAGCTGCACAGAGGGAAATAAATCTGCTCCACCAACTGAGGCAACTAGTTCTGCGGGTTTATAAATGCTCCAATTGAGTGTTTTGACATGGCAGTCAGATATAGTTAATCTTTCCCTTGACCTCCCGATACCGGAGCGCGGGCTGAAACCGCTAGTTAAGCACGTCCGTCTCCTGTTGTACCATTTGCGCTCCAGCGCACCGCCTAATCAAGTGTAATATATCTCTGGGTAAAACACACACAGTGCTTTTCACAGCTATTTAAACAAAAAACAGACCTTGGCGCATTAGTTATGTGCGCAAGCCACAGAGAATTGTTGCTCCCATGGTTTAGAAAAGAAGTTGGATGGGCTGGGTGTGCTCCGGGGAGGAGGCGTGAGAAAGGTGTGGGAATGCTCTGCACGCCTGGATATGGAAATACCCCTCTGCTGGGTGTGGGGTCCAGAGCCTACATGCAGGTCTGGGACATGGGGGGAGGTCAGGAGAACCCTGGTGTGCAGGGGCTGCTCAGGTGGTTGGCTCCTGCTCTGGTGGGGACAAGTCTTTCCCCCCATCTTCTTAGCGGACTTTTCCAATCTTGGTGATTCTGTGACTCTATGACCCATTTCCTTTTGTTTGCAGGGATGGATATAGGAATACTTTGACAAGGGATATGTTGAGGTTTACGCTGCTTTTAACAGCATATAACCAGGCTGTGTCAGAGGGTGCCTGTGGAAAGCCACTAAGGTGGGCATGTGGGCCACATCCCCATGGAGCTGTGGGGAGGTGAAGGAGATGTTGCTGAAGGCATTTTGTGTCAGTCCAATGCAGACAGCTCGCATGTAGCTCATGGTTTTGGAAGGTGAAGCCTTGCTAAGGAGCCCAGGAATCTCCAAAACACAGAGTGGCCCCTAAGACAACCAGGAAAAAGTAAATCATTCAGGAGATTGAAAAAATGAGATAAGTAAATATATGTGTATATAAATAAAATAATGAATAAATAGTAATAGTAAATAATATGTATATTAGCATTAATCCAAACACTGGAAAGGTTTGCAAATGAGCTGGTTACATCAGCGATGCACAAAAGTCTGTGACTTCTGAAAGAAAGCTTTGAAGTGATTTCCAAATGCTGAGAAACACTGGACTGGGTGACCTCTTGGTAGCCCATCAAGCTTTCTTTTTGCTGTGATACTTTGCTAGCTTTTCCCCTAGAGGACCTCAGATGCTTTCTGTTGTATTTTCCTAGCCTCCTGTTTGATCTCCATAGGACGTCAGTGGGGGTTCATTGACGTGTCTCTGACACCTGACAAAACTTCTGTTTGGGAACTCTACAGAGTAGCTCATCCCATTAAACACTGAGAGACTGCACGGCTCAGAATGGGACACATCCTCACTCAGCAAAAGTCCCAAATGCTTAAGTGTGAGGTCCTCTGGGCAGTGCAATGTATAAGTCCCGTGCAATGGCAGCAGGGTACTTCCATCCCTTTTGAAGCCATGTTCTCACGAGCCCATCCATGACCCCGTGCCTCAATCCCTTCCTCTCGTACCTGCAGCAGCAGTTTTCCTTCTGTGTGCCTATTAGCATTCAGGGCATGCTGCAATAGCAGCTCTGTGGTGCTGTGTTAACCGTACTGATAAATCTTGTGTAAAAACAACACTCCACTGTGCCATTAGCACTCCTTCTGCCTGGGAAAACCAAAGCCCGACACACGCATGGCTTGATCCTTGCTGCAGCCAGGCTGGTTTCACGATGTGGGGCTGCAGTGCCACTTCTGTCCCTGTGATTTGAGCAAAATAAATGTAGATTTGAGAGTCCTGTGTTGCCACAGCGATGCCCTGGCCCTGTATTTTGCTGATACGGGGTTATCACATGCTACATGCAAGGGGTAGCCTCCCACCTCCAGAGCCAGCGGGGCCATGTGGTGCCCCCACTGAGAGAAGGGTTGGGTGCTGGAGGAAAGGGTGTAACAGCACCTTGAAGTCTATCTTCCACACCACGAAAGGTAATTGGATGCCCCTGTAAAACCCAGTAGCAACGGACATGGGAGTAGTCTTGCCAGTGCTGGAACCAGGTACTGATACTGTGCCGAGTGCTACAGAATTGCTCCGTGTGCTACTTTAAAGGCTACAGTTCCTCTTGGTGTATTTATTTCCCCTAATACTTTGAATTCAAGGCAGTAGGTACCTGTTCTCAATTCTTTTTCCACGTGGTCTGCAGTAACTTCTGTTGGAGGACTGCGATGGGAAATTTCTATCACCAAATCACAGAATAATTCAGGTTGTGATGAATTCTGGAGGTCAGGAAGTCCACCTCCTGCTCAAAGCACGCTGACCTCTGCGTTACGGCAGACTGTGATTTAAATGTGATGACATTTATATAGCAATCATCATATGTAACACTCGAGTGTGATGGTTTGTTATTTGGTCTGGCTCTTCTGAGTGAAGGGATAACTGGGGAAAACAGACGGGGATTTCTGTGGTTGGTGTCTGGATGACAATTTGACCGTCACTGCCCAGGGACGTGTTATCCCACTGCTCTGCCACGAGTGGTGTGAGGACTTCAGTGGGTGCAGGAGGGCTGCAGCTCCGGGGCACTTTTGGAACCATTGCGTGTATCACTTGTGTGTCACTTGACAATTAGAGCAAACGGTGCTGCAAGGAACACAGTAATTAGATTTGACAATAGCAGTGAGATGCAACTTCAGAGTAATCTGTTTGGGGAGGGAAAATATTGTTTCCATTGTTTGCTTCTTGGCTTTCACTTTAAAATTAGGCATAGGTTTCCAGCTCTCGTGTGGGAGTAGACGTGCTTCTGGTGTCTAATAACTGTTCTAATAAGCGAGTATTTTAGGTGCTGCTGCTGTCACTTGGTGTGAGCTGGGGGAAAAATGCTGCATTTCTTCAATAATTTGAGAATCTTCTGCAAAGCTTTCCCCAAGGTGGGTACATCTGCCTCTGCTGTGTTTTCTCCACCCAGGTCTGCTGTGCCGAACCACTCTTACAGCTCTAAAACCCCAAACAGCCCCAGGGTAGAATATGTTTAGAACCTAAGAATTCTCTTAATTTACTCCCGTTATCAAGGGCCATGCTAGAACGTGCCAGCATTTATACAGTGAACTTCTCTATATAAATCTACTAGTATGGATTACCTGTTTCCTTTAACACTGAATATGGCATTTATTACTCACATGGTACAAACAGTATGCTCAGCCTAGTGGAATTGTCTTACTGATGATACAAATCCCTGATCATTAGTTCTGTGGCTTCATAAACCCAGAAGATGGGATGCTCCCCTTGGCAGCAGTGAGTGCTGGCAGCTTGTGTTGCATGGCCAAATACATCAGGTGTCTGGGAGGGGCATTTCTGCTGTGACCTGCTTAATCCCAGAGCAGAGCTGTGCTCACCCCCTGCGTAATCCAACCTTGATGTGTGGAGTCCTGTAATGCTGGCTGTATATTGGCAGTATTTGTAAAACACAGGAAACGGAGCTGATGGTCTTCTGGATGACGTGCTGGTGTGCTGTGAGTGGTTCCGATGTTGCTGCTGTAGCGTTTGCACGTTGCTTGGGATGAAGGATTAACAAATGATGGATTAGCCAAATGAACGTCTGCTACGTTGGGAGGACTTTATGTGAGGTTGGGTTTAAGCTGATGGATTTATTATTTATTATTTATTTGCTGTTGTGTGTCAGTAAGTGGCTCTCTCCCTAATGTCATGATGTATGGTAGCTGCCCATGGTTGAGCTGCTACATGTGAGGGTCATCATTTCTGTAATTAACCCCATTTTTCATGGTCTTTTAATACCAATACATTAATTTGTGTTGGGCTGGGATATGACAGAGCAATGCATTTGCTTGTTAGGTTTTCTTAAGCCGAAGGGCTCCAAGACATAGGACAATGACTACAGGCTTTCAGGATACCAGTATCCATGTGTTTCAGCTGACTACCTGCAGCTGAGTTTTTGTGACCCACAGCTATTTTGTATCTCCTCCTGAAACTGTAGAGGTGCCAGAAATTCCTGCTTTAAAAAGAGCTGTGGAGTGTGGGGCTGTGCAGCGATAAAGCAGCATCACCCCTGCAGCCATAGGCAGGAACCTGCATCACACATAGGGTGGCAGGGCCCTGGCTCTCCCATGCTGGCAGTTGCAGTTTTGCTCCCAATATCCCCAGCCTTATGGCTTGAATCAGAGCCTCAAGGCTGGCAGGGGGCCCTGCTTAATGGTACCGTGGGGTAATCATTTCCAACGGAGAAGCAGCGGGTTTTAATCTTTACAAATGTATCTAGATAAGCCAGGAGACAGGATTATCTTTTGCATTACAAGGGAAGGGTGAAAAAGCCCACACAGTGGAGCACTGCTGTACCGCCCTTGGCCTTTCCTTCAGCCCTTGTCTTTCTCTGTATCTTGTGCTGCAGAATTAATGCGATATAAACTCTGAATGCTTAAGTGATCTATTCATTTTCATTAGCTTCCTCATTGCTTGTGGCTGGTGATGAAGCACAGTGCTGGGGACAGGGCTCTTTGCTTCCCAGCACGAGGTGCTGCACCTCCTGTGGGATGGCTGGGTGCATCAGCTCAAGGTCGGGGTGTGGAGATGAGGGAGCAACGCTGCTCATCATCCTTGCCCTGACCACGAGGATGTGAATAGGGGAGAGGAAGCCGAGGCTGGAGGCAGAGAGCTGTGCCCCGCTCAGTGAGGCTGTGTGAGATGTGGGGGATGAATCACTCCTGTGGCAACCTTCCCTGCTGGCAGGTTCCCGAGATGTTCGGCTGCGCTGTGTGCAGCGTGTACTTGAGGAAAAGGGAGAAGGGATGTTCTCTGAATCAGGGGAGAGTGACGCACAGAGACATTTTCAGGGGAATAATTTGCATATGCATTCCCTTTCTAAAAATATCGGTCGCAGTGTTGCCTCTATTTTTGAGTGCAAGGCTCCCTGGGCTGGTAGGTGGAGAGAACTGTGAATCTTCACTCGCACTGATCCAAATACCAAAGGTCCAGCAGGGCTGCAGTGTGGGCTGTGCGTGGGGAGAGCTTGGAGGCAGCTGCAGGGCAGAGGTGGAGGGAGATGGCCCCACTCAGCCCGGTGTGGGATCAGAGCAAACCCTTCTCTTCTTCACTCGAAGCAGCCCCTTCTTGTGCCCTTTTTCACACCCCTTGTCACCCTACCAGAGTGTGGTCCCAGTCTGAAGGCTGTGTGTGATGTCCCTCCTGGGGGTGAGAAGGGACTTCAGGACCACCCTCCTCCTGAGACGCTTGAGGCAGAACCCGTGTCTTCACTTCATAACAAATGAAGGAACTCGGTAGAAACACACATTTATCTTGAACTTCTGTCATGTAACATCCTACAGAAACAAAGCAGAAGGAGTGCTTTGATGTAGTTCCAGCCAGCCCAGGTCTTACAGCTGGGATTTATGTAACCTTTGGAGGAGAGAAAAGGTGCAAGTTGGCCACTGGTGAACATGAGCTGGGAATAAAACAGGGGTTGTTGTCACGCAGAGGTGGTGTGGGTACAGAGCAAGTGTAGGTCACTGCACCTGGGGGGGGGGATGTGGAGTTGTGTGGCTCTGTGATGGTGGCAGATGATACCTCTGCTGGCTGGGACCGGGTGCTGTGGGCCCTTCCTGCATCCCAGTGTGGGTTGGCAGGGCTGTGCCCATGCAAAAAGTTTGCATGGTGAAGGTGTGGCGAAGAGCAGATTTTACTCGAGGTAACGATGACCAATCTGAAATTAGGCAGATGTTGACAGAGGAGCGAGGAGAAAGCCCAGGGCTGTGCTGGCAGCGAGGGAGAGGGCTGGAACATGGCAGAACTCACAAAGCTTTTCTCTTTCCTCTGACGGTTTTGTTAGTACACTCAGGAAGTCCCATTAACGCCCACTCACTCCAGGAACGCATGTTTTGCACCTCACCGTGTCTTCTATGAAAAGATGTTACTGAGGAAACAGGCTGGCGCTTCCTTGAAATGGTGTGGTGGAGCAACATCGCCCTGAGCAAGCAAACAGCGGGCAGAGCAGGGCTGAGGCACTGTGCTCCCTGCAGAGCCAGCTGTGGGATGGCACTGAGTGCATGGGGCCCAACAAAAGGCGTGGTGCTGCAGGAGGGTGAGCATGGCCAGGGTGCTTCTGGCAGCCCCTGTGAGGACAGGAGAGCGGTGAGAGTGGTCCATGTTGGCTGCATGGAGGAGCAGGGGAAACAGCGCACAAAATGGGAGGCAGCCTGCCTCCTCGGTCACATCCAGCGTTTCCCTAAGTGTTGCTGTTTTTTTCTGCATCCCGTGAAGCTTTTTGATTTGTTTCCATCTGTTCGGTATAGATCACTTCTGCAGTTTACTTAAAACACAAATACCCTTTATGAATCTCTACAGATGGTTTTCAAAGACTTATAGAAAGACAACGATAAGATCAAGAAAATCTTGAGTGTTCGCCTCGGGGGAAAAAAATGGGACAGTCGCTTTGCCTTGCAGCTGCAAGCCACGTCAAATCAGACACTTTGATATGTTTCATTTTCCGTCTGAAGTCTACATCTGAAAGGCAGCCTGGCTTATTTCAGTCAATGCGCAATTTTTGTTAGTTGGGGCTCTTTCTCAGCTTCTAAAAAAGATGCTCATTTGCATTGCAGAACAAAGACGGCACTTTCCCCCCCCTGTAACTCAGCGTGCCTTCGCCTGCAGCTCCTCACGCTGCGGAGTGTGTGCGGGGCGTGCGTGCTGCCTCAACCCTTCCCTCCCACCCCTCTGGCCCTGCCTCCATGTGGTTAAACCCCCATGTCATCTCCCAGGGAAACCGTGTGAGGCAGGACGGCTACTGCATTGCTGCTGTTCTTCATCTGCCCTTAAACATTCTGGTGGTGTATTTTGTAGTTCATACCTTTTTAGGCCATCTATTTCCGTTCATCTGTGACCCAGGGCTCTGGTCATGGCATCGAGCCTGCCAGTGTTCAAGAGCATTTGGATGAAGCTCTCGGGTGTACGGTCTGAGCTCTGGGAGGTCCTGTGTGGAGCCAGGAGTTGGACTCTGTGATCCTTATGGGTCCCTTCTGACTTGGGGTGTTCTGTGATTTGTAGTGGTGTTGGGCATGTCCCAAAGCCAAATCAAAGGGAGCCTTCCCCTGGGTGCTAAGGGGCACAGACATGGGTTCTTGAAGGTCGGCTATGGGCAGAATCAACGTGTTTGCAGAAATTGGAGTGTTTGCACTGCAGATAGGAAACTGGCAAAGAAGAGGGCACATTCACCTTAAAAGTACAGCATGTGCTTCATTACTAAGAGCCTATGGTTAAAAAAAAAACCCAACCATGTAGGAGTCATGCACGTTAGCACTGGACTTTATGTGCAAAGACAAGGTGTGTATTGTTTGCCCAATTAAAAAGATAAAACCTGTAGACCACAGTCAGCGAAATGAGCTGTGAAATGAGTGATGACTCGCTGAACAGGCAGGTGCATGCACAAAAGCATATGCAAACTGTTCTACTTATCTAAAGACAGGTTTATTGCCTGGTCATCAATTTACACTGAAGTTGCTTCATAAATTCGTGACCTGCCTTTGTGCTGCGCTCTGGGATAAGCCATAAAGGAAACAACATCTCCTCTGCCTCTCTTGATTTTGGGGGTGGGTAATGAGGGCTCGCTGCGAACCTCGCTCCCAGCCACGAGGAGCTGAGCTGCAGAGCCATGGCTGGGTGGTTCAGCTTGTTTCTCTGGATGCCAGCAGCGTTAGAGCATAAGGTGTCTGAAACATAGAGGTTTTTATTCTGTCAAAATGCAGGCTCGTAGCAAATAGGTGAGGTTTGCAAACACGGTGCTGAGCTCGGTTTGGGGAAGCTGTGGTCCCTTTGGGCTGTGTCAATGTGTCTTTGTCCACCCAGGACTTCTGCCTGTCCTCCTGCCTACTGCTGGAGCCCCAGCAGTGCCCTCTGGGCAGAGGGGGTGGGGGGAGGGCAAGTCCTGATTTTAAACCTCGGTACAACAGAAATAGCAGCGAGTCCTATGAATAAGGCAACACGTGCAATAGTGCTTGGTGCAGCCACGTTAGCAGCAGCTTCCCAGCGAAGCCAGAAGATGAGAACACTTGCTCTCTTTCATGCTGAATTCACAAATGACACGGGCTGCTTCTTTGCAGTGTTCTTCATCAGTCAAAGACGACGTTCTTCCTACAGGAGCCTACGGCCACATAAATCAAACAGGTGCACATTTGGCTTAGGGATTCAGGGTTTGCCTCAAAGAGGTTGTTTCCCAGTTTACACCAGAAACGTGTTTCTAGGGCTGTGTGCGTCTCACAGGCTTGTCCAGGAGACTCTAGCAAAAGCTGAGTATTGGTCCATTGCTAAATGTTTAAACCTATACATGGCAACTATATGAGATTATTTTGTATCCAGGCAGCGAGTCTGAGAACCAAGTAATTGCTGGAAAATCTCAAATGGCCTGAATTGGGTGTGTAATCCACTACGCATAAACTTACCTGCTGAAACTCCTCTAGAAATAACTGTGACTTGATTGCTGGCTGCTGAATTCACTGCCCCTGATCTCAAGTCGTGGAGGCACGCACTTCTTATGGAGAGGTTCAGGAGATCTGAAGCTCGTGAAGCCAAATGCATCTGGTGGCTGTGCTTGTGATGGATTTCACACCCCAGCCCTGTGCTCTGACACTTGTCTCTGAAGAACATTCAATCCAAAGGGAAGGGTGAGAGCATGCCTGAAACAAATTGGTTACCAAGTTGCATTTATTATTATTATTATTATTATTATTACTTTGTGACATCTGTTCTGGGAAATCTCCTTTTCTCAGTCTTCAGAGCATCTCAGCATAAAGCTTCAGATCTAAACACTGCCAGACCTCCAGATTTGTTCTGTCTGAAATTAAAGGTACTGCGATTGCATCCTGAAGATCCCCATCCCTGCAAGCAGGGGCACAGCCCCCATATCCTCAAATCAATGCCTGTGAAGAGCAGGATTGCAGGGACTGGATGCAGGATGGTTCTGTGGTGTCCCTGGAATAGAATGGCAGAATCGCTAAGGTTAAAAAACAAAAAAAACCCACTAAGATCACCCAGCCCAACCATCAACCCATCCCCACCACAACCCTCAGTGCCACAACTGCCCTTTCCTCAAACACCTCCAGGGACGGTGACTCCACCACCTTGCTGGTGCCAATGCATTACTGCTCTTTCTGAGTGGACTTTTTTTCCTAGTATCCAAACTGAAATGATCTGGGAAGTGTCATCGATGTGACACGCACCTGTACATGCATTAATAGCACGGACCTGCTACTTTCAGGGCTTGTAGTTACTAATTATTGCATGTGTGTTATTTTATCCGTCAAAAGAATCTCTTCTTTTGACAGATAGGCGAACACTGCCATTAAACTGATTGAAGACTCCTATTTTTCTCTTGATTTTGTATTTATTGTCTGCAGCAATATGCTGTGCTACAGTCTTTGAGAAAGTGATGTGCCATTTCTATAGCTTGTTCCTGGCCACTGCAGGCTTTTGATGGAGCTGAGTTATGACCCCAGCTGTAAAATACCGTATGGTGTTCGTAATGCAGGGATGTGGTTCTCATAATGAATTAAATTAATCTATGTGTTAAAATGCAGCACCGTGTCCCCTGCTCCCAGCAGCTGTGTGTCCATGTCCCCCTGCCCTTTGCTGTAGAGAGTGGCATCACCTTGGCTTAGGTTGGCTCCACCTGGCAGCTCGTGATGGCTCAGAGCAGTAAGGGTGTTGCAGGACAAGGTGCTGCCCAGTGCCAGTGCAGATTCTGGGGAGGATGGGCAGAGTGCAAGCCCAGATCTGTTTGCAGTGCGGAGCTGGCTGCATGTGGCGTGGTGGGTGCGTGCGTTCCTAGTGAAGGCAATGAGGGAAGGGGCAGCAAGTGTACAAACAAGGTTCAGGTTGGGTATCAAGAAAGATTTCTTCTCAGAAAGAGTGGTAATGCCCAGGGAGGCAGCCAGTGAGCTGGTGCTTTCACCATCTGTGGAGTGTTCAAAAAACAATGGAGACATAGCACTGAGGGATGTGGTTAGCGGGCATGGTGGGGTGGGCTGGGCATGGTGCGGGGGGCTGGAATTGGACTGGATTATCTCAGTGGTCTTTTAACTGATAGCATGATTTCAGGGCAGACAAAAAGTTCTGACTGCAGCAAGAGAAACTACCTTATGACAGGGCATTCATCTGAGGACACAGTTTGTGAGCTGAGAATTTTACTTTGTGCCCTTCTTCTCCTGCCCTTTGCAATAGGGAACTGACCCGTGCAGTCATCAGTTCATCCCTCCACATGCAAGAACGCTGTTTGCAAAATCTATCCTTAGCTTTCAGTACCTCTGGGGAGTCCTCAGAGCAGTGTTTGAACAAATCCCTCACTCGTAAAGCAACCAGCTCTTCCACTCACCTCTCAGAAGCGTGCAGCTCCCGGTGGCACGGGGCTGTGTGTGGGGGCTGTGTCCCAGGAGCACAGTGCAGCTGATCCCAGCCCTTGGGGTATTTGAGGGCACTGCTTCACCTGGTGAGATGGGCTGTGGGGAAACAAGGAGATAAGAATGGAGTCCCACTGCCACAGAGAGATCAGAATAAAGGTTGTCTTTCAGAACCCATTTTTCCCCCCGCTGAGCGCCCCGCTGCCTTTTGCAATGGCAGCAGTGCTGCATCCTGTGGGCAGTGTGTGTGTCGATGCTGTGGGAAGGCAGTCTTGCTCCTGTAAGTGCCCAGGTGGCACCTGGGTGACTAGTTGCAGCTCACTGGAAACTCTTGGAAATGTTTTGATGCAGCAAGGTTGGATGATAGTTTGGCACTTTCAGAGAGGTGACTTCAGGTCACCCACTGAGCTCAGAGTCTCAGTGTTGTCACTTTAAGCAGCTCTGCATTTCGTGCTCTGTTTATGCTCTCCTCACTACAAAGCCCAGCACTGAACCCTGCCCTGCCACTGCCTGGTGCTGGGCTGGGCCATGGTGACCCTGTTCCCTGCTCTGGCAGTTTTTCTGGTCCATGATGTAATGATGCCCAGGTTGTGTAAGAGGTGTTATTAAGAAGAAATGGTCTTTGGTGCTCTTATGAAACAAGAGCATAGGGTTGGGTTTTGTTGTTGTTTTCTTTTTCCATATGCTTTTTTTAAGGTGACTGCTCTTTCCAAACCCCTCTTGTTACAAACCAAAATCTGCCGTCTGCTCCGTGCCAGTGCTTCTCCCATGTCACAGGGTGTGCCTGCTTGCTTAGAACCATGGCTTATGTGTGTCTGTGCATCATGACAGGAGCACAGAGCAGGGTCTGATCCCAGAGTGCTCTTCCTGCTGCTCCTGCCCAAGGAAAAGCCAAGTTATGGGTGAACCCACACTTCTGCTCACACTCTTCAGGGTTTCTATCCTAAATCTGTTCCATCTTCAGGCAAACAAGCAAGGTGAAAACAGTTTAACACCAACATTTCTCAATTGGCTGAGTGCATTTCTTCCTCCCCCCCCCCCCCCCCCCCACCATAATCATAGAGGGAAAAAAAACATCAGAGCGTTAGGTCAGAAGGATGTAAGATCTGTGTTCCACCTCGTAAAGCACGCGGTGCGAAAGAGCAGTGCGTAACGCTGAGTGGGCAGCTCCATGCTAAGTGCAATAGATTATCTGCAGCTCGAGTTTTGAGGACCATCAGTCATGTGGTTTCCAAGAAACTGAAGATTTACGCAGAGAAAAACTCCAAATGCATCAGGAAAAGAGGTGCATTGGAGCAGAGCTGTGCTCACAAGCACCTGGGCAGCACGCTTCTAAAAGAGGCTTTTATTTTTTCCTAAATGAACTTGGTGTCCCTTTTTGCCTCCAAAGTTAGTTTGTTTGAGGATAATGAAGCAGAAGCTGTACGTGCCTGTTGCACAGAGCTCCCAGGGGCCGGGGCCATCAACCAACCACTCTCTCTTGTTTCTCTTGCAAAATGAATTTTCAGAATGGGAGCCCAAAAGAGTACCATTCCTAGCAGTTGGTTTGGACAACAAGATGTGGCACAGAGCAAAAAGCAGCCCCGGGACAGAGCTGGGTTTGCTGCCTGTTGTCTCCCACAGTGCTCCCTGCCCACCTGGCAGCTCCTGGCTGTAGTCTGTATGGGTGGGAGCTGGCACTGCCTTGCCGCTGGGCTTAATGCTAAATGCAATAGGATCGCTCTGCAGTGTTCAACGCATCTCTAAGAGCAGCACTGTGACACTGTTGACACTGAATGTTCACTAATGGCATCTCCTGCCAAACTCCCATGTAAAACGAGTGGGTTGACAACAGCAGCATTAAAAAAAAAAAAAAAGCAACAAAAAAAACCTTCCTTCAAGGGAGCATTTAAAATTTTATCAGGTCTAGCTGGCACAGCAGATCTGCAGATCAGGAGGATATACAGTTTCACTTGCTCGCTCGCAGCTCCATCCCCCGAGGCTGCAAACCCCAGCAGTGTGGCATCCTCAGCACACAGGTCCCAGCACACCATGGGGCCACTGCACTGGTTTATAGTCCAGCTCCCAGCTTGGTCCTCAGAGCCAACACTTAGCTACTGCCTTATTCGTGGGCTTAAAGTGCTTGTTATTTATGAGTATATAGCTTTAGCTCTTTGGTCAATGAAATAAAATATAATAGTACAAAATGAAAGCCGAGCTTCTATAAATAATGTGGCTGAGTTAATCAGTAGCTAATGAACTGCTGGTGAGGATGTAAGCAGGAAAGAATTACTCCTTTCTGTGCTATTTCAGTGAACGTTTCTAAGTGTGGGTGCAGTTATATTAGTTTAAATCTTCTCCACAAATACAGCTATCGTGTAAACATTTAATACAAATATAACTTCAGCCACACTTTAGCTAACACAAGCTACTTCGCTAAAAAGCGCTCCTATTTAAATATTTATCCAAAAAGAAACGGGTCGGTTTTAAAACACGTCCTTAGTTCTGACAGGGTGAGCCCCTTGTTGAGAGCAGCAGGGCTGGGATGGAGCAGGGGGAGACGAATGGCAGCAAAGATGTGTTTGTGCCGACGCTCAGATGCTCCCTCGCGGTATTGAGCTGCGGTAGAAGGAAGCAAAGTGTTCCCAGTCCTGATGGGTTTCAGGTATCTGCGTATCAATGGCATTTGGAATTTAAGCGTTCCGACTGCTGAAATTTTTATTCAGCGGAGGTTGTTCATTGATTTCTCTTTCAAGTTGTTCCACTCCCCGAAATAGAGTTTGCAGGACTTTTAAGTACACGTTCGTGGCCAAAGGATAACAAAGGAGAAAGAAAATCTATTCTTCCTCCAACGCGCAGCTCGCATCCCGAGCGCGGCTGTGCCGTCCCTCCTCCACCCCGCCGTGGCGATCAGAAGTTCCTCCTATTGCTAAGTATGGCTAATAAAGTTGAAAAACACCTTTAGAAAAATGATTAGGCGGATAATAAAGTATGTCAACTTGAAAATATGCATTCTTCATGTGATGACTGGAGATAGTTTATCACTTTATGAGTGACACATCCATTTATAAATATTTATTCTCTCCAGTGGTACTGATAAATCTTTTGAGCCTATAAGCCCATTGATACATACACAGTAATATCATTTGTCTTTCCAATGCATTTTATTTATTATTGACTAATTGCCTGCCAGATTGTAAATATGATAGGGGTGGCATTGTGCTTTGATTAACTGTATGTTAAAGTACCCAGAGGAATTTAGACCCAGCTCTGAGCAAAGACATCCGCAGCAATAAATTGTATGTTTTGAAATCAGCTCTGCAGCATGGAGCTGCAGCACTAGTTAAACAAGCTGAGCAGAGGCATTTTCCAGAGCAGTTTATTTTGATTAATAGGTTCCCAAAAGCCTCTTGCTGCTGTTTACAATGGATTTGCTGTAATATTTACAATAAACTGGGGTTAGTCAAGAGAGTTTTAATGTACTTCAGCAGGTTACTTACACGTCCCAAACCAGAGGCAAAAACACAGTGCGAAGGCAGCCGCTCCACATTGGTCCACTGTTGGATTAGATGATCCAAGAGGACTTTTCCAGCACTAACAAGGCTATGATTCTATGTTTTGTCCTTCACTGCAAGGCTTTTGGGCTCAGGCTGCTTTCCTCTCTCTCCCTCTGATTCCCTGCTCTTAACCAAAGGTTTTGGTCTGGCTCAACATACCTCAAACCATCTTGGCGATGACTGGGGATAATTTGTCACAGCAGAACTGGCAATCCATTTGTAAATATTTATCCTCTGCTGTGACACTGATGAGTGATGGATGGGCTGAGCATGCAGCGTGCTCCCTGATCCCTGTGGCCCCGTAAGCCATCATTAGAAAGCCCAAATGTTGTTATCCTGCCCTGGTAGAATCCCCTGGTGGAAGTTTCCTGCCCGAGCCAACTCAGAAGAGGGCAGATGCCTCAGCTAAGTGCTGTGCTGTGCTGTGCCCTGTCCCGTCCATAGAATGCCTACAGCAGCACGCACTTGATCTGCAAAAGCAGAGCTGCTTTGTCAGGCCATACTTATGCAATGCTTAACTTGACAGGAATCCTATTCTAATTAGCACCTGCTGATCATTGTCTGTGATGCTATTTAGCTAATCGTACCTTGGGCAGTGAAAAACAAAGCAAAACCAAACCCAGTCTATAATTTTGCCCTAAAAGATGTCATAGCAAAATGTGCACGTTCCCCAGAGGATGTGCGCTGCCATCCTCCTTTGCATCCTGCAGGACACACCTCCCTGGAGACCTTCTGGACCTTCCCCAGAAGTCCCATCACCTGAACCTGAGGGGTGCTTTGCAGGTGAGGAGGGGAAGGGAGAACTCTGCAGGACTGAGATGGGAAAGCCCCAAGAACAGAATGCTCCACTGTTGCACATGGAAGCAGAATCCAGGGATGGGTATCGCCCCAGAGGGTGACCCAAGTCAAGGCAGGGTTCGTCATTTCTGACATGAGATACAATCTTGCTCACCAGACTTCAATGTTTGTTCATCTGTTTGTTTATTTATTCATTTTGTTTAAACCCTGATTTCTTCACACTTAAGTGAAAGGCAGTGCTGTTATCCAGAGTTGCTTTGCAGCCTTTTCTCCTTGGATGCAGGGTAATCAAGCTCTCTTTGATTTCCATTATACTTTCCAGTGGATCTGAGATGTAATTAATTAATTGATTCTTGCTGCCAGTCCCCTAATTAACAGTAAATAAAAATTCATGCCAGGGTTAATAGCTTTAAAGGTTGGAGGCAAGAGTGTGTTCTATGCAGGTCTGTTGCCTCTTCTGTGGTGCATTCAGGCTGTATTCCCCTTTATGCTTTTAATTCCTAATCAATTGAGAGTTAATTTCATTCTTAACTAAAAGAAAGCCAGAAATGGGTTACTGATATGCAACTGGTTTTGTTTTTTGGCCCTTCCAGATCTGTTTTTGTAGGCTGGTTATAACACAACAAGGACCCAACGCTGGTTGTTACACAACCTCCAAAATCAGAGAGATTTGTGTTGTGGGTAGGCCCTGCACCCTGTGCTCGCAGTGTTTACTGTAAATGCTGCTCTCTTTGCTCTTTATTGTGCAGGACAATTACCGTGTGGATCCATTACTTACTATTTGTGCAGCACTTTGAGGATATGAAGTGCTCAGTAATATTATGTGTAGCCTGGTGGAAGTTTACTAACAAAAGGTCAGGTCGTTTTTATCCATTATCTCCTACTAGACAATAAAATTGCAACAGACTAGACAGAATTATTGAAAATATTGCTGTATGTGTTGGTAAAATGAATTATCTGAACAACCTCTCTCCCACACAGGAGCACCGACACTGAGGTGCCTCTGAGACCTGCACTCGTTGGCAATGCCAGCATTTGTGCTGCTAATTAGGGCTCCTGGCTTCCCGTAAACCGTCAAACCCTTGAAAGTGTCCCTGTGAAAATGATCTGAAAAACACTATCTAGATCTCTTTTGAAAACTAAGAGAAATAGGAAGGAAATGTTCTTCCTTCCTTACTGATTGCTGCTTTCACTTTCACATCCCTGTGAGTTCTTGGCTCGACCTGTTCTCATCCCCAGCTGTGTGTGGGAGAACCACGGAGGCTCTGCTAAGATTTGTCTGAAGAAGGTCTGTCTGAAGAAGGCATTCAGAACTGACATCATAAACAGCAAAACAAGGCCCTGTTTGATACAAAACATCCAGTTCTGCTTCTATCTTTTTGTGTTGTCAACTTGATTATTTGGTCTGATTGCAGTATCCGTTCCGTGCTCTTCCTTTAATAATCTGCTGCTCATCTGCTTTGCTGGGCAAATATCATGCTCGGGATGCTGCCAGCCTTTAGCCTTGACCATCCTAATACATAATGCAGATGATAAAAGCCAGTGTAACAGAAAAGAGGTCCCAGGGAGAATACAAACCATGACAAAATAAGAAGGAAGCAGATGGTTAGGTATTAAACTGCAGTAATAAAATAACATCTGGCAGAATATCACACACACGCACTGATGCCCATCTGAAGAGTGCACTGATTTAAGTAATATGCTTCTCATTTTGGTGCAATTAACACCAAAATTTGCATAGCAAACAGTGGCAGAGCATACAGAGACTTCTTTTGAAAAATACAATCCAAATACACTTTTTTTCTACGAGGGGATTGGCCTTAGTGGACACCGATGGCTTTCTATACTGTGGTGTAAAGCAATTAATGAGTCATACCTTCCTGCCGGCCAGAGAACCCATTATTCTGTTTACATACAGTCTGGCAGATGTACGTGTTTGCAGGGCTGGAAATTAAAGATAAAAGGGGAAGAGCATTTGACCAAGTTGAACATCGCTCCGCCCTGTGCCACAGAGGGAAGGACGCTGTACAGATGAGGTAGATCCATAAAGCTCCATACAGGAAACCTGTCCACCTCAGGTGCTCTCTCACACTTTCCTGATGTGAGCGAGCTTGGGAAGGAGAAACCTCAGGGCTGGCTTTTGCCAAGGAAGTGGGAGGGGAGGAGCAACCCCTGCCTGCTCCAACAAGCCACAGGGCAGTGCCACATCCCCTGCAGGCACTTGGGCCCTGCTTCTCACCAGCGCTGACCTGCCTACGAACCAAGCCCTGGGCCAGATGAGAATTGTTTAGGTTCATTTAATATTGGTGAGCGTGTGGAGTGGGTTCTGAATGGATGTGCTGGGAAAGATGTGGGAGCACAGACATCCACTCCATGGTGGAACTCACCGGGCACTTCATCACCAGCACTGCCAACGCTGCGGGGACTGGACACATGCAGGGATTGCAGTGGGGAGGGTGCAGAAGTGTTGTGTGAAGGCCCCCAGCCTGCCTTTATTTGGATGGAAGTGTTTGCAGTTTGGAGATGGAGAGCATCTGAGTGCTGGAAGCTGCGCCCTGCTTTGCTATCCTGTGCAGAGAGCTGTGGTGTGTTAACCTCCCAGAGCAGCTCCAGAAGTGCACATCACCGTCTTTCAGAAGCAAATGCCTGATAAAGTAGCAGTGGTTTGGTCATCAAAATCCTATACAGATGTTAGCAGGCAGCAGATGTGAGGTTATTGGTGTGACATCCTGCATGAAGCAGAAGCTGCTGTGCTCTGCTTGAGCAGAGGCATGGCCAGATTCCTGGGCTGCACAGGGCCTGGCATTTCTTCCGGCATCAATGCCATTTCCATTTGGAAACCTCCAGTCCAACTTGGGATAAAAACACTTTCATTTTGATACTCCCTGGGAAATAGAGTGCTGACAAAGAAAAGAAGTGTGGAAAAGGCTTTGCCTGCATATACCTGCATGTCCCATGGCAGATGTGTACAGTGTTTAGGTCATCCACTTTCCTGTGACAGCCTGTCCAAGTAGGAATAATAAGCCGTATGTTTTTCTTAGAGCATCCTCAGGTGTAGGACAGCAACAGAAGGAGCTGGGGGGTGTCTGAAAGCTGGGAGGATATTTATGGGTGGAGAGGGCTGTGGTGTTAACAGAAACACGTTCTACCACAGCATTTCCAATGAATTATAGCACCTCATCCCAGAGCAAAATGGGGCTCTGAGTGTGGCTGAGGAGCGAGTGATGGGCTGAATGAGGAAACGTTTGCAGAAAAAGAGCCTGCTCCAGCTAGTTTTACTCTGGTTCTGCAATTCTGAAGATGGTTTAATTTCCTATGTGCTGCCTGTGTTTTGCTTATATTTCTTCTCCTCAGCCTCCCTCAGTGATAGCCCAGTGCCTGCCTTCTCAACAGTAACAGCAATAATAGCTGCAATATATTTAATAGCTACCCACTGTCAGCCTCACTCAGCCTTCCCAACAGATTCCCCAAGGTGCTGGATGCATAATGCATTTCCCAGCTGGGGATCAGTCCTCGTGAGCATCCTCTCGCTTGTAGCTCCTCCTTGCTGGCAGCCTCCCTGCTCTGGGAGAGCCACAGGAGAGGAACTTTTCTCCTCCTTGTGGGTGTGAAGCAGAAGGGTTGCAGCATGAGCCTTTGCTCCAGGCAGCAGAAATTTACCCACCCTCTCTGCATCCCATCGCCAGCCACGTGAGCTGCGAGCAGCAGCTGGGTGCTGGGATAGAAGTAGGGACAAAGGGGAGATTCTGCTGTAGATGACCCAAGTTGGCTTTTGTGAGAACGTTCTCCAAATGGCAGTGTTTAACCTTATACATTGTGATCTCTTCAGGAAGAAGGTACTAATTCTATTATTCGCTTATGTGGCTTTATACGCAAGAAAGATGGGAAGCAATTTGCTCACCTGAAATTCTGCACCTTCAGGTGTCCTTCAGGATGGGACCATTTTGCAGACAGTCATCACATGACTCACTGACTGAGTGTTTAATCCAAAAAGAGGAGGAAAAGGCCACGGTGGAGTTGGGAAATGAACCCAGGAATGTTGACTTTGAACTACACCAAACCCATTGCAGTGCAGTATTGCGCTCAGTACTTTGCTTGGTGTTCAGCCACAGCTTTAAAGTTTGTCCAACAAAGTTAAGAAGTCAGGAGGGGGGTAATTTTTTTTTCTTCAGATGTGGAGACAGAGAAATCTAAAAGCCCTCTGCTCACAATAACTTATTATTGCTCTTTATTTGATGGAGTGACTCGCATAGCACATAGCTTCAGGAACAGGTCTGGGGAAAGCTAGGGCTGAAAACACAGCCAGCTGTACAAAGCTAGCCATTTCCTACACAGCATCACTTCAAAAGAATAAAATAGATGTCTCCTTTTTTTCTATCCAAAAAGTCACTGCAGAAGCAGCTTTCTTTTGTTATCTCCCAATAAATGTGTCTCTGTAATAGTGGAATTTACTGCTGGGGGTGTGCATTTCTCACCACTGCTTCCCCTTACAAAGAAGCTAATCTATCTTCTGTTGGAGAAGGCAAATGATGTCATGTTTCCTGTATTTCAGCCTACTTTCCAGCTGCTGCAGAAAGGCAGGGCTGGAGGTAAGCCCTTGGCTCTGCAGGAGCAGAGTGGGAGCTGCTGGGCTGGGGCTGAGCTGCATCAGTGCTGCAGGAGCAGACCCTGGGCACAGGGTTCTGTCACCCTTGGGTGACTTCTTGTTTGCTCAGCATGGGCAGGCATGGAAGGTTTGCAGAGCACTGCCCGGGGTTGGTCTGACCTCCGGTGGGAGCCCCTGGGGGCCGCTCTGACCCACCAACCATCAGCAGATACAGCACTGAACAAGGGGTGAAACCCAATGCCTTGCTGTTCCTTGTTGCTTGCTGAATTTACCACCCTCACGTGCTGTCCCCTTCCCCAGGAGAGCTGTGTGCAGCCCCATGGCTCTGCTGGCTGCGTTTGTTTGGCTGTAATTCTGTCCTTTGCCTGTGTACCAGCAGAGCACGGCTTTTCTTATATATTATCCTTCCAGAGCAATAGCAAGAAAATAAAAATGAGTAACAGCTTGTTTCCCAGCCCTGGATGGAGCAAAAATTTTGATGAATGGACAAACTAGTTGCCTGGAAAAGAGCATGAATAATTTGCAATGAATAATATTCAAGTGTTACCTTTTTTTTCCACCCATAAATTGCTCGCCAACTTCTTTTCCCCTGAGCTGTTAGTCACCAGAGCAGGCAGAGAGCAGCATGCTGGAAGCATTTGTTTGCTGCCACTCGGAGCCGTGGCCGTGCGCCGGTCACTCTGATTGATGGAAGCCTGTAGCAGCAGGTTGCTTGGGTTGACACCTTGAGGTTCCCGGGTCTTTGCATGTATTTCTGTCACAGGCAATGACAGATGCTGAAACAGCTGTTGCTTTGCTACTGTTTGTAATTTATAAATTATTGCTTCTACAAGTCTCAACCAACATGGGAGCTTGACAGAGTCCTGGGTTAAGAATGAAGTATTTTACGAAGCCTACCTGTGGATCTCTGCGCTGCTGGGAGGCACAGCTCACACTTCTCCCCCAGCACTAATGGGTGCAGGCTGTGAGCTGGGGATGCAGAGAGGTGACCTCTATCACCTCCTCCTTGGATGCATCAGTGTGGCACGCTGCCTCTTCAGAGCTGCTCCCCTCCATCTCTCCCTCCTTTCAGATTTCTATTTCTTTTCATTGCCCTATTCTAATCAGCTGAGGCACTTCCCCTTTTCCTCCTTTCGCTTGGACTCCAAGCAGTGTGAAGGAATGACCTCTCTTTCATGCACATGATTGCATTTTAAACTTTAATAGCTTCCATACCATTTCCTTAGAGTCACTCTGCTCAGCTGAAGGTCTCTGCGTTGCACTCAGGTTTAGGGAACAGCCAGGACATGAAGAGAAAGTCCAGCCTTTGTGTCAGGTTCCCATCTGCATGATGGACACTTCACATTTAAGCCACGCTTCGTTCTGAGCTGAATGTGTGTAAGGCTGAGGTTCATCACATGGAGCAGTTTCTGGCATCACACAGCTGTAAGAATTCTGCTTTGCCTATGAAAAGATCAGAGCATAATGTGGCTAATGCTAATCAAGAGATGTCTGAGCGCTGCACAGTGATTTCTTAATAGATGCCAGCAGAAGAGGCTTCAGGGGGTGAATGTGGCACAGCACAGAACTTTCCTCTGCCACAGTCCCTCCTGTGAAGGGCAGGCCGTGCCTCCTTCCTGTGTGTGTGTGCCTTCAGGGCCGGCAAAGGAAGCCAGCACAGATGAGGTTAGAGCAGCCCCGAACATGGAGCGTGGGTTTTGGGGATGCCATGGGTTTAATGACTTATTTCCTCTTGGTGTGGCTTTGACTAGCTGTGGCCTTTTTCCCAGGCAAGGGAGACAGCTTTGATACACAAGGAAGGATCTGAGAAGAGCAGCTTGTTAACATGGGTCCCAGAACAGGGAGGTTAAAGCCCAAATTACTTCCTGGCTGTGAGAGACGTGAATTATTAGCTCCTGGGTGGATAGCTCTGCTACCAACTTTGATGTTATGAACTTTGATGTGACAGTGGCTGCTCAAAGCAGTGGGAAAAGTATGTGTAAAGACCTGAAAGGTCTGCAGACATCAGAATAAGGACTTTTTACTTACGGCATCTGTCTTTTTCTCTCTTGGTGAAGTTGTCTCAGAGGCAATTAGTACATCTAGGATGGGGATGAGCAGAGGTTTCTTCTTTGCATCTTTTGCTGGAAAAGCCCAAATTGCAAGGCTTAGACAGAGATTTGAAGTGCAAGGGGTGAGTGAGAGGTTAGGCCTTGAATAATTTTAAACCATCCCTGGCATGGAGAGGAAAGCAAGTGAACATCATGCTGAAAATTAACTGCTTATTGCCTGAAGAAATTGCCATACCTGCTTGCTGTTGGGTGAACACCCAGCCCCTTCCCACCCAGCACTGTGCACACCCTGCAGCGCACAGGGAGGAACGCTTCTCTTTTCCTCTGCAGATCAGAAAGCAGAAGAGCGGAGTCATCCCCCGAGAAGGAATTTCCCACAGCAGATGTTACAGCCCGTGATCCCACTATCTCTGGTATCACTGCTGGAGGAACTGCTGTGCCGCTCGGAGCTCTGTGTGCAGATAACGCAGTCCCGCTCCTCCGGTCTCATCCCTGCAGCAGAGATAAAGCCTCGCTCAGCGTCAGTAAATCCTGCCTGCTTGCAAGCATCCCTGCCCGCATTGAGACCTTACCTCTGAAAGGTGATAATGTGAAAAACATCCCGCGACATTTTGTAACAGGGATCTATTTCTGTGTGCTATGTCCTGGCGCTCTGCAGGCTGTCACCTCCGGGTGGCTGCTCTGTGCTGTCCTCTGGCACCGAGCGGAGAGAAGGCAGCTCAGTGCCAATCGTCTGCAATGGAAGTCTGCAAGGCCTGAATCCAGCCCCTGCTTCTGCTCGTGCACTGCCTGTGTTTTAAAGCAAGCCACTCAGTGGTTCTGCTCCTCATTTGTAAGGTAAATGGCATCTCCCCTCTGCTTGCCTGCCTGCCCTCTCTAGACCAGGCGCTGCTCCATTTTGGATGCAGTGTCCCTGCAAACCGCCTCAGGTCATGAAGTACCCTGGGGGATGTTGGCACCACCAGTACTTCACTTTCCCCCAGTTCTTTGCTAACCCGACTGAGTTTCAGGACATTTTCTGCAGTATTTAAACCCCCACTTCTTGACTTACCTGGCGAGGTGAGAACTTTGCCTCCCGTGTTTTATTTGGGTTTTTGCCTTATCTTTTAAGGAAACATTACCAGCACCAGTGCAAACCTGACCCCCAACATTCAGCACTGGGCCCCTCCTGGAGCTCACACCATTGCTCTAAAACTGAGCCCAGCAGTTTCTTTTGGACAGATTGCTGTTATGGAGTATGTATCTTCATGAATGTTTCTCTTCTGTGACCTAATTGGTTTTACCTGCTGGCACATGGCATATATTGGATAGCTCTGAAAATTTATACCAGCATTTAAACGTTTTAGAGCCCAAAAGAGTAAAATCTCTGATCTCAGCTTTCCCTCTGGGGCTCCACAACAGCTGCAAGAGTTAAAGCTACGTGTATGGGCTGTCTTATATTGCAGGAGCTGCATTCATATCTTTCTTTCTCAGCCTCCACCTCCTCCTATTCAATTTGCAGTCTAGACTGTTTAAAAATATCTTGTTACTGCTTTTCATTTTTTTCTTTTTCCTATGGGGAAAGGGCACTTGTGAGACAATGCTCTCAACTGGAGATGACACAGATTTGTTGCATGTTACTGCACGATAACAGGGGAGGTTCCAACAAGCTCTAATATGTAATAAACTGCAAAGGCATAAATTGCATATGATTAAACCTTTGATGGTGGGCTGTTAGGAATTCCCAGTGTAACGTGCCATGCCACATTTTACATCAACCCCAACAATGACAGTGCCAGACTCATCGGCTCCGAGGGGTTAATTATACATCATGGATGAAAACAATGCAAGGATGCTTGCTAATACTCAATTATTTGCATGGTAACCCTGGGTGACTCCCTTATTGCTGCTGCCAATTCACAACGCTTACCTGGGGCAAGATAGGAAAAGGCTTGTCATTCCTCACCCTCCACTTTCTTTCCACCCCTCCTTGCTGATTTTTTTCCTATTCTCAACACCAATTTGCTTGTCAAGGTGTCTGACAGGTGAAAAGCCCATCTGATTATTGAAATTGTAAGGTCAAAGGAAATTTAATCCATCTGCCAGGGATGGCAGTTTGTAGCTGATGCTGAGCAGGGCAAACAGAGATGAGGGGCAGGTGCTTCGGGGTGGCTTTTTCGCAGGAGTGATTAAGCAGGAGGTGATTAAAGGGGTCAGGGAGGAAGAGCAAAATGCTGTGTGATGTGAGTCCTTACACCTCTCTGTGTTTGTCCTGCTCCAGGTGAGTCTGTCATCTTCTCTGGGGTGTGCTTTTGCTGTTGGGTTGGCCATTTATGGTCCCTGTCTGTGGAGGGGGGGGTTGCTGTGTGGTACCCCATGACCACACGTGAGCTGGCTCAGTGGGTCCTAAAACCCATCTGCATTGGTGTCTGCAGTGAGGGTGACTCAGATGTTGGGGTTCCAGCAGCGGGGTGGGAGAGGTGCTGACCTCCTGGAAGCAGAGCCCATGTAGCTGATAGGGCTGTAGTGCTGCTGGTGCGTGTCTGTATTTCTCTATAGCCAAGGCCTGCCAGCATCCCAGAGAGGACTGCCTGATGCTTCTTCCAGCCTGAAGGAATGCTTGATGGTTTAAAAATTAAAAAAGAAGGATAAAAATAAAAAGGCTGGTGGGAAACCAATAGTAAATAAGGCTCTGACCTTCTCTGAATTGTTCCTGTGCAGTGAATCTAGCCAAGGACTCTTGAATAAAACAAACTTGAAGTTTCTAGGCCAAGCAGGTTTTGAGATATGGCTCTGCGATAAATTGTTAGAGGAATATTTCAAAGGCTGAATTGCACCTCATTTTTCAAAGCCCCATATCTCACAAACACCTTGTCTGATCTGCCACAAATTTTGTCAATAAATTATCCTCCGGCTACCGATCGCATATGCAAAGTGTTGAGCAGAAAGAGCAGCACAAATCTTCACCCTCAGCTTCATCATCTCCCTCCTGGAGGGGCTGCCCTTCCCCCGCTTGGTGTGGGTCGTAAAATAATAGTTCTATACAATCCAAACTGATTGGTGCTGAGTGGCAAGCCGTGGCTTACAGCATCTCCCCAAACCCTGTGGTCTGCTCTAGCACAGCTGTGGAAGCTGCCCCCAGCTCTGGATGGGGCTGTGCGCTTTATCTGGGCGGCTCTGTGCAGCAGCTGGTGGGGAAGGCTTCTGTTTCAAAGATGTGGTTAAGCGCTTCTTTTTCTCTTTCTCTCCCCCATTTGTACACTTGCAAAGATAAGCCCCTTCTCTCTTGGTATCTGCATTCAGATCCGCAGGGGAATTATTAGCAGGACCGGCAGCACTGTCCCACAACAATGGGATAATGACCCCATCCTTGTAGTAATTTGTTCTATGACATTATACGGATTCAAATGAAATAATCATTTTAAGAACAGAATAAAGAAGTTTTGCATGTCTATACTTAGGATGATTACTTCTTTTCACACTGGTCTCTTTGAGTCTTCCTTTGGCTCCAAAGGGAATAGATTTATGGTTTTTTTCCCCCACAGTTAGATCCCGTCTGAAGCCCCTCAGATTTTTATCAGTACAGCTTTCAATTAAAATTCATAAAATTAACAATTTATCAGAATTAGATACTCCGTGGTAAGACCTATACCCGTGTGAGAGACTTGTAATAAATTTAAAGGTAAATCTTTGAGGAAATATCTGCTGTGCTGAAACATGAAGGAGAAATCCGGGATGCTGAGACTCATTTAAGAGTCTCTTAAAGTATTTCAAAGGTAATGTTGCTAAAGAACCAAAAGGTCGCCGAGGTGGGGAGGTGCTGTGCATCTCCAGTCAGTCGTTTCAGCAATCAAAATCCTATCCATCCTTCTTAAAAAGATGCAATCAATAGTGGTAACTGAGAAGATGGGGAATACCTTCATTAATGTCTTCTCTTATGTGAGGTTTAAACATCATTACGCTGTTAGCCAGGTACTTCTTAGCCATGAAATGAGACTTGGATGGTTTTTTGTTTTTTAGCTTAGGTGCCTTGATGCAGAGTGGGAGGTTTGTTGGGCACAGAACGAAGAAGTCAGGATTGATGTGGAGGTGTTGAGGTGGCTGCAATGGGCACAGAGTTGGTGGGGCTGCCGGGTGGTGGGAGGGACTGTGCTGCTGGCGTGCGGCATCTGGAAGCCTTTGTGGGAAGCTGTCCTGCCTGTGGTGTGAGATCCCAGCAAGGCCTCAGTGAAGTGAGTGCCCTGTTGGCTGGGACAGCTTGGTGTGAGTGGGGCTGGAGATGGCCTCATCCATCAAATGCCATCACTCTTATCTACGCAGTGCATGGAAGAATTGGCTTTTGAAAAGGCTCTGGGTGATATATTTCCTCCCCTCCTCTGAGATTGTATTGTGAGCTGCTTGGAGAAAGCTTTGTTTGTTGGTGGCATGTGAAACAGGATCTTCCAGGAAACTTCAGAAATGTTTTATGAAGTGTAGTAATAAATACATCCATGTGGTGCAGCCCATGCAAAATAGCATCTTTGGCCAGAAGCAGTATGTACCGTTTCTATAGTGTAGTTCTTTCTCTCAAAAATAAAACTCTTGCAGATGGATTTAATCTCCCTGTTACTTGAATAGCCATTAACCAACTCCAAATAACCTTCCTAGGGCAGTTGTAGAAGTAGTTATCTGTGGCAGAACTTTCCAGCTTGGGTCAGGGGCTGCTCAGGGCTCAGGTTGTTTTTGCCAGCTTGGATCAGGCTCTGTGCTTCTGGCTCTGCTCCCAGAGAGCCCCACAGCCATGCTGAACTGCTTAGCATGGCTGTGGGCCTCAGCTGGGAGCTGGAGCTTGGTGGTCCTGATGGGATGCACGGCGCTGGGAGCCGTGGGAAAATCCTGCTGGGGAGACTTAGCTTCCTGAGAGGACTCAACCAGAGAGGTGATCTGGGCCACATTAGAAAAGAAAGATTAGAGTGCACTCTTGATGTAGCTGAGCTCTATTAATTAGTTAATATGGGTTGTGCTTTGTAGCTCCTGCTGCTGTGCACTGTAAGGAGCTCGCTACGTGCTTGCTAAGAAACCTCGTGTGGTGACAGTACTTTGCTTCTCTGCTGTGTTTTGAGGTCTTTGGGTATAAGGTTGGGCAGGATGTGAGCAAGGCTAGTACTCCCAAAGGGCAAACTGGGCAGTTCTTTGGGGCTGGTGTTTCTAGATCTGATGAGGGATTGTATGCAAATAAGCCCTAATGAATGTTAATTACCGGGAGGGTTACATACTTGCTTGATTCCTTTTTGGCAGCTCGTACAACTGTGTTTTTGTATGCCTGGCACTTGAAATGTTTGATTTAAAAAAAAAAAAAAAATTAAAGAAAAATAGTAATCCTCTGTAATAAAGCAATTGCTTTATTAAAGGTTGCAGGGCTTATGTGATCTCTGTAGTAAAACTTTATGAGTTCCTCTATCTAGACAGTCATCTCCTGGCTGTTTCTTCAGAAGAACAGTGCATGGTTTGTTCACTGCTCAAGCAAGCTTACTTGCTAGCCTTTCCCAGCCTGGGTCCCATGATTTCTAGTAAGATGATGATGAGGACTCTGGATGTCTGTGGGTGGAAGCCCAGCTGTCAGTTTGACTTAATCCTGATGATTGACTTTGGAGGTCACTTCCCACAACTTGGCTAATGGGTAGCGAGACACCAGCTGAGGGATGGGAGCAAAGCTCCAGCAGAGCTCTGCCCTGGTCCTGGCTGCAGAGCGCTCCCCTCTGTAACTGCTTGAGCAGTGAGAGCTCCAGCTGTGCCTGCACCGCCTGGCCTCACCTCTGTGCTCTGCCCCAGCACTTCTGGGTCTTTCATAACTCAGGCAGAGAGCACCCGACATCCCCAAGCCCTCATGGTGAGTCGGTCCCGTGCGGCTCTGCAGGCGTCACGTGTTGGGTTTGGCAGGCGGGTGGTGGCCAATGCCAGCAATAGCAATTCAGAGCCCTTGTGCCCGTTTCCACTGGAGCTACAGTTGCTGGCTCTGTGACAGGTTTCCTGTCCTGACTCATAGCTGCTGAGTCACATTTAATTTTATCTCCCTTTGAAGGGAAACGGCATTTGGTCTCGGTTTTCTTTTGCTATTATTTTAACGTATTGCAGTGTTTAATAAGTTTTGGTTCACAGTTTTTAGTTTTGCTATTAACACTCTTCCAGTTTCAGGCTGGCTGCTGCAACAGCATAATTGCGTGTTGGGCTGCGTGTCGGAGTAACCATTGTGAAGACTTTGGAATAACTATTGAAGGGATTTGAAGTACCAATTCCTATTTCTTCACCCCTGGCCAGTGATGAACGATCTAGGGGAAGGCATAGACCTTGCGTAGTGGATCTATCCAAAATGTGCACCCGAAGGAAGTATTTTCCCAAACTGGGAGGCCATGTATCCCTTCTATGCTTTTACGTTTATTGCATCCACTGCCGAATTTCGTGTTTTAGCAGAGTTCAAAACTTGTGTAAGCCTGGTCTGGTTGAGTTACCCAGCCCACAGACAGCATCCCTCTGTGTGCTCTACAACAGTAAGGACAGGGAATGGACTTTCCTCTTGTCAGCTGGCTGGGGGAGGACAGTAGTATCCTGTTGGAGTGACTTACTTGGCAGTTTGGGACACTGAACTACGGTGATGCTGGAGGATGTGGTGCCACAGCTCAGGGGGTGACTGGGAAGGCTTTCCCTGCTCTGGGAGCTCCGCATCAGGTGCCGAGCTAAGGCACGTCAGGCAGGCACTGCGGCTGTACCTTTGGAGTTCAATGCTGTATATATTTCAAATCACGGCGTACTTTTCTTTCTTTGTTAGCGTTTGAGGCTGAAGGCACTGCGCTGTAACTCCCGCTGGGCTTGCAGCTGAGATGAGGTGCGGAGCTGCTCGGCTTGGGAACGCGCTGAGCTCGGGGTGCAAACCCGGAGCTGAGCTCTGCCGGGCGGTGTGGGGTCGGGGTGAGCCGCGCTCCGGTCCCCCCGCAGCCCCCAGAGGCTCTGGCAGCGCTCCCGGGCCGCCCGCCAGCAGCAGCGTGGCTTTTCTTTCCTGGCTAATCGCTGATAAAACAGGAAGACCTTGATCATCCCTTCTGACATGAATAACGATGTTATCTCCTGTGATGTATGACCCAGAGCCAGATAATGTCCTCTGGCAGGCCTTTTTTCTCGTGAGATGTAAAATACAATGATTATGTTACAAGGGGGAGATAAAGTGGCACAATCTTCACTAGTTCAAATAACTAATTGAAGCAGGAACTCGTGGAAATGGCTTCCTTTGTTCCCCAGCCATTGTTGATAGAACAGTGCTTATAATGAAAGCCCAAGCTGTTGCCCTCTTTTTCTTTTTTTCCTTTCCCTTCTCTATTTCTTTCCCTTTCAAAACCCAAGCGCGTTCCCTCCTCCCCCTGTTCCCCCACCCCGTCCCCCCTATTGCTTCCCGGGGGAGCTGAGGGCAGCGGGGCTTTCCAGCACGGGCCCCGTTATCCAGCAGCGTGCGAGCGTCGGGAGGATGAAATCAATAAGGAGCTCTCATTCTTTGTATCCCCAGAGGACTTTTGAGAATGGAAAAATTGAGACCAGTGCTCTCCAAGCCATAATTGCACTTTTATTATTATTATTTTGCGCTTTTTTTTTTCTTTTTTTTTTTTTTTTTTCTGAAAGCAACAGACCTAATTACCTGGGAGGGATGGCCTGGCCCCTGGGGATGTACTGGTATCTCAGAGGGTGTATGGTTCTTTGCACCACTGAGTTCAAATATTAAGAGGCAAAAAGAGGACCCCCTCAGCCCAGCCCTGCGGAAGCTTGCTGCAAAGAGCAGGGGGGGAGCAGCAGGTTTGTATGGGGTGGGGGTGGGGGGGGGGTGAGTGGACTGCACAGCTGTGATTTGTTGTTATGAGAGGGGTTGGGAGGATCGACCATGCACAGCATGCTCTGGTCATTAGGAAAGGTGCAATGGCATGGGGCCTTTCCTCACAGATGGGGCAAATGAGCCTCTTCAGACCAAAACTGGCTTCAAATATGAAACAAGGATTCCTTGCTTTGATATAGATGTGTATTTAGTGGTGTCTGCCCTGCTTAAAGAACACCATTAAATATGAGAGCCTTGCCAGAGGTTATCTACTAGAACTGTAGCAGGTGAGGAACAGGCTGTGCTCTGATGACTCGATAACCCAGACAGATGAAGTGATAGAGACATGTCCTACTGGGTGGCAGCACGCCACTCGATCCTCATCACCTAGTAATACAGCAACACCATAATGAGGTTGGGCTTCAGCTCTCATGATCCCAGACCATTGATGCCATACTATCTGATGTCTGACTCACTAAACTTTAATCTTATTGCAGTTCATTTTATGGCACTTGCAGAAAAAACTCTGGCCTGTGAGATACAGGCTTTCTGTGGCTCTGCCTCGTCCCTGCATTGCAGCCTCTGTGAAGCTGTGTGTCTGCAGCTGGTGCTCTCTCCATCCCTGGGGTCCAGGCTTGTAAAGCCCAGCTCCCACAGCTGCAAGTAGCCTGAAATCTCGCCCTGGGCCCAAAGAGCTGATGAAAAGCAGCCCATCAGTTGCCTGAAAGCTCAGTGACGGGGCAGTGCACAGCATTTGCACTATTCAACCTTGTGTTTTGTGCACTTTCTTTGCGCCCACCAAGCAGATGCTGACCTCTCAGCAAGCAGCAGCAGCAATGAGAGTGGGCTGCTCTGGTGTCCAGCAGCCTCCTTATTGCAAAGGCATAGAGTGAATTCCAAACCTCTTTGAAGATGAACACCCCAAATGCTGTCAGAGCAGTGTGAGAAATCTCAAAATTAGGCAAGAGCAAGGCTCCTGGGTGCTATTTATTTATGCTACTGGGTGACCTTGAGCAGCTCTGAGTCATAGCTCTGCTTCCCCAACTGCAGAATGAGCATTACAGGAACACCCACTTCATTTACAGGGGTTGTGGCGCTGAGGGATGTGTTAGTGGCATGGTGGCCACGGGTTGATGATTGGACTAGAAGATCTTTTCTAACCTTAATGATTCTGTGGCCATGCTGTGCAATTTTATGACTAATAGAATGTAGGAGAACATTTTTAGTGGCATTCAGGCTGCAATGCAATGCTCCCAGTGCTTGCTTGCAGGCTGAGCTCCTTAGCATCCAGAGGGGGCTTTGTTCTCTGTAAGTGCAGGAAGAAATACTTGCAGAGCCGGGACCCTTGCGCAAAGGTTTATGAGTTACCACATGGCCACTGTGCAAACCAATTACTGCAGCAGGTCTGTAATGAGACTAACTTACAGAACAGTTACTGATTCTACAGCAACTTGAGCAGATGCCAAGAAATGCAGGCAGTAATTAGTGACCACCCGACGGACACAGGGCTCGCAGTGCCAGCGACTCTGGGATGGCTCTGCACTGAGGTTGGAATCACTGCTGATTCCTAAATTGTTTGTTTCATGTCAGTTTGTCAGTCCTTGAATCCCAGTTTAAAACCTTTCAGGTGTAAGTATAATGCTTAAAAGCTTTTCCACAGCTCCACCCTTAAGAATGGGTTTAATCCTTTTAACAAAGCTCTGATCTGACAGTTTATTTCGCTCTAGGCTTTAGCTTCAGTGGTTGCAGCCAAAACCTGACAAGTTCTTCTTGTTAATTCTGAATGTATTATCCAGTGACAAATGTATCTCCCACTTATATGTGACACTGAGAATGAAATGCATATGATAAAATTTCTTATAGCTGGAGTGGGGCTGGTTGTTAAGAACATCTCCATATCTTTGCAGCATGACAGTCAATCCAAAGCCATTCTTTTTCGGTAGCAGATCTCAGCCTAGTTTGGGACACTCATGATGGGTTGCAATCTGCTGTCATCCTCTGCAGAGATTAAAGGAAGGCTAAAAATAAACCTGTCATTTTCCCTGGACATTTTCTTGTGAAATGCAGAGAGAGACGTCACTGGAATGCAAAATAAATTCATATGGAATTTTTATGCTATGGGTTTTTTTTTTTTTTTTATGGACAGATGGAGTCACTGTCATTTCTGGTTTCTCATTTCTAAATACAGTGGTGTTATGAGCAGCCTTCCACCTGAAAGCTTGTCTTGGAAGCAGAAAGAAAGAGAAGATACAATGAGGGCAAGAAAGTTATTAATTCTTATAAGTTTATCTGCATCCTCTATACTGACAATGTATTTGAACCCAGACCCCATTCTCCACTCATAAAACATTGCTGTGTGGGTGAAATTTATTTCCTGGAATACACTGTGTGTAGTAAGTCTACTTTTTCTTCGTTTTTTATTTATATGGGATTGATCTCTTGCTAATGGCAGCTCATCCCCAGGAGGATGGCACCTCAGCAGAGTGCAGGGGACTGAGAGCCACATGTTAGTTAGCCATAGCTCACTAAACTCCTGCAGCTGATCTCATGCCATCTGCTCAATGGGCGTTGAAGAGAACGAGAGGGAATGGCCTCAAGTTGTGTCAGGAGAGGTTCAGGCTGGATATTAGGATCACTAAGACTGGTCAGGTGCTGGAACGGGCTGCCCAGGAAGGTGGTGGAGTCACCAGCCCTGGAGGTGTTCAAGAAACGTGTAGATGTTGTACTGAGGGACATGGATTAGTGAGGGAATATTGGTGGTAGGTGGATGGTTGGACTGGATGATCTTCGAGGTCTTTTCCAACCTTGGTGATTCTGTGAAGCAATTGCCCTGAGACTTTCCCTTTGCCCCTTCCCGAGGCAGCACAGGAGCTTTGTGGTTTTACAGATTGATGCACAAAGGAGAGCTGCTCGCAGACGGGGTGTCTCTGTGTCTCTGTGGCGGTGCTGTGTGTCGCTGTACTCAGAGGCATGAGGGAGATGGAGAAAGTCAATTTCCTGTTGAATTAGCTTGGCTGTTTCTCTAGGAAAGGTGGAATTTTAATGAAAGTGCTTATTAATGGATGAGCCCAGAGGGAAGTGGGTTTGCGGTGAGGCCAGAGCTTTATAAGGAAAACCTTACCTTGTAAAAGGCCACAAAAGATGCTTACAGGACTCAAGTTGGTCTGCTCAGCAATCGGCTGCTGCTACAGAGGGACAGTCTTCCTCTTCCCATAAAACATGCATTAAGGGTGCCAACTAAGTTGGTTCTTTTTTATATCAGTCACAAAACCAGCGGGAGGTTTAGTTCCTGTCAAACTTTATGGGCCATTTACAAGGAGGCCTTCCCCAAAGTCTTTCACAGGCCAAATAAAAATAAATGGCACTGAACAATTTTATAACACAATGCACAGACTGTTGTGGTAGTGGGAAAACATGTGCTGGAGACCTCTTCTCCCTCTCTTGCATAGAGGTATTAAAATGGAATTTTAATTATTGTAACTTTTATGGCTTTTTTTTTTTCTTTTTTTTTTTTTTTTTTTTCATTTTTGAGCATGAATGTAGCTCCAGGGTTGCCGTGGGGTCTCTCTGTGGGGATGTGTGGAGGTGAGAAATGCAGTGGCAGAAGTGTGGTTCTGAGCCCCGGTGAAGGGCAAGGAGGTACCAAAGGGATGGTGGGCATGAGGAGTGCTGGCTGGTGACTTGCTCCTTTGGGTTTTTATGTCTGCCATGCTCAAATGGCTTGTCCAGGTGCCTGCTGAGCCCATAACTCCAACTTTGTCAAAAACCTGGGCTAAAATGTGGGCTTGTCTCAGGGCAAGCTGCCTCCGGCCCTGCACAGCACTCAGCTCTTCTTCCCAGGCACGTGGTGCCATGCCCTGTCAGGAGCTGAGATGAGATGGTTGCAGGGATCTGATTGAAGCTGACAGCAAATAAGTTCCTCCAAGCCAGGGCAAGTCAGGGCATCTGGAAGGGCTGGCTGTGGGTAGCAATTCTTTGATGGGGATGGACTTGAAAGGTATCGGACTGTGGTTGTTTTTTTTTAGTGTAGAATGAGGTTAAAAGCTTTCTCTATGTGCAGGGTTGTTGTTTTTTTTTATGACTGATGCTGAAATGCTCAGACAGTGAGAAAGGGTGGAGTAAAATCAGGAACACCTCCAAAATCTTATTGGGAAACAAAACAAACAAAAAACCAAGTTTAAAACAAAAATAAATCAAGGGTGGAGGAGAGCAAGCAAACCAAGGCGAAGGAGGTTTGTTTGCTTTTGGCTTATTTTCATATCCTCACTAGTTCCCATTCCTTTCTGTGCTTTCCACCTACAAGCCCTTCTAGAAAATGTTAATTTGCCAAGCCCCCATTAATCTGCCATTCTGTCTCAGTGACATATCTGAGCAGCTCTGATGCTGACAGGCTTAGTTTGTGTTTGCTGCGATGCTGCATCAACTCCAGTTCGAAGTCAAGCCATCAACAGCAGGACATGGCTTTGAAATAAGCCCCTGGGATAAACAGAGCTGTAGAGCAGCGGTCTCTGCAATTCTGCATAACAATGTAGAGGGAGATGTTATTCCCCCTCCTCAAGTACCTGTAAATCTCTGTTGTATATTCAAAGCTTTAAGACAGAAATGCACTGACGCAGGAACTCATGGCATTGGGTCTAATGATGGGACTCACTGCTCCTGTCTGCTGGAAGCAAGCAGTACCTCTCAGAGTCATGCCCCACCGGCCAAGATCTGGGTACATCTATTAATGCTGCTACAGCAAAAAGAGATGGATGTCAAGTTAATATAATCTCAGTAATCACTAGATTTGTTGCCCAGGAAAACTTAAGACCTTTCAAGCTCTTCATTTTGCCAAAAGCTGAGATCATGGTTTCCAAGCTTTGCAGCCTTATGCTGATATGCAGGTGCTAACCATTTCTGTACTGCTGAGCCATGATTTGCAGGGATCCCGTATACAGCATAGCAGCTTTTCCAAGTGCCCTCTTGTATGTGCTGCCTTACAAGGAAGCTATAACTAACAATGAAACCAGCATTTAGCATATTATTTTCTTAGTTTATGGAAGATGGGTTTTACAGGGTAGCATATCAGTAAGAGACACCGGTAGGTGTGTGGTTGGCAGTGTCTTGCCCTTTAGTAGTTCATGTTCATGCACAGATATGAACATACGATGATAATCAATAATCACGTTGCAAATGGCTTTGCTGAGTAATTGCAGCTTTAGTTTTCCCTAACTGAAACTTCAAAGTAATTTCAGTGTTTTGTAATTTCAGAGTTAGCAGGCTGTAATAACTTCCAAATGTTTTGGAGTTGATTTTTGAAGCAGATCTGCAATGTGTAGTTGTAAGTCTCAAAGGCCTGGATCCCAGAGGATTTGCTTGGACAGGTCGGCTGGGACTCTTCTTGGAGTAAAGCAAAGCCTGGTGGGGAAAACTTCAGTGGTGCATGTAAGGCTTACGTGAGAGATGAGGCTGGTTTGGGTGCAGTGGAACCTCTGGGTCAGAGAGAGAAAGGAGCAGTACGCAGACATTGTGGATTTGCAGCACCAGGAGCACTTTAATGATCATTCTGATGCAAGGTCTATGAAAAAACACATTCCTCTCCCCAATTTTTAAAGCACGAAGACAGATGATATAGTCTTTAATGTATCTCAGTAAATGATTTTGAAGTGGGGCCTTTTCATTGATTAGAAACACTTTCTCTTCTAGGAAATTTAGACTTGTGGCTGTTCAGCATATGTAAAAAGGAGCTTGTGGGTCAGGTTTTCAAAGGTACTGAAGTGGTTATAGATGGCAATGAGAACCTTATGGAGATTCTCTAAAGCAGCTGAGCTGACCAAATCACTAGTTCATTCCTGGTATTTGTGCCTAAATAAGCCTGAAAATAGGCCTGGGGATTCAGAGGAAGGAAGTCACCCTGTTGTTTCACTCCTGTATCCCACGCAGTGTTTTTTTGACACAGCTTCTTAGGGTTGACAACAATACTGTGTGTGTTAATGCACTTGTCATGTTCATCCACTGAATAGCCTTCAACTGCTATCAGAAATTATGGGGGAAAAGTTTAGGGAGTTATTAGGTAATAGCTGGAAAAGAAGGGGGGAAAAAATGATCTGACCCTGGCCTATGAATCTGACTTGTGATACAGAGATGGAGTTGAGGAGGTTTCTGGCCAGCTCAAGGAGGCAAGATCACGTTAAAAGTCTCTCTGATTGGAGATATTTATACAGGAGTGGAGGAAGTAGTAATGTGCAGATGGTGGCTGACTCCAGAAGTAAAAAAGATTTGCTTTCTTTCTGCCTGTTTGCATGGTATTACGGCAAGGCTTGGTCCCACTGGTGGCTGAGCTCTTTGTATCTTTCAGGGAACTGGAACATGTCAGTAGTTCTGCAAAGTCAGGAGGAAATCATGCAGGTTTGAGGTGTGTGTGGGCTTCTCATCTGCCTGGTAAGGCAGTTGGTCCTTGGCTCTTCCTTTTAGAGCTGTGGAGTTGTTTGGTTTAAGGTGAGTGAGGGCTGCCTGATGTAGTGGATGCTGCCTGGTGGTGGAGGCATCAAGCTCTTGAAGCTGTCAGGTTCTCAAAAAGGGAAGAATTTTCAGAAGCACAGATTGATGTGGGAGACCAAGGTCTTTGGGTGTTTCAAATAAGAGAGAAAACAGGTGGTAGTAGTATCCTCTGGCCCGCTAGCATCAAAAATATCCCTATAAGATGGCTGATAAGTGCTAAGCTGGTAATGGGGGACACTCAGCATGGGGTGAGTGAGGCAGAGCTGTCGGGTCTCATCAAGATATTGCCTAAAGACAAGAATGTCATAATTCCTAAGATAGATACCCACTCTGTGACCTCTGTTGCTGTATGGTGGACTGCTGCCACCATCACTGGCAGAGGTGAAAGACTTTGGGTGCTGGTGTTTCAGCTGGTGGTATAGAGGTGGCCCTGCAAGTCGCCAGCTGAGACCTGCCCTAAAAGCTTGGTTGCTCCTGCCTCGTCCGTAACACTTCTGAAATCAGGTGCTAAGTGCCTTTGCCTCCTTTTCTGCAAGCCTGTGTTAAATCCTTTCCCACTGCACCATGCTCACTCTGGTACTCAGGGATATCATCTTGCCTCTTTGTGTAGATTTTTCAATGTGGAAATGAACTTTTACTGGATACAAAACTCTTATTTAAAATAGAAAAGAGTGAAGAATTTGTATCCTTCCATGAAGCTGATCCAAACCTTGAAAGTGTTTTGGTCATCGTGTTTATGGCTGAAAGATTGATTATTTGAGTCTGTGTTAGAGTATACTTTTTAGAATGAAGTAATGGCTCATTACAAACCAGCTCAGGAATGCTTTTGAGTTTTTTCCCCTTTTTTTTTTTCTTTCAGGAGTTTTTTATTTTTTTAAAGCAGGATGGGGAGGGAAGAGCACGAGGCACTGCTTAACATTTCAAAACATCTGGATCTCCTCTACGGTTTATTTTTTGATGTGTTTTCCATGAGTCTCTTTAAACAACCACATGGCTTGATGGCAAAACGAATGCAAGTGCAGTGCATAGAAGGGTACCCTGGATGAAAGGTCGGCATGCTAACTAGAGTTAAATGACGCGCTCTTGTTTCTGGTTAGGTCATGTGGATTCACAGAAAAAGCCCATCTTGGCTGCTGCTGTTCCTCTTCTCTGCCAAAAGCTGTTAAACATAAGGCAGGCAAAGGAAGTACTAAATTACAGAACACCTAATCTTTAGCCCTTTGTTTAATCTCAAATGAGTCTCCCAGATTGTGTAAACCAGAGATGAGAACAACATGTCAGGCCGACCACAGGATGGTCCAGGACCTGTGCTGAGCAGAGGGTCTCCTGTGCCTGAAGAGTGAGCAGGGCGGGATGGGTATGAGAACACTTTTTTTGGGCTGTGCTACTGCTAAGCTGTTGGCATCTGTCCTTCTGGCAGGCTACGAACACACCAACAGGGTGAGCAAGGACTGCCCCTTGCTTTGTCCCTTCTAATTTTGAGAAAGCTGAGGTTTTTTTCGTGGCAGAGAAACAGTTATTGTTACAAAATTCGGAAGGCTCCCCACTGCTGATAGGCACTGGCAGTTGAGATGAAGCCTCAGCTCTGCTTGCAGGTGATCTTTAACCCGCTGCACTTCTCTCTGGCATTTTTCAGATCTCACCTTTTCCCCACATCTGCTTTCCCACCTTTCCTCTCCTCCAAAAGTGTTCTCTGTCTGCTGCTGCTTTCAGCATAGTCCCAGTGGTCTTCTCAGGTCTTCAACCTTGTGCTTGGATCAGGAGAGTGATGCTGACTAAGGCACAAGCGGGGGCAGTCATTACTTGGGTTGAGTGGGGTCCGTCCCACCAGAGATTTGTAGCCATTCCTGAAATCCTCATCGTTCTTTGCCATTCTGTCTTAACAGTGACATGCAGTGGCTGCATGATGTAACAGAGGCAGATGCAGGCATCATACAGTCTTATTACTATAGCCTCTTTTTAATAGGAAAAAATAACTCCAGTACATCTCATACCTCTGCATTAGATTTCAGAGGATCTCAGTGATTGTCTCAAGCCTCCAGAGATGGTCACAGGTTGGTGTAGGCAAAAGGCAAAAGGATCCTATGCAGAGGAAGGACATTTTTACTGTTTTTCAGCATTTAAGACTGTATACTCTTGTTTTGATGTGATTGTGATAAGGAGTTATCCTCTGTTGTTGTTTTGTATGATACTGTTCTCTTAATGACCTTATACATGTTATGCACGTGCACAGGCATACAAAATGACTGCAAATAATAGTTCTGTTAAGATCCCCCCAGCTACAAAATGTTGGTGTGATGGATACAGCTTGGATTTCTTAGTACCTGGGGAAGGCTTGTGGGGGTTGTTCTTCCAAACCTGTGTTTACCAGGAAGGACTGGAAAATGTGTGGAATTAATCTTCAGAGAATGGATCCCTTGCAAAAAGTTTGCAGGAGGGGTTGGATGGCAGTGCTGGTATAGGCAGTACAGATAAAGGATGGATTCCTCGGGGAGGAGAGAAGGGAGCCCCAGAGGAACAGAATGGGTGGAGCTGAGAAGAGGAGCTGTGGAAGAGGCAAGAAAGGCAAGTGCTGGTATGTCAGGATATTTCTTCTGGGAAATCTTCTGTGCTTTGGGGCACAGCTGCTCTAAGGGCATGAAAAATAAGGGATGTTAGTGCTTAAACTTGAAAGAGATCTGGAGATGGAGCCAAGGATAGCACTATTTGTCTTCAGTGACTTGTAGAGATTTCTGGGCTGAGGAGCAGAAGGGTTAACTGCTGTGTGTGTATTAAGGCTACAAAAAGCTTTCAACCAGGAACATAAATTACTGAAGCTGCTATTCAGAAAAACACATATCAGACATAAAACAACCGCCACAGCTTTTCAGATGTCTTATTGTGCTTCATCTCATAGTGATGACTGAAGTGCTCTGGGACTACTTTTCAAAGTATTCTCCATTGTATCTCGAGAATACACAATGGCTCAGCCTTGACATCTATCTTCATATGTAAGGAGACTGATAGGTCACTAGTGACAGAGCTGCAAACGTATTATCAAGCATCTTCTGATTGCTTCCAGGCAAGTGTTCTTGTCCTGTGTAAGAGACAATATTTAGATGTTCCTTTTTCTGAAAATCTTGCTTGATTTTCATGTACTTTGAACTATTGCAAGAACAAACATTAAGCACATTTTTCACTCTCTCCTTTGTGAAGTGTAATAGAGAGTCTGAGATCAATATTTCCAGTGACCACTAGATTCCCTCAATCCCAGCAGGGTCTTACTCTAAAAAGAACATGCAAAAACGTCCCTATGCGGAGAGTTGCTGAGCTCCAGATCTGGAGTTATAATACACAGCTAATCAGATATCCATGCCCTTCTCAGCCCTCTGTTGAAAAGCAGCCAGATGACTCCATGTCTTTATCAAGTTGGACTAAACAAACAAGAAATTAACGTTGCTGGAGTAGGATCTGTTTTTCCCATCCCAGATTCTGCAGCCAGGTGCTGTTGAGCCATCTAGCCAGGGCAATATTCCCCTTGCCAGCCTACTGCCTTGCATTCATGCCTGGGAAGCTGCAAGATTGCCTGTATGTTGTTTATAATCAATTTTTTTTTCTTTTTTGAGCTATTGCTGATGCAAACAAAATCCATTCTGACCTTTCTAGCTGCAGCATGAGCTCAGCACGTGGACCACGTGCCACGGTGCTGAGTACATGCAAGTGTGGGCCATAGCAAGCTGTGGAAAAGCATTCCAGCACATGGCTGAGCACTGTGACAGGTGGAAGGTGCTGACTGACTGATTTCCCACACGCTGAAGCACGGGCCTTGGTTTAATCATATGTAGACCTTGCAGTGAAGCCAACTCCAGCAATTTCTAGCCTCAGCTGTGCATTCCCCTCCTGCCCTGACATGCTACTTTGCTCCTCTGTGAGTATTTAGAGCGTGATGGCTGGTGCAAGAGAGAGCTTGTCCATAAATGTTTCCCTTCTGATACCAGGAGTTCAGCAAGAAGCAGATCCCAGAGCTCAGACAAGCATCTGGCCCATTCCTTGCAGCTCTGAAGCTGCTGGGACCAACAAGGCCCAGTTGTGCTCATACCAATGGTACCAGTGGTTTTGCCAGCTCTTCCCTCTGTTTCTTCAGAGCTTATCACAGAGATGTTCTCCCCCACCACCTCCTTTTTTATCCTTCTTACAATGCATTAACTCAAAACCCAGGGATAACCACAGCTATAGGTGACCATGAGGCTGTGAGCTGGGTCCCAAAGCCCTGCTCACATCAAGGAACTGCCCTGCTGCTCTCTCCATCTCTGAAAGGCCCTTATATCTCTTCAGCTCTCCAATATTTCAAAATTGCCATGCCCTCCTCAAAACCTGGGCCCCAGGCTCCATCTGGTGACTGGTACCTCTACCCCCATGGACAAGAAAAGCTGCCTTTTCCCACACACATCAAATTTCTGAGGGTTTGGAAGAAGCAGAGATAAACTGCTCTCTTTCACCTTGTTTCTCAGTTTTCTGCACTGCTCAGAAATGAAAGCTGAGCCTGTTAATGCTGCTGGCACCATACTCACCTGGCACATTGAGTTAGTGAAAGCAGCAATGAACTTCCATCTTTCCCAACCCCGAAACTTAGATCTAAGTGAGAGTAATATGAAGCACAGACAGGTGACCTCTCTGCGCTGGAAAACAAGCCCTTTCGCTTTCATGCATTAACTCCTGATTTACATGCTATGACTCAGCCGTAAACCTGACTCATAAATGCTGTGTGCATGTACACAAGGCTTGGGTTGAAATCTGTGTTCACTCATAACACTGGGGGGGTTTGCTGCTGGTTCAGACCGGTGATAATGTTACATGCACACTGCTGGGAGGTGGAGTGGATTTTTGGGGTTTCCACTCTGTTAGACCCAGATCCAGCAGGTTTCCTATGCCCTGCAGGTGTCGGTTGAATTCCAGTTCAGTCTCCATTTCTCCCAACTGCTGCTGAAACAATCAGTCTGAAACAATGAGTCAAAGTTCATGGAGTTTCCACTGTGGTCTTTGGGAAAAACCCTTAGAAAGGGGTTATTTCAGTCTCGGTGGTTGAGTGCTTTCACTTAAGTACAGAACCATAAGGATACCAGAAAATAGTAAAGTTCTGCTCTGGCTCTTGTTTGGAGTTTGACTAATTTTACAGCTGGGCTCCAAGGAGACTGCATCTGTGTGCTGCTGTCTGGAAGGATTGTGAATTTGCATGATGCTCAGGTGAGGCAGCACAGTGGTTGTGTGGGATGGGGAAGGCTTTCTCATTTCCACAGACAAGTCAGGTGTTTCCTTTCCATAGAGGGTGACTGATTCTGCAGGAAGATGGTGGATGTCTGTGGATGTTGAAGGACAGAGTAATTACAAAAGCTAGGGAGTGCTTCCACTGAGCTGAACCATGAGCTGCGAAGGCTATGGGGAAAGGCTCAGTGGGATCACATAAGCAGCTGGTGGTGTGAGAATGCGATGGAAATAAATAAGGTATTGTGAGCAGGCTTGGTGAAGCAGTGGAAAGACAACTCACCCGCTGCATTTGTGGCAGGTAAAGAAAATAAAATGCCTTCAGAAGAAGTGTGAGGTCAGTTTTTGTTGTTTTTTCCTCCCCTCCTGTGAGGGAGAGACTAAATCAGAAGCTTGCACCTTTCATGGAAGGCAATCAAGCTCTTTTTTCACCAAACATTTGGATGTCAACATGAGCAGCTTGAGCCTATGTAAGATTATAGACTTTTCCGTGTGTCAGTCAAAATATCCTGGGGAGAAAAATGTCACATTCTTCCTCTGTGTTACTGGCACTCATGTTTTGTAAAACACATAGCTTTTTATTTAAAATAGATCTGCTGATAGAAAAACTGAACACAAAATATCAGGAAGTTGGCTGGTCTCTAAAAGGGATGCCTGCTGAGAATGTAAAATTAATTTGCTGCATGTGAAAAAGGCTAGCTGTGGGGACAGATGACAGAGGTGTCGGAAAGAGAATGGCGTGGATGTATTTCCTGCATCTCGCCAGGCAAAATCGTCCCTTTGTGTTCACAAAAGGCTGTTTCTAGGGTTAAGCTGGTAATCTGCTTTTTATTCCTTTTACACTAGCTTTCTCCTTTCCCAGCCTCTATTATCTTTTTTTTTTTCCCAGCTCATAGCATCTCTGCATCTCTTCTGGTAGAACAGCCAACAGGTGAAGTGTGCCCCAGGGTCCCAGCCTCGCCAATGGCAGGTGCCTCACTTGCTGAATACTATCATTTTCTGTGAGATGCTCAGGCTCTTTAGGGAACAGAACTCTACTGTCAGGTCTCAGTTATGTAGGTATATTCTTGGGGTGAAGCACTCATTCCCCTGGTTAAACATAGTAAACTTCAGACTAAGAACAAGGAAAATTGTACCTGTCTTTCTATTTTCCAAAGAAGAGCTCTCAAATTCTCTTGGAATTTGAGCTGCACGCTTCCGTCTTTCTCTACTATCAGTAACAGTGAGGTCTAAAGGAGAGGTACCAGGAGATCGGAGCAATAGTTTCATGGTCCTTAAGGTTTCTTGGTTCAGCTGAAAATAGCTTCAAATTGATTGTTAAATCAGGGAGCGTGGGTGTAGCTCATTCCATTATAATCCCCACAAATTGCTTTGTAATCGAAAGCTTTTGTTCCAGTGTCAAGTGGTTAAGCACCAAGCAAGAAGATCTATTTTACAAGACCAGACAAGATCTGACAGACAGCGGAAACTTAACTTTCAACAAATATAACAATCAACATGAGAGAACCAAAAGGTCCTCATTAAGCGCTGCTGTTTTTAATTAATTGGTCCTTCAGATTTACTTCTTTAAAGCTGCTAACAGCCTTAAGCCTTTCCTAGATTAATTACAAAAGACGAGCAAATCACAATAATTAGTTTAGCCTCAGGCTCTTGCTAGGCCTCTGACCTACGTGTGTAGGTTTGCTCCATGCAGAGTAGACAAGGGGAAGCAATTTGCCTTCTTGTAGTGTTTCTGAATCAGAATTTCTGCTAGGAAGTAGTTTTTTTCTTTTTTCTTTGCTTGTTGAAAAGTGTAATTTTCCTGTCCCTAATATATTCTTGTCACTTAGTTTAAAACGATCCCCCTGCTGTAATGACTCCCACTTGGACTGGAAACCCTCCTTCACCAACAACAGCTCAGTCAGTGATGATGACTTTCAAGGCTTGTAATTCTTGGCTTATGGGGCCTACAGGCTCAGGGAAGTATCATTAAAAATGAATCATGCTGCTCCCTTGGGGATGTGCCTGCTTCCCGGGATGCGCATTAATATGAATCCATCACCCCTCCCTTGCCACAGAGGGCTGCTAAGTCAACAGAGAAATGTAAGAATGAATTTCAGGGCAACACACATGTACCTATCCATACTGAGAGAGAAGGGGAGACTTTCTGACTGTGCATGTAAGAGGCAGGCAGCCTTGCACCCAGAAGCTGATGTTCTTTAGGTCTCATCTGTACTTTCATCTGTAACTGCAAACCTTTGGGGCCATTGACATTCCCTTCATTCATAAGGCAAATCCCCTCATCTCAACTTATCCGTCTGGTTTCTGTGAGTCTGTTTACAGTGTGATGGGAAGGTATGCTGACCTTTGCCTGGGGAATGTATGCCTCAGTTTCCCTACCTGTAAAATGGGCACAGTACCATCCCTTGGAGAGTAGTTACGTGTCTTGTCTTACTCGTTCTGTAAATTGCTTTGAGATCCTAAGTTGATGGGGAGATAAGGGAAAATTATAGCTGTTTGTGCTCTTGATTAGATAATCATCTACTTAATTTCCTGTGAGTTCAATGAGACTTATCAAGGCACCTAAGAATTATGTTAAACCGTGGTTTAAGAAGTGACATCATCAATGTGCTGTGCTGTCTGTCAAAATCAAGTGTAACCACGGATAACCACTGACAAGTGTTATTCTAGCACTTCTGCACCCACCAGTTTGTCCTTCTGTGGGGCTGTGCTGGGGTGTGAAGGTGGGAGCTGGGCTGGCACTGCTTTCTGCAACGTCTGCCCTGCAGACAAGAGTCTCCAACTGCTTTGAAACCTGTTAGCCCAGAAGCAGAATACAGTTCTGCCAAAAGAGGAGGATCAGCAAAAGGGTGTTTTCTGAGCTCTGTACTGCTGTGGTTGCATACCATACTGCTGCTTTTTTCCTCTCTAGCAAGTGAAAGGAGGTGTAACATTTTCATCAGAGACTTAGGTTCCCACTCCCCACATAGTTGTCCTCTGCTCTAGAGCTGCTGGGTGCAGGTTAAAAAGGTATATTTTTTATTTCTTTAACTATTTGTCCTTAAGATGTCTCCTTTCAGGCCAGAACAAACACATTTAACTCCTGTGTACTGAATTGCTGGGAGCAGTGGAGTGGCATCAGTTAACTGCTGTGCCCCAGTCGAATAGGGAGCAGTTATGCTGGGGTCTGTTCCTCCTGGAGGAGGCTTTGCTCACCTCCCATACTGTTGGTGTTGTGGGTGTCACCCTGGTGGTTGGATGCCGGGATGGAGACAGAGGCTGGCCTTATGGAGGAAGCTGGCTGATGCAAGCTCCTCGCTTCCTGCTCCCTTGAGTTGCACGGGGAAGTTTGTAGCCCACACGTCTAACCCGCTTCCCTTACAACGCTCCAAGGAGAGGAAAAACATCCTTATCTCTCTAAACTGGAAGTGGAGTGGGAAGCAAACGGGCCTTCCTCTTCCTCCTTGTTATCTTTCCTTTGTCCCCCTCCAGTCCCAGCTGTCCCTGGGCCCTAACCTCCAGCTCAAAGGGCAAGACAGCGCAGGCTGATAAGCTGTCTCTGGAACTACTGGAATTGAGGCAATTCTTCAGCAGCTGCAGCTGAGCAGAGATTACAATCTCTGGTCCTTGGGAAAACTGTCTTAGTGACTCTTTAACCTCTCCTTAGCCAGTGGGCCTAATTCATGGCACCTTCTGGCTGAATTACCAAACCGCCGCAGCCCTGGGATCTTTACTACTCTCTCTTTGGACCCTGTCCTCAAAAATGAGATCCTTTTTTTTTCTTATGTGCTATACTTAATCCTGTTCATGGGATAGCAGAGTTCCCACTCACTTCAAAGAGCTGGTCCCGTGTGTTTTCGGTCCTCTGGGAACATGTGCAGTGTGACACAGACAGAGACTAATAATGCCAAGAGATGCTTTGCTGCAAGTATGCTAATATTGCTCTTGTTAATGGCTCATATTCATGGCTAATTTGAATGCGGTTGGGAAAACAATGTCTGCAAATACTTCCATGGGTTTTAAAACAGATCTGTCTGTAGTTTACAGGCAATTATTATTATTACTATTATTTGCAGGAAGTGGATGTTGCACTTTATCTCAAATTTTGCAAACAACCTACAAACATGAGCAGTCCCTGAGACCAGGAGTGCAACCCCAGGTCTCTGTATTCTCCCTTGATTCTGTGCTGAAGAAATGCACAAGAATTGGACAGTTGTCACCAATTTTGAGCAGTGAAATCAGGAAAGATTTGATGCATGGTGCAAAAGTCAGATGCAGAAATGAGGGCCATCTTGTTTACTGCTGCTGTCCTAATAACTGTCCCCCATTGATCTGAGCAACAGACACGCTCAGGCAAGAAAGAAGTGAACTCACAACAGCTCGTTTCGCTTCTTCTATGAACTGTTGCTGCTATCCAGCATTTGAAATAGGTACCACAACCGCACCCTCCTGCACTGCCCTGGCTCCTGCTCCCTCAGCTGCCTGAGTTGGGTTTCAGCAGCTCTTATGTCTTTGGGCTACTTGCTTTGTGCTGGGACTTTGCCATCAGGCTCTCGGGGTGGGAAGGAGGTGCTGAGAAGTGTATGCAGGAAAACAGCAACTAAAACAAGACAAGATCACTTCTCCAAAACTTTCTAGACAGGAGTTTCCTCCGTTTGAGGAAAGAAAACCGGATAGCGTTATCAAACGCTTCAGCAGTGAGAGAGAGCAAATTCAGCTGAGAGTCAAAAAGCAATAAAACCCTATAAAACTAAAGCCCCAAGTGGTAACCATGGCAGCACTGCTGGCAAGATGCGACTGACACAAAGGAAGAATTTTTTTTGCATTTTTCCCAAAAAGCAGAGGTTGAAAGGCTCTCAGTCAGCAGCTGAGCTCCGGCTCGCACTCCTACCTGGGTGCTGCAGAGCTGCACCTTCTGGGTACCCCACAGCCTGATGAGGGGTTGTGCCTGGGGTGCAGAAACAGGCAGATCGGGTCTTTGAGTTATGGATTCAGCAATAAGTGATAACGATTTTTGCCTTTGTATAAGCTACAGTAGAGGGAAAGAAAAAAGCAAAACAAAACCCTTGCCTCATTTCCTGTTGTGTTTTGAGGTTTCTTACCAACACTGAAAACCACAGTTCATTACGGGAAGTTTTAGTGGTCTGTATCTGTCAGTGTTTTAAATCAGTATTTGGCATCAGCAAATGAGACACTTTTCCCTTGAAGTAGGAGGGGAATTTCACCCTTTAGTGTGCTTTGTTTGAGAAACTTTGTATTCACATTTCTTGTCAAGTTTTTCCTTTATAAGCATTGCAAAATATCTATATAAACAAAACCAAGAAAGACTTGGACAGTTTTCCTGCAAGTTCTATGCATAACACTTTGCCATTATCCTGTATGCTTGCTATGGGCTTGGGAGCATGACGGTCACCAGTCTGTTCCCAGCTCGGCCTTATATCACGGGCTCTTTGTCGAGACATTGGTTTCCAGCAAGGCACTTGTTCTGCAGAGTTATGAGCTTGTGATGCTGGTAAACTTTTATGAAGCTAGAAGGTTTGTATTTTATGCCTTCTAGGATGTTGGGTGTGTGATGTGTTGTATAGATAAAACACAGGAGTGACAGTAACTCCCTAAAATGCACTGTAGTCTGGACAAGCTAGCAGGTGAATGAAACAGAAAATCCTTAAATGAATGAATGAATGGAGACTGCATGTCCCTGTTTGCCTTTAGCTTGCTCCCTTCATGTTCTCTGGATGCTGTAGCTGTGAGTGCTCTCTGGAGGACACCAGCTTAGAACAAGGATGGTTGGATCTGGGAGGATCCACCACCCTCAGGCGGGTTGCTGGCTATCCTAGAAGAGCATCGCATAGTGTGGCCAACTGATGCATGGGCCCTGCAGATGTAGAGGTTTCCATTTGATGGCACTCATATGGTTTTCCTACAGTACAGGATTTCTCAGCTCTGCCAGCCCATAGCATGGCTCTACCTGGGAGTTCAGTCAAGGCAACAGGGGCAGAGGAAGCTGGGGAGGGCAGAGCACCTCTGAGCCTGACAGCTTTCACACCTCTCCTCTCACACACACACACACACTTCTATTTTTCTGAAATCCTCCTTCTGAAGTAGGAGTTGTTAGTCATGATACAGATCACGAAAACAGTGGCAGCCCTGCTTAGCACCACTCCATCCACTGGACTATTGCCCAATTTAGAGAATAAGAGAGATGAATTTATCCTATCTCTATTTGTTGCACAGCGGCAGTGGGGCTAAGCTCCCAAGTACAAATTGGATCTCTTCTCCAGCCTGAGATGAACAGAAACATGGGTGCTGCTGTAAAACGAAATGAATAGACTCACATTTTGGAGAAAAAGCACTGCTCTTCATTGCATCTGCATTTAAACTGTGCTGCAGGGTGAGATGGCTCTGCTCTGCCTCTCTATGGAGACTGTGGGAGCCCCTGAGAAATGCGCTGCAGCTCTGTGGGCCCAGCCTCAGGTTAAGTGTTCTAAAACAGGGGAGGCACAAAGCAAATGCTCCACTCAATTCCATCTGCCACCAGGAGCCATTAAGTCAGTAGCGGGAGGAAAACGCACTTGGGCACTGCCCCCGCTTCTGCTCGCAGAAGGGATTAGCAGGGGGGTTAATTAATGAGCATGGCACTTTTCTTTCCTTATTTCTTTCTCTTTTTATTTTTATCATTTTTTAAGTGCAGCACAAGCTACCTGGGCACTGCCCTAAGTGGCATTCAAGCTGCACATCCCTCCTTGGGTGCACAGAGAGCTCTGCTGAGCTCTGGCTAACCGTGGCTAACCCTCTTGAACTGGATGTGGCCAGTAATATTGGTGTAAGACAAGAGGCATTAGGAAGGAGGAAGGAGAGGTCACGCTTTCAGTGCTGTGCAGCCTATGATAATTTTCTTTCATCTCCATGCTTTAAAAGGCAATAATGCAAAACCATTACGCCTAATGCCCCTTGTAAATGCAACGGGCTAACAAGGCCTGCAAGTTTGTCAGCTGCAGCTTGTAACGTCCTTGAGTTTTGTGCCAGATAACATGTTGCTATGCCACGCGCTGCCAAGGAATCCAAGTACTCCGGGTGAAGGGACACTAAGGATGCCACACAGAAGGCTCCGCATGCTTGCTGTGTTTTTCCATAGCAACAAATACGCTTGATTACAGCACATTCATATGCTCTATATAATGAGTATCCCATAGGAGATTTATGACTGTGCGTGCTGCATCATAATTAGAAATCAGATGCAGGCAAGTGAAGCAAATTCCCCAGCGTGGGATGTCGGGCAGCTCTGCTCTGTGCCCGCAGAGGGTCTGCCCTCTGTTGTTGAACTTCGCAGCTGATCCTGAAGTGCTGGTGCTGGCCTTCTTGGCACTGTTTGTATGTGTGTGTGAGCAGGGAGAGGTGGTTCAGAGGTTTTATTATTGTTGTTGTTTTTTCTTAAGCAAAGATACCTTTTTCTAGGCTAATTTCTCTTCTGCTCCCCTCTGGTGGGCAGAAATCGAAACCAGCGGCGTATAGACCTCAGTTTCATAGACAAGGCACGCTCTCCTCAGGGGTTTCTGCTGTGGACTGGTCCAATTGTTACTGATGTATTACTTATGATATTCTTAACTACTTCAGACAAATTTACCGACACTCTAATGAAAAACTAAAATACACAGGCATACTTTCAGCCAGGCAAATTTAATAAAGGATTTTATTCACCTGACAAATCTAATCAATTTTCACTAAATAAGGCAACATTCAGCCTCAAGGCTAGGAGTTCACTGTGTGTGCAGTGTATCTATCTTTCCAGGTTCAAAAGACTTATGCTTTGTGGCTGGTGCCCAGCTCAAAACGAGATGATACCAACAGGTCAAAAGCTGTTTCCTAGCGCAGCAATTGTGTTGCATATTCATATGGTTTCATCAGTGATGATAGCTATTAAGGCATCTACTTATATTTGCCATTAGCACCACATTAGGTTTCTTTCTTGCATGACAAGATCTGTTCAGAGTCACATAATGAGATTATCTTTCTTCTCCATCAACCTGTGTCACATCAACTTAAGGACAAGTGCTGCCCTTGACCACAGAATGTTCTGAGCCCACAGATTGTTGCTATGTCTCTGAGGGCAGAATTTGGACACAAGTGGTATGTAGAACCTCAATGGAAAGACCTAAATGTATGTTCTATCTATGTCCCACACGTGTACACTGGTTAATATCTATTTTGCCTTTCTAGTCAAATCAGCTGGCTTGGTGCTGAGCAATAACTTGGTGAGGCCTTGCTGAGTTTGTGGCCAGAGGAGCACTGAGAGTTGTGCAGAGGACAGATTTTCCATGCTGAGGCTTGTCATGTTGCATCACCTGTTGCTGCAGCACCCTGGGGGTCAGGGAGTGGGGAGAGGGAGGTGAACAAGGTGCTCAAATGCAGGTGATCTGTTAGATACACTGCAGCATCTGTGGAGTTGTCATCAAGGAAATAGAAGACTTGCGTTCTCTTGCAGCAGGTGTGCTTAGATGTCAAAATGGCAATAGATGCTTTTTGGGTATTTGAAATATTTATCTGTATATAGATGTAACTATATTTATTCAACAAATGGGCTAATTCGATTTTGAAACCATACAGAATGGTAATATTTACTTCAGTGGAATTATTTAGGATGGGCAGGCAAAAGTCCATGAAGCTTCAAATTCTTTCTTACTGTACTTAAACCCAACAACACAACGCTGCCACGCAGAGCTGTGCTCTCCCTGTGTGATGGCTCTAAGTGATGCTGTTGGAGCACTGTGGAAGCGTAACGTTTCAGACCATTGCTACTGAACAATGCACTGTGTGCAAGTGTGAAGCAATTGCTCAGACCTGCTTCATCTCGGGTTTTTTCACTCAGCTGCAAACCACGTTTGGATGTGGGGCATGCAAAGGGCAGCCTGAACCTAACCTTTGGAATGGCAGAAAGATTGCTGCAGCCACCTTATTATTTCATGGGTGCTTGAATGCACACAGAGCTAGCTTGCAGGTTGCTGTCGGTAGTGAGCCTGGAGAATTCAGGGCTGGAGATCAAGGAGGAGAATTTGGCCTTCGCATGGCTCTGAGCACAGTTATCATCTTGGGAATGGCTGATTCATGCGGCTGTGCAAGGTAAAAGAAAGCAGTGCTGGGTTTCTGGGACAGACATCACAAAATTAATTAATAGCACGTGTCACTTGCTGCCAACCGAATCTATTAACTCCCCTTACAGGTAAACCAGCCTTTCACAGTATGTACAATGCCACATTCCTGTATTCTCTACTTTGGAACAAAGGAAAACAAAGTAAGACCTTTTACTCCTTTCGAGGCACTAATACCAACACTTCTTTCAGTTCTCTGGCATTGATGAAATCGTTGGGTGATGCTCTACAAATTGAAGCTGCTAAAACTCTCTGCAATCTTCAGACTAAGTGCTGCTCATCCAATCCCTGGAGTGAAGCAGATGGCCAAGCAGCCGGGTGCCAGCCTGCATGAGGCAGGGGCACTCACTGGGCACCAAAGGGCAACTGTGTGCTGTGTCCAAGAGCTCCAGCTGCAGAAGGCCCTGTTTTGAAATGCTTGTCCCCAAGGAAGTGTTATTCTCTCTCTGGAGGGAATATTATAGAAACTCATGACACTTTTTTCTTGCTGTTTATCTGCTTTCCCCAAGAAGTGGCCAGGTCAGGTAGAAGTGAGTTTTCACCTGAAGGAGACACTGCAGAAATTGCTCTTGTCTTGCTTGGTGCAGAGTGGAAAAGCGTGGTTGTTATAGTTCTCTTGTTTCTTCTTGCTCACAGATTCCCAGGGCAGAGGGCAGGTTAGTAAATGGTTGTCCTGTAGAGGGGAAGAGTAATTTTCACCCTCGGGTTTCCCATCGTGTGGGACCAGTGGAGTCCCTGCTGCTCAGCACCATATCTTGCTGTGATTTATTGTCAAGGAGAACGTGCAGCTGTGAAAGGTCCTCTCTCTGTGCTCCTATAAAGCTATAAATGCGGTACATTCATTTTCAGGGGATGTCCTTGACTATGAGCAACAAAAGGGCCGTGTGTGTCCTCCCACCAAGGGCTGTGCTGTGTCTGGGACAAGTCCATGGGTGTTCTCCAGATCCGCAGCAACTGAGAAAACGTTCTTCTAAAAACTGTAGGTCTGGATTTCCTTTGGAAGTCGGGTGTCCTTCTCAATAAAATATGACAGGGAAGGTTGTTAAAGGGGTACCCTGAGTTGCTGCAGGGAGACAACATTGATAGACTGTATCCTCCATTACCTACTGCAATACTTATTGGGGCAGCAGAACAGGTTTTAAGCTGTCTACACATGAAACAAGTTTGGTGTAGCAAGAATAGATCAGAGCAGGAAAAGAGAAATGAGTAAGGAGGAGGGGATGGGAAATATACTGATGTGTCTTTGGCAGGAGGAAAAGGGATGTATAAAACAGACACAGGAACAGTAGATCAAAGTAGCCCAGCGGGAAGAGGAGAAAGAGCAAACTAGTTATTGCACGAACAAAAATACCATCGTGGATGAGACATGAAGGGAATGACAGGAGGAAAGGAACAGAGATTGAGAGTGAAAAGAAACGTTTTCCTCTTAGAAAAGAATAGAAAAAGAGTAATAAAGGATAGGAGTGGGAGGTAAAAGAGAATTAGATGAAGAAGAGGAAGGCTGGAAATAAAGACACTAAAATGGTGTCTGTGTGACCCCAGGGGAAGAGCAGCAGTGAGGAGATTTATCTTGAAATTCACTCTGGGCAGCACATCATGAGGCTCAGCTCGTAGAGACTTTTTCTGGGGGGGAGGGGTGTAAGAATCCATATCTGTGTTGGGGTGGTGGGGACATGGGATGAGGCTTCAGGAACCAGAGCCCTGGAAGGGGAAGCTGGGGCTTTGGTGTAAGGAGAGAGTCCTGTGTGCTTCAGTCACCTTTTGGCCAGAAGCCCCGTTCTGCCCATCTCCTGTGGGCTCATGGAGCAGTGCTCAGTGGAGCAGCTTGCCTTCTCCCTGCTTAGAACTAGCATTGTTAGTTTGTTGGCTGCAGTAACGTTCATTTGAAGCTCTAATGGATATCCATGCAGATAACAGTCTAATTTATTATTTTGGCTCAACGGGGCTGTGGGATGAAAAATGATTGAGGAAGACTTTTAATAAAATTCAAAGGGATTTTATAGGTCTCAAGCCAGTTTTAAAACGCAAAGGAAAGCCAAGAGTGTTACTTTGTTAACCCACATAATTCTATCCTGCCTAATGAAGTCTGGAGCTAATCTTCAGCACTTTGCCCTGGGATCAGAATTACTGGAGCAGGTAAACACCACTAAGTATCGTGCTGCATCTTTGAGTTTTGCTTGCACTGTGACTTTCTGTTCCTTCCCTTTTATGAACTTTTCATAAAGCTCAGAATAGAGATTATTATGTAAAAATACAGAACTGGCTTCCTGTAGTGACTTGCATGCAACGGTCTCTCTGCTGTGTGTTGGCCTGGGGCAGAGAGCGTGCCTTTTTTTGTGTTGCTTCTCCAAAGGGTGTAGCAAGACACCAGGCACCGTGCTGGGCAGACACTCATGATACAGGCTCCATTTAAGCAATGCATCTTTCCTTTTTTCTCTTTTTGCTGTGAGAGACAATCAATGCAGTTTGACAGAGTCAGTGCTAAGGACAGAAAATGTAGGTTAAGACTACCAATTACTGTAAACTGGTAGCCTCACTTGATCCAGAGGAGTCACACTAATCTACGCCATCTCAGAACCCATCTGAGAAGCTGTAATCAACTTTCTCCCTGTCAGTAGTGTTTCAGCTCAAATCTTGCCACTAAAAACAAACAAAGCATTAAGAAGTCAGTCTTGCATAGTGGGCCCTCTCACTGCTCCTGCTGTTCTTTCCTGCCTGCACAGGCAGTGCTGAGGCTCATCTGAGGCCGGGTTAAAAACAAGGTATTTGAATCCCAGTTCTTAGAATAGCTTGGAGAAGCTCATCTATGTTTCCAGAAAATTACCCTGTTTCACAGCAAGCTCCACTTTGCTGGTTTCACAATGTGTACGCACCATACCCAGCAAGAAAGCAAAACTAGATGAGTTTAGAGTTCGTTATTGAGCTTACTAATTTAATACTAATTTAATACAAGCGTGTCCTGTGTTCAGTGCATGTTCTTTGTAATATATTTTTAAGGAGAGTGACAATTTTTTTCCCTGACTGTTCAAGCAGTGCCTGTCACAGCAACCAGCAGAGCACAGCCACAGATATGGTCTGGGTGCAGGAGACAGCTCTGTGGAATGAACTGACCTAGTGATCCTTTTTGGTCTTATTATTCAGTGATTACTGTGCAACCTGTAGAATATCAGCCATAGCCAAAGCAGTGGAGGTTGAGGTGACCACTTAACGGGAAAATGTAGCTTTCAGGGTATAATCTGTTTACAAGCATTTAATTGCAGTAAATGAGCCAGGCAGAAGGTGAAGAAGCTCTAAAACACAGAGGAATAATAAATTGACTCATGTTTATTTAAGCATTTGTATCTTCTGAAGCTGGGCTTAGCCTGGGGATACACGGGTATTAAGATATTTTTGCAAAGCCCCTTCTGCATCAAACTTTTTTCCAATATTTTAATATTAAATCCTCCCTCCCTTGCCAATGGGGTCTATGCACTTCTACGCTGTTTTCTTTGCTTCTCCCCTGTGATCTCTGCCGTTGAGTTCTCTGCATCTCATACCCTCTCCCTACCCATTCTTTCTATCTTTGTATCGGTGAGAGCTGCTCTTTCAAGCTGGTTTATTCTCTCCCACCTTGCATTAATTTGAGTGCAGAAATTCTTTCTCCATGTCTGAATGTGTGAACTGGGATGTATCACTTTAGGCCAGCTGAAACTGGTACTTTCCAGTAGAGTTCAATTAATTAAATGAATCCCAAAAACAAAATTAATTTTGAGCTAAGATGTAAAATGCTTGACATAAAATGGATTATTTTGTTGAGTCTTACTGCTGATGAGTCCGTATTTAACATTAAACTAAAATCTAAATTAGTTTTTTTTTCCTTGCAAAATGTCAACATTTTCATTTGGAGAAATGTCAAAACAGAATGTTCTGACATTTTGGAAAATCTGTCTCCTCCCATACCAGTTTTCCTTCCAAAAACCTATCATTAATTTACTATTCATACAAATAACCTCCTCAGCAGTTTGGGGCCAGATTCTCATAACCCAATCTGATACAGTGAGGCTGTTCACCTCCTCCTTTTCCTCGGGCTGCCTGTGGGGTTCCAAGTCCCCAGGTCTGCACCATGAACTGAAGGCCAATTACCCCTGAGCTGGGTGCAGGAGGGATGTGCTAAAATCTAATCTGTCTCCCCTCTTTTTGTTTAAAAACATCCCCCTCTTGTCATTTCTGCCCATGCCAAATTGTAGGGGTTTCCTAACCTCTCCTGGTGCAGAGCCTATCCTTGTTGTGTGTATGTCATGGCTTCGGAGTATGGGTGGTCTGCTCCTAGGGCGCGTTGAGCAGACTGAGACCCCTGCACGCCATCAGCTGGGGCTCCTGTAAAAGACGCATGGCACATATGGTCGGTGCATGCATGCCCTGTTTGTTTTCATTTATTGATCGGCCTGGGGGGCAGCCACAGTAATTAACTGTAACGAATCCAGCAGACCAGGTCTGTCGGATGCAGCTCTCAGTTATATGAGCATTCAGACAGGGCAGGCTCTGAGCAGCTGAGGCAGCACCGGGGCTTGGAGTGAGACAGGGGGGTCACTGTGGTCTCTCCCTGATGTCTGGCATCCCAGGCATTTACTGCATCCATCTTGAGCTGCGGGTTGTCCCAGCATTTCAAATTAACCCTGGGTTTAATTCACCTCCTATTAAAACTTGTGAGGAGGTTCCTATCAGTTTCTGTTGCAACTGGGCTTCCTTGTTTGCCTTTTGCTGCCTGAAGAACAGATTGATCACATGGGATTTGCAGCGGAAAACTAATCGGTGCCAGAAAATGTAGACAGCTTTGCAGGAGCAGACATTTCAAATTGCTGGGCTGCAAACTACTTGGTGCAATGTGTAAAGCTATCTGAAATGGAAATATTTTTCTCGCTTTGAAAAGTGATTTTTTTTTTAAAGTTAATCTGTAAATGAAAGTAATCTCCTGGTGTTAAAAGGGGGTGTGCGTGGCTTGGGCTGAGAATTCACAGTGGGTTTATGACTGTCTAAGCAAAGGATCCTGGTGGAGGGAAATCCTGTGTCCTGTTTTGCACCAGGTCTGGCTCTCATGCCTCGTGTCTCCTGCTCTCAGATGGGATGTTGACCCTCAGTACCTTATGATGGTTTTCTTGGGGGGAGGTGTGGGGAGTGGAAGACCTTTCCATAGCAATGTGACTTGGATGTTCTAGTGCCATATGAAGGCATTGCACAGAAAGGCTTTCAAGTCCTGCTACGAGGCCTGCAGAGACAAAGGGTAGGGTGAGGAAGGGAAGTGAAAGAAGAAGAAAGAATCTGGAGGAGTGTTCTAAAGAAATGGGTGCAAGAGGCTGTGAGCTGAGCTCGGCCAGCGGCTCGCTCCGCTTCCCTGCTTCCAGTTCCTCCCAGGCTCCTGAGAACAGGGCAGGCCTACGGGCTGCACCAGGCCCAACAGCTGCCTCCAGGAGCCCCAACCTGGACCTGGGCTGACAAGACATCACCCACTGTACGCCTCTTCCCTGCTCTGTGGGAAGCAGAAGTAGTTGAAAACCAAAGCAAGGCCATGGGAGCAGCGGGAGGCACTGAGAGAAATGCCCGGCAGAGGCAGGCCCTCGCTTCCCATCACCTCGCAGGCTGTGTGGGTGTCAGGACGCTGCTCAGGCTGCCCTGAAGGTCATCTGAATGGTAATGATTCACCCCGTGTTCTTATAAGTTCTGCTGGTGAACAAAGCCCCAAAGTGATGTTCAGGGAAATTGAGGGTGTGGTGCTGGGCACAGAGTGACTGAGATTCGTCTTCCCTGTAGAGAGACGGGCTCAAGGATGCAGGCCTTCCCACAGTGTTTCTGAAGGAAAGCCTCACCAGAGCTGGGCGTTTTGTTATTCTGTGTGTTTGAGCAAGAGAAGCAGCATTCGGTTCCCCCGCTGTAAAACCTGGTGATTGGAGCCTCTATGTGTGGAGTTGGATCCCACAATACCTCGCTAAAATAGGTCAAGTATTCCCCTAGCACATACAGGAGGACTTTCCCCCTTTTTTTTTCTTTTTATTTATTTATTGCCTGCCTAATGGTTTCAGCCTTATCAAAAAGTGTGATAGCAGGATATCACAGAAGTATAGCTTGCAGACCGCTACCGCAGTCACAAGTAAGTAGTAAATAGCCCATTCAGAAAAAATAAATGTGACTTTATCAGTGTGTCCATGGCACCCGTACGTCCAACTTGGGATTGATCACTCATGCAGAAAAGCTAATAATGCTAAGTACTCTGCTTTCAGACCCCGTAGGCAGAGATAGGGCAGGTGACCTCTGTTTGCCCCACAAGCCTGGAACTGTGCTGCTTCATCCACTGCCAAATTTTGTTTGTTTTAAGAAGGCAGTAGATATGAAGAGCAAGAGATAAGGAAGAGAACAGGATAAAAAGTTTTAGGCCTGATTAAGGAAACTGAAAAGGTGAGGAGACCTCGCCTTCCCCTGCTAAAGGGGTGTCCAGACTGGGGGGAATTCCTCTTCAAGCCTCCCGTGCCAGACCTTGGGAGGTTAACAAACATTTCTGGCCTGGAGGAGATGCAAAGGAAACCAAATATCGCTTTGTGTGGAGTACCCAAACATTTGCACATTTGACAGTGCAAAGAACAATACTAGAAATGAGAACCATCTATGGTGTCTTGCCCTGGCTCTTTTGAAGAGAAGCTTTTTCCACCAAATACTGGAACAAGTAGTTAAATAAACCCTACCTAGATTTCATTTCTTGAGTTTCAAGTGGGAGCAGTATAAACTTCCTGTTTCTTGCTGTTTGTAACAAAAGGTTGAGGTCCACCAGTGGTTTCTTGTCCATTGCTTTTGAGAGGACATTTGTGGGTCTGGGCTGTCCAGCTTTCTCTGACGTTTCTCTGTCATGCTTTTCATTCAAATGGAAGTTTTAGATTTGGGTATTTTTGGAGCTCTGAAGTGGCACGTGAGTCGAGTGGAATTCTATGCTAGAGTGTTTTAACATAAATAAATATATAACGAAACTCTACTCTCAGCATTGCTAGAAATTACAGCAAATGATATACCTGTATCAGCAGTTTGTCTGACAACATAACTGCAGATTGATGACAACTTTTTATTAAAAAAAGGAAGAGAAAGAAAAAAGGAAGAGAAGACGTTTTCATTATATGTTGGTGTCTTTAAGAATTAGAAAGGAAAAAGGAAAGGCTAAGAATCCAGTCATAGCCTTGATCTTTAAAAATGTCCTGTAGCAGCAAAGGGCTAAAATCTTCCCTTAAGATATCTGAAAACCAAAATCTCATTTTCCTTTTTCTAACTTGGTCCCATTGCTGAGAATAGGACAGTTCAGAGTGCTGGTTTCTTCTCAGCTCTACAAAGAGCTGGGCGCCATGGGAGGAGGCACAAAGGCACGAGACTTGTGCTGAAGGAGAGCAAAGTGCTGCCAGTGGCTGTATTAATCTCTCTGGATTTTACAATGTGTGGAATAGCTCTTAGGAATCATAGGGATTATTAATAAATGACCATTCTCTTGACCTTGTCGTGTGCTGTCAGACAGTAGGGAAAATTAAAATAAACACTGACTGCTCTATATTTTAAGCGTAACGAAGGAAAGAACCACTAAGTGTTGGCTTGCCATTTCTGTAGGCTTGGGGAGCTGTTGCCAGAGGGAAGCACAATTGGAACCTTTAGGAACTGTAATGGATGTTGCTAAACTGTGGTTTTGTGATGGAAAAAGCTGTGCTTTTTGGCTCCTGCTTTGAGGTGCTGGAGTTCTGGAGACATCCCAGGGCAGACAGAACACTTCCCAGTGCCTGGCTGATGCAGACACCCTATCCCAGTAGCCATTTACAACCCTGAAATCCCAGTTTAATACCATAAGAGTGAGAATAGGGCATTTTGCAAGTGGTCCGTTCTGGACAGATTTTTGCCCATCAGTTATAGAGAAGTACTTGGTAGAGGATTGTAATAGCTCTCCACCTAAGTGTTTCTGTTGGATTCAAGAATAGAGTAGGTATTTAAAATGTCCTTCTAAGATTGTCTTCACGCTTCCCCAGTGTAACTGATCCCAAATTTGAGAGTTACGTGCATTGTAAAAGGTGCCAGAGGAAACCTGTAAACCTTCATAAAAACAAGTAACAGGCAGCAGCTAAGCCTGCAGAGATGTCACTGTGAAGGGCAGCGTTTTAACACATTCGCATTCCTTTTCGGGTATTTTCTGTTATAGTAACACAGTGTTTCCCGTATTATTTTCGTCTTGATTTTCAGTGGGCTACATTGCCTAGATGTACTAAGAATCTGGCCTTCGTGTGAATGAGAAAGCAAAGACTCAGCACAAAGATTTATCTTCATGAGCTAGGGAAAAATTCCCTTCTTTACGACGGGTCCAACGTTTTAAAGCCTCTGAAAGGAAACCAAATATCTTTAATTCCCAGGAGGCACCTCAGAGGATCAGAGCTAAACTGTTACTTTCTGAACTATCACATAGTGAGACCTCTGCACAACCCTTAGTGTTTCAGCATCCAGAGGCTGTGGATCCTCCAGAAGAACCTATTTCCCTGGTCACGGTGTGCCCTCGTTCAGCCCCTGGTTATAGAAGTTAAAATAAACCACATAAGGTCAGCGGCTGCTTAAGTCCTTACTACCAAGTCTGCAGATATTTTTTGCTTTGTTTCTAAGCGAGATGAGAGTCCCAGTGCCAAAGGGCAACATGTAAATCGTGCTGTTATTCTGCAGTGTGCGGGGTAATAAATGATGCTGTCAATTGTTTTCACTCAAGTGACAGATTTATTCTCTTCAGAATGAATAACCAGGAACGGCTATTATTGCAAAAAAATTCACTCTGTATCATCTTATGCCCGTTCAACAAACAATGCTGAAGTCTAATCGCCTTACTCCATGGCCAAGCATCTATGACTTAATGGTTTTTTTATTGAAGACATGTAATTTGCCATTGCTTTTGATGTGCCATCAGATCAAATGTCTCCATGAATCACATTTGTAATCTAGCACCAGATGTCCCAGAGGAATACTCCTTGTCCCTTTGTTTTCTAGCGGTCTGGCTAAAAGCAGGTTTTTTCTAATGTGAACTATTACACTTCTGTTTCCCAGTTTCTAGACTGAAATTCCAGCTCCTGGCAGATGCACTGAGCTTTAGCAAATGGATTGCGTGTGGGTATAAACGAGCGATATTTGATAGTGCTCCCAACCTTCACATCCCACTAGCACTCCTCCCAGAGCAAATCTGCGGTCAGACTGGAGTTGGATCCCGCAGCTCTGCCTCAGCACCCCTGGGTTGTGCTGGCAACCCCTCCTCACCGCACCTTCCCTTCCCAGCAGGACTGCTTGGCTGGCTGGCAGGTTGCCTCGGGATACAAACCTTAGCACGTCTTTCAGGTTTTGTGATTCAGCAAAGCCTTGTTTCTCTGTAAGCCTGTGTTCCGTTTTTCCAATCAATGCTGCAATCTTTTTAATGTTTTGGTAAACATGTGAGGAGGTTAGAAAATAATGTCTGAAACTGAAAAGCTTACACAAAGCTTTCGCCCCAGCAATGTAATTTAGAGCTGACTGCAGTCAAGAGTTGTTGCAGTTAAGCTTGGCTTCTTTTTAAAACAACTCAGCATTGAAGTGCCAAAAAGAAGGCAATACGGAGCACAGGTAGTGCTTCTACCTGCAACAAACATCTAACTTGTGGGTACTGAGATCTGGTGCTGCTGGGAGCACAGCAAGGTGGTCACAGAAGGTCGTCAGCGGTGTTCAGAGTTGGCACAGATGGTCTGGGGGCACTTTGCACCCCCTGAGGCAGTGCATTACAAGCTTTAAATCTGCGGTCAAGGTCTGGGGAACATGCAAGTTCTGCACTGGTGTGATAGATGGAATTAGATGTGCAGGGTTTTAATTTCCAGTTGTCTGAATGGTCACGTGGATGCACTGAGCTCTCTTCTAGTTATAGATGTCTTTGCTGGCATAGCTTATCTGTTGTCTTCAGCTGCGTTTTTACAACAGCATCAACTACTACTACCGGTCATCCTGGTGTAGTTACAGCAGTGTGATTTTTTTTGTGGAGAGAAATTCTTAGCAACCTCTCACTGCCAGGGCTTGTATTTGGGTATCTTTATTCCAGTGATGCCAGATTAATGGGCTTTCTCAAGCAGGAAAAGCAAAGGCCTGGTTTGCCAATTGATGAGAGATTAAAAAGGGGAAATACAAAAGGGGAAATAAAAATGGGGGATACAAGTAGGGCAGGAACTGTGACTTGTGTGAGAGTCATCCAGAAGTCAGCGGAAGCAAGGAGCTCTGTTGGTGGCATGTGTCCCAGAGCCGGTGTGCCACTGCTGGGGTCATCCTCAGGTGGGGGCATCTGAAGTCCTCCTGTGGGAGCGGAGGCCCTGATGTGTCTGAGGAAGCACTGCAGAGGATGCTGAGGGCCCTCACTCAGCAAACTGCAGTTCTTCAGCTAGAGCAATTTGCTAACAAACCCCAGGCACCAATTGTTTTGTTCTGTTATAACAAACCTCCAGGAAATTCAGCTACAAACTTTTCCTATTGCTCAGCTCTTATCTTGCTCTATTGCAATAACTATTTGATGACCTCAACAGGAGCCTTGAATCCAGTAATCAGTTTTTCAAGTGTGCAACAAAATCCCTTTTTTTCCCCCCCTAAACAACCACAAGTAACAAGGGTTTGTCTTGACCTTTTATCTGTTTTGACAAGCCGAGGACCTTGCCCTCCTCCCCTGCATGCTGATGTGCCCTGCGGATCGGATTGGAGGATGTGGCTGGGCTCTCCTGCCTTGGCTGGGAGGTGTCTCATGTAACTGCCTAGCAAAGCAAAGAAGGGAACTGTATCTATGGCCTGTAAGGTTATAGTGTTAGTTTAACTTGCTCTGCCATCAGGAAGTTCAGCTGGTTGGTTTGTGCAGATAACTTCTAGCTCCTGCTAATCCTGGGTGAGGAGAGTAAATGAGATAAGTGATTCAGTTGCGGAGATGGCCTGTTATTGCCCTGGTAGATCAGCACCAATTGACCAAGGATGCCAACAGCTCTGCCCAGCTGCAAGCCTCTGTTTGGTGAGGAAAGGGTTCAACTGCAGCCTGTGGCAGTGCTAACAGAGGGGCTGCAAAGTACCCGAGCACCACCGAGCACCGGGACTGTGCTTATCATTACAGTGAAATACTATCCCTTCACGGCTAACAACTAGCAGAAAACCTGCCTAATGTGGAAGCGATTGGGCAAAATTAGCTGGTTAAAGAACTCTGCCTATTGATTGACTGAACTAAACGTCCCATAATGAACAGCACAACCGTGGAGCTAATCTATTTGGTGGTGTTTTCCTTTTCCTTAAAGGTGTGCAATATGCAGACCGTGTGCATGGCCACACTGGCATGGGCTTCTGTGCGCTAAACCTTTAGAGGTCCCTTGGGCTACAGGGAGACCCGAGTAGAACTCAGGTTAACGACAGAGACAAAGCTGAAGCTGAAGGTGTGCAGAAGGCCTTTGGTTGGTTGGCATGCACTGTTACACTCTCGTTATAGGTGTGACTTATGTCTAGCATGATGCACAGTCTTTAAAACATAGGCTAGAGCTTAACTTGACTAATTTACATATGAATATTCCTGGATCTCTCCTTGCTATCTCTGCTACTTTCTTCTCACTCTTTTCAGCTATCCTATGAAAAGCAGTGCCTGAATTCACTGCTCTGTCCTCCCTTTGGTGAGTTGCTATAAGAACTGGAAACACTAATTTCCACTGTCAGTGGTGAGACCACCCAGCCTGTTTTGCACTGCCTGGTACCACTGCTGCTCCAGGCCAAGTTACTGATAAAGTTAAGCTATAGTTTCAGGCAGTCAGAAAGAAAACAACTTTTGTTTTCTGTAACTCAGCTCTTATCTGCCTCTTTTTCCTAAGCAATCCCTCAGAAAAACAGAAGCTGGAATCTGACCAGATGGGCTCTCAGGGAGTTGAGCTTACAGTTAAATGAGTCCCTGAGCAAGAGTCTTTCTGTAGTTAATAGTTTAACACCTTCTTGCAATGTCCGAGCAGCAGAGATGATAGGTCCTGCTGAGCACACGACCGCAACCAGGAGGGAAGGGTGGGAAGCAGGATGCAGCAGGCTCTTTTCCCCCCAGCCTCTCTGCCATTCCCATCACCTTGCAGTTCGAAACCCCCCTGGCAGCTCACTTGTTAGTCCAGCTGCAAGCCCACTAATAGGAATGAACTAGCTCCCTGGAAAGATGCAAGAGAGATTAGCATTGCTTGAAATCCCACAGGAGCTCTCCATGACCTCCCCTTGTCTGGCAGCAGGATTGGCTCCTGGGAAGGCAACTATGACTGAAGTGCCTCCTGCTGGCCAGCAGGAAGGCCCCAGATGGGAAGAGATGAGATGTCTCTTCCCCCTGTTTCACGGGGTGGTGCTTCTTGCTGTACTTATGGTGCTTTCTGAAAGGTGCGATATAGGAGCTTTGCTTTGGTGGATAGGCAGCAAGTTTGTGTTCGGTAGTTTGCAAAGCCCCCAACAAACCTGAGCATTCTTTTTCACTACATATGTATAATTTGTTATTAAAGAGATTATGCCTGTATTAGCGTTCATTTCTTACCGGATCCCTTCATACCTCATGTATCACCATGCAGCGTTGCAGATACTCTTAAGAGCGCCTCGGTTGCATAACACAGCTTTAATAGCTATAACAAGGCAATTAGTGCATCGTTCCACTTGAACTTTAACGTAGTAATTGGCAGTAAGTAATCCCACTCTGCTGCTATGCGCAACCTGTGTTGTGAACAAAAATCAGAATGGCCCTATTTATGAAAGTGGGAAAAAAAAAAATGAGATGTCCAAGTTGCTGCTGCTGGGTTTTGAGTTGACGTTGTTGGATGCTGAGTGCACTGGGGGCAGCAGAGCTTGTCTGCAAGCACTGAACCCTCTCACTAGACGTGCACCCACCCTACTGCATCCTTGTGGCTTCCAGAGCGTCCTAACCATGGCCACATGCCTCTGAAGAGGAAGGGAAGGGGAGGGGAGGGAGGAAATGCTCTAACCCACATCTTGCTTGATCTCTGCTGTAATCATGTCCCATCTCTTCTCCTACGCTTCTGAATAACTGACATGTAGGTTGTTGGGGCTGGTTTGCTACTGACTGTGCTCAGCTTTGTGAAATGTGTAGGTATGAGAGACTGCTTACCTTGGTGAGTTTGTGAGTGGAGAAAACAGGAAATGACATTTGGGGCAGTACTGCAGCAGAGGAGGGGGTTGAATATTTTTCTTGACCCCATGCTTTTGAGCAGAATTGGTGGCAGTATCATTGAAGACCAGATGCATAATTAATTGTTGGTCTTATTTCTTATGGGTTTTTATAGTGTGGGCGCAGTAAAAATGCTTCCAACCAAGGCGGGTGAGGGTTTCCCAGTCTTCTGTGGCAATGCTCAGGTGCTGATTTTGGCAGCAGTATACATAGCTCTGCACCGCTTGGGATGCCCTGGCTGCATGCCTGCTGAGTGCCTCGAGCAGCCCCATGGCAGCTTCTGCACCTCCTGGAACAGCATCTCTGTGAGCGAAAATCAGGGATGCCAGAGAGCAAGGGGATAGGATGGGACATGCGTCCAGAGTTCTGGGCACTGCTCCTTTCCAAACACATCCCTCAAGCAGCAGGATCCCCCCAGCTCCTGTTCATAAAAAGCAAATGACTTCTCAGATTTATTAGTTACCTCCAGGTGCAATTTATCAGTTCCAAGCTGGGCCCTGCCCGGGCAGCCGGGAAGAAGCTTGTGTCTTTGATTAATGGGCTATCCTGCACAATGGTGGCAGATTTCTTACTGGGATTTAATTCTAACAGATTCTCAAAAATAACAGAAATGTATTCAGCAAGCTGTGTGAGAGGACACAGGGCTGAAGTGCGGCTCATTCAAGAAAGCTTTGAAGTGTTTGCAGAAGGGACTGAGGAAAACTATCAGAGCTGGAGAATGGGCAACGGAGAAATGGAGAACGGGGAAAAGGGGACTGAATCCAACAGCTTGTAATGGAAACAGGAGTACGAGGGCTTTCTAGACTCTAAGCCAAAACGAATTCCTGATCCTTTGGCCCTTTTTCACAGGCGGAATGATGTTCACCCTCTTTTCAGCTCTGCCAAAGCAGTGTTCCAATGGTTTGGTATTAGCGTAAAAAAGCAGCGCAGGCCCACACCAAGGTGAGGACAGGATGGGCTGTTATTTTCCAAAGGTGTTGGGATGATGGACCAAGGTGGTTTACAGCTCCTCCACCAACATCATCCTGTCCCCTTTGTGCCTGCATTGGCTGCTGACGACCCTCCTAGATGCCACAATTTAATGTCAGTGTGATAAAGTGTTTTCTCACCCTTGTTAAGCAAGAACATCACAACCCAGTTAAAGGGCAGCATACTCCAAGATTTCAATACATATTTATGCCATCTATTTTAGGTAGCTACTTTCAGATCCTTCTCTATGGTCACTGCAAAAAAAAGATGCGCATCTCTGGAAGGTGACTCACAAGACCCGAAATAGATGCCTGTTCTCAGACATCCTCCCTAATTATAGAAGAAGTTCGGAGAAGTTAAGATCCTTATTGCAGCACGTGGAGGCTGATGCGTGCAGGAAGGACCATTAATACCCTCTTTGTTCTCCTTGACACTAGGAGCATGCAGGCTTTCTGCAACCCAGAGTGGTGGTTTGCATCTTTCCTGCAAGCTACAGAGCAAGGCGTGGAAGCAAGGAACGCAATTTGTCCCATCATGACCATTCTGCAGAGCAGGGATGCCACAGCTCAGGGTGGCACAGTCTGGAGTTCCTCACCCCACTTTGCATAGCAGTCTTTGGGATCACAGTTGAAAATTAACCCAAAAGTTAGCCATTTGTAAACCAAGCTGACAGGAAATTGCTGGCTTTGTGCTGAAGAAGTCATTACCTTAAGCTTTATTGCTGTGTGCAGAGTTTACTTGTGACAAAGTAAATGTGCAGAGATGTCTGTAAATAGGGTTGGGATATTGCTGTGTTAACAGCTCTGTGGTAAGCTATCAATCAGCAGAGCAGTACAGAGGAGAACATTAAATGCCACTGCTGTAAGCACAGAGGCTTCTCCAGGTGCATGCAGATGGGCATCCTGTTTCCTTGGCACTGCTGGCCTCTGGAGCTCATGCAGGCACATGGGGCTTTGTCCTTATCCCCAGCTTGACAGCGTGCCTTTCTCACGGGGCTCTCGGGGCTGTGTGGAGCACATCTTGGGCTGCGTGGGAGGTGTTGTTAAGGATGCTTGGACCTAGAGATGTTTGGATTTGGAGTTCAGGCAGGTTTACACCAGGATCCTGGCCAGTATGTTCCACAGTGGTGTGATGGTGATTTACTGCTGGTGCAGCCAATGAGTTCCTCGAGCTGTGATCACAATGTACAACAGCCCTCAAGTGTCCTTGGAGTCAGTGAGGCTGCCCGGGACAGAAGGGAGTGGGTGTGTTGGGCTGGGGCCAGCTGGAAGTGTGGCTGAGTGCTGCATGGTCTTTGGGACCTCTGCCACTGTAGATGGAGCAGCATCGCCTTTGGGCCAGTGTGACAGCTTGATGTTCTTTGTGTTTTGTCCATTAACATTATGGATGTGAAGGGTAGAGGGGTTTGTTTCCATATTGCTGGAATTGGCCTCATTTACAACAAATGAGGCAGCAGGGCGTACTGCCTGTGCTACAGGAGAAATGCATGGGGGAAACGCATGTCCTGAGAACAGGCTGGTGGCTGTGCTTGGTGTGTGTTCAGACAGCACAAGCTGCCCAGAGAACTCCTGCCTCCACTGCTCCCCAGCTGTGAGCCAGGGGCTCGGGCAGAGCTGGCTGCAAAGTGCTGTGCTCCCTTCAGTTCACAGCACACTGGTGAGTGGTAGACGAGGGTTTCTGGCTTTTCTGTGCATGCTCAGGGTGGCCGGCAGCCTATCTGTCTGAGCACTTCAGGGTATCTGGAGCTGCTTATGTGCTTCCTCCCTTGGGGTCAACCTCCACTTCTGATGCTGGTTTTTGCCAAACCTGTGGCAGCCTTGCTGCAAGGCTGCGTGTCTGGGTTTTTCCTGTTTCTGCCCCTTGTGTGAGCGATAAGGGCAGATGGAATAAAAGTGCTCTGTCTGGGGAGCCGCAGCGAGGGCAGAGCAGAGGAACTTCCCAGGCATCAGCCGTGTGGGGCAGGACCACTGCACTCAGCACAGGGCAGCAGCTGCGGAAGCCAGAGCCTTGTGCTGGCTGCTTTATAGGCCTGCTTCCTCTGGGACAGCAGAGCCGCTGCATCTGTGGGCCTGTGCAGGTGCAACAGTTCAGGCTGGTGTGGGAAGGGAAAGGGAAGGCTTGAGAGGTGTCAACATAAATCAGACATTGTTGCAGATTTCCTCCTGCAGCCCTTGCCTGCCCTGTGCCCAGATGTTATAGGGGTTTTTGTAGGCTGATAAAACCATGTTTCTCCATAGTTGAAACCCTGGTATGGGCCTGAGAGACTTGCTGCTGCTCCCACTGCTGGGGTTGAGAGCGGAAGAAACCAAGCGATGTTTTTTGTTGCCTTCTAGCCTTGGCACAGGATTTCCCACGGCTCTGGTGCTGGGTGGTGGATTTGGTTTTTGCTCTCTCCTCTGCAGCTGCCCTTTTCCTGTAAGCAAGTCCCTTTTGCATGCACATGGAATGACACCAAGGAGCATCCAGCTGTAGCTCAACACAGGCTCCTAGAGCAGTGGTGCTTGTAGCAGCCAGACACTTGGCTCCAGCTGGGCAGTGACTCACGCAGCATTTGGCTGGAGTGTGCAAAGTTCCCTGATGATATGGAACTTTTCCTATTCATCCACAGCCACAGCATCCCCATGAGCTGGAGAGTTGCATCCCTCTTCCAGCTTCCCGGAAGCTTCCTGGTCTCCCTGCCCAAGCTCCCCTTAACAGCGGGAGGCAAGGGACTCCCCCAGAGCCTCCCTCAGGCTCTAAGGCATTTTCCCACCTTTTTCATGCAGAACACTTTGAGAGGCCCAAGGCACAGAGGAGCCTTGGTGGCAGCAGGAGCCAGATGACAGTCTTCCCCACCCCCTGCTTGCTGGGGTGCAGAATGGAGAGCCAGTGTCTCCTGGACCCGGGCCCCAGGCTGGGAGGTTTCTGGCAGGGCCTCTATAGCTGCTGGGTTGAGCTGAGCCTGAGTGTGTGTCTGGGTTGATGGCGAGCTCAGAAAACTGTTCTCAGGGCTGGAGTCTGAGGGGTCTGTGGTTGTGGATTCTCTGGTGTCTAATCAAGGCTGGGCACACACTGCAGCCTTTTGTTCGGTTGAGGTTACTCATAACATCTCTCTCCTTTACGTGGATGTCTATTTCTGTGAACCTTTGAGGAACTGATTCGTCTCTGAGGCTGTTATCTCTGTCAGATTTGTCTGAAACCGCTCAATGAGTTCAAAGTTGCTGAGGGAGATACAGACAATGTGAATGTACAAGCCATAGGAAACCAGACTGACAGGTTGAAATGAGAAACACTTCAAAATTGTCAAAATAAAAAACGGTTCCAGTGGCCTGACCCGACTTTTTGTCCAGATTATTGGTTCCTAAAGTCTTCTGAGATCCTGGCAGCTACCCTAGCTGCTGAGAGCCCTACGTTGCAAAATGCAGCACCAGCTGTGCTGACACTGAAGGGATGCTGAGGATTAGCAGATCTGGCACCAGCTTCTCTTGTGGCCTCTCAGGTCTGGGAAAGTGGAATCCCATGGTCAGAAGCCCATCCACACCATTACCAACCCACCCCAAGAGAAGACTGTATGAGAAAGTCATTCGATTTGTGTTTCCTTTTGCTATATATGTTTGAATGAAAAGGGATCTGACACCAGTTAATTAGACACAGGTGCATGTTAGAAAAATAGTTACAATAATGAATCTCCTTTTACTGATCCCTGCTGCCGTTCCACTGGTACTATTGCAACCATTCACAGGGTGGTTAATCTTTTAGCTAGTGCTTGAAGCGTTTTATGCAGGGAGCTACGCACCATCAAAAAGAATGAATGACCCTGTTTCTCTTCCCTAACGTGGCTATCAACCAGAGCTGTCTTTGGCACAGCTTGTAGGTTGATTTCTGGATGAACGTTAGAGGCAAAATACATCTGTCCAAATGTTGACATCTAATTGTGGATGTCTACGTTTGAGTTAGTTGTCTAGACTCTTGTTTATAGGAAAGAAATGGGCACCCTAAGGACATGAGTCATTGTATGCTAGAGTAGATGTTGAAAATAGGTCAGATGAATCATTCTCTAACTGGGCCTCTTTCTCTCCAGTGACTATAAAGGGAGTCTGGAGCCATCATGCTGGGGGGAGCAGAGGTGTCTGTAACGCATGATGAGATGTGTCCCATGTGAGATATGTGTGATATGTTTCTGGGTATGCGTAGTCAGCTGCTCTTCTGTTTACACATCTTACCAGCATCTTCTGCCCACTTCTTCCTGCTCTTCTCATTACAAATGAACCCGGGACTCAGATGCTGTTCTGTACCTGAACCTTCCAGCTACGTGAAGGATGAGCCCTAAGTACCTGCATTTCCCTTCTCTCAACATCATCAGACTGAAGTCACCTTTACTGCTCGGCAGGGCCTTGTCTTCCTCCATCTCTTTTGCAATGCTGAGGTGTCCACATGTGGCTGGGATGGGCTCACGGCAGGTTGGTGCCAGCTCTGCTCAGCCAGCCTGCCATGGCTGTGTGGTGTCACACAGTGCCCATGGGGAGTCAGGGCTGTTAGCTTCAACCTGCTGCACTTGTTTCTTTCCACCTCACTGCCCTTTGTTGGACAAGAGATTATTAAAGTCTTCCAGCAGATCCAAATCCTTCTCAGTAAGCCTGGAGCCTAGTTCTAGAAGCGCAGTGTGGTTTTAACAGGGCCAGTATTGTGCTGATAAATGCGACTGTGGGAGGAGAGAGAGAAACTATTCAGAACACATGGAGCAGCAGATGAGGGCGAAAAGAAAACTTAAGAGCTCAGATAAGATTTGTGCTGCGGGTGTTTCCTCAAGTTTTGCAGGTTTCCCTTTATCTCTGAGCCAGGCCATCCAGATAAGCTCATTAGTCAGGTTAGCTGAGTGCTGTTCTTTTTCTCAGCAGAGTTATCTAGGCCCTCTGGACTCAACAAAATCCCCCATTTTTGCGGTGTTTTGTTTTGTCTCCAATTGCATCATATTAAAAACTCCTCCCCGTGTGAGGGCTACTGGGTGTGTTTGTGCCTGCAGTCTCTTGACTTAGCACAGAGACTTGCCTATGCCTTCCACTGGTTAGACTGAGCCCTGCATCCACAATTCCAGCTCCGACGTCTGCGAGACTCAGCTCCTTGTGCCCAGAGCTCATGAAAGGCAGGGGATGTGGTATTGGAAGGCTGTGCCAGTGGCTTGGGAGGAAAAAGAAATGGCCCTCTGCTCGTGGAGCCTTGAGCAACGGGAGGCTGTTAGGCAGCAACCGCCTCACCCAGTGTGGGAAACAGCTGGGGCTGGAGCCGTTGGATGGGTGCAACAGCCCTCTGAGCAGCTCGGGTGAGGATCTCTGCTGAACTTCCTACCAGAGTTAAATCACCTACCATAGTAGCCGTGAGCACCAGGCACATGTGAGCACTTGCTGGGCATGAAAGCTGATGGAAGAGAAAGGAAACCACAGCCAGCCCTGTCTTGCTTGGTGGCCTCCCACCAGGAAGCTCCACGCCATGGCAGCCGGCCCTCCTGCTGGCTCTGAACGCACTGTGTGGGGTGCAGCAGGAGTGCCCCAGAGTCTGCTGCCATCTCAGCACTTGCAGTGCTGACCTGGGGTGACTCAGAGGTGTTTTCCTTCCATCATGAAAGTTCAGAATTGGCCCGTGCTAATAATGACTGAAATTCATCATTCCTCTGATGGTGTTTAGTGCTCTCATATGAAATGAGTTGGCAATTCCTATCCAGTTCCTAGTAGACTTGCATTTATTTGGTGGAAAGACTGGAGCTGATGCTGACCAGGAAGGCTCATCTTTGGCTGGAACGGCCGCCCAGCAAAGGGTCCCACTTCCCCTGCCTTATGGTGCTGGTCAGGACACATCTGCTCTGGTGCTGCACCATGTTCCATGCCTCATTGTCTCACCCAGCTCTTCTCTTGCTCTCTGACAGGCCTTGTGTTTTTCTCTTATATCCAGGGTTAACCTTACAACTAAAACTCAGCAAACCTCCAGACACCCGTTTGTTCCTGGAAACCTTCTTGCTGTAATGATACCTGTGTGCACACTTGTCCAGCAAATACTAAGCCAGGGATTTTTGCTGATGTTCAGAAACGTCATTACCAAACCTGAAGCAGATGGTACAGCAGGATTCAAGCAATAATACAGAGATGTTCTCAAAATTATGAAGCACTGTGATGGCTCACCCAAGGATGCTACAAGATCTTAACCTTGGGAGGATCTTTAAGAACAGTGGGTATTAGTCAGAGGTGACCCTAGACTGGTCCTCCCCTGGAGGAGAGGAGTTATGTGCTTTCCTGGTGTCCACTCTGGTCCAAGGGTACGCAGCTGAGACACCCAATGGATACTGAAAGGGTGTAAAGTATAGCAACAGAGAAGTAATGTTGAAAAGAAAGCGTGCATCTCAGATTCAGCCTGGTTTCTCAGCAGCACTTTGGTTAGGGCAAATCCTGACTTCTTCAGGGGTTTGAAATGCTCAGGCATTTCTGCAGGTATGTCTGATACTCAGGCAGAAATGAGAGCGCAGTTTCCTTGGGGCAGAGCTGTGGGGGTTTGCTTTGTGCTGTCTGACCCACGCTGGGGCAACTTACAAACACTGCTTGAAATTTCCTCCTAGCATTTGATGCTTCTCAAAAAAAAAACAACAACAACCAACAGTCAATAATGACACTACATGGGGAGAAGTCGCTGGGCTTGAGCTGCTCCTAGGTTAATTTGCATTAAGTGCTTTTCAGTTCTCTCTCCAATGCCCAGTCTGTGTGTTGCTCATTTCCTCTGGTAGAGAAGTGAGAAGCGCATGCAGTGGAAACCAAGCAAGCCAATAAAAATGATGTGACAGAGCAAGAGGGGGAACGTTGCAAACAATCACTGCTTTGACTGATAAAGGCACCTTTAGGAAGCTTGCACACTGTAGAAGCCTACAGTTTTCCTGGGCTGGGAAGAGGAATGGAAGAGAAATATACACACTTAATAAGAATTTTTACCTTTTATTTGATTCTCACAATATTTTAGCACTTAGAAGGCTACTTAGAAGAAGAGATCCAGGTCTCCTAATCCACATCTCCTGATACTTTTGGAGGGACACCATGGGCAGCACCACAAAGAGGGACATCGCAATCCTACAGGGCCACATTTTCTGCCCCACTACGTGCTGCGGGTGAGTAGGTGCTGGTGGAGCAGTCCTGCTGTGTGCCGGGCCCCGGGATGGGCAGGATGCTGCTCCAGGTTGCCTGGCTTCCACCCGCTCCTAGCAGCCAAAGTGGCACTGCTGCTTGTAATGACACAGCATCGGAAATCCCCAACATGCAATTGCATGAGAAGGTCACAGCTCAGTCGGAGCAGCGCATTAAACATTAAACGCTTCATTTGTACGCACTTGTGGCCTCATGCCAAGATGAATTTGAAATGATTAAATCTCCAGCCGTGTCGGCTTCTTTCACAGCAACATAAAACACTTTGCTCTGCTAGTCAACACAGGACTCTGTGCTGAGGACTCACGCTCTGAGCCTCGTGCATCTCAGAGATTGGCCGTTTGTGAACACCTCTGGCTGGCAGGCACACCGGAGCTTCCAGGGGCCTCCACAGCCACCGGGGTGATGTGCTGAGCAGCGACCACGCATCTCACCTCGGCTGTTCATCTCTGAGTGACACAAAGGCAACTAGAAGGCAGAGAAGCAGATAACCAACTGTTGACCACATCGTAAATCCAGCGACACGGCGACAACAGGGTTTAGCTGGCTCATGCAGGAAACGTTGTAAATGAAACTGCAGAACTCGGATTCAGTGGTTGCTGGGAAGGAAATCTCTTTTGGTAGCTTGCACCTGCTGGATATAAAAGGAAAGGGACTGGATTTCTCAATTTTGCAGGAGTCTATTTTTTTCCTCAGAAGGCAGTATATTTATAACTCCAGTAAAACTGCAAAAAAATGGTAAATAACAAGGGCTTTACAAGAGGAAGAAATTGATTTCTGGATCTGATCAGAGCAAAGCTCTTAATCTTTGCTCCTCTTTAATAGAATTGCTGCCTCCGCAGGCCCAGGCCCTAACGTTTCAGCCTGTCCATTCTCATATGGAAAACTGCCAGAAAGGAGAAAGAATCTTTTTTTTTTTTTTTTTTCCCTCTCTGTCTCTTCTTGATTAAAAAAAAATGAGATTTGGGTCAGTTGTTCTTTGCTTTTTGAGCTCCTCAGGTGACAGGAGCAACTGCAGGCTTTGTGACTCCGTAACTGAACACTGATAGGAGCGCTACTGAAAGAGCAGGATGACCTCGTGGGTCCAGCCCTTGCCCTTCCCAGTGATGTGCTCAGCTCACTCAGACAGCCACCAGCTGCCTGCCCAGCTATTGCTGCTATGCCCATAAGCCTCCAATGGATGAGGTTCACCACCCAGACACAAAACCTAACCTTGCAGCCAGCCTGCAGAGGATCATAATAGTGCTCAAGAGCTGCATGCTGAGCACAGATGGCGTGCCCATGTACTGAGCTGATGCACATAAGCGAACCTATGCCTCATGCAACCTCGTGAGCCATTTTGCATAGTAGTCTAAAGAGCAGAAGATGAGAAAAAGCAGATCTGCAAGTGCCTTGGAGCGGGGGGGGGGGGGAGGTCCAGATGTTCAGAAAGCTGACCTCCGTGTAACATGCGGAGCTCTTTTTACGGATCAGTCCACTTGCTTTGTGATGTGCAAGCACAGCAGAGGGAATCCTGCTTTATTTACATCTCAAAGGCCTTAGGGCTTTAAGTAGCAGCAGAAACAAGTTCTGGAAAAGCCTCTGGAAAAGCCTGCGGAATTTCCATGTGATGCGACCCTGAGACAGACCGAGCTGAATCAGCAGAGGACCTGCTCCTACAGCTGAGGTCTGCAAAGGAGATCTAAAGGCCTTAAGCACGAGGGGAACCATGGGACCAGATTTTATTAGAATGGAAACAGGGACACTGGGCCTTGCAAATGGAGAAAATGCAAAGCAGCTGTCTCCACACTCCCTGCCCTCTGCCTGCAGCTGTGTGCTCCCAGAGCTGCTGTAACTGGTGGTGCAGGAGCTGCAGCAGCCAGCCCAGCGTTCCTCTGCCCCCCGGGATCTCACGGGTGTCACAGCGCCTCGCCATTTCAGTTTCCTATTTGTTAATAAGACCAGAGGCTTTGAAAAGTGCTGTCTGACTTAATCCCTATTGATCACAGATCCGAGAGCCCTGATGTGAAGGAATTTTAAATTTCCAGCCGCTGGCTATTTAACAACTTCTGACTTCAAAAGCTCTGGGAGCCTCCTTCTCCTTTTAAACACACTTTGCACTTAAGGAAAATACAGTTGGTCCCTCGTTAACGTGCACATCTCCTGTAATGATACAAGTGCTTGCGGTGCGAGCTCTCAGTTCTCGCACTATGCGTACATATTTCATTCATGAAATCAATAGGCAATAACCGATGTCTGATCTTTATGGAACTCATTCACTGCAAGGGCACGTTTTATGTGGTCTCACAAGGTAAATGTGAAACGGATGGTGTTGAAAAAGCCAGCAGGTCCTTGGCCAAAGAGCTGGGGCTGCTGCACCAAGCCAGGCACTGGCCCTGTGTCTCTTTGGCGACATGAAAGTCTACTCCCCACCGCCATGGGTAATACTGCAGGGTGACAGCCTGAGTTACAGCCCAGCACTGGGGAACAAGAAGGAAGCTGGAAATTACCAGGGAGCATGCAGAGAAGATGGTAGAAATGACACTAATCTCGTGCGATCTCCGACCCTATAATCTACATGGGCTTATGCCTGAATTTAGCTGTATGGTCATGCCTTTCGAGAGAAGTTTACTTTAAACTGGGGGAGCACATATATCTTTTTGGCTGAAAGAGAGGTTGATCCACCAGGGATATGCAGAACTCCTGGGCTTCTAATGGCCAGAGCAGAACCAGCAAACAGCAGCTTTGTGCTGCACTGGAGAGCACCACGTGTGCATGGGGAGCACCATGTTCCCACGGGGAGCACTGTGTGCCCAGGGGTGCAGGATCACAGGGTGAGCACTGAGAGGGAGCAGGGTGATACTTAATGGAAAGTGATGTGAGTAGGTGCCAGCCTCCAGAAGACAGAGTTATTCTGGATATGAATGCTCAGCGGAGCTTTGTGGAGGTTCTTGCATAAAACCGAGAGTTGGTGTTTCTGAGGTTTTTGTTGGGTTGCTTTTTTCTTTCTTTTTTTTTTTTTTTGGTGGGTTTTGTCAAAAAGAGAAAAGAAAACATCGCCCCTCCCTGAGCCTCCTCTTCCCAAAGGGGCATCTAAAGAAAGTGAGCAAAGGGCGCGTGCAAAGCACAGCTGTGCACCTTGCAGCTCCCAGCCAGAACGGGCTCCCAGGCGCCGCCCTCCTGCGCTGCCCAGTTCTTAGTCACCTCCTTCTGGAGAAGTCGTGAGGCAGAGTGAAACCCTGCGGCCTCAAACTGTTTACAAGAGCTGCAGGAAGGCATCATTCTAAGTCAGTTCTTAATGTTGGGTGGTTGTTTTTTTTTTTTTTTGGTAGTAAGATACACTCAGCCGTGCAGCCCCAGACAGAAAGCCAATGCTGCGAGTGGGGCTAATGGGAAGCTGCACCAAGCCATGCAGCACTGCATGCCAACCTGGGGCTGGTGTTGTGTGTAGAGCACATCTCATGGATCCTGAGTCTCACTTCTTGGAGGTGGCAGCCTTGCCATTACAGCATTATTTTGGGGGTAGCTTTAAGGGAGAGAGGAGTCTGGAAAACCTCACAGCCTGTTGACTTGCCCATCCTACTCCTCTGCTTTGTCCCCACGCTGCTGGCTCTCCCCTTGGGAGCTGACTTAGAGCAGGTGTGATGAAGTTCTTGTCATCCCGCTGTCCAGGCTGCTTGGGCTGAGATGGAATGGTTGCACCCTTTGGACCACAGCTGCCCTTTATGGAGTTTGGGTGCTGCTTTGTTCATGAACTTGTGTTTAAACAGGGTTCTAATAAAACATAATGTAAATAAATAAGCGAAAACACATTCTACTCACCTCCACCCCAATAAAATCCACTGTATACAGCTTTCTCTTATACAACCCATCTGACTCCAAGAACAAATGTCCCTAATTTCTTCTGGATGTTAAGCTTTGTGGAGATTTAAAGGGCAATTTCTCTCTCTTTCCCTCCATCTCTCACGAAGTATTACAATAAGGAACTGCAGTGACAGACAATACTTAAAGGTATGGTTTAAGAAGTGATTCATCTGTGAAACACAGTGTAGCATATTTTATTGTATTTTAGCTAGTAAAAGCTGTGCGTTCTTGCCCAGCTCTGTCATGCTGCAAGGTAAATTATACTTATAGGAATCCCAGCCACCTAGCTGAACATAAGTACCCTCTATACAAGAGTTAATGCAGTAGATTTGTACGTAGACATGTATTTGTAAAATATTTAAGCTGCATGAAAAGGGCATCTGTAGGAAGATATGATTACAGGATCACATAAGTGTAGCACAGTGCTGTCATATTTTAAGTTTAAACAGAGATCATTAGGCGCTGAGGGATGATGCTGCGTGCAGGGAGGAGGGGAGCCTTGGCAGAGCTGGGTGGGCTGCGGGGCAGGGAAATGGGCAGTGATCTGAGCCTACAAGGTGGCCCTGGCTTGAGGGAGGGGTGTTTGTTGCACCGAGACTCTCCTGTGTGGTCTTCTTTTGGCAGGAGAAAGGAGCTGTGGGAAATTGCTTCCACGCTTTTTGCTTGCTGCGTTCCAGGCGGAAAAGCACAGATGATCAAGAGATGCTCTTCTCAACTTTATAGGGGTAACTTGGTGTTCCAAGGCTGCTAGTGCTTTCCAAATGCACACACAAATCTCATAAACCCTCCACCATATCTGGGCAGTGTGTTGCATCCTCCTGGCACAAAGCAGCTCAATCTGCTGGTGCAACAGCTTTCAGGAAAGCAGAGAACCCTGGTGTCAGTCCTAATTGCAGAGGGGCTGAATTGGACCTGCAGGAAACAACACAACCTCTGCCCTCTGACCACAAAGCCTTGCTGAGCTTTAAGCAAGCCAGACTTGGATCTCCCATAGGCCTGGGTCTTACTTTTTCACACAGTGCTAGCAGCTTTCAGACAAAAGAAGAAAAGAACATATTCAGGTACTACAGTAGCAGGTGAAGTATTGGAAACTCTTGATTGCAGACACCTTGCCCTAAATCACATAGTCTAAATAAGCTCCAAGTAATTGAAGCATTTTAGTAGCCTTCCACAGACTCCACAGAGCTCTGAAAGCATGTTTAAAGTTAAGTGCATGCTCGAGATCTGCTGAATCATATAGCAAATAAAATATGCAGAGCTGGTCTTTAATATAACCCACTGATTCATGTAAAAACTACACATTTCCCACAAAGCCTACTTTGAGTTAATTAATGGGCATTAAGGACTTACACTTTTCTTGTGAAGAGGGGCCTCAAGGGATCACATAATTTATGCTCAGACCCTGAATGATAGCAGCATGATCTTCCCATGGAGGAAAATCTCCCAGTGCTTCCTGTGACGGCCAGCCCTGTACAGCAGACAGATGGGTCTGGGCCACTTCTGGCACTCCACGAGTCAGCAGGGAGGACCCAGTCCCTTTCATCCCCTTGGGTGGGCATGTGCTCATGATTTTGAGAAGAAGGGTTGTCTGCACCCTGGGGAAAGAAGGAGAGGAGCAGAGGGTTGGTCTTCTTGGACAGGTTTCCAACATTTTACATGACCAACTCCCACTGCTGTCCTTCCTCATGAGCTCTGATCCCATGCTTCTAAAACAGCCATCTCTTTCCACCTTAAAACAACACAGATCGGTTGAGGTTTCTTTGTCCATGTGGTTTTGCCCCCATTATTGGTCTTCCAGGCCTGTTCCAGAAGCTCACTCTGCTGGTGGCAACTGTTTATTTTCCATTCTGATACTATGCAGTCTTTTGTCAACACTGCCTGGTAGCTGTTTCTTTTCTTTCTATTCCTCCTAAAAATCACCACTCAGCCCCATTCCCAGCCCTGTGTGGTCCTCCTTCAGCTGGAAAGGCAGAGGAAAGGGAGGGGATTGTTATGGGCAGTACTGGAGCAATAAAGTCGGTACTGTGGGAAGAGGAGTGGTGAGCCCAGCAAGATGAATGTTTGGGGTGCTGGTGGCATTACATAACTATTATTCTTCCCAGTGGGGAAGAGATCTTCCAAGGGGAAGAAATGGCTTTTGGGAGACTTTTCGGTTGAAGACACCTTGTGCTTGGCCTCAAATTAATCTTTTCAGCAAGAGGACTGGGGATGCTCTGCATGTCTGCAACTACATGGATTGATAGGATAAAGTTGGTCAGAAAGAGAATCGTTAAGATGGTTTTTGTGCAGGATATGTAGCACTTGAGTGGACTCAAAGCACTGAATTATGTTCATCTGTTCTCTACTATTTGGCCTTGGGCACAACATATTTCAGCCTTCTTGTCTCCATCTGTGATAAACTGGATAGAAACAGTCAACCACCTCCCCCCAGGGTATTGGGAGGGTTGATCAGTCAACATCTCTAAAGGGTGTGGACCATTTAGAGAAATAAAGAAACGATAAGTATCATTATTATTAATCTTCCTGTGCCTCGGTTCCCCATCTATAAATGCTCACCCAGTACCTTCTGACTCCTGTTTTGGAGCACTACCCAAGGACATCTCGGCTGAGGATGAGCCCTCCAGCCATTGCAGCTCAGATGCAGCTTGCTTGGAACAGACTGCCAAGTGCTGAGAATCCCAAGTTTTGCTGCTTTGGGAGGTTTAATCTTCCTCATGATGTATATTGGTATTAGGGTAGTACATTCATGTTATTGTTGCAGAAGAAAACAAAGCTACTGTCCTGCTGGCTGCACATATGCCACTGTGCAGTCATCTCTTTAATGACCAGAAGCCGGTGTCTCCCGGTGTCACATTCTATGAGAAGTCCCACTCCTCCTTTTTTGAAGGTTTACGTTTTCTATGGCCTTTACCCATTTGCTTCAAACCCATTCACAGCATAACTGTTGACATCTGAATTGATTTCCAAGACAGAGCTGCAAGTGGTCTTGTAAACAGTTGTCAACAACAGTTGTAATTAAAAGAGTAGAGAGTGCAAACACAGATCACAATAGCAGCCTGTAGGAGTTACATTGCTGTGTCGGCTTTAGTGTGGAGAAGCCCTTAGGGCCCTATCAGTGCTTACAAGGACTTGCTGATGGTTATCCCCCTCTCTTCCCTCTTCTGAAAGGGACAGATAAAAAAAAAAACTAACAAAGCTTTTCCTTAGGGAAAGGCAAAGAGGTGATAGTGTGTGAGATGCCGCCAGGCACCTGTTTGACAGTGCTCTGCGGGGCCCTCCATGACAGGAGATGGGACAGAGGTGACACCTCCCCCCTGCAAAAGAACTCTCAGTGCAAGGACATCTGTGTAGGTCCTGAGCATCGATCACCTTGCTGGGATGGGAGGTGAAACAAGCCAAGGGGAGGGAGCACGTGGATGGAGATTGCCAGGGATGGACGGAGGTGGTTACAGCAGAGTGCAATACCTGGAACTGGCTGCAGATAGCTGATTTCACATTAAAATTTGCCTGCAGTAAGACTGCTTAGATCTCCAAAGAGATACTGAGCCTCTGCCAGCTGCTAAGGGCAGCCCACACCTTGCTTAGCTCTGATCTCTTCTCCTGTGCAGTCTCTTCTGTCTCCCAGAATAGGCAGCTCTCTTCCATTTCCAAGGAAGTTCTCAAGCAGCTATGATCTTTTGTGTTCTAGTTCTGCTTTCAGATCCTACACAATGTTTTGTTTTTTTTTTTTTTTGCTAGGAGTGGACTCACAGGGCCTTGTCTACAAACAAATACTTCCAGCGTGGCTGGGAGCACAGCCAAAGTGCTGTGGGAAAGCAAAGGAGTTTGAACAACATTGTAAGAATGTGAAGAGCAATAATAGGATTTCTGGGGCTGTCTGGACTGTGGGAACTGGGAATGCTCCTGTGCTGAGGGAAGACTTTAGTATTTGTTGTCCTCTCCTGAGTTCTGACTTTCCTAGCAAAGAGGTGGAGCCATAGCTTGCTACAGGAAGGCTCCCCAGCTTGGGCTGCAGATAGGGTTGTAGAGCATGCCATAATCCTTCTTATAAGACACAGTTAGAGATCCATCTATTTGTCACAGTTATGCTGCTTATGTAATGCTTCCTCATCCTCTCAGTCCCATCAGCTCGCTTAATACTCATTAATTTCTAACTAATTTCTTATATGCAGATGAAGAAGAATGACTTGGGAGTGCCTTGTAGGGGGTGCAATTTTACCCACCCCTTGAGTGATACATCAGAGAGCAGAGGTGAACCTCCTCTTCTAGCAGCAGCATGGTTTTAGGTAGGTAACCATCTTAAAGTCACTGGTCAGGAGGGTAAGAAATACAAGGAGAAGGGAGCAGACTTCAAGAGATGTGAGGCTGTGGAGGGAAGGTTGAGTAAAGCCATGGGTTTGCAGTAAGGTGCCGATGTGTATGGCTGCTTTGTGCTGACATACAGTGTAATTCTGCTTCTGTGCAGTTTTTGGGACAAAAATGTTCCTTTGAACTCTTCTGACTTGACTTCTGAGCTACTCAAAGACAACAACTCTAAGGAGGTTTCTCTTCAGTGTTTAGAGCCCTAGTTAAATCAGCCAAACACTTTCTTCAAGGGACTGGAGGAATTATATAGTGCCTCTCTATCAGGTCCAGAATTACAGAAGTTACACAGTGCTGTTTTGGCTAATGGACTCCCAGTACTCCCCTCATCACGAGAGTATTCTCTGCTTTGTATTTCATGTTTCCACACGTGAGTGGGGTGAGATTTCCACTTTTGCTCTCCTAAGTTGTGCTGGGATTGTACTTCCCTGTGGTACTGCTTTGTTCCCCTGCTTCTCCTTGGTAGGTGCCATCATTGACATCCTTGTCAGCCAGCTATGTGTACTGATCACTACACTTCCTAAAATGCTGTTGACTTTGCTGATGGTTCGAAGTGTGGGGAAGTTTTATGGGCTTCAGATCTGGACGCTTATCAAAGCCTGCCTGCTCTCCTACAGTACAAGAAACCCTGTTCGTCGTAAGCTGGATGTCAGCTCTCCCCAGTCCCTCCTTGCTGTTAATCTAGCAAGGTTGTTTTTCTTGAACTTGGCTTGTTTGTCAAGTGGAGCATCACACAGTGCCTGCAGCCAGGATGAAACTCTTGGAACTCAGTAGTTGCATGCTGCAGCTTCAGGAAGCTTGATTTACTTGGGAGGAGTTATTCTGAAGTAATATTTCCTTTCCTGTTTATTTTTTCTGACAGATCTTCTGCTCTTCCCGTGCCCTGCCACATTAAACCATGGATGTAGAACGTAAGCAGTCTGGGTTTGTCGTTACGACTTCACTGGAACCAGTTGCTTATTCCTGTCATAATTCTGCCAGCAAGTGTTTCAATGAAAGCAACACTGAACTACCCACTGCAGTTGCTACATTTTACTGCAGAGTTGTAAGTGAAATCACATCCTCATTTTAGGTTAATAGTCTGATTTATGAATGCTGAAAGCTCTCTGAGTGTCATTCTGCAATGTGCTGCAACACCCAGAGGGAGGAGTGAGTCTGGAGACCACCTCCATCACAGAAGGGAGCCCCTGGTGCCACAGTGATGTCTGTATCTACAAAAGCTGTTGGTATGGTGCTGCCTCTAACCAGAACAATAAGCCATGCCCAGCCTGGGGAGAGAAGCGCATCTTTGAACCAACCTTCTCTTTCTTTCTCCCAGCACTGACTTCCATGGGCTGCGAAGAGAAGCATTTCTTCCTTACTTCACCAGTGCTGTTTGAAATGTCCTCTAAATGCTAATTTCATTTCACTTCCACAACAGTAGAAATAAATACAGCACAAATCTTCCTTCTTTGCAGCTCTTTCTTCTTGACTGCTGTATCCAAATGTCTCTTCAATCTAGTATCTCTTAATAGTTCAGTAAAGAATTACTCATGGGACCATCCTTTTTTTTGCCTTGAAGGCAGTCCCTATTACTCCACAGTATGGAAACCAACTGGGAAAGTAATCTATGCAAATTACATGTACTTTTCAGGTTGAATCGCATTCCCTTCGCTCATGGTAATGAGTCACTTGGCATGAAGTGGACTTACAGTGAATAGAGAGAGCATATCAGGGCACTGCTTCTCAAGAATTACTTCTATTTGCTGAATCTCATTTAGGCCTGGAACCATGAGGGGTGAGGCTCTGCTGTCAGCCTCTCTGCTTCAGTGACTGCACTTAATCACATTTTCACTGGTATAATGGGAGAAATGGCCCCAGCCTCCTGTTAACCTTGGATGCGGAGGATGATGGTCCTCATGTAGTCATCAAGGCTGCCTCATGTAGTTCACAAATACTGCCCACATGTTCTTTTTCCTTTAGTGATAGTGAGACAAAACCAAGACCTGATCTGAGTCAAGAGGAAGGCAGCAACAAGCCCCATCCCAAGTGTGGTGTCTGAAAAATGACTGCTCAAATTGCATTCTGCCTGGGCTAATTCCTGCAGTCAGCTGCCATCTGAAAACTGGTCCTTTTTGTATCTCAGCACTGAAACAGAGCAACGTAAATCGAATTACCACTCTGGAAAATCTTATTTTCATGTGGCTGTTTTTTTGTTGTTGTTGTTGTTGTTTTCCCTTGCATAGTAATTAACTCAATGACCAGATGATGAGATCTGGTTCCTAGACCAAAAGCACCTCTATCAGAAGAGCTGGAATTTCCTGCTCACATCTTTGTGAGTGCTACAGCAAAAGAAACTCCTGTGGGCACAATGTTATGTTTCCCCCAGCCTTACATAGGCTTACATAACATTTTTTTTCTCTAGAATACCTAATTCTTATTTACTGTAATGGAAACAGACAACTGATGCTGAAGTACTGTGACACCACTGATTGATAGTAGAATGACATGTTACAATGTCACTTTCTTATGAGAATAACTATCCTGTATTACAAGAGTAGTGAATTGAAACGTACCCTTTAGAAAGATGCCTACTCTCATTCTTAAAGCTCCAAGTGATGCTGAGGCTCCTATCTTGTCAAGTAAGGTCTTTAATTGCCCTTTCTGCTAAGATAGGGCATTTCATTTCAAGATGGTTGAGGTGCTGGACTTGTGTTGTTTTGTTTGTTTGGTTGGTTTTTGTTTTTAATTTAGTATCATTGAGTTGCTCCGTGACCTTGGATGAGAAGGGACGGATCAGTTGTTTAAGGCTAAATTGATCTTGGAATTTATGTAGTAATATACCTGCTCTGGAGAGCCTCCAGAGTTGTTTTAAATGAGCAAACCCTGGATAGAGTTTCAGGCTGGATTCTCATTCTCTGTGTGCTCTGTGAGGCCATCACCGTGTGTTATCATCAGCCTAGGGGGTATGTTCTGTTCAGGAGGTGGCCTGGGCTCGGGCAGGTACAGCATTTGGTCAGGGCTGGGTCTGCTGTCTGTGCTGACACAGTGACAGTATTGATTCCTGACTTTGAGGAGCCGGGAAGATGAACCTCTGTATCCGTTTGTGATGCTGTGGTATCCTGTGGATACCAAAGAGTAAAAATACTGCTGTCATTTTCCTCCCGAGGCTGTGATAGCACACCCTTGGTGTGCTACCCTATTGTCTCATCTTGCACTGCTTTGCAACAAATCTCACTGCAATTTTTAACTGTAGCCTGAGTGACAGCACAGGTGAACCATCACACATCTGTCATCAGAGTAGCATTTAACTGATTAGGAGATAAATGATAATGCTGTTAAGAGCATTTTGAGACCACTGAAAAATGTTCCTGTGATGGTAGGAATCTACCAGTCACTGAGATGGCTGGTGGGGCCATGCTGGTTGTGAAGTGTTACTTAGCTTTAAAGCAGCATCTCTCTGCCCTGATCTAGACAAATTACCTTTGTACCTTGATCCAAACAAATGCTGATCTCTCTCTTGCCATTGAACTCACCTTGTCTGAAACCCAATCTGACTACTTTATTCTACCTCTGCACTGGGAATTCACTCTATCATTAGCATTTCAATCTATTTAATTCACTGAGGGTCGCTGAGCAATGTAACCGAATCCATGCTAAGCCACCACTGGCAATTTAGCTGTCAGACAGTCTCACCTTCTATTTTTAGTATTGCTTCAATTCCTTGCTTAAGGGGGTGCACTCTGAATTTCTGGATTAGATTCCCCCAACCCCTCCATTGTATCGCTGTCGGTTATCTTTTAGTTGGGAGTTGTATTTACATTGTTGTACTATCCTAATTACAGTCTGTGAAGGTATGGATGGAGTACCTTTATCCCCAGGCCAGTAACTCTGGGATTAAGCCCTTGTGTTCACAGCTGCAAGCACTTGGTATTGCTGTCCTGAAAGTCTTGGTTAAAAACACCCTTTTTAATTGCACAGCTGATGCCTCTGAAATCTTGAGATCTGATGGTTGAGGATGGGCACTCAGTCCGCCCTTTCATTCTCTGGGATATACTCCCAGTGCCTGGGCAGGCCAGGACTGGCACTGCCGAAATTCTTGCTTTCAGAAATAAGGGCTTAGGTTAAGGCAAGCAACTGTTCCATTTCTTCTACTTTGAGGATCTGAATTTTGTTTTTACCTTCTCCAACATAAGCTTGGTACAAACTTTTTTGAAGTCAATAGACTTAATCTTATGAAACACGAGAGAGATTACAGCCTCTCAGGCTGAACGTAGGAAGGTGGTAGCATATAACAGAATGTGTGACCAAAAGGTCAGAGACTTGGCTTCGCTAGCTCCTGCTGATCTGCCCTGTTGCTTCATGGTCACCTAACTTGTCCCCGTTCTTCTTCATGCTTTAGCTACCAGCTGCCATCTGGCCTTCAAATCATCAGATCATGAGGCTGAAGAAGGCAGCTTTGGGGGGTTTCATTCAAGAGGTAACTGCTACAAGGCTGCCCTGCTTCTGATTCTAGCTTTACCTGCCACTGTGTAAATATTTTTCTGTGCAGTGGCTATGCAAGGGTGAGTAAAGTGCTGTGTCTGTTCTCTGCAAGGATCATTTCTGGGTAGGAAACTGGAACATTGATCAGGAGCCTCAGAAATATCCAATTCAGATTGCTGATGAATACATCCTGACTTTGGGCACATACCTCCTGTTAATACTAATAGGAATGTCACACATGAATGCTGGAGAATATTGCCCATTATTTTTGGTCCCAGAGCTCTGAGCTGAGATTCCCTGAGAAAAATGGCCACTTGTATTTTGTAGGCTGCAATTCATTACATATGGTGCATGGTGACTGTTATTTACCTTACAGAGCTGTAACGTGATAAGGAGTCTGTGTAAGCCACTTAATGGTCTGTCTACCTTAAGGAAAATGTGTACCTGATCAGGCTCTGATTTATGCCACTTTTTCACCCCAGCGCAACTCCATTGGCTTCAGTGGTGCTATCCCTGATTTATGCTAGTCTTAGTTAGACTTCATGAGTTTATGTACTTTATATGACTCAAGTACGTGAGGAAAATGTAGTCTAATAAAAAAAAATCTGCCTGTGCACCATGGCTGCAGGTTCTTTGCAAAGCCATTAACAGGGGCACTGCAAAAACACCTTCTGCTCCCGTGCAGTGCCTGTACGTCCCAGGGGGCTGTATCCCATAGCTAGGGAGTTGTAACTTAACGATCTTGTGCTTGACTAACATGCTGCCTTCTTGGCAAAGCGGAGTGCATAGCTAGACAGAAGGTGTGGTAAATCTTGTAGGATAAGAGTAAGAATTTGACTGTGGTAGCTGGGCTTTTTATTTTTAATGTGGCAGATCAAGTTTCTTGCCTATAACACAGGAACTTCACACAGACTCTATCCCTTCAGTCAGAACACAACCGCTCTCCTTACCTTAATCGTCTTGCTGCATAAGCACTTCTTTCTGCCTTTGGGTGAATAACAGTCCATTTACGGTGTTTATATTGCAGTAACAGCCAGGACACTCAGACACAAGACTCCTTGTCTAGAAAATGCATAAACAGATCAGGACACTGCTCTGTCCCAGTGACTCTGTGCTCCCATTAATGAGGACTTCTCCAATTGCTGTGGCAGCCTTTGTCCCTCCCTTGCTGTGAGGGAACTGACCTTTCCTCAGATCTCTGGACGTGGGGAGTCAGTTTGAGGTCTGGTGAAGGTGCTGGAGAGATGTCCATTACAGCCACTGGTTTTCAGGTCAGCTCATCTTCCCAGCTACACCTGGTTGCTGATGTTCAGCCTTCGTAACTCAGACCAATCTATGGTTGATTATTGTTTCATTCTTCATCTTTCCTTGTGAACTTTACCTGCTATCCTGTTAAGCAATTAAGCACATTATCGTCTAATGAATACGAGTACATCAGGTACACTCCGGTGTCAGGTGTGAATACAAAAGCTGGGTGAGGGTTTCAGGGAAAATGAGAAATCCATTTTGGGATTTGCCTGTACTGCAAGGACAGCATGATAAATACTTACATTGTGCTTCCTAGAGTTGTAATGCTTGGGTAGATTTGGAGTAACCTTTGCGTAGCAGTGTGATGGCAGACTGAGTTACTTTCACGTTCTTTTGCAATTTTTCATCAACTACATTGGCTCTTTCCATTAAAAAAAAAAATGCAATTGAGATCTTAAAATGGAAGTGCATCCTTCTTAGCAGGGTAAAGCAGCATACTGAAGGCTTGCTCTGCCTGTACTTAGCTGTACTTTAGGTTTCTGCGCTGGTAAGGGTTCAGTTTGCCCTTGATGCATGTGCATAAGTCCCATTAACGTTAATAGGAGTTGAACACAAGCATTAGCTGACAAAGAATTCCCTAAATGCTACCTTCAGTTCTAAAGCCAAAGTTGGTCTCTGCTTCTGTTGCTCACCAGTTTCTTGCAGCCTGGAGCTGCTCCATGGCCATGGCTTTGTGTCAGTGGTGAGACACTGATGTTGTCCCCATGTTGTGAAGGCTGAGGGCTGGTGGGAGGTGTCTGTGTTCCTCGGAAAGGCTGAGCAAGAACTGCAGAGAGAGACATCAGCAAGGGGTGTTTTCTGCTTAGCTTACGCTGTAATGAGCTCAAACCCCTGGGTGGTGTAAAAAGGGGTGGAAGGAGGAGATGAGGGGAGGGGAACAACTTGTTTCGGGCAACGAATCAGTTGCTAATTCTGATCCAAATCCATTTGCATAGATGATGTTGGCCTGGGGTGGGTTGGAAATATAAGGCATTCTGTAGACAGCTGCCCAAGGGAATGCTAATTAGCTGGCAGGCAATTAATAATTAATCAGACTTTTGTTCATTGTGAAGACACTGTTTTCTTTGGCAGCTCCATAATGTTCCGAGCTCGCCTTGCCTTTCTCTCCCAGGCTGATATCATCGGGCTGGAACAAGGCTGCACAGCCACTTGCTTCTCACTGCCTCTGGCACCCCACGCCTGGTCGCATGTGCAGCCCAGGCCGTGACCCCAGTGCTTGGCTGTGCTCTGCCGGCCCATTTAACAGTCAGAGGCTGAGAGGCAAAGGGAGTTGCTGCCGTGCTATTTTTAACCAGCGGAACGGTTAAATAATTCACATGCAGGAGCATGCAGTGGTCTGGGCTGTGCCTTGCACTTGAAAGGGGAGAAGAGCATTGCATTGCCCCTGCTTGACCCTTACAGGCACAGGTTCCCAGACTCTTTAACGCAAAAACAAAAGTGCAAATAGGCCTCCAGGAGTGAAATCCCTGCCCCATTAGAAACTGCAAGCTCCATTTATGGCTGCTGCCTTTGATAGGGGGCCTAGGAGGGCCGTTTCCTTTCCCATCAACTAGACTTCATCTGGACTCCCAGAACTGGTGCGTTTGGAGAAAGTATGGCAGTGCTTTGGCTCTGAAAGACTTGAGAAGAACTTTCACAGCAGAAGCTGTTCTGTAGAGCAGAAGAGATATCAGTGTGTTATTGAGGGGCAAACACACCATGAGCAGTCTGCTCCAACTTTGGACAACTAGACATCTTCTAATTCTCACTCAGGATGACATACATTTCAGTGAACGAGTTTTTCACTTTCAAATGGAGATCAAATGAGAGGATTTACTACCATTGAAAACTGATTTGAGCATAAATTACCTGTCCTGGTCTCAAGATGCTTTTAAGATTATTGTATTTATGAAGGGAAATGGTTTTAACTGGAAGAAGGTAGATTTAGACTTGATAACAGGAAGAAATTTTTTACTGTGAGACAGTGGCACAGGTTGCCCAGCTAGGCTGAGGATGCCCCTACCCTGGAAGCATTCAAAGCCAGGCTGGATGGGGCTGTAAACAACCTGGACTATAGAGAGGTGTCCTTGCCTACAGCAGGGGGTTGGAAATAGGTGTTCTTAAAGGTCCCTTCTGACTCAAACCATTCTATGATTCTATGGTATTAAAATTTTAGGACACCAGTGTAGGGCAGGGAGATATATTCTCATGTTACATGGGGAAGTTCTGGAACAGTCTCTGACAACACATCTGCCCCTGTACCCAGAAAGCCTTTGATTTGTGACGGAATGAACTGAAGGCCTTGAACTTCTAACAGACCATTCTTGTACTCTTGCCCTGAGTCTGCTTGCCATCATCAGTAGGTAATTCTTAGTGTTTCCAGCAGAAATTGTTAGTTTCTGGTTAATTTGATTTAGGGGGCTGAGGTTTTACAATTAGGAAAATACAGCATACTGTGTAGGCAAAAGAAACCATGCTAAGCCCTCGTCCATTGAAGAGAAGCCATGAACTCAGTCCTCTAAGCACGAGGGAATCCACAGAGGGGCTCAACTTTGAAAGACAAATGCGCAGCAAACCAGGCTTCACTGATCCTGCTGTTAATAGGACTGCTTGTTTCCTTTGATTCCTACGTGTTAGCTCAGCTGTGTTTTGGGGCCGAACAAGATCTTTCCATTAGTTCAATTTCAAACACATGGTAAATGACTCTGTGCCTGGAGCACCCCAGATTCCCGGGTGGTCTCTCTGCAGAGACTGGGGCTGCCTTGCTCTGAGATCAGGCAAGCCGTGGCTCGTTTGCATTGCTGTAGTTAGCACATGCTGGATAGCAGCAAAGCTAATTAGTGAGAGGAGAAGGAAGGGGAATCTCCCTTGTGTCCCAGGTCAGAGGTTCTCACTGTGTCTTCACACCCCAAATCATGACATTTGTTGATGGGAGTATGTGAAGTCTCATTAAAAGAATGCGGCTTGTGATGATCCTCAGTGGCTTTAATGAATCATTTGTGGCCTGGGTGACTCAGCCAAGCCAGGACGGCAGCCAGCAGCCGGTCAGGGGAGCCCTGCTGAAGGCTGAGGTTTTGACATCACGCAGTGATATCGTGTGCAAAAGCATAGTGTTTTGTAAAGGACAGATGTAACCCGTGTAAAGGCTGCGTACTTCTGAAAGAGCATTAACAGGACACCAGCAAGGAAAGCTATTCTGGCAATAGAGCCAGATTTTTCTGGCCAAAAATGTAGGCAAGTGGGTGGAAAGGCTGCATATCCAGTGTTTGTATTTGAAAATGGATCTGATAGCACACTTGAAAAATGTGACCCTTCGTTCACTAAATCCCACTTCTTTTTCTACAACTGCATGATATCAGCCTTCCCTTCCTTCCGTGCTGTGGGAGTACATTCCTGTGGGAGGCAGATGCCCTGCCTGCTTGTGAGAGCATGCAAAATGGCATGCTGAGCTCTGTGCAGTGCAGGAGTTCAATTCGCAGATAATACAGAATGGGGATGTCTTATCTAATACTGCTGGCAGTCTCTCCAGAGAGTCTGCACAGCAAAATTCACCTGCTTAGTATGGTGAATTTAAATCACTGGAGCGCACGGGCAAAGCTCTCCTGTGCAGAACCTCATTCTGGACTAAAGTCCTTGAGTAATTATCCTGTAATAAAGTCACTTAAATTTTAGAATAGAGCGTCCATGTGGAGAAGTTATACAGGCACAGCTATAACAGACTAATTATTTTGTTATAGCTATGCCAGTCAATTTCTCAAGGCCTCAGTCACATGGGAAAGTTGAAATGATGTATTTTTTACAGTCTCCAGCAATTCTTTATTTTTTAATGTCCATTAGTGCTTGACTAATGCTGAATGATAGTGGAAATTCTCCGGGACAAAGACAGCTCTCACAATTTCCTCGTGCTTATCAAAAGAATTTGGATCTTTCTTATTAAAGCAAATGTGTAATGAATCGCTGGTGATTGGGGGTTTATAGCTCCATTCACTGGGAACTATTGGGCCATTGTTTACTAAATTCAACTGAAATAGATGAAACCTATAAATTTCTAGAGAAGGGCCTTACTTCTCTGTAAGGTCATAAAAACCCTCAAGATTTTTGAAGTACACACTAAAAACTTATCAAGACTCTAAATTCCCTTCTTCCCACTCAGTATTGGAAGAGATTGATATTTCAGCATAGGACATGATGACTGTTCTTACCCATTTCAGGGCTGTAGGAAATAGCCTAGTTCCCAAGTCACTTATTGCAAGACATATGCACTATGATTCATTATTAATTGCAGTGGAAATAATACTTCAGGATAAAACTGCACCTGCCAAAGGACAATTGCATTTTGGAGATTTCTGGAGAGATCTGCCTGAGCTAGCTTGAATCTGGAGATTAAAGCTTAGTGGGAGCTCAGTGAGTGGATCCTCTCAGTGCTGTCCAGTGAAATGCTGTATGTAGCACACAGAGGCCAAGTGAATTTGTTGAGGTCGTATCTGAATTGAAGATATACTGAAATGGGGAGGGCCAAAGATTCCTGTGCACACGAACACACAGCGTGGATCCTGCATGCCAGCCTCTGCACACAGCAAGCTTCCTGGGGGTCTGAGGCTTGTGTACAAGAAAGCAGATACAATGCGTGCTTAATTGAAAGTATGACTCAAAATGAAACCTGCCTGTAGTTGTTAAGTCTGCCTTACTGCTAAATGTTATCTAATGACATGTATAACTTCTCCCTTCTCAGAAAAGGAAACGAGGTTGGGTTTGAGGTTGGGGACTCCAACATGTGTGTCTGAATGGAAATACCAACCAGGACGCACACAAGGGCAAGAGCAGAGCAGGCTGTGGGGCCACATGTGTGCACACCTGTGTAGCTGGATGGCTCATTTGTGCCATCATGTTCTCCATGGGCCATTGGGCTGCAAGGATGCTCCTCGCTTTCTTCTCCAAGAGAGCGCTCAGGCACTGGAATGGGCTGCCCAGGGAGGTGTGGAGTCACCGACCGTGGAGGTGTCTACGTCTGCACAGAAATGTGTAGATGTTGCTGGACACGGTTTAGTGGGAAATACAGGTGATAGGTGGATGGTTGGACTGGATGATCTTAGTGGGCTTTTCCAACATTGGTGATTCAATGATTCCTTCGTCAGCACCTCCCCACATCTGAAGGAGAGCTGCTCTCAGCTCCAGCACTTTGTGCTGCTGTGTGAGCCCTACCAGGCCAGGGAAGGCTGAGCCACGTGACCATATCTTCAGCTTACCACCAGTGCTCAGCTCTTTGGCTCTTCCTCTGATTTTGGGTCATGTACACACGGTTGGAGAGGAAAGTCTGTGCTGCAATATGTGTGCATGAAGATGAACAAAAGGACATCCATCTCCAGGGCTACCATGCTAAGGCCTAATCACGTTGCAGGATAACTGTGGAGTTATAAAATGATGGGGCATTTAAAATGTTATCTCCTTCCAAGCATCGCGTGTTCCAGTTCTGCCTTAAGGGGACATTAGCTGATAGTCAAATCACAATGAGATTCTTATGACTTCGTTTGAATAAACAGTTTTCATAAACGTTAACATTTTAATGGATGATTACGTTCCTATTTAGCTACCAGACGCATTCATTTTGATTGATGCTATTTCCGTCCGTACCGAAGGAATTAAATAATGATTCGTCACTTATGGCCAAGAGCCGCTCAAATATCTTTTAAACAAACAACTTTCTTTGAGGCGCGTGCCCAGATGGAGCTGCCCAGCAGCAGCGCGATGCGGGGCAGCAGCTCTGCTCTGCGGGCTCGCGCGGAGCAAGTCCACCCCCCGCTGCAATCCGTGCAGAGCACCGTGAGCGCGGGGAGCGCTGCTGCTCCGTGGCTTTCACGCTGCCGCTCCGTGGCTTTCACGCTGCCGTGGTAGCCGTGCCCCGGGCAGCGGGGCAGGGCGGCTGCGGGCACTCTGGGGCTGTGCGGTGCTCTGTCCCCCTCTTGTGGCAGCGAACCGGAGGCCGGGGCCGGTGGAGCTGCAGGGTGCAGCGTGCGGTGCGGAGCTCGGTGCTGAGGGGATGCCTCGCGCCCGCCGCCCTGCCTCAGCACGGCTCGCTGCCTGCGGGACCCGGCCAACGTCGCGGCCGCTCTGCCCTCAGCTCGAACCGACGGCCTCGGATGAAATGTAGGACACGTGTGGTACCGGCTGTGCTTGTTGAATCTTGCCTCAGTGGTGTGTGTACAATGGGCCAGAAAAAAAATGGAATTTGGATTTTGCTTTGCTTTGCTTTGTAGGGCCGCTCGTGGCCCGGCAGGTGCAACTGTGCGGGTGCAGGGCCGACCTCAGAGAAGACGAGGAGTTTCACCTGGGCTGAGGACGCAGGAGATCTGGTGTGAGGTATGTTGCAAAAGGACTCCATGCCTCCCTTTGCCCTGGGCAGTCCTATCCTGCAATTCCTACTGCTTGACGTGTTCTGAGAGACCTGAAGAGAGTCCTTGGTGTGGAGCCCTTTTGGACCTGCCTCGCTCCACTTTGCACACAGCATGTGAACAGAGGCTGTGTCTTTAAGAGGCACAATTATGTGAGAATGTTTTTCTTTTGCTTTCGAGAAGTACTTATTAGGTTTGATGGATCAGTTATTTGATCCAGCGTGACAGATGGATGCAATGCGTTTGTCTATGACTAAGCCTACAGAGGTTGCATAAATATCTTCATAGTAAATGTTCTGATTTTGCTGTGTGTATACATGGAGGTGGGTATAGATGGTTTCCTTTGTTTGTGTAACAGAAATGCCGAGTCACAGCTTGAAGCAATGATTGAGCTTCTGGTGGGAAGGCAGGGCCAACCCAGGGGAGCTCAGGTGCATGCAATGGACCTGAGTGATTGGAAGGGGTGGAGTCAGAATCCTTCCCTTCCAAGACCTCATTTAAGGGCTGGCAGTGGAGGTGAGGGTATTTTGCTGGAGATCCCTGCATGTCTGAGGCCTTCTAAAGGTAAGTAGCTTCTTTCCTTTATTTTTGCGTCCATGATAGTTGCATTTGGGCAAATCCTTATTTGTTGCAGCCTGGGATCTTGGTCCTTGTTGTGCTTTACATCATCTTTCCATCATGTCATAGCTGTCTGGCATGTTGTGGGAGAGCAACTCATGGATGGTGTGATCCTCACCTTGGCTGGTGCAGCCTGATAATGGGCATTCAGCCCTCTGGTGCGAATAGCTCTCATCCTTTACTGATAGAGCTTGTTTGTGACAAGTGCATTCACATATTGTGTTTAATTAACTGGAGTCAAAGCGCAGCTTTGTGTGCCTTACAAGTACAGCAAACTATTTGATAAGCAGTAGTAGTAACTTCTCTGGTTAGCAGTACTGTCTGCCCTGCAGCTTCCTGTGCACAAGTCTTGCTGTTTGGTGGCTATGTTTTGTTTGTTGTGTTGTTGTTGTTTTGTTTGTTTCTTTGCAGCTGTGTCAATATGCCTCTAAGCTTTTGGTTCCCTTGCTGTGCTACAAGTGTTGCCTTCCTACTGAGAATACATTGTGGCACCTCCGTTTGGTGAGCAGGTGAGCTGCAGGTGTGCCTGAAGTTGTGTGATTCTGAGGTCTGTGCATGTGGAGCTCTATACCAATGGGCTGCTTCCCTGATGAGCAGAAGTGGCCTGGCTGTTGCTGTCCTTTTAAACAAGCAGGTTACCTGCTGAGAGCACCCTACCTTAAAGCATAGTTTATGTCCTATGGATCGCTCCTAAGATAAACTCTTGTCATGAGATTGCTGTAGGCTTCCAGAATCACCAGAGCTATTCTTAATCTACTGGAGCTCCAATCAAAGTGAGGACATGTTACAGTAGCTGGGCAGAAATTGCATTTCTGTGGAGGAATGAATTTCTTAGGGAGCTGAAAGTCCTTATTGTGAGGTTCCCAGGCTATCCGCTGGGAGCAATTGCTGTTGTTGCCTTCTGTTGTAAACAGACACCCAAGCTGCTTGGTAGTGAGCTTGCTTTTGAACTTGTGTCAAGAAATACCAGTTGAAATAAGAGGTTTTCTAACTAATCTTAAAACACTTTTCCTGTGAAACCAGTTCCTGTACAAACAGTTTTTACATGGGTGCTTGTCATGTTCATGTCACAGGGCATCATTAAAAATCTTTACAAGAACTGTTAACAAGTCTTGACTGCTCATTTCAAAGGGCTGCACTTAGCCATGAGGAAGGATGGATTTTAATAATGGATTGGGCTGTCAATACAGTCTTTTTTTTTCCCCTGAGTGACTGTTTTCTAAACCAACCAGTAATGCTAGATGGGAGAGAAGAATTACTCTAGGTAGGTGTCCTGCTGGTTACCCACAGATTTCAGTAGGTTTGGGTAGGTTATGGACTTCTGATCAGCAGACAGACCAGACTTCATGTCCAATGCAGTCAAGTTGTAAACTGAACTCTAACCTTTTAAAGAACTTAAAACTTAAGGGAAGGTTGCAGACCCATTAGTTATAAGCACTGTAGAATAGGATGCTGATGCTTTTTAAGCTACAATCTACTCTAGATAAGAGCAAGGTGAAAAACTTGGTTGTGCCACTCTAGAGTATTTTGAAACTAGCTGGTGGTGTTTTGGTTGCAGTCTTTTTCCTGTCTAAGCAAACATCACTAAACAAGTCCTGGTCTATGCTTCTCCCATGCAATAATAGTCATGCCATGGGTTCTTCCAGAACATCCATGTGGAAGTTCTGTCTTTGCTTGGGAGCTACTTCTGATCAAAAGCTTTGTAAAAGCCAGCCACAGAACTGAAGGTTATTTCCCACACGCTTGCAGGAGATGAGCTAATGTGTGCTGGTGCAGTGCTTCAGTGCTGAAGAATGTCGTCATATTGTTGGCAGATCTAGCCCTGCACTGGAAACTCAGTTGAGCAAAAATCATTGGTTTCTAGTTCTACCACAGCATTATAATAATGTTTAATTCCAAGAGAAGGTTAAGAAAGGCCTTGGGCAGTTTGGAGGCACTTAGCTCCAGATCAGACCCCTGCTCGGATCCTGTCTGATCCTTGAGATGGTGATGCACAGGAGTGCGTGGCTGGGAAGCTTTCTGAATGCATATACGAATTCTTCTTTGCACTGCTGAGAAATGCCTGCTTCCACTGTGCTGAGCCCCAACCTGAGCAAGACAAAAAAGGTGAAACAGTTCCAGTCCTTTTGCAGAGACTTACCCAGATGTAGCAGTAATTGGAAGAGAGGTGGCATGAAAAGAGCTGACCAAAACATTGTCTTCCGGGAATTGAATTTTGCCCATACAAGATGGGAAAATGGAAGGAGAGAAATTACCTGGTGATAAGTAACTAATTCAGTCTTGGAAAGTAGTTGTATGGCTGCAGAGGATTTATGTGTAGGGTGAGCCAAGAGAAAGGAAAATCAAATGTCTGGAGGGGTAGCAGTTGCCAAGGTACAACAACAGTAGAAAACTTAAAGCAGAGCTAGAGATGTTCACAGTAAAAAGGAGTGTGAAGGTGGGCCCAACTGTCTCAAGCCAGGTCCATTCTGCCTCCTGTTGTCTGTGATTAACTTCAGCTCTTCTTGACATATTTCATGCTGGGAACTCCTCAACTGCTGGTGGCCAGAGGTTAACTCAGATGAGAGCTGGCTTCACTGAAATGTGCCTACTTTCTCAAGACTAGGTTTGTGCTTTTAACAGATGTCTAATTCTCTTTTCCCTCTAGGCCAGGGAGGTTAATTGGAGGAAAGTGACTGTACATCGGGCCCAAGAGCCTCCTACAGAGATACTTGGCACAAATAAATCAGCCTATTTTTGATGAATAACAAGGCCCCAAAGGCTCTAGTTCTTGCTGCCTGCACAAATTGCAGGTATAAATTTCACAGCTGATCACAGGGACTCCAGAATTCAATTAACTCTCTGCTCATTCAAAAAAAAAAAAATGCTGCCTGCCTATTTAATTATGAGTGTCACTGATACTACATATGCTGTTCAGGAAAACTCCAATTAATAAAGCATTGCATCATTAATATGAGTGACAGCATGAAACCTGTGACTCTAAGGAGTCTGTCCTGACCCTCTGCAATGACAGACCTGGAATTCTTTGGGAAGTGGCATTCTTTTCAGACATGGGTGATGCTAAGGGAGCTCTGAGATGGTCTCCATGATTTGCATGCTGCGCTGGTTGCGCTGATTTTGGTGGTCATTGCATGGTGCTAGCAACTGCTGATTTACACTGTCCAGTAACTAGGCAACCTTCTGAGGTCTCCAGTTTTGGGAATGGAGACCCACCAGGCAGAAATCTGCAGGTTAACTTAGAGAAGGTCAGGTGAGGAGAACACAGCAGTGTTCTTGCTTGGAGAATGGCAGGATAACACTGCTATGTTCTCCTGGTACTGACTTTACCACATGAAAGTGCCTTTCACTGCCAGGAAGGGTGTTAACCAAAGCTGTACAACTAACCATGTCTGTGTAGAACATTTCATTTTCAAGTGTTCTTGATTTTTAAATTTAGCACAGTCCCAAAGAGCTATCAATAAACAGACGTGTTTCATTTTGACTCTCTAAGGTGTCTCTTGTTTTAAGCCCCAGCAATCTGTCTTGCTTCTCTGCCTCTGTACTGACCCTTCTCTCTGGATCTCACACGTTGCCAACTGTGTTACTGGGAATTGTCTCCAATTTCTGCTACTGCATTTTCCCACCCCATGAGGGTGTCTGTGCCAAATGGCTCTTAAACAACCTGAAGTGTGGAAGTCATTGGCCTTTCTCCCCAAACCGTCCCTCCTTCCTCAATCACTCTCTGTAACCCACCAAGATTCTAGTCTAGCATTTTCTTTACTTTCTTTAGGTGATGTCTAATTTATGCCTCTGTTTTGTGTACAATAGCGAATTCCTGACTGCGTTCTTCCTACACTCATACTTTCCCTTTCCTCAGCAGCTCTGTTTCTGACTACAGCAATCTTCTTTCCAGTAGTGGTGAAAACAATCTTGCTGCTCTAGCCAGAGGCAGATGTCACCCCAGATTAGATGCCATGGCTCTGTCACTGCTCCAGCTCCTCACATCTTCCCAAGATTTCCTCGCTTGTCACCAGTGCATTTGGAAAATGTGTACCCAGATGCTGTTCTGAGATACTGTCTTGTATACCCTTTGGTATACAAGTACTGTCTTGTATACCCTTGATACCCTTTGGTCACCTCTTCTTTTCCTGATAAGCAGTTTGCCTTTTTGCCCTTCTACATCCTCTTGTTCCCTGTCCTTGGTCAGACATGCAGCTTTCACTGCCCATTTGCCATGTTTAAATAGAACACTTGACAAGTTTGCTCCTGAAAGCAGCCTGTCATCCAGTACCTGGCAGCAGTGGCTGTAACAGTGCTCATCCTGAAGAAGCTGGCAGACTTGGTGCAGACAAGGATTATTCCTATGGAAAAGTAGAGTTTCTTCCTGCTTTTGTCTCTTGTTGTGGCTCTTCGTGCAACTTGCTTTTTTTTTCTCTAAATACTGGCTTTCACCTGCAAAGTAAGGATAGAGTAAGCCATGTGGATGTGTGAACAGTGTGTACAGGAGTTGCCAGTGATGAGGAGAACAGGATCCAAGTCCTTGTTTTGGCAGTATAGAACGTGTACTCTGTCCTATGGGGGGATAACAGGCTGTTTCTGGCTATGACAAGACTACTACCTGTTCAAACTGTTCTGCAGAGTTCTGGTCATTATGAAATAACACCTTGCAATGAAGAAAACAGGCTGTTAGACTTCCTGACCAACTGTAGCTATGCCTGTATGTTGTTACAGTTACTTGTCTTGTAAGGCTACGAGGCAGAAGCACTGACCTTCCTGCCATCTGTTGTCTGCTGTGGGAGCCAGGGACAAGTAGAAGTTGTGAGCTGCTTTCATCTGCACCCTGGAACAGCAATAACTTCACTAGAGGAGCTGTACTGTGCAGCCTTCCCACACGCCTGCTTTTCTGAAAGCGTTGCTCATCTGTAGTGAAATTCCTTGTAACGCTGGAGGAAATATGGATGTGAGAGTGCAGCTCAATCATATGCAGGTAACAGCTTCCAGTGAAAGGCTCTGATAGCTCCTGCCTGCAGCTTTCCTGGCTTTGAAGCTGGGTACTCACAAGCCAGCCTTGCCAAGGTGTTACCTTTGTCCTGATAGCTACGTTTCATACATTTAGGAGGCCCTCCCTCAGCCCGTTCCTGCTCCCTTTCCCTCTTCTCCAAAACAACCCTGGCATCATGCAGCTGGACAGACAGTCAGTGACTGTATGCTTCAGGAACCAGCGGATGGAGAGAGGGCTTCTGGTGCTGCCTGATACCTGGGTCATACTCTGAGTTGTGGGTGAGATGGCTGGTGGTACCTGCAGCTGGAGATAGGGCACTGTGTCTTACTTGGTATGAGTCCTCCCAGCAAGCACTCAGCTGAACCTGAGCTGCCTTTTTCCTGCATGTCTTGGCCTCAGGGCAGCTTGTTCACTTTACAAGATGCAGCCCTTTTATCTATGTAGCCCAGGGACAGAAAGACACTGCTGTTTGCTTCCTCTGAGAGAGAGGAGGGGGAGAAAATTCTTTGTTTTCTGTGTAGTAAGCCTTGGCCTAAGGGCATTTGGGAGCCAACTTTCATCACTCTTTGTCTGTAACAGGTAGCAGGGAGCTGCTAGTGCAGGGACTCCCAGCTCCCTTTCTTAATTTCCTTGTTTTGGGAGGGTATCCCAAACCAGTGCATTCCAATCATCCTTTTATGCCCTTTGAGGACACCTAACACACTGTCAGGGAGGACAGGAAGCCCTCAGTGTGCCGCTGACTGCTGTGTGCAGTCTGTTCTCAGCATGCAGCAAAAGTACAGCAAAGTATTTAGGATTGGTTGTAAGGGCATAGCGGTGTGCTTGCCAAAGCTCACGTTGTTCTCTTGGACAGGCTGGGAGAGGGATGTACTCCATGCTTGCTTGTGCCTTTCCCCTCAATTTGATGCCATTTACCACTCCAGAGATTATCTGAATGCCGGTGTGTGCTTGTAACTTGAACTTTCTGTTGAGTGCTATTGACCACTCTTCACCAGAGCTGCTCTGAGGTGACAGCACTTACAAATGTAGCTGGTAAGCACTGCATTATAACATGCTGAACTGGAGCTAGACCTGGAGGCCTGGGATTCTGGTTCAGTTTGGATTGGCATCAAACTCAGAGGCTTATCTGAACCTGGAGATGAGAATCAAAAGCATGTGAGCAGCAGTGTTCCCAGGAGGCTCCTAGAACTTGTGCTGCTGTGCCGAGGCTGTACTTAAGGTATTCACTGTTGTTTCAGCACCGTGCTTCTCTCCCAGCCTGAAATCAGAAAGGAAAGAGGGGGGAAAAAAACACACAACAAAACAGAAGTCTGAGAGGGTGTGTGGTTGGAACCTCATCTTCACGTTCCCTTGGTATCTGCATGTTCAGGGTGTGTATATTTTTCTTCTACACATCTGCTTATTCTGGTCAGCATTTAGGTGAAAGAAAGCTGACTTGAGTACTTACTCAAATGACGAAGATTTGGGGTTTGAGTTTTGATGAAGTGTGGTTCACTTTCCTTCTAATGTTTCCACAGCTCTGGTTGCAGCTGGGATCAATTGCAAAGGTGCCAAAATAAATCAGGAGTTGGGCTTCTCCAAGCCTGACACAAAGAAAATAAGAAAGCAAGACAGCCTGTTGTTAACTGATGTGTTTTCTTACTTCATGGTGCAACAATCTGCCTCAAAGGAATCCAGCAGTCAGAATAGCACAGAGCATCTCTTTCCTTCCAGCCCTTTAGGGAAGCTCTGAGGATGATCACTGGGCCTTATTAATCTCTGTCTTAGAGGCCCTAGGACCTTTGGATAAATGCGGAAGCAAAGCACACAGTAAGATGGTACCTCTTTGTTTATTTTTTTCTTCTTCTCGAGGGGCACTGCAATAACCAGAGCTGTACTGCTTTGGAAGAGATGTCACCCACTGTGGTTCCCAAGGAGAGGTCCCGCTCCTAGGGATGTTTTTAAGGACAAACTTAAATACTTGTTAATGGCATCTGATCAAGGTACGTCACTGTGCTACTAGTATACTAGTAAGGGCATTTTATTAAAGCAAGCAAAATGCTGTTAGTTTCTTATTTAAAAGAAAAAGTAGCATTGATCTGGGTTAAATTATAACTGTTTTCCTTACTGGATAGGAAACGACTTTGTTGTTTCTCTTTGGTGGGATTCAGTTCAGTGTTTAGGGTTAGAAAGAGCTTTGTTTTTCTTTTTTTCCCCATGGAGCCTGTTCTGGGCCCTAAGTGGTTTTCTCTCTGCTGGCACTACCTTGGCTAGAGTTAACCAGTGTGCTGTTCTGGGATGATGGGTGTATGTGTAAAATCTCACTGATGTACTGAAACATTGAAATCTATCATGTAATTCTCTCCTTTTTTTCCTGTATCTGTAGCATGAAAAACAGTCCCTAAAGACTGCAAACAAATGCCCTGTGTCAAGGCCTTATGCTGAATGAACTTGACTTTTCTCCTTCACAAAACTGCATACTGTAGTGTCAGCTTTGAAGGAGATGACAGAAACCAGAATCCAAATTTACCATGGCTCGTGGCTATTTCAAGCCTTTTGCTGTCAGCTGAAGCTGAACTTCATCATACTCTAATTAGAAATCTTAGCTGGCTGGAGGATGGGATGGCTTCACTGGAAGCCTTGGCAATATACCTAAATAAATAGACTTCACATCCCGCTGTTTTCTCCCCATAGAATCCTGTGTTAGTTATTGCCCTAATACATAGGGGGTGGAGGGTTAGTGTCTCACAGCCAGTTTAAATACTATAGATGACTACTTAGGTTAAGGTGCTCAGGTTTTGAAATTCATTGAGCCTTTTGCAATATTGTGATTTGGTGGTCCCACGTACTTTTTGTTCTACCCATACAGTCTACTCATGAGTGGTAGGCTAATTATGGAACTTCTAAAGGTTAATTAACCCTTAGACCTTTGAAAACAATATACTGGATCAAACTACATGTATTGCTTAGTTTGTGCAAGGCTGTTCATCCCAGCATCTTGAGACACTGATGTGAAGCTGTACCTGGACACTGGCCTTCTGGGCATGATGATCATTTCTGCCAGATGTGGTGAAGGGGAAATCTGACTGAAATGCATGGTAGCTGGCCCAGTTACACTGGTGGTGCTGCAAGCATGCTCTTGAAAGCAGGACTTAGCACTGCTTGCTACCACCGCTCTACACTGGCTTAATATGCTCTGGTTCTTGGCACCAAGTTTCTGCTACTGTAAATAGGGTGGAATAATGCTGGGCAACAAATCTTTTATAACCCAGTAAAATTAGGAGGTGGAAAGGTCTTTAAATGGGTGATTTAACTTGTCTGGAACAGTTATGAAATTGTGCTTGGAGACAGAGCAGGGTATGTAGGCTAGGTGTCCCCTTCTCTGCCTTGTTCATTCATGCTTCTGGTGGGGGTGGGGGGGGAAACCAGAATTCCTTCAGGCTAAAACAAAGCTCTTCAACCTCTTCCTTTCCCCTACAACTCCAGCTTTGGAACACCTCACCCCAATTTGGATGTGCAATAAATCACAAAAGCTTCTGGCACTGCCAAAATTGTACTCTTTACCCCACTCTCCAAATTCACTCAGCTTCATTTAGTACATTTTTTTTGGCAAAGATAACTGGACTTCATGCTGTGGAGAATATTTGTTTCTTAATAGAACATGGAGCAGAAGTGGAATTGTGCTGGTTGTGTATATTTTGCCTTCTCAAGATTAGCCCCAAGCAATTATCTGACTGTGGCCTGTGCCAGGAAAACACAACAGAACAATTTTAGCAGTGCCAACGAAAACTCCAGAATGTGTTGCACTCAAGGGTGTAATTTTAGATTCTGTTTTCAAGTAGTATTTCTGTGACATCACTGACTTTAGGAAAAATAATACCCTAGGGCTTGCTTTACAAACAGGATGGAGCTTTATGATTTGGCAGCTTTCTGTAGGCAGAAAGACAAATGTTCATCGCTTAAAACCTCTGTGTGACAACAGGCTTTGCTCCCTATCAGAAGTTAAAAGAAATAAGAAAAAGTTAAGACTTCTGTGGAAAGGGAGTTGGTAGGTACTCGTCTGCTGCCCTCAGGGCAGGGATGCTCAGCTCACCTCCAGGAGAAGCTGAGCTCTGTGAAGATTTGTTTTGGGAGTGAGAGTACTCCTGGTTAAATTCTTCAGCGCAATGTTGCCCCAGGCAAATTCGGGACTTTCAGAAGTACAGTCCTTTCTACTTGTGCTGCTTCTGGTCTGTAGGTGCAGTACAGCCATACACAAATTCAGAGTTAGGATGGAGAGGCTCTGTGGTCCACCTAGGAGGCTCCAGATGCATTCCAAAGCCTCACCATGAGGATGCAGCCCCTTTGGAATCTGTTTAGATTTGGATGTAGCAGTGACACTTGCAACGTGCCTAGCCCAGAGCTCTGATGTCAGGACAAGTTTGATTTCTTTACTTCCTTTTTGAGGAGTTCCCTGTTGATTGTAGGGCTACGAAGGGCCCTATGAATCTGTGTAGTCCTTCTCCCCATCTTATGTGAGGTCAATTGGTGTTTAGAAGATAGGCTGTGGGGCTCCTTGGCAGACCTCTGAAGCTGAGGTGTTGTAGTCTCTCCTATTCAACGACTTTTTTCTCCCTGGTAGAAAGCATTTTCTTCATTGTAACCCAAACTTCCCTTTCTGTAATTGTCAGCCCATCACTTCTCTGTATTGCACGCAAATTGCAGACAGGAGAAGGACTTTCCAGCACAGTCAGGCATTCTACATTTGACCCATATGGGGCTCTCCTTTCTTTCCCCACCCATCCTGGTCCTTTCAGTAGTCTGTACCTTTTTCCTGTTCAAGCACTTTTCATTCTGCAAGGCTCTGTAGGCTCAGTGGATGCTTTGAGGTTTGTGAAATAATTTGTTTCCCTTCAGCAAGGGATTTCTCATGACCAAGCTGAGTTCTGGCTTTAGGGCAAATCATGCTGCAACCTTTTCTTTGTTCTGTGCCCCCCAGCATACACAAGTGGAAAACTGGTTGCATTAACCGGGATGAGTCATCTGTGGCTTGAAGGAGAAGTGATGACACCAGCTCTGTCAGCAGCTGCTTGATTCAGCACACTCCCAGGAATTCACCAACTTTGTTAAATTGGTCAGATTACACACACATTTCTTTAGCAATCAGCTCCAGTGAGTGCAGTGGGGTTGTTTCCAGGGTACGTTGGTGCATCTGGCACATTGTGGCTCATGTTGCTTGCCCGCAATCCTGTCTGGCAAGCTTGGGCACAGCAAATATTACCCGAATGAGAAGGCTCATTGTTTGCTGCAGTGGCCAGACGCAGGCATCAGGTTGCCTCTGGGGTGTGTGAACTAATAGCTCTGTTCCAGAAAACACGTGAAGCTCATGCTGATTTCCATGAAAGTGAATAATTTGCTGTGAGCGTGAAGAGGGAGGGGTTGTGTCTTCCCCTGAATGTGTGCAATGTCCAAGAATCTTGGGCACTGTTGTAATATAAATAACAGATCCTCGTAGTCTCATCAGCTCGTAGACTCCCTTGGGGAACTTTGCATTCTTCTGTAAATATGAGCTTTGTGGGAGAAGTCTGATGCTCCATGAGCATGTGAGAATTTCCTTCCCAGTTGGCATGGAAAGGCTATAAATCTGAGGAGATGCAAACCCTTCCCCCCTGCCCATTCTTATAAAATTAATGGGCGTTCAGCTAAGCCAAAACAAAGAGTGGTTTCCCTCAGGCAAAGTTGTCTTTTTCTGCCTTTTTTTTTTTTTTGTTGTTGTTTTAAAGGCATTTTAGCATTCGGATAGGGAAAAACTTGTTTAAATCCATCTTTAATAATGCAATAAGTGTCCAGGGAAAAGGAATTGTATATTCTCCTCTGCTTTGGGCTTTCAGCTCCCTGGGAGTAAAAGCTGAAAGACAACCAAGGGCTAATACTAACACAGATAAGGGTGACCTTGGCCTGTGTGGTGATCTGTGTGACCCTGTGCAGTTTGAGTGGTTCCTTAATGGGGGACTTTCAGACTGTTCTTCTGCTTTCTTGCTTTGCTTGCAAAGCCTGTCTTTCTCCTCATTTTCCACCTCCTTGTAGAGATGTTTTGAAGGGATAGTGGCAGGCAGCTAATAATAGATAGTCACTAAATCATTCTCTTCTGTGCCTCTAAAGACCCTTCATGCAAAGTGATGCAAGTGCCAGCATGGTGGGGTGGTTTTATTTTTCTGGTCAAGAAGTTCTATAGGGAAGGAAGCCTCGCTGGTCAGAAGCTGGATGGGATGGTGGCCCTCAGAACAAAAGCAGTGTTCTTCAGCTGCTCTATCTCTATGTGGCACACTGTCAGTGATAGCTGTCTCCAGCTTTGGTAGTGATGCAAAGCCTACAAAATACAACAGGGAGCTGGGATGCAGGGTTCCTGTGGGCTCACATGGATATTCAAGTGTTGGGCACTGGGAGATTGGGAGCCATTTTTTTTTTTATGGTGTGGGTCCGTGCTTAATATTTTAAAGATTCATTTCATAAAATTGCCACAGTGTTTTTTTTAATTTTAGTTTTTAAATGGACTTGGAAATTCCAAGTCCAAGTGGACAATAGAAAGTGTTTTTGTTTCCTTAATTGGGGTATGCAAAGTAATGCCTTCAAGTAATGCTCAGTAATTTACAGTGCTATGGAGGTGCAGGCAATTTAATAATAGCAATAACAGCAGCTTTAGGGCAGGGAGAGCGTGGTCTGTGAGAGGGTGTTTGCCCCATGAGGACAGCAGGCACAGCTGTGCTGTATGCATGGCAATGCCCTGGGGATGCAGTTACCTCCTGTCACCAGGACTCCCCACACGTCTTGCTGCCTGGTGCAAGTGAGTGTTTGGGAACCTGAAACAGCTTTTTGCTGTGCTGTGACCTGAATGGTGCCTGAGCCGTTTGTCTGATGCTGTCAAAACCGGTTTTCAGCATTCCTGAGGCATCTCATCTGATGGTCTACCAAAGAGGAACAAGTACTGCCAGCTGGGTGAACAGAGCCTGTGGCTACAGAACAGGGCTGCCTCCAGGCATGGCCCAAGCAAGCAGTATTTCAGAGCAGCAGAATGGCTGGGACAGGAGAGATTGTGGTCCTGGACTGAGGAGGCTGCTGCCTGGGTGGGGGAGGGCAGCACCATGGGATGCTGCCTCATCCTCTTGCCTTCTTCCTTTTCTCATGCTTGCAACAGAAGTCTTGCTAGAGGAACAATAGCCTGGCAACTCCATTCTTTTATATGGTTGCCCTTGAGCTATCTGAATTCAAACCTCCTCTCTAGGTACTGTGTGCGATTATTTTTTTTTCTTTCTCTCTCTAGATTTGATCTACAGCTATTCTAAATGCAGCTCACTGCTGGAAATAGTTGCTGAGAGCAATGTGATATAGCAAGGATTTCATTTTATTTTTTTTCCCCTCCTCTTTTATTTTCTGCCTTAACCTTCCACACCCTGCTATTGATAGTTCTGATGTGTTTGACTGGGAGTACGGAATTCTTCACCTTGAGGCACCACTCCTGCTGGATCCCAAATGTGCTAATGCTCATTTACAGCAACATCAGCTGGCACGTGGCAAGTGAGCTTTGATCCTACAGCAAGGGCTTACCCGCTAAATGTCTGCAAGGGTGTTAGTGTCCCTAAGGGTTAGGCTCAGCATATGTTTGCACAAGGAAAGGGTGGATGTCTAAAAGCGTTTTTCAGCATTTTCCTGGGTAGGTTATGAAGGGAGACAGTGTTATGTACCCCTCTTGGAAGGGGAAGAAAAAGAAACCCACAACCCAACCCCCAATTTATATCCCAAGGTTCTACAAGCCTGTTGCACGTTCCCTTTTTAGGAAGCTCTGGTTCTTGCGCCTGGAAGAGGAAGCAAGAGGTAAAGCTGTCTGCCTAACTTTTCTTTATCATCCTCTTGCAGTGAATTTTTGATCTAGCCTGGAGATGGGGAAGAGCTGGGTGGGTGATGGTGTAACAATCATCACTTAAAACTATTTGCTGATAATGAGTCACTCTTCACGGAGTCCCAATCTGTTCTTCCTTCTGTCAAATACCCAGAATACAGCAAATCCACTTGCTTTGCTGCAGAATTTTCTGAAGGATGGATTCTAGCAGGAGGGATTGGTAAGAAAGAGGAAAGAATGTGTTTGTGGGAAGGAATTAATCAAGAGATGCCTCTTTGTGCCAAACCTGAGCACGAACCTCCCGATAGCTCAGATGAGGAGCTGCACAAGTCACCATCAGTCAACAGGCTGCATGCTGTGTGACTGGCATAAGTCTCACTGAATTCCCACTGCCTTTATGCCTCAGCTGAAAGTGGTGCCTAATGCAAAACATTTAGGCTGGGTGGTGAGATGCTGGGCTCTCCCCCATGAGATGGGATGCTGTCAAACTTCCCAAAGAACAAGGTAGCCCATTCGTTCACCCAACTGCTCTGATAGAGAGCCTGGATGGTGAGTTGTTTCTGTACGTTGCCTGTTGCAATGCTACCTCAAGCCTGACCAGCAGAGATGCACACTCTACCCAGCAAAATGTAAAACAAGACTTGCATGATACCTACAGGCAGCTATGATTTGCTTCCCTTGCAGTTCCAATTGCAATGATTTATAGTCAATATCTTGATAAATGCCATCTGGTGTGTTAAGTACTGTCTGGCCTGTGCTGTTCTAGGGTGGCTGTGATGTCTTCCCTGATATGATTCCTGCAGTAATAGACTGGCCCTGTAGATTTCAATGAAAATTCAATTTTCTTATAATAAGGTTTAATGGGAAGTTTATTGGAGTATTGATAACAGAAAATGCAATAGATACATGTCCAAGAGTAAATATATTTTAAGACATTAGAGCATACATCGCATCTTTATCACTGTCAAATTCAATTAAGGCTTTCATTATAAATAAAAAGAGACGGTCACTCAAATGCAGGAACTTGTAGGCAAGGGTAGGTCTGGAAATAAGTGCTAAGCCAGACAGGGGACTCAAAAGACCCCAAATCAGAAGGAGAATTCAGAGGCTGGCATTTTGTTTCAAGAATCGCATGGGCCTCTTCTGTAAACTCAAGTTTTGGTTTGACAGCCTTTGAGTGAGTTGGGGGCTGGGGACCTGTGTCCTGGGCTGAAACAACCTGGAGGAGGTGTGTCAGTGTGTGGGTGCCAGTGGCTGTTATGTGCTTCTCTCCATCCACTCATCACAAATCCAGTGAGACCTTGCAGCAGCGTATTACTGCCTGTCAGTATATCCTGGCTGTACTCTACCGCTTCAAACACAATAATCCTTCTTGCAGATCAGATATACAGTAATCCTCCTTTACAAGGGAGAGCACAATGGGCCTCTGCCGTCAGACATGATGTAATCCTGCTGCATCAGATAGAACGCTTCTTTCTACATCACGTGAAATCCTTTCCTCTGTCCTCTTGCACCAGCCTGCAGCCCCTTTCTGTAGGATGACTTTCACACCTGTGTGAGGTTCCTCTCCATGCTGAAAGCAATAAAACCCCTCACTCCTTACCACGCTCTGCTGTAATGTATGTCCCTAGGAATGATGGGTAAAGGGAATATCTACTCTGTATGTGATGTGCTCTTTGGAGTGAAGGCCCTGTTTTGCTTGTGCAAGACTAAATGCGGTTTGGTGATGAGAAACCTTGGGTGTTACCTGGCTGCAGCATCTCTTGCTTGCAATTCTCCATGGAACCAATGCTGTGCAGGCTGTCAATGTTGTGTAGCCTGTCATTAAGCTGTGCTAGAAGCAGGTGCTGCAGATATCTTGCATTAGATGCTGTGTGAGTGCTGGCTGTGTTGTGTTCAACAGCTGCCAGCTCTCCCAGCTGTGCCCTGCTCCTCCTGGTAGCTCAGGTGTGTTTGCCTGATCTTGCACAGACTGTTGTTTTATAATCCTTCTGCTGTGGGTGATACAGGAGAACTGTCTTCGCACGAATGTTCTCTCTAACCTTTCTCTAACCCTTCCTGTGAGTCCCAAGCACTGTAAATCCTTTTCCCTTTAAGTACAGATTGCTGGTTTCTTGGCTGGGGAGAGAAGATGCTGTCATATGGAAGGAAAGCGTATATCCTATCGCTCTCCTAATCCTCCGGTCTGCTAGAAGGCAGCTACACGTCCTGTCTGATTGAATACCTGCCTTGTAATTCAATCTAGGGGTTCCGCTGCCATTCATAAATAGATTATGTTGCTGTGCTGCCGTACTGTGAGGCAGGCAGCTCGATGGGATGGTGGGTCTATTCAATCCAGGCAGCACAGGATGTTGGCTTTTTTTCTCTCTGCCTCTGTTATAGGGAGCTAGAGGAGGAACTGAGCCAGAAGTCAGTTGGGGTGCTGGAGAGCAGGGGCTACCAATAGCTTTCCTACCTTTTGGAGATGCATGCCTAAATATTCCCTTAGCTCAGTGCACAGCAGTGGCTGGCAGCCTGTGCCAGGCTCCATGGGAGCCTCGTGTAGTGCTCCCTCTGAAGGTAATTGCATTTGGGACATGCTTCTAGAAGCGCAGATGATGATGATGAGATGGATGCTGTCTCTGTTTTTAATTTGTCCTGTTAACTAGAAGGCTATTGACTAGTACAGTACTGACCTTCTGCTTCCACAGAAATGACTGCTCAGTTAAACAAGGCTCAACTCTTGTACTTCTGTCTTTATCATCCAGCACAGTATCTGTCAGCACTGACTGGCATTTTCTTGGTAACATCAGCACGAGCCTCTGGGCTCAGTGGGACAGAAGGTGATGAATGTGGATTTCTCACACATGGGAGACCTCCACTTCAGATAGCCCCTTGCCACTAAGGACTGAGATAAAATGATCTGTGCTTGCAAAGTACGTCTGTCTAGCCTGGGAATGAGTCTAATTCAGAATAGCTAAGAAATAATTAAACTTTGTTTAAACAAAAACAAAACCAACATTTCTGTTCTGCTGGGATCAGAACTATGAATTGGTGTCCACTTGTATGCTACTTGCTCATTTTGGGGACCTTATGCTTCTCTAGGCTCCTTACTGGAGGTGGGGGACTGAGCAGAGTAAGTTGGTAGTTCTTCATTCTCCTATGTTCATTCTTCTTGGTCCTGAAGCGGGTGATGCTCTGGAGGGGAAGCTTGGTGGCTCCTTCTTAGGAAAAGTCTTTCTAGGCACCTTTTTGAGTTGAGTGAACTGACCTCACCGCAGAGCTGTTTTTTTTTAACCCTGCTTTTTTTAATGCTCATTTAATGCTATATACAATGTGTGTTCACACGAAGGCTCTAAAATAAATTATTGTTGCAGAAGTACCTTTTAAAACTTGTTAGCTGAGGGTTTTTTCCCCAGTACTTTTGCCTCTCAGGGCTATAAATGGCTTCCTAAAGCAGGGGAAAACCATTATTAATTACTGCCTAATGAACTCATTTGGCTTTTTGCCCAGCTTCCAAAAACAGCGCTAACATGAGGCTGGATACTGTTGTCTCACTGTAATTATGTTTATATGGAAAGTTAATTTTTGTTTTCATAAATTGATTTGAGGCTTCTGGAAGCTATTTAGAGATAATTAACTTTGCCCACACAGACCTGTATAAGGGTATTTGTTTACAAGGTAGTGCTTGGTGCTGGAGCACAGAGGTACGTTCCTGGGTTCATCTGGAATTATTCAGTTAGCAGCTCTGGGCAGCTGTTGCCAGATTAGATTCCCTCTTTGTGGACAGCAAAAGCAAGCAAACAACAGAACTCTGTTTTTTTTTGTACTGGTAACAACCCTCTGGGAGGACCCACAGTCCCAAGCCAAATGATTCCAATACTGTAGAAGATGTGCTAGAATCACAAACTCCCTTGATGTGAGCAATAAATGTGAGGGTCCCAAATGGAAAAGGACTGCAAGGACATGAGAGCAGGCCTCTGTGAATATATATCTGTGAATATGTAGATGTTATGACAAAAGCAGAACTGACTTATTTGTTCAGTCCTCGGCATGTGTCTTCGAGTTCCTGGCCCCTGTGCTGAACTCTACTTTCAAATCAATTCATTAATGAGCTAATTAATTATGCATGGGTATCCATTAGAGAAATGCATAATAACCTTGGGATGCAGAGCCCTGCTCGTAACACGTGGCTACCGAAGAGCAATGAAGGGAGAGAAAGCAAGGTGTCCTTGGCAGCTCTAAGCCTATTTGAGAGCTCTTGTCTGACCTCTTAAAACGCTGGGGAATAGATGAGGTGCTCTAGGTCACGTCTAATATGAAAAGCAGTGGTTGGTCTGGCTGGGTGAAGCAGCTTGTGTAGGTCAGTGCCCACGGTGCTGAGTATTAAAGCTACAGAGTTTCTGTTCTGGTGCACTGCGGGCTTTTTTTTTTTTCTTTACATTACAAAAGTCCTAAAGATGTATTAATTCTGTACTGCACACTTCAAAACTGCAGGCAGAGATGCATCAGAAGGCCTTCAGGCTGCATTAGCATGGAACATCTCTCTGCTTTTGCTGGGGAGAAAAGAAGAAAGGGAAAAAAATCTAACAGTATTTGGAGTTCGTAGTTTTGGATCTACGGGTGATCCTGTCTGTTCTCGTCTGTCTTGCTTGTAACAAAGAATGACTTTTCCCAGCCCTTGCCAAATACCAGTGTCCGTCCTGCAGCCAGACTGCCAGCAAGCTCATAAATTCCAGCTCTGCTGATTGAGCCTTTATGTTTCTGTCTCCTGAGCAAATCCCCGGGGTCAGGGTTCTGCAAGTTTTATCTAGTGCTTCAATCTGGGCTGGGAGACTTCTACAGATTGAAGGTCAGCATGCTGGAGCAGCAGTTCTGGATGAGATCAGAAGAAAAGAACTTCCAGGAGATGCTTGTGGTGTCCCATCTGCAAATTACACTGGAGTCAGAGAGAAGGCAAAGTGAAGGGTTAGCAGAGAAGTTGCAGGTTCCTGAAGTTTGATCATCCTCTTCTGCAGAAGCAGGGTTATGTGCTTCATTCCTGACTTGTTACTGCACTTGCTGGCGGGGGTCGCCTCGGTGACTTCAGGTCCAGCTACTTTTTTTGGGACTCTGAGAAAGAGGGGTATACTTATACAGGGGTAACTTATCCTTTCCCTCTTCGTTATTTCATGTTGAGAGAGGTCCAGGAAGCAAGGTTGTAATAGGAGGACTGGATGAGCCATTGGGGTTTTGGGTTGTGTGGGAGATTGAACTGCAGCCTAGTGTGAACTGATGGGAGTTAATGCTTCTCCCAGCTGTAAGCTTCACTGAGAGAACTCCATTTTTGCTAAGCCCTAAGCACTAATGTGTTAATCCTTAACTAAAATTCAAACACCCTGTTCAGGTCCTGTGCAAACCTGGCCAGAAATTCAGCTGGAGACTTGTCCTAGTGCTGAGCAGCTCAGCACTGCAGCAGCCTGCTGCTCCCTGGGGCTCTGCTGGCTTCCCTGCCCTTCCTGCGTTCCAGGAGGAGGCGGAGGCTTTCTGTGCAGTCAGATATCCCTGCAGACCATTCCCAGAGCTGAATTCCAGTTCATAGCACGGGCACTTGAATGTCTCCAGGTTTTCCTATTTTTGGTGGATCTCTGCAGTGAAACTGTGGCGTGGGCTAAGCCACCTCTGCTTACACCTGTACAGAGCTACAAGGGGTGCTAAGGCAGTCCTGGAGGCTCAGCTGGTGGGTCTGCAACGTAAGGTAACATCAGGGTACTTACCCTGCTCAAACACTTGTTGACTAGCACAGAACCGTTCAGCCAGCTGGACCAGGGCCTGGACATCCCCTTTCCTTTCCTGTGACAGAAAGACAGCGCTCAACCCATGTAATGTTGGCTGGCTAATCATGCCCTCTGCTCTTATTCTGCCTTGGGATGAATCAGCACCTTGATAGTCTTTGCAATTCAGGGCTGTAAGTGATGGCACCAGCTGAGGCGGAGCTTCCTCTGTGATACCCAGGCTTTGGACACCAGGCAGCAAAATGGATTGAGCATACATGTGCACTGAAGACTTAAAGCAGTAATGTTGGAACAGAACCCCTGGAAGCAGCTGTTTTGCAGGCAGAGTGGAAGGACAGTGGATCTGAATAGCTGCTCCTTCTTCCTCCATCTGCTGATCTCTCCCAAATGATAAGTGAAGAGTTTACCCTTCATCTCCTCAGTTATTTGCCTCCTTAGTTCATGGAGACTGCTTATTGTGCACAACAGGCTTCTCCATAGCTGTGTTCCCATGCCAACCATTCGGCAATATGGTATACATGCTCAGTGCAAGGAAGCAGCTTTAATCCTCAACCTTTGGATGTCTTCTGCCCGTTGGGACCAACCCTCCGAAGAGGAACCCTGCTGCTTACAAAGTGGAGCTCCAGGTTCTGGTTAATTGGCCTCAGTCATTAAGTGAAATTCAGTTTATGTCCACTGGGACTGTGAGAGGAGGGGCTTTAATAGCAAATATCTACAGTGTACATTGGTTATCCTCGGGGTTTTGTTTTTTTTGTTTTTTTTGTTTTTTGTTTTTAAAGAAAAGAAAGCAAAGCAAACTTTCAGCAGAGAAGAAATGCTTCTAATTACTTGCCTTTGGCAGAATGGCTGCCCTGCTCTTTAGAAGCTGTATTTATCTCCTGTAAGAACCAGCTCATTAGCACTATTGCTCACACAGCTAATCAACAACATAATTAATAATTATTTATATGGCATCCATGGCAGAGGGCTTTGGATCACATAACAAAACATCATTTCCTTGTGATCACTCAAGCAATTCTAACTGTCTCTTTTTGTCTTATTTTTCCCCCTCCTGTTCTTGATGTTCTATGGCCTCTCATACCAGTTTCTGATGCTTGGCACAAGTTCTCAGTTAACCTTTTCCCAACTGCCTCTTTCTTCTAGAACCCTCTCTGATGTCCCCCTCGGCTTGGGTGCATCTTAATACTATTCTCAAAGACAAGTTGTCCTACAGCAGGCTCCCGTTGGTGTGTGATGCTTCCTTCTGTCAATAGCAGAAGACAGATGTGTCCTGCTGCCTGCAGCTGCCTGTTGTGGGATGGCCACTTGTCCTATCCTATCTTACAGCCTTGGAGTTAGGAACCAAATGTGACTGCATACCTCAGTTTGAGGCTTGGGAGCAGCTTTGCTGGCACTGTGTTGCTAAGCAGATGGGCTGCTGCGTTTGTACCCAATGAAGTTCTTTCAGAGAGGGTGGCTTTGGTGTGGCATTTTGGTAATAGTTGCCAGCACAGGGGGAAAAAAAAAAAAACAACCATGAGGAGAAGCAATTCCAGTTCTTTACCACCTGCTTCCCCACCCTCCTCATGCCCCCATCAATGCAGGTTGTGGGTGGGGTGTAGAGGGTGGGGTGGGGGGAGTGTAAAATCACATTAACTGCAGGATGCAACAGGTGAAACTCTGGGAAAATAACAGCAGAAGAATCTTAACTGTTTGTGATAAAAATTTTAGAGGACAGATGTTGCTGAGTCACTATAGGGAGAAGTTGAATAACGTGGGGTCTGTGATGGAGATTGAATGTGAATGGGTGGAGCATGATGTGCTCCAGCATGTGGTATTCCCCAGCTCTGTGGGCTGCAGGTTTGCCCTGCTGCCCTTCCTTGAGGTGAGCACTGCAGAGAGCTGAGCCCCTGTGTTGGATTTCCTTGTGTTTGGCATGACCTGAGGAAAATGGTGGGTCTTCCAGGGTGTGATGTTTTTGTACCATGTGGAACAGCACAAGGGCTCAGTATGTTGTTACTGTGAATACTATGAATACAAGCGCCTAACTGCGTCTAACTTAAATGGGGACAAATGACATAATTTTAAATGTCTCACCCTGAGGCTTGAATAGGAAGTGGTTGTAATTAAGGCTTGAAACCCCAATGCTGATTCTGCCTTTTTATTTACTGATACTGATTACACATCTCAGCTGTCACAAAATGTGACTGCTTTTTGGTTCAAGGTAGGGGGCCTCTTTGGACTCGGATACAGCAGTGAAGCTGTAACACTTCTGTGCTGTCCTTTTCTTCTTGGGGTTCATGAGTTGAGAAAAGAACGCTTTCAAGTTAAAAATAATATCACTTAAAAGGTTGTAGGAATTCTTTCTTTCCCCATCAAGTTTTCACCTCCTCAGTACTTAGTAAATACGATACAAGTAGACTGACTTCTGGTTCAGGTGAGTGATCCATCTCTTATAGCCATTGATCTATTTTTGTTTTTAATTTCCTGTCCTTCTGCTTAGAGATTTATGAAACTAGATGTACTGAGGAGCAAATGCTGTTTCCAACCCCCTGAAAGAATAAAGCAGTTTGTATTTCAAGGGTTTGGCATTCTCTTCTCCCTGCTCCTCCATCCCTGCCTCCCCAGGAAGCAGACCATTAAGTGATAAAGCTGTATAGCAACAGGATTTGTTTCTGAGAGTCTAAGTATCAAAACTGGATGGAGAAGTTACTTTTCTTGTCTTTTTTGTTGTTGTTGCCCATCCATCCATCCAGCCCTTGATGTGACTGTTCAAAACACTTCAACAATTTGTGAGCTAACGGGCACTGAACAGATGGGAGAATTGTGATTATCATCATTTATTTATTTAGCTTGCTTTAAACAATCAGATTTCTAGCTGCTGAAGAAAGAGATGTATTTGGGAAGAAGATGTGGGTGAAGTAAGGACATTATCCCTGTCCTTGGCCACAAGGGTTGTTCTGGTTTTCACAAGCACTCTCTTGCAGATGATGTGCCCATGAGCACTTACTGCAGTTTTTTGTGATATTTCATCCTCAACGTTGGTTTCTGCCCCCCCCCCCAGTAAGAACAGCAACAATCTTAGATCTTTTTCTGACCATGGACTTAAGCATTTGGATCTTTCCTTTCTCATTTGGAAAGAGATACCTGTTCCTTCGCCCTTTGTCATCACTAGTACTGACTATGGTATTGTGGCACACCGATGAACTGAGTTTTCTCCTCCAGGACTTCTGTTTTGCCAAAAAATAGCAAGTCTTGTGGGAAACAGCCCTGCATCTCTGTTGGCTGCGGGAAGAGGAGCCGCTGCTGCATCGCTGCCAGATGAGTGAATGTGTGCCCTTTATCTGATCGCCACTTCCTCCTTCCTCAGTCCTTCATGGAGGCATCAAACATACACACTACGCACAGATGTTTGAAGGGCTGAATGATACATTATATTGTTGAGCAAAATTGGTTGGCATGTTTATCTGGCTTATTTCATGAGCGCTTGAAGAAACAAAATCAATAACATTTATGTAACACTCCTGTCATCTGCTTCAGCCTCTCCCTTGAAACTCTAGTTGCTTTTCCTGAAATGAGTAATGAAATGTATTTAATCACATAGTGTGATGACCACTGAGCAGCAGCTCCAAAGCTGTTTTGATCACTGCAACGCACAATAAATGCTTAAGTAATTTTCATGTGCAAATGAGCAGGAATTAGTTCAATGTCTTATTTGCAAACGAGCATGAATTGCTGTCCTGATTTCATATTTTACTGTCATGAATGATATCCCTCTGAAGGGCATCACTTGTTGCAGCTGTTTTGCAGTGCAGCCTGCAGGGAAGGTCCTTGTGCAGGGCGGTGTGGCCATGGTGCTGCTATTGATGTAGTGGGGCATCTTCAGGAAGTCAGATGTTTGCTCTAGACCAACAAGACTTACAGGACTAGTGAACTGCTAATCTTCACCGAGCCCTGTTAAAGTTATAAAAAACATTTATGTATGTTGTTGGTGTGTCTGTATGTGTATATATTTATATACCTCAGCGCTGGCTCCAACTGAAACTGGTGAAACAAGTTTTAATTCAGTGTAATAAGTGCTGCTTTGCAAATTAATCCCTCCTGGCCTTGGAGCAATGCACGTCTGCTCTATGTTCCCTCCCACGTGTCCTGATGCCTTACTGAGAACTGGGAGGGGAGTTCCAGAGCCACAGCCAGGGGTGACAGTGAGCTGCAGCTTTTCTCAGTGTTGGGTGGATTGGTTGGGAGCAGCTGTGTGACACTGCCTAGCATTCCTCCCCAGCAGCACTCGGGGAGGGAGCAGTCTCCTCTGATTGTATTCAAATTGTGTGTCCCTGCTGCGTTTATTGGCATGTGGATGTGGCTGGTTTACAGTGATACTGGAAAGAACCCTTGAGGTGTAGGAACTGATAGGCGTGCCATGGATTGTGACTGATTTCCCTTTTCCTCCCCATCTTCTGCAGGAAACTGTTAAAACTGGTGATTGCTTTCCAGCAGAAAGGTGTAAATTAACCTTTTGCCCTCTGCCTCCTGCTTTTCCTCTCAGCTGGCTCCTGAGACTGCTATTTGGTGTGGCTGCAAGGTGTGCAGAACCCAAGCGGAATGCAACCTGCTGTATTGCATCATTCATTTTTTTATGGCCTTTGCTCGGACTGGGGCTGCACCTGGGGGCAGCGATTATTTTACTTTTATTTCCCTTCATGGGTCATGATTGGCTTAGCTGTCTCTCAGAAACAACCTAGGGGTTGTTCTGTTACACATCTCAGAAAAATCTGCTGCATGTGTCACTTTAGAGTAGCAGGTAACAGGAGGAGGTGACAAGTGGATGCAATTCTCGCTCTCCTGCACAGAGCAGAGCACGCTGTGCTCTTGCCAGTTCATCTCTGCTGTGGCTGACAGCAAATGGTAGATACACTTCTTTGCCCAGGAGGGAATGCACCACCAATATGTTGTTCAACAGAAGTCTCTTTGCTTTGTAGAAATGATTCAAGTCTGTTCTGATCTCAAGTGTCTCTTTGGCATTGTATGTAGTGGGGAACTTCTCTTCAACTCATGGTCCAGTAAGTGGGTTTGTTTCCCAAAATGTATACATCACCCATCTAACCTATTTTTTTTTCCAGTGACCTGTAACAAAGTGCAAGTATTTTGTAAATGAGCTCATGGGTTGATGTAGGTCAGTGATTTTCAGCATTCCAAGTCCCTCTGTAATGAATCTTAGCCTGCCAGTCAGATTGCTTTCCTTGGTCTGCTCAGAAGTCATCTCTGTACCACAGCCTGAAACTGCTGTGCCTATCACATAGTCTGGTGGCAGGTCAGGGAAAGCAGAAAGGCAGGGATGAAATAAGATCACAAATATTCTTGGCAGCATTGTCAGCTCGTTAGACATTGCTTATCTGTTTACTAGTTATTCGTCTCCTGCTCCTGATTGCAGTGTAGGAGCATTTGATTATTATAAGAAAGATGTGGGATGTTGTACTGCAGCAACTAAAACAGAGTGGGACTTGTTCTTGGCATGATCCAATACCTGTTAAAGCTGATAACAGTCTCTGCTTTCATTACTCAGCCTTGCATAACACTATCTGTTGTGTGACACACCGTGCTGGTTCACATAGTCTGGTAGGTGTGTGTAAGGAGCCACAGGCTAAACAAGCCCCTGTTTACCTCGCTTCAGTGAATCAGCTGTTGCCATTGTGTCCTTCAGCTTCTGGGAACTGGGGCTGAGACAAGGCGAGCAGTAGGGGAACTGCACACACACGGGATGTCTGGTGGGCTCTGGACACTTTCTTGATTTGGGTAACTTGAGTTAAAATGGCAGATAGCATCCCCTTGGTTGAGAGCTGGTGTAAAGGGGATGGAAGGAGAGAGCTCTGCATCCTGCCTGATGCACTTTCACCCTGAAGCTGAGAAGGGAAATCCCACATCTTGTGACATTTCACTTAGCAGCATCTATAATCATACCCAGGAGACTCTCTTTTCCTCCTTTGCTGGGCAAGATATGCTCAGCAGTCAGCTTGCTTCTGAAGTAGGTTGAGTTTTCTCAGTATGGCTCGGCTCTACTCACTGCTATCTAGTTCTGAGTCAGTCCCTTGCTGAGAATCCTGCTTCCCTTACTTGTACTAAGGGACATTCTTTATCTCTGACTGGGCAAAACTGTCAGGCTTGGGAGCCCTGCTGTCAGGGTTACTTCCAGCACAGTGGTGACCAACTGAATTGGGCCAGATGTGCCTAATGATGGCAGAGTGGAGCTCAGCATGGCTGGGAGCACCTGTCTGGGTTGTGTGGGCAGCCATTGCTGAGCTCTGTGCTGCTGCTGGTGCATGTGCCAGCTCGGGATGCCTGTACTGTGTGGGGGGCCATGGTTGGGCTGGTGATACAGATATGCCTGAAATGTGCTGGATGTGTAAGATTACCTCCAAGGAGGCTTTGTGAAGAGTTATGTGTCTGTAGCCAGTATGTGGGGATGTGTGTGCTATGTGCTCACCCAGCCTGTAGTCATACTTGTTGAATTAACTGCAGCACTGCATGTGACTTGTTTTGATTCCATGCCATCTGCAGAAGGACAGGCTGAGCTGGTACAAGGCCAGGCAGGGTGGTTAGCCTGTCATCATTGCTTTGGGCCAGCAAAGTGAGCTTGTACAGGATCAGCAGAGCAAGCAGATGAGGACAGAGGTAATAAAAACTGTAAGAATTACCTTGCCCTGTGGGGAACTGAGCAGTCCCTGGTTTCCCCACCAAAGCAACATTATTTTATATGAAATACTGATAGTGACAGCTCCAAAACTGCAGGGGCTTTTCAGAAGCCTCTGGGGATTTTATACAAACATCTGTTTTTGGTAATGCACCTCTCTCTAAGGTTAAAACCATGCAGAGGAGTTGTCTCTTAGTGTTGGACATGGCCATGTGTCATAGCTGTCCTTAAGAGCATTCAGTATTGCAAAGAAGCAGAGCTGCTCTTGGGGAACACAGCCCAGCACCCTGCAGTCTGATCTGGGGGTGAGTTGGCCTGGAGGAAGGGGAGGTTTGCTGGGTGGCAGGGCTGGAATTGTTTATATCACCAAAGGGCTTAATAAAAAGAATGATATGAATGGTTTGTGGCAGAGAAATTTTTGAGGTGTTGGAATTTTCGTTGTCCTTATGTGGATCTCCACCCTCCTGCTGGTTTCAGGTATGTGACACGTTGCAGACTGCCACCTTAGCCTTTCTAAAATAAAGACATTCTTTGCCTGTTTGCTCATGGGTCCACTCCAGAGGTTTATATGATAGAATGAGTTCTGGTTAAATTACACTAATGTGCAAATATGTACTGATTTCATCTACAGAGTGCTCTTACAGCTTCCTCAATAAAGCTGTACAAACAGCAGTAATCCGTGCCTCCCTGGACCTCATTAGTCACCAACCATGTCTAAAATTGTCAGCTGAAGAGGGTGAACTTCCTGTGACACCCCTCTTCCCACAGAAAAGTTCTGACCTTTGGGGTGAGATGCTCTGCTACAGGTGCTGGAGGTACCGTGAGGTTCCTGGCTTCCCAGGCCCCACCTGCCTGCTGAGCACCTTCAGCTGTGGCTCTGCTGTGGCTGTGAGCTTTGTGCTGTCTCCATCCAGGTGCAACATGTGCAGGGAGGAGGGCAGAGGCTGGGTGGCTCATAGCGGAACCTAAGTCTAGCTGATGGGGGCAATGTTTTTTGACAGACAGCTTTTGTTTGGTCAAAGGCTCCTGGTGTGGAAGGAAAGAAGGAATAGTGCCCAGAGGACACAGCAACTCCAGATATGATATTCTCTCTGTGCTGTTCCCAGTCTGGGAGCAGTGGTTTAGTTTACTGTGTTCCTCTCTCTGCTCACCAGCTGGGATGTAGTCCCTCTGCTCATCTGCACAGCTCACAGCAGAAAGGAACATGTTCCTACTGCTGCAGAAGTCTGTTTGCAGAAGACAAGTCCTTTCAGAACATGCCTTAGAAACAAGGCACTATCCAGGTGGGCAAAGGTGGGCTTTCTTGGAATGCACAGGTGTGAGTAGGACTGAGGCAGCGATGCGTATGTACACAAAGTATTTCCTTCTTGGTGTGGAAGCTGCTAAGGCTGATGTCATCGAGATCCAGGCTTTGCTGTTGGACTTTGCAAAATTAGTTTTTGTCCCAGAGGCCTTTCATGTGCTTGTAGAATACTGAAGGTAAAGGCCAGGGGCTTTCTGCGCTGAGCTTAATTGCTGTAGTACATGCTTTCTCTAAGCCTACTTTAAAGATAACCATGTTTTGTTTTCTTTTGTTTTGCCTTGTGCCTGAAGGGAAAAAAGAATTCCCATTAAAGCTGTCTTAGTGATACAGGTGGGCATTTCACTAACAAAGACAGGGCCAGCCTTGTTGTGATACCAAAATTGGAAGCTGGATGTTAGTGGATGCCTTCTCAGCTCTGGCTCAGGCAGCCAAGTCAGTGAAATGAGCTTTGTGGACTTTAAATCATGGTTTATTCTTAGAAGGCTACATTCTCTGCCTCACTTTCTTCTTGTGCATGTGTACACAAGGCAGTAGAGTGGTAAATCTCTTAAGAAGGAAAGCTGTAGGGAAGGACTGCCTGGAGCCTAAGTCCTGTGGAATCTGGGATGAGGTATTTGTTTAAGCATCTCTGCTTTATTTCTAATGACCTCTGACTTCCTCAGTGCTGCAGGTCACCCTGCTGGGTAGGAGAAACCACTTAGTGAAGAGGAGCATTTCTTCAGAGCAGCACTAAGATTTTTTCACTGTTTGGCTCTCTCATGGCTGTTCTGTCTGTAAGCTGGATAAAAGCCTCAGAGGAATGATTGTCTGAGCGAGATTCAATCTGGAAGAGAGGCTCATGGATCCCAGGAATAAACTGGCTGTCAGAATGCAGTATTGACTTGAAGAAAGCAAGTCCTTGGAGGCACTATTGACTGTCATTACTGATGTAGTGGAGACTGCCTAAAGTGCCATTTCTTGAGAGCGGCATCATTTTTGCTGTACTTTTCTTTGTCTCCTCTTCTCTTTCTTGCATTTGAAGAGGATGGGCAGAAAACCAACACTGGCACGTGTCACAAGTGAAATGAAAGTACATGCTAAGCTGGAGCCTGCTGGTTTCAAAGTGAAGGGCAGAGAGGGGATCCTGAAGGACTGATTCCGCTCAAACGGAAAGTGTTTGCAAAGAGCAGCCTTTCCCCTGTACTCACCAAAGCCAGCCTTGTTACTGCAGGAGCTGTGAGTGCTTCTTCCCTTTGCCCTTGCTGAATGCCTCCTCGCAATGAGGGGCTCCCTTTGGGAGATACTGTGTCAGGTCACAGACAACATAGGAGAGACCTGGTGTCTGTGAGAGGAAGCGTAGAGGGAGAGGGTGAGGGTTCTCAGTATTATTTTAAGGTTTGGCAGAAATAGCCACAAGGAAAGCAAATACAGGTGTTTTCCTCCCTCGTCTTTGTCACTGTTACTTCCCTTTGCTAGCTCTCTCTATGCTGAGCCTAAAACAGCAGGGAAAGAGCTTTTGGTCCTTTCAGGCCACATTTGCCTGGGCACTGAAGCACTATTTGGTGCCATGTCATTCCAGGTCACAGGGTCCGTTTGGTGTTTGGGGTGAAAAACTCAATGTCGCTTGGTAGGCATGGACTTCTCATTTTGTTTATTTCAAAGAAGCCCATCAACATTGCTTTGGTGGCGTGCAAAAGGGGAGCTTTAAATTCCTTGGCTTTAGTAATGCATTTCCTGAATTTTAAAATCCTTCTTCTCAAAAGCTATTATTTTTGGTTGGTGTAGTGTTTTCATTTGTCTGTTTTCAGACAAAGACTGCTTCAGAAAACAATGAATTTCAGCTGTGCATTCCATAGAGCAGCATCCAATAAGCCCTCAGAAGATGCATGTGGACACATATTGCAGCCATACAACACTATTCCATTTTCTTGTGTACTTTCCTAATAACTCAGCCTGAGGATCAGGAAAGGGATAATGTAATGGGTTTATACATGTTAGTGTTTTACTTATCCGGCGTTTATCTTTCAAACTGTAGCATTAATGCAGTTTGTTTGAGAACTGAGTACCTTATTAGTGGCCTGCTGAGCTGTTCTTGCATTCTGGTGTAGAACTGGGAAAGGATGGCAATACACAGCTCATCACAAGTAACCTGTGCACACGAGTGGATATTAGATAAAAAGCTGAGCGAAGAAGAGGAAAAGAGGTTTTTACCCAACATAATGTGGGAAGGACAGGGAACAAATGCTGCCTAGGCTATTGCAGCTACTGGGGTAGCATGAGGGTAAGATGGGCCTTTCCCAAGTATTCTCTCTGGCAAAGCAACATCCCACCTTGTATTGCATGATTCTCCATCTGAATAGCATTGCTTTGAAGTGACTCTGCTTTGAGGAGGTTGTCTGGCATTGCAGGCTGTCTGGCTTTTCTGCCTTGAGGACATGATCTCCAGGATGCTGAAGTGACTCAGTGTTTGGATGTCCAGACATTGTTTTGGGCGAAGGATTTGTTGTGTTGTCCTTGACAGCGACGAGTTCTGAACAGTGCTGTTGTCCAACTGTCTGGTTGGGGCTGAGGAATAGATAATCCTTGGTTCAATTGGTGTGATGATAAGTGGGGTGAAGGAAGCACTTTGAGGAGTCCTTGTTAAAAACTGCTTTCAGGTGAGGCTTTTTTCCTCGTCCTTTTCTGACAGGAAGATGTCTGAATCCCACTGACCACAGCAGCTGTCCCTTCTCTTAAAGCAATTTCTCCAGGTTTTAAATCAAGTTTTGGAAATGCACTGGGATCCAGGTTACCTGCTGAACCAACTGCTGTCATGGCAGCTGAGATCAGCTGCAGAAAATCATCTGGACAGAAAATATGAAGTGAAATTTTTTTGGTGCTGATTAGAAACATTGGAGAAAAGTGGTTGAGAAATGCAGCTCTCGAGGCATAAGAAAGCAGACAGGACATCAGTCCTAGTGCTGGTTGTCCCCAGGGGCAGGCAGTGGGGCTGGGCCTTGCACCCAGCTCAGATGGAGCTGCTGAGTATGTTGGGCTCCTTTTAACAGCACCCAAATACACACTGCTTGGCTGCTCAGAGGTTTGTGGGAACCTTGCCAATGGCTTGAGGTCATGTTTTGTGGGTTGTGTTTAAAGCATCCCTGCTGTATGCTTCTGGAGGAGGCTGACAATGGGAAATTGAGTGGACGTTTTTGGGAATTAGATACCTTCCTCCCCTTTGTGCCTTTGAAATATCTCCATCCTGGATTCCTTTTTGCCCTGAAGGAGAAAGCTTTGTGCTCAGCTGTCCCATTATGCTGCAGCAGACAAGGAGATCTATTTAATTTAAGTGCCTCTTACTTCAGCTGAAACATGTTTTCAGTCAGGATGCCACTTGTGCTCACCCAGCAGTGTTGGAAGCCATCGGCTTGTGAGATCCAATTTAAAGGAGGGGAAAAAAAGAATGAAGAGATGAGCAAAGCTCCCCCCACAAACCCTGGCAGGGATTTCCTACGTGAAACCAATCTTGACCTTGAGCATTCCCATGTCCTTACCTTGGGAGGCTGACCTGGTATTCATATATCATTCAAAGCATGAAGAGATCTTTACTTTTTTATTTTTTTTAAGTAATTGGATTGACATAAATTAAAGCTGAGTTAACCTGTCTGGAATAATTGGATTGGTAATAATGGACAGCAGTGTGGATTGAAGTAGGTCACAGTTTAACCCAGAGGCCTGGAGAGGCTTTTTTTTCCCCTTTATTTTAAAAAAATCAACAACAACAAAAGCACAACGTTTTTCCCCTCCATTTTTTTCTTTCTTTTTTTTCCTTTTTCCTTTGGGAGCATGAAGGAATGCAGAGGGATGAGGAAGGCCCTGGGGATGTGCCGCATGCATGGAGCTGCTGACAGCTGGAGAATCACTTCAGGGTGCAAACTCGAATGTTCCTGGGAATAAACCACATAGATTCATTTCTGGGAAGCAGTAGGCAACTACAACAGAGCTGCGTTGTGTGTGGCTGCAGTGATAAACCATTTCACAGGCATTAATTCCACCTCCGCTCTGTGCTGTCCTGTGCCACTGATCAGAAAAAGGCTGGAAGAGCTGCTGTTGAATTGGAGCTTTCTGGTGATGGTGAGAGATGTGTAAACACAGGGTTTGGGGCCGTGCTCCTTCACTAGTATGCCTGCAAATGCCTCCCAAACGCTGTGTTTGGTTGGCCTCTTCTTACCTCCTCAAGTAAGAGCAACCATGAGGAGATATCCACAGCACTGAACAAAATCAAGGGTTTTAATCTCAAAGTAGCCTTATGCTACTTTACTTTGCGCTGATTCTGTCTTGTGAGACTTTCAGCACTCTTTAGCTGCTGGTTAGAAAGGATGAGTAGAACTAAAATGCATCCAAAAGGAGCCCTCCCACCCCTTGAAAAATATCTCTGTCTTGGGAAGTAATTCCAGATTATTGCTGCAATGGAGTTACGCGGTCCTCTCCCAAGGGCTTCATTGGAAGCTGTGCTGGTGTTTGACACTATATCCCTCACTGCAGTGAAACTCAAATCCATCAAGGCACAGATGTTATGCTAAGCATGTGAGAAATCTCATTCCCATTGGGGTGAAAACATTTCCAGAGGAACCGCTTTTTCCCTGTCTCTCCAGTAAGAGTCACTTATGGGCTTCCCCCAGAGTGGCAGCAGTCCAATCACACTGCTCAGGTGGCTGAAAAACAAGCTGTGAAGGAATCCTCTAAGGATGAAACCTTCTTCCAATCTTGAAGCAAGCAAGGTATTGGGGATATTGGGACCACTCACATATTGTTTGCTTTACTAGCTTGTTTAGGATTGTTCTGTAGCTGCAAGAGTTGCCTTTCAGGTAAAGTTTACTGGGATATCTTCTGTTTCTGTTGCCAAATCCTGCCGCCTCTTCAAAACTGCATAAGTAGTTCTGATTGTCGCATTAAAAATACCTGCTGTGAATGGATTGTTTGGAAGATCAGTCTGTGCAAACATGATCTCAATCGGAGTGGTACTACAAGCCTGACAAGGAAAATAGGCTTTAAAGAATTACACCTAGTCACTGCTGAGCTAGAGACATCTGTCTCTCAAGCATTTGCACTCAAACTTTTTAGGTTCCTTCCAACTGAGCTGTTCTACCTGATCTCTGTGGATCAGATCCTGATGCCACTGGATTCAGTGGTGTCGTGCACTGGGTGCTGTTGGGATGCTTGGTGCAAACAGCTTTGCTGTGGGGCTGTTATGAGCACATGCTGCCTGCTTGCTCTGCAGGAGCTGTGCCAGGGCTTGGCTTCCCTGGGCAGGCCAGCGTGTGGAAAGGATCTTGGTTCTCAGACCAGTCCAGTGCAGGCAAAGGTTTGCTCCCTCCCGAAGAAGGGACTGCTTCAGAATCACCATCTGCTTGAGGTAGTCCAGCTGGATGTTTTTATTTCCCCACAGTTTATGATGAAATCACAGGGAGGACTTAAGAGGTGCCTGGCTTCAGAGCAGAGTCATTTCTTTCTGTGCTGACCTTGGCTTTTTAGCAAATATTTGGTATAATTGTGGAATCGTATCAAAGGAGCCCAGAGGTATTCATAGCCCCTGGAGGGTCTCTTCTCCCCCATGGGCGAACAGCCCACCCTTGTGCTTCAAAGCAGGTTTTTGATTAGCTGACTAGAGATGCATGTTTAAGATCTTGCATTTTTTGATGCTTTTATTTTTTTTTCTCCCACCCCCTTTCAAAGAAGGGGAAAACTTAACATCGTGCTGGTCCCTTTGTGGCAGTTCGGAAGTTAAATTTACCAGGACCATTATCTTTAACAGCTGCTGCTGTCTGACAGATTGAGTTTATAGTCGGTCTTATAGGCACTAAAAACACTTTTATCCTTGTGGGTCCAATTTCAGAGCTATTCAATTTATTATCTCTAAGAGCTTAACAGCTGTTCTCCCCAGTCTCTCATACCCTCTGCCCCTTACTCCCTCTTCCTCCCCAAAGCTCAAACCTAAGGGTGACCCCTCAGTCCTGGAAGTAGAAGCAGTGATGTACAGATGTACACACATCAGTGAGTGCAGCTTTACCACAGACAGACAGCCTTCACTGGTAGAAAAGTCCCCCCATCCTCAGTTTTGCCTGTTGAGCAACAGTATTGTGCCAAAGTCAGCCTACCTTGGCCATGGTATTGGTCAGAGATGTTCCTTTCTCTGTACCTCAGCAGAGAGGGAAACGGCTTCCCCGGAGATGGCAGAGAGGTGAGGAAACAGTTGATGCTCTAACTGGACCACTTCCAGCTTTATTTCTGAGCAAATAGAAAATCAAAAGAATGATGGAGTAATTGAAAAGGACACATTCAGATATGTTTCCCTTGTGAAGCTTTTCTTATTAGTTCTGACATGCGTATCTACTTGCCAGCTTGCAAGCTGCTCTGCCGTTTTTGACTGCTCTGAAGTTAGGTCTTTCTGCCCCATGGCACTCCCCACTCCTCTGCCCAACAGTTGGAGTGGAAGTCTGGCTTCTTCCCTAGTCTGCTCTGATCTGCTTTGCTTCTGGTAGCACTGTTTTCCTTGGGTTGCTCCCTGTAAACCTTCTTCTACCGCTTAGAGAGGTGGGACAGGTTGTCCTAGTGGTTACAGCCATACAGCATCCGTCCACTCCTTTGTTCTTTCACCATCTTTCTTGTTTTATGGCCTTATGAAATATGCAGATAGTTCTTTAAATGTGTTATTGAAGATGTCCATTATATACAATAGCCAGCGTTGAGTATTTCTGCTCAGGATAAATGCAGAGAAGAGATCATTCTCTCAGGGAATAAATGATAGGCAGATGTTATAATTATAAAATTAAAAGTGCCCTAGGAAATCATCAGAACGGAGTGCCGATGCTAATTTCACAGTCCCCAGGTATGCACAGAACAGACGATGAAACACTTCAGATACCTGTGGAAGAGAATAAAGAAATGAGAATTACTTTGGCAAACTGTGAGAGGTGAACAGTGTTAAACTTACTCTATCGTAAGAGTAGGCTGATTGCTAAAAGTCTGTTCTGGACCTTAGGAAAAATGGATTATATTTCTGTCTTATCTGTAGAAGTACTCTTCCTTCTCTCATGTGGTAGGAGAGAAGGACGGGGAGTGGGTTTTTGTGTGTGTCTCTTTGTGAAAGAACAGTTCCTGCTCCATTGGTTCAGTGTGAGGGAATGCAAGCCTATACTTTCCCCAGAGATGTACATCACTTTCTCCCGTTTTACTTTTCCATGATGTTTTTAGCATATTTATTGAGTCAAGGAGTGGAGAATGGGGGATGTCAAGAATGATGAAGTTCAGAGCTCCGGACGGTTGAGGAGAGGTCATGGGGGGTCCCATCTGTGCCAACAGTTTCATGCACACTGGAGCACTAACCCCAGGAATGATTTCAGTCTGACTGACCCATAGGCACGTTCTTCTCCTGGGAAATGTAGCTTCCAGTCTGCAGAGGCAGGAGAAGGACATTTATCTTGTCTCCTTTGGGATCCTGAACACCTGGGTGGAAGCCTCTTCACTCATCATTTCTGTTGCCTTGTTCTGCAGTGTCAGCAGACTGAAAAGGAACCTGTTCTTGCTGCAGTTATTGTCTTTTCAGCAGTGGCAGAAATTCTCCTTTCCCCACGTTTTTCACCTACCCCATCCCCTCATTTTATTCTTGGCTCTGTGAAAGTGCGATTTATTGCGTGAGAAGGCGCTGTGAAGATGAGATATATTGTGAAAAATTGCTGGAAATTAGTAGCAAGAATTGTAAGATGGATTTCGCTTATTTCCCTGTAACAGTGATACATGATCTATTACACCTTGGCTTGGGCTCAGTTTCACTGAAGCTAATGGGAGACTTCCTGTTGACATATGTAGTCTTTGGATCAGACTTGTGGAGTTTTGGCACTTGTGAAGTGATAGCTAAATCTCAGCAAGTCTTGTGGCATAAAGGATTCTATTCAGATCTGTCACTGAGCTCCTGTTCCATTCCTTTCATCTTCTCATCTGCTCTATTCAAGTTCTTGTGCTGCTCTTGTTCCAGTAGTGCCTGAGTGCCCTCCAATGGTGCTCGTGCTCCCACAAAGAGATAATAGTGATACCTGCCTGCTTCAGAGGGCCGCTTTCTGCTCTGCTTCATTTCCCTTCTACCTTGCAGACAGTCTGATTATACCCCGTGGCTATTCCTACTCTCTTGTCAGCTTCGGAAAGGAAGAAAGAAGTCATTAGAAACCGACAAAAAATGTTAATTATATCATAAATCTCTGAAAAGAACAGCATTTTAGCAGTTTATTCTGATTTGAGCATGTGGCACTGCAGCTAAATCTGCTTTCCTTTTCCTCCGAGTCACTGAAAGCTGAGAAAAGATGGAGGAGACAGCCTGGATTTGCCACAGCTATCCACAACATTGACTGAATGCAGATTCAGCATTTAAGCCCTAGACCTAACCAGAAGCAATATTTAAGCAAATACTGAATTAATATTGTGAATATTATTTGTTAGGCTAAAATACATGCGTTTGTGCCCTTTTCCCCTCGTAGGGGCTGGAGTGGCAGCACTGGCACTGAGCTGTGAGCTGAAGCCTCTCCTGCCCTCCTGGCTGCTGGGAGCACCTTCCCAGCATCTGTGGTTATGCTTCCATCTGCTTCTGCTTCTCTTCCTCCAGACCCAGTTTCCAAGTGTGGCCATCTCCTGGTACAGGGGAGAGAAGAGGGTTAATCCCATCCTTTTATCTTGCCCTTTGTCTAATTAAAACCACAACAAATGGCACAGTTTAGGTTTAAATGTAATTGTGTTTAATGAAACATTAAGGGCAATTAAAGGAGTTACCGTGGCAGCCTCTCTATACCCTCCAGGGTTATAATGGTCTGATGAAGTGCTCTTATTGGTTCTCTTGGCAGGGGGCTGTTAATTGCATTAGAAACTGATAGTGGCTTTCTTTTAATACTGGAGTTTCTCCAGGTATCCGACTCATGGCTCTCCTGTGTGACCAGTCATGGGATGACGCAGCTGGGACCATAGCATCCCCACCTCCTTGGCAGAGACCCCAGCTCTCGTCAGGGTGACTTCTGGGGCTCGGGGTGCCCAGTGAAGCCATGAGGTTCCTTCCTGCCTTAGTTATTATTATCCTGGCTTAATCGTTAATAGGAGGCAATGCTCACATTATTTCCCCCAGGAAAAGCTGTGTTGGTGTGGTTAGGTTAGTCTGGAAGCTGGCTGCACAAGGGACACTTAATGTTTAAACCCAAATTATTCATGCCCATAGTATGCTTTGTATTATACTAACAATCTCATACTCCTTTAAAGAAGGTCTCAGCACCTAGAGTTGACAACTGGCTTTCTTGCCTACAAGAAATTTCCATCTTCCTCTTCAAAACACAGCCTGAACCTAAAGCCAGCTTCTTACACTTCAGGCCTCTGAGTCATGCCTGACTCACGTGGTTTTTACAAACACAGCTGGGAGATGGCATGGGTGAGGTAAACTGAGGCAGGGTGAGTGTGGGCAGCTCCAATGCAGCAGCTTGAACTGCTTTTTTGTCTGTTGTCTGTCCAACTGGAAGCCACAGCTTAAACCCAAGGTTAACCGCTGCCTCTGGAGTGGGCCTGAAGCAGCTCCGTGGCAGCAAGGCTGCCTTCACATCCCTGACAGCGTGACTGCTCCATAAATCTCAGTAAGAGATCTCACAGCAGCACGCGTCCCCCAGAGACTGGGAGGGGAAGGAAATGATATATGAGAGAAACCTGTCTCCAGAGTCCTGCCATCTATTTCTCAGCTCTTAAGAAAACGTTGCCACTGAGCTGTCTCCATTTATCTCAAGTAAATATGGAGAGAAACTTTTAAAATGAAAGGCCTTTTTTTATTTAATTTTTTTTTTTCCCAACAGAGGTTATTTTTAACACCAAAAGCTTTTTCTTTCCTCAGCGCGTTTTCCCGTTGAGCTGTTATTTATTTCAGAAAGCACCTTCTCATCTCTGCCTGCTTCCTGCCCTGCTCGGGTGCTTCCTGAGGCATGTGGGAGTGCCTGCCATTTATCTGCACCTCCCAGTGCCCATCATGATGCTCCAGCCTCACCACAGCCGCGAAGGCTGATGGTCTCTTATCACCATTGTGCAGATGAGGAGCCAAAGCCTGTGGGAACCTTTGGAGCTGACGGCTCTCATTCAGAAAACCTGTGGTCAAGTAGGAGCTGCATCAGGTTTGCTTTTCTTGAGGAGCAGGGAGTTGTGAATTTGAAGTAATGGTTGTACTTTTGGGTTGGTGCTTCCCTGACCAACCTTGATGTTGTGCTTGCAGTGGTAGGGCTGAGCACCCAGGGATACTGAGATTGGTGGTGACTAAACTCTACTTCAGCCTACCCTATGCAATTGGAAGGACTGTGATGTTCCTCCTCTTTGCCAGCACTGAGATGGACAAAGAGGTACATTAAGGGCTGTCAGTGTTCTCTGTTGAAGAAGACATTTCCTCCAAACCCCAAAATATTCTGAAAGTGTTCCTGCTTAAGTCTTCTGTTACTTCTTTTACAAACTTGTGGCTGCTGGGTGTCTACACTTGATATCACCTTTGCCTCTTGGTCCTTGGCAGCAAGAAACCAAGGAAAACAGTGTTAACTTAAGCTTTTCATGCTGCAGCCCTTGGAGTCTGCCTTGGGGTGCTGCTTGGTAGGTTCTGCAGGGACCCTGGCTGTGTCTGATTTGCTGCTCGGGACAGCAGTATGGAGATGGTTTTCCTCTCCCTCATTCTTTCCTGCTCAGACAGTTTTGTGGCAGCAGGAAACTTTCTCTCTAAGGGCAGCTGTTCTTGCCCTTTGCTTCACAGGGGTTAAGAGGCTCTCCTTGATGTCTGGACGGCTACTCCCACTTTAAGGAAGCTGCAGTGATTTTTGTGTTTCCCTTTCATTTCTTTTTTTCCTTTCTTTTTCCCGGGGCTAGAAGCCTGTTGCACAATTCCTTGTGCTTTGGCTGCTCAGATTTTTTTCAGTGCAGAGTGCTTTCCAGCTTCTCCCTAGACCATCACTGTCCTGTAGAATAGCAAGCATACGGAAAGGGAAAAGGAGGACAAAACCACCCACCTCCCACATTGGGCAAGCTGAGCCCCATCATCACACAACCATTCTGTTTCCTCTACTTGCTCCTACAGCAGTGCTGCGGGGATGGGGCATTCATGCTACTTAAATAAAACATAATGATTTAAGTTTAATTTAAACAATAAAATGGCTATTAAACAAGTTATGCATTGACCACCTTACCATGCCCTCTAGCGCTAATCCTGATTAAGTGTCTTTATTACTTGGCTCAGTTGGCCTTTTTTAAACGACAAGGAAACACTTGATAGCACGAGTGCAAACTCCTTTCCTCTTGGCAATTATCTCCCTTCCCTACTGAGTTGTGCAGGAGGAGGGAAGAAGTGGGGGAAGGCAAAGGGAGATCGCATTGGCCAGGGGAGAAATCCAGCAGCACCTGATCCGTTTATCACATAGATGTGCCATGGTGAAGGCTTAATGGAGATTTAAATAATTCAGAGTACTCAGCCCCGCTAAAGCTGTATAATGAGCCTTCTGCACTGTGAGCTGCTGCTCGGCTGAGCATACGAGCAGGGAGGTCGCGTGGTTTTTTCATGCATAATTAAAGAGATAAAAGGGGATTTAGAGCAACAGTGTTACAATGAAGCATGCGGACAGAGGCTTCGTTTGTATTTAACTTGGAAATGCCAAGCTGTTGTTGACTTGCAGAACGAGCTTCCCTATTTCCTCTTTTTTCTTCTTCCCCTATTCCTTGCTGTCCTGTCCCAGCTCCCCTCTGTCCCTTGGGCATGGGGCTGTCTCGGAGGGAGGGGCGGGGTTCACAGTGGTAATTATTTCCCACATCAGCAAGAGCTCTCTGTCTTTTGGCTATTGAAGGTCTTTGCTGGAACAGCCAAGCACAAACTGAGAAGCTTTTTCCGGCATCTCCCATCTGCTTTGTTCTTGCCAAAGGGAACCAGGTTCAGATGAAGAGGTGAGCAGGAAAGAATCCTGGGGCCAGCAGTAGGGTTCCTCATGCTGCCATCTCAAGTCAACAGGACAAGAAAATAGCTTTGTGTTGTCCTCTTCCCAGTGATGGTGGTGGGGTTAGAAAAGCTAAACTGGTTTTAAGGTGAGAGGCAGTGGCCTGGAGAATGGGATTTTGACACTTCTGCTGCAGGATGCATGGATCAATGCATCAGGAGGTCCCTTCTGGCTTTTGGTCCCTAACAACCCTCCAGTAGGGGCTGTGGGGTGCTGTAGCTGATCCTTGTGCAGGTACACATCCCTCTGAGCTCTCCTGTAATCCTCACTTTTTTTTCTGTTGGAATTCAGAGCAGTAAGTGCAGTGCAGCCATGAGCACAAACTGCTGCACTTTGCCACCCTTTGTCCCTTGTATGTTGGACTCATTTTCCTTCTTCAGGTAAACATGAGAAGGAACCCGTGGCCATGATATACACTACAGCGTCATGTGTTTCTTACAGGGTGAGAAGGGGAGACGGTGAGGCATCCCGTACAGCCACTGTAATGGGAACATCCATCTTGTTGCCATCAATGCACACTCTCCATTTAGGAATTTCGAAAACACTTCTGTCAAATATCGCTCTCTGTGCAATCCTGTTAGTGGGGCTGATGAATGGAGTCTCAAATTAAGACCGATCCCTCTGATAACCACAGTGCTGTAGGAGAGTCATCTGCTCAGCCAGAGCTATTTATTATATTTGATTAACTGGGATGGCAATCTTCACAACCCACTGTAAATTGTATTAGGGGCACTCCGAGGCCCAGAAATGCAAATGAGCCTTCCCAGAGTACATATGCATCCATACAGTTTCTCTTAGCAAATGGGTAATTTCCTGGTGTTTTGAGGGGGATGTTGGAGCCTTTGAGGGGCAGGAGAGGAACGTGGGGACCCTGTTGGTGGGAAGGCAAAGAGGAATTAATCTGAGTTGATGGTATGAGACGCTCCAACTTGCACAGGAGAACCAACCCCTCATTTTCTGTTTGCTGAGACCACACATGGCAGCAGCTCTGGCAGAAATTTTTGGGAACACCGGGCTTTCTCCCCCCCAGCTGTTAGCTTGCATCCTACAGGTGTTCCCAGCCAAAGGGGAGCTTGGGAGCAGATGGCATTGACTGTGGGTAGTAATGCTGGAGATGCCTCCTAGGAGATGCGCCAGCAGGAAAGTTCCAAAGACAGGGCAGGCTCTTAAAAAGTGCTAACAAACAGCACTGTCAGTGGTTTGATTCCTCCTCCTGGCCATGTTTCATTTTAAGAATCGTTTTCATAAGGGCTCAATTTTTGCATTGTGTACTCATTTACTAATACGTGCTGTGTAACACTCTGCTATCCTCTGATCTGCGGGTTAGGCTTATCACAGCTGATTATTGATTACTCTTCTTTTAATAAACCCTTTATAAAGGGTTAATAAACCTTTTACAGGATAATGTTGATATAAAATATGACCTTAAATCCCAGTACCTGTTCAGTCAGTTTCCTACAATATCTCTTTCCCTTTGATGCCTTTCTCGTTGAATGCTTCCTCGGGATTTTTATTGAGCCAAGCTGCTGTGATGATGCATGGCTACAAGGAGCCCTTAACAGAGCTGGAGGTGCCTGGCAAGGAATTTGAATCTTCTTCAGCAGTTTAAAAAAAATTCTCAACACGTTGCACGAAAATCTTATCTGGCCATGATAAGGATCCCTAGGTCCCCATAATACAATGTACTTTGTTTCTTGCAGCCTTGCAAATGCTTTTGTTATCTTTGCTTTGATTATTTCTTTTTCTCCCTTCTGCATCACTTTTTTTTTTTTTTTTTTTTTCCCCTCTTCTCTTTAGTCGTTGTTGCTTGTAAATCCTTCCCCTGGTATAGATTAGAGTAGGGATGAGTGATAGATGCTGTCAGTAACAGGAGCTAATTTTACCCTTGATAATGGCTCTGTGATTTATACTGACTTGGCTGTGCTGCTGCAGACGTGCCCACGGCCGTCCTTCTGCCTGTGCTCAGCTCATGGGGCAGCATGGGCTCCAGCTTCAGGGGAGCTGGCAGACTGCTGTGCAGGGCAGGGTCTCTGCAGATGCTTCTCACCTTGCTAGTGTGCTGTGATGCCAGGCCTCTCATTTTGAGCTGCTGTTTGTAAATGCTGCACACAGAGTGCTGGGACTCTGCCATGCCCACCTCCCTGCCCTCTGAGACATCTCTGCTCATGCTGCAATTGTTGGTTGCTGCATGACCCCATGAGACTCTCTCAGTGCTCCACAAATGCATCTTCTCCTGTCTGTTTTGTGCTGCAGAGAGGGAGGGGTCTCCCAGAGCAGTCTTTATCAATGTGTTTTTTTTTTTTTTTTTTTTTTTTTTTTTTCCAGGAAGACCCTGGAGTTCCTGTAGACTAAGGTGTATTGCTGATATCCTTTGCATTTTGCTTCCTGCCTTTAGATGCTCCTCCTTTCTCCCTAAGTACATGAGATTTTCCTTTGCACCCATCCCATTAGCTGACACCTTGGCCCCTTCTGCAGCTGGTATTTTGACATCCATGGCAGTGATTGAGTGCATCCAGTGAGGTGGCTTACCCTGGTGCTGCTTTCTCATTGCTACTGATGAGGCAGAGGCAGGACATCCCTTTTCCTTCGAAGGATTTCAGGTGTAGCAAGGTTTATTCTTCATGAAAGTGTTATTAGTTAGAGAGATGGAGGAAGGATGATTGTAAAAAGCTGCAGCACAGCTGTTCCAGCCCTGTTTCATTAGGGGCTCGGAGCAGCTGACTTCCCCTGATTGCTGGTGATTTTCTCAATTACAGCTGGAGAGGAACAGGGTGGCTGCATTGCAGATGCCATCTGGGAGGCCAAGTCTGCCGGTGCTTGCAGAGCTGCCATGCACTGAGCCTGTGGTGGGGTGAGCTCTGGCTATGAAATAGCCTGTGCCTGCTGGAGTCTTTGGGTGTTAATTCAGTGTGGCTTTGCTAATTTCTGCTGTGGCATTGCTGATGCGTGTATGCATGGGCTAATTCCTCATTAATAACTATGTCTGCCATTTTTCCCACCCACCTTCCCCACCAACTTCTTCTACCTGTAGCTCGGAATTGTATTCTTTATCTCCTTTCCTTTTATTTTTTTTTTTATGATGTCTCTTGTATTTTCAATCAGATCTTCCCAGGTAGCTAAAAAGAAAATCAAGAATCTGCCAAAACATTCATCATGTCTTTTCTTTTCAGAATGGCATTAGCATTCAGGCCTGTTTCAGGGCCTGCGCATCAGAAATTATGCAACCCAGAGATGGGAGATTGAAAAGTCCTGTGAACACTGGTTTGAATTTTTAACCAAATTCCTGTCAGCTGCATTTCTTCCTTTTATATGTTTTCTTTCTATTAATATTCTAGTGAATGAGTTTACAAGAAACAATGAATTTTAAACAAAGCTTGGAAGGCTTTTCCAGAGAATGTATTTCAAGTCATAAATGTGAATATATTCCCTGGGCTCCGAGTGAAGCTGCCATTTGCAGAGCAGGCGCGTGACGTTCGTTCCTACATCCCAGATCAGCCAGAACAGGCCGCGTTATGAATGTTTCCAAAAAGCAGCTTAGGAGGAGAAAGACGTCATCTTCCCTTGTTTTTGACTAGTAAAAACAAACACGGAAAAGTCAAAAAGCAGGGGCAGAATTCAACGAATGGTTTCTGGGTGCAGATTTTTTGCTGCACTCCTCGGCATGGGCACGGGGTACGAGGGAAGTGAAACTCGGCAGTGCAGTATGAAAGGGAGGAAGGTCACAACCTCTGGAGCCTTTTATGTTTGTGCAGGCTGTTCAAATTGAGCCAAAGGGTTTAAGTTAAATGAGCCTGAAAAGCCTAGCTCTGCCCTGAGTACTGCCCGTCTTTGCTAATGCTGCCCTCTCTTTGCAAGTTAGGGGTGAGTTTGCTGACTCATCCCTTTTATGCTCCATCAGCTGGACACCCAGGTGGTGCTTGAGGTCTGGTTTGCCTGAGTAATGAAAGGAGGACTGCCTTGGCAGGGGAAGGAAGCTTTGTCAAAAGCAATGGAACTCATTGGGTGTCTTCTCCTTGGTCTGTGTGGGCGTTGACCCATCTCTCGGGTTCTCAGTAGACTCTTGGTAGCTGGGCCCTGGGAGCTGAAACCACCTTGCTCCTGCCTGGTGCTCCTGATGCTGTCCCACATCTCCCTCCCCAGCAAGAGCTAGGGGAGGTGGTGACAGTAAGGTTGGCTGGGAAAATGAAGTTGTGGTTATTGTTGGTATTTTGTATAAGTCCCCTTGAACCCATCAGCACTTCTCACGGGCATTAATTTGATGAAGCACAACTTGGTCGCAGCTTCACCTGTTAAAAATCTATCTTAATACCCTAACAGTTTCTAGGATGCACTGATAGTTCTTCCTGCTTTTAGAAGGCAATGAGAGCGTTCCTTTCTCAAGCAAACCTGGCCTAGTTTTGAGTTTCTGGGTGACGTACAAAATGAAAAGCATGTTGTTGCCAGCAGTGGTGTGCAGCTGCAGGTCCTTCTGGGAGAAGTGCAAATTGGGCTGGCTGTGTTGGCTCTGCTGCTGATCCCCAAGGATTGCCCTTACTGGTTTTCATTCTGGTCATCTCTTGATGAGCTAAAGAGCGTGCGGTTAGACTTTTCTACTTGGTTTTCATTTTCTTTCTACAAAGGAACAGTTTGTGGGTTCTACATCCTGTCTTTTCACCGCAAGTTTGTAACGGATTGGTGTGGGGAGCCAGCATCCCCAAAGGCAGCGCTGAAAGAACCTGAGGTTACCACAATGTTGTATTGGCCCACAGGTGTTGGAGCCATCACTTGATATTCCTGAGTTTCCAAAGGTCTCCTAAGACAATTATGTCTCTCCCTGGGGCAGAAGGTATCTGAAATGATCAAGGGTCTAGCTCAGAGGCTTGCTGGGGAAGAAGAGCTGCTGAAAGCTGGCTTATTCACTGGAGGGTAGAGGTCACCATCTGTGAGGCAGAGAGGAGGTAGTGGAGCTGCCTTTCTTGCAGCTTGGAGGTAAAAGCAGGAGCATTTGGGTTTGGACATAGCAGGACTGTGACCTTCCTGAGAACAAAAGCATGAAAACTAGACCAAGCCCATGGGATCCAGAGCACAGGCTCTGGTTTCTCTCCCCATTGCTTTCCCAGGCTGTTCTAGCTGCTTAAAAACAGACCACAGAGAAGCGATGGGAAAGTTGTGTGGGATGAAAGGTTTCCTCTGCTTGAGGGAAGAGTTACCGATGAATCTTTATGAAACCAAATCTTTCTAGCTTGTGTGGGTGGCTTTTGGGCACCCCCTGCTTCCTCTGCTGTAACTGCAGCCTGTTTCCAGGACCAACAGCTTCTGCAGCATAAAGGCCACGCTCAGAATTCCCCTTTCCGAGTTCCGCTGGCTTGTCTATCTGAAATCAGCATGTTTCTTTCTGAGCTGGAAATTAGAAACTTGCTGCTTTCTTTTTTCATTTTTTTTTTTTTTTCCCTTTTCCCTCTTTCTAGCAAGTGGAGACAACCTGTGCTAATACAGCATGGTCCCAGGCTGATGCCATTAGATTCGATTTGCCAGGGAGCTGCACTGCTTTGAAGGCAGCGGTTGCGCTATCATGTCAGAAGGTAATTAAATAGACCCCAATTCTTTTAATTACTGCTCGCTCCTTGATACATGGTTGCCTACAAGGGTGTAGTGAAGGGTACGGAAATAATCGCTGACAGATCCCAGCTGGAAATATGCAGCACCTCAGATAAACATTGAAACGAAGGCGCTGCACACAATCCAGTGGCTCAGCCTTACAATTACTGTGAAATCTGTCTAAAGAGATTGGGGCATGGAATTGGAAAACACGGCAGCCTTTCTTCTCTGAGCACAAGCACTGTCTCCAGGGAACGGGATGTTACACAGGTTTCGGTGATTGCGATCAGAGGCGTACCTAATGTACAGGATCAGTTTTGTTGTTGTTGGCAGGAAACTCGAGGCGGAGGCGAGGTGAAATAAGCAGATTAGTGTGATGCTGCTCACTAGGCAGGGGCAGCAAGGTGAAGAAATGCAGAGACCTTGCAGCTTATTAGCGATACAGGCTCACCGTGATGTCCCTTTTCATCGTCATGCCAACAGGGCTGCGATGCGAAGGCAGTGGATGAGCCCTGCATTGGGTCTCTACTTCCATCTGCCTGGAGCCTGCAGCCAGAAGAGGCACAACTGGCACCAGGTGCTGCTGTGTACCCGGTGAGCCAGCTGAAGGAGCAGCTTTGTTTTGTACCTGCGCTGCCTTTGAAGTGATTGCTATCCTTTCTCTCAAAAGGCAGGGACAGGAGGCTTCCTGGGGACCCTAAAAACACTTTAGAAGGTGTTCAGAGGTGTTGGACCATGGAGTCAAGTGTTTGTTGACAAGACACAAATGTACCTAAAGAACCTTTCTGAGGTCAGACAGGTACTTTGCTGCTTGTTGCCTCACAATTGTGCTAAGGTTTCTAGAAAACCATCAACTGCTTCTAACTGAGTATATTTCTGTTGTGGAGCTGGTGAGGATGCAAGTCAGGGAGGCAGCAGGGTGGCAGCCAGAACAAATATTTCAAAGATACAACCAAAAGTACCTTAGTGCAAGTAGCTGGGGAGTGAAGCTTGTTTGTCTGGGAGCCACTTCCACTTTATTAACTTTCCCTTTATTTGTCATCCAAACCTCTCTTCTGTGTTGCTCTCTGCTGAAGAAGCTTCCCACTTTGGATGATGGAAAAGCTTGTTTTGAGCCCTGTTCTGGGCTTTGGGGCTTGTGGGGTTAAAATAGAACAATTATTCTGGGCTGACCTCTCTCCCATGCCTGTTTTTTATTGTTTACTGCTATGGTGCTACATGCTCAGGTCCAAAGCAAACTTTTATATCCAAAATCTGTGGAACCACATCAATTTACACTTCCTGGTGATCCCAGCCAGTGTTTATGCATCTTCCTAGCTTCCATTTAAAACTGATCTTTCAGAAGCTGACTTGTTAGCTGAAGAAGCAGCAATGATCTTTAACAATGCTATTACGCTGTTTAATATAGCACTTTTATTGATCAGCGCCCTTAATGCGACAGATGGAATGTGGCTCAATTTTTTTTCTTTATTTCTGTGCCTCTCACCTTGCTGCCCAAGCACTTGGTGTGCGACAAGCATTCTTACTTATCAAAACCTCTTGTCATGCCACCAGCTTGTCTTCTGCCTACTGCTATTAAGGACTGAGAGTAGAGCTTTCCAGTTGCAACCGGGTTTGTGTGAGCAGCACAGGGGTGGAGGTGGTCAGGTAACTTCTACTGCTGTCTCAAAGCATGCAGGATGAAGAATGAATAGGACAATGAGGGGGAAAGTTTATGTCCCCTTTCCTTATCAGTGGAATGGAAAATTATTTGGGATAAATAAGAAAAATAAGATTAGATCATCTTGAGCTCTTCCCCATATCTGCTGTTACAGAGCTCATCAGTCTTGAATGGAAGAACGATTTATCATGTCTGGGCCCCAGTCTACCCACAAGCTAAATGAGCTTAATAACATCTCCAGTAAGGTCCTCGTGACTTTGTGATGCTTTTAAAGAGCTCTGAGGCCTTCAGATGATCGCGCAGCATGGGAGCAAAGTGCTACTGCCTTACAGCTGCAAAGCCTCTTCTGCATTTGGCTCCAAGGACTCTCAATTACTTCAAGATGCTGAGATATGAACGTGTTCTGGTCTGAAAAGACGTGCTGTGTATCCTTTCCAGGAACACACGTCAGCAAAGAGGGTCTGAGCTTTGGGTTGGAGACCATGAATAGAGTATGATTAGGCCTTCCCTACTAGCAATGCATTATGGTGGTGCTGAAAGTAATGCATTCCTTGGGGTCTTGGCATTTTTTTAAATTTTTTTCTTTTTCAAACACTTCCTCCTCAGCCAGGCATTCAGAAAGCAGCACACGTTTGCCCCCATTCCTTTCCTGCTCTACAGACAAGGTTTTTGGTTTTGTTGGTTTCTGTTTAATGACTTCGTCATGCTGCTTAAAGCATTCCTGTGCCATAGGTTGATATACATTAGTGTAGTTGTGGATTTGTACCACAAAGGCTGCTGTTCTCAGCCCTGCCCCTCGGAGTAACTCTTAAATGGTCTCTGGTGAGTCATTGGCAAATGAGCTCTTCTGTCCAGGCCTGGGAAGAGCAGCACCTTGCTGTAACGCTGGGGTCCCCTTTGGGGGGTCTGAGGTGGAAGCCCATCTCTGTGATGAAATACCGGCAGTGAATTACAAAGGGCATGTAACCCAGGGAAAGTGAACAGGCACTTACTGGCCTACTGGATACAGCAGTCAAGACCAGGGGCTGTGATGACACGTCCTCTCTCAAGCAGAGAGAGAAAATGACTGCTCATTCATTGTAAAGCTCTTGTCCGCACATCTTGTAACACTGGCAAGCTCCATCTATTTTTCTTTCTCTCTCTTCTTATCTTGTTTTTCTTCCTCTCCTTCTCATAAGTTTTAATCTCTCTGCAGGGAAGGTGTCTCCTAGTGCTGAAGTGCCAGCCTTTTCTCCAAAGGGAACCTCTTTCTTTAAAGGCCTTGCTGTACACAGGAATATCTACCTGCAGGTTGGGCAGTGATGTGCAGTCCCATTCTGACTGGTCTCTTAGCTCATGACTCTTTAAGCTGTTTCTTCATGTAGGAAAGTTGTACAGAGTGCTGGGGGGACTGGAGCAAAAACAGTGGACCTACGAGTTACAGATTGCTTTCAGAAAATCTTGTCCTTGGTCTCTTGCTTCTGGCAGCAGAGACGAGATTTTCTTTCCCATGCCACCAGCTGACAGAAGTAAATGGGGACTGCACAGAAGTAGCCTGGGGAATGGTAATTTCTTGTTTCTGCTCCAGAAAAGCCTCTTGGATGGGGATCAGGGATTAGTCACACTTATCATCCATCTGTCTTTCGTGCAATAACAAATCCAGCAGAAGCTCAACCTGGCTCCAACCAGCCTCGGTTATAAAGTGCAGGAGTGGCACTGCTTGGCAGGTCTGCTGGTGGGACAGCCGTAAGGATCCCACTGATGATCTGCTGGGAATAATTTGTTCGCAAAGAAATTGTTTAAGCCACTTCATAGAGATCCTACTGGATTGTGTTCTAAAGTAACAAATCCACCCGTTTGACTGGAGACATGTCTGCACTGTGCCGTGAGGGAATACGGCCCTAGTTTGATACGAGCTCTATATCCAAGCTTCACTCACACTTCTGCACCTACAACTCCTTCCCACAGGCTCCCTGGAAGAACCCTGTGACACTTGGTTCACTTCTCCCAGTTCTTGGTTACTCATGGCTCACCTTCACAGTGCAGCTTGGCCAGAAGGTTTGAGTTCAAGGGTCATGAAGTCAGCAGCCCTCAGAAGCCAGTGGTTGAAAAGGGAAATGCAAATAAATGGAAGAAAGCATGCAAAGTGGAGGTAGCTTCTAGAGAAAGACACCAATCCCCACAAAGTAAACGGAAAAAGAGGTTTTTTTTGTTGTTGTCTGATCTGTTCAACAACAGAACAGCAAGCAGCTGTTGGCTTGCCTGCCCTGGGTCCCTCCCAGAAGCAGGCAGTCACTGCTTTGCTATCTGCTTGCTGCTGGGAATCCAGTGGGACACAGCAGGGCTTCTGGAGAACAACCTGGTACTTTGGGAAGTGTCTTCTTCCTCCTGCTTCAAGGTCTTTTCTTCTGTAAATACACCTCTCTTCCTTAGAAACTCTCCTTTGTAGCACGGTATCCATGTGGCTGTAGTCACAAGCGCTGCAGCCTCAAGGCTGAATATTCACTGTGTCACTGTGCAAACACAGGAAAATGCTGTTTGTCTCAGCCATCAGACAAAGCAAAGGCTGCAGCTCGTGCTCTATAGGGGGAACTGAGGCACAGAGTTAGTCATGTGGATATGAAGGCCATGTAAGTGCAATAAGCATCTTATTACAATGTTTATTTTGGTCAGAAGTTGTTTGGTTGCTGGAAGTTAAGTCTAAAGATGAAGCACTGTCACAGCTTGTTCTTTTCCAGAGCTGTACCAAGCCCCATTTCTTTCACCATGGGCAGTTTCAAACAGGAAATCTCAATATAGTCATCTTGGGTGACAGCCAATTTATTTCAGATCCCCAGTCTGTAATGAACATTAACTGCTTTATATGTTTTTCTTGAAACAATTACTGCTGATCTTCCAGGCGGTGCCAGGAGGTGCAGGCTGACCCCGTGCCTTGGCAGCGGTGGCTGCGCTTTGTGCTCTGCTGACCTACAGCCTCGTGGCTTTGACCGAGTGCGTAAGTCATGCAGGGGAGTCTACAACTCCAACACCCAGCTAATTAAAAGGTCAGAATTCACCTTTGCTGACTTCTTACATTGTATCCTCAAATGAAGGAGAAGCTTTTACTGGGAAGTTGCAAAGCTGCATGAGGAAAAACAGTTGTGAAAACTGTAAGAGCTCGTTGGCTTTGGCTTTTCTTGCGTCCCTTTTTGCTTTCCTGCAATCACCAAGCTGATGATGTTGGTATATTCAGATGAGGAATTTCTTAATTTCCGTTCCACTAAATTTCACCTGCCAACACTGCTTTTTCTCGCAATATTATATCGCCTCACAGTGGCTCCTTGGATAATTTTAGCACTAAACGCTGAAATGTGCCTCCTGCAAAAGCTGGCCTTCTTTCAAGGACCTGCCTTCTTCTGGTTTTTCAGGTGAAATCGACGAAAGAAAATGTTATCTTTTCCTCTAGTGCTTGGTGTAATTGGAAATGTTTCTGTGCTCATAGCCGGATGTAGGAAGTTTGAATTACAACCAGTCCCTGCCCGTGTTTCTGACTGCCTCTCGCCCAAGCAATAGCTCACACTTAGCTTTAGTGACAAGCATCCATGGAATTTTTTTTTATATTTTTTCAGATGGAAAATCTGTATCTTTACGCCTCTTTAATTCAAGAGCGCTTTCCTTCTGGATGTGGTTTGCTTTTGTAATTGTGAACCTTTCTTGTCACGAAGGGACAGAACGCATCCAGTCTGCCTGCTGCCTGTGGCAGAATTGCAGTGGGGGAACTGCTTGGTGTGGCTCTGGTGGAGAAAAGGGCTCCCCAAGGGAGGGTGGTGGGAGCCAACCAATAATCTTTTGTTCTGAGAAACACCGTGTTAACATAATAAGGAAGCAAGGGCCGCTCACTATTTCCAGCTTTGCTCCCACATAGGGCAGGAGCTCCTCAGGAGAAAGAGATTTTCCATGGCTCCCAGTTCCGTGCGGTGATGGAGAAGAGAAAGGGAGGCAGCTTAAGCCTTCAGCCTTCTGCTGTGCACCTCCAGGGAGAAAGGCAGTTAAATGGAGATGCGAGGACTCGCCTTGTCTCACAAGGAAATAGTCTCTTTTATGTGTACCTTGCCTGTGTCGATATTTGAAAGCTATTTTGGGCCACACCAGCAAATTTAATCCACGGTTTGTTCTCTCTCCAAAGTATTGTACCGTAAAAACTCAGATCAATTTTGACAGCTCCGACTATTTAGATTGCAGAGAAAAGCCAAACAATGAATCATTCTGAATATTTACAGTTGAATTCATCCCAGGGTACCTGTACCCACCTCTCTCTGAAATGAAAGCATTATCTGAGATACGAGCAAAGGCTTAGAGGCTCCCAGCTACTTTCTCAGCTAGCGTGCAGCAGCGGAGCCGCGCTGCCATGGCTGGGTGCAAGGAGCAATTGAGGGCTGAGATTGCAGAGGGTTGAGGAGTTCAGTGAGGTCCATGCACTCCCTGCGGGAGGCTCAAGGACTTGTTTCACACTTGCTCTGCTGAGAGTCAAAGCACTTGAACCAGAGTAAATATAGCTTTCTTACCTCCTGTGAGCCAGAGCTGGCTGCAAATGTGGAAAAGATGTGTTCTCAAATAATTATACAGTAGTCAATTTTCAACAGTCCTCGTGCTAAAAACAAAAAAAGAAACAAAAAACCTCAAAGCACCACCACAGAAAACCTCCACAAATCTCTCACAGTAAGTTATTGAATGAATTCCCTTGGAAATCTTCTCTTGTTATTGATGCACAGGTACCTGTGCTCAGTTCTCAGCTCCACTCCTATAGCAGGGATGTGCCATTTCCCTCATGTCTCAGCTGGGTAATCTCTTCTCAAGTTTCGGCCTGTTGCCCATCACTGTAGTATCTTTTCCATTAAATTGTTAGCAATTGCAAAGTCCTTTGCAGCTTTTATGGCCTTCATAATACTTCCTCACAGGGAGCTCTGCAGTCTATATTAGCTATCACTGTCATCTTCTGAAATATTGCTGTCATTCACATATGTAATGTCCCTAGTCCCAAAGGACCTACAACCACTGTGCTAACTATAAGTAAGTGCAAGGATTGCTCTGCTGTTAAAATATAGGTACCTCCAGAGTATAGGGAAGGGCTGCATGGCCAAGTTAGTGGCAAATGCCATTCTGCCTGTTTCCTAGGGGACAAGACCAACGTTTGGTCTTTTTGGAAGAAAAAACTCTTTTTCCAGGCTTCCCACCTGATGTGCACTGAAAGAAGATGCAGGATGTCCATTCAATAAGAAACAAGGGGAGTAAACTCCTGGTGATATTGCTAGGCTTGATACCATGCTAACTAGCTTCAATTGTCCACAGCATTCTGCTTGGAAGCTGTGCAGCCTCTCTTGCCTCTGGCAAGGCAGAAAGCTTCTGCCTCTGATGGTCCTTCCACCATCATGTGAGATGTGTTGCTCCAGGCAACAACATATTCTGGCGATAAGGTACAACCGTGTACACACATGTATTTCATCTGCTGCCTCTAGCCCTTGCTGTGGGGACTGCTGGGACGTTTTGGTTTGGCATGCTTTCTTTCATTCCTCTTCCTCCCCTGTTCTCTGTGCATGCCCGGGCAGTGCATCTTTGGGGCTGTTACTGACCATGTCAATGCAGCGTCTTGTATAGCCATGCTCCGGTGCTGGGCTGAAGCCGTGGGGATCTGTGCTACTAAAGCTCCACGTGAAGCTTAAAACTGTCATGTAAGACCTTTCAAACCTGTCTCTGCACAACCAAAGGCCCAGAAGCAGAGATTACAGCACTTAGAGATAGGCTGCTAGATGGACAACAGCAGCAAATCTCCAGGCATGCTTTGTCCTTAATCCAGCTCCTGTCTGCAAAGGCTGTGGATAGCACAAGTGGCACTTGAGAGAGGAGGCCTTGGTGAGAGTGGGGTGCTGGAAAGGAGGGCAGATGTGGCTGCTCAGATGGAAGGGAGGGAGAAAAAATTCCCCCCAAACCTGGGTCTGTTACTGCTATGCTTGTTCTGCACCATTTATGTGGGGAGAGGGACTCATTTGACTCGTGCCTGTGCTTTATAGGAGTTGAAGTCTCACCTCTGCTGTAAAGTGCCAAAAGAGAGACATATACACATCACCAGGAAATTGTAAAAAGTGCCAATAAAGGACTTGTCATTTCCACACCAGGAGGGTGGGAAAGAAGGAGGGCAGCATTATCCTGTGTGTTGAACGGGGGCTGCAAACATTTCTGTGAGGAAGGCAGAGGCTGGGTACATGCATATTCAGTGCATCCTCCACTTTTCATGTGCAGAGCATCCCTGCGGTTTCCCACCAGGCTGGGGGTGGTGGTGAGAAAGCCATCGGTCTGTCGCAGCCCCAGCAACAACAGCAAGCAATGATTCGATGCCAGGAGCTTTTCCCTGCCCCCTTTTCTACCTGCCGTGCTGCCACACACACAGGGATGCTACGTGCTTTCTTATTTCCTCCCCAGGGCAACTACAGGGAGAAGGGAAGCCTAAGAGCCTTCTAGCCTGGGAATGGCAGCTTGCAAGCTGCTAATTGCCTGGAGTGAGAGCAAAGCAGGATGGGAGCAGTCCCTGATAGCTGTCCCCTTGCCTAACACCTCCCTGGGCGGCAGAGCTTGCCCACCAGCTTGGTGCCCAGGCACAATTGAGGACTGATGTGATGAAATCCAAGGGCAGTGCTCTTTAATGCTGGCTTAGCATCCAGGGAAGAGCTTTGCTGTGTGGAGCGTAAACAAAACACTTAATTTGCAGCTATTGATTTATTGTGCTGCTTGCTGAAATGGTATTACAGCAGTCTGCAAACCGGTTCACATCCGCTGACACCCAGCTCCCATAACGTCAGTGCCACAGACTTTGCTGCCTGCTTAGAGCAGTGCCAGCAGCAGTCTGACCAGTGCCAGCTGTGACAGAAAAGAATGGGCCACAGCCTCGATTGGCACAAACGTGGGGAGTTCTGAACGAGCTGGCATTCACCCAGGCCTGGTGTGCTGCAGCAGAAGGACCCAGCCTGCTTTGTGCTTGGTGAGAAGTCCTTTTCACAAATGCAATGTGCTGTGCAGTGAAAATTGGGTGCAGCTCCTTTCTTATTGATTGCTGTAGAGGAAAATATTGTCTTGGATGCAAAGAAATCCAGAGGAAGAGGCTTTCACATTTCTTTTGTGTGATTGCGTAGCGGTTTTGTTCAGTGGAATTTCTTTCTATGGTTCATGGAGGAGCACGTTAAGTCTGTGCCCCCTCCTACCGTGTGCTCATCTGTGGACCTGTCCTGATCTGCCTGCTCTGCATTTCCTGTTCTGCTTGTCCCTCTGCTGGCAGAAAAACTCCATGGGCAGCACTTCTTTCCATTGCCCAAATCACTGAGGCACCCTGAACCTCTTGGCCACTGTGCACGTGTAAATTAAATAACAAAAAAATGCTGCGCATGGCTGGTGATCAAAGATAGGGAGCTCACAGCCTAACAGGCATTTAAAACAACACTTGAAATTCTCATTGATCTTTTATCATTGCAGCCTGTGTCTGCCAACTCTTTGGAAAGCTGTGGTCTGTGTATTACATTTATTGTGGCTCCATTTGTGACAGCTTCTTGGAGACAGAATGGGAGCTCGTGGGGCAAACACTGGATGCTGGCCAAAGAAAGGCAATGTACACTAGGAAGAAGCTACGACTCATTCACTACAATTGTAGCATCAGAAAAGAAAAAGGATGATGGTGGGAGAAAAGCTTTCTGAGGTCTGTGGCGTGAGAGATGGTTTGTCAGATGTGCTGTTATCCCAAGTTTGAGACTAGTCCTTCTCCCCTTCCCACTGTGGGCAGCTCCCCAGGTGAGCAAACCTCTGAAATGTGTTCTTGTGCAAACTGCCAGGTTTGCATTGGATGGCTGCCTTGGAGACAGACTCAATTACTCAAGGGATGTCCTTGAGTAACAGCTGAGCTTGCTGTGCATCCTCCAGGCTCCAGGCAGAGTACTGCTTGCAGTGGGCTGGACCCAAACATGGCTGGATTTACCAGCTGGGCAGATAGGTGGAACCCACATCAATATTTAGCTCCACAGACCCCAGGGAAATATATTCATTCATTGCACATCCCTTAGTGTCGCAGGAGAAGGTGGCAAAGCATATCCTCTCCTGCTAGAAGGGGCTACTGTGAACCAGCATCAAAGCACATCCAGAAGTGCTCACTTCTCTCAGGCAGAGAGGCAGTTTTGTTAAGCAAAGAGGCTTTGTGGCAGTGGGGAGCTGGGTTGCTGTGGGAGAGGATTGTAGGCACCCAGCTGCACCAAGCAGGCTGCCTCTCTTAAATCTCTGCCCTGTTAAATGGGATTGGCTTGTTTGCGAGCAGGCAAAATGCCCTCTTAGCACATGGGCACTAGTGCGAGTGGGTGAGGCTGCCAAGACATCATTGCTGATCATTAAGCATGTTTATAAAGGCAAGGCTGAGAGCCAGCAAGGCCCCACTGATTCAGCCTGAGCCAGTGGCAGGGGAATTCAGGCTGGGTAGCTCTCCTCCCGGCTAGAATAACTTCCAAACCAAAAAAGCCTGATGCAAGTCAGGTCCAGGCTCTGGCTCTGTGCATTCCTCTGTGTCCCGTGGGCTCTTTGGGTGAACATCAGCACATGGGATGCTTGCAGGAGCTAGGATCGCTCGGTGCAGCAGGTGCCTGAGGAGCAGGTTTGGCACTCAGCTGGCTGGCTGCTGTCACACTGCCGATGACATCTGCTATTGCTGCTGCTGCTGACAATGGCCGTACAGCAGAGCTGCCAGCTCCACAATAGAGCAGCTCATCTGGGTGGAAAAGCTCTGGAGGGAGCCAGCACCTGTTCTCAGGAGTTCATGAACTTGCTCTGAATTAGGTGACAAAGGCTAGAGCGATGTGACTGTGCCAGGGGCAAAGAAAACCTCAGCAAGAAGCCTTTCCCTGCCGTCCTGCTGTTGGGTTTTCTAAAGCAACTGAGGTTTAGGGGAGGCCTTTGGAACAACACATGCCCTCAATAATCACTGCACATGGTGCTCTGCTGCTCCCCGAGCCTAGCCCAGGTCTGAGCACAGCAGCAATGCCAGCTTTGCCTCCTTGATGGAGGGAGGCCTGGTCTGGAAAAACCATTTGGCTACAAGTCAAACCTGCTGCTTGAACTTTAGAGAAGTATGAGTAGAAGCTGGGTAAATTTCTCCTTTCCCCTCTAATCTATTATTTTCTGGTTTATTTGTGTACCAGCCAATGGGAAAAATGCTGAAAGTACTGCAAGCTGTAAAAAAACTGGATTTCCAGCACCATCGCAAGCAGGAAGAAATCATGTCTGATCTGCTTCTGCAAAACTGACAGCCTGGTAGGGTTGTTATAAAGCTGTTACTGAAGAGCAATCAATGCTTGTTGTTTTGTTGGCCTTGTGGCATGAGAAACAGAAAAATGTGTTTCTATTTGGGCTGAGTGCTAAATGAAAAACAGGTTTTTGTGGTGGTTTCTTTCCCCCATCCCCCAAAGGACTCTGCCTGTTTTTCCTGTCTAATGATAATTTCCAGTTTTCCCAGTCTCTGCTTTCCTGGATGTGGTCTGGGAGGCTGACTCAGGAATGGCCAGATTGTTTTTGCTGTTTAAAATTATTGTGCATAGGCTCTTTGCCAGCCAGAGTAACAGAAACTTCTTGGTAAAGCATGTAGGTGTTTGTGGGGCCCTACCGCTTGCATGCTTTGGGGCCCAAAGTGAGTGCTGCACCCCATGGAGCTCCTGTGGAGCATTGGCCATCACCAGGGAGGGCTGAGCGTGGGACTGGGGGACACAGCTGTGACACAGGACAGCAGAGAGGAGCCTTTATCCCGTGGGAAGACCCTCTACCTGCCCAGTGTGTTGTGCACAGCAAGTGCCAAGTGATTTCTTCTTGCATTCAATAATGGGAAGAAAAAGGGTTTGTTTCCAGTGGTGATCAGCAGTGGAAATCACATAATGGACGGCACTTGGAGAAAGGTGTCGCAACCTGTAATGTGCCAGAATGGCAACTGCAAGGGTTTCCTCCTTGCATGGCTGCTCCCTGGCAGAGTCTGTGAACATCATTCCTGAGGTTGAGATCATTCAGGCTGGAATAACTTAGAAAGCGTCAATGTACCACAGGGATTGAAACTTCTCTCCATCTGAAGCCTTAAAAGGAAGGAGCTAAAGGCAGGATGCACAAACTGATGACAATTACTGATTTTATTCTCTATTTTTACAACATTTTTTCCCAGAATAAAGTTGGATCTGAGTAATTGAATAATCCTTAAGTATTCTGGGTGGGGATGCACGAGCTGAAACACAGTCAGCATTCAGCACTTTTGAGAACCACGCTCTATTGCTGGTGTCTGGGGACCATTTTAGGGCTGTAACTTCAGTTGATTAAACATTTGGCTCCAACGCATTGCTTCTACCTTGTTTGCTCCACATTTCTCATAACAGTTTTTTCTGCAGAGTGTAGTATAAGCAGGCTATTATTATTATGTGAGTTGCAGAGGAGTGGACTTGGAAAATTAAGGCCAAAGTATGCTGAGAGTTCCCCATCCATGCCTGTGTGACAGATGGGCAGTACTTGTTATGTTTGGAGTTGTGGGGAATTGGTGGCACCGACCTCTTCACCCCATCTTTTCTCATGTCAGGTACAGCCAACCGCTGGTGTTATATGAATCCTTTAGATCTACTTTGGTGCTTGTGTGGTCTCCTGAGGGGAAGTCCTGGAGAAAACCCTAGGACAACAGGATCTAAGCCGAGCTGCACATCCCCTAATGCATGACAAAAGGAATAGACAGGGAAATTAAAGCTGGATGTTGATATTCTCATGGCTAGGTTTGAGGGTGGATTTAGGGCAAGTGGACTGGTGAGCCAGGACAGGAGCCTGGCCAAACTTTGTGTTCTTGCCTGCATTGCCTCATCCATGAACTTCTTGGGGTGTCAGGACAGCCTGGGGCCCAGCGTTGACTCTGTGCTGGCAACAGAGATGATGTTGGCTGAGGTGATGGGAGCCTTGATCCAAGCCATACGGCTAGGCCTCAGAGCCACCCTTGCGGTCACCAGCAGAGGGACTGGCAATGGATGATGGCAGCTGAAGTATTCGGGTTTAATTGGGATGTCTGTCCCCAAATACCTCAATGTGAAAGTGGGATTTAAGTGAATAAGGATCATCGATGCTCCTGTTGCACTGCCGTCCATCTGCTTGATTAGTGGATAGGAAAATAATTAATGGGGAAATACTTTCCCATCATTCGGCCCGTTTGAAAGTCTGGGCCTATGGATTATCCTGGCTGTCTCAAGGGTTAGCAGTTTCTCATGTCCTTGAGAGTAAATGCCAGCGTGTTTGGACTTGGCGGAAGCCCTGTCTGCCTTTGCCAAGGACTTCAGAGCGTGCCTGAAGAGCAGAGCAAGGGGGAGAGGGAGAACAGAGGAGCTGTTCTGGCACACGTCAGTATTCCTGGTGGTGCTGCTGCCATCAGCTGCTCTATCGGCTTTCACAGCCCCTGCTATAATTAAGATCTGTCAACACTGATAAAAGGGAGAACATTCAGTCAACTAATTAAGTATCGCTTTAATACTCTAATATTTAAATTCGGGTCCCTAAATCAGCAGAATAATAAAATGTTTTATGTCTGTTTAACTGGCAAGGGAGCAGAATGTGAATATCTCGGTGGTGGATTTAATTACCATCCAGGCCTGCCCCTGCGGAGCAGAGCTGGTTTCACTGCCAGTGAAGCAGAACCAGATTCCCCCGGCGGCCGTGGGAGGCTCCCAAGCTGGGGGCTGCATCTCGGGGGGAGCTGGGGAACCCCAGTGGTGCAATTGAGATGGGGAGGGCTCATAAGAAACCTGTTGATGCTCCAGGGGGGCTCACTGCTCAGTGGGAAGGAAACGGCTCCCGGCACTGGGAGGGAGGTGGAAGCCTTCATGGTTAGGCTCGCAGCCTGCAGTTCTCTGCTTTGTGTTATTAGTGTGATGTCGACATGCACAGGTACCTTCCAGCCTGTAATGGAGGTAGCAGAGGTGGGGGACAGCTTTGTGCCTGCCCTTGCTATCATAACTTCTTCACAATGTTCCTTCCCATGTTGGCTGCAACCAGTGCAGACGTGCACTCTGCTGCAGTCTCGTCTGGCCAGGCAGGGCCAAAATGGCTCCAGTGAGCATCCATGCAAACACTGTGGGCTTAGGGCATCTCACCCAGCCCTGGCTCTCCTGCTCACTGACCAGCTAAAGGTTTAACTGACTTGAAAGCCTGGGGCAGGATAGCTAGTTCCTGTACAGCCAAAGGGTCCCTTCTGGAAGTAAATCAGGGTGGAATTGAGGTAAACATCTTCTTCTTGAGTTGGATTTCTGTCCTGCCAGCAAGACTAAGATTGTATTTCTGTTTGGTGGCAACCCAGAAAACAACAAAGCTGTGGATTTGTCCTGTGCATGGCTTGCTAAGTAGCAGCTGTAGGTGTGGACATAATTGTGAGCTATCTCAAGACTTGCTGGCTGCGTGACAGGTCAGAAAAGAGCCTGCTGGAAGCTCAGCTGCAGCTTTTTTCCATGCCCCAAATCCAGTTTGTTCAACTTCTTTCACAGCCATATGAGCACCTCACTGGCTGGCTTCCGCCATGCATCCCCGAGGGGCCCTGTTTGTGTCAGCAGTGTCTGTGGATCCTGGTGAAGTCCCTGCAGTGCTTTTGGGCTGCCTTCTCACTCATCCTCCTGCTCCTCCTGGCTGGGCTGCAGGCTGAGGCCATTCTGCTGGAATCCTCCATTTACTGACCATGTTTTGTTTCTTTTCAGAGGTTGTAGACTGCATCACTGCTCATTTTCCCTGTCACTGCTATGTACCCGTGAGAGGTATCAGCCTTCCCACGGTGGGACAGAGCAGCAAGCTCAGTGACACGCTTTTGTCATGATTTTCTAGGCTTCACATCACTCAGCTCACAAAGTCAGATTGGGATCCAACTGTGGGCAGAGTTGGGTGCTCAGCGTTATCATCCATGGCCCCAAAGATGGGAAAAGAGCTGCAGTGATGTCTGAGTTGGGCCAGGTGTTAAATCCAGCAAGTGCTTCAGCAGACTTGGCCTCAGCATTAACTCCACTTTGTCCTTCTTGCATTAGTTCTTTGTGGCTGTTACAACAAGCGTGTTAACAGGCAACAGCCTTTATGGGGAAAGGAAATATTTGTTGAAATTAGTGTCCAAGACGGCTGCAAACCTGTACTCTAAGTATTAGAACCCGAAACTTGATGCTGCTTGTCCTGACCCTGTCAAGAAACATGAAGAGCCAACGAGTGACATTTTGCAGTTAGGATAATGGTGGCTGTAATGAGTTTGTTGCTGCCAGTGATGGCTACAATCTGGTGGTGGGCAGGTGAGAACACTGCAGCTCTTTTAAGGCTTGGAAACTTCTCTTGGAAATTGCATTGAGTGGAAATAGGCTTGGAAAAATCAATTTGGAAAATCCCACTCTGTTCACACATAATTTGCAAACAGAAAAAGAGGTGAAATTCATCAAGGAAATGAATCATTGCAAATGATTTGTTCAGCTGTTATAGGGAGATGATTTATGAATATTGATCCCTTTGTAATTGCAAATATCTCCCTGTGGAAGCAGCATGCCGCATGAAGCATTAGGTATCTGAAATCAAATGGAAAAGTGCATTTGTTTTTAATAACACAGTTATTCCAGAAGACTTTGGTCAAGGTTGCAGCCTTCTTGTGCTGCACGTTTCACATTTACTGTAGGAAGGAACTCTATGGTCAGAGAGTTGTTTAGAAAACACTGTGACTTGCATGTTGTAGTTGGGCCACAGAGGTACTGAACAACTTGCCCAAGATCAAGGATAGTCTACAGCAGGCTCTGGGAAAAAAATAAAGTTGACTTAGCTCAAGTCAGATGCTTTGGTTTGTACGACATAGCCCCAGAGAAGGAATAATTGTATGTTTTCTACACAAACATCACTTCTGCAATCAGGAGTTTATCTGAACACTTGAGCTGGGAGGAAGCGGTGTGAAATCTCGTGTAATTTGCCCTCTCTGAATAGCAAATGGAGTGGTGGTCCCCTCTAATGGGAGGCTTGGCAGCCAGTGTGAGCTCAGGATGGGTGGACCTGTGCCTGGTGCATCTCACCATGAGGTCTGGCAGAAGGTTTTGCTAAAGTTGTGCTGAGCTGAGCAGTCATAGAGAGGGAATCAATGGACGAAAGATGACAGAGCGGTCACATACTGAGCACAGCTCTCACAGCCATTGTGCTTTCTCTGTCTCCTGGTGGCTTCACGTCGCAATTATTTTGTAGGTGGGTCCAGCAGGTGGTTTTGTCTGAGCTGCCACAGTCGGCACAATGGGATGGCTGGCAGGAATGTGGGGCTTATTTGTTTTAGAATAGGGAGAGGTGGCAATTTCATACCCTGCAGTTCCTTCCTGACAACTCGTCCTCACACACCACGGTGCGGTGAGTGACAGCGACCAGAGGCTATTCATAAGGGTGGCATCTCAGCATGTAATAATCATAATTACATGAAATAATAACTATCTAAAGGGCAGCACGGTGACTGACAAGCCAGAGAATATACCTTGACACCTGCCAAAGATGTACTAAACACACAGAGAAATTTTCCCCAGGATCCTGTCACTTTGTCAACTAACACAACCAGCCGGAGTTAATAAAATTACTCCAACAAAGTCAGGCAGGTTTCTCCCTTGCTGTCAGGCTCACCGCTGTAACACAGTTCACAGAGCCATCGAGGAATGTGATCTAGGTCTGGCAATGCTTTTGTTGTTACTATTCCCAGCTGTAATTAATTTGAGAAGTTCCTCTGCATGGAGTTTAATCTGATAATTATTAGCAATAATAATAGTTGATAAAGCAAAGGTGGCAGCAGGCTTTGGGGACCCGGATGAGAAGCCCTGACAAGGCGTGACATTTTCTTTGCTGCTGTTTCTTCTAATGTTTAATTCTGCACGTGTGTAGGGGCAGGAGTGCATGATGAGAAGCACCCCATGGCACCTCATAGCACTAACAGTTTTTATCCTCCTGTGCAGCAGCAGGTGACCTTATAGTGTGCAGTGTCTAATCCTTTCTTCGCAGCAAAAAGGAAATTGCTTGGACAGACCCCCTCCCCTGAAAAAGTTGTTTTGAAACAACAGGAAAGTGAGTGTGGGAACAGATAATGTGTGTAGAATAAAGCTGGAGCATTAAAGCTAGAGTAAGTTATCCCAATATCCTTTAAAATGGAACAAAGCCTGCTGGTTGAGCACTGGGGTTTCATGGCTGAGTGCTGGCTCTGTTGCCTGGAGGTGCCCAGCTCATGCAGTGCGGTTGGGGCAGATCTTCCCAGTTGTGCCGAGTTCCTAACAGGAGCTGTGGTGTTGGAGATGGGACTGTGCTTCTCTGCACAAAACGTGGGGAGCACAGAAGGAAGGACGATGGAATGGGCAGTGGAATGGGCTGCCCGGGGAGGTGGTGGAGTCACCAACCCTGGAGGTGTTCAAGAAATGTTTGGATGTTGTGCTGAGGGACATGGATTAGTGAGAACTATTGGTGATGGGTGGATGGTTGGACTGGGTGATCTTGTAGGTTTTTTCCAACCTTGGTGGTTCTGTGATTCTGTGAAGATTTTATGACTCTTCAAGACGCAGGGCCATTTTTTTGCATAGCTCCTTAGGATCAGGTGACGGGCATCTCAGGTGTCTCTTATGGGCTATTCTCTTAAAAATTACATGGGGAATATAATGCAAAAATTTCATATGGAAAAATTAAGATTATCGACCTTTTCTATGCTGTTATGAGAGGTGGTGTTTGACCATGTCTTGCTGTACTTGTCTGTGTGGTCCCTCACTCCCTTGGGCTCCTATGCCTCTGTCTGCATGTCCTCTTTTGGATGGTATTTAGGCACAGAGGGGGAAACACTGCACTGGTGCACCACAGACACAGAGCTGTCCGTGTCCCACCTGAAGGTTTTAGACACTGTGGCCGTAAAATAGCACACAGAATGAAGTTATACAAGAGGCTCATTCATACTCCTGGCTGGATGCACCAGTGATTTCCATGGGGATGGGAAGGGCTGTGCAGGACAGCAGTGAGTCCTGCAAAGCCCCCGTTAGCAGCCAGGCAGGTCACAAGCTGCAGCCATCCCTGCCCATGGCAGTACTTGCTGCATGAGATGCAATTTTTAGAAGACAAATACATGTTCCAGTGGAGGGCTGAAATCAGGTTTCTGTGCAGCCTGGTTGTAATTAACGTCACAGTGGGTGGAGGTGAGGAGGGCTTTGCTCTGGGGCACATGGGAACATCCACAGGGAGATGGAGATTGGCAGGGAGCTGCCAGGGCTGGGGATAATGCAGGAGGTGGGGGAAGACAGAGGTAAAACACACCCCAAATTGCACTCAGGCGACACAGATGACAGTTATTTTGATTTGTAAATGTCTACCTAGTTGGAAAAGCTGCCATAAATAATACACGGCTGTCAGCTTGGGCTGATCCACGGGCTGTGCTGAGCAGGGCTGCACTCAGCCGTGGCACCAATGGGGGGCTATATTTTTCACAGTGTACATACAGGGTAAACATACAATCTTCTCACATATGTTTGTCATTGATAAATCCCTGCTGCACCTTCACTATGTCATTACCATTACCATGTTCAGCCGCTTGAGCCTCACTTCAAAGAGGCTTTTTTATTGTTGTTGTCGGGTTTCTTTTTTTAAATCTCCTCCTTTGTCCCTCAGCAGAGGCAGGACCCCCCCCCCCCCCCTCCCCCCATGCCACAGCTCTACTTTTGTACCTGCTGCACTAAAATGGGCTCTGATTTGGATCAGGCAGTGGTGGTGTCAGCACAGGGTGGCTGTTCCCAGGCAGCTCAGCAATGCACTGTGCTGCAGATCACTCCTTCCCAGACTGGGGAGCTGCATAGACCTGAACCATTTCCAGAAAGATACTTGCATGTTGCCAAGATTTCACCTCTTTTGAAGATAAACAGAGAACTTCAATCTCCAGCGCTATCACTGTTTATAGGTTAATCTCTTTGAGGCCTGAGAGGGCGTATGTATTGTTACCCACTCTGCCCTCCATAGGGCTGCTGCTCAGGGCTGCGTTTGGCCTCTGCCCACAGCCTTTCCTCTCTGGTTTCATATATGCCTTTCTAGTGCTGAACTGCAGCTTTCCAGGGCAGCTGGTTTCTCTTCTGCTTGGTGGTGGCGCTGCATCCTGGGGCTGCTCCTTGTCTCTACAGCACACACAGTGAAATGAGCTTGGATTGTGTTATAGGGAATTTCAACCTTTGCTAGTTGTGTTGTCCAGCATCAGCTGGTTCCTGAAATTGCCCCTGAGGGCACTGGCTGGATTTATGGTCAGGTAATTAGCAAGAAGAAAGCAAGGAGGATAAATTTTGCAGTCCCACAAATGAGTAGCTGAAAAGTCCCCCAAAGGTTTGGGAAATGTGGGGGCAGCCCTAGACGGGTTGATGGTTTCCCACCAGGAGCCATGAGAAGCTCACAGCTTTGTGTGCTTTGTTTGGGCACTGCACTGAACTTAGCTTTGCATTCTGGGCTCAAACAGATTTGCAAGAGAAATGAGGGGAGCGCAGGCTGCAGCGTGAGCTGAGTGCCACGCTCACGTCCCCTTGGGATACAAGGCGCTGCGTGTTTTGCACAGCTGTGACCTCCATGAAATTTTCCTGTTACATTTTCCTGTTTCTAAATCTTCAAACAGTCTCTTTTTTTCAAGGCTGAAATTGCTACCAGTAAATACCGCATCTGAAAATACATTTTGCACAGTAGTCGACTTTTATGCGCCATTTCAGCTGGCCAGCCTTGCTGGGATGGCAAAGGAGAATGTGCTGTAAAATCAAAGTGCCTTTTTTATTTCCTTTGCTCTGTGATTGATATGTGTCATCACGTCACCAAACTATATATAGCTTCTCCCTGCTGGGAGATGTAGTGGCTGCTCCCGGCCGTGTCACCTCAGGTCGGATTAATTAACCCTGACATCATACATTTTCATGGACAGAGATCACATTCCCTGCTGCGCGTAAACAGAAGCTGCTTACAAAATGAGTGCAGGCAGGAGGCGATGGGGAGGCTATGTAAACGCGGTGGGTTTGCACGGAGCCAAGGCATTTCCAATGCCTACTAAAAACAGCAGAAGCCAACTTTACGTCTCCTTGTTTTTCTTAGGGCTTAGCAAGGAACCAGTAAGTTTGCAGCGGCGCTGATTACAAACGTTTGCTCTTTTCTTCAGCCCCCAGTGACTCTGCTGTTGGCTCGGTGACAAGCATTTACCCAGTGTCAGCAGTTCAGCAGCACTTGTCTGTTCTTTCTGAGGCTGAGCTGCCCCCAGTGCCTTGTCAGAGCAGTGAGGCCAGGTTGCTTTTGGAGGGGCTCTTTTGGGTGCAGCGTATGGGGATAAGCAAGGTGTGGGGCTGGCAGCAGGCGGGCAGCAGAGGGTCTGACCACCAGCCCTGCAGAGCTGTAATTGCTCTCCCAGCTGCAGTGGTAAAATTACGGATGTTTAAGATTGGAGAGGTCTGGCTAAGAAGTTTACCTTAACTAAAAAAGTATTCCTTTCAACTCAAAGCTGGCAGGCAGACTTTGTTTCCAGTCCCCACTTCTGAGCTAAGATAATAGTGAGCGTGCCATTGCTGTGGGCTCCACCAAGAGCCGTCTTTCCATATGGTCACATTCACTGTCTGATTCCTCCTTAGAGCTGTGGTAGTTAGAAAGCTGCTCCCATAGGACAGGTACTCCCAGGAATGGATGTCTGGCTTTGTTAACATCGAGTTGATGGTTTTTCCTCAACTCTTTTTTTTTTTCCCCCCCCCTGCTGAAATGATATATAAGTCAGGCTGCTGCAATCGCTTGGGAGAGAACAGGGAAGCAGAGGGAGAGATGCAGTCTGAATGCTCTCTCACCACAATCACAGTTAATAAGGCTTCTGTCTGCCCTGTCCTTCACTGTATGTGTGGTATTGAGCACTTAGAACCTCCAGATCTCCAGCACGATCTTCTACAGTCATTAAGGCCCAAGGAGCAGAGATGAGCAGCTCTGAAGCTCTGGTTCCCTTTGTTGCTGGGAAGAGCCGACGCCTGCAATCTCGCTGCTGTGCCTCTTGCTTTCCTAGTTCTCCAGCTTGTGCTGTTCAACTGTGCATTGATTGGCCCCTTTTGAGAGCATGGGGAGCCCTGGAGGGAGGTGGGTGTGCTGGTGGATGGCATCCATCCATGTGGGAATGATTGCCCCAGAGCTCTTTGAGAGCTGTGTGAAAAACCAGGGGGATTTTTCAGGCTCCTGCTGTGACCTGCTGAGAGCTGAAGTGATTTGCAGTCTCTCCACAAAGTCTCTCACATATTTTAGAGGCGATGCCTTCGTCCTGGCAGTCCTATACCTGTTTGTGAACTGTGATTTTTTTGCAGTCTAGCATAGATTCTCGTCTTCTGGAAGTCAACAGGTTTTTCTGTGGATTCCAATGGGACCAAGTTTCCATCTTTTGTCTGACCATCGTGTGTGATGTCCCACATTTGTGTTCAGCTTCTTAGAACTTCATGTTCTCTAATAGTTCTGGAGCTGAACACGCACATATAAGGTAGAAAATTCAGAGCTCTACTTTTACAGTGCTGCAGTTAATTTTACTCTTTTCAGAAGAGCCCCTACCTGTGTAAAGAGTAAAAATGCAGCATTCTCCCTCCCTGCTTTGTGTTTGCTGCGTTTTGGAGCCTCACAATCTAAGACACATTTATGCTGATCTAGACAAAAAAGGAGCCAGAATGAGCCTACAAATGAATGTGTGGCATCTCATCACTCTCCCCATGCGCAGAGGCTTTCACCAGCCCAGTTCTTTGCAGTGAGGTCCTTTGCAGTGAGGCAGTTTGCACAAGCCTGAGGCAAAGGGCTGTTCCTCTTCACGTTTGAATTCCCCTCTATTCCCCTACTGTGATCTCTTCTTTCCTGGCTCACTGGTACCAGCCCACTGAGTGGCACCAAGCCAGCAGTGAGTCGATGGGAGCAGGAGGCAGTGGGGCTGGGTGGGATCCTCCTGGAGACGGGGGTCTGCCAGTGCCTCTGCTGGTCACTGCTGGGCGCAGGGCTGGTGATGATGCTAATTGCCCAGCACAGCAGCTTAGAAGGCTCTGTGCAGTCCAGCAATGCAGGATATGTCTGCCCCAAGCATCCTATGTGTTGGTACCCCTGGAGGGACGGGGTGGACACCTGAGGTGCTTGCAAGCCAGCAGAACATTCCCTGCATCAAAGCTTTGGCAAGTGCTGCAGAGTTGGTTGCAGACAGTTGTTAAAAGCTCAGGCAGGTGAGGCTGGGATTAGGGAGATCTGGGCTGGGTTCTGGCTCAGCCCCAGCCTGCTCAGTGACCTTGGCTGCTGGCAACACTGGGCTTTGGCTTCAGACTTACAAAACTGTGGTTTTTTTTTATTTGGGGTGAAAGTGCTTTGGTTTTATTGGAAATGCTATGGAAGGATGGCAGGGGGAGAGAGCACGAGAGATGAAGTCTGCTCATGGATTGGATCAGAGCAGTGCATTTTGTCTCCCGCTGTGCTACCAGCTGTGTAAGATGAAAATGTCAGAAATCCTGCAGCAGGCAATTACAGCCCAACGGCGGGCTGCTCACCACATCACCACTGCGAGCTCGGGCTCATATCGACCCAAAACAAGGGGTCATCTCTCTCCCAAAGCTCTTTCCTTTCTGCTTCCTTGTCAGGAGGCTGAGCTTCCTTCATGCCTCGGTGTGACCTTGGAGAAGCGGGGTGCAGTGGGAAGAGGGAGGGTTCAGCAGCAGTGTTGTACCAACCCCATAGAGAAAACACGCTCACCAGCATTGCTCAGCACACCCCTTGGAGTGCCTCACGAGCATCCCCCTTCTCCTCACACCACTGCATGTGGGATTTATTTCTCCAGCCTCTGCAGCATGCATTAGCTCTGCGTTTGTCTGGCTGGAAGATCATTTTGCTACTCCATGGCCATATTTTGCAAACTTCCTTGGGCTTGTTATTTCTCTTTTATTTCTCTTTGCAATACCTTTTATCCTGAAATGATCTGAACTTAATTTAATTGCCATTTTCTCTGTTCCTATTAAAAAAATATTGTACAAGGCTGCAGACAAATCCCTGTAGTATCCCAGGGGTACCCCCCTTCAAGCTGATATGTTTCTGCTCCTCATTGTTCCTTTGTTCATTATGCTTAAGGCAGCATTAAACAGGAATGAAGGTGTGTGTAGCTGAGCCAAATTGGAAGCTGATGAGTAATAAAAAATTGCTGTACATTTGTGTAATGAGGGGTGGAGTAAAACAATCTCACGTTGTTAAAACAGCCGTGCAGAGAGAGGGTGGCTCATGTTATGGGTGGTAGCACTGAAGGTACTCAGCACAGAGCAGGTGCTGTGATCTCTGTGTTCAGCAAGTCCTGTCTGAGTGCTGCTGTGGTCCCACAGAGCCCACCTGGGCTGCTGCTGCTGCTGCCACCAGCAGCAGGGAGTGCAGTGCATTTGTCAAGCGGTGTGTTTTCTTTATTTGTCAAGGCACTTTGCAAAAGAACTGCTATATGTAATTGGTTCTGGATTGCTGCACTGCCTCATTCAGATAACGCCTGTCACCTTGGGGGTAGCTAATGATACATAACAAGCCAGCATCAGCACGCTTAGGCTGAGGGGCTTGATGTGCATGTATGCTTTGTCAACCTTTTGGTTTTAAATGTCTCGAAGAATAAAAACACACACATATTTTAAGCAATCATTTCCTTGCGCCGATCTGTTTTGTTTGAAAACAGCAAGTGTGCTCCTTTAGCAGATCAGCATTATTGTGCTGCTCTTCTGATGCAGCGCCAGTTATGTTTATTTTCTTAGCTAAAATTATTTCCTCAGCAGATTTGCCTTTGAAAGGACATTGCTCTGAGGACGTCTTGTTCAATCTTGCTCACGTACCTACAGCTCTGTGCTTCTGATAGACACATTGCAGGTAGGGAACGATCTGATATTACTGACAGTAAGTGTTCATATCTAAGCCATCTTAGAAGTCCATCAGAATCTGCATGAAGCAGGCTTCAAGCAAATGAACTCCAAAGTCCTGGCTTTGATATCTCAGAGAATCCCTGCTGAAACTGTTAAGGCAGCATCATGCCAAAGACATTCTAGGCTCAATATTACCAAATATTAATTATCGTTATCTCTTTGTTGGCTGACAGCTGTAGCTGTAGCCCTGCAATTTAGTTTTCCAGCAGAAAGAAAAGTCTTCGAACAAAATTAGAACATAAAGCTTGTAATGAACGTATCAGACCTGGTCCAAACATGCTGTGATTTCTTTCCCAGACCACAGCTCAGCATGTCTCTGTTTTAAGGAACTGACTTTCAAACCAGCCCGTATCAGAGAGCAAACCTTGCTGCGTTCCTCCTGTGGGGCATTTTGATGGAGGGCAACGAGAGGGGCAGGCGAGGGGAAACCCAAAGACAGCAGTTCCGGCCGCCAGCGTGCTCTCTGAGAAATGCAACTTGGGTGACTTTGTGCAACAGTGACATCTGGTGATACCCATCAATATTTACTGCTACCATCTGCTTTTTAGGAGGGTGGCGTTACAGTCTGTGCAGTCCTTATTTCTGGAGAAGTGAGGCACAGTGAGCACGTGGGATGACTCGAGGCTGCCTGCTGCTGGGACTGCTCCTGGGAGCCAGCCTGCCTGCAGGGCCTGGGGCTGTACTGAGCCTGAATTCGGTATTTTTTAGTGTTAGGTATCATACATCCACAATGAACAGAGCTGATGTGATTATTCCATACCTGTTTCATTCCAAAGGATATGAATTAAATCACATCTTGGGGAGCAATGGTAAGATAATGTTTTTGCATCGCTCCTCAGATGCAAAAATATCAGCATGTTTTTTCTTTTCCTTGGCGATGCACAGCCAGGCACAACAGTGGGAGCACTATCAGGCTGCGTGTTGCCCAAGGAGCCTGCCTTCAGTTCTCCTTGAAACTTTGGATATCTGAAAAGGTGCAGCCACTGTTTGTTGCCAGAAAGCCCCAGGTTTGTTAAGGAAACCTCTGTGCTACTTTCTCTGCATTGTTTGTGCCTGGAATTCCTAAGGTGTCCCTTTGACTCCAGCTGGCATCACTGGCGCCAGTTCAGCTTACCTGTGCTGCAGCCCAGGTGGGTTGGAGAGCTGTGCCAAAGCTCTGCTGTGCGTCACTCCCGGGATAGAGACTCATTTGTCCCTCTCTACTCATAACCCTCATACCTGGATGTCCTCAGGGACCTCCAGAAGCTGCTTCTGCTCCTGGGAAGCCGGGGCTGTCCCACACCTGTGCTTCCCTGAGGCTCGTGCCCCTAAACCCATGGGTATGCTGGAAACCCAAAGTTCCCTGGCAGTCCCTTGGGGATCCTCGTTGACTTTTACGGTCTCCAAAAGACCTCTGCGTGGATTTGTAATCATTGTATGTGTACTCAGAGCAACACTAACATAACTGGTAATTAATTTGTTTTAATTGTTTTTATATAATCCCCGCGAGCGACCTCATGTTTTGTTTTGCATCTGTTATGTTTCTGACTCAAATTTTAATGCCTTAATGGGAACGGTGCCAACTGCTGTTACACTGAGCTATGAGCAATCTCCTGGCACGCTTCCAGTCCTTTATTGTGGAACTAACTATACAGCACTGTAATTTAACTAGCAAAATGTGGCAAATCACTATTATTAATAACAATAAATCTATTTCTGCAGGTTGACAGCATTAAAATAACAAATTACTTTGCAAAGAAAGCTGGTAATTTTGGGTGCTTTCCCCTGCGATCATTGCAGAAGTGTAATATCCATTATTAAGAGCCCTTTGGTGTCTCATGACGGAGCTGTTTGCACATGATAGTGCTTCAGGGTACTTAGTGCAGGGGAGGATAGGGAGGCCGGGACCTCGGCTATTGCAGTAATCCATCGTTTTAATTTAAATGTTAATGGCAAGATGGGACGGGTTAGGGAAAATTGTCTCCCTGCTCCGTTCCTCCCCCCCATCCCCCCAGTTTTTTAATAATTCTGTCTCATCCAGTTAGTTAAATCTTAATGCCTAAGGTCTTCCCTTCTCCTGCTCTCCTCCCTTCTCTCTCTGTTGCTATCTTCATCCCAGAGCTGGCATTGCCCTGCAGTGTGCAGTCCCCCCAATGTTCAGCAAAGTGCTTCGTTTGTGTAAGGCCGTAACCACGACAGCAGTGCCCACCAGAGGATGGTACTTTCAGGAGTTAGCAGCTCAACTCCTACAGAGCACCACTGGGTTACGACAGCGTGCTCATATCCAAAAGACTGAGCCAAAATCAGGGGGTAAAATTACTTTCAAGCTGAAGGTCCGTGTGGAATTCATTTACTGGACATGGAGGTTAAGCTCTTTGAGTGATCCATGCCCTAATTCCATCTGACACCTTTGTTGCACAGACCCAAGCAGTAACCCTTGTCCTGGGGCACTTACATGAGGCAAACCTAACTTTCTGCAGCCGGGCTGAAGGAAGCTGCATCAATTCCTTCAGGTCTGCACAGCTGTAATGAGCAGTGATTGCAAGGGAGTGAGGAGTGCATGCTGCTCTGCAGGGCGAGGGAACTGAGGTTACCATAGGGAACTGGTGGCTGCGTGGGAGCTGGGGCCTGACTGACTTAACTGCTTATTTCCTTTGGTTTTGTACTTTCCATTGGTGGAATAGGCATTCTATTGAGCTTAAATGGGAGTTAAGTCATTATAGAAAAGAGAATGGTGGAGTATCTGCCTCCTGAGCTGCAAGCACTAAAATTCTGTTGAATCATTTTGACACTTGGTGTTTGGGTAACATGAAGGAGACTGCATCCCCACCCTGTGCTCTCCGCCAGAGCTGCACAACACTTGGTGAGTGAGATGGAGGCACTTGACCCTTCTGAGTGGCTTCATCCTGCCCTTTGCAAAGGCAGCCAAATCCTCGGTCTGGTGAGGTGGAGCGTGCTGATGGCTCCAAGCTCTGCTCCAACATTGGAGAATTCAGAGCGCCCAGCACAGTCTTTAATAAGTCATGACAGAGTAAAGCATTTGCTCACACCGAGAGCCCAGCTTTGGTCATCTGCCTGGAATGTTTCTGCTTTCTCTCTTTGTTCCTGCTGTCCCTGTCACTCCAAGGCAGCTGTAGGCACAGAACAGGCAGCTGTGTGGGCAGGCAAGCGGCTGCAGGACGCAATCCCTTTTTTATTACAGCCTGGAAAAGCATTGGGCAGAAGTACTTACATAAGAAAACCAGTACCAAGAGACCTATTTTTCTTCACCTAGGCCACCTACTACGTGAGCTCGTTTCCCACCAAGCACCTCTCACTGTTTGTATGAGGAATATTCTGCAGGAATCTACCTAAGCTCTCTGTGGGGTTGAATGTAGTCGTTAACCTCAGGTCTCAGTCACCTCCTCTGTTCCTGCACTCTAAGGATGCAGATGGAAACTCAGTGAAACCCGCTGTCTGGTACCGCAGAGCTTTGGCTCTGGGAAGTGGGTTTGTGCAGGCAAACTTGATAGAGCTCTGCTGTCTGCAGGAGAATGTGGTTATTGAAATCTGAAGATACCTCTGCCGTTTTGTTACCTGAACTTGTGTTTTCTGCAGGAGCAGAGATTTAGAGGAAACATGCATTGCTGCTAAACTGCTTTAAACGAAAAGATGGCAAGCCAGAAATCCTATCATTTATACTTCCGAAAGAGTGTTTTGCAGTGATTAAACTAAACAATAATAATAATAACAATAATAAAATAAAGTAAAGTAGTGGTATTTTTCTTATCTTAAAATGCAGAGGCCAATGGTAGTGCAGATGGAAAGCATTAGATTCTGTGACCAGAATGGTTACCAACAAATTAGCAACTGATGCTGCTGCTTGTGACAAGATAACAAGGTTTTCAGATAATGAACCCCCATGCAAGCTGCCTGGAGCTGATTCTGAGTGCTCAGAGCTCTGCTCTCTAAGATCTCATTCCTTACTGAGTCTGCAGCAGGGACTTGAAGCAAGAGTGTGCTACTGGGACCACCATGGCCCTCTCTGGTGCAAAATTAGAAGGATCCTTGCCGAGAGTAGGATTTGTGAGAGCTTCATTTCATAGGAAGGGTGCTGTGTGTGCTACCCCACCCTAACAGCAGGGTGACTGCCCTGATTGCTCTTATTTGCATGACGAGAGTATTTTGGGTGGGCAGAAGGTCTGCTTGGTGTGTGTGTGGCAGACGGTGGGGTGGTGCCGGACATGGGGTGGGTGCATTTACTGCTCCTGTTTTCATTAGGGGCCTACCCATGTGGAACCAAAACAGAAGAAAAATAACATCTTCTATCTGCAAGTACAGATGATCATGCATTGTCTTTATGTACGAACACCTGAGTGCCTTAATAGTGTGGTTTATTTTATCGGCTGGTTAGTATCTAGATGATATTCCTTATCAGGTTTGACAAGTCAACTTTATGGCCTAAATTACTTAACAGTGTCTTCTTAATGCTGAATTCTTACCTCTTGTTGGCCTGTCTCATAGCTGGGGTGTTATCTAGCCTGCGGAATTTGATTTATTTCTGTGCTGGCATGTCCAGAAGAATCCGTGTAAAGAAAACAAACTGCATGTCCCCTTCACAGGAGATCTTGGCTGCTATTTCTCTACCCACTAAAAGCTTTATCACTCAGCCTTGTTATTACCATACTAAACGGAACACTTCAGAGCTTAGCGGCTTAACAAGATAAAAACATGCTTTGCGGTTAATGTGGTTACTGTAGGCATGCACATGGGGCCGCCGAGGAGAGCTGCTCACTTCCTGCTGCTGCAGCTGTGGATCGGCAGAAAATAACTTTGATAAAGCCTCTGAAGGCAGGCAAATGGAGATAGCTTCAGCTTTATCAGGGCTACACTCTGAGCGCTGACCTAGGGTAGAGGAAAGATCCCTTCTTCCCCATCACCCTGCGTCAATCTGTATCCAAAGATTTGCTGTCTGCCAGGCTCCAGGTCTGCATTCCTTCTCTGGTCAAGGGCTGTTGAGTGCGAGGGTGTTTTCCAACTCAAAGGGGCAGACTGGGATTCCCCCACTGACACTGCGTGTTGGAAGTAGTCCAGGAGGCTTCTTTACCCTGAGAGCGAGGAGTGTGTTGTGTTGTCTGAAATGCGCAACTCCGAGTGCTTGGGAAAATACACTGACATTTGGTTTTTGGCAGTGTCTGACTTTGGGTATGTGATGGAGGCAGACACCTGGATTCTCAGCCACTGAACCTCCATAAGAACTCGATTTCTGATGTTTCCTCCTCCCAGAGGTTCAGGATGGACTCCTCAGGATGCCACCAAATCACACATCCTTTTCCCAGACTCTTTTGAAGAGGTGAATTTGCAAATGCTGCTCTGGGATCCTCTTCATGGACCTTCCTGTTATTTCTGAATATGTCCATATTTTCTTTAAAGTGTATTTCTTTAAAGAAATACAGTAATTGCATCTACAGAAGACTGAAAGACAGCTCTCTATCCTGAGCCTAAGGAGCAGGGGACGTTACAGCCCCTTCTGATGTTGGTTGATGCTGTTTAAGAGGATCCGGTTGTTACCGGTGTACATTCAGTCCTTTTTCCTCCTTCCCCAAACTTCCGGGGCCTGGCTCCCTCTCTGAGGTGCTTTTCAACCTTCCTTTGACTTCTGCTTGTGTTTTATTGTTGCTGTTAATACTCTACTTTTATTGCTTCCTTTCTCTATCCACGCATTTTGTTCTTTCTTCTTTTACACTGAAGGATAAGCTGTCTCCCCACAGAGAGAGCAAATTTACTATCCCAAGGCTCTTGGCTCAGATGGGGCGGCCATTTTTAACCCAAGGTTTTGTAAGCAAATAGAATATACCTTTTCTGGAACACTAACGAGGCTGTCATCACACTCTGACTAGGATTGCTGTGAGCGAAGGACAGCCCACGCTGCTGCAAATTGCACAGCATTGCTCCTCTGCATCCCTTCTCCGTGTGGAAACAGACAGGACTAACCAGTAATGAGCATCGGGATGAGAGAGATGCTGACATGCTCTGTCGTGTTGTGCAGCCACCTCCAGTGTGCGCTCTGCAGATCAAATCAGTTCACACTGCGACGCGGTACCTCTCCTACAAGCTCGTGCTGAAGCTCACAGGTGGCTGAGAAGTGCACAGATGTGTACATTCACACGTATCAGTTAGCATCCAGGGTTACTCTTCAGTTTGCTGAGGAGATATTTTTCATGCACACAGCATGAACTAAAAAAGCTGTTTCCAGAGCACTGTTCCGTGCCTGTAATTACAGTAACCTTTTGCTCACCAAATGCTTAAGCTCACTTCTGAAGGCTCCAGTGAGGAAGGAGTAATAACCCATTAAAGACATTATTGACATTTATGGAGAAGGCAGTGTGTGTGCTGTAAGCACTGGGTGTGCAGGTGGGGGAAGGGAGCGTGTCCGAGCCACCTCTGGGATCTTCAGCCTGTGACCTGACCAGGAGCTGTGACTGACCATTGGCCAGTGCGGCCATTCATTATCGATCAGCACTTCAGATTACACTTCTTTATATAAATAGTTGGTATTCGGGTGTTTCATGCTAGGCCCTGCACAGTGCCATGATCCTCAGCCTCTTGGACTCCATGATCCTCGTGGCTCCCTCCCAGCTTGGGATACTCTGTGATTCTCTGGTGAATTCTTCGAGTTCTGCACATGCAGACTTGCTTAAGCAGACAGACACTTGACACACATGGTTGAAGGGCAGCATCCTTTGCAGTGTGCAATGTTTGTGCTTCCATATGCATGGCCAGTGGCTGCAACGCTCACAGTGACAGCGGAGCCATGCAGGGCTGTGCCCCCACCTCGCTGTCTGCAGCTCATTCATTATCCACAGTGTTTGCAGTGCTGAAATGCTAAAACAGCTGAAAACGTTGGAATTCCCTTCCAAACTTAGGCTTTGTTTTACCTGTACTGATCGCAGGGTATCTTCCTTTAATTAAATAAGGAGGGAATGTAAATTTTAATAAGCTGTGATACAAAGCGGTTGACTTGCAGTATTTATGTAAGCCTCGCATTTTGTAGGCATTTGAATTCCGTATTAATTGATTTTTTTGCTGTTGATTTTCACTGTAGTTACATTTGGATTTACATCCAGTGAAATCCTGTCTTGCCCACTGCAAACAGTGTGTCCGTTTGGCTGCAGAAAGTTCAATCCTTGGCTTTGAATTTGAACCTTCAATAAAATAGATTCCACGGAACACAAAAGGAAAAAGAAAGAGGCAAAAAAGAAAGTGAAATAATCTCTCTCTCTGGCAATTTCAATTACTAGTCAAAATATCCTGAAATCAAAACCTGACTGACACTCAGCCTCAATTATAGAAAAAGCACTGGGGATATGGAATATGTTCATATAAATGAGGATTCTGATAACTGAGGGAATTTTCGGTGTGCTTAATGGATGTCAAGAGACTTGACCCTGTTTTGAATACCGGGGAGCTTGGGATAATTGAAGTTCAGATAATCTAGGTTGAACCGCAGAATTTAGCAAATTAAGACAGCTTTGAGAATGTGTGCGAGTTCACTTTAGTTCTGACAAATGCAACCAGTTTAACGCTCCTAGCAGCAGCAGGCAGCAGTGCAGCCTCCCAGGGCAGCGGTGCAGCATCCTTAGTGCTTAAGGACCTTTCATTTCTCCAGCAGCATGTTGCCCGTGCTGTCACCAGGGCTTTCTGTTAGCGTAGGAGCGACTTGTGTCTGCTTGCAGGTGAGCGGGGAGCTGCTAGTGCTGGTGCTACAGCAGGCTGTGAGACAGCTGTGGGTGGGGATGGGGGTGGGGATGGGGATAGGAGTGGGGATGGGGATGGCACAGCTGCTGGGTGGCGGATATGAGACAGAAACGTGGAGTTCTCCAAGTCTGCTGTTCCCAGTGTTGTCTGCTACCCCAGTGCAGGTTGTGCTCATCCTCCTCTCACCTCTTTTCTCCTCCCACAACATATGTGCTTTGAATGAATAGTTCTAGATTTACAGGAAGGGGGAGGAATAAATTATTGAGTGAATTACCAGTGCAGAGGTTTATGGCTGTGAAGTACTCAAGATCTGTGGGAAAACGTTCTGTCCTGCACCCAGCTGGTGGCAGAAAACTGATAAGCTCACACAAACATCTTCATCTGACAGGTCTGAGCAGATCCTGTGCCTGGAAGCTTTGGGCTTTTTCCAGCACTGTCGTGAGAAGCAGTGCTTCTCTTCTTTGAACCTTTGGTTTGAGCACCAGACCCTAAAATATTCTGAGGGAGAAATGCTGAAGGGCAGCAGAGATGTCCGTAAGTGTTGATGCTGCTGTGCAGGGAGCTCTGGGAGCTGCTGGTGTTTCCTTGCTTATCTGCAGCCCTTGGGCAGCACAGCAGCCTCAGTCCACCCCTGAGCTTTGCAGCAAGTGTGGGCCTGAGTGTGTCTGAGTGTCATGGAGAGATGTTCACTCTTCCTTTACCAACTGCAGAGCAGAAAAGTGCTGGGCAATGTAGTGCCCGGGGCAGGGCAGTGCTTGGGTGCAGATTATGTGAGAGGCAGTGGTGGAATTTTTGACTAAGGCACATATTAAATATGATTAAATATTTTGGCTGGTGCGTTGTGTATCACAAAATCTTCTCGTCTTTCAAAAATATGTTCTCATTCTTAATAGAAGCTCTTTTGGCAACAGGAGGATAGCGACAGCGTGGTAACCAGTGAAAGAGTTCTTCATGAGCATTTTAACTTGACACAGGCTCCGTCTGTCTGCAAGACTGTTTATCTGGAAGTATAACTGCTACATAGCATCAGTGGAAGGATGCTCTGCAAGCAGCGTGTTAATTTTATTGCAGTAGCAGCTAGAAACCCCAGATCACCCCAGGGCTCTGTTGTGCTTGGCTTTGTATACTGCCCTCTGCCTTCTGAAAAGGGAGAGGGAAGGGAAAAGTTTTTATCTCTTTTATGGATGGGAATGGAAGCATGGTGCCATTGAGTGACATACACAAAGTCAAATGGGAAAGCAGAGCATATGAACCTCCCCAGCCCCTGTCTGTGGTCTTAAACTTGTAACTGTCTTCCCTTCTTAGATCTCAATTTGAAACTCATTGCATTGGAGTGGAAAGAAAACTAACTGAGCAGGGTTATCTAATCCTGTGCTGAAAGAGCAAAGAATGCTCAACTATGGAGAGAGAGCCATACCAAAAGATGAGAAGCAGCAGAGCTTCAAATAGGTACTCCAGAGGATGCAAGTGAGGTATCAGAAACTCACTGGAGAACTGATAGGAATGGGAGTGTGGATCAAAGCACAGAGGGGAAACGTGAGGGTTAGTATGAACCACATGTCAAAGGGGGGGAAAGACCGAAATAAAAGGAACGGTTGAAATCTGTAGGTGTCTGATAGCTGAGAATGTATTCTCATCCTTACAGCTCTATTTGAGATAGCTTGCTTTGCAAACATCACCAAAAAAGGAGACCAGACAATGCCAACTATTTTCTACTGCAAAATTACCATATAGAGAACCACAGGGAAAATGCCTCAGACCGCAAACTGTAAACAAGCCGAGCCACTGGCAGCCTTAAAAACCAATGTTTTGTTTAAAGTGTATGCTAAAACCAACTTTGTTTACTTCACTGCAGGAGAACATTGTATTTTTCTCCACGGAAAATTGAGAAAACCTGGAGGGCGATTCTGTGGTTTGCAGTAAATAAACACAAATGTGAAATCGAACACTGCCCAAATTATAAGAGCTAAGTACGTGGAACACCCCCAGCACAAACTTGTCACTCAAGTGCCAGCTGTCAGAAGTTGGATACTTTTCATGGAGCGCAGCTTTAGCCTTTATCTTAATGTCAGAGCTTTGTTATGATTGACCTTCTTCTGGCTGGGAGCCCGCTTAAACTAGACAATCCTATTCTGTTCTGAAGAGGGCGAATAGAGAATGCATTGTTACTTTGTCAAATGTCTTTGGAAGGGATCCCAGATGGGAAGGAAGCAGTGTAATTACTGTACTCAATAGCGAGCAGTGGAGGGGCATGGGAGGCAGCCGTGCTGCTCCTCCGCAGGCTGGGAGGCTTTGCTAACTGAGCAAGATTCCTATTAGTGTTTTATTTGTTCTGCTTAAGCAAAAGAAAACCCCCAAACCAACCCTGTACTTGACCACTGTAAATCAGAAATTCAAACTAAGTTTCCTAAGCAGGTAAGGGAGAAAAGATGAAAAGCAAGTGCTTACGGTGGCTGTTTGAGAGCGGGGAGCACAGCAGTGCAAGCCAGGCTTGTTTTTTCTTTACTTGTGGAAGGTAAGCCATGTTCTGTTTTAAATCTCACAGAATTAGGTGGATTCTTCTGATTACTGCTTCATTGCGTATAGCCTTTGCTAAGAAATGTACCTGGTCTCAGTGCTGCAGTCTCTGCTTTTGAACTCGTCGCAAAGTAGCGTATGAATGGCATTTTAATACATGTATTTAAGATTATATGAATTTCCCTGAATACTGTTTTTATGAAATAGCATAGGAAGCACATTCATTACAAAGCTTTACCGTTCTGTGATGAGAGACCTCTCTCTTAAGTGGAAAATGAACTCAGCTTTCTCTTAAAAGCATCTCAACAGTGAAGTGGGAAAGGAGGTGAATTATTCCAGGTGCTGTAAGTACCCATTATGAGAGATGCTTTTTGCCACACACAGCTCTGTTTTACATGAAATGGGCAGAGGACGGAAGGATTCGCTGTTGCTGTTTTACAGGGAAATAGCAGAGCCATGTAGGTGCTCCCAGCCACCAGGAAGGCCTGGCATAGCTGGGAACGCAGCTCTGCCTCCTGGGATGCGACCCAGGTGCTTTCCTCTTCAGAGACAGCTCCTCTTTGGACAAAGGCTCCATTATGCTGAGTGCCATCCAGAAGTGAGACACAGGCAAAGTCCTCATCCCAATGGAAACCCCCTGGCACAGAAGGTTGTGTTTGAGCTGAGGAGCTCTGCCTCATGATGTAAGCCACGTGAAACAAAGTGCAGCTCACTCAGAGGATACAAAGTGCGCAGTGTTCAGGGCTAATCTAAACACCTAGGAGAGTCAGTAAACACATCCTAACACAGCCTTTGCCTTGCTCGTCTCAGGAGCTTGACTCAGCCTAAGAGCTCAAGCAGGTGTTTGTCTGCAGCCACACTCCTTGCTGTTTGTTGTTCCGGTCGGTGTTCGCTGCTGGTTTGCAGCAAACCTGCAGTGCCTTACGTTGGTGTGGCTGATGGGCTTAGGGACTTCTGTTAACGGGTATGTTAACACCAGTGTCACTCTGGAAGTAACACGGAAAAAATGTTTTACTTCTCAGATCTGCACTGGAAGTGCTATGTGTTAAATGGATGCTTTGTTTCGATGTGAGGGAGGCAGCTCCAGCGGTTTTCTGGGTCCCTGACGTGTTCTTGAACGGCATCCAAAGTTTGGGTCAGGATAGACAGGAAGCCAGATGGAGATGTTTCTGTATTTTCGGAGTCAAATTGCTTCACGTGCCGTAAGGATTTTGCTCTCTGGAGAACCCAGCTGCAGTGGAATCAGAACTTTTAATTCCTGTAGTGCTGACAGATTTAGCAGCCACTGTGCTGAAGGCATATCCTCGCTTGGTGGAGCAGACAGGGCTGTCCTGTGTGTTTGGATAGGTGTTCCTTCCTTGAGAACTTCTGCAGAGACATTCGTGGTCCTGCAGGAGTGAAAGGTTTGGTGCCATGTGCGGATGATAAATGCTTTCATGCATACAGTGATTATTTGAGAAAATCACTGGCTTAGTGCTTATCTTTCCTTGGGGACCATTTTTCATTATATCCGATGTTTTCTAAAGGCCCATACGCTTTGAGAGAGGAGCTGGAAGTCAGCCACGGTGATCAACATTAAATGAAAAAAAGAAGGAGGCTTTTTAAAACTATTTTTTTTTTCCAGAAATTCTTTTTACTGTAACTGTTGTACAGAGATCACCACTGATGAGCACAGAGGCGTTCGAGTGAGAAGCATTCTACCAGCATTACTGCGTTTATTGCTGGTGGAATTATTAGATTAGGGAGAAGTTTGCAGCTGCGGGGGGGAGAAGTTCAGTGGGAACTGGAATTTGGATGGATCCGAGGGGGGACTCATTGCTGGAACTGCTGCTGGTAATGAAATTGCTTGTGTTTAGTCAGAGAGCTGCTGGCCTCCAGCACAACTGTATCTGCTGGGGGTGCTCGGGGCGCTGTTGGTGAAGATGGGGAATTCAGAAGGCTTCATCCTAAGAGATTTGGTTAGGCTGTAGGTTGGTTGCACTCGGGCAGCAGTATCTGGAAAGTAAAGTAAGCTCCTGGCAGCAATGTTCAGTGCACCGAACACTCCAGGTGACAGCATTTGCCAGGAAACAGATTAAACTGATTGAAAACACTGAAGAGGGTGAGATCTGGTGAGTTCCATGCCCGTCCCTTGCCTTTCCATGCTGCGGGTGTTGTTCCAGCTGTGATCCTCTGTGCCTGCCTGGCTCAGCCACGGCGTTTCCTGGCTTGGCAGCACTTGAGGCACAGTGGTGAGCCGGCAGTCCCCAGGTGGATGGAGCTGGGTGCTCACCCTCTTGCAAATGCTGAAGGGGTAAACGGCCACTTCTGGGCAACTTTCAAAGCTCTGGAGGCTGAAAGCACAAATTCAGTGAAGGTTTTCCTCCATCCCCAGAGCTGCCCTTCACGATCCCAGTTCTGGGATTGAGAAGTTCTGGGATTGACCACAGCTTGTGTGGTCAGCAGGGGTGGTGAATGGAGGAAAAAGGGCTGCTTTCCTCTGCCATGGAGATGGGCAATCTGTAGGTCCAAGGGATCACGTGGGAGGCTGGTAGCTCTCATCAGCTGCTCCTAATGTTCCTCCAGCTGTGATCTCCCATATAATCTCTGATGCTATGCTCCGTACACAGGCCAGAACAAACCTTTGTGCATCATTTTTGTCTCCAGGATGTAAGTAATGGGTAGATCTTGTGCTGGCACTGCTCAGAGCTGCGTGTCACCCCTGCACCACTGGCTGGAGGAAGGGAAGCTGTCCTTGGAGAGGAAGGGGATGGGATGAGGCCTCTGCTCTTTGACTTCAAAAAAGGCATGGTCGGCTCTGCTCACCGCAAGTCCCTCAAGGATTAGATCTGGGAGGCCGAGTCACAGCGCAGCCATCAGGAGCCCTCTGGGAGGATGACCTCAGTGCCCCAGGTGACAGACAGCAGCACACAGGGCAGTGTGCACTTCCTACAGCTCTTGGTGAGCAAACTCTGCCACCTTCTGCAGTGAAGTACCAGGTGTAGAAGGGGCCAAGCACACGTTTGGGAGACCTGCTCTGAGCCAAGGAGTGGGGTGTGCCATCCGTGTGACAGACAGGGCAGTGCCATGCTGCTGGGGGGACACACTGAAGGGTTGGGCCCCAGAGCAGGGAGAAGGCTCTGTCTCTTGCTAACATGGTCTCAAGTGACAGCAGCTGAGGTTTTTAACTACTGTCCCCTCTTCCTGTACCGGCCCGTTGTGAGCAGCTAACTCTTTCTGAACGGAGAGCACTGGAGTGAGATTTGTTTATTTCCTAACCTACTTTAACTAATTTTCAGGATGCTGGCAATTGACATACATTATTTATACCGCTGCAAACCTCATATTTAGGATAAGAAATCCAGCTGCCAAGCTTCCTGCTCCTAATGAGCATTCCTTTCAGTGAATTATCTCCGTGCAGCCCAGAGCTGCCTGTGCCAGCACCCAGCTGCGCGATGCGATGCTCGGTGGAGCAGGGAGCAGCTCACCCTGCTCAGCAGCACACACTTTGAGTGGCTGCCCTGGGACTGAGTGACACCAAACCTGATTTTCCACGACCTGCTGTCATATGCTGCTGCTTGAACCTGCACAACCCGAATTCAAACCGCTCCCCCCGCCACCCGGCTGGGGTGGCAGCAGAAGGTGAGGCTGGTGGCCCCCAAAATCCTCTCCGAGGGTCCTAAATCTGTCCCCGTGGCACCGGGTCAACGGCCAGGGCCTATGCCACCACCTCTTTTTGTTCACTTGGGGTTTAACTCATTCCTTAACAGCAGGGATGGCTTCTGACAGCCCTCCCCTTTGAACGCGCACGCTCAAGGACACCGCTCCGCCGCTGTTCGCTCAGTCAGAGATATTCTGGAGAGGATTTCTTTTTCCCTTCTCTTTTATCTGTGGCGGCATAATAAAATACCTTAGATAAACAAATTTATTCTTGGAGGGATGTTTATGAAGCGCTGGCAATCCCGACGATAAATAATTTCTCCGGCAGAAAGTAGGGCAGGAGGCGACGGCGCGGGCAGGGCGCTCCCGCAGTGCCACCTGCAGGGACCCGCGGCCCCGGGCAGCGCAGGGAAGGAGAAGGAGAAGGGACGACCCGCCTGCTCCGCCAAACCAAAGCGAGCTTCCCGGTGGGAGCTGTGAGGGAAACGGTTCACGTCCGTTTGAGACACAGCGTTTTGTTGTCGGGTTGTGGGGTTTTTTGGGTTTTTGGGTGTTTTTCTGTTTTTTGGGTTTTTTGTTTTTTTTTTTTTCTCAGTGAAATGAAAACCACAAAACTTTCGTTCTGGGTCAGCCCGAAGCGTCAGGTTGGATCCGAGATGAAACGCTCAGTTTTGATTTGGGGTTACTTAATGCCTGGTTTCCTCTTTCCGATTAGCTTCGGTGGCTTTCAGTGCGAGGAAGAAACACTTCGAACTGAAAAGCCAGAAAGTTTCTTTTAGAAAGCACCAAAGGGAAGAACTTCAGCCATTCTGAGATGAAGGTTTTCATTTTAGCTGTGCCCTGAAATGCAGCAGGTTGAGCTCTTCTTCTCCTTTAGGTTCCCCTCGCAGCAGCAGCCTTCCTGTCCCTCACCCTCTGTGCTTCAGTGACTGCCGTTCGCCCAGTTCACCTGCCTTTCAGTCAGATATCCTTAAAACCCTGTTTCTTGGTAAATGTATTATCTGTCAAGCCCCTAATCTCATTTCTTGAAGGAAGACACCACTCTTCTAGGGAGGAACTGAGTTACAAAGTGACATGTTGCAGATTACATTAAGAAATGCTTGGCGGTTCCCCTGAGACTCGGTCCTCAGCCCCACCTTCCTGCAGTCCCTCTCTCCTTAAGGGCTGCAAGCTGCTGGGTAATAAAGCATAGCTGTCCTGTCACCGTGCACAGGGATGTGGTGTTCTTACTGTGGGAGGAAATCAGATGATTTCTGTTTTCTCTTCAGACTGCTCTGATAAATGACACCCAGTGCACAGCAGAGACCACTGAACGTGGCCAAGCTCCAGGCAAGGTTAGGAATGGGAGAGGTCAAGGTGATGTTTTCAGACTTAGATTTAATGACCAGTTTTGAATTTCGTATGTGCTGGGGTTAGAGAAATCTCCATTAAGTGGTTTGGCCTGTGCACAGGAGGGACAGGCTAAGTGTGATGCAGAAGGTGTGAACCCCAAGAGGGCTCAGGTAAGTGGAAGCATGGAACCCTTGAATGTGCTGCTTCTGTGCACTGTGCCATTTTCAAAACTACTTAACAGGATACCAAAAGCCCACAGAAATGTGTCCTTGCAGGAGGAGAAGATCCTCCTGGGAGCAGACCCGGGTTGACCTTCTGGCAGGCTGCTGTGCACATCAGGGCTGTGGGGAGGCAGGCAGGCTGCTGCTGTCCTGCACGCTTCTGAAATGGCTTCTTGGCCATCTGCCACCCTGAAGTTTGTCAGTAACTTTTCGGCTGTCTCTGACTGCATTGCTGTCAGTGCTATGTGCAGCTCTCCCATCTGTAGAGGGGTTTTTGTACAAGTTAGTTTCTAAAGAAGAGCCACTGCAGTCAAGAATGGGTGGTCACGTCGTTCTGGTGAAACTGCTTAAACTTCAGAAGCAAAAGGGGAGTGGGCTTTGGGCAGAGGGAAAGCCCAGCTGTTCAAGGGAAGACCAAGCTCTTCTTGCAGAGAGAAACAGGGAAATGGTCTGAATTCCTCACTGGATTGCAGCAACAATTTGCTTCCAATTTCCTTTATGCAAATAGTAGCTGGGGGTTCCCAGAGGTCAGAGTGGGGCAGATCTGTAGTGAAGGTGAGTTGGCAGCCCCAGCTGCAGCCCTGTGCCCACTCGCTGGGTGCTGGAGGCTCCGACACTTGGGAGCGACAGCTTCCCAGCTCTGTGCAGAGCTGAGCTGCTGGCAGGGCATGCTGCTGTCCTGGGAGGGCTCTGAGCTTCCAGGTGCTGAGGTGGAGAGGGAAGGAAAAGAACCAGAAATGGAAAGAGATTAATTTGTGAAGGCTGTCTGCATTTATTTACATAAATTCTGCTCCTCATGCAGACGCGTATGGCACAGGCTGCAAAATCCCTGCTTCTGCTGTAGGCAGAGCAGAGGATAAATATATATGGATGAATAAACAAGGCAAGTAATCCAATCTCATTGCTAGTGTTCAGTTCCTGCACTGTTGCTCTAGGCAACCAGCTTGAGTGGGGATATTGTCTATAACCTTAAAAACTGATTATAGGCTACTTCACTGCCTCATAGTGTCTTAAAGAGGATTAGAAGAGAGTGTAAAGCTGGCTTAGGCACTATGTTAACAAAGCCTCAAAGGCATCTGCAGATTTCCTTGTTCATGAAGTGATTAACTTATTTAGTAACTGGAAAAAACGTGAACATTTGGGGAGCCAGGGTGGTCGTAATTAAGGGACGTAATTCCGCTGTCACGAGCCTGGCATGGGCTGAGGACTGTCTGCACATCCCCTGAGCACCCCTGGCCGTGGTGTGGGGCAGCTTGGCATGGGTGCAGGTTTTGTCCATCACTCTGCAGCCAGAGGGGAGGAGCGCCGTGTTGTCAGCAGAGTTGAGTCTTGTTGGTGCGTGTTGGAATTGTGCGCGTTGCGTGGGATGGCACCGGTGGAGCATTCAGAACTTTTGTGGGTGCACTGCAGGTATCTGTGTGTGCCGGAGGAACAGCGAGATGAGGGGAACTGACTCTTCTTACATTCCATGCAAGAAGATCTTCAAACTGAGAATGGTTTAAAGAAAGGGAATTGCATGCTTCATGTCGAATCAATATGGGAAGGTGCGTGAGGTCCGCTAATTGTCCGTGAGAATTGTGTTGGAGGATGGAGACTTGTTTGGATCTTGTAGGAGTGGAACAGCTGTTGTGTCTTCTGTCTCTCCACTTGTTTTCCGGTAATTGCTTCAAACCCAGGTAAAGGATGGGATTTTCAAAGTCACACAGCCTTGACCTGCTCACTTTGTCACCCAACTCAACACAAATTCAAGAAATTCAAGACAGTGAAAGGAAAGGCAGCATTATTGGTTTAAGGAAAACAATTAGAGACCTGCACGTGTTTCCCCACTTAGTTTTCTGCAGGAAAACAAGTGCTTTCAAATGCTGTTCTGGTGTTAACAGCTCTTGTAAATCTGTCATTGTAGCCATGTGCCTTTCATTCAGCATCTGCGGAAGACACAGAAGTAGCATCTTATGGATGAAGAATCTCCTATTTTAACCTTTACAAATGTCAACTGTTCTAAACTTACACACAGTACTTAGCATCAGGGCTAACTCACCAATTATTAACAGCTTCTCCTGCTACATTTGAAAATAGATTCTCAGTAAGTGCTGGCCGGAAAACAGCTTAAGTACTTTGGTAGTTGTTCCAGTCCAGTCTGGTTTCTTCCCCTTCTCTCCTTTTTCTTGAACCACTGTGCATTAACAGTTTTCCCATAATGATATCATTTTATCTGTTCTCCAGCAGACCAGAAATACCTAATGGGTTTATTGGCTCCCAGGGTATGGTGTGAATTCATCTGGATTAGTTGAATCTCATCTTAGAAACCCTCTGGTAGACAAGGTGTTGGATCTTGATTCATGGGACTTGCATTTAAGCACAACAGAATCTGACCTGCTCCTTTCATGTGGGTAGTGCCAGAAAGCCACCAGTATTTTGCTGTGGTCTAAGAGGGGACTGGGCCAAGAGAGACTTATAATGCAAGATATTGCAAGATCCACTTCTTTAGGTCATAACCCTTTAGTTAATTTGCTTATTATAGTGGGGAATTACAGTGGCTGGCTTAAAGAGCTTTGTGCTTTTGCTGTCTGTGCCTGATACTTGCAGAAAATCAAGAAGGAAGAATATTTTTTGCTATATTAGTGAAGGGAAACTGGCGGGAGGTTCCAGTAGCAGAATGCAGAGAAGTGATGCAAAACACTTCATGCTCCTCAGATTGACCTGCATCCAAGAAATCCACAGCAATATCATTTCGCACACACCTAATGGCATGTGGCTCCTGCCAGGACTCAGGGCTGAGCCACACCATGGTCTGTTGCATGCAGATGTCCCTCCTGCTGCAGAGCAAAGAAACGGTAGCCTTCGCGTGTTTCGTTATCGGAATCCTGGAATAACACTTCAGGCTGGTTCAAAGCCACGCTTGTAATGAGTGAGCCATCTTTTCCTCACTTTCTAAACTGTGAGCTCCTCAGGACACTGAGGGACGAGGAAGGGAGATGCTTTACCTTCAAGCCTCAGGGCTGGCCAGCAAGCCCAGAGCAGGAGGAGGCAGGTGAGCGTGCTGCTGCGGCAGGGAGGGGACTGTGCTCTTCCCTTCTTTACCAGGTTTCCTTCCTCTGCATTGTGCAGTCTTTATCTGTCAGCAGTTGAGAACAAGTTTTTTTTAGGGCGTAGATTTCTCCCTGTGTTTATGTGTAGCTGTGTCACAATGAGGATCTCTTGGTACTGCCCAAATTCCCACTATAACATCACCAAATTATACTTCAATAAATTACACGTCATGGATATTAAATGCTCAGTTCAGTTTCAGTGCAAAATAAAAAGCTGCAATGATGGTAACTTAAACTGGCAATAAAATAGCCAGCATTACGCTTGTAAATACTTAATTTGCAAATGGTTAGAGAATTAGGCACCTGCTATAAATCCTTATCGTGGGCTCTGCACCCCGTTGGTAATCGGTGAGCTATATCTCACTTCATTATGCATGAATGTGTAATTTTCCAAAAGCATAAATGTGGCCTCCAAGGGCACACACATTAATAGCATTCGAATGAACCAATTTGTTTCCTACCCAACGTGTTTATCTTCCAGCTCTTCGCTCTGAGTGCCAGTGGAAAGGTTAATGGCTCACAGTTCCCTGTCAAATGATGCACTGATTTAACCTCCATGGTGTCTGGATCTTTCATTGTCTTTGGCCTTTAGCATGCTGAAAGTTAACAGCTGCATGCTAGCTCAAGTGTGAGAGGGTCTTCTTTAAATTATTGCACATGTCCGGGATTAAATGGGATCCTGTTTCCCTCTTGCCCGTTGTGGCCCTGATTCATTGGGTACACGATGCTGTGGGAGTGCTTGTGCTTGCTTCAGCAAAGTCTTTATGCCATTAGAAACACACAAATAGCCACTAGAGCAGCTGGGTCTGTTCCCCTGCCAGAAGACGAGCAACTCTCAGTCAAATCCCCTACAGCATTCCCAAAGTCAATGGGAATGCAGTCTGGATGGCTGGGTAGCCTAATGGTGGGGCAGAACTGCTGGGGAGGGCAGGGTGCTCGTGGTGCTACCACGACCAACGTGCAGCAGATCCAGTTCAAGTTGTGCTACGGCTTGCAGAGTCGTGTTGTTAACCAGGCTCAGTTTGGGCAAACTGGTAGCAAACCTTGCTTTTAAAAAGCAGATGGTAAGCACAGATGAGCTTAAGTACACCTGCACGTGTGGCATTTTCAAGGGAACTCAAGTGAATGAGGAGCAGAATCGCGCTGAATGACAGTGCACCTCCTTAGGCACCCAAATTTGAAAACTGCTGCCTGATTAGATATGCTCCAATTATTGCTATTATTTGCTGCTTAACAGCTGTCACTGAAGGCTCAGGGCAGCTTTGTGCTGACTGCCACCAATACACAAAGCAAGAAAAGAAATAACCTGAAGGCACTTCAAATCTCTGCTTGAGACAATGAGTAACTGCAGCAGGCTGGGAAGCAGGAGCGGATGGAAGTAGACCTCTGAAACATTTGTTCAAGTCTCAGAAGAATTTGGTGTTGCCCAAGTTTGCACTCAGAGCTATCACAGCAAATAAGTGGCATGAAGTTGGCAGCAGTGGCTGTCTCAGAGAGGAAGGAATATTTATTTCTAAGCTTGTGTAATAATTACCATGGTGAGCTCAATGAGTTTTAAAGGAAACAATTAGGCCACAATTACAGAAGGGGGAAGAAAAGCCAGAACCCAACAAAGCCAGCTCCCTCTTCCTCCCCTAACCTTTTCTCACTTTCTTTCCCCACTGTCCCCTCACTGTGTTAATCTTGAATTTGAATGAAAACTTAAGTGTGTCTAAATGTAGCCTTGCCCCTGCAGAGGGGGTGGACATGTCATCAGGGATCTGTCAGAGTCTATAAGGTTTCCTCTGCAGCCCCAAGCTGTGCCTCAAGATCTAACATTTCTGTCTGAATTATCAGCTAATGCTCTGACAAATTGACTGTGATTTTCTTTTTTTCTCCCTGAGTGGATGTGCCTGGTCTGCAGATTAGGTAAACACTGCCTGGCCCTGGTGTGCAGCCGTGGCTGATGACTTCCAGCCCAACATCTCTGCCGAGCTGCGAGCAGAGGGGTCGGGGCACTGCTGGGCTGGCACTGGGGCCCAGCGCAGCTACGGCTGTGAGCAGATGTGCAGGAGATGCAGCAAGAAGGGCTGGAGGTGGAAGCTGAGGCTGTGACAGAGCAGCAGGGCTGCAGGTGGGGCTGGGGGAGCTAAGCTGGATGGGAACAGCAGCTGTTTTGCTAAGCGGGGAGAGGGTTCTCATTTTTTTTCTTGTAGAAAGAAGTGGCTATTCGTGGCTTGGTCCCTTCTGTCAGACATCTAAACATGGCACAAAACTGCCGAGTGGTTTGGGACTGGTAAGATTAGCCATCTCCTGCACCGGCCTGTGTGGATTTCTCTCATTTCTCTGGCCTTTGCTGGATTCCTCTGTCTATGTGCACATCCTGGTATCTGGCTCAGCCTTCCTAGCTGCTCTGCGAGTGGTTTCTGTGCGTTTTATATTCCACCTGCATGCGCGGGCTTTGCCCTGCCCTTCCCCTTGCAGGTTACTCATTGACACTGTCATGTTGCTGGCTGCGCTCTGAAATATTTGGGAATTCACTGCACTCTTCCTTTAAGTGAGAGCAGTGGTGTTTCAGACTCACTTCAGTTTGATAGGATGCAGGTACCGACCTCCCTTAGGGTCACTGTGCAGATTCCAGCCTTTTACAGCACGGTGGAGTAGCAGAGGCGATTTGGGATCATGGCATGTCACAGTGCCTTCCCTGGAGGGGAGTCTGAAGGAAAATAAAACCCCTGGGAAGATGGGAGCTGTGGGACCCCAGACACGCACCATAAGGACAGCAAAGTGCTTGACGGATGGGCAGGGACTCCAACCACAAGCGCTCATGTATGGTTCTGGAAACCCAAGTGGCCAATGGCAGAGAGATTTCTGATCTTTCTCAGGCACTGCTACAAACATGCACAGCAGCCAGTAACAGAAATGCAGCCCTGAGTTCCTTCTGAGCAGTCTCAGGCAAGGCGTGCTCCTTCGTTGTGTGCACCACAGAGATTTAAGGGGGGAAGAATGGAAAAGGAAGGAGAGAGAAACTACTTAATGTAATTGTTAGTTATAAGTAATTAAAACAATGATTATTGTTGTAAATATTTGTAAATTGATATGCAATATACATAAATAAAAATTATTAAAGTAGAAATTAAGAGCAGAAATTACCATGTCTTATTAAAAAGTAGTTTTTCATCTGAAATTCCTCATGGGCTCTGTGTTATACTCGAGCCACCCAGCAGTAAATCCCTTTTGTCTCCATGTAGCGCTATGTGCATAGAGGGCACGTGGATAAAATCTTTAATGTCTTGGAAGATATATTGCATTTTTGGTAGGCTGGAGGCTCAGTAGTTATTAGATCCAGCAAAGACCACCTGAATGAATGGAGGGAAATGAATGGGTCATTCATTTCAAGAACCCCCATGTGTGGCTAAGATCTGACTATGTGCGGGGTAGTGCATGGCTTGGGCTTGAGACTTCTACCTGCATAGGGCAGCTGGGTCCCCTTGAAGCCCATCTGGGGAACCTCATCCCGAGCTCATTTTGATTGAGTGGTGCAGTGGATGAAAACGCTGCTCGGCTGAGGGTTGGGGCAGTGAGTGGCTGCCTGTGTGCTGCTGAGCAGTGCTCTTCTTGGTCCTGGCTTTGGTGCAACGCGTAGGTAGAAAAGCAATAAAGAATTTGTCAAGTGCAATACATTAAGGCTATTTCTCTTGCCATTAAAGTTTCATGCAGAAGTTTCACAGACAGGTCCCGGTCCTATTTATAGGTATCCTTCTTGCTTTCAAGAATATTATTAAACTGGTTTGTTATAGAAAGCTGCTCTGAAAATGAGCCAACCTGGTAAATAAAACATGCTTGCCTTTACCAGCATGCTTTTCTCCACAGAACAATATACCGAGGAATATTTTTGCCATATGTTTTTGTCAGCGCATTATTGCACATGCCTGTTTAAGCAGTAAAGCAGTTTGAGTGCATCCTGCAGCACTACCCTATTGATTGGAGGTGGGAATCCCAGAAGCTGCGAGCACAAAGCGCTGAGTAAATCCTGACCCCAGGGGCTGGGAGGGCCCACGGAGGAGAGGGGAGGTCATTCCTCGTGTGCTGCTTGGATGCTTGGGGTCTGTGCCTTAGGGCTTATGGTTTGCCTTTGAGACGATGGAGGATACTGTAGGATTCAACCGGAAAAAGAAAAAATGCTTTAAATGCTTGTTAATTATTTTGTTAATCAGGGTTTTCTGCTGCACGTTATTAACAATGCAAATTAAAGCAGGAGTCTGTGGTGCCCAGAAAACATCTGCTCACCAGAAATGAGGCACTAAACAAAATGCCCCATGTGCTGTGCTCCCTTTGCTGTGCCTGCAGCAGTGCATGCAGGGCAGGTTGTGTTGTGCCCTGCACAGCCCCACTCACTGCTGTCATTTTTAGTGCATCTGCCTTTATAGTTACATATTTTAACCTGGAACTTCTTTGGTTGTTTTTTTTTTTTCTTTTCTGTTTGCAGGCCATTCTGGAAAGCAGCATCTTCACCTGAAAAAGAGCACACACAGGCTGCTGAGGAAGCCCTCCATCTGCTGCTGGCTCCTGCTGGCTGAGGTACTTTGCCTTTTATCCAATGCAGTGCTCTTAACCTCTGCGCTGAGCTCCACTTGCAGCCTATGTTTGTGTACCTGAGTTGCTTCTCCCAACGTCTGCTTTGCTTTTCTTTTTTTTGCTATGAGCATTTAGGTTTTGAAACTGAATCAGCTGTGCCCTCAAACCGCCTCTTTGCCCTTCAAAGCCCTGCAGCTCTGCTGCCTGGGGTGGGGCAGCTCAGGGCACGGCCTTTGCCAGCTGATGTGAAATGTGTTAAAGGTGTCACTGTGATGGACTGTTAGAGAAGCTGGGGCCAGCTCTCCTCCGTGTTAGTGCAATTAGTTTAAGGTCTCTTTTGTTTGCAAATGAAACGAGCCCATAACCATGCATGTTTAAGCTCCTCATCAGACATACTGTGCACCTGGTTAAGGTTTTGCTGAGATACAATCAGGGCAGTTGTGGGGAGCACCTCGTTGCTCTTTCCAGTAACCCTGTGCTGGGAATCCCCCTAACTGTGAGTACTTGTGACCTTAACTCTCTTCTTCTGATATTTTTTTTCCCCAGAAATATGCATGTAAATGTACCTTTAGGCAACTCCTCAGCCTGTAGTAGGCAGTCTTTTATCAACTCATACAACTCTTTACACCAGAGAAGCATTTTTGGATACTTTTGAAGTAAGGAACCAGGAAGAGATGTGGAGGTTTTTCTATTTTCGTAATGCGTGTTTAGTAGCTCTCTCCAAGATGTTTGAGAACCAAATGCTTTCTCTGTTTGCTCATTAAGCTCTTCTCCTGTCTGATGAAGCGTAGGTATCCCACTGCTCCTTCTGCTCACCAGATTCTGGAAGCCTGATGGGGTGTGTTGGCTCTGCAGTTCCAGGAAGGGAACCCACTGCAGTAGATAACATCTTATCTTCCAACAGAGAGCATAAGCAGAGTTACTGCAGGGCCTGCTGCAACGTGGGCTGTTGCACAGTGTTGGTGCTTTGTTTTCCCCACTGGTCAGTGAGTGCTTTAACTAGCTGTACTCTCCAAACTGTTTTAAGTTAGGAGCTTTATTTTGAAATTAATATGTCTCAGTTCATACCCAAGAAATGTGGACGTTTAATGACATTTTTACGTTCAGGGCTCTCATACAAGAAATTTCCCAACATTGCAAGTGCTCTGCAAGCAGAGAGGACCGTCCTTTACTAAGAACAGTGGACTGAAACCACCCACCTGCTGGAGATTAGCTCGTGTACTCCTCTGTGTGAACTCAGCCTGGGTTAATCGCATTTGAGCTCAGCTGGAGAAATAGCCATGAATTACATTGCCAGCTAACTGCACAGGGCTACACCTATTTTTCAAAGGCAAAGGAGAAAGCTGCTCTGAGTGACTCAGTTACAAGTCAGGCAAGTTATTTTCAGCGCTGCCTCGTAGAGAACAAAGATAAGAACTAGAGAAAATGAAATCAACGGGGAAGGGAAGGCAATCTCACGTTAGCTGAAGGTTTGCCCACGTTGCTATGTTTCAGCGTCAGGTATGTCTGCTTATGTTAACTGAATAGCATGCAGTGCACCTTTCAAGGTAACCCCAGAGCTGGAGAAGAAGCAAGCTGGCAGGGAGGGGGGAGGGTGATGTTCAGATCCCTGCCCTGGGTGCTCACTGCTGCCTTCCTGGGGCCGGGGAAGTGACTGTGCTCCTTCGCAGAGCTTTAGTGAATTGATTTTTCTGAGTAGAAACGTCATTTTCTCATTGGAAAAAAAAAAAAAAAAAAAAGTATGTGATGAGTTCCAGTTTGGCAGTGGGGAGGCCCAAATGGAGTAACAATCTGGCTCACCTGGAAGCATTTCTGGATTTATAACCTTTTACGGCCCCCTGTGCTGGAAGGGGCAAAGCAAGGATAAAGGGCGACTTGTTGTGCTCTGAAGCAGCTCCGTTTCTGTGCTGAGCGCACGGCTCTGTGCGGATGGAGCGAAGTTACAGCCATTAGGGTTATGGAAAGAGATACAACAGTCTCTAATCTAAATCAGATCGTGAAAGATCAATCAGTGATTGTCCCTATCATCAGCGGTAACTTCATCTCACTGAGTTCTTTGATGCCAGAGAAAAGTCTGAGATAAGAACCAGAGATGTGAATTCAAATGGGGAATCAAGAAGGCATTTCTTCCGCTTGATTTTTCCTCTCAATCTGAGCTATAGTGTGTGTTTATTAACAACTTGTTTCTGACTTCCTTGGTAGAAATTCACGATTCCCATTGTCTGCGTGTGCTGTCTGTGCTTCGTGCTAGAAATTACTTTGTACAGTTTACCGATCGGGCGTTTTTAGCTGCGAAGATTGAAACAGAAGCAAACAAACAGCTGTATTTCAATCTGACTGCCCACTGAAAAACGTTCCTTGCTGCTCTGCCCTGAGCAAATGCTGCAGTGCCAGCCCCAGGTTTGCTCTGTTCGGAGCTGTGCAGCTCAGCACCCATCGCCGAGCTCAGCAGTGCCGTCCCAGTCCTTGGGGGGCCCTACAGGAGGAAAAGCAAATGTATAACCACACACAGCAAAGTTACTGAGTGCCTCTGCTGTTGTTTATACGTTTAGATGCTATGATTAAATTACATACATAATGCATAGTGTTTGTAATACATTATTAATAATAATAATACCGTCTTGTATTATTCGGCTGGAAGAGGCCTGCTCCGAGTGATGGTTCATTGGTCTATTCACACACAATTTTCATACATCTCTAAAGATTACCATTTTAACAGCTTTCTGTATGGATACTGCCAGGCAGTTACATTTAACAGTGCATAAATCTAATTCCCTCTGCACTCAATTTTCTCAGGCAGCAGAATCAATTTGAATCTGTCAGGATTTTATTCTAAAGTCTATTAATGACTCCTGCCTTTTTCTGTATTTTTTCCCCTCTCTCTCTGTCTCTCTCTTAACAATCTCACTCTTTCATGAATTCATTCTGCTGCAGAAAGAGATGCCCCACTGATACAAACACTCTTTTATCTCTTTACAACGGAAACCTAATTAGGTGTGAAGGAGACACAAGGAAGGTCACAATTAGCCCTCCAGCAATAAAGGTTAACGGTTGTGAAATCCTATAATAATACTGTTGAACTTTGTTATTATCAATAATGATGGCCTTTGACAAGGTCGAGCTCATTACTCTTTGCCCACACCTCCCCTTGCCCTGCATCCCCACACGTGGTGCTCCCAGCGCGTCTCCTCCTGCGCTTCCATCTGCTGGGCAGGTTTTGCCTTGGGCTGGTGGAGCAGGATTGCTCACCATGCCTTTTAATTACTGGTTAAAAAAAAATAGCACGTGGGTTTTCTTTCCCCTGCTTGAGTGAAACGATTCTGCTCAATTAAGAATTTAAATGGAGGTGGTAGCAAGAAAGTAATAGGCGATGCATCCTGGTAATACAGCATTTCAGAGTGGAATGGAAACAATTATGTGCCTTGCCATTGCAAGCCGATGGATCTCTGACACCTGCAGAAGGCTTCTGGGGAGTAACGCCACAGTGGGTGTCATTTGTTGTATCTGTATCTGCTCTTACATCTCTGGAATGAGATGGATTGCAAACTAAACATTTCAAATGACTCTTTATGGCATTTTAATGCTGGTTTCATGCCTGTTGAGGAGTGCTGTGGAACAACTTGAATCCGTCAGACGTTAACTTCCCTGCTGCTTTTCTGTAGGTCTCCTGAAGGAGCAGGGCCGTGCCTGTGACTGAGGAACCTGTGTCTTAGTTCTTGTGTTTCCTTGTATGCTGGCAGTGTAGTTTCACAGCTGTCGATACCAGATTTGTGCCCTGGTCATCTTGTTCTGGCCAAATGTGGGCATGTGATTTCCAGTTCAAGAAGCGGGGCCACGAGGCAGGGAATCAATGCCAACTTGGCACTTTCTTGCAGTGTCAGTTTGGGCAATCCCTGATGTGCAGGAAAGTGCCTCTGCACAAAGCACACATAGAGGGAGAAGTGCGTTGGGCCCTCTGACAGCAGCTTGTCTGGCATGAGGAACTTGGAATGCCAAAGCTGGAATGTGCTGCTCCTTCTGTATGTTTGCTTGGCTTTCTGGCTGTGCATCGGGTCAAGGATGTCATTTAACCTTTATTTCCCACCTTAGCTGGAATCTGGACAAACAGTGGTGCGTACTTTGGGGGAGTCCTGTCCTCGGCTGCATCCAGAGTGTGGAGGGAGAGGGGGGAGAATTCAGACCTTACGTGGGCTGAGGTGTGCGTGGAAGTTGCCCCTCTCCTTCCCTGTCCCTGAGGGAGCTGTGGATGACCACACTTCTCATTCAGACCTCTCAGGAGAATACGTAATAGTGCTTAACCAGTGTCAAGCCTCTATTACAGAAGTTGAAGCCACAAAATGTGAATTAAAGGTAGAGGAGCAGAAATACCAAGAACTTGGTGTACATCTGTGTGTAAAAAGCTGCAGATAGAGATGTTCAGTTGTCACTTCTATCACTCCTCAGGGCAGATTTTTGTCTGCTCAAGTGAAACAGCGTTATATGACAGTAGGATACAATGGCAGCAGTTGCTGCCTCCTGCTAAGTCTGCAGATAATGCTGCACTTGGACCTTGACTGGCATTAAGCCATATCCCATTTAGTATTTCAAAATATTTGTGATATAGGCTGTCTGACCAGCTTCTGGAAAAATACGAATAAAACAGGATGTTCTTGGGATTATTTATGCCTTTTAGAGAGGACTGGGTGTGTGAAAAGGCAGCTGTACAGCATCAGGAGCTTGTGTGAGTGCACATGCGTGTCCAGAAACAAACCCACTCCTGTGCTGCCTGCAAACAGCAGGGTTAGTGCAGTGCTTGGCAAGAAAACCCTGCTGCAAGTGGTTCTTAATTCATAGCTCAAGGCTGAAGTTCAAATCGCTTTGTCGGAGAGCAGACATGGATCACTGGGCACTGTAAGGATGTTCCTCCTGTCCCCTTGCTTCATTGACTCCCTGCTTCCGTGTGCCCCCTGCACTGAGAATGCAGCTGCTGGTGATGTTGGTGTCGGTCTGCAGCGGTTGGGTCTGGCTTTTAGGTCTGTACAATTGGATGGGAATATCTCAATGTGCAGAAAGTGAGGAGAAAGTAATAGGAGACAGAGGCCAACAACTGTCCTATTATTAAAAATGTAAGAAGGAATAAATAGTTTACCAGGAAAATAAAAGTGTACAATTCAGCGCGCTGTCTGAAATCATGTTAGCCAAGTGGCTTGCATTTTGTTAGCACATCTTATGAAAGGTTGCTGAGGGGATCCCTGCTACTTCTAACATCCAGTTCTGAGAATGGCAGAATATGGCATCCTGGGTGTAGAGGGTAAAGCCATCTTACAATGGGCATTAAGTGATGAGAATCCCCGCCATATTGCTGGTCAGAGATCCCAGCTGGGAGCATCTCCTGCAGGACAGCACTCACCTGGCGCCTCTCCCTCTGCCATAGTATGCAATATGCAAAAGCTTAGAGAAAGGCCTTGTTACAGTAGAGAAAAGTGAACTTCATCCATTAAACGATCCAGCTGTATGAGGAAAATGAAGCCATTCAGGCTCCCAGTTGTCCTCACAGCGGTCACACAGCATTTGTCTGGCTAATGTTTCAGTATGGCCATTCCCATCCAGTTGGTAGGCACTTTTATTTGTATAATGCAACACGTTGGTTGTTTTTTTTTTTTTTTTAATAAAGCCATGGATGTGTCCTTGTACTTCAGTGAGAAGGTTATCAAATGATTGACATTAAATGCCAATTTTATCAAAATATTGATTGAAAAAGTTCTTATGTTCCCATTGTTTCGTAGAGATATATCTAATCTCAGCCTTATCCAGGCAGAGCAATATATTGCTTGCCAGACTAGAAAATGATATATTAGCCATCTGGGCAATGGGCCCAACCCTGGGCAAGATTAGTGCTTCAATTAGCTGTTGATAGCTTTCCATTAGAATTCTGGTTTCAAAGAGCACTAAACAAGAATGTTGTGCTTTGATTTTCAGATTTAATTACTTCCATCAGGGCTATAAATGAACTCATTAGTCTTAGTGGCTCTAAAACCTAGAGACAATAGAACGTTATTGCTATTGTTCTTATGGTTTGTGCAAACATTACTTTCAAAATGCCATTAGCAATGGCTATCAGCCTTTCCTCTCCTAATGCAGCCAGCTGCTGACCCTGCGCTGCAGCTCTGGGCTGAATGCGAGCGTGGCTGCGTGGCTGTGCCATGCTGTGGGATGCAGTGCCTGCTGGCACACAGCAGCTGCTGCTGAGGGGGTCGATGCAGGCAGGGAAAGTAACTGAGGATAGGATTAAACCTACACACTGCAAGTGCTCTGCTTCTGTTCAAAGCGCGTGTGCTTTCTTTTTCGTTTTTCCTCTCTGTTTCCTCTTTTTGTTTGTTTGTTTTAATGTTTGCCAGAGCTTCTGAGGCTTCTTGAGGCTTTGTGGGTTTTTTAGCCCGCTGCGTTATTGTTCCATGGGTCTTCTTCACCTAATGTTGCAAAAGGATGTTTGAATTTATTTCATTTTACTTTATAATCTTTGCCTATTCTCCTTGACCCCAGTAGGTGTTGTGGTGTCCCACAAGCAGTAAATTCTCCTTGGAATGTGATCCCTGCCCCATTCCTCCTAAAACAGAAGAAAACGGAGAGATGCTGACAGCCATTGCACACCCACAGGACTTTGCAGGGACCCCCAGCAAGGAAACCTTTTGAACTGCCGCTGAGATCACAGATTTGGGCAGCACCAGAGGGCCCAAAGCTCTTTCCAAACTAAATAGTGTCATAATTCTGGGAAAGATGAACAAGCCCCATAGCAGGGAAGGGTTGAGGCAGCGCTGCTCCCACAGAATTAACGATCAGCCCTGTCCTGGGACTGCTATTTCTAGGAATGACCAAAACTTGCCATTAGATGAGCTATGTATCATGCTTAAGACCTTAAACCTTGCAGAGCTTTCTTTTATCCAAGGTGTATTTTCCTTGGTAAAAATCCCTCCATTTATCTGTTTTTTTTTTCTCTCTTCTGCCAAGGAAGGATGTCATGTGTAAGTAACGGATATGATGCTCTGTGCTGCTGCCATTCATTAAATTAAAGCTGTAATCACTACAGTATGTCTTGACCATAATATTAATATGGCTAAGGCATTAAATGCTGTCATGTTCAAAGCCTGACACCTGTTTTGTATTAACATCTGGATAGTTATTTCATTTTTCATTCTGATAGAATATTCTTTGATGAAATCCATAACTCAGTTGTAATTTTCAGTTCCTAACCCTTCATAAATCCCAGAATATGATTCAAAAAGCCTACCCGTAGATCTTATCTAAGTTTCTCCTAAATTCTGGCAGACTGTTGTGATAACGTTGGGAGCACAGGAAAGCAAATACAAAGGCTGAATCCTTTGGTACTGGCCAGATCAGGATTTCATCTGTGACTTTGGCATGCAAGTCCCCTGCTGCTCAGAGCAAGGTGACTCCATCCTTTGCAGGTATGCTGGTCACGCACCTCTGTCCCCTTAAATCCATCCTTTTTTACTCTGCCCTTTTGCTGGGAGGCTTCAGCATGAATTGCAGCTTTCATAGAATCACAAGGTTGGAAAGGACCTACAAGATCATCTTAGTCCAACCATCCTCCCATTACCGTGGCAACCACAATCTACTAAACCATAACTAAACCATATCATAGGCTTGGAGGTGAAATGAATGGAAGTGGAAAGCTTGTGGAGCAAATGGGGGTGGCTGCTGCTTCAGTCTGTGTGTGCTGGGAAAGAATGTGAGCCAGCCCAGCCAGAAGGGAAGAGAACATCCCTGCCTCTTCTGATGCAGCACAAACCCCGCCGTGCAGTCACTGGGGATCTCAATGTATTCCTGGGTGATTCTTTTTTTTTTCTAAGCACTTTCCATGCCTGTCTCAGTAGTTCTGGAGCCATTCCCAAGTGTTTAAAAATAGCATGATGTCTCTCACTCCTTCCCTCTCTCCCTCTCTTCTTGCATTTCCCATCTGTAAGGGAATGGTCTGACAGATGTGTTTGTGTTCCCAGTTCTGTTATGCTGAGGAGATGGGAAGAATTGGACTGGGCAGCCTTCCTTTGTGGTCACTGTTTTGTCTAGCAAGCTTGCTGTTCTCCAGGGTCAGCTCCTATAAAAGCGAAACTACTTCTATTTTTAACTATACGGACTACAGAAAGTAGGGCAGATTATATACAGTTGTCAGAGTTTGTGCCAGTAGAAAAAAGCAAGATCACTCTGTTAGCTTCTGTCAAATATTTCCGACGTGGTCCTGTTCTGCCTCTCTTCTCCTGGTGTGCAGAGCCCGGCTGTGCTCCTGCAGGCAGACCTGAGAGGCTCCCACCCTGCAGGCATACCCTGGGTGATGTGTGCAATGCAGAGTGGAGATCTGCTGCAAGTGAGACCAGCAGGGACTTGGCATTCTTATCAACCCTAACCTGATGACTTCTTGCCACTGGTTGGTGCTCACAGCGGGTCACATCTGGTGTATGCCAGGCAGAGGGGAGGTGCTGTGCTACAAAGATATGATGTGATCCTGCTGAAGGTGGGTGAGGACCACGAAGATCAAGCAAACAGCTAAGAGCTTAGGCTGCCTTAACTTTACCTATAGCAACAGGATGGGCTTCTCTCCCATCACGCTGCACAGCCTGACTGCTTATTATGGCCTTGGAAGATGGTTGCATGTTTAGCTGAGTGAATGAATGAAATGAGCTCCTCTGTAAAACTCATCAAATACTCACCTGCAGAGCACCAGCCCTAGGTTTGGGTGGTGTTATCTTCAGAATTCAAAAATAAATTAGAAAGCACCCAAAGTCTAGTGGGTTGTCACGTTTGATATACAGATAGTCCAAACACTGCTCGCAAATCATGTGGGACTGAGAAATAAGTGACAGATGTTGGAAATGGGAGACTTTCTGCGGCAGTCTGTTGCCTGCAACCACTCTGCTGCTGCTCCTGAGAGCACGACGGTACCTCAGCTCCTCCTGGTGCTGCGGCTCTGGGACAGCTCTGGTGAAATCACTCAAGAGCTCCTGTTTCGTAACGGCAATACAGCAGTGGTTTATTTGAAGGCTGAGCCAGCTTTGTATCAAAGCCAAATATGTCTGGCTTGGCACCATGAGCTAACGCTGGAGCCAAGCAGCTGGAGCAGACTGTGCGTGTGTTTAAAAGAACAAAACCAGAGAGACTCTTAAGTTATCTCCTGTTTGAGGTCAATCAGAGTGCCAGAAAGCAGTGCCAGGTTTTGCATCAGGCTTTCTCTGGCATTATACCTGCACACTTACAGAGCCAAGCCCCAGGCTAAGGCTCAGTTCTCCTCTGCTTTCTCACCTCTTCTTCGGGCTTTCTTCCTGCAGTTTAATTGTAAGGGTTAAATCCCTGTAGAGCATCTTGCCCCTTCTGTCACCTCTGTTCTCTTTGGGTCCAGGTCGAGCTCTTTGAGTGCACACCTTCGCAAGGGAAGCTCTCTAAGATTTTTTTGCACAGACTTGCCTTAAAGCTGTGCCTATCTGAAGGCTGAGGAGGTGACTTCTGCTGCACAGAGGTGCACCAATGTGTCTTTGGCCTCACGTTTTCAGTCATATTCTGGTGAGCCAAGGGTCTGCTGCTGGTCTGTTGGCTCCACTGAATGTTGGCTTATGGGACAAAGACCAGCAATTAAGGCTGTGGCTGTGCTAGATGAATGCGATTGAGCTCATGGCCGTCAGTTGCTGGCTGTCTTCTGCATCCAGCATGTGGAGAAATGTCCTGTATTGGCAATTAGGCACTTCAAGAGCAGAGAGGGCTCTGGTGTGAATGCTCACAGGTGGAACAGTTTGCTGCAGATATCTGGTCAAGCACTTAAATTTGAGTGCCTCTGGAAAGGTTAGGTTTCATTCGGTGTGTGATTCATCACTAACTAACCTCCTTTTCCTGGAACTAGAATGTGTTGAGACAGTGGATAAAAGGAATCCTTTTTTTTTTTTTTTTTCTTGAATCCCAGAAACGCTTCAGGTGTATTTGATTGAACCATGGGTGGAGAATGAGAAGGAATCGTGGTGGTTCACAAGATGTTACAAAACCCAGGCACACTTTTTCTTGTCTAATTAACAACGTAGCCCATGATATTAAATTCACGTGTGCTTATAGCACGCCGCAAATGAGAAATCTGGAAACTCATTTTCAGAGCACTTTCCATTATGGAAGTAGCAGGAGATGTACCGTAGCTTCTCAGTAAATTGGTTGGTAAATTGTTTTCTCTCTCAGCTTTACTACTATAAGAAAAACATGTTGGCTTTAGGTCTCCCTTTCTGGGGGGGCTTTTCTTTCTTGCTTCTGCTCCTGCCTATTAGCTTGAATGAAGGATGTAACCCAGACAAACGTTTTGTTCTGCAAATAGCAGCATGAATACAGAGTAAAACTTATTTGCTGGAGTAGATTTGGGGGAGATATTGGTGGCGGGGTGAGTTGCCCCATCCAGTGGTCATTCATAATATCTTGATTCAGCACGTGTGACTGATGGACCTGCTCTTCATTTTGTGCTAAATGTCTTGTGGAAATGTTCAGCTGGCAGCTCATTTCTTGAATTCAGAAGGGAATTTCGCTGCAACCCAGCTGAAGGTAATTACCTCTCACCTGTTTCTGTACTCTCTGAACTGCCTGTGAGATTCACAGCCCTTGAAATGAGAAATCTGAGACCTTTGCATAACATATTTGTTCAAAATTCCGTATAAAAAATGTCGGAGTGGGATTGAACTGGAGTGAGGGTGGGTTGGTTTCAGCGGCACTGCATTAATTTTGCATCAGCTGAAGTCTTCATTCTGCACTGCTGATGCCCACCTCCATCACAGACAGACACTGGATGATGGTAGGGACCAACCTAGGGCTCTTGGCTGTTTCTACAAAGATGGTATGCAGGCAGGGAGGCGGGACAGTGGTAGCTGAAGGCTTGATTTCTGTGCGAGAGAGAGATGAGGTGGCACAACTCCTGCCTCTCAAAGGTTTCCTCCCCTTTCCCATTAAGGCAGCATGTGGTTGGGGAAGACCTGAGCTGTGCTTAATGCACATGGAGGCATCGGCAATGCAGGTCCAGCTGCAAAGAGCCAGAAGCGGGGCAGGCTGACACAAACACAACCCAGGTTGCTAAGTGAAAGCAGAGGGCTGCTGGGAAAGGAGCAAATTGTTGCCAACAAGGACAGCCCATCTGAACTGAGTTCTATTTAGTAGAGTTGGGATGTGGGTCTCCTGCGAGTGCCTCGTGAGAACGCGTAGAAGCTCGTGGGGAGCAGGGAAGCCTTTTCTTCAGACCCTGTGGGCAGGGATCCTGGAACGACTCCTTACTTGGGCAGAGCTGGACGCCAGCAACAAGCTGCAGGAGCGAAGCTTTTGTTTCATGAATTACTGCGGGGTCCGTGAGGAGCAGTTGCTATGCAGCGTGAACTGCAGGCATTCATCTTCCCAGAAACGCATTGAATAATGCAGAGCAGAGCTGCTGGGCTTCAGCCTGCGCTGTGCATGTGTGCACCCTTGTATCCCAGTGAGGAAGCTCGGGGTATTTTTTCAATCACACCATTAGATCCATCAGAGAGGTTGGGCGGGTGGCTGAGCCCACCGCTCCCATTGGGTTTGGAAGCACATTTCACATTGCTGCCTTGCAAGACAGATGGAAATGTCACCAGCCGTGCCTGTGGTACTTAGCAGCAGAAACACCCTGTCAAGGTTCCTGATTCCGGCAGCCGTGGGGTTTCAGTGTTCAGACAGATAAGCATGGGAAAATATAGGAAGAATATGTGTGTGGGGTGGTTGTGCCTATTATCTATGCATAGGCAGTGTTGTGTGTATTATCTGTGTTTGTTTAGCTGAAGTAAGATGGGCATTAATATTCTGTTTCAGTCTTAATTAGTGGCTGATAAAAGCACAGGTGATAGTTAACAGTCTTGACAGAGTAATTTATCTAAAATTTCCTAATAATATGGTTACTGCAGTCTCAGAAGGGCTGCTTTAATGACTTTCACACACTCAAGATTTGATACCAACAATATCCAATATGTTGGTTGCTTAGGAGACAAAATTAAACAAAGCCTAACACATTTATTTCTCCCCTTCTTTACTGCACTGAGGATTATCCCACTGCCATATTTTTCTCTATTAAATGTCTAAGCTTTAGGTGTTTATAAGAATGAAAAAAAAGACCTCCTTAACAATCCAGATCCCCTATTAAATCAGCAGATGGTTCCTAGAGCCAAATTAGGGACCTGCAATAGAACAATAAAGTCTCTGCTTTCAACAGTGCACATGTTCAGAGTTGGCAGTGTTAAATGAGACCTCCGTGCAATCTGCTCTGAGAAATAGCCTTACTGGCATTGACCTCTTCCTTTGTATAATCCAACACTGTCATCAATCGCGATTGCACAGACGTCTTTGCAATTTAGCAGACCTTGTATGGACTGACTTTCCCGATATTTGTTTAAGATGAACTGTATAAATGTGTTATTACTGACCTGCCAGAGTAAGGGAGATAAGAGCGTTTGCACTGGGCTTCATGCAGCACAGCACCTGGGCGAGGTGCACCCAGCACCTTCCTAGCAAATGTTCCTGTTGTTTCAGGGGCTGCTTCCCATCCTGCTGAACACAAAAGTCAAACTTCCCCCAGCTCAGGTCAGGGGTGTGTCTGGCCTGGGTTGTGCGGGGGCTCTGAGCTTTGCCTCGGTGAGTTATTAAAGTGAGGTTGTTTTTAACAAGTCTTTGAATTCACCTGAGAAATGCAGCCAGCCAAACAGAGCTGCAGTGGGATCTGACCAATCCCAGCTGAACGTCTGTACATCCCCATGGATTTCATTGAGTCTCAGCCTTGCTTTTCTCTGGCTGATATGGCACTGTGATGTGGTCCCTTTGCAGCATCAGAACGGCGGTCTGAACTCCCTCTGGAAAACACTCTGTGGTGGAGAAATAATGTCCCTGAACAGTTGTTCCTCAGACAAGAGGTTGCTCAGTGTGGGGTTCCTCCTTTGGAAAATAATTGGAGTAAGGAAAGTGGGTGTCTACTGGGAAGTCGCTGGTGCTGCTAATAGGAGCTTCCTTCTGCAGGGCAGGGAAAGCACCCCAGTGTCTGCAGCGTGGGTGCCTTAAGCAAAGGAGTCATTGCCACTGCTTTATCAGCACTTGCTGCTTCTTAAGACTGATGGAGGAGTCTTGGAGTTTCCAAACCTGAACTGCCTGTAGAGAATGACCAAATACCCCCCGTTGTTCAAACCACATTCTTACAGATCTGCTGTAAAATGTATAAATGTCCTTCTTTCCTCCTGCACAGAAAGCCTGGGGTAGGGAAGGAGTAAGGACAAAGCCCCGGAGCTGATGGTAGCTGATGTTTGGGCACTATTTCATGTTTCATTGAGTTTTTCTTCTCATTCCCTGCTCTCTCTCCTTCCCCACAGTACCTCTGCATTGATTTTTCACTCTGCCTGTTTATAAATGTTTATAAAGCATTTAGGGAACCCAGGGAAGACAAGATCTCTAAGTACTTAATGCAGGAAGAACTTCAACACCAGGCTGCTAAATTGTCACTGGTGCAGGGCAGTATTTCACACAGGGCTGAGTCCTGCTCCTGGAATATGGTGCTGCTTGGCTGGGAGGGTTAAGGCAGGGAAAACCCTCCTGCCCTGTGTCCGGATGCTTATCACAAGGCACTTGTGGGTTTTTTCTATTTTCTCCTTTCATATGCTTCCCTTAAATGTATCCAGTGGAGCACCTTGGAAGGCACAGAGGCTCGACTGGTCCTCTCTCCCCCACCCCTTATCACACAGCTTCATCCAATCCTTCCCACACTGTCCCAGCAGCCAGTTAATAAGCGCTGCTGCTCCAGCACCTCCGCCCCTTCTGGCTGGGGACCTCAGTGGGCACGAGGTAAGGAGGACAGCTGGAAGCCTGCAGTGCAGCTGAGTGGGGCAAGGATGTGCAGGTTGGCACCCTGTGAGGCCCGGTTCCCCCTATTGCTCCCTAACATCTGCAGGGTGGTTCCTGGGAGGGAAGCACAGAGCACCCAGATAACGGCACCGCTGCAGTGAGGGGATGGCAGGGGAGCAGCAATTTTAGAACCAGGGTGGGCGGCTGTTCTGAATGTGCCCATTAGCATCCCACGGGGAAGGCGGAGGAGTTAGTGTGGTTGCTGAAGTAGTTTTCCAGGAGAAGCTCTTTTTCTGCTGAAGCTGAAATGTTTTGCAGGAAGGTGTCTATTTCAAAGATGTTTTGGCAGGAGAAGTTTGGAAACGAGTGCTTGTTTTGTCTCCTTTGTTTTGCTGAAGCTGTTTTCTCAGTGGTTCAGTGAAGTGGTTGCTTGTTTCTGGGCAGAAGCTTTTTGAAACTTGTGTTCTGCAGAACAACTCAAGGTTTTGAGCTTTGGTTCTAATTCCGGGTAGCAGCAACTGTGACGCATCAGCACTCCCTTTAGGTTTAGGACTCCATTTCCCATCCAGATGTAGTCTTGTAAGCCCAATTTGTAATTGCTGCTCGTTTCACCTCTGTAGGTCTTTTCATTTGTGAGCATCCTGCTTGATTTCTGTAGGGTGAAGAGCTCCATCCAAGACCAGGCAGCAGGGGCAGGTACCATGTACCCGAGAGAGCTGATGCTCTATAGAGATGAGGCTGTCTCCTTTCCACACTATTATCTTGAAAAGGAGACATTTGTATGGATGGGGACTGGACCCAGTAGGCAGGATCTGGGCCCCATCTGCCTGGGGAGATCCAGGGCGATTTCCTGAGTCTCACTGCTATTTTCTCACAGCAGCTTCCATGCTGTCAGTGTGGAGAAGTCCCTCTTGTCCTGCATGCTTTAAAATGGTGGAAATGAAGAGTGCTGGTGTTCTGGCAGGTGGGATTTGGAAAGCCCTGAGAGAAGGAGACAGAAAGGGGACCGCTGTCCCTGGGGCTGCTTGCTGTGCTGTGGGTCCCGCAGGGCAGGACGTGATGCCTTTGAGAGCCCAGGTGCTCCAAAGGCTTTCACATCTTTCTGCTGAACCAATGAGGCTCAGAATTATTTTGATTTAGATAATCCCAAACTTGAAAACAGCTCGACTTACACAGTCAATAAAACAGAACTGTCTCTTCAGCAGTGCACTGACAAGGCTTTGAAGAAAGACGCACAGAGAAGCTCTCCACTAATATTAAACTGATTTGGCCATTTTTATTCTATAAAGGAGGCTGGTTATGAGATTTAAAAAGACTCATATATCATGCTGCCTCATTAATTTTCCATTTGGGCTCAGCTGTCAGAGGATACCATATTAAACTGCTGCCTGGAGTAGTCTTCGGTGGCAGAGAAATGATGTTTGATACCCTTTGCATTTCACACAGTCTGTATAAGAGGTCTCCTTGATTTGCCATCCCTATTATTTTCTGTCAGAGAACCCTACACGGCCTCTCCAAAATAATATCACCTCTCCAAAACCTTGAAGGTCTATTTGTGGTTTCCATGGTGACAAAATGACCCATAATATTCTTTGACTACTTCAGTAAATGAAGAACACAACCAGGCCTTTGAAGAATAATAGATTTTTTTTTTTTTTCCTTAAGAAAAGACATACTTGTGAGCTCAAAAAGGGAAAAAATGGGATGAAAAAGATATTAAGGGAAGAGATTTGGCTTGTAACTCAAAGGGCTTTGTGTCAGCGAGTGCGGCAGACAGCACTTGTTGAAAAATAGACCTTGAGCCATCTGGTACCAAAACAGAAGCGGGATATAGCCCTTGTGATGACTGAGATGAAGGAGCTTTTGCTGTAACTCATTTTTACAATAGCTGTGCTACTTAATTCTGAATTCGGTGACACACGGGGCCGGGCGCTGCAGGTGCAAGTGTGTGGTTAAAACATTTTCTTCCAGGAGCTGTGCAAAGCCCGCTCTGTGCTGCGTAGGAGGGAGGATGGGATTTTCCAGCAGAGCTGGCCTGGGGGAGAAGTGGGTGGGAAGGAAACAGCAAGGCTTTTCTCAGGGTATTTGCTGGGCTTTGTGGAAGAGCTGGTTTTCTACTTGTAGCTCTGCTAATGATCTGCTGTGCTGTGGAGGGGGCACTGAGCAGGGTGCTGCATGCAGCACTGATGCTCTGCTCCCTGCCACGGGACTGGCTGAGCTGCAGCCCCTCCAGCATAGGAACCATCCCCTACCATGTGCTGAACAACAAGCCCTGAGCCTCCTGGCTGCTTTGCTTTAGGCCGGTAGGGGATTTTGCAAACTGCTTAGCCTTGGGAGAGCAGCTGCCCCAGGAGCATTGCAGCAAGCTCTGCAAACAGGCTTTAAACAAGACCTCATCTTACAGGGGAGGAAACGGAGACAGAAAGCAAATAGCAGAGCTCACCAAAGCACTGCAGTCTTTGTTGGGTAGGTAGGGTAGAGAATTCTGGGCTGCTGGTTTGTCTCAGAGGTGCTTTTGGATAATGATATTTCTTTAGATGAGCTATAATTCAGTATTTAGCACATGTTTCCAGCTGGTCCAGCATTGCCGTCTGTGGTTATAAGCCCCACTGTGTATTGAGGAGCCAACCAGGCAGCAGTTTGGTCAGAAACCTGCAGATAGTATGGTCAAAACAACTCAAAGCAACAAATGTGGGATTGCTGGGCTGCAGCAGCAGGAGGTGGCTCAGGTTAGTGTGGGGAAAACCATGCTGTTGAATTATCCAAGCATTGAGGGGTTGCACTGCTGAGCAGCGGAAGGTGGGCTGCTCCCAGAGCCTGTCAGTAATTCCTGCTGCTGGACTCGGTGAATATTTCTTATGCCGTTTCTAGCCTTCTGGGTGTATTCTAGCACTTTGCCTCCCAATCCTGATGAAACGGGAAAGCAAAAAGATGAGTAAAATATGAAATTTACTTCCAGAATGTCCTGGTGGTTCGCAGATGTCTCAGAAACGGCTTTGGTGGCCATTAGCAGGGTGTGCTTGTGCTGCCAGAGGGACCAAAGTGTGGCCCAGTCGCTGACTCACCGTTCAGCCCATGCTTTGGTGGTGTTCTGGTTCAGATAGCTGTTGGCCTGAAAATACACTGACAAAGATTTTATCTAACAGATGTTCGTGTGGCTGGTTGCTGGCTTGATATGAGATGCAAAACAAAGCAACTTAATGTGAACAGAGAAAGAAGTGACAGCAGGAATAAGCCAAAAGACAGTTTAAGGACACGTTCACCATCAGCCTTGACCATGTGAGGTGCAATCTTGCTTGGCTCCTGTTGCTGTGCATGCTGTTGGCAGGGATGCTCGAAGCCTCTGCTGCTTCCCCTGCAGTGTGGATGCAGCCCTTCAGAGCCTGACTTCAGTTTCGTCTTACAACCATGGTTGGCTTCCTCTGGGAGCAGCCTCTGCCTGCCCACAGCCCGCCTTCATCCTGTTAGGGCCTGCGGAGAGTTACTCGGTTAAACATCATAAATCCCACTATAAATGATTACACAGGGCTTTTCACTAACAATCTTCTGTGGGGATATCAAGCTTGATGGAAGCATAAATCATTTAAAGAACATCTGCTTAATGAGGGGTAACCTGGAACTGCTTCCCTGAGCCTGGGCGTACCAAGGGGGGAAAAGCTCAGGCAGCTGAACGACCTCAGCCAACGCCTGCTGGGTGTGAGCGGCTGCCTTCTGTTGCCACATCCAAGCCTTGCCACAGCTTGAGCTTCCCGTTGTCAGCCGCAGTTCAGCTAACCTTGACTGTGAGCATCCGAAAGGCACCTGACTGTCAAAGAGACCGAGAAGGATCAGTGGGTGAGGAGTAACAAACGGAAGGTTTTCCATTAGAAAGCACAGGATCACGAGGAAAGCTGTAAATAAACAGCAGTATGCATGGGGTGCCACTGAATTACTCAAAGAACCCAAATTTGACTTCTCAACGTTCATCACAAGTCTCCCTGTTGTAGGTTTCAATCTGCTACTCCCCAATGATGGATTTTGCAAATAGAAGTAGGGGCAGGGTAATATTTTAAATGAAAGCTCTTGTCACAGGGAACTGACCATGAGATTTCGGGAACTTCATTGTCTCCTTGTATAAATAACCTTGCTGTATACGTGGCTTGTTCATCACCTTATGGTGGGGTCATTGCTGGGCGTTACTTCCCACTTTGACGTGCAGAGATGGTGCCCTGCATCTCACTGCTGTGATTAGAACTGAGACAGGGAGGTCAGGAATAGTTCAGTCTCCTCCTTGTGCTGTTGAGGATGAAGTCAATAGGAAGTAAATATTATTGACTGCTTTTTTTCATTCAAAAATCAAGATTCATTGAGGTGAATCTGAGGTCAGTAGAAGCTCTCAAGAGGGAGGGTGCCAATAAATCATGATACTGAATAAAATAATATTTGTAATGCAGCTAATTTGGGGTATTGAACACTGTTCAATCTAGTGAGTTTGTTTGTTTGTATGTTTGCTTTTAGTCGTCCTGTTAACCGGATCGGTAGGCTGTACCGTTCTGAAGACTTTTAGTCTTAATTATCCCAGCTATAAAATCTTCCTACAGCGGATTGAGTTTTACCCTGGTGTAAAGATAATCTGTAGTAATTGAAGTTGGAAGAAATCTTTGGAGTGTTTGTGATCCAGCCCCTGCTTGGAGCATTACCAGCTTTCAATGGAAATTCGGTGTTTTTATGATCCCAACCAAGGATGTTTTGAATCTCTCTTTTACTCTTTGGTCTAGTGAAGCAATCCAGACAATGCGTGTGAGTCAAAGGACAGGATCAGCTTTTAGAGAAACAAATCTGCCTTTGACTTGTCGTTACTCTTTAGCTTCAGAGGTAGAATGAACGTGTGGCCAATAAAACAATGATGAAGCAAGATGACTACCGAGAGAAACAAGTGAAAACTGAGTTTATTACTTATATTGTACCGTGCATAGGGCAGTTCATGTCTACTGTATGAGGAGCATGGGACTGTGGAATGCCTCATTCAGGGTCATAAAATCTATGAGGAGATAGCACACGGCGTGCTAGCTTAGTGGTGGGTTACCTTCCTGCTGCTGGGTGTTCACCTGCCCCACAAAGCAGCACAAGCCTGTGAGGGCTGAGTTTTCTGAGGATTGGAGACAGCAGTTTGAAGGTGCCTCGTGTTCAAGAAGAGATAGGGATCCTCTTCTTGCATTTGTGGCACCTTAATATATCGCAAGTGAGGCAATCTGAGGCTCAGTAGGCTATAAAAGACTCACCACCTTCAGATCAAGGGTGACTTTCTGTGCATCTTCACGAGGGGTGGTTATAGTCTGGCTGTAAAGCACAGATTACCGTGGGGAGTTCTTCTATCCACTTGTAAATGATCCAGCTCGGATGCTAAAAGCAATGTAGCTGAACTTACGCAGAGTTCAGGTGGGGTTAATTACTCTTGATAGATGCATTTGCCTGTATAAAGCTCTTTCTCTACTTGTGTTAAAACTTAACCAGGTGTAATTGAGTTTTCTTTATGGCATTACATTGTGCCACATAGGTGTAAGCAAGTGAGGCCTGTTTATGAGGAGATCAGGAAATGCGTTTGGAGCGAGGGGGCACAAACAGAGATTGGAGGAGAGGTACAACCCTCATCATGTGTGCGTTCTTTATAGCATCTCCTTTCCTTAATTGAGAGATAAAATACGATTGAGGTAATAATATCAGTAAAGATTTCACAATTCCTTTTTGGCAGCGTTGCCTTTTTTCCTACGTGTGTGTACACAGCCCTGAGCAATGGGGCTGTGGTCTGTGGCTGGGAGCTGTGTACCTGCTCTCGTCCGAACCGGGCTAATTTGATTAGATTGTCAGCTGGTTGAAATTGCTGATCCTTCACTTGGAGTCAGCAGAGTTCTGCCAGACCATGCCAGCTGGGAATGTGACCATCATTTTTACTCAATCACATTTCTAGCCCTTTGCTATGCTCTCAAATTCCCGAGCTGGAGCCAGCTGTTGCAATATCTGCAGGGGAGGATTTTCAGCAACATCCAGCCTTGGCCTAGCTCTGCTCCCTCTGCAGTCAGGATGTTTGTTGTGTGGCTGCGTCCAGAGTCAGATGGGCTGGATACAATCAGACCGTGCTGTAACACTGAGCATCAAGACCTTAACTGAACTGTATCAGTTTCGGTCCATGGAAACCATAGGGCTGGGATGCTTTACAGCTGCCTGAGGGTCAGGCCTCGTCTGCACTTTGTGCTAACAAAAGAAGGTTGGGAAACGACAGCAAAAGCCACCACCTTCACCAGAAGAGTGTATTTCCTCTCCTAGCTGGAAGGAGCACGCTGTGGCTTGGAGTCTGCAGAGGTGGCTCTCGAGAGGCCGCACGGCTCCAAAGGAGCACAGCAGTGCATTGCTGTGTGCCCGGGCTGTGCGTGCATGGCAGCTGTCAGGGCCTTTGCTCACCACTAAGTAGTGTTTCACCCTCCTGCAGGGGACAGCTGCCCGCTGCTGCTCTGTGGTTGTGCAAGGGAACGGATGCCCAACAGTTGGGTTTCACTGGGCTTTCCTGCAGGATTGCCAGCTCCAGAAGGAAGTGCCAGTTTCCAGGGAGGAAATAATTATCTGAACACATCTTCCTCAGATCTGCCTCCCACTCTAGCAGCAGAGAGTATCTGAAAGGAGCTGCCAGAGCAGCTGTTGTTCCAAGTGCAGTGTTTCCCAGTGGGTTCTCCTCCCATAGCAAGCCTGAGCCCACAGTCAGGGCTGGAGGAAAGGTGCGTGAGTTGCCTGACTCCCACGGTGCTTTCGGCTGGCTCAGTGAAAACGATTCACTTGCCGATGAGTGCGAAGTGCTTGTTGTCCCTCCTACCCACAGCGTGATGTGGCTTTTACCCTTCCCCCTCCGTGCTCTTCTGCTGCTTGGAGAGATGGAGCAATCAGAGGCTGTGAGGTTTGTGTCTGGAGGGGGTGGCAGCTTGCCAGCCCACGGCATGCTTCTTGTGCTGTGAAATTGGAGTGGGTGAATTCCAACTACTTCAGTGGAAAATGGGAGCAGTTCCTCTGCTGCCAGCGAGGGCTGATGCCTGAAGGCACCACCAGGCTCCAAAGAGTGGAAGACTTCGCTTCTGGCTATATATAACACACCAATTCTTTGACGCATGTGAATTGGTGTATATTACTGGGAATCCCAGAATGCTTAGCTGGGAATGAGCTCCTCTCTGTTTCACAACGTGACTCTGTGGTGTTTGTACTAGTTTAGATTTTGTTAATTTTGTTTGTGTTGTCTGTTATTTTCCACTGCTTCAGACTGGGGAATAGCAGGTGACTGTGGCTTTGCCCTGTCCATGCCTTACCCTGGTTTTTAAGTTGTCTAATTCTGAATGAACTGGGACTTAGGGGGCATCACATGAAACCTCCAGGTGGCAGTTCTGAACCTAGCAGGCCTCCTTGCATGTGCACTGCAGAGCAGTCAGATGAATCAAAGGAAGAAATGTCCATTGAGGACTATTAAACACAGAAGCTTTCATTACTGGGCCGCAACCTGGGCACACAGCTAGCGTGTTCCATCCAGCAGGGCTTTGGGGACTGCTCCAATCAGCTCATCTCACTTCATCAGCTGCCCGTCAGACCGCTGAGAAGCGCTCCCAGGGCTGACCTACACACAGCGTCAGCAACCCACGGCTTCTGCTCCCCTTGCTGCCTGCATAAAGGTCGCAGATAATGATTAAAAATAAATAAATAAGCCAAGAGAACCCCACGGCCTACATCTCGGGTCACTCAGGTTTTTGAAATCAATCTCTCATCTTTCTATTTCTGAAGCCACAGATGACTTCAGCCAAATTGCATTCGGAGCCGTTATCCTCACGCTCCTGTTTTATTTATGCTGTCGTGTCCTGTGCTAACGCTTTGTGAAATATTTATTTGCTTCTGCTCTCCCACAGCTTAGCTGTGGATTCATGAGGCTCTTGTGCTACGTCTCAATTCTATGCAGCTGCGTTCTGTCAAGAAAGGAGAAAATGAAGACTCCAGTCTGTGTTTTACATTGTAGCAATACTCTGTGTATGACTGTAGCTGATGTCTTTCAACAGGTGGATCTTTTCCAGGTGCCTGGCTTGCGTAGGAGCTATGAAATGCACGTGTGGTGGCACAAACCTTAATGTCTGGTGAACAGCTCTTCTGTATTTGCTTCCCAAACCTGCCCTTGTGCTTGCTTGCCCAGGTAACTTGCACAACAGAGCTTGGCAGGAGACAGACATGTCCTGAAGGACACCAGTGTGTGGGTTAGTGGTTCGGGGGATGAGTTAATTACGAATTTCAGATTCTGTCTGTAAGATAAATACAGGTGTTTACAGCACTTAATTTATCTTCTGTTCAGGGCTGAAGCGTGCAGCCAAGTCCAACCGGTATGCAACCGAAATGGCTCCTCCAGGCACTGTGCCAGCTTCCCGTCCCTCAGCCCAGGGAGGAAATGAGCAGCAGCTGTCCTCCCTGCTGCACCTTTGCTGCTTGCAAGCCAGGGAGGAGGAAATCTGTGTGCTGGGCTCCCCTTCCCTCCCTTTATCATAAACACCAGGGTCTTGGTTTGGGTTCCTGCGGCAGCAAGGATGTGGGCTGGCTGAAGATACTTGGGTGCAACTATGACCTTTGGGAAAAGCCAGCAGGATTCTGCTAAAGAGGATTTGTTCTCTTGCTTCCAGCTCCCAGCTGAAACCCTGTCTAGCAGTGCCTGGTTGCCATTTGAGTTAACTGTTGTTTAGTAGGTAATGAGTGAATGGTTCTTAGTCCGGTGATGGATGGACAAGTTCAGTCTGAGAGCTGCAGACAGGGCTGGTCCCCAGGGAGTTGGCTGACACTGACTGTGAGCTGCCTGCATTAAGCAGTGTGTAAATTGGAAGAATAAGAAACATGAGTGCCTGGAGGTGGCACATGAGTGTATAGTGGAGGAGATTTTACTTATACAAACTTAAGCTTGGTGATCTGATGCCATCTCTAGAAAACCTTTCTGAGTCTAAATGCAGATTTAGGTCAGTATATTTCTACATATACACACGTATTTGGGAAAGGAGCTGCTAAGCTGCTGTTGCCACTTCTTACTGAATTATACCAACAAGCTCCTTCTGCTGTTAGCTCTAAGTGACATTTACTGTGTAAATGACGCTGACATTCAAGATGAGTTGTTGGCTTTTGCAGCAGCTTGCTAATTCCTTGTAGGATCTCCCAGGAGAAGAGCTTGCAGCAAAGAGCTGCTGCAGCAGGTGCTGCTTTGGCCTCCCGTGCTCTTTAGGGAGGAGGGTGAGAGGGCAAAGCCTTGTTCTCACATCAGCACTTTTTGCTTCCTTTCATGTCTGTAGGAAACCTGGGGATGCGTTGACTTACTTTTTGGGTTTCCATGATGGACAACAAGGAACGTTGTTTGCATGTGCAGTGAAGGAACCAGTATGTGCTCACCTTGTTTGTTGAATGCCTTCCACTAGGGATGGAGTGAAGGTCAAGTGGTAGTGGATTGGTCAGCTGGGAGATGGGGTACTGGAATGACCACAAATTGCGGTGCAGTGATGGATGCTTTCAAAGATCAGAAATTTGTATTAGAGGATACGTAGCTTTGCTAGAAGGAATTGGGATTTTTAACGTTTATTTCATCTTTTAGCCAGAGGAGGAGCTTTAACAGCTGTGAGAAGTGGCTTTTGTTCTTTGTTTTGGTTTTTTTGAAGGACAGGCTGGAGTCAGCTGCCCAATTCACACTGAATCTGGGGGAGATGCCTGCTGAGCTGCTCTTCGTGTATTTCAGAAATCTCCTCTTAGTCTGCCAATCTGTCTATAACCCCTTTTTCATTAGCCTGTCTTTCTGGAAGAAGAGACCAAGAAATCATGTTCAAAGATTATTGTTCTATCTAGCAGCTGCTAGAATAGACCAGTTAATGCTGCAGAACGATGTTCCAGGTCCCAGCAGCATGTCTGGTCTGCATCTCCCAACTAATTTGGCTGAGGGATTTAAACTTTCCCCAAACTGTAGTTCAAACCCATTTCTGGCCAGTGATGTTCTGTGCCATGGCACCAGCTGGTCACTTCGCCAGATAGCCTGGCTTTGAATTTCTTGGCAGAGCAAAATATTTGAAAGGGAAAGAAATGAGGGACTGGGGGAGCTACAGAAGATGAATGCCAAGAGCATGTGTGAGCCAAGCAGGAGATAATGCTGCTGCCTTTACTGTCCCGGCCACTCCATCTGCAGCTCGTGCTGCAGCCGTGCTCCTGCTGCTTGGGATCAAGAGAGACACGTCCATCTTGCAGGCAGGGTTTGAATCTGTATCTTGAAGTTGTTTGGAGAAAATCAAAGTCTACTTTAATGGCAAGCTGTTCTTCTCTAGTGCAATTCAGGGTGTGGGTGACAAGGGGTTTTGAAGCTACTTACAGCGTTTCTGCAGCTATAATAATAAATTCAGCTTAGCATCAGGATGTGGTCTTAAAGGAGGGGAGAAGAGGGAAAAGCAAGGACCAATTTTAGAGATGGAGGAAGGGGTTAAGCAGCTGTAGTTTCTCCTGTTGGTTTTTTTTTCCTGGCTCCTGCAGTTAATGTGATACTGATCTGGTAACACAGGAGCTGTTAGGATGACCCCATTCACTGCATCACTGATGACCGAGAGCCAAGCAGTTGGGTTTTTGCTTGAGCTAATTCAGAGCTGGTGTGGATGTGTGTGGTGTGGCCTTCAGGCTTTTCTCACACCTGTTGAGCTTTGCAGTCAAGTGTGAAATCTGCCTGAAAGTCATTCCAGCATTCAAATACACACCAGAATTTTATAACACTTCATCTCAGCTTTTGACTGCCGAAGGTCTCAGGCCCATTTCCCTACTTGCCAGCAAGGATCTTATGGTTGTAGAAAGCCAGATTCTGCAGTGACAAACCCTGCAAGCAAGGATCTGGTAGTTGTGGTGGTGTTTGTCATTAAATGTGGTAGGAGCCTGAGGGCTGGGTCAGCCTGCAGCCATCCTGTTTGGAGAGCTTTCTGACGTCCTTAAACGGCACCACAGCAAAACTGAAACTGTAGGTCATGAAATAATTGCAATGATTTTTTTTTTGGTCCCTTCTGTAAAAATAATGAAGAGGAGACTGAGCACTGCCAGCCACCCCCAAAAAGGGGACCCTTCAGGCTGAGCTGGTTACTGTCAGGCTGCTCGGGGAGGGGGGGGCAATGAACTCTCCCGTATCCTTGCTCTCAGCAAGTCCTTGAAAACATCGCCACATCCGAGGCACATAAGCTAGGAAAAACAACTGCCTTTTCTACTCCTTCTCTGCCTGATGAGGTTAATAATAACTTTGAATGCATATGTACAGCATTAGCTTTCATGGTAACATGCATAATTCAAATCCCCCAAAGAACAGTAGAGCTTTGAGGAAGCAAACTTCCTTAATGTACTGGGCAAGGATCCAGCTTTTACCAGCTGTTGAGGGTTGATGTACAATTTTTGGTTAAGTGAATAATTTATCATGGATATTATCTGTGGTGTATCACATCCCTACAGCTTGTCGGTCTGTACATATGGCTCTCGAGATGCCACAACACTGCCATATGCTTCATGGCCCATTACCACTTCAAACTCCCCTAAGATGTTTTTCCCCTATGTTAAGCATGTTAGGAGTACAGTGGGACCACTGGCTCGGTGCAAGAGCTGCCTGGCTGGGCTCTTTCCCTAAAAAAAAGAAAAACAAAAAAAAGAAAGATGATTTGCTGTTCCAAACATCCACAGCTTTATTGTCCTTTTAAATAAGCTGTCTGTGCTTCACGATGCAGACGTGGATTACAAATCCCGCAGAACACCTGCCCTGATCCCATCCCCAGCTACCACCGGTAGGGTGTCTTTGTGTGGTTACAAATCCAGTTACTGTAACCACAGCCTGCCGTCTGTGTGAGTCGAGGCTGCTTTAATCAAACACGAGGCTGCTCTGCCCCAAAGCAGAGCTGCAACTCCCTCACAGCTGCTGTAGGGCTGTGACCCAAATTCTTCCCGCAGGTATCCTAATTCTCGGGGAAAGGATCATTGGAACTGAGATCTTTGGACCCTCTTAGTTAAGGCACAAAGCATCCAAATGCTCTTCTTTAAAACTTTTGTCTGTGGAGAGAAGGAATGCTGAAGCTGAAGAACTTCCCGTCTTGTGCAGCAGCTACTGTGCAAAAGAGGGCAAAAACATCTGGGTGGTTTGTCAAGTTGATTGCTTGTATAGAGAGCAGCTTCGTGCAATAAAAACGGCTGAGTCAAGAATGAAAGCAAGCAGCTGCTGAGCGGTAATTATAGCTGCGTGTCCCTCATAAGGACCCGTGAAGGTTCTTCAGATACAGAACACGCTGTTCACAAGCTCAGTGCTGTCATTTCCAAGAGAAATATCTTCAGCTGCGTGTCGAAGTGTTGCTGGAGTTGTTGGCCGGTGGCTGCCAGGCTGATGGCGGCAGCTTGCAGTGAAACAGCCCCTGCATGAGTGTGGTTTTTCAGCTTAGATGATGTCTCAGGAGAAAAGGTGCTTCTCAAAGAGGAACTGTCACTGATGTTGGAGAAATTATTTCCAATTCAATGTCACGTATGCTTTTCCTTTAGAAAGAAAGCGTTGTCTTTCTAAACAGGTTGCTTTTAAGACACTTCTGTTGCTTTCCAGTTGTGCTCAGCTTTCTGTTGTGAGCACTGCAATCAGATTGCTTTGGTTGCCTGAGATGCTGTTTTTGTTTCCTGCTTGGATCAGGATTTTTACATTTTCACACCTCTTATTGTTAGTGTGAATATTGATCCTTACAGCACTGCTTTAACTTGCTTCAACCTTGGAGGTCTTCCAGGAAGCAGAAAAGGGCTGTGAAGTCCAGCACCACTGTGATGGGTTTCAGGTGACAAAGACATCTGTTCTGCTGAGAGCACCACTGAGTCCTGGCAAAGGGAATCCTCCTCCTTCATACCTCTGCGGAGGGGAAGGCTCATGCTGATTATTGCTCTCCCTTCAGAGTTATGCAGGGAGAGATGCAGAGGATGCTGTCAGCTAACTCCTGCTTGGCTGCAGGAAGGAAATGGGCCCGGAGGAGCTGATCCCAGCCAGAGGAGCTGCCAGTCAGCTCGGCTGGTTCTGAGGGTTATTTGTGCAGCCCTGAAAGAACTGAGTGTGAATAAATGGCAGGTGAGGTGCTGGGTTAATTCTGCCAGGGCTGAAATCTGTGTTTTGCTGAGAGCTGCTCATGCCAAACCCGCTGCTTGGAGCGGGGTGAAGCTGTGACCGTTCCTGGCTGGGATTGGCTCAGAGGGCCGTGGCTCCGTGGCTGGGCTAAATGCACTTGCTGCCAGCAAGGGAATGTGCATCCAGTGTCCAAGGTTCATCCAGCCTTGAAAAAGGACCCACTCAAGCATCTAAGTAACCTTCAAGGCAAAACATGCAAGCATGTGTGCGCTAAAGGGCTGTGTGTGGCTCTGCAATTGGAATGATGCTGTGTGGGCTCTTCCATTTTTATACCCTCCTGGTCTGGATTTGACTCAGGAACACTTCTTGTTTCTAAGGCACTTTGGTTCCCTCATCCAGCAGCCTCCCCCCTAAAAAACGAGTTGTGCAGTAAGATGTTGCTTTCTTCTTGTGTTTCTATAGGGATTAAACAATGCTGAGGACAAGATCAATATTTAAACAAGTAGTTCTTGAAGCTGGTGCTCCTCTTAAGAAGATCGTGCACTGAGTTGAGTTACGAGCAGACCAGTTCCCATTTCTTACAGGGGGAATTTAGTATGTGTCTTCTCCCATAATCATTACGCTCAATATAGTCTTTTGGAACCACCATATTAAATTAAGATGTAAAATGACAGCAAAGCTTTTATTCTTTGCAGCAACGGGCAGAACAGCTGGGGGAGGGGGGAGGAAACGATAGCTGCCACTGAAAGTCCAAGAGTGACATCTGGTGGCTCCAAGGGAGGCTGTCAGGGTAATACCAGGATTTATGTTTGCTGTTGTCCCACGCCATGCCAGGATCCAGCCCATACCTTTGAAGCCTCCACACACAGCCATTTTAAGAAATAAGTGCGTACTGCAGGCTGCATATTTGTTCTTCACGTGTGCTGTGCTGGTTTCAGTGATCAATTATAGGCCTTTACCAATAAAGCAATGCTGCAGGACGCACAGGGGTGGATTGGTTTACTCAGTGCTTCTTTGTGCTTTAAGTGGAGTGGCTTGTTGGGCAATAAGCAGCTGTAGCACTCAAAAGAAGAGGTTTGTGAAAGCAGTTCACCATGATATTTGAGTGTTCCCATCTTCTCTAGGCACAGTGGAGAGGACAATGGTGGTGTCTGTGACCTTTCAGCACCTTAAAAGCCCATAGGATCTAATGAAGGTTGCATACAATGCATGGGTCGTGGCAAGCTTACTGATCCTGGTGTGACGCAGCTGATTTAGTGTTTAATTTGCATTATGCATGTCTGTTTTGGAATTAGGACTCCACCTTTGCTTATGCTGCTAAACTAGTAGCCCTGGCTCTGCCTTACTTTGGAGACTTGTTGGCAATTGGTTGCACTCGCTCTTCTACAGGGGAAAAAATGCACTGTAAATGTGACTATAATGCCATGTTATTGTGTAAATAGTTCCTAGTACTGATGCTCTACTTCCCTTTATTAAGAGAGAGTTTAAACTCATAGAAGTGATGTCCTTTTAGCTTTTAACCCGGCAGGCAGCAAACGAAGTGAGTTAACACCTTTGGAGTAAGGGCGAACTGTGTTACAAAGAGAAATCTTGGTCAGGGTACAAAACTGGAAGGAGAGGACTCTTAGAAAAACAAGTGGGAACATGGAGGGATAAGGGGTAAAAAAAACCCAAACAAACCAAGCAGGCAGAAATCTGCAGCAGAAACTGAGCTTTTAATCAGGAGCTCAATGCAGAACATCGAACACCAGTAAGTGCTTTAATTTCCAAAGGACACTCCCAGTTCTAGCACAGTCCTCATCCAAGCTCTGAAATCTTCCCAGAGGGATTGCAGAAGGACCAAAAACTGTACTGAAAATTCTCCGTTTTGATGCTCTTACATCCCTCATCCAAAGTCAAGGAATGCAGCCACGCTACTGAGCATCCTTTGGGAGAACAGTCAGAATCTTAGTGGCACGAAGGCAGTTCTCGGTGACAATATTGTCTTGGGAATAGAGCAATGAACTGGGAGGAGGCAGGAGAGTCAGGCTGGAGTGCAGCTGATGGACATAGAGATGGGCATCTGGAGTAAGATCTGGATGAGGACCTAAGCACTGTGATTCAGGAGCAATCAACTTGGTTGCAGCCCTTCTAGGCTTTGCAATTTTGCTACTCTCTCCCAGGAGAGAATTTAGCAGTGGATTAGGGTCACCCTTCAGAAAATGTTTGCTAAGGGCTTATTTGGGAAGCTTTATTTTAAAGAGGGCATTAGTACTAACTTGGGATCCCTAGTGTTTGTGGACAAGCTTTAAGTAGACTTGTCCTTCCGGATATGAGTTTGGGATTATTTATTTAGTTATTTATTTATTTATTGCAGGCTGAACTCTCCACTTGCTGCAGGGGGCTTCCAAGCCGTTGAAGGAGAGAAGCGTGAGATTCCAGCCTGGGCAGTGGCGGAGGGGGGCAGCAGCTCTGCCCCCGACAGGCGGACTTCGCTCATGGTGTTATGGCTGCCCATGGCCGCGGGGCGGCGCTGCAGGCACACGGACACACGGCTGCAGCACAGCGCGGTTGGCGGCTGCTCTGCGCGGACTGCAGCTGGAGATGTAAGTTTTATATAAATAAGAAATTATTTCCCCAGAGAGCGGTGAGGCCCCGGCACTGCCAGGAGCTGTGGTGCCCCATCCCTGGAGGTGCCCGAGGCCATGGCTGTGCCCTGAGCAGCCCGAGCTGGGGGGTGCACAGCCCGTGGCACAGCGGGTGGCACTGGGTGGGCTTTAAGGGCCCTTCCAACCCAAACCGTTCTGTGATTCAGTGATCTTCACGTCTTCAAGTCCCCTGGCAGAGGTACAGCTAGAATAAGGTGCCAGCAAGTTGTAAGAGGGCTGGAAAGTTCCCTTGATATAAATGAGATCCAGGACATGACTTTGCAGAGAGGCCTCTGCAGAAATTTGGCAGGATTTGGTGTGGTGGTTTTCGTTTGTTTTTAATTAGTATTGATTGGGAAGAGTGCTGAGTTTCACAACTTGCTGTTTTCTCTACCTGATATACTCAGCACTAGTCTAGATAACGTGCTGATTGATGCGGAGTGATGAAAAGCAGGCTCAAGCAGAATGGTGCTTTGAGGATATCTGCTGAAAGGACTTCCCTTCAGCATCAGCCAGATGGACTGAGTGGATATCACAATTCAGACTTGTAAACAAACTCAACTCCATCTGGCTTAGAGATGAATTTCATTCCCAGCAATGTAATTCTCGCACCAATTTCCCTCTACATAATCCATCTTTCTCTAACGTGTGACACACTCTTTCTATCATTGACTTGCAAATAGAGAAGGTTTGCTGTGAAGCTGGAGAGCACGATGCTTTCCTGCTCTTCCTGATCGCCATCTCCCTACTTTCCCAAAGGGCTGCAAGTACAGGCAGAGCTCTGTGCCCGGCTGAGCGTTTCCCAGAGGGATGTGCAGAGCTGACAAGGAGTGGCCAACTCCAATTCCCTGCTCCTCAGGGCCTTTCTTGCAGATTTCTCTAATTGTAGCCTGACTCTGCAAATCTTATTTAAGACTGGGAGTTTTTTAAAGGAAAAAAATAATATTGCACAAGCAGAAGCATCCCCTGTAACCATCCTGTGTCCCAGGGCGGACACGTCTCTCCTCACTGTGCTGCTCTTTGCCTGCCCCCTCCTGCAGTTCCTCCCTGTAAGCTGCCAGCGCAAGGACTTGTGCAAGAGCTTGGAATTCCACTGCCAGCACAACGAGTCAAATTAGTAAAATAAATAAATCGCATCTTAGGTCCGAGTAAACTGAGTTAAAAAGGATTTGCTTGTACGAGTATGAGTTGGATGGGCGGTGAGAATGAGCCTGGAGATGGGTTTTGTGCAATTAATTTTTCCAGCCGTCTCCCCAGAGGGACGTGCCTATACCTTACAAGTCAGAAAAGCTGCCTTTACTTCAGCACAGCTGGTCCTGGCTGCACTGCCTGCCTCCTCTAGAACACCCCTGTGTTCTTTTGCCATGTTTTTCTTTTATTTCTTCCTCCCCCCTCCCCAGTTCAATATTTACCCAACGTCAGCTGAGAGCACAGCCTGGGCATGCTGGAGTTCATGTTGAAGTTCTGAAGTGCCACTCGTGAAGCAGGTCTGGCTTTATAGCAGAATGACTCACATCTGTTTGTGGCTATCTGTGATCTTAATTATCTGGCTAACATATTCCAAGGGAGTGACTCGATCTGCCCGGAGCAAGGTTAAAGAATGTTTGGTATTTTATCTTTAAACAGCAGATTCCAAATGAAAAAGGAGAAAGAAATACAAACACGCTGTTATGACCTTAGCTTCTCAGCTAGCATCCTGGAAACGTTAAATTGCAGCGCTAGTGCCCCGCTCTAACTCAGTATGCATCTAATGAAATGCTATGTAAATTATTTAAGATTGATTTTAATTAGAGCCAGACCTCTGACAAGGCGAAAGTCGGATGTGTTGTGTTAGTGTGGTGGAAGCTACTTGCAGATTCATAGCAGTGTTTCTGTGCCATGCCTATTTGTCTCACTCAGCCCACCTGCATTGAGTTTGGAGGAAGAAGCACAATAAAATTCATGCTAAATTTGCTCTTAAGCTCCGTTGTGTTCCTTCTGAAGTCAACAGGAGCTCTGTCCCTGGCTTCAGCAGCCTGCTGCTTGATGCTGAGATTTCCCCCTAACGCCTGCAGTTTGCTAGTGGGAGCTGAGCTTCCTGTTACTATCCCTCTGCCATTCCTGCTCCACCTGTTTTTACTATTGGCTCACGTGCCTTGATGTTTGTTCTTGTTTCCCTGTTCTCCTCCACCTCTTTATAGGAAACCTCACTTTTTGTGAGGGCCAACAAACCTACTTTCCTTCACTGTGGTTGGGAATACTTGAAAAGTGCTTCTATTTCACCACTGATGGTATCTATCTTTGTAATAGAATTGACAGATCGATTTCTCTGCTTGCAAATCAACATCCTTGCCTCCACCAGAAGATAATTTGGGAGTTAGTTTGTTTCCAAACAGTTCGCAGTTGTTGCTGTTAGCGACTGGAAAATCAGGCCTTTGGTGTTAGAAGCAGTAACGGCTCTGGACATTTATCCTCTTGGCAGCACTTCTCTCCTCAGTGGATGTAGCGATGCCTTGAAGTCGGTAGAGAAAAAGATTACATTTCATCTTCACAGGCATCTCCTGCAGCGTTCCCTGGTGTAGGCACCTGTGTATTACTCTTTGGATCCCTGTGATGTTTCCAAAGCAGGTACAGCAACAGAAAGAGCGCTGGGGCCGTGTCTGTGGCACTGCATGGAGCAGCAAGCATCCCTCCCCACTGCTGACCCTCTTGCTGTGTGCACTTTCTCCTTTTAACCGTAGTGGGGAAATTTATTCTTACACGGACCTAACAGAATCAATCACTGTGTTTGAAGGAGTAATGTATATACTTATATAAAATAGAGAGAAGCATTTCAGTTCAAAGCTTAGCATAAATAATACATCAGGTTTCCTGTCTAAGCTGTGGCTTACCATCGTGCTGAGACACAAATGTAAAAGGGGAAGGAAACTATTACACAGAGCCCAGCAGGCTTCCATCTTGTTACTTGTACATAAACTGAGGGTTTGTTTCTCCTCCGTTCACATGACGAGGTGATTAGCATGTTGTTTAACATCAATTATGCATGTTCCATGTTTACAGACATGCTAAATTATGCAAGCCGTAGTCTTGAGACTTTTTATTTAATTTGCTAAAAGGAAAAAAAATTCAAGAGCAAATGTTTCAGTTCTGTGGTCTTCCCTTCTCCATCTGCATGGTTTTTGTGCTCTGGGCCGTGTGAGTCAATGAGGCTCTCCCCCAGTGCCTGTCCCACGTGTCCCAGCTCTGCTGGGTGGCTCCTGAGGGTGCTGGCACAGCTGCAGCAGCAGGTGTATGGGACGCATGGATCTTAGCAGAATAAGGGCTCTGTGGCTGCAAGGAGTAACTTTCCTCTACTTTTTTATACAGTTATGGTTGACTGAAAAAAATAATTGAGAGGAGGTGGATTCCGAAATGCTTCCCTACCAGCAGTTGCCTTGACTGCCAGCCACAAGTGAGCTCCTGCTCCTTCTGGGACAGGTAAATGCAGTGTTCTGACAGAGAGTACTTGAACTTAGATAGGGTCACGGGCACTTGAGCACCGTGCTGCATTTATGATTTAGTTTCTACACTGGAAGGGCCTTTTTACAAGTGCTCTTGTCAGGAAGTGCCAAAATGTTGCTGTGTGTTCAATGACACTTTAACCTTACTGTGCTCAGGCCTGGGAAGTGGGGTCGGGAGCCTGACCTGTCAGCAAAGGCCATGGAGCCTTCTGAACTGCTGCGTGTGTTTCCCTTAGGAATAAGTGGTATTTGCTGGTGGCTTTGATCGGTGTACTTCAGTGTATTTCATCTGCAGGGAGGGGAATGCTTGCTTCCAAGAAAAATATGTTGGTTTTGAAATTCGTAGAAGGATTTATTTCTTTTCCCTGAGTATTTACTCCAGGTGAGTGTCCTCTAACTTTTAGAAAGACACGTCAGGAATGAGACTTGGATGGGAAGAAGTGCTGCGTCTGGAAGAACCCATCTTTCATGGCTACATGTAGTCATAAAATACTGTGCAAATTTAAGACATGTAGCATAAAAAGAGGCACAAACTACAGCTGTGCTGTACTGTAAGAAAAGAGCAGGAAGGCCCAAGGGCGTGCTGAAGGTTGAAGGTCCCTGCAACAGCAGCAGCTTAGTGAGGTGAAATTCCCAGCTGAGGATCTAAGAAAAGAAACGTCCTAAGTTATGAAAAATCAACAAAAGGGAAGAAAAAAAGAAAAGAGAGAAATCTAGTGGTTTCTTTTCAACCCTTAATATGCCAGCAGCTGGGAATGCAGTGCAAGCAGCCTGCAGACAATGTGACAGGTTACTGTAGATAACAATGCTTGCTGGGACCAGTGGTTTGAGCAGCAGATATCTGGCTGCAGCTCTCTTCAGCTGAACTAAGTACAGAGAGCTATCCCAGAAGCATGAAATAAGCTGTGGCTTGTGCGTCTTGTGCTCAAAGCAATAGCAAAACAACCCTTGAAACTGAGTCTTGTTCCTTAGGCTCTTTGTAACTGCTGAGCTGATGCCCTTGTCTGGACAGCAAGAGTGGCAGGGCTGGATTCAGTGCCCAACAACCTCGGGGGCAACCCGCAGGGGCATGTCAATATGGGCTCTTTGTGTTACAGGCTTTAATGACATTTTTGAAGGGGTAGGAGGATCTGTTTTATTCAGGCTCAAGGACAGTTAGGACTGACTTTCATTTAATTGCACATGATGTGTCTCCCCAAGGTACTAGTGTTAAGCAGGAGGGCTGGGCAGCGCGATGATGCTATATACCATTGGCAAACAGATAAAGAGGAATGTGGTGCTAATAGTCTGCTTTACTGTCAGCATAAAAATCCAGAATAATAAGGGGCCAAAAATACACGCAGAGAGCTCATAATCCCAAAACAATCTGTGTGAGACTAGAGAAAGTTGTTATGTTGTAGGCTACGATTTGGTGATGAGAAGCTGGGATGTCCAACATAACTTATTATGGTTACAGGTATTAAACGTGTGGTAGGATCAGCAGCAAAGCAGATTCAGAATCCCATTTTACAGCATTGTCATGGCAGCTCCTGACAGGCCGTGCACATGCTGTGCAGTCAGCAAACATGCACGTGTCTGGGTAATAGCTGTGCAGAGAGATACACGTACAGTATGTATCTGTGCACACATCTCACAGAAACAGATGTGGAGGCTCATAAAGTGAGTTTATGGAAAAGAGAGATTAAGCTGGAGAGGCAGCAAAATGCTCCAGGAACTTCAGTGAGGAATATATGTTGGCAATGGGACAGTGCTTAGAAAGAACAGAAAAATCAATTATTGTTTAGCTGCAGTAGAGGACATGGATCATTTAGCAAGGGCTTTTAGAAAATATCCCAAGAATAGTAACATCACTTCAAAGGACCTCGGAGAAGCTGATTATTCTATGAGTTACAGTTCCCCATTACATATCACCACCTGCCATATTGTACGGAGAATAAGTCTGTTGAACTGAACTGGAGATGGATTTGAATATATGAGAGGCTATTTTACCAAGTAAACAGCGAAGCATCTCTCAGGATCCAAGATGCAGGATCTTGAAAATTGGACTTGTTTCTTTTTTTTCCCAGTCCCGACCTAGAAATAATCTGAAAGATACAATTAATCTACATTATGCAAGAGGGTAAACAAACAAAAAACCCTAAGAAACCTAAGAAGAAAATGCAGCTAGGGATGATGCCATCTACAGTGCACAAACATAAAACTTACTCCTAAAAAGAAGAGGACAAAAAACTCAGCAGGTACCTGAGACTCAGCATTAGGTACAAATACTGTGCATTCCAATATGGTGTTTGGATCCAATGCGTAAATGAATACTCACAAAGATTCTTTAGCACTGTTATTAACGTGGTTGTTAATTTGGTTTCCTTACAATTCAGGTTTTATCAGCGTAAGATACGTTTATTTAGGTATGCCTGTGTGTATACATGTCTGTGGGCACACAGAAATAATTTGCATCGTGTTGTCCCTTATTTCCATCACCGTTCATCAGATTACATTACCAACTAGGATAATGAATAAAATAGTGAGAGCTTGCTTTGCTTTTATTTCCAGGGTCTGTATAAGTTACTGTGTTTATGTGTTTTGCTGGCACATCTTGCTGTTCTGCTGCACCCCTTCCCAAGCATTTAACCTCTCAGCCTCTGCTCAAATAGCACCGTTTGTTCTAAGCTGATCTACCCTTTCTCAGTGGCTCCCTTGCTCTGAGGAAAAACCTTCCAACAAAGTGAGAAGCAAATAAGAAACAGATGAGTTAGATTTAGGTTATTACTGAGAGCAGAGTGTTTCGGAGCAATAAACATCCGGAGTTTCTCGCGTAGCTCTTGGTTTTTTTCAGTGTGACATTCACCAAATGTCTTTGCAGTTCAGTCCAGACCTTATAATTTGACTTTGTCTGCAATCTTTGATTACAGAACTGTGAGCTACTGAAAGACTTTTCAGCACACAGCGCTGGAACTGAAGCAAAGAAAAGGGGATAGAGTCAGCTGATTGAATGAAACATGTCTGTAAACGGCATCAGTGACTGATGGGTGAGAATTATGGATCTAGGCCATAAAGAACAAAATTTTGCTTGTCTTTTCAAAACTCTAACGGACCTTAATTTGATGATACATGAGATAGTGGTGTTTTGTGATCTTTGTCAGGTGTGTAAGTGTTGTGATGCTTCATTCAAGAGAGAATTTGCAAGAAGAATACATGATCACTACAGTGCACGTCTATTATATATGACACAGATGATAAGTTTCTGTCTACCTCTTCCTAATGCACTTTGTGCTGCTGATCAATCCTGTTTAACCTTTCCTATATATCACATATTGTTTCAAATTAGGCCCAATATAATAGACTGGCAAGAAGTTCTCTGAGCTGAGAATGAGCAGAGCTGGCCCTGGGGACCTCATCTCTACGATTTGCTTTTGTCTTTGGCTCTGAAGTTTAAGTGCTGCTACTTTCTAAGATCTCGTAAATGGAACTCAGGCAATTTTAAAGAGAGGCTATTTCTGATTATAGCGCACAAGAAATTCTGCCTTTGTGTAATTTGCAGCGTTGGTGCTTCTTGACTGGAGCTGAGGAAGAGGCAGCTGGTTTCTAAGGCCCCTGCTTTGCTTCTATTCAGTTTATGTCATCTCAGTCCCTGTTGCCACACCAGTGGGGCATGAAAGCAGCTGGTCATGAAGGTAGGGTTCAGGAAAAATAGATACCTTCCTCTGGCCAGCCCTTGAGCATCTCTCTCACATAGGTCAGTTACACCAGAAAACAAGACCTGTGTCTTTGTTTTTGAAATGAACCCCAAGATGCAGATGATTCCTTTGTAAAACAAGCATATAAAAATGTAAGTGGTGTGACAAAACTAAGCAGTAGGCTAACTGCTCTTGACGAAAGCACAGGAGAGTTGATCTACAAATACAACATTGGTGGGTTTTTCCTTAGAGAGCAAAATGTATCATCAAGTCCCTATTTTAGAGCTTCCTTCCATTTCCTCTGTTCTTCTTCTAGGTAATTGCCGTCTGCAGCATACAGCAGTGTACTTTGCCTCCCAGTGGATTCTCCCTAGGCAAGACAAACTTTAAGTGCCTTATTTTTGTGTCACATACACTGTGGTCTTACTCCCTGCTGTAAAATGGCTCCTAGTTCAGCTTTGCATGTCAGTGTTTTCTTGCTGTTCTCAGACATCCTTGGGATCCGCTGCTGAATCCTACAGGCGGTGTAAAAAGGAAAACCATGCCTTCTGCATGGACTCTATTTTGTGCCTTTTGTTCATGCTGATGACACTCTTTTATTCCTGATCTTGAATTCTGTGTGATGACTTCATACCTATGCTTGAAATGTGGCTGTTGTGATCGGATGAGACCTGCTCAGGATTTGTTCCACACCAGTAACCGACTCCGTAGCCAAGGGAGCTGCATGTGTCACTGTGACAGACCAGTTTCACACTGATGCAAAACCATTTGAATTATGCCAGAATAAATCAAGTTAATGATTTAGTGAATCTAACCTTTGTGGTTTGGTGGCCTGAAGAAACAACAGCTGAACTTGTATAGGTATCTTGGTAGTCATCTCAATTTTCCATTTCCTTTTTCTTTAGGATAAGGAGGGGGAATCTGAGGCTATTTGAAAAATGAAGCCTATAGAAGAAACAAACAAACTGCCTGCTTTTGTATTAGACTCATCAATCTTGGTCAGGCATTATTGCCAAAGGAGAACTGGGCTGGAAAAATATACATGTCAGTATTCAATCATTACGTCCATTAGATACTGCTTGGCACTGAGACATATTAAATAAAGGCGTGTGAGATGTAGCTGCTCCAGTTTTCTCTGTGTGGATCACCCGGTACAGTGATAACAGGTTGAAAATGCTCTCAGCAGCTTATTTCTTTATGAGTTTGTGGAGAGGAGGGGGTGTTGGCAGCTGGACAGAGTTGAACACTGTAAAGAAGGAATTCAATCCCGTGCCGTGAGATTTATAGGTGCAATCAACAACACTTAAAGGATTCAGGTCTGCAAGAGAGGAGTGTTGCTAGGGCCAGCTGCAGTTAAAGTGATGTTGGGTGTGTGTGTGTGTGTATATGTTTAGGGCAAGAAACAGTGATAAATACCATTCTCCAGAAGTCAATTGGAGGCTTAGCTTAGAAGCCTGTACAAGGAAGTTATTAGCTATCAGTAAAGCTGTACTGGAATTACACCTGCAGTTTTGAACTTGAAATGAGTGCTGGTGGGCACCAAGAGGAGTTTGGTGTAAGAAAGAAAAGAAACAAGCAAATAAAAGGGGTCAGGATTGGGGGTGGGATGGGGGGGTTGGGTTGGTTTGTTGTTTTTTTTTTTTTGCCTTGAACCTTGTTCAGCAGTAGGAAAGAGCACTGTTAGTGGTCAATGTTAAATGAGAGTAAGGGCAGCATACAGGGGGCAAGCAGCGACGGGAAAAAGTCTTCAAACAGGATTGTATGCAGCCAAGTTTTGTCTTGCTTTCTCATCAGTGAAGCAAATTTCACGGTGTGACTGCTCCAAACAAATGATGTTCTGCCATCTGCACTGTACGTATCTTAGCAATAGGTATACAGATGTAGGAGCCTGCAATTGCCAGCAGCAGAATTGCTTCCCTTCAAGGCAACGCATCTCTCACTGGTGATGGATATAGATAAGGTGGCCCGCTCCCTTCTCAGCACATGGCAAGGCTTAAAAAGTACGAGCATTATATTTAAAAAAAATAGATGTATTTCCATGATTTCCTTGATGCTGTAGCTCTGGGTCATGGGAATCCTTGGCTGGTGACAGGCAGAGGTCTGAGCACGGCTGTTCCTCTCCTTAGAGGAAACTTAAAACACTGTAGTTAAAAAGCAAAATGTTCCTTTTGGAAGATGAAAGAAAAGATTTCTGAAGTCCCGACCGCTCTGAACAGAAATATTCCATTCCTGCAGCTCCAGGTGGAAGCTATGCTTTGAAGGCCCGGTGCCCCTTTCTCCTTACAGGCTGCCATTCTCTCATCATGTTGTGTCTCAGTCCAGCCAAGGGCCAAAGAAATCAAAGCAGGGAAGGATCCTGCACAGCAAAACCAGAACACCTCCAGGCAGACCCCAGCTGTATCTTAGTGAGATTTTTCTATTGGCAGGTAGCAGCAATGTCTGCTCCTTTCAGAAGCACACAAGGAGCGTCGCTCGCCGGCTGTTCCCACAGCTGGATCCTAATCTGTTTTCAGCAGACTGGATGGATGGACGAGGTTGCCTTATAAATGGCCGTGATCTATGCGTCCGTTCTGAGCAGCAGCTGTGCTAGCCATGCAGTTTCCCCTCTTTAGTATGGTTTATGACATAGCTTTTGCTTTTTATCTCCGTACTTTCCATTTCATCATGACGAAACTTTGTGTTTGCACTCAGAACTGATTGACAAATTTTGGGAACACTTTTGAAGACCAAATTAGGAACAATTTCATTCCATGGAAGTGTTCGTTGACTCAGCTGGATGCCAGGGATGCCTCACCCTGAACTGGATGTCAGGACTGCATTTCCCCACTGACAGTCTGTGGAGAGAACTCCGTGTTTATTAACTTTTGTTTCTCACAGCACTCGCGTTTGGCCGTTAGCAGCGATAGAGCCACGGATGTTGCAAACACGGCTGGATGGGCTTAAGGCTGCCGTTACTCCATTTCTGTGTCTTGATGGAGGACAGGAGGTGGTGTCTCTCCAAAGCAGAGCCTCTCAGCTCCTCACACCTTCCCCAGTTCTGCGGCTGTCTGCCCGTGGTTTGCGAGGCGATTCCTGCTCCGGTGCATCACCCCGGTGCTGCACGGCCCTTCCCGCCCTTTTTGCTCAGCTCGGCGCTGCACGGCACTTCCCGCCCATTTTGCTCCTCGCGGCCCCGCAACCGTTGCTCTCGCGCCCTGCACCCGCAGCGCCGCCTCACGGGGCCAAGCTGGAGCCGCTGCGTGCAGAGCGGGCAGCCCCGACATCACCTGCCCGGGACCCGCGGCTACGTTCATCTGAGCAATGAGGGACAGAGCTGAAGGAGTTGAGCGATGCAGCTGACCCCGACACGCACAGGGCCACCCACTTTGAGACATTTCCAGAAGCGGCCCCGGGAGGTCCCACCTCGGTGCACTGGAGACAATGTGCGCAGCTCTGGCGCTTGGCACCCCCTGGCTTTGAATCAGGCTCTAACATCAATCAAGGGATCTTTGCAGACTGAAGAAAAAACTTTTATTTGTGCTCAGCTTGTTTAGAAGCAGCAGTCAGAAATGCGCAAAGTTCTAGGGCCTAAAATACCCAGTCCCCTGGGAAACAATTTTGTATTCATTTCCAGCTCCATTTTGGGATGTACAGTCCAAACTCCTTATGTTGCATTCAGGATCATAGAGATCTGACCCGAACTGGAGGCAGCATGGGCTGACTGGAAGGCTCTCTGTGCAGTGCTGCGATGCACGCAGCCAGCCGTTGCTTTGCAGCTGTCAGGAGCTGCAAAGTGCCGTGTCTGAAATGACAGGCGCAGAGACTGCAGCTGTCAGCACGGCTCTGTGTCCCGTGGCTGTCCTCTGACACGCTCCCCGTCGCTGCTGTGCTTAAGGTAAATCCCATTCTGCCCATGATGTGAGTCACGGTCCGTTGGGTTTGGGAAACTTGGATGGTCAGGAAGGTGAGTGATTTTAACTAAATGAAAGAATTCGGATATACACTGCGTTCACACGCGGCTTTGGGCTCCTTTTTGTAGTATGAAATTATTCCCATGGTAAAGAGTGAGTGAGAAGAGGTGCTTACAGGAAGCTCAAGGTGCTGCGGGTGAGCTCTGCAGTGTACACAAAGCAGTCCATCCTCAGAGTTTCCTCCCATCCAGACTAAGCTTGGCCTGGGTGTTGATGAGCAAAAAAATCCTCATGGCTTCTTGACTGTTTGGGAAATATCTTCCATCAGGATGCAGCTGGATGGGCGTGATCCCTCAGCTGTGCTGGCTGTGGTTAAGCAATGTTCCTCCTGAAGTTATGGTAGCTGTGAATACTGGCACGTAGTGCTGAGCCTACCTAACCCTTCTGTTACAAGTATTTATTGCTTTTGCTAAATTTTAATTAATTGCAGTGATTGATGCCTTAGGCTGACTTTGTTAGAAAGATTCAGGCCAAGCAGCTATTTCAAAGTTCTGGTCTATAGGGTAATCTGTAGAACGCAAAGACTGTAGCAGTTTCTCCTTGAAATAAGTAAATACATCCTTTATGAGTGGCAGTTGAAAGCAAGCTTGTACACTGTCAGCTACACCCTTTTTTTTGGAGCACAAGTTTGAACTCATGGGAAACATGGTTTATTTTGGTCACATTTATGGTCTCCTGGTCTTCGGACACATGCAGCTGTGCAGGAGAGCAGAGAATTGCCCCTCTGCTTCCAGAGCTCGGCTGGAGCTTCCTTGCTGTGGGGTGTCCTGCAGGTGGATGCTGGTGGTCCAAGAATGGCTGTCATGCTGAAGAGGTTACCCTGCTATTTTGCCATCTCTTTTTAGACTGCTGTACATTAGAAGTAGAGAATTGTGTGTGAAATTTATAGTTAGTTAATTAAGAACTCATTTTATAATCTAATTTTACCTTTCTTATAATTCACACTGATGAGATTTACTCAGTCACGTACAAAGTCCGGGACTTTGAAAATGGGTTCTAGCTTTGACTGGGAGTTGCAACTGCATTCCTCACGTCCCTCTCAATTATGCTTATGAATAATTTGCTTATGATATTTTAGGATGCTTGCAGGGTATGAGAAATCCATCTTTGTGTCTGGTTTTTGTGAATGGTATTCTCCATTTCCTGAAGCACAGCAGCTTATGTTGGGTGCCTGCTGCCTGCTCTCCTTGTCTTTATATCCCTGCTGAAATGTTTCAGGTCGCGGAGCAGAAGCAAAACTGTGTTACAAAACTGCACGTCTCAAATTGCGTGCTGCTGAAATGGAGGTTTTAGTGAACTGCCCAAAGTCTGGAAATGATTCATGCTGACTGTTTGGGAAATACTTTCAAATAATGAATAAATTTGCAGGAATCATGGGTGGCTCATGAAAGATTAATGATAGAAGAGGAAGCCTCCTTTTTCCTCCTTAAGCTTCAGTGTCAGGTTTTGAGTTCGTACTTCTCTTGCTTTTGAAGTTACTGCAACAATGCTGATTCACCCGAGAGGAGAATGAGGCTCAGAATACTTTGAGGGAGGACGTTATACTTAAGTGTGTGGAACAAGGTGCAAAGCCACCTGATAGTTCTCCTGGAAAATATTACTTATCTTCTGATTCCCAATTTTTGCTTTGGTTTTAATTTACCCTCACATTTTATTTGCAGTGGTAAATTAAGACTACGGTATCACTAGAAATTACCTCCTTCTCATAATTGGAATGTGACGCTTATTTTATTAGACTGTTTTATTATGGTAAGTATATATTTCAATGCTTAATATTTTCTCCTCCAATCTGCTCATAAATTTGGTACTCACTTAGAAGTGTTTGCCCTGACATTGGCTTTGGTGATGCTTTGTTTTCTCCCAGTGTGCAATACAGTCACCTTTATTCTAGGCCACACTGGGCCTAGTAATGGGAAAATCTGTTCTTTAGGGTGGTAAGTGCTCAGTCCTCCTAGCTAAGTCACCAGAAATGATGTCTGCTTAATGCTGGAATCTGTGGGAAATGTAGCTGTGGATATGCATGTAATATAGAATACTTAGTGTCCTTTTGCTGGGTTTAAGGCCAGGGGAAGCAGGATCTGTGGGGCCTATTGTAAACTGTTTCTAAAGGAATGAAAGCCGGAAGGGCCGTGGGAAGAACTGTAGTTCCAAGCTGTGGGAAGGCTGCAACTGAGGCTGAAAGCAGAACAGCAGGGACAGGATTTGGGAATGCAAGGGAAAGATCTAAAACACGAAGATCCAGCTGGAGATGCCAGTGGGGACCCAGTCCCAGAGCAGAGGATCAGGCTGGCAGTGTTCAGGGGGAACTATTGGGCAAATCTGTTTGTTAACAAGTGCCAGGCAGTGAATCCTGTCTGCATTTGTAACCTGTGCTACCTGTGGCAGTGTGGCTGCGCAGTTGGCAAAGGGCCTCGTTGATCAAATGGTGGCATTTCTAAATCTGAGTGAAGCGCTACTTGGCACAGTTTGTTTCGTTATCCATAATGATAGGTTGGATTGCCGTGAATTTCCAGCTATTCTTTTATACCCTAAGCCATGTTTGAAAGGATTGGTGTAGTTTGGCTGATAACTGTGGAGCAGAAAGAAAATGGTTTCTTAAAAATAGCTGAGCCTACACTAGGGAGCTCATTATTTTTGCTGTACTGAAAGACACTTCATTCACCAAGACAGGCTTCCATCAAAGAAGCCATCAATGCAGCCTGCCATCATCTGTCAGAATACCTTGTTCTCTTCTCCATAATTAAAATACAGTATGGCCTATTCGTTACCCCCTTGGCAGCATGTTCCCTACTGCTTGGCTTATGCAGTGCTGCTGAATATAGGACCAAATGCTAAGAGAGAATTCTCAATGCGCTGCCCTGTGATTGATACACAAGCAGATTATAATTCCTCTGTAAAAGTGAAAGTGTCTTTGAGCTGTTACAGGGGAGCGACAAACACATCATTTCAATTCTTGCATTGTAAACTGCTCATTCCCACTTCATATCACGCTGCAGAGTGTTAACGTAAAGGGATGCAACTTGTCATTACTCGTGTTTCTGTGTGCTTTGGGGCGATGCAGTCTACTCACTGTTCAGTTTCCTTGGCTTTACTGGTCACCAAGTGATGTGGCATTCTGTGAAACGAGGTGGAGCACGTGTAAACTGCTGGACTAACCTCTTAAGTGGCAAATATTGAGCAGGAGTGAAAAGCGCTGCTCTGTTGTGCTAGACAAAGCCCAAACAGGTCTCGAGTTCTTCTGTGATCTCCTAGCGCCTGCTGTTACTACGTAATTTATAGTAGAATCACGGAATCACCAAGGTTGGAAAAGACCTCTAAGATCATCCAGTCCAACCATCCACCTACCACCAATATATCCCACTAATCCATGTCCCTCAGTACAACATCTACACGTTTCTTGATCACTTCCAGGGTTGGTGACTCCACACCTCCCTGGGCAGCCCATTCCCACACCTGACCACTCTTTCAGAGAAGGTTTTTCCTAACGTCCAACTTGAATTTCCCCTTTTAGCTTGTAATGTCTCAGAGATGAAATCATCTACAGTACAAATTAGAGGATGCCCATTACTTTAAAGTACTCAGCATGGCATGTGTCATTTCTGTAGCACTTACCTCCCTGAAAGTCAGTGCCAAAAGTGAAAGCTTTTTTTTTTCTGGTGGGGGGGGGGTTGTGGAGTGGAGTGTGAAGGAAGTGGAATAGAATTCATTGGTTTGTTCCTTTTGTAAGTAGGTAGCAGTGAAGCTAATAAAGACAGAAATCAAGGTACAGTTTTTAGAAAAAGCCAACCAGTTTGAGTATAATGTGTTTGCAGTATAGAAGCAGCCCATTTTTTTTTCACATGTATGTATCCTTAAAATTGTTATTACCGTGAAGTTCTTACAATTAGACTTTGCAGGTGAGGAGTATGTATTTGAATGACAAATATCTGCAGAAAGGACTGGCCCTGATTTGCATGGAATATGCCTATGAATAAGCATAGGGCATCGGCAGATTCTTTTCCTACAACATTTTTAAAGGCATAGATGGAGCAGGGGGGAAAAAAGGACAAGAGAGGATGAAGCATACTGGGCTGTTGTGTTTTGGAAATGTGGAGTTCACAACACTCATCTCTTAAGTACGAGAGAACTGTAAGATGACAGTGGCAAAAGGAAGTTCTGTTGTCTAAAGTGAGAAAATTGTGACTAAGAATGAATGTAATAATGAGAGTGCTGAAATTTACCTGATGTTGATAATCTAGAATGTGATCAGCTGCTCTACGCAAATGCCATCCAGGTTCAATTAACCATCTTGTCTTTCAGTGTCACTTTCTGACCTTATTGTTCTCACGAGCATTGCGGATACATTTACAATTCAAAGATACTATACTGCTGGTGCAAGTGTTGTACCTTGTACTAACCTGTGCAGCTCCCTTTTCTGACACTGAAGAGCAGCAAGAATTTGCTACAAAGGAAGGGCAGATGGTTTTTCCACAGAAGTGGTCCCCAGAGAGTCTTTTCTAAAATGGGAATCTACCATCCAGCTCTCATTTTTCAGCTGTCCATGTAGCTGCATTTATCTTTTGTAAGCTGCAATTTTCTGCCGGGGCTGTGCTCCCTGTTTTCTTGCTGGGTTAACAGCCCAGATGTCTGTACCAGAGATTTGCACTAGTGCAGCTATATCAAGATTTGGCCATTAATAGGCAGCGCTGAAAGTAGTCTCGGAGGCAAATGATCCACAATTCCTAGCAGGGAATCTACAAAACCCTGTTGGCAGAGTCTGAATCAATGATGATACATCTGTTCAGGCCCACTTTGCAGCCAGTGCCAGTAGGAGACTGCTCCTGGGGGCAGCTGCATGGTGAAAAGGGGGATGTGAGATCACCGCTTTGTGAGCCTTGGGAAGGGCTGCTCACATCTGATTTAGAAATATGCTTCTAAACATCTCCTTTCTTAAAACAGAAATCTCTTCTGTGTACCCCATGGACCCTCTGCAAATTACTGATTACCTTAGGCATGCATGGAACCCAGGTTAATAAGATGTGATCCCAGAAACACGGAGGGAGGTATGCCTGATTGTGATAGCAAATGACAGAAATGGGCAGAAGGAGCTGAATATCATTACTGGTGTTTTTTTCCTCTCCCCTTCATACCTCTGACATCGTTCCTCATACCCTTGTGTATGAAGCTTAAAATAAGACCCTTGTGTCTCAAAGCTCCCTTTCAGATGTGTGGGGAGAAAATCACTTATTTTGTACCAAAGAAAAACATATTACTTTTTCTTTGCGGATATGTCAGCCTGCCTTGCTTGCACCTTCTCCCCAGTCTGAATTATTATGGAAGGTGGTTTCTGGTGGTGTGAATAATGCTATGCTCCTGCCAACAGGCACAGAACACATTGAGTATAGATCTCTTGAATGTCTGAGGTGTATAAGGAAGGTAATTGGGGATAGTTCAAATCCAAAAACCAAAAGGGGGTGAAGTGCAAAATTTGGCTTAGCTGATGTTCCTCCTGAACTTCTAAGAAATTAGCGTTCTTGAAAAGTGAACTGCAATTAAAGTTTAGCACTGATTTATCATAAAACATCTTAACAAAGAAGTTCCAGTAAGTGTATTGTAGGCTGTTACTGAAATACAGCATTAAATCTCACAGGGACTCTGCTCCCCTTCAGTGCGCAAGGGCCCTTATCAGCAGTTCCTCTCTTACCCAAGAGAACCTGCAGGCAGAAAACGCTGTGAGGTTCTGAAGAAGTCATAGCATTGAACTGAGCAGACATTAGGTACCCCTTCTTCTGGAGCTTATCACAAGAGAAGTTTGCCCAGTTAACCTGATAAAATATTTCTCCATGTTTATATGCTAATGTTTGCAGCCTGGAAGTTGAGGTCTATGAAGGGGCACAGAATTCTCACCATACGTGGTACATATTGCGCTTCTTTAGTATGAAGTAATCGTGATCATCCAAACCTTTCTCAGTGCCTTTCTGATCCTCCTCTACAGGAAAGTCCGGATAAATGTCCAGGAAGTTCTAACCCTTTCACTGAATGAAAATCTTACCTTTTGTTCTTCCTTATCCTGTCTCTACATGTGTTGCAGTGTCTGCCACCTACTTATCCAAGTTTCCACCTTTTGCTTTCAAGCCACTCATGACTGTTTTGCATTTGACTTCTTTTTCCAGGTCCCAGTTCTCTATTTCTCTATAGCTGTAACTCTACTAGGTCTCCCATTACTTGTAGCCAGCAACTTGCTGCTTACGTATTTTTCCATACTTTATATCTGTCCTTTTTTTTTTTCCTCATTTTCTTCATCCATAGGCATCTCAATAACAGAAACGTGACATGCCATGCTTTCTATCTCATCAGGATGTGTGGGAGCAATGACTCTGACAATGGATCCTGTTGTCTCCAGTTAAATGCTCACTCTGAGCTTAAATGTGATTTATGCTACCGTGTATTGCTCAGTCATCATCTCCTCACTGTGTCAGTGATGGTGTCTGCCTGTCACCTTTCAGGATGTATGTACTGACACCATAAAGTTTTGAGGCAGCATCCACCTTTAGAGTGCAGTGAATGCCACTGCACCTGGTGCTTCTTTTTAGTGTTGTTTGAGCAGGTAGTAATGATAGTAATGATAGTAATGTAACTGGTCTGCAAAGAGTGCTTGGCCAGAGCAGAACAGGCCACTTCCCGTCACTTCACAGTAGGAATTTCTTCCAACGTGATAGCACTGGTAAGTGTTAGAAACCATGCTCCATTCCTAATTACAGTGTGACTCATGATAACTCTACCGTCTTCTAGATAACCCTGCTATTAACTTGTGTCACTGCTGTAATTTGTTAAGTATGATTTAATAAGAAGAGACTAATTTTTTGCAGCTGCGTTTAAGGCATGTTTGGTTTTTCACTCCACAGATTCAGGAAAGACAGACAATCTTTGTTGTATTTCAGACTAAATGAAATGTAGAAATCTCATGAAATGTAATGGATTCAATTACTCCAGGAGGATTTCCTAATGTTTCATTTCATGTCCTTGGCTGTGTACTGCTATTCCTAAGTGAGAGTAAGAGCTTGAATCTTTTTCAATGAAGAAAAAGATTCTGCGTTAACTCCGGTTTTCCATTACACTGAACGCCAACAGCAAAAATCATGATCTTTGGGAGGCCTGACTGATTAAAAAAAAAGAAAGATTAAACATGAAACAGTTAAAGGAAAGGATGAAAAGAAAGCAGATCTTCTAATTATGTGAAGTAATTATTGTATTTTCTTTGTTTAGAACATGGCAATATTATAATAAAAAATATCTTTGTAAATATGGGTTGCTGTTACTGCAGATGTTTTACCTGGAACTTCAAACTGCTCCAAAGCTTCCTGCCAAAAGTGGCGAAGTTCAGATCGAGGTTTGGATTCTAGGTTTGGTTACAGTTTAACATCAGTGGTCTACTTAAATCTTTACGTTTTATGGAGAGATGGGGAAGCAGAAGCAGAGCCTAAGTGCTTTGGTAATTCAGAAGAGGCAAAGTTGTTCAGAGATAAGTTTTGGATGTTTCTGCAGGATACAGTTGTTTATCTTTCTAGAAGCCTGAGGCAGTAGTGCTGAGATGAGGATAGTTTGGAGGAAGGGAATAATGGTTTTGTATCTCCCTGTGGCTACTACAAAAGCCTAATGGATGCATGAAAGTACTATTGGAAGAACATTCTGCAATCATAAACAACATTCTGGTAATAAAAAGAAAAGAACCCTGATTAAAGATGGTGTATGATTTTATTGGAGGATGTGAAAACAGCAGTTTTACAATATGCTTTGTTTATGGAATTTATTACAGCCCAGCAATGGCCTCATTTGTGTTCTGGAAGAGCTGAGAAATTGTCCTAATGTGTCTCCTGTTGTGTTGAGAACAGGAATTGTTTTTTAGATGGGCCTCGATGGCACTGGATGTATCTTTCCATACTCCTTGCTGCCTTATTTAATAACATCTATGCCCCCCGTGGACCTGCTTCTTGATTATTATCCCTTTGACATTTAGGTACAAAAAAATCAGTAGAATAAACTCAATATTATTCTTAGAGGTTTACAGCAAGAAAATGGGCGGTACCGCTTGAGTACTTAAATAGTTTCATCACCAAACTTAGTGACTTCCTATTTATTTTAATCGGTAGGAAACTATTGTCCTCTGTGGTTGGTGTTTTACCTTTAGATGGGTGTTCACTGTGTCTTGCAAATGAAATATTACCTTTCTAACTTGCTTATGTTCATCTGAAGCTACTCCTTCTACAGTGTGGGTGAACAGGCATAATAGGATGGCAACTGGCAGCGTGTTAATTCACCAGCATGTTTCCCCTAGGTTAATGAAAATGAGGAGAGAAATGCTCCGTGTCTCCTTCTGTCATCTTAAATCAGTGAGCTGAAGATGTCTGGAAAAGTGTCTCAGATGTTTCTGTAAATGGCTTTTCTTTTTCACCCATTGGTGGTTAACTACACTAGAAGAATCCACTAAGGTTTTGCTTGGGCAGCTTAGGGAAGTGTAAACCTCTGGACTGCTCTACAGGTTGGCATCCAGGATGTGAGGCTTCTTTCTTTCTTGAGATTGAGCTATTGTAAATTTGCAGTGTATTCTGATATTGTGCTGCCAGGAAACAGATGAGGAGGCTGACTGACTGTGCTCTCAGAGGGAAGTGCTTGATCCCTGTCTGCGTAGGTCAAGATTGAAGGAGAAAGGAAAAACAATTGAAAGGAACTTGTTCTGCCCAGGTGTCTGCACTCCAGAAAAGTGATGAGGTTGCTTTAAATGTAAAGCTTATCAAATGGGGCATCAAATTCTTATCATTCCCATCCATGGGCAAGAAGCAGCTGCAGGCAATCTGCACAATGTGAATAGATGAGAAAACAGACTGAATCCTACACAGATTAGCTGCTCCCATTTTGTCACTGCCAAAGCATTGAATCTTAAGGGTCTACCCAGGCTGCAAATGGTTGTCTACTTGTGTCTGCCACAGACAAGGAGGGGATGGTGCTGCTATTAACGTTCTTCTATTCTTTCTAATAAATCTCTTCCCATGTGCCAGAAAAGAGGTTTTTGCTGCTAGTGGTTTGTTCTTATTACACAAAGCATATTGAAGAATTAGAAAAGGTGCAGGTGAGAGTAACTAGCCGGATAAAAGGTCTCAGTGGTTTAGAGCTATGTGGAGAGGTAAAGAAAATTAGCCTTGAATTTATTAGAAGAGAGCAGATTTAGAAAGGATATGATTGAGATGTAAAATTCTGGACAGAGAAGGTGGATGGAGCCAAAGCTGTGTGGGAACAGGTTAGAAACAGGAACACATGAACTGAAATTAAGAAAGAATGTGGGGGAAGGGGGCAGGGGAAGATGGAAAAAACTATTACAGCAAGTGAAATTTTAAAAGAAGCTGCAAGCTACAACTTTTGGCTGGAGAGTATTCAGACAAAGATAGGGAAAAGAATGAAGTGTGGAGACAGGGTGAAGCATTGATAGAATGCTGCTTCAGAGCACCAGCAACTGATGCCAACAATGGTTTAGCTGTTGAAGACTGAGATAAGCTCACGCAGAAGCAAGTGGCTGACATGGAAGTCGTTCCAGAGGGCAAGTGGTTTTGTACTGTGTCACATGTGAACATGTAAATGTGCCTGTGTCTTACTGCCTTCTGTGTTAGTGTTGCATTAGGGTAGCCACTGTAGTTGTGCTCACAGTGTTTTTGGTTTTGTTCTACCTGTATTTGGTAAACCTTTCTCACAAGCCAAAGTCAAATAGCTGTCTTTCAGATGCTACCCAGCTCTCTGTGAGAAACTGCCCGAAACTAAGTAAACCTTTTTCTCAACTGAACACAAGCCATTTTAGAACCCCCAGGTGATCTTGCAGCTCAGGAGATTTAAATTACAAAAAAATCAAAACCCAGTCAAGTTTTTGGATATCACATTTAATTTTGCCCTGAGTGTTGTGTAGTTCAAAGGTATTTCCAGGTGCTGACATCTTCTGTTGCCAGAATCTGGCATTGGAAGGAAGGTACAGACACAGCTGCTGAGCATGTGCTGTGCACAGCTGCAGGAATGAAGGAAAATCTCAAGTCTGGAAGGATATGCTGGACTACCATTAGCTTTACTGAGGTGGTACTGGGCTGTGAGGTCTCTGCCTCACTCTAGGCATCACTCAGCTGCTGTATAGTCTCCAGACCTTAGGAGAGTATTAAACTGCATGTCTCAGCCTGTCCAGTGCTTTGGCCACATGAACAAGTTGCTCGATTCCCATCTTTGCTCAAGCTTAGTGCAAGATAACTACTTTGGTTAAATCACATTCTTGCTTAAGCTGTGATTCTCTGCTGATTTGGATTCTCTGTCTTAGCACTGCTGGAGCACCATGAGGGACAGAGAACCTCATCCTTAAGGATTCTGCTAAACTATGGCAAGAACTCTCATCTTGAAACAAGCTCTTATTTTCCTCAAGAACAGCTTCTTCCTGGTGGAAAAATCTCCAGTAGAACCCTTGAGATTATTTCCTGAGGGCAGTCAACACATAAGTCCAGGACTTCAACAGTACTGGATCACTTCCAGCATCCTTCCAGTCAAGCTAATCCGGCTCTCTCCACCTAATTAAGCTAACGTCTTGTTTCATCACCAAAGTGCCTAGCAGCCTAGAGTTTTGCTTTGAAGGGACTCAGCCAGAAACCACAGGTATTCCAATGATTTTATTTATCACTAGCAAGACCTTTCAGGCACCAGTTCTTAGAAGTCTGCACATGAGTGAAATGAAAGCTGAAGCAAACTGTCAGAGACTGGAGAGAGGCCTTCAAAACAACCTGCTAGCAAAACTGGCAGAGAAGTAACAGTCCATAGAAGATCTACCATGATCACCATGCTCCTGCCCCTAGGAGGTACAACCAGTTCCTGTCCCAGCTCTGTGCTTCCATCCACACACTTAGCAGCAATGCATTGCTCCAAGTGCTATGGCTCACTCATCCCTTTAGGTCTCAAATTTTATCATATGCTTAACTTGCAGCCTTACATGGTAGGCTCTCAGCCCCCTTGGTTTATCCCTCCCTCCTCCTTGAGAAAGGAGGAGGAAGGTCAGGAATCAGGAAGGCAATATACAAAGATATAACGCACATTCATCATACAGAGTACAGATCTAATTAGAAAATGATCTAATGGACATGCTTGTTACATGTTTCCCCCTGCCCCCAGGAGCTGACAAGTTATATCAACTATGTTTCTGAGGACATTTTCTTTCCTTTGGAAGTTGTTCTGAGCTCTGAGACTACCCATGAACGTTTCAGTTCCTCTAGTTCGTCTTACTTGCTTTCACTCAGGTACACATTTCCATCTGCTCTTGATGTTACACATGACTCTAGGATGTCATGATGAGGCATCATGAACAAGGTGGTTTGGGGGAATTCTATTCATTTTAATATCAAGTAAACTTGTAATTTCTTTAGTTATCTGCCTGGAACCAGTCACAAATAAGGAGATCTGAAAACAAACTGGCAATCCCCATTCTGAACAATTCATGCTATGATTTGAGGTAGTCAATCAACACCCCAAATCTATCTATCCCATATTTCAGATGTTGATGGCTCTGAGGTACTTCACATTGTGACAGCACTTTTATTTAAAAATAAGCAAAACTAACAAAGCAAGAAGTATCACTTTGAGCCACTTCTAATACGATAAATTACACAAGTCTAGATTGTGCTGGAATATATCCCATAAGGATGCATCAATTCTGCTTTCTCCAAATCCTTCAATACTGAAGAGATTTGTCGTAAATATACAATTCAGATTGGTGCACCATCTGAAATCCTGAGATTTCAGAGAGGATCTCCTTAGCCGGTCCCTTTTATTATTATTTTTTTCAACTTAGTTAACAGTGACAAAGTCATTTTTCATCACCATGTAGACACGGTTTGGAAGAAGCATTCCTGAAGAATCTGTTACAAGTTTCGTTACAAGGATTGGGAACTTTTCTTTGTCAGTCAGTGCTCCCCACTGCTCCTCCCCCCCCTCCCCCCCAAGTGTGATATGCACAGAAATTAAGAAACATTTGGGGGGGGGGGGGGGGGGGGGGGAAGGTTGGGCAATGGCACCAACAAAAACCTTTGTGCTGTTTCCAAGAGGAGCTGACAATTTTCTTGATCTTCCTTCAGAGCTCAGGTAACACTCAAAAGGCAGAAAGCCTCCAGCAAACCCAGAAACCTTCAGAAAAATCTGTTTTCAGATGTCATCTATTTAGATAGCTCCAGGGCAGCACTGCTAACAAGACTAAAGTTCTCTCCATCATTTTAACCACAAGCCCTCGCATATGGGAAGTTTCACAATACCCATCAACAGCATATTGTTTACAGTTAACCTTAGCATTTGCCCTTTCTTAAAATGGAGATAGGTTAGAAAGGAAAGATCTGGCTTACTCTTCACAGCATTTATTGACCTGAGGAGGCTATTGTGATAGACTGCAAGTCCACAAGGTCACTTGCACTCCAACTCTAATTTCCATAAAGCTATAGATTTTGTGATCACAGCTGCTCCGTATAGGTACGTTTAGCCAACAGCTGCTCTGAACTACGTGGCTCAGCTCTGCTGAAAGCAGAGTCCTTGTGAGAAATCTTAGTGTACTGCCTGCTCTGAACTACCATTTATCATTTTGCCTGGTAGAAACATGAAGTGTTTGACTGTGCATACAAAATTAAGGTAACTTCACGTTGAAAACCTATAAGCCTGAGAATATGTCTGCACGGTGTCAGCCATTACCAAGGCTGGTATGTTGATTGCACCACAGCGAGGATCAAGTATAAACCATATGCAGCTCACAACAGCTCCAGTTCAAAGACCTCGCTTTGTGGCTTACATTACCATTTCTTCTCTGATCTAGGCTAGCCTGGCAGCCTACAGCAAAACGTGTTTGGGATATGCTCATGGCATTGCTGTCACCTGGGGAAAAGCCTAGCCCTCTTGATATTCATCTTTCTCCCATATCACAGCAAGGGGTAAACAGTCTTTTCTGCTTCCCATGGAGAGGGCCAGATAAGAATAGATATGTCTAAGCCTTCTTACGGCCATGCTCCAACAACCTCCACCAGTTATGCTCTGGAGGCAGAGCACTAAGCCAGGCTTGGCATCCAAACTCCAAACCAAGTATTACATTTGCCAGGCCTGCCTCCTGGACTTCATGAAATCACTGAGTTTTAGGGGTTGGGAGGGACCTCTAGAGGTCATTGAGTCCAACTCCCCTGCTAAAGCAGGTTTCCTACAGTAGGTCACACAGGTAAGTGTCCAGATGGGTCTTGAATATCTCCAGACAAGGAGACTCCACCAGCTCTCTGGACAGCCTGTTCCAGTGCTCCATCACTCTCATGGAAATAAGTTCTTTCTTTTGTTAGTACGGAACTTCCTGTGTTCCAGTTTCTTCCCCTTGCCCCTTGTTCTATTGCTGCACACCACTGAAAAGAGCCTGCTCCCTTGACTTCCACATGTTAGATGTCTATAAACAGTTATAAGGTCCCTCTCAGCCTTCTCTTCTCCAGACTGAAGAGAGACCTTTGGTATTTAGTGCTGCTCAAGTCATTTTCATCAGTGCAGCTTTGAAGTGTAGGACTACAATAATCCATGCAAAGCTGCAGCAAAGAAACTGCTGATTAGACTCTTAATGCATCACAGCCACTGCCATCTTCCTTTTAATAATGATACCAACCGGTATTACAATAGTTAACCAGTTAACAAAGAAAAAGATCTGTCCACAGTCCTATTCTAGTAAGAAGCTGCAGCTCTGTTGGCAGCTAGGTTTGTCCACCTTTAACACTTGTGTATCTGCTATGCAGTCTAAAACTGCCATGCCAGACATTTGGTGCCAACTTTCCTCTTCACGTGACAGGCCATGAGTACAGAACTGGCCTCTATTTCAGCACCAGGAATGGTGCTTGCATGCCCAAAAGCAGATTTTTCTTTCTCATACTGATAGCTGTGGATTTAGCAAGGATATTAGCCCCAACTAATAACGTTGCCAAGATTTCCTCACATCTAGTTTTTCAGATAAATCTCCATCCCTGAAAGGCTAAGGCGCTGACAGGATGAAATAGTAGCTTATATCACAGTTGCTTTTCACATTAAAATACCGTGACTTACATGGTATTTTTATTTGCTTGTACAAAATACTACAAAGTGAGACTGAATTTTCCTGAAAATTTCAGGAACCAGAATGATGCTGTGGAGCACTTTTTCTGCATGGCAATGTTTTAAAGTTTCTGGTCACAAGACCTTTTAAAAAACATCGACTATCCTCAGAGAAAAGACACAATTTTTATTTTTATTTTTGCTAACTCGATTGGTGCTTGATCGGTTCCTTCCAAGATCCTGCTGAGTCTGCTTGGCTCATGGCCAAGGGATGCATTTTGCCTTTCAATCTGTATCAAGTGAAGTATGACCATATATTCAAGTTGCTAGGGCTGGGCTGGTGGAAGTGCAGACTACTAAATAAGCCCATCTCCTTAGCAACAATCCCTTTTTCTGCAGCACTTCTAAAACTCTGGTTTTCAGTATTGCTCCATGCTGACCCGCTCTGTCTCTTGACCTTAAGTGCTGACACAGCTCTGGTCTACTAAGCATCAAATTCAGGTGGTGTAAATTGCTCTGCAGCTCACCTTTCCCACTGCCTAAACTATCAGTGCTTTGTGTTGCTGGTGAGATCACTATGCAGACAGACCTGTGGTATTTAATGTGGATGAGCCTTGCCCAAAAGGCACCTGGACATTGCAGTACTGCATTTGTTATTTAACAATTATTAATTGAAATCTTAATCCTGAGTACATCTGTTTTTCAGAAGAAGACAATTATTGCTGTGCACTGTATCTGAACAGGATAGAAAGTTTTCAGTACTTAACACAAAATCCTCAGTAGCAGCTAAGATAGATTTACTTTGGGGTCTGAGATTTGTACACAATTACCTTGACAGCCAAATCTACGCCTGGTCCATTGACACAAGCCTGAGTGACTGGTAATCACTACAGTCTGAAAAATTGGGAAAGAGATGTTCCAAAGCCATAGCCACCATCTCCCCAGTTGCTAGGATAATACCGAGCCTGGTGCTGAAAGCCTACCAGCAAAGCATGCTTCGTATGGTTTCAGGGAAATGGCTAATGCACAGAAACTCTAACATGCATCCAAAGGATTGCTGGAGAAAACAAAGCACCAAAAAAGCAAAACAGAAAAAGGAATGGCACTGTCACTATACGGCAAGACTTTCATTTACATCCAGGAGCCTCTCTGAAACAGGTGTTCTGCTGGGCTTCCCCACTGGATATGCAACTCGCTAATTATCAGATTTGTCTCAGGACTACTGGTACTAATTAACACGGCAGTGTAATTAACCAGCATTTCAAATTCCACTGAACAGCTCTCATGCAGATATTTTTGGTATTCACAATGGAGGGATTTTTCTGGATTTGGATTTTTTGTTTGTTTTACTCTAAACTAGCAACAAGACCAATAACCTTGAGATTAGAAGAACTGATCACTTTCTATTAAATATCTTTTTGTATTTTTGTTTTTTGAAAGAAAAACTAACATTGTTCTTACCAAACTCAAGCATATACACTTCCCTATCTCGTTTTTTTGTTCTCAAAACACAACGTTTCTTCACATGACAGTAATCAATTCCTTAACTGTTGCTTGCTATAGATCTTGCTATCTCTAGCCTATGAGCAGTTCAGGCTTAACAGAGGAGTCACCCTGCCACAACCTTTGAAGTCTGAGATATCTACAATTCTCCCAGCGCAAAAGCTAAACTCACATTAAAAACAGATCACATTTGTACTCTCCAGTTCAGCTCAACTGTCGTTTCTTCAGGGACACTCATGTTCCTTTCATTACATTGATGGTGTTTCAAGGACAGACAGGATGTTTGATCTAGCCCTGGAAGAGGTCAGAGCCATGCATAGACCCCAGATATTTCAGGAGTCTGCAATATTCACAGCAAAGTACAGATTACCACTTGCTCAGATTAACAGTTTATATTAAGCCCTTTCCCTCCCACAAATTCTAAATGGATATTTAGCTTCCCAGTCACCATTTTTTTTTGCCTCTCAAGTGTTTGAAATTCTGCTTTTCTCTGATAAGAGACCGTCATGGGATAGTGCAGGGCCCCCTGCATCTCCTAGAACCTGTATTAAAACAACTAGGCAAAGATGGAAATATTCTTTAGCTGCTCCCTGGACCATATTAATTTCAGTCACATGGGGGGGAAATGTCTGATTTTATTTTTGCTAAAGCAGTGATTTTTTGTAGACACGACTGAAAAAGACAACAAGCTGCTCTTATTAATAAATAAACTGAACTGTGAAATGCATAGATGGCCACAAATACTACATGCCTTTAAATAATCCACTTTCCAAACTGATACTCCTCTACATCTCTATGCAAGTTTGCCATAATCTTTAGTCCTATAATCTGTTATTAAGGTGCCCTGGTAGGTAGCTGTACTTTGTCCTACTTAAATAATTAAAAGGCAAGCAAGTAGGACATTACACAAATCCACAGTACACAGGCTTAGAGCACACATGGCTTTAAACAATTTCAGTGCAGTTCAGTACTTCAGGAGCCCTAGACAAACCTTCATTCCCCATCCGGCAAGACTTCACTGGGAATCTGGTGTCCTATAGGATTTTATGAAGCAGCAGGAGTAGGAGCTGGGATTGAAAAGGTGCATTACATTCAGACCAGGTGAAATTCCAGCCAACTCCAAAGTAAAACTCAATAAAAGAAAACCTCCCACTCTACCTATGGGCTGTTCTGGAAGATCTGGTCTACTGAATGATTTAGCAGCTGAAGGCAATAGAAGCTACAGGTACTCAGCCTGTCTGAAACATCAGCCCTAATGAGGCAGGCATGGCAGTGAGAGCAGAATGGCCAGCTAGCACAAGGAGAGCTAAGCCCTGATGCTGTTATTGACTCAATTGGCCCCAAGATAAAAAGAAGTTAACCTGTGTGTTAAATCTTGCTGTTTTCTTACATTCAGTAGCACTGTCCTCACTGGTTGTACAATTAAGAAAACTTTACTTGACCTAACAGATTATAATCTAAATGCATCTAAACAAGAAGAAAATGTAGAAAGGAAGCTCTTTGTGCTCTTATGAGCACTAGGGGCCCAAACATGAAACCTCACTGTGCTTGTCCATGTCTCCCCATTTCCTGTGCACAACCACACTGAGAAATTCCAGCTCCTGATAAGCTGCAGCTGTTCAACACCAGCAGTTTGTTCACTCAATGCACTTGAAGCTATGTGCTTTTGAACTTGCACAGGAATTATTTATTGCAGGTCCCGTGTCCCTCAGAAAGCTGTTTTTAATCTCCTGTAGCACATCCATGCATCACTGCATTTGTTTTCCAGAGACTTTGTATAGAAGAAAGAGGGATTTGGCAATTATCCTGCTGATTATACCTACAGCTGGTGAAAATTAGGGAAAGGCAGATGGTGTCTCACCAATTGTTCTGCAGCTGGCCACAGTGAAGGCAGCTGGGGGAGACAAACGCTCCCACCATGCTTGTCACAGAACAGCACAAAAAGGAAATGCATCTCCTCCAATTTGTTTAAAAAAAAAACAAAACAGAAATTGTCTCATGTGATTACCACGGGGGGGAAGAACAAAAACAAAAACAAACCCTATAAGTTCAGTTGCTTTTTGAAGTCTGCGTAGCAAAACGTAGATTCATGTGAGTAAATTCCAAGGTGCAGCAGCCAGGGGTGTCCTTTAGCTGTAGAGAAAGCCATGTGTGTTCCATGTGATGCTTCACAATCTACCTCTGGTAATTTACCTCTGGATGATTTCGTATCATCCTCTGAAACTCGAGGATCTTCCTCTCCAAGGCAACACTACTGAGAACAGATGCAGCTCTAAGGTTCAGAAGCTGGACCATAGATATATTTTAAGCAAACATGTGATGGCTGGCAACCATTCATTACACAAATAATGAGATTAAATCAGGCTACAGTGGAGCAGTGCTCTACTGAAATGCTTATCTGAAAGCTTGGCCGTTAATTTCACTTTATGTGACACATGCAAACCTGCCTTTGAATGTTATGGACACCCTGAGCATCAGTCAGCCACCCTCCTACCTGAACTAACCCCAAAAAGGTATCTGTATCTGAACTTTTCCATAACTCTGAAACACCAGCTGACTGAGGTGGGAACTGACATTGTCATGAGTTTACAGTTGATTTGGAAAGGCAGTTCCTTAAAGGGTCTCAGTCTTGTTTCTCTACACCTTTAGTTTCAATGTATCCAAGGGCTCTTCAGGTGCGAAATCTGTTCCCGGAGCACTTTCCATCGTGTGTCTCAGGCCAGTCGTGTCTTTTACCTTTGCAACCCTAACCTGATAGTTCTACAGCCCATGATTGACTGAAACTCTTTTTCCAGTTCTGTGATGCTGGCAAGCACTTTAAAATTTCCACAACAGTTGTGCACATCTTACTGTTTTTAATTCCTCACTACAGCAGGTTCTCTTAAACTACTGATGAATACTGAGGAGCATTTACACATCTGCTGGACCTTCATTGAGCTCAGTGGGTCAAATAATCAGTTGGGATACATTACAAAAAGAAAAGAAAAAAGAAAAAAAAAGAAAAAGATAATTTCAGTCTGCAGCAGGCTGAAAGCCACCAGCATCTTTACTTCATGACAATAAAACACTGAGTGATGTCTCTTGTGTCTATCAGAAATTGCGAAAGATTGCAAATGAAGCTGAAATGCTCATTCTCTTGAGAAGGAAAAACAGAACAATCTCCAGAGATGTGGTGACAAACTAGCACAGTTTGTCCGTCACTCCACATGATCAGGCCTTTTACTCTCTTCTGACAGTCCATCTTTCCAATGTACTGATTTTCTTGCAGCCAAGTACTATGCAGTGCTGCTTCAGAGCATTAAAACAGCTTCTGCATTTCATCCCAGAGTCTTCCCCACTTCAGTGACAAGGAAGGGATTCTTATGCATGCAGATTAGCTGGATGTACTCTGTAAGACCAGCCAGTGTGAGTCTGAGGCTGTTGTGACAACCAGAGCTTGTGCTGGGTTATGCACCTGCTTTCCAAGTGGGGGGAATCTCATATGCAGTACGTTTGAAAAAGGCCAATGTGTTCACTGACACTGTGGCCACAGTGGAGACTTTTTAATCCATAGCGTGACAAATATTAGCTCCCACCTCAATCTATCTGGACATTAAAATCAGAAGTCCTGGTAGATATATGCCTAGTAAGAATTGCAGTTTGAATAGCATGCAATGAGAACATTTTCTACCAAAATCAGAACAATTATTAGTTCCCTCCATGACTGCCTCCTATTAGGCACATCTGATTTGAAGGCAGCAAGGTTTCTCCAGTATTCTAGGACAATACAGGACCACATATTTTTCTCTGTTCACTTAACAAAAGCAAATGTATAATGTGCAGAGTGTTTTCCCAGAGTATCAGGTTTATAACCATATGAATTTAACTAGGTGAGGAAGAAGAGAAATGGGTCAAACACTTTGATGTTTCAACAATATTACGGTGTTTATTTTTTTAATTGATATTGCTGATTCATTCACCTCTGTAATAAACCAGCAAGGTTGAAGATATAGTCCCATGAACTGTTTGTTCTTAAAGGCAGATACCACTGATGCTCAAGCCAGAAAAATGGAGAGAATTATAAATAAAAAGATTTCATACAGGGAAGATAGAACACTGCAAACTCATGTCTGTGTAGACTCAGATGGTAATTTACTTGCTTAATCTAGAAACATTTTCAGACATTAAAGTGGAATAATGTGTCTGTGTGGGTACAAAATAACAGGAAGACTGAAGAGATGGGTAAGCTGAAGTGTTAAGATACTATATTAAGAACATATATGTTTATGATCAAATCTCAAAAGAATAACAAAACTCTTGAAAAAATTCAAGGTTCTGTTTCCACTGTGTTTGATGATAGATTGTTTTAGGAATGTTTTTTGGGTGGAAGAGGGAATAACCTTACTTTTTAACCAACTAAGGACTGAAATACTGTGTGGAGCCCACACATCTTCTCCACACGTTATGCAGCCAAGGCAGCCAGCATTTCTGTGTGCAGCTAATAGCTCAACTACCTAGTGCTGGCTTTTGCAGGCTTTAGCAACCCTTTTCATCGCATGCTGGAAAGGTAGGAACATAAATATAATGTATACATGGTAAGATTTTCATATGCAGACAGATAACTTGTAAAAATAAAGTACCAGAAAGTACACCAAGAATACACTGGTACTGGAAGCACATTGCTTTTACTCCAGGCTCTGCTTTCATTGTACAGCTACTATCCCCCCAGAGCACTCAGCCCTCACTACACCATGCCATGTGGACCAGCTCCTCATTTACAGCAAACTGGCACTGCTCCAGTGACTTAATCAGAATTTTGCTAATTAACACCAGCACAGGGCTGATGGCTTTGTGCCTGAGGAGAAGCGAGCGTTTTTCCTGCCTGCTGGCCTGTGAAAACCTTTGTTAGCATGGGATGATGTTTTCTGGTGTGTTAGAAAAACAGTTGTGCATTGTATTTCCGGAAAGAATTTCAGTGACTGCTTGCTGTGCCAACAAGACAGGCTTCAGCAGGCTGTGGTCCTGGTAAGACCCACTGATGTCAAATGACCCTGTGACCACACAGGTCAAGTGGAAAAGCATGCTTCTGACACACTGCAAATGAGCTCTCCTCATGCTGAGTCAAGAAGTCTCCCCATTGCAATGAAAATCCAGCATATGTGCAAAGAAATGAACGGCTACCATTTAGCTCTGGAAACTAAATGTACAGAGATGGAGCTGGAGAACATCAGCGCTAAGAAACGATGGGCCAGTTCTAACTGGGAACAAAGCGCAGCACATCCCTGCTCCCACTGCACCCAGATCTGCCTACACACACAGTTCTGCAGAAGATAGCTCTTTCCTACCAACCTGGCAGTATGTAATAGTGACATTTGTGATAAAGAGCACCTGTATAGTCCAACAGAGATGGAATCCAACTGCACTACGCACTGGCTCTTCCTTCAAAAGCAAAACACACAAATTCCTGCAGTGACAGAGAAAGAGTCCAGGCTAAGTGATGTAACCAAGGTTATGCAGACAGCCAAACGGTGCTGAAAATTTCTATTCCAGCTCCCTTTGTTTCCTACACTGGTAAACTAAATGCAATCCCAGGAGGAGGTGGATGAAAGAAACAGCGAGTGCTGCCAGGGACATTAGGCTTAATCAGAATCACACTGATTTGTATTGATATGAATGATAGCATATAGAAAATCTCATAAATTGTATTGAGTGAGTGCTTCATTACATATAAAGAAAACAGACAGTAACGGGCATAGAGCTAATAGTATAAAAGCAGAATGGGGTCATAAACTTTCAGACTGATTTTTCTCCGATAAAAGATGGCAGCAAGCAATAAAGGTATTTCTACTAATCGATTAAAGGTGCTTGATCCCATCCCTTCTTTTAGATAGGACTCAAGGTTGTAGTTGCAGCTATTTGGTGTTAAGAATTGAGACAGCAGAAAAAACATGCAGCGCAATTCTTTTAGTTGACTTGAAAATACAGCATTGCTATTCTCATCCCCAGTTACTGCTTCTTTCAGTGTTGCCAAATGTTACAGACACTCAAGAAACAAAACTAGGTAGATAACCTGGTACAATTTGTAGTAGGAGCTTCACCCACATAAAATAGGGCTGTACCATAAGCCTAAGTTGCATGGATTTCTTACAGAAGATGCAGAGGCTGCACTGACTTCTAAGTTATAACTCAGTGGAAGAGTTAGAACAACAAGCTTATTATTAGAGGCTACAGGCCTGTTTGTTTATCTGTACTGTGCATGAGGCAGGAGCTATAAAGCAGGTGCAGTCTTTCTCCCAGTTTCATACACATGAGCTACTACAGGTCTGAGCAATCCTACCTATTTACTAAACATTGCCTGCAACCCCTCCTTTATTTAGCAAAACAAGCCTCACCAAGATGCCTATCAGAACACATGATCATTCCCACCTAGTTAAGAGTATAAATCTGGCCTCTGCCAATGCTCTCATGGGAGGTATTCTAGTGTGCTCAGTGAAGTTGGGCTTCCCTAAGCAGCCTCATGTGGGACTTGTACCCTTAATGTGACAGCAGGAGCAGCTGTGGGATGATCCTATCTGACCCTGCAGAGCCCTTCTGCTAGAAGAGGTCTACTGCTGAGGTGAAGCCTTTAGTACCTGGGGAAAGCAAGGGCTTTGCTAGAAAAGGTGATTTTTATTAATTCTTTATTGTTATTATTTTTTCACTATTTCTGCTCACAAGCTTCTTTCCAATTTCAGTCTAATGGTATTTATTGAGTCAGGAGCATGATTTTTCTTTTACTTTATTTGGGGAAATTGTCACTTCATTTGACCATTTACAGCTGAGTGACAGGGAATTCAATTTTCTTGCTTTCTTTGATACTATTGAGGAATTTTTCCCTGTCTCTGTGTCAAACCATCATGCTGCGGTGATGCTTGTGAGGCAGAGATACTGTAGCACAACTCCTCAGCTCGGTACTAATAAGCTTTCTCACTTTAGTCTGGTGTCACTCACAGTCTTTCCTTCTATGCTATAAAATCTTTGATTTATTTGTTATTTGAACAGCTTAGTGATTTGATATGCTTTCTCAAAGTACTCCTGGAAGGGTCAAGAGCATGGGCACAACACTGGAGGGGTTAAAGACTTTTCACTGTGTGATAGTGAGACTTTTGTCACTCCTAACCTGGCTGCTGGGTAGGGTCTAATTTCTCAAACGATTGTATACTGGAAAGGTGCAACTACAGAGTAACGTACTTGAGTAAGTGAGGCAGCACTTGCCCTAGAAGTAGAAATTCCTCCATCCTTTCTGAGGAGAAGGGAAGGATTTAGTTGTACAAGTTTTATGAAGAAAATGGATGATGCCCTAACCAGAATGCCAGAAATTAAATTTGCAGGAGTGGGAGGGTTGCCTATGCTTAGATCAGGTCACTTGGGAAGAACAAGACTGCAAGTGAATTCACTGTTAGTTGGTTCATAAATGGCTTCTTAAAGACGAACAGCATTTACTCAACATCCAAGGAAAGGAGGGGAGGAGTAAGCTTGCATCATACTAGAACCATGTAGTCTGAAGAGGGTCAGTTTTATTAGTGTGGCTCTTTGGATAACAAGAAGCCAATTGGCTATGGTGGTGTAATGTCATTGTCAAGCGTGAGAGCCAACTGAACAGAAAGAGGCAAAAACTCATCATCACTATTTAAAGCTGCTTAGCTTTATGCTGTCCTTGCATCAGTGGCATTTGCCTGAGAATGGTTATTGGCAGCAGAATGTGTCGAAACAACATCTCTGCTGTCTGTATTATAAAACAATCAGAAACCCAATGTTTGATCACAATAGTCTGAAACAGGAAGAAGCTGCAAATATGTCAGAAGCCTTATTTTTCTTTTTAGCTACCGTCTCAAACGCTTTCTTCTCAAATACCAAAACTCTTCAGGAATCTAGATTCTCTTACTTATCCTGGGAGAAGTGGGCGGTGAAACATTGGAAATATTGGTATATTGGGAACTTAGAAATTTGCTCCGTATCCACTGGTTTTGAGGAACATCAAGCTCACATTCCATGGTGTGAAGTTTCAGTTTCAATGCTTACCAGTTTGCACAGATTGCCTTTGCTGCCTCTCAGCCAGGCTCGTTCCCTCCCCATCCCCACTTAAACCAGTGCTGTGAGAGGAATGTTTCAGTTGTTTTCTTTCTTACCCCATCATCCCATGATCCATCACTCCCTTTATCTATGAGATGAATGAACCAGACTTCACTCTTGATAACTACACTTGAAATTCCAGAAACTAAATGAAGAAAAGATTATAACAGTCCATTGGAAAACTTATGTTCTGCAACTTTGTATCGCTGCTATATAGCAATTTTCTGCTTCTGTTCTCTAGCTGACCTATACCAGTAATAGAAAACTTTCTCCTAAATTTCTCATAGTCAAAAGTTGCCTTATCGTCATGGAAGTAGAAAATCGGTTCATTACTCAAAGAAAGACAAGGAGGTGTCATCCCATGCTAGGATTTTGTGAGTGTTTTGTTTTGTGTTTGTAAGTGGCCACTTACTGAATGGAAAATTACAGAGAGAGGAAAAAAAAAAAAAAAAAAAGCACAGCAGCTTTTCCCATTACTATTTAGCTTTCTAATTAATCCTGGCCATTCAAGCTTTATCTGCGTTGCTCATGTGGCGTTTGCTTTTATTTCTTTAAAAAAGGTAGAAGGGAGGTGTGAATACCCTTCTCCTCTAATGCATTTTGATTGCTTTTCCCCCACTATCTGGAATGCTTTTAGAAGCATCATGGCTCTCAATTTTTCATGTGACACTGGTTTTCCACCACTCTGGGCTATTCAGCTTGGTAAACATTTTGTCTGAAGGGTTATGTTTACTTTGAGGCACAGGGTGGCTGAACTGAAATTTCAAGCCTTTGTGATTACATTTAATGAAGATATAATTAAGACAGGCTAATTGTGTGTGTGTGTGTTTAATAACTTTTGGATCGTCATCTGAGAAGTGAATGATTGCTGTGGCTAATGGCTGCAAAGCAATTAGGCATCGGGCAAGTGCTTGAAGAAAAGGATTTCCCAGTGGTAGGGGTTACATGGAAGTTCTGTTAGCTTAGCTGGATGGCAGAAATTAAACTTATTCATCTGGCAGCTATGTTTATGTACTTTATTTAGGAATACTTTACCACTGAGTAGCTCTGTCCATGGCTCCAATTTACCCTTTTGCAGTTTCTTTCAGACTAGCACATGCTTCTAGAAAATCTCGAGTTCATCTTTATGGTAGTTGTCAGTTTAGTTTCAAGCTTTAAAAGAAAAATGGAGTTAAAATATTGAAAAAGTTCGGCTTTTAGAACTTGCAATGTAATGAAACAGTAAGACGTCAATCATCTCCATAATTTTTCAGTTAAAATGAAGCAAATTGTATTTAAAAATGCCTGTGAAATGTATTTAGAATGATTACAGTTTAGAACAGAAACTGCAGCCCATGATCTTTTCCTATGGAAGAGAAATTCCAATTATAGCCAGTATTGGTGGTGCTGAAGAATAGTTTGGAACTCATCAGTTTCCTATTTCTCTGTAGATAAATGCCCGTAATGTGTCAGAGTTGATTGGTCCATGCAAATGCTATTGTTCTTTATTACTAATTGGCATTAGTGGATCTAGATCTCTCAGGTACCCGATTAGAGTAGAAAATAGTACTACTCAGGACTTGGTGTTGCCATTTGTTTCTCAACAGGTTTTATTTTGAGGCTTGGTGAGGAATGTTTTCTAGCCTTCCCTTGGTAGTTCTGCAATCCATTAATGCTCAAATAACTTGGGGAGTCCAGGCCTCAAGCTATTTTTCACCCTGTAAATACCTCTTTGGAATCACTTACAAAAAAACCTCTTGAAAGTGTAACAACAAATGCCAGATGCTGTAAGTATGTGCAAGTTTAAGTTATAAATACTCTAATTCCATGGCAGACAAATCCCACTTTGTGCTCAGTATTGCTTTCCCAGGTTCCCTATCTGCCATCTTCCCTAGATAAAATGATCAGGGCAAAGTGCATTACAAAGCTGAAGTTTCTCAGTGTCTGCCTGTCACTACTCTTTAATGTTTAATGTGATATTTAGAGGTGAGATTGAAGATACACAGTATACCCACATCTGACTCCATTCTAAATAGCTGAGGTCTTGAGCACTGTTGCAAAGGCCTCGTCTCCAGGTGCTGAATTGGTCCATGGCTCCAGCTGAACTCAGTGTCTGTTCTGAGCAGGTCCTTGTTGAAGTTTCCCAGCTCCTGGCCTGTTCTACCCAGACTAAACCTCTGACATGTGTATATATCCTATAGCTATATCCTATTGCTGCATCTTCCAACAGCACTGCAGCCATTCCCCCAGGAGCTGTGAAGTTTCATCAGTGTGCTGCTGGGGGAAAGCTCAGCTAAGAAAATTACTTTTATACTTGAATCTGAAAGCGGTGCTGTTTCTGAACTGATGAGGAAGGAACTGACACAGTTTGTTGCCCAGTTTTGGAGTAATTACATTTTCAGGACTGTTTAAAGCTCTCTTCAGGTGTTGGTTTTATTATTGCTCCTATGTCATCTAAATGGCATAGCTGTGGAGGCAACCCTTTAGTTGCCTTGAAAAGGATGCATACAAAGCTCAAGTTTGGAAGTGAGCTCTGTTAAATAATGCCATACGCCAACTATGTCTTCAGCAAGACAGCTGGAGCTGGAAGACACGTGTCTGCAATAGTAAGGCCTCTGCTGGAAGGCTTCTATCTGTCAGAGCCAGAGAGCATTTTGCCAAATGGAGGCAGATCCCCCTTGCTCTGGATTTCGTCAGTGAAGCAGTGAGCAGAACAGCAGGGTGGTGAGGGCATGGGGGGGAGACCTGTGTTGCTCAGCAGGGAGCCAAGCTGAATGTATTTCAGCAGAAATGTCTGTGTGATTTAAGGGATTTCACTAATCACCTCTCCTTACCAAGCAGGTTAGGTAATGTTTTGTAGGCATTTCCATTTAACAGACCCATTTTTCTCTTACGGCCAGTGCTCCTGAGCTGGGTGACTTTTGTAAGCATTCCTTTGTCCTTTTGGCTGTGCACAAGGAAAAAATGTGAGATGTCAGCAATGGTGTAGTCTATTTGAGTTTTAGTCCAAGGCATCTTTCCTGGATAAGATAGCAGCACTTCCCAACCCCAACTTTTTTGCTTTCAGCTACAAGTCTTCTGCTTCCAGACTGGAATTAGAAAACAAATTTACCCTTGAAAACAGATACAAGCAGATGAATATGTTGTTTCCAGCAGGATATTCTTCAAGTGAGAAAATCTGTGGACATAGTAGATTTGAAAATGAAGAGCACACTGATAGTAGAAAAAGGAAAGATTGTGCTTGGCTTATTCAGATGAGCATCTTCCTTCATATCTTTTGTGCATTACTGTATGTAAGACTCTATCATATGCATGTTTGTGCTAATTTCATAGGTAGAGCACTGATAACGCTCCTAGAAAGCTGTCATCCTACTATTTGTAAAGTATCTGCACTGCTTTCTTTCTGCAAAATCTGAACTATACTGCAAGCCACTGTCATGAGTGATAAATGATCCTGCAAAGCTTCAACTTCTGTGCGAGCGTATTATCTGCCACCACTTTCGGTAGTTGGTTTCCCCAGTGTGTGTACTTCTTCCTTCACCTCCCAAACTTCAGTTAGCATTTTGGTTTTTGCAGCTGTATGCAAAAACACATTGTGATATGTTACGTGGGGTAGGAGAAAGCTTTGTTACCACAGTAAGTATACTTCAGCTTTGTAAATGCACAGTAGCACAAAGTGTGCTGCAACTGAGGCAGGCTGGGTCTGCCTTTGGTCACCACAGTCCAGTGACCCTGACGCATAGGTCAGCAAGCAGCTGGCAGGTCCTGATGGCAGGGTACTTTCCTGAGGTGCTAGGATGTGGAATGTTACTGGAATGGGCTCTCTTGCCAGATATCTGGGCTGTCCTCTTTCCCACTGATACGGTAATGCAATGTGCAGCCCAGATGCAGCTGCCAGAAGGGATGATGAACTGTCTTTCTAGCTTGACCAGCTGGACACATGCTGAGTAAATCTTGTTGGTATTAACAAGGCTTTTAGGGGTGTTAGGAGAAGCTAACTCACAATCTGTCACTACACTTTTAAATCATCGTCAGAGCTAGAGCACTGAGTCTTCCCAGAACTGTATTAATTGGATTTTGTGCTACTGGGAAGATGTGTGTTTTGTGTCTTGCATAGCAATTACAGGCACAACCTCTGAAGATCTTAGTACCTCATGTTTTACTTTTCTTCCTCCAAAACTGCCATTTCTCTTGAAACTTTTAATAACCACCAGCTACATGCCTTTGTGAATCAATGGTTTGAAGGAGTAAACAAAACTGGACTTGCTTTTCAGCTAATGCAAATCAGCTAAGGTTTTTGGCTGACTCTGTCAAAGTATATTTCTTTCTTTAACCTTTGGATGGTTTTCTTTCACAATGGAATGCCTGACACTGTGGTGGCCTTAGGTCCATAAAACAAAGTAAGCATAACTTATGCATCTGAAAACTGTCATCTTCAATCTTGATTTCCAGAGTGCATTGCTGACCAAAATGCAATTTTAAAAGCTTTATTCCCCCTTTTTCTGTCCAAGAGGTCTACTCAGAAAATAGTAGAGAACAAAACCATTTTTCAGCTCAGATGAAGTGCATAAAAATTATAAATTGATTTTATAGTGCTAGTTGAACTTGCTTGTTCGATAATAAATTATTCCATTTATAAAGTAACCAATGCATTCTTTGTAACTACCTACTTTCTGAACAGTGACAGCCTACAACTTGTATTAATATAAACCATATTGAGCAATCAGCAGAGCATATGCAGTGTTTCAATGCTACATCAGCACTGAAATCATGATAAAATGCTTCAGAGTGCCAGGCTGGTCTGTGGCAGGGAGCTGGTAATTTAGTCTGGTCTACAGCAATGTTCTTCAGGAGCCAGAGTTAAGTTAAAATGGGGGGGCTGGGGGCAGGGGGCTGGATATGCTGCTGATAAAAGGCTGAGTAGCAATTTGTTTATCTGTTCAAATCAAGTATCAGATGCCAATTAAAGTGGTCTCCTGCAGTTGCTAATTAAGAAGCACTGAAGGATTGATTAGCCATTTACCAATAACTGTTGGTGCAGATGCATTTGTTCTATTATCCCAGCATGTACTTCAGGGAATTGACAAGTTTCTATTAATGAATTTGAGCATGTTCATGTGATAAGCATGAGACTTTGTTTAATATATAAGCTATTAATTTTATTGACTGACCTATGTTCTTCAGTTATGCCTGTTCTTTCTGTAGCTTCAGAAGTCTTCTAAAATTATTCTCTCCAGGGACAGTAGCCATTCAGGTATCAGCCACTGAGTGGGGAAAGGTCAGGTTGTTGTTTGTATCCTGCCAACTCTCTGGGCTTTCCTCTCCCATGTCTAGGAGGTTCGTGAACCACAGGCAGTGTGCAGGAAGCCTTTGATGTGGAATGTTTCTTGTAAGCAGTGCCACATATCCACCAGCCGAGCCCAGAAGAAGAGTTTGATTCCATGACTGGTGAAGACTAAGACACACTATTGATGATTCATAACAAAACCTAAAAAAACCCAACAAAACAACAACAAAAACCCCACAATTATATACTTGAAAACTTTTCTTCTAAAGATGAAAGGGGGAACTATTTCCCAGTGAAAAAGCTGGGAATGAAACACGGCTTACACAGTCACTCAGAAATCTCTCCCTGGATCTTACTGTTCCACAGTACAATGTAAGAAGTCCTAGTGAAAGGAAAGCAAAAGCAGAGGTTGAAGCAGGCTGAGCTACCTTCTTCTTTTGATATCACTATATTTTTGCGTTCAGAACACTGTATAAATGCCTGACAGGTTATTGAGCTGAAAACGGCCATACAGCAACTACTTCAGGTCCTAGTGGTATTAGGGTGCTAGTGATATGCACCTGAATACAGAGGAATCCCTTAATAACCTCAATATATATTTGTTTTTTATGTACAGAATGTTCAGGCTCTTCTATTAGCTACAGTGAGGACACACAGTACCATATAGCAAAGTGATGGTACGGATCTGAAGTCCTCTCTTTTAATCACACTTTTCTCCTAATGATCTTATTTTGTTTTCCCCCACAAATTCGGTCCTCAATAAAGGCTTTGTTTTTCTGTTATCAATAAGTTACATATTCTAGAGGAAGGGGAAACTTGTACTTCAGTAACATTTGTGGTTATCACTAGGGATTTTGAGGGAGTTTTGTTACAGCTCATTCTCCTCCCTCCATTCCTTTGGAGTTGCTGCTTCTGGTTCCTTGAGCGAATGGCGGGCTGCTTGCTGGGAACACACTGTGTCCTGCATGCCTGAGGCTCTGCAGCCCGAACCACTGGGGAGGAGCCTCACGGTCTGCCAGGCTTTCTAGTTTAATTTGGATTTCTGTTATGGTCACAGAGAACTACAACTTGCCTCTGTGATCTTCCAATTCAGTTCTTCCATCCTTCCTGCCTTTATTACATATTGCTCTCTGGGAGGCTTTGAGGCTTCCTGTAACTCAGAGTGGTCTCAGATCAGAGACTTGTAACTTAGCCAAGAAGTTTAATAATCTACTCCACAGCCAAGTTCAGAGAGAGCCTTTTAAATAAATACCTGGGCTGGTGACACTTTAAACTTGAGGCTTTATGTTTAAGACAAGCAAGATCAAAGCAGCTGGTATTGCAGAAGGATGAATGCAAAGCCCACACAAGCTGATGGAAGGCCAGCCTGCCATGCACAGTGCATGGAGTGGAGTCAGGGCACAGAACCCTTTCTCATGTGAGTGGTCTTTTTATTGCAGAGCTGTAATTGCTTGTTAGCATCATTCTGTGAACTCCATTTGACATGAGCAACAATGCGGAAAGGTAAAGATGTGTACCAGAAGATGAGTACTGAGAAAACATTGCTTTGAAAGGCACTAGCTGAAGACCTTTGTTGTGGTTCCACATTGAGACTGTAACCAAAATTTAGAAGACTTTTGGGTCGTGTGTTGGAGACCCCTCCACTGTAAAACGGTAGAAATCCTGAGAACCCCAAGGATGGGGTTGGGGTTTTCAGTGCTGCTTCTAAGAGTCCTTCTCAACCATACCACGTCCCCTAAGCCGTGGGAACTTAATTTGGCAATTTCTATCCAGGGCTCTTGGAGCCTTCATTTCCTTTAGAACATTTATACAACTGTGTTTTGATACAGAATGATACTTTTCACACTGTTTATCTTGACAGTGATCCTTCTTGTAATTTGGAAAAAAATGCTTCTCTGTATCAAAGTTTCCCACATCATAGAAACAAGCATTTGGCCAGTATTGTTGCCTGATGCTGATGAGTTTCTCTGGTGAAAAACAGCTGTAGCTGTCTGTCTCTTGTGGTAGCTGCATTTACACTGAAGTGCTGGGTACGCTTTGGGAGAGTCTCTTGTGTATCCTTCCACTTCTGGTGCTGAGAGGTGGTGATCAACCAAATATGCAAGGAAGTGTGTGTAGGAGAGCAGCTTCCACCCAAGATCTTCATGAAGACAGACAGAGTCCTGCTATGATAGAAATTTTGATTGTATTGAAGCCTTCAGAAACACCTTCTGAGATGAGTGGGAGCCACTTATGGCATCTTGGAAAGGGGATAGATGCAGGAGAGGTAGAACATACCATCTTTATTTTAACCATTCTTTGTGTTTCTCATTGAAACGCAAATAAGAAAACAGAGACATCCTTATGCTATGATACTTTGTTCGGCATTCTGCTTTTTGATGCTTGTTTCAGACTTTGACCCTGTTTTAGCTCATCTGAAAGTCTTCCCTGGTCTGGATTTAATGTTTGCTGAAATTAAATTTGGAATGAGATCCAGTAAGAGGAAATATCTTTAAATTTGATTGCAGAAAGAAATACCTTTAATCTCTCTTGTTATTAGTACTGAAGGGGCTTTTGGAGAATAATAAAGCTATCACTCTAAGCCCCTTAATTCTTTTTTTGTACTCATTTTTTTTTTTTTCATTTGCTTCTGCTTTCTTTTATTCTTCTGATATGCACTTTCCTGCTGTTGTTCTATGCCATTTTCTCCTTTTTCAAAGCTCTACATTTAGTGCACTTTTCCCTTCCTTCTCCCTAACTATTTTTAAAGTCTGATGTTTGTTCTCTCCTCTCCCTCCTCCCTTTTAAAGCCTTCATCCTGCTTCATATTCCCTGCCATAACTGAGCTCTTTGCTGCCATGTCCCTATATCTACTAGCATGGTCACAGAGGGTGATCCATGGTGGGACACGGCATGTCTGCATTTACTTTTCCATGAACTCCCTGTGTGGGGTAGCTGCTGGCCTTGCTGGCAACAGCTACTGCCCCATGTTAGCCCAGAAACTCTGGTTGTAAGCACCACTCTGGGAGCTGTACAACAAGAACTGTAGCAGATACTAAGTGAGTTGAGACTAAACAGGAGTTTTTGCTGTGTGACCAGTTACACTGCTCTCCTTTCACTTTGGAAGTAACTGCATGCAGTTACTAACAGTTAGCTACTGGCATTGCTCTCTGTGTTAAGAAACTGGGTAGCTGTAGTAAAAGACGTCACTAAGATGGTTCATTAGAATCAGGATTATCAGAGGAGGTAATCAAATCAGACTCGTCTGATGATATACACAAGTATCTTAAGCCTTTTCTTGTGTCTAAACTAAGGAAAACTCAAGAAGAGTCATAATTTCTATGGTGTTTGCAACAGAAATGGTTGCACATATAAATAAACCCTGCAAAACTATGTTGTTGCTGATCAAATTATTATTTTATTTTACAACTGTACCATCTCCTATTTGATACCCTTGATACAGGGAGTTTGTGGTTGAAGAAAAGACTGACTTTTGTGGTAGAATGAGATAGTTATGTTACCTGGTCTGTGTGGTGTAGTAATTACATTAGTGCACCTTTCTGAGTGAAGAATTGGTGACAGCTGTTAGCCATTGCTGCAGTATCTCAGTGTTGCATAGCCTGCAATAGATTTTGAGTGTCAAGAGAATAAAATATGACTGAGGTGAAAAGTAGAGGCAGATAGCGAAGGGCAAGATTGAGACGCAGGCATAGGATTCCAGCAGAGTGGAGGCACAGGGCTGCATTCTGGGTCCTTCTGTCCCATCCCTCTGTCCACCCAGGGGACGACTGGTCACCCTTCTCCGTCAGCACTGCTGGAATGGCAGATAATTGTGTATCTCCATGCTGACCTTTCCTACTTAAATAAGGGCAACTTCTGCCCAGAAATGGTTGCTTTCAAGAGCTAATTACTGCTGAATATTGCATGATTAATGCTTACCAGAACAACTATAGTGGACATTTAAATGTTTTTAGACCTTTTCCTTCCTCTCGGGAACATCTCGACTTACAAATTTATGCTTAAAGTTCTGCCTGATTTAGGCATTTCTGAGACTCTGTCTGAAATAGAGAATATAATAGTTTGTTCTCTCATTTTAAAGTTCTGCTTAGAGAATTCAGAATTCTAGTGAACCAGCCTGATTGTTTATAAAAAGTCTCTGATCAAATAGAATAATAGGCTTTTGGCAATGTTTCCTGTTTTAAAGGAGGGGGAAAAAAGAATGAGAGCAAAAGCCCAGTTATTACTGAATACAAAGTGCAATTAATTGTACACTAGGATAAGCTGCTACACGTTGGCTTAAATTGTGAGACAGATGAGTTTTGATGATAAACAATCTCATCTAACTTTCATGTTGGTGTTTTTTCCTGGTAGTAAATATGGAAATGAGGGAAGTGCAGATCTGTCCTGGTACTGGGCATAATGAGTTGTATCTTCTAGATTTGCTCGGCATAGGGATCTATGTCTAAGTATTGAGAAATGTTCAATCCTGGTAATGGATATCAGGCAACATAACGCATGCCAGATAGCTCGGTGCTCAAGGCTTCACCAAATGGACTGACCTCTCTGGGCTGGCATCGCTTGGCTAAGAAGGATTATGCTTTTTCTGTTCTGTTTCCGAAAGCTAAATCTTGAAATCTTGTTAAAATTTCTGCTTTATATTAGGGATTGGGAGACAGGAGCAGGGTAGGAGGAGGAATAAAAGGATCTCTTCTTTTGAGCTTGTGAAGATAGGAACATGCTTTAATGAGGAATGAGATGCATGCTTCAGAAGGAGCCCACAGCCCTGTAATTGGCATTGAAAAATACTCTGTAATACCAGGCAGCATTACCAGGGTCAGCATGTCCCAGAAAGATCCAAGGTGTAATGAAAGCTCGGTGTTTTGTAAACAGATCTTTGCATCCAGATGTGCTAGGATCTGCCACATGTTTTGTAGTCCACATAGATTTATAGTCTATGTATGCAGATGTGTAGGTGCACATCTTTATATGAGGAAGTCTAAACTGGATAAATGACTTGGAAATATTAAACAAAAGGGCAATGGGCTATTTCTGTGACCTGGAGTGACAAATTTCTTTTATGAAACTGGACTTTATTTTAAAATCCCTGACAGACTGCTTTTCCACTTAATTTACTTTCAAAGATATCTTGGTTTTAGGCAGCTGTCTAAAATATTTGCTGATCAATCCTTTCAAATCTGTTTAGGCGACCCTTAGGTAGAGAGCAGCACAGGGAAAATTGTTTACATAGTGAATCCCAACTAGGGTGAGTTTGAATAAGCAAACTCCATGCAACTTTTGCCTTAAAGACTAGCATTAATTTTCATTAAGTGCAAGATCAACAATTTTTGGTCTTGTCTCTCTTTTACCATTAAAATTAAGTTATCGTGAAGCAAAAGCTGAGATATTGAATGTGAAAGCAAGTTTTGGAAACATGAAGTCCTTAAGGATGATCAGATCTCAAGTGGTTTGGTAGAAATATCATGTAGAAAAAGGAAGAACAGATTGTATCACTTATGACTCACCTTGCCCCTCTTCACTGCCTGCCAATCACAGCCAGTGTGCTTGGATCTCTCCCACAAGTATTTCCTTTGCCAGAAAGTAACTGTAACAGGAGAAGGCAGCCCAAGCCAAAACCATGGGAAATGTGTCTGTGTACCTGTGTACGCAGCCTGAACATCCATGGGGTTCCCACTGGTGCTGAGTACTGCTGCTGTTGGACAGCTGAACAGGAAGGTGGGTGGCTTCAGTGTCCATCTGATGCTGAAGTGCAGTTTGATGCGTTGCTTCTTGGGACCGTCCTTATCTGTTGTCTGTAACTCTGCGTTTGGATGGTCACCATCCTTCTGCAGCAGAGTGAATGTCCCAAGGCCTTTGCAATAGAGTGCTTTTGAAATCCAGAGTGGCAGCTGCTGCTCACACAGGGGCCGAGCTCACCTGAGTGGCAGCAACTGGTAGAAGATGCAGTCTGAAGTCCTCAGATTTCTGAACTGACCAACTGCTTGAGGGTGAAGCTCGTCAAACCTATTTCCCCCTATGATGCTTTGTGAAGAGGATGGCATGTTTATCTGAAAATTTACTGGTGTGCTTTCTCAAATATAAATATCATTTCCCCTTCAGATACCTGCTGGCTCCCATTTGTCAAAGTGACAGCCAGCCAGCAAGCAAACATCTCAAAGCATGATAAAATTAGAAGCAATTGATATTGCATTCAAAGTAATATGATCAAGCCTACAAGTTTAGGTACAATTTTATCTCGCAGAATGCAGATGGCACCATTTAAGAAGGACTTGATTTTTACAATAACCAAGAGATGATAAGCACAGATCAATTTACAGTTCTCGCTGGCCAACTGCACTTACTAGGAAAATGAAATGTTAGGGGAAACAATGCTGACGTATCTGCTACAGGATGACAGTTATAAGCTATCACTGGCTCCAGAACAAAATGCCAGAGATTTCGTTACACAACTTTTGAGGACTGAATGCTGATTCATACTATTGCTGGTGCACATTGAGTGTAATGAGGTGGAATCCAGTTGGGTCTTTATAATTGGAATTTTCATTTGTAGGTGAACACAGCATTAACTAATCTCACTGCTGGTTCAGCAAAGAACTCGGGCAAGAGCCTAAAATTTGGGTATTTGAGATAACACAAGGTTGTTACTGTTACTAATAACTTGGGAGCTACTCTGGTCAGAAGTAAAACAATTTTCCAGTGTTTGGGTCTTTACTTTCATACATGATAGCTGTGTCTTTTGGTCTGTGTTCGTGTTAGTTTTTTTTTTTTTTTTTTTTTTTGATTTTTTTTTTTCCTGCTTGATGCCTCTGGGTCACTGAGATCTCTGCAGTGTCACTGGCTCATTGCCAAAAATTACTATGAAACTTAAATTTGGCAGAGTATTATAATGTTATTAACTCTTGCACCATTAAGGTGCCTTTTGGGCGTGGTCTTGAACAAGAGAATGGAGGATTTTCTGGCATTGCAGGTGCATATTTTTCCTGAGTGCCTTCACATTACTGTGCACATGGCCCATTTCTTCCTTTTGAATTTGGACATCATTGATCCTGCCTGGGGAGATGCAGCTCTGGTGCTGCCTTCTCAGTCACCCAATGGTGTAATGCTGTATTGCAGTGTCAGTGAAGCCATAAATCAAGTCTTCTCTGCAGTAGATACTTTGAGAAAGCTAAGTGTCCTAAAAAGTCTGTACAGTTCACTATCTAGATTCCAGATTGATCATCTTTTTCCAGCTGATACAAGCAAGGTGTTTCCTGGTATAAGTGGGGGGTGGCTGCTGGCAGGAAGCCCTCTATAAAGGTATATTTTGTGTGGATTTTTTTCTGAATCCTTCTGATCCTTTACCACCTGCTTGCAAGTGCCTTTCCTTTGGCTCTTTGATGTCCTGCTGTAGGTGTGTGCTGAGGTGGTCCTGTTCTGTGTGGAAGAAGGATTGGCAGTAATCGCAAAAGGGAGCAATGCAGAGAGTTTGAGAGTAAGGCTTTTTGGCAGCTTTTGCTAGCAGTGAATCCTGAGTGTATGGTAATGCCTACAAAAAGAGTGTCAGAAGTCAGTGCCATGCTAAAGAAAGCCTGAACTAATCTTTCAATTTTGGGCTGCGAGAGACTGTTTTACAGTGATGTGACCATGTGCTTTTGTGTGTGTAGAAGTAAAACCTGGCTTCTGATTCTTGTAATCTCTTCCACCTGGAAGAAAAATCATGGTATTATGTGGGTTTTTGGTACATTCAGGAGAAAAGCTATGTCTTAGCACATTTCCAAGCAATGTGATGCAAGACATAGCCTTGAGGTTGTATGTAGAAAAAGCCTTGCAGGGGAGCTGTGAACTACCTTGCATGCTCTGCTCATGCCTTTGGGAAGTGACTGTGTTGTTTCCATTGTAGGCCACCTGTAAATGCTTTCTTCTGAATGTGTTGCTCCTGTTCAAACTGTCATCTAACCATCAGCTCAGAGAAACACCAGACTTTGAGGAAATTATCTGAGAGCACAGCTCCTTGTCAGACTCTTTTGCATGTCCAGTTAGCTTAAAATAACCTGCTGATGTGTGCTGCTATCAGCAGCTCTATTGGCTTGGGCACACTGACATATAGAGTGGCTAATTTAAAAATATGCTGAACTCCATCTGTCCTGGATCAGTCTAAGTTGTAAGTAAACTTGCAAACAGCAAATCCTCTTGCTGAACTCCTGATCCTGGAGAAGATGATGCTGGGAGTGAGTATATGTTCAACTGCATGAGAAACACAGATATGTTCAGGTGATGCAGCCATTTGAAAATGTGCTGGGGTTAAGGCTGCCAGTAGTCTTGAAACTGTGTCTTGCTTTAGCCAATCTCTCAATGCAGACATTTCTCTTAAAATGCAGATCAGATCTGGGAGGCTTATAGTCCATGTTGTAGAATCAGGGCTTGGCCAGAACTACCATTCTTAACAGAGGCAGCACTGAACCACAGCGCCTGCTTCACAGCCCTTTTGTGAAGTGTCAGGTAAAAATGTGTGTATCACACACTTCTTGACTTTGTGTTCAACTTCCTGCTCTTCAACTTGACTTCTAATGGTTTGCCCATATCACAGAACTAAAAACATATTTGCCTTCAGTGCCAAGACAGCCTGACTCCTTTGCTTTGCAAAGCAAATAAATAGTGCTTGCAGATTGCTCTGACACCAGGCAATGCCTGTGCTTCAGCTGCCTTGCTCACGAGGCAGGAGAATGTGTGCTAACCTTGTCTCTAATGCGTAGACATTTGAAGGTCAGTGAGTACTGCACATTAAAAAGAACTTCATGGATGGCAATTGAGAGAATCTGACTGTACAACTCAGTTAAAAAAAAATACCAAAACCTACAGAGAAGGTTTAATGTCTTGTGTTCCCAATAGTAGCTGAACAATGATCAGAGAGGGTAAGATGGCCCAGCTTTCACATGTTCCTTCAGAGCTCTCCAGAACATGACTTTCCATATGCCGCCAGAAAGCTGATGATGACTTCATCTAAAACATTGTAAATGGCAAAGGATTGCAGAAATTAACTCATCTTAAAAATCAATAGCATTTAAGATGTGTGTTCCAAACAGTGACAACACTAATCTGAAAGTGTTCCCTGATTCAGCAGCTGAATGGAAATATCCATTAGAGAACAGGATGCTTCCCACTGTTCCACCCACGCCTTTCTCTTGCTCGGAAGTAATTCATGTTCCTTCGCAGCTGGTAATGGCAATGAACTTCTCTGCATCTCTGAAGTCCTGAGCAATGAGGAGAAATAGTGAAAGGAGTCAGCCCCAGTGTGCCTTTGCCAGAAGACAGACAAGCAGCTTAGATTTGATGCCAGGCAGGTAGGATCAGTTCAGTCCCAGGGATGGCTGGGAGTAGATTTAGAAGTGGGCTCTGGGGGTTTGCAGGCATTGCTTTTTGAGCTAGATTGTTTTGCTGAATTTGGAAGTGCTTGGTTTTAGGACTGGGAAAGGTAAGTGGGTAGGAATTAAAATGACCAAAAGAAAGGGACAGAAGGTGCCAAAGAAAGCAGGAAGTTTTTTAATGTAGGATGGAATGCCTGATAGCATGGGTAGCAAAAAGCTGACAGATCTGCCTGAGCACATTTTACTTGGGGCTTACAGGTGTTGCTGACACTGGTCTGGGGTTCCCACTGCAGGGACAATGGGGACTGTCAGGTTAAAAGAGAGTGATGAGGACTTGATGTGGGATGAGTTTTGGAAGAATGTTTCAGGACTCCATCATGGGTGTAGCAGGCATGGACTAGGAGCATCTAACCGGGTGATCTGTATTTCTTGCATAATTTTGAAGGAACTTATAGGCTATGCAAAACTAGCTGCAGGGGTTTTTCTTTAGTATTAAAAGTGGGACTGAAAATATGGACCTCTGTTAAAAATAGTCACTCGTGTAGAGATCAATTAAACAAATTTTCCCAAGGGCATAAGGAATTCATTTCTCTGGGATGAAAGGAGGGGAGGGTCATTCACAGAAGAGCACCTTCATATCACACAGATTTTTATTTAAACTTAAGCTGTGTTTGTGGGTACGGCTTCTGTTTCCTTCCTTCCAGAGTGATGGGCACTGCTGCTGGCCATAAGGTGTAATTCTGCTCCATTACATCATACCTTCTGGTCTACTCATAAAAGCAGACTTAGCAGTAGCAGAGACCTGAATGCAACAGCATTATTGCAAAGCAATCTGAGCTCCAGAGTCACTGCTTCAACAGCCTCTTTAGAAGTTTGGCTAGACAGCAACCTGCAAGCGGCCAGAGTAAATGCAGAATGATTCCAAATTTGGCTCAATTTCAAATGTAGTTTAACACTGATTTCAGCTGGGTGAAATTCTCTCTGTTGGGATCTGCAGTAGGCAGAGACTCACTTCAGACTTTCTTATGCTGCATCACCTTAGTTTTTCTGGAGGGAGCTTGTATGCTCAGTCCTTTATGCATTAGTTGATTCTCTGCTGACCTCAGTGCTCCTCTATTACTTCCAGCAGTTGGCTTCAAGAACAAAAGGAAGTTTCATTATTACAGTTCAGCTGCAGCCAGAGAGAAATGGGCTGCAGATTCAGGGAGCAGCAGACAGAGAAAGTGAGTGTGTGTATATGCTAAATTCTTTCTTCCTTAAACACAATAAAATAATGCTGAGGAGAAAACTAGAAACTCCAGGTGGAATGAAAATCTTTAACCACTAGAAAGCATTTCCCTAGTAATTTATATCATAAAAAGTATATTTCTAAGTGCTGATCTGCTTCATTTTTTCATTTTTAAGCAGTCTGTCCTTACAAAACTATCCATTGCTCTTCCTAGAATCCACCAGTGAAAAATAACCCAAGGACAAACATAACGTTGGGACAAAATGAACCAACAAGTTCTATGGGGAGCAAAGAATTCTCTTGCCTTTTTTATGCAACCCTCTTCTGTACTTCTGCTACACAGTCCCTCAGCTGTTTATCTCCTGGAAACTCTAATATTCTCAAACTTCCAGGAAGAATCCTCTCTACTTCAAACTGTCTATTACATGGTAGAGACGTCTCGGTCTCTACTCTCTAAGAGAATCATCCATGAAGCCGCTGCTGTTACTGCTGCTTGCGGTAGGACTCAAGTGCAGACTTTGTTAAGCATGTCTACACAGCTCCACTGCAGGGTTTTGTTTTTCGATTCCACTGTGTTGTGCTTGGAGGATCAGTTTGCTCCTGGCTTGACTCTCCAGGCATTATTTCCCAATGGTTCCTGCACTGCCTCTGAAAAACCTGTTGGAGAAAGGGCTGCACGTGCTGGTCTGAGAGGTCTGTAATGGCTGTAAAGGGCTGGTATGTCCAGTGATCATCCCAAGTGCTTCTTCTTTTCCCTGGCACAATCTACCTCTGAGACTGACAGCACGCTCCTGCAAAACTGTGAGATAGATAGTTTTGAGCTGCAGCATGTTTTACATGGTAATCTGGTGATAGGACCCAGAGACTAACTTACTGTTAGTACCTGACTCCTTCCAGCTCAGCTATGCAGTCCCTTGAATTGATTTGAATACAATATCTTTCAGAGTCTTTGTACAGCTGAATAACTTTTCTTTATGCTGCTTTAACTGATACTGAAGTCTGTGTTAGCCCAGATGAAATAGTAGAGTTTGGTTTTACAAGAGAAAGTCAGTGTTCTTAACACAGCAGTAGGCTACCCTAGCATGCCACCATTATCCTTATGCATCATACCAATACTAGATGCTGGTTGAGTGATCCTGAACACAGAGTAACTTACTCTGTAGTTTCTTGGTATTAAAAATATATCAAGCAGTTTACCTCTTCCAAAAGCATTTAGATGCCTTTTGAACCAAGTGTGCTATCAAGTCAGCAAGGAGCACGACAGTCTCTGTAAAAACAAAGAAGAACAAATCCATTCTTAGTTCAAAGCAAAACTATGTTTTACCCAGGGCATATAAGTCAGCACAAAATCTGGGATTTCTTTGTTTATCTAGGCATTGCAGTACAACAGTGGCACACTGATATTGGTCTCTGTAGGAGCATAGTGCATCAAAATCACCTACTTATAAGAGGAAAGCTCCTTTTTGGTTTATGAAACATGGTGTGGGATCAAACTACATCTCTGTCCTGGTTGCATTCCTCCAGTTCTAGCCTGGCTTAGTGAGGCACAAGCCATTTGCATGGCAGGGATCTTAAAAACCAGCAAGAAGTTTCCATGCTGCAGAACCAGCTTCTCACAAACATGTTTCGTGTTGGAAAGATGAGTGAAAGCCTTCAGGTTGGGCAAGGCAGCAAGGCCCCAGGGGTGACTGCAGCTGTGATCCCACTTGAGACTTTTTGAGTCTGAGGGAGCAGGGATGACCTGGCAGCTACCCTGCAGAGGCTGCCTGCAGCTCCAATCCTTTGGGGAAGGATCTTTAATTCCAGAGGCAGCTGTGCTTGAGGCTAATAAACTTCCTTTTGCAAACTTACAGTAAAAATGGAAGTCTTATGAAACTATTCTGCAGCCAACCCCATCTTCCTGGGGGTGCAGAGACACAGAATTCAAACTGCCTGAACCAAATGAGGCAGCAGGAGCCCAGAGAGCAGGAAAAGCCATTTGAAGCTCTGCTGCTTGTATCTTTTACTGCTGAACTTGCAGTGGGGGTAGATGTTAATTTAATGAGTACTCATTAAATGATCTTCCAGTAGCTGAGATAGGTCCCAGCAGGTTCCTTGAACATGACACAGGATTTTGTTTTGTATTGTTTAGCTTAATTAATTTATCTGAGGGACTGTTATAGTCCTAACAGAAGAGGGTATAAAAATACCATTGGATGAAACTTCCTGGGGAGTACTTTCACTTATCCCCACCTCTGCCCCCGGTATTTTCAGAATGATATTTGAAATATAATTCAGCTTTCAGTATTGAATTTTTATCTGAAACCTTTGAAATAAAATATTTTTTGAAACGGTAAAAGTAATGGCTTCATATAAGGAAACATAATACTAGGCAATTTGAAGTTAATCAGGATTTATCTGGGGATTTTGCCTGGGAAAAGAAACAAACAACAAAACAAACACATTTCACTTGGGACCAACCTAAAGCAGTTTCCCTCTGCATTTTTTTTCCCATTTCCCAGGGAAGATCAGTTGTTCACATAAGGCTGTTATCAACGTGAGTTGAAATAGATTAATTTCACTGCAGATGTGCAGTTGTAAGTGAAGTGTGACATGCTAGAAGCATCAGTTAAAACAAAAAAAAAGAAGCTGCTCATCTGAAATTGAAGCTCAGTAGAAAGGAGGAAAAAGTAGTAGTTTTGAATCAAAGAAATTGCTCAAAACTGGTCACAAACGATGCTTTTCAAGACTGCCCCTAAACACTAATAACTGACATTACCAGAGCAGCCATCTTGCATTAGCAGTAACTGAGGACCAGTTAATAACAAGGATTACTGCTTGTACATTGTTCGTGTCCTTTAATGACTCAACATGCACAATAAGGTGTAAAATATTTACCATTTTCAGGATTCAGAAGATTGTCAGTAGGCTCTGGAGGGAGGTCTGTCCCTGGGATGTGCCTGCAGGCTCCTGTCCACCCTTAGAGGTGATGTTCCAGTACCCCACTCCAGAAACATCTCTTGCTCATGTAAGGTGAAATGCAGGTTTTACGTGTGAATAATGTTCGAAGAGTCAAGCTTCTCTAAAAAGCAGTAAGGTTCCTTTCCTGTGCAGCACAGCTTGTTTCACTTCTTCAGTACTGGCCTTGCAATGCCCTGCGGGCTCCAGACCCTCCTCAGCTGACAGGAATAGAGTAGAAACACCCTGAGGTCTTCAGTCCTGATGTTTTCCATATCATTGAGTGAGAAAGCTCAGATCAGTCACAGAGCAAATTAGTAGAATGCTCAACAGCTAATTTTATGTTAAAAACGTCATTTTTCCTTACTTGGACTAACAGCTTATCAGTGTGAGTCAGGCTTGGAGGAATGTAAGAGTGTTACATGGGTTTACATACAAATTAGCTCATATTTTCTTAGAGGCAGACTGGACCTTTTCCATTAGCCTAGCAAAAAAATCCCAGTGATCAGGGTTTCAAAGGCTGATGCAGCCTCTGCAGTGGGAATACTTGCTGATGTTACAATGGAGTTTCTAGAGGAGGTAAGGTGTGGCCTGAAGGTTTACTAATAGCTAAAGTGATGCGCCTTCTAATTGTAAAGGCAACGCTATCTAAACAAACAGCTCCCTGTGACATGTTTATTTCAGGGAAATATAGGGACAATATCAAACCCTTCTGATAAGTAACATGTCAGAGGGTGCAAATTTTATTTTAAAATAAACTTTGTGTTAGTGTTTTCATGTGTCTGAAGCAGCCGAAGTAAATCCAGACAAGAGAGACTAAAGGGTTGAAGATATTAAAGGCAATTCAGGATGTAAGGACTAGAATGAACTTATTAATGGATGAGAATGTTCTGTATCATGAATCAGTTCTGAAGTGACTAATCCTGTAGTATAGAATATGCCAGCTGTGGAATGTTGACTCCTACAAGGGCCACTGCTCAGCGCTTTGGCCTTAGTATGGATGCGAGCGGCCAATTTTGTGCTTGCTGGTGCTGGAGTTTTCTGATGGTTGTAATACAAATGTAGTTGGGCAGACGTGGAGCTGAGGTGAGAGAAAGGTAACAGACTTCGACCTGGACAGCTAGCATGAGTCCCAGGCTGCGAAGCATAAATACTTGGTGTTTCTTGGGTGGAAGAGCAACACCTCTTTAGAAAGGGGCAAGGAGACTGCCAGAAATGAGTGCAAGAATGGTTGTTGTTGTTGCTTTTTATCACAGATCTTACGTATTAAAAATACAAGCTGGGGAAGGGACTGACTTTCCTAAGGACATCTATAGTACTTAACATACTAGAACTGTAGCTTTTGGATGATTTAATGATGCTGTAGAACGTGATTTTATAGCAGACTTCCTCTACTTCGTGCCAATCCCCAAAATTCCCTCCAGGAAAACTTTTGATTTTCTTAAAAAGTTCCTACTGCCTGTTTTTTTTGTTCTTCCTTCCTTTGTTTTAACCAAAGCCCCAGTGCTTTATCCAGTTGGAGAAGGAAGGGGGCTTGGTTACCTTGCTTTAAGAAGTAATCATATCCCTATAAACGCTTGCCTTAAGTTGTCTGCTTCTAAGGCTTCCTGAATGGAACTGGAATCTGATAAAATTGAAGACAATCTAATATAAGCAGACAAGTGATAGCAGAAAATCAGTGCACTGATGTTAAATACACAAAACTCTGGTAATGAACTCTTTGCTTGTAGACAGAGAACAGCTCTCAAAATTGCAAATTGTTTTCATACTTCAATACTCTTTCCATTATAAAGCAATTAACTCTCTTCCATATTATTTTTTTTTTTTTAAGAAAAAAGGGATTTGTTTCAAACATGACATTTTTCTCTCTTCCCAAATATCTTTTTGCAGTTTCTTAGTCTTTACTGCTTCGGATGAAGGATTCACGCTCTTCATAATGTCTTGGACACAAGAACAGCTGATGTGAATTTTCATGTATTCAGTTTACTAGAGCAAAACGTGTTGTTTAGGATTGACTTCTTAATAATTTTTTTCCATGATATTTATTTCATACATATGCAGAAGTTGTTCCTCCATCTTCACAAGGTAGATTTCAGCAAATTATTTGATTTACCTTAAGTTGTTATTTCCACAAATAGTCATAGCAAATCTCAATTAGCAGCATGATAAGCATTAGAAAGTTTATGCCACGTCTTCAGAACATCTGCTATTGTTCATAACTGGAAGTGCTTGACTTGGCCATCTTATTTCAGTGTGCTTTACTTCCCCTGCCTGCTCTTTGAACTAATCAACAGCAATCAAGAGGGGAGAGGAAACACTGTGCGTGCAGAAAGAAACCAGGTGCTCTAATTCATTCCATGCTTGAAGAAACAAAAAGTGCACTTGGAAAATAAAATTTTATGTTTCTTAATACATCAGCAACTATGCCAAAAAATCCAACAGCAAAAGTTTTATGAATATATGTTTAAGACAGATTCATACTGATTTGGAAACATGACCTCAGACTTCCTGATTTAATCTTTTTTTAAGCTCCTCTAGTGTGCTATTATTCATATAATTGGACAATATTCTAAATGAAAATAGTAATGGAGTGCTTTTTCCTCAAAAAGACGCATGCAGCTGTAGATCTTGAAACTTTTACAGGATGAAACAATTATTTTGTGCCCGTGTTTTATTTTTTTTTAATTCATATTTTCTTTTTGGCAAACTTAGAGAGGTTTTGGCTTGAGGTGCTTTGCAAGGGAGGTGACCTCATCACAATATCCACTATTTATGCTTCTTTTTCAGTCAGAATAACCAAATATTTACAGGCAAAAAAAAAACTAAAAAGGAGGCATGGATAATGCAGAAGTCCTCTTACAAATTCTGCCTTTTTTTTTTTTGGCTCTGATTTTAATGCCAAAAAGAGTGGAAAAGGCACTTGGAATCCACAGGGGAGAGAGAAATTAGACAGCAGCTGACATGACTGAATTCTCAACTGCTGAATATTTTACAGTTAGATTAGATAATGCTAGGTTGCACTAAGCATAGCATCAGGCTGTCTGGGGGCTTTTGTTTTCAGATGCAATTTGAAAATTGAAGCCAGCAGCCAAAAACATTTAATATCTTTTACTCGTGGCTTGAGAAACCATCGTACCCAGAACTGTAAGACCCCTCTCCCACAGGCATGCTTGGCACTTGGTCCTAGGCTGGGAATTCTCCTGTTTTCGTTCTGCTTTGTTTTATTTCACCTTTTTTTAGTAGAAAGATGAGAATTCAGTACTAGCACGCTGAATTGGCTGATTCAATAGAAACAACAACATATATCATACTACTGAGAAGATGTACTTAGTTAAACTCAAGATGATGTAGCTGAATACAAAATAACCATTTACTTAGATATTTTAAATATGGTCACAAATGTTTATGAGGCTGAAAACAGAAGCACAAAGCCGTGTATTTTGCAGTCAGACAATGCAAGTTCATTAGGCTGAGACGCAGCCTGGAGCATCATGCTATGAATTCCTTTGGATGGAAATGGGGTGAGGGTGAGTGCCAGACATCTGCTGGTGTGGATCGGTGAACTGAGGATAATTTTATTCTGCTCTTTATTCTTCCACTATAAACCAGATGAATGAAAATAAAAGTTCTGGAAGCCTTTCTTGACAATGGCGAACACTTACAAGTTGGATCGAAAGAGAAAGGTGCCTGGTTCTTGTTAAGAAACATTTTTTGTGGCTGCGTTGTGCCTTCAGGGCAGCTTTGAGGTTCTGCTGTAAGATGAGTCCAGTCCTTCACAGTTGCTCAAGTGTTAAAGATGGAATCTTGTCCCCTTTAGTTATGTTGATCATCTCTTCTCTAAAAGTGGGGATTCATTGGATCAGTTGGTTTGCTAGGTACGGATCATCCCCCTTTGTTTAAGAACAGGCAGTGTATTTTTCACCCTTGGGGTTGTGGTAGGTGCTGAAGAGGCTGCTGAGTTGAAGGTCAAGCTGCTTTTTCCTTCTCCTGTAAAAGAAAAGACATGGTGCTTATTTCAGTGTTGTAACATTTTGCTGCCATGAGAGCCCCTTTACGAGGTTGCCTTTTAACATGTGGCACTGGAACCATTGTTTGGTTACTGGAGCACAGAAATTGTTTGGCAGGAACTTGTCACTGCATATGCTCCCAGGAACAGCAGCCTGGGAGTGTGCAAATACACATTTTCTCCATAATAGATGTCAAGTTATGTATTTTCAGGATTGTTTTAAACTCTCCTGGGTTATTGTTTTTTATAGGCTGAATTGCTGCTGCTATCAGCAGGGAGGTAAGGAGCTCTCGAGGAGTCTTCATGCTTCTCAGAGGAATGCAGTGAGAAAGGTGTTATGTCTTGCTGCAGCATTAAGGCTGTGAGTTTAGGATCTGTACCCACATAACAGGCCCTGAGTAGGTTTGTCCTTCCCTGGGAAGCCTGCTGGGCTGGCAACACTCTGCAGATGCAATCCTACTGTAAGGTACCTGTTTGCTTTACACAAATGACTTAAAGGGGATTGGTGCCAATACTTCTAACAGTGGAATGAAGTCTCCCTCCATTCTTACAGCATTCACATGTGAGGAGAGGACAGGGATTATAAGGATTTGGTTTTGTTGTAAGAAAGCAGTGTTTTCTGTTCCTCATGCTCCTTAACAGTAACCACACAGGTATCCAGCTCTTCTTCAGCTCTCCTTGACACGAGATCTGTGATCAGTTCACGCACTGCCTGCTTTCTCTTTCTCTCTTTTTTGTTCTAATTTTTTAGAACAGATGTGTGCACATTGGTTCTTCTGCTGGCCTCTTTTTTCTCTCCTAACTACACAGCCATAGAGTCTGTTGCATTGTGCTGACATGCAGAAGTTTGGGGAGACATTAGCATATATGCCAAGCTCTGCTGTGTAACCTTTTATAGGGCAAGCTGTTTTCATTTTTTCACCTCACAGTCTTCTCCTATCCTGTCCTCCCTGTTTAATATGTTCAAGGCATCATCCATTTCTCCAATAAAATAGCTTTCTTTTTTATGGCAGCAACAACTTGTTGCCCAGTGTATTCTGTAGGAAAGGTGCCTTAAATCTTTTCATTATCCATGTGAAACCTGTTGGAGGTTTGAGTGGGAAAGGGAGAGAGTGATTCCCAAGTGCAGTCACCACTTGGTAGTTTGATACGAGAAGCTGAGCCCCCAGCAGTGGGGCATCTGCAGCATGTTTGTGGCAGGCCAGTACTGAAGGAGGAAAGAGGTAAAGAGTTGTGTGATCCTAACCGCGGATGAGGGGTTGTACTGCTGAATTTTCATGAAATTAAAGAGAGGAAATAAGATGAAGGATGTCTGTGCTTTAATTGTTCTTACTTTTTTTTTGCAAGGTGCTTTTTCAAGTTGAGGGAAATTTTTATAGAAGTGGCAAAATCATAGTGAGTATAATTGCAATGATCACACATACACAGTAAGAATCCTGCAAGTCTGTAAGGATCTGTAAAAAAAAAAAAAACAAAAAACAACAACAACAAAAAGTGGAAAATTTGAATAATATATTTATGTTAATTCTTGGCATTAGACAAGCAAGATGTGCAGTTTCCTCATGTTCTTTTAGCAGGCTTTAAGCATGTGTATGAATTGAAATAAAGATAAGAATGGTAAGTTCTGCAGATGGACCACATAACGTGGTCTTATGTCCGGTCGCTGTTAGGAGGGGAGTTCAGCCCTGTGCTCCATCCATGCAGCTTCCTGCAGCATTTGTGCCCTGGCTCCTGGGGGCCGCATGCTGTAGGAGCAGGAGCTGGGCTGTGCAATGGTACCAGCAAGCTGCGTGGAGGAGCTGCTCTGAGTGTGAGATACGGCATGCCGCGGCGTGCAGGGTGTTCCTGCAGGTGCTTTGGTACAGCTCATTGTATCACTTTGATACTGGAGAAAAGAGGGGGCAGGGTTACAATTATCCTGTATTCTATATCGGATAGGACCAACCCAACGTCCAACTCAAACTGCCTACCAACTGCATCAGCAGCTTATATGTACAGAAATGTGCCTCACGCTTCTGTCAGGTTTTGTCACCAACTGGTGATTAGGGGGTATCATTCTATGTAAGCATCCAATTCAGGCAACCTTAAAAAAGGCCACCGTTTCTGCAAGCGCTTCCAAGCTGCTCGCCTTAGGATGTTTCAGTGTTGGAGGCACCTCAAGCTACTAAAGCTTTTTGAAAATCTTGGCTGTGATGTCTGGAGCTGTGAATATATAATAGATGATGGCACAAGGCCCAGCTGGAGTCCAAACACACACATACAAAACCACACAAGAATATGAGCAGCTCTAACAAGATATGTGCTCTGCTGCTGCTCTCATCACATTTCCAGAAAATGGCACATGGAAATAAAGAATTTACTCTCTGCCCATTTCTTCTAGCCTTCGGGTTGAATTCTGAACTTTATGGGACTTCCTGGTTTCCTCTGTTTTTCATCTCCTCTCCCCACATAACACTGCCTTTTGGTTTTATCATCTTGAAAGCTCGGAGATATTCTGAATTTTATCTGCAGGGAAACTCATTTGTTTTTAAATGATTTTCAGTCTGGAAGCTGGGAGATTACAGGCAGCTGTAAAAGAAATTGCCTCCGAATAAAGATGAGTTTCTTGGTTACCTGAAAACCCAAACTAGTTCAAAATAAGAGTTTAAAGTATGAGATTATTTTAGCAGGTTGATCCAATGAGTTTATGTTGCAAGGCCTGTAAAATAATGAAGAGGAGGAGGAGGACTCTGATTTTTTTCGTCTCTTGTAGTCTGCCAAGTGAGTCAAATGCTGAGCTGGGGCATGGCAAAAGCTGTGTTAGGTAACATGTGAGGGAATGCGAGTGCTTCCTCTGCAGCACTGTGCTTGGTGGCTATATGTCTGGGAATCGCACAGAATGTGCTGAGGGAGGTGGCTTTCTGTTCTCTGCAGGCCCAGATCCAGCAAGGGCAACTTGAAGACCTGTGGCAGATGAGGTCCCCAGGTGTGATGTCACACTTCTGCGCTCCGTGAGCAGCAGAGCACGTAGGAATGGTGGGGAAGGAAAACCCCAGTGTGCTTCTCTGAAAACTTCAGTGCTACCATTGCATTCATATCATTGGCAAATCCAGGTTATAACTATTTACTAGGAGGGTGATACAGGCTCTCATTTATTCCAAGATTTCCTTTGATATGAACTGAAATTCATCAAGGAAGGCATCTGCAACAGGAAAGGATGTGGTTGTCTTAGGGATCTTTTGTTGCATGAGGCAGGTATTAATATAATACTTTTTAATGGATGATTAAGTTTAATGTGGTTAATAGAAGATCATTTTCCTGTGCTGTGGTTAGGAAGATATGTATGAAAAAGCAGAATAGAAGCCCTGGGGAAGTAATTTTTTCTTCTCATTTTTTTTCCTTCTGCCTCCCCCTGTTTTAATTTCTTATTCTTTGCTTTTTTTCTTTTTTCCTTTGTCACTTCACTGCCATCAGTATTTTTTTTAAGGAGAGATAATTCTGAAGGGAAAGAAGTTTAAAATTAAGACATTTCAAAGTTTGCCTTCTAATATTTTCCAAGGAAACTCAGATTGCCTGTGTTTTTCTATTTCACGTTCTATGCTGTGCTGTCCCTGATAAGAGACTTCAGTGGTTTGAGTGAACACCAAAGTATCAGCCTAAAGCAAGAAAACAGTCAAAAAAACAACTCAAGGCTGTCTTTTAATGGACAGTGTTTGTTCCCGTCTTCTGTGATTCTCCCACAACTGTGATCAGGAATTCTAAGGACAGCAGTACCTGCCTTGCTCTGCCAGTAAACCGGTGCTAATATACACTGGCACACACAGTGGGAGGAATAATATTGCATTTGATCTGAAGGATCAAACATTTTGGGGAATCATCTGATCTCAAGGATATCTGCTCCTTCCTTTCCCCTTATTACTTTTTAAAGATGCATCCCTAACCAGCCTTTGTCACTGCTTTGTAAACAGCAGTGCTGTAAGATAAAGAGATTGGCAAAGAAATAAGAGGGAGGTTGCTTTTTGTTGGTGTTTCAGTATTTGTTAGATGTGCATCAGACCTCTTTCTCCTGAGTGTGAGGAAAGGGACCACAAGTGTTAAGTGATACAAAACCAGAGAATTAGTATGCAGGTTGTAATCAATGTTTATTTTAGTTCTATAGTATACGTTAACTTGTTAAGTCTCAAAACCTGCCCTTTTAGGTCACAGCACTGGTCCCATCTGACCTCCTCTCTGGCAGTGGCTGGTGCAGAATTGAATCATAGAATTGTTAGGTTGGAAGGGATTTTTAAGACCACCTATTTCCAACCCCCTGCTATAGGCGGGGACACATCTCTCTAGCCCAGGTTGCTCACAGCTTCATCCAGCCTGGCCTTGAGTGCTTCTGGGAAGGGGGCATCCGCAACCTCACTGGGCAACCTGTGCCAGTGTCTCATCACCCCCACAGTAAAGATTTTCTTCCCATTATCTAGTCTAAATCTACCCTCTTCCTGTTTAAAACTGGTTTCCCTCATTCTGTCCTACCCTTATTAAAAGTCCTTTCCTGTAGACCCCCTTCAGGTACTGGCAGGCTGCTATGAGGTCTACCTGGAGCCTTCTCTTCTCCAGGCTGAAGATTCCCAGTTCTCTCAGCCTGTCCTCTAGGGGAAGTGCTCCAGCCCTCTGTTCATCCTAGTGGCCATCCTCTGGAACTGGGGTGGAATACCTCTGAGTAATTCTGCTCTTGATGCCTAGGAGCAGAAAGGCTCCCAGGGCAGCACTTTTCCAACCCTATAAGCTAAGCCACGGTTTAATGCTTGCCCGAAGCTGCAAGACAGACTCTTTAAGAATCTGGGCTGAGATAGTCATTCCACTGCAGTGTCTCTCTTGCCTTTGATTTCAACAGATTTCTGTGTGTTTGAGAGTGACTGACTTGGTGGTAAAGTTCAAAGCTGAATTTGTAGATTTTTTTCTGAAAATGTAAGAATAATTTGAGTTTTGGACAGCAATATGTTGTTTTCTCTTTCAGATTTTTTCAGGATTTCTCAAGCGGGAACAATTTTCTTGCAAGCTCTGCCCAATCACTGAGCAGTGGGACTGCAGGATCTGGAAGGTGTACCTCTGTGACGCAACTGCAGCCTTGCAGTGGGTGCTTCTGCAATGTGGATTCCACCAGGTAAGGCATGGGTCACTTTGACCACCTTTTCTTTTGAGGATATAATCACTGCCTGATTGTCTTTATGCTTGCTGTTGCGCTTGTATTTTTCTTCTTCCTGACAATAGCTTAATCAGACTTAAAATCAAAGTACCTGGAGCTGAGAAGTGAGACCCACTCTGTCTTCAGGTTTCTGGTGTAACAGTCTGCCTAAATATTCTTTCATATTTACATTCATTTTACAACCTGTGTGACGCTCAGCCCACCAACTCTACTTATTGGAATGTTCCAAAAAACCTGCAGAGTACTGAGCAAGCACTGGCCTTTGTGAAGGTCTTCCGGATTCCTCTGGTTACTAATCTGTCCGTGTTGCTGTAAAGTAGTCCCATGCTGAATTTCTTCTTTCTTGTGAGCATCAAAAGTTGGCTTTCTGACTGCACAGCAGAAATACGCTTCGCCACTTACACGAGCATAATTTTGTGATGAAATTACTGAAGTCAGCAACTAATTTCATTGCTCCTCAGACCTATTTTAAATGAGCAGGTATGTTCATCAATCATATCCTCGCTTCTTCTAGTACTGGCCTAATCAATACTTGAAGGAGCTATTAAAACACTTTCCAATTACAAACAACAAAGAGAAACTGTGGGTAGACAAAACAGTAGAACGCAGAGGGAATTCTAGGGGCAGCCGTTTGGTGTTATTCTGCATTAGGACTTCGAAGACAGTCACTGAGCATGAAGAATTTTTTAATGGTACCCTTCCATCCAGCACTTTTAAAATGCCAAGGAGTGAGCATATTGTGCTTAAAAACTGGTAGCACACAACAGTCATTGAGGGCAAAGGAAACAACATGGACAATGCTCTGCACTGGCCATCAGATATTTGGCTGTGTTGTACTGGATCTTATGAGTATTTTATTGATGTAGATGCAACACTGTGCACTTGTTGAAAAGGGAGAAGTCAAAGCTGAGCTTTACTAAAGGCTCCCAGTACAACATACTGGCTGAAATAAGTGAGGCATCTTAAAATATGGCTATTGAAGGAACTACTTTGCGGCATTGCTTAAGCCAAGAGGTATGAGAAAACCTCATCCTGATATTGGGTGCCCCTGTGATAACTCCTCTCCCACCCGCTGGATGACTCTGGGCTTACGTGGCTTTAGTATGGTGTCACTGATGAGACTGAAGGTGGAGTGGTACGTTATGTAGACTTCATAGCAGACCAGCCTTGATGATGTGGTCTGCAATACCAGACCAGCAGTACCAACTGGACCTATCCTGTGAGCTCCATAGAGAAGACTTAACTTCTTCTCATTTTACAGCAACTACATTTTTTACCAGAATCTGGTGTTACATACAGAACACAAACAGGAGTGCTGTCTAGTATTTCTCTTCAAATGTTTTTGCCAGTGTCTTAGACCTTTCCATACTTTATCGCTCTGCAATACCCTGAAGCAAGCAGTGCTGAAATGTAAAAAGTGAGGACTGGCAGGCTTTAGCACAGCCCACTTAGCATTACGGGGCCAACTCAGTCCTTCTCAGTGTGCAAGAGTACAAACCTGTGTTAAATTCACTCTTAGAGATGGCTTCTCCTACATCCTCACTTGCACTGTGCTGCTGCAGCTCTGTCCCACCTTCCGACTCTGTTGGTTTGTGTGACCCGCAGATGCCATGTCTGCAAACACAGGGTTAGAAACTCTCTACTCAGCAGAAGACCGTACAGAAAGGGTCTCTTGTTGCTGTGGAACAGTGGAACAATTCAGATGAACCTCCACAGGCTTAGAGAGGTGGCTTATCTGCCAAAAGGCGGTTTCTCCTGGGGAGAGGAAAAGGCTGGCTCCTCCGAGATGGTGTTGTGGCCCGTTTCAGCATCTAATAATTCCTTCTGAATGTGGTAGTGAACTGGCCCTGAGTGATGTGAGATCTAGGCTTAGTGAAGATGTCTCTTATCAGTAGCTATCCCTTGTACTATATTTTAAGCCTCTTTGTTTCCTTCCTTTGAAAAATGTCTGGGGCTGCTTTTCTTCTTCTATTTGTCTATACTTTTAATACCTGCTAAAATCAATGCCTCTGAGAAAGGATTCATTTTCTTCAGTGCAGTAGGGTACAACTCTGCTATCCAAAACCCTGAATGGAAAGAAGAAAAACAATGCTGAAATATTCCCTCCTACTGCTCCCCTAAATACCTGTTGATCTGTGGGGGACAGGAGAGCAGAACTGCTCCCTTCAAAGATGAGAACATTCAGATGAAGAAATCTTAAAGCTGCACATTTGCTTCACATGGATTCGATTTCACTTGACAGTAGAAGAGCCACAGGGCTAAATTTTATTACACATTTGTGCAACAAGCATTAGATATTTTATGTTAAGAATACATTAGATTGTTTAAAAAAAAAAAAAAAAAAAAAAAGCATGCAGACACACTCAGAACAGATACAGAAAATGAATAGTATTCCTGGGAGGTTTTTGCTCATTTAAAACCTGAAGACTGAAAAAAGGAAGTGCCGAATATGATATTGAGAATTTCATCACTTTTCCTGTCCTAGGTGCCTCCCTGCTATTTTGTGCGTTTTGCCATTTTGAAGGAGCACTTCTCTTACTCCAGAGGTGTTGATAATCCCATCCTTACTTCAGCATTTAGTCATGGACTTGCTGGTCTGTAGCCTTCATGAAAAGCCTGGCCCAATGTCTTGGTCTGAGTGGTGTGAAAATCTATCAGTCCCAAAGGATTAGGGTGTCCTCCCATTTTTCTTTGTGCACCCTCTTTGATTCGGGTATCCTCACATACATTTGCTGAGTGAAGGTGAAAATCTGCCTGTTAATCTCAGCATGGTGGTCTTCAGAGAGACTCCCTTCTGGGCACATGTGAAAAGGTAGAAATGGACCAGACCAAGCAAAGAAGTGGACAAAATCCATGGTGTGATAATGCCCTCACTTCAGTTTGAACCAACAGAATCTTTCTTGCTGCAGACGAATACAGCATTCATGCAACTTCAACCAAGAAAGGCAAAATATTTCTATTCAACATAGCTGTGAGGTGGTTTTCTTGCTGTTGTCTTAGCTGTAGTAACGTTAATACCATAGTGGGGTTCTCATGTGTTTGCCACTATTGGTTGTTTTGGGGACTGGATTGTTTGGAAGGTTTTTGCTTCGTATCTTCCTGCAATAGTAAAGAAATACTTTCTTCTTTGCTGCAGCAAAGTGAGTGTGTTCTGACCTGGGGAGTCATAGTGAAGCAGATGCACAGATTGCTAATTGTGTTGTCTATGATCATCTCCGTTTCATAGGCAACTTATAGCCTGCATTCTTCTTTTTCCATCTGGTATTACGCACACATTCCTTCATTTCTCCTTCTGCCTCTTAGCACCACAGCATTAACTGCAATATGGATGCCAGAGAGGAAAAATGCCATCCTTGGAAACAAATGGAGGGATTGGCAAAGACTGAATGATTGGCATTAATCATGCTACAATTAGATTTCCTTGTTGAGACTTTGATATGTGTTTGGGTGTCCAGGCTAATGAGCTGCCAATTTCTTGTCATCACCAAGCTCTGTGCTGATTAGCATGCAGCCTTCTCAACATGGGTTTCTGTTTTCGACATGTCAGAGAATCCAGGATAAAGGCCACTATCTCCTATGCTTCATGTTGGTGTTGTCTACCCTTCATCAATTTACATGTGTTATCAGAGTCATTGCAGAGGCAATACAGGCAGGTTGTTGTTCCCTAGGCTGATTTACATAACTAAGAGCATTTAGAAGGGCCTGGTGTGTTCAGAGGACAAAGTAAAGCGTGGGTTCCTTTGTTTAAATTATGCAGTAAACCCTGAGGCAGTATTACTGGGGAGCTTGCTTAGAACAACAACCCAGGGTTTCACAACTTCCGGAAGGAAGCAATGACTTCCCCATCTCCTGCAGCCTTCAGCTGCAGCTGAATGCCTTTCCAAAAGGCAAACACTGGACAAATACACGTTCTTAGTGTACCTTGGCTATAATTCAGTAATGCAGAACAGTCTTACTTATTCAGAGCAGATGTTTTAATCTGAGCAAAACTCTATGTATTAGTAACACCAAAAGAGAAGAAAGTAATTTCCAATATTGTAGATAAAGTATGTCCTCTGAACAACTTTTCTGGAGCACCAACAGTGCTGTATTTGAAGGGTGATTTGTAATTTTAGAAGACGGAATCACTCTGGATCCATTCTGCAAGTGGAAGCCAATGTGGCTCACATTTTAGCACTGGAGGTTTCTCAGAGCAATGCTGTTTTGACAGCAGCAGTGTGGCTTTTGTGTTATTGCTTGGGTTATCAAAGGACTTTCATCTTTGATTTGTCGTTAAGACTTCATTTCATTCACTATCTGGGAAGCCTTGTCACATTATGACCATTTGCTCATATGAACAGTTTACAACTGTTGACAAATGCTCTTATCTAGGCTGGATTATTTTCAGAGGCCTTGTGCATGTTCTTTCAAAGATGTGGAACTTGGCACAGGCCATTACAGGTATAGACAGGTCTAAATATATTACTCCTATCTTGACATCTTTATCCACAGTACAGATTTACTAATACAAAGATCTACATGAGCTCTAAAGCTATTACAAAGGCAATGGCCTTAAAATATCTGAATAGATTTTTTTGTATGACATCCCCTCGTGATTATTTCCTCTTGTTTATCTTACAGCAAAAAATAATAATAATAATAGTACAGAATTATGTTCATTTTCTGGAGCCACAGGGCCATTTAGTAGTGTGGTCTCTGTCCTGAGAAGCTTAGAGCCCTGATAAGACAAAGAGTGAAGTGACCATTACCTATGCATGACTGAGGAGCACGGTGCAGAGAGAAGGCTAGGTCACACAGCCTCATGCTGAAGCTAATAATTAACGTATGGTGTCCATGGTTTTGATTCAGAATGTTCTCTAGAAGACCTTCCTTTTTCTTTGCTATGAGACGGTCTCTTGACTCATTCATACGGGCTGTTTCGTGGCAGTGGGCACAAAAAATCTAGGAACAGTGTGAGAAATATGCCTTCCACAGTTTTGTTTTGTGGCTGGATCTGATTGTCGAATATAAGCGGTTGAATGGATTTTTTCATCCTTTTGAACATAATGAGTAGCTAAGCATCAACTATTAAAGCACTCTAACTTTCTTTCCTATGAATCCTGATCTGCAGGATTTTTCATCATCAGTTGTAATTACTTCACACCTCAGTCACGCTTCCAATTTGTTGTTTGCAAAATCTAGGCTGAATTTTTGCATATGCACATTCTGACTTCACAGTCCAGGACCAACCTCAAACTGAAGCACTGTATTTATCGGGATGGGTAGAATCTTTCAGCAGGCCACTTTCAATTGTGTGGTTCTGGCCAGGGTAGAACTGAAGAAATAAACTGGGCTGGCAAGTAAGCATGTTCCTCTTGTTCCTGGAGAACCACTGGCTGTGCACAGATGGCCATAGGAGAGAGTATGTGCTTCAGGCTCCATAATGAAAGAAGCTGCATACTGTTCTGAGTGATTTATCTGTTCAGCTACTCTTATCTTTTACATGCACCTCATACGCCTCTCAATATTGCACAGTACTTAACAATAAGCATCTATTGCCTATTCATCCTCTCAGTCATGGTGGATTAGAAAACCAATTCTGAACTTCCTCCTTCCTCCACCACCACAAAGTTTGTTTTGTCTTGGCTTTCAGTAGGCCTTGGGGGAAAGGGCTGACTGACTTGGTCATACTGGAGCAGTAACAAATCAGATGGAGTCTCCATTTGTGATAGTCCAGGAGGTGTTGAGGCCGTGCTTCTGCTTTTAAGAATCAAGCTGAAAAATGAACTGACAGTCACATCAGATGCGCTACAATGATCTACTCCAGCAGGCGATAAAGCGGTTACAATGCAGAAGGCTTCTTTGAATTTGCCAGTGTACAATTTGTGTGCAGCCAGCTGAATCTGAATGGGAACTGAACAATGCAAAGTGCGTAGTGTCTGGCCAGGCCACTATTCTCTGAGACGTACCTAGATTTCAACTCAGAAATTTCATTAGCTGTTTCAGAAATGCTTGAAAATGCACCTCCTAGGGAATGAAATGACCGTTTGTGCTTTGTCAGGTATCATGATAATGTTTTGTCAGCAGCACTCAACTTGATATGAGATGCATCCCCATCAGTTACGAACAGATTTTGCATACAATGCAAATAACTCTTGGGACTGCAAGAATTACATAGACTGTGTTACTAACAGGACTTTGTAGCATATCTTGCTCCCGCAGCCTTGCGTTACTGAAGGCACCTAAGAAAACCAGCAAAGGCCATGCAGCAGCTGTGGCAGTGGTGCTCCTTGGTAACCAGAAAACATTGAGATTGTTGGCTTAAAAAAAAAAAAAAAAAGAAGTGAATAAATAAATAATTGCCAGGCTGTCTGTAAGGATGACTCCGCTTCACTTGGTGCCGTGTCTCACTCTACCACCAATGCTTGCTCAGACAGCTGCAGAAGGTCTCGCAGATTCAGCATGAAGAATACTTGAATGGCTTAGCTCAGAATCACAAACCTCCATTAGAAGACAGGACATGGGAACTCCTATTCCTTTCCCCTCTAGGATAAGGATCATTACGCTTTCAGTTTTGTCTACAAAATTCCTTTTAAGAAAATATGCCAGAAACTGTCCTTGAAAGCAACTTTCAGATAATTATGTGATAGGGAATGATTTCAGAATTCAAGAACCTGTATTTCAATTCACTTGAGGAATTTTTTTAAGCTTCTTTGTATGCTCTGTAACATTGTAATGTCTGTCCTATTATGCAAATGTTTAATGGTGGCCTTTTTGTGAAGGCAACTTAAGGAAAATTATTGCTCTACAGCATGGAGCTAATCATGTGTTTGCTGCAGAATTATCTTATTTTTATGTGTTCCTTTTTCTTTTTTTTTTTTTTTTTATTTGGAAAGGTTTACAAAATACACTGAAGACAATGAGTTCAGCATTACTCCCACTGCTGTAAAGCATCAAATCTTACTTGCTTCAGTGGGAACAAGACCAAATTTGTACAGAAATACAGCTGTACTCGATGTCACTGATTCGTATTTGTGTTACTATTTCTGTTCTTGCTTTACTATAAATGCCTGCATGTGAAATGCAAGCAAAGCACATGCAAAAATTGTAGAAGAAACTATGCAAAATAGAGTTTCAAATTAAATATGACATGGCACGATAACTTCATGGAAGGAGAAGAGTGCAACAATGCAGAAGACTGAATAATTCATTTGCTGATCCTTTGCGTTGCAGAAACACAAATGGTAGGGCCTGGTAAAGGAGATCTTTGTGCAAAGTTCAGCTCAGGTGCAGTATAAAAAATTTCTTCCATTCAAAACTCTTGCAGTCCAGCTATCCCTGTCTGAGAGATGGCTATGGGGAAAAAACCACCACTGCTACGAAAGCGAAATTCAGATTCTCAAGTTCTAGAATCAAAATTTGGAGTCTTTTAAGTTTTCCATCTGATTCCATCTTTCTCCGTTGCACTTGCGGCTAGTTTGCTTTGTGCTCTTTTGATTGCCAATTGTTGCAGATATTTTTAACATCATCCTGTCTTAATTATAGGAGTCATTAGAAGGAAAGATCGATACTGGGGATAATAAAACCACACAGATAATTAGAATAATAAAGCTCCAAAGATAATGAAAGCAATTAAACTACTTTTCTGGGTGGCATGAGGATATGGAATAATCCTGGTAGGTCTGGCATTTTGATTTTAATGAAATTGACCTCAGAATTTTGACCAGAGTGAGAACAACAACAAAAGTGATACTGAAAAATAGCATTGATCTTTCGTTTCTTCTTCCTCTGGTCTGTACGTGTCAGTTCACCTGAACAAATATTTCATCCATTGTCTTCAGGATCAGGTGGTGATCATCTGCTTTTCCCTTTTTTAATGCAGGCAGTAGAATCACAGCATCAACACCAGTTTTAAGATCTGTCATTTCTGGTGTGAGATGCACCTCCCAAGACAAGCTGAATTTCAAAGGTACTCGGAGATCCCCTCAGTTCCTCTAAGTAGGGGTGAAATAATCTTAATTTCCAAAGCTATCTGCAAGTAAATCGAAATATGTGATTTTTACTTGAACTTAGTTTTTTGGGGGGAGTTGTTTAATAAAATAAGAGTTGGACTCATCTTCCACCTCCCTTTTCTCCCATCTATGCTGATGATAAAATCTACATACTGTTCTACGTGAGCTTCTTCAGCCCCTTTCATGTTGAGCCAGAACACCATTCTGGTGTAAACTGGTGAGATCCTGTAGAGATGTGGAGCACCTTGGTGTGGTTAATTTACACTTGTTTTTTCCCCATCATTTTTGGCTTTTTATTCCTACAGTCCTCCAAATGTTTCTGCTGAGCTATGATGTCAACTCAGAATGGCATCCAGGTCCACCCTCCAGCTGACGCTTCACTTTTTTTTGTTGGAATTCAACCGCTTTTGTGAAAATAACGTTGTTCTGAAATGTTGTGGTTCAAGTGGGAAGGGGAAGAGTAAAGCAGCTGTTCCCTGTAAAAGTTTTGCCTGAGAGGGGCTCCTGCTGGGCTTTGGTTGTTTGTGTTCTGTTTTTAACTCCCTGTAGAGCTGGTATTTTATCTTATTGGAGAAAAGCTACACTTAGTTATTTCAGTAGGCAACAATAAACCATCCCTGGAACTCTGGTCAGCCACTGCTATATGTTTCTGCGTACTGGGACTTGCGAAAATGAGGGGAAGACAACTCAAATGTTGTTCCAGCACTGACTGTTACCTTGGTTTTGATGTCAAGAAAGGGTAATACTTTAGAGAAGTAAAGGAAAGTCAGAGGTTTATAGTGCAGTCCTGTGGAAAAGGTGCCTTTGTGAGCAAGAAAAGGAGAATAAAGCCCAGGTCCTACTAGCACAGCTGTAAGAAAAGTGAAATTGATGTTCAGAGGCCACAAGAAAGCTTTGGTGTATCAAAAACCAATTTGGGGATGAAATGTTAACCAGTGGAAATGGAAGCAAAAGATATGCTTGTATGACTTCTTGAAAGAGAGCTTGGCCTGTAGGGAGAAGCAAAGTGCCTGTGCAGCTGCTGGTGCTGCAGAAAGATTTACTTTTATTTTTAATTCTATTTTGATTTTGTTTTATGTTATGTTACTTGCTGTTTTCTGGTTAAAAAGAAAGCTTCCCCTTTTCTCCCAAGAAGAAGGGCTGCTTTTCACAGAGAATTACTTGCGGATTTGCTGCTGTGGAACAATGGATCAATATTGGTTTGTGAAAAGCTTCAGTTAAAGTGGGACAAGTGGAGATTAGCTAGATGATCTGCTGGTTGTCCATCACTATAGATTTTATGTTGTTAGCTCAAGAGGTTTATCTTGCCCTTCCTGTTCAGAGCCAAGAGGTGATCTCAGCTGAATGGTGTAACACACAGAAATTAAAAATAAAAGCTGTAGGTGCCACAGTCAGTTGGAAGGAAGGAACAATGTATGGCAAATCTGACCTTGTTTGTGCTCTGGATAAAGTCTCTCTGCTTAAATACTTTGCATCAAAGGAAGCCTAAGCAGGCAGAGGTTTTGGAGTTGGCGTGAGGTTGGTCAGCCTCCAGTTTTGTAACTGCTGCATAGAAATGGCCAAAAAACAGTAAAGAAGGCTGCACACCTCTTTGGGGTTGTTCGGTTTTTTTTGGTGATTGGACCTTTGTACCCTAAATAGAGTTGTTTTTTTCCTTGGCTGGTTTTGCCAGTGTGCCAGTTGCCATCTCTAGGGAGTTGACAGTTGGCTCTTTTTAGAGAAATACTGCTGCATGCTTAATAGTCCTCTGAAGTCAGTATAGCTCCAGTTGAATGCAAAGGTTTAACCTTGTGGCTCCAGCTGTGGGAGAGTTTCCTCTGAGATTTGGAAATGCTCAAGTTGGAGTGGAACATGCAATGTTTTTAATGTAAGATTGTCATACAGTTGCACTCATTTTTAAACCATTTGGATTTGTCCTGGTGTTTGTCTTTCACTACTTAATGGTGGGACTTGGTGGTTTTTTCCAGTGACATAGACGTATTAAGCAGAAGTGTCTAATTATCTGTATTGATTAACCTTATCTTATAAAGAAGTGGCCACTCATTAGAGCAGTCCGTATTCTGTACAGTGCAGAAAATGATTAATTTACTCCCTGCTTTCTACTATTCTGTATGCTTACAGGAGTAAGTGATGGATAAGGGACAGCCTGCGCTGTCTTAGGTCAGAACAGTAGGTCAGATTCATTATTTACCTTCTGAATGTAGAGTGAGAACTTCCTCTTTTAGCAAATCATGACCCTAATTCACTTGTTTACAGGAAGAGGTGGAATTGGGCAGACAGCTGTTTTGTTCTGCCGTGTGTGTGTGTATACATATATATATTTATGTATGCAAATATATATATATATACATATATATATATATATATATATAAAGTGCTGTAACAGGTAACAGGGACCTGTGATTTCTGAGATGAATTAGAAGAGCTTTCTGTTAAGCCTATAGAGCTTTACTGTTAGTTTCTTTAAATTATACTTTTCAAAGTGGCTTTTGCTGTGACACTAAGAAAAATTGGCCACAGCCAGAGTGCGTATGTGCTTAGACCACTTATTTTTGTCAGGCAGTAATGTCTTGCTTTCTCATGATCCACCATTTGTTTATTTTCCATTGTGTTTGGTGCAGAGCTCTTGTTTTGGTATGCATTTGTAAGCCTGTGGTGTGCTAAGATCCTGCTGTGCAATGAAGCACCATAAACATGGCTGAATGAGACTCTCACCTTAGCAGACTTTATATAGGGTATATTTGTGTATGTGTGTACCTGGGTATGATCCATGTGGTCTCTGTCCATTTTTGGAGACATATACTTCCTAAAGAAGTCAGGCAGGAATGCTCATCATACATTTAAGTTATTAGTATATTGTAACACTTACTGCAATGGAAACAAAATGATATACGCAATAATCCTCACAATCCCAGCAACAAAACCAACCCTGACCCAAGGATGCTCTTTGCCTGTGTCACATTGGCTGACAGCTAAAGGTTTGGTAGTACTCCTTGGTATATTTTTCAGCCTCCCCTCTTCCCATCCACTATCTCCAGGGTACAGAGATGTTTTTTTTCTGCCCAACCACGTAAGATTTTCCTCTAAGGCTTTTCTCACTGTCATGTTTCCTTCTGCCTTTTGAGTTCATTTTTGTACAAGAGGTTGTTCAAGACAAACATGAATGAGATTGAGTTATCTTATTTTACTGTTCTGACTGTTTAGCACATTAAGACAGGCTATTCTCCTCTAGTCCATCAAATTGAGCTTCACAGTAAGACCCGTATCTCTGGGGCTCTGGCTATTCGCATAACATTCCAAATCATATTGAGGCATGCAAAATATTCATCTTTAAGAAGAGGGCGGAAAACATCTGTTCTGATAAGTCAAATACTTTCCGATATTGGTAAGATAAATGTAATGGAGTCGCTTTTGTCTTTGAAATATTTCCCTTTTATTTTATTGCACAGGACACAGCCATTTTGATGTGTCATACTTCTGTTTAAAAATTCAGTCATTTTGGGTGACACGTCCATCTTAAAACAGCTTGTTTTTCATTGGTCCAAACAGTGCGATTAAATGTTCCATGGGAACAGCTCTGTTGTGACTTGAATGGTGCCTTTCCCATCCAGATATGACCAAGCAACAATGGCTGGCTTTACAGTGTGCCACGTCCTTCCCAGGGAGAGGCATAGCCCAGACAACACAAGCATACGCTGCGCATATGACATATGCTGTGTTGTTTATGCTAGCTGCAGTTTGTACATGATCACAAACACAAATGGGCTGTCTCAGATACTGCGTGTGAGCTGTGCTGCAAAACCTGCTTTAGTCTGGCTTATCATGATATAACAAGCTGTTGGGTTATTTCTTGAGGACGCTGCTCACTGGCGATGTTCTGTATTTTGGGAACTGATGCCTGTAGACACAGTCAGGGAGTTCCATGTCCCCACAGCACGTATGTCTGCTTAGCAGCTTTTAACTGTTGTCCAGAATACATTTTTTTTTGGCTCTAAAGGATGTGAACTTAGTGTTTGTGTCCTCCTTGTTGCCGTAGTCCTGATTTTTACGATTTCTGACTCCAATTTATGCATTTCCTATTTCATTTTTTGTACTACATTTATTTCAATACAACTACACGAGCAGAAGATCGTAAGATTGAATGATGAAGAGATAAACAGTAAATAGTATTTTTCACAGATCTCGCATATGAGAATTTCTCTTTAAGTCAAGTCTCGTTTGACCTACTGACATAAGACGTAGCACTAATGGGACCAAAGATAATAGGAATTTTCCTTCTATGGAGAAAAAGGGTAACCTGCCTAGCATTGCTGATAATGTATTCTGTTGATTTCTAGTTTTGATTATAGACGAAAGCTGGGAGTCCTTTTTTTGTGTCCATTTTTTTCCCCACTTCATGTATTGTAGGAAGATTTTTTTGGTTTTGTCTTCTGTTTTCCAAATTTAACCCACAGCTTTTGTTCTAGATGATTGTATCACACAGTATAAAGTAAACTGGTGCTAGATTAAAAGCCGTTTTATAGGGTTTACACTTTGCCAGTTTTATAGACTAGCATAAAACATAAAGGTATCTTGGGATTTTTTTGTTCCTCTGCAAGAAATTGAAGATGTTTTTCTAGCTGCTTGAAAACAGAATGCTTGGATGCGCACAACCATTTTTGTCGTGTTAATGCTGCCCTGTGGGGCAAATTCTGCCTCATGAGGGCAACTTTAAATTTGGAATAATTATGTTCAATTACAATCTGTAATCCAAGGCTTAATTTAATCTGTGGATAAAACATGTGCTTTGTCTTCATCTTCACTACCCAGTTGTTAACAGGAACAGAAGGGAAACTTTTATCACAGAGAAAATTTGTTTTGGAAAAGCTCATCCTATTGTGTATATCAAGGATGTGCTCAGTTTCAATAGTGGACCTTTCACTGGTTGGGCAGGTTAACCAGCACACATGGAAAGCCTGAGCGACTCTCCCTGTTGGCCTTCTAAAGGGCAATACCCCCAAAGGTTGCTGGGCCTGGGGCCCTGTGTAAACTTTGCTCTAAAATAAATGGATGTGGTACGAGAGCTGTGGGAAAGGCAACACCATACCACCTTCTTACTGAGTAGTTAATAAAGACTCTGAGTTGGGTGAGGTTAGATATGGCATACAGAGATTTGAGTTCCTCCTGTGGATACGACTTGCTGTCTGTGATGAATCTTGCAGTTGAGCTTGATAAACTTCTGCACTTTTTGTACTACGCAGAACAAAGCATCACTATTGATTTTTACAGCCCAATGATTTTTATTTCTGCCTTCTTGCAGGATCAGCATAAAGGGGGAAAAAATCACAAATCATTGCACAGTATTAGGGGAAATTTCCAAACTTCAATCGAGTTTTGTACTTGCCTCTCTGACATGTTAAAAAATATGCATTTTGGACTGCTGCTAATAGCTTTTCTCCAGAAACAACACTGTTAAAAACAAACTGATTGCTAGTTTGACCACTTGCTATGTGGAAAATCAGAGTGTCATGAGCTATTGCCTGTGCTTTTCATCTGTTGAGTGAAATATGAATGCACACCAGTTGCTCTGGCTGAATGGGCTGAGGTAAGTTATTGGATATAGCCACTCTGTGTGGTGTCTTCATCCCGTGATCCTGCAGAGATCATCTTGAAGTCAGTAGTAAACTTCACTTGTGAAATCAAGTCGACGCGAGCTTTATGCCTCAGAACCTCAAAATCATTTCAGTTAGGAAAGGCTTAATGCTGCTAGCAATCGCATGAACCAGTCTGACATCTTAGTACCTGGGAAAGCATAGGTAAGGCTGATTTTTAGCTAGCACTTCACTTGGCAAGGGGAACGTTTTTCACCACTTCAGACTGTGCTGATATATATTAGGTATTCTTCCTGAGAGAACCGCTGCAGCAAAAAGCAAGCAAACAAAAAATATAGACCCACTTTAGATGTGATGTTAAAGACAAAAGAGGAAAAATGTTCTGAAACTATTTGATACATTAATTTATATTTAAAATTAGAACACTGTCTGTGGTTCTATTATCTTTTGCCATACAGAGCTGTCTTTGAAAGGGGAAAAAGCTTAGTGGAAAGTAATTTCAGAGCCTTGGCTGCTTTTTGATTACAATTTGGGATTACTGTTTTAATCACCGCTTATCAAGTAATACCACAAACCTCAGAGCATGACCATCTTTCTCAGGGGATGCCAGATTTAAAAGCCAATTTTCGGCAATCCCTCCTCTTTCTCCCAAACCCATATAACAAATAGGAAGGGATAGTAATCTGCAGCATTACAGGAGACCGTAAGCGATGTTTGAACCTCTCAGCATTCTCAGATTTCTTCTAGGTTTTCTTCATTGGTAATGTGTTTTTATTCAGCAGAAATACTGTCCTCATGTCTAAGCAAGCTTCTGTTTCAAGGCAGTCTCCATGTGAGCCCAAGACATCTCTCATACTCCCCTTTCCCCAGCAGACAACAGATGTTACACATGCAAACTTGACTAGATGTGCCTGCATGTTTTGAGAGGAGGTCTGAAATTAATACTTTGTATTTGCATGCAGGTAGATAATTCCGACTGGCTTTGTGTGCAATCTAAAGCACTGGAAAAGATGTCTATTAGCTAGCAGCTATATCCATGAGAGGTACTTGAGGTAAAAGATGTGTTTCCACTCAGAGTTAGTGATGATGCGTGGTTCTGGCTCTTCAGGAGTGGGTGGCAGCCCTACGTCTGAAGTAGGGTGTGAGAAGTGGGAGCTCTCTGTTCCTGCTGTGCAACAGGAGGGCCATTACTAGGGGGGAAAAAGTTTGAATTCAGTGTGGTGCTTGGTGAGGAGGTAAAGAGTCAGAGATCAACCCTGAACCTTTTCCTTGCGTTTGCTTTGGTGACTGTCTCACACTAGAGTGTAATGAGTCTCTGCTGTACATACCTCATGCATGTTCCTTTAGGTGAATATTGCTGCTGTGTTTTAAAGGTGAAGGCAAACCCTCTGTCTTAACTCTGAAGAATTTGCATGTAATGAATGTAAACAGACTGGTTCTGTTGATTCAGCAGGGACAGGGAGGTGGCTGTTCCTCTCTACTCTGCCCTCATGAGGCTCTATCTGGATTATTGCATCCAGGTCTGGGGACCCCAATACAGGAAAGATGTGGAGAGGGTCCGGGGGGGGGCCACAAAGGTGATCAGAGGGCTGAAGCACCTCAGCTACAAAAACAGGCTGAGGGAGCTGATCTTGTTCAGCCTGGAGAAGAGAATGTTGTGAGGAGACCTCATTGCAGCCTTCCAATATTTAAAAGGGGATTATAAACAGGAGGAGAATCAACTTTTTACTTGGGTAGACAGTGTTAGGATAAGGATAATCAACTTTTTACTTGGGTAGACAGTGTTAGATTAAGGGGAGTGGTTTTAAGCCCAAGGAGGGAAGGTTTAGGTTGGATGTCAGGGGGAAGTTCTTCACAGACAGAGCAGCAAGGTGCTGGGACAGGCTGCCCAGAGTGGCTGTGGATGCTCCATCCCTGGAGGCGTTGAAGATCAGGTGGGATGGGGCCCTCAGCAACTTGGGCTAGTACAAGGTTTGGAGGTTGGTGGCCCTGCCTATGGCAGGGAATTGGAACTTGATGATCTCTGGGGTCCCTTCCAACCCAGGCCATTCCATGATTCTGATCACAGTTAACTCTCTTCTGTGTTATTAAAATCGTACTCAATAATGTTGGGAATGGAAGAGGTGTTTTAGACTGTTGTTTCTTCTCTGTAAAAAGCTGGATGTAACCTGAAGGGAGATGTATCTTTTATCCAAGTAATAGTGTGAGAGGTCTTTGCTAAAAGGCTTAGAAGGTGCTGGTACCTGCTGAAGGAATCCCAGAGCTAGTTTTATTCCAAAGCTAATTTACATGGGGTATGTGCGCCTATGGACAGTGCTTGAAGTGCATGTACTGAGCTCAGGAAGGCAGTACCAGTTCACTCCAAGGTTAGTGCTCCTATGAGAAGATGCCTGTGCAGGAAAGTTTATAAACAAATCACTTTTCTATTATTTTTTCAATTTTGTTTTATGAAGAGAGCTCGGAATGAAGCACTAAATAATTTTAATGTACTGACAAATGGCCAGAAGAGGAGCAGGTGAACTAGTGCGTATCTATCTACTTGGAGGAACACGGATCTCCTCTCTTCTACTTCATGTTTATATTTTACCAAGTGACTAAAAGGCAAAGAACTACTCTGAAGTAAAACACAATAAAGACAAAGTGCCTTCACTCTAGCACAAGACAGATTTACCAAGATCAATCCCATCTCACAATTCCGTCTCATCCTGGGGCTGTCTTTAGTTTCTAGTTAGAGCCCATCATTAGCAGTATTGATGTTGACAAAGATACTTTGGGGGGTGGCAGCCTGGAAAGGGACATTCAGCAGCAGAGAAGACTGTTATAAGGCAGACGACTTGTTGGCTTGGTTTTGCACAGTGCAGAATCACTGGATGTGCTGAATGCTTCAGCAAAGAGATCTGTTTGACCAAGCAAAATTTGGCTGACTGCTGAGCTGGACTGTTGAAAAGCTGGGAGATACGGCCTCACAGTCCATAAGACAGGAGAGTTGGTGCTGTGCTCTGAGAATGCCAGTAGTCTGCCCTGGTGAGGAGTTTGGAGAGACTGAATTGGATTCAGAGCCTTCTGCACTGTCTGTGCACTGGAGAAGATGATTTTAAGGGATGTCGTTAAGTGATGAACTTGGACGTATGGCACAGTTCGCCTTCAGTCTGCTGAAATGTATGTTGTCCATCTGTTCTCTCTCTGCTCTGAGAGCAGTTGGGCTGCTGATCAAATGATCGTGCCTAGCTGATGAAAATGTCAGTAATTAGAGATCACTTCCTCGTCCGCTCTGCATATAGATGGCTATAAAGGGGAACTGGCACCTTCAGATGAGCCGTGTTGTTGATTGTGTAAATAAGTTTTGTGGTAGAGTAAGGTTTGGAAATGGTGAAAGTGTTCTGGTTTCTTACAGGGATACAGGGCTAAAAACAGAGCTGCACCTGCGTATGCAATAGTTTAACTTTTATCAGAATTTGTCCTTAATTGTTTTCTCTGGTGATTACCTTAATTTGAGACATGGATGAGAGCAGGATGTTTGCACTGATTTGATTAGGCCTGGCAGCTGCCTCTCTTGCCGTAAGGGGTGCTCACAGAATGTTCCTCATCCTCCCTGTCCAAGAGATGCCACAGTGTCATTTCAGAGAGCTTTCTCAATTTTCCTTAAGGACACTGAATTGTGCGATGTTGTAAGGTTCCATTTTCAACAGCAAGCTCAAAGCATGACAAGCAAGGCTGTAGTAATGCTTGTGAATGCAACTTAATTGTTATGTTAGAATAAAAACCAATTTTAAGATATTCTTCAAAAGAGAGTAAAACTTTCTATTTATAATCAGAATGAGGCAGACTCAGAGTCATGGAGTCCTGAGCTTGTCAGTGTGCTAGCCTATGTGATGTCTCAGGCTTGGGGAGCCTGGTTGATTGTTTCTGCTTGCAAAATTAACATCGTTTTCATCTGCGCCTTCTGTCAGACTGAATTAATGTGCCAGTCTGCTCTCAAAGAAAAAAAAAAATGCACAAATCCCTCCACCCTGCTAACAAAATACATCAATGCCAGCAGCCCCTACACATGAATGAACCTCAATAAGCAAACTACTGTGCATGGGCGGCAGAGGAGGAGAAAAACAAGAAGTTGATAACGAAATGTATTTCTCTTTCAGTCTTCTAAAATGTTGACTTTAAAACAGCAGGGAGAGAAAATAAAGCCTTTTTTAAATCATGAAAACTACAATGACAGTGACCTCCAAGCTGAAGTAGTTTTTCAGGGCTTTGTGGGCTTTTTTTTTGGTTGGTGTTTGCTTTTGTCTTTTTGCCTACAGATTTAGACAGAGGCCTTCAGGCTGGGAATCTTTTTCAGTTGTTATTTCTGCAGCTCTGTTCTTATTACTCAAATGTGGATTGATCTTAAGCTGTCTAAAAGCCCAATCTTTGAACCCTTTAGTGCTTGTAGCGTTCTGCTGAGATATTGTGCGGGTCGGGCTAAGGCCTGTCATCCAGGAGAGCTGTAGGAAATGATGATGTGCATGTGGTTGTATAAAACACCACAGCAAAACAACCCCTGGATTCAGATGCTTTGCAAGTAAAACTCCTAGGAAGACAAGCTGGATGGTGTCTCAATTCCGGTTAGAAAAGCTTGAGTCTAACTTTTGCCCTGTGGTTACTTGCCCAGAAAGACCTTGATGGCTGCAGATTGCCCAGGCCACTCCTGGCCAGCGGAGGGATGGATGAGTTGGGAAGATTTCCCTCTGGAGGCACAGCAGTCAGTGTGCACACAGCCTTTCTAAAGCGGCAGTCCTGAGCCTTTCCTGATCCTCTGGACAACGATGTAGGATGTAAGGACAGAGACAATGCAGAGACAAGTGGCAGATTTAACTCTAAATGCTGGGAAATCATATAAGATGTATTTTAGCATGCACTTCATGGGGACAGAACATGTTCACTGTGTCAGAGAAAAGTGGAGGTAGAAGGTTTAGATTTTGTTAGTACCAATTCTGGCAGAAGCAACCTTATAAAGAGGGGTTAATCTGGCTGCAGGCTATTTTGTGTTCAGCTTGAACACAGCGTTTTATCAAACAGAAGCACTGGCCTCTGGACTTTGAAGGGGATGACTGACAAGCTCAGGCTTTCATCAAAAGGGTGGGAAAAAAAACAAACAATCACTTTCGTTACATCAGTTCTCAAAGTAAAAATGTGCCATAATACCCAGTCCTGCTCTGTGTCCTGATGAGAAAGTACGAGTCCTTATGCACAGGTGCATTGCCCTGCAGTATCTGGGCAGTTTCTAGACTTTGATTCTGTCTCTCAGAGGTTAGAGATCTTTGTTTTCCTGTACTGCTAGTAATATACAGAGACATAAAGTCTAAGAGCCAAATACTTAAAACCTAACTTGCCTCCAGACCATAGTCATTTAGTTGATTTTTCAAGGGTCTATTTGCATCTTCAGAGGTCTGAATATTGCTTTGAAAACCTACTCCTAGGTAATATGCCCAGATCATAGCATTAGTTCATTGCCTGTGGGTGTCTCAAATGTCAGATGAGAATTGCCAGCCTTATTATAGATATTCCAGGATAAGTCAGTGCCATGTAGATGAGGCAGGGGAAGGAGGAAGCAATGCCAGGGGATCCATTCACACCTTCCTCCTCTTTCTTGGTGAAGAATGATGCCCACAAGGCACTAAGTTGGGAGAGTTGCCTCGCCCTGTACAGGGAGCAGTTTTCTGGACTTCCCTCAGATTTGTGGTCATCTTTTACAGGATCAGAGCCTTAGAAGAAGGTATTTTGTTTTGTTTGTTTTTTTTTTTATTTCTCTCCCATGCCTAGTGCATTACTCACCGGCACCATATTTGATTTATTGTGGCGTGCAGGTTTTTCCCCATGCATCTGTAGAAAACATGGAATAAATGACATAGACTGAGTGGAATCATATCCCCCAAGCTGCCTCTGAAATCTTAATTAAACCCACAGGGTCTTGTTTAAGGATAGAAAAACAGCAGAATATGAAGTACTGAAGACCAGTAAATAAATTATTGGTGCTCCTTTCTACTTCACTGTGCTGGTAGTGATCTGAAAAATATATATATATATATATATATACAAATCTATCCTTTCTGTTTGACCATTTTATTAGCAGCTACTCTGTGTTTTAACCATGACTTCTTGTTGAAGAAAACTGCACTGGGGAAAAGAGAGTTTTAAAACTTGGACTTAGGCTCATAAATACAGAGGGAGCTTCTCCACTCAGCCTGAAGATCGCTTCTCCCATTTTTCATCCGTGGTATCTCATAGCACATGCTGAGCCAGAGACTTGGGGAGGTGGCTTGGAACCTAATGTAGCTATGGGCAGGCCGCCTGGATTCAGTGCTGGCTGCAGGGACCAGAGGGCAACCGTGCAAGTATGAGGACAGAACACGCTGACATCTGTAGTATGGCATGCACAGCAAATTAGCTGAAAAATGTAGGGGCGTCCTTTCATCATTGTAATCCCATTTCTGGTAACTTATTTGTATTAGGGAATTGTATTTTGTCTTTCTAGTGCTCTACTGAAATAAGAAGTTGATGCCTCCCAGGTGAAGAACTGAGGTGAAGTGACCTGGTCAATGTCCCACAGGAAGTCTGTGTCACGGCAGGGGTCTGCCCTGTTTTTCTGTGGGGTAGGCAGTAATGAATGGAGCTGAATTAGAAGCACATGCTCTTTCCAAACTCTGATAGCAAGCAGAGTACAGGAGATATGTGTAAGGAATGAGAGCTGCTTGAGCTCCTGACAGCCACAGGAAGGGCTGAAAATTATATCCTGCACTTCCCTTCTTGTTTCTTCAGAAGTGGTAGAATCTGGAAGCTGACTTGGCAGTATTCGACATCTTTAGCCTGTTTCTGGGAAGCATGTGCCATGCTCTAGCCTTTAGAAATGGCGGAAAAAATGCCAATACAGTCATATTCCACAGGAGTGCTGTGCCTAGAGGCTGTGGCATTATGGGGCTGGGGGCTGGCTGGAGGCACTCATGAGGAAGCAGCTTCAGAAGGACATAGGTTGGCCCATGAGGAATTACAGATGGTGAAAGAATTCCCGGGCACCTCGTATGCTTAGACATTAAGCCCTCTGGATTGTTTCCTTTAATCTGCCAGTGTGGAGTGGAGAGATGTGAAGGATGCAGGGCTCCAGCAGCTGATGCTGCATAAGGGCAGCCAGCCTAGGTTAGGCATTGGAGGCCTTGTGATGCTACAGCTGCTAGATGATATCAATGATATCATTATTTTAGGGTGCAGTTGATCCACCTTGCTTAACTCTGCCCTGCTTTAGGTAGCTATTAATGGAAAGACAAAGAGCCTTGGTCCTTCTGAATACTAGTTATTTAATAAGATGGTTAGATTCAATTTAAGTAATAGCTGAGATTCTTTAGCTTAATGAAACTGAGGAAAAGGAAACCTTACAGCTTCTGTTTCACAAGTAAAAATCACCCACCCTCCCCTCCCTTTTTCTTTACAGCCTTCCCTTTTAGCGTTGTAGATGCAAACTGAGAACATGCAGTGCTTGCCATTGCCACATGGAAATGAATAATGGTTTTGGGCAAAGACCAAGCTGAGTTTCCAGAAGGCTGCTCTTTTCTGCCCATTCATCTATGTGATGTATAGAACAAAGCAAAAATATACTGTCAGGAAAAAAAAGGCTGTTCAGTATTCAGAGGTTCAAAGACATTTAACAACATTGTCTTCACCTAGGAACAAAATTATTTCTTCAAGAAATGTACAGAGAACACTTTGCTTTCAATTTACAGCTTGGTCTGCAGGAGCATATTGCAGTGGTGAGAGTCCTGTGTCAGGAACACTGAATTTATACCAATAAAGGCTCTGAATACCTTCTTGCAGATCTACCTTGTCAGTTGATAAGATGGAGATTCAGACCAGGAGAAATACTCCTTGATGCCTTTTCCCAGCGTTGTTACTCTTTTTGGAGGATGAACGTTTTATGTGAGAGAAGACAAAGAGGCAGGAGCCCTTCCAGCAGTAGATGTCCTTCAGACTGTGGGTGAGCATCAGTGAGTAAACGGCTGAATGCATGCCTCAGTTTCACTTGAAAATCACACTGGTTAAGTTGGGATAACCTACTCCCTTCGACCTTTTCTTCAGCTTGAATAGGTCACAAATTCTCAGTTCTACAAACTAGAATGAAACGACTTCAGTGTTTCTGAGTGAGTCCAAGACTTAGGAGGGCTGATATGTAATAGACACCACTGTACTGCATACAAATCTGAGGTCAAAATTTTGTGTTTACCAGGATTGAAAAAGTTGTAGACTGACCCCTAGAGTTCTACACCTTCATTTGGATGGAATAGAATATTTGATTATCTTGTTTTTAATTTAATCTACTTAATCTTTTGCCTTTTGCTGAGATTGCTTATGACAGGAGAACTGACTTCCAAATTTGCCAGCCCCCTAAGTGCTTTCATGGGCTGTTCTTGTTTGTCTATTCCTGGTTTGCTTTGATTCAGGTCTTGAGGGGAAGAAGGAAAAACAAGGGCTGGGATGGGAACTGAGAGGAATGCCAGAGACCTTCATGGTGATATGTGCTGCTTCTGTTAATGCTGGGGACCTGGTCTGAGTACTGCCTTGTTGTTTCTTTAATGCCACTGTCCTCACTCATTCCTGGAGGTATGAAGTATTTATTCATTTCCATTAATTAAATTCATATCCAAAGGCTAGGAGCAGAAAATTTGTCTAGTGGGTTAATCTCTTAAAAGAGAAAAAGAATCGTGCCAAATCTAATTATTATTATTTGTTAATTCAACCCCTCCTTCAATTCTGGAGCAATTTGTTAACATTGTAATAGCTGACGTGCCTGAGCTGCCTCTCATCTGACTGAAGGAGGTGTACAGTGTGAGCATATGTGAAGAGAACATGCCCAATTCAATGGGGACACAGAGGTTTCCACAGCAATTTTGTAGAAATTCATAACAAATGCATTGTTAGGTTGGTTTATGCTTTCTCTTTCCTGCTGTGTAAAGTATTTGATATTCAAATTAAAATGGTGCTTGTTTAGGACAATTCAGTTATAGAATAAGCCTGGTAATTGGTGCCCATGGGACTGTTTACACTCTGCTTGGTGTAATCCACTTATGGAAAATTAATGAAAGGAGATTTCGTCCTCCATTGTAGCTGTTCTAATATGTACGCTTTCTGTGTTGTTTCCTCTCCCAGCTGAAGCTTCAGATGGCTATTTTGGGACAAAAGCTCCAGCAAACTAACATGCTCCCTGGAGAGCTCCTTAAGGTTAAGGGTGACTTTGGTGGCACAGAGGTTGCATGAGCCCCACAGTGCTGTGACTCAGAAACGCCTTCTGAACCTTGAGCCTGGCCCTCCAGGGAGCACCATGAGGAGTGCTTTGCTACCAGTTTGTGTCCCTTCTGGAGCATGGTGCTAATCTGCACCTGTGGGCTCAGACCAAGTGCTTCCTCCCTTCCCCAGCACTGGGGGTCTGCCTTTACTCCACAGGCACAAAGCCTAATTCTCATTTGAGCTAAGTGCAATTGATTTTTCAGCTTTGTCAACTAACAGCCAAAGCTTCTTTGGTAAGTAACATGGGGGAGAAGATAGAGGGGAAAATATGGGTGTTATAACATGCCCATACAGTCTGTGATGTACTCAGTATGCAGCATTTAGGGTGAGGTGATGCTGATAAGCTTTGTTATATACTTGGAAAGATTTTACTTGTCCTGTGGGCTGGTGAAGGGAGAAAACCTTTCATGTGCCTGAGCTAAAGCATCACTGTCACTACCCAGGGATTTCCTGTTTCCCATTTTGTCAGATGAGGGGAGAAACAAAAAAAAGCAGAAAAGCCAGCCCTACTCATTTTTCTCAGGAATATTTTCTAGTTGTTTCACAGGGAGCTGACTGTAAGTGCAGGCTGTGTGTGAAACAGGAAGCATTTCAGTAACTGTTCAATTTTACAAATGGTACTAATGTGCACCTTTGGGCTACGGGAGCCCTGAGTCAATATGGCCAAAGCAAAGAGCTCCAGTTCCAGAGCAAATAGCAGCAGAAGTGGGAATACTGAGAGCAGAAATAGCATCATTTTGTTATTCACAGTGGCTACAGGAAAAAAAGAAAAAAATTGCTGAGGAAATACCAAATGTAGAGAGCTGGAAGTCAAAAAGAAGAACAAAATCAAGACCAAGAAATTACCAAGTTGTATTGCCTGAAAGAAAGTGAAATGAAATCATTGCATCTTACTTCAGTAGTTAAATACCAGGGGTAACACACGGGAAATGTGCTTAGTTTGACCTGGGCCCATTGCCTAGATACCATCTCTTCCCTGTCTTGCCCCAGATTCTCTTGCTTTTCTTCAGGCAGTGGACAGGAGTGTGTTTTCTTTGTCATTTGTAAGAACTGCCATTTCTCTTTCCATGCTCAGTCAGACTTACTATCTATACTTTTGCTCTTTTGAATCAAAAATAACGTAGCCTTCTCTCACTGTCCTTAAAAGTGGTTCTCCCTGACCCAGACATGAGTGCTAAAGTCCTCTTTCTGGTGCTCCTTTTGCCTATTCTGCTGGGAATTCCTCCAGTAGGGACCTGCCATTGCCTCTGCTTGGCATCACCTTTGGAAATTCAGGTATTGTTGACATTTGTGTGTCTTCTGTCTCATACCCTATGCGTGGAGCACCAGCTTAAGATCTCTCTTTTTCCAGGCTGCTGCTCCTAAGGAATGACTTAGGTGGGGATAAGTTGACCATGGAGGTGGGAGGAGAAATTCTATTTCTGTGTTCCCCTTCATAACCTCCCATACATTATTTAAAAACATGAAAAGTGATTGGGGACAAAGGAGCCCAAACCATGATGTGGGAAACATGGCTAAATGCAGTAATGTACCTGCATCTTTCTGTGTACGGCCTACCAGTGTATTCTTATTTGGGAAATGTGTTTGCCAAATTGGGATTTTGTGACTGTGGGCCACAGCTGCTGTACTTTGTGTGAGTTCAAAGCTTTGCTCAGCTATTGTTTTTCCAGGCTCAGCAACACCTCACAAACCACGTTCCACAAACCATGCAATCAACTTTACCTGCACAGCACTATGTCTCGACTATTAGAAGCCTGATATATTGCATGCAAGGTCCAACTCATAACAGCCTGCGTTCCACAGCTCATTTGATATCGTTCTGAGGAGCATCTGTCTTAGCTACTGGCTGTGCGGTCTTTGAAAACAGGCTTCATTTTGCATCTCTGGCCTTTGGAAGATGGGAAAGATTTATGACCTGCAAATAATGATGATAGGTGAACTTGCATCCTAGGGAATGGGACGGAGGCAATGAGCTTGAGAGATGAACAACTCTAGGGTCATTTGGGTGTTCTCACTGGCATTATCAAATAGAGATGGATCAGATTTGCTCTGCCTCACCACTCAGCTGTGCTCCCATGCAGGAGCTGCACCTCTTTGTAATGCATTTTCATGCATCTGGGGCATCTACAGGATGCCCTTGGAGATGGACTAGAGGAGAGATGAGCAGCTTTTAAGGGATGTTATTCAGCATTCAAAAAGAATTGGAAGGAGAAAGTTTTGGGAAAAAGTATTTTTCTTCAGCAGTCTCTTGAAAGTCATTGAGAAGGACTGTCTGTTATCTCCAGGTGATTGACACCTCCTGCTCGGGATTGAAGGGGGCTTTCTCTTCATATTAACTTCTCTCTTATTCTTTTGTCACTTTTGAAGTCCCTGCAGACTTTAATTTTTTCTTTAGGCATGATGAACTTCATTATAATTTCATTTGAAGAAGACGAAGAAAAGGGCATGTTTGAGAAGTGTCCTTTCTCCTCCAGATTCCTGAGTTCAATGACTGCTATCTTCAGTTGTCCTTTCACAGGCTGTTCTTGGCTTTTGCTTGGTATTGAATTGTCTGTGTGGGTACTAGATGTAAATGGTGAATATTCATTATCTTGAGGGAGGTGTATTGCATCTTTTGCCACAGAGGGACCCAGTTGTAGAATTCAGAGTGCAGGCTGTCCCTCTGCATGACCTGGGCAATGTTTTCTAACTGGGGAATTGTTTAAATAGAATGTGAAGCTCAAATCCATCCTGGAGGAAGTTGATGGAAGCTTTCCATTGAATGTAGTGGTAACCAAGCAGTTATTTGCTACACATTAGATCTCACAATGTGGATGCGAGGGCAGGAGCATAGAATGACTTTCTGAATATGGACCTAGTTGTTTCTCATCCTCGGAATCACTCAAATGAGCAGCTGAAGTAGTATTTTGCACAAGGATCTCCCCTGAAATTACGTGGAACCAGAATATGAGGAAAGATATTTGGCTCTATGACATGGCCCTCCCAAGCAAGTAAAATAAAAAGAAACAAACAGCCCCTGGCTCACCCCTAGTTAGTAGCTCATCTCTCTTCCCTGAATGTTATGTGCAAGTTATTGTGAACAAAAGGGAACAAAACCCAAAAGTATCTGAAAATCACTCCACTGTCCATAGAAGTTCTGGCAGATACTTTTCATTTAATTCATCTGGGAAATCAATATGTCTTATAGAATCATTTGATTGTGGTTGGCAGTGAAATGATAAATATACATGAAAACAGAATTAGATTAATAATTTTTGACAGGTAATATAGTGCAGCTGTTGCTGGATGATATTAACAAGAGGAGGCATGTTAAGTCCCTGTGTCAGAGTAAGGCTGGGTGGTTATAATGTCTGAATATATTTCATTCTGTGACTGAAGACTTTCAATGGCAGATGGAAATCAACATTATAAAGTTCCATTAAAAAGTCCTTTGCTTTGCTAATTCTTGCCTCCTTTTACCAGTCAGTAGTCTGCTCATCGATCTTGGCTGACTAGAATAGAATTTCCCCATTTTGTCTACCTGAGCCAATAGATTTGGTTGGCACTGTACTGAGTTGTGAAGGATTGGGAAACGTCAGCCTCCTGAGATCAGCATCCCAAGGCAGGCTGTAGCCATCTGAGCAGGGCAGCTTTCTGACTCCCAAATGAGACTGAGATTTTAAATTTCTTTCTTCATGGTTTACGAAGTGATTGTAAATGTGTATGAAAAACCAAATGTCCTCTGTGAAGGACATGAGATCACATTTATTCCAGTTCTACTCCTTATAGTCTTCTGTCATTTTCTTTTCTGCTCTACCCCCATTATCCAGTTCCCTCTCATCTCTCACTTGTGTGGAAATATTGCCCCCAAATAATGGAAAGCAACTGGAACCTGCCAAAGCTGCCTGTGGATTTCACGTCTGCGCCATCTCAGCAAGGTTGGATCGTACAGTGCTTTTTGTTTGAGGAATTTCTTATGGAAAAAACTTCTCCCGGGTTTCTCCAAGCACTCGTAGTCTAGCCTGCAGACTCTAGATGAGTATCAGACAGTGAAAGCGTTGTAAAGAGAAATTGATTTCCAGTCATTTTGCAGTCCTTTGGGACATAGAGTAGTGCATGAGCATACGGCGTGATCACCTGCCGTGCCCAAACATGGAATCCCTTCTTTAAAAGGAAAAGATATGACTTCCATAGTATATTCTCAATTTTCCTTAGGTAGACTCCCTCGAGACAAATTGACTCCCTCACTAGGGAGCTGCAGAGTGCTGAGAGGGGCTGATCAACTTGGAGGCCAGCTGCTGTGCATTTCAATACATATTACCATTTATTCTGTTAGCTTTTAACTTAATCATGAAATCCCTTTTTCCCTCCAAAAGTTCTTGGTCTGAAGGCTGCATGTCTCAGCCTGCATCTGCTTCCCTCTGCAAGGCAACTTTAAGTGAGAAAACTTGCAGTACCTACAGAGATGATGTGAAATGTACCAACACAGTGTTGCCCCCAACCTTAGTAGCATTTTAGCACCTCTGTAGCAGGCGGCCTTCAGGCACCAGCGGGCATTTCTCTGTGGAAGGTACTCTCCGCACCCAGTACAAAGTCATTATCACAAGGTCTAAAACTGCATTCCCTTGAATGTTTTGGGCAGGTAATGGTTGTCTTCTAAAGGCTGAGGTTTGCTGTGTAGTGACTGGGACTTATAGAAAGTACCAGACTAGATCTTTATGTAACAGCAATAAATGGTTAACACAGGGAAAGATTGAAATGAATTGTTCAGCTGTAGCTCATCTACTGTTCTGTCATGAAACCATCAGGGCTGCCATTTTATTACTCAACCAGGACCTGGAAGAATATTTTAATGAGACAGAGTAGATAAAGTGGCAAGGAAAATAATAGGTAGCACTGGAATTATGCAACTCTTATTATAGCTTGTTTCAAAGATGATTATTTTAATTTAATTGATCAATTAGATAAAATTATATACTAGTGTGCTGCTGGCAGGGGCCCAGATGGGTGCTACCAGCATTTTAATATCCATCATATCAGCCACGGATATCTTTACAAATTATTTTCCCGATAGAAAAAAAAAAAAAGAATGTTTTTAACGAGGATGTTCCATGTTACATTTACAGGATTGTTTAAACCAGCATTTACAGTGCTGGCTCCATAATGTCTGTCTAGAAAAATTATGCTAAGCAAACAGCCCATAGATCTCAAGACAGGCACACTTTGAGTAGCTTTACAGCATCACACGTGACTTGTACTGTGATTAGGAATCAGACCATGTTGGGAGACAAAACTCCAAACCCAGATTTAATTTTCATTGGTTAGAAACTATTTTCTCAAAGACATTTGTTGTATTGTGTTGTTCTTCTACTCTTCTTGACATATTCATCTTTATCCCTTCAACACATATCAGAAATTTCAAAGTAATTTTGTCATGTGAGACTTTGAGCAATGTAGTCTGTACGATGAAGAGAGATTTGTTCGTAGCTCTCTGGCCTGATCCTCATCTGATTTTATTGAACTGGTTGCCTCTTCCTTTCACCTCCTGCTGCTGCTCTTGCTGCTCTGGACTACTGAAATATGGAACATTTTCTGATACCACTTATTTATAGAGGTGGCATCTTTCATTGTGATTTCAAAGCTTTTCTGAATAAGACTTGAACAGTCCTGTGTACCGCGTAAATATCATCACCAGAAAAGCTAGCTAGATTCAATTAAATGAAATGTTTTCAGGAAGTATCATCTTCTGTCTAGCAATGTTTTGATTCTTATTCAAGAGAAAAAGCCCAAATTCTTTTAACTCAGCTTTTGTTGTCACCTTCTTTGGCTTTTGTGTCAGTGTTTTGCAAATGTACTTTTGACAAGAATAGAAAAAGCTTTGTTCAACTTTCCCACAAGACAGAAAAAAAGGATTTCTGGCTAGTTCAAATTCTGTCTGCCGTGCAGAAGCACAGACAAGTGCACTGTTGCAGCTGACGTAAGCTGAAGCCCACCCAGCCTTTGCTTCCTGAGAGCAGTCAGTAATAAGAGGAGGCTATGTGATGTGGGCTTAGTGTTGGGTGGCTGAAACATGTCTGTGAAGATGAAGCCTTCCCTAACCTTTAACTGTATGTGCTGCACTGGCACGTTCCCAGGAATACAGGCGATTAATATTTTCTGGTAACTACTTGGAAGGGTTCAGCTGAATAATGGGGTGGATTTTCAACTCAGGAATCCATTTAGTCTGGTTCTTTGTTTCTATTTCATGCTGTAATGAAATGAGTTCCTGGCCAGACACTCAGGACAAATGATGTGCTGTGATTTTATTCCCCCCCTGCCATGCATTTCAGGTGATCATTTACACCTGTGTAGAGTGGATTCAAAACAGCGTAGACAGTTCTTCCTCTTGCCTTTGTATTATCTATGCTGCTATGAATAGAGTGAAGGCAGTATTTCCCAAGTGGAGCAAGAAGAGTGCCTGCTGTTTCCACTCTTGCTCATGTTATGTGCTGCAAATTGATCTGTCCATGTCACAGTAGGTCCTCCTGGTTTGTGACACTCAGGTAGCCTGTGCAAATATAAGCCACTCTCCGTTTCAGGGCAGTCCAAACTGTATCCAAGTCACTACAGCCTTGAATTCCTGGACCTGCCCTTCTTGATTTTGAGTCTTTTTATATTTAGCTTGCACAGCACAAAGTAAAGGACCTCAAGACTGATGTGTGCTAACTAAGCAGTGGGCTGTGAATATGCAGATGGCTGTAAAGGTTTATAACCAGTGGAGCTGTCTTGGGTCAGTTCTTATTATTTCAGCAGAAGGCTCTGAGATGAGATGTATGCCTATTACCTTTTTATTTAGGGCAAAAGTGTAGATTTTTTTTTCCCCTACTACTTGTAGTTTTCATTATTCTTCAGAGAGAATGATAGGTTCAATACAAAAACCTGAGAATAATGAAGATATTTCTAGTGGAGGTGTATTGTTCTTAACTTACTGTGTGCTATTGTAAAATACTGTAGTGATTTGCACATAGGAGGCTGAGATACCTCAGAAACCAGTTGAGTTACTCATTGAGTTAACTCATCGCCCAGCGCTCTGCCCAGGCAGGGATACGTGGAAGGTGCAGAAGCTGACTGCATGCATGCCAGCTGTACCTGCCTAATAGCTGCAAGGAGGAGCAGTGGAGTAAGGGGTGAGGCAGGAGCTATGGCTGTTGTGCTTCCTACCACAGGCAGCCCAGTTACTGCTGATCCTAACATGGGGCTCTGAGCAAAGGCTCAGCCCAGGTCATGGTTAACCACGAGGTGAGTGTCAGTTTTCTTTAAATGTGATGCTTGCTGGAGGCTGCTGGCAATGCATAAAATGTACTGGGACCCTGGAAAAAGAAAACACACTAAAAAGCCCTCATGTCCATCTCCAAAATGATATCAACATATCTGATTTATGAAAAATGTATAAATGTGACTTGGGAACAGCTTGCGCTTTCACACTAAATAAAATGAGGAGACAGAACAGGGAACTTGAATGTCTGTGAGCATACTCATGTATACAAATGACTGTCATAAATCTTTTTGCATGATTGCTTTGCTTTGTGGCACCTCTTTGGGGAGTTCTGCAGGGGAAAAAGCCCTACAGTTTGGGAAAGTGGGAAAAAAACAGCAAAAGAAAATGGATTTGCTGATCTAATTATGCAATTCATGTAGAACGTATTTGGTCTACTAATCATAACGGAAGGGAAAGGAGTGTAGACAGTACTGTTGGTTTAAAGGAATTGAATTAAAAGACCAAATATCCTGAGTGAGACTGCGGCCTCCTGAGACTCCAGGAGACAGACCTGGCTCTGGAAGGAACTGGGAGACAGAGCCCTGTATGTCTCAACAAAGAAAATGCTTTATGCTTACAAGATGGGGAAGAAAACAAATTCCTTAGCCAATGTAAATCTGCCTTGACGTTGGTGCTCATTTGCATTACCTGCAGATTTGGTCCACAGCAACCTCAGTCTGGTTTTAAAGCCACTTGTGATTGTGGCCCAGAGCTGATGGAGAGCTCACCAGAAACGTAGGAGCTTGTCTGCCACAGGGAAGAGTGCTGTCATGGCCAGACCAGGTCCTTTGCCCAAGCTAATGCTCCTCACTGACTGTGAAACTGCTCTACCCTGCTGATTTCCTTAAACAGTGCTCCCAGCTCCCCTTTGCCTCCCCAGACTGGGTGATGGGTGATTCTTAGTTATCTTTTTGATCTGGGAGCCAGGGAGTGTGTTGAAGGAGGCCATTCAGAAGGAGACATCGAAGAGGGCAAATGAAGGTAAAGGCGATGGAAAATGAACAGCTAAACTGATATTTGCCTCTGTAATGTGTTCAATAGTTGTGCTCTACCAGGAAACTCCATCCTCAGCAAAGTAGCAAGTAGCTGTGCCATGGTGGCTTTTGTCCCACTGAGGAGATGTGACTGAGGCTTGTTCCTGACTCTCTTCTCACATGGTCCTGATGTTGGCCTGAGCTGCACATCCCTGCCTCACTCACAAGTAATATGCTAGAGCCCAGGGCATGTACCTGAGAGGTATTTCTGTAATTAATATTTTGCAGAGGAGTTCCTGTCAGTTATCTGGGCTTCTGCAGCACACTAGTGGAATAGTTTTGTAATATTTAACTATTAAGCTGCACTAAAGCATCTCTAAAAGGGTATTTAGATGGTAATGAAGGATTTACTTTGATTTTGAGGAGTTTTTGCAAACCATGGTGAATGTGATTTTATTTTCTGAACAAGAGTAGGCAGACAGAACAGCACTCATTGTGGTGCCCTCACGCCTGTCCTGAAATGACTGTAAATGATCCCAGAGAGTTCAATCAAGCTGATCTCTCTTGTTCTTCCTAACATGAGCCATCTGGCTCCATCGCCTCTGTGCTGTGCATGGCCAGCCAGCTGGCCAGCTGTACCTCTCAGATCCCTAAATCTCCCTTCAAGATCAGTTGCCTTTATGGCTTGAAGAGCTGCTCAGACTGCCATGAAGGTGTTAACTCTAGAGAACTCTTTCCATCATCCACTGTGAAAAGAGCAGTAGCTACTCAGCAAGGCTATCACTTTTTTCTTTCTGTCACTGTAAAATGGAAGAAAAGCAAAGATTATGGTGAAGTTGCTCTTAGTATAAGGGGAGACAGGTTCTCACTGCTATGATTATTTTTGGAGCTAAGCTTGCTGTACTTATACTGAAAGACGAGCAATTGTCTTTGTTAGAAATTTGCTCCTTTCACTTGAAAGCCTCTGCATTTTGCAAGTCACTGGAGGATCCCTTTCACCTTCCCAGAGTTTTGAAGAAACCGAAGACATGAAAACTACTGAAGCCTGTTCTATGGTCGTCTTTTCCCGTACTCAGTTTCTCCATTCAAAGCATTTCTGCAACCTGAGCATTCCTGGCAAAGCCAAGCTTGGTCTGACACGTGTTAGCAGAGGTGAGCAGGGGCCACCTTGGCTCAACTACCAAGGCATTTTCCAGAGACTTTAAATTCTCTTGCAAGTCCCAGCTACAGCTGCAGGAAGCTTGCCTCCTCCTCATCTCTCTGGCAGAGGGAATACAACCTCAGTATGAAGGGCTCCCCAGGTGAAATCACAAGCAGTGATTTCTGGGGACCAATTTTTTGGCTGGGAGTCTTGTGCTAAAGGGAAAGTATCATGTCCTGGTGCTCTGGAGAATGGAGTAACAGAGAGAAGCTGGGATGTATCTTGCTGTAAATACCTTTCTGCTGGCATTTGAAATAATCTTTAATAACTCAGAAAGTTGCAGATGTGCCTTTCACCGAATGGCAATGAGGACGGTAAAAATTGCTTACCCCTACATTCAGTGGCTTTTATTTTGCATTAATAGCCGTCCCTCTCCCTGAGCTGTTGGACTAATCGTTGTTGACTCACTTAATTCATGTGCTCAGCAGACTGGCAGCATGGAAACTGTGCCACAAGCAGTTCTTGCTGCTGTCATCCAATTTTCCATGGGGTTGTGTAAAGTTAGAAACTGGATGCAGCAGGATTTGGTAGGTCGTTTCCTTGTGCTGGGAATCTGTCTCATCTGCCCTAGTCTCAGGCTTCCTAGCATTTCAACTGGAAGCAAGCTCTGCTGCAATTTTTTAGACACAAGTAAGTAAAGCAGAATAGCATTTTATTACTATGATTATCTTATTGTTCTTTCTTTGTGTGACACTGACCATGAGTTTGAAGTGCTATGTAGAACAAGGCCCACTCATAAAACAGTCTTTAGATCATAACAAGTCTGGTTCTGCAGACGCTCACCTTCACAGACTGTGCTACCTTTCTGTAACAAAATGCTTTGTATGTGGCTCTCTGCAAAAGGATGCAGCATAGTTAGGAAAGGAACTGAGAAGACTTCAGTGGGAATTTTCTGAAGCTCCTGAGACATTAATGAGTGTAAGGACCAAAGAAATTTGGTGACCTCTGTGCTCTTGGTGCCAGTACATGCTTTAGAAATCTCACTTAAATCTGCTGGTGACCTGATCCTGTCACTGTTACTGCAGTGACTTTGAGCATGTTGGTCTCTGCCCTACCTGTTCTGTTTGACCTAGCTAGATTGCCTGTGCTCTGGAGGGTGGCTTCACCACCCTGTGTTTCTTGGGATGAACCACAGTGTGCCCGTAAGTCTTATCTACTGGAAGTCAAGCTAGCAATTCTTTGACTTAGTACTGTAAATTGTGCTATGGAAGCTTATACCTCTGAGTACAAATTTGAAAGAGCAAGAAGAAAGGTGCCCTGAGTTGTTCACCTACTCACTGGCTAGGAAAGAAAGTGCCCTTGCTTGTTCAGGGAGCTCACAGCTGAAACATGAGTCACGTGGCACCACCAAGCCGGTCAGAGGTGTCAATTCAGCTGCTGAGCCTAATAATATCTCTAGAATGTATTTCATGAGGTAGTAGAAAATGCTAATTGCCCCATTCTACAAAGAAACCTTTATTTTAATGATTTTTTTCTGTTTAAAGGCAGTATTAAGTCACTCTTTCTACTGCCTTGAAGGTAGGAGTCTCACACACAAGACCATCCTTTACCCCATTCATCCCTTGGCACAGTTGAGAAGCTGTGCCACAAGCAGTTATTGCTGCTGTCATCCAGTTTGGCATGGGGTGTGTATTGTCAGTTACTGCGTGCCTCAGGAGTTGGGGGGTTCTTGGCAGGGTTGGGATGTGTTGCAGACTTGATGCATCTCCAGCCTTGGGCTGTGTCTGTGAGCATCTGACTGCAAGAAACATGGTATGTGAGAGCATCCTGAGCCATAGCTCAGTCTAGGCTGAAGAAATTGAGAGCCTAAATAAGTTGCTCTTCTGTGTCACATCTTGAATACAAAGTTGTTTTGTTCTTTATTAAGGTTACATAAAGCTGATTTCCTTTGTATATATACCCACTAGGATGGATTTGTTTCCGTCCTCTGTGGTTTCTGTCACCCCTTCCTAAAACTACTGGCTAAGCAAATAGCTCTGTGGCAGATACTAGGTGCTCAGCATTTCTTCAGAACCTCTGAAGAGTCTTACCTACGAAATTAAATACTTGGTTGTATTTGGGTGACTATGCTTTGCTTTCTTAGAATCTCGTTTATGATGTTGTGCTATCTAGTGAGCTAGGGGCTTTAAGATCGCATTAAAGATGAACTCTTAACCTCACTGAAACCCATAATGGCATTCGTGTTATTTTTCAATCTGTGAATCACCCTGAGATGAAACTGGATTGAGACTGCTTCAGAAAATAAGTGGATATTCAAAACTCGTATCTCCTGACCCTGTTCCACTCTGCTCTTCTGAAAGTAGAAGGAACCAACTAGGGATTGGTTTTGGCTTTTTGTTTTGATTTGTTTTTTCTTTTTAATATAGCAATATTTGAAAAACAACTATACTTTGTGTATGGACTGAGTGCCATGGATCATTTCCATCTCAAGCAGTGATTTTCAGACTTGTTTGAAGCTAAAGTGAGTCTGGAAACCTACCAAATTTAGACACATTGGACCTATTTCCCATTGGGTTTTATTCCATCTGTGCACAAAAAGTGCAAGATCTTACCCAGGAAGAACAGCATAGATTTAAATGACTGCAGAGTGCCAGAGTGAAGAGAATATGGCCCTACATCTCTCTATGCAAGACAAGCAGTTCACAAAATAGGAATTTGATGTGGTTTGTGTTTTGGCTTTGCTAAGCCCAGGGGCCTTGTCACGTTGGTTTGGGAGATTGATGCTTTCTTTACAGCTTTCTACCTCCAGGAATACTTTGGTTTTGTAAGGAAAAAAACTTCCAGAGAAAGGAGTTACTGCTGCAGCTGTTGATCAGGGATGTATTAAACGTGTTTACATTTATTTTTTTTATAACTAAAATAATGGTTGTTTTCTTCTAATCAGGAGGATTTGTCTTTTCACTCAATCTCCAGCCTCTCAATCATGATCTCTTTTTTTTCTCTTTTTTTTTTCCCCCCCTTTAAGTACAATCAACAGTGACAAACCGAGTCTACATCAGCTTGATGTTTATAAAGTGGTCCAATCATAGCTTCACTTCTGGGCAGGAACAAATAAATTCATCAAGCAATTGATGCTTTTGCACTGCTGTTATGATAAATGTTGCCATCCATTATACAAGTAGGCTCAGGCTGCAAGGAGCAGAACTGAACATTGCTGCCTGATAGGAATGAAAACAAGACAATATGTGCTGCCTCTTTTTATGCTTTGTATTCGTAAACACAGCTCTCCAATTATACTAATTTTGTTTGTTTGAATTAGGCAATAGATTAGGGAATGTTTTCAGTTCACAGTGGAACATAACACACATTAATATTTTGGCAAATGTGGCGTACTTCTCTGCATTGGGCTGCAGTCTTATTTACTTTGAAGTTCCACCAGATGCAGAGCATGCTGTGGGAGAGCCACTCGGCTGGCTGGGACCTGTGCTCACTGCAGCACGGAAAGAGATCCTAATGTCAACTTACCACATGCATGATTAGCATGGTGCATGATTAGCATGGTGCATGTAGCACTTGAGAACAACCTGCCTCAGCTACTTCCTCTGGAAAAAACGATACTGATAGCAATACTGAAGGTACTGGTATATTGTTGTGTTTTGAGGAGGTTACGAGTGGTAGTTCTAAGGAGATTTTCTGTTGTTTTGGCTCTGAATTGACAGTAATAAGGTAGGAGCTCGCTTTTGTTTGATTTCTGCACTGGACTCGATTCCTTCTCTCCTTTTTTCCTCCATTGTGTTTTCATAGCCCTTGTGTGATGTGATTACAGAACAAAAGATTCGTTAAAGAATGGGAAACCAAGCTAGCAGTTAGTACATTGCAAAATCTAAAGCGAGTCTGACATTATTTAAGACATCCTTTCTTTGAACACAGCACTGAAAAAGGACATGCATAGTGTGAATTAGAGGAAATTAATTAATTCAACAGGGAGAGTTCTGTTTCCTCCTTAGAAATTCCAAGCAGCATTTCAGAACTGGGTATCATCTACTAAAATATCTACAAAAAAGTGCACTATAAAGCTTCAAGTAGAAGGAAACATTCAGAAACATTCAACATCTGCTTTTTTTTTTTTTTTTTTGGTCCAGATTTTGTACACCAAGAAATGTGGCAGCTCTTGACTTTTTTCTGATTTCAGAGATCTCAGATGCAGCCGATGCATGTTTAACAGTTGGAACTTCAAAGTTCAACCAACTTGTATTCAACTCAGATAAATGGCTGAGGTACAGTTCATCTAGTGTTTAAACTGTACTCTAGGTTTCTAGATAGTTTCTAACACAGCAGTTGAAGGCAGCACAGAGTCCCGTCTACATTGCACAAGCTTTATTCGCCATCTCCAAATGGTTGCTGCTCAGGTGCTGTGGTGGGGGTAGAATTTGTTCTTTTTATTTAGGTGGGAATGAAGAGGAGCCATGTCCAGTCATCCTTTAATGGATATTACCAGCGTGTATTTTAGGCCTGTCTCCAGGTAGCTTTTGGGTCAAAAAGTAGTTCTTAGCATAGCATCAAACCCAAACTTTCTGTTTGCCTCAGCACCTCTGAGAGGAGTCTGAACATAGGTGGTAATCTCATCTGTGTAAATAACTGTTGTTGTTTGCAATATTCTTGGCCAAAAAGAAATAAGTTCAAACTGAGAAGTTGCAGTTGTAGGTGGGAGGCAGCCAGCAATGTGTGTGTGCATGAGAACACTGCTGGGTCTCAGAGGGATCAGCCCACTTTTCTAATCCAGCCGGAATAGGTGGTGACTTGACAAAAGGTAATAAGTGCAAATTCTCCAACTGAGAGTGTGATCCCTTGCCTTTCCCATATCAGACATTCCGCAATGTACTGGAGTTGGTGGGCAATGTGGTTCATTGGGTACTGGGGAACGAGTCATAGCCACTGAAGCATAAATGGAAAAAACACAATATGCAGCATCCTTATTAAATACAGAGCATGGTCTACAAGCTGAAAGAAGGAAGACTGGACTCTGCAATCTACTATGCAGAGAACAATTGTGCAAAGATTTCTAAATGACATTTACAAATGATGAGAGGAATGCTGTGCTAATAGCATCCAGACAAAAAAAATGCACTGGAAGATAAGAAATGGATTTCATCCCTCATAGCATTATATTGTCTGCAGCAAAAGCATTTTGTCTTTTTAGCATTTCTTCCAAGTATTCATCTGCTTCCTTATCAAGAACTTAGGCTTTAATCTAGTGGATTTCTGAGTTTCCAAGGGTGATTTTTTGTGCTTGCAAGTTGAAGGCTGGTTGTGGGCATCATTTACTCTGTTATCCTGCCAGCTACTTCTTTATCAGCTCTAACGCACATAATGAATGTAATTATGTCAGGATAAAGCAACTGGCTGATTTACAGCCTCTGCTGAAGAAACAGTTCGAGTCTTCAGGTGCTGTACCAGGCTCACTACCTGCCCTCTGGATGGTGTAAGCACACTGTTTTTCTTAGCTGGAATTAATGGAAACAAGCAAGAGAAAGCCTTGGCTGATCTTTCAGATTAGAAAAATCCACCTTCTAATTTTGTGGGCTTCTGTATGAATGGAAAGTGCTGGGATTTTGTAACCAGAGCCAGTACAGAAGTGGATATTCAGACTCCTGCCTGTCCCAAATTCCCAAACTTCTTCAGAAGGAGTTGAAACAGTACTGAATATCAGTGCTGTTCAACTGCAGAGGAGAAGCTTACGATTACAGGCAGAAATAACGGCAGTACAGTGCACCTTGCTGAAGGACTCTATAAAGCTTTCATGACTAAGACACCAAATAATGTCACAGGGACTCTGTGTTTCCAGGGAAGGTAATTTAAGTCATTGTGGAAGAAGTGACTGTGATTTTGTACTTCCTTTTCCATCTTGCATGACTTCTTGTAAACAGACACATCTTAAATACAGATAATTAGGTGGAGAGGGAAGAAAACAGTGTCTCTTTATATACAAGCAATTGCTGTCACGTCTAGGTACTTCTGAGACAGATAACCAGCTTTGTTCTTGAATTGCTATGCAGCTGTGGTTTGCGCTTGCCCTGAAGAGTGCTGTTTTGCATTTCCCTTCCATAACTTTCAGTAGCAGTACACAGTAGGCTGCTAAGCTGAATCTCCAGGCATGACCTTTGTGTTTGGATGCCTCAGCTTTCAGCTGCTTGCTGTGAGACAGCGTGCCCTCTGTGCCGATGTGCCAGCCCTCTCTTTGCATTGGAAGAGCTGTGAGGGTTCAGCACCTTCTGCAAGTCACGCTTCATGGTGTCTGCACTGGGTGGCAGCAGGTTGGGACCCAGAATTAGAAGGTCGTGTTTGAAAATCTCGGTCTTCGCTCAGCCCCTTGTCCCAGCATGCAGAACTGAGCATAGTGTTCTGAAGGGCGGTTTCCTTCTGCAGCTTTGGCTCTTAGTGAGGGACTGTGTTCATTAAGGTTTTGTTACCTTACATTGCTTTCTCCCTTCTTTGAACACAAAATCCTTATTTTTGTAAGAAACTATGGCTGTTATGCACTACAAGAATGAATGCCAGATCTTTAGCTAAGGTAAACATTTACCTAACATTAGCAGTTTTGGTGAATGGGGGCTGTTTTCCCACATCCTCACCTGAAGTTTTGAGTATGTTTTTCTGTTCAGCATGTAATTTATATTTAGTTTTACTGTACAGTGTATTACAGCAGTACCTCTTACATCAGCTAAACAGGTTTATTGTTCACCCAGCTTTCTGCTCTGGCCATTGTTGGCAGTGCATTTAGACAGCCACACTGGGAACAACCGAACAAAGGAAACAACCTTTTTAGTACAGGAAAACAAGGAACCATGCTGCAGCCTGTTGTGAGCTGTTCTACAAAGGGATTTGGGCAGGTAAAGAAAAAGCTGTTTTAAATTTCAGACTGATAATAAATGACAAGTTATCAGGGAGCATAAAGGAATAGCTACTGTACATTTCCTAACACCAATAGCCTTTGTTAGACTACAGACAAAAGTAGGCTTTGACTTGAGACTACAGGAGAATCTAAGATGAGAGTCTATAAAGACAGAACGTATTGATCTTCCCTTTATCTTTTCAAAGCATTACTCTTTTGTCAAGGATTCCTGTTTTTGTATAACATTAAGTCCCAATCTTCTGATATTTTGAGCATTTCAATGCATTTCTTTTAGGGAAATAGATATTTTCTATAATTACATTTTTTGGAAACATTACTGAATAATGAAACACGTGCAAACAAAGTTATTTTTCAAATGAGTTGATAAAAATGGGTCAGTTCCTGGCCTGCCTGAAGTACACAGCTTCATGTCCCTCACTAAAGATGTATTGATTTTTAAGCATCTTTTTCATGAAGCTTCAAATCAAAGTGGGTTATTTTGAAGCGTGCTGGTTCCTATTAAATTTAAAAAGGGAAAACTTTGGGAGGGAGACTGCAGATGTGCAAAAAAACTAATTTACACGCAACAGATACAAACAGCACAATAACACTATTTGATAGAGAAAATTCTCAGCTACGAAACTCTGCTTTCCAACATAGTCATCACAATTAGCTGTGCATTTTTGCCAGTGATGAACAAGAGCCTGCGTGTCTGAGGTCAGTGATTCACCACATCTGCACAGGTTTTTTAAAGCCAGTCCAGCTGTTTGTTGTCAGTGTTGTTTGAAAATATCAAATATGCTGCTGTCTTCATTATTTGGATGGTTTATTCTAAATGGCAGTTGAGCTGCTGTGCTGGCATTTCTCTTACGTGCCAATTCTATACCCAACATGTGCCATCAGAGGGACTGATAGCAAGAGAAAACTTCCTGTGTCCACGATGATCCTTCTTTCGACTCTTCTACGAATTTGTGTGAAAAAGAAGTAGTTCCTTTTGGTTGCCTTTGCTTGTAGGGCTGGAGCACTTTTACATTTGGGTGTGATGAGAAGGAAAGTTTATGGTGCTCAGAGATTGTCAGCACAGAGCTATGTCCTGAGCCGCTGGACACTGCCATACCGCCAGTTGCAATGCAAAAGGCATTTTAAAAAAGATGTGAACCTTGAACATTACTAGATAGGTGTGAAAGACTGTAGGCTCACTAATTCTGATACTGATTTTCTCTAAAATGAAGGTTTTACCTGAGAAAAGTCAGATTTAGTACTGCCTGTTCTGTTTTCTTGTTTAAATTCATACGGATGCTATGCACAGTTAGTGGCGATGAATTTACACTTTCAAGACAGGGGCTTTTCTCACTAAATCAGGTCTTTATACCCCACTCTTCCAGTTGCAGTAGTATTACAGTGTTACATGGCCGTATTCTCTTAACTAATTTTAGACTAGGCTATTTTAAGAGTAGTCTGATGTATTCATTTATGTCATACGTAGAGAGAATGTTATAAAGATGTGCTATTCTTATCACTGCTGCCCATTATTATTTGTCTTGCCTACGTGTTATGTGTCAGATGAAAGCATGTCCCTCTCCCAGCCAAGACCAGGGTGCCATACTAGATAAATGCTTCATTTGAGCACTGAGAACAAAAACATTTGGGAAGATGCCTCAGGGGAAAAGGGCGATGTGAGATACAGACTACAGGATTAATCAATAGAATGAATTTGATAGTAATCAGTAGTTGTGCTTGTGCCTAGTTTAAACTACCAGTAAGACCCATTTCTGTAAATGTTAGTTTTTTGCTGCTACTGCCAGCTTGATTTACCAGTTTGTATTGAAAGTCTTCTCTTAATCTCAGATCTAAAACTCATTTGTGTTTGAAATGATACCTTAGCAGCAGGTTTGACCATTCTGTAGGCTCCCTAAATATTATTTCCTGGAAGCAACCTTGCAGATTGGTTTCTTGGGCAGGCAATTAACTCAAATTAGCTGATGATGATACTGTATTTGTATCAGGTTCTGGATCTTTGGGAAAATGTATTAGTTTAGAGTCTGTTTTCTTAGGTAGCAAATGTTACCACTTCTGGAGATATTTTATTCTTCCTGTGACACTTTGTCACTTCACTTTGGCTCTCACAGGAGAACAATCCATGCTAAATCCTCTGCGGCCTTTCTTTGCTGTAAGAAATTCCCTATCCGTCTACTGACCACCAAAGTTCTTCAGAAGGAGGAAAACAGCCTCAGTTGCTTTAGCTGCAGACACATCAGATTAATTTGAGGGTTTATTCACTCACTTTTATCCTTTGTTTTCTGTCCGGTCTGCCCTAGAACCCTAGAGGTAAGTTCATTAAGTTCCTCTATATTAACCTACCCACTTCTAGTTTCCTCTTGACCTAATCCAATTCATGCTGTGGTTTCTTCTTTCCTGTGTTCAAGAAGTTGCAGTATTTCATTTGACAGACAATTACTGTTTTCAAGAGAATTCCCCTAACCTTTTGTCAAAAGTTGAATAACCTTTGTCTATCACCTCAGTTACCCTTTAGTATTTAGTCTGGCCAGGTACCATACCAATTGTATTGAATGTTAGCAAGCAGTAGGCTTGCTCAGTGCAACGTCCCTGCTAAGCAGCAGCTGAAATTCCTATATTTTAAGCTGACGGAGTTCCCTGCTAAGCTCAGTGAAGGTGTGTCCTCCCAGGGGCTGTGTGCCTGTGTGACAGAGGAGAATAACCAGCACCAACAAAAACACTGCTTGGCTCTGGGCTGCCTCCACTGCCTGTTGCTCATCTCCGGTTTATGTAAATCAAAAGCAGCTTGATGGACATTAAAGGATTTAATGTCATGAAATGTTTTGAGCTGATACAATTGGACACATGTTGAGTATAATGCATGATAAGAAATAGCATAAAGAAAACTACAGGCTTGATCCTTTCCGTTTCATGTTTCCTTTATACAGGTGGAATTTGATCTGTCCTTTAAGGCTGGTGTTAATGTCTTTACTTGGGAATATAAAAGCAGACACAGAACATCTCCCTATGTTCAGTATAAAAAGCAGTAAGTGTTCCGTGTCTTCAATTATATGCCATAATGTAGTGATTAAAGACATATGCAGTCTGAAATGCTTGGCCAGAGGCTCTGAGGCTGTGATTTTACTGTGGAGCATTTTTGGTGAGAAACACATTTCCCTTAAAACACATAAATATATAAATAAATGAAGCTCTTCAACTTCGTAGCCCAAAGCAAGATTAATTAAGAGGAAAAATGCTTAATCTATCTGCTCTCCATAGAATTAATGAATAATAGAGATTTTCTTCTTAGCATCTACAGCTTAAAGGGCTCTGAGTGTCTGTGCATGTCCTGCCTACGTGTTGCTGCTTGCAGCTCCCCACACCATGTTTCTCTTTCCATGTCATGTAACAAATCTGCTGGCTTTCCATATTTTTCTGGTTTTGGACTATAGTTGATTTTAAGCTGTGCACGGGCTCTTAGTGACTTAGTCACTTAGTTAGTGACTTAGCTGTCACTAACCTTCAGATGGAGAAACTGAAAACTAGGGAAGTTGTGCTGTCTAGAATAGGAAAAAGCATAACAGTTCTTTAAATATTTTCATAGCCCTATAGAATCTTAGGCATTCTGTTTCTACTGTCTGGCTTATTTTCAAGGGTGTTTAGAAACAAAGCAACAACCACAAAAGAAAAAAGGAAAAAAAAAAAAAGCTCATATCCAATGCAGTTAAATTAGACTTTGTCCTTTACTGGAAATATTTGAAAACTCAGTTCTACTAGATGAGTTTGACTTTGTTGTCATACATCCATCTGGTACGGGTGCCCAGTGGCACAGTATTCAGGATGGAATTTCACCATACATCAACTTTTTATTTAAGACTCTATTTTTTAAAAATACATTGAGGACTTTTATGCTAGAAATGGTTTGATTTCTTCTTAAATATACTGAACATGTCTGACAAAGCCAGATAAATACTGAACTAAATGTTCTTTATTACTCACACATGCATTGTTCCTATGAAAAACAGAATACCTCAGAGGCAGCAGTGATTCTTCAGATTTGCCCAATGACAAGCCACCATATCAGGTAGTCTTTGCTAAAAATGTCAGTGTTAACTTTATTTGCCAAAACATATTTTCTTTTTTCAAGCTGCCAGTTGTTGTTTCAAAATAAATGGAATCTAAAAATCTCATTATTTTGATTGTTTAAAGCCAGCATTGGGTGCAGCTCTGGGGTCAGATGGCAACAATACTAATTTACCCCTGTGCTGCTGCACTTAGAATATTCAATCTCCTATGACTTTGACATGATGACTGGCTCTGTTTCTTAATTTCGTTGTGAACATTTTGCTGGAGGGCTGTGCATCTCTTAATAATGTGCATGAAGGCACAGACAAGGAAGTAAATGAATACTGTATGAGATTCTTTCCCTACATGTGGGTCTGACTGGGTGAAGATCCACAGAAGTCCATGAGCCTGTATCTCATGGCAGGGATGGGACTATGGTGATGATAGCCAAATATGAACGTACACTACTGAGTTCAGTGCACTTATAGCAGTAAACTATTCTCACTTCTCAGCTGGATCAGACAGGGAAGCAATATCCTTCCTGCTGTGTTTGCTCCTTTGTTGGGTCTGCTGGCTATTTTAGTGCCAGTGGAGAACTGTGACATTCAACAGGAGAACTGTTACCTGAGAAGCAAAGTCAGGTTGGACGCAGCCCTGGGCAGCCTGATCTGTGCTGGCAGCCCTGCCCATGGCAGGAGGTTGGAGCTCAGTGACCTTTAAGTTCCCTTCCAACCCAATGTTTTAATTTAGTCTTGGCAGTTATTTATATTGTTTTTACAATGACAGATTTATTGTGGGGGTTTTTTTAATCCATGTTTGTATAATTATTGGATTTTATCTGCATGTTCTGTGGTCATCAGTGCAATATCACAAGCATGAAGTCCAGGAAGGCAGTGGATCTGCCTGCAATTGCACTGCATTTTAATGTTCTTTGCAAAGTAAAATCTGTAGTAATACTATATGATGAATATATGGGCTGTGCATTTTCTTATTGCAATGCAGAGGCTAGAACCCAGCAGTCTGTACATTTGAAGAACTGCCTCACGTGCAAGTGGGAATTGCTGCAGGTTTAGAAGGAAGGGTTCCAAAATTCCTTTTAGGAAACGTCTGTGTAACTGTAGTAAGTTAAGTGAAATGGTGTTGAGGCAAATACTGCCAAAATTAAAAGAATATATGCATCTACATGATTTCTGAAAGGTATGTGGAGATTTTAAGCCATCCCATTTGATTTTCCAAACATGAATTTTCAAATCCCTCCTTCTAAAATCTGTTGGAACTATGCAAGAAGGAGATTGCACAAACACTATTGCAGTTATTCAGTGTGCCGCAGTACCTCTTCGCAGCAGAATGAGGGCCTCAGTTCTGTATGTCTGGGTAGTTTAACACTTTTTCAGTTCCTGATATATTCATTACTGTTTTCTTCTAGATAAAAAATACCTAAGACATAAAATATTAGTTTATATTAAAATTCTGAGTGATTGGCTTGCAAATTCGTTTGGGATTTCATTAGGAAAATGGTAGTTGATGCTAATGTGCATGAACAGCTACAGCTGGAATCTGTAGTTGCAGATCATCACTGGCATCATATTTTGTTCTTTACTTTTTTCTCATTAAAGCTAGCATTCAAACACTTCAGACATCAAAGTCTCTCTTCTTCGTATTATTCATTCTTGCAAAAGTCTCATATCGTGCAGTAGAATGATCAGAAAGGTATTCTCTTTAGATATGGTAAATCAGTCTCCCTGTGTCCTTTTGGAGAAGTGATTGGGAGTGATTTTATGGTTATTCACTTTAATATTTTATTGTTTTGAGTCTAAGCTTTACTAAAGTTGGGAAACTTTTAAGCTGGTATTCAATCACCATCTCCTCATCTTATTTCTACCCCAAAGTAATGTCTTTCATTGATCGCCTTCTGGAGACTCTAAAAATCAAATCCTACAGAAAACATTTCATAAAATATTTGAAATTCCATAACTCTGAGTATCTGAGTATGTATTCTCCGCACCTGGAACTGTACACCAGAAGGCATGGTAATTCCAAAGGTTCTGCTGTACATAAGGTACTTTGCAGGAGAGTCTGACATGGTTATCGTGAATAATTTTTCTGCCCACTTTTGGGGAAGAATTGAAACTGTACCAGTTGAGGTTAAGATCTTCCCTAGCTCTAAATGAACTTGGGGTGGAGTTATATTGCCGTTACCAATTCCATACTGGGCTCCACAGTAAGACAATGGCTGCAGGACTGGTGCTTTATTAAGGGCTCTTTTCAAAATCTTTCAGTTCTTTATTATTTAAAGTGAAATTTACCTTCTCTGACCTCAGTAGCTGAGCACAGCAGGACTGTAAATGCAGAAGCAATTGTTTCCCTCTATACAAACATCTCCATGCCAAGCTGGCATGTACTGCAGTAATCAAGGGTCAACAGAAGCAAAGATAACTGTTGCAAGATCAGCATTCTGGAAGAGCAAGCAGAGTTTCAGAGAGACAAACAATAGCATGGTGGTGGTTGTTTTTCTCCTGTTATCATTGATTATTAGCTTTAACTACTTGACAGTCCAGTAACAGCTCAGGAGTGCCCCAAGGCAATAGACCATCTTTACTACATGAGGGGAGAAGCCTCTGTCAGGTGTCTTTTTTAGAATGTTTTGTTTCAGAATCTTTACCTCTGGCTACTTAACACCAGCCAGCTGTTCTTCATCCAGAAGCTTATTTTGACTGAGGACACTGAAAACAGAGCATGATCAAGTATAGACTGTCATTCAAATACATAGGATCTTGGTGTTTCTTCCTAGCAGCTTCCTATTCATCTTGGTTGGTATGAGTGAAAACATGAGCCCTATGGAGACGAGTAGGAGAAAAAATCAATGAGAAAGAATAATAGCCTAGGAGAGAGAGAGAGAGAGAGAGCTGGATTTGCAATTCGGAATGGGATCCCAGATTTGCCTCTGCCTTGTTGCATTGATTTGGGGCAAATTACCAGTGCCTTTCCATGTTTCCCATTTGTAAGATGGGTCAGCAATCAGAGCTGATTAGTATGTTTTCAACAAAAGCATTTTCACTGGAGCCTAGACGTTGCATATACTGATTTTGATCTATTTTTCTTCTGGCAAAACAGGGCTTTCTGAGGAAAAATTGGAACCTTACCCTTATGACCAGGTAACAATGGTTTCAGCTCAATGCTATCTCTGTGAAAATATTTCAAAGCTTTCTGGCTTTGTTCCAATGCAAAAAGAAAACATGTTTTCTGAACTTGAAAGTTTTCCAAAACACTGCTGCCATCCTTCAGTCAGCTCTAATAGTATGTTGTCTGTAAATTGCTTTGAGCTCCTTGAGAGAACAGAGATCTATAAGAGCTAGCAATTATTTGAATGGTGTTAGGTAAGGTTGCAGCCATGTAAGCATGCTCGCATGTACTTCTGTATATGCTGTAGGCTGTTTTAAGTGACCATTTAAAAACATTTGCTTAGTGAACGAAAATTTTGACCCAAATCGCATCACAAATAAAATCCTGTCTTTGAAAAAGCCCGTTTAAAACTGCAGTGATGTGAATGTAAACATCAACTGGTAAACTCTTTGTGATAGTGGAAAGTGGTTTTCAGCTCTGGGGATAAACTACAAGCAGATGAGTCAGAATCCAAACTGAATTCTTCTGGGCAACTTGTGAACTTGGAGTTTATAATCTAAAACTGAGCTAACAGATTCTTAACCATATCAAGACCAGCAGGTGTTGCTATAATATATTAAATGCTGTGGAGGTACCTAACAAGCTGCACTTGAGCGTTAGTTCAATAGGTATTCAAACTGGTATTGTCCAGGAAAGTGTAATGCTATAACACTCTTGCAATAACAATAGTATTAAAATTATCAAGACAGTGGAAATTGCAGGTTCAGAGCTACTTCTGCTGAGCTGACTGTGAGTTTCAGTATGGCTTCAGGGAAACAATGTCTGACCCTGGATTTAGATATTGAGACTTCAGTGTATCGGAGAGTACAGAACTGTAGAAAGTAACCATCCTTTATAGACCTCTGTAGAAACGTAACTACTCATGGGAAATGTTCCTGCAGAAACTCTAAGTGGGATGGTGTACAAGGAGGACCACTGTGAGTGTGAATGCAGAAGCCGCCAGTTTGAAAGGGCTCAACTACCTTGTGTCCACAGGTGGCTGGCTAGGTGACCTGGATAGTTCTTCATCAGTTGTTGTTGTGTGTGCATTTAATGGTAAGGGTCTAGGCTGCTTCTCTCCACTTGCGTATGCTTGGCGAGAACTTCTTTTGCGTATGGAAGTGGTCCCAGGCACTTAACTTCCAGGTAGGATCACAAGCCAAGGTTGCACTTAGGCTGCTGGGAAACCTATGGAGCTGAGTACATTAGCAGCTCTCACTCTTGCTAGATGCATGTCAGCTTGATTCAGTCCATTTCCAGCCACGAGACAGGTGGGTCATCGTCTAAACTACAGGGGTGCAGCCATAGTCAAGAGAAGACTTGGTCCAGTACTTTTCCGGGAGCTGCCTGCAGTGTTGCTTGGGTAGGATACGGGCCCTCTAGGTGGACAGCAGAGAGAAAATGGCCACTGGTGGAGAAAACCACGCAGCGCTCGTGGCTCACTCACCCATCCATCGCGCCGAAAGCCAGCGGCAGGGGAGCAGCGGGCGAGGCGGGGCGGTGCGGCCACGGCACGGCGGCTCCACCGTGTGCATGTAGATGAGATCCCCCGGAGCACGTCACTCCGCACCGGCGCTCTGCGTTTGGGGCGGCGGAGAGCGAGGGCGGGCGAGCGGGAGCCGCCGGCGGAGGAGAGAAGAGGAGGGGAGAGGAGAGGAGGCGGCGGCTCGGCAGCGGGCAGCCAGCAACGGCTCCGCGGCGCCCCCGATGCCGCCCAGCCCAACGCCGCGCGGGCCCCGCGGGGCGAAGGCGGGCGCCGGCGGGCGGGGAGCGGCTCGGTGGTGCTGAAGGACAGCTCCGCTCACATCCGCGCCCCGCCGCGCCCCGGCGCCGGGTGGCCGCGAGGCCGCCGCGCCTTGATGTGCCCCCAGCGCCCGCGGCTCCCATGGCGGTGGCACGGAAAATCAAAACTTTGTTGACGGTCAACATCTTGGTCTTCGTGGGGATCATCCTCTTCTCCGTCTACTGCAGGATCCAGGATCGTTCCCAGGAGCTGGTGCAGATTGTCCGGAGCGCAGACCGCCGTGTCAGGAGCCGAGGAGCCAAGGTGGGCAGCCTGGCTGACAGGGAGTCCATCCTGCAGCGCCTGGACCACCTGGAGGAAGTGGTCTACAACCAGCTAAATGGTATGGAGGGCTCGGGGGGAGCGGGGTGCTGGTCCTGTGGTGATCAACTCTCCTGGGTGGGTGCTGTAGGCTGGGAAGATCACCCGAAATGCCTGCTTGCTGGGGAGGGCAACTCTGCACCGAAGCAATGCCCTGAAGCCAAAGATGCAGGGAAAGTGGTAGCTGCAGGGGTTTGTTGGAGAGGTGCGTGAAGGCACCCCCTCAAACTCTTGGGTCAAAGTCAGGACTTTTGAAGTAGAAAGTTAAGGAGGCTGCAGAGTTCATGGGTGTAAGGATTGGTGGAAGTCCTGATAAGCTGTACCAGGTTTTGCCGTTTCCCTGAATATACTAACTCTGCGTGGGTATGTGTTTTTATGGCAAATACACTTCAAGTTTTTAGCTGAAAGTTGCATATTTGGTCTCATAATTACTTAAAAAGCACTCTACCCAGTTCTTATGCTGTGTACTTTTAATAGTCGTTTTAAGCATTGCTCCCATATGTTTCTTTAATGACTTTACCGTTTAAATTTTGTATTATCTTTGGTGAGGAAAGGAAGCATCCACTAATTCCTTTTGTTACATTCCATTTTAATTCAATAGCCTTGAAAAATCTTGTTAGGTAAGCAAAGAACCCTTCTGTAGTAGTTAGAACAGGCTAAGCCATACCAGTTGCCAAGGGACAGATAACATTTCATATAGGAACTAATTCTTTCAAGGAAGCCGGTTTGTATTTGCATAGATTCATAAAGTTCTAACTGTGGGACATCAAAGAAATACGTATGTAATTAAATACATCCATGCTTTCCACAAGAAGCTGAAGGAGCAAACTTTTACAAGAGATTTTAACGTAAATGTAGCATTCAGTGTCGAGCACCAAATAAAACTTGCTGTGTAAATATTTTTAATGATACCAAATGTGCTTCTAGGCTGCTTCTGAAAATCTTACTTGTAATGTTGATTTAACAAAGGCTACTGCAGTCTCAAAATGCAGACAAATAGGAGGACTGGTATAAAGTATATATACTATTACTGCTTTCTGAATGAATGACCCTGTAAATACGAGTAGGTTAGATGGTTACAGTAACACACCGTTTGCATCAGTGACTGTTACAGGACAGGCATCCCCTTCCACTTTCACATGCACATTTATACATGTAAAAAGAGAAGAGAGAGCAGGAACGTGGAGTGGTGGGTGTTAGTCACAAAAGTATGCATTCGTAAGTTAGAGGAAGAGAGTCAACAGAAAGAGTCAGCAGCTGTATTTTTCTAATGATAATTTGGAGAAGTTTTGAAGAATTTACATTCTATGAGAAAATTTCTCCTCCCAAATTCAATATATCCATCATGGCGCAATTGAATGATTTATTTTTCCTCTGAATTGTTTTGTTCTTGGTGGTGTTCACAAGTGAGATTTTGGGTAGGATTTTACCAACTCTGGGTTCATCTCAGCATAGCATCCCCCGAAGGATCAGCAGGAGTCCATAACGTTCTAGGCAGGCATCATTGCATGTAATGACTGTGGCTTCAGAGTAAACAGAAAGTTCTCCATAAGCTATTTCTCTATTTTGGAGGCTTTTTTAAAAGTGCAATTACCTTAATTAAAATGTTACGTTGTTCCTTCAGGTTATTATAAACACTGTAGGCAGTTTCTTGTTCTAGAAAGTTCTTATACAGAAAAATACAGAAAATTAATCAAGCTGAGATGTTTAGGTTTCCTGTCCATTTCCCTTCGGTTTCTCTCTGACGTGGTTTTTGTTTATTACAAAGCAATTTATTAATGCAGATGAACTATTTGGTCAGCACTGTGAAAAGATACTTTCTCAGTTTCATCCTTTATTTAAGTATTTGTTCATTTTTCCATCTTGTGGTAACAACTCCCCCAGTTCCTTACAATTAGAAGGTAGCCTACTGAAATCATCAGAACTGCATCAGTGTAAGTGAAATCAGGATCAAGCATCAGTGTTTGGGTTTAGCTCTCTGGTGTTGCTTTTTAATATCATGACTCATTAGTTAATGGGCATAATGCTGCTCTGGAAGCATTGAAATTCAAGGGAGTCTGTCTGTGACAATGCTCTACAGTGTCTTACTGAAAGACTGGTATTACACAAACACTCAGACCTGTGCCGTTTCATCCCAGTGTTGAGCAGGGCTTCTCAGGTGGTATCCTGTGCAGTGCTTCATTACAAGTTAGAGAGTCATCTGATGCCTTCTTGAATGTTACTTCTTAATGAGGTGGGTCAAAGTCACTTTTATAGGGGGAGACAGATATGAATAGGCAGATTTTATTCATAAGGAATATGAATTCCTGCAAGCATCACGAGTTTGAGTCAAGTCCAGTGATTTTGTTGTGATAGATCTCTCCAGAGCACAATGCCATTTTTTTTTTACTCTTCATTCTTTCTGTTTTGAGATCAGCAAATGTACAGCCAAATGTTAAGTATCCTACATTTTGGTAATCAAGTCTCAGTGTTCATTTATTTGTTTTCTTCTGTTCATCTAAATCCTAAACTGGTAGGACCTTACCTGCTTTTTTCAGGAACTCTGTGGAAGTTCCAATATAAGAGAAAAACCTTCTTTGAGTGACCAGCCCTGCAGCTGCAACAATAGAGAATTTTGTTTTTGTCATGCTTACTTATTTTCATGGAGTCAAAGAAACATTATTTGAAAGTGCACTTTTCTGCAAGGTAAAACAAGCACGAGCAGTAACGCTGAAGGAGCATCAGGAAGCAACCTAAAACTGATCACTAGAGAACTCGTTAGTTTTTCAGTCTGCACAAACTGAGTAAAAATTGTGCATCCAGACCCTACGGAGGTGTGTGTAGAACACAGAGGACCATGTACAAAAGCAAGTACAAAGCTGGTCCTTGCAATTATCTTTGGGCAAAACAAGAATTTGTAGAATGGGAATGAGTAGGAATTGCTGTGAATCCATGCAGTCATGCAGACGTACATCAAACACTGGTTTCCAGTTGGCTCATGCTTTGGTTTTCCATCAATTAAAAAAATAAGAAATCATATTACGAAAACTTTCTTTATGCTCAGCTGCTGCTGTTTGGCAGAAGTAAATAACTGGAGCATGCAGTGGGAAAGGAAAGCGGTGAAATGCATCTGGAATTTCCTTGGTCAAACTTTAGGTAAGCTATTAATGTTTGACTTTGGATATAACATTTCTTTTGAAAAGTGAGCTATTCTAGCTGCAGTTCTTCAATCCATGTATTTTTAATTTTTTTCTACATAATTTCTACTGACGAGTATCATTTATTGTCAGTCAACAGTGAACTAAAGCTAGGTAGACTTAGTAATCATTCTTGAAATGATGTGGCACTTTGCTATTTTGTTCCTTTGCCTTATTTTCTTTTTTTCTTTTTTTCTTTTTTTGGTCAGGGAAAAAAAAACCAACAAGATTTAATTGGCTGTTGTTTTTTTTTTTCCCCTGATCAGTTTTGCATCTAAGCCTGTTGCTAATGATTTATCATAGAAGATAAAGCATTTTTGATGCTCCAACTACATAATAACCTTTCATGCCAAAAGCAATTGAAGGGTCAGACTACAATTTCACTGTAATTGCCTTTTTCCCTTTCCACTGTCTCTTTCCAGTAATCCACAACAATCAATATAGCATGTAATTAAATTTCATTCAATCTGCAAAGATTAAGAGAGTTTTCATCTTCTCATTATGTATGCTCACATCATGTCTTCCTACCCACATCTCCTACATTAGACCTCTTCGACCTGTTCTGTTGCAGATGTGGAGGAATATGTCTGGAGTATTCCCTTGAATTTCACAGATTACCATTCTCTACACATCATAATTTGATTTTGCTCTCTTTAGGAAGATTAAATACAACAGCAATTTCCAGTTTGATAAATGGGTTTTCTATTGCATATGCATTTCATTGAGGGGGCTGAGGGGGAAAAAAAATAAAAAGTGGACAATTCACATAATTGCAGCACACAGGCTTAAAATGATGGCAATAGCAGGTCCTGGGTATGGAGGACTGATTCAGCAAGACTGACTCCTGATTTTTTGAGTGTACTGGAATCAAAGTGATTGCATTTAAAATTCAGGCTGGCAATCTGCATACTTAAAAGGTACAGTAGTATTTTTAAAAAGATTATTTACCCTTCATAGGCTTGAGGCTGGTTGAAAATGGTTCCAAATTTCTATATTAAAACTAAGAGTTGGGAACTGGCTGCAGCTGAATCACGCAAATGTCCACATCAGATTTGTCAAAAAGAAGCATTTATTGCTGGCATCTTTCATTCAGTTGCCAAAAAGAGAGGCAAAGCCATGTGTGCATGGGGATAGATGAAGTGTGACTGCCAGACTTGCATTAATAAAAGCGCACCTTCTCTTACCCATGCAAAAGTTCTCATAAATGCTTAACTTGATTATGATCCAATGCTAACATGCGTCTGACATAATTAGCACATGGTAATTTCCACACTTGTTTGTGTGGAATCATCATTTGTAATCTGTAATATGTAATCAGATAAAAACAATGTTTACAGGTGTGGAAGGAAGATCTTTGGCTGATACGGTGGTTCTGTTGCCATTTAGAAACCATTCAAGACATTCTTATTCAGTTCCTTTCAATTTCCTTGTAGATGTAGCTGGAGTTGGAAAAGCAACAATTGGTCTGTCACTTTTTTTAGTCAAGAACTGCAGTATAGTTGTTGCACATATATAAACAACAGACATTTTCACAGGGTTAGAAAACCTGGCTTAACTTAAAGGCCTTAATATGGGAGGTGGGGCTGTTTTTGACTATTATTTGCCATTTGTTTTCTTTAAGTGAAGGCAGGTAGCAGCTAAACCAAGAGCATCATTTAAAAATGCAGTTCCAGGCACTGAGTGCATGGCTGTTCTCCAAGGAAATAATAAGATTTATGAAAGGAAGGAAAAGAAATGAGTCATGTTTAACAAATCTTTCTTTTACTAATGCCCCTTTCTAACCTAACTAATGGGTACTCAGTCTCTCCTTTCTCAGTGTACTTGGCACACTTTTATATTATTATTATTGTTTGTTGGGTTTCACTTGAGAGTCATTTCCTTTACTTATTTTAAACTAACAAACCAAAAGGAAAAAAATAAAGATTGTGCAATGATCTGGATAACAGGAAGGAAGAAAGTCAACGACAACTGAGCAGCTTCCAACTTTGTTGTGGTTCTATTGATCAAAACTGTCCTCTGAAATAAGAGAATTTCAGCTTTTGAGAATGAAAACCAGAGAATCTCCCACTGACCCCAAGTCTCCGTCCTGAGAGCACGGAGCTAAAAGCATGGAGTCTTAATATGACGTGTGGATGACATCTGTCTGGATTTCCTAAAACCTACAGCTATAGTGCCACGGAACTGTGTAGGAACGTCTGAAGGTCACACGGATAGAGGCAAAACCTGTCTTATGGCAGAATGGTCTTTCCTTCCACTGGCATGCATGAAAAGAAAATGCAGCAGCACTTCTTAAGGGAAATCCAGTGGATCGTCCATCCAGAGGAGCTCTCACGCAAGCTTCCTTCCTATTATTGCATTTCTCAGGCCCTTTTGTTTCTGAAAAATTCTATACATCTGTTGTCTAGACAAGGATGAGCCTGAGATTGTGAATTTGCATCCTCAGCAAGTGAAGTCCTGAGGGAAACACTGTAGCAGAAAAAGCCCAGTTTGGAGAATCTTTGACAAATGGCAGTAGGCCTAATACATGTTGTTCTTCAAGTATGCCCTTGGTTCCTGGCTTTGGAGGAGAGTCCAAGGGTAGCTGCAGGAGAGAACAGACCTGTTTCTGCTTTGTCATCATGAGCAGTGTGGACAGTTCTCTCAAGGGCTTAAGAGAGATGTCTAAGGAAATGAGCAGAACGTCTGTAGAAAAGGTGAGAATATAGATTTCTGAGTATTTTAAACCTTTCACCGCCTCTTATGGAGCCATTTTCTAGAAGTCCTTTCATTCGCCACTGATCTGATTTATTCTTCTAATATTTGAGCTGCGATTTGCATGTCAGCCAGAGAGAATGGGTAATTATTAAGAAAACCAAATGAAAAAAAAAAAAAAAAAAAAAGAGAGAGAGAGAGAGAGAGAGAGAGAGATTTTTGAAACGGCTTCTGTAAGCATTGCTACTTAAAAACTGATTCTGTCAGGCAGAGGTATTGGTACCAGAGAGCTGGAGGAGAGGAGAGGGCTACCTATTTCATCACATCGTTTGGAAATTGCATCTTAATAACTGAACACAGTGAGTGAAAGATGCCCAAAAAATAAGGGAACATGCTGAACTGCTGGGATTCTCTAGAGGATTTGCTTCAACCTTACCCTGTCGGGTTAAATGTTAGAGCACATGTAAGAGGCTGCTGCAATGCCAATGTCTCCCTTGGGTTGAATACTCACTGCAAAATAGCATAGCACTGGGAAAAGCCATGCTATATACTCCCACAGCTTCCTGACACCTCCTTCCTCTCTGCAAGCCTAAAGCATGCCTGTGAGAGGGAAGGTGCTAGCATAAGCCTTTGTTCTGTCTATGCCACCCAACTCCACTCAGCAGGAGAATTCTTTGGCTGTGCAAGCCACCACTATTCCCTCTTCCGTTAGCTGCAGCAGGAGGGAGTGGAGAAAATCTGAGCCTATGTGGGAAAAAGGAGCTGTGGAACTTAATTATCTACCTTTTGCTTATGTTTCAGAGCTACTTGTACAGGTGATCCAATTGTCTTTGCTGGAGAGAGAATCAGTGCTTGCCAGTGCAAGAGCCACACACTTTATAAGGGATGACTCAAACCAGGTTTGCTGGAGTCATATTTGAATTGCTGGTACACGTAGCATGAAAACTCTCCCAGCTGGGCTTTTATGTCTGATAAACTGATCAGGGAAGAAAATGGATCCTTCCAGGTCTTTCTTTTCTGTGAAATTCTTTAAATATTCAGATAATGTGAAATGCAAGTGCTACCTACACAGGTTCATGCTGGGCTGTGTCAGACTATGTGGAGATATCTGTGAGGGGTGTTCTCTTGTAGGCTGGTCCCTGTGGAATCATCGGAGAGTTGCTGAGTTTTGTTCCTGAAAAAAATGCATCTGATGCAGCCAGCAGTTGTGCTCATTTAAATCCAGTAAGGTATAAAACCCAGTACTGTTTTCTAAGCAAATCATAGATTCTACCATCCTCTGTTCTGCTGTCAGCTATGTTGTGTGGACAGTGAGAGGTATCGCTGGTTGGATGGCGTAATATGCTCAAATAGCTTTTGTGCCTGCAGCAGTGAACCCAGTGCTACTCAGTTCACCCATGCAGTTACTCCTCTTGAAGTCAGTTACCCAAATTCACCGGTGCTTTTGATCCAGAAGCATCAGGGCTGCCAGTAGTTAGAAGCATAGTAACTGCATTAGTGAATTTGGCCAAATGAAGGTACTTCTGCCACAGGATGAACATTACTGCTTAGTTCCAATGAAGTCTGTAATTAAAGGATGACTTCCTGCTATGTCCCTATATTACTTTATTATGGCTGAGAACAGGATCTTTATTCCTCAAAGGTTTTGGAGTGATTACTATTTTAGTACAGGTCTGATGAACTTTGTCTTTCTGCCTCTGAACCTTGTTGCTGGCCCCAGTTTGCATTTTGCAAAAACCAGCACACAAACCAGGAGGTCAGATAGGCAGCCTGATTGTGGCTGTCTGGCCCCTCGTATCTGAGTAGGCTGTATTTGGAAATTGATTGATCTGTTTCCACAGAACTGCACAGTACCATCTACCCACCATGGAGTAAAGGTGAATCCCCACCTTGCTCCCTGCCCATCAAATACACTTCTGGACACAACTTCCCACCTATCACCTACTGTCTGTGCTCTCATGGGCATTGCTCTCCCATCCCTCAGCCATTGCCTGCACTGCAGGAAGCCCTGGATCTCTCCCTGGATGGAGAGCTGGTCTGCATGCAAGCTCCACCTTGGACCCCAGAGGATGGTACAGAAGGGGCAATGCTCAGGGTACTTGGGGCTGTGTCAAAAACTGAAATTCATGCAAGATTACACGGAGTCTCTAACTGCTATTTCCCGCAACCTATACTAGCATCCTAGCCAAGGTACTGAGATACCAGAGCAAAAGTGGGTTGGTTGCACAGGAGCTCATTTTTTCTTTGGAAAGTCTCCACCATGACAGCTGGAAAACCCTCTTCTCCAGTACTGGAGAAGTATGTTTCTCATTTTGTCTTTGTGGCATTCTTGGTGAGGTGATGGGGTTAATTGGTTGTTTTTCATTTGGACTCTTAACTCTGGTTTTGTATTTTATTTGGCAGTGGGGCTGTACTGTCCTTTTAGAAATTGAATTTATTTTTTTCACAGCTCTTGAATGCCGCTGGGTTGTGAAGGTTTTGTAAATAAAGATGTATTTTTGTTATATTAACTCATTTTCAAGCAAGCTTTGTGTTGTAGAAAAGATTGGTGGCATTCTTTCCTGTGTATGCTGAACTGAAGCCAGTGATAAGACTAAAAATATCACCAATTGAAATACCGTTGTATAACCTAAAGGTTACTTTTCTTTAGGACTAAAATTTGCTTTACTGATTCCTTGTGGGGCAGATTTCCAGCCATCCAGCTATATAAAAAACGAGGTTACAGATAGCTGCATAATTTTGCATCTGCAAAGAACCTGAATCCCATTGGTGACTACGACAAGCATAAACCTGCAGGTGAAAATGATTTTGATACCTTTGCTGGTGTCAGCTAGCCAGTGAGGTCTGCACAATCCCATGTTATTTGTATTACAAACGCTGTACCAGAGGTGCTGAGCAGGTACTAGGTACTGTTCACACCTCTAATAGGAAAAGCAGACTCTGCTGTTAATCCCAAAACATGATGATAAATTGCAGGTGGTTCTGTGGAACAGTTGGGAGTGAAGAGTAAGGTAAGGTTGAGCTGACCATGTCCAAGCTATTAAATAACCTAATACTAAGCTGCCTAACTGCTGAAACAGTTGACACAAAATTTACATAAGCAATGAGTAGGTTTGGCTCAGAAAAAAATGGATGGCTGAGTGGTTTGGGAAGCTCTGTTATATAAACTGTGTCATGTGGACAGTCTTCTGAATCCAAGTTTGTGGATTTGGGCTTCTGACTTTCAGCAGCATCGCAGGGACTTGGACAGCCCAATACTCCACTGAAGCCTGCTTCTGTGTTTCTTCCTGGTGACTTGTCTTTTCTCCCACATTTAAATGAACTTCTACATCCAGAAAGGAAAATTCCCTAGTGATTGCATCTCAGTGCTTGTTGGATATCTTTTGTTTATTCTCTCTTAGTGTTGTAGGGAGAAGTGAAAAGATTTCTTGGTACTCATAAAAAATTTTTCCATATTTCTTTAATATTTGGAAACTCCTTCCTGGGATACTCCTGGGATAGTGTAGGCCTGAATGTGTTAGCACCTGCACAGAACACTGTGCTCTCAGCTACTCCAGCTTTGAATATACAAAACCAATAATCTTTGATTTTAAACCTGTGCCAGCCTGATCCTCCTCCTGAAATAGATCCATCTGGCTCACTGCATTTTCCTCCAACAGGAAATTAATTCTGGAACGGAAGTGGCTTTTATAATGCCTGATATCCAGTGGAGTTATATGTACAAGTTTCTATTTTCTGAATGAGTCCTTTTGGTATGGTTCCCATATTCACAGCCGTGTTCCCATTGCAGGCCTACATTACCCCAAGTCAGACTACAGAGGGCCCTTCTGGATGGGTTCAGGGAATTAAAAATTTCTTCTGCGATTCATTCGGAACACGACCTGCCCAACTGCTGAATTCTTTGTCACCCTCTTTCTGTCACATTTCAAATAGTTCACAAAGTGAGATTTCTAGTCTTCCTTGCACAGTGTGTAGAGCAAGAGAAAATACACAGAAATGGAGGAGAAATGTTCACAAGAGAACAAAGACATGGCCTGACTTTGAGGTTGGGACAGCCAGGCATGCCAGTAGACTCAGGTTGGGTGTTGCAGTCCTTAGAGAAGGTGCTGATTAGTGCAGAAGGCGTTTCTGCATGTGTTACATCACTCGACGTTTAGGCTTCTCTCAGCATTTAATTCTGCTGACAAGAAACTAGAGAGAAATACTGTTGTCCTAGAGACGCAGTGCAGGTTGTGGAAGAGTGAAACTAGTGTAATTCTTCATGAAATGATTGTTGAAGTTGCTTCTGGATGATGAAGTAAGCATGGGATTAGCGAACCAGAATTCAGGTCTGTGTGTGAGTCCCAGTCCTTAGGGACTGCTGTAGGCCTAAGGAGAGGTTAACATAGATAGCTGACAACTGCTCCAAAACAGAACTTCAAGGGATATGGCACTCTAGAGGCAACATCAGACTAAGAACCAAGAAGAGGACAGATAATACAGGATCAACACCAACACCTCGACATCCAGTAGTTACCACAGTTAACCCCCCAAAATATACCTTTCATTCCTTGAGCAGCAAAACCAGTAAAGCTCGCTTTCTTGTGGTCTGGTGACCTAGAAGTGAATTCTTTGGGAGCAGGCTACAGCTCTGAGAGATTTCTGGGATTTGAGCTTTCACTGAACCTCCTCTCTCAGTAGGAGCATTTTAATGCTTCTTTCTTTCCAGATGTTGGCTTTTGTGACACATGCAGAAATGTGATTTTTGGAGACCTCTGAATGTCTGCCAAGCTTTGGCTGAAATCAGACACAGTCCTCCAAATCTAACAAGCAGAGGAGAGGAAAGGGATTGAGAGAGGGAAGCAGACTGATAGACAAACGTAGACAGCAGAGCTCCACAAACCATTTTTCCTTAGCAAACCGGGCTAAAAATCATGTAAGTGACAAACAGGATTTCTACCATTTAAACACAAAGATAAAAACCAGCTCTGTAGATTGTAAAGGAACCAGCCTTTACTTACTCTGTTGGTTGGAGATGTGTTAACGCAAGCATTTTTTCTGTTTTTCTTCTTATTTAGGATGATAACTATAGCAGCATGCAATTTCCCTGAGACTAAATCAGTACTGCAGGAGAACCTCCTTTATTTTTATCTTCCTAAAATGGCAGACCTGAGTCTCATCAGCCTGTCTCATTGCCTTTCAGTAGCGACTGAAGAATTAAATTATGCAAGGAGCAGAGAAAACGATGGTGTGCTGCTCTTTGCTAGGCAGAGTGAAGCATGCCCTGCTGCTCATCTCATCAGATAACTTTCATGGCCCAGCAGGTTCAGCATTGGCTTTTGCTGGGACCATTTGGTGCTAGAAAGCTCTTTCTGACTCCAGAAAATGTGGCTTTGCCCTGAAGTGTAAGTACTGGATAGGACACCTTCTTTGTGTCCTTGAGGAGTGATGAGTTCAGGCTGTAAGATCTGACCTCCATGTTATGAAATTCAGGTATGTTGCTCTGATTCGTACCTGTCCCTTCTCTGAATGATCTTCTCCTTTATAAAGGTAACGTGTATCACTCTCCTTGTTGCTCTTTTTACTGTGTAATTTAGCATCTCATAATGTAGCCATAAGTACAAACCTGAGACACATCAGGGGAAAGGAAAAATCATCCTTCTGTGGAATTTCAGTGTAAAGTAAAGGAAAGAAAAGCTTGGAGGAAAACTGAGACTCTGAAATGTAAATTTCTTCTTATACTCCCTTTGTGTAAACCAGAGAAGCACTGTTGCAGTCAGTGGGATTAGTCAGGTAAATTGGAGAAGTCTGGTCTACAATTTGTAAAACTCAGCCATTGTCTTACTATACGGTTTGAATTCTATATGTGTGTGCTTCCTTAAAGTGTGCTCTGTAGGTGGATCAAAGTAGCCTATGCTTACCAGATGCATCGCCTTTGCCAAAAACAAACAAACAAACAAACAAACAAAACCCCCCCTTTGTCTTGGGAATAAGTTTGGCAGGGCCTATGGCTTGTCTCATAGGTCACAACCAATTCATAAAAATTCCAACATGCAATGATGCCAATCTATTTAATAATGAATCAGGTATTATAGCAGTGTGCTGTTTTTTAAAGTGCCTGTAACAGAGGACCATAACTTTCCTACTCCTGGAAATTGAAGTCAGTTTATCTTTATATCAACAATAAACCAGGAAGGGCAAAACCTGAAGTATTCAATGGTTTTATTATTGCTTTTAAACAAAACATTGTGCCAATATTTTGTTCTAACATTACACTTTCATTTTCTCAGCTTTATTGACAATTGCTATTTATCCTCATTTCTCTGTTCATTTGCAAAATTATCACCTACTTTGAATTACTTTCTCCAGAGAATACTGTACCTAATTCTTTCTATTTTTCCCTGATAAATTCCCAATTAATTGTGTGCAATAGCAAGGCACTTCAAAACTGAGTATGACTTTCAGCTCTGTGATCCCCTTCTACTCCTACTTCTCCATGAATAGTTCAGAATCAGACCTTTAGCTGTGGCAAATCCTTTGATCATCTGCTATTAATGTGCTTGCTAACTTATCTTGCTAGTGAGGACCCTCTGCATAGCCTTCATCCAGTGCAGCCATAACTGACTGATTTGTAAGCATTTTGGTATAGATGCTGGGTTCTGGGCTGTCGTTTTGCTGTTCCAAACATGCCTTGTGTTAGTTTTTGGACCAACCTCTCCTACTGATAGAAGGTGTTCAAGGCCAAGTTAGACGGGGCCCTGGGCAGCCTGATACAGTGGGTGGCTACCCTGCCCATGGCAGATGATTGGAACAGGACGGTTGTTAAGGTCCCTTTCAAGACAAACCATATGATTCTTCTGCCATCTGTTCCCAAGGAGGAATGATAGAGAACCCGCACTGCTCAAAATGCTGGGGAGCTTTTCAGATTGCTTGATTCAGTTGTGATCCAAGCAGGCACTAGATGATGACTCTTAGAGACTGAAAGGGAGAACAGAGGACATAGCCAGCAGGTCTGTAGTTGTTGGGTTATCTCTAATGTAGCTGCCTCTCCATAGGTGGAATTGGTGACTGAATTTAAAGTTACAGAAAAACAACATCCTAGTTTAAAGCACAATGTGATTTTGAATTCGAGCAGCTGCTATGCCTGGATTTAATGTTGTCATCTTCCACTGTGTAAAATGGGTTGAACAACAGGGAGCTTTTCAGTCACGCAAATGTCAAATGCTCTGTGCAACTTTGTTACTGAGAAGACTGCCTGTTCGTGTGGTTTAATTTGATAGCAGGCCGTTTAGGTAAATGACAGGGAGGCATATGAATTTTTGCAAATAATGGAAATAATGGCTGCAAATAATGCTGCAGGAGATGGGCTTCTCTGGCCCTTGTTGGGAGCTCACCCCAAGTATGGAGAGAAGTGGTGGTGGGTCAGTGGTTGGACTTGGTGATCTTAGAGGTCTTTTCCCTCCTTAATGATCTCTAAGTGTTCCGCTTAGTCTTGGGCACAATCCCTGCAAGAAACAGCAGGGTCCCAAGGGTGAAAACCTGGGCTGAAATGAATTAATTAAACAGATTTGGCAGGATCAGACGTGATGCCGGCTTTGGTTAGATCAGACTTTAATATCAGTGCAATAGAATCTGGAGTGGAATAAGCCTGTGTAGGATCTGAAGCCAAATGGGTAAGTCTTTTAAGATTCCTTGCATTTGATGATAGATGGTTTCTCCCCTATGGATCCCAGTCCTGTGGGAGTTACTGCTTCAGTCAAGCTGTGGGCTCCATCCCCAGCCCTATTGGACCTTGGGTCAGAATTGCCTTCCTGCAGTGATCTGCCACTTCCATTCCCTACCTCTGATTCCTGTAAGAAAAATCCTTATTTTTTAAAAGATCTTTTGCTTATTTATGGAATGAAAGCTCATTAAGTTGGCTAGGAGCAGCTTGTTCCTGAAGCTAATTTAACAGTCCTAGAGTTTTACTTCATGCACCTTGGAATGTTCGGGCTGAACCTCCTTTCCCTTCCTCCAGAATGGTTCTCTTATTCTGGTAGTAAGCACTTTCCCCAGAAGATTTCACAGTTTCCCTAGAAAAACAATAATTAAAAAATTATATATTGATGCAGATGATCCATTTAATTTGAACCAGTGACACTCTGACGGTGATATTACTGGAGAATCACTGCAGAATGCCATTGAATCTGATGTTAATGGCTAGGATTTTACAGGGAGCTGACTAGTTTTAACCCCGTATTTCTACCTGTCTGTTAAGATAATGAGGGTAATCTAATATTATGCTTCAGGGCTTTAGTTACATGCCTGTGGGGTTCAGAAGGGAACTCCGCTTCTATGGACTCTGCAGTTTAATTGGCCAAGTGCTTTATGATTTGTGTTTTGATTCCTCTGAAGCCTCAGGTATTGACTATTGCCAGAGGCCAGATACCAAACCAATGACACTCAGATTTTGTTTACTTTTAATATCAGTGGGCTGCTGGGCTGCTACCCCAGCACTGCAGCCCCTGCTTCTCTAACTCCAGATTTATGCCATCACCAGAGGAGAACTTTTCTGGCTTTCCTCCAAAGCCCTGAAGAGAAAAATCCATTTTCTATATTTTATCAGCAAGCCACAAATCAGCTGGGATTTGAAAACTTCTAGAAGAATCTTGGCATCTGTTTATTTAAAAAAACAAACTGATCTTTCTCTGTGAATGATGTTTTTGAATACTAATATTAAAATATAGGGGGGGAAAAAAAAAAAGAATTCCTCCTGCAATTTAGAGCTGTGCATATTGGGTATGGTCCTTTTCTTTTGGTTGTTATTACTCAAAATTTAAGAGTATATTGCTTAGCTTTCCCCTGTTTAAGGATTCCCACTCTTAGGAAACTGATTTTTCTTATATGAAGGCTCTAACAGAACTGGCGCCTCTCTCACTGTGTCAGCCTGAGGTCAGCATCCTGTTTCACATATGGGCTTTCATCTTCACCTCCAAAGGTGTGCATGGCTCCCATTTCATGGTCCTTCCAGTCATCAATCTGTTTATCTTCTCCTGAATTATCTGTTGTAATTAGAATACATTTTCTCCTCTCAAGGGGAAACCAGCTTCAAATGAATATTCTATAAAAGCAATTACTTTTGATATTAGATATCTGTACATAAAAACACAGTATTTCTTCCAATTAAAAAGCATTAATGAATTTGTGTCCAGAGAGGGAGTAGCTGACACTATGGCTCCATTGCTTGCAAAGCCAATAAAGCAAAAAATGAGGTTTGTGAGGGGGCTGGTCTAGCCAGCAGTGGCATGTATGCAGCACATTCACATAGTATGGTTGGGAACAAAGGCTTTGTAAGGACATGTATTCCCCTTTTCCCCAACATCCAGTCCTTTTGCACTGATGGACTTGGTTGCTCCCTGCATTATGACAAGATGACTAGTGTAATTTTTTCCCTACTACGCTTGGCTCTCCATTACACATTTTTTTTTTTTTTGTATTTTCTCAGCTATTCCTCTCTTCTTCTTGGAAGTCCTAAGTCATGCACTAGGAATATCGCATCTGTCGTGGAGTAGCTTTGCCAGAGGTCTCCAAGGACTCCTTTTCCCTACAGACACAAGGAGTTGTGCTCAGCTTTCTCAGCTGGAAACCTGACTTACATTTAGCAGAACTGCCATCTTTCATCTTGCCAAAATAACCTGAATCAGTAGGGAGCTTTTTTTTCCCATGAGCTTTTTCACAAAAGGAATCAATCATTTCAGAACCATCTTGGCCATGAGTGGTTTTTTGTTTGTTTGTTTGCTTGTTTAAAAAAATTATAAAGCCTATCCCTGTGTTACTTTGCTGTAGGAATTCTGTCCTCTTTGTCTCCAGGGTGCCATCTGTATAGAGTGGGGACAAGACCTTCTTGTCTTTGGTATTTATAGTGAGCTCTTTGGGGTAGGAACAGTCTCTCTGGGCTCATATAGTGCCTGCTGCAATAGTACTCTAAATCTAGATCTACATCCTATGAAAACACTAAGGAAAAAAGCTGTTCTGGCCAAATCCTGTTCTGTTAAGGCTTACTGTAAAGAGTTTAAGGATTAATGTATCAATGTGTTAGGGACATAGTGAGTAGGATGGACTGTCAGAGCCAGCTTCCAGACCATATGCTCATAGCAACCCTTTTTTTTTGTCCTGGCAAAATCCTTATGGCTTTCTCCATCTGATGTACTTCAAGCACTTGACAGATACTTACAGGCTGCACCTCAGACCACTTTCAGACCTCAGACCAGGGTATGTCTTGATTTTTGGGAGGGCAAAAAACAAACAAACAAAAAAAAACCAATGGGCAAAGCACATCAGGGTTTGGATATTTGTCTTAATTACATCACTTTCAAGGGTTCTGATTCTGCACTCTGTCTGAATACTTTCAGTGAGCAGAAAAGGAATAGCCTTCTTATAGGTAGAGCTGCCAAGTCACTTCATCCCTTCACCTCCGTTCAGCAATCTTCTCAAAAAAATAAGTCTTACAAGATTGTCAGTCATCTGTGGATGAAGGTTGAGAAAAACTATTTTTGGCTTCCAATTGAACAGACAAGAAAGGTCTGGAAACAGGAGGTCAAGGTACACTGCCACCCCATAGTTTCTAGGGCCAAAAAGTTGTTAAGTGTTTCAGCTTTGCAAGGAGTTATTGCACTTTTTCCTTTCAAACCGTTAGCCACAAGATACTGTTTGTCTTCTCCATGGTATATCTTCAGAGATACTTGATGCTGATACTAGATACCAGGGGACATAAATCTTTCAAGCAAGGAAGCAGCAAACTTGATTACAACTATAAAAAATGAGACTGTTTTTTGGATTTCAGATAAATGGAAGTGCTGTAGTCATTTAAATTGGATGGGGTTTTGTTCTTTTCTCTTCATAGAGAGTTGGAGCTTCTGTCCCTGTGGAGTGCAATTTGTTGACTGTTTCTGTATGTAAAACTAAATCTCATTCACAAACATCATTCATCCTAGCCCAGGAAATAAGCACCTTTGATATGGACAAAATTTACATCAGTTCCCCGGGCAGCAAGACTTTTATATTAAGTAGACTTTTTGCAAGGTGGTGTCAGAAGAAACTGATTTGGGATATGGCAAGTTGGGATATGCAGAAATTAAGGACTGGACTCTGTTTAACATTTAGATTGAATCATTGAGGCAGACTGCAATGACTCTTCCTGCTGCATACTGCTGTTTGCTAAGTTGACTGAAGTAGTTGAAGTAGTGAAATAGTTTCAAAGAAGCCTTTCTTTTGTATATTGTTGATCCTGGTGCTTGCAAATGCAAAGTAGCTTACTTTTCCACATTTAATTTTGATTCACTGAGCTGCTATTGAATGTACCAACTTCTTTGTCTGGAACAAACTAATGTTTGGATATTCCATAGAGTGAATCTGTTCTTGGCAAATTTTGGTATGAGATCCTTTGCCAGAAATGAAACATATAGCATGGAAGAGAGAAAAGAAAGTGCAGACTCTAAAGCTTGTTCAGAATTTTGGCAGAGTTCGGATGATGTCATAGAACAGAGAGAAATACCATTCTATATGCGATAGCTTAATGAGAGCCCACATTGTTAGCATCTTCTGACCTCAACTGAGCATCTGATCAGAGCATCCCTGATCCGTATGTAAGAGGCAAGGCATTGCTTATGCTACTGATGCATTCTCTAATTTAAACATGTTATTTTGGAAACTATTTTCCTCATGATTATTTTTAGGGATCACCAAAGCGGAGCTATAAACATCAAGGCTGGTGAGCTGAGACCTTTTGCTTAGTGTTGAACGGCTCCTTCACATTGCTCTTTCTTCCTCCTCCTCCAGCCAACTGCTTCTCTCGAGCATCTGCTTCATTCTGACCTGAGCTCTTATTTCCTGAAGGAAGAGGAACCATTTTTAATCTCATTGCCTACAGTCGAGAGGCTTTAACCTTCATCTGAAGTTCCTAGTTGCAACAGTACGAGATCACAAAATCTGCACAATCCGGTAGTTATTAAAGATAGAAACATTTGGGCTGACTCATTAGATGCGACTGATTTGGTACCTGCCTCCAGAAGGAGTGGTTTACATTTCAGTCTTGTACTGTGGTTTTGTATAGAATTTTGTATAGATTTTTAGAATGGGGTAATCTGGGGCTTGTATAACTGTGTTACTGGACCTCTATGAACCTCTTTCTTTTCATTCAAAAAGTCAGCCTTGTCAGTCTCTGTGGAGTTGCTATTGTCCCTGAAATCTTAGTTAAACAGGGATCTAAAGATTTTTTTATTGCATTACAGGGAACGCAAGCATATTTTTAAGTCAGTATTCAGAGTTGGAAAAGGAAGGGTGCAGCTGTTATGCTGAGTTTTTTGTTTCCTCTTTAAAAGAGAATTGTTCCAAGAGTTGCAGGTAAAGCTGCTGGGTGACTATGCCAACTGTTTCACAAGGAAATGTTTTATTCCTTCCTTTTAGGGTGCCGGAAAGCAACATACATTTCTAGAGCAATTCTAGAGTGTAGACGGTCTAAATAGAGGGCAGGTAAAGCTCAGAGATTTCCTTTGGAGTCCTTCTCAAGCTTAGACTGAGACAGGGCAACAGCTGTCAGCCCTCCCCAAATCTGCAGGCCCTGCTGTTGGAGCTGCCCTTGGGGTTGGGCTCAGCACCCCTGGAACCACCTGCCCAGGTTTTGGCTGGAGGAGGGATGAGATGTGGGAGCAGAATCACAGCTGCCAGGAGAGGTGACTGTGCCTGAAGTGGCAGGAAGGTCAGGGAAAGGCCGTGAGCAGATCTGTGCTACTGTGAATGTGGGCATGTAATTACTCTCAATTGCTTACCTTTATTTTGAATTGACAAAAGATTAATTATGTCTAAGAACCTTGGCTGAACGTGATTTTTTCAGCTATCTGTAATTGTGCTGCATATATATTTAAAAAAAAACACACACAAAAAAAACCCAAACAACAACATTAAAATAATTACAGATGTAGTTGATCTTTTGCCATAGTTTCTCACTTAAATCTCATCAGTAATTTTTCCATTGTGACAGAATTTATGGTGAGAAATAGAAGGCCTCTTTTCTTCCTAGGAAATTATTCATCCTGCAGAGTAATTAATCTGTTTAAGAAACTAAGAGTGGCTCATTCCGCTTTCCATTCTCCCAGCAATTTCTGTCATATTCAGAAATCTCTGCAATGAGAACAATAAATTTGAAATGAGTGACAGACACTAATTGGTTGTGACCTCATTGGCATCCATGGCATTGAACTGGGTGTGACTGATCCCAGTGTACCAGCTGTAGATCTTTTTAGTCTAAAATTTTAAAGAAAAGACATCTTTAAAAATAGCAGCTCGTCAGGTACTGCCGCTGTTGTTCCACCTCTGCCCATCACCGTTTCAGAGCTGAGTCAGCTGGCAGTGGGATTTCTGTCAACCCTTTGCTCTGGCAAGAGCCGCGGGGTGACATGAACAGCATCACTGCCTTCCCTGCCCACAGCGGCTTCACAAGCTGTGGGAGCATGGGCGCTAGTTACAGCCACAGGGAGACAAGTCATAGAAGGAGGATCTGGAAGTCTGCAGCAAGCTTAAAAAGAAGGAAAAAATGGAGAAGATTTGCTGTCTGATCTGCCTGGGTAAAAACCCAGATATATGCTGCAGATTGAACCAGAGGCACTGTTCCATCTGTCTTTTTTAGGTGATGCACTGCTCTCCATCATTGTAGGACCTGAACACCCCTCATATAAAACCAGTAGCAATAGTCTCACTGCCCAGCAGCAGTATTTTCATTTCCCTGCTGTTCCAGTAGGCAAGACCCTTGGGAATGAATTCTCCCGTGGGTGGCCCCTGAAGACTGGCTTTTCACTGAGCAGGGCACTAATAATTTTACTTGAATCCCTGTCCTTGGGAACCCACTTCCACTTCCTATGGGAGCACTGTTGTGGTGTTCTGCTCCTCCACACCCTCCATGGTTTTACATTCTGCCTGCTGGAAAGTCTCAGAGGAGATGGTTCTGCTCAACGGTCCCATGCTGTGGGGCTTCTTCTGGGGTTGACCAATGCAGATGGCTGCTGCTGAGGGGTTAGGGAGTTACAGTCTTGGCTTGGGTGGTCATACATTAAAGCACTCTGTTGTGGAGGTATTTGCCGAAGAAACAGGTAGTTCCCTGAGATGAAGCATGCTATGCAGATGTTACCATATGTAAGTCATATTGTGTCTCTAAACATCCCCAGCATTTAAAAACATTGCCTGCAATTGCTGCTTTTAGCACACACACCCCCACACATATATAGATATGTATGCACACACATATATTTCTAAATTATACTGTATTCATTGTACCTTGTAATTTCTGGAGACAATTTGGTGCTTTTCCTGCAGAATGAAGCAAGGTGTTATTATTTATTTAGTTGCTGCTGTAGATTATTCAGTGTTACTGCATTGCCATAGGAATCTCAGGCTAGTTTAGGCTAAAATTTGGGTAATTAATGGTGAAAAAACCCTCACAATGATGCATTCTGAGAACAAGCCGGGTAGAAGTCAGATAAATGATGACATTTTCATGGAATTAGATCAGATTAGCATCATGCAGAACTGGAATATAAGGATTGGGAGCAAAGTATGTGAAGTAATTGTCATTATGCATGGTTTGGAAAGCTATCTAATTCTCATAAGAAAAACTGAAAGCAAACTACTTGATGATTCCTCTCTGTTGAAAGTTTCATTTCCCTCTTTCTTGTGCCTTAAAGATGCAAGTGTTTTGTTCTGTAAACTGCAAGAACTTGTAGTATAAAGAATAAAGTTTTTAACTACTGGAATTAAATCACTGCTTGAAGTCAAATGAGCACACCACATCTTGGAGTCCCTTTCATCAAAGCAGGTCAGTTAACTTTAATGAAGTCATCTTCAATTTGCTTTGATGTAACATCAGAACCCAGCCCAGATGATTCTAAGTGATCAGCAAATAAATTTCCACATTGCAGTCTTTCAAGGACGTAGACTTAATGAAGTGTCTAGTTTCCTGGGTTCTTTAACTTCTGAAGTGCCTAATTTGACTCGCTTTTAATAAGGCCTGTTTGTGGTTTTGGGGGGGAAACTGCTGACTTTTCGTTGCAAACAGAACCCTCTTTAAGATGCCATATGTTAGACATGTAAAACAGAGTCATGCGGCATCACTAATTGCTATTAGTGTTATGAGTCGGAGACTGTGTGATGCAGGAAGATTAGGCTGCAGATTAGGTTTTTCCTTTTGGGAGAGAAGAGATTTAGAGTCTCAAATACGTAATTTCTGTAATGACTTGAGTGAGGACTGCTTGTCAGGCTAGAGATTACAATCTTAGACCCTTATCTTTTAAAGCAACTGATGTTAAACAGCAAATCTGGTCGAAGTGCCCTATGTCCTCTCATTCTAAACTGAAATAAAAGGAAGAAACATAATGAAGCTCCATAAAATGCTTTCAGAAATATTTAGTGCCAGCATGTGCTTCATATGGTAACATCAAAGGAATTCTGTAATTTGAAATCAGTAACTGTAACACAGTTCTTGAAGAGTTTTAGTCTTGTTTCAACTCAAATCGTGTTCGTCTATTACTCTGCTTTTCTGGCAGAAAATTGTTTCATTAGAAGAGACACAGGCCTTAAATACCCCCACATATCACAATATGCCTTTTTTTTGCTTACGGCTTTCTCCCTTTGCCTGACCCAGTTGGAGACGTGATTATATCAACCCCTAATTGTAAGCCTCCCTTGTGCTAGTTTCTCTCTCTCCCTTCAGACTGCAGAAATGCATTACGAGCTGCAGACTGATCACTAATGTAAATGTAGGTGCCATAATACTTGTAATAATTGAAACAGAACCAGTCATGGCTACACCAGAAGATTGCAGCTGGAGTCGTTAAGTCCTGTTCAGATTCAGTATGCTCATTTGTGATGCCTAGTAAGCAGTAATTCAACACAGGGCTGATTTGGATTTGTCTCCAAACGAGTGTGAACTATTGCCAGTGTAAGTCAATGGTAGTCTTTGACTCATGAGCCAGCCTCAGACTCAAACCTCTTGGCCAGAGGTTTGGTACTACGCAGTTTTTCCATTTACACGAGAAACGAGAGATCAGGTTTTCAGTTGGGCAGAGATTCATGTGGTCAACCCAAGATCACAATACAGGCTCTTGCCCCCTTTGCTTTTGCACAGAGGAGGAGCATGGACTGGATAATCTTGTAGGTCTTTTCCAACCTTGGTGATTCTCTGATTCTGTACCTAAGCCAAGTATGCAAAGACTTTGCAAATACTTCTGTGTACACCTGAAGAACACTTCCATCAATCCAAGTGTAGCACAGAGGCAGAAATGAAAACTAAATAGAAGCCTGAAATAATTATAATTATCTTATGGACACTGTAAGCTTACTTTTTAAATTATTTTTTACATTCAGTCCACAAAGTGGCTTGCATTACTAATTCCTTGTGATTTTTATTTTATTTATTTATTTTGCCAGAAGGATCATGAGCTGGAACAGGCACCTTGCCATCCTGCTGACGCAACTCAGTCCCTCTGAACTGATTTTCTTGCATTTCTTCTTGTACATTTTGAGACAGGTTTTGAACTGTTTCCTACTTGTCTTTTGGGTTAGCTCCATCCCTTACTGGAGAAAAATGTGTTTGAGAAAGGAAGACAGCATAGCTGGCCTGTTTTGCATTATTGAATGCTGGGGATGATTCATCGAAGGTGGCCCAAGATCCCAGTTTTGGGACTGTGACTGGCTGAAGAAAAGAGATGTATGCTGATTAGATGTTCCTTTGCCTTGAGCATACCTTTCATTTTTACTGGCGTTTTGTTTCACTTAAAGCTTTGAAGAAGTTTGTTGTTGACTAAACGTCAGTATCTCAATCCCAGTAGCTTGGTTCTTTGGTCTTCTCTCTCTGTGTCCCAGCAATATGAAATTCTATCAAAAGATGCTGCTATGAAGCTTTGTCTTTCCACTTTCCCCTCCTGCCTGTGTGGTCTGTGGGGTTCCTGCTCATACCTCTGTTTGATCTCGCTCACTGGTGAGACCTGGAGCTCACCTCCCACACACACCTGTAATGAGACCATGGCTACATCAGCTTCTTGTTTTCCTTGCTTTTCAATAATTCACCAGGCTTGAATGTTTAGAGCTCCCTGAATTTTTCAAAAGCTTGACCATGCCAAGGATATTTTTCTGTAGGGCTTCATTTTTTTTCCTTCTTCTGCCCTCCTCATCCTGCTGAGACAGTTGATCATTTCAGTGTATCACGATGACGAACATGAAAGAGACATCGAAAACATGGATATAAGGACCATTTCCTGACCTGGGACCACTGATTGCAATATGATGTGTGTATTTTAGAAGGGAACGTGTGACATTCATCAGGTAGTTCATGTTCAGGCAGACTGCTTGTAGTTTTGCACTTAACGTTAGCAGGAGATTTTATCATAAGCATATATAGTAGAAAATGTTAACTTTATCCTCTCAAACCAATAATGAGCCTCTGCTTCTCCATTCTATCCTTCTGTAATTAAGCAGAGATCATGACAGAGCTTTAGCAAATGAGAACAGTCTTAGCAATGAGATAAAGGAGAAATTCCCAAATGAGGGCTAAATTATCACGGACCTTACTGTGACTTGGAGAAGCCAGCCCTAGCTTCGTACTGTCATGTTTGTCTGTTACTAGCAAGCACTGATGGTTTTCCTTCCCTCCTTATTTCTCCTTAGTTGTTTATTTAAAATACTGACATATTCATCTTGAAAAATTCTTAATTGGAAATACGTTGAGCAGGTCAAACTCTGTTTTGCTCTGCACTGTAAACGATTTGGAGGTTATTTACACATTTCTGTATGGTATCCCCAAGGCTACTATAAATAACTTTTTAGCTTATGATGACTTGTTGATAGTCAGCCTTTTGGGAAGGAAAGCTTTGACATGAAACACAGGATATTTGAGGAGCTTATTTATCAGAATTCAACGCCTAATTAAATGACTGTTGCCATGGAAGAGGTTCCTGGTGATGTGATTGTTTGGGCATTTTTTTACGTCTGTTTCATTTTGTTTTAAATGTATTTTTGAGCTAAGCAGTAATATATTAGTGTATGAAACCTATCAAATGGATTGTTGACTGGCTAATACCTTAGCACTAAGCAATGCAGGGTTAATCATTTTAGCTCAAGTATGTCCCAACTTACTGATCCTAGAAGCTTTATAGAGCTGAATATCTTCACACAACATACATGGTCCATTTAATGTAGTTCTAAAGGACAGAGGAAATCCAAAGCAATTCATGGGTGAGAGAGTTTTCAGCTCCCCAGTAGTTTTTGCACATCTTTGTGAGAAGAGGCTGGACTCAGCATTTTGAGATGTTTGGAAACCAGATTCCTCTTTCTGGGGAATTATCTGGGAAAAAAGGGGAAACTGAAAGCTGATAATGAGTTCTTTATAGTTTGCTCATTAGCAATTATGCAGTAATAATGCAAGATGTGTTGATATGGACTCTGGTTTGAAAAGCTGAGGAAAATTTCCGCAGAGCCATGAAGTGTTTAGAGGTTTGGGGTTTTATGGGAGCTCAGATCGTGTTCTCTAAAAACTTCTGTGGTCACAGAAGAGGTCAGATGTATGTTCTTGGTTAATTGCTTGTCTTTTCTTTTTGTTGTTTTTTTTTTTTTTAACTTCTATTCAGGCCTTGCAAAGCCTATGGGATTAGTTGAAGGTCCAGGAGGCTTGGGCCAGGGGGGAATGGCTGCTACCCTAAGAGATGATAGCCATGAATCGGAGACTAAATACGAAGAATATGGTTACAATGCCCAACTCAGTGACAGGATATCTCTCGACAGGTCCATCCCTGACTACAGACCAAAAAAGTAAGTTGAATTCCATATTATAATTAGAGCAAGTGATTGTTTTTCTTTGGACTCTTGATGACAATTCATTTCTTCACATCCCTTCCCGATTAGTCTGCCAACATTTAGTCATACGTATACCCTTGAGTTTAGTGAAAATTAAAATGACCAGCTGCCATCTCAAGCATGAAGTGTTATGTCAAAAGCAACAGCAAATCAACTGCTTCTTCTTTAATTGCACTTGATGTTCTTAGAGGTGTTTAGTCAGGGTCTGCAATACACTGAAGCACAGACTAAATGTGGTCCACAAGGGTCTTGTGATTGCAGTAAGATTATTTTTTTGGTTTCTGGAATATGTGTACATTTTTATTCTAGTATTACAATCTTCATATGCCTGTGTTATGTTTGACAAATTTGGAATTATGTGTTTATTATATGTACTGATTGATTATATTTTGTATTAGATGTCTTCATAATCTTCCATATTTATGGAGTTATGCATCTTCCAGATGTGACATCCTCTCTGTCAGCCAATGAATGACAATCAGTAATGTCTTAATGCTGAGAAAATCAGTGGCAATGCCTAGTTACTCTCAGGAGACAGAATTGAAAAGAATACTTAATTAATTTCTAATAATAATCTTCTGTTTTAAAAAACCCACTGGGGCTCCTAGGCAGAACTGAAAGTTAAATAAAAAAAAGTATCTTATTAAGCAGAGAGAAAAGTTTAGCCAAGCAAAACAGATGTGCTCTGCGAGTAGATTGCAATTGAATTAGGATTGTAGGCAGTTCAAGCTGCCAAAAACAAAATCCAGCAAAACAAAACTTCATCTTAACCACAGATTTTGTTAGCTGTGTTACATATTAATCTAATCTCAGAAGTATCGACTCAGCATTTGTTTTCTCAGATACTTGCCGTACAAAAGAAAACAAGATCAAAGAGGTGGCAAGGAAAATTAAAAAAAAAAAAAAGAGGCTGCTTTGATGTCACATTTGGTCAATGTATCATAAAAATTTATTATGAAATTATCCTGGAAAAAAAAGGTAGACTGCAGTCGTCATGAAATGTTTGAGTTGCACATCAGATTCTGGTTCAAAGTCCCTTGAAATCAGTATGAATTTTTTCAAGTGAACATCAGTGAGGTTTGACCAGGCCTGTTGTTAGCTGCTGGATCACATGGATAATAAATGAGAATGATCTACCTGGAAATATAAAAGCGAAGGCTGCAAAGTTTGAATCTAGCTTAACAGCTCTTAGAAGCATGGGAGCATTCACAGTGCAGTGGTGTTTGACTTCAGAACATGCTCTTCCATAGTTGAAAGCGTTTATGATACTTTCAGCTAAGCTTCTTGACATGCTCATTTTGGTAATCTCATAAGGCAATGCTTCATGAATAACTGTCTGAATTATGAAGAACTATTCTGGTTAGATCCAGATGCTGGAATAGTGTCTTCTACATACCTATGTGTTGTAGGGTAGTTGCTATGAAAAATGAGTCTGGAGAAGGTAGAAGCTCTTACATGCAGTGGTGATTTTGTATTTTTGTTGTTGTTGTTGTTAGTTTGTTTTTGTCTCTGACACCTTCAGATGCACAGATAGTCAAATACAGGGTCTGTGATGTTGAACTCAGTTTTCTTTCCCTTCTTGTGCTATGTATTGGCATGCAAGAGTAATCAACCTCTTCTTATCCACTATGTCATATAACGCTTACTTCCAGGTGTGCATCATAGCCACAGGGCAAAGCTGAGCTTGACTTTGTTTAGTTTGGGAAATAGCTATGGGGAAACCAATGTGTCCATCTTTACATGCAGCTCTTCTCAGTCTGCTTGTGATTTATACTTAGGTTGTTCCCAGTATTTTCCATCCTTAAAAAGGTTCATTCTTAAGTTGAGAAGCAAGGTAGAATTGATGGCCAAGACAATGTACAGAGTCCATGGCAAGTCTGTGAAGAAAACCAGAATAAAATATGTACATACATATTTGTCTGGATTTCATAGACACAAGGTAGGAAAGTAAACGTGATTTTGCTATGCAAATATGAGACTTGTGAAATTCCAGGTTTAATCTTCTTTTAGAAGAAATTTGATCAGGAATAATACCTTTTGGTTCATTTTATCCTTGAACTCTTAGTTCATCTTTCACTTATTTTTTTCCAGTATTTTATTCTGGTAGAATTAGCATTTTCTCTCATCCTCTAGCGTATATTCAGTAAACATTTGGAAGTATGATTGGTTTTCAGGAGATATTTTCATCCCCACTCAGCAAATTAAAAGTACATTACGCTACAGAGGTGCACAGTCAGACAGTGTGACCGTGAAGGTCCCTAAATTGGACTCACCGCCATGTCCTTCCACTGCAGTAAAATCTGCAAGCCTGTGTGGGTAACGCTGTGCCCAGAATGCTTTTCTCATAAACCAGCACTGTGTTCTACCTTCCTATATGCTGCCAGCTCAAGTATAACTGCACTCAGATTGCTTTTCTTTTAAGACGGGAATCACTAAGTCGGTACAGGAGTCAACAGCAGATTTTGTGCATGTTGTGTTTGTTTGCCAAACTGAAGCAATGACAGTAAATAGCTCGCTTGCGATTACAATTCACATGATAATTGCAAAATGATAGTTTGATCCTAACGCGGTGCAATAAATATCTCAGCTTTTTCTTCTCTGATATTGCACCTCCCACAGCTTGAATGCTTGCTCTGTCTCTCTGCAGAGAGCAGACAACCCTGGGGAAAACAGTTCAAAAACATACTGTGATTTGATATTTCAAGCTGTTCAGTTTCAAGAGACGTGTAATACAGAGAAGTTGCAATTTTGCTTTATAAAACAATGCAAAACCTCTCCAACAGTTTGTGAGTTTATTCAATGTGACCTTGAACAGTATTTTCACTCCATGTTGGATTTAACCTGAATTGAATGTGCTGGTATCGAAGTTGTGCTGATTTTTTTTAGCAGGTTTTTTAATTCTCGAGTAACTTTTTGCCTTGAAGCAACAGAGTGCTGTGCAGCTGAGCTCAGGAAAGATGCAAAGACCAAGCAGCAGGAATGGAAGGTGTTTGGGTTCAGTGTGGAGCAGAATACTCAGGATTTCTTACGGCTGATGAATGAGTATTTACACACATTCAGCTAATTACCCTAGAATTGGACCGACCTGAGATTTTTCACTTTGTTCAGATACCTTTCTGGTCAGTTAAAATACATAAAAATAATTGTGAAATAGGGGTCCACTCAGTACTGACTGTTACCACGTAAATTCTAGAGTAAATTTTACAGAAGTGCCAGAAGACTTTTGCATGATTATTTTTGTTACAAAGGAATTGTTAGTACTTATGATGGGATTAATTCCATCCTCTGTCATACAGGCATGTATGAAGGAATAGGTTATTTTCCCCTGGCAACACATGGCTAAGTCAGGGCTTGCTCTGTGATTCTCCAGGTTATTTAGTGGTCAAATGTTATTGGATTCAATTCCAGTTATGTTTTTGGTAGCAAAAGTGAGGGTTGTGATGGCATGGTCCTGCCATGGTCCCATAGCCATCCTTCTGCCCTTTTTGGGGATAATAGCCTTCGCTGCTGCCAGCTGCAGCACAAAATACAGGTCTGTGCTCCTGTAACAAAAGATCACACTCAAACCTTCCCCACCATGCATAAAGATTGAGCTGCTGCAGCTCTATATATAGCAGCAGATTTTTGGTGTTATCAAAGATTAAGAATACAGAAGTCAGAATCCTACGGAATTCCTTTCAAAGACAGGGAAAAGGCCCTCAAACTTGCAAACACAGTTTATTTTGCAGTGTGGCATACTGGTAAATTGGGAAGTGTCAGCTGACTGGGTGCTTCAAATGTACTCATCGTCTCTCAAGAGAACACCAATTCCTGTGTTGTTTTTTATATAGAAGGGTAGATTGCAAGAGGTTGAATGAAACAGGCTGAACACCTGTAAATCTGGCCTTTTCTAACTTTCTGACATTCGACTTTTCAATTCAAATAACTCTGGGGTTTCTCTGCATGCCAAATACATCCACACATGTGCACATAAGCACTTGTCAAAACCACTTGCTGTGATGCATTACGCATACTTTTGAGGAAAGTTAATATGATCCTGGAGCTTCCATAAGGGCTGAATTGGCTTTGACAAGAAACTGTCGCTTCGTGGTGGAGATCTTCAATTTAACTGATCTTTTCTGTGCAACTCGATGCCAAGAGCATTGTGGCAGTTCAGTGATAACAATAATACTAATAAATGGATTCAGTCTGCTGGCTCTATCAGCCAAAGAAAATATTTCTTTGTGTTATGGTCATGGATGTTTGTACTGAGAAAATTCAGCCCTAAAGAACAAACTTATTAATGCTGAGGCAACTCAAGTCTTTAGCCATAAAAAGCAGAGGAATCGAGGTCTCGAGGAAATTACTTTCATTTATTCAGCCCTTGTATAGAGGCAGGCGTTTCGTGGCTCGCTACAGAGTTTCACAATAGAAAAAGAATTGCATCTCTGGGGCTCTGAAGTGTAATTAATGGTTCACTCCACACTATAACTAAGGAAAAGCTTTTTTAATTACCTATCAGAAAGGATTCTGGAATTGATCAAATAGTGCTATCAAGGGGCAGACTTGGTAAATAGACATCTGATTTGTTCATTCAAGGGTTTAATAACCTCAGCTCGTCCGGGGCCAGCAGGTAGAAACCAGCCTTTCTATAGGAGATGGTGCTCCAGTGCTGAGTTCCAGGCTTTGGAGGATGCAGGAAGCTCCCCTGCAATTTTGGCCCTTTCTGCAAGCTGCAGAGCTCTACAGGCCCACTGTGACCTTTGAGGCATCCCCAAGGCAAATGATGCACTCATTAATCCAGCTCTGTGTCACCAGGGCAGGAGCATCAGCCTGGTGTCGCAGCCCTGCTGGGGGCCCATGGAGCAGGCAGCTCCTTACCATCAGTGCTGAGAGTGGGGCAGTGAGGCAGATGGTGTTCAGAGAGCATCAGTTTCTGGATCAGTGCGTTGGAGAGGGCTGGACCTGATGCTGTTGGATTTTCTCCACCCCTGCAGCTTTCTCTGCCTCACGACCCAGTTTTCAGATCCTCTGGGGACATCGCGTGTTCTTCACACTGCTTATGGTAATGATGGGAGAATCTCCAGATTACCTTTAGGATTCCCCCCAGGTTAACCAGAGCATGCTGTTGTGGTCCCCTTTGCAGGAAGCATTTAAATTGGAATGGATCCAAGGCTGTTCAGGAACCAGAAGTTCTGATTAGCAACTTAAAAAGAAGAAATTATATTCTGTATCAGACTGAGTTTCTTCTGTAAAATGATTGTTTTTAAAAAAAAATATTTGGACCAATTAAACATTTAGATTCCCATGAAAAATTTAGCTTAAGTATAGTGACTTTTCTATCAACAACCTTTACCAATATTTTCAGATTAATATCAGGTTGAAGTGAAGTGAGACAGTCGTTGAAATTAGACGGTTCCTCTTTCAGCTTAGTGTTTCACAATCATGGTACAGGCACGAGCGTATTTTAATTTCAATAAGGTTTATTTCTGGTTGCAAATATGAAGCAGAGAGAGGAAAAACCAGACAGAAGATGGATGGCTTCGAATCACCTTTGGGCAACAGATTGGGATTGTTTGTTGAAGGGAAACTGTGTAAGAGATGAAACTAACTGTTCTAATTAGAACCCAAACCAATGTACAGATGTGGATTTTAAACGGACCAAAGGGAGCACGTGTATGTGCATGCTCTGGGACTTTCTATAGAGCTTGGCCAGCTCTGCCCAGTTACGCAGGCGGGGATTTCATCAGGCTGTGTTTCCCTAACAAAAGCACGGGAACCTTTGTGCCTATGGAGATGTGCTTGCTCTGAGCTGCCTTTCTGCCTTGCCCAGGAGCAGAAGGGACCTGTATGGGCTGAGCAAGTCCCTGTGCTGCTGCTTCTGAGCTGGGCTCTGAGCACCTCACACTGCTTAGCACTGTGATTCTGACTCAGCTTATCAGGGATATCAGTTGACTAAATTTGCTCATACTGCTGCCTCTGGGCCAGCTGTGCTTATGTGTGTACCGCTGTGTAGGCCAAAGGCTTATAGCTGCAATTTGAGATGTGTTTCTTATTTGGCTGTGAAGGGCTGAGGGTGGAACTATGCAAGCCCACAAAGGAAGGGAAACATCACCTGCTCCGTTGGCTGGGAAGGGAATCTCTCTGTGGATCGCAGGTACCCTAGCTACACCCTGCATTTGTACTCCACCTACACAGCTCTCACCAAGACCTGTAGTTGTTATTTGTTCCTAGTTATGAAGGTACTTTAAGTCTTCTCCCAGACTCTGCTGGAGTATGACACTAACAGTATAATAATTGAAATGCGAACTTAAAATTTTGTCTCCAGCATTTCAGGACACCATGAGGTCTTTGGATATTTAATTAGTTACACATTGTTAAATTTCTCCAGCGAGAAGACTGATTAACACTATGATTCCATTTTTCAATAATAAAATCAAATTACTGAGAATCTTTCCAAGCATTTGAGGCCAGCTGGTCATCAGGAAGGTTCTCAGACTGCTTTTGCTTGATCAACAACAGTAGAGCACAGCCATAAGGGAGGACCATGAGACCGCGCAGGTTGCAGTCCAGTAATACTCTGCCTTCTACCCTCCTGTGTATAGAGAATGGTCACTCCACAAAGTTTGGTATGACAGTGCCAGAGTTTTCTACAGCTTTTTCTGACATTCAGTAGAAATTTTCTCAGCTTTTTTCCCATTTTGATACATTATTGATTCTCTTTTGTTTCATGCTCGCTAGGCTTTCCCATTAAGGAGCAACTTTAATTATACCACAAAGTAACACAGACCTTGATTATTAACAGTGGTCCATTGGATAATGAAAGGAGAATCAGCAAGTCTAAATTAAACAGAATTATAAAAATTAACAACCTTTTCCAAAAACTCATCTTACATTCATATTCAGTAATTTTCCTCTTGTTACATTTTTGCAGTGTCTTTCTGTATATTAATTGTTGGAGACGAGTTCTGCTTGACTGTCAGCACTAATAAATGTAGATTTAGTGGAGGCTGAATTTGATTAACTAGGGAGCATGAACAATAACTGATTGCAATGTTGTGTTTAAATGCAGTAAGACTGGAAGCCATTCCCTGTAATTTGTCTGCACCAGAAAGTACGCTTGAATGCATGAATAACTTACCTAAGGTGGGTTGCATAACAGTGACTAACAATTAGACATATAATTTAAAGTGGTCAACTAGGCTGCCTTTATATACAGTGGAGGAGGAGAAGATGTGGAAGCATTGCTTTAGATGTGTATAGCATGTAATGTCCTCTGGAGATCTCTGCCCCGGAAACCTAGGGCAGACAGTTTAAATGGGATTCCAAGTGAATCCAATACAAAATGTTAAGGACTCCAAGGCATCAGGAAATGAGGGAACTTCTGTATTAGTAGCACGTGTTGAAAAATGATCTTCAAGAGAGTTGCTAAGTTGGACAAGCTTGCCAGCATTGGTAAGCTGGACAAGGTCCCCATCCAACGCAAGGCTGGCGGCAGCATGGTTTTCAGCTGAGAGGTATGGAAGGGATGAGCAAAAATCTCCTTTTCATCCTCAGTTTTTCTTACAGATCATAAAACTAAATGTGTCTCATGTGACCTGCACCTTTACAGGTACCTTAAGCTGTTGCCACTTTTTTTTTCTTTTTATTGTAGAGTGTAGTAATTTCCTGAACTTGAGAGTTGTAATATTTTCATAGCAGGAATATTTCCACCTTGAGAAGAGCAATTGTGGGGTGCTGTCTTCAAACTGTGTGTGTTATTCTCTTGCAGATAAGTATGTGTCTGTAATGCTGAGGCACTACCGAGGTCAGCAGTGACTTGCAGCTAAGTGTCTGCAAATGTGCGCTAGCATCTTAAAGTTTCTTCCATGTACCTCCCCTGGGCCCGTGTCTGATGGCTGCCCGCTATCAGTTCCAGGGAGAAAAGGATATTCCTGTAAATTTCTGAACTGTCATGTTATGTTACACTCCACAGTATTACATTACAGAATAAAAAGAGGTAACAGAACAAGTCAGGCAATGAATTCAGAGCAGTGTTTCTTTTCCTTTTATGTCATCTTACACGTATCTCTATTACACTGTACCTGATATCCTTCTTCCAGCTTTGAAGGAGTTCTAATGTTTTCGATGATGTTCTCCTTTTCTTGCTTAAAATGTGCATGCAAATTTAGTTCAACTGACGGTGGGAGGTGTGGGTTCATATTATCTCCAATTGCCTTCATGATGCAGTTTTAAAAATAATGGATTTTTGGTACTCATTGCAGTTGGGCCTGTTGGACAGTATAAAAAAGTCAAGGTTTCAGGTCAAATAACTTAAAGGTTTTTTTAGTTGTTGTTTGTGTCTTTGCAGCAAAAACATGAACAGGCCAAGGTGTCAGACAACCTACTCTTTTGTCTGAAATAAAACTGAGTTGTGGACTCCAAGCTGATGCCGTGTTTCATTTTAATGGTGTCACTTCTTGCTTGTTTTGCCCGTGTCTCTTGTTTTGAGTGAATTTAGTGCTAATAAAAATGAGAGACTCTTAAAGCTCTCCTTTGCCAGAGGTACTGGACTGTTGCAGGCTGCAAATGTGAGCTCCCTGTCTTAGGTAGCTTGATCTAGATGCCTTCCAAGGTTTTGTTTCTCTGAAACAGCACCTGCCACTTAAAAGCTGTTTGATAGTTTTATGATGTTGAAGTATGGGCCTCTATTTTCCATTTCTCTAGCTTTCTGGAAAAAAAAATCTTAGCTTCTGTTGTATTGCCTCTAAACCTTCTGCTGTAGACTCAGAAACAAACCAGGTCACCTTGCCGGGTGCAGCTCCTGGGGAGGTCCCAGAACAGTTGCTTCCCGTGCAGTCTGTGCCCTATTTTCCCTTGATTAACCAACTGGCTATCATGGTAAGAAATGATTTTTCAGGTGAATGTGTGCAATTTTGATCCGTATCCTTTTGGCTGCAAGAAATACTACAGCGGTTCAAAGTCCCCACCTGGACACTTCTCTTGAAACATGGAGCAAGCCCTGAAGAGCTTCATGCCTCTTCTGTAAGGACAGAGCTAGGCCAGGCCTGGCTGTCTCTTTCTTGTCTGCCTAGGAATGTACAAGTGACCTTTGTGGAGCAGGTAGCTCACAGTGTTTGTTCCTAAGGCTCAGAAAATGCACTTTCTATGTAGAAGAGGAGGAAATCAGCGTGTGAAATGTGGTGTAAAATCAGATTCCTGATTTCTGTGGTTCTTGACAATTCTGTGCGTCGGGAGGAATAGCCTTGTGAGCACTGGGGAGATTCAACTGAGAAATTTCCTTTTGCACACAAAGCTTGTAATGGAACTTTAAGGAGCTGAAGCACTGTAAAGGCAGGGTCACTGGGGAAAAGCATAGCGTGCTCTCTCTTTCTAGTATATCATTTTTTTTTCATTCAGTGTTCAAGTATATGCTCTGTCTTAGAAAGATTAGTGCCTACATTTGTAGCCAATGAGAACGCGAGGCAAAGTTCTCCACTGCCAAGGAACTTGCTATGGGCTGCAGATTCTAAAGCTAAGAATCCTCAGTTTGCCGTTCTGACAACCTCTGGTGTGTTTATTTGGCATGTACATGAAAACAGCACTGCAAATATGCTCCCAGTCAATGTTTCTTGGCTCTCCTCCCCTGAAAGAAAGCTGGGAGGTCCTAGCTCACCAAAAGATTAACAGTAGTGACAGAAGGGGAGGCAACATCTTTTCTGTTTTCTGCAGAGGATTTTAGCATAGTTGATGTATCACAAAGGAATCGCTTAAGCAGTGACAAGAAGCCATTCAGTGGTGAACAGCAGGGCTGACTACCCAGACAGACATCTCTCCTTACATGTTTGAATTCAACAGAGAAAATGAGGACTATTGCCATGCAGCCATCAAGTGAAATCCAAGCTCACTTGGTCTTAGCAGCACACACACAAGGTATGAGGTAACTTGAAATTACAGGAAATTTCATCTCTAATTTTGTATTGCTTATGCAGAAAGCTCCCTCAAAACAGAACCCTGTGGAGCTGCATTTTACCTGTGTGAGCTGCCTTCAGATTGTCAACTGGTCCCTTAATTAGTTTATTTTCTTTGCTCCAAGGGATGAGTATATTATGTATTCCGCACTTGAAGACTTCTGTTAGTCTGCATTTATGTATTTTGTCTTCAAAATGACCTAGCACAGGGCCAGCCACCGGGTAGCGTGAAGCAGACCTTCCTGGCAGCAATAGCAGTTCAGACTTGAGTGATGGTAAAATAATTGTCATAGCAGCAACAGTAATTAAAACAGTGCACCCAAATACCCTTGGGTGCTGTTGCTAAGTTGGACTGTACCCTAAAATTCCAAAGGGAAGCGGTAACTTTTAGTTATCTCTATCCACAAAGTAAACAGCTGTCTCATTCAGCAACTGGAGTTAGCTTTCATTCCCTCCGTGGATGTTCTGTTCAGACACAGTTCTCACAGAGGGTCATGGTGCTGTTCACATTAAAGCGGAGATAGAAATGACATTGAAGCTTTGCTCCTGTATATTCTACACTGCCTGGAAATAAATACATGACCTACAGCTAGTTCAATGGCTTATTGCCGTGGTGTTATTAACCCAAGTGTACCCAAGTGGTGAGGAAAATGTATTCTGTTTGCTCATAGAGGAGCACTCAGCTCTTTGCATGATGGATCTGGGAATCTGTGGGAACAAGGCAGGGAAAGTTTCTCTGAGCAAATAGCCCGGCTGCAATAGGTTGAATGTGTCTGTCTGTAGGTGAGGGATGAAGAAGGACATGGTTGTGAACACAGCTTCAGTCTGCTGGGCAGACAGGTAATAGGAATAATCTGCTCCTCCTGTGCAGCACTTAGTGCTGCTTTTCTTTCTGGTGGCGAATTAATTTCACTCTTCAAATACTGAGGATGTGACTTCAAAACAACGCAGAATAACAAAGGCAATTGCTTCTAAGCAGGCAGATTTGGGCAGGAGCAGTGCATGAATGCTAAACTGCTGGAATGGGAGTTGTGAAAAGCCAAGCACTTGTACCTGGCTTGGTCAAATATTCAAAGTCACACTCAAGGACATTGCCTGGTCAGGACAAGTGCCTGATTTCTGTCAGCCCAAGTGAAAAGAGGGCGCACACGGAACTGCTTTTTTCTGAATTGGGATGAGAGCTCATAAATATAGAAGTTCCCTGTGTGTTAAACTGTTTTGCTGTTATGAAGTGCACGCCCCAGAGACCAGTTTCATTCTAGACAGCAAATGTGGGATTTTTTAAAACGTTTTTATTTCTAAATGTATCAAAAATGGATTTTTTCCAATGCAAATTTTCTGAAGTGCTCGTAATAATTAGAGGGTGAGAAACTCTTCTTAACATTTAACTTCTTAATGCAAGAAATAGTTGAATACTGTGCTGCTCACCTCTAGCTAGCCTTTAATTTAAACAAAAGCTATAAAAGTGCGATTAGGCTCCAGTCCAATGAAACACTTAAATATGTTCCTAGTTATAAGTGTATGAGTAACCCAATGACTATGAGGCATGCTTAACTGCTTTGTTTGAATGGGATATTTTGCAAAGTAGTTCTAATAACCAAAGAACAATCCTGCAGTGTCACTGAGGAAGATGCAAAGAGGAGTCAAGTCCCATCAGCACTTCAGTATCCAACCGCTGTGAGGTTTTCACAAAGCTGCTTGCCCAGTGATTTAATCTGTAGGGTCCTGCTCCTGAGTCCATGGAGCTCTCCAGATGTGCTCCATCATCTACAGTTAAAGAGGCTTAGTTTGTCAGGCAGTTCCCTCCTTCTGTCTGGTGGGGGAAGTGCACATGGCACATGCACCTTCATTTGTCCTCCCTGCCTGCCTGCCATGCCTTTTCATAAACATGCTGCGACTGCTGCCAGGTTCTCATATAAAGCATCTAAACATCATGGATTTAATACTCCCATTTTCAGTGCTAAATCAATGTTCTTTATGCATTTGTTCTTGGAACACTGCTCTGTTTGAACCATAATTCTTCCCACATACCATAAACTTGGGTCTGTTTTCACCCTGATAGAAACTGATCTATTTAAAGCTAGAGGAAAAACCCTGTGACTACTGCTTAAACATTTCAAGGCCGTTGCTTGTTAATCAAATAGGCTCCTGCATCACCTTCATGCACTGGGATGTCTGCAGAAGTGCTGCCTTTCGGGACCACCACTGGCCTTGTTGCTTGCTGGGGCAGGGCAGCATTAAGAGCAGTACATGTTCAGCAGGCAGTGAGGGATGGGTTTGCTCTGTTTATGACCGACCTTCTGTTTAGCTGTTTACTCCTTCAACCATCCTGTATTTGTACATAGATATAAAGAAACATTCTGCTGCATAACTGGATTTGACCAGAGATTAAAGCTGGTCTCCTGTGAAAAACACTGGAGCCCATTAAAGAAGAGATTGTTTGCCAAACATTGTTGTATGTCCTCCCGAGACCATAAAAAACATTGTTAGCTGAAGTAATAGCGGAAAATGATTGCATTCCTCTATCCTCCTCCTTACCACCACACTGCAACGTGACAGCAAACCTGTAATGAAATCCGTGAAGAGCTCTGCAGCAGTTACCTTGAAAACTTTTTTATTGCCCTACATTTCTCAATAACAGCAATACGCAGCTTCTGTCCAGCGCTGAGAGCGCCGGCTGAGGGACTGAGATAGTCAGAACTGAACAGAACTACCTTGGAATTTAGCATTAAACAGTTGCAGTAATTTTTTAATAGTCAAGGGTAACTTTCCGTATTTACATATCATTATCTGAATAACAAATAGCTTCAAGGATAAGGCAAACGCTTCTGTGCAAACAGGAAATGGTGACTTTGCTCTTATAAATCATTTATTGAAAATTATTCTTTTGATTTCATCTCCTCTGTCTTTTTTGGTTTTTTTTTTTTTTTTGTTTTTGTTTTTTGGTGTTTTTTTTTCTTATGTATGTCATTAGCTTGAAGTGTGATGGGTGAGAAATTCCCATACGAGGCGGTATCTTAGGATGCGCAGTCCACTTTTGTATCTCTGGGCTGTCAGAAATGCAGCTGAAGAGCTGACTCCACATGGCTGACTGGGGTGGAAGGACCCAGAGTGTCAGGAATCAGGGCTTGGTTTTGGCAAAGCACTGAGGTGAAAGCGTGTTCTGTCTCCTACACAGAGTGTGTAGTTCCCAGAATTCAGTTTGAGAAAGTCATGCAAAAAGGTAATGATTTTTGAATATATTTTGCTGATAAGAACTTGGCATCAAATAACTGTTATTGTGAATTAGAAAAATTCCTTTGGTTTTGCCCTTATTTAGTATAATTTCGTTGGGTTCTGAGATGTTCATGTTGCAACTGAGCTTCAAGTTCAAAGTCATCTCCAGTCTCAAAGCAGAACTTCGTAAGACCACCACTGTGTGCACAACACTTGTCTAGTATTTACTTATGAAGGGTGCAAGCTACAAATCCAGTGGGAACAAGGATCAGAGTCTTTCCGAAATCTTGAGAGCCTAAAAAAGCTGTTAGCGTCTAATAAATCATCTAAAGGCAGAATACATGACACTTGAACTTTAGATGGGAATCTTCCTTAAGTATGTCTAGTACCACTAAAAATAAAGTCACATTGAGAATAAACTCTCTTTGGGGAGTTTTGGAGAGCACTGGAAAGCAGATTTCAACTTCTCCATTAATTTGCAATCAGCCTAATGCTTTGTGATGCAGCATGCATCCAGCCGTGGGCAGACCTGAATGGGCACACTAGGGGGTAGGGTGGAAATCTCTTACAGATGGTATTTCAAAATGTATCGGTGATTCAAGTTGTTACCAAAACAAAAGGCAAATACTACAGCGGGATCTGAACATGCGCTTTTCCCCATTTCTGTGTTAATAGAGGCACTTGTTTTAAAAGCCGTTGGAACTGGTTTATAGCGTTGATATGTACATAAATCAGTATGTTTATTAGACATGCTGACACGTTTATGGTGTTATTTCCCCAAGGAAAGCCAGAAACACCTCGCTGAAACACAGAGCCTCTTACTTGATGTGTGCGGCAGCTACTTTTGAGGGGTCTAACAATCCTGAATGTAAGGGTTAATGGGCTTTGCAGGTGGGGGCCATCTTCATGCTCTGTATGTTAATTGTGCGTATATAGTCATCCATCAGTCACTTATTGGCAGTTCTCAAGGCTTTCTACCATGCATGTAAAGTAATCTATCCTATAGAAGGGAGGAATTAAGCCCAGTAAAACAGTAATCAACGTCATGTTTTATTTTTGGGGTTGTTTTTTTTCCTATCCAAACTAACTGCACGATGCAGAGAAGTTCATCTCAGTTGCACTCACCTGGCATTTAAAAAGAAACATATAAGGACAAAAGTAAATGTCTGGTTCTCATGAAGCCTTTATCTGATGAGCAGTTTCATGAGGAGCTTTGTCCTACCTGCAGAGCTGCCAGTTTACCAGCCTGAAATGGTTCTTACTGGAAGAATTGTAGGACAGAAAGTCCTGTCCATCTGGGCTTTTTCTATGGGAAGTGTGACAGAGAGCATTTAAAGGTATGAAAAGGCTGCTGCTGTTCTTTTTGGAAATCCTGTAGGCATGAGTTGCAGCTGGTCAGCCCGGGAAGGTGGGAAGTTGCCAGGAACAGATGTGTGCTGGGAAACTCCTGGCCCTACTGCAAGGGGCATCAATGTGGTAGGGTACGGTATTATATATAGTTATTTTGGCTTTGATTTAATGCGGCACAGGTTAAACAGCCTACACAGACTGCAATTCTTCTTCTGCCGGGTTACACTTAGGAACATGATAACTGTTGGAAAGCTTTTTGTTAAAGTTGTATGCGGCGCATTATGGTAAAGCTGCACTTGATCTGGACAAATTGGTTCCAACTGCAGCAATGCCAGGTGAGCTTTGGAGAGTGGTTGCTAAGAACTGGTGGATAAGTGATGGAAAAAATGCTCTCTCTTTCTTCCATGATTTGTTTCTGATCAATATTAAAGGACAGTTTTCTTTGGTAAGGTGATTAGCATAGAAGTAAGGATTTGGCCTGATATTTTTTTCTGATGATATTTTTTCTGATGAGTGATGATTAGACTTTTGGGTGCAGAATAAGGAAACGTGCATCAAGGAGGCAAGAGAAAAATGCTGCTAGGAACTCTTATCACACGGGACAGATGTAAGATCCGTTCGTTAACTGTAACCCTGAAAATGGTCATCAGTATCACTGTATGCCAGACTTGCCTTGACTCCCCTGTAGTACGAAGTACTGTGGGATGAGGAACAGTTTGTACTGAAGAATACTTAAGGAAATTCCTAAAATTGGATGGGTACAGTAAGTCAGTGTTAATGCCAGTGTCCAGATACTGACATACAGGAGTGTCACAGTGCTTACAGAGGTGGACGGAAAACTATCCCAATTTATTTAGCTGTCACTCAAGGGAGGAAAACATTCTCTCTCCAGACCTTTTGATGGAGCTACCTAGACTAACAAGCTTACAGCACCAACCAGAACTGTGCTGTATCTTGCATCTGCGCTCCACCAAATAAATCCTGGAAGAAGGAAAAGCTGCTGATGTTCCTTCTGTATGATAAATCAAACTGAAGGCCATCCCATAACGGGAACACTGGTTAGGGGTAGCCATGTTGAAAAGGCACTGATCACCTTATCAGATTTTCTTGGCTTTTTCTGAAAGCAGCTGCAGTTTCTCTTTTTACCTGGCTCTTAATTACAGTGGTCCTCTTCTCTCAAGACATGCAGGGTGTTAGCGTTCTGCCACTGCTCCCTTGTTCAGTTGTATTTATGTTATTTAATTCTTGCAGTGCCATCCTTATGTAGCAAAACAGGAAGAGAAAGTAAGAGTGGGCCTTGCACCCAACTATTTACTCTTTATCCTTCTTTCTTTGGGATAGAGGAGAAAAATCCATCCTCAATAGAAGAATCTTATGGCATTACATGGTTAACGCCTTCTCTGGGGAAGGAGAATTAATTAGGAAGGAGTTGGAGCCCTCTGCCTGACAGATACATGACCCATGAAGCTAATCAGTTCTGTAGCCTGTCACTGCCTTTTGCCATGGACTGGTCAGTCTCATGAGCTCAGCAGTTGAGTCTCATGCTGGGGAAGGAGACATTTGCAACATGTCACATTTTCAGTGTTTTGCCAGTGTCGAACAAAAAAGTAATGATAGTTTATTTCTGCACCTGGAAAGTCACTGTTAAACCTATCACTGGCTGCAAAAACTCAGCAGATTTCTGGAGAAATAAAGGAGTCATTGAACTAGCCTTTAAATTTACAGATTTGGCTGTTGTAAATTGCCTGTTGTTACTAAATCAGAGCAGCATTAAGGTACTAAAAGGTAACCTTGTACGTGAGAGTCATCTGAGCCTTTGGTTTAACTGGGTTCGAAATACATGTTGACCTGACCTTCAAAAGTAGTATTTACCAGCACTAATGAACAAGGGCTCCATTATATTTTAATATTTATATTTGTCTTTTCATTGGTCACGTAGTTGTGGGCCCCCTGCTCCCCCTCTGTGGCTTTAAAACATGAATGCAGGCCATCGTGCAGCTCTCAGGGTATACAGCACTTTGAGGCTTTTTTTGTGCCAGAACTGCAGAGAAGATTTCTGCATGCCCAATCAAGTTTGTGAAGGAGAGAAACCCACAATCATTTCCATCCCAGTGGTTCACTGGAAAAACATGTCTTGTATTAAATACTTTAAAGATTCATGAAGCAGCTTTAATTTTGTTTGCATTTCTTCCTGAAGGGTAAAGCTGTCAGAAATCTCTAAATGTATTGCCTAATCCATTTCTAAACTCAGTACATTAAGATCTGCAAGCAAAACTCATTTTTGGTGTTAGCAAGTACACAGACACGAGAGAAAGCCAGAAAAAGAGAGTAGGAATTCCTTTCCTTGGTAATCCACTGAACTACCAGCACAACAGTAGTGTTGGCTTCTCACAAAAAATAGTGCAACTCAATTGGACTGTAAGAGCAGCATAAAGAGAGGGCACATATTTCTGCTGGATCAGATACAGATGGAGGAAGTACAGCGATTGGGCAATGAAGGCTCAGACAAAAGAAAATTTCTTTCTCTTTTCTGCCTACAGGCTCACAGGCTACCATGAGCAGGCTGCTGTTCAGCTGAGCAGCTTTTGTTTTCTCATTGTCTCTGTGACCTTTTTTTTGATGTTAGTACATGATTTATGTCCAAGGCTCTATTTCCAAGCTGAAGAGCCTTTCCTCTTTTTTTGAGCCTGCACAGGCAGTGCTCAGATTCGGGCTTAGGGGGCTGGCTTGGAAATGTTCATTTAAGGAACTGGTTCAATGCAAGGGAAAGAATGAGTGAAAACCATCTCCGGGGTAGAAAGAAATGATCTGACATGAAGCTCTCTATCATGTGCAAAGGAAATACCTCTGGGTTTCCAGCCAGGCTCTGCAGTAGCCAATGCAGAGCAAGAACTCTCAAAGTCTCTTCCCAAGACAACAGCAGCATGCCTTAGGTTTGATGCTTAGCGTGTTGTATGAAAGATGCCTGAAGGGCCGTTTCACATATCAGATCTAATCCATCCTCAGCTGGTCCGTAGAAATGATTAGCCATGGCATCATCAGCCTTTGTTTGGAACCACCAGTCCTAAGTGCATCCAGTGGTGTGTTTCTCTACAGTGTGTTCATCTGCCCTGGAGAGACAGTATTCCTTGTGGAGGCTCAAATCCTTTGCTGATGTGCACTGAGAAGGCTTACAACCACAATTTAACATCATGAGAACATTAAACATGATCCATGCCTGGACAGCTTAGACCTTTGTTAATTGATATATAGGTCAAACTTACGCTATCTGTTTTCTCCTAAATCAGTAGTGCTGGTTATTTTGCTTTCGGTACTGTAATTGTCCTCCCTCATCCAATAGCCACAGCTCCTAATGTGATCGGACCTAGTATAGAGAAGCAGAGGGCATAGCAGCACCCTGCTCCTTTCATGGCAGAGCGCCGGTCTTGGCAGCAGGGCAGCCAGAAATGGGTGATTTCTTCAGTTCTGATGCTTTCCCTCCATCTCCAGGCTGCTGCTCAAACCATTTTGTGAAAGGATGTCCTTTGCTGTTATAAGTAAGTGGACTGGTTGTGGCCTTATTTTTTTCTGGGGACATCTCTGCCACGCTCGGAGGCCAAAGCCAAGGGCTGCACCGAGGAGGACTTCAGTATCTACCTGACACTGAGGAATGATTCGGTTCTCCATGCAATGCTCTTGGTCTGCTATCGGCATCCAGCCAGAACGAGGCTGCCAAGGAGCTGTAAGCGTACAGTGGGCACGGCTGTGCTTTGATGGTGAAGCATCTTTGATTGTGACTTGCTAATGTCACTGTTTGGCTCAGTGTGTCAATTGCTGGTTAGAGTTTCTTGAAATGAAGGAAGTATTAACTGTAAATTGCCGCAGCTGCTATCTAATTACAGAATACGTTGGGAAGGGCTTGGGCAACAATCCAACAAAGCACTTAAGCACCCTCTGATTTTAAGGAAAGGTCCCTGGACTGGGATTGCTGGTGATGTCAGACATCATAAGAAGTGTTTGCTAGTAGACCAGTGCTTTCTCCTGACTACCTCAGCACATCCATCTCATTTTCTGCAATGACTTAAGGAGTTGGGAGTTCAAGGTTGACTGGAAGTCTTTAAGAAATGAACTCCAAAATCGTTGCTGTAGTTTGAGAAGTTTACTCAGGCAGGCAGCTTCTTTTGCTGTTCTTCATCTTTCTGTAATGAGTAAAATGATGGTGGCATTTAAACCACTGCTAAGTTCTGAGGTTTGCCTTGGCCCATCTGGATGTTCCTGCTGTGGTTGTAGCTGAAATATTCAAATGCATAATGGTTGGAGCATTTTCCAAATAGAAACATAATGGAGTTTTTAGTTACGTCCTGCTAACAGAAAAAGGGGAGAACAGACAGAAGGAAGACAGCAGTGAGAAATGATGGAAATGATTTAGCCCTGGAGGGATAAATTCAAAACAGTCCTTTATCAAAAGCATCCAGTGTGGCTGAGTGTTCCACACCAAGTGTTCCAGTGTACTTACTAGAAAAAGAAATACTTCTCACCCCAGAAAGGCTCAGCAAAATTTCTTGATCAGAAGCCAAATGAAGCCCTGCTTAAATCATTGAGGCCTTGTGCTATTCTGGTGGTTCCAGTTTTTCCTAGACAAAATGCTTAGGTCCATCTACCCATGCCTCTCTTCCCCTGATGGCTGTGTTCATTTTGCCTTCAATTGCTTGTCTCTCTACACTACAAGTGCTGCTTTGGCTGCCCCCTCATCCTCACTGCACATTCTCCTCCTCAGACACAGCCTCCTTGCCCTCTGCAGCTCTCAACACAATTCCTTCACTTTACCTCTTCCCCTCTGGCTCAGGGTCCCCATTCAGGACTGCCCTCTTTCTCTTTCCACTGGCAGCACATCCGCCCCTGGGGTACCAGCCTGTTTTACTGGGATGCCGTTTGCTGCGTCCTGCTGATATAAAGTGAGGCTCTGAAGCAAATTGCTGTCAGATCAAAGATGTCCCTCATCAGGGGAAATCTTGCAAGATTCCTGCTTTTAGCTGATGGCTCTTTTGTGTTACTGAAGCATTCTTAATGGACTTCTTTGGTATGTTGTTGAGGTCAAGAGGAAAATCACTTTCAAGGAGAAATTCAAAAAGGAGGCTGTGTCAGAGTGCTCACACCTCCTGAAAATCTTCGTCCTTCTTCCAGGTGCGTGTTTATATTGTGTACGAATGCAGTTTAGCCTGAAGTTCTACAGAGATCCTCTCAGTGGTACAGGCCATCAAGTGAGCTGTCAGTTAGCAGCTGTGGTAGACATGCAATCAACGACAAGTCATCAGGTCTCTGTGCAAATAGTGCAGGAATGGGTAGGAATTACAAATCATTGCGCTTTACTAGAATTCATGACAGATTTCCAAAGGTGATCCAACAGTCAATTGGTCGCCGCTCTCTCCACCCCCATGACTGCAGGTAGCAGAGAGAAAGAGTGATCATTATGCCAAAGTAATAAGCAAGAGGTCAGAAAGTTTGATAAGAGCAGGAAAAGTCATTTCCTGTGATGCAATTAGCAGTATTTTAGAGAGCAGGTTCAGAAATCACTATGGTAATTCAGAATGGCTTTTGACTGTGAGAGCACGTAGGTAATTTTTTAGAGTTGGCCTTTTTGCTGGAGGGAATGAATTCTCCTAAAATAAGGCAGTATGGTGTTGCAGAGGTACATGGGCTGTTATCTATGATAACATGCAGAAGTGGGAATAGCTGCATACTGAGGTGGAGCAAATTCATTTTGCGAATTCTTCAGTAGGTGCTTGCGTGTTCAACCAACACCTTGCATTTCTTACTGCTGACAAGCTGCAGAATCAGAAAGTGATGCAAGTGCTCTGTTTGGGCAAGGTTCACATTAGAAGGCCCTTATTTTAAAAGTATGAATTCTAATTACAGGTTCACAGCAGACTTTTTCTCATGGGTGCCCTTGGAGCACAAGCATGCTATGGTGCTGTGGGCTTTCTCCAGGATGTTTAGGAGCAAAACCTTTGGTACTGTTTTGCTTTTCAAGAGATGTTTTTCACCCCTCGGAGACTGAGATCCATTGAAAAAGTGTATACATGCAGATAGGCTTTGCTTTTCACATGGTTGATGAAGTTAGGTGCTCTTAGCCGCGTCACTTCTTTTCAGTTTTTACCCCATCTTCATTTGATGTCAGAAATAAGAAAGCCTGTAAACCCCTCTATGCTGGAGAGCAATGAAAGATGAGAAGACATTCTGCAGCGGATTTTGCCTCCCATTGGCTGCTTGGGTTTTAATTGTTCTTTTCTTCCCTTCAGGTGCAAACAGATGACCTACCCGGATGACCTGCCCCAGATCTCTGTGGTCTTTATATTTGTTAACGAGGCACTGTCTGTCATCCTGCGCTCCGTGCACAGTGTTGTGAATCACACCCCCTCGCATTTGCTCAAGGAGATCATTCTGGTGGATGACAACAGTGACAATGGTGAATACACGTAACCTTTCCTCTAAGTTCCGTGTCTCTTGTCATTTGTGAACATGAAATACAAATCAAAAAGAGTTTTGTCACTTCTACGTTATATATTATTGTTGTTTTTATCTTTGGGTGAAGCAGCGTTGAGTTGGTCTGTGTGTAAACAGCTCAAGGAACTGAACAGCCGCTGATTAATGCTCACAACCACTGATTAATGGCTAATAAGGCAGACCATACGTTGGTGTCAGTTAATGTACTTCCCCTGAAGTCCGAATTTCCAAGAGTTTGTGTTTGATGAGGGGATGATTCAGTGAGCCACTTGCACAAAGCTGTCAGTAAATATTAACTGTTTATATAAGAAATAAATACAATGTGAATAAACCCTGTTGACTTTGTTGGAATCCTCACAGAATTAATGACATAATAAGCAATCTCTATGTAAAGACAAAACTTTTCTCCAGATCTGTAGATCCAGAGCAATATCAATATCAGTAGACCAAGAATTGAAAGTCTGTTTCCAGAGGAATGTGAAAGTTACAGATTTCTCCTTGAAAATGGTTTATTTTACGTGGTAGCACACATGGCTGCTTCACAATTTACACATGAGTTTACACAAGTTGTGAATCTGATTTCTTTCTTTTCATTTTGGTAGGGAAAAAAAATAGACTTTACGAAGGCAATAATAGAATGGGTACAACGTGCATGTAACTTTTGGGTCATGGAACTCCTTTATGTAAAAAAGAGCCAATAAAACTCAGAATCTTGGTGAGCACGTAGGGTGCTACTGATCGATATATTTTATAGGATGGGTTGGAATTGCCTTTAGGATACAGATGATCGGCAACATTGTTGTGTTTTAAATTGTTATAATTGAATCTTCTAGAACTGTTGCAGCTTCTAAATCCTATTTTTTTTTTTTTTTAAGGCTCAAGTTGGGCATTTCCTCCGCAGCTCAAGAACTTTAAATCTTTCAGTTTTCAGATGCTGTTCTTCTTCAAGATGCCCAGGTAGAAAGGATGTTCAAAAGAACAAATCACTAAGACAAAAATAAGCCCCAGAATAGTCAGTTTTATGAAACCTTTTGTCCAATTCTGCTTTCAGTTACTGCACTGTAACCTACAGAGTAATTACGTGAGATTACAGAGTGTTTCAGTCAGCAAAATGCAGAAGAGAATTGGATTCATTGTTTCTCAGTGAACTCTTATATGGCTTTTCTCTGTCATTCTTCTAGATAACTGGAGATTTATCAGGTCTTTTATTTGGATGGTAATGATTCTACTGTGTAACATAGATCATAAGAATGAGGCTCCTGATGTCGTGGAAGCTTCCTAAGTTTTTCTAATAAATATATTTGAGTAAAAGCCTCATTATGAGCAAGCTGTAGTGTAAATGAATTACCAAATTAGATTGATCTTTAAAAAATACAGTGACCATTTTAGTAATTCGCCTGTTTGTAAGCCTATTGAAATGAAGGAGTGAACGAGTTCAGCTCTATCTGTGGCTGAATGCCTGAAAATAAAAAAAAGAAAAGTCTATTTGAAATCTTCAAGTTCCATTTAGCTTAACAGAGAAGAAGCCTGGTATCGCATAATATTAATTGTATTTAAGGGAAATCTTAGAGTGAAGGGAAATTAATTCTGATCTGAATTAGATCTTGACCCCAAATCCATTGAGGTTATTTTTTTATTCAATAAGAAAAAGCGTAAATCAGACCCCCCAAAAATCACCAGTAACTCCCATGTTACTCTGCTCCAAGTTCAGAATTATGCCACCGGGGGCCACTTGCAGCCTAATGCAAATCATCAGAGAATTAGAACAGTGATTATTTAAAAGTATTTAGACAAAGCAGCTCTTCAAAACAATGCTCAGGTCCTTCGTGCCATACTCAATCTTCGCAAGGGTAACAGCATATGCTCTGGTGTGTAAAGGATTCTTGGAGCTGGTGTCTCTGGAATTGCTCTGCCCCACAGCTGTGGTACTTGCTTTGTAACTGTGACAGTGGCTAAGGATCTGTTGCAGAATAAATCAAAGTAAAGCGTAGCATTGCAAGACTGTGTGATCTCATTCTGAATGTTTGTGGGTTGTTTTATTTTTCCCCTGCAGTTGAGCTCAAATTTAACCTGGACCAGTATGTCAATAAAAGATACCCAGGTCTGGTGAAAATAGTGCGCAATAACAAACGAGAAGGACTGATTCGAGCCAGAATCCAAGGCTGGAAAGCTGCAACCTCTCCTGTTGTTGGGTTCTTTGATGCTCACGTGGAATTCAACATCGGCTGGTAAGTCCTTGGCTGTTTCCACAGGGAGTGGGGAATACCGTACTATTACAGTTTGCCCTGTGTCTCAAAGGCCATGAAAAAGATTCACTCAACAGGGGAGCTGAAGAACTGTATGGATAAGACAACTATAGGCTTCTGTTTTCACATTAGCAATTACGTTTGAATAATATCTGTCATTAGTGCAATATTGCCAGCGGTCTTCAGCAGTGGTGGCAAGATTCATGAGAAAAGCGTTTGTCCTCTCTAGTACGGCTTAGTGGAGGGAGAAGTAATTTAAACTGAAATGAATGCAAAGCCTCCGAAGCAGGCAAATGTGGACGTACCATTAAGGAGGCTCTGTGCTCAAGGCAGATGCATGCTTTCAACTACTTTTATTGAATCTGCTTGACATTTTCTTGCTTTCCTTCTTACAAACTTGAATATAAATCTGACTTGCTTGTAAATTCTCTTACATTTACATTTGGAAGGAAATATTGAAATATTTCCTGTATTTTTAATGGGACTTGAAGTTAGTGTGCCTTCCCTCATCCTCTCTGCTTTGGAAGGGAGGGGAATTAGCTGTGGTTGGCACCAGTTGGATCATAATGGACCGGATTTGCAGATGGAGAAGTCTTCGCAGCACCACTTAGTGGCCAATATTTGGCATTACCAGAACCTGAGCTTTCATCTGAAGCAATGGAATGCACAGTCAGCTGAAAAAGGGCTGGTGGGACCTTCAGTATGTAAAACGTGCATTTTCCAAAGAGAGTCTGGTATTTCATAATGATGATGGAGGGTTATGGTGGAGTTTGATTATACTCTGCAGTTCTGAGAGTGATCCCCAAATTAAAACTAAAATTAGCTGTGCTTGCAACCAGAGAGCAACTTAATTGCAAAGGAGTGGAGTGTTTATTTTTATATGTTCATGAATGGAAGATGCAATAAAGTGCACCTGGTTTCTATTCACCCTATTTTTCCCCCCATCAGAGACTGTAATAGCAGTCATAGTTATTTTTTAGATGCTTAAGATGTTAACTTATTTATTTACTTTTAAGGCAGGTAGATCTTTGAAAACCTTGCAAAAGTTTATGTAGGGTAATATCAGCTACCGGGCAGAACCAGACGCTGAAGCCTGGTGCTGGGGAGAGTGTCCTTCTAAACAGGAGGGGGAATAGCTCTCTATGAGGGTGGACAGTGATAGGACAAAGGGGAACGGTCTTAAACTGAGACAGGGGAGGGTTAGGTTAGATATTAGGAGGAAGTTTTTCACCCAGAGGATGGTGATGCACTGGAACAGGTTGCCCAAGGAGGCTGTGGATGCCCCATCCCTGCAGGCATTCAAGGCCAGGCTGGATGTGGCTCTGGGGAGCCTGGTCTGGTGGTTGGTGACCCTGCACATAGCAGGGGGTTGGAACTAGTTAATCTTTCAACCCAGGCCATTCTACGATTCTATGATTCTAGCACTTAGTCCTGAGCTGCAGGTTCTGAGACTTGCAGGGAATTTAGTTACCCATCTTGTAAAGGACACTGCTATCTTATTGATGTGTTCTACCTAGAGAAACTGGGCAGGGGTGTCCGTAAGCATAAAAAGGTTTTGTGGCTGCTTCTGGCTGTGTTCGTTGATTTTTTTTTAATGCTTACTTTGCATTAATGTCAGAAGGAGTTGAAATCAGCATAGCAAGTTCATGGACTACTCAGTAAATGAGTGTGTGTGTATATCCAAGATAAAAAAGTGTTTGCGTTTACCACATTCTCCCTGGTGTACTCTCCTTTCAACAAGTCTCAATAATACTATTGAGCCAGTCTGTGCAGCTGCTTTGAGACCACTTGGCTTCTGGAGTAGCTGCAGAAGATGGATGAGAATAGCAAATGTATACCAGAAATGTAATATATCCACTTGTTTGAGTTGCACATGGAGGCTCAGTGTGTTCCTTTCTGGTATTTCCTCAGTTCTTTGGTGCTGCTGATAGCCATCTCAATCCTCATTCTTTCTGTTTCCCCCTAGTTTTAATTCTGTCCATCATGCATCGTGTGTTTGCCTGTCATTTCAGTTTTCATCTCATCTCCTTTTACTAGGATGGACTGGAAGGTTTCCTATGTGGGTGCTTTATTTTTTCCCACCATGTTACCAGTACCCCCACTCAAGATCTCTACCAACTTGATGGTCAGGAGGGAGTAGCTTGTTAAAGCACTGGCGTCCCATTCTCCTGCTAAGTCTTATCCTGTGTGAATATTTTCCCATTTTTGCTGAGTGTATTCATGTATTCAGTGGCCACATGGATTACTCCCACTCAAAGCTGCCTATGGATTATTTGTGAGGCAATTAAAAACCAGCCAATTCCTTTACCACAGAAAAGAGCATTAACTTTCTGTTTGGTTTGTGTTCCATCTAACAGCCAGTTACCTGCAGTGTAATTTTAGTCTTCCATTCTGTGGCTGCTTTACCTGCCTAATCAGCTGGCAGATAAATTCATAGGGAATCAGAGAAGGACTTCATCACTTTCTCATGAAATATGCAGAGCTCTGACAATAAAGAACCCCACATCTTTTCTTTAAACAATAGTCACCCCATAATGGGTGAGCTCTTGCCTTGGATCACGCAATAGCACTCAAAGCCTGCTCTCACAGCATAATTCTCTAGGGACATTTCTTCTAAACTGAAATACAATCTGGTAAGATATTTTAAAAATACTCTACATCCTGGCAGGTCAAATTAACTATTGAATTATTTATTTTACTGTGCTTAATTGCTGCTTTTTTGCTTCTCAGGTGCTAAAATGTGTTAGCACAGAGCAAAGAGTTTCTACTGACCCATTCCCCTTAAGTCTTTTGGCAGTGAGAGCTAATACTGCTGCTGTGACAGCAGGAGTGGAGAGGAATGGAAGCACAGGAGGAGGCCAGCGTGTAACAGTTTACTGGAAAGGCAGGCACTACAGTTTTCACAAAAAAACTTCTCCCACCAAAGTTGCACATTCATGTCTGAAGAGATATTTAAGCTTGTGTTGTCTGATCTTCCCTTCATTCCACTGCAAATTTCTGCACTCCTGCTCTGACTTTTGTGTTAGGTCCATCTTCTGTGCATGAAGCACTACACGATAACACTGAGCACAGGCAATTGCATCCTGGCTGCTAATTATATTGCAGAAGATGTAGAACATCATGCAGGCTCCTGTCTTTGAGAGATGGGAAGGAATAATAGGACAAGGAGGAAAGAACTTCACTACGTTGTATCTGGGAGAAGGAAAGGAGAGAAGAAATGGGGTGTTAATTCTGTCGATGAGAAAAGGGGCACATAGAGTGAAGGAGGGCAGAAGTCAGTAAGTGAAAGGCAGAGACCACAATATATTAGCAGCCATAAAAAGGATGCTAGGAGCCATAAAAGAAGACATAATGATGGAGTATTATACTTGCTTTCTAGCATAGGACTTGATTTTGCACGTATCACAGAAGTAGTATTGGAGGACTGAATGGAGATATGAAGTACTGCAGTAATTAAAATTTTGTCAGACAAAAGGAAGCAGAGGAGTAAGAGCATTTCATCAAAAAACTTCAGCATCCCAGACAGAGACAGCCTGACAGAAGAAGAAGACCTAAAATATAAGCTCAGTATCCGTCTGTCAGTGCTGCACACAGCCCATCATCACTGACTATCCCTGAAGTTGTCAGTGTTTTAAAAAGATGGAAAATAGGGATTTAAAGAAACTAAGAATAAGAACTGAAGATCAAGATGCCAGATCTACAGATTGCCCCTTGCAGATCTATTTCATGCTGTACTATGTATAATGAAAAAGGAGGTTGCTTTCCTCCTAATCTTTTGCTTTTGGCTTTGGTTATCCCAAATGCTTGATACTGGAGACATGGTTATACATCTGTAGGACAAAGGCATGATAACTTTGCTTCTCATGAAAGTTCCTTTCCTTATGTTTTCATGTGGCACGTTGAAAGCCAAACTCGACTAGAAGGTAAGCGTCCTGTTCTGCCTGTTCTAACTGAGCTCATGTGGCTCTCTGGGGACCTGCCAGAGCCTGGGTGGCTTTTTCCTTCTAGTGAGAGAAGCACTGAAGCCAAGGGTGAGATTGTTTGCAGTCCTCCTGTGCAGTCCCTTCCTTAGGATTCACGCCTATCACTGCTGATGGGGACGTGCTCCATTGCAGCATCCCTGATAACAATCTGAGTTTGACTTGGGAAGGAAGTCCTACTTATGCAAAAGCAAAGGAAAGGATGCGTCTTTATTGAAGGAGTTTTTCCTCATCCAAATATGAGGTTCAATTTGGTAACCAAATGGAATTTATATTTCAGATAGCAAAGCGAACTAATATTATCTGAGTAAAGAGGGCAGCATGCAGCAAACGTCACATGGGCCTTCCGCATTCTTGGGGCAGTGCCAGTTTGCATACAGAGAACACATAAGAAAAGTGACTTCAACTATTCATCTATCCAAACAACCTGGAATGCTCATTGAAGCATACTCATGGCTTTCCAGTGGTGCTGAGAGGAGCTGTTCAGGTTTGGCAGCCAAACAGCTGATCTTTACTCTCCAGCAGGCGCTGAGCTGCGCTGGCTCCCCTCTGGCTGTAGGCTGCAGGTCTGCACCCCCAGGGGCACACAGGGGTGCTGATAGAGATGCCAGGGAGAACAGGTGAGTAATTTCCCCTCCTCTTTGCGATTGAGGAAGGGAGTATGATATATATATATATATATATATATTCATTATTATATATATTATTATATATATTCTTTTTTATTTTAGTTCTCTGAACACTTATTTACAGGAAAAGAATTCTGCATGAAATATTCTTCATATTGCCTCGGTGGAGAATTATGTGTGTCTTTAAATCTGCTTGTCTGCATCTGATAAATGTATATTGTCAGTAAAATCTGAGGTAGCGCATAAAATCACATGCAAAATAAGTTTTCAGCTTACACAGCTTTTTTTCCTTATATTTCTCTTCTAAGTTTTTACTTAAAATGGTAACTGACAGTGGTACAGCCAGAGTAGAATAAAGTGTTAAACCCAGTGAGCCACAAAACCTAACAGATGAGACCATTTTGTCTTTCTTTTAGTGTCACACAAGGACTCAAGGAAGAGTCCTTGCAAGGAGAAAAGGGAATCCTTAGTTGTGAAAGGGGAAAAAATAATTGTTTTTTTAATGTGTTTTTTTTAATTATTATTTATTTATTGCAGTAAAAATTAGAATGGTTATAATGGAGAGTTAGAAAAAAAAACATGTGTTTATCTCAGAACAACCCAGAGACCAAAATATTCAGGCATCTACTTGGGACAAGGGCAGAATTTAGGGGAAAACCTCCCCAGCACAGTCAGTGCTATTTGTGAAAGGGTTTGGTTTGGGTGGTTTTGGACAAATTCATAAAGAGTGCCATTTAGGAGAAAACAGAAAAAGAAAAGAAAAGAAGGGAAAATGATTAACGGTGGAACGTCTGTTAGAATTGTTCTAGTTAAAGAACCGAAAGGGGCTCTGGGTCTGCTCCGCGGATAACGCAGGTTGGCAAAGCTTCTTAGAAGTTGTGAAGCCCCACGAGCGGAAGAGTCGGGCAGCAGCAGATCTGCCTCGTGGCATGTGTGGGGTTTTCTCTCTTAGATCACATGCACTTCTTCCTATGTTCCTTTCGAAAAGTCTGCTTGAAGTCAGTAGGTGGCTTTACATATTTCAGGGGTGAATTACATACTCATGTGTGCTGAGGAGCTCATTACTAACTTGTTTTTACCTGTTTCTTTTATCTGGAAGAAGCTGTTCTTTTAAGCGTTGTTGAAAATCAGGCTTCCCCATTGGCATGAACTCTGACAATCTGATAAGGATGCAAGATAGCATACAATTCTTGTTTGCCCTGATGTCTCCTGGGGTATGAGCTGCTCTGCTTTGGCCCAGAGTTAGAGACAGAATGAATATATTTTCAGAGAAAGACTTACAATGGGATTAGGGAAGTGAGTATGATCACAGTATGACCCCGGCCTTTGCTCTCAATCTTCTCACAGACTTATTTTAAACTCAGGGTTAAATTCTGCCTTGCAGCTCTTTTTCTAACTCTAATATTTATCTCAGGAGCATTTACACAGTACCGGCATTGCTGGAGCTCCCATAGAAGTCAACATGGGTGCTCGGTACCTTGGAAATTCCATACTTTGACCTCCGCTTTTCTCACTGCTAGGCAAAAACATGACACGTGTGTGCTATAATTAGAGCTAAACAGTCACTGTCAAATCAACGCATCCCTTCGCTGCGATTTTGCTCCTGGTTGGATTCTTGCCACAAAACCCCCAGGACAGTTTCCGCAAGGAGCCACTTAGCAGAACACCTGCTGTGGATGCTCCTACCAGCATGTCGCTGTGCTTGTGGGAAGCCCACCGAAGTGAGGGTAAAGCCTTATGCTCTCTGGAGTTTCAACCATGCATTGTTAGCCCCAGGACTGAGTCCTGGGAATGAGATGTTTGCAGAGTGTTGCTGTATTTCAGGAGCTGCTTCAGAGAAATAAAACCCAAGTGAAAATAGCCATTAGCTTAGTAGAGTCTGTAAGAGGGTTAAATTTACTGTCCTCTCTCTTCTGACTTTATCCATTCACTAGCTACATATTCAGAGTGGGAGGACACCACTGACAAATATATTCTTTCAGTAGAGACGGAAGGGAGGAACTTCTTTGTCACTCAAATTCTAGCCCAAACTGTCTGCTTGTTTTTCATGAGGTGGTGGAAGGGAAAAGAAACAAACCACAGAGCTGTCTGAGGCAAAGTACTACCTTGAAAGTTTAATCTTGTGATTATATTTAGTTTACTGAAATCTATCATGTCAATGAATTTACCTGGAAGAATTTTTCCTCTTGCTCCAGTAAATAACTTGTTAATCTTGTTATTATTATAACTTGTATTTGCTACTCTGCTCCTATACCTTGATACAAGCTAGGAACCTAGTATGTTGGGGTTTTTTTTGCATCTGTGAAAAATAGGGATGAATCTCAACATTCACATCTGGCTCACCTAATCAGGCAGAGCTGAATCCTGCCTCACTGCCAGCAGTGGCCATGTGGAAAGGAAATATTCCAACCCCATCCTGCAGCTCATCAGCACAGCATGGTGAGCCCACTTGGACTTCAGTTACATCTTCCGCTCAGTCCTTTTGCTCCTGAAGTTGCCAGGAGCACCTGACATCTCCAGATGTACAGCGGAGATGACAAAGCATGAGGAAAGAAAATAAATGAACTTTGGTGCCTATGAAAGGGATGAGTAAATCCACATAATAATGTAGCAGCTTAAAATAAGGAGAAAAAAAATAGAAATTTCTAGGAAAGATTTAATCATAATCCTTTCAAAAACCTTAAGCAGTTAGACAAAGCCAGAATTACCAGCAAGGTTGACAAAGGATTTGATGACAGTGCAGCTCAGCCTACAGACACAAAGCTATCATGTAAGTCTGCTGAGTACAGCAGAGCTGTTCCAGAGCTGGACTTCTGTGGCAACAAACAGCAACTAAAAAGAGGCTTGTATCTCACAAATTACCTAAGATAAGCAATGTAAACGCAGTCTATTACCCTTTCCTGTTGAAGCTTGTGGTAGCACTTCATTAGACAGACTGGCCATCGCCTGGAGACCATGGCAGATAGAAGAACAGCACAAGCAGTGTTGGTGGCACAGAGGGCATTGACAGAACCTGGGATTTGAATGTTCCTGTAGGTCCCTTTGTGATGCTCTAAGGCTTGGTGTTCGAATACCCCTAACTATTTCTACCATCCCTGACTGCTAAGACAAGCTAAGAAATCTCACAGGTGTGCAGTGCTAGCTGAGAAGTCACTCCATTTTGAGTTTTGCCAAGTAACAAATCTGATGTGGACTTTCCCATCCCATCCGTGACTACTCTCTGGAGGGTGTAATCCCTCTACCCTGTGATATCTCTTCTACACCAAATCTGCTAAAGCACTGTCCAAGAGCTTCAGAAGTGGGTCCAGCGCAATGCCCAAAGGCTGCTGAAGTGTTGGTGGGTTTGCAAGGGAACCAGTCAGTTTTGTAACGAGGCTCCTGCTCCAAATGCTCTGCTGTGGCCTCCTTCAAGGTAATTTTTTTCCCCACAACTGCAAAGAGGACGATGCCTCTGCCAGTTTATCAGCGGCCTGTCACTGACAATGATGTTTGGTATTTTGAAAGCCTTTATTCCAGAGGCTAGAAGGGAGTGAGAGAGCCTCCTGTTGATATTATGAGTGAGGGTTTCCACAGCCATGCATGGTGGCACAAAATCAGTGATGGGAGAAGTTTGTCTGGTTGATCTCTGCCTCTAGGCTGGTGAACATAGACAGCATTATGGAAAGAACAAGCTAGATCCATCTTTTTTTGCATTCTTTCCTTCTTTTTTGGAGTTATAAAGAGTTTTCCTGGTGGAAGCACACTGGGTTTTAAAGCAGTTAATCTCATAACTATAATCTCTTATTAATAGTCAAAGCTGCTTAGCCTGATTTGGCAGGTCATATTGGCGCTGTATGGGAGATGAATGTGTGTGGCCTCAAGACTTTACAGATTGGCATACTGAATAATGCACTGCACCCCTGGGGAGGGGTAAGACAAGAGTGTGATGTCACAGAAGCAGTCAGCGTACACAAAAGAGGAGTATTTTGGCCATACCTGAATGCAGAGGAAACGTTATCTTCTTACTGATGAGACCAGAAAACTTGTGATAGTTCAGGCTGAGTCAATGGAGAAGGGAAATGGAGGTTGAGTTAATTTCATAACTTGTCCCTTTCATTTACCCTACACAAGAAAATACATGGTAACAAACAAAACGGAAGATAACAGAACATAAAACAACCAACTTGAAAGCACAAAGGAATGATTGCCTTTTAAGCTACAAAAAAGGGAAAAGATCAGTGCTCAGCTCCTACTGCCTCTGTGAATGGCAGCAAACCCCCCTTCCCTCAGAGAAGGTACACGTGAGAGCTCTGCAAAATCTTCAAAGTTTGTTTCAAGGGGAAACAGTTACAAAAGAATGAAGTGATGGCTGTTTCTAATGCTGCTTTGAGAAGCGCTTTCCACCCTTGTATGTGTCTGTTACCTTTTAGGATCAGTTCCTCTCAAACTTCTTAGCAATTTCAGACTGCCTTGGCCAGAAGTGAGTGGTTCCCGAAACACTTTGGGATACAGCTTCTGTTGAAAGCACATTGATGTTTTAAAGCCTTTTGAAATGAAGGCACATTTCCTGCAGGTTGCTGCTTTTGCACCATCTGGCTATTGAAACCTTCTCATCATCAGAGAGGTTTTAGAAGACACAATACAGCCTTGTTTGTCATTCAAACAAGGTCCGAAGGAGTCAGTCCTTCAGAAACAAGATTTAAATCTTTGAGTAACCTTCAGATTCGTTCTCTGTGCTGCATTTCGTTCTTCATACCTCAGCAGCAGGAGGCATCCTGGTGCTGTAGACGTTAAGGGACTGTTAATACTTACTCTGGTCATGGTGACTCTCAACACTTGCCCATTACAAATTGAAATGATGTTCTCAAGGCATAAGAATAAGCCTTTGGTAAATTTTGTGTTATTAAACACAAAGAGGTACAACTCCATAGGGGCAATAATTTGTGTGAGGCTGCTATGTGAGTATTGCCATGCCAAACCTCAGCCCCTTTGCTCTATGATGGTGACATGCATTTGATCTTGCCATGCTGCGTTACGGTCTGCCATCTCGCTGGGTTACTGCTCTCAGTATTAGAGAACGTTGTTTTATCAGACTGCAAAGAGGGGCCTGGGATCACTGGATGGCTGCAAAATGTTTTGCTACTTTTATTATTCTCAGGGTGGAGCCTGCACTTACCCGGATCAAAGAAGACAGAAAGCGGATCATCTTGCCAGCAATTGACAACATCAAGTACAACACTTTCGAAGTGCAGCAATATGCCAATGCAGCCCATGGCTACAACTGGGGCCTCTGGTGCATGTACATCATCCCACCGCAGGACTGGCTCGATAAAGGGGACGAGTCAGCACCCATCAGGTAAATCTCCTACACGCTCTCATTTTGTGCTTACAACATCTCCATCTCAACAGTCTGCCAAGGAGCGACTTAAGTGACCCAAGGCTGTAGACTTTGTGCCAGAGGTAGTGAAATGAAACTGAGGAACATGGATGGGTCTGCAAAGCTGTGAATGTATCTGTGACATTTCAGAGCTGCACCACAATGTGCACACAAGTGCTGTGCTCTAGTTGTGAAAATGTGATTCAAGTTCACTTTGTGGCCCTTACTAAGATAGAAAGATCCTTTTCATCCATGTTTTATTTTCCAAATGGGCCCTGGCATGAGTAATGAGTCAGATAAACATTGCATGTATGAAAAATGAAGGTATTTTTTATGCGATTGCAAGGAGGCTGTTTTCACTTTGGGTCTGTAGGCAGCATTCTTGGATATCAGCCCAAACCAGAGCTTCCCAGCACTAGTAGGAGATGTGTTAGCCTGGTCTCATTGGAGAGTTGCTCTTTTTTCGGAGATCTTTGTGCAAGTTATGAGTTTTCCCACTGGATGAATTTTAAAATGAAACCAGACCATAGAGGCAGAGCATCATTTTATTTTCTCTGTAAGGTAACATTTTCCCTTACAGAAATGAAATTTTCTAAGGAAATACTGATTCAGGAATTGTCATAGTCATTCTGAGAATTGTTACAGTGAGAAAATGAGAACTGAGGAGAATGAGTCTTTCTTTCCTCTTCTTTTGAAAATTCACCTCCAGACTTGCTTCTCTGGTGCAGATGCTTGCCTCGTGGCTCCTCTGAAAAGTGCCATGCTGAGTGAAGGGTACCTTTTTCTAGCAACTGCTGAAATAAACGACAAAAAAGATTTTACTGTAGGGTTCTCTGCCTTGTTTTTGAACTTTCCTAGGAAGGATACAAATGACCTTCTTAGAGCCATCTTCATCCTGACGTATATCAGCTCCATCTTAAAGTGAGCTAAAACTCTATCATATGGTCTCAGTGTAGGCTCTGGCAGAAAAGATGATGTACCTCCTTTCAGCATAGAGCCTGAGTTGCCAGGTTCTGAGATGTCTGTTCCCAGTCCATCCAAGCAACCTCAAACAACACACCCAACTGGAAAGACCCTGGTGGTCTTTTAGGAGTGTTAGGACACAGATGGGCTGTTCACATTTCTACATGGTTGGCTGGGTGGGACCATCTCACAGGGTCTCACCCTCATACAAAGAGTATTTCAATCTGTATTTGAGCAAGTGTTGCAAGTTGCTGTTAGGTTCATTCTCATGCCCTGCGACTGCAAAACAGATATACAGCAACACTGACCTAACTAACTTATCACAGCACAGCATAGTCCTTCAGCACTGACCCTTCGCTCAGCTTGAAACCTCAATAAGCAGGAAAGTAATTACTTAGAAAATCAGTTTTCTTGGATAACATGCCCTGTCCTCCCGTCATTGTTTTAAAAGTGCAGGCATTCTCTATCTATTTCACTCAGCTCTGAGAAATAGATATTGAAGAAGAAAAATTAATCAGCCAAAGCTTTCACTCCTGAAATCAGGGTTTCAGTCTTTTATTCCCAAAAGATTTTTCACACTTCATTACTTCCAGTTTATACGTGGAATCACTTTATTAATCTTCACATCAGTTGTTCTCATATTTGAGTCTCTTCTATTTTGGAGAAACATCATCAAATAGTAGATAAGACTGAGCTAGGAAGTTAAAGTTAGTTAAACCTCAGCAAGTTCCTTGGACAAGTTCTGTAGCAGGGGTAGCTAATGCACTCACTGAAGTATGGAATTCTGCAAAGTATTTCTGGAAATTCAGCCATCAATCTTTCTAATAGAGATTAAGGAATCTCACCCCTGTGTCGCTGGGGGAAGAGTTAGTTTTCTTTCAGCAGTACTGCCTCCATTTACCATAGGCTTTCCTCGGGTGTGTGTTTAAGTACTTGCCAGAGTTACACTGGTGCGGAGCTGGACAGGCATGGAACTGAATAAGGTTCAAGTGCTCAAGGCACTGAGTAGTGTTGAAATCTGATGCACGTGAGCGGCTGGCTCTCAAGAGCTGTGATTTTATTCCGAGCAGAAACCCTGTGGTTCAACAGTGCATAAACTACACTGAGGGAGATGAGACAAGCAGCAGGAGCAGGAGAGCGCTCGGCCCTTGCAGACACATCCCATCAGCACTGAGATGCTCTGGATACAGAAGCACCTCTCTGCAAATTATGAATTACATGCCCTAAAATGCAGAGACATCAATGTTGAACCGTGAACACTTACATGGCTCCCTGGGAACATGTGCTTTGAAGGCAGTGATCTAGAGGAGCGAGGCTTCTGCTTGATAGTCACGCTGCACTGATTTCTGATGGATGGATTTGCTAAAGCATTTGGCCGTGCTGTTGTGTTATGCCGGCCTATAGACATACAGTGCGATTTTGTGGCTTTTAAATGAGATGAAAAGAGGGAACGTATGAATGCTGTTAATGAAAAGGATCAGGAAGTCTGCACTAAGAACTGAAATTTTAAGGCACGCTTGATATGAACTTAGTAACTGTAAAAATGTAAGGTGTGCTTCCAAAAGCAAGGGGGAATCAGAAAAGTGAGCAGACTTTCAAAATCTCCTCAAGTTTGATACAGGTTTAGTTTTCTAACCAGCATCCCACATGGTGAACTGCAACTATGTCCAGTTTTCAGGGCACACAAACTGTTCCACAGTGATGGTGTTTAGATCCACGTGTCTTTTCAGTGCTTTCATAAGGTTGTTTTTTCATGAACAACTGCACATTCATTCAGCCCTTGCTGACGCCGTCCCTCCTTAGGCTTCCTTTTACACCGCATTGTTCAAACAGGGGGTTTGTTTGGAGACTCTGTGTGTTCTGTAAAAGAAAAGGCTAATAACTGATAGCATTGTGATTGGTTTTGTGTTTGGCATAGCTGAATACTTACTCCTGGATCTCCCAAGGGACCAAAGGTTTTCAGTGGAATCTATGTGTCCTGGTATCAGCGAGGATCAGAGCCGGGCTGCTGCAGTCCAAGTGACAAAGGGGATGTAGCCTTGAAGTGCAAACAGCAGTAAAGGAGTAGCAAGAATAAAGTGTCAGATTTTGTAAAGATTTCTGCTACAGTTCAAAGTCAGTTCCTTTTCTTCCCTTGTGCTAATAGTCTGAAATTTGGAGCAATTGATGTTTCCCAATTCAGCTTCCGCAGGCAATCCATTTTGCATGTTTGACATTTAAGATGTGAGATGTCTCTAACGTGAAGATTTAAATGAGGATGGTTATTTTGACACGCTGTGTCCATCATGTCATTTTCCATTTGTGTTCCTGAGAACACTGCCCAAAAACGTCCTTATCATCTGGCAACAAACTGTGTAGCAAAGGATACTTTTTCAGAGGGTTTCTAACGAATTTGGCTATGCATTGAAACAGGCTGGATTTTTTCTGCATACAAAAGATAATGCGGCATTTTGGAACAGCAAGGAAGGTGCCTTCTCTCCAGAGCTCTGTCTGGCTCGTCTTCCCTCGTCTGCCGCGATTTTGATGGACTGCTCTGTTTGATTTCATGATCAGCAGCCACCAACACTGGAGTCATTAATCAGCCTCCCTCAGCCTAGCGTTGCACAGCTTTCTGCTTTATCTTCCTTCTGCAGCAGCGGTGCATTTCATTGTTGCATATGTTCTCACTTACTGCTCTAATATGCCATAGCTTGGTACTGCAAGAAGTGTGTGTGTGTTTGTGCACTGAGTCAGCCGCTCCAGAGAGCATGTGTGTCTCACACATGGATGCAAATGAGCACCTGACATGCCCACAGGCTGCCTGCTTTGGCTGGAGCCTGAGTGCACTTCTCACATGCAGTCAGACCTTGTGTCAGTCCACCACACCAATGGTGATGCAGCCACCTTTCTGTGTCTTATGGGCATCCTGCCTGTTCCAGAAGCTCTATTCCTGCTGGGCTCCAGAATGTTATTCTGCATCCTTACTGCCCTGCCATTCCTAGCCAAGCTTTCTGGGTTGCTTTATTTTCCATTGCTGTTTCTCTCCAAAGGAATTAGCATACCTTCCCTTCATTAAGCTTGACAGATTTTTTCCTGCAGCTCCCAAACAGCAAATCTATCCTCGAGTTCTGTTCCTATGGCCTGGTGTGACTCTTTTATTACAGAAGGCATGATCTGTAAGAAAACCCAAATGCTTATGCAGCCTCCCCAGCCTATCTCCCAGGCCAGGGTTGAGGTGCTGCTTAGGAGCCTGAAGTTCTGGCCAGTGCACCCTGTTTCTGGTAGCCATCCCACAGCAGCACTGCTCCTGGCTGCACAGTGCCCTGCTCTGGTAGCAGAGTGCTGTATCTTTCAGAAGTGCAGAATCATGCTATTCTGTACTGCATTTTAAGATTTTAGCTGGAAAAGACATTTTAGTATGTTTCCTTTGTTAAATTTTTACTCCTGCTGTTGATTATAATTAAAGCTTATAATTTCAGTTCTGTGAAAGACTATTCCACCAATCAATTAATTCTTTCAACCCCTTCTGAGGCGTTGCTAATAAATAATACACATCCAATTGCTATTCTGTGATACTTCCCATCTAAAAATGTCACTGTTTTACTACGAAGCCCTTGTCTTAAGGTCCTTTTAAAGGAAGTGTCTGTGATGCAAGTTAATTTATTTTACTTTGCAGCCGTGAAGTGCAAAGGGCAGGCACCTTCTTGTTTGCCACCCCTTGGGCAGTGAGCAGTGCTTAGGATGTGCTAACACAGTTGTTTTTGCTCATACATCTATTGCTGACCCTCCAGGAGAGTGCCTGATGCACCATACTGAAAGTGGTAGATACATTGGTGTTTTTTAGATATGAGAGGAACCCGGTGGTTACAGCCAAGCAAAGGTCTCATGCTTTACAAGAGGCAGGTTTGTTAAAGGTGTTTGCAATATGGCAGTGACACTGCGGTCCAGTATAAAATAAAACTTAAAGTGTGTTTATGAATGAGTGTTAGGCTTTTAAACTGCTAAGGCAGACCTGATTTTTTTACCCAGTATTATCTGTGCTTTACAGTTAGAGAAGCAGAGGCAGGGGGAGGTGATCCACTGAAGATCAAATGAATGACAGAGATGGGAGCAGAGTTGAGGTCTCCCGAGTCCCAGCACCGTTACCAGCTCACTGGGCTGTGCAATCGTATTACATTTAGTTTACAGTTGGATCAGTCAAAGCACGGGAAAGTTAAAGACCTGGGCTTGAGGAGAACTAAATGTCCCAAACTCTGCTTGAACCTGATTGAAGTCTTGGCATGCACTGTTCAGAAAACACAGCATTGTGCTTCCTGGGCAGTATCTTCCATTGCATCAGGATGTGGTTGGGACAAAGCCTCAGGCTTAGTATTTCCATCTTTCCCTGCACTGACCACACTTTTGTTCGGCTTCCAGGGTTGCAGCCGAGCTGAGGTGCAGATGTGCAGCGCCTACAGGTAGCCAAATTCAAGGGGAGATACACTGACAGTGGAAATTTTTTAAGTGGTGTCTCTGATGAGTGGGACGTCATCCCTTCTGCCGTTGCACAGCTATTGTTGCTCATTCCTGAAAGCTTGGGGGTTTGTTTTTTTTTTCCAGAATATGCCATGAGGGCTTGTGGAGTCTGTTTGCATTTACATATATCAAATGGGAAAAAATAAAGCCTAGAAGAGAGAGAGGGAGTTGCAAAGGTAGTCCTCAGTGGCATTTGTCTGTGAGTGATGATTATGTAGTTGCATCCGAAATGTATTTCCCGTCCCCATTCAATTAGCAGGTTGGTATTTTAATGGACAGAGCTGGCAGCTGCAAAAATCCATCTCACAGGGAGAGAGATTGCGGCACCTGAGAGCAGTCTGCAAAGCCTACAATTTCTGCTCCTCATTAGGAACGAAGGAGAACATCCTCAAGGGAGCATCCTACTGCTTTAAGGCGCTGCCTCTGGGGGATTTTTTTAGAGAGCTGGAAAGGAAGTGGGTCTAATCCCAAACTAGTAGCTCCATTCTGCAAAGCAGTGATGCTCTAGCATTCACCCAGTGACGTCTGTTCTTAGCTTTATGTGCATAAAAAGGCAAATGAAGACAGTGGCCTGTGCTGTTTCTCCCCATTCCCTTCCCTTTCTGTCATGGTTAATGCTTAAGAGGTACCTAAACCCTCAAAGGCTTGTTTAGTTTCGGAGCTACTGAATTTTCTTTCTTTGGTCACGTCCTTCTTTTATTTCAGTTTCTAGACCAAAATTATTCCTTGGATGCGTAAAAATCATTTTTCAGTGATGGAGGATCTCAGCTTTTGTTTAGGCAAGTCTGTCTTCAGGCATGACTAGAAACTCTAAACAAGAATACACGTTTTAGGAATTAATTTGTATCCAAGTTTCATCCATCTCACAAAAACCCTGTTGTGTAAGCATATACATAAAGAGAAGATGGACGTTCCAGTTTGTGGCACTCAGCCTCAGTTTCCTTTGACCTTTTGGAACAAATGGGTGCAGGGAGATGACTGAGAGCCCTACTTCAGACCAGAGTCATCTGAGAAAGCCAAATTCTTATCTTTGTAAACTTCATTGAATCTTGCCCTGCTAGCTCTCAGTCCATGGTGTGCATCTTACTCTAGGGTGGAATGTGAGAGTTAATCAAGCTATTCCAGCATCTTTGTGAGAAACAGTGCTGATCAAATGTTGTTCTATCAACAGCTGCCTTTTTCAATTATGCAGAGAAAACATGAGAGGGATAGTGTGCACTGCAGCATAGGATTGTAACGATCTGAGAGGTTGCAATGGCTTTCAAACAGGAAAAGTGTAAGGTAGAGACACCGAAGCAGTACCAGTAATGTGAGTGCTACAGCAGAGTCCATTACAGATAAGTAATAGCAGTGCTTCAGCAAATGAACCTTTTCAAAGGTACCAAATAGTTCCTGCCATGGATTGGACTGCGTTCCGCAATGGTGGGATATGCATCAGGAAAAAAGAATTGTTTTATCTCACCATACCTTGGCCATTTGTTTGTAGCCTTTTTAACTTTCTTCTATAGAGATGGTGAACTCCTGATGGCAAAAACAACCTCATGTGCTACCACTGCTGCTACCAGTGGGATCCACCAATACTTAAGCAAAAAGTGTATTCATTTTCCCAGCCAGGACACTTTTTCATGTGTGTATATGAAGCTGCTTTGTGAATGTGTTTCTCAGATGTCACTGTAAGTTTCTTGTTGTCTAGTTTTTTGTACAAATTGGAGAAACGTGCAGGTATCTCAGGTCAGAGACTTCACAGCGATGGTGTAACACTGGTCAGTTTCAAAGGAGACTTCTTTAAATAGGTCTTGGAACCTTCCCATCACCTCTGTTTCTATAGGGCAATTTTATGGTGCATGTGTAAGCTTAGGTCATACATAGAACATTCTCTATTCTACTACAAAGTAGAAAATTGGGACAAAGTAGTATTTTTCTTATGCCTTTTTACAGTAGCACTGTAGGGAATGATGTTACGTCTACCAGATGGTCCACAATCATCTCCCTTTCAATAGAGGAGGGAGCACAGCTCATTCTTCTAGGTCAGCTCTAAAAGTATTCAGATTACTGAACAGTTTTCTAGGCTACATTTTCCCAGTTTCATCAGTCTGGGCTATCAGAATCCCACTTAAATGTGGGGCTCTGTCACCAAGGCCTTGACCTGGACCCTTTCTGTACTGACAAAACTTAGTTCCTACCTTGAAGTTTAGAGAGTCAGATATTGTGATGAGTGCAAAGATTCAGCAAAAGTGTGGGCAAACAAAACTAGCAAAAGCCACTAGATTGTATTACATTGAAATAATGCCTGTGTTCATGTAGTAAATGACCTCATAATTTGTTATGTAACAGAGCTCAGTGGCAGGTCTCAAAGTGATTTGTAGAGGAGAGCAAAGCTGTGGTTTTACTCATGAGCTGATGCTCAGAGAAAGGAACCAGTTGGTCAGTGGTAGATCTGAGGGTAGAGTCTCTTCAGTCTCTTCATCTGAACATTTTTACAAAGACTTGCTAGAGAAAAAATAGGAATGTTAATAATGGAACAGCTTCACCAAGGCTGAAATGGGTGAGGAGCTACAAGATATGGTTTAGCAGCTTGTGGTAGCAATGGTAGTGGGAGGATGGTTGGACTAGACGATCTTGTAGGTCCTTTCCAACCTTGTGATTCTATGATTCTATGAAATTCCTCTGTTAGAGTTGATTCCAAGAAGACCAAACTTCATCGTGTGATTGATCCATGGCTCTCATCACAGCCTTAATTTTAATATGGGAATAAAGGGGATCCTCATTTCTGAGTAAGCTTATGTTTTATTGTGCATTGATCTTCAAATAAATCACTGTCTAGTTCTTGTGCTGCTCAGGATGGCGGTAAACTTCAGCTCCAGTGCCTGTTGTGTCTGTAAACCAAAGGAGAAATAGTCTGATGTTTCGTTTACTTGCAGGGAGTATTAACCTCACATCCCACGTGTGTCTCATGGACAACTGGTCCAAGTGTGTCTGGCAGTGTGTGGTTGTTTGGGTGGCTCTGGTTCTACAAGGTCGCTGTCCATTGAAGGATGGAAGTAAAGGCTAGCAGATACATGTTATAGACTTCAGCACTAAGCAGTCTTTTGTGTGTGTAAATTTATCGTGAAATGGTTTCTGTAGTAGCTAAAAAATGATTTCATTTTTTCTTTAATCTCTCTGCAGGACACCAGCCATGATTGGATGCTCATTTGTAGTAGACCGAGAGTATTTTGGTGAGATTGGCTTGCTTGACCCTGGCATGGAGGTCTACGGAGGAGAAAACATTGAATTAGGCATGAGGGTGAGTAAGAAAGAAGACACTTTGTGCAATGTTTATTTGCAAAGAAGAATGGGAGGCCGTGGCCCAACAGAATTGCTGCCTGACTGATAGGCTATTATGCTGAAGTAATTGTTACTGCAGTGCTATCTAGAACTGACATTCCCAGTGAATGGATGTTCCTGGCATTACCGGCATTGCAACGACTGATAACAGTCAGAAATATGGTTCATTGGTTCATTTTGTCAGTGTCTGAACTCAATGAGACAGATTCTTTGCCTCTCCCAGTAGCTTGGTTTGTGATAAGAGCTATGCTAACAGTCTGTGTCTGCTCCTTGTGCAGATGATGATGTACGTATGTAGTCTTAGCAGACGCAGTGCCAACAGAGAACTGAGGCCAGGCTGGAAGAAATCAGTTGTAGTGTTCTATGTACTGCTCAGAATGAATGCAGTGGTATTTTAAAAAGTTAAGGGTCTTCTTTATAGAATAAGTACTACAGGGTATAGGTGTCCAATCCTGCTGGCCCCAAAGACTATGAGAATAATGTTGGAGAAGTCACAGAGCACACGTCTTGAGGAAGGCAACGTTGGCAAACATCAGGTACAGCAATCTCAGAAAAATGTACAGAAATCAGTATACTTTTGTGTGCACCCATCTTCCCACCTGCATCCACCCCCTTCAGCCCAGCACACAAGGACTCCTGTGAGCACAGAACTGAGCAGCTGGCTATCTGCACTAGTTAGGATCTGGCTGAGCTCTGGGTGGGAGGGATTTGGGAAGATGTTGTTACACAAAATGACACTTCACAGATGCTGAAAAGATATGTGAAGGAGGGATGGATTTTGCCTGGTTCTTACAACAGTGCAGAGCGTGGACAGATGGCTTCTGGACAGCATCAGGCATCTGAGCCTATAAGAGGTTTGATAGTTGTGATCCTTTGCCCTTGCTTTCAAGGTGTTCCTTTCCAGCAAGTCCTTCTAAAGTCCAAGGAACCTGCCATTGCTTAGCACTTGAAAATTAGGCTACTTAATGTTGCATGAACACGGTTTCCTCATTATAAAGCTTGCTGTTTAATTATTTTCCCCTTACTCTTTATTCCCTGTTTCACAGTAACACGTCCCTAGCGTGTGTAATGTGCTCATTAAAGCATATATTCTGCTCATGCTGAAACACTGAACATCAAATTAGTCCATCCTTTATCCAGCTCCTTTTTTCTGAAATGACTACAAACTCCTTCACACCAGTGGGCTGGGGGAGAAGGTCATCGTTGCCAGCACTTGTTTCCACACGTGGGTGTGTGTGTGTTATTCCAGCATCACAAGAGGGATAGAGTTTTTAATGGGACCGTGCAGCTACACTGCTTATACTTTAAGGTTCAGAATTCACACAGGGGACAGAAAAACTGCTACCACAAATCATCCAATTTTCCTTAAGAGGGTCAGGCTATTACCAGGATTGTGTGAGCTTTCCTTTATCATTGTGCAGGGCTTTCAGCTGTTTGAAACTTTTTCCACATGGCTGCTCCCAGAATAGATTGAACGCTCTGGCAAAGCTCTGGTGTGGCTGATGAATAAGTCTCCTAAGAAATCTGAAAGCTGTCGTTCTTCCTTAGATGAGAAGAACTTGCTGAGTACGATTAGGGATCCTGGTAAACAGAGGCAAAGGTTTTAATAGGATTATGAAATGGCACTTGCTTGAAGAGCCAAGGATTTGAGTGTGTGAGGACAGATTTTCAGGGGTAGGAACATGTTAAAGTCTGTAGACACAGAGCATCTAGAAACCAGCTCTCAGTCTTTGTACTTTGGCAATTTGTTGGTTGTGGTTTTGGGGTGTTTTGTTGGTTGGTTGGTTTCTTTCTGTATAAGGAATAATGAACCCTACTCTAAATGTTTGAGAATAGCTTTGTGAAAGCACAGGAGTATGAGTGAGTTCACTCTAAAATGAGCTGTATAATGCAGTTTGTCCATAGCGTGGATCCATTCATCTACATTCTCAGCCTGAATCTAGCACAGTGAGTAATGCAAAGTGTGCACCTTCTAATCCACAAGTCCCGCACCAGTCCCCTCCTTTGTTCTCTCTGAGGTGTCAAAAACCAGCAGCATGAAAATGCACAGAGACCTTCTCTCTTCCCTGAAGGATATTTATGAAATCATTGTGAATTTAGAAAGATTTTTTTTTTTTTTAACTGCAAAATCTCAAAGTAAGTTGCAAAATTCCTTCCTTTCCCAAGGCTGATCCACGTAAGATCTGCCACGGAACATGGCCACCTGCAAACCAGGGCCTTGTTCCCTGGAGTGTGGCCCCGCAGGACAAACTGGTATTGGCAACATGGTGCAGTACTGGAGGCTGCAAGCTGAGCAGGGAGCAGAGGCAGTCATCAGCCTATCCCACACAACTGCACGAGGGATGTTGCTGCCCAGTGTGACTCTGACTGTGTGGTGCAATGAAGGACGGAAAAGGAAAGTGTAAATGGATGAGTAAAGAGCAAGAAATAATGGCGGTGGGGAAGTGGTGGTGGGACGTGTTCAGCTGAAAACAGTCCCTCTTTTAAAAAGCTGTAACAGTAATCCTTTAAACTTCTTTGCATATTATCATCATGTTATTACTAAAGGAAAAGGGATTAAGCTCAAAGTGTCTGAATTAGATTACACTGCATCTAATGAACCTTCCTTTAAATAGTTTTCATAATATGAACTAGGGAAAGGCAGTGCAACTAATGAGCTGATTTGGGAGGGTACTGTTTGATAACCCGGCTAATCCCCCTCAAGTCTATTGTTTATTAAGAAAAATCATGATCTTGGGTATTCCACTATTGGCTTTCCCCTTTTCTAAATTCCAGAGATGGGAATATTTAGATAATTAACCTAACCAGTTTCCTGTGTTGACTAAGCAGTGCATAAATGGACTGGGGCTACCACGTGTCTTGAAAACATCCGGGGCTTTGCAATTCTTTATTTATCTCGTATTAATGTTTCTGCTTAAATCTACTGGTCAGAGCTGCGATGTCCTCCTGACAGCTTTGCAGTGAAGCCAATGTCTGCCAGGCTAGGGAGGTTCTGCTTTGACTGAGAAAAAGCAGCAGCCATTCTGGGAAACAGGAGAGAGTTGATGTTGGTGTTGGAGTAGGAGTTGGACTCAATGATCCTTATGGGTCCCTTCCAACCTGAGAAATTCTGATTCTATGGTGAATTCTTCTCAGTGCTATCTCAAGGATTTTAAAAATAATGATAAAACCAAAAGCCTGATGACTTATCCAATTGAGATATCTTTAAGAAATCCCGTGTTGAAGAAGTCCAGGCCAGAGAAATCCATTAGAAGTATCCGTAGGTATCGGTGTGACAACTTAGTTCTGTAGCTGATACTCCAGCAGGGCTCTGCTGGGTCCTTCGGGTTAGTTGTGAGCACAGCGTGTGCAGGTTTGTCACACCTGGCTCCGGCCAGTTTGGGCAGCTGGTAGCAGCGTGCCCTTGGGAACACACAGTACATTGGGACTGAAAAGAATTGCCTGAAAACAGGATAAAAGTTCAGATTATTTGCTCTCTCTGCTGTTGTAATTTCACGGCCAAGCAGCCTAGCTAAAGGCAGGCCTGGGTTGTGTACAAAGAAATGCAGTCCCATCTCTGACCATGCAGAGATACTGTTTGTACTGCTCAAAGCCCTGATGCAGCTACACTGGAATTTCTCTATCAGGAAATAAAACCTGTTACCTAATGCACTTTCATCCACAAGCAAATCATACTTTCCAAATTCATGCGATCTGACCCAGCTTTGCTTTCCTTAAAAACAGATGAACCGTATTTTCTCTGAGCAGAAATGCTAATGGCAGGTTGTTGAGTAGTGAATTCCCGACCTGATTTTATTACTTTCAGCTAAGGAGATTTAGATTCCTTTGAGCAGTCAGTGTTTTAAACACAGATTCTGGGCTGGTGTGCCATAATAAAAATGTCACAAGATTTATGTATGGCAACTTTTAATTCTGAATTCTGGATGATGCTTTTTGCCCCGGTGATTCACGAGGTCGGACTCCCTTAGCCCTGGAGCTGAAAAGCAGAAAAGCCATTCTAGAGAGTTTTTCAGAATTTCATGGTGTTTCTCCCACATGCTGCAGTGGAGTACACATGAAAACTGCACAAAAATACGTGTTAATCAGAATGTTTATGTTGGAAGCGTTTTTGTTTTGACCTTTCCTAAGCTGCAATTTTTAGTATAAAGAAATTCTGGTTCAAATTTAATTACTTAAATGTCATCTAACATTTAAGGATTTTATTAACAATTTCTAACATCTGAAAATGCAGTTCACAGTGTCCTTACACATGCCTATTCACAGCGGATTGCAATAAATCAGCATTTTCAGCATGAAGTTAAATGCTGTTAAAATGATTGTGCCCAGTTATGCACTGAACTCTGCATTGCCTGAGCAAAATCCTATTAAGTGATGTAATCTACTGCTGGTGGATGTTACCCCTTTGCACAGGTTGCAGAGATCTCTGTGATAAATCTCCCAGTCTCACCTCCCAGATAAGCCGTGTAAGTAAAGGTGCCCTCTTTTCCATCTCCAGTTTAATTTAGCATTTTTATAGGCATTTCCAAAGGTAAAAGAATGTTAAGGTTGTAAAGTCAAGCACTAAGAAATCATGAAAGGATTGAATTCACGGTGTCTGGATTACATTAATTTGCAACTCCTTTTCCTCTTTAAAAGAGGGATTGGAAAAATCTATTCTATGGTGATGTGCATATATGATGAGCCAACTCCTCTGCCCATCTAAATGTTCAATATCTTTTAATTCCTGAGAAGTTACATTGATTCAAACAGGATGAGATTAGGCTTGACATTTGTATAACGCAATAATGCATTCTGTCTGGAAAAGGAGACAGTCCTAGCTGTAAGTGGAGATGCTCTTGCAGACGTTTTATCCCAGGCTGCTGAATCCCAGGGAGTCCGAAGCCACCACAAGTCACTGCCAAGCCATCAAAGATGGCCTTTGGCCCACAGCAAACGTTTCGTGTCCTCCTTACCAGAAATCTCTGTATTCTTAATTGTTCTCAGAATGGAATTCACCATCTTTTTCTTTTTCTGGGGAGAGGATCCATCTCCCTACCTTTGTGCTATAACTCTGAACCAGATGGTGCCTTTTTTAATTATTATTATTAAATTGAAAATAACTGTAACCTCAAATGGAAAACAATGTTTTCATCAGCACATAGTGCAGTGGTGCTCTAGCATGAAATTGCCAGCAAACTACAGAACTAGAGCTTGTGAATACTGTTAAAAACATTTTCTAAAGTGGAAGCATTGGAAATAGCTCAGAAAAGAGCATCTGGCCATTTGGCTTCAATATCACATCATGCTCCATCGAGTGTAACATTTTATGTTACAAACTCTTTCATGTACTAGAACATTATAAAAGCACAAGGCTGGAAGTTTCAGAAACCGATCAGCAGCTAAAGAACTGAGAAAAGAAAATGCCTCCTTGGTCCTCACTGCTTTCTTCTCAGCCATTTCCTGCAGGTTTCATCTAATCCAGGTTCTGCTGCAGCATCAAGCGTGAACTGAATGGCAGTGAGGAAAAATGCCGAGAAATTGTGAGTGCTAATTGTGCTGAGATTGAAATAGCTTTCCCCTGCCTAATGATGAGACTGAACCAAAAGCCTGGAGATGAGCTGCAGCTGGTGAGAAACTTCCTGGTACAACCTGTTTTCTATTGAAAACCAAATCTCATCCAGGGCTCCAAATGTTCTCCGGGACCTTTAATTTTGATGATGGTTACTGAAAGCCTGACTTGGGCTGCTGTGTATCCCGAGGTTCCTGACTCATCCCTTAGCTGTATGCCCAGCACACCTGGAAAAAGCCCTCTTTGAAGAAACTATTTTGAATCTTTTTCAGAGCTCTTAAAAATGTCATAACATATAAATCTATTAAAAGTAATTACATTTTACGGAAAATATAAAAATGGAATGCAATGTGTAAGGGTATTTGTTGTTCTCAGAGCAGGGAGAAGCCCATTTACGACTAGCTCTGCTGGAGGATTTCAGTCCTGGTCTGAGCCCCTGGGCAGCACGTGGGGCTCTCAGAGTCCTTTTAGCATGAGCTTTGGCAGCGGGGATGAAGCCCTGATTTGGGCGAGGGTTTGGTGTGCAGGTTCTCAACCCAGAGATGAGCAATGAATTTTATGGGATCCTCTGAATCTGGTGATGGGATTGTAGGGGTTGAAATATATAAATAAAGCAGGTGTTACCCTTGTAGGAAAGCTCAACTTACTGTTATTTATGATGTTAAACAGAAGCATATAAATCCTTGCCACTGGTAAGTGGAAGCATTCCTGTCCTGTGAGCCTGAGGGAAGCAGCTGAACTTTGAGCTTTGGGTAAAGAATGGAGAGGACTGTGGGATTTTAGAGTTGGTTGGTTTGGTTTGGCTTTAATTCTGCCTGAAAAACCGTGATTCTTTTTCGCTGTATTTTTCATAGTCTGCTAAAGAAATGTCAAATGGACTAATAATTACCACTGTGACAGTGCTGCCTGACTAGAGCGAAGCATGACGAGCTGACCTGCAGAACAGACCCCTCCGTGCTGAGGAGCAGGGAAGGAGTGATGCAAGTACCTGCACCTTTATGTGAAAGTCCATTTCTTGGCACCACTCAGCAACTGTCCGAAAGGGGAAAAGAAAGAAAATTACTCTTCCTGCTGCAGTTTATCATTTCCTTCAATTCCACACCCTTTAAAAGCTTTGTGGAATGTATCATGGCAATGTTTTGGGGTATGATGTGTGCAATAATACATCTTTAGATCATATTGACTGCCAGGAGTGGGAAACTTGAAGGCACCCATTTGCCACATTTGCTCCTTATTTTTTTATTGTTATTGTGGAGCTGAATATCAATACCTGCTTCGTTCCTGCCTGAGTAACGTTATGAAAATTAAGCAGTTTTAGTACGGAATGAAGGAAATGAACAAAAATTCCAGTAAGATATTGAAAGTCTCCTTTAAAACATCATCAAACTCTCTCTTTGATTTTGTGTCCTCCATTGGAGAAGTACTGAAACAGGGTGACTGAAAGGCTTCCTTGGCACTGTATTATAGCTTACACAGCTCCATATGTAGTGCCACTGGTTGCGCACTGCAACTATTTTAGATCCATATAGGGAAATTATCTTCGTATCACCATACGTCATTGCTTGTCTTCACTTAATATCAGATTGGACTGCATGGCAATGTTAGGCACATCTACGTACGAATGCGTATATCTGCACTGATAACTCCCCTCTGACGCAGCAGGAAGGTGGTAGCTATTTCAAAGAAAGGGAGAGCAAACACAGACTGGCACATCTGTCATTTCTGTTTCTGTTCTAGGCTCAGAAAAAGCAAACGTAACAGAAAAAAAAAGTCAAACTTAATACGACGTACAGAACTTAGAGTGTGAAAAATGCAGGCAAGGAGAACTCAGGGAAGCATCAAAATACATCAAGTGGTTTTGACCATAATAAGATAATGGATTTGTGTGGTTTAGCAAAACTGTAGCTGCATATTTTTACCTGAAATGAAAGAGAGATTTTTTTTTGGTCTCTAGTAGGGTGTCATTTTTGTTAATGCCTTTGTATCAACAGAAAAACAGTTCAATAACTTCAAAGCGTGTCGTGCCCATAATTCCTGGCCAGGTCTGGAGAGCAGATAAGTACATATACCTCCATTTAACAGAGGAAAATCTGAGGCAGGAGACTCTAAAATTGTCCTTGTAGGACATCTGAGTGCCATTTGATGACAAAGCTGAGGCTGGAACTATTTTAAATAGACTTCATTATATTTCCCTACCAATTGCTCTGATTTCCAAGCCTGAAATGATTTCTGTAGGATGCAATACATGTGCATTAGAGGAACTGTACTTAATGGCTATGTGCCTTTAGGGGTTGACTGAGACGAAAAGACAAGAGTGATGGACTAAGTGAATTCCTAAGCACATTCCTGGGTAAGAGGGCACACTCAAATCAACTCCTGAGATCTGTTTTTCTGTTCCTGCTTCCAGCTGGCCTCACCACGTTGCATTGGCAGGTCACAAGGTTTCTGGTGCATCTTCTCCTTACTCACCCCTGAGTGCTTCAGTCTTTCATACTCCTCGTCTGGGCACTCACTGCTGTCTGCTGGGCCCAGTGAGACTTCTGACAAGTTCAGCCCCAGTTAGCTGCGGTTCAAGGTCAAATGAGACTTTAAAGTATGAATAAATGTCAGGGTTTGCTGGCACATCGATCTCAGTCTTTTTGATTACTGCCAGATTGCATGAATAAATTAGCCTTGACAGGTGCGATAAATTGTATAGACTACTGATCTCCAACAGTAAATGTTAAAGAAGGACGTGGGAGGCATAGAGGAGAAAGTACCCTCTGCAAATGCATGTATTATACAAGGTGAGTTTTGATACAGTGCTCAGGGACAACATTTGGGCACAAAGAGGCCTTTTGTTCATTTGAGGGTATGTGCCAAGCTGGAATACCTCTCCTGCTAAAGTATTCCTTGCCTTTGTTAGGAGGAGTTTGGTCCCCATGCATGAAGAGGAGATTTCAGCTGCCTTGCCCCCCCAGCTGCCCTACCCACCCAGGGTGGGTCTCGGATGCGTTGATCCCAGGCCTTCTGGCTCTCATGATTGGTCACGGGCAAGCAAGTCTCTAACCAAAATAGAACGGGAGCAGAGGGCATGTTCACATCTTCGCATGTGCTGACAGTGTACTGTACACTACCAAGCTGTAATTTGTTTGCACATGAGATCTTCGCTGTGAAATCAACACAGGAGTCAACACAGATAACTGCAGAAATTCACAGAACTCATAGCATGTGCTTTCTTCTATGTGATTTCTTGTATGGCATAATTGAGATTTATTTCTTTCTCTCCTTATACAGTATAGAAGTCAGTCATTATTTTGTTTATTTTTAACTGCTCTTCTGTTGACTGCTAAATGTGACTACCAGAAAGCCAGCCCTTTTGTCACAAACGTAACCTTTTTCTGCGTACTTTCATTCCCTTAAATAAGAGAGTTCTTTTGGCAGCACTATGCACACAAGGTCTCCCTGTATCTTGATAACTCATCTGCATGTCTGTGTATACATGCTGACATGCAGGGCTTCTGTGAAATCCTTGGGTTTGTATGGATATGCTAAACTTCATAGCATGGTCAATTCCAAATGTACAGTTTCAAATACAGAAACATTTTTTTTCTGGAATGCAAGGAGGTGCAGTATTTTATAGCCATAGATTTAAAAGGGGAATCTTTGTTTTGACTTCAACCAGTCTTCTAAACTGAGGGCATATCTGCCTTTAAGGGGGCTTTAAGTTCTATTTCTGAATGCTTTGTGTTGCTGCAGTTGTGCTGGTTATAAGTACGCAATCATCACATTGACATGAATGACTGCATTAATATGCATAATCAATAGCATATATATAATTTAAACAGGACTGTTATAAATCTGTCCTATATATGTCATGCTGTTTGTGCGCAGTGACAAACTGTTACACGCTCAATCCATGCAAAGTGGTAGGATATGAAGGAAGGGATTACAAAAAAGCATTTTTCCTTTCAGAGAAATGCCTTTATTTGTATAGAAATACCATCATTTAGCCAGAGGTTGAGAAAGAGAAGTCTGGGAAAGACAGGGCATTTCCTATCACAAGAACACCAGCGGGGGGATGGTGTGCATTGTGCAATGCATGTGTGGTTGGTGTTAAGGGCAGCCGTGAGAATGGGTAACATGGAGTGCTGGAAGAAGGAATATCAGCCATAGTGCTGAATCTTATGAAGCAAGTTGCCTAATGGGAAGGACTGTGAGAATGGTGAAGAAGCTCTTGCAAGATTAGCCAGTGCAGGCAGGTGGCTCCAAGCCTCAACATGTGTGCTTTTCAGATTGCTGGCACTATGGGGCGGGGGAAGAGGGGGAAATGCTTACAAAGCAGTTGGGAAGGGGATGAAGATAACGTTTCCTTGGCCCTCAAAATACAGCACTAAATTTAGAAATGAGGCAAAGAAACTGACAAAGTAAATAGGTAAGAAAAAAAGCAACAGGATTCCTAGAACTTCTTAAACGCACGCCAGATGTAGCAGACAGGGGATTTCTCATAAGGGTCAGAGCATCTTCAGTCAAAAAGGCTGCATGGATTATTAGGGATATTTTTTGCACGCCCCCAAAAGTGCTTCTCAGTATTTTCACTCACGATGTCTGTTGTTTTCAAATCCTGTAAACATTAATTCTCAAATGGCAAACCTTTAAAACTTCAGAGTAAGCCAGAAGATGAGCCTTGGGGGACTTTATTTTGTGCCATGCAATATAATATTGTGAGAGTGGATTCGCATGATAAATTATAGCTGTGTGATTTGCATGTATTACACCGCTCTGACTTCTCTGCTGCCTCCCCAGTGATGCAGCGCTCCAACTGATGTGCCACTTACTCGGGAAATTTAAATTTCACTCACATTTAACTTTTGTCTTCTAAGCCGTTTTGCCCATTTCTGTTCTGTGGCTCTGGGAAGAGGCAGGGCCATTGCACACACATCTTACAATCCAAAACAAACAGCTCTCCTTTCCTAGCCTTGTGACAGCCAGACCAGGAAAGAGAACCAAAGTTTTTCTCCCAGCTGGCCTACTGTATACCTTGTACAGACACTTGATTGTTGAAATATTTTCTTCCCATACAAAATAGACATCAGCGATTCATGCATACCTTTTCTGTAGGTGATGAACCTCTGTGGATTTTAATTAAAATATCACCTTCAGTAACTAATTCCTCTAAAGACCTGGGTCTGGTTGTATCAGCTAATAAATATATTTTATGGGGTCAGATGTCTGCTCTCTAACAGACACACGTAACAACTGTCAGCTGTTCATTCTTAATAGATCTGTTCTGACCTATCAGTTAAAAACCAGTTAGCATGCAGTATGTCTTGAAAATTTGTTTAAAATTACATTCAACATTCTTAAGCTAAAATGCCTTCTGTATGACTTTGGCCAATATCAAGCTGTATAATAATTAGTCACGGTCATGTTAACAATTCATGGCCAGAAACCTAATTATGAGCAATGCATGAATTTGTGAAAATGTTGCTTAAATTGTGACTTAATTGTAAACGGGAAAATAGCTAAATAATTTACTCTAAGTCATTAGTGGCATCAGTCTGAGATTCGCAGTTTATTATTTGCAACTCTCCTTTTGCTTCATGCACATTCCTTTGCTGTTCCTTTTTCTTCTTCCCACTTGGCACCCAACCTTCTTTCAGCCAGGAGTAACAGACAGCCAGAGCCTCCTCTTGTGCACAAGCCCCCCTGTGTACTAGGACCAAAGATGTAAAAGGTGATACTTTTGGGTGTCCAACTTAATGGACATTAGTTTCTACAGACTGTCTGCATTGCGCTTCAGCAGGAGTTTAACTCTTACCTTGGCTGCCCAGCAATAGGAATGCTTGAAGTCATCAATGGCACTCAGGGATTGACAGTCAGCAAGGCACTCTACAGTGACAACTTAATATTTTTCTATGTATCCTTCAGCCAGGTTCTAGTGATATTCTTGTATTGTCTCTTGATGCTCAGCACTCCAGAGTGTCATTTGTAAGGGTCTATTTACATCTCATCCTCAGCACAGGATGAAGTGTTAAATGTCATTGACCATGACAACGTGGCACCTAGATTTCCAGCCTAATTTTCAGACTTTATATATATTGTACATTCTGCTGTATGTGGGCATGAGGAATCAAGGAGCCTGATAAATTGCTACTGGGGTTCATTTTCAGAGTAGCGTCTGGCAACATAGCTGGGCAATTCTCATTAATATTAATAGGAATTTAGGAGATAAATCTCCTTGAATAACTTTTAGAAAATTTACCCATCATGTGCCTTACATTTCAATAGGCCGAGTTGTGTTTTGAAATTACATTTGTGAAGGGTGATGTGATAGGTATAATAACGAGGGATATGCAAAACCCAGCAGGATGCATATTTCTACGTGACACTGGAGGTTTACAGTACTTTTAAATCAGAGCATCCTAGAATACTATTAATGAAATCCCCTTTAACCTTAAGGGGTAATTTTTTTCTAAGTGATCCATGGGGGATTTGACTGTTAAATTTCCATTAACGGTAATGGGATTCACAGTATTAGAAAGCAAGTTCTCCACTAGCTGTGCTGTAATTTTACCCCCTGCAGCAATTAATCATGCCCATTGCACTCTTTAATGGAAGTATGAAGCAGATTATCTGGCTAATCATGATATGTGATCAATGGACTCTTCTGCAATAATTGCTTGCTGACTAGTTACAACCAACTCAGTTTTAGGATTTTATAGATGAGTGGCAAAAGACAGGGTGCCCCTATTACTGTTGTATGAGGGTTAAAGACAGGAGGCTATGAAATTTACTTTTTCCTTTCTTTTTTTCCCCCCATCTCATGTGCTAGGGTAAACCTAAGCCATCCAGCCATTGGTTTGGGTGTTTTCTTCTCCCTGGCATTCTCTGAAGGCTTATCACTTTACCAAAGTGCAGCTTTGGGCTGAAACTCTCCTTCTGAGGATGCTCTTTGTCATGCATTGTAGTATTATGGTTAAAATAACTGGCAAACATGCAAATCCAGGAGCACCATAGAAAATCAATAGCACTTCTTCAGGCAGAACACTAATTTGTAGCTACTCTGCATGACTGTGTCTTTTTCCTAATGAATTCTCCAGTGCAGAGGTGCACTAAACAACAAAGATAAATACTGCTGTGCAGAGGAGCATAATACAGGTTTATAGCCTTAACAGAATTTTGAGTGCAGATTTTTGCATATAACCAAGATTGCTTTAAGAGTTTTTGCAAACAGGGGTATCTGTATTCTAAGAATTTTTTTTTTGATCCCCCAATGGAATTTGGAATGAATGAAGGGACAGGTAACTTCTTTAAATACACTTTGGCGCCGTCCAAATGGCAGTGTCCTCTACACCCCAGTGCAAGTGATTCAGCTCTTCTTAAGAGCTGGCTGGTAACGTAGGGTAACTTTGAAGCAGAAGCATCATTGGAAACCAAAGACTCTTGTAAGAGCTCTTAAGCAATTTCAAAACTTTCCCGGAATATGCATTAAACAACTCAGGAATAGCTTTATACTGCCCTACTCCGTCATTTGGCATGGAAACATTTAGTGCTCTGTTATTAATTCTTATATGTGCAGAAATCCTGATTATTTGTTTTCTTATGGGGGAAAATATAACTAACTGCTTCTATTTCGCTACATTTCCGTGGGGAGCTCTGCTAATGTGCATAGTATACAACAGCTGATGGCAAGTGATGATCAGTTGCTTATACCAAACGAGGCCCTGGAATGAGCAGTTTACAAAGCTGGATGAGTAGTGACAGTCCGTGAACGAGGCACTCCACAGAGAAGCCCACTGACATAATTTTGGCTCCAAGCTTGAGGCTCTTCGGTTGGTATTGGAAATCTATATAACACCTTTCCTTCCTGGCATCTTCTACTTTGAGAAGGTTCAGTTCATTGCAATAAGGAATTTCTACTAAACATCGTTGCAGTCTATGGCCCGTGCGAAGGGTGGCCCTGCTGGGGCAACTCGTACCTGGTCTCACTCTGGTAGGTGCTCCAGGACAAGGCCTCCATGGTCATTTGTCACTCCCTGTCTCTAGGCAGGGTACATGTACTGATTTGTAGTTAATGCAGGTGATCTTTGTAGCCTTTCTGATCAATCCAACCTAATTAAAGGAGTAATTCTCTGGGTTTAGGGCCAATTTACCTTTCCAAAATGGGATGAATGCCTGGAGCTCGACTAATAATGAGGTAACATCTTAGAGCCAATTAAGTGAAAATGAATCAGTAGAGCGCATTAGGCTTGATAAAGTTCAATAGGAGATAGTGTAGGTATATTTTTCCTCATTAGAAACTCCTATGTTTTATGGAAAGTTGGAAAACAGCAGCTTCTCACACGAGGATGTCAGGCGTCATTCCTGAAAGTAGTTCATGTCCTTTAGTTCCAGCCAGCGTCCTCGTGGTTTCCCAGCACTGAGCTGTACTTCTGAGGGGTTAGGGACTCAGAACAGCCTATGTGCAATATTTTTTGGGATGTTATTTTAGCAAATGTTCTTGCAGATCAGCCCTCATCTATGAAAAGATTCTAATAATAAAACCAGCTGTGGAACAGGAAGACAGAATGGTGTTATTTGTAACTGCAAAACCCTTTCAAAGCACTATTCATCATCCAGATAACTTACTAAATGGTTTCTGAGAAAAACTATTAATTAACTGGAAAGAATGAGCCACATTAACATTTGTTTACTGCACTGTCTCTTGGCCCTGGGGGCTTGGACCAGAAGAGAAATGCCATGAAGAAACTGAGGGGTACATTTTAGCTGTCCTCTCTGCCGGCAGAACACTGTGCTTCATACTGTGAAAGCTGGCTTCCATGAAGGCCAGACGTGAAGGTGCTGTCTGAGACTCAGTTCTGCCCTCTTGGTGCCCAGTTGGCTTCCATCCCCTCCAGCAGAAGGACCTTCTATTTGGAGCTGCCAGTGAGCTTCTGTGGTGGGGTTTTTTTGTTTGTTTTTGTTTTTTATCTCACTTATTTCTTAGCATTCCTTTTGCACTGTAACTTTTAGCTTTGTTTCTAATGTTTTAAATGTGTTTGATATCAATCTGTGTCCTAGAAGCAAATGGTGAAGTACTGGAGCTGCTGCGATTTTCACTCGAGTTGCAGGTAGATCTTCTGAAGGGCTGAGGCCATTAGTACCACCCTTGCACAATAAATCTGCAGAAAGGCTTGCTATTTATGGCTAAATTACATGCTACCAGGATGTAGCATAAGATCTGGAATTGCTGTGTAATGGGAAATGTAAGGACACATAAATGTCCTCGCTTACGTTGCATGTGGTTTGCAGTAGCTTTGGGAAGCTGCTCTGTATGGAATTGGTGTGTTTTCTGTATTTCTGCTGTATCCCTTCCCTCCTGACATTTAAACTAACAGAATTGTATGTGATTGTTGAGTCAATGACTCAACATCAGGAATGAGCACTTTGACAGCCCCTCTTCAGGCTAGAAATTCTGTTGCTCTCCAGGCCTGAGTCACAGCATATCTGTTACTTCTCTTTAGATGGGTAAATTTCCTTTGCCTTGGTACCAAGAGGTTCCAGAGAGAAACATTTTCATGGTCATATTCTAATTAGATGTATAATACTGTGAAAATCAATTTAACTGGAAGGAAGAAAACATTCAGTGTGATGTAATGTACGCATTTGGCTTTCCTTCTGAAATAGGATAGATCTGAGGCATTCTTTCTATAATTTGGGTTACCTGGTAGTAATGCCCTTTAATAATCACTATAATAAAAACAGATTTATTTTCCCCAGTCCTTCTCTTGTCATTCATTCACATATATCCATGTTTACATCACACGTTGGCTTGTTTGAGCAGATCACAAGTAATATGTATTTGTTTGTATCAGAGGAAACCTGTTGTTGTGGGGACTTTTGTCTTAGGTGCCACTTTGCCTGTAACAAACTTTATAGAATCTGAATACCTGACAGCAATAACAGCAGCCTTCAGTGTTCGCTTCGTGTGTCCATTGACTGCATCAGCAGGGTTTTACTGCCACTGGTAGGACAGACAGGGACAGGAGGGTTTTGCTGGCCTTGTGCCTTTGCAAGGCAAGGCAACCTGAAGCCATGTCAGTATATGGGATGAAAGCAGTTAAAGGCTGCAGTGAAAGGATCTGTTGAATGACCATAAAATAATTACATAACATAGTAATCTGTCCCCAGACATTTGCAGACTAATGCTTGTGCACTGCAGCCAACATCTTGGCTTCCTCTGCCTTAAAGCTCTCTATATCATCCTTTTCTGACCTGATGGCAGCTCCCTTTCCTCTCTAACAGAGAGGAAATGCATCATCTTTCCCTTCAGTCTGCTTCATTTGATGGCAGCAAGTTTGGAGATGTATCTAAGAATATCATTCAGCACAAAGACTTTCGTATTTATTTGCTGTTAGTATATATGTAAAGCCTTGGTTTGTTCTTGCATACAAAGCCTTGGTGGAACAAGGTGAAGCAATTTGGTTTTCAGTTTTCCACTTGAAGTGAGGGAGTAAATAAAAACATCCTGGGTTTACCTGAATACTGAAATAACTGACCACACAGTGGCAGCCTTTGTTACTGTATTTCAGCCGGTTTACAGAGGGCTGGTGAGGCTATTAGTGCTTTCTAGCAGGCTGTTCAGTGCAAGGTGTTTGTAATATAAACCCTGGGCTCAATCCACTGCACCTTTTCATGTGGGATACCCATGATGTCATTCCCTCAGCATGTATAATGAGGTCCGCACTGTCATTTTTCATATAGGTGAAAAAAAATAATTGAATATTTCAGATACATGAACAGAGCTGGCAATTGTGAGTCTTGCATGGACTTTGTCATGTGCAGGTGGGAGAACATAGCTATGTGTGTGATGAGCGTACTAAATAGATCTACAACTTGTACCAACAATGAGATCTAAATCAGAAACGTGATCGTGTGTTAGTTTGCAAGTTTATTTCTCATTAATACATCATAAAGAGACAAGCAGGTGTTGTGGGCAGTGATTCTGGGCTGGTGTGGTCGGGTGCACAAGCTGTTCAGGACATGTGGCCGTCAGTGATCAGAACTGTGTGTGTTTGGCTGGTTGGTTGTGGTTGGCTTTTGCTTGGTGGGCTTGTTGTTGTTGTTTTGTTTTAACAAATCCTGGGTGGGACGCTGGAGGCTGGCAGTGCTTTATATACACTTGTTTCAAGTGTCCCCAGTGAAGTTGTTTTCCTTGTCGTTTGTCTAAATATGTTTACCAACTCCAGTTTTAGACTGCTTTTCCAACCAGCATAAATGCATTTCGCTGTTCGGTGTTTCACTTCAGCATTTCAAAAAGGTAACAGTAAACTGTTTACTTGCATCAACAGTAAAGACTGAATCACTCCCCTCAGTTACATGTCTGTGACAGATTTCAAAGTGTTTTCAGGACTTGACGCATCTCTTCAGAAGAGGATGTTAAACTAATGTCTTGCTGATTTGACAGAGTGAATCAATTCAAAGTGTGAAGCTAGCAAGTATGTGCAAAGTAGCTCCAGGTTGCTAAACCAAGATCTTCAATGGAATGCTGCTATACACTCAAGCTAGAGCTTTCACAGTTGTCTAATATGTTTCATTGTGTTCATTCACTTTGATATCTGACAGTTAAATCAATCTTAATTATCCCTGTCCTGGAAAGCCCTAAAATACCTGACTCAAATGGAAAAATATGGGCTAGATTGAGTCCTTGGTCACTGGAACCCTAAGGTGGATTTCCTGCTATGCTAAGGCCATGTGCTGCTGTGGTGGGAGTGAGTCACAGTCAGTGACTTCGTCCAAGGATAGATTTATGTATCTGACATAAACCTTTTTGTCAAATGGTGGAAAGAGGGAAAGGAGTTAGAGGGAAAATGAGTATGGGAGCATCACCTGCTAACCGTCATGCAGTGGGGATAGAGCTGCGATGGCCAAAGGGCCCAGGGTTCCTGGACATCCCATGGGGACACACTGAGCTCAGTTTTCATTTGTGGTTGTCAAATGTAAATTCAGAGCGGTGAGGCATAGACATGAGGGCATGGGTAAATCTGGGTTGCATTCCGCCTTCAGAGTTTGCAGGTTAGAAATTTGGTTCTCATTTCATTCTCCCCTATCCCTATGGCTATTTGTTCGCATTCTGCTTTTTGGCTACCTCAGTCTTCCTCAAGAACTTTCAAAGTACCTGGTAGAAATGGTAGCCTAACTTTTGGAGGCAAGCTTCCGTGTAGGATGAGAATCAGCTTGAAGTTCTGGACTGTAAATGTTATTCTTGCTGTTAGATCTGCAAACCCTCTCCTGAAGATGGACCGAGCAAATAACATTCAGTCTTTTGATAAATGACCTCTGATTTACAGTGGTGACACGAAGCTAAGAACTGAGTTATCAGCACATTCATCACTGGATTTCCTGCAGAATCTCTTTCTTTCTTTTGCGTGATCTAATACCTTTTCATGCACCCCCACTATTATTTTGTCCAAGATTACATCATTCCCATTAGGCTTTTATTTATCTGTCCTGTGTAAACCTGCTGATTTTGCATTCTTTTTTTAATTCCTGACGTGTCCCAAAGCTCTGCTATGATGAGAGACAAAGGGGCTGTGTCTGATTCTCAGTTGAGAGGATCAGCGATGAGATGCCTCCTCACGCCTGCCCAAGGTGTGCACTGGGAAGCTGTGATGTGCCCAGATTTTCAGCCTAGATTTTATTTATTCTTCAATTTCCTTACATAGGCTTGAGTCAAATGCCTTAGCAAATCAAAAGCTGTTGATGCTTTTCTAGGCATGGGCCCTTTAGAACTGTAATCCTGAAGGAAGCTGAAAGGTGCCAGACTAGCTATTTCTGTATTCATGTACCAGAGAATCAGAACAGCTTGAATTTAGAGCTAGGTTCAGACAGCTTGGAAATGCTTCATGCCTTTGGAACTCATACTTTGTGCATGTGCTGCTGGCTCCTCCACTTGCTCAGAGGACAAGCAAGAGAATGAGTCTAGTTTGCAGTCTGCACCCACCAAAAAGAGAAATAGGGCTTTCTAATATTTATTCTTCCCCCATGGGAGAGCTGGGTCTGAGATTGCCCCAGTGTGACTGCTTTCATTTCTTACAGACCACGCACACCAGACTTTGTGCCAGGCTATGTGACACACTGCAGCAGCTGGGCTGCTTGTCTGCACCGTGCTGGACATGGGCCAGTTCCCAGTTCTACAGCTTGAGGAGAAAATAAGCTATGCTGAAGGAAATACAGGAGAAATAAATTACTTACGATGTACCCCGAGATGCCAAGATACTTTATATTTTCCAGAATCAACTTTGACAGAATTTGCTTCTTTCACAGGATCTAGTAGCAGTACTGTGGGACAGGCACAATGAACACCATGACAGTTAGAAAACTTACAGTAACTATTGAGCAGGAACTGAGAGAACAAGGGACGAGGAGCTGGTGTTTAGGGGCTGAGAAGCCAATTCAAGTGAAAATTACTTCAGGAGCTACTACACTAATTTTTTTTTCCACGTCCCTGCATTATCTTTCTGCCTTTTGGAACATCCTCAAGTATTGCAGCGGCTGAAACTGCTGGAGGGGAACAGCATGAAAAATAACAGAAAAATAATCGCTTTGTAAGAAGTGGGGGCTTAATACCCAGAGGCATCTTGACAACAAACAAATAGCAAATCCTTCACACAAAAGAGAGGTACTCAAACAAGGCAGCATGCCTGCATGACACCAAATCCTGCTGAACAAAGCTTCTCTTGTAAGCCCTGCCCACTTGCTTGCAGTAGATAAATACTACTAAACCTTTCCAAAAGAAGCTTTAAATAAAAAATAAAACTTGAAAAAAGGGTATCTTGGCTGCTTGCCCAGTTGAATGCCCAAGACATATTTTGACAGGAAAAATGGTAGAGATAACTCGGGAGAAAAGTAAAGGCCAAGTCTTCTGATAACTTAGAACTGTCTGGATTAATTCTGAGCCCCCCAAAATCAACTGGAGTGGAAACGAAGTAATTTTATTCATGTGTTAGATGCCATCCTGCCCTGCAATTTAACATCTCTCCCTTTCTCTCCTACCTCCCAAGCACACATGCAGCCGCACACATCTGTTCTTTATGATACCAGACGTTTGTCTGATGTAAAAAGAAGTCAGTAGATGCAGTGTGATTTTCCAGATGACGCTCAGTGATCTGGAAGTTCAAATCCCACTGAATTTCTGCTTGGAAATTTCACCAGGAATCTGACCCCAGTTCCGCCACGTCCTCCCTGTGTGAAGTTTGCAGTTAAGTAACACATCTCATGTTTGAGTTCATGTTTCTGTTGCTGCTTTTGGTGAGGTTTGTTCAAAATGGAATAATCTAGAGGCCAGCACTGTGACACCTCCCCTCAAACAGAAACTTTGTGGAAGTTGAATTGAAGTTGAAACTGAATTCAGTGTTTAGATAAAATTTCAATGGTATACGGTTGCCTGGAATTAGATAAATATTTAGGCCCCAATTCAGCACAGCCCTAAACTGCCTTCTAGCTGAGAAGCACTTCAGTCCCCTTGGTGCCAACAGGAACTGAGTGCCTGGTTAAGATGAGGCACGTGCATGAGGCTTTGCTGCATGGAGGTGAATGCAGGCACGCTGTGAAGCATCCTGTCTTAGCTCGTGGAATGACTGTCTGAAAAGAAGCTGCATTGACAATGTTTGACAGATGTTGTGGCGATGTTCTGCACAAAGACACAGCAAAGGAAACAGCAGGTGAGAAAGCAGCAGGGAGGTGTTCAAACCAACATGGTTCTCCATTGAAAATGAAGGATACAGCAGCTAGAAAGGGATAACAATAAGAAAAGAGACCTTAACCGGGAGGGAGGAAGAAATAAAAAACCCTTCCTTCAGATTGGAAAGTAGAATTGAATAGGAATATCAGCTCCACTGTTGTCTCTTAGGTTAGATAAGAGTTGAGTTTGTAGGGAAAGTCCTCTCTTTGTTTCATTTATTTCCTCCATTTGTCTGTGAGGACAGCAAACCCCTTGAAGCAGGCACTGCTTTTCCTATGATGTTTTTCTACAGCAGTGATGCCCTCGTGTGATGCTGTGCTGGTGTGAGCAGCTGTGAACTTTCTGAGGGTACGTGTCACCACGAAATGCTGCCCTGGAGATGCATGAGCCCCATCCGGACACGACTAGGCAGGATGTTTCAGTGTTTCAAACTGAAGATTATGTTTTGAAACAACACTGAAAGATATGCTGAAATATTTTCACTTAAAGTTCAGCAAATTTCCCTTGGAGATTGGGGTTCAGCTCAAGGAGAAATGCGGGGAGCTGCCCCAGAGAGGCACAGCCGCAGCACCAGGACATGCTGAAAGCAGCTCTGTAGGGAAGGACCACGAGGTCCCACTGCTCACTGAGCTGCACAGCAGTGAGCTGCAGAGGAGGTGGCACGGGGTAAGAAGTGGCTGTATCTCTGTGACCATGGGTTTGAGCAGGCTGGCTTTGTTCTCAGCGCCAAGCAGCAACACAGGATCTGATGTGCAGTGCTGTCATCCCTGCAACTCCCAGTTCCATGCAGCAGGGTTATTTGCCACCACCCGTCAATGCCAGGCGTCTGTGTGGCAGCAGTGTGATTGTCACAGTGATCTTCAACAAAGAGAAACAGAGCAGTGTTGTGCACGTACTCCATCCTCAGTGCCTTTTGATCCTCACTTTAAAATTTCATAAGTGACAAACGATGCTACATGGCTTTTCAGAAAATACAATATATTATTCTCACAAGGACTTTTATCATTTTAAAGCCATGGCATTTCTCTTGTTTTTTCTTCTCTTTCACTTTCAGGAAGCAGATGCTTTATGTTTATAGATTCAGCTTCTGTATTGCAACTGATGAAAATGGATTTGGTTCTTTTGAACTGAGGGCGTTACCTGCAAGTGTGCTGGTGCTGCTGATCCCCTCAGTGTGGGACAGCCAAGCACCTCCAGTGCTTCTGTGCTTGTAGTTCTATTTTCTCATACCAGCAGTTGGGCCAGCATGTCATAACATAGAAGAAACTGGCACCCAGGGGACCACCTGGCAGCTGGGGAACCAAATGGTTCTCTTGAGTGTTGCAAAGAGGCAGGAGAAGCCAGTGACTGAATGCCTTCTCCTCCAAACTTCAGTGAATCTCCTCCTTTCTACCTACATTCTCTCCCAGAACTGCTCTCCTATATCATTTTGATGTAGAGAAACGTTGAGAAAGCAGGGCTGCAGTACCTCATTACACAAGAGGGGAGCTGATCCTCCCCCATTGCAAACAAGGCCTGATCTGGGGCTGCAGATGGCTGAAAATGGTGAAGGCCATAAAAGCTGTATTGTATAAACAGTTTAAATTACAGTCCTTGAAGGTCAGACACTTAGAGAGACACAGTATACTTAATTCTTTGTGTGGATGTCATCCATTGCTGACGTAAAATGCTGGTTTGTACTAAGATGTGTTCTGTTCAAATTGCTAGGAGTCGTAACCATTTCATACAATGGCACTTCAGTTAAGGCTGAATTATGAGAATTACATGCATTTATTGGCATATGCCCCTATGCCTGTGATGATCCATCTGACAAAAGGCACTGATTACAATATAACATGCCACATATTAGGAAAAAATTCTTCTCTGAAAGAGTGGCAGTGCATTGGCACAGGCTGCCCAGGGAGGCTGTGGAGTCATCATCCCTGGAGGGGTTCAAGAAATGTGAAGATGTGGCACTGAGGGATGTGGTCAGTGGGCATGGGGGGGTTGGGCTGACAGTTGGATTAGATGAGCTTTGAGGTATTTTCCAACTGTAATGATTAGGTGATTCTGTAGCATGGTGAATTGTGCAGCGGTGAAAAGTGGGGCACTGCCTTGGCCATCACCTTCTTGCTATTCCAACCTGGGGAATAACTGCAGGGGGCTGAAAAGAAATGCATTCGTTGGCCCGTGTTTCTTATAAGGTGCCTTACATGGGCAGCATTCAAACTGAGGTACCCCAGTAATCTGTGCTATCTGGAGGGCCTCCCTTAGTCTGAGTTAGCGCCGTGTTCTGCCTACTTACTTGGAAGCTGGCAGTCAGTATTATAAAAAATCTGTGCCATTTTAATGACCAAAAAAGCAAAGTGTTTTGTTTCTGCACATCATTTTCCTCTTCAGAGCCTCCTGTTTTTAAGAGAAGGCAGTCTTATTATTTGCTCTTTATATATAAGTACGTGGAGGCAGGAGGGGGTAACTTACTCAAATTCTTCCTAAGGTTTTGTAGAACAAAGGATTCAAGCAAGATCTCCTTCTGTTGTGGATGTGTTATGCCATCTTCTTACATATGTATATTATGCATAGTTAATATCCATGAAATCAGTACCTGAATTTTCTACAGTCTCCTTATCATTCTGAGACACGTTTTTTCAGCTTCTTGCTTTAGAAAACATATTTTATTTTGACTTCTTTCATAGTTTCTATTAAAAGTAGTCATGGTTTGATATTAATGTTTGCAATGCTTCTGACACAGTCTAAGTCACGAATATATGAAACCAGCTTTCCTTTGTATATTCTGTCGGCAGTTTAATGTCATTTCAGCAAGGGAATTTATTCTGAATACAAAACGATTGTAAATTCTTTTAAAAACTGTTTCTTGTGCAGTAACTCATACAAGTTGTGCCATATCAGAGGAGCGCAACAAGACGGGCTATTTTGCTTTCATTGATGGGTGCACCTTTTGCCGACTTAGCCTACTTTTGCCAAGCTCAACGCTTCAGCCAAAGTTGTCCTTAAAATTACCACATTCATTAAGTGCTGTTGCTGTGATTATTCTTTTATTATTTTTGTCCCTGGGTTGTACTCGGAATGCCCTTCGCTGATTAAACGCCGTCTCTGAGTACGTAAAGGACTCAGAATTTATCAAAACAAAAGATGAAGGCTTCCTCCGCATTTGAAATCATGTAATCACAGTTAGGTTGAATTGTGTTTTGATTAAGTAGGAGATGATTACAGAGATCCATCACTCTGCCTTTAGGCTCAGATAGTTTCAGACTAACTTCACTCAAGTCAATTACTTTATTGTAAATTTACAGCAGCTAAGCTGAAAGTACAATTAAGTCTTTTGTTGTATGAAAGGTATCAGAAGAAAAAGGAAAGGTAATAGGGGATACAGACCGTATGCCAGTGATGGATTTAGGGCGTGCTTCCTACAAAGCATCAAAAGGGGAGCGTTAAGCACTTAGGCAGCTTTATGCGTGGAGAGGCGCTGACAAATGAAGCATGGGCATTTTCGCAGGCAAGGAAGCCTTTCACCCGCTCTGACTCTTGAAGTTCTATTGGAAACATTCCTTCCTGTTTTGTGAAAAGAAACAAATTGTTACAGTGCATCAGACTAAGCGCATAATGGAAAATTGTACTTGCACAAAAGATTTGTATAATTCACTTGTGGATGGGGTACTTGTGTGTTACCAGGCTTTCAGGTGTGCGAAATAACCCTACGAAGTCATTGCTGCTATTGTGACCCATCCTCTTTTTATTCACATAGATCATTTCTCTTCCTTGCTCTTCTGGTTAAAGTACACAATGACTGCTTGATTAGGTCTGCTGCAGGCTGCCCGCGGCAGTGAAAGGAGGACACAGTTCTCCAAACTGAAGTTAAGTTTTTTTAAGAATGCTGATTTCACCTTGGGGATGGGTTACAGTATTTCCAGTTAAAATGAAATCCTAAGGTGAGACATTTTCTGTGCTTTTTCCAGCCTCACTGGTATGATGAAAAGCAGAGTTTTCAAAGTTTGTCCAACCCAAACCCATCAATGAGACAATTAGAGGAGCTCCTCTTGCCTCCTCACTGTAATTCATTGTGTTATGTCCAATGTGAAAAGGATTCATAATTCTTTGGTGGATGCATTGCTACAGCCTTGCTTAATTGGGCTGGGCAACAAGATTGTGCTGTCTGGTTTTGTGAGGTTGCTGACGAGCACCCTAAGAATCAGCATGTACTCTAGGTGGCTCCACACAGACACGGAGCTTTTCTACCTCGGGTATCTTTGGCCCGGCTTCGTTACCAAGAGGAGCTGCTTAGAAATGTGCCACTTTCTTCATAAAGTTTTCTTGGTATTAAATTGTTATATTGGTTGTTATACTGGTGTAGTGCATTACATTCCAAGCTTCTGTAGCTATAAAGATTGCAGTGGCAATTCATGAAATTGAAGGAAAATTAGAGGCAGCAAGACTTCCTAGGTAATCAGAAGAAGGAAAACCCACCCACACTGTATTGTACTGCCCGAGGTGATGGCTGCTAATGAGATAAGTGTGATGTACAGTTCTGTTATGAAAAGTGCATAAATAGGAAAGATAACAGGTTCTTCAGTAGGTCTTCTCATGGGTGTTTTCAGAAGCACGTCTACTTATTTGACTCAGAGTTAAAAGGTGTTTTTAGCTCCCGTTAGCACTGGAGAGCCCCTGCAAGTGAGGAAGAGCATCAGCTTGACTGCATCAGGGTCTCTTCCTGCCCAGCCAGATCAAACCATGTAACCCACAGCTTTGCCTCAGGGATGTGGCACACACAGCCACAAAGCCCTTTCCTCTCTAGTGATGCAGAGTACTCTCATCACTCTTTGTTCTGAGCACAGTGTCTTTCAGATAATAATGGAATTGCCCAGCATAGTTCAGTTGCAGAGCAGAGGCTGTGACCACTGTTGGTTGGCAGAAGGTGGCAGTGACAGCAGAAATGGGAAAAACGAAATAGTTCTTGCCATCAGCTGACAAAACAGATGAGAAGACTGGAATTCCTCTGAAAACACACGCAGCAGGAGCAGCAGAGCATGTAAACATTGACACAGGGCAAGAAGGCAGGGTTTTGATACACTGGACACCGTAGTTAGAGAAAGCAAAGAAATCCCTGAGGGCCTCAGCTGTGTTTATTGCTTTTGTCTTTTTTCATCTTCGTGAAGGTATTACCAGCCTGTGACAGCCTGGCTCTGAGAGAAGATGGAAAGAGATTATTCAGAGGCATTAGGACAGACAAGTGGATTGTATTCCATGTTGCTCACAGCAAAGATGCTCCAGGGCAAAATTAAATGAACTGAAAGTCCAGAGCAGCGCCTTCATAAAAATGATGTAGAGCTATATATATTTTTTTTCAAATTTTCTTGTAGATGATAGGCAAAGCAATGCAGCCCCTGTAATTGTTTTTCATCATCTATCTCATTTTACCAGAAAGGGTTTTTTAACAGCGATCTGGTTTTAGCTTGAAAAAGAATAGTAGGAAAGGGTCTTCCTTGTTTCTTTGGCAGCCCAAATACTTTCCAACCGATGCTCCACAAATAAATAGTTACATAAAACCCAGAGCTCGGTAAATGAAGAGCACTTGTGACCCAGCGGGGTAAGGCCCATCAGCTGTGCCATGAAGGAGTTGCTTAAACCTGTGGCACTGTCCCTTTCCATTCTTGGAAATTCAAGACTTGATGAAGCAGAGTAGTATTTAATGACTGCTACCTTTCTCCAGAAATAAAAATTGCTGGAATAACAGAGCAGTTGTTTTTATTTTGTTGTAGTTAAGTGCACAGCACTCTGCTGTGCTGTGCCTTACAGTTGTCTCCAAGGATCAGGACGGAGCTTCTGTTGATGCTCAGTGTGAGAGATGTCACCATGTGGCCCAGTGTGAGGCAGTCCAATACCGGGATGAAAAACAGGAGATAAATTTAGGTGAAATTCTTTTAGCTGTAGATTACCTTTCTCTTTGGCTAAGGAAGAAGTAATGAGTCCGGTGTGGAGAACGCGGACTTGGCCCAAAGCATGGGGCTTTCTTCTGCATCGTTTATTTTCAAGACTGTCTCTAACTGAAGGTTTTTCAGAAAGCTGCTCAGATCAGAAGGTTGGTATGTAAGTTCCCAGCCTAGGAGGGAAGAGTTGTGATAAATGACTCAATTGCGGAAGCTTTATAGCCAAAAGATAAACACTGGTGTTTTCTTAGTAATCGGGTCATGTTCTTTGAGTCTGTAGCTGGACAGGAATTTTCCAAACAATTTTTTGGGGACAAGAGAATACACATTTGGCCAAGGATATTTCATATCTAAGGTTACCCTTTGAGAAAGGAGAATGCATTCATTTTTTAAAATTATGTTCTCAAAAATAGATATTTTCTGATGTTGAAATAAAATATTTTGCTTCACCTGAAATGATTTGTTCCCACGTTTTGAGTTGCCCAGCGCTTTATCGAAACCATATCTATCTCTCTATATTCAACTCTTAGAAATCTCTTGCAAACAAAGAACATCCCTTATCCACTCAAAACTTTAATAATATAGGACACTATCTTCCCAATAAGCTGAAGCCAATATTTACAGTGCTTGATTGTGATGACATTTTTAGCTCATGGGAAAAATACTGCCAGATGTGTATTTTCACGTTCTCATACTAGATGGAATGTGTCCTGTTTAGTTTAAGGTAATAAAAACATACCTAGCTAGCATTTACCTGTCATAGTCGATGTAGTTCTGTTGGTTTCATTATGCAAGAGAATGAAAAATAAAAACAAAATCCAGAAACAAGAAATCCTCCAAACAAAATATTTGTCAACTGAACGAGCCTTAGTCTAAATCTCTGTGCCTGGGAATAACTAGTCTTGAGGAACTGAAATGAGATGAGCCAAGACAAGGCTGTGGCTGGAGATGCACCTCACTTCAGGTTTCCCTGGAGAGCCGTGGAATCTAGAAAGGTTCTTTGCAGTCCCAAAATTGGGATATTATTCAGGGAATTGCCTGTCAGATTCACAAACAACCTTTTTCTTTTTCCTTTACCAGCTCCTTAGGCGATGTATGAAGTATTCTGTTCAGATGAAATAGCTCGGTTTGTCAGTCACTATACAGCCTGTGATTGATGTTATTATCTGTTCATTAATAGCAGCAATAAAGCATACAAGCTGAATGAATGAGTGGGACATAATGGTGCTTCCGCTAACGTTGCTCTTCTCTGTGCCTTTCCTCCAACGTATCCAAAAATTGTTCCAGACCTGTACTGTCCTTTAGTCACAACGATGGATTCAAAGCACGTTGTAACCATCAGGTGCTTTTTGGCATTTTTGTTTTTGGCAGCTGCCAAGCATAGCAGGGTCTGGCTGGGAGGGAATGTAACCCAGAGGCACTGCTTTCAAACTTCAGAGAGGTCTTTCAGTGTTTGACTTTGATGAGCTCTGACTTTCTCTTTACAAGTTATCCCATTCCAGTTGTTTTGGGGCAGCTCCCCTCCTGCGCCTTCTTATAGCATTGGGAGCTTTATGTTTTTCATGGGAAGAGAATCTTAATCATGGGATTGTCAGCTGAAGTAAATAAGCATTCCCAGTGAAGGTCATGCTCACATCTGCATTTTATGTCTAATAAGAATTTGGCATTTGCTGTATGAAAGATGACATCATCTGAATTCAGTAATCATGTGTTGGTTTAGTGAGCAGGTGCCTATTCCCAGCAGAGGAACTTGTTCATTATATGCAGGTGATGATTTGTGTGTTTGTTTTTTTAATATATGTTAGATGTTCAGCTTGCTGAGTTGATTTAGGATGGGAAGACATGATTGGATGGCTGGAATGTCTATAACAATTTGTCTACTTCTGCTGCTCTTTTTTTATTATTATGATTTTTGCTCACCTCTTTTTTATTAATTATCCTCATAGAGATCAGTTTTTGGTAAAAAGAATTCTACCTCCAGCCTGAGTTCTGCTAATCAGAGTAAAGGAGAGAGTGCTTTAATGTAGTGTCACCAGGCTGGCTGTTTTCTGTACTTATGAGAGATGGGTTCGTGCTATTCCTTACGGCTGTATTATCTCTGCTGTGCACTTGAAGTGCTAAGACTTAGTGAGATTTATAGAACTATTAAGAATGACTATCAGGTATATCTCCTAGATGATAATATTCATTGTTCTGTGTTCCTACAACTGCTCCCTTGGGAAGGTCATAGAGGAGGAACAAGATAAGATAGAATTAATGCTTTGAAAAACAAGAGTGCACCCTGAACCATCAATAACTCTGCGGGTCACATCTGACAAACTTGAATTTAAAGACTGTTCCCCAGAGACAGAAACTGGCACAGCTCCCCGAGCACTGAAAATCCAGTCTCAGAACTCACTGAATCGCTTCTGCTCCATTCATCCATTTTTTTCAAGTGATGTTTGTCACGCTTTCCTTCCTCTTTTTACATTGGCACTTCTCTGGAGATGGTTGCGTAGCAGAGCTGATGGAGAACTCGCACCTCTCATCTCAGGTAGCTTCCATCGTATGCCCTGGTGAATGAGCACCTCTGCTGGCGAGGCTTCTCCACTTCAAGGTGGCAGCACTTGAACAAATCAACCATTGTGTATGTCAGCCAGCAAGAGGCCAGCTGGCAAGTGTGTCTCATCTGTGATGGCTTCATAATGTGGCCTCTGAGCCCCGTGACTGGCCACGGCATTTCTTTGTGCCTATTAGGAACGCTGAGTCTCTGTGGCTTCTCATAACTGTGTTCAAAGCTGTGTTCAGACTGACAACCCGGATGACTTCGTGGTCTAAAATGTTAGTAATCAATCTGAGTTTGTAGTGTTTCTGCATTAGAGAAAGCTTTTGCTTGTAATAGCCTTTGTTTGAATGTATTATTCTGAGTAGATCAGCACGCTAAAATTTGCATTGTAAAAAATTGTTTTGGAACAAAGTAAGATCTAATGAGCACATAGTAAATCCCTTGGCTCTGCAGCAGAGTCACAATAAGCATAATAGCTCTCGCTGAATGAATCCCTTGCAGCCTAAAAGCTTTTTTCTTTAAAATAAAATAGCAACCCTGCAGGATTTAGTGCAGACAATATGCAAAGATCGTTTAAGGGGCTGTTGTGGAAAGAGAAAACAAATGAGGACGACTCCACTTAGTCTCCTTTGAAAGGACCCTTTGTGATCACTTCATTAGGCAGTCTGTTTAAATATTTTCTTTATTCAAGAATGACTTTATTCTAATGGAAGCATCAATAAATTCCACTTTGTCTTTTCTTCCTCCCTGTGGTCTCAGCTGAAGTGCCAGGAAGCATTTTATCATTTCTCAGGCTTTTTACTGGAGGTTCAGTGTGCAGTAAGCATTATTCCTTTAGCAAAAGGATGAAAATGGGAACTAATGATATTACACAAGAACACTGAGAACCGTCTTTCATTTAAAAATAAATCAAAAGTTGAACTCGTGCCTCTCGCTTTCATCCTCAGTTAGCTTAGGTAATGATTGAAGTGAGATGTTAGTAGAGGTTCTGCCTAGTTTTTGGCTAATGTCTCTGTCAGAAAAGGCACCTTTGAGTAATCTGCTTGCTGTCTGCCCTTACTGCAAGGTTAAAAGCAGTTTATCTCCCAGATGTACTAGCCTAGGCATCCTAAATAATGTGGAAACCACTCCATTTGCCGTTCTGAAGAAAGTTAATTGAAATCAGAATGATGAGAGATTGCCCAGAGAGGCCATGGAGTCTCCATCCTTGGAGATATTCAAAACCGTCTGGATGTGGTCTGGGCAGCCTCCTGTAGATAACCCTGCTTGAGCTGGGGGCTTAGAACAGGTGTCCTCCAGTCATGACCACCATTCTTTCTGAGTTCAGCTGCCACCTGCCCTGATTTGATTGTCTCCAGACTTGGGATATAGTTTATTATTTCTGAGTTTAAATTTGAAATCTATGTCACGCTCAGCTGATCTTGCCTTGAGCCTCTTTGAAGCAGTGTCCGTACGAGCGTTGGACTTCAGACAGTGTTGTACGCTGGTTCTTCTTCCTTGAAAAGTTTCTGAGGCTTTTCAGTCAGTGTTGTGTGGTGTTTGGGCTGCAGGTTGGTAAAGCTCGGAGTGTGGCAGAACAGGTATTTCCTTAAGAATTTAAATGCTGCAGGAGCTCAGCTGCAGATTTCCTGGTGTAGGCTTAATGTATGCCTTCATCCTTTGCTGAGACTTTAATTTAGAGGGAGACTTTCCTCTGTGGTCTTTTGGAATAAATGAGAAGGAGCAACCTAAAGCAATCACACGAATGAGACATGAGGAACAAGGATGGCTGGCTGGTCTTAAATGCCATTTCATGAATCCCACGTGGATTGTGTTTTTTCCGAGGCCAATTTGTTGGATTCTAACAGTTACTGTGCAAACGCTGTCTGCACTGACAGATTTGCAGAAATGACTGACAGTGGTTCTATTGATTTGGGAAAAAAAAAGTTGAGAAAATTAGTAAAAATGCAGAAAATTATTTTCATCAAGTGTATTCTGAAGGAATATATTATGAGGAGCATCTGGCTGAGACAATTACCAAACTAAACTGGAGATACCCAACTGCGTTTGATTTGTGCAAGCAAAAATGTTTGGGGCTGCAGAAAATGACATTATCTGGTATTACACCAGCAGACATCTGCAGCCTCTTTCAGAGCAGAGAAAGCAGAGCAGTCTGTGCAGCTTAAGGGTATATCTCAAAGCAATCTCCTGTGCCTGTTAGTTACGTGATAGGGACTGTTAACATCTCCCGGAGCACTCTGAGGTGCCAACGTCCATCCATTTGCTAAGGAAAAGAGGTCTTTGAAAATTAAAATCTTGCCCTTGGACAGACCGTCCTTTCCCCATTCCCATCCCTCAGTGCCTCTGCTCCTGTCAGACGTTAACATCATCCGTAAGCGATTATGTCAGCAAGCTTGGTGGCACAAAAACAGTCATACCTACAGTTGGCCACACAGCATGCCAGTGTTTCCCATAGCCCAGGCCTGCGAGGCTGCCTGCTTTGCAGCAGGCAAAAGCCTTCAGAGAAATGGGAGTGGGCTGGTGGCGGGTGGACAGAGCATGCGCCGTGCTGCATAGGCCATGCGTTGGGTACAGACTAAAAATGAGCATTAACTGCGATGTCAAAGACTGAAATCACATCTCAAATGGAGAAGACGACCTGTTACCGCCACGTCTGTACCCAACGCATGGCCTATGCAGCACGGCGCATGCTCTGTCCACCCGCCACCAGCCCACTCCCATTTCTCTGAAGGCTTTTTGCCATTTTCATCCGCCATCAACAAGGTGGTGCTGAGAGTCTGCAGTGTTTTACAGGAGGGGATTCTGCACAGCAAAGCATCAGCTTCTTCCCCAGACAGGCCTGTGCAAAGGTGCAATATCCTTTGCCAAATTGTGCAAAATGTGGATTTAAGGAGATCGGATTAATGCTTAAAGTATAGTGGGACATTTTAATATAATTTTAAATCCTATCTTCTCACTCCCATTGCAGCCAGCACGTTAAATCATCAGACCTCATTCTTTACACACAAAATTTATCTTTGCGGCAAGATAGTGGTTGCTGAGTGTGAGTTTCTCTGGAACATGTTTCAATTTCTTCACACTCATCTGTTTCTCTTCTATAAGAGGGTTAGTGGGAGGGTTTTAACTTCTCAGTGCTGTCACACCTGGGATCTTAGCTGGCGTGAGGGCCTGTGTCACCTCCAAGAATGTTCCAAGGACACCCTCTGAATTTGATCCTCGAAGAGCCACCAGAGGGATTTTTAACATGTCCATCAGTTGAATGTCTCATTGCAAGATCACTGCAGTCCCACTGCCTTTTTCTCAGAAAGCAGCTCACCTGCAAATACTAGAAAACCCAGAGGGAATAAAACAAAGAGGTCAAACCCCAATCGATTCTAACAGTTTCTAAAGGTTAGTTGAGTATCTGTGACATGAATTTTTGACTTTCCTATGGACAAAAAAGTTCCATTTTGAACCTGCCATGAATCCTCACAGTAGGTAACTCTGCAAGAGGATCCAGTGTGTCCTGGAAAAGAAGTTTCAGGAAAAGCAGTCAGACTCCAAGTACTCATACCGGGGCAACCAAAATAAAAATAGCAGTAATTAGATAAAGCTGATGCCACACACATGAAAGTTATGTGGCTGCATCCACTTTATCCTCCCTAACTGTGCTCCAAGTTTATGCAGTGGAAACTACATGAGCCGGGAAAAAAACATGAGTGCCCTGCATGGAATTCAGCCCTCCAAAATCTGCAGTCTGCAGATGCTGCTGCATGTTCCCAGCTCCACAAGGCAGCAGGGACTGGGTGTGTACACATCTATGTGATAAGACTATTCTGGGGACAGAAATAGCTTTTATGCATGAGATTTTGTCTCACTCCCTGTATATGCACTGCTAGCAGATTATCTGTAAACTGCTGTTAGGAGGAGTGGAAATCATGAAGTCAGAGGCTGTGATAGAGAGTGTTGTGATCAGTCAAGCGAGGGAGGGCCCATTTGGGTCCTTCAGTGTGCAAGCATCAGTCAGATATTTATCCTGTAATCTTTAACAAAACATATAATCTGTGAATCTTGAGGTGGGATTTCTGCCTTTTTCAGTTTTGTTTTTGGCAGCCAAAAGTCTTTCTGATGTAAGCTGTTCTGTCCCAGCATGGAAAGACTTCTTGCTCTGTAAGTGCCCCATTAAATAGCACAGACTATTCTGAGATCCAAGAGTTGGGACCTTTTTTAAACCATAATTACGGATGTTTTTAAAGCTGATAGCAAAAATGCTGTCAATGAACAACATGAGGCCATGTGATTAATTTTTCCATATGAGCTGTTTGATTATGACAGCTTCCTAGTTTCAGATAGCTTCCAATGTGGACTGAAAAGCAGACAAAGAGCACTTTATCTAGCACTTCTGATTAAATGTGACACTCTAGTCAGCACTGAGAATACATAGAGGAAAGAAAAGCCATAAAACCCCATTAGAAAAAAGAAAATGTCAGGCTATAAATTACTCTGAAATATCAATTTTCAGCAAGCTATGTAAATTGTCAATAACAGGGATGCAAGAACCATAAGTGTGCTATATTCATGCTAATTTTTTGTTACTAGAGTGTGCATTAGAAGAGTTGACACATCCATTAAGGACTGGTGGATGACTGGAGGACTCCTGCACGTTAGCACTGCTCACATTTAATTTGAAGGATGCTTTCTGATTTAGACCTCGTTGGTGCATGGCTGACAAGAGAGAGGACAACAAAACAACATCATCTTCCTATGCATGTTTTTAACGTTGAAAGGTTTCTTTGAATTCATCAGGGCAGACATTTTCCCATAGCTGCATACAGATGGATTTTACATTGCACGGTGGTGTTTAAAAAGCTGTACCTGTTAGGACTGATTGCCCACATTGTGCATCCTCTGCCCTTCAGGTGCTGCAGCTGTTACCAGAAAGTGCTCAGACTTCTTTCACCTTGAGGAACTGCAATGTAAACACTGTCAGATCTCGTTATCTATAGCAATGGTTTAAGGCATTTTTATCTCCAGGCCATTTGTGCGCTGAGAAGGGCTGAGGGCCCGCTGGCCTCCTTCAGATGTAATGGACAGATTTTCAGGGCATTTCCTGCTGATAAATTAAAACAAGAATGCTCCTGTGGAGAAGGCTGCATTTTGATGAAATTTCTCATTCGGAGCAAGTACGTCTCTTAGTGTTGTCAAAATGTTGGGTTTTGCTATTTTTGCAATGAAGATGTGGGGGATTTGGTTTAAACTGACCTTTCAGTTTGAAATATGTTTATACTAACCAAGCTTTTAACACAGCACGGAACATCTCAGAATCATCACTGACTCAATTTAGCAGAACATTTTGGGATTTGGGGGGAGCAGAAGAGTGTTAGGGATGATGAAGTGCCTGCATTCCTACCAGTGAACAACAGTTACGTAATTCTTGGCAGTTTAGGCCAGCAAGATTTCTGAAAGCTTTGAAAATTCTTTCATGATAGGAAAATCTTTCCCAGTCCAGCCGTGGGGGTGGGGGTGAGGTCTGGAGGACATCCATCTCTGACAGGCTTCGCATTGAAAATGGAAGAAAACCTGAGATCCCTGTCTTGTAAGAATTCCCACGCTGGGATATTATAAAACATGGATATGGATATCTAAGCTGCTTTAAAATCTCTTTTCCATCTCATCTGTTGGCTTCATGCGGAAAAGAAAGTCTGAAATCTGAGAGGTTATTCCTACGGAGTGCTGCTCAGGTGAAGTTCAGCACTTTTTCTATTATACATCAGAGTCCACTTCTAGCTCAAGGATGTGCTGAACATCCACCTCTGAAGCACAGCCTCTGGCAGAAACCACTGTAGAAAGGCCAGGTAACACGCTCTGCTGATCACAGCAGAACCGAGGGGACCTTGCTGCTACGTGCAGGTTGCAAAACTGAATCTCACTGCTTTCTTACTGCTGGAAGATGCCAACAAGTGATTTTTCCTTTCAGCAAAGGACTGCTGAAGGTGCCACTGGCGCTTGGAAAAGGATAAAACACATAGCTGCTACAACACAACTGTGAGTTGTATGGTAACAGTCCGTGCAACCAAGTTTCTTCTTGTCTGGCAGCAATTCAACAATGGGAGCATGGGGATTTACAACCTCTTAAAGTCCTGTGCCTTAGCTGCCTTCAGAGAACTTTGGTAATGCACAGCTTTAGGCCATGCCAAACACGACTCTCTGTGTCTCAACTTGGCTCTTCTATGACAAACAGTATACAGTGTCTAACTGACCGCTTTATATCATACAATATAAATATATTACATACAATAAAAATATTCTATATCAGTATAATACAATAGTTACATTGTAGGGCAGCCATCTCTCAGGTGTATAGGAATAGCTAATAATTAGCATGAGTAAATCATTGTAGCACAAACTACAAACATTATCATTCCACGTGTAATTTATCCCTGATGTGAGTACTTGTTCTTCTTAATACTTAATATGTCTGTTTATAGAAAAGTTGATTGAGATAATTAGCAGTAAAAATGCTAAGGTAACACAGCTATGGTAACATTTATATTGCTATCAATTTTGTTTATAGCAGCCTAAAGACCAATGCCGAAATTAGAAATTAACTACAATTAGCAAATAAATTGAGTGTCTCTTGGAATTACTTGATCACGTCTTAAAACACTGCACAGTGTGATGCTCACGGAGGCAAAGCCAAGTCCCTGGGCTGTGCCAGCTGCACTGTTTGCTTCTCTGTTCTTGCTGCTTATCAGCTGCAGCAGGGCAACATTGCTGCCTGTATCCGCCTTGCCCAGCATGTGGATAGATGGCGGCCTGGTGGTGGCCTGGGGATCTACGTGCCTCCCCATCCCCTATGCTGTGCAGGGATTAGGAATGTCATCCTTATCCAGGATCCATCTCCCACTTCTCTTAAAAGTTGAACATTCACAGAAAAAAACAAGTCATCCAAAATGAATTCGCATCTTCATAGGAAGCAAAATTTCCTTGGATATTTCCTAGCTGTCTCCTTTGTCAGAGGCTGTTTCATTCCTTTCCTCTCTGTAACACATTTTGTCACCTTAAAGAGCAAATTGGGGCTGAGAGGGGAGGGAAAAGAGCTGACGGAATGTAAATGTAAAGCAGTTCAGACGACCGCAGATGGGGCGGTCACAGCACGGCGCAGATCTGCGCTGACTGCTGAGCTCCGGGCTGACAGCGGGAGCGTTAGCTGGCCTGAGGCTGCTGCTGGCCTCTCTTCTTCCTCTATTTCTTTTCCTTTTATTTTCTGCCCTGCTTTCTTCAAAGCTAGGTGTCTCAGTTCCCTGCGGTTTTCTTCTGGGGAGAATTTATCGCTGGTAAATAACTATTTGTGTTGAATTTGCAGATGAGCTGAAGTATTTTCTTTAATGTTGCTGTTTAGTGCCCTTTCCTTTTCAGGTTTGCATGAGCACAGGCATTTGAAGGCAATGAATCTGTCGTTCAGATAATGTATTTGCCCTTGGTACCAAAATATAAAAATAAAAATTACAAGGTCATTAACCATATCAAGAGAAAGAAAAACGAGCTGTGTATTAAAAAGCTGTATGCCGGGATGGGGTGGGCGAATAGCAGTATGCTGAAGCGTACTGCTCATCTGCCCTTCTCATCATGAGAATCAATTAATTCCTCTCTTTCTCACAGCACTTCCCCTTTGCACTGGGAACCCTCAGCATACGCCAGTCCAAATTTATAAGCAGTGTGTTTTCTGGCGTTTTTCATTTATCAAATGCAAACTCCTGTGGCCAGTGATTTACTGTAGGACTGCTCAGAAAGCAGCGGATAAGTATTATCTAACAATGTATTAAAAACATACAAACTGGAGGAGACGATTTTATCTCCGCTTCCTAAGCAATTTGTCTCAGTCCATGAGAAGGCAGGCTGGGGGGAGAATAGCCCTAGAATTGTTCTGGAGTGCATCTGGTCTGGAAATGAGTTCTTACATGCAGTAAAGGGAAGCCTTGGAAAGCAATAGATTATTTTTAAAGTTTTAATATATTTTATTTATTTCAGTTAGACTGTAGTACCAGGCACAGACGTGAGAGTGTTGGAACCCAAAGGTATTCATTGCATGACTCCAGCCTCACTGATTGAGAGGCAGCTCCTCTTTGTTTCCCACCATGGAGTTCAGGCTGTAAATAATCAACAGGGAAAAATGGCACTGTATGAGTACAGTGGAGTCCAGACGGGTTGGTATAGTCCACACTCTGCCCCTCTTATCCATCTTCTTCAGCTGAGAGGTATTTTCACTAACAAGGACTAGGTTAAATTAGTCTACATGACACAGGTTACCACCTTGTAATTTGTCATCTTCCTAATAGTTCCAAGAGCAGTGGCATTATGGGGAACTTGGATATTTATGGCACCTAAACCTGTGTATCCAACACAGGCAGCAGCATTCATCTTTAGTCAATGAGGGTAAGAGGGGTTTCACCCTCAGAGCAGTCCCTCTGAGTTACTCAGTAGCACCCATCTCAAATGAGGGATCACTGTATGTGTTCCTAATTGGAGCAGTTGTATCAATTTAAAAAGCAAAATAATAATAATAATAATAATTTGTTTGTTTTTCCTCAAACTCTCCCAGGTCTGGCAATGTGGAGGAAGTATGGAGGTGCTTCCCTGCTCTCGTGTGGCACACATCGAACGCACAAAGAAACCCTACAACAACGACATTGATTACTATGCAAAGCGCAACGCCCTACGGGCCGCAGAGGTCTGGATGGATGACTTCAAGTCCCATGTTTACATGGCGTGGAACATCCCCATGGCAGTAAGTATGGGCCACACTAGTCCTGAACAGAGGCAGAAGCCTGAATAGTTGTTCCTACTATAGTTGTTCCTACTTAGCAATTTGAGGTGAAGACATTACTGCAACTGTGTGCAGTGGGAAAGGAGTTGGAGGAAGAGTTCTTCTGTGCTGGGGAATGCTCGGAGCAGAGACTTCTGTCATAAACTTGCTTCCTGTATTGCTTCCTTGGTGTAAAGTTTTGTTGTAGGCTCCAGAGCGGTGACACAGACTTACAGTTGAACTGGAGCATGATGTTTCAGGTTTATGCACTTCCTCGGAGAAAGTCCTTAATTTAGGATGTCATTAAACTTTGAGGTGTTCATATGCTACAGTAGTGAGGACTAGAGAAAAGTCCATAAATAAATATCATGATTCATCATGAGACTCCACGGACCTCACCAGGATAAAAAACAATGTGTGCAATAAAAGAATCCCACATTAACTAGCTTTATTTTCTACAGGGTGAGAGTTGCAACATGGACACGTTCTGCTTCTTACTGTGCATGTGAATTGTTAATGGCATGTGGGGACCCCCAGGAATCCATGTAATATAAATATTAGATAAACTGTAGGTTCAATTTATTACTTGATTCTGGAAGTATATCTCATGCTACATCTCCACAGAGCATAATTCTTCAAGAGCAGAGATACGTGTATAGCACAGCCAGGCGTAAGCTGACTGCTGTTGTATCTTTTAGTGATATTTGCATCCAAATTATTCATGTGAAGGGGCATAGGGAGAGCAGCTGAGGGGAAGCATACACATTGCGGTAAGTAAGGATAGTTTTGTTAACCCTTACGTGAAGGATTTGGCCAAAGATTATTGGGCTGAAGTAAATGGAAACAGATAATACTTCTATCTATCTGAGACAAAAAATATGCCAGTTCAGCTGTATAACTGTGTATATTCACAGTTATGACCCGGAGTCCATCAAAGTCCTGGGAGTCCTGGCAAAGATTTCACCAGATTTAGCTTTGTCCTAAATACCTACTTGTGCTCTGATAACTAGATAACATATCAAAACCCATTTTAATTAATTTCTGTCATGTTTTTGAAAATGCACATACCTAAAGGAATGATGTTTCATTTTCCTCTGTGATGTCTGAATATGTTAGACGTTCACCCCCATCTGAATTTTAATGGCTGCTGTTCAGTATTGGGCATTCTGTGTTGTGTTGAAAGTTAGGTCTGTATGAAGGTGCGTCTTGGTTGCTACTTTTGGAGTGAGAACTAATTGCAGAGAATCATCTTGCCTTAGCAAGGCAATACTGCCTAACACAACATTTCTGTGCTAGTAGAAGGAAGACAAAGCAGGGCTCACCTAAGCTTTTAGGGGCATTTTGGCCCTGCCTGCATCCATTTGAACGAATGGGAAGTTTCTAGCAGGAAGGGGAAAGAGAAATAATCTTTGTACATTTGTTTCCTTGATGCTTTCTGCAAACGAATTCTGAGAATGTAAAAGACATTTAAATAAACATTTACACCAAAACATGATTTCCTTTAATCTCTCTGAGATTACTTATTGATGTAGTTTTCTGCACTGAGACGTACAACAGTGTTTTAAAAAAAAATAGGCACATCTATATACAAAGGCATAAAATCAGCAGAAGTATTGAACATTAAAATATACTTTCCATAAAATAAATTGATTGATAAAATGTACATCATAAAAATAACCCCATTAGCTTTCAGGGAAAGGAAGCTAACATGTTAGTGTCCACAGAGTTGCTCTGCTGTAGTACTCAATCTCGTTGACCTAAGTACTTTACCGGTCAAAGCCATAAGAAAAACTTTCTGTGAGACAACTAGAAACCTTACTGCTGGGTTAAAAAGGATGTGCCTGCATACTAAACCGTGTGGGCACCTCATTCCTGTACCATCATGCAGTAACCCCGACTTAATGACTGCTGCTAGTGTGGAACAAGGCACGGCATTTTCATAGCTGCTCAATTTGCTGCTCTTTTGATCTGTAGAAATAGCCTAGCAAGCAAGGTGCTATATTTCTTCATTATAGAATAGAAGAGAGACAAGTAAAATACGTGTTCTATATTACCAAAACCCATCCAGATTAACCCTTCCACAACACATACCATCTTTTCCATTCTAAGTTACTGAGGGTCTGTTCACAATGTGTACCTGATTAGTGGCTGATTGCTGGACACACCTGCAGACTTATCCCCATAGCCCCCTATAACCTTCACCACCAGGTCAGCGTAGCATTACTGCACTTATTGCCAAATATTTGGTATGCCCTGTTTATGATCTATACCTCGACAATTTTTATGATAAATAAATCTTATATTGAATGATTTATTGTACTGAGAGCCTCCGAGAATTGCTCTCCTTCCATTTAGCCTGAAGTGGAACATAAATTAACATTCATTTGAATGGATGCTGCATAGAGAGCTCATGACAAAGTATGCATCAGCAAGCAGCAGTGAGCACAGCAAACTCTTTATGTGGCAAATGGAAAAACCTGTTCAGTATTACACTTGTATTCTCTCCTGAAAACAAGGCATCTGTTGGGGATTCTAATAAACCCTGAGCTAAGACTCGCTGCCGTCTTGTAACCCTGCATCAGACACCATTTGGAAAACAAATATTTCCTCCAGAAAGATTTCTGTACAAGGCACTTCAGACAGATCCATGCAAAAGCCACCAGTTTCAGTCCATTTAATTCTTTCAGAGTCAGAAAAGATTTTTAGATGAGGTAACTCAGTGTCTTGATGTTGAACTGTGATGATTTATACTGGTTTATATCTACAGACAATAACTGACCTGGTCTTTTTGAAATGGCTGAGTTTGATCATATCGATTTTTTTTTTAATATGTTTTTGTGGAATTTTTTAGTCAAGTGTGATTTAAATTCTGGAATAAAATTACAAAGAAGGCATTGAGTTTAAATGCATTTTATAGCTTAAGTCTGTGAATGAGCTCCAGTTCCAGTAAAAACTGAATGCTGGTCTATGCAAATGTTTAATGGGGCTTAATTGCTTTTTGAGCAGCTCCACTTTGAAGTTTTAACAGGTCTGTTCTCATTTACATTCGTGAATACCCAAGGCTATTAATAGTCTAAACCAGGATCAAGCTGCTGGATCTTAGATCAGAATTACAGCTAAATTCCTTATGAATCTGGAAGCAAAGGAGTTGAGGTTTGATTGCAAACATTTAGAGTTGTGTATGTTAACAGCATTCACATTGGTTTTTTTTTATATTTTGATTTATGTTTGGGGTTTTTTTGCTTGTTTGTTATCCTTATTTTTCTACTGACTTGCATTAATATTTATTGTCTGCTCTCAGCAGCAGCTGTTTGATGAGCTGCTACTTACAAAAGAGAAAGTAGAGTGGGAAATACAGCTTGGTGTACAAAATGAACTCCAATTTGGTTTCAGTTTTAAAAAAAAAACAAAACAAAACAACTGTAAAGTCAACGTGGTGAAATTTCTCTATTCTTTTTCTATTTTGTAGAACCCTGGAGTTGATTTTGGAGATGTTTCTGAAAGAATAGCTCTACGGCAGAGACTGCAGTGCCGGAGCTTTAAGTGGTACTTGGAGAACGTCTATCCTGAAATGAGAGTCTATAACAACACAGTCACTTATGGGGAGGTACTGTATGTCTTTGAAAACACATGATGGCTGCGTTAGACAATTCTTTTCATCTTAGTGGTGGGTGCCTATATGCGCTTCTTGAATTCATTTTTGCAGATCTTCCTGGTTGGGGATAAAAAGCCACACGTCCTTGTTCAGATGCAGCTGATGCTACCATTTGGCAAGTTTTTATCTCGTCAGAAAAAGCCATTAGAGAAAAATAATTCTCCCGTTTCGTGCTCAGAATCTGTATTTTAATTTCTGCCTGTGCAAAGTAATAAGACCCTGGAACACCTACTCTGAGATAGCTGAATGGACAAGTTAGCCAACCCTGATAAAATGTTGAATCCAAATGCACCGGGGATGTGTAGATGATTTGGTTCAGGTCGGCTTTCTGGACCATTTCTTTTCCACCTGTTAAGTAGTCAAAACCGCTGTATACGCTCTTTGATCTTTGAGGTCAAACACACCTTCTGCAATTTGTTAAGAGTTCATCGAGTGCCTGTAAGGTAAGGGCTGCTACGCGTCTGTGAACCGGGACAAAGTTCTAGGACAGTGTTTGTAAGATTCTATGCTAATTGTCTACTTGAATTAGGCAATAGATTTTCACACGTCAACTACATGGACATTCTTTCTTGCTGTCCCATTTAAATGACTTCATATAAAATAAGTCAGGCCCTTCAGATATTGATACGAAGCGCAAGTTTTATTGCATAATACCTCTCCGTATCCTAATATAACTATCCCTGGCAGTAACCAAGGAAAGACATTTGGTAAGTTCAACAGGAGCTATTAGTAACTGTCAGCTCTGAAAGTGCTGCTAACTGAGAAGAATATTGGCAGTACTGCCAATGCTGTGTCAATTACACCAGACGGTTAGGAAGCTGGGCTCTAAAAATAAGTTTGCTTCTGTTCTGTGGTCGCATTCAAAGTTCTCGAGTCACACAGGACGTTCAGCCATGCGAGTATCCAATTCATTAAGATTTATGATAAATTGGAGCCACACAAGCTATCTAGCTGGTACAAACTGGGATCATTCTCTTTCTTACATGCCCATAATAATAATAAAAAAAAACCTACAGGCTTCATCCTAAATGATATCAAGCCTGTTATTAATATTTTCTCTTATGGCTATTTTTCTGGAGGAAAAGGTGCTTGGATTTTCAAGACTTTAAGGAAAATAAATGTATTGAGAAGATGTGAAGCATATAGAAACAGTAGTAAAAATGTATTTCCTAGTGACTCAGTTCACATTTTTAAAGCTGTGTCATAAAGCTGTCTTCATGTTCTTTAGCCTTTATAGTACAAGTCATAAAATAAACCTCCTGAAATTTAATTGCTATGGAACCCCCTTATCCCATCAGATTGCCTGTTATGTTCATGCACTCTAATATAAAGGATTATTTACTGATTTTCCAACACATCATGCTGCAGCTATTCCTGTATTGTAGGGGTGGCCAAACAAATTGCTGAGTCGAAAGTCAGAGCAACTTGTTAACTGTTTTCAAAGTCACATTTGCAGGGTCTGCCTCTTTTTCTACGCAAGGATAATTTGGAGCAAAACTTGGCCTGAGTTTATAGAGTGCATTTTATGGGGTTTTGATCCTTGATTAATTGATGAAAATATAACTCTGACTAAAGTTAATAATTTTGTGAAGACAGGAGGTTGTCCAAATGATCTTTCTCTTCCTAGAGCAACTGCACTACTGGAGTCCTATCATATATGGAGAGTGTGTTCCTCAGAGAATGGTTTTATCCACTGTTTGTGTCAGTAGTTTTAGTACAACTAAGTTTTGTCTGGATTGGTCTTGCATGTTACAGAACAATTTCTAATGCAGCTGTTTTCCTTCTGATTGGGCTATAGGTGCGTAACAGCAAAGCTAGTGGCTACTGCTTAGATCAGGGAGCTGAAGAGGATGACAAAGCAATCCTTTATCCATGCCATGGAATGTCCTCTCAGGTAAATAATTTAAATCCCATAATTATTGAGAAACCTGCAACTTGAAGAAATGTTCAGAAGAACCAAGAAGTAATTTATTGCATTCAAGTTGAGTTTGGCGGTATCTCTTCATGTTTCAAAAGAGATTCTTCGCCTTCCTTCTAGTCTTTTTGAGTGCCCTTTCCCAGGTCGTACAATGTGCAAATCTACATGCTGAAGATGCTAATAAGGAAAACAAAAAAAATCATTATAATTCGCTTTAATAACAGAGAGATCCATTGACGATTATCAAATTTAGACTGTTTGCATGAGCAGCTCTTCTCATTGTGACCTGACTTATTTTAGGAATCACACCTCTTTACATTAACTGTTGATTGCTCCAATAGGTTCCTACGCAGAAATGTTTTAGCAGAATGCTGATGTGATTCCCTGAGTAGGCAAAAAAGTTAAGCACATATTTAACATTAACTTTGAATGCAATTAAGAATATCTTTTAAATTAATACTTTTCTAAAATTGAACATTTGGGGTTTTTTAGGTCCCTGTGAATGTAATTTTCTTACAGCTGTCTGGTGAATTTGAAATGACGTTTCTTCTTTCCTTGCTTTATGATGATATTAGTGGTTTTTTAGATACAAGTTGGTTATTATTTAGATCTAGGACTTGAGCTACTTCTAAAATCTAATTCTAGTTTCATTTAAAGTACCGTCCAAGTCAAAACTACATTAATGAATGTTCTCATGTGTAAATAAACTCTGCCCTTATCACGGACTTAATAATTATCTGAAGTTCACCCATACGTATATTGATTCGGAGTCCTGGCTCATACATTGCCATGGAGGCATAACAGGAGTTGGGAAACTTTAAGAGTCAAACCTCATTAGAGCAAAGAGGATAGACAGTAATTCCTACTGACAAAATGTCCATCCTTGGCAGAATCATTACGGGACTCTTGGCTGACGCTTTCATAGGAAAGGCAGAAGGGACAGAGTAAGGTAACAAAATAGTGTTGTTTAATTAGATGTAAATGAGCTTTCCAAGAAGAGTAGTTAGAGACATTGAGACACTCGGGGAGCTGAGTCTCTTGCTCCATTCCAAGTCTGACCAGAAGGCCGCACATTTAAGTCTTTCTCAGAAGTCCCTTTCCAACATATAATCATGCTAGCACTGAAAGGAAAAATGAAATAGATTATTCTCATGTTTTGCAACCTGAATGTGATTTTAAAATTTTGGGGCCTAAAGCAGCTCAACTTTCAGATAGCATCTAGCTCTGACCAGTTTCTTGCATCCATTTTAACTGAGCTTTCAGTTCGCCTTGGAGAAAAACTTAAGGAACAAGTCACTGCCTGTAAGTAATTGCCAAATAAACTGGGCAGCTCTTCTCAGGTGCAAATAGCAATCCATAAATTATACACTGCCCAAAATACTGAAGATGGGTGGTGACCAATTCAGTCTCTTCTGGCTCAGTTCCACTACACGTCTCCAGTATCTTATCTATTTGAAATTCCCAAAAAAGCCTTTAAATTACAGCCACAAGACAGAGCATAGCACTAGCATTTCATAAAAGCATAGAAAGTCACTCTTCTCACGCCCTTAAAATCCGAAGTAATCTCTGCATGTGAGAATTATAAAAGTATGAGTAAAGCAAGAAGTTAATCTACCACGTCATCCTGCAGCAGTTTCCATTTCACTCAGTAAGAAACAGCAGGCAGAACGCAAAGGTGATGTTTTATCTAAGTTGAGTATTTCACAGACAAGTATGGGTTGGAGCCACTCAAATGCAGCCAAGTTAATTAATGATTACACAGCTGGAAAAAAGTTCTATCATCTCATCACAATTTACAAAATTAATTCAGTGTGAGAACTACAGCTGCACAAACCCTAATCAAGGATATTCAAGCACATAGCATAAAAGGTGTTGACAGCAAGCTTTTTAATATATTAAATAAACATTTTTAAAGCCCCTCTTATAATCATCCTGGGTGAGCATAGTTGTCTGTTATGTTTAGCTTTCAGTTTCTGACAGTTTTCATTGCAAGCACAGGGCATATAATACCCCTGCTGAGTTGAGATTTGGGTTAGTTGTACGCGCCTACTGAATATAAATGAATATTAACATGGCACTCATTTTCACCAGTTTGGGTTATCACTGGTGCTTGATGTGTTCTACTGGTTTGGAAACTTCTCAGAATTCAGATGCAATCTGGTTTCTTTTCTTGATCCCCTTCAATTCTGACAAGCAAATAAACAGTGATTTGAGTGTACACATTGTTCCACTGAAACCAACAGAAGTCAGTCGAGTGTTTAAGGAAAGCTGAGGTAGGCATAAGGTTACTGTTTATTCTGCGATATGTTGTTCTTTGCTTCTGCTTCTTAACTTCCTATTTGCCATGCGTACTGCACACCTTTGAATGGCGTGTCCTGCCATACAAGGGAAAAAGAAAGCCATAGCCCAGTCTATGAACAAAATGCCTTTCCCTGTGTGTATTCTCAAGATCAGGTTTTACCGCCATAGTTCACATATTTTCAACTTAAATCAGCTTCTAAATTACTTTATTCAGACTGGGATTATGTCTATTGTGGATGTCCTTGAACGTGTTTAGCTTGCATTCACATCAATTTAACATCATGAATTTGACTCAAGTTAAATCGGTGTAAGCCAACAGTTAGGAATATCTAAACAAGGTTTTGCATTGGCCTAAGTTGATTTCAGAACTCGCTTTACAGAGGAGTATTGTCATTTCCATATGTGTTCGTGGAGTCTGAAGTTGGAGTCTAATCCCTTTCAGGAAAAAAAGATTTGCAAATGCTCCTGTAAGAGCAATGGGAAACACCATCCGTAGCTAGAGAAACTGTCAGGAAATAGAAGGAGTATACTGGGGGAAGAGAGAGAGATCTCCGTGCTCAGATTCCTGGAGCTCACGGCTATACATACAGATGGAATAAAAGCAGATAAAAGGCCTCACTTAAACATCTGCTTCAGGGCAGATATTTAACGTTTCTCCAGGCAGAGCTATGTTTTTCCATTGCACACTGGATAGCATATCCCATCACTTACAGCAGGGATGGAAAGGAAATTTCCCAGTGGAAGCAGTGGCTGGTATTGTGTAAAACAACCTGTGTCTTTGGTAACTGTTGCAACAAGCATCCTGGATACTGAAGACATTTCAGGCTCTGTTTCATTAATGTCAGCTTACAGCTCACCTTAACCTGCATTGCTGAGAGGTTGTTAAAGGTTTTATTTTGTTGGGTTACATTTCCTGTGGAACCCGACTGGACTCATCTGTGTGTCTCCTCCAAAGTTACCTGCTGATCTGGAAATCGGCAGGGATGGGTCCTCTGAAGTCAAACCCTCCAATTAAGAGCTGACATTTACCTATCAGATTATGCTCCTGAGGACCACCTTCCATAAGCATCGCTGCCTACTCATTTTTCAATCAGTTGTAGTGACTTCGGTAAACAACCTTTGATGTCTCTTCCATTCTGCTCAGATTTCTGAAAGTTTGAAAGGCAAAGTGTCCTGTGTTATCGCAGGCACAGCACGTAGCATCAGGATTAGGTCCTGGAGTAGTGAACACAGCTCTTAGCTTCAGCATGTGAGGTCCTTCATCATCACACGGGGCAAGTAAGAAAAAGCGTTTCTGTTCTGCAGCTTGGGAACGTGTGGGTATGTAAGGCTCACAGCCCATCAGGACTTGTGTAGAGGGGGTTTGTTTGTTTGTTTTCACTGGGTTTGAATATGCCTCAATAAAGGGGGGCTGCCGTTTGATTTTGGCTGACGGGGAATGCATTTGGCATGATGCATCACACCCACAGTTGTAATGCAAATGCGGAGGTTGTCATTTCGTTTTCAGTATGGAAGTGACACTTGAGATTGAATTTGAACACAGCGAGAGTAATTTTCATTGTTCCATTGATTCTGTATTCCAGTTCCTGTTTTCCAGTCTGCAGTACTAAGCAACTTATTTTAATGCTTGTATTTGTGCAGTGTATATCGTCTCTATGAAGTGATGATATCAAGTCTTTGGAGGGAGATATTATTAATCACATAATGAATCTTAATTTGAACTTTGATGAACCTTAATTTCAGACCTGATTTTGCAGAAGCAGGCACTAAAACCTTCCTACATAGCATGGTTTGAATTGACATGATGGTTTGTATGCGCTTTCAGAGCTTTGCTTTATTTTATTTCAGACGAGCGTAAGTTTTTATAACTTCTGGAACTCTCAGCACAAAGTACAGATTCAGGAAAATTAAGCTGATGCTGTTCCATTTGTCTCATCATTGTATGGATATCAATTTCCTGTGCCGAGCCATCTTTTATTCTGTTGAGCTGTCACACAACTGCCACTTTTAATATTGGAGACGGCTGAGCAGAGTTACTGCGTCTTCCACTTCCAGGGCTCAAGCAGCAGCAGTAGTTCCTGCATTGACAGCTTCTTTACAGCACTGCCTTTCTGAGGTACGTGGCTGCTGTGATGCTGAGAAATGCAACTCTGGCTACAGAAATTCCAAAGACAAAGAATATTTTAGACCATTTTGATACCTGCATAGAAAACACTGCTCCTTCTGAACCACAAGGGAAGCTGAACTGACAGAACAGGTCGCCCAATATAAAAGGTGGCCCTGATTATCGTGATAAGGCAAAGCCAAGCAGGCTGATCTGATCGATGGGATTTTTAGGCCCACAGATGTATAATGAAGACAGCAAGATGAACACATTTCCTACCGAGCACAGTTTTCAGCAATGCTTGCAGTTCATTTGAACTCCGCTGAATACTCATTGGCTATTAGAAGCGTGAAGTAGACATGTTTTACTTAAAAACAGGAATGTGGGATTTTCTTTCTCCTTTATGTGGGGAAAAAAACAAGTTCACGTGTCCAAGTCAGCAGTCCACTGGTATTTTGAATCGCTTTGCTTGCTTGAGCTTCTTTTGCATGTGTCCCCAGTATCCTTACAGGCAAAAAAAAAAATACAGTGTCTTGATTCAGTGTGCAGAGACAGTGCCTCAACTAATGCCACTGCTCATGCCAAGGAGAATCCTCCTGTGGTTATCCCTCTGTTCCCTCTGATGTGGGCTCTGCCCTAACTCTGCTCTTCACACGGATGCTCTGAAGAGAAGTGGCAGGTGGAGAACATGAGCACGTACTCTGTCAGAGGGCATTTGGTTTGGGAGCGAGCAGACAGGGCTTTTTTACCAGCAGAAAGATATGATTATTCACAGTGTGGTACTTCTGAGGTTAATAAGGATGGGTGTAGAAAGCTAGACTCTAATTCAGGTTTTTTTGATTGACTCTTAATGATGGCTCATGCACCGACCAGTAGTATCCAATAAGCGCCAGGCATTTCTGACCTGCCTTCCCTTTCCTGTTAAGCAATTCCAGCCGCATAACAGCAGTAAGATGAGGCAGGCAATGAATTTCCCAGGTGATAATTGTGCCTCTCCAGTGGCTCCAGTCTTCATGCAGCAGCACCCCAGCCATGAAGCTGACTCCATTGCGCAGCCTTTTGGTCACTGTGTGCTGCACTTGAGTAACTTATAGGGCAAAATGTTGTGCTGGTGGAATGCCTCTGGATTGAAATGCAGAAATGAGAAGTGGATACTTCAGACTGATTGGAGCATCATTCTGCTGTAACAAACCTGCACAGAACAGAGCCATGCTGAACATTTATTGGAGGAAAGAGGTATCTGTAATTTAGAGAAAGAAAAGAGAAATACTGCATTTCCAGCTGCATTTCTGGCTGTGCAAGATGGAGAATGGAGAGCTCAGCCACTGTGCCTCCATTCGGTCTGCTGCCAAATTAACATCGTGCATCCACTCTCTGGAATCACCCTCAGCAGACTCTCCCTCAACTGTCTGGAGGGTAGCAGTAACAAAGGGTTTGATGTTTGCAATGTGTAAATAAGGACTCCCTCAGAGTTATCTCAGTGTTATGTGCTAGGCAGTTGATACAGCCCGCTAAATGAACATCCTAAACTCACCCCACTTTGTAGGAGAGGGAATCCTCATCTTGAGGATCCAGCACAGAGGGTTTGGAATCAGTCATCCTTCATCAAGGACGATGAGTGGGCAGCCAACCGCTCCTTACACCTGGAGCCTGCTGTGAACACAGAGAACAGCTCTCTTCCATCACAAATTTGCTTTGTGACAATTAGCCCTGCTTGACAGGAGCCACCTACAGATATTTTCTTTGTCCTTCAGTATCTTTCCTTTGTCCCATATGGACACAATAAAATACATTCTGGCGCTCTGAGATTCCAAGAAACCAATTTTTCACCTCTCCTACATACAGATTTTCTTTTTTCGAGGGCCATTTTATTGTGAGCGATGTGAGACAAGTGAAATCATCACTTAAAATGGAATAAAGGTAACAATGACCCTTTCTTTGTACAAACTCATGACTGATTGTGTTGTGCACGTTAAACCACTGGTGCCCACTGAAACTTTTATCCTTATTAAAAAACAAAGAATACTCCAAAGCAACAACTGGCTGTCACCTGAAGCGTATTTACTGCCTGTCGTGTTTATCACATCACTACATTTCACAACAGTTAAACCTCACAAAAGACTGAAATATCAGTGTCGTTCTTCAGTGTGTTATTATGTTGACCTGAGGAATCTGTTGGCAAATTTGTTATTTCCCTTGGGATTATTTTTTTTCTTTTATATTTTTGGATACTGGATTTTTTCAGTAACATTTATTTACAAAAACTAATTAGAGCTGTTGCCATCGATAGCCTCTAACAGGGATCTTAAGAGCAAACTGCACAGCAAATTGACATCGTGTCCTTGTTCCATCAATTCCTGCTGAGTGGGTATGATTTACATATTGATTACTTCATCTTCCTGATTGCCCTTTTGCACAAAATATTGGTCTGGGAATGGTGGGGAGAATACTGTGTCCTACGAGAGACCTCGGGTTGCTAAACCAAGGTTCTCAGGCTCTGCCTTGAAGCACAACATGCCAGAATCAGAAGGGCCCAACCCTTGCACGACAAAGGACTGGAGCTGCCAGTTGGCCTGGTGTCCCATGGCTGGGGCTGTGAGGCCATGGTGAAATTGTTCCCTTTGCTTTTCTCCCCAGCTCGTTCGCTACAGCTCTGATGGTGTCCTGCAGCTGGGGCCGCTGGGCTCCACCGCCTTCCTGCCTGACTCCAAATGCCTCGTTGATGATGGGAAGGGCAGGACGCCGACTCTGAAGAAGTGTGAGGATGTCCTGAGACCAGCACAGAGGTTCTGGGATTTTACACAGGTGCGGAAAAGCTCACAGAGCCACACAGAGAGGAACTGGAGAGAAACAGTGACCAGGAGGATATTTTATGAAGAGCAAGAAGGTCTTTAGAGGACTATTGTAGGAATCCTCCCTGATGCTTTCTAGGATTTTGTCCTTTAAAACTTTTTCTGGGAATTCTGATATGTTTTCTAAGAATCCTCCACTTTATGCCTTCTAGAAGTAGTCCGATCTGCTTTCCAGGCACGTCTCACACCATGTGCTTTCCAGAAATTTTCATGTATTATTTTGAAGCATTTTGGGGTATGCTTTCTAGGATTATCCCCCTATCCTTTCTATTAATCATCCCCTTTGCTCTTTCAGGGACACAAACCCGCCCACCCCTTTATGATCTATGGGAATTCCTCCTTTTGCTTTTGAAGAATTTTCTGCTGCACTTTGTAGGGTTCCCTCACCCCTGCACCTCTGCACGTTCTAGCAAATCTCATCTGTGCTTTGGAGGAGTCTCATTTGGAGGAGTCCCATTTGGAGGAGTCCCATTTGAGCTTTCTTGGAATATTACAGATTTCACCAATAACTTTCAAGAACAGCTTTATAATTTTTTTATTGTCCTGGAATTCTTTGTTCTAGAACTTTCTAGAACCTTTTCTATTATCTTTCTAGGATTTTTTATATCTAGAGATCTCAATTAATTTCTCACACTTCCGAGGGAATTCTGGGATTTCCACCTCTTGGGGCCCCCACAGGGGTTCTCTTGTGCTCTCTGTAGATTTTTTAGCAATTTCTTCAGAATTTTCTAGGAATTCCCACATCTAGAATTCTCGAGGATTATTTTTTTTAGCACTCTGTGTGAATTAGGTACTCCTTCTTAGGAATTTCTAGCACTTTTTAGGGATTTTTATCACTTGAACTACAGAAAATGTTCCAGGCTTTTCACAGTGCTTTCTAGGAATTTACAGATGGAGCTTTTTTTTCTCCAAGTCTTTCTGACATTTTCTTGTCCCTTCTTCTAACGCTTCTTTTCTTTCTTTCAGAATGGTCCAATCATCAGCAGAGACACTGGCCGTTGTCTAGAAGTGGAAATGTCAAAGGATGCAAATTTTGGGCTCAGATTAGTTGTACAAAGGTGCTCGGGGCAAAAATGGATGATTAGAAACTGGATAAAACACGGCCGCCATTGATTGCTGGGGCTGAGAGGCTGCTTCTCCTGCCGTTGTCCATTGCTCAGTGTGCCATATCTTGCAAGGCATTTGTCCTAAAGCAAAATATTTTGAACAGGACATGGATCTAAACTCCATAGTTGAGCAATCAATGGAGGAAAAAAAAAGAAAAGAGGAAGAGAAAGAAAGCAAATGCATACATGCTCTGTTTGGCTATTTCTTGCTACAGTAGACGACCTGGGAAGCTTAAGAAGAGTTTTCTGTTTGTTTGGAAATCTTGGGAAGATCAGAAAACAAAGAAAAGTGTGTTCCTAAGCTCTCCTAGGAGAATTAATAGATGTTTCTATGAGTTGAGACATCCCAATACTGCCTCATAAAGAGAGTTCTCCGATGGGTAGCTTTTTAGCTTTAAGTTATCGACTGGTGCACAAATCCTATGGTGAATAATCATGTGCCTTTTTTATTGTACTTCGTATACAAGAGAACTGGAAAAACCCTACCTTTTCAGCATGTCTGGCTCATTGTACTAAAACGAAGACCTGTAAATAAGACTGGAAAACATAATACAATATATGGTAAATTTCAAGGTTGATTGTTTAGGAGTCTCTATCTCTAGAAAGAGACTACTCTGCATATGTTTACAGGTGGTTCTCAACCTTCAAGCTGCTAAAAGGCAGCATTTTAGAGACCTCTTCTATAGACACAGACAAACGTCGAATAGGTAAAATATCCACGTTCCACTGTATTGCCACATTTTACATTTCTTGACTGTAAAGGCGTCACAATATAGCACTTGCGTATTTAACTCTTTCGAGGCAGTAAATGTCCTAGTTGATGAGTGGATTTGGAGAGGCCTCTGCTGGCCTTCAAGCCCCAAATACAGGTTCCAGGCTCCCACCCTGCAGGGCTGTGCCTGCAGGTACACTTGGTGTTGTTCCGGCCTGGAAGCTGGAGGCAGGGAACGCTGGATGCTCATTACTTCTGCAAATAAGGTGACTTAGTTGCCAACTGTGGAATTCAGTAATTTGAGGCTTCCATTTTGTTGCCCATCTTGTGAAAATGTCAAATGTGAGCAAACATGCTTTGTGAGCACTGTCTAGACAAATTTCCTGAACAAACCAGCAAAGGCTTTTCAGTATTTGAACACAAACAAAAACCTAGAGCTACGAGAAGAAGTTAGAGCAGGAGAGAAACAGGCAGCTTATATAAGAAATGTTACTCTGAAATATAGATATTTTACTGTAGTTGACCTGGTGACAGCATATCTGTGAACCTGAATTTAATGATGTATCCAATGGCTCATGCAGTGTCTGTGCACGGGCAGCCAGAGCAATGGCAGAGCCTTACCCAAGAGGCGATCAGAGCTGATGACCACAGCCAAGGTCAGCAGGCTTTGGGTGCGGGTCTACGGCAGATGGCTTTTCATTGCAGTGAATTCAGTCATACTGAACGAGGGACGGAGACAGCATCTTAACTTTGTTGTTTAATATTTTATAGTACTTTTAAAAAAGGTTTTGTTTTGTTTTACTGAGCTAGGAAAATAGGTAATTGCAAACACTGCAGTACCATAAATCGTGGTGATCTGTTTCTCAAAGAGCTTCTGCCGTTCCTATTTCAAGGCATGCTGAACAAAATAAAATGGAAACAAAGTTAATTTTTCAAGGGCATGGTATGTAATAAAATATTTACTTTTAACATGCAAATTCCATCAGTTGTTGTCAACTCTTGGTTGGCATCCGGAGAGCACATCACTATATTTTGCCCCATTTTAGTTTTGCAGGTGTGTGTACAACATGTAATACAAAGTCTGGATTTTTTAGACTTTTTTTTAATTTATTTTTTTGGTAGCTAATAGCTAATCTTTATTTGTGTCACATGCACCAGGTTATGCATGAATATATACAAAAGAATAATTATGGCTGAGATTCTAATATAAAACTGGTTAAAATTCTGTGTTTATGGTTATTTGACCTCTAGAACAGGTCTGCAGGGAGAGGTAACATCTTGAAGGAATCAGGCATTACATTAAAAAATACCACAGATGGGCTCAGTACTCAGTCCTTCCTGCAGGTCTGATACAGTAGTAGGGAGATTCAGGCTAAACACAGACTGGGAGCAGTCGCCCTTAGTTTAACCTCATTATGTGAAGGCAATTAAAAAAAAAATGAGTTACCATCTACAAGGCAGGTGTTGAATTCTTTGTAAAGAACTTCTATTTGTAAGCGACTTTTGATCTTCTCTCAGATACAATTTAAAAGGGGGAAACTGTATGGAAGTTTTATTCCTTCTTTTGTTTATTCTAACAGAGTTTTATGGCATGGCTGAGGGAGGCAGGAAGACAGAAGGGAAAGTTACTTTTACCTGGTGAGTTCTGGGGGGAGCAAAGTGGCAAGTCATTCACACCTTGCGTAGTCTTCTCAGTTAAATACAGCTAACTGTGAAGGTGGCACAAAGGTGAAAATAGTTATATGTCAGTGTGACATCTCAATGCCTCACTAGTATGAATGTAAAGTTACCGTACCCAACAGAAGCGAATATGCCACGTGTTGTTTTCTTTCTTGACTTAAATCATCAATCTAGACTTGATCCTTGGTTAGCAATAGGGCAGCAAGCTTTTCAACCCTTTGCACATGAACGAGGAGAAACACCAAATCTACTACCCTAAAAAATAACGTTGCATTTGCTGTTTAGAAGCTTTGAAGCTGAGAAGACCAGGTAGATGTGCTTTTACTGTCAAAGATTTTAAGCAAAAATTATTACCTTTCATTATCACACCACCACAACGAATGTGAATTGGCTGTCCTGGGAATTACATGGCTGCACTTTTTTGATGCTCAGTGCAAAGCATTTGAATGTGGCCACATGGTCTAACCAAGGGTCTGTCCTGGCAAGCCTTGAGTGCAGAGGTCACCCATTGCTGGAAGCCTGCAAGAACCAGACTTTCAGTATGAGAAAGAACGCAGATTTCTGTGATAGTTAAATGGCTCTGAGATTTATGGAATAATATAAAAGAATTCAAATAACTTAAAGGTAAGGTTGGTTTTCTCTGTGATTGTCAGGGTGGTTTTTTTTAAGACTTAATGAAACAATTTCTTATATTTAAGAAATACGTCTGTTGTGTTCTTTTTACTTTGGTCTTTATCTGTCTGAACCACTGCTTTGACTGTGGTATTAACATGGTAAATCTGCATGTGAGAGAGTCTTAAATATTCTCTCATAAAAGGAATAACAATAATAAAAAAGGCTTGAGTATTATCTGTTTTAACCAAAGTCTATGGGTCTCTTGTCAGTATTTCACCCGTAGTGTAATCCAAAGTCCTGCTTCATGTTGTTTCAAATGTTCAGTCATGTTTCCTGCAGTGCAGATAATCTCAAAAGTATTTAATGCCTTGAAGAGGAAATTAAGATAGGGAAAGAGTTTTCAATGTCTTTTTTTGTTTAAGAGATTTTGGAGTTAAACACTATCTCCTGGGACAGAGGAATAGAAGGCAAGGAGCACCAGTTCTGGTACGGTCCTATCCTAGGCAAGGACATCAAATAATACTTCTTTAAGCATGTCAAGATCCCTTTAAAATGAGTTTGAGTCCTGTATGGAAAAAAAAAAAAACACCTTACAGAACTCTCTCCTTTGAGAGCTATGAACTGTCTTCCAAGCTGAATTTATTCTTGGCTGGAGTAAAGCCATTTGTTCCTCCGCCAGACTTGTTCACCAGCTTTATCAGCTTTATCAGCTTAGTGGTTCCTGAGGCAATGGTCACCTCCGGTGGAAAGGAGCTGAGAGAAGGAAGACATTTTTTTTACAGGTGTTATTGAAGGACTTGATTGATTGCATTGGAATTACACAAAGGTTGTACTCCTCCATGGGGCACGAGAACTCTTCAGGAGTGTCCCACATCCCAAAAGCCAAAAGCTGGTTCCACAGACAAAAATACGAAGACTAAGGTGGTTTTTCATGTATGAACCATCTATCTTGGTTTAATGATTTCGATCTTGACATGTCTTAACATCCAGCTCTCCTTGTCCTTTGGAAACTGTTCAGATCTATTTTCATCAGCCTGCTCCTTTACAAAAACTGTTTCAGTAGATGAAAACCTCAAGTGCCGTGTGATAAGGGGTGTAATCTATCTAAAATAGGACAGCTGAAATTTTAAATGCTTAGGCCACGTCTAATAAGCATTAATGAAGCAGCCATAATCTACTGAAGCATTCATATCATGCACTACCGATGTGGTAACATGGATATTCATCAACCCACAAGGCACCAACTGTTTTCTTCTAGAGATGGAGTCTGCTTACTTAGGTGAAAAAAGGGAACTCAAGGAGTCAATACCGCAATGATACAGCTAACACAGTGAATTTGGCACAAAGCACGCCAATATTTACACTCCAGACTGATGTAATTAATTAGTTTCAGGTTCTCTCTTAACAATCTCCCATCTCTGGCAACTGTTGAAAATACCTTCTAAATACCTGGAATACTTACACCACGTGAAGATTTTAGCTGTCTGTACAGTGCACCAGCCTTTGATAAAAGATTTACAGTGACCTCTCAATACACTGTAACTGATGTTAGAATGGTTTCACAAAATACATTGACTAATTTTAAAATATTACTAATGTGTAACTAGAGATACTGTCCTCATGGATTACCCTAAGCAAAAACCATGTTTTATTTGCCTAAAAATATTTACTCATAAATATCTCAGTGAAGCAATACACGCCAACCTGATTTCAAAGAACAGAAGCACTTACCGTGTTTCGCAGGGCTGCAGTTTTCTACTGGCCATCAAAAAGTATTGCCCAGTTTTAAACTCATTGTAATAAGTTTAATTAAAAATAAATAAATAATGCACCAACCAGAAGGCAAGTTGTGACCGCAAATAATTTTTCATTATGTGGAACACCATCAAATCAAATTGTATTTACACGTGAAAAGTTAATAAATTACTATGCGTTTTACTGCTGACAGGAGCATTTTTTATTAGTGTACATCCGGACACCTTGTTCTAAAATTCAAAGCTGTCACACAAAATAAAACTAGGAAAGCAAATATTATACATACATTTTAAAGTGTGAATTGTATGTAATGTGTTCTGAAAGGCAGTCAGGCCGTGTTTGAGACGAGCACAGCACACTGTGCAGCAGATTGCAGACTTTGAAAGGAGACGAGCTCTGTGCATGTCAGAGACGATGCATCACCGGGCCCTCATCAGAGACTTGGCCCCTGAAAGTGCACATCCAAAAGCAGACTGATAACATTACAGACTGAGTAGCTGCTAGACCTCAGGGATGGTTTGTCATGCAGTCATGGTACAAAGATATACTTGTGCACATTATACTTCCGGGTACTGATCAACACAGTGTTACAAGCTGTGTTCACACGCAGTCCCTCGTGACCAGTAAGTGCTCCACAAGATGCATTCAAACACAAAAGAAAAACATCTCCATGAAAAAATTCTTATCTCCCAACCAACGTTCCTGAAATCATTGAACCATGGGGAAAAATAAGCTATCAAATCACAGAGAGCAAGCTTGTGATGGAAGTGTTCTCCTGCAACGAATTTGGTAACAGAGCTACGTTTTGAAAATTGTAATCTGCACATCGATCTGTCACTGATGCATTGCTGTTCTAAAGAACACTCCTGCAACCAAAGGAATGGAATGATTCACAGTTCCCAAATTGCCTATGTTGGTACAGGACAGAAGGACAGATCCCACACCCTGTGGTTTGACCTGTATCAATCCAGAGGCCAAACCTGCCGAAGATATAAAATGTCATTGCTCTACTGCAATAAATGGAAGTTCTGGGAACTACAGTAATGTACAGGTCTGGTCTGTTTGTGATTGATAATATTGTTATTGACTTGATTCTTCTCTGCTTCCAAACTCACCTATGACTTCCCAAAGGCAGCAGAAAGGGAATATGAAGTGCCAGTGCATGCCGCCATGCTTCTACCAGCAGCCTATGCAGTCCAGCACATCGCCTCTGAAAACCATCAATAACTGATATTTAGAAGAATGAAAATGCAGAACAATGATCATGTATATCCCCCTCATTTCAGAAGGCAGAGAATTCCCGAGCTAGAGGCTACACACACCAACACTGTTTTTACGTAACTAATCCACTTATATCTCTAGATATCAAAAGATCCTGGTGTAAAAAATAGCACAACTGCTGCGTGAGTCACTGTCTCTACTTTTAAATCTACTTGTCGGTTCATTCCAGAGGATGCCCTGTAGTTCTCTAACAGTTAAAAACTGTGAATAATTGCTGCCAACTCTTCTTCTCACCTCTTCTTAGTTTGACCCCTGTCATCCCTTCTCAAACATATTTTAGAACTGATTGAGTGTCACACTTATTTTGTATTACTGGCAAACAACTTCGTAAAAGTGTAAGCACATGCTCTGTGTCATATATTGGACTGGGTGATAGCAGTGAGAACAGATTGGTTTCCTGAGCTGTTCAGCTGTATAAAACATACGCTGCTGTTTTTAACATCGAATTTGGAGCTCAGCCAGACTGCTTCTGCCATGCTAGCATGTATGCACAAAGTTTGCAATTTGTGATCAAGGAGCACAGAGCATCTGTGAAAGCATCTAACACCTTTCATTCTGCTAGAGGCAGGAGAAAGACTTCCATGCCTGGTCCCAAGGCCCACCCATGGGCTACGACTGCATCACCATGCTGGGGACTGGCTTCCATGTCCCCCACTGTCATGCATGTTTCCTTTCAATCGAACTAACTTAGCGAGACCTGTGTGCAACAGGCTTTCTCCTTCCTGGTTTCTAAGAGGATGGTGACTGCGCAAGTCAAAGAGCAGCTGTTAAGTGCTTCCCTGCTTTATCCATAGGAAATGAGGGTGACTGTAATCTTCAGGTGGGCAATAACAAAATCAGCCTCTGATGAACGCACTGCCTCGGCCTCGGCAAACCTATCTCCAATATTGGTCTTTTTTGTGGCGGGGCATTTCTTCATAAATCCACACTGAGGACTGTGTATAGAAACGCTGCTCTGTTGCTAGTTAAGGTGTTCTCTGGGCCTAATTTATTATCATATAATGCAGCATTTCTTGGAAGGAGAAATGTTGTCTTTCAAAGGTACCGTATGCTTCTTAGAAAGAGTGTTCTGTGAATAATAGCCAGCAAAATTGGGTTCATGAAAATATTTTGTCAACAGCTCTGCATCTGACAACATTTCACCACAGCAGTTATCAGAAGTCTCAGATGATTCACTGTGAAGGCAGTGTCTCCTCTATCTTTTTAAAATCAATAACTTGTTGTAAATCAAGCATGCGTCACATATATGTGCCTGTAATTGAGCACTAAGTGGCAGAGAGAAGGGTTTCGCAGCTTACATGTTGCTTGGCAAGTCTTTTTGTTTTGTCTATCTGTTGATCAAGTCATACAACCCATCACCTGGATCAGGCAGACTTTGCACCCTGACTGGTCAGCTGGAACTGAAAGAAGACAAGAAGGACTGAAGCGATTTCCTCTCCATAAGGGTAAGGAAAAAACAAACAAATACATTTTTATGCCAGAACGTAAGGAAGATTCGTAGCCTGTGAAAAAAATCCAAAAACTTTATTTCAGAAAAGCCAAACAGAACTTCCTAATATGGCCCTTACCTTGCTGCCAAAGGAAGCTGCACCCATGGCACTCCTCAGGTGGGGCCAAGTGGCAGAAAGTTCTCAAGGAAAAGTTTTTAATTTAGTGTTGTCCTTGGGAGTTATGGAACTAGGAGGATAAGGGAAGGACAACACATCCTGGCATTTCCTCAAATTGGAGAAGTGGGTGTTCAATATAAGAGACTGAGCTGAGCTGACCAACCTAGAAAGCGCGACTCAATACACAGCAGTTCAACAAGTGAGCAGGACCCGGGTTCTTCACATGAATAACTGAGCTTTAATAAAGAGACTTCAATCAGGATTCAGGAGATTTTTCTGCTTTGCAGTTTATTGCAGTGAAATCTGTCCAGTCTATTGACAGAGCTCCAAAACACACACGGGTTGGTGCTCTGGTAGGCTTGCAGTGAAGCATTTGCCAAAAGCTATTGAAATTCTCAATGTGCTTCAAACGTTGGCATTCTGTGCAGAAAATGGTGCCACCTATCAGTAAGAAGGAGGAAATTGAACAGCAGAATGATTTGTTTGAACTGAAGAAACTGCTATTTTCATTGCAAGGGTGATGGTTTTCTACTAATGAGCAATTAGTGAGATGGTTGGCTTGTTCAGAATGGTTTTAGGAAAATGAGGTTCTGACCTGCCTGGCCACTTCCAGGCTGCATGAGGGGGACTTGGCTGGGCAAACACTGGCTGTTCTCCTCTTGCAGACCATAAAGGTAGAAAGTCTGCTGCCAGGGTACAAAATGCAGGCAAGCCAGGTCAGCTGAGGTCCAAATCACCAAAGGTTAGTAGTTAATTTTTTTTAATTTTTTTTTTGTAAATCTGAATCTAAAGAGATTTTGATTGAAAAACAAATAAATAGCATTTTTATATGGTATAGGTCATTCTGAGCCACTCTCCAGAGCAAAATGTAGGCTTGTAAATGATTCATTTCTCCATCCCTGTAAGCATTCAGCTTGTACAGGTTCTTAGCTGTATCAAAGTCCACTGGAGAACGTTCGTCTTAAAGAATCCCGTAAGCACTGAGACTTCTTATGGAAAGAAGCACACAAGGGCTGGATTTTCCACAAGCTTTATTCTGTACTGTGTGTGCCATTAATTGAGACACCTTTCACAAACAAATCCTCCTCCTTCTCTTATTCACGTGCTTGTGAAATGTGATTCCAGGATAAGATTCTGATTTACTCCATGTGTATATATATCAGGGAGATGATCTCATAGAACTTCTGTGCAGCAAAAGTATACAGCAGGTGAGCAGTAAAAGGCCATTGTAAAAGTGGAAAAGGAGAAGAAAAGTGGAAAAGCAAGTGGATTTTCAACTATTTTTAACATGTATTTATGGTCTGCACCTTCCCCCCCTTCCACAAGGTGAGGATCCTGCAGCCAGAAGTTGGTTCTGTTCCAGTGATGTTCTTTTGTGTCACGGTAAGGCACACCGAAAAGCTTTGCCAACATCTTTGTTACACAAAAGCAGTGAAGTAACTCAACACTCAGGTGTGGAACCCAGGCTTACAGGAGAGCATGAAGGACTCCCTTTGTAGATCATGGACAGGGAGATGCAGGATGCCGTGCTCTGTAGGGTATGCAATCTGAAACAATTTTAATGGAACGGCTAGGCGGAAATCTTAGTAAGTTGGAATTGAACAAGTGGGTGTTTCTATCTTGGAGGCAAAAGAAAAAAGGGGGAAAAAAAAGTGCATTTAAACATCACCATATGCACAGTAAGTTGCAGTCAGTAATTAAATTCTCACAACATCTTTTCACAGCGCCAGGCAGAGCATATTGGCTTAGCATGGCCCGGTTGTCGACTCTGAACCAAAATGATTTCTAACAGCAATCAAATACATTTTGAGACACGCTCATAAAAACGCTAGCTCAGAGGCTCAAAGCAATAATGATTCATGTATTAGCAAATGAACCTGTCCTCTGCAAGCTAGCCCCGAAATGTAATAAGGGATCGGTCCAAAGTAAGAAGGAAGTGTGTTTATTAAGATGCTGAGAGGTAATATTTTGTAATGGGAGTTTTGGGTGACATCTATTCCTCATCAGTGGAACAGCTCTGGATTGAGGCATTGGATCGGTCTCTGGAAGCCATCATGGATGCCTCTATCAAACTCTCTATCCACTGAGAGGCAGGTAATGCAATGGCCAGCAATGTCCCTGTCACCGGGCAGCCCCAGGACAGGCTGCAGTCAGCCTACTGGTTTTAATTCCTTGCTGGAGGCCATTCAGCTGACCGGCATTTAGCAAACGGAGGGATGAAGGGAGCAGAGCACAGCTTCATCGCAGAGCTGTGATCCTTCCATGCACGAGGCACAAAAGCTGCAGATCTGCTCGCGAGGAGCAGCTGCCGCCATTTGCCAATCAATTGCTCTCAGCTGGGCTGCAGGACAGGCTGAAGCACAGAGGCACACTTCGGAGGGAGCGCTCTGTAGCTTCGTAAACCTTCTTGAGAGCTCTTCCCTCACCCCGCAGGGGTTCTCTTAGCAGGCACCAAAGGGTTGTGCTGATTCCATCCCACCGAAGGTAAGCTGCCGGCAGGCGTGGGCCGGGGCCGCGTGGGGATGCGCTCACTGCGCTGTACCGGCCGCCATCTTGCAGTGCTGCCACCTCGTGGGCAGTGCGGGTGCAGCTGTTGAAGAAGCTTCTGGAAGGAGAGCGAGGGGTAGCGGGGAGGAGGCATCTCCTACGGGGCTGGGAGGAGGAACACGTGCAGCTTGGAGGGAAGGGAGCTTGTGTTTCTGAGGTGAGTGGTGCCCTGAGTGTCACGGTGTGCTCTGGAGGGGCTGAGAAACTCCGTAGCCCTTTTCTCCTCGGGTAGCAGGTCTTCAGTTCTGCTTTGTTGTGAAGCATCGGGTGCTGTGGTGTAGGAGGCAGAAAACTTGGGTGCATTCCTTTGTTTCTTTGCTGTATATTCCCTGTAGTTTGTTTGCCAGAGCAGCCTTTGTATGCTTCCTGCACTTAATTCACTTTCCTAACATGCAGATGTATCTTTGCCTCTCTGCAGGCACTACAAGCCTCAGCTCATAGTGCTGTTTGTGCCTTGTGGGCTGGGTCCCTCTCACCCCCAACGGTACCACCTGTGTTCTCCCAGGTGCTTTTGATGCAGGGCAGTGTTGAGTCAAAGCTTCAGGAAAAAACAATATAATAATTTTTGCCCCCCAAAAGAGCATAAAATAAAAAAGAAGCATCTGTGGTGCTTTCCAAGCCGAGAGGCAGTAAGTAAGGCTGGCCGAGCCTGCAGTTCTCTCATGTGCAGCAGTGCTTTGAGATCTGTGGCAGAGATGGGATCAGGATGAGGGGCAGCTCTCAGAACAGGCTGTCATGCCTCGAAGAACCTCAAATTATGCACTAATTATCCACCTACACTGCCTGAGTATAAATAACCAGCGACTTCAGCTTGCTGTGCTGAGGAGAGTTCCTGCTGTAACAAGTCTGTAGGCTGCGTGGGGTTTTGTTGGTTTTTCCCCAATGTGCTGGAGGTGCAGTGATAAGCGGTGGTTTTGTACGTGTGGTGTACGTACTGTTTTCAGTGGTAAAAATGATCTAGAGGCAGTTCTCCCCTATGAGATCGAGTCAGTGCTTGGTGTTTTCCTTAATGCAATTGCTTCCTTAATCGTTTTACTGGCTTGTTCTGTAGCGTTGCATTTAGTTGTGGGAGGGAGAAACAGATTCAGAAGAGCAGGCTTTGTCCTCACCTTGTTCTTGCAAACCAAGGGAAGTGCTGACAAGAAGGCCCTTTCTGAGTCAGGGCATTAGAAGTGTTGCTCAGAGCTGTAAATTTGCAGTGCTGTCATCAGAGGGTACCAAACCAGAGCATGCTCATGTATGGGAGCAAAAAATAATGCCAGAAAGCGTTTTAACGTGGATCGAGACCACTTGTAGAGCAATGAACTGTAAAGTAATCAATCCAGATGTTTTGACTGCAGAAGGCTTTCTTTCCAGAGGAGAGGTTTTGACCCTGTGTCCTTCAAGTATGCTCAGTTTTTACTGTGCCTGACACTAACATCTCTCATAGCCTTAGCTTTACTTCACAGTGATACCAGTTTAAAAAATAAAAGATTATTTCTCCCTTGTTGAAGCTGGTGAGGCTTCTTACGGCTATTGCAATTTTTAGTAGCCATTTTATTTTCTATAAAAATGTTCTATTGCAAAAAATGGTTTAAAAAAAAAAATTATGTGGTTTGAAAAAAAAAGAAATGGTAATGTTATCATTTTTAATCACAATTCTCCATCAAATGAAGGCAGTGCTCAGTGCCTAGAAAATAGGGAAATCTCTTGCAAAGTGGCTGCCACGCTTCAAGTAAGAAGAAGAAGCGGCGCAGCTCAGATTCTATGCCGGGTTGTTCCTGCTGTATTAATAAACCCCTCCGTGCTCCCCTGCCTAACCCTGAAGCAAATCTCATTAGCTGGCACCTTTCACCAGATGAAGGCAAAGGTTAAATCCCAGAACAGGTGTGTGGGCCCACATGAAATTAATTCTGACCCTTTGCAGTCTGAGCTCCGTCCTTGGAGGCCTGGGGGATGGGAACAGCAGCTTTGTCCCCTTGTTCCCAAGGACTAGAAGAGAGCTCTGGGTACCGATTCAGCAGTCTCTCCTGGTAAGGTTAGCATGGTGGCACAGTTTCATAATCAGCTCTAATTGCGTACTCAGTCTGAGCCTGGGAGCTCTTCTAATTTTTTAATGATACCTTCCTGTTTATAAATATGCTTCAGGTGCCACCATGCTGCAGAATACTAATTCACTTGGATTAGTTATTGCTTTCCTTGTCTAAGACTGGAAATGAAACTTAAGTTGGAAGTGGAGAGTCCAAAGATGGTTTTAATTAAATAATGTAGGTATCTGATTGCCCTTCAAACTTTAAGGGGGATGGGTGGAGGATGTTAGGGTCTGTATGGCCCACCCAGCAGTGTGCAGGAATGAGATTTTTCTTCTTCTTTTTCCCTCTTCTTCTGGAAGCATTTAAAATGAGAGTTTGTGTACTTGCTTCTTTTTATAAGTAAGTGTAGCAGCAATGCCATGTCACAGCTTGAAGCAGTGATGGAGCACCTGGTGGGAAGGCAGGGCCAGCCCAGGGGAGCTCAGGTGCATGCAATGGACCTGAGTGATTGGAAGGGGTGGAGCCAGGATCCATCCAGCCCTTCCCAGCCCTCATTTAAGGGCTGGCAGTGGTATTGAGGGTATCTTGCTGGAGATCTCTGCATGCCTGAGGCCTTCTAAAGGTAGGCAGCTTTTTGTCTTCATTTCAGTGTCCACAGCTGCTGCATTTGGGCTTTCCCCATTTTGCTTTAGCTGAAGATTTTGCCACCTCACTATTACCGCTATACTTTCCGTCACATTACTGTTTTCCTGCTGTAACACTATAGATTTTTCCATTCTGACTGTTCTGTATTTGTTCTGCTCAAGTTTGAGGCAGGGCTGTTGGTGGGACAGGGAAGTGTAACAGCGTAACATAAAATTACAATGTTCTGCTAGTTTTTTGGGTTTTTTTTGCAATTATTCTTATAGTCTACTCTAAATCACAATTAATAGTTTGGGTTCTCTTAATATTATTCAGTATTTTAATTACTGTTATTTTTTTTTTTAACAATATTGCTGTTTTCTCCTACCTATACCATCGTAACAGTGAAACTTCAAAACTTGTGCTCTGCTCCTGCTTGGGAGTAAATAGCATCTGTTGGGATGGTGGGGGGGGTTCAGACCTTGGAAGCAGGGTAATGGGAACAGCTGGCTCTGAGTGCTGGCTGTGCCCACAGGGTGAGCTTTGTGCTTCGTGTGTTTGGAGTCCTGGATTTGTGCTGTCAAGTGTGGGGAGAAATGGCCCATGTGGGAAAACATTGACGTTTGCTCTTCAGTGGTAAATATTGCATGACTGTCTGCTTGTTCTTTGAATTAAAGGAGCAATCCAGTATCTATTTTGGCTTTCTCTATCCTGTGCTGGTATGACAAGCTCCTTCCTGGACTTCATATAAAGCAAAGTCTGGAGAGGTTTCTTCTGTGCAGTGGATGACAAAAACCGGAGTAATATCTTCTGCAGAAAGTCTTTCGTGTTAAGCTGTTGTAGATACAGTTATGATTTTCCTTTTGATTAGGTAGTTGAGATGATTTCAAAGCCTTTTATGCAGACAGAACCGTATACCTCGCACATCTTCCTTCTTACCATTAAGATCCCCTGGCCAACTCTGGAAAGATGTGGGCTGCGATGACTTGGAAATGTTTGTTTTTCCTGCTTGCCCATTTGTGAGCCAAGCTGCAAGCTCCTCACCTATAGACTCTCTTTGGAGCTTTTTAGAAATATATTGGCAGAACAGAAGCAAGGCTCTGCCTGCCAAACCTTGGTCTTAGCTGCAAGCTGTTTGGTTTCTTTTTTTCCTTTAGAGGAGCCCTGATGATCTCCATGAGCAAAGTCAGTGCAGTTAAATGTGGGTTGTTTATTTATTTATTTGTTTCCCTAGAGTATGGGCAGTCTGGTTAGTTGTGAAGATGGTGTGCACATCACTGTGCCCTTGCCCTTCTCCACGTGCTCCAGTAGAGCTGGCTGCTTCCTGTGGCTACTTCTTCCCCTCGGACAGACAGAAGTGATCCATGCGGATGGTCAAACCCTGGGCAAACATTAAGTGCTGTGGAAGAGGTCTTGGTTGATGGAAGGCTGCTGGATGGTGGGGAGGGGATGCTGTTTGTGGTTGTGTATGGAGGCAGTTATTGGCCCAGATCCTGCGTGCTGCATGGTGGTCTGTTTGCAGTGATCTGAAGGATGAGACTGGATTTATTTCTTGCAAATCAGCCAGAGGAGAGAGGAGCCTGAAATGTATGTGGTGCTTCAGTCTTCCATTATGCAGCTCATTACAGCAGAATTCTATTAAAACAGAAATATTCAGAGTCTGTTTCCTCGCTGTTATGAATTGGTTGCTTTGGTGGTACTGACTTATTGCTGCTGTTACTTCAGTCCCCTGCTCATGACATACTGCAGCTGATAGAGGTGGAGCATGCGTTGCATTGGTATAGCTGATGCATTTTGTAGAGCTATCCATTATGTCCTAATTTCATGTCAACTCATCAGCTTTTTTTATTCCTCTCATGGCATCAGACTGGGGCTTGCTTTCCTGGATCCGGTCTGAGTTCCTGTATTGCTCTTAAGGAAGAAGAACAGGTAGCACAAGCACTACTTCTGGAAGCAGTTCATTGCTCACCTGAGTGAGGCTTGGCATTTCTCTTTTTTTCTTGCTAGGTCTGAGTTTTGTTACCCAGCTCTGTATTAATGATTATCTCTGTAATGGCTGAAGGCTGTGACTGAAGGGATTTGAAGGTTTTTGATGTTTTCTTTTTTCAGTGCTGCAAATGTTTTGTGCCATTTTCTTTGCGTTGTGATATGCAGTAAAAAAAGGGATGAATCTGCCTCAGGAAATGCCCGAGACAGGAGTCTGGCCAGGAAGCTCAATTCACTGCTAAATGGTCTTGATGAGAAGAAATGGATTATTTAAATTAACATACCTGGTGCCCATCACACAGCGTCTTGCCAAAGTTCAGAGTGATCACTTAATAGATGAGGTGTGTGTCATATAGAAGACCTGAGTGTTAACTGGGGATTTCTCTGTAACCCCAAAGTATTCGGCATACTGGTGTGTGAATACACCTGTGGGAGGCTTCCACATTGACAGGAGCAGAGTGCTGGAGCTTGCCATCACCTGTGGCAATAACTGGCCAAGCTCCAGGCTGTCTCTTTAGTGGTTGGTTAGCTTTATTTACTGCTTCCATCAGCAGAATGCTTACAGCTGCTGGTTTGTTTCTTAACTCTGATTGCTGTAAGTAACAGTGATGGTTTCTCTGGTTGCAGTGGTGAGATGCTCAGGTCCCCAGACCCACACCTGCTCCGTGCGGATATCAGTGCCTGAGCCTGGTCCTTCTCCATGACCACAGCACGCTGCACTGCCTGAATGCACGTTTCTGTAGCAGTGCACCAGGAGCAGGCTGCCGGTGTTGTATTGGCTGCTAACATTTGCAGTGCAAGAAGCATTTATAGTTAATAATTGCATTTTATTATAAGGCTAGCAGTTACAAAGATGGACTGTTTCTCCAGTACTGCCAAAGCTGGCCCATCTAATGAGAATGTATTACCATGGCAACCAATGGCATTCTTATTTTTTATAAGAAGTAATTAAACTCTCCAAGTCAATTTGCCCTTACTTGTCAGATTAGGAAATAGAATGCTGTTTATTGCTTTCTGCTGAAGCTTTGCAGTGGTTGGAGGGCCAGCAGGACTGGAGCTGTGGAGGAGATAGCAAGGCTGCAAGCCCTTTTATTTTATGAATTGTTCTTTTTCTAACATGTGACAAGTGTGGGAAGGCTCTGTGGTGGCTTGGGAGCGCTCCCATCCCAGAGGGATCCATAGGGTGCCTGCTGGGTGGGGATGTGTGGTTAAATGTAGAGGCTTTGCTTCATGAGTACATGAAAATGTACAAAAGATCAAGTTGCTGTATGTGTGAGCGCGATATGGAAAAACATCTGCCAGGAACACAAGTAGAATGAGACAGATATCCCTATTTTGAGCTCTGTTTTGGTGTTGTCACACCTGTTTACCAGCCTTCAGATGCTGCAGAAGGTGAGGTCTGTTTCCAAGGCACACAGCGGCCTAAGAATTTAACAGAGGGAAGGGACAGCCCTGGCCAGCTCTTGTGACAGACAGGGCTCTGAAAAGTATCCAGCTCCCTTCTTTGTTGCATGCTACTCCAAACTTGGCAGCTCAGGTTGTTCTGTACTCAGTGTGAGCTTGGAGGGTGCCTGGAACAAACGGGCCAGCCATGCAGCAGGATGGGGTAGGGCAGCCCATTTCATGCCGCCTTTGGTTCTTGCTTGAATTTCCTGAAGTGCTGTTACTCATCACTGTCAAACAAGTCTTAAACTGCAGCTGTCAGCCATCACCTCCTAAGAGGTTTACTTCAGCTACTCTCCTCTTGTGCCCTTTAGTTCAAAAGAGAATGAGTCTCCAGCAGGAAAGGAGGAAAAAGCATGTTGAGTGTGTTTGCTTCTGCCTATGACAGGGCTTTGCCTGGTCAGTGGAGATGAAAGCAACCATCCGAGAAGATGAAGTTGTTTAGAAGTGCCCCTGCTTTTTGCTACTTTGTTGAAGTAATATGAAGGAGGTGTTTGATACTTTGTTTTGCTTTGGGAAACTGAATGCTTAGATGAAGATCTTCCTTTGGTGGCTGATACTGGAAACAAATTTTATTTCAGGCTTGCCTTAATGCCAGATTTCAGTTTTTAGCACCAAACTGGATTTGGAGCAAGGCTGGACAAAGGGATTTGGCAATACATCCCCAGACTGTTAACATGGGGGAAGATATAAGAAGAAAGCAGTGGCAGGAGCTGCAGATATAAAATTATGCAAGTAAATAAGCAAATATGACAGCAATGGGGGGAATTCTAAGAAATCTATTGCATCTGTGCTCGTGGTGTTAGGATGGCAGGGATAGCTGCAGGAAGTCACAGAGCATCGACTTAGAGAACGTTAATGCGAAGGCTGTGGTAATGAAAGCCACTCTTGTCTGAGTGATTATTTTTTTTTTTTTTTAAGATGAGCACGAAGGAAAGTTTGGGGTATTTTAAAGAAATCTATTATTTTTTTCTAAGGAGAATGAATTGGAGTGAGATGTCAGAAATGATCGCTGCCTGGAATAGTTGGCATTAAATCAGCACGCAGGTAGAGAGGGGCAGGCTCGGGGGCGGAATATATCAGGGTTGAGTTTTGGCTCCTGGAATCACCGCTCGGTAGGGTCACTCCTTCCACTCAGTTCCCTTCTCCCTGCCTCCTTCGTCGCAGTAACCCCTGCGGGTAGAGCTCCAATTAATAAAACGTACCTTTATGTATGCATTATCATAATACAAGGGCTCAAGGGGCGAGCAATCCCTTCATGCCTGAGCAAATTTAAAACTCATGATCCCCCCGGGATGCTTGCTGGGAAATAGAGAAGGGGAAGAAAGGGCATTCGAACACTTCTGCTGAATGATGGCTACCCTTTGCAAAGTGCCGTGAAGCTTGTTAGGGTCTGAGCATTTATAGGAACCTTATTGCTATTAGATGTTGTGAAATGACTGTGATTTAAAATGCTGGCCCCTTTTAAAAGGAAGATCTGTGCTATGCATTAAATCGTTTTCTTGGGTGAGCCTGGGAAAAATTATAAATGCCATCACTGCAATAAGAGCAAATGACCAGAAATACTTAAATTTGCCAATATCTTTAAGTGCAAAATACTACTAATGTGAGGTTTGAGTGCACAAGTACATGCTCCTTTGTTTTCTCCTTGGGACACAGTTGCTGGCCAGCTATTGCTGTTAGGAGGAATCCTTCCTGTTGGTTGTTTGGGCTGTCTCATGTGCCTGCAAGGCTTGGGCACATCCCAGCTCATGCTGTACAGTTTCTATAGAAAGGCAGCCGCCCCAGAAACTGTTAAAATCTGAAAGAGGTGTAATGACAGTCGGTTAAAGAGATGAGGGTGAGGGGGAAGTTGGTGGTCCAGTAATGTGCTAATGGCGGAGTTATAATTAGTGATCAGAACACTCCAACTTCCTGTACCCACCACCAGGTGCTCTTCAGTGTGCCAGAAGGAAGAACTGTGTGCCAGGATTTCACAATAACTTAGTGGTGATGGAGGGTTTTTATGAGAGCACCTACTGCACATGCGTATTTAATGCAAGTTGTTGTCCATTAACCAGATTTAGTAGTGCTTTGCAGAAATGAGGCTTCATTGGTAATAGCCCTGGAGTGCTAAAAGGGACAAATGGCAGGATGATCCCATTCAGTAACTGAATTCTTACAACTTGGCCTTCTGAACGGGGCCTGCAGTGACTTCCAACTGCTGTGTTTCCTCCTGGAGCACAGGGAGGCAGTGCAGAGGGTCTGAAAGCAGCCAAAGCAGTGTGAGATGCTTACACACAATGCTCAGTGCCTGACTACCAGGAAGGTATGTAGTGCCAAAAAAAGACTTGGGATCAAGGGCACTGAATGTCTGTTAGTAATGCTTGTTACAAATCCTTGTATGTGATCAAGGCCTCAGCTCCCTGTTAGGGATCGTGTATTGAGTGAGGAGCCAGCCATGGGATTGTGTTCCAATTTTCACTGTTAGTGTTTCATCCAATTTTGCATGAACTTATTTGTAAAGATCCCAACTGAGTGTGGGGGTCTTCTTGGTTTTACAGCTTGACTTCATGTAAGGTATTTGTCTCCCTTCCCAGTACCTAAACATTCTTGGAAAGACATAGTTGTTTCATAGTGACTTCGTGCACACGTTTATTTTTTACCAATGTAAGATATAAACTCCCATAAGGACCAATCTAATTAAGCTGACAATCTTGCTAAGTCATGTAGTTACTAGCTAGTAGATAAATAAAATGAACTCGGAGTTATTTGTTATTTGTTCTCAGTCTTTAATCACCCAATAGTAATTTCATAATTGAATTAAAGTACTTAACCATTATAATGTAAATTGACTGGCTTACAGTTCTTCCCTGAGTAAATTATTGCAAATCTGGTACCCATGGTATCAACCTTATTCACTTACAGTTAATTCATCTTCATAATAATTGAGCTACCTTTTCTTTATTGCAGAACGAAATGTCTGGTTGTTGCTTGTTTCTCCTGTCAGAAGGTGGAAGTGCGTGAGACAAGAGGAGGAGCCAGGAAGGAGGCAGGTGACAGAAGCAGCCTGGCTTCTGCTGCTCTTTCAATAACACGCAAACAAGTGAATGGTAGACAAGAATTGCATTGCTAGAATCTAAGAGGAAAAATAAGAGTCCTTATCAGAGTGCACAATCCACTAAGAGTTCCTTTTTCATGGTTAAAAATAATACGAAAGCTTGCCTATTCGGTGGAGAATCGTCCTCATGAGGAAGGTGTCTTGGAGGAACTGCTTGTGATTTAACAGGATCTTTTAGCAAATTTGTGTGCCACTTGGGAAAAAAAAAAAGTTTGACTATGAAAATACTAGGAAGAGTGTGCCAAAGGGAGCGTGCAGATCTGTCTGTAATTGCACATTGCAAAGACTCTTGAGTTAAGAAATCAGGAAGCCAGGGATTAATTTCAGACGGAAGATCGCTGCCTTTGTTGGTTGGCACAAGGTGACTGGGCATGCTGCGAGTACTGGGACCTTCGCATTCAGGAGGTGAAAACATAACTTCCACAATGATGGCTAATTGTCTTCAACCAGCATTTTGTAAACAGGAGCCCCTACTGTGCAGAAGAAGGTGGTGAGGGGATGGAGCTTTTGCTGCCGAGTAGCTTATAGCACTATTAAGGGCTTGTGTTGGCACAGAAGCCTTTAGAAGTCATAGTGGAAGGTAACTTATTTTTGGTTAGCTCATTGTACTTAACAACTCTCTTCTTCACCTAGAAATAAAATAATGCAGTATAAAGTACTTAAATAAAAATGGAAGGCTGTTTTTGAGGGACCTTCATCAGCTATGTAAGGGGGTGGGCTATAATACTGGGCTGTAGGTTGGTGTAATTAGGAGAGTCACAGATGAACTACAGGAATGATGTGGAAATTGTTCTAACTAACTCAAAAACAATAGTCAGATCTCATAGAAAGGAGAGGATAGATCAATGTCTTCCTTCTTTTGTACTTTAATAGTTGCCTGCTGTATATTCTGCTAAACAACTTGGCCCAGGAGACTGTGGGCTGTAAGGATGAATGTACTGGGGGACCAGTGGGGGGCAGGGTGCTGGTGTGAGGCTGTATTGGGCTTCTTTGGGTTCTGTGTTAGGTTGGCTCAGAATTTTCACTTGTTGCTGCTCTTTCTTTGGTGGCTGGATTTGTAACAAGCTCTTTCCTGGCAGAGACCCTTGCCACGTAATTGCTCAGTTACACTTATCTGTACTAAGGCTGCAATGGCTGATCCAGTAGATGCTTGGAATGAGATTTGGGGCTCTTGAGCGGCATCTAGAATACCCTTACTTTTCAGACTTTTAGAGTTAGAGCATTTTAGTTTCTGGCCAGGCACAGTTGGAGCTCAGAGCACATAATGGCTTGCTTGAAAGAGTTTTACTCAAGGTTAGAAATTAAGGTTACTGTCAAAGGCAGCTAATTGAATTGCAGGGCATGCTTCCCATTTAAGAAGCATCAGACGTGCAAATCCTCCCACGTTTATGCTTGCCGTGTACTAACAATTAAAGCTTTTACCTGAAAACACCAGATAATTGTATTCATATAAAGGGTGGAGAGGGGAAATCTTTCTTTTGGTGGTATACTGCAGAGAAAGTGGTGGCAGATACCTGATTAGGGTAACAAATGGCCAGGAGCTGTAAAACGCAGCTTGTGCTTTGTCTGGACATTGTAAATGAAGGGTTTAATTTAAAACATTACAAATCTGACTGGACTTTAACTCTGACTAACCTCTGGCTCCTCGAGTTCCTGCTAATGAGGTGCTATTTATCAAACTACTGGGCTGTAGTTTCTTTAGAATGGTTCTGCTGGTAATGTGATTATTTGGTTCTAAGACTGTCACTTTTGCAGTCTCTGGTCATTAGAATTATCTTTCTTGTCAGTTGCTTTCACTTTGCAGTTAAAAATAATTTCTGTCATGACATTGGATGCGTGTTGGTTTAGCCTGGAACGTGCTGAACAACAACTTGTTGAGCATACGGTATTTTCTATCATACATGAGAGTGAAGCATATTTCACATATTTAATGTTCCTGTGATTTTTTTGAAGGCTGGAATTTTCCTGAATACTTCAGTGTTGTGCTGTGAACCTTACTGAATGTAGCAACAACCTGGAGATCGAGCTGATGGGAAGTGGGTGTGAAGTATCACCCAGCTGTTAGATGTTTTCTGCTATTGCTTCAGTACATCTACAGTGTATAGAGGTGTCTATGATGTGTTAACAAACTTTCTGATTCCCAGTTCTCCTGATAGGAGGGTACAGCACTTGCAGTAGTAGCATAGATGTGTATGCGATAGGGGAAGCTGTTGGGAGAGATCAGAGAAGGTCTCAATGTTTCTAGCGAGGAAAGAAAAGCACCTATGAGCATAAATAACTTGAGTCTCTAATCACAAATGGTCATTGACCACGAGTTTCATTTCTGTGGTTAACCTGTGCTGATAAGGCTCTGTCCTCATCCATGCACGTGAACTTCTAGAGCGGAGGGTGTTGGTTTCTTCAAGTACTGCAGCCCATTCTGCAGTCAGTATTTCACCACAGTCTTTGAAGTTCTGTCATTCATGTAGACTGAATGGTGGGTAGACTTAATAATAAAAAAAAATCATTGTGATTGAGTCAGAGTGATCTGGGAAGCTGCTGTCTCTCTGTTTTTATCTCTCAGCTGGAAGATCTTGGAGGGCTGTATGGTGGTTCCCCTTTATACTTAACTAGGTTACTTTTGGTCTCTGCAGCTAATCAGTAACATTTCACTTCAGTGATCTCATCTCTGTGAAGTGGAGCTGTTGGCAGTCTTCACAGCTCCTGGCACAGCTGGCATCTTGTGAGACATCTCTCCCAGTGTAAAAGATAAGCTGCTGGATTTTGGAGCTGTCTGGAAGGGGGGTGGGTATGAAAACTGAACTCAGAGTTGACACCTTTTCTGCGTTGTCTGCAGGGAGAAATCAGCATTTGAGAACAGCGAAGGTTTCAGACTAGTTGTATTAGAGAATTCATGCTTGTTGCGAGTCCTAGCATCCTTTTCCTAATTGTCTTCACACTTTACTTTCCTCAGTAATAATAGGTGGCGATGTTAATGATGATATCATGTGCTATTTGTGACTGTGACTTAGTGTAATTGAGAATAATGATAACATAATAATGATAATGGCCTCGTGCTGCAGCTCTGATGTCTCTAGGCAGTGGAAGTAGGATGGTAATTCCTTGTCAGTTAATCGAAAAAATAATTTTGCTTGGGATCTGCAAAGGGAGGGGAAGGAAGCTAGGAGGACTGTTACGGGCTGAAAAATCAGGCACGGTGTGTTTAGGATGTGCCAGATATGTTCTGGGACTGTAAGAACGGTTGTATTTAATGAACATGAGCATGATCTATAAAAACAGATGCTCTCCTTCAATGAAGCATTAATTAAAGATAGAGATGAGTTGAAACAAAGACTGAAAAACTTGCAGCTACTGGAGTCTTTTGTTGGTAGTGCTGATTTATTGAATCTAGCCTTGGAATAGAAGTTCTAATGAAAACGAACCTTGAAATTAGGCAGGTAAGCATACTGTTCTATGGCCTAACACTATACGTTCTATTTACATCGTGTTGGAAGTTAAGCTTGGTATGGATTGCAGTTGTAACGAGCAGTTTGCCCTGTGGTTTCAGTAAAGGTATCTGATGGTGCTAACTGCTTTACAAGTGCTGAGGACACTTAGCCCTGTGTAGAGCACACGGCTTCCTGGACCACCTTCGATGCAGCATGCCTAAATGGAAATGAATGCATCAAGTGGGTGGATAAATGTTGCTGCCTCCAGTAACTGTAAAGTAGAACTGCTTTAACTAAAGACAGAAAAGGTCAATTTATGGTTGGGTTTTTCTTGTCTGGAAAAGGTAGTAAATGGAGGCAGAAGATGCTCACTCCAGTAGCAGCCTCTAAATTTAAGCACAGGTAGTGGGCTGCGTGTGTCTGTAAGTGACTGCTGGAAAGCAGCACTCAAAACAGAGTGACTGCAACTTCCTGGTAAGCAAGGCAAGATGTGGAAATATGGAAAATAAAAAATACTCTTTAAAAGCTTTTTATCTCTTTAATTAATGTATTGGCTCAGAATCTCCCAGGTGTTGCTGATGTAGTTCGGGTTTAAAACAATGGCTAATTTGCTTAATTGCATGCTTGAGCTACTTTTATCTCTCCAGAAAGTGCAATTGAGTCTGAGCTCCTCTGTGCTATTGTAGTTCTACCTGGCATACCACAGAGCTGCTCAGATGGATGTGAGCATTATTTTGGGCCTGTTTTTCCTATTAGCTCTGCCCAAGGCAGCAGGACAGCATTTGAGACTGGAGCCCTTCCTAGAAGCAGTGATCACACTGGTCACAGGGGCTGTTGTGTTTCAGTACATATTTGTACATACTGAAAAAGCTGGCTGCTTTTGTTCTGTTAACTTTGTTTAACTCAGACTGTACTGTCTATAGAGTATTTTAAAAAGCAATTCAGAAGACTGTATGCAAAGAAAATAGCGTGGCAAGTCGTTTGGGTCCTGAGATGAGTCTGTGCTGAAAGTAGTTGAGAGCTTCGTGTAGTTAAGGATGGAGGTGCATAGTTCGACCAGCTTTTAGTTCATCTGTTTCCCTTCCTTAAGAAAGGTAATGAAAATGGAACAGCAAACTGTAATTAGAAATGAAGTCTTATCTCAGAGAAAGGAGAGAAAAATGGAATTCTTCAGAAGGAAGAATACACATTGTAAGACAAGAGAAGAACTTATTTCTTCTGTTGTAGCGCAAGGGATGAAGAGGCTTAAATAAGGCAAATAACTGATTCGACAGTCTTTAGAGAGTTCAGCTGTAGTCTCTTACACTCACCAGTCATCTAATGAAGTTATTTAATATTCAAGCCAGAGTTCAGAAACACACATTTCAAAATAATTTTATTTGCTTTTTGGTCTTTAGGAGAAGCGTGCCTTGCCTGTGTTTATTTTGTTCACAAGAACTTGGCTTCTGCAAGTTATGCATCTGGTAAATATCCATCCGTATTTGTCAGATGATTTAATTGTGAAACAAAGCAGTTCTTCCTTGGAATCTCCTTGCTTTTACAGGTATCAGGGTCAGAGAGCATCTTCGGGAATTTTTCAGTTTGTGGAGTTCATCTTTTCCAGGAGAAATTGAGGGCAGATAGGAGTAGATGTGCGTCAAATTCGATCTGCAGTTGTGGGTGATCAGGCGTGCTGAGCAGCCTAGCAGCAAGGGTGAAGGCTTGAGAAAACAGGCATTGATCATGCAACTGTAAGTATTGGCATTGTTGATTGCAACAGGACAAGGGTCATAAATCGATCAGGTTATAATGAAGATTGAGTGTGGAGAAACTGGGAAAGTAGTAGTCTGTTCTTAGAACACGTAATTCTGCTGTGAAGGAAAGAGGGTTAAATGCTGCTTAAAATATTGCAATCCCTGTGTTCTGGGGCTCCAGGCTGTAGTGTGTCGCGGTTCTCCCACAAGCATTGGAGGGTGGTTATGCAGCCATCTGTGCAGATTGCACTTCTGATACCTTGAGGGTACTTAAAATTCATCTTCCAACACCAACTCACTGCCTCCTCAAAGTCTTTGGGTTTGCAATGCAAGATGCACTTGAATTGCGTTACTTGGCAGAACTGAAAGCCAAGGTACCTTGCTATGGAGGCCCTTCACAACCATTAGGAATAACAACTGACTCAGTAATACAGGAAGTGCATGGTTTCTTTAATGCCAGACAACCTGCTGAATATTGGACTGATGTTTTCTCTTTTGAGAGGGCTCAGATGTACTGAATTAATGCAAACCTATTGATTGGTTTCCAAGTGATTGAAAATGAATTACTGGTATTTCAACTCCCCGTGGGTTTCTCAGTGTTCCAGTAGTTTCTCAGTCTTTGCTTCCAGTCTGTGAGTGCTCCTGTTGCAGCAAAATCTAGTTTTTGTATGGCTGCAGAAGGAAGGGTACCAGTGGAACTACTGCTACTTCTCTTTACGTTCCTGAGTGAGATTATGCATGGCTTGACTTGATTGGGGAGAGAGTCCATTTTTGTTGTTTTAGTCAGGGGCTCTTAGAAGTTCTCCTGCTTTTTTTTTTTTCCCTCAGCAAGATGTCAGGATCCCAGCAGGCTTTCAGAATTCATTACCAGCTCTCAACAGGTTTAAGACAAGAAGGCTGAGGTAGGAAGGAAAAGAATAATTGAAGATGATGGTTGTCAGAATGGTTTGCAAGCCTGCGCATCTGCACTGCCATGTTGGGATACCTTCCTCAAATAAAAGCTCGCGCTGCAGCAATGTGTTGGTCATTCCTAGAGAGAAGTGGTAGTCCTTGGTTGATTAGCTGTCAAGAAAATGCTGTTTTCTTCCAAAAGGTCTTGATGAGCATTTACATCTTACAGAATAGGATTACAGAATCAGGCTGGACTATCATCTTCAGCTTTTCCTATGGAGCAAGTTAATCTACCACTAAAATAACATCAGCCCTGAGGGAATATTCATTTCATCCTCTCATTCATTTACTTTGCTGTTTCCTAGGTGAATATAAATCTTTAATTTGTAAACACTTTGCTGCTGCTGAAACTGATTTTTTCCATTGATAATTGTGAAACTTATAGCCACGTCTGTTGACTGTCAGCCAACTGCAGAAGTACAATTGCTGTTCACTGAGGTATCCCTGACTGTGCTGACACTGGGGGGACTTAAACTGTGAGCTCTCTTTATTTTTTTTCTCAAGCTCAAAACACTGTGTAAACAGCCAGGACCTTGTAGTGACCACCTTCCCTACGCTTTGTTCTGGCTTCTCCCTCTACCCTCTTGCTGCCCAAAGGCTCTTGGTGAGCACTTTTACCAGTAGGAAATGGTAAGGAACACAGCAGTGAAAAGCTGGAATGTGAAACAGACGAGGGTAGTTCCTATGTCTTGTTTCAGAAAGCAGCGTTCCTTGTGGGGAGAGTCCAACCACTGCTCAAAAGACAGATATATTCCCAGCTCTGCCATTTCCACTGCAAATAGAGGCAGATGGTGCAGTGGTGTCTCTGGACCATATGTTCTCTGTTTGCTCAATTGGTTCTTTTGTTTCTTTTTGTAATTCTGCACTGGTTGCTCCACCTGCTTGTTTGTGAAAGATGGATGTTCTCTTTGCTGATTCTTGTCTGTTGTTTTTACTGTATTTTCCCTGACCACGCTTCTAAATGTCACTTCCTTGGAATTGTTGAGCAGTGACTTTTCGAGCACTTAAATCAAAAGGATGTGGCTGAAGCAGCGTAAGGTAGTAAGGTTGCGTAGTCCAAGTAGTGTCAGTGCATTTCTGTCAGATTTATGGATACATCTTCTTGCTTATGCTGGCTTAACTTCAGTGACTTTGCTGTAAGCGTTCCCAGTTTGCTGGTAGTTGAAAATAATTAATTGAAATTGTTTTGTTGGCATTTTACTTGGCTGTAATACATCGAGCCTGCCCAAGTTGGCCATCATTAAGAAAATAGTATCGTTCCATAAATATTTTTATTAAATCTTCATTCACTAGCTGGAAGGCAGAATTACCATTTTAAGATAACTGACAGGCATAGCGCTAAAGCAAGATTACACTGTCAGGATGCAGAGATAAATTTAGTCAAAATAGGCTGTTAGTACTAAAACATCCTCTTCTTTTCTATAACACAAAGTAATGCATATTCGTAATAGTGTTGAGTGAGCTCTTAAACAAGTAATTTCTTTTAAAATTCCAATTAGAGTACATCGTCACTAATAAAGATACCGTTTTATCCTTTCTCTGACAAGCAGTAGAGGCATAATTTATGAGCACAATGGAAGTAAGCTCCAAAGAAGGAGCAGCGTGCTTCTGGTGGCCCATAGGATTCCCTGGTTCCTTCTTAATTTCTTCTTTCCTGGTGGGTAGTAAAAACAGACTCCTGCAGTTCTGTTGTGAGTGGGTTTCCTGATAATCCCATTGATTTACGTAGAAAATTGTGTGAGGATTAATTGAGGAAAATAGGTAAGAAACAAATCAGTGTTTCAGGTAGCTTCTCTGCAGCGTTGGTTGTACTCGCTGTTTTGGTACCTGCAGCCCTTGCAGGGGTGGAGTGACTGCGGGAAATGAAGCTTCTCACTGAGACTTGTTTGTTAGGGGTTGGCTGGTGGGCTGTAACAGGGCTGAGTATCACTTTCTGCTCTTCTAGTTGCTCTTATTGTTGCTATCTGGACTTGAGAATTCTCTTCACCAGCACATCCTTGTTGCTGAACATGTCCTGCTACTGCTTGTATTTGATATACTGTGTACCTCTGGCTCAAGAATCTCTCTCTTTTGGCTTTGTTCTGTGTCCTCAGGTAGGTTGTGCTAGCAAGCTTTGTCCAAGTGTGGTCAGAACTGCGTTCTGTCTGTGCCAAGCTGCAGGCAACCGGAGGAATGAACTGATAAAGAGAAATCTAGTAGAGCAAGTGACTGACTGACATGAATCTCCTTTTCCTTTTGGTTTCCTTAGGTGCATGACAGATGTTTACTGACAGATTTATGAGCAGGAAAGATTTGATCTGGCACTTGAACCGTGTTAAGACTAAGGGACATTGTAAAGGATAAGTTGATGAATAGGCCAACTTGTCGAGCTAGATCGGCTGAAAAGCAGTTTTAAGGTGCAGAAGGAGCTGCAAACATGAGAGAAATAGCTCTCTGAGATGAAGAAAAATGCTGGCACATGACTAAATGGAGCGTAAGCTGGCCCTGGACGTGTGTGAATCCAAGTCTGAAGGCTTAGTTTAAATGATGACAATAGCATTTTAGTTCAGCAGTTCATTTTATCAAATCAGAACTTTAGAGGAAGACAGCTGAAATCTGTCCTATTTGTGGACAGCCGTGCAGCTCCTATGTCATTGCAAGGAACAGGCTGCTGTTGTTTCAGGCAAACACTGAAACGTGGCACTGTCTTGAATGTTTATCCAGAGAACTCTAATAAGATTTCACTTAAGTATGTTCTGTTTACTGAAAGATTATGTATCTTAAACCTTATTTATAAGAAACTGGTTGTTATTGGTCTTTCACCCTCCCACTCCATGCTGGTCAAATTCAGAAAATGTTGTTAACTTCAGCCATTTTTATTTTGAAATGCATTTCTATATTACCAAAATTAATGTGCAGTCGTGTCTTCTCAAGCTTCTCCTGCCTCCTAAAGCAGGCTTTCTAATCCCCACCTCAGGTGTCCGGGTAGTTTTGTGAATCAAACCTTTTCTCTGAAAAATGTCAGTTTTTTGCATCTCTCATTGAGGAGGGGAAAAAACAATTGGAAGACGTTGCCGATTGTCATTTGTGTGCTACCAGGGAGAGCCAACAGGTGGAGAAAATTTACCTGTTTCCGTCTGTGGTTGTGCACAGTGTGCAGTCTGAGGGCGAAGAGAAGGCACGTGTGAAAGCTGAGATATGAATATCAAAATAATGTCAAGAGGATGATCCTGCAAACCAGTTTGAGGGATGTTTTAGTAATTTCCATCTAGATGGTGATGATGTATGTTGATTAATCTGTATGACTTCACTTGCAGATGTGCAGTGATTCCATCAGATGCTTTATTGCCTACAGAGGGAGTTGCAGTTAGAGTTCACCTGTCGTCTTCTCAAAATTTATTTAAAGAAGGAAAACAACGCTTCCCCAAAGAGCTGCAAATTTCCTTTCATTACAGGGAGAACTCAGTCCCCTACCTGTCGTTACTGTCCTTACAGTACGAGGATGTTGCCTCATGTTTTCTTAAGAAACTTCCTTTTCTAAGATGTTAGACACTGAATAGGCTGTAGGAAAGAATTCCTGCTTGTTGGAGAAGAGACTTCCTGCAGACCAGGACCTGGAGTAAGGGGCAAGTAGAGATGCAGGTAGGGAGGAGAATGAAAACAGGGCAGGAAAATCTGCAACGGGAGAAAGAGTAGAAGTGTAGGAACAGCAGGAAGGAGCTCTATTATTTTAGGTCTTCAGAGTTGTATGCTGCACTCCGTACTCTTGCTGCTGTTTCATGTTTTGCCTTGCCTCTGATACAACTGTTTCTTGCAGGTGGAGAGAATGCAGTTTCCTTGTTCACAGGTCACTTTCTTGCCATAGAGTCTCTAATCACCTCAAATGGTTGAGACCTTGATTTAGGCTGTGTAAGACTGCCTACCCCCCAAGCCAACTTCAGGTTTAAAATAATGATCATAGATGAACTATAGAGCTAAGTCAGACTATCAAGTGAGAAGGAAAAAGGGCACTGTGAAGAAACTATTTACAAATAAATGGGCCCACCAGAGATATAAATTTCTTATTTTTCCTCCCACATCCAGCAGGGTGGGGATTCACTGAAGCTGCAGATTTATGTAAATGTGGGTATACATATGCAGCTAAATTTTGACAGCATTCCTGTATATATTGGAGGATTAGATGACAGTTGCTTTAATTTAAGTAGTGTCTGGCATCCAGTCTGTTTGCTTTGGTTGCAATTTTGTACTTATGGAGATGATGGGGGAAGGAAGGAAAATATGTGAACTTGCTTATATCCACCTTTCAGTTTAAATTGTAACCTCATCAGAAAATATAGATTGACTACGTTGGATTGACTACGTTGTTTTCTGGAGGACATGATGAAATATCTCTGCCCTCTGCAGCTTGACTTCTGCTATTGCTGTCCCCAGTTCTGCTAGTGCAAGGGTAACAGCTTGGGGTGTTGCACTATGAGCTGCTTGGCTGGGGAACAGGGACCTGGCTGGTTTGGGGCCAGCTGAGCCCCCGACCAACTTGTTGACAGCACAGTCACTCAAATGGTGTTCCCTGTGCAACTGATGGATGCTATGCTGCATCCAGGAGCAGGAGGGAAGGTAGGAGATGCTGTCACAGGCTTTGTTCCTGCTTGGCACCCCATCCCTGCAGCATTCTTAGAAGTTGCTCTGCTCCATGTCTTTGTCTTACCTTGCTACAGCATCAGTGCCTGAGCTGTGAGATGTAGAATTGTCATACGTGTGAGACAGTTGAACTCAGCTGGTTTGAGGTCCTCTGAGTGTTCCTCACCACAATGAGAAGGGTAAGCTAATACATAGGTCTTTTCTTTGGGGGGTAAAGCCCAGTCTCTTTGCACTGCTTTTACTTTGTATTTTACTGAGCTGGTGTCTTCTCTCCCACTGGGACTGTGGCACCTCATCCATGCTAAGTTACCTCCCCAGGTGCCTACCATCTCCCTTGTGGCTGTGATTATGGGAGGGAAGCTGGAGCTGCACAAGCATGCCCTTGGTAACAGAACAAGGCATGTGCAGAAGTGCGTTGCTGTCACCTAGTGATGAACAGTGATGGATTTGCCAGTTGTCAATTAATTGTATGGATCACAAACATAGCTCGTCCAGCTTTTACCAGGTTTTGTAGCCAAATGTGTTACGAAAAGAGCAATGGTGAGCTCTCCAACAGAAGCTTGGGCCTGGATTGCGGCCAGTCCTGCAAGAAAGACCTACTAACCCTTCCTCTCCTGTGATCTTTCTAGTTGGAAAAGAGTGTACAAGAACCCCTGCAGGGGGGGGAGGGGAATCTCACTGCTGTGATTCACAGCTTCACTTGTAGCACAAGAGAACAGAACCTGCATTCCTAGAGCGGGTTTGTGAAAGGCTACAGAAGACCTTGTGGGCACCACTTGCTGTGCTTATGTCCTCTGGTCACCAGAAACCTTCAGCAGGCATCAGTGGCTGCAGTTCTTTCCACATGGAGGAACTGAATTCCACACCTTCACTTCCTATGCATGCCCGTGTCAGGTGCCATTCAGTCAGAGTGCCCCTCTGCTGCCGTCTGTACACAGCAGCAAAAATGTAATGGGATATCGGTGGGAAGGCTCAACCTCTGCTGCCATCCCACCAACGTCCACCTCTATTGTCACGGGCCCACACAATAAAATAGGAATCATTAATTTTGAGCAGCACGCTGATAACCTGACCCATAACAAAGTACTCCAAAAGGAAATTCCTTCCTGTGCTAGAAGAGGAGTAATCTGTGCCTCTTTTGTGCCTTGAAGCTTTCATCCTAACGCCTCGCCAGGAAAAAAAAACAGGCATAAGAGCAGAAAGGGGAGATTTAGTGTCCCTTGCAAGCCTTGGGGTCAGCTGTGCTATTATGCAACTGTCAGATGTCCACTCCCTCTTCTGCTTCGATTGATCGGTTCAGCCTTAATGAGTGTCCAGTGGCAAGTGAGTTTCCCAGCCTAATTGTATGCTGTCAGGCAAAGTGCCTTCACGTGGTCATTTTGTAGCGTTTTTAAGCTTTTCTAAATCCGCCGTCTCACAGTTCTGATTAATTTTGGTTATCACCACTTAAATACTATGGAACTGATGTATGGCCACTGACACATCAAATATGGAAGGGTCTCCTTTGTCCTCCCCTGATATCCAGGTTTTGGATATACAGTTGTGTGACAGGAAAATATCTGTACCTCGACCATCAATGATGTAATGCTGATTGCATCCAGGAGTGCCAGGAACGCTTTTCCTTGGTTACTATTCTGATGTCCAAACCTGCTGGCTTTGGTTTTGCTCTCCTCTTTAATTTTTCCTTTTTTTTATTTAAGGAGTTTGTATTTGTGACCCAGCTATTTATTAAGCTTCACAGCCCGGATCCTGGCTTTGTAAAACAGCTTTCAGCTCGTTCTGTTGTGTTGTCTGCTGTTCATTTCATAGATAGGTTTATTATTTTCATAATCAGGTTTATTATTTTCATTTTTTTTTCTTATTCCAGAGCTGACAGCGTACCCTACGTACCTTCAGTGTTACCTTCAATGTTAGCTTCTGGGGCTTGAGGTGATCTTGAGCGGAGGCTGAGGAAGGGAATTGATTATAGTAAAGCTGTATAAAAATACACCTTAAAAAAGCTATAGACGTGAATCTATCAGAGGAAAATAAGGATCTTCCATCTTCTTGTGTAGAATCTCATGCTTTTTTTTATTGAAATGAACAAAATACACTTCGTTTCAAGGTCTTTTCTTATAACTTATCCTCTGTATGCTGTTATCCCTTTTTACCTAAGCATTCTTTTTATTCCCTGTTTTCTGAACTGCGCGTGGAGTTCTCTTGTTGTTGGTTTAAAGCAAAGAGCTCCATGTGTCCCTTTGATCGTTCAGAAATTTCCTCTGCTGCATTTTAATGGGGACGAGTGCCTATCTGCTGGAAAGATCTATGTGGTAAACTGATTTGAGGCAGTGTAAGAGGAAGGGATAACGTGTCTTGTCTAATCCATTTCCCTTTTTAATCTTTTGAGTTTGAACAAGAAAAAGTTACCATTACCTGAAATAGTGATTGCAGTGGCAGTCTTCTGTGGTACGTGCGGAAATGAAATGTCTGTAGCATACAGAAACTTACAGAAGCTGTGACGTTAGTTATGAAACCACGTACCTGCCTGAAAGCGTTGCTGCAGTAAATGCACGGGGTACAGGTTCTGTCCTGCAGAGAATTCTGATGTGCTGGACTCTTTTTCTATGGCAGATCTCAATGTCAGAACTGAAACTTGTGCTGCCTCAGCGTGTGACCATTTTGTCTTGGAAACAGGTGAAGCGGATCAGGGCTCTCTATGCAAATGAACAGGGCTTTGGTGTTTCAGAACTGCAATGTTATCTGCTTGACAAGCCCCAAATGTTTTCTTGAGTTTTCCCGATTGAAAATTACCGTGCAAGTTGTTTTTCCTTTTCAAAAATGCTATATTTTTTCCATTTCCTAATTGAGAACTTGTGCTTACCTTAACGCTTAAACATACAGGTGTTACTAGTTCATGGGAAGATGATTTTTATTTCAGGATTCCTCTCTATGACAGACAGTATGTAAACCTAAAACAAAGATTATGGCTTCTGTTTACAGGATCTCAGCTCGGTGGGGAGAACAGCGCTTCCTTGTGTTGATTTGGGCATGGTGTCAAATAGGAAGTCACCAGCTGATGATCTGTAGGTTGTGCTATCCACTTGAAGCTTCATGTATAGCTGCTTCCAAGTTGATCAAATGATTATCACGTGGCATTTGAGTATCTATTTCTACAGCATAGCAGGGTAGGAATTGCATTTAGTGTTTTGTGAGAGCTTCCTTGAACTTGCTTCATTTGGAGATCAAAAAAATTCAAGACTTCAGCAATTGTTTGTACTCTGGAGGGTTTTTTTAAGTGGGCTTTAACAAAAAGAGAAAAAGAGTTCAAATGAGAAGTAACCTCATAACAGAACAAAAAGGTTTTGTGCTGGAAACTTCAAAATCAGCTGACTTCCCGCTAACCTGCATCAAGGAGATGAGGCGAAAACAGAACCTAAAGCAATGAGAAGTCTCGAGGAAAATTGGACCAAGTAAAGTAAGAGGGTCAGAGGAGGGAGAAAAAAATTGAGGTGTAGGAGAGAGAACTCTTCAGCTGAGACTTGAATGGTTTAAAGGAAGTACAGCAGAAGGTGTCTTGCCCAGAAAGTGTGGTAGTAAATTAAGAATGGTGGTGTGGAGAATGGGAATGACACAGCGTGTCATTCAGTAGAGGAGCCTCTGCAAAGCTGTTGGAAGTGGTTTCAGGTCTGGCTCTTGGTAGAATGAGATGGCAATGTGTGTGATGTGGTGGCTGTGTTGTGCAGGAGTAAGAAGGTAAGGCTTAAATCCTTGAGGAAATTTTCTCTGGCTCGCTCATTGTAGGTGAGGTTTTAGCATCCACGTGCTTTGATATTTGCTATAAGCTGAATATTTTACTAATTAGCCTTTTCTGTCCCAGGTGACTACATGTTTATGTAATGTGTTTAACCTTTTCGAGGTGAAATGCTGGAAGCAGGCTGGGGAGTGTGACGTAGCAATGAGGAAGTTCTGCCCCAGCACATGGGAGAAAACCTCTCATGGATCTGAAATCTTTCTTTACTGTTTCCAGAAGGTCCTCATATTGATCCCTCCTATTTAGCAGCAGGTACCGATGCAGCATACCAGCTCTGTGGGAAAATGTAATCAATAGCTCAGTGCGACGGCCTGACAGTTATTTACTCATCAGCTCATTAGGGTGGGGAGAGTAGATTACACTTCTCATAATTTCACTATTGACTAGCATGCCGCACTTGGCTTTTCTTGCCTTCTTTTTGTAAATTACCAAATAATGAATGAGCCTGAAGAGGTGGGGGGAAGATCTTTTATAATGAGAGATTCCTGTAAAAGTAAAGAATCATTCATAATATGACAGGAAACTTAAACAGTGATCAAGTGAAAACATGGTAGGAAGAGTGCTGGTAGCTCAGCATTGGATAAAATGGAGTTCTTGCTTTGCATTAATATGCTGGATGGGACTGGAGCTGGCTGGGTGTGCCAGCTGGAATCCTTTGCTGTGATCAGTGCTTGTCCAGTGCTGCTGACTGAGGTGAGAAAAAGCAAATTTAGTCTGAAGTCTGTTAGTGCCTGCAAACAGGGGGAGAAGACAGCTTTTTGCTTCCTTGGACTGTACAGTTGATCCCCTGCCCCAAAGAGCCATGCCCACCTCCCTGGTGTTGTTGTGACACAGAATATACAAGCATCCAGTTAGAAACAATGGGATTTGGGCACATGTTTCCATACTATAGAATAGGACCATTATTTCCCTGGTTCAAGCAGACCTGTACACCAGGACTGCGGTTTTGCTTGATTTCTTGCTAAGTTGCTGTGTTTTTATTTGCCTGTAGGGAGTGTTTTCATCATTTTGTACCTTTATGACATGTAACATAGCGTTGAAGACTGATCCTCCTTGATTTGATATGATCTTGTGGTTTGTTTTAATTCGCTTTCCGTATAACCCATCTTGGGATGAGCGGGTACGTTATCTGCTGGGGGGTGACTGGAATGTTGGACGCAGGCACTTCAAAATCTTGTGTGAAGAAAAGCACTCAGTGAAGCTAAAAAAACTAATTTATGAGAGCCATTCAGAGAGGGAAAAGCATCAGGAGTAGTGTTCAGCCCTCACATTGATTTTCTGTGACTGCTTGTTCTGAGCTTGTGCTTATATACATTGCCTGAAAAACTGTCTCCTTTGCAGCTCCCCTCCAAGGTTGCATTTTCTATTTTTGATTATAGGCTTTATAAGATCTTTTTCTCGTCTATTTTTCATCGCCAGGAAAGAACCAATTTTCCCATTGTAAGAACTAAGTGGCACTAAGGGCTTTTTGTAAAGGCACTAACTACAAGTTTTACTTGCTGGGTATTGTGAAGTATTGAGGCTGGCTGATTATTGCTCGTCTCAAAAGCAATCTTCCAAAATTAGACTGTAGGCTATATAAATGAGAAGGTTTATTGCTAAAGCACTTGAAATTGACCCAACAAAAAGGAAGCTTTCAGTGGAAACTTCTCCATTAGATTCAGTAAGCCCTAATCAGGTCTCTGTAATAAGGCAGCATTTCAGAAACAGGATACTTCAGGAGCAGGTATGAATTATCTGTAGAGACCTGGATAGCAAATATTAATAAGAGTTAACCGGAAATATTTATGCAACTACATCCTTAAAGCAGTGATTTTCCTATTCAGAGCCATTGCATGCAGGAGTTCATGTCTATTGATGCGCTGCGTTCTTCTGACAGTTAAATATTAATGAAATTAAAGTTCTGTAGCATCCCAATGGGAGAATGTAATGGCACATCATCTTGGCTAGCGGTTTCACTTTTCAGTAAAGTGAGCGTGGTTCTCACACTGATGCATGTGCTGAAAGCAGTAACGTGGCCATTGCAAAGGCTGCTGCACCGCAGTCCTATCACAAGAAGCTGTGGAAAGACTCAACTCAGCAAGGTTGCTCAGTCAGCGCTGACCAGTGAAACGTGATTGCAGGCTTGCCCAGCTCCCTGTGCTGCTGAGAGCCTCAGCAGAGCACTTTGCACAGGGCCACCCCATTTCGAGTAGCTGAGAGGCAGAAAACTGACAGCTCCATTTTATGTGAAGAGAGAGAGAGAGTGAGAACCTTTAAATGCAGGCTGCGGAGGGTTGTGCTTAATCATGTCTTAGAGCCTAAAGTTTACTGGCTAGGCCTAAGCTGAAGCGGAGGAAGGTTTGATTTTTGCAGCGGAGGTGCATGGCTGTGGTTTCTGCTCGTCTTTTCAGTTTCACTGGGCACAGGGAAGCTTTGCTTTGCCGCATGCATGGAGAGAACCCAGAGCAGAGCATTGTGCCGGGGTGACAAACAGACCCTGTCTCATTGCTGTCTGTCACCTCTACTTGTTTACGTTTTAACACTTAAGAAATGCAAAGCATAGTTCTCCTTCCTAAAGCCCTTCAGAAGTGTCCTAATTGACACCACGCAGGAAAAGCCAAGTTCTTAGAGCAGTGACACGTTGTCATTGAAGCTGAAGAGAGACAAACAGTGGTTAATAAATCATAAACCTGTTTTCCAAGCCCTATCCTAATTATTCTTTGATTCTAAGATCGCCTTGCCAAGACTTGTCTAGGGCAAATAGAGCTTGAAAGGTAAACATGAATGGTGAGCAGAGCTGTCCTCAGGGGAATATGTGAAGGGAACGGCTGAGAGCATGAGCTCCAAAAGGAGCAACTGTGGGGCTGACAGCAGTGCTGCCAATAGGGCATTGACTGTGTTTCTGTGGGAAAACAGAGCTTCTATGGAGAAAGTCTTTCTGTTTCCCTTTTTTTTTCTGTTCTCTTTTTTCATTTTCCAATAATTAAGTGGAAATTGATGCTCGAAGCCGGCCATTGAGTTGCTGCTTAGGAATGATAGCATTCATGTGGAAAAAACACATAAATATGGCAGTCTTTGGCACAGTGGTCCTCTGTGGTGGAGATCGTGCTGGTCTCTGTACCACTTCGCCGCTGATTGTTGCTTTTACTTGCTTGGCTCAGCATGGCTTTTAGTTTGACCAGATGTAGGGGGATGCTTGCTGCTGGAAGTCTTGTGAGCTTCTGTGCCAAAGTCAACACAGGAGTTTCCCTGGGAAAGCTTTGCAATTTAGGAGCATCTTTGGGAGCGTCAAGCATTTGAATTTTTCATGGGTTCTTAATCTCTTCTCCGGGTACAAATATGAGAGGAAATGATTGTGAATGCTCTGGGTCAAGTAGTAGATGATGTCTGGAAAAAAAAATTAAATTAGCCAGATGGTTACAGTCAGCTTGTCTGGAATGTCACTGAATGCACAGTCATCTTATGCAGTCCTGTGGAGGAGTAGATGATAGAGCTGACAAGTGCAGTGGGGACCAGAAGCCAGGAACGAGAGGCTGCAGTGGCCAAGGCAGGGACTGCATGCCAGCAGGGCAAACATCTTGTCGGCAGCTGGGAGAAGGCTGGGTGCACTCACTGAAGTGAGCTGGAGCTGCTATATCTGCTTGGAGGTTAAGTGAATTAAGAATATAAACTAAACATTGCTGTGCTGTATCTCGGTACTCCAGCTGGTATAACACTTAACTGATGGAAGCACACAGCCATACATTCAGTTAGAGGGAATTCTGTCCTGCATCTTATCCTGGAATGAGGATTTCTGTAGTGAATGTGATCCTGCCCAACAGAACCTTTGATTAAACCCTTCTTTGTAGGTTATTTGTGTCGTTTTCTCCCCAGATATCATGGTTTGAAATAGAAAGTGGTAATTTAACACCGGTCATGTGACAAATGCGTTGCTCACGGATTTGGGTTTTCAATGTATATATATATATATTTTTTTTTTAAAGAATCCTCTTTATGAGATTCTGCAAAGCAGATAGCAACTTGCAAGCTCTGCTGAAATGGTATGAAAGGAAATATAAATGCATATTGCTGTAACCCATCCTTTCACCGTCGATGTGCAATTCTAATGCTCGCAGGGCTGGTATTGGAATTGTTCCCAATCTGCTGATGAAGACAGAACGAATTAGTTCATTTCCGTGTCCTTAGAAAGTGGCTGATAAGCACATTCACGGAAGGTCTGAGATGCTGTTGCACTTATCTGTGTGCATTCTCTAAAGAAATTGTTTCTGTTGGCCTTTTTAAAGGAGGAGAGTTAAACAAAGCAACGTGCTGTCAAATGAGTGACACGAGCCACAAAGCTCTTCCATGGAAGAAAGTATCTTCTTATCAACCTTCAACTTACTAACAAGAAAAAAAATCTGCCCCACTTAACCACATTCCCAGTCAGACCTCAGCTTGGACCTCAGTTTGTAACTTCTCTTTGGGGCTCTCAATTTAGATTAAAAAAAGGAAATCAATGGAAATCTGAGGATGGAACGGTGACTTTGGTTTTGTGCGTGTGCAACACTTAACCTTTTCCATGTGAGTTATTTAGAACCCTGGGGGGCAAAATGTTTTAAACCAGGATTGTGTTTAGTCCTTTTGATGGTTACAGACTAAAATGAGGTTATCTCTTAATTAAAATTGATCTGTTGTCACATGACATGGAATGGGTTTGTCCGATTGGATTGGAGGAAGCCAGCACAAATGTGCAGGTCTTATTATGCCCTTTCTTTCAAAAGCTGCTAAAGCAGCTTTTCTCCTCTAACGAAGAGAAAGGGATTGTCAGCCCAAGGTTATGAGCAAAGGAAATTTTTAAATAACTAATATTATTTTCTTTAAATAGGAGAATTACATCCTTGGGAGAGCTGAGGATTCACATTTTTTGAATGAGAGCATGAGAGCTTTGGTTTTTGATTGCTTGGTTTTGAGGTCTTTGTGTTGGTTGTTTGTCTTTTTTAATAAATGGATAAACCTGCTCTTTCTGTAGATGTTGCATTCAGCACAACACAGATGAAACACTGGAAGTGCAGAGGCTCTGGATTACATGGATGCTTGCCCAAACCCAGTGCTGTTTCTCTGAGCACATCCTGCAGGCAGAGCATCTTCTCAGTGATGTGATGCTTCTGAAGTGCAGGTGGCAGCGAGCACCACCAGAGGGCTCATGAACGGTTCCAAGGCAACTTGATGTCAAGTTTCTTTCATCCTAGCCGTGCTTTCCCCAGGATGAGGAGTAGCCTGTGTTAAGCAGGAATGCAAATCCAGGTCTCAAGATACAGCACTTACGTTTGGTACAAATGAAGAAATGATAATGAAGTGTTTCTTACTCAAGGCTGCTGTGCCATTGGTAAACAGAGTAAGTCAGATTTCAACAGTAAAACATCTGTACTGCCGTGAAGGCAGCAATAGAAAACCTTGTAGAAAACAGTGATCATCCTAACTCCCTTAGCCCAGGAATAGCAGTCACCATCCAGAGACCAGCAGTCCCTGCTATGTGCACTCAGATGCTGCTTGAGGATGCTTGTGTCAGTCTCCAGCACCAGGCTCCTCTCACGCCTTCATTCCCAGAGCAGATTGTGTTGTTCCCCAGATGTGTGCTCTTCCTGTGACATAGTTTGTGTGTGTATGGTTAGTGACTGAATAGCCTGGAAGCTGTTGGCCTGTTTTCTTGTCCAGTGCAGTTTTTCTGGGTCCTAATGGCTCTAGAAAGGGGGGGAAAAAAGGAAAAAATATCACCGACTCTAATTCTGAATACACGATATTTTGATGCATGTGAGCAGGCTGGGGCTGAAAGGCAGATCCAAGTGCTGGCGTTTGAGGCTTACTTGAGCTCATGCTTGAGGAGATGGATGTAGGTCAGTATCTTACCACTTGCTATTATCACTGAAGCCATCCAAGAGGAGCAGCGTTGCCTGCTTGCTCGCTACTTGTTGCCCTCTTGGGAACAATTTCAAACTAAACGTTACCAGTGCCGGCAATGCTGCTTGATAACTGAAGGATAAGGCTGAATGGGAGCAGGATTTATTAATGGGCAATTACTAGGGTAAGTAAGAAGTAGGACAATCTGTTCTGATTTAGGAAAATGAAGTGTTAGGTCTGGGAATTGAAGCTGTTGAAGAGGTTTGTCTGCAGCTGGGAAGTGGTGGTGTAAGTAAAGCTCACGCTGAGCTCTCTGGGGAAGGCAGGAGCTACCTGTGTGCTTCAGTTCCAGCATCCATGTTTGTGTCTGGGAAGAGAAGAATGGCAGTAGAAGATGAGCGCAGTCAGACAGGTTATAAGGAGTCAAAGGTATCTCAAGGCCTTTTTCATTATAGCATTTATTTGCAGTATAGTCATCACATGTTGGTTATATGAAGCATTCATGAGTACAGCAAACGCAGAGAAAAGGGATGTTAAAGAACGTGTTAAAAACGGGCCCAGGTTTGTATAGATATTTTGGAGTTTAACTCCTGTTGGGCTGTAGGACTTCATACTTAATTGTTTTTCAGGTTATTTTTTGAGAGGGAAACTTCTTCCATGTAATGTTGGAGGCGATTCACATTTTAAAATAAACCTGCTGTCATGTCATGCAAAAATGCGCATTACTCACAGGTTGTGACAGCATAAGCTGAATAAAAAAACTTGTTAAATGGATTTTCCAGATCGAACGTTTCTTCTTTGCATTTGAACCAGTGGAAAATCAATCACTGTAGCTGCCAGGAAAGAAGTGATTTACAAATGCAGGTTGTGTGTGAGTGAAAGAAAACATAACTGCGACTGTACGAAGGCCCTTCTTGCTAGCACAGCCTGCTTTGTCATGGGAAACCCATCCAAAAACCATGGCTTGAGCCAGGAGTCCATCTGGGAGGTGAAGCTGACTTGAGAAAAGATAGACATCGATAAAGGAGGCCAGAATCAATCCACCTTCTGATAAGGTTGTCAGGAAACATCTTGGTGTAAAGGTGATGACTGGCAATCAGCAGTTTGCTGCATGCTTTGCAGAGCTAGCAGGTAGCCATCAGGTCGAACATCTGCCTTCATCTGTCCCACTATGATGAGTACAATCGAAACGCTTGGAATGATTTGGAATGAGGAGCTCCTTTGAATGCAGCACGCGGTTTGCTCTCTCCATGTTCTTTCATATGCTGAACTGAAACTTTTCAAATGATTAGTCCTTAAAAGGCTTCTGTTGTCTTAAAAGCAAAAAAATCGGGAAGGCTTCATAGGTTGTTTCAGAAAACAGTGTGTGTTTGTGTACGGCCAGCCTTGCATTAAGCATTTTGTAACTGTATGTGAACACCAAAATACTCCAGCCTGATAGACGGAAGAGGTTAGTAAAGTTAGGCCATCCAGGCGCTGACAGTTCTATCTGCTCATGATCTCAGTATGTTGTAAGGTCTTCTGTGGCGGTGTGTTTGCATTTGGAAAAACCCGTGGCTTCCTCCTTGAGGAGACGAGAGGGTTTCTCAGATTCCCTGTGTGAATTTTGTTTTTTGTTCTAAAAGTAGAGTTTCAGAAGGGTGAGTGCTTTACGGGCTTACTGTCAGTAAGCATGTAAAAAGCTGAAGCTGACAAGAGAGAACTAATTTAAAGAAATGGTATTAATTGTTCTTTGGCAAAGGCCAGATTTTCTACCCCACTAAGTTTGCTTCAGTCATTCAGAACTTAAATAGTCCATAAGTATGGGCTCTGGTGCTGGCTGCTCACTGTGCATGTTTCACGGTCGCTTTTATCTCATGTGCCAGCAGCTGTGTGGAACCTGACTCGGGATCTTCTTGACCTTCCATGTCTTGCCACACTCAGGTGGCAATTAAACGTGTGCCCGGTTTGAGTGGTGGAAATCTACTGAAGGTCTCCTTTCTCTTCTGTGCTCAAGCAAAATATGAAATGAAATGAAGCTGCTGCTCTTGCTCTGCTCCATTTCTCCATTCAGCAGTTGACGTAAGGCACACAGCGTTGAGCCTCTTGAGGGCTGCCCTCCTTTGCAGAGGCTGGAGGGATACCTCCGGGCAGGGTAGAACTTGTGCTCAGAAATGATTTCTGAAGGTCACGCTCGTATTTGATGGGTGGCTGTTGTGTTGTCCAACATTGTGAGTGATTTCAGTCCAGCTTCTCACAACTGGAAAATCTCACTGTGTGGTACAACAGACGCAAGAATCCACTATGCTTGTCACTTCCTGGATGTAACGTAAGGACTGCTTGTGTGTTACCATTCTGCTCTTCCCCATATAAGTAGATGCCTTTTTAACCAGACTCATGTGTACAATCAAAATGGTCTTGACACATTCCATAGCTGTTTTATGGATGTGATAGCTGGGAATTTGCAAGGTCTCCAAACACATGGAGGGATTTGAGCTGTATGGTATATCATCTCCTTCCACCTGTTCATACAACTGCATTCAGTTTTATTTTAATTAAAACCTAGCAGGTGTTTCATTAGGGTTGATCCAAAGAGCAAGAATGACGATTTCTCAGCAAAACAGTGACAGAGTAAACTGAAATGTCTTGTCTGCCTGTCACCTGGTCCAAAGGTAGTAATTCTGTCCGTGGTACAAACTGCTTTGCTGCACACATAGAAACTGGTACTTTGCAGAGATTTTGTTTTTAACAGCTGCTTAATGCCTGATGACTAAGTGCCCATAACCATTAACAGAGCAGCAATGTTCTCATCTCTCCTGAATAGCTCTGACAGAGTTTGCTAGCCGTATGGTTAGCTTTGCTATACAAATCTTCATAGGAAGACCAGGTTTTCCTCCACGTTCTTAAGACTGATCTGGGAAATAAATAATTTAGAAGGCAGTGTGGGCTTGTGAGGTCATAGGTTGGGAGGATGGGCTTTGTTGCAGTGCACAGCACTGCATGTGACATGAGTGTACCAAAGTGCATCAGGCCATCTGTTACCTCTGGCTGTTCTTTTGTACCAGCAATGCTGGAGGAAAAAGAGACAAAGATGGTCATGGCAAGACCAACACATTTTAACGATACTTAGTTTTCTTAAAGTGTGTCAGAAGGTTATGAATTACACACCAAAGCATTGCCCTGTAAGTGCCAGATAGGAATGCTGTATATGCCAGTTGATAGTCTCAGCTGAAATAGATTGTATGCATATATTGTCTCTTCTGAGATGAGGAACAGAATCAAGGATTTCAGGCTCATAGTTCTGTGCTGAACGCAGCAACTTGGCCTCAGCTATTGCTTGTGTTACAGGATGAGCGGGTTTGATTTGAAAGCAATGAGAGAATCAGCCACTTTTCATAGTATACTTTAAAGGTTAATCACCAATTCATAGATGAGAATTCTGGAAAATGACTGTATGTTGATTCATCTATTTCTGCCTGTACCAAATCATCAGCTATTCCAAGGTTTAGGCGACCTTGCAAAATATCTAAAATGCGATCTTTATTTAATAATTGTGTCACTTTCACCTTTGCCATCTCTGCAAGTAGAGGAAAAAAACCTGCAGAGTGTATTCAGTATGCAAGGAAGGGCCAAAAACCATTATATTGAGTCGGTGGGGTTTTTTTCCTAGAGTATATGCTGACACTGATGTTCTGATGTGTTAAGACTGGGAACTTGAATCACTTTTTTCCATGTACACTTGTATACCCAGAAATCTTGCACTGTATGCTGTTGCCATTCCCACTTTTCTAAGAAAGATATAATGGAGGGGATGGCGAGGAGCAAAGTTGGATCATGCTGAAATAGATGCTGCTCTTTCCCTGGTAAAGTGAAAATTTCATCTGAAGTGAGACGTTTCTGCCTAGATGGGGGTTCTTATTGGATACTTACGAGGGATCTGAACTGTAATGTGGGAGAGATTTACATTGCCCAATCATTTTTGATTCTTCATTTAATGATGAAGAGTCTTATGCTGTGTGCATACCTGGCACCTGGGCCTGTGCTACCCTCCAATCTTGAAACAGCAGTAACAGTGCAAACCAGTGCTGAAGCCAGGAGTGACCTTCTGCCAGCCTTCTGAAACCAGGAATTTTTTCAGTCAAAGAGTAAAAGACTTCAGTGGTTTCAAGGGTAGTGCCTGTGGGACAGCTCAATCCACTGCGACCCACAGAGCTGCATAATGCTGGATAGGATGTAAATGTTCCTAGAGGCGGAAGCCTGTGCCAAGGAGCCTTATGAAAGAATTTGGCCTCTTGCAGGCGTAGTATACTATTATGTAAATTACTACTTTGTTTGACAACTGAATGGCATTAAAACTGTCTGGGAGTTTATTGCTTGGAGCGGAGAGATCCGAAGAGCTACATTTGACATCATTTAAATTGCAATGATGCTGTGTACTATGCAAAATAACCATCTTTTTTATCTGAAAGTGTGCTCGCTTTGGTTGCCTCCTCTCTCCCTGCAATTATTTCAAACCCCAGCAAGATCTTTTCCCATAAAGTTCAGTGTTGAGCAGGCAGGGGAGTATTACAGAGGTTTTAAAGGAACTTGATAGGAATGCAAAGAGCCTCTGAAGATCTATGTGGGAGCTGCCTTTACCTGACTCGGGAGGAAACTTAAAGCTATGCTGCATGAGAGGTATCATATGGAAGAAGCATGTTAATGAACCTCATCAGGAGAGCCTGCATCCAGCAGTATTATGCACCAGTGCTGGGCCCTGGCCTTGGGATGCCTTGTGAGAGGAAGTGAAGAGAGAGGATGGGTGATAAACTATGCTGGAGCGAAGGATGTAGTTTTGAAGTAGTGTTGGCTGGGCCTGAAGCAATACTTGAGCCTCAGGCTGAAGGATCTACGTTGTATTCGTATCCAGAGAGAGAGTACAGTGAAGAATGTGTTGCTCTCAGAGATGCAGTGCACTTACTTTCTCCACAGAAGGAGGATTAGATGCTTTCATGGAGCATAACTGGATGAACGATTGGCCTGAGACATTACATGAATAGAAATAGGAAACTTTGCTCACTGGAAGCTGCAATAGGCTAGTAGGAAAAAGTTGTCTTCTGAATACACTGAGGATCTGAGCCCTCAGCCAGGCCTGCTGGCCTTGTTTTTGTTGTAGGAAAGGCTTCCATTTTGGAGAAAGTGTAAAGTTTGCAGTGGGAGGATGTTATCTGTAGTGTTTCTTAACCTTGCAGTGCATCACAGTGAAGCTAGTGTTTCATTATTCAAGCCAAGAACCATCTAAATCTAATCCTCTAACCCACCTCCCCTGCTTTCTAATTAGAAAATCAGCATGGTCATGAGCTCTTAATCTGCTCCTTATTTCCTTCCCCTGGCTAATGTCCACAGCAATTGTAACTGCTCTTTGCAGTTGTTAGCGGACTTGATTGGAAGCATGGTTTGTTTCTCCCTACACCTGTTAAATATCTTGGATGAAGGAAGAATAATATGTTGTCTTTCAGCAGTTCCGTGCTGCACCCCATGGCTATTTAGTCATGTCACAGAGAGCCATGTAAGTTTTCAAAGACCAGATGGCTGCAAACCTCTGTAAAATCTGCATGTATCCCAGTGTCAAAGGTAGCACCTTTTTTGAAAAGTTAATTAATACCTGTGATTTTGCAGGAAATTAAATGCAGGAAGCGTTCCTTCGGAGCTTGTTCCTGACTGGATGTCTGGAACTACAGTAATTGCCTTGTATCAGGAATGTCATTTTTCATTTCTAGCAGGTCTCGTTGAACCAGACAGATCCTTAAATTGCTATTCATTCTCTGCTCTGTAGTGAAGCAAACCTTTCAGTTCAGCTTTCCATACATGGAAGCACGAATTCCGAAGATAGCCAACATGTTCTCTATAAAGGCACGTGCTGTGCAAAGCTCTTGCAGCTGTGTAACCTCATCGAAGGGTTATTGCCCAGTAATAGTGGTCTGCTGTTTGTCTTTGACTGATCTCAACAGAGAGGAGGAAATGAAAAATATCCCACTGTTTTACAGGCTTCAAAGGCATCGAGTTTCTCTGTAGACCCACTGCACTGGTCCCTAAATAATTTAGTGATTGGATGGAGAAGAGGGGAGAGATCACAAATATTCACCTTATCCTCTTGATTTACGTTTCTGAGGGTTTGAGGTTCTGTTGGGATTTTTGGTTGGCTGGTTTGTTGTTGTTTGTTTGCCCCCTGTTTTCTCTGTAATCAGAATTATTTGTCCATTACTAGCTAACAAGAGATATTTTTCAGGGCAAATAAAAAAGAGATGGGGAAAGAGTCCAATGGGCCCAGTTCTAAGGCTAGGATAATTCTTGGACAAGGTAGAGTTAATTTTTTCTGAAAAGTAACTTTAAAACTTCCATTTTAGTTGAACCCGGCACTAACAACCAAACATCAGGATGTAACTAGCCTTAGGCATATGGGATTTTAATGGGTTGGTGATCAATCTCCCAGGTGATTCCTTCCCCTCTTGTAATGTGAATAAATCCAGTATTTTTCACTGAGCATACTTCATTCTTTGATCCTTTCATTCTTTGTATCCTATCAGCAGTCCGTCCACCATATATGTTTATTTGGCTCTTGCTGATGTAAGTTCTGCGGCATAGCTCACACTCTGAGAACTCCATCATCTGTGTGCAAAATCCCTTCCCTTCGTACTCGCATGTTCCATGCGAGCAAGGTTAGGTTTTTTATTATTAAAGTCTAACCTGATTCTCATGAAAATTTCAGAATCTTGTAGTGCAGGCGATGAGCACATGGCAGATTTTCATCACGTACGCTTCGTTCATTTGCAGATGTGAAAGGAGCGGTGTGCTGAGAGCACTGAACTGAGGCAATCTGATGTTAAGCCCACTGACAACAATATGAATGTATAATTCTCGTGGTGAGATCTCAGCAGAAAAGCCATTCCCATTAATACCTGCTCCCTGGCATCGGTGGAGCTTAAGAAATAGGATTCTGACACATTTATTCACCACCTAAATTTTTAAACAGCAAACACTTTTGAAGCACTTGCTGAAATATTTAAGCCGGGCAAATAAGTAGACGATGAATGACAAAGGGAAAGAATGCACTGATTTATTGGGGAAAGGGGAATTTGAGAACTTGATGTGAAGAACCTTTCTAGTTAAGCTGACTGGTGATAATTCCCTAATTGAATTGTTTGTACTGGGTTATTGAATTCAAGAGTCTTTAAATGAGTTCCAGCCCAAGGTTGTAATCTGAGCCATCTAAAACCCTTGCAGATGTCCTTCACTAGCTGAGATCAATCTAGAAAGTCTTACAGAGCTGTCAGCAAGTTCACCCAGAAACAGCTTCTTGGCAGGAATGGATTAATAAGAGAATTTAGTGTGCCAGTGCTGCAATCTACCATCTCCTTCATCATCTGCTGAGAGTGAGAGAAGTTGGTTTTTGGGCTTATGAACTGTCATGCACCAAGTTCTCTATCAAAAAGGAGTTCAGGACCTGTTTCTGATTTAAAGCTCTTCATTCGCATCTTTCCCCCCCTTTTTTTCCCCTCTTCAAGAAGGAACTTGAAGGGCATCCTTCAAAGGAAGAAAGGTAGCAGATGGACAGCCCTTACAACACTCACTGCTTCTTGGTTTTTATGGGCTGCAGCATTTTACCAGCTGAGTATGTTCCTTTGGTTGTGGTTGATCTCTTAAAGCAGAACTTGATCAGTGACTTCTGACAACTCCAGGCTTCCGTGTGTATTTTGAACAACAAGTGGAAATCCCATCCTTCTTGGGAGTCTCCAAGCTTCCAAACTCTGTTTATATCTCAGAGCAAGAGGTCCAAGGTTTTGTTGGTAGAGGATGCTGCCTCTTTTGAAGGCAGAGTGCGAGTAGCACGTTATGCTGATTTCCCTTCTGGTTCTTATCCTTTGCAGGCTGAAGTGAGAGATACCATACGGGCACTTCTTGTGCCAGCAGTAGAGCTCAGTTGTCAGACCTGAAAATCACAGGGTCATCTTTCCAAATGTTTGAGGTAACCTTGGTATGTCAGGCAAGTTTGTGTCTGATCCTATAATGTGTAAAGATATCCCACCAGGAGAAAAGCAAGAGAGCTTCTTTGCTGAACTCCGAGTGAGCCTCGTCCTTATTTATTAAAGGGCATGGAGCCAAAAACTCAACTGTTTTTGACATTTTAACCTCTCCTAGTTTTATTTGTATGTATGGTAAAGTCATTTGCAGAGAAATGCATCGCGCTCATTTCTGAGGGAGCTGAAACAGCACTGTTGTGCTTGTTTAGGAAGGGCATCTTTTTTTCATTCTCATTTAAAATATGGAACAACGCCGCCGATTCCTCTAATGCTTTCAGCTCTCATTCGGCATGCCTGAAAGGAGAGCCCAGCAGAAATCTCAGGAGCAAACTGTAATTAGCTGAAGTGAACAGATGGCTCCAACTTCTTGTGCCTTAGCAATGTGACAGCGTCTCACGAGGAGCTGTGACAGCATAGGACGCTTGTAGGAGAGGGGTGGGCTGAAAGCTCTGCGTGTCTGCAGCAGACTCGGGCAGTGTCTTGTCCAGGCAAATGTTACTTGACCATTCATTGAATTATTTGCCTAGATAGCCTTGGATGAAGGACAGCAGCAAAGGAAGGAGAAAAAGGCAAACCAAGATTTAAACTTATATTGAAGAAAGGGTGGAATGAGATGCAGAGTTTGAATGTAAAACCATTTAATTGGTCCTGATTGGCTCTGTGGGTGGTTACTCTTATTTTGGACTCAGAATGTGCTTTCTGTGTAAGCCTCTCTTCTAAATGGATTAAGCAAATTCAACTAAAATTATTAAAATACTGTTGAGGAATGAGCACAGTCACAAATGGGATCGGTGTCCAAAGCAACGTCTGGCATAAAGATGCCCTTCTGAGAGCAGTCAAGCAGTTTAGTTTCTGCTGTTTCACACAGCCTAATTTAGTATCTGCGCTCCTGACGTTATGAGTAACATTTCTGTTTTGATTTCAGTTCCTCATATTTGAGTCTGTGTAGGAAGTGCTTCTCATTCTGAGGTTTTTCCAGATCTTTATTTTTTGGGGGGAGGAATCAGTTTTTTCACACAAGCAAAGTCAAAAGTATAAGAAGCAGTCTGAGTCAAATGAAACGTTCCTTTTTAATCTTTCTTAGTGTAAGTTTAATTCTTAATAGCAGAAGTAATTCAGACTGACTTCTGTAGTACTTAGATTCTGTCTGTTTTCTCTCTATTTGGTCTTCAGCAGCTTTGAGGCATTACTACAGCAATACCAGGCTGTTTTTCATTACAGCTTGGTCTCTAAACAGCTAAGTTTCTAACAAAATGATGGTGGTTAACTTGCTGGTAAGTGTGCTCACATGCCTGAAGTGAAGTACCTGTGGCAGGGATGTGCTGAGCATGTGTCTGTGCCTGAGGTTGTCCGTCTGAGCATCTCCCTTGCTCTGGCGCATAAATATTTATGTGAAGCAGTCTGATCTCCCCATATGGAGTGCCTTTCACAAGCATAACATCTCAGTCTCCTGTGAGACTAGAATGAGACGAGCAGTCGCACCAGAATCCCCAGAACTGCCTCTTCAAACAGCATTTCTGCTTGAAATGAATGGATGAAATACTGTGGCAAAAAGGAAAATGTAAAATCTTCCTTTGAGGCTGCACGGTTTAATCAGTGGACATACGATATCAATTGGCACCTCATCTGCAGTGTGTGTGCATGTATTTGTGGCAGGGTTAGTGCTGTGGTTTGGAGCAAAGAAATTCAAGTGTCTTCTTTTGTTTTAGGAGGCTTCTTAAAGTTATCTACGGTGTTGTAGATGGGAGAAACTCACTGAATCTTGGATAAATGTTGCACGATTGCTGTAAATATTGTGGGAACTCCTGATAGCCAAAGGGGATTAAGGAACATTACATAGAAGGGGCACAAAGTGCTTGGAAGGAGGAACCTGCTTGCAGGTTTGTCTCCTTAGACCTTAAGGAGAATCACAGTGGAATGGTGTTATCACGTAGCATCTGTTTCTGGAGGAGGGCCCTACAGCGTTTGATCCTGGACCACATTATCTGCGTGCTTTTGACACACCGGCTTTTTGTTTGCGATGTCTGGTTGTGAGGGCAAGTTGTCATATGTAAAGATTCTGTAGAGCGGCTCCTGGCTCTGGATGAAACCAAAGCAGGGAACTGGAGAGCTTTCACTGAGGCAAACCCTCCGGCACAGTGGGGCCAGGCCTCCTCCTGGCAGTGCTGAGTTCCAGCTCCAGTCTTCCATTGGAACTTCTGAGCTCTGCGTAAGTGTAACTGATGCAGTCAGCATTGGTTCCCTGTGTTAAATTAATACCTTCCTGATTCTAGAAGAGGTGGCCTCCGGTGCAAATACGTTCTAACATTTTTCCTATGTATTTTCTCATTTCTGAAGGAAAAACTTGCTTATGTGCAAAGAAATTATAATGTTGCTTTCTTTTGTTCCCTGGCTTTTACCTTTAAATTACCTCCCAGCAGTTTTTTTCATTCAGGTGTGCTTATCAATTTTTAACCAAGTCAGATTACCATATTTATTTCTAAACTTTGCAAATGTAACGTTGCTGGTAGGAAACATTAGATTTACTGCATTGCTTCTAGCTTACCTGGAGAAAGCTGAGTCCAAAAGGGTACGGAGATGTATCCCTTTGAGTCAACGGTGATCACTGCGCAGTGCACCCTGAGCAATGAGAGGACATTTGGGTTGGTTCTCACTTTGTGCTTTCCAGCCCCTTGTTCTATTAAAGGTCCTTTCTGGGAGGGCTTAGTATGAAATCCATGAAGGGCACATATCCTTAATTTGCACTGCATTCTTGGTGTGTCATCCGCATTCTGCTCGCACAGTTAGAAAAAGGAGCATCTGAAGTTGAGAGAGTAAAAAACAAATCTGAAATAGGGGGGAAACTTGACTCATACATACTTTTTCTTTCAAATTCTCCTTTAATTTTAAAAAGGTCAAACCAATTGGAAAAATAATTAGCAGAACAAACACTGCTGTCCTCAGAGGAGACCTTGTCTGCCACACCACTGACTCAGGAGGATGGTTACAGCTGAGTTGCTGCCCAGACCTCCTTCCTGCTCTGGAAAACACAGCTGACTGATTGGCAGGCTGTGAACTCTATGTTGGTGGGTGTCATGCCGTAATAAAGCACACCTCAGTTAAATGCATAAAAACAAGCTTTAATTCAGAGTGTGGTACTTAACTCTGCATCATCAACCTGCCCTTTCTGTATTAATCACACCAAAATACATACTGTCTGCAACTGTTAATGCTCCAGAGCCTGTTTGACAACTGAATGCAGCTGAAAGCCCTTAATTCTTGATTTGTTTTTGTTCTTAACATGTGGCAGCAGAGCTAGATGTGAAGAACCTGCCTGTCCTCCACTGAAGTTTGCCCAAAACAGAGAACCAATTTGGAAGAGCAGGCTCTATTCAAGAGCTTGTTATGCAGAGAATTTGAGTGGATTGGCAGTTGTTTGAGGCTCTTGTCTGTTTAAAATAAATAAAAATTCTCGGTGTTTAGGAAACATTAGTTTTGAATAAACAAGGAAATTGGAAAAATTATGCGGGCTCTAATGAATGGGATTTTAACTGTGTCAGAATTAGTCAAATTCATCTGTGCTGAGTAATACCTAATATTTGTCAAAATAATGACAGCTCTGGGTGAGACGTGCAGTGCTGCAGCCCCACCGGTGTGGGTGGAGGTGTGCTGGCTGATGTCTGTGCTGGGGAAGAGGCAGATGAGTGGGAGATGGCACAGCGGTGGCAGGCTGCCAGTGCAAACCTGACTGCAAAGCTGGATGGCAAATGTGAGTGTGGGCCTCCAGCTGCCCCTCCTGCCACTTATGCACAGCATCACTGAATCTGCGGAGTTGTTAATGCTGCCAGCAGTGACAGTGCAGTTCTGCTCCATCCTCACATGCTGCTCACCTTTAGGCAGCATTGCATGGCTCGGATTTTGTTAAAATTGCAGGGCTTTGGGTCTCAGCCTCCAGCATTCCTCTGTTAGCTGGCTCTGTATTGCTGCAGGCATCCTGGAGACTGTTCCCACAGCGTTTTACTCAGTATGGGCAGAGCCGTCGTTAGCCATAACCTGCATTGCATTGTGTCAGCATAATCTGTAATGTCCTTTGTTTCCTTTACAGTTAGTTCCCTTAGAGCTGGATTCAGATGGCGAGAGACCTCTCTCCCTTGCTTTAGAGGTCCCTGTGCTTCACTGGTGCTGTATCGTAACACTGATTTTGGGGCTGAAATACTTTCAGAAGTGACTTTCTCTCTGATGGTGACTGTCAGAGATGGGATGCCCAGATCGGTGGAGCTGAGGAGCATCCATAGCCAGCTCTTCTTCAGCAATACCTCCTCTGATGAGTGCAGCTATGGTGATCCCATTTGAGAAACTTGAGCAGAAAGCCCATCCATAGACTGCAGAACTAGGCAATGGATAAGAAAACGTAGTGATGCTCAGTTTTGTTATCTATCTTTTGACCTTTTGTAGTATCTGCTAGCTCATTTGTCTTGCAGTGCTAGTAGAAACACAAGTAGGGGAGCTAAAAAAGAGCTCACAAAATCGAGCACTGATTTAGATGACAACAACAAACCCAATTTTTCTTGTGGAGAAGTTCCTTATCAGTTCTTTACTCACTGAGGTAGGTCAAAACTTTTCAAAGTGGAAGAATGTTTTTTGTTATCTGTTGAACCCAATCAAGCCATGATTCAATTAACTGAGTTGAGAGAGAGTTGTTAGCAAGTTAGATGTGCACCTGTCAGGGTGTGCAGAATACTAATAGGAATGTTCTGCAAATTCTTTGTCAGCAGCAGCTGGAGCAAATTTTTTTTGACTTTGATGAGTAGGGGAAAAGAAGAAATCTATTTCAGTGCAGTGACAGATGTATGTTTACGTTACAAACATGGTGACTGCTAAGTGGTACTGGAATTCAGCTGCCAGAATAAAGGCAGTGGCATTTATTAAGTTCTGTTTCCAATTGTAAGAGATCCTGGGTTTTTTTTTTCCTCCAAAATGAAATCACTGCAAGTGTCACTCAATTGCAAAACTACACAGGCTGCTCCCATCTTGTCTGGTCATCTGTCACCCCGACTACTTCCAGCTCATTCTGCTTGAAGGGAAGGAAGGGCTGTCTTTGGTCCTCTGGCTGTTGTAAAACACCTTGTTTTTCATAGTGTGGGAGCAGGCAGGCTGATGCTGCAATGGACGGCCCTCCATGGCAAAGCAGGAATATCCTTCTCCTCTTTCCTCACATCAGGAGCTGAATCTTTGACAAGCAGCTCCTCTGACTGGAGTAAATGGTGACATTTGTTAAGTGCTTCCAAATTGGTGCTTTGTGAATTTGTAATGCCCCTACCTGGTGTCTGATCCAATTGCCACTGAAGTGAAGTCGGTGGGAGTCTTTCCGCTGCCTTCAGCGCAGCAAAGAAAGGCTTTTGCTGCATGGTGTGTATGAGTAGGAAACAGAGGGAGGTGATACAATTTACCACTGCTTGAGAATTTCTTACAGCGGCAGCAATTCCTGGGCAGGGTACAGAACATCAGTGACCTAGGGCAGCAATTCAGCCTGCTAATATATTGTCTGCAGCTCTCATTTAGAGACTGATGGCTCAGTAATAAGCATTTCTCATTGAAATTTGATGGGAACAGGAATTTGTTGGAACAAATCCTCCTGTTACTGAGGTTCTCTGTTTCCTTCCACAAAACTCCCAAATCCTACCCAGGACCACAGCCCTCTGACCTTCCTGCGAAGGGTTTGAGAAACAAAGCAAGCCATGTTGTTACAGTGGGCATGATGTCCAGAATCTCCTGCACAGGGCCTAAATACCCTTCCCTCAGTTCATAGCAGGAGGGAAATATTTCAGCTATGGCATAAAGCTGCTTATGTTTGTTGAGCCCAGCAATACATGAATTTATCTGACTCATTAATAAACTTTCGTATGCAGTGGGTCTGTTATATCCCTTCAGGCTTTTGCTACTATACAGTGAGGTACGTGATTAAAGCCAGCGTGTGTCAGCTTGGAATCAGGTTTGTGTAGGTCCTTTCAAACACAAGTTACTTTAGTGCTGTTTTCAGTTAGAGTTGCCGTTTGCTGATGGTTTGGAGGGTACTGGTTGGTACAGATCTCAAGAAAAATTAATTCTGTTCAGAACCTAGTGCAAGCAAATTGTATTGTGCATGCAGCTGTTGAAGATTAAGTAATTATTTGATGAACCTTCGGAGGCGGTGAATCTTAGATGAAGCATGTACACATTTTTATTATGCATACATTTTTCTTGATCAGTTTTCTCTTCATTTGGTCACTCATTTATGCAGAAGCAGTGTGCGAAATCTGCATATTTCACTCTTTAGAAACAGCATTTCCATTTACATAGCCTTAATGCTTTCAGCCAACATCTCCCTCAGTACATTATCGAAACCCAGTGATCTATTACACTCCACATGGCAACTTCAATCAACGGGTCATCTCTCAAAGACCAAGGTTAGGCTCTCTGCTGGGCTCAGCCAGGCTCTTGTCCTTGGAGCTCTTTTTGAGCTCACTGAGGGCCATTTCACATTCTGTTGGGCAGAGGTCACTTGCAGGGGATCGTGGCCCAGCTCTCATCAGGAGTGTTCTGCTAAGTGTTCTACATGCTTTTGTTCCTTAGAAAAAGGTGACAAATCAAAAGTTAGTTCACATTTTGTTCTTTGCATGCAGCTTGAAGTCCTTTCTGTTAGAACTGATTTCTGGGGGGAAAAAAATAAAGGAGACAAAAGGGAGAAAATGGGTTTTGAAACAATGAGCTAAAGGGTATGTTTCTGAGAAGAAGAACCTGATGGTTGTTTTTAAGCCTTTGAAATACTTTACAGTCCGTGTTACCTTGAGTAGATGGATGTGATGTTGGTCAAGCCTTTGTAAAGCCTGTAGAAACAGTAGCTTTGGGTTCAGGACTCTGGCTGGATCTGTTCTCAAGGAAGGACTATGATTTTGGCTCCAAATGATGGAGGATGACATTTCCTGTCCCTCTGGTTAGCCTGGAGGTCTGTTCCTGAGCACTGTGTTCTGAGATTGTCCCAGCAAAGCCCGGGGGACCCACTCCTGGGCCGTGGTATCAGACCCACGTGCTTAGGGGACCATCCAGCAACACTGACATGACCCATGTCAGGTACAAGCACGCTTCAGCTTTGCTGAATTAGCTCAAGTATAAGATAAGGAACGTGAGTTTATTTTGTGGTAGCTGAAGAGAGTTTTGGATCCTGGCAAACGTTAAAGTGCTGCAGATGGATGATACGTGAACGTAAGCATAAAGCCTGCCTGTGACAAGTTAACCTGTCAGTGTTTTGGTTTCTTATTTTTATTTTTAACAAATCTGAACCAGTGGAGCAAATTTATACTGGATCAGTGCTTTGTGTCTCTCAGGTGCAGTAGTTTTGATCGGAGTTGGATTTATTATATCACTGAACCACGATGCAAGTGCGCAGAAGATGCGAATGCAGCTCCGGGGGCTGTATTTCTATCAGGAAAACACACCCTTCACATAGCTCACTCTCAAGCTCTTTGTTTCTGGCTGTGTTGCTTCTGAATCGCAGTGCCTTTCTCCTCGATTGCCCTTCCTTCAGGCTCAGCTTCCACACCACGCTGCTATGTGTCGCTATAAAGAGAGAGCTACATAGCAGGGTAGAACTGCTCACATGCTTGCAAGAGATAAATGTTTTGAAGTTCGTTTAATCAGGGTCAGTTTGCTTTTCTGCATATATTTAAGGGGAAAGGATGACAGTTTGGTGTTTGTTGCATCTGTTGCCTGCATGTGCGAATGAAAAGCATTGGTCGTCTTTCATCTTTCTCCAGAGCATAACTAGCATTAACCAGTGCCCTGCTGAAGGTAACCCACTACGTGCTTTACCGTGTTAAACTCTTTCTGTGTTTGTGAGTAAATATAATAAAATACATGCATATAGGTCCTGATACTAAGTGGCGTCTCAGCTCCCCCGAAATGTGGTTTGCCACATTGCAAGTAGAGCTGCCAGCTTTCAGCCCTTGAATCTTGGCAGAGGTGGCAGTGTGAGCACAGCAGCCCCATCTGCAGCACCTGGCTGAGGTCAGGGTGCTCTGCTGGGACAGCACGGCATCCCTGCTGCCCATGGGGAGCCCAGCAGCTTCCACTGAGCCTTCCCATCTTCTGAAAAATTGCTTTTCATTAGCAGATGGTTCACGCTGAGAGAGCAAGTCTGCACCTAAAAGCAGTCTGCGAGAGGCTAAGGCTTTAATGATGAAGTGAGAGGTCTCAGTAATGAGGAACATTCTTTGTAGCATGCTTGTGAACATGTTCCAGGCTTCTTTACGCACCGGGGAGCAGATCCGTTACATGTTCAAGATCTCTATCCATACCCTTTTAGGCCCTAACTCTTATCAAAGTCAAACAGGTGTCTAAAATATTGGTCTGGACCTTAGGTAGGCTTCTCCTTTTCTCCCCTTTCAGCGTTTAAAGAGCTCTTGTCTCAGGTTGGCAGTTTCAAATCCTTGATCGTTTCTTCTCCCCAGTCCACATACGAGGAAGGTATGGAAAAAAGACGTAACTGTGGGCTTTTCACATCTCCATGCCAGAAATAAGGTTCTCTGAGAAAATGGGATTTGGGGAGCTGCTCATTCATGTTCGGATAAATGCTTTTCTATATAAGCTCTTTGGAAACTAGAGGAAGGGAGGAAATAGCAAGGTTATTTGTTTTCTTTAGCATTTACAGGCAGCTTGGCTTGTGGCCTTACCCATTAACTAGAGTTGGCTCCTTCACAGAAATGATAACATGTGCTCTGACTTTCATTTCAAATCCAATTTTACTGGCAAAATTCAATTTTAAAGCTATTCTTCACGTTGGAACCACATTTGCAAAGTCAGATGGGTAACTAGAAGCTCCAAGTCACCAGGCTTCCAGGGCAGCCCCTCACCAGTACTGGGAAACATGCTGCTTCCTCCTGGCATGGCAGGTGTTAGTACAGTCTCTCAGAGAGCTGAGGGAAGGTAAAGAAAGAAAAAGGTGTCTGACACCACCAGCTCATAGCCAGTTTCTGAGATTTTGAAATGTAAAGACAAGAATAAACTATTTTTGTGAAAGATCTTAAACACCGGTGGGAGGCTGCAGATGCCTGCATGCAAGGTAAGGAACAGTTCCCATCAAGTGGTAAGTTATTAGTCAGGGCCATTGGCTCATCTGCAGCTTGTGAATCAAAGTAAGTCCTCACCAGTCCTCTGCAGGCAGCCACTGTGATGGCTCTGGATGAGAACTGAGTCCCCTCAGCCTTTAACGTGACCCCCACGCAGGCTCTTTGGCAGCATAGCACACACTCCATCTGTCTGTGTGGCATCCTGCCCTCCTACTATGCACCATGTGCCAGGGCAGCTTTGCTAACAAACCACAGGTTGAGAAGCAGGGACCAGCAGACAGCACCAAGTGACCAATTGGTTACTAGCTGCAGGATCACTAAGCATCAATCAAATTTCCTACTGCTCTTAGGGAAAATGTGGAGAGCTGCAGGGCCCATTAGGCGTCTTGAGTGGTTCTGTGCCTTCATTGTGGACCCACACAAGCAGAACCATGCTTGAAGCATCAGACTGTGCAAGGCCCTGAACTGACCTCAAGCAGGAAGTATGTGTGGACCTGGGCGCTGCATCCTGGGGGCTTCAGCCATGGCTGAGCCCTGCTGCATGCGGTTATCTCATGCACTCTGCCCTCAGCATGGAAGAAAAGCTTCCAGAAGTTTCAAGAGAGAGCCACGTTAAATATTTTGTTGTGTAAGGTTCAAAGCTTCTAATTTCTTAGAAACAAAACTCTGCTTTTATCTATGAGGTGTGTGCGAATGAAAACTTAAGAACCTTTGTGGCATGTGCCAATATTTTAGTTTAATGGGGGATTTAAATTATTATGTCCTATTTTCTAAAGAGAGCGAGTGCACAGAAATTTGATTGTATCGAACCTCTAACTGCATAAACACAATACCAGCCCCAGTGGACTAATTCCATTAAAACTTGACCTATCCATCTCGAAGTTGCTCATGAATACAAACCAGAGCTGCTAACACTGCTGGGTTTGCAAAACAACATGTACGTTTTTGTGTCGGATAATAAAAGCCAGCTTTATTTAGAGAGATATTAAACAGGCTTAATAATATATTCAAAAACTTCATTGTTAGCGATACGTTGTTTGTCTCCGCTTGAATGCTGTTCTTTATTACAGCTGTATATTACCTTCAAAACACCTCTCGCTCTGAACCTTGCAGGGTGCTGAGTCTGTAAACATATGATGTGTGGCACAGACAGGGGGGGAATGTTAATTCATGCAGGAGAAAGGGCCGTTCCAGTATTTCCCTTATCCAAACTGTGCTCTGACTCACCAGTTTTTTAATGCTGACTATCTTTTGGATAACTCTTTTCTATCTAAATAACATATTACTGCTGAGGTTTGGGAGTCATTAGGGAAGATCTGCCCAATTAGCATGTTAATTAGGACCTACCCAATTTGGGGATAGGGAGGCGATTGTTTTATTAGCGTTCTGTGAGATGAAAGAAAGATTAATGACTGTGCATGCACCCCTTGAGGGGTATGGAAGTAGCAGTTCTTTTTTGAGCGGTCTGCCTGTGAGAGGAGGCATTTGAGATGGTGGGTCTTACTGGGGGAGTTACCTGCCAACTAGTTACGCCTGGAGCAGAGAGAAGTATAATCGAGTTTGCTTCCCGATGAGGAAGAGGTGGTATTACAAAGCAAACATCACAGGGCAAGAACGTCTGCTCTTAGAAATAAGCGTAGTCCCGTTGGTGGACTGAAATCAAAGGCAGCATTAGTCCCTTACGTTGGGTGAGTTTGTCGGTGGGACAGCAGGACTAAATTCGTGGCTGTTGTACCCACTGTAGTTATGTATAGCAGCTAGATGTCTTACTGCTGTGAATGGGGAAGGGTGGTCTCTGTCCTTAACGCTGCCTGTGACATGCTGCTGTGTTCTCTGCTGCAGTGGAATGGATGTGTTTTCCTAATGGATACAGTAAAGAATTAATCTCTGTTGGCCTCCTCTTGTCTACCCATGCTTTGTGCTTCTCCCCAGCAGCCGTGCTCTTTGTACCCCCAGGCTAACATCAGATAAGGTAATACACAGAGGGATCTGCCCTCTGTCCTCACCTGAGTTGGAGTGGTCACAAGGGTTAAATCAACACCTCTGGGTGCCCCATGTGTTAAGACTGCAGTAGTGCCTAAAGAAGCAGGTCCTTAACACTGGGCATTGCCTGATGTGGTCAGTGACACTGCTCATTGGCTCTCTGCAAGCGGGCTGGTACGTTTCTTCCAGGTTCCATGATTTCTTATGGCTTCATACTCCCATACAACCCTGCAGTCTGACCCATCGGTAGGTCATACAGATTATGCCCAAAGTATTACAATTCAAAATGGCTTAAAATGAAGTCAGCTGAAGGAATGAGAATGAAAAGTAAGCAGAAGTCTGTATTCAAATGGAGAAAGAATGAACAGTAATAATATGCAAAAAAAAAAAGGCTGTGGACAAAACTATCCAAGACAAACACATAATCTTACTTAGAACTTTATGATTGCTGTCTCCTCCCGCACCGTTTCAACCGAAATTAATTCTGCAGCAAGAGAAAATACTATGTGCTTATAAAATGCTGAGGAAAGAAGCAAAGTGTTATCATCATTGATCTTTCCATCAAATTGTTAAATAATTTCTGTCTTGTTCCTGATTTAAGATTTGTCCTCTCTTGCTTTGGTTGATGAGCTGAGTCCTTGAGGTAATCAATAGCAGGATGCTCTCCAGTTGTGTTCTGCCAAGTCTTTCACTGTTGCTTCTTGTGACAGCGCCTACAAACTCCCACAGCTTTGCGTTTTGCACACTGCTCAGTGCTGCATGCAGAGATGAAAAGCTGAGAGTACGGAAGGAACCTTGCAATGGAAGCTCCTGGGATCAGGATCCAGCCCACCATCGGGGACTGTGTAAGAGTGGGGGCCACAAATGTGTATGAAGTGGTCGAAGGCCTAATGAAAATCATGCTGATCTTCTTTTCCATGTATAGCTGCAAAACCAAAGCGTTCCAAGATTCTCTAGTAAACACAACAGATGTTTATCATTCTGTTGGGAAACTCCAGCACTAATTTGTTCCAGGGCTCTCAAATATTCATATGCCCAAGGGAAACAGCAGAATGTTGATTTCCTTATTTATTCTGAGATCTCCATGTACAACAGCTATTTTGATGTCGTTCTCTCCTACATAAAATCATCCTCCCTCATCTCTTTCATTAAATTCCTGAGTAAATAGTATCAGCTTCTCAAAATTCAGAGTTACTGATGAAGTCTTGTCCATCAGTGCACAGGAAATTGCATTTCTGGCTTTGGTATTTAAGTATTCCTTCTCTAAAGCAAAGGATACCTTCTTCTCCAGTTATACCCAATGGCAAGAGGGAGATGGAAGAGGATCGCTGCGTATTGGATTAGTTTACCATAGCTTGATCGTGTTGTAAGTGCAGGGCGTTCTCTAAACCTTTGTTCTCCTGTTCTGCCTGCTGCTCACATTTCCCTTTATATGTCAGCTGTGCACAACTTAAGATTTATGGGAGAAATTGCTGCGGTTCCAGGAAGATTTGCTAGAAATAATTCTATTATATTTCTCTGCATGTCTGTAGGCCCTGGATGCCTCTACCATTAGATGACCATAAAGTAGCACATGACGTAGGAAAATCCTGATATAAGTTCCCATTGTGCGTGTAGGGAGCCTTATGCTTTCAATGGTTTGCAGTGCTTTTATGGTAGTTTTTCAATCCGGTATTGCCGGAATGAATTGCTTTATTCATAGCCTTTGGTTTTTTTTGTGTTTTGTAATGCTGTGTCTTTCTTAGCCACGCGAACGCGGGTCGGGATTGTAAATTAAGCTCTTGATGAATTTTAAATTGGGATATGAGCAGCTTGTTTGTCTCACTGAGAATGCAGAAAAAACGGGATACGTGTCTGTGCTCGAGTGAGTTACAGCCAAGCTGCTCAGTAAAAAGCTGCACACAGCAATAGCGATGGGTTCTTTTTAAAGTCACCCTGAGACAGAGTTTGCCATTTGTCAAGTGAAAGCTTTTTGATACCGGTAAAAACGGCATGAATTATGTTTCGATACTGCTGGCAGTACCCATGGGAGACCACGGTTCTGTATGAAACAATTGATTCTACTGATACAAGCAAATTAGGTTTTTGCGACACAGGGAGGAGTTTTCCTTTTAGTCTAAAATGCTCCCCATCGAGTACTCCCACCAGGTATACTATGCTTTCTGAAGTCATTAATGTAGATCAAAGAATAATTAGGCTTTGGCAAGCATAAGGGGGTTTGATTAATCAGACTGAACAGCATCCTTTTATCTCGTAATACCCAACTGCCTGTTGATTCACCGTGGTGTGATCGGGTTTTAAGAAAGTACTTCTGCAATTATTTTCCCCTTGCACAAACACATGACATCAGCACTAAGCAGAATCCATCCTTTTGTTTCTTAGCTTTCCCAAAACTAAAGGCTGGGAACAAATGTATAATATAAGCCACATAGCAGATCCTGGGTGAGCAGAGCAGAAGGCTGTCATGAATCCATAGCTGGTATTTTCCGCTGGTTGACATATTGCTTGTTTCCAGGAGATAGGTTTTCTCCTGTCTCCTGGCTACATCTCCATGTCTATTACTATGCTCTGTTAGCCAGTAATTAACCTAATTAGACCTACATGCAACGATGAAGTCTTAGAACACTTGCGCTTGGCTGGGTAAGCCAAAGGGTTTGGGTATCTGGATGATTTAATGCTTTTTGCATTAGGCGGAGTTGATCTGTAGCACAGTTGTCTCTGTGTGAGTACAAGTAAGATTTAGGCCGCTGACTCTTTTAAGCAACGTCTTCTCTTTGTATCTGAGGGTACATCACACAGATACATTAATGGTATGACTAAATCAGCCTCCCGTTCGCTTGTTTGTGTTTTCCCATTATGTGGCCCGTCTTAAATCTCCTTAAGAGGACCTAAAACTAACCTGCCTTCATTGGAATTGTTATTGAATTGAACATATACGTTTTTAGCCAGACTTAAAATTGCTTCAGGAGCATTCACTTAATAGATGCAGTTTTTAGATACTGAACCTGAACATATAATTCTTTGTGATAGGCAGAGACCATCTGTCTCACCCTGCAGTTGGTGTGTGTTTTAATACCTACAGAAAGTAGGAGCAGAGCTACATCATTCCAGACTGCGCGGTTTTTCAATACCATTGCAAATGTGCTTTGTCTGTTAGCATACAGATGTAGAAAATCCATGGATTCACTGTTTGGGGACACAGTTCTGTATAGTGAGAGCCTGGCTCTTTCTCTGTTTCTTTCTTGTTCGCTAGCAGGAGCTTGATTTATTCATTGGAAGCTCTGTTAGCAATTCATAGCCCATTTTTCCGAAGATTCCCATGCTCTCTGCCAACACCTATGCCATGGCTTTGTAAAAAGGGCATGCCCTGCCACCTCAGCTTGTGGGTGGCCTATCAATTCCTGGGGCATAAATGTTTATTTCAGATGGAGCAGGGCAGAAAGTCAATGGCATTAACATGATCTTGTGTCTGTAGAGCACTGGGAAGACTAGCATAAAAATGATCAGGGCTTGGCATACGGAGACCTCATGTGGCTTAATCACCTGGCTGAACCCTAGAAAATTACTATCAACATTTTAAAGTGCATTGATTAGACCAGGCAAGAGGAGATGAATCAAACCAGGATTTTTAAATTGACTTTATGTTTTTGTTTTTTTTTTTTTTATAAAGATAGGAAAATACAGACCTCCTTCAGCTGCTCAGGTCAGTTCTTTTGTGCGGTGCTGATAGGGAAAGGAAGAACAAGCTTTTATGGTTTAACATTTAAGTTGACCTTAATGGCCAGCCTAGTGTTTGAGGAGTGGATAACATAACTGGGAGAAATGAAGGCTTTTGGGAGACCAGGACTCTTGTGGTGCTGCAGTGGAAGGGCTGTGAGTACAGAGGAAGCAGAGGAAAAACACACTGCCCAATTCGCTCATCCTATCCCCTTCTTTAAAACATCCCAAAGGAGGTAATAGCTATTAGCGAGGCCTATTTTCTGTCACCATTGTTACCAATCACTTCCAGTTCATTCTCCCTTTCCCAGAAACTGCAGGTGCCGGACAGGTTGTGAGCACATCTTCTGCTGTGATAAATTCAGCCCGTGCTTTTTGTGCACTTACTGCCTGACATTTACAGTGAACCGGGCGTACTGAAGTATGGCAACGTTATGAATTCTCACCTTCTTCCCAGAAATAGTACTCTGCTTTTCCCATCGCTCTGCAGTATAACACTGCGGGACACCAGTAGTGTCAGTGTTGCACGAGTGCACGTGCCTGGCAGCAGCCGAAGGCGTCTGGGCTGTGCTGGGAGCAGCCCCAAGGAAATGATTGGGCTGGGAAGCCCTTGGGGAAGGAATGCGGGAGTGGGGCCTGATGGAAGGCTGGTAAGGAGTTACTTTAACTCCAGCAGTTAAAGAGGAAACAGCGCAGAAAGCTGCTCTGTGTTACATTGCATTTCCATATGAAACACATCTGCGTTTTCCCTGGTTGTTGAGGTGGAAAAAATAGAGGATCATAAAATAAACCTTGCTGTTTTTATGGTAAGAACATGATTTTCAGCTTCACCGGAAATGGGTTTTTCCTGCTTTTTAGTACAGTTGTAGATGCTGTCCTCTTTCTGGTAAACTGAAGTACTTTCCAGCACTCCGTGGTCAGCTGTTAGCAACCAGGGATGGCAGGAAGGTCCTGGGGAAATGGGAGCCTTCAGGCAGGGCGCCCAGAGAGCAACTGCCGGTCAGGATATCCGCCTTGCTCCAGTCACAGATAACAGAATTTGCTTGGACAAAAAGCCTTCAGAGGATGTCTGAGGGGTAGCAGATTTTCTGGTGGGTTTTGTCTGGCCGCTGTGGAATGGGGTTCCACATGGTTGGAACGGTCTCAGGGAAGGAGGGAATTTCCACCCAAGATGAATCTTGTGTATGGTTGGATGGAAGAAACGTTTCAGTAGTAGGAAGTAGTCTTCAATTGATGTGATGTAGTGGCTGGCAACCCTTCTCATGACAGGGGGCTGCAATGGATGATCTTTGAGGTCCCCTCCAACCTCAGCCATTCTGTGATTCTGTGACCTCAGATAAAAGCCAGTGCTATATGATGCTTTTCCTAAAGGGAGCCTTGCAATTGTTTGGTTCTCCGCTGCTTTCCACCAGTCACAGCTTCCACACGAGGCAGCGCAGCAGCTCCTGCCCTCCTTCAGCACAGCACATGGTGCTGGCTTCCTTCCAGCTCTCAGGGTTGAGTTTAATTAAAACAACGATGATAAAATGATCTTTGCAAGTGGCCGGGCAGCAAATCTCGACCCACGCTGCTCGGTGCTCCCTCCCAAGGTGCAAGGAAAGGAAGCGGTGCAGCAAGTAGGCGGCGTTTCCTTGGCAATGTTTTGTTGTTTGCTTTCTTTGCTTGCATCCGAGTTTCACAGAGGAAACAACGGCGTGTTTCCTTTCACCGAGTGGTGAAACATACCACGGGGAAAGCAGGAGAAGTAATGCTTTTATTAGCAAAGTATGCGGAACAAAGTGCTTTCTTCTCCCGATTTATTTCTAAATCACATTCCCACTAGTAGTTGCATCTATTTCCTGCAGTCCTGTCTGGGTGAGAGAAATCTGGGGAGAAATTACCTCAATAATGTCTTTCTAATCTTTCTTGTTTACAGCACGGGTTTTGTTCAAAGTCATTATGACAGGCGGTGGAAGATTCTGAGTATGATGCAGTTATTGAATTTTAAATGAAAACTAAATTGGCTGTGGTAGAGGGGAAAAATATTTCATAACACAGTAATTTTTCCTCAGGGTACAGTTGCTACATTTTATTAGAAATAAGCAATTTCCACTATGTCTCCGAAACGTATAGAGCAGATAAATGTGAGATATTAATCTAAGGAAAAAGGCCTTTTATAAGTATTTAACAGCAAATGGTGGCTTAAAGTTTGCATGTTTCCTATGTATTTCTGGTGTGCTGGAGAAGCTACTCACTCATTTTACTGAAGTAAAACATAGCTTTCTGTAATGGTCAAAGCTGCCTCATGGGGTCGATTAGAGACTATTTGATGGACCTATTTGTAGGTGTTTTTTTTCTGCTTAATCTGTGCATTTGGGAAGCGAGGAGCATCATCTGTATGTGCAAGGTACTCCTTTGCACACACACTGCCTTCTGGCTGCAGCTCTGCTGTGGTGGAACCGAACAGTGCACAGCCCCCATTGCATAGGCAGGGCTGGGCTTTCTCATAGCGCCAATCCACCAGAGCAGTGATGGGAGCACAGCTGCTGGGAGCACTAACGTTCCTTAGCAACCCCACGTAACTTTGGGTTCCTGCTGCCAACCGGGTCACGTTTGTACCTGCCTCTGTAGGCTTTGGTGACGTTTACTCATTAGCGTTCCCTACTTGTCTCCTGTTCGTTTCATGGCTGTAGAGCATGATGCAAATCTAAATGCAGCGTGTGTGAGGTAGGGTAAACGTGGCAAGTAGGCACAAAGCGGTTTAATTTGAGCAAAGCCTGTAGGCTTGCAGCAAGAAGCAATTATGGAGAAATCCTGGTTTGCTTGGGTTCAGGTTGCTTTGCACTTTGGAGAATAAAATCTATGTAGGCACTGAGTGTAAAAGGAAGTGCCAGAGACACTTTCAGAAGAGTATGGCTGTGGGATTTTGTTAGATCCTTGCAGGCTGCTGCCATTTTCAAAACCTGATCTGGGGTTGGATTTTTCACACTTCAGAATGCAAAAATAGAGATTCAGGGGAGGTTTGTAAGCCAGCTCCCAGCAAACCTCACTTTAAGTGAGCTAATTCAATTTATCTTTACTTATCAAATGCTGGGATGAGAGACCATTTAGAACTGAGTATGTTAATGTAAGTCTCTTTCCAGATTAATCACGAGCAGTTATATTTTTATGATTTGGCCGTATTGTTTATGACTAACATTTACAGAAGATTACCAGTAGATTTTCAATAAAAGCTTTTCATCTAAAACTCAGATTATAACGATTTTAAAGCTAATTGGACAGCCGTTGAATTCAAAAGCTGATAAATATAGGGAGTTCTTCACAACTCTGTATTGCGTGCTGTGTAATGGCAGGTTAGACTTCCAGATGCATCACTACGTGATGAACACATAGCTTGCTAAAAATACTGTTGTTATTCATTGGTTGAAATATATCCTAGTCCCTAAGCAAATGGAAGTTCTCCCCCCTCAATTCAAATTAAATCAGTCATAAAAGCGTTTTCCATCGAACAAGTCATTTCATTTTAGAGCACATAGCAAAATCCCCGATAGCACATTTTTCCCCTCTTTGTTCACTCTGTAAACGTGCCAGTGCCTTGGTGTCCATTGCTTGGCTTCCTACATTGCCTGCATAAGCTTCACAAACTGAAATGGGACAGAGACGTGTAGTAAGAAAAAATAAAGAGAACATGATTGGAGGAAAACTTATGGATCAGTTGCAGTTTCTGAAAATAATGTTTTTTTCCTTCTTTTTGTGCTGCCATGTGGCACGTAAGTACTGGTGTCCCTCAAAGGCTCCGGGCCCTTGGTCATAAGAGGTGAGATCATCTCAGCTAAATGCATGGCAGGGACAGCACGGCCTATGGGATGGGCAGCTGAGCCTTTCTGGATGGAAAGGCAGAGAAGGGAGGCAAGGTTACGGTAGCCATGCTTATGTCACAAAAGCTTCCAAGTAAAAACACTGAAAAAGGGTTGAAAACTTCTAGTTCGGGGGAAAACCGATCCTCTGACCCTTCCCAAACTGGGATTTCGTGGTCTTTAAATTTTGCTGTCAGATTTGCTGTTAAAGCTGTTGCATGTTAGCACAGTGCTCTTTGCATTAACTTCACTCACGAGCAAACACTTCGGGACTTTTTCTCCATTTGCACGTGTGCATCGTTATGCAGACAGTGCTGTTTCAGACTATCCCCCATTTCGTGATATTTTAATTAATCGTTTCCTGCTTGTCAGCATTGTGTGACAGTCACTCGTTCAGTGTTGGTTTTAGATTTTGCACAAACCTTGCCGTAAATAGTCCTTCAGCGTCTACATGAAGAATGTAAATGTCCTAATTTCCAGCATCATTTAAATGCCCACATAACAGCTATCCTTCTGAAAGCAAATTGAGTCTGTCACGTCACCTTCTATGGAAGTCTAATTCTTGGTAACAAAAGATATTGCAGCTGACAGATGGAGCTGCACGCTACATAATTAAGTCTCCAGTGTATGTCAACTGTAGCCTTTCAGACACCATTAGTCTGACCAGTTCAGCCATTTAGGTACTTAAATAAGAAATCCCTTGGGTAGACCTGGAGGTTTCTGTGAAAACTGAACTCCAAAATGCGCTAAAGCGAACGAAATGGGATCGTGTTCATCGCCAGACCTTCCAGTGATAAAATTTGATACGACTCTTTAAATCCTCACTTCGCCTCCTTTTCCTTTGCATTTATTATGTCCTGAGTGTAGCTGAGCATAAACTCTTCTCAGTAGGGAGGCTCATGGAGTCACTGGATGGAAAATACATTTTCTTTAGAAAACTAGCTCTGGGAACCCCCAGCTGTGCAGGAGATGCAATTGTGTTAGGTTTGTAATGGTAGATTGTAAAACTTTAGGAAAAACTACAAAACAACAGAAAACTTTAAGGGAAGAAAAGATGCGCTTAGCGGTGCGGTGCTGAGCCGGGCACCCTGCGATCAGATCTCGCTATCTGCCGTGCTCAGGGATTGCTGCGTTCAGGGCTTTTCTTCCTACAGTCACAAAGATAAAAAGCAGGAGGTTTTTCAGAAAGCTGTTCCAATGCTCTGCTGATAAATGGTAGCGCGTCTCGCAGCGCTGCCTCTGAGTACGTGAGCTGCCCTGGTCTGTCGGAATACCCGGGCAACACCAGATCTGTTTTTTCCTCTTACTCCTGTGTTTCTCATTTGTTCCTTTTTCTTTCCTTCCTTGGTACAGCGGTTTCCTGAAAGGCATTATTGACAAACAGCAAAAGCAGCTCTTGAAATACAGCTGCTTGTTCGTGTTCCTCCTCGCTTTTTGGTGCGCCTTGCGTTGTTAAAGACAAGCTCCTTGCTGCGTGTGTCGTTGTGGTTACTAAGGAAGGTTAATTTGGAAGTTGTAATTAAATGATTGGCAGAGAGGCACAGAATTGTACTCTTAGAGGTCTGCCCGTAAGAAGTGCTGGGAGGGTCTGTCCTTGCAGTCCTCCTGAAGTCAGCACCCTTTGCCATGTGTTGTCTCCCCAGAGAGATGCACACTTGGCTTTGCTCTATGCCTTATATTAGGTAGGTTTGGCTTTAAGAAATAAACCTTTCCTTGAACAGAAGAGTGAGTCTGTCTCATTCTGGGAGCTGCTCTTGATGGTGAATTTGCCCTCTGTCCTGCATCTTTCACACTGCCCACTCTAATCTGGCATAGATGTAAAAAACTGGCTAGAAGACTCAAGCTTTCACATCCCATTTCCATCCTCTCCCGCAACATAACCAAGTTACAACACTTTCCTCAGGCAAAATGCATTGTGGAGAGTGCCATTACTCAGTAAAGCACACGTGGGGTCAGGCAGGAGAAATCTTTCCTTGCGATCATCTGAAGAGTAAGATGTCAAAAATCCCAGTTTCATCAGTCAGACTTCACATGCTCTTTTCCCCTGGCCCATTCCTTGAGAAGCTAATGGGGCCCTGCTGGCAGGAGCGGCTGGTTTGGGTCTCGTGTGGTGGTGCAGGGCAGGAGGAACCCCCAGCTAAAAGCTCTGATGGCTGTGATACATCAGGTGCAAGACCTGGAGAGAGCAAATGCTCTTATCTCACACAGCAAATTTTCAGCAATTAACAACTGTAAAGGCAATTGCGATGTTTTATGGGCTGCCCTTCCTACAACTGCGGAGAATGGAAGTTAATGGAAATAGGCTTGATAATACTTGCTGGCTGAAGCAGTGATCCAGTACCTCCAGATGCACACTTAGGTAATAATGCAGTGGATGAATCAGGGAGGAATGAGATTTTTTTCAGAGAAATAATAAACACGTTTCTCTCTCACCAGGCTCAGCTGGGATATTACTGCTGTTCATACAGCCAAGCCTTTTGTTGCAGAGATGAAGTGCTGCGTATAAACTTGTTCATTACCAGCAACCTGACAAACACTGAGCTAATATCATGTCAACAATCAGCTGGGGATAATGCATTTCCTCTCCTCCTAATAGATTTCCTTCTTACATATAAGCAGTACTAAAAATGACGATGGGGGGAAGAAAGGCAGAGGACGAACGTCTGCTCTCTGTGATATGCGCTTCTTTTGATTTGAAATACTAGGGACAGTGAGGATTAATTTGTTTGGGGCTTATCTACACACAGAAAGAAACTCGCTGATCACTCAAGTGAGTGGCTGCTGCTGGTGTTTGCTGCGCTCTTGCCCAGTGGTCACTGCTCTGTTCAGTGAAGTCATTACATCCAGGGGTGGGGACAGAAGGCTTCATCACAGTGCTGCTGCTGCCCCGTTGCAGGTCTGTAGGCACTTACTTAGCAGTGCTCGGGGAGGTGTGTCAGTCAGATGTACCACGTTCACTGACCAATTCATGGGCTCTGTTCTGTGTTCCTATGGGAAACCACATTACCACCACCAGGCAGGTTTGCTGTCTGGACAAACTCATCCTCAGAAAAGGCTGCGTGCATCTTCAGCACAATGTAGCATTTAACAGCACGTGTATAATTATGTTTTATAAAGATTTTATAAGAATAGTCTGAATGATATTAATGATGTGTGAGCATAGGTGGCAAGATGAGATTTATGTTTCAGGCAATTACATTTTACAAGCTGAAGTAGAGAACAAAGGTAATTAACGAGAATAATGAAAGCACTACCTTGCCATAAATCACTGTTAAAAAGAGTAAATAATAAAAGACAAAGGGATTATGAGTCAAGTTTGGTCATTATTCATCAATTTTAGAGTAGGAGGGTGGGTTTAATTAGTGAAATGGCAGAGCACTTGTTTGGGGCTTTTCAAATAATTTTGATGCTCTTCTGTCAGGGGAACAAACCTCTGATTGAATGCAGATGACAGTGATTGTCTCCTCCACATTCCTAATCAGTGCAGGAAATTTCATTTCACCCTCCTTTTAATGAAGCGAATGGAGCTATTAGTAGGCGTGCTGGAAGGGGGAATTGTGCAGGTGAGGGCGGCGGTCTCCCATGATTTGTGAAGGAAGGAGCACCTGCTTCTCCAGCAGTGCCAGTTCCCTGTGAATTGCTTAGTTCCAGTTTTTTATCTGCCAGGCTTCGTGGATCAGAGAGCAAATCAGCCTCTGCTGGGAGGACTCTTATCTATTAATTACTTTTTCCTTTCCTTATCCTAAGAGAAGCTATTTCTCATGCTGAGCTACGGGAAGTTGATGGTGAAATGCTCTAACTGCAGATGCTACTGGGGCACAGCCATGAGATGGAGGCACATGGGCCCATTGTGGCAGTGCAGGCACTGCACCAGCATCTTCTCCGGGTGATTTCTTTACGTGTCTCAAGGAAGCAGCTCACCTTCAGCTGATCTTACCCTTTCTCCCCATTCTGTTAAGCCTTACAAGAGGTGGGAGGAGTAACCATCTCTCTCCCTGTAGCTGCCTTTTGCAGAGCGGAAACGTTTGACCTTCACAAAGCATGAGATCACAGCAGGTGACATGGACTCACTACAGCTCTTTTTCTATGGGAATTACTTAGCTCAGTCCTGGCAGCGTGACTGGTCCAGCATCCTCAGAGGCTGTCAGAACCTAGCACTGACACTGTGCTACATGTTCCTGGCTCTCAGAGCAATATCATGTTAGTGTGTCGTCTTTCTTTGAGCAGAGGTTCATTCTCAGTGCATGGAAGGAGATACAAGGTTCTTCCTCTGCCTGTGTTTTGCATCTTGTGTTTACACGTGATACCCTTGGAGAGATCAGTGTTAAGTAGATACTAGAAGTCTCTGTCGTATGAAAACCTTGCAACCCATCGTCTGCTGTGAGCTGCGTTGGCCATGGCACTTGGACAGCATGCTGGTAAGCACGATGTAACAGCTTAGAAAACAGAGCATTAGCAGCTGTCTCACTGCTTAGCACAAACACAGTAGTGTGACGTGACAGGCTCAGCCGTCCTGATCAGGGATGTGAGCTGGTCTGAGTTATCCCTCAGTGAGTTCTCCTTCATCTTCAGTGTTGTAGGAGAAAGAAGGCACTGTTTCCTCTGGAATCTTTATAATGGAGGTTGAAATTGAGAAGAGAGAAATAACATGACAGATGCTTGATCAACACAGAGAAAATGGAGACAAATGTGTCTGAGTCCAAAAATTAGCAGCGTGTACTTGGGAATGAGCCTCAAATGTTGAAGCTTGGTAGGATGGAGACGCAGAGACGCCAGGGGAAGCCACATACCAAATAGTTCAGTTATGAATTTTCCCACAGATAAAAGAAACGTTTAGCAAAGTTTCTAAGTGTTACATCTGAAGATTTTAACCTATGTGAAGGCTTCTTTGGAAGTAGTTCTTTTATTCTAGTTATTCTACGCAGGGCAAGTAAGGGCTGAAAACACAGCTGAGTGGTGAGAGGGCTCTTCCAGCCTGCTAGCCTGAGCTGTGATTTTGTCTGATGTCCCATAGTAAGGAATAAGCTGGTTGCTACTTGTAGACACACCTGATTTCTCATTGCCGAGAGGATATGCTGCCATTCTGATAAGGAAAAGTAACACCAAGTTGTTTCTCCGTTCCCAGAACACAAATCCATCTTTGCAAGCTGTTAGCCAGATTATGATATGAGTCAATATCGCCTCTGTAGGTATCCCCACTTGAAGGCCGTTTCATTTGCACTTGGTATTTGTCTATTCCAGTTCAGTGTGAAGCAGGTGGGGGGTTTCTTTGCGCTGCTGAAGAATTGCTACAAGGCATCGTGAGAGAAAGCTGTTTTATTGCCGGGTGAAAATCAGAAACGTATGCAATCTGTTTTGTAGAGCATTAGGGCATCCTTTGACTGAAAAGCACCATAATGAGAAATGGACTGTTAACTGTTATTCATGGTTACGTATGCAAAGCTTGTGAGCCAAGTTTAATTAAATTCAATAAAGACATATGCAATAAAAATGAACAATTAGCAGCAGTAAGGGGTTCTGATTTGAATCTGTGTAGGCTTTCTTCATCCCTGTTGTGTAGTGAGAAATGAAAGGAGTACTTCATCTCAACTCCGACGTGTATAGAAACAGAAAGCTCTGTATTGCCCAACTGCAAGGGGGTAAACTCTGTTTCCTTGTGTTTGTCCTTGGTTATGTGCTTAGCCTAGCCTAACAGTTCACCTTCAGGTACTGACAAAATGCTGTGTGTCACACAGAGAACATGTCTTATAAACATATAGGGTTGCATTACAGATCTTAATGAACAGGAGGCTTGCTAATCTGTGCAAACAACAGCCAGCAGCTAGCCAGTGTTCTAGCACAGTCCATGCTGCTGGTGGGGATGAGTGCTAAGTAATGCTGCGGGGATGCGCTGCTGAGCTAAAGATGATCGTTCAGTGCTCCAAATTCTCTGTGCTGTGTTGTCATCTTTGGTGATGCTCTGTAATGGTGTAGATCCCGGTGAGAAGGCTTGATGTTTTCTCATGCAGCAGTGAAAAACGAGCCAGGAGAGTTTGAACAGGATAAATGGTGGATCTTTGCTGGCCTGGCTCATTTTTACTGGAATGGGCCAGGGAGGACTCGTGAAACATGGTGCAAGGAAATGCAAGGAAAGCTGATGTGTAACTTGTGAGAAGTTGTGGGAGCCCACCAGGGGCTGCGTAACCCTTCACAGGACAAGCCTCGGGTAAGGGTTTCTTCTTGGGCTTCCTCCACGTCCTGAGCAGGCACACAGTGCCACACACACAAAGGAAAATGTGGAAGGTCGGCAGTGCTGCTTACAGTCTCAACTTGGACGGGGAGTTTTGAGAGCTCAGTTTTTCTTGCAAAAAGGGATCAGTACAACTTCACTTGTACTGCACATAGCACCTGTCCTCCGGCTTGCATGAAATTGGTGAGAACCCTGCACTGAGTTTTGTTGGTATAATGGGAACGGAACGATGTCTGAGCAGCATCAGATGGGAATGGCCTGTGTGGGGATGCAGCATCAGGGCTCAGCAAACCAAACTAACTGCCCATGTAGCTTCAGGTGATTGCTTCACATTAAATACCCTCTTGCAGTACCGATGCTGTTGCATTCTCTGTTAAGATGTGGAGGTCTGAATGCAGGCGCAGTGAGTACTCCCAATTTCAGACTTTCCTCAACGTTCACCTCCCTCTCTTTGTGTTTAGGCCTGGGGAGTCAAGCAGAGCTGCCATTAAAGATGCCATTGAAAACTTGGGGTGGGAGAAAAGTCTTCAAAGGCTGTTGTGGGTGTGTGGAGGGAGGGGGATTTCTAACGGGATTTAATGGAGCTGGGAGCTGAGTTATTTAAGAGTAGAGCAAAGATCCTTTGTATTGACAATTCGCTGTATGAGCCATAAACTCTTCACTCTGCGCATATAAAAGATGAAAGGACCAATTACTTATTGAGGCATTAAACACCCAGGGGACAAGGACTCCTGTCTGGCAATAGTAAACATATCGACTGAAACCTATTTGAATTTCAAATTGCCAAATGTCCTGATTTTTGAAAAGCTTCCTATGATAACCAAGGTCTGGAAAGTCAATTGAAACTTAATTCTCCCCGATATCTCATGGGGATAAAGTACATGAATCCGGACAGATTCAATTATTTAATTTTAATGAAAAAATAGATAGCTGCTTTATAATTTCCTTGCAGAGCAGTAGATGGGAGTTCAGCTCCTTTTTCTCAGATGTTATCCCAGGATAAATGACAGTTGAGGTCTGCCAAACACAGGTTCCTGAGAGGTTAATGGTCGAGGATTTTCTGTTCCCCTTTGTCCCTCGGTCGCCCTCCACGAGGTCAGCCTGATTGCCAGGCTGATGTGTGCGCTCTGCCTGCGGGTGGTGCAGATGCTATGGATAAAGCATTACCCAGGAGGTCTGTTACAGGGTGCTCTACATCCACATGTTGCAGAAGAACACGTTTGCTGTCTCATCCATTGGAAAGACTCTTCCAGAGCAAAGCAGCCACAGGTCAGTGCTGCTGCTCTCTGCAGGGTGTGACTGCTGAGAGGACAAAGTGAGAGCAACTGGGAGAAAAAGCCTTTCAGATCCCGCTTCTTTATTTCGGATGGCAGAACAAGGTTCTGTTTGGAAATACCCCCAGTGCCAGCAGAGTAGCTTGTGTGCTCTGGAAGTGACGTGAGCCCCACATGACCCGTCTCAAATAATCTTTCACTGCTCTTGCTACATTCGTTACTGAGATAATCCATTGTGATTAACACCGTTAGTGTGAGTAACAACGGAGTTGGTATTTCTCTGCGTTTCACAGCCTTGCTTTAAACTTTGACTCCATGGGACACCATGAAAACAATTAGTGCAATGTAATCATGGGTAGTTACTGTTCAGTGCGTTTTCCTTTTGTTTCCACAATAATGCTATATACAGAACAAGATACACAGCAACAGCAGGGTTGTTATCAACACCTCGGAGGAGTTCATCCTCCCCTTTGTATGCTCTGCACACATAGAGTGAACATCCATAATCGTAACAGTTGACTGCACGTGTACTGCAGGGCAGAAGAGACACCTCCTTCTGTGTGCTGTCCTTGACCTTGGCATAACAAGGTTTTTTATCAGATGCAGTCAATGGGAACACCACACAGCGCTTCTGGCTGAGTAAAACCGGTGCTTGCTGATGCTTCAGTTTTAATAGGTCCATGCTAAATAAGAGAGGATGAGTTGCTGCTTGTAAGATACATTCAGCTGGTTATGAAAGAGATTTCCTCTCTCTGCCTTTGTCTCCGATGGTTTCTGTTGGGATTCCCATCATGCAGACATTTTTCTGTATTCTGTTTTCTCTCTGGTCTGCAGTCATAAATGAAGGCATGCATTCATCACCACGGCAGCTTTAAATATCAAATGCTTGATGAATTTACTCTCAGATGGCCGGAAGCAATACTGTGATTGCAGCGTTTTATTATCATCAAGACTTGTTTCTCTAAGCTGAATTAATTTGCATGAGCAAAGAGTTATTAGAAGAGTTGCTGGTAACTGGCGCGTTCGAGCAAATGGTGGGAGAACAGCAGACTGTGCTGTGCTTTCCTTGGGGAAACTCAACTTTGCAAAATGTTTTGAACCAGTGGGTGAAGAATTGTATCTGGGGGCAAACGTCTAAAATAGATAGAAGGAATCCAACCCTGTGTGGCCACATCTGTGGAGTCAGGCTCCCTCTGTGGCCAGACACAGCATTCCCGTGTTGCTACCAGTGCCTGTCTCCAGCTATGGCCTTACTTTCCAGTAAATCCAGCAGTGGGGTTTGAAATGCCTGTCAAAAATACAAAGAGAAGCGTTGCTCCTGTGTAAACTCAACCTGTCACTCAAGTGCGCTCAGGAATTCTTGATGAGTTAATTGTGCACCAGCAGATGAGATATTCTGTCCCCCTTCCTGCGACATCTAGGCTCTATATTCTGCCTGCTGATTCAATCAGTAGGAGTAAATGTCATGCTCACCCTTCTGTGATCCCAGTATTTACATCGAGGCGGGTTGGCGGCATGCAGATCTGGGTGGATGATTGGGCTGGCATTTGTTCTCGTGGTGATGGCTTCTTTTTAAGGAGATGGAAGATTTCTCTCTTGTGGCTGAGGGCAGACATCCGTGTCCTCTGCAGGATCTCCAGCTTTTCCTTTCTGTGAAGGTGCTAAACAGCCTCTGTTAATTGCCTTAAGTGGAGGGCAGTGTTGACATTTTCCAGTTTCAGTGAAGTTTCTCCATCTCATTGTGGTATTCATTGCTGTGTTAATTGCTTATGTACAAAAGCTTGTGGCACCGTGCAGAACACTAATAACAGGTCTTAATGACTGCTTACCTCCCTCTCCTTTTCCAGTCTGTGCCTTATTGATGTTTTCATTAAGCAGACCAAGCAGGCTGGATGCACGTACCAAAATGTCTGCATTGCATCAGAGAGAAAGACAAATCCTTAAAAAAAAAAAATTGGCTGTGGGAGGATGCCAGGCAGTGAGCTCAAAGGGACAAATAAAAGCACTCTGAATAATCACGTTGGAATTTCGGATCAGGAGAGATGGTGGAGGGAAGGGCTGTGCACTGCTCGAGTTTCCAGAGAATTCTTCCTTGATTAGGAGGAGAGAGTTTGCTATCAGAACCTCTTGTGCTGTCACAGAGTGTATCACAGAGTGATACAGAATGGCATTTAGCAGGTGAATCTGTGATAGATGAGACTTCCTACAGCCTGGAACAGCAGTCCTCGAGTTGCTCGTGTTCAAATACCTGATACTTGGCTTTCTGGAAAGCACTGTTGCTGTTTCTTGAGGTGGGGGGAGGGATGAGAAGAGGGCTGTGAGATCCCAGCTGGTTGTGGCTGCACATGGTAGAATTTTATGATTCCCCATGAACAGAGGAGATTGCTCAAGGCCAGATCCTGTCAGGGAAAGTAGGAAGCGGGGAATGGAGACTTAAAAGCACGGTTGGAGTCAGAAGTCCAGTGAGCCTTGTGTCCTTAGCAATGGGGAGATCTTGTGCTGATCAGAGATCCCCTGACAGTAGAGTGAAACCAATTGGTTTCATCTGAGCATCTGGACCGAATACCGCTGGGAACAAAGCCAAACCCTTCAGCAAGAGGTGGAGAAGCAGCTGCAGGTTCTGAAAGTCCCGAGATGTTAAAGCTTCAAATTGCAAATATAAAATAAGGCTATTCTAGGTCAATTTTAGTCATTCTTAAAATGCATTAATTATATTCTTTTCTAATGCTAGGCCATTTTGACTTCTGTTGCCAAGGGAACTTGGCTGTATCAGTGGAAAGATAGGAGGAATAGTGCTAATGAACCCAAGTTACTTCTGAAGTGTTCAGAGTAGAGGACAGCGTGGTGGATGTGCAAATCTTCATTGGAATTTACTTGGAGGACACACATGAATTTATGTTTGGTTCATGCTGCCTCATATAAAAAGGCACAATTCCTTTGTCTCCTACATTGTAGACACTACCGTCCCAGTTTTGGTTCCCTCCTGGAGCTCTGGGAATGGTCTGTGCAAAAGGCGCAGCGATGCTTTTCTTCACGTTTTTCTTCTCACCTTGGGAATTTACCAGGTACTACTTCAGAGGTGTTTCCTTCATTGGATTCATGAATTATATTCAACCTTGATTTGTCCGTTCATCAGATCACCCTCTGTTTTGTTACTCCTTTGAGAAGAGTCCAGCATGAATTTGAATTTATGAACTAACAGTGTCTCCCATGCTCGCTTAAATATGCCAGGACTCCACCAAACCTGATGGATGAGCATGAGTAATAACTTGGCATTTTGTAGAGCTTTTCATCAGAGCCGTTTCAAAGCCCTTCACAATGGAAGCATAATTATCTCCACACGGCAGAGGAGGAATGGAGGCACAAAGCTGTTCAGATCGGGAAAGCATCCAGGTCTCCCAAGACCTCCCCATCAGTGCTTTGTCACTGCTGACCTCTTTGCTGTTGTTTCACCACCTTTCTCTCTTCATTCCAAGGGGGTGCTGGGGAGAAGGCAGTGAGTTTGTACCTTCTCAGTGTCACAGAATGCATAGCATTCCCAATACGGGTTGGTTAGAGCTCTGTAAAAATAATTAAGTTTCAGTTTATATTCAGAATAATAACTCAGACGGTAGGAAATGCGTTCACTGATACCTAATTTGGTGTGGCTAATTTCCTCAGTGCCAGTGAGCTGCCTGGGTATTTCTTATCGACTTCACATGTTATCTGAATCTTGTTGCATGCTTGTTCTTGTAGCCATGTAACTACGAGTTAATTGCATGGCGACTGAAGTTATACTCTGGTATGGAAGGATTTCTCCTCACACAGTTTCCTCAGATGTGCAGTGGATAATTGCGATGTTCCTTCTTTAATGAATGTAAATTCAAGGGTTATTTGAATGATCAAATGAGTGCAGATTTGGGAGGTGCAGATCACTGCTCCAGCCAGGCTGAGCTCTCACCGCTCCCACCGTCATCAGTGCTGCCCTGTAGGAGGTTTCATCCAGCAGCAGATGTCAGGGATTTTGCATGGGAAAATGCTGTCTTTGTAGCAGGGAATGGCGTGCATGTAACATTAAACGTTTGCCCATTGTGGCACTCCTGTTTCACCGTGCCTCAGAGAGGAACATGCCGGTGTGCTGTGACCTATTTACAGCAAATGCAAGTCAATGTCTGTTAACTTCTCCCTGTTCTTTCAGTCGATACTCTGTCCTTAAAGCAGTTGTTTTCCTTCCCCAGCTGCACAGTTTGCAGTCACGGAGGAACCTTTCTCACCTCCTTCCTCCAGCATTTTTTCCCATTAATATGGTCAAGTGGTGTTCATTTCCAAAGCACACCTGAGACGTGAAAGATAAGTGCAGGATGGAGACAGCCACCCGGCACCGTGGCTTTCTCAGCTCTCTTTTGTCAGATGAAAGCTGATTTTCACACATTTATTTCTTCCCAGTGCCTTGGGTAGGGGCAGGGCAGGGGGATGCTTTGCTGGAGCACAGCTCAAAGTGCAGCACAGAGCAGTAACTGCCACCCCCTCCTGCTGTTGCTGGAGAAAAGCCTCCAAGAGTTAACAGAATTAATTAAAAACTCTGTCATGTAATTAAAACTCCCATTTGACCCACACCATCTCCTGTGCTGTGGAAAAGGAGACAGTGCTTGCTGGCAGCCACCCGCTGCTGCATCCTGCTGTCCTCTGGCACCACGTGAGTTGGACACGAAGGTGCCTCTGCTCCCACGGGGCTTTGTTGGCTTTGGGCTGAGCTGGGCTTCGTTGCTTTGTTTTCAGCGACAGCATTTCTGTCTTCAGTGTGCAAATGGAGGTGCTGCTGTCGGGGTTCGGCCCATGGGAGTGTCATACAGCTGCAAAGAAGATGGACTCAAAGCATCACTGCGCAGTGCAACTGCTGAGACTGGGGTGAAAGCATGCTGGATTGGAGATGCTGGGAGAAAGCACAGGCGGTCCTTCAAGGTACTTAAATAATGTTTCAGTGACTCAAGTGAAATGCTCTTGTTAGGCCCTCTGGAGGAGAAATTGACGTGATTTTTGTGCCACCTGCAAAATTAAAAGAAAATGCTGTTGGCTGCTGCATTGTCTCCTGAAAGGCAGAGGGGCTGACAGAAATGTAATTAAATTACCTGCAGCATTCATCTGTTGTCATAGCAGCCCTTGCAGTGAATACAACAATAATTTCATCTACAGCTTGGCTTAATGCAGCTTCACCTAGACCAGCCTGTAGGCAATTTTTCTATCCCATGTCTGGCAGAGTTCAAGAGTTCCCATTTCAGTTTCACCAACTGTAGTCTACTGCAGTGCACAGTCACAGATTATGCATTTGCTGCATTCCTCCAGCGACAGATAGCCATGCCCATTACCTATGGGTGCTCTCGTGTGATTCAGAAGATCAGATGAGGTGACTGTATCTTCTTACAGCCTTAAAAATTCCGGTATCTCTTCATCAACTTATATGCAAGTAATGAAAGCACAATGCAGTGTTGTTCTATCTTGACGAAGTCCAAGAAGACCTAGCCATGCTGTAAGCCTGTGCCAAGTAGTGTATTTCAGACTGTGATGTAATTGATGGACCCAGGTGTGGTGGCTCCATGCATCTCCTGTCTGCCCTTCGGGAAAGTCAGAATGAGCTCCGTGGCTCAGCTCAGTGTCCCGTAGGTAGGCAGTTCCTTTCACTGTGCTTGGCGGAGATGGGCCAGCAGAATGTCCCTGGAGAAAGGCTGTAGAATGGAGAGAGCATCTAATCCCTAAAGGTGGAGCACCCATTAAGTCCAAGAAAGGGTAGTAGTAATTTCCATTAATTACTCTGCTTTGGGTATGGTGGATTGAACGCTGTAAGAAATTTCAATAAAGCTTGCTGATATTCTATTTTACTCTGTTAAATAGTGTATTTACTATTTTCCTCTGTAAACGACAGCTATTTGACACTTCTCTCAACTAGTTACACAATTCAGATATGTGGGAATTACATTTCAAGGGAGCAATTAAAAACAGATACAAAATGGAAGAATAAGATAAATGAGACATATAACATCTGCAAGAAGTCTGTGGCTCCACCAGATAGATCTGGGAAATATCTCCTTCATTGTGTTTCTCTCCATTCCTGTTAGGCTGTTCTAGGAAGCTGAGGTTCATCCTATGATGACTTACTTCTATCTCACAGATTCAGGAATTCACAAGTTGAAGTGTGTTTAAAATACCATGTGAAAAAGGCTACCCTGTGCATGGGTGAGATAAGCTGATTTGTAAGCTGAGGCTTCCCTGAGCCGGGTGCTTGGAGCATTCTTCCTTTGGGCATGCTCTGCTCAGAGCACTGAAGCTTTCTTTCTCTGGAGCAGCTGCATAATGACCTCCTCAGGCTAAGCAGTGCAAAAATGAGTTGTTGGAAGTTGCTTATGTGTTGTCGTTTTACTTTTCATCGTATAAATAGGCCCAGTAATAAATCCACATGCACGCTGCCTTTCCTGTGATGCTCTCAGGAGCTTTACACGGGCGCATAAATAGTATTTGTTCCTGTTTTACAGATGAGGTAGGAGGGATGGCAGTTGCAGAAGAGCACAGCTGAATCTCAAGATCTCAAGCAAGGATAGCAGGAGTCTGAGCGATTTAAATATGCCTTTGCCATGCTGGAGCATTCCAAGCAGTGCGTTCTTCAGGTTTGGTAAGTATCAAATAAATATCAGACTGTTCTTTTGTCAGATGGTACTAGATGTACTTTCTAGATGTACTGGATAGAAAGCAAGCACGAGGGATACAGATGAGCACTTGTCTACCTCTGGTGCCTGGAATGGATCACTGTCATACGTAAAATTTGCCTTTCTTGGGCTCAGATACGAATTGTTTCGTTGGTCAGCTCCAGTTCCCACTAAAGCCAAATATGATAAATTCAAAGCTTTAAATAATCACGAGTGCATCCGAGTGACCGCAGGCCTGCAAGGTTACAAGGGCTTAACCACTGAGAAACCCTGCCTGCCGGCCATCTGTCGGTGCTTTCCTTGTGAAGCTGAGAAGGATGCTCTTTTTCAAAATGAGAAAAGCTACTTGCTGCACAAAAGTTTTGTTCTGAGTTTCGTACTGCAAAGTCAGAAACAACAAAGTGTCGCATGACGTAGCTGCTGCGGCTCGTCTAACCTACAAATAACTAGTTTTCCTATGACTTGCATGTCGCGTTGAAAAAGCTCCAGTTTCTGCTCCAGGGGACGTGGCAGCTTTAAATCAATAAAGCAGCCCACCCAGAGAGGCAGCAGCAGCAGGTTGCTGCTGCAGCTCACCCCAGGCTCCCTGGCTGCTGCACTCATGTCCCATAGGGCTGACATGGCTGCAGCCTGCGGGCTCTGAGCAGCCTCTTCTGCTACAGAAGGAGCTGTAGGGGGAAAGGAAAGATCCAGCCTCCCACATGTCTTTCTGCAGACAGACTCCTTGGCTGTTTGTTTCATATTGGAGTATTGGAAATAGAGGACATTGTTTAAGGATTTAACAAGAGAAGCCACTGAAAAAGGATTGAGTGCCACTAGTATTTCTGATCTGATGCAAAAATGAGGTCAGTTCTGAGGGATTAAACTAAAGAAGGAAGGGCGTTTAAAGATCCAGCAATAAATATACCGAAGGTCGTGGGACACAACAAGTTAATAAACTCAAAGGGATAATTTAATTCGACACCAAGAATGTGTCTGTGTGCACTACAGAGTAGGTAAGGATTTGACATGACGAGATGGGAAGGTTTTGTTATCCTCTTGTCTTGCTGGGATTTGCTTCAATTATGCCAAAGAATGTTACTTCATTCTTGCCCTAATAACACTGTAGAAGAAATTAAATTACTCATATGTAACAAAAAGTGAACCGATTTTGACATCTCTTCGAGGCAAAACTCCCACTGTGCTAGCTCCTAAGCACATTCTCCTTCACTTAAGGTCTCATGCATATGTATGATTATCACTCATAGTAAATATAAGCACTTTGCGAGAACGCAAATTAACTGCAGAATGTAATGGAGGTTGCCAAGGGTATTTTTTATTGTTGACTGTAATATGAAGTCTACAATATGGGAACGATAATGACTGGGTCATGAAACACGCAGAAATAATCCCATCAAAGGATGCTGTGACATCAGAAACCACAACAGCAAAACTGATGTCACCAGAATCCCAAGCTGCCTTTATTGAGCTTTTATGGCATTTCATTTTAAGAGAAGCTTCGGTTTGACTTGAAGGTTTTCTTTATGTTTTTGTAATGCTTCGATTGGTGGGAGGAGCAATTAAAGACAGTGGAGCTAAGAAACAATTAATTTTATTTTTTAAGGCTGACAGACCTTGGCTTTTGGTTTCAGCTGTATTAATAACAGTGGGTCGTGATGGCTTTTTCTTAACGTTTGACTGCCTTTCATTATGTTGGCTGCATTTGGGGAAGTTTTTTGTTCTAAATTCAGCCTCCAGAAATAAACCTTACAACCTTGCAGCTAAGGTTGAATCCTGCAAGGCACAACCTATTGTCTCAATGATCTGCTCTTCCAGGCTTTCATTAGGAGGAAAATAACACGTCCCCGACTATGTAGCATTTAAAACAAAAAAGCTTTATTTTAAAAACCCGTTACTTTTCCCAGCCTATTCTGAAGGCAGCTCTCAACCTTTTGTTCTTTCGAGAAAACAGCCTTTTACCTGACCTTTTTCAGACTGATCTTTATTTGGATCCTCCCCCCAGGCCCTCAGTACCTCCAGCTTCTGAGCCTGCACACGCCAAGTCCAGTGCCAGGAGGCATTCTGCTGCTGCGGTGTCTTTAGGGCAGATGCACATGACTTTCACCTCCCATGAACTGTTGTCCTAGACAGCAAGGGCCAGTTTTGAGATAGATTTTCCTGGACCGCCCTGTCTTGAGCCTCAAGTCTTTTTATGAAGCAGGGATGGAGTTTTAGGGGGGAGCTGCTGAGCTTTCTGTTTTAAACCCAGCTAAAGAAGCAAGAAAGACTGGGAGATGAGTGGCAGGGAGCTGGACCAGCTCTCCGTGCCTTTGGCTGACTGTCGCAGCACTCGGGCTGCACTGCTGGCCTGGGGAACAGGCAATAAATCCTCCTTAGGCCGTGATGGATCTCCCAGTGCACAGGGATGTGCTGCCGTGTCAGCCACACACCCACATTATAAAGGAACAGATCCAAGAAAAGAAGGGAGCAGGTATATTGTAGGCATGGGAGGAGCGTGGAGGAGGAAGGGAGCTAAACCTTCATAGCAAATGACGGTGTCCTCTCCATCTGTGATTGAGTAGATGAGGAAAATGGAGACAGGTGGCCCTGGGTTAACTTTAACCAGGCTTTGCTGCAGTTCAGCATCACAGGCTGCTCTGCAGAGCACGTCGTATGGGTCAGCTCGGTGCTGAGAAATGGTGTGTGGGGGGAGGCACTGTGCCAGCAGAGAGCAAGCATTGAGGCCCTGCATGGCACGCTCAGGGCACCGCGCATCCAGGGGCTCAGTGCTCCTGGTGCAGCTTCCAAATAATAAGTAAGTCCAAATAGCAAGCATTTTAAAAGACATTTACAAAATAGATGAAATATACAAACTAATAGAGAATGAAATTTCTGCTTATTTTACCCATCATCATCTTAGTTTCTAAAGCAAAATGAGCCTGGCACGCAGACAACAGCAAACATAGCAATTTAATGACACTTAGAGCATCTCAGGGGACCATTCAAAGCAACAAAAAAGTGGTGATGTCCTTAATGACAGCAGATGGTTTCTTCAAGGTGAATAATTTTATTGTTTATTGCCCGCTTTGTGTAGTGCAAGAAATGACATTTAAGAAACTGCTCGAAGATGTTGTTTCAGTGCACAAAGAAAACATTTAGGAACCAAATTATCTATACCAGTGACTGTGTCATCACCAGAGCTTTAAGTCTGGCTTGTTATTCTGGCAGTGGGGCTGTCAGGTGGTGGGCTTTCAGAAAACTGAACGTAGGGGTCAGGTGTGTGGTTGGGAAATGTATCCCCTACAGTGTCTTTGCAATGAACACCCTTAAAATCAGAGAAGACAGAGGGGAAAAAAACAAACAAACAAGCATACATAGGTAGCTTTCTGAGTTTTTGTAGTTAAGCAGCAGTAGAATGGGCCCAGTTTTAGCATCTTGGTCAGTCAGTTGCTTCGGTGTCACTTACTGTGCTGCTCCTGTGGTGGTGTTTTGAACTTGGTTGCATGCAGCTTTGCTAAAGAAGCGCATTAGAAGGCTAAGAGCACACTAAACACCAAAGGTAAGGTCTGCTTTGCTGTATTTTGTTGCTGGCAACAAAAGCCAAGTGTTGGGTGAACACTCGGCTCTGGAAGGCGGGTGAAAATACAGCCTGTGAGGAAACAAATATGTTACAAGAGCAGGTGATCTTATGAAGCTTTTATTATGTACCTTTTTCATTCTGGGGGAGAATGATGTACCATTCAAAAGCTTTCCTTTTCCAAGATCCAGGTCTGGAAGGAAAAATACTGTATGATGCAATAGCACCTGAAAAGTGTTCTTAAATCTCCTACAAGCTTGCGTTCAACATTTCATCTGGAGCGAAGATTTTACTGCGTTTATATCTGGGGAAGTCTTTCAGCTCATGTTCTGGGTTGTTGGTTTTTTGCCTTTTTCCTCTTGGTATTCATGTACTCCCTCCAATTCCTGCCCCAGCAGACATCTGTCACTTCTGCAGGGATAACTCGGAACAGAAATTTAAGCGTGACTTTTCCCACAGGTAAAATACATATTGCTCACTAATGCAAACTGGTTTGAGACTGTGCTTCGCCTGTGCTCTGCCCAGAGCTATCTGCCACCCATGGCTTTGGCCATTTTCTTCTGATCTTGCAGTGGGATTTGAAGCCTGCGAGGCAGGCGTGTGCTTCTAGAGGGGAAGAAAAGGTCTCTGAAGGTAGAAGAAAGAAAACAGCCCTTTACAACTTTGTGGTTCGGGTTTCTTTCTTTCTTTTTTCAAAGTTATTCTTGGAAGGACGGTGAAAAGGTCACAACAGAATTGCAGGAGAAACTTGTCCGGAGATCACAGGCACAAACTGTTTTCAGAGCAATTTTTCCAGACAAAACATAATCAAAGGCAACAACAACAACGTTTTGCCTTTTACAGGAAAGGCCATGTAAGATTTCAGTGCATCAGCTCAGCGTGGAGGACAGGAGGACACAGACCCTCAGAGCAAGGAGTGCCCTTACCCGTCAGCTGCTTGTGACTGCTCCATGGATGGTGGCACTGAGCGCGGTGGAGGTAACGGCCTGGGACCCTGCCGAGATCTGATGCTACAGATTGTATGTACTATATGTACTATTCGTCTCCTTGCTTCGTTTGATATACAGTAAAAAGACAAATGTGACAAGCCTGAAAACAGAGAGGGGGGGGGGCTGAGGTGGTTCACAGTGTGAGCCATTTGTATTGCTGTATCAGAAATAACCAATTAAGCCACAGTGTAAGTAGCACAAGCTCTCTGTGCAGCTCTGTAATACCAGTTATCTGCCTCAGCGATTTCCAAAGCAATCACGGGCTTCTGTTGGTTGCCAAAGAATTTCTCTTGCTTGAAAGTCAGCCTTAAGCTAATCCATCAGTGATTCCCGTGGCACAGTGACTGGAACGATCAGACGAGCTCTGTGCCTTCTGGACAGGAGTAGGGATGAGGCTGCCGACAGTACAGCTGGTGATGATGCTCTCTTCTCCCAAAGCAGCTTTGCTCTGGGGTCGCGCTCGAGACTTTGGTCTTGGCTCACAGCAGGCAAGCTAAGGCAGGGCTTTGTTCTTTTGGAGAAATTCAGGATGGCTTGGGTTGGAAGGGATCTTAGAGATCGTGCAGTTCCAAGCCCTTGCCATGGGCAGGGTTGCCACCCACTAGAGCAGGCTGCAATGGGCCTCATCCATAGAAGATGGAAAAGCACACACTGTCTTTACCCTCTTTAACTGTTAAAGCCATTTTTGTAGTTGGCTAGCAACCGTGTCGTGTAAGAGTTTTAACATTGCAAATAATTGTGATGTATTATTAGACAAACAGTTGAAAAGCTTGGGGGGGGGGTGAATCATTGCATTCCTCGAGAGTGCTCTCTCACTTATCTTTGTGCTTTATTTATTATGATACAGTCCCTGGCAACTTCATAACATTGTTTTGGAAGGAAAAGCTCATTACACAAATAAAGAAAATAGAAAGTATGCCATCTTTTTAATTAGCTACCTTCTGTGGGCTCTCAGACAGGATCCTAGGCAGAACTGGTAATTTAAACCGCTGGGCTTGGTTAATTCCATTGTTTTAGATCAGTTTCTAGTCTGAAAGCTTGCGTGGCAGGAGCGTGGCAGTCTGCCTTTAAATGGCTGAGGGGCTAAATCTTCCTGTCCTTCCTCTGAAGGGAAGGGCACGGGTTTATGCTTTGCTGTGTTCCCTTGCTGACAGGAGATTACACCGAGCTGTAAGGAAAGGCCTGGGCTTTAGCCTTGTGTATACATTTTTTTAAAAGAAATGGCAAATTAAAAGTAATGAGTTGGGCATTGCATGTTTGCACTTTCCGCTGGCTGTAATAAATCTCTACACTGAACTGTCGGACGTGTTAAATCACCGCAGAGGAGCTTGTCCTTGTTCTTTGCTTCTGAGACAATAGGATTTTAACAAACAGTATCTTTGATTAGGTCCAGCAGAAAAACGAAGGCTAGCAGAGTAGTTGGAGCTGTCAGGGATTCAGCCAGAATCCTTGCAAGTCACCGTGACAGCAAAGGTGCTCACAGGCACGGCTGAAGACTGACAGCAGGCTTTGGTTGTTGGGGGAGAACCCCTCAGACCCCCACTCGACGCAGTCTGTTGAAAGCACTGAGCTGATGCGCTTCTGTCTGTTGCTTTTTCTTTCCTTTTTTATTTTGTGAAGCTTCCTTCGTACGATCATCTAGGTTAGCTGGTGATTTAAGCCATATGTGCTGTGCATGGCTGCAGCCGTGCCTGCTGCTGCCAGGGCTGCAGGTTGGCTCCCAAGGGCTGAGCGCAGATGTCGAATGCGGGCACGCACCGCGTGCAGCTGTGCCATCCCATCCTGGAGTAGAAGTCTTGTCTTAAATAGGATGAGTTGAGTGTGGGTAGGCAATATGATGAGAGCCCAGATAGATAGGTAACATGCTTACTTTGATAAGTGGAGTCCTGTTCCTTGGAAGAAGCAGCAGCAACTCACAAGGGAAGAACTAACCCAGGAAAATGAGACGTGACGGGCTGAGCCGGTGGGTGAGCAGCGATGACAGATAGATAGCACTGAAACAGATCTGCAGAATGCACTTGGACTTAATTTTAAAGGTTCTTAATGTTCTCACGAGATCTGTAAAAGTCTCCAGGATAGACTTCACACCACTTAATAATATTATTTATGTTCTGGCCACAGACAAAAGGGCTGGAGTATGGGGCCAGTACTTCAAGTGAAAGAAATCCTCAAAATAAAAGCGAGCACAGAAACCTGGGCTCTTTTGCTTCGGAATAATGACTGTCCTGATGGGATAATTAATTTCTCTTAGAGGAGCTCGTTATTTTTCAAAGATATTATACTTATGCAGATTTAACTGTAGAAATATTATATTGTTGTAATTTCTCCAGTGTGATGTAGCTCTAATTACTCACTGCTCGGAGCATGAAAAGGAAATAAAAGACGAACAGCACGTTAATTCTTATTTTTAAAGCGAAGAAGAAGAAAGATAAGTTTTAAAAGAAGAAAAGCAGAGCCTTGTCACAGGCGGGGAGCCCTGGTACAGCTCACACAGAGGAGCTGCACCAGCACAGTTGCTCCCAGGGGGACGTTGCCATAGGTGAGCGACAGCCTGCAGAGAATGCTGGGGAATATTGGCGTGAGATACAGCAGGATGAAAGAAGCGTGGCCTGCAGCACCTGCTACCGAGCACAAAGCCACCGTGCTGTGCTTCTGTCACCTCTTTCTTGGGCACAGCTCAACCACTGCCACCTGCCCAAAGCACACGCCTTACCGCGGCTGCCTATGTAAACTTAACACAGCAGGGAGAGCTCCGTGTAGCCCAGGCAATGCTGGGGCCTGTTTCCCCTGCAGTTTGCCCCACTGGAGTTGCAGTGTGCCTACAGCAAACCCCTGCAGTGGAGAGAACAAATACAGCAAACCTCACCCTTGGGCATGCCCACCTCTGTTGCTGGGAAGAGCCTGCAGTGGTTGCAGTCCAAAGCAGCACCAAAACATCCATCCATCAAGTTAGCGCTAGGACAGCAATTACAGAGGGTTACCCATGTGCTGGTCACCGAGGTGTGATGGGATGCTGACAGCTCCCCGTGCTGATGAGAGCAGCAGTGTCTGGTTGTCAGGCTTTAGGAAATGAGTTGCACTTTTTGCCAGGATTTCCAGATCCGCCATCTTGCCTTCACATAATGAGCATCAGAAGATGGAAATAGTTCTTTTCTCTCTCAGCCGTGCAACCTTTAAAAGTACCGCTGCTTCCAATGGAGCTTTCCCTCAGCGCTTGAGCACTTTGCTCTGTCTTCTGGTCTCCTGCACAGCCATCCCTGGATCATGCGTCAGACCACCATCCAGAGTCCCTGGATACGGGACTGAACGAAAGCAGAGCGAGCTCTGCCAGCTGCCTACCTCACTTCTGACTGGTTGCCTCCATCCCCCTCCACCACCAAGAAGGGAGATTGATTGAATTACTGCCCACCTTCTTTGCCGTGTGCCTCAGCACCCCACCAAGCATAGGCACAAGGCCATGGAGCTTCCATCACCTGCCTGACCTTTAGATGAAAGTGTCTCAAACGCTGGGGAGCAGAAAAGGCTGCTTTGTCATGGGCAGGCGTTGCCTCCATCTGCAGGTAGCTGAAGGAGCATTCATTGGGCATGTTAGGCATACTACTGAGAGTTAAGAATTGGGTTCAAAACTTTACTGTTTCCCATAAATAAGCCTCAGCTGCTGCATGATTAAAAAAAAGTCCTTTGTCTGAGACCCTAAGGCTGGTACCACACAAGGCTCCTTTCCTTCCTTCCTCCCTCCCTCAGTCCTCCAGCAGATAGATACCTCAACTTAAGGAAAAATATTTCATTTTAATTAAGCTGAGGGATATCTTTGTGGTGAGCAGGGACAGCAGGTGCCTGCTCGCCAACCATACGTGCAGATGGCTTGGCAGATCCAAAATTACAGCGCAAGGAGGAACTGAAGGTTTTACAGGGGATATTATTATTGTCAGTGTTTTATGGAGGAAATAACCCCATGGAACGTATTTTAAGGTAGTAGTTTAGACAGGAGCATGATAACATCATAAACCATAAGAGGAAAACTTGAGGCATTCAAAAACATCAGGGGAAAAATGGGAGTGAATTATTGCCGTTGGACTTCTCCTAGTTATTTGTTGTCTTAAATGCTGTCTGTGCTTATGTTTGTAAATATATTTCTTTAATTCTTTTTAGATAACATCTGCAGCTAGAAGAGCTCACAGTGCCGCTGTGTTAAAGAACAAAGAAGGCCATGACTGTTCCCAGGCAGCAGCCGGAGCGTGCAGGTAAGTGTGGCACAGCCAGCGGGGATGCAGGCATTCCCAGTGAAAGAGGACGAGCCTGAAAGTAAGTCTGAAATATATTGAAGCAAATCTTTGGGAGTTTTCCTCACTTTTCCAAAAATACGATCAATATTCGCCACCCTTCTGAGGCTCTCGTTCAACGTTTTCATTGCACGTCACTCGCCTGTACAGGGACAAATGGGTCTCTGTGTGGAGAACAGATTCCCAGGTGCTGTGCTGTAGCCTGGATGCTGAGCTCAGTGGGGCTCTGCTGATTTCCACTGTTTACTAGCACTATTTAAACAGCGTGTCTCCAGCAGAGCACCTCCCAGGGTATTTTCACATGAGAACACCCCTTTCCCAGCAAACTGTCGGGGGGTAGCATGAATTATTTTAATGGCTACATCACTTCAGCCAAAGCCTCCACCATCTGCTATACATTCTAATTACAAATGCAGAAAACATAATTCGCAATCAAATCACATTCAGAAAAGAAAAAAAAAAAAAAAGAAAAGAAAAAAAAAAGAAAGAAAAAGAAAATGAGCAATTAAAATGCACGTTCTGCCAGGCAAATCCACCTCCTCAGCCTGAGCATCCACCACATCACTCGCCTGTTACAGACAGGGGCTGAATTAGTCCCAGGCCATTGGAGACTTCAATCCTGCTGGTTTCCCTGACAGCAGCTTCCAGGCTTGATCTTCTCATCTTCCAGGGATGCTCTGCAGCTCCAGCCTTCTGGTTGTATTTGTTGGTGGCTTGCTGACCCTCAGGGTGGTTTTTTTTTGAGGGTTCAGTTCACTTTTCCAGTGTTCAGCTGTACTTTGTTGTTTCCTGCGCCCCGCCTCTTCTGGGGTTCTCACAGCTCATGTGTCAAGAAAAGCTCGAGTGTTTCAATGCAGTATGCAGGGATGGATGGTAACACATTTGCCAGAAATCACCCCTGGCTGAATTCATCTTTGGTGCAGCGCTGCTGCACTTAGCAAACCTATCATCCTCTCTGTAACATTCATTTTGAAACGTGCATTAACATTCAAGCGTCGTTTATACTCTGTAAGTAATCCAACCCTACAGAGAGCTTTTCTCACGTGTTCAAAACTCCAAAGTCTCCTGGAAACACAGGCATTAGGAAGGGCTGGAGCCTGGAGGGATATGTGGCGAGGGAGGCTTTGCTGGGAGCTGGGGAAGCCTGTGGCTGCTGTGCTTTGCCCCATGAGATGGAGGACAGACAGCTCGGCCCGACAGACGCAGATGTTTTTAGGCAGCCCAAAAGCAGATCATGTCCAGCCCTGGGAATCAGGGTCAGCACCCTGCGGTGGCTCAGAGCAGGGGGAGGGAGCTTTGCTTGGCTAATTCAAAGGAAAACTTTGCTCGAGGGATTCAAAGCTCTGCCTCTGAAGCGCCTGCAGCCCTTTTTCATATGGCACACTCCCACTCCTACGTGGGTGGAGAAAAACTCCTCTGAGGCAGCACTGCAGTCTCCTTCTGATCTTCCTGCCTGCCTGTCCCTGCTCAGAGCCTTTAAAGTCTCTCTTTTTGGCAATAGGTGGTTCCATGCTGGAGCTCAGGGGACACACAGCGGGCAGTTCCCGCTGTCCCCTGCCCATAGCGGTGCTGTACGGCACAGCCAGCATGCAGGGCAGCACTGAGAGCCTGACGTACGTACAGCTGACTCCTATTGCATCTTTTTGTCTTGAAAGTATATATTGTCTTAGCACAGGTTAAGAGCTCACAGCTAAACCTGACCCTACTGCTCGGTGTCGGCACTCAGAGGCATTTTCACATCTGGTGCTTCAGCTGTCAATCATTTCTCGTGTTCCCTCTAAAAGGCTGCTCAGGTGATCCATCCCCCACCTACCTCTCAGAGTTGCTCCCTGAGATCCTCATTGGCAAGGAGAGCAGAGGGCACCCATACCACCTCGGAAACGTTTCAAGGCTTCACAACAGTTTTACAGTGTCTTACAGCAAGGTGGCAGATGGGATTCTGGACTGATCGATACCCTAAGTAGAGCCAAGTGCCGGATCACTGATCTGAACTGAAAGAATAAATGGCGAATCAAAGGAATACACAAGTACCATCAGTTCTGTAAGGCAATAGCAGTGCTGTGTTCTGTGAGCTCTCTGCTTCCTGGAGTTGTGAGGTTCCTGTACCTTGAGCTCAGCATGTTCCAGCAGGGAGGCATTTCTCTCCCTGCACCAGCCCAGCTGCTATGCCTAAGGAGCAGCCCCAGTCCTGCTTACTGTTCAGGGATTATAAAAGGCAAACAAAGGACACGCAGCAAGTTATAAATCCAAAGGAGATCTTTCTAAGTAAGTACCCAACAGCAGCTGAACTGTAGTAACGGTTATTATGCAGAGAGAGACATAAAACTATAACGCGGATCAGCATGTTTTATCGCAGTCATTCGACAACATGCCAAGTCCATGCAGCTTAGCTGTTACCTTTCTACAGCTCGCAAAGATTTAACATAGTTTCAGCTTAATCTGTGATTTTATTATGTAGTTATTTTAATCTCACTTTGATAATGGCACTCCAAACAGTGATAAAACAAAGGAAGATCGTATTTAGATACAGCAATGATGAATCATGTTAGAAACACCTAAAGCAGAAACAGAATCCAGCTATCTGTTCTGCTTTGCTGTACTCAGTGGAAACCATCAAGAGAGCATTTATGAAGCATTCTGTGAGTGATAAAGACATAGCTCCTACTGGTGGCTGAGATGAGTGCTTAATTGGATGTTTCCTGTCCTCGTTACTTATCCATATGAACATTTCTCACCCATCCCTGTTTGAAAGCCAGTAGAGGCCATGAGACCACCTTTCCTGAGCCCCTGGACTGAGTGCCGGGCACTAATCTGGCTATGCAAACTCCTCCACACATTTTGCCCAGGTAGTGCTTGTTCCAGCAAGACAAACCTCCCGCACCAGGAGCTCCTACTCCATTATTTATTTTATCCTGAAGAGAGTCTGGGATTCTTATCTGAGACCAAACCACCTCAGTGCTCCCTGCGTCATCACCATGGTGGGACACGAGGCTGATGCTACGAACACATCACTTTTCTCTGTGATCCCGTCTTTCAGATTCAAACAGGAGTTATTTAATCATCTGTTCTTCTCCATGGCCGTGCATGCTGCTGGTTCAAAAAGCAGATTTTTCTACAGCCTTGTAACAAGGAGATAAGAGACCAGCAGTGGATAAAACTGCTGAATAGTAATTGCCTGCTGCCACGATTGCACAGAACACGAAGGGCAGCAGCTCCACTGAAACAAGGGATGAGCACGGGGTGCAGGCAGGAGCCAGACCTGCAGCTGCTCTTTGGGGTGGTGGTGCTGCAGGGAGAGCCATGCAGGAGGCTTCCAGCAGAGCGGCCACTCTGACGGCTGAGATTCAGCTCATCCTCTTGCCCAACACGTCTTGCTCTCTGCAGGTTACACCACTAACAGACTGCCAGGGCCACAGCCTCAGGCAGAAGTTACCAATGACAGCAGCACCCCCAAGAAGGAGGACCTGGAGCTGCAGCCTCCCACTCTTCGGCACAGAAATTGGAGAGGGTTTTTGCTGGGAAAGTGATCCCTGCTGTATGAAAACACAAAATTTATTTCAAAAGCCTGTAATAAAGAGTTTTACTTACTTAAAAATCAAGCCATAAGTCTGTGGGTATGCTGCAAGAGAATGAAAGCTCTCATCAATATTTATACTTAGCTCCACAAAGAACACAGGAGCTCATTTACTAAATATCTTTGAGAAACCAAGCCCTCAGCCAGACACAGGCCAGGGAAAGCACTTCAGCCAGGCAGGATGCTTCAGGAATCATCTTAACAAGGAAGAGCTCCGCAGGAGAGCCTCGTTTCTCAAAGCTGCCCACGACTGCTTCACACATAATGCACCAAGTGCAGGATACCAGGCCCTGAGAGAGGATGCACCAGCAGGGGATCTGTCTGCAGATCCACTCCAACTCCTGTTGGCTTCAGTGAGGCTTGGAGCCACCCCATGGAAATGTCAGATATCATTAATACATCAAACAAACACAAGATCGGAGTACGCCGGCCCTTGGAACAAGCCAAACACAGCTAATGGAAGCCACTCCATGAGGCTCCATAGTGCATAAGCAGCAGCCATCCCCATGGCCTGCCCACAGCCCCACGGGCTAGCAGGTGGGTCACGTACTGCATCAACAGGAAGAGACCTGGCTCTTCATCACTTCTAGACCGTGAGACCAAAGGCCTTCCATGTGGGAGCTGCAGTTTTCATCATCAAGTCTGTTTCCAGCACAGCAGCACGTGGCATCTCCTGTGTCCAGCTGCAATAACTGAAATGTAAATCCTCACTCTCCCAGCCTGCAGGAAACTGATACAGGCAGGAGGCAGGTGATGATTCATTCACTTGCTATCTATCTCAGAGCCCAACGCTCTTTCCCCGAGAGCAGCACAGGAGCACACCTTGCCACCCACCGAAACATGTGATAAAAGTTAAATACAACTACCTGTGATTGATGCCTCTCCTCACATATGCACCCCAGCCACAATCTGGATAATGTGTAGCGTTATTAAAGCATCAATTATCTTCAGCACAAGTGGAGCCACATTAGCAGGACTGCAGTCTGTTCATTTTGATAAGGTTTTCTCTGTTCGTTTATCAACAAAATGGGGACACTAGCAGGGCAGGGATCCTGCAGGGTTTAACTCTGCTGGGATGGAGCTGACACACTCATCCTCCCTGAGTGCACTGTCAACAACAGCACCCTGATTGATTGAGAGGGTTTCTTTCTCAGGAGTTTGGCATGGCAGCCTGTGAAGAGCCCCAGTGTTCACCTCCAACAGACACTCCAGCTATAAGGATGGGGTGAGCTCTCTGGGTCGCAGTAGTGCCAGACCCCCAAGCAGAAGGGACAGAGACCCCAGGCTGAGCAGCTGGTGTTCCCAAACAGCTCAGGTTCTGCTCCTCTCTTGTGCATGCAGGATGGTGGCTTAGAAACCATAGGGAAGCAAGGCAGTTACCTCCGAAGCCATGCACTAACCACATCACTGTTCACCAGCTCTGAAGAGAAGTCTCCCTCTGTTGTTTCTCTCTTCTGGCTCTAAGAGTTGTGGTTTTCTCTCCTTTCCAAGCCCAGGGACAAGGCTACAAACCTACACGAAAGCAGTTCCTTTTAGTTACTGACCTAAAAGTTCCTTCATAAACTACACCCAGATGGACACTTTTGGCTGGGAGACCACCTTAATGCTAATAGCAGCTGGCCATTAAGGCCAAGCACTCCTTACTGGTTGGCTTTCTTTGCTTGCAAGCCTGTGGGTCCGGCCCTCTTGAAGGGTTTGTCAGCTCACTGTCCAGCCCTGGTACACTGAGAGGAGCAGCAGCCACTAACCCTCCAACCCACCCAGAGGTCCACGGAGCAGAGGAGGATTCCCCTTTGGCTAAGGAGACAGGCAGGGATTCCTGTTGGACACTTCCAGATAGCCACCACGATGTCCAAATGTGTGGTGTGAAATGCTGTTTTAAAGGCAGATCTAATTTCTTAGGAGGCCACTGCCAGCCTACAGCCAAGCCTTCCTATGTATGATGTCACCCTGTGCTGGAAGAGGACAAGTATGAGCACTAACTGCCTTAAGTAGACAACCCCATATTCAGAGCAAGCCTGCACCAATCTCCAGCTGCATCTGCACTTTTCCATCTGTTTACAGTCACTTCCCTCTATCCCCCAATGAATATCTTAAAAGTAAAAATCTAAGCTGATTAACGCTAACACCGCAGTCACCTGGACCTTAAACTCACCCAGTAAATCTCATCATGCTCTTGATGAGCAGCCTTACCTTTTACCTTTGGGCTAGGATGACTTTAAATAGCTTTTTAATGAAGGAAAGCTGGGAGAAGTAAACCAAGGGCAGTCCGCTGCGAACTGGAGACCTTATCACTGTCCTCTGGTGGGGGAATAAGGCAGTAACAGGGCAGGGAGGCAGGCTGCGTCAGCGTTCTGCTAAAACCACCCTTTCTGCTCACTGAAATAACAACAACAAAAACAAAACACAACAGCTCCGTCTCCCTCCCTCCATCTGATAACAATCAAATAATAACGGGAGTGACTTATGCCTGGCACTTCAGCCTGGCCTTCCAGTTAATACACGCTATGATTAAAGCATCTATAATCTGCAGTCCGTGGAGACCTGTAGAGCACAGCAGCAGCGGGTGTGCAGCCTGATAAGGGTTGTTCGCTCTGCGCAGATGAAACTTTCAATATTTATAACAGCTGATTTTTTTCTTAATATCCCGATACCTCCTATTGAGGGGGAGAGGGTGAAAGTTTAAAGATAAAAGCTTCTCGAAGGACCAGGTGGAATGTTTTCCCAAGGACAGGCAGAGGCTTACAGCTCTCTCCTCCGAAGGGGAAGGTTTAAGGACACTGCTTGGGGATGTGCAGCATCAGAGACCGGGGATGAAGTCTTTGGAGTTGGGTAAAGGCCGTCCAGGGGTTAAGCTGTGAACTCCACTGAGAAAGAGCTCAACCCTTCTTCCAGATACACAAACCCAAGAAAACTCCCTCATTTTCCATATGATGAGGCTGTGACTGCCCGCTGCCCAAACAGTTTAATATTCATGTATTAAAAAAGAATCCCAACACCCCCATAGCGTCAGTACTGTGGAAGATATGAATGGCAATTGTCCATCGGTAATTTCAGCAAAACAGAAAGATGCAGAGAGAGGTATTCAGTGTACACACGTTTCCACGGTACACCGTTTCATTTACATGATGATACCCAAATATATGTGTGTCCTTTAGATGTAGTTATGTGGTCCACATTTCTGCAGAATAAGAGCACTTAAGCATTTAATAAACACAACACAGATATAAAGAGACACATCTTAAAGCTGCAACAGGTTGGGTGAAGCTGAGCTGAGGCATCTCAAGCTGGAAGTTGTTAGTAGCCACTCTGCCTTCCTACCACACTAAATGGGAAAGCAGGCTGGCCAGGGAATGGGCGGCCGTGCTTCTTCACAAGAACTTTTTCCACGTTCTTTAAAAAAAGAAAGAAAAGTCCTGAAAACATCAGAGTTAAAAAGTACCCGAGGAAACGAGGCAGAGCTCTCTGTACTGAGGACAGGTCCATTGTTGGGAAAGCATGAAGACAACCAGATAAAGAAAACAACGTAACACAGCGTGCCTACGACAGCTGCAGATTCTCCTGATTTAAACAGATTTGTCTGCCAGAAATGAGCTTTCTTGGCCTCTGGACTGGATTTTTCTCCTCCACGAACCATGATTTCAAAACACTGTAAGCAGAGTTGAAGCCTAATGAGATAACAATAAGTCGGTGAAAATAATTAGAAAAAGAGTCCTGAGTGAGTTTATCTGCATTCTTAACAAGGAGTTCACTTCAAACCAAGGCACAGCACTCAACACCTTGGAAAACACTATCAGAAGGAATTTCTGCAGGACTTCTGGAACCGTATGAAAAATCCAAATTAACAAAGCCATTCCAATACCAGTGGGGTAGTTAAAACTTAATTAGCACCTGCATACACACCGGCCACAGCTTCTGCAACGCCTGCAGGTTGCGAGCAAAACTACATTAAGCTGCTTATCATTCAGAAGCAAAAAATCAAGGATTAAACTACTTTCCGGTGCACATCAGTCGGCCGCCCCACGCAGTCACCACGATTACGCTCGTTTCCAAAGCTCATGAGTATTCTGAATTAAGAAACATTACAGCGTGAGATGAACGTACACGAAGGGTGAAGGGACATCAGCAACGCATCACACGTGGAATTCCTGAGCATCATCTGAGAGAGACTTTTCAACAAACCTGAGCTTTCCGCGTATCAACGTGGACGTGTTAAGACCACTGTATAGAAGCGAAAACATCTCTCTGGAGTGAGTTTAAAAAGTATATATAAAAACATGTATAATTAGAATATGATGTTTACAGTTATGTACTGAGGTCACTCACTGCACAGTGGTTGCTGGCTCTTGTATGAAACAAACACATCTGAAACACAGGATCGATACCCACCCCTCAGGCCCTCTGAATGGCAGCAGGGCGGTCTGCCGGTGCGGTCACTGATCTCAGCCAGCACCAGCAGCTTTGGAGAAAAGGGCCGAGATCCCAACAGTGAACAAGTCCAGAAAACAGTACTGTGAGGGAAAACCCCTCCAAAACATCAGGCAGCAGAATGTAAGCATGAGACATGAGGAACAACGAAAGGAAGTCCGTGCGTGGATACTGGAAAAGGCCACTGAAGAAGGCTGCTCCTTCTGAAGGCAGTCCAGCTTTCACCGCTTAGAGATATTTCAAAGGCAGAATTGTCCAGCAAAACACGTGAGTTTTGCGCAGGTCCTTAAGGTCAGCCAGCTGTGCAGATGTGTTTTTAAGAGACTGCATCAATCTAAAGCGAAGTGTTCTGCAAAGATATCATTTTTCTTCCCAAACAAACCTCGTACTTGCTCGAACTCCAGCGGCACATTAGCAGACGTTTTCTTTATTTCTTTATCAAAAAGCTACAAAAAGAGAAAATATTGACAAAATTCAGTACAAGGCCCTTACCGTGGCTGACACCAGTGCTCACTCTAAGATCATAAAATGCACAATAAGCATTTTAAATGCAAGCCAGTCCTGTCACTACCGCTGCCAAATGCTCCACCATTTAACAGACATTTTCCCCTTTTCCCTGGCTGTAGGTAACCAAAAGTCCACCTAGCTCCTTCCTCAGCAGCAAGGCTGATGAACAGGACATGGCTGTTGCAATCAGGAAGCAGTCTCCCTTCCTCTTGTTACAGTCGTTCACAAAAGCACAGCAACAGTACCTCAGAAGCTGAGAGCTCCAGGAGCCCCGATATGTCATCCTCTATTTCAGACAGCGACTGGTTGAGGATGGCAGCTGCCTGGGCCACATCTGGGTGATAATGGTTTTGTAGAGACTGCAAGATAAAGAGGAGAAAGTTTAATGAGCACATGGTAACACACATCCACCTGGCTTCATGCACAGCCATCTCACAAACCCATTGGTCATGAACATTAATTCTGGGAAAGGGGGCAAGTCAGCTGTACTGTGTTACTACGCAGCTTCAAGAAATACAGATTTTAGCCACTCGTGGAACATAACTAAAGCACCCTTTCACCAGGTTCACATTCAGCCCAAGACAGACGGATTCCTCAACTCGCCACAGCTACTGCAGTGCACACCTCAACTCTGCCACCTCCCAGAGCCCCAGTGTTGCATCTGAGCTCCTGCTCTCTGCAGCAACGCCCACCTTGCATAGAATCCTTGTAGCATTTAAATGGAAAGTGATAATCCTGCCACTGAGGTCACCAGGAGTAATTTAACTAATTTCAGCCTTCATACACCACCCTACAAATGTTCCAGGTTAAGAGTGAACACTGCAGTCTTCTCCAGCATTTTAGAAGTCATTTGTACACGATGACCTATCTGTACTCAAGTTCCATCAGTGCTCAGCATGCTCTTCTCTCCCCTCCAAAGCAAGTAAAAAGCCTCATGCATTTGCCACTATTGACTCTTTCAGCCATTAACAGCCCACTCTCCAGCTGAATGGCCAGATGTGTACTCACAAGACTCGTAATAATTAGCAGGCATTAGTTCTCATGTGTCTAAAACCCTCTGCCTCCTACACTAAGAACAGAAAATGATGCGAAGTAAAAGAGTAGACAGAAATTCGTCTCATTTGCAAGACGTGTGTCTGCAGGTTCATGGAAGCGATACTGCTGACTGCCAAGCCGTGTCATGAAAGCAGCAAGGGTGGGAGAAGGCTGTACCATACACAGATGTGCCTTGTTAGATGACATACCTGAAGCTCCCAGAGCGAGCTCTCCAAAGCCTTGCTCTCAGATGGCTCCTCCTGCTCCATAACATATGGATCTTCTGACAAATCTAAGGAAAGAGATACAGAGCTGATATCTCCTGTGATGTCCATAACACCAGAGGGAACCCAGGGACGCAGAGCAGTGCTGCAGCCAAAGCTGCAGTGTCCCAACACAATCAGGATCCCAGAACAAGCTGACACCCTGCAGCATGACCCAAGCATCATTGCTTGCAGCACCACAGAATCAGAATACTTTGAAGAGCACTGTAGATAGAAACTGAAGAGGCCTCTGGTTTCTGTGTGCAATTTCTCATTTATTTATTACTGAACCTTGAAGTGAACAAGACAAGCTCAGTGGCTGGTACAGCTCCCTCAGCCCTTAGCACCTCGGAGCAGCCCGGGTGTGTGCATTCACTGGGGAGATTGCAAGGATTGGTTCCTGCTTTGAAGTAAAGGCCACTCTGAGGCCCACTGTCAGAGAGGGGCAATGCAGATGAGTCTTAACACTCAGAAGAGCAGCCTGTTGGCTTTCCACAAAGCCAAAGAACAGAGTGTTCCTTCTAAATCTCAGAACTGGGACTGGGATCTCTCCAGGGATCCTGCTCTTCATGCTGCCTAAAGGCGTAACACAGAAGTCCCCCCTTTCCCTCTTACCTTGGGGCCCATTAGGTCTGTGCATCAGCACTTTGCAGGCCGGGTGCCTCCGAAAGAGATTACAGATGAAAGGAATGACCATGAGCAGAGCCTCAGGAGGAGCAGTGAGGGCCAGCCGGGACAGGCGCTTTATGAATGCTGCCACCAGGTATGCTGGCAAGTGACTATGGGGAAGGAAGAAGACACCAACATGTCAAGAGTTTCAGCAAGTGCACCTACAGAATCATCAACCCAAACAGCATGTCAGCCTAAGGACCAGTGGGATTCCTCAGCTTTTTGGACTATGAAGTGAAAAGGAACTGTACAGCTAAGAATCATGATTTCAAGCAGTTACGTAGGGTCTCGTGTGCTGTCTGGAACAAATTTTGGGGCATTTCCATTCAGTGCATGAATAATCTCAGATCAGTTTGTGATTGAACCCAGGCGCATGGCACCACTCCAAACGCTTGCTGTAGCCAAGCACAGCTCTTGCATGCGGTCATTCACACTGCTGTCTTTATTCAGTCATTTTATAAACTTCTGAGTGCTTGGCCAAGCAACCTTAATTATATTTTTCTAATGTAGTTCTGTGGGTTTAATTAATACATGTGCCGTGGTGTTAAATTTACATAATAATTCCAGGACTAGAGCAAGCAGTGCAGCTGGTAATGGGAACATAAAGCTGCTGTAACGTCAATGTGCAGAACAGTTCTCTTTTATGGTAGAAATGCAAATTTTTAACAGCAGTCAGCTCATGAAGGCACATCCTTCAGGTCAGCAGAGCTGGGATGAGAGATGACAATTTTCAGCCACTCAGCCTCCAGCCCCAGGGCTCCCTACACCTGCAAGGCTCAGCCAAGCCGCCCCAAGGTACAACCATGTGCCACGTCTTGTTACTCTCTCCAGAGAACACTATGAGCACTGGGGGGGTGATATTAAATACCACGTGCTGAGCGTTATTCTTGGTTTATTTTACAAGACATTATTGCAACTCTATGACCAGCTGCATATCTGGTTTCTTCCCTGGGCATGATGAATCGACAGCATCAAGACAGAGTGTCAAATGCTTTATATTTCAATATTACATGTCTGCAAAAAGGTCATCAATTTATCAACAGATTTATGATACCGCGCCTATAAAAAGCCTGCAAATGTTCCTTTTCCATATTCATAAAGACGGAGAGAAAAATCATCGCTTTCAGCCAAACTGGAATAAAGATCAAAATACATCCGTAATGATTTGCCGATGAAACTCAGATAATGAACTGCATTTTTACTCTGTGATACCAGACAGATGCGTGGTGCATCTTCAGAGACGTCACATGAAGAATTACACAGCACTGCAGTAACGCTCTTGGGTTCAGTTTTCTCAATAAGAAAACAAATTTAATTCAGCAGGCACGCTGACTACATTAAATCCAGACGTGGGCGACTGCTCAAGAACGGACTCTGGCCAACAGAAAAGGAGCAAAATGTATGCACGTATGTAATAAAGGTTCTACTTACGACGAAGACAAAAACAGATCAGCCAAATGGAAAAAGCGGGCTCGGTACTTCACGTGATATATCGAGGGGTCCAGAAGGCTGTACAGCTTTTTGTAAAAGTCAGGGTATTCCCTATTGAAAAGGCAGGAAGGAAAAAGAAAGCATCGTTTGCTGATTAGTGACGTACAACAGGACCGCACTGCGTCTATAAATGCTTCTAAGAGTTCTTCATAAGCCACCCCAGATCATTGCTGTGCTGTGACTGATGAGCTGTCTTTGGTTTGCCTTCACAGCCACCACTTGAAATCAAGCTGTAAGGTGAACTTCTGGCTGGTGCAGTGCCCAGCTGTTCCGGAGATGTGAAAACACATCCACTGACTGCAAATGGCACAGGATCCAAAGACTACAGCTCTGCTATATCATCAGATCAATGGAAATTGATTTCCAAGAGCTGAGCAACCACAGTCTGGAGAAGAGGGTATTGAGGCTCAGCTGAAAAAAAGGTCAAACTATCAGAAGAGCTTAGCATCCAAACAGCTGAGCTTCTTGGGCAGAGCTTGGCTTCCTAACAGCCAAAGCCTGAAGATGTGGAGAATTCTTTTCAGTTCTGTTTACGTGAAGACGTAAATGCAGACACCCATGTCCCTTTCAACAATATGCTCCTTTTACTTACAGATTATGCTGATGAATCAGAATAAATAATCCATTTAAGGCTAGAAGACTAATTGCTCCACCTGTAAAAAAGCAGGCATCTATCAATACAATAGATAGAGAGATAAAATGATCAGCTGCAACCTATTTCATTAATAAACCTTCCTGGAAGTAGCACAAAACCTACAGCATCTGTAAGTAGGGGCTGTGTGATGGCTGCAAGGTGACAGAAGCACAGCCAAAACCTTCTTGAGGATCACAGGTTACTTGCATAGATTAAGGTGAAGTTTAGAAGAACAGACAGACACAAACGTTCTGCTTTAATTTCCCAAGAAAGCTACAGCGGGAAGGAAAAGGCCTCCTCAGAAAGGCCATTTCTGAAGGAAACTGTGCATCTTGTTTCTGGATACAGCCCAGGTATCAGCAGTGATGTCTGAACTCAAAAAGAAATCATTCCAGCATCCAACTCTTTCCAAATTCAAAACTCTGATTTTCCTAATGTACAGCGACCAATAAACGCTGACAGATGCAGGTAAACACATCTCACCTTTGGGGACAACAGAATTCACCCCAGTCCCTAAGCTTCATCCTATCCAAAGCAGTGGTGCTGCATCCAGCAGCCCTCCCAGCTGTGTATGTACTGTGCTGCAGAGCCACACAAAGGCTAAAAGCCTGTTTTCACTCACCTACTCCATAGGCCACTGTCAAGAAGTCTATCATGAGAGTGGGCTCGTTCATATGAGGCAGGATGGAGTCATGCAGAATAACAAGAACTTTTTTGTAAAGGCCACTGGGTAGCTGTGAAGGACAAAGCAATACAGTCAAACCATCAGCATGAGAACTCCCCAAGAGCAACAGCAACATACGGCTCAAAAAGACAACACAAGCAAAAGGGAACAGTCCAGGACAAAACAGAACAGTTCATGTTACATGAGGTAACGTTCCTTTGGGAGGAGAACAATCCAGCAGAGATGGTGACTGGGCTGATCTCATCTAATGGCAGAAGCACAGAGGGGTCCTACCAGGAGCACCATGCAAAGATGGCTCTCAGGATTAGCAACTGGAAAGCAATCTGGATCAGTGGCAGAAGTACCACTCACCTGGTGCTTCAGGAAGGTGAGCCACATCCTTTCAAATGCCTGCTTGTGTGCCTTAAAGCAGAATTGCAAGTAGTGAGATAAAGACACGGGTGGAGAGGAAGTTCCGTTTTCAGTAGAAAATTGAACTCTGACACAAGAAAAGAACAGTTACCTGCAGCTTCGACACCTTCCATTCCTCCCGGTTATCTGAGAAGGTAAAAGAGAGATGGAACTTGAAATGGATGTTAAAAACGATGACTTGTTTTTAGTCCTTCGAACCAACCCCAGTTATTACAAATACTCCCGTAAAACTGAAAGAATGCAAACCCACTCAGATAAGGAGCAAACTTACGTGTAAGGAAATCTGCATTATGTTAGTCCAACTTTCCCCTCTTCCCCTAAGCTTAATTAGGCACACTGAAAGTAAACAGCGCTTTTCTTCCCACCCTGCAGCCTAACAAAATGCAGTGAAAGAAAAGCTTCTGAATTAAGCAGGGCGAAGATCATAAATGATCCCATGAGATGTTAAAGCTCAATGTTTGAGATTTCCCTCTACCACGTGGGTTGGGACACATCAGAATTCAGTTAAAAGCCTTCCTTTACTCCAACTCAGAAGCATCCCCGTGGCCTCCAGCAGCCGCCTTCTCGCTGTGTGAGGAGCACTCCTCTCCTGGCTGTTAACATGAGACCAGGAAAAGGCAATGTGCCCCAAACTAGGGTCTCTAAAAATTTCCTATGGGCTCTTTGTATTGATACAAAGCTGCGACAGACCTGACTGCAAAGTGTGCTACGCGGATTTCATAATGCTGTCCAGAATCACTGCGCTCACAGAAGCACAGTTCTTCGTCAGCAAAAACTGACAAAGCCTTTACGCAATAAAAATCAGAGGTGAGATTTCCCTCTTTACGTGTGGTTCACATGTGGAGTTTACTAACCTTGCTTCACCATAAATTTGACCATGTCACGCTCTTTGTTCGGCATGTTAATGGGTGAAATGAGGGAAAATACATTCTGCTGGTAAAATGGCAGCGGCCTCTAAAACAGACACAAAGCAGAGGATCAAGCATGAAGTGAGGCCCGCCACAGGGAAGTCACACCGGGCTTCCACAATCCCCTGTTTCCCAACCACTGAATGTATGTAGGAAAGAAAAGCTCTGATGGCTGTAGCGCATACTGCTGCTCCATCGCCCTATCCTGGAGCATCACTCACTTGCCTAACACAAAATTCACATCTGAACTGACTCTGATTTAACCAAACAGGTGGGTCCAGTGAAAGAAAAAAGACCCTTCCCACACACCAAAGAGAATGAAACCTTTATGCTCCGTGCCACTCAAGCTGCAGATCCGGGCAAACCAGAAGCAAGAGCTCTAACTAACTGCGAGGTTCTGATCAACATACATCTGGAACCATCTCCAATTCCAGACCGTTTTCAGTCTCACACATCATCAGCATACTACAAGCAAAAACATAATCGATGCCTTCAAACGGGTGCACTTACTACTCCTGCTTCTAAAGTTGTTCCATGAATCAGTAGTTCCTCCCCGCTTCCCAACCAAGGCGTGTGCTTCAGATCAGCAATTCATCCAGACCCATCCCAGCAGCACAGCTCCTTACCTCTTTTATCTTCTGCATCACTTGCCCAATGCTCTCAGTGACCGCCTTCATGACGAAGTACCGAACGTCGTCATACTCCATGTATTCTTGGAAACGAGAGATCAGCAGTGAAGCATCCTCATGTACGGGAATTAAACCGTTAACAATCACCTAGGAAGAGGTTGGTGAAGAAAAGCAAGTCAGTTTCTTGCTGTACTGGAGCAGACAGCTGGAAGGGCTGAGAGCTAACCCCCGCCTGGTGAGCAGAGCTGTGTCACACCTGCAGTGCTCATCAGCCACTGTGATGGGTGCTTCCAACCCAAATCCTTCACATCACAGACACCGTAATTGAGAAGTGATGCGGCGGCTGAGCCGGGGGCAGCACCTTCCCTCTTATCTCCCCCCCAGAATCAGAGCCAATACTTCAGAAATACACAAGAATCCAGCCGGCCACCTCACAAGGCAGCCGCTTCCACACCACCACCCTATCAAGGGCAGCACTTTACAGGTGTTTCCACCTCTAGAGCTCACATCCCTCTTCTCCATCCCCATCTCCTTGCCTGAAACCTCAGCCCCGCGGGTTCTGCAGCTCACCTTCAGAAGATCGCGAGGAAAAGCAAAGCTGCCCTTCCACTGCTCTGCGACCAACGGGCATTCCGCCTCCAGCTCCACGAACTTCATGAGGGCGCAGAGCGACGATTCCTTTAAAACACCGATTACAAAAAGCCCTCGCCCCGAGGAGCACAGCAGCCCACAGGGGCCGCTCAGTGCAGGAAGAACGAACCTCTTCAGGGAGATAGCCGAGCGGATGCGATTACCGATCAGAGCAGAGGGGCGTTACAGAGCCCCAAGAAGGCCCTGCAGCATCGCCGCCGTCCCGCACCGAGCATCCGAGCGGTAACTGCTTCCACCCCACAGACCCGTATCCCAACAGCAGCCCCGCAGCTCACCTTGACCTGGAAGGAGTCGTGGCCCAGCAGCTCGGACAAGCTCTCCACGCAGTCGTTGTAGCGGTGTCTCATCCATATTTTGTATTTCTCCTCAGCGCTGTAGTTCCCTGGGAGGGAAAGGCGCGGCGCTGACGCTCCCACCCCACGGCCGCGCGGCCGTTCCCGGCTCCGGCCCCTTCCCCAGCCCGCTCACCTCGCAGCGCGTCCTCCTCCGCAGGCAGGCTGCCGGCCCACAGCTCTCCCCTCCGCAGCAGCGCGGCGAACAGGCGGCGGCACGTCCGTGAGGCGCACAGCACGTCCTCCTCCTCCTTGGCCTGGGGAAGAGCGGGGCCGTGAGTGACGCCGAGGGCCGCCCCGCGCCGCGCCGCCCCCCCCCCGCCCCGCGCCCCCGCAGCGCCCCGCACCGCCAGCAGCTCCAGGATCTCGAAGACGCGGTTGGCGTTGCCGCGGTCGCCCAGCACGGCCTCCAGGCTGGCGGCGAGCTCGGGCCGCGCCATGCTGTGCTCGGGGAGCTCCGCCCACAGCGGGGCCGGAACACGGCGGGGCGGGGCGGCGGAACGAGGAGCGGGACGAGGGCGGGTTACAAAATGTACACTTTATTACACCTTCGGGTGGGATACATCGCTATTCCTTACAACGCTGCTGGGCAGGTACAGACGCCCAGAGACGCCCGACAGCGAAGGGAACAGCGGGCGTAACTGCAGCAGTAACAGACGGCGCTCAGCATCAGGCAGCGGTTCCCGTTGCGTTTCCTTTGCAGTTTGAGCAGCGCTGGCCGCACGCCGGCACCGCCCCCGCCTTGAAACAGGCTCTGCTCTGCAGCGAGTAAAAAGGTCACAATGAAAAAATAACTTTAAAACCATCTCGGAAAAGGAATACCGTACTTCTGTCTAATCGTACGCGATGTGCAGCACGACGGCCAAAGGAAGGTAAGGTAAATCCATTTAAACCAGCAGGAGTTTTCTGTTTCCTCACGCAGTGCTGTTTGCTAACAGTTTTTTTCTGTTTATGCCAGAAAAGTAAAGAAAAGCCCACAGTTCTGTGCAGCTTCTTGCTTTCTTCGTAACAGTAAGGCAAACTGAGTCGGAGGAAGAGGCCGCGCTCCATTCCCATCCAGGGAACCCACCCGAAGATACATTCATCGTTAGCTTTAGTAAAAGAATAGTACAAAAGTTAGATCTCATTCTTTACACAGTCCAAGGTTCAACGTCGCCGTTCCCCTTCCCTGCCCCCCTCCCCAGGCTGAAAGCTGAGTAGAAAGTACCGAACATTTCAACATGTTGCAAGAGCAGAACAAAACCCAGCAGTTCCCTTTGATCCGTGGGAGTTTCCTTGGCTGCAGCCCTGGGCCAAACAGCTGCACAGCCTTTGTTTGGCCGCAGCCACTGAGCAGTTCATCTACCAACAAGAGGCTACACTTTTAACACACATACACAGCGTTTACTCAGTTCATGCCTAAGATATCCATTACCTTAAAGTGAAGTACGAGAACGAGCACACAGGGTGGGTGCTTCTGTAAACTGTACACAAAACTACTACCAAACATTTTTAAAGGCTTACAAAAATGGAGAACGAACCTTTTCTTTTTTGTTTTTTTCCTTTTTAATTACACGTACTTACAGGTTTTCACATTTACTGGCTAAGCTTTCAGGGAGCACTTCAAATGTAAGTCAGACCTTCCAGAGGTATCTACCTGAAGCTAGAACAACATGCAGCTTTCACAGAGATGTCAGATGCTTTGTGTTAACCACCCCGGGTGCTTTGAAATGCTTCAGCACGGATACTGAGAGCACACCCCAACTCCAGCAAAGAGCTGCACGGTCCCACGGGCAGCTTGTGGTACGCTAACATAGATGGATGTTGCTGACATTTATGGCATTTCACCCATTTACTTTTGTGAAGCTGGACATAACTGAAACCTAAGCAATGTTCGCTTTATCAGGGGTTGAATCAGCACAGGTTGCAGCAGCAGGATGCACCCCGTACAGATTCTGAGTGCTGAAGAGCTGCTACCACACTGAACTTCTGTGAGAGTTTTCATGTCTTAAGTGTTGCAAAGTCCTGTTAAAAAGAAAAAAAGAGGTGGTTTGACTTCATTTGGGTGTCTGGAGTAGCTTCTCATTTGGCTTAGCAAACAAGAAACGCTGCGTTTCCCTGTTATTGCCTTCAATCATTAGTTCAGCTTGGTTTAGTAGGTGCCTTTAATCTGACAGTAGGTGTCCTCATTTGGACTTTCGCTTGCTGATTCTGGGCTTCAGATGTTGCTGGTGTCTGGGCTGGGTTCTGTACACCTGGAGCCTGAATCTGGGGAGATGCTGTAGTCACAACTTGCTGCTGTATCAGTTTCTGCTGCACAACTTGAGCAGTAGCGGTTGTTGCTGGAATCACCTGAACCTGCTGCTGACCTGCTGTGGTCTGAGACAGGGTCACAGTTTGGGGTTGAGCTTGGACCTAGACAAGACAGGAAGACAAGGCAGCCATTAGATTCCTGCCCCGCAGAAGAGGTCTTTGCTCTCTTGAATGACAAGCATCTTAAACAAAGGAGGACTGGAAGCAGAACTGGCAATGGAGGCACGGTGGTATTGCTAAGAAAATGCTGTCACTTTTTCTTACAGATGATAACTGCAACGCAGACCTGCTCGGTGCACATTTAACAACGTGCTCCCAGATTCTTTGCAGAAAGTACGTGGAAGGTAAGAACACACCGGATAGACAGGAAAGGCAGTCTTTAATGTGCCTTGAAAAATTATCTAAGAGCTCTACAGGGAATAACTCATTTTGTGCTGACCAATGAGGCTGCTGCTCCCTACTTGGCCCTTGCAGCAGTCACATCTGAGGTGGTTACCAGACAGCTTACAGCACTTCATCATCATTTTACATAAACAGCCAGATTTTACCCCACACTAAAACACTGCACTTCAAACTGTGTCAGATGATGAGCTGACTGGGTTAGATTTCTGAGAGTAACAGCTTCATCCTCCATCCACAGTTAAACATTTCTGCCAGCCAGCAGTGTAAGTACGCCTGTTGCTAATGACCTGAAAGTTGTTCTAAACAGTGTTAAATAAAGGGAAGGGAGACTGAACCGCCTGTCCTCTTCCTCTGCTCCCAGCCTGTTACCATGCCACATTTCAAACAGACACCACAGCACTCTGACATTCAGCGCTTCAAACAGCTTTATGAACTGGAACTAAACAGCTTCTAACTCCCACTTTGTCCCAGTTCTTGTGTAACAAACTCAGGTGGTATTCATTAGTTCAATTATTTGACTGCACATCACAAAAAACTAATATTTAAAATTATTTCAGCTTTAGAAAGTATTTCCCTCAGCTCTTCTGCACTCATGAAGTAAACACTGCTTTATCCACCAGAATTTACACTAAACAATTAACAGCAACCAGGCTTGGCTTTCATGTGACCCATTTTTACAGAAGGGAAATGGCCACATCCTTCCAAAATTCTACCCATACCACACAAAGAGAAAAATACAGAGATTCCCAAACACACGAGCCTTCCGTACGGTCAGGTTTCTGGTGCTGCAGGCAAAACCTACCTGTTGGGAAACTGAAACCATCTGTTGAATGTTGGCAACAGTAGCCTGTTGCTGGACCACTTGAGGAAGTTTTGCAACCTTCAGGTGACCATAAAATAAAGAAAGATTTAGTCAAAATAAAACTGCTAACAGCTGCAACATGCCATACCTATCACAACTGCTGGCAAGAGTCTGTTCCTAAGCTGTGTTTACTGCAAGTTGGTATCTTGGCCTTCTCAGTGGTAACGTAGCTTTGGAAATAAAATTCATCTAGAACCGCATACTAGAATAGCATGCTTAGCTAGGAGGGAAAAAGTGCATCTTCCCGCTTTAACTGTAATACATTTGTTTCCTCTGAACTACATATAACACTGAAGGAAGCACAGACATTCCAGTGGACTGCTTCATCTTTGATACAGCTTTGAAAGAGTAAGGCTTCCAGTTCCTCATCCCCTTCCTTTTCCACGGTTAGATTGATCTAGTTACGCAGAGAATTAAGGAACCATCAGCTCCTCATAGCTGCTAGAGATTAGGCCAGGAGGCAGCACCAGAAAACAGGAAGAAATGCAATTTAATTGTTCTTAATAAAAACAGTACAAATACATTGCCAATAAAAAAGGGTGACAGTTTACTTCTTCACAGAGGAAAGGCAAACTTTCCAGCTGGTTTCTCTGGCCTGGCAAAAGGCCAGATATTCACCACCAATTAACTTTATAATAAAGTTAATTCAAACAAATATGTAACTGGAATTAAATTTGAGCAGGTGCTGAAGTGTTACTACACCTGTTACCTTTAGGGTTATCCCATCACGGTAGCGTTTAAAAGCATGGAATGGTGTTACCTGTACCTGAATCTGAGCCTGCACTTGCTGGGTTCCACCTGGCTTCTGGGTTTGGGAAATTGGAGTCGTTAAGAACTGAGTTTTAATGGCAGGCTGTGTAGTGTAGGTTACTTTTTGTTGCTGCGACGTCTGCTGTTGGGTTTGGACTGTGACCTGCTGAGCATTTATCTACAGAAGGGAAAAGAGCATCAGTGACTGCAAAATACGTATTCCAAAGAACAGGTACATAGCTCATGAGAATAATTACATATTATTATTGAAGCAAATCCTCTCAAATAAAAATAGCCAAAGGAGCTGGGAGAGAAGACTTCCGTGTCCTGAATCATTTAAAGGTTCTCTTACCACACAGGCATACTTCATATGGCAACACGCTTCCAAAATACTACATTACTGTAATCACGTTTGTGGCTCAGTGACAGCCAAGCCCTTGAGATGGTGACATCTCAGGGAAATGTGTATTTTTCACAGCTTACACTGTAAAAATGAAAGTCTTTAGGAATTTTCCAGACTCAGTTGTATCAGAAGTGACTCAAGAGAACCTTAATCTCTGTTACTTAACACAGAAGACAAAGCCAACAAACTTACATTAAATTTGAGGCGTAGGAAATCACACCATACTTTATTAATAGCGTCCTCTCTAGGTATAGTTAGGACCTACTCATAGGAATATTAACTGACTGCCTAGGAGTGCCACCACAATCCAGAGCTAAAGCTTTGCAACCACAGAAACATCAGGAAACTCAGTGGGAGGACAAACCGTTGAGTACCTTTTGCTGCACAGTAGCTTGACCTTGTGCAACCTGGGGCTGGATAGCTTTCTGCTGCTGTGCTGCTTGATGATGCTTGAGTTTCAGAAGCTGCTGGACATGCAGTGGCTGGGCAACTACAGTCTGACCTCCTGAAAATTATAAACATGGTTACAACTGTGAGTTTTCATTTACTGCTTTGTCCCAAGCTGCTTGCCAACACAGACTGTGCTTTTACAGGCTTATACATCTGCATAGCTTTGAGCACTAACGACCCACTAATTTCAGTAAGACACATGATTTTGACAGTAGAATTGCAGGAGCAAGCTACAGTTGTGTTCTAACAATCATACTTCCTACTGGAAAACTTCTGTCTGCACTACAGGAGACAGTTACAAAAGACAAGTTCTCCTGTATCTGTTTCATACTTTACAAGATGCAATTACTACAGCTTTATTTTTGAAACCATATCTACTCTTGTCTACTCACACGCACATTTCTGGCTTAAGAATGATACTGACCTCCAGATTACATGGAGTAAGCACAATTCTCTTCCCTCATTTTTGGAGTTCAGCCTCCATCGCATTAGTTTATTGAAGTGTAAGTCCCACAGGAGACACTACTTGAGCACCCTACCTTTATGGAAGCAGCCATAATGTTTGCGTAATGTTTTAGCAAGTGTACTGACATACCTGCTGCTTTCTGTGGCTGCCCAATAGCAACACTGATGCCTGCAACAGTAACAGGGAGCGTAGTGACTCCTGCGGATGACACAACAGCAGCTGGAACGGACACCACTGGAGGTTTTGCCAGAGCAACCTGTGCCGCTTGTGGAGTTTGGGCCTGGATCTGTCCTTGTGCTTGAAGCTGGGAAGCAGGAACACGAGTCTAAGCAGTAAGGAATGAAGATTATTGTACCAGCCAAAAAAATATTAGCTTCATATAACAGGTGATTAATAAGCGATAGCGGTAAATGTTCCCAAATATGATTTCTCCTTTACACTAATACATTTCAGAGAGTTGTCAGTTCATAAGTGCTATTAAAGCTAGTTGCGTTAGAGGTCTTTCGTACAGCCTAAGTAACACGAAGGGCACTTAGGCGCACAAATAACCAACAGCCACCTCATTTAAACCAGCAGTGAGAACAAGGGTGTCTACAGCCGTTTTTATGAAGTCAGAGACAACTTACAAGACGAGCAACTTGCAGGTTTGTCACAGTAGTGCCTGTGAGGACCGCGCCAGGACGAGGTGCTGTAACAGCAGCGAGTTGTTGAGTTTGCTGTTGCTGCTGCACTTGAACTTGTGCCGCTTGCTGTTGTGCCCCTTGCTGTGTCTGCTGTGCTGCCTGCTGCTGAGGAAGCTGTAGCTTCTGCTTCTGCAACTTGATCAGCTGCTCCTGTAAAATTACAACACTTCCTTTATTTCCTATCTTTTATAGGGCTACAGGAAAAGGAATGGAGATGGACCTGCAGCTCTGAAGAAACACTGTATGCCAAATTTCAGTTAAGATCAAAATGCTAAGGAGCAGCTCCTTTACACAACAGGTTGGCAGTGGGTAAACAACAGTAAGTGCTTTACATCCTGACCTGTGGCGGTAGCACTTCTATTTGAAATGGCTATCAGTCCTCCCTGCCCTCGTGAACTCTTCATAGGATCAACTTTGAGGGAGACCCGCATTTCATTCTAACCCATGAAAATAGGGTACACAACAGTGCCAACAATGCTTACTCACCTGTGACAGTTTCCCAACAGTTTTTATTTGAGCTGGAGACTGGGCTTGTGCCTGTGCCTGAATCTGAGGGACCTGCACCTGAGCAGCCTGCTGCTGCTGTTGCCTCAGAAGCTGGAAGTGAGCAGGAGTGATTGTTTTGCCAGAGAGCTGGACTGTTGGTGTCGCTGCAGAAGGAAAAGCAAGAAAAAGAAATGCTCTGAGGACACTCAACATTGGATTTAATTCTTTGATTTCACCTGAGAAGCCAAGTGGTTAAAGAAACAACCCCTAAGCATACAATTATTACCTGGTGTAACTTGAGTCACCAGTGATCTTGTTTGGGTCTGCACGGGTGTTAAGTTCGTTGTTACCACAGCTGATGCTGTCACTGATGTAACTGCACGAACCCCCTGTGTAGATGCTATGGTCACCAGCTCTGTGGAGGCTGCAGGCGCTGCTGCCGCTCGCTGCTGGGTGTGCACCACTTGTGCAGCTGCAGTGCCTCCCGAAGTCTGAAGAGGAACACAAACATAGTCATTGCTCCACACAGTCTTCACATCTCACGTAAAGCTATGAACTTTCTGGATATAGATTATACAGTTTTAGAAATGGACATAAGAAATAAAGCAGAAAAGTCCTAACCTTCCTAATCAATCTGTTTGAATATATCTCACAGCTGGCATCTGGTTAAATCTTTGCCAGACATGCTGATCACCAAACCCTTAACTACACAAGTTTAATTTGACTAGCTGTCATTTTTTGCTTAGCCTTCTACAGTCTTATGACCTAAAAATAAAGATCACAATTACCTGAGCATATTAGAGGCTGGAAATTACGACATCATCCATTTCCTAAGATAATACTTTTAAAAATGGTCTACAGTTAAGCACTGTCTCTTAGGTACTTTATTCTGATAATCTGTCCCAGTTTATGCTGCTATTCTGCTGAGGAGTTGATACAGAGTCACAAGACACACATGAAGTTGATAAGGAGTGGAATCTCTGATAACTAATGCAGGAAACAGATCCACCAATATCACATGCAACCAAAATGAACCCAGAGTTACAACCAGCATGCAGTCTACTCACAGTCAGTGCTCCAGGTATAACAGGCGAAGCCAGACGTTTATTGATGGGCTGAAAGGTAGCTGCAGGGACTCCAGCAACAGTATTCACTATGACATTCCCACTCACTGTAGCTGAAAGCAAAAATCAGGATTAAAAATGATATTGGAAAAAAAAAGAAAAGAATGAAAATCTTACATCCTATCATCTCCAATGCCCAATTATAAAGTCTTCTTACCAGTCTGCATACTTGTCCCCGTGACTGCTGTTTTGATTGTGCCTGCCTATTGAGAAGACAATTGAGATAACTTCAGAAAACAATACAAGAAAACTGAATACAGCTTTTATGCTGCTACGCTGTTTAACACAGTGCCATATTCCAGAACTGACAACTCAAGAAAGAGACAATAAAATGCAGAGATAGTTCTGAGACTCGCTTTCATTTTGCATATCAATAGTAACTTCTGGATAGGTTAGGATTCTGCCACGTCGACGAGCAGTTGGATACCAGTCAGGTGCTGTGTAAGTACCGGACAATTCGCATCCTTGTCAGCAGAAGAAAGGAGCAAGGTATTACTCCGGCACACACAGATAACCTCTCACACATTAACATCATTGAGTGCTAGAAGATACACAGCAGTGTATCAGGACAGAGCCCTCTCTCTGCCTCTGGAAAAGCTGTAGTATTCTGGCCCTTCAACAGGCATTAAAATCACTGCTGCCTGAGCACATTAGTAAATAGACTGGATGAAATGAAAGAGCCTTCAACCTGTGATTAGATTCACTAATACAGGCTCTACATTTAAAGAAGCCATGAAAGCTTTACAATAATACAGCCAATTGTAGGTCCTGTAGGACTCAAGATTTCACTTTCCCAGCAAAGATTAATTTACTCAAAGCTTTGGTTTTTAACAGCTACTTAAACTGAAAATGCAAGGTATCTGTACAAAGAATATAGCATTCTGAGGTGGAAAAATGCTAACACCTATTATTGCAGTAATGATACTAACAGTTTTAATCAGTGAATAAAAAAAAAGAAGGTGCTCAGCACACTCAGGAGAGAGAGAGAAGGAAGAAAAAAGAAATAGCCTTTATTTCACTACACTGACTTAAAATTCTTTCTTTCCAAAGCAAGTAAAAGCACGCAGATGTAGTACACAGAAAAGAAGAACTGAAGTTACTACATCAGACACCAAGTCCTCCCTTTCTTACCAATACTGCTGTGTTGGCCACAGTAGTTACTGCAGTCTGCACTACTGCCTGTGGCTGCTGAACTACCTGTGCCTGAGGCTGTGGCTGTGGTTGGGCCTGTGCTTGCTGGACAGCTGGCTGCTGAGCTTGCTGCTGGCCGGCTTGCTGCTGTTGAGACTGTGGGCCTGCCTGCTGCTGTGCCCTCTGCTGTTCAGCCAAAGCCTAGGAAATCAAAGCATGAGTTTCACAATTGTCAAACCAGTGCATGAATTAATCAGGATGTATTTAAAACAAGACAAAAAAATTAATTCTAAGCATGTGTGCAGACACAGCCTGCGAGCCTGACTTCCCTGTAACACACATAACCAGTTACAAGATGTAACCAGTGTCAAACTACCAGTTGCAGTCCCAAAGTTATACAGCTTAAAGCATAACAGGAATAAGCAATTTACCACCTAAAAGCAAGGACAAGCATCTCCTACTGAATAGTTTAAGAAGGGAGGAAACAGAACAATCAAGGATAAAATGAGACAGTTTCATGTTTTTACCAGATGTTAGATTTTTTTTTAAAACCTTTTCGAGAATGCTGCTGGTGAGCAGGAGGTACCAGTGCCACATGCAGGCCCAAGGTCCCACTTTGGACCTTGTGTAAATGCTACTAAATAAACAACTTGCTGCAACTAATGTACCAGCAAACTCCTCCCAGAAATCAGATTTTCCTCATGCTTTCTCTGTTGTCTATTTTTTGTTACTGCAGTCATACACGTAAGTGAAATGGAGATCGCACCTTCTTCTCTTTTGCAATACGTTCTGCTCGCAGGGATGCAACTTGAATTGGAGGAAGTGGTTTGTCGTAGTTGATTCCACTGGAAACAGTGATAAGACAGAACATGCACGAGTTAAACAACTGGTTTTTTTTACTTTTATTCTTCTAAATAAAGAAGTACTTTTAAGATAAGAGCACCTACCTTTCCGCGAGAACAGATGCGTGCTTTGGATTCTTCTGGAAAGGATTCATGCCAAGTCTGAAATGGAGCAAAACTTTATTACTGAAGACCGAAAAAAAAAAACCCACTTTAAAAGAGCATTTAATTTCATGTTTTAGGAGATGACACTGTGGTTGTGGTGAAGTTTTCATGATATTCCCATCAGCACTGGGGCCTGCATAAAGATGGACATTTTAAGAGATGGGGAGTAAACGATAAGTGAATACATGTTAAGTTACTGCTGTAACTTTTGCACACACACAAAAAAAATAACATGCAACTCAACGGCACAGACATCAGAAGGTTTGCAACGCAGCTAGATGGGAAGCCTGGTTTATAAAGGAAATCTTAAAAAAAAAAAATAGCAAAACTCTTAATTGTGTACGTGAACAAATCCATGCAGCGAGTAGAAGCTAACCTAACCACATGAAACGTGAAGACATTCCAAGAACAGGCCAGAACACGAGGAAAGGGGTCAAGAACAGAGAGACAGAACAGCAGTTTGAAACAGATGAAAAAATCTCTCAGCTGGGAGAGCAATTCAGAGCAAAGTATCCAGGAAACAGGTGGTGACAGGGAGCTTGGGACATCCCAGTTAAACTCACAGAGGTTTGATAGGTGGACTTCTTTTCCCTGCAATCATTTTCATCATCTCAAAATGATTAGTATAAAGCTGCGTGTGGGTGGCACCTTCATCCTGAGCGTAGATCTGATTCGTACGAAGCGGGCGACTGTTTTTAGTCTAAAAAACGAAAAGAAGCAAACTTTTAATGGCGAACACACCCAGACAGCATTCTGTCTATGTATAAACACATGGTGCGCTTGTAGATTATTTAAAAACGAACTCCAACATATCTATCACAGACTGGTTTCTGCCTGTCATGGATAACTTACTGTTACACAAAATTCTATGGGAAATGTATAAAGGAAGAGCGAAACAAGGAGCAGTTCTCACGGTCACACTGGCATCAGCGCTTGGGGACATACAAAGTGGCAAACTAATTTGAAAAAGAATCTTTGCTTTAAGTTTAGATTTCGCAAGTTTAATTCAGTACTCAAACCAAGAGCCCATTAGTTTACAGTTATGCATAGCGCACACGTCAGAGAGCAACACCATCACTGCACTGCTCTCCCAACAAAGCTATGTTAACATCCAGCACAGCATGCCATCCTAATTCTTGGCTCCTCCTAAGCAGAAGCTGCCAGTCAGGGACAAACCTGCTTAACGGTCAGAGAATGGGGCTACAGTCAGCAGTTCTAGATTCCCTACCTAGTTCTGGCACTAAATTGCAGGTCGGTTTGGAAGACGGTGTTTATGATCATGGAATTCATTTTTGTTTCTGTATTACAACCCTCATTTAAAAAAGGTGCTTCAAGCATTAAACTCCCTACATGTCTGTGATCCGCTCAGACCCCAGTATGAAGTTACATCCTCACACATCTTAAGTACCGTAACAATGATCAGGATAAGTTACATGGTGGTTGTCAGGTGGAAAAATGCCTACTACAGTTAAAGTGAAATGAAAGATTTCTTGCATGACATAAAATTAATCTAGCAAATCCAAAAGCTGAAGTCTGGTGTCAATCCACTGTGTCAACAAAGAAAGGAAAAATAAATTTGGAATTTTAATTGATGTTTGAGAACTCAAGTAACACTGAACATGGATCTCATATGAAGTATCTGCCCACCTCCATTGCTGCTAAATACCACAGTGTCTAGATTTGATTTTGAAAGAATACCAATGCACACCTTATAAATACTTTTTGTCTTCTTTTTAGGATTAGCTTCGTACATTAGCTGTAAAATAAGAAGGAAAGTTAGATGATCTTTTGTGGAAGATTTTGTTCAGGTGCTTTTTCTTTTCAAAGAAATCATATAAAATAAGTGGAAATCCTGATGAGGATCATTTTATAATCTTTTAACGTTATTTATTTACACTGTTGAAACATTTAACGAAAAAAAAAAGCGTTTACGAAGATAAGGAAAAAATACTCTACAAACTTAACATAATAAAGACGCATCACTCTACATAAACTCACCTTTCCTTCCTCCCTTGGGATAATGACATTTTCGTATCTGTTTCGGCACTGTTTTGGTGAGCGATAGACTCTGCTGCATGAGTTAACAACATCACTAACAAGGTCCCAATTGGGAGTGTGTGCTGGCGATACAACAGCAAGATTTAAAGGGAGCTCCAACAGCTGCTTCACTGCCTACAACACATTAGAGGTACAAAAGCTTCAGATCACAAATCATTCCAATCCTCCACGCCCACCCTTATCTGCGTGCATCCATCACCATTATTAGAGCGATACAGATAGTTCAGACCTCAGTGCATGCGTTCACCTATGTTCACAGAGAATAAATGTCAATTTTTTTCTAAGCAGATAAGGGTGCACAGAGAGGGGTACAGTAGGAACAGGGAGCTGCCATTCAAGCACTGCTCTCTTCTCAAAGATGAGGAAAACTTTAGCTGCACTATTCAACATCCAGACTTATCTGGGCCAGTACAGTAAGCAGGCTATAAAACAAAAAAAGTAGGACTTGATCATCCTCAATCTTTAATTTATCCCTAGAGAAACACAAGTGACACACAGTCTGCTCTGAGTCAGGTCAGCACAATATCAAACTGATCATCGGGAATTTGGAGTAAACTTCAAGAGAGAAAATGTTGAAAGAGCTATTTATGAAATTAGAGGGAAAACGTAATACGGAACAGCAAAAAGCCAAACATGTCTGACCTGCAGAAGTGCCCAGTCCTCACTGATCAACCACTCGGGGTTATCCTGACCAGTCTCAGCAGCCGGTTTCACAAGAGTCGGCAAAGGCTTTGCAAACTGTGTTTGTTGTTTCAGTAAGATGTTCTTCTTCTGCTCCTTGCCCTCTCGGCGCATCTTCAACATTCCTGGAGTTGCTCGATCAAAAAGTGAACGTGGAGGAATAACCGTCTCTCCATGACGTTGCTTTTTCTTCCGACCCGCAGCTAAGACAAGATAGATAAAGTTATGCGTAAATAGATACCACCATTGTTTGACCTCTTTGTTACGTGTAGCTGCAAAATGCTCCCGGATGTACGGAGTGTCCCACGCTACCTCTAAAAGGAATCTGTCAGTAATGAGGTTTAGTATGGCCAGGGCCTTAACAACGTAAGACCAGCATAACACACAGCAGAATGCCTCTCTTCTAGAGCTGAGCTTCCAAAAGTGAAATAACCACATACGACCAAATCAAAAGATACACTGTCTACACTAGAGCTTTCAGTGACTGAAGATCACTGTGAGAGAAGACTTTTCATCTCACATCTGCACGCTTTGATCGTTACGAAGAGGAAGTAAAGATAAAGATTTTTTAAACTTTTAACAACAAAATTTCAAGCACTTCGGACATTTACCAGAAGGATCTGTTTTGTGCCGTTTGCGTTCCTTCCTGACATACACTGGAGGCAATTTTGATTCTGGAATAGGGGTGGTATCATACATCAGGCACATCACAGAATCAATGTAGATGTCATTGTCATCCTGAGGTGGAGTAGGGGGGGTCCAGAGCTGCAGAGAACACAAAACTTTTTAGTTACGGCCATGTTAACTAAACACTGATCTTTATGTTTCAAAACTAAGAAGTTTATTTAGGCTGCTGGGTGTTACTGATACTTACTGGCATTATTTCAGTTTGTCCATCTGGGCCTTCATAGACATACTCCTACACGGCAAAAAGAGAATGCAATCAAATGACACGACTGAACCCCAAAAGAAAAGCATTCTCGGAATAACTTAAGAAATACACAGTTAAGAAATCTAGTAGTCAGGAATTACTTTGTTGTATGCATCCTCCCGGGTATAGGTGAGAAGTTCCTCTTCATCCTCCCAGAGCGTTTTTTGCTCTTTTTCCTTTAACTCCCTCAAATGTTGGACCTCCCACGCTTTCTTCGCTGATTTCAGTTCCACCTACGGGAAAGTCAGACTCCTTACAACCTTCATGCAATAGCAGACACTGAATTAAAAGTTACCCATTTGTGGTGTTTATGGATAAATCCTTTAAGCTGCAATATTTTCAGGCACAGAAATTTTGAAACTATTTCTTTACAGATGATTTCACAGTCACTTAAAGGAGATCTTTTGGATCTCTGTTGCAGGTATTTAAAAACACTGAAATAAAGCAAATTCTGGTTGAACGTTCAAGACAACCAGAAGAGCCTTTAACCAAATAAGCAGTCTTACTGAAGCTAATGACATTTTTCACTGCTGCCTGAGTACAACAAATATTTGCTGAACTGTTCTAAAGAACATCGTTCCCATTTTACAAGTAAGAAATTAAGAGCTGATATCTCTTTAAACCAAAAGAATTACAAGATGCTGCTTGTAAAGCATTCTGGTGTTCAATAGTATAACAAGAGGAAATAGCAGAGGTTCCTTACAATATGTTCCACATCACTGGATAAACTTCCATGTCCCAATGGAAATATTAACCCTCTTTGCACACATAAGGAAACAACAAGGTGGAGTAGGAATATTTATTACTTTACCTCATTCAACTGCGGTTCATTCTCATCAACTGAAACATGGAAGAGCTCTAAATAGTTCAAAGCATACTTCTCAATTGGAGTCAGCTGAGAGAACACATTAAGGAAAAAAGTTAGTATTAAGAATAATAAATGAAGTATAAAGGAGAATGTATCAAAGCTCTCCTTTAAACAAATGTCTTTTCTAATGGCGTAACAGCTTAAGTCAGCAGGACTTTTCCCATTCATTTAATGAAGTATCAAACCAATCAAAAACAAAGTTGTTTTTAAGGCAAAACTACAAAGAAATTGAAGTATATGAACTACACGTTGCTTTTATCTAAATATTCATGGAAAAAGTCGTGGTACCTGATCCACAACAGCAACTAACTCCTGCAGTGGTGAGGGTTCCTCATTGTATTTTGATTCACAGAGCTCTGAGACTAAAGGTTCAGTGCTTGACTCAGGTCGTATTTCTTGCACGTGATTATCTGGCTCTTCATCCTCTCGTTCAATACTGTTGAGGGCCTTTCAAAGAGACAGTTTTATAATAATAAATACTTCAAAAATACGGAAAGAAACCCTCGTAAGAATTTCACTGAAGTCCAACGCAAATTCCTGCAGTAAATTGCTCCTCAAGCAAGAGAAACAGTCCCTTGCAAGTTTACAACTTAACAATACTTCCAAAGCGACACAGTAAGGAGGAAAACAGCCTGTCAAAACAACAGAAAACCAACAGGCAGAAGTTAACTCCACCTCCCCAGAAAGATAAGGCAGCTATTGAATGCTTATGTCCTACAGCTGTATCTTTAATCTTTGTTAACAATTACCTCTATGAATGGTCTTGCAACTTTAGGTGAAATGGTTTCTGCTGGAGATGGCTCTTGAGAAAGTACTACGAACTCTTCTGCTTTCACTCTAAATCCAGAATCCTCCATAGGAGAATGAACCTCAAACAACTCCTGAATCGTTTGCTTGGTTGTTGGAAGGAAAAAGAAGCATATTCAGCTTTCAGAACCATCCTAGCTTTTTATATTACTTGGAATAAACTTACTTTCCATTGACCTTATAAACTATGTACTATTACTTCCAGAAAACTGTCCATTTTCTCTTCTGTATTTCCTGTAATTAAGTGTTATCAGGCAATTTACAGGTCAGTCAAACTCACACCCTAACATTCTACACCACAACATCAGGAGTGTCAGAAAGGGATGGACTGTCTTTGTCAGTGCAGCCACCATCCTCTGCACCTTCAGAGCAGTTTCTCACCAAATACTTTAACTTTGTATTTTGGCTATTCCAAAGTTATTGAAATTTTCAACAAACTGCAGAAGTTTGTAGCAGGGTGCAAGAAACCAGAATATACAAAGTCACATCAGTGACACCTGACAAGAAAGGGAACAAGAGCAGGTAATGCCACAATCTCTCAAATATTAACACCTAAGTTCAAGCAATCACAATATTTAAGACACTTACCAGCCCAAAGACATTTCTAGTACTGTTGTTCTTACTCCAACAGGAAGAGTCTGAACTTACTAAACACTGCAACACTGCTGTTTGAACATACTTAATATTAAACTTACTTGTGTTAAAAAGGCCATTGAATAGTCATTTCCCTGAGCAGCTACTTCTCTGATCAAATCCTTCGTGCCATTTTTCAAAAGCTTCTCTTCTACAGAATTACCACTGACAAGTCTAAAAAAGAAAAATAAAAGTAACTTGTTAAGTCACTTCCAAAATAGCTTTCAGAAGCAAGGAGAGGAATTGCCATTGGAGAATAACACTGAACTATAGAAATGAAGCGATACTTGCATGTTTTATTCAAGCAGATACTACCTGCTATACTTAAAAGCTTTCTTTTAACAACAAGTGTTAGGGAAAACAAACTAACAAAAAAGAAATATAATGTAAGGTATGGTAGCATCCAGACAATTTGTATGTAATTCATGCAATTAGATGTGGTGTTAAGATAGACTGTGTTATCACATGAAAAAGCACTTAGGGGGTATTAAAGTGAGTTTTCAGCACTGTTTCCACTTCATTTCAGATTATGTAGCTTTATCTGAAATAAACGTGTTAAAGAAAGGTCATTAATCAGTAACATCATTAATCACCTGTATATATGGATATCTTTACACCTCCCAATTCTGTCACACCATTCCTGTGCCTTTGCATCCATCACTGGATTTAGATCGTTGTCATAGAACACAACAGTGTCTGCCTCAACAAGATTGACACCGGTGGAACGACTGTGAGAAGAAAGGATGGCACAGAAAATGCGCTTGTCTCTGTTGAAGCTTTTCATCAGCTCCTACGTAAAAGGAATAAAAGCAAGTCACACACCAAAATAAAATGCCAAAGCAAACTCATTGTAGCCTAATTAGAAAATAAAGGTCAATGTTTCAAAGTAAGTAGAAACAATGCAAGTTTCTTTCCACTGCTGTAGCACAACGAAGCCTGCATTGCACATGTTGCAGTACCAGCAGACAGCTGTTAGTACACACTTACCTGCCGTTGTTCATGGTTAGCATATTCATCAATCCTTATAAACGTGAGAAAATGGAAATTCAGGAACAATTCCAGTATGTCCAACATTAGAATCATCTGTGATAAAATCAGCACGCGGCGCCCTTCGGATTTCAACTTCTGAAGTAAGACAGCAAGAGCTTCTAGTTTTCCTATATTTAAAAGGAACAGTAATGCTTTCACTTAGACATACCATGTAGAACATTACTGTAGAACAGGAAATTACAAAGTGTTATCACTCAGTGTCCTCCTTTACCTGAGTCATGCTGCACCAGGCGGAGGTCAGGGAACTGTAGCAATTGGGGAGTCGTAATCCGCTGCAACCGATGCAAGTGTGGAGCTGCCTTCTGCTTCAGACTGTGTTTGAGGACTTTCAGTCTGTGACTGTATGAAGGGGGAGGGTTTGCTACATACAAACACGGGGGAGCAGCAACTGCAGCAGGCAATACAAAGAGAGCCCTGTGGAAAGCATTTTAAAGAGTGAATACCAGGTTGTGAAGCTACATGCAAAAAGATGTGACAATAATTTCCAGCCTGTCAACAGTGTAATTTTGCTCTATAGTACACATTTTGTTGAACTGACTTAGTAAGTGCTGCAAATCTTGGGAGCTTTAATATTCTCTACTTCCCTTTATCTTGGTTTTGTTTCATCTGTTTTGATAACAGATTCTGATACAGTGTTTGTTTTGTGACTACTGTATCCAGTGACTGGAGTTCAAACACAAGAAACATCCGTAACGCTAAACTCTTTTTGAATTACTTTTAGTTGAGTTCTTCTAACTGCATTCTGTGTTTCTAGAAACCCATAGTTATTTGCTCTGCACGCAATCCACCAAGTGTCAGCTTTAGCTAAAACAGTTTCTGCCTGCATCTCTGTGCCTTAACTCCTGTTGGATGGCTAATGGCAAGAAGTCAAAACTAAACCCAAAGCATAAGAACATACACTGACATATGGTCAGCTGAATTTGTGTTTAAAATTAGGAAGAAGGTAGCAAACAATTTTGCTATCAAGATCTTAAAATAAACAAAAGGAACAGGCTGTTGGAATCCTGCAAATCGTTTACTGCTAAATCAATCAATCTAACAAGCTTATGAACAGAAATAAGGCTTTAAAGCTTTTCTGAAAAGGACAGATCAAGCAACAGCACTGTAGCCAAGACCTACGAGGACAGAGTCACACATTACCTGTCAACAACATCCTTTAGAGATTCTTGCTCCTGAACCAAAGTCTGGATCATTTCACGCAATGGATCACATGGGCCTCCAGAGGCACTTGAAAGGCAGCAGTTGACAAAGCCAGCCCACCTCCAACTGCTGTCCTCGCAGGAAGACACCTGGGATGGCTTCCTCTCACCAGCCAGCAAACAAATACTCAGCAAATCACTGCCATACACAGGAGCCCTTGAACAACGGCGCTCATTGCCAGAGAATATTCTGTCCAGACGCTCCTTCAGAAGTCGGTTCTTTTCTTCATATGTTTCCTTTACCAAGGAAGGTTGAAAAAATTATTTGCTGCTTACAGTTCCTTGGAAATTTGAGTTTCTTTAGAATGAAGCTATCAGGATCTGCCACGTGTACCTTATTCCACTAACAGTCAATTCCAGCAACCACATCAAAAATCAACCACAAAAAGTGTAAGTTTCAGATAAAAACTGAAGACCACATTTAAGTTCAACTACTATTAAAAAGGCAATTCCATATCAGATCAGTGTCTTGCTTTTATTTGAGAATATTCTCATATATGGAAAAGGTGTCATTATAAAAAAATATTTCAAACACTTCAATAATGGCATTCATATCAAAAAGCTGCAGTTCCTTGCTGTTTGCTCAATGTTCCCCAGTGTTGTACAGGTTGTTTCAGTGTCTTTTTTATAAAGCCTCAAGATTAGGCATCTTGAGAACTTTGCCCAACTGCCTTTGTGTTCAAAAGACAAAACCTAATCGTTCCTTTATTCGTACATTACTACAGAATTATGACATGTAACAGCTGAAAGAATCTGTTAGCTGGTGTGGAGCTGCATGCATCGCATTTTAAATGATGGACTATAAAGGAAAGTACATCACATTTGTCAAACTAAAACACTAACAAAAGAGAGGGGGTTGTGGGTTTTTTTTTCCTTTGCCTATTCCATAATGAAAGTTCCTAATTAATTCCAGTGTTCTAAATTGTAAGTTAGTACAAAACCTGAAAAGTTATGTTCCCATAAGAAAACAGAAGTGACATACCTGTGACTGCCCATGTGTAGGTGCTGGTTTTAACACTGCTCCCATGTCACCAGATGACAAATTAGTAACCGCAGTTCTACCTGGAATACAAACTGAGGATAAACCTTGTGTTTATATATTTATTCTTCTGAAAACTGGTTTCGCTTATTACTTTCAGTAAATGGATGTTTCACACTCGCACAACCCTCTAGTCAGTATGAAACTGCATGTACTGGTGAGTCGATATACCACTGACTAACCAAACAAGCAGGAGTAGCTCTCACGTTAAGAACAGACTCTCACGAATAAGCAGAGGTGAAAGCTTTGCCTTTACACATTTTTAGTAGACACACACAACCCTATAGGATATCCAGCATCCATCCAATCTTACTACACAGCAACACCAGCTCAGCAATCAGTTTCCAGTCACTCCAAGCAATCGATTTGGCATTTGATCCAAAATGCTGAAAGTCAAAATAAGTTCAGTACGCTTCACAACTTCCTCCAAAGCTGAAAAGCGAGAAGTTTCAACACTTGAAAAGTAATAGTAAATATTGTTTTAACAGGCTTCTCTTTTTATCATCATGAGAGTAGCAAGATGCATGAGATTTTATAGGAATCTTATATTCTGAATTATCCATTTCTGTTGTGAACTATGGTCATATTAGGAGCACCTGTAACATTATCCGAGCTGGAGGATGGAACATTTGAGCCACAGATCTTCTAAATTACGACAGAAATCCTTTACCTCCCAACAACTGGGAGTCTGAAGATCCTCTCTCTTTTTGTGATGAGACATCTAGTCTTCACAGTGTCAAAATATGAACTTTGAGGGCACATTAGCACATCAAATAGAAGCAATAAACAGCCTGTTTTAAGTGAATGGTTTATCTCCACAGAAATGTACAGCAGATGGCTTTTTCAAGGAACAAACTCCTAGCACCACATTTATCATCATTTAACAACCTGCTGTTATGCCGTAAGTACAGCCTAGACTGCAATTTCTCTGTTGTTATTTTGATCACCATCTTGGTTATATTTTCAAGCAAGGAACTGATCACATTTGCAGCAAAGCACCAAATATCTAAGCAGAGGTTACAGAGTGAAAGGGAAAAGAGTAGCTTGGGTAGACAGAAAGGCAAAGAAAATTAGAAAATCAATGTGGAGAAGTAGAGAGAAGTGCTAGGCATTTTATGTAGTACAGAAAAATAAACACCCTGACCTTTCTTTGAAAATAGAAACAAAGCATTTCAAACTTGCTTCTTCCCACAAAAATCTGACCCAAGACATAACTGAAAAAGAAAATCTATACATTTAATTCAGTTTCAAGCTCTTCTAAGTTTGGAAGAAAACCTGACTAAAACTTCAGCACACCACTCGCGTATCATTTGTCAGAAGGATTTCTCTCATAGTTTACCCTGCTTCTGAACTCAATTGAAAAAACTCTAATCTGCAAAACTTCAGAGCATTTATTAATTTATGACGTTAGTAATTGAATGTTTAGATGCATTTCTCCAAGCTAGAAGGCGTACCTTGCTGCGTCACTGCAGTGGAAGTTGGCACCCCAGCTTGATGCTGGTTTCCTAAAGCATTCAGAGCATTCTGAACAGTTCCAGCTTGGGAAACTGTCTGCATGACAACAGGACCCTGAGGTCTCAAATACTGCTGACCCGGTGCTGAAACAATCTGAAGAACACTTCCTGCAATGAAGGATTTTTAAAAACATTAGGCTGGAAAGTGTAAAAGGACCAATAAAGTTCCGAACCAAATGACACTGCTGTTATATGCTGCTTTGAGTTATGTAATAAATGTTTATTTGGAATATGGAATTTGGACAAAATTCACAAGTTATTTACACCACTTCAGATCAACCGAGGAACGTCCTCAGTTTTGTCTGTTTCTGCCACCCCTTGGGTAGCTTATCCGAAATAATCTCACCATACTTTAGCTGTATTGCATATGCGTGAAAACAAATTCAATAATAAAATCTTGAAATATTATATTGTCAATGAGTGTAATCAAGTCTTTTACATTTAATCTTCCAAACAGAGCTAGCTTCTAATTCCTGCCTCACACAGCAAAAAGGCAGACAAAGACAATAAACACAGTAGGGACAAAGATCATCTTAATGTACAGCCAGAAGGAATGTGCTGTCCACACCAAAATCGAGCATTCTAAATAATGAAAACTCGCTGTTTTGAAATAGGTACCTTGTAACTGCAAAGGCTGCCCTGCAGTGAGCTGACGAAGTTGACTATGTGATAAAGTAAACTTGTTGCCTTGGAACTGCAGTGTTACAGGGGTCTCTGGCTGAGCAATTCTGCCTTGCGCTCCTGCTATGGAAGCCAGCTGTGCTATTTTTACTACCTCACCACCTGTCAAGGAGGGAAACAAGCATTAAGAACAACAAAGTGGGAGGAGGGCCATTCAATATTCCGAATTCTAATTCTTGGTTAGTACACTGGTGCCAGAGCACCTTCCATGCATAATTATACTCAGTGCATCAAAAGTGTCATATAGAAGTTAAGCAGGTATTGCTTTCTGTATTTGTTGGACAAACTGGAAAAAAGCTGATTGTTTAAAGCTATGAATATCAACATCTCAGAAGCTATCATTTCCATTAGCAAAGAGGTAAGAGCGACCTGAAAACTCATGTGACACTTTGTAACAGGACAAGTATAGACATTGAAGTGATTTCCACTGCCTTTTCAAGAGCGTAAAGGAAGAGACAAAAACTTGCTACACGCGTAGCAATATAAATACACATTAAAAATAATCTGAAATTTGCTGATGAAACCTAATTCATATTTCAAGCAATCTGCAATTAGACAAACCAAAAAGCTTTGAAGTGATGAGGACCAAGCTTTTTGTGTTTTGAATGCAGAACGGTTGGAGGCACGTAAGCGTTAAGTTTTATGACCTTGAGAAAAGACTGTTGTGAGATTTTAGCTTTTGTAAAGGCAGCGCGTTACCCCAGAGATAAAATTAATACATCAGTGCTCTACTCTACACACATGCTAATAGGCAGTGCACATCCAACCTTAAAGCAAAGCCTCATTGCTTTTCTCTGCCTAACAGTTGCGACGCTCCTCTCTGCAAGAGGCCTTTAGAGATGGATTAGTGTTTAATACGAAAGGAACAATTAGGATAGAGCTAAAACGTTCGGTCTGAAGGAAATCTTGCCAGCAGAAGAAACATGCAGAAATAGGAGATTAAGTTGACACCACTAATGTATGTCCACAGCAATTCTATTGTTTCTTATCCAATTTTCGATTTTCCTTGGTCATAAGCAACATACTGAGCAAGGCTAATCAGAAGAGTGAAAAAAAAACAATGATTTCTGTACACATTTTAGGGTGCCTAGTAACTTAACCTCGTTGTAGTAAAAAGGTGGGAGAAACCTCGAAAGGGGAGGCCACTTACTAGGCAACCGTGCCTGGGCCTGGGAGGTGAGGACCAGCCTCTGAGGCAGCACACTCTGTTGGATGGTGTGCGGGGGGGGCTGTGGCTGGGCCTGGCCCAGCTGGGAGGCCTGTGCTGCGGTCTGGCCCCGCTGTTTCACAGGATGGGCTGTGCTAGTTGCTGTGGTGAAGGTCGCTGCGGGCTGGTGTCTTGGAGCACTGGTGGAAGCCTGAGTTGTCTGAAACTGTGCTGCTGCAGCTGCAATCAATAAGGTTTGTTTGTGCAAGCTGTTAGAGGTTTTAACTCCACTGCTTTAAACAACCTGCATTGAAAAGAAACCTTCCAACAGGATATTAAAACAGCTACAGGAACAGCTCTTCCTGACAGACTGGGATTTCTAGCCATGCCTCCATCCTACTTTTACAACATCATTTATTCAGTAAGCATCATTTAAAGGTTAAATAAATACACAAAAGCACTGTAAACTTCCATGTTTGACAGAACGTTACATGTGATCAGGTTTTAAATACCACTATGCCATATTTACTCCACGCACTATCAGTTAGGTTACACAAAGCTTAGTTTTGCATTACACTGACAGATCATATAGAAACTAGTGGGGAAGTTTACTGGCAATTAGTTTGTTGGTATTTTTAAGCCATTAGTATTCTAGACCATTAAGCTAGAGGAAAGAGTTCTAGTATCAGGATGACTGGTACCAGTGTTTAGAAGTCTCAATAAATCAAGATCAACAAAGCCCCAACTCTCTTACCTTGATTTGAGGACACCGTAGCTATGGGTGATCTTCCCCGTACTTGTCCCTGCTGAGTCACTGTTGCTGTGGTCACCGTGCGCTGTACCTGAGTGCTTGGAAAAACTACAGTCCTGCCCTCTGGTTTCTGCCCATACTGAACTGGTTGGAACAACCTGAAAAGAACATGAGAAGTCAAAGGCTGTAGGAAGATCCGGCTTCTAAAAAATACATCCTGTCACTGCAGAAAGCATAAACTGATCCAACTAGACACTTATCTCTTGCTCACAGATAGGTCAAGCTGGCAAGACTCAGCACTTCAGCAGACTTCATTTATGAAAATCCCATAAAGTCAGTTTGCTAAATACAGGAAATAAAACAACCGTCCTTGCCATGAAATGCAAGAAGAAGCAGAATTACAGCAAACAAGTTCAACGCTCCAGCTCCAAATCTAGAGAAAGAATGGACCCTTGTATCACTTTCAGAGAGATGCCAGTATGTCATCAGGCCTTTTCATCACAAAAACTCTCTCGCATAACTTGGAGATCGCTACTGCCATGAGAGAAATACTCTTAAAAAACATAACTGATAAAACTTATGTCTCTTATAACTGCAAGTACAGCTAACACTGTAAGCACAGCTAATAGTCTCAAAGAAAGATTTCCCAACTAAGTTGCAAAACAATGCTTCTTGTCAGATAAGAACCTCAAGAATAAAATCCATATACCGGTCAAGTAAAACTTCAGGAAATTGATAAACAAACTTCAAATAGAGTTGAATGCCTAAAATAACCTATTAAAGTGGATTCCCTGCTTACAAGGGTAAACCAGAAAATATACAAAAACACAAAGCAAAGTCTGCAGCTTTATGTGAATCACATGACTAGACGTGTAGACATAAACACAGCAACAGAGCTGCATCTTGCCCCTTGTAATTCTAGCTACAAGGAAGACGCGCACATACCTGCTTGGTTTGAGCTTCACTGGGTTAGGCCTAGCTGGTGGTGGAGGAGAGCTGTAGATTTCTTCAATTAACTTTCTAGTAACCTTTTGTTTTGGCAACATTTGTGCTTCATAATGAGTCATTTTGTTTTCCATTCCAATGAGATCAAAAAGGGAGAGGTCTGATTCCTAAGGATGTTGTACAAGTAGGTTTGTTATTTTATACAGTGGCACAAACAGTTAAGGACTCTCTATGTTCTATTCTGAAATCACTTTCTACGCTTTTCTCTTTGATATGAAATAATAACTTTAAACTTAGAGAACTTAATTACTAGCCGAAACTCATTGATGCTCTCTGAATGTTTATGGAGACCAAACAGTGGATGTCAACACAATGAGGTGGTGATCGTACACTTCAGCCGTGGCTACGGCAGTGTGAAAGAACAAAGAAAACCCACAAAACAAAGAGCGTTTCCATCAGCTCATCTGTACAGACCCACTAACAGTGGTGAAAAGTGTTTTGTAGCTGAGAATTTGCTCTACCAAAGAGCGTTATTGTGCTCTTTGTACTGTTGTGGCCTCCATAGAAATAAGAGGCTTTAATTCCAGAGTGACCTACATAAATATTGATATTTTTCAAGGATACTCTTAAAGAGAAGAAGTTAACTATTCTACTCACCTTCCAAATATCCCTTTCTAGGGCACTCAGTACAAGAGATGCAGTCCTGTATTCCAGCGTTTCTGATACATATGAGGTACTCGAAAGCCGGGGGTTTATCAGATCTGGGTGATTACAGATCCTTTGCAGCTGCATCAGGACATGCAGGACACTGATGAAATGTCCACTCTTGAGGGCCTCTTGGGTTCTATCAAATAACATACACAAACACATCAATTGCAGCACAGCTTTCACAAAGACATAAAAAGACGTCCATAAATCAGAAGAGAATGTGTGATGAAGTATGTTATTCAAAATCCCTAACGCAAGCTTAGACTTAAAGTGTTTTTAATGCATTTAAAGTAGCACTACAATAAATATGAATTTGGAAAGATGTTTAGGGACCAGTGCTACCTTGAAGTCAGTTACAACCTTATCTCCCTGTCCTCAAAATTCCCCTGTTTTGTGTCTGTACCACCCCTTCACCCAATAACAACGACTTGATATTACAGTACAAGTAACAGAGGGTAAAGTCAGATACATTCTGGGCTTTAGACAATAAAGAATCACACATTAGAGAAAAATCTTAAAACAAAATAGAGGCAAAAGTGACCAATTACTATTTGAATTTTAGTTCCCAGATGTCAAAGCAGGAATTTTTCCCATTAGGCTTGTAGCAACACTGAGCTATCATTTTAGCTTACAACATAATCACATTCTACTCAACGGTCATGTAGAAAAACTACTCTATTGGCCATTCAGAAAAATAATTCCAGCTCTGACTTCCTAACCACATCATCTTGCTTAAGCACCAAAACTGATGGCATTTTTTATTCCGTTTTAACTCCTTACCCTGGTTGTAATATGACATCTTCATACATAGCTTTCTGTCGACTAGAAAGACGACACTTTAGCACGTGTTCGTATTTCTTTGTTAGCTGCTTTTCAACATCTCTCTTTGATCTTCGCAAAATGAACGGCTGAATCATCTGAAACATTTCAGAATCAAACAAAAAACTTCTCTCACTTCAAAGATAATTTTACAACAGGAAGCTAAGCTCATTTGCACCCAGGTATTTTACATGATAAACCTCATAAGCCACACAAACAAATTGAAAGTACACTGCTGTACAAACATTACTTGTTCTTCGATTTCTGCGCATCACGCTTCAAAACCTGAGCCTCATGTTTTTAAAACGAACCTCCACACTTTCACGCTAGTAGAAAATCCTGCTTACAGCTGGACTTCCTTCTGTTGAAGCTGACCAAATAAGAAAGGCCAAATATCAAGAGCTAAACCTTAACTTTTCCTTCCTTCCTTATTTTCACAACAGCTTTTAATACAACTACTGTAGAAGGCCAGATAAGAAAAAAAAATGACAACGCACCCTGTGTAACCTGATGACCAGTTTATGGCAATAATCCTGGTTTTCCTCATTAGGTGCTTTTACTGGAAAATCTAGATAAGGTCTGGAAATTCCTGGAATCAGGAAGTGTACCATGGTCCACAACTCCATCAATGTGTTATGCAGAGGAGTGTCTATCAGAAGCAAACGATGTTGGCTGTGAATAGTAAAAGAACATTTTTAACCAATATAGCATCACTATAAAAATGAGACCAAGTTCAAACACCGTAGCTTTACGCCTGCCAGAAGTAAGTAGTGCTAATTACATTCCATCTAGGACAATTCATCTTTTTAATCTTGAATATACCAAACTAGCCTCTTCATTGCAGAATACCAGAACATACAAGAGTCACCTGTTTTGAAGCACAGATTATCAGCAAAGAGGAGTATTATCATTACAGCTGAGACTGCTAAAAGATCCTAAACATTTCTCTGTATTCACACTGTTTCAAGTAGGGGTACCTCTATAGCTGAGTACTGCTAAAGGGTATGGAAATTTGGACAGAACATAGTATTCTTACAGCTTTCTTTTGAACAGAAAACTCACGAGACATTAAGAAAGGAAAAACCCACCGCCTGCACAAAAATAATGCTCCACTCCATACCTGCGCAGACTGAAAAGCGCTTCCCAGTGTTTCTCAGTCATGTTCTTAATTTGTTGCATCTCATCTACTATTAAGTATTTCCATCGCATTTTCATAAATGCTGGGTGGCCTTTGAACAGCTGCTTGTAGGAGGTGATACATACATTAAAGCTGTTAGGTTCTGACCACTCCTACAGAAAAGGAAAGAATTCACAGGTCAGAAAGTTGAGGCAGAATGTTCTGGTATCCATCTTACATCTTGCTACATCTTCACAATACTGCAACCAAATAATTCTATAAAAGAGCCTTAAATTGCAGTCAGGTCAGAAAACAGATTAAGTACTGCATGTGTTCACCAATACCAAGGCAGTTACAAAGATGCTTTACAAACCTAGAAGTGTTATAAGTCTTCTTGTAAAGCAACTTGTAGTCCTAAAAACTTTTCATACCCCATCAAGGTGGAAGGAACATACAGATAAATACAGGCTAAAAGTCTGGTCATCTAAAATGAAAAATGTAACAGTGTAAGAGTTGCAAAATACAATACCTGTCTCTTTGCCCTTAGTTCTCTTTGGCTGCCAAAGTAGAGAAGAATCTTCAACCCTGGGCACCAGCGTTTCAGCTCCAGCTCCCATTTCAGTATGTTACAGCTCCGTACAACAACAAGGTGAGGACCCCAGTTACCTACAGTTTAAAATTAGGAGGAAACTCCTGATCATTTACATTGACTTATCTTCAACAATGATTTTTAAAGTGAAGCATTGCTAAATACATTGTTAAAAGTGAGATTCAACAACAACAGAAGAAATTGACTAAGCTACTTGTTATCTCCAATAAAAGATACTAGTTCCACAAGCTTTGCCCTACTTAGGTACTGGGCCAGTGTTATCTTTGTCAGCTGTAGCCTAAGAACACATCTAAAATTGTGAGATTTAGATAATGCAAATTAACATACCTTCATTACAAGCCAAGTGTGCAAAAAAGGCAATAATTTGCACTGTTTTTCCAAGCCCAGCCTCATCTGCCAGAATACCATTGAGATTTTTTCTATACAGTTTTGCTAACCAATCCAGCCCAATCTTCTGATATTCTCTGAGAGGCCCATATAATAGGGATGGAGTGTTGTACTTAACCTGTAGTGAGAATTAATTGTTACTTCTAGTTAAATTCACAGAGCATACAACAAATCGCATTCATTCTACAGTTCAATAAATAGAAAATATTTACTGGTACTTATGGCTAAAATCTGCTAAATCACACAGAAGGCACTCTTTAATTAAAACACACACAGTAGCAGAAAATAGGGAGTTTTACCGCTGTTGTTATCCTAGAGCTGCCTTTAGGTAACAGCACTTCTGCTGCTGCAGCAACTTCTGATATGTCTCGCATGTGCTTCTTTGGAGGGCTTGATCTGTCTATACTCTTATACTGGTCAATGCTGAGAAGCGAGTCTATGAGGACAATTTCCTTCTGAGGACTTTCCCTATCAGACATATGGTCATCCATTTCTACGAAACACAAACGACACAGGAATTGAAAATAAATATAAACTTAAGAATCAGCTACACAAAGTAATTGAGCCGGCTAGCATTCAGACGGGTCTAAAAAGAAACAGTTACATGACCATAAAATAGAATCCTAGAATCATTAAGGTTGGAAAAGACCTCCAAAATCATGTAATCCAACTGTAAACCTACTTCCAATATTGCCCACTAAACTATGTCCCTAAGTACCACATCTACATGTTTCCAAAACACCTCCAGGGATTCCACTCCTACCAGGGGCAGCTTCCTCCAGTGTCTGACCACTCTTTCAGAGGCAAAGTTCTCCCTAATATCCAACCCAAACCTTCCCTGGCACAACTTGAGGCCATTTCCTCTTCTCGCCTCGCCTGCTCCCTGGGAGAAGAGATGAGCACAGGGAGACAATCATAAGCTAAAATGACAGTAACTTAAGCTTGGGAACACAGCACGCTCTAGATGTTCACCATTCAGTAGGGGAACAGGACCATTAGCTTTTTTCAACTTCTATAAAGGTCTTTTCATAATACCTAAGACCTATCTTTAAATATTTCATTTTATCACCACTTCAGTGTAGAACAGATGGTAACTGTGTAATAATAACCATTATGTGTGCTGTTTTATTCAGTGTGGAAAGGTTCCTTTATTGCTCACTGTTGTTTCTGAGAGTCTCACACGCTACTCTGAAGCTGGCAAATTTTATTTCCTTTTCATAAACTGATTAATGAAAAAAAAGAAATTCTTCACAGACCATTACCTAAAAATATTTAGTAAGAACAGGAATAAATCTAACAGTCTTTCTAAATGTTTAGTCAGAAAGTCACTGTATTTTGCATCCATTTTTGTACAGAACCTTGCTCATCACTTAAAAATAATTCCGGATACGATTCACTCAATATTTGTTTTCCCTTGTCTTTTAACAGACACCCTGGGAGTCATTCGAGCTGCTTCACCTTTTAAGTTAAGATTTTCTTTGAGACAAGAAGTAATTACCTTCCTCGCTGCTGTCCTCTTCACTGTCAGGTTTAGGCTGAGGCCAGTGAAAACTTTCAGAAAAGGCACCTTCATACATCTTCAGCAAATCATCCAGAGGCAATTCAGCTGCAAGTCATTAACACATGTAAGTTTATAAAGACCAAAGCTTTTAATAAACGATATCATTACTTTTAATCTCATGACATTCATCACTTGTTTAAAACCAGTCCTCTAATCAGAAGTTAATTGAAGAGGTAATTACAACTTGGAGGAGGTGTTTATTTAATGACCTAGATTACAGAGAACACTTGGCATTACACCAGTTTGCTCAACCAGCTTGCTTTTTACTACACTACAACCCAAGATCCAAACTGACAGTAAGCTACTAGTTGGAAAGGGAGAGGCAACAAGTTAAAGGGGTTGAAAGACAGTTGAAGACTTCAGCCTCAACCCTGCTGACCAGAATTTCTATGATCCTTTTTTTGATTTGTCGAGGTAGGAATGTACGTGCTGTTTAAGTCCAGTCAATCAAGAAACATTCTAATTAGGAATTTAGCTGACCAGCCAAGAGTTATAATCCCTCCAACTGGCCAGCTGGCTGCAGCCACTAAGCTGCCAAACAGACCAAACAAATGGATTTGGAAACTGCATATTAATTGCCAAGCAGGCCTAGCTTAATGGGCAGCTTGCCTCTGAAAATCTGCAAGGTTTTACCACGATAACTGAAGTGATCCCTATGGGACACTCGCATACACCAAGCTCTGTACAGCATCTATTGTTAAGTTGCTACAAAAAGCAAATTGCCAGCCCAAGCACCGTGTCTCAAAGCCCCTTACCTTTCAACTACTTATACCCCCCAAGACCAGCCCTTCAGCATCTTTCAGACTTACCAGGTGTATCACAAAACCCCTCAGACACTCAAGACAGCTGATGACAGATTGTTTATATTCAGTCTGATACACTTCTGTTTTTCAACATTTAATACACGTAACCGAAACTTTGGCTAAGAGTCTTTTAGTGTGAAAGAAAAGCAATGCTTGGACAGAGACTTTTTTTCTCAAGCCACCTTGCTTGATAACTAGTTAAGGACTCAAACTCCTTCAAGTACAGATGTCCATCATCATCCCATAAACTAACCTTATTTACAAATATAATAACTACAGCATGTTCTTACCTGTTGTCATAGAACTCTCCAGAGAAAAGTGAAGCTACAGACTTACCTTCTTTAACTAGATTTGACAATTCGGTTTGATGGTTTATATTTCCTTCTTTAGCTTCTTGTTCTTCAATTGTTTCTTCTTCATCTTCAACTAAAATCAAAACAAATGCTAACTGGCATTCAAATTACACTACAGTTCAGAAAGCTCACAGCTATGCATCCTTCAAGGGTACTAACAAAATATCACGTAAGCAGGTTTCTAAAAGAGTGAGATGCGTAGACAGAAAACAAGAAAATCTGAAGGTAGCCATGCCTGGAAGTTAAAAAGTCTTTATACGAAAAAAAGAGAAGCGTTTCTGTCTTGAGACAAAAGGCAGAACAGCTTAGTGCGGGCTGACAGGGGCCCCCAGAGGTAGGTTATTTTGTAGCTTTAAACCGGGGATTTTCCTTGTCAGAAACATGACACAGATGCCCCCACAAGAAAGTCACTGAAGTAGATGGTTGCTGAAAGCTTCAGCAGAAGTTTAAAACCACTAGTAAGGTTTGAGAAGCAAAGGAACGAGGAGAGACAGAATTAAGATCTACCAACAAAGGCAGCATTTTGTTTCCAGGGAAAGTTTTATTTCCAAGTTCTCAATGAAGCTCTTCCCACAGTCGATTATTTGATCTAGGAAGTGGATCAGGGTTGGTATTTGCTTTGTGAAAAGCATCAAGTCCATGTAGCAACAGACGGAACACCAGTGGCTTCAAGGTTTTAATATTTAACTCTTCTACTATACTATAGATGCAAAACTTCAAAAAACGACATACCTTCCTCATCAGTCAAAGACGTGCTCGCCTTTCTTTTCCTCCCCGATGAAGAACCCTAGCATTCAATAAATAAAATATTTAAGGCCATAGAGAAAACAAAGCCAGGATTTTTTTTTTTTTTTTTTTAAATGAATGCAAGCGCCTCGCAATGACAGCAACAATCACTAATAGACATTTAACACATGTTAACACTTTCCTAGTCACACAAAAACAGAACAAAACCGGAAATACCTTTGCAGTATCTGTGTCAAAATCAATTACTTTCTCTCCAACATTCGTTGCCAAACTCTCATTTTTAATATTAAGAACAAAGCTAAAAGCCTTTTTTTTCTTTTTTACAGTGCACATCAAACCCTGTAATTCCATCTAAAACACGTACACTTCCAGTAAGCTCAAAAGTAAAAATCTCCTTTGGAGTTGGTATATAATTGTCTGCTTTTCTTACTGACCTACTGGTCACTCTCAGCCTGAACACCACCTACAAAAGCACGCTGCAAAAACAAATGACCACCTCAGGTTCAGAAGATGGTTCACAGCCCTCAGCGATTCACTTTCACCTGGCCCACTTACACAGATGCAGGCACTCTCCCCCTGTACTGAAGCCAGCCTGCAATTAGCCATTTCAAATGTTTGGGGCCCAGCTGTGGCACAGAGCAGCAGTAGACTCTTTCTCTTAAAAGCAGTACCAAGGCACAAAACTTCTAACACGGTTGGAATCAAAGACTCAAGTATTTGCTAGTCAGTAGAAAAAAAGATAACAAGCAGACTTTCGTGCTGGTCTGCAATCATTCAATCTCAAGTGTCCAGCATACACCACAGCATGGCTCAGCCTGTGCAAGTTAGCAGCCACAGACAGCGCTGGGCCCACAGTTCAGCTGAAGCACATGCTAAAGCTTGTTCCCAACAGAAAATGCAGATGTAAGTATTCTGCTTAGAGACGGGGGACCATTTCAGCAAGCAGGCATCATCTGTGTCATACCAGATGGCTCAGAGCCACAGAACAACCCCTTGCCTGTTCTTTCCCCCCACCCTCCCCCCAGTTGTACAGATGGACTCAAGGAGTCTGTTCTGCTCATGAAGTGAAATTGCTTCTGAAGGGTTCTTGGTAATACCAGCCAAAGTATTTGCAGGTAGGCCAACAGTTACATACAGAATGCAGAGCTGAACTCACCCAACTGGTGAAGGTGCCCCCCCAGCTGTACAGCACTCCCCCTCAAGCAGCTACCCGGGTCCAAAAGCTGCTCCTCCCCCAGTGGCTGGCCCTTATATGAGCCCACGGTGGCTCCACCCCTTCTGCTCAGGTGGGGAGCACAGGTGCAAACAATCTGCCTGTGCTCCCTGGGCCAGCCACACCCCTTCACCAGGTGCTCAATCAGCAGTTTAAGCCCTGACCTAATGGTTCCCTTACAGAGTGCCAGTACACATTTCATCTAGGGCTAAAGATATTTAAGTTTTGTTCAAACCACTCTGTAACATATACCTACTTATGTCAGCAGGCTGAAGAACAGACAAATACACACTTTCACGTTTCAAGAGTTTACCCATGGCTACAGCAGAAGAAATCCCTGCCCAAAACGAAGTCTAGCAATCAATGTACTTTTTTGGTCTTAAAATCTTAAAAGGACTGATTCAAAGTCCTGAATAAATATGAATACCTCCTTTAGCAGACACATGCGAGGCACAATCCAATATTTTCAAATGCCAGTAACTTCACAGAAATCTGCTTGTCAGCACTGTATACTCAGGGAAGATGCTTCACGTTTATCAAAACTGGCTGCCAATACAGGCAGTCACATTTAAACTCTTTATTTATTTTTAAAGAGACAGAAGGACTTACCATTTCACTTTCTTTTTCCAATAAAAGGTCTTCTGAAAGTTTTGCATCCTTACCTGAAAAATTATTACTCTAGATGTAAGTGAGTAATGGTTTTAAACTACAGAACGTAGAGTTGGATTAGACAGCAGGAAGAAATTCTTTCCCATGAGAGCGGTAAGGCAGCGGAACAAGCTGCTGAGAGAAGCTGTGGATGCCCCATTCCTTAAAGGGCCCAAGGCCAAGTTGGATGGGGCTTTGGGCAACCTGCTCTAATAGGAGGTGTTACTGCCTGTGGCAGAGAGGTTGGAACTAGATGAGCTTTAAGATCCTTTCCAACCCAAACTGCTTTATGACTCTATTAGTCATTTAGCCATTTTACACTTCTTACACGAACTTCAGAGAACAGAAAAAATTCAAAGTAGAAAAAATTACCCTAACTTACAGCTCAGATCTGAACATGATCTATTAGCACTGCACAGTTCTATTACCAGCAAGATGAAAACCCACTGAATGAAATTACATGAAGAACCAACTGAATTTCTTACAAAAAGAAACACAATTACCTTTTCTTGAAATTTTCTTTAAATTCAAAGCTTTTTTCCTTTTCTCTTGAAATTCAATTTGCAGTTTTATCTCAACAACCTAAAAGGCAAATAAAGTCTAATAAAATGCTTCACTTTTGTAAATATGTTACTGAAGACTGAAAAAACACCAACCAACAGTGCAACCCACTGACATACCAGTAAGTTGATATTTTACCTGCTCAATGTTAGACCAGAAGTATTCTATTTCTCTGGCAATTGATGCAGCAATTCGCCTTAGTTTGTTTTGTTCTTCCCTTTTAGCTCGCTCTTCATTAAGTTTCTTCTCCTCGTGATAACGGGCCACAGTTCTTACCATCTGCAATGCCATGAATACTGAATTAGCTTGTTCCAGGATACACATCATTGTATTTCTTAAGTTTATCTCAGTTAGTAGCAGATAGATGTTGACAGTAGTTTTAAAGTGTTAGCACTTACTCTAGCATTACAAATTCTTATCATGTCAGGTAAAACAACAGACGTTAAAAGCAAAGGAAAAAGGAAAATACAAGAGGGAATTCCAAATTCACTCCTTTTCCTCAGTACAGGAATTAGAAACATAAGAATTAGCACATAAGAAGTCACAGAAATCACACCAGAAAATATCAAGAGACCAAAGGTAAAAAGAGTTCAAAAAGTACAACCATGAATGACAAGTCAGTGGCTGCTAAATGCTGACCCAAATGGAGGTCCCTAACATGCTGACTTCCAGAGCTCTGAAGCACATTGCCAAGGGAAGGATCAACTTATATCTGTCCTGGGTGTTTCTTTGTCAAGAACTGCATGCTTGTTTTAAGTCTACGTATTTCATCAC